>OY728121.1:1664551561-1669551561 GCA_963277665.1 Viscum album
GTTCATGAATTTTCAACTGTCGTGATGCATAGGAAATAACTCTATCATTCTGCATAAGGACACAGCCAAGTCCTTTCTTCGATGCATCACTATAAATAACGAACCCATCATTCCCCGATGGTAGAGTCAATATAGGAGCATTGACTAATCTTCTCTTCAGTTCTTCGAAACATTCTTCACACTCTTTTTTCCAAACAAATTTAACCCCTTTACGTGTGAGCTTCGTTAATGGGTTAGCCAATCTGGAAAAATTCTGGACGAAACGTCGATAATAACCTGCCAAACCAATAAAACTATGTACCTCAGTTATACTCGTAGGTGCTGGCCATTCTTGGATTGCCTTAATCTTAGAAGGATCAACAGAGATTCCATCTTTAGAGACAATATGGCCAAGAAAAGAAATCTCCTGAAGCCAGAATTCACACTTGCTAAACTTCCCATATAATTCATGCCTCCTCAGAGTCTTCAAGATAATGTGCAAGAGATTTTCATGATCTTTGTAGGTTTTGGAGTATACCAAGATATCATCAATAAATACCACCACAAATTCATCGAGATACTCCTTGAAAACTCTATTCATCAGATCCATGAATACAGAGGGTGCATTAGTCAATCCAAACGGCATTACAGTAAACTCGTAATGCCCGTACCTGGTTCGAAATGCTGTTTTCGGAATGTCTTCCTTCTTTACACACAACTGATGGTATCCAGATCGAAGGTCAATCTTTGAAAAGTATTGAGCTCCATGTAGTTGGTCAAATAAATCATCAATACGAGGCAGGGGATACTTGTTCTTTATCGTTATAGCATTGATCTCCCTATAGTCGATACATAACCTCATAGATCAATCTTTCTTTTTAACAAAAAGAACAGGGGCTCCCCATGGAGAAACACTAGGGCGAATAAATCCCTTATTACTCAATTCCTCTAGTTGTTTCTTTAGTTCGACTAGCTCTACAGTGGCCATTCTATAAGGGGTCTTCGATATAGGCCTTGATCCAGGAATCAAATCAATAGAAAACTCATCTTCTCGTTCTAGAGGATGTCCAGGTAAATCTTCCGAAAATACATCTACAAATTCTTTCACAATAGGTACATCCTCTATTTGAACATTCCTTTCCTCACCGACAATTATTTCATTCTCTTCCTCCCTGATAATTGAATTAAGTTGAGCTACAGGGGGTGGATCTAAATAAGAATTAGGTGGTGACGATTCTGCTCTAAAAAAAAGGTGCTCCTTATCATTATCATCAAGAATCGTAACCTCTTTCTTCTTACAATAAATCTTCGCATCATAGTCCGAAATCCAGTCCATACCGAGGATTATATCAAACTCAATCATAGGTATGACGATGAAATCAGCAGATAAAGAAAATTTATGTGCTCTAATGGGGACTGATTCACAAAACTTTGTTGCAACGATACTTCCCTTAGGAGTTTTAACTGACAACTCCCTTATTAAATCAAATTGGAAATATCTAATTTTCTTAGCAAACTGGGAAGATATGAAACAATGCGATGATCCAGAATCAAATAATGCATTTTCTAAACTTGAGGAAACCATTAAATTACCTGCCACCACGTCTTTCGGAGCTTCTACCTCAGCAGTAGTGATAGCATAAGCCTGGCCTTGATCCCTTGGCCTTTTCTGAGGTAAGTTCTCCTGACGCTTAGGACATGCATTTGCATAATTCCCCATCTCCCTGCAATTGTAGCACTGAACGTTGGTAGCTTCCTTCTTCCCCTTGCTATCATGAGCTTGGTGGCCTTTTTCACCATACTTGTAACAGACTCCCATTCCCTTCAAGCAAGTACCAGGATGTTTCTTCCCGCATTTACCACAATATGGATATTCATCCTTTCCCTTCTTCCCCTTATTTCCATTCCCAGATTGATCAGCAGGTCTCTTCTTCTCTTGCTTTGCTTTAAAGTCATAAGACTTAGAGAATTCCTTTTCGGTCTTTATAGCACATGAGACAATGTCTTCGTACGATGAAAAGGATTGTGAGACTAATGCTCGACGGAGAAATGGTTTTAACCCATCAAAGAAATGATCAATCTTACTTCTTGGGTTGCGAATATAATCTCCAGCATACCTCGCTAACCTTGTAAAGTTAGCCTCATACTTTGTGACATTCTCATCCTCCTTTTGTCTCAGACTCAGAAATTGTCTTTCCATATCCGCTCGATGGTCACGAGGGAAGTATTTTTCTAAAAACAGATCTTTGAATTCCCTCCATTCCATATTTGATACTTCATCATCTTCCTTCGTATTTTGAATCAATGACCACCATTGATCAGCATCTCCAGTGAGGCGGTAAACTGCCATGATAACTTTTTCCCTTTCACTGCTCCCCAAAGCCTGAAATATTTTCTCTAGGGAAAATATCCATTGCTCAGCTACTAAGGGATTTGTATTCCCATTGAACGTTGGTGGTTGTTGTCTCATGAATCGATCTAACATTGATCCTCCACGCTGCGGATCAGGGTGCTCCATACGGGTAAGGTTATTATTCATAACCTGAGTAAGTTGTCCCAGTACGGTGATTAGCTGATCAGCACCAGTTGCATCACCAGCCCCACTATAATTATCTTGAGCAGGAGGGAAATCCTTACATGGAGTGCGTGCATTGATACGGTTTCCATTTCTTCCACTAGGCACCATTTCTAAACAATGGCATAAACTAGATCAGTTTATGAATCAAAATACATAATCCCATACTTATAAAACACTTAACATAAATTGAACTATTTATGGATATAATCCATAATCATAAAAATGTTTTCTTTGAGGAAGTATATACTCATAAACCCTTCATAATGATTTGTAAAGATAATGAGAGTTATCCTAAGAATATCCCCCGGGAGTGTCGTAACCAAGAGTGCAGCAAGGCCCGTTGTCGTGCACCAGTTCCCGTTCGAGTCTAGCTCAAAGCGGTGTTTTCGGGTTTTACCCCTAGGTACATCTGTGCCAGAGCCGCCTCTACCTGCTCGTATCCAGACAGGGATGTATTTCTCGGAAAACTCACAAAATCTCTACAATACCAAAATTCTAGGAAGTTCTTCTATACTAATCCTGAAAGTTCATCTTAGGTCTACGTGCTCTAATCAGAGTTTATCTAAATCTAGTTTCCAAGGTTTGTACTAAACTTCCTCTGATACCAACTGTAACGCCCCGACCCCAGTTGCCCAGAGTCGGTGCATTAATTACATAACATTGGCATGATCACAAGAAAGATCAAATCTCGAAAGACCGATTGGTTTAGTAGCCTTGGAAACACTAGATATAATCATAAAGTTTTACATTACATTTCAAAGTGAAAAACTACTACAACAACAAAGTCTTCATATCCACACTATTAACCCCTCATAATATCCCTGCAAGTCATTCATAATTTACTTCTTCACTACCTAGGAAAAATAAAACATAGAAAAGGGGTGAGCTCAAATGCCCAGTAAGGATAACAATATAGCGGAACATTCATAATAAGCATAAACATTTAAGGCAATGAATTACTAAAACAAAAGCCTTTTAAAATTGAACATCAACATAGTATGGCAAAAATAAAAATGAAATAATTCCATTTACTTATTCACATGGATATTCTACTAATCGAATGATCACATGCAATATCAATAACCACTTTCATAATGTTGGAATGCATAATGCCAGACTATCATAACCACATAGCCAAGGCCTCGTGCCAAGACTACAAATAAGATTTTGTCAAGGCCTTGTGCCAAGACACTAGTTTGTCTCACGAGACCTACCGATGCATCGAGGAGCTATAGCGGGCTCCACCCGTCACTTATTAAGTCCAATGCATTCCCATATGAAAAGGTTTAAACATAACATAAACATTCGTATTAAAACTAGCATAAGAAATGTCAATAATTTCACCATAAACTATGAATGGTATAAAAATAGCACATCCACAGTCAAACATATCACAAAAACTTCAATACAAATATAGAAGTTTTGTATCATAATAAATCAACTTCAAATAATCTTAAAATCCATCAAAGGATGTGGACATAGATGAAATCAAAATTCTTTTTAAAGAAGTATCTCCTTTTATTTTGAAATCATTTAAGATCCATATAAAATAAAACATTTTCTTTGAAAATTTTCTTATAAGCTTGTATGGAAGGCTTCGACGATTTTATAACGGTGGAAAATAACCGCACCCGCCGTATAAGTTAAAAAAAACATTCTTACCTAAATTCAGTCGAAAAGGTTAAAAAGGACCTTGTTTTGAAAACGACGGAAAGATTCCTTTATAAACCTCTTATAAAAAGTCATACAAAGGTATAAATGACTTTAACCCATATTCTTGTAAATAGTAAAAATGTTTTGAAATACATTTCAAAGAAACATGGATGTGGATGATAAAGAGATCCCAGTAGATTATTACGTATAATACAACCTCGGATAATGAAGAGATTGTGAAATAACCCTTACCTTGTACTTTTCCTTGGTTGGGGTAGGTTAACCTCCAGTATGATGGTGAAATAGTTGTTATTAAATTATACAAGAATCATATATATTAATATGATATCATATATGATCTTTTAACATTGATTTGTTAATAATATCTTAGAATTATCGTCGTTTGGGGAGTTAACTTACTCATTTTCTTTTATATGTTTTGTTACATAAGCCATGGTTGTTGTATCTTATTCATATCCAGAATGATATACAGTCCTTAAACATCATTTTTAAATCATCAAATGATAATTATACTTGAATGGATACGATGGAGAATGAATCTCGTCGCGTTCGTGGAGACGGTAGTCCGTACGTACGCACGAGCGACAATATCATTCTTTTGATATTAAAATAATATATAAATGGATGGTATATCATATATACAGAATCATTAACATGTTATATTTATTATTTACATGAGTTACACATCATTATTATACCCATCCAAATAATATTATATTGAATAACAATTACACCACGACGTGGAGACGGTAAGCCGTACGTACGCACGTATGGTGACATGTTATTCAAAGGGTGGATAGAATACTGAATATGATTGTAACATATTTATAATAACATCACAGTATATGTGAGATACTGGAGTTATTATTTCAGAATGGTAAGAACAAAGGAAGAAGAAGTGGAAGAAGAAATGAACTTAGAAAAGGGTTGTGAAATCATTACCTCTTATTCGGGTTCTTCCTTTTGATTTGATCAAAAGGGATCCTTAGGTTGGCTTTCTGATCAAACTAAGGCCTCTAGGTTGTAGTGAGGGATGTTGGGAGAGTATTTGGGCAGAGTTTGGCCGATCCAAAAGGCTTTGAAGGTGTGAAGGAATGAGAAGGAGGAGTGCCCTTTTATAAGAGGGGTGAGGGGCACCTTTGGAAAAGCTAGAAATATTAATTTATAATAAATTCATATTCGGTTTCTAATGGCTCAAAAGATGATTATTCAAAGGTTAAGGTGGGGATTAGTCGAAAACCACTCAACCAATAGAATTTAGACAGGTTTGGGTACTTATATTAACCTTATCTTTAAGTATTAACTCTAAGTTAATTAGTTTCACTTTTACAATGTCTCTTTGTATTTTTATATATTATGGTTAATAAACTTACTATATACATCCAAGAGACCCCCAAGTGGTACATTAATGATGAACCTATCATGATATAAGTCTCTTGGCCGAACCTTAGATTTTTAGGAATTTAATATCAATTAATAATTTAATATTTGTTTTAAGAACTCTTTTATGTCAATTTTGACACTATTCAATAGTTGATTTTTTTGAAACTCAAAACAGATTGATTACTTCGAACAAAGTCAATTATATCAATCCGAATATATCATATTATCCTAGAAAATTAGTTTAATTCATTAAAAGTTTCATATTATATTTATTTGGGTATTTATAATATCAATTATTTTAATTTTTCACTATTATAGTAATTACTGCATCATCATTGTGTCATATATAAAATAAATTATTTAATGTCTAAAAATTATAAATAAAATATCATTATGTAGGAAATATTTTTATCTTTCTAATGAATATTTATAATCTAAAATCCAACATATATAACCCTATGTAACAATTGTTGTTCTGAAAGATATATGCTTGTGTCATTTTTGTATTCATTTTAACTTAATTAAAATAAAGTGTCATTATCACTTACAAGTGGATCCATGGGGTCCCAAAATTGACACAAAGATGCCCATGGTCGACCATGTATCAACCAATAGGGTTAAGACACGTTTTAGGGTAATTTAGTATTATTATAATATTATTTTTTTAACCCTTATTTACCGGATTTACCCTTTAACCATGGTAAATAAAATATTTACCGCAGTAATTATTCAAAATGTCTAAAAATAAAAGTTACCTATTTACACAATTTGAACATCCTGATTCCAAATATGGAATCCATGTTTCTAAATTCAAACACAGAAGTGGCAGAAATTAATTTAAAATTAATTCCCGCTGTCAAAACAAAAAGCGTGTTTTTAAGAGATAATAACTATCAAAAGATTGACACTAGTTTATGTTCGGTTTAATTGTAAAATTATGTCCAAGGACCAACATTATATTAAGTGGTAAAAATATATTCTAAATATACTTTAAAACCACTCAAATTCATAATTTATCACTATTAATTATTTTGATTAAAAAAGTTGTTTTTAATTAAAATTTAGAAATTTTCAATATTCATCAAAATATGAAAGTTATCCGAAAAGTACCAAAATTTCACCCTAGACTAATTTTGATATTCCGAATCCAAAAATGAAGTCCATTTTGATATATAGAATATATATGATTTCAAAAAGTAGGTTTTACTATTCACAACGGCTAGTTTAATTAGTTGTGGCGTGTGTTAGAACTCGAGGTTGCGTACAACACACGCTATCGCATTATTCGAAGGGAAACGTACCGTAGAAGCTTGGGGTGTTACATGGGTTTCATAATATTCAAGTTATGATTACAATAAAACATCTAGAGAAATAATAATAATTGTATAATTAGTTCAAATCCCTACTTGAGAATAAATTGAATCATGGTTTTTGGATAATGATGAATTAAAAACCACTTAAAATATCATAAAAACCCCCTATTATAGAAGACATCATTTTCAACATTAATCCACATATATAAAATATAAAATTTTCATAAATATAAATTAAAACATTTTCATTGAAAGTAATATTGAATAATTTTAAAATAAACTTTATATAATTGAAATATCTTGATAGTGGAAAATTTGTTTCATTCCATACTCCTGGAAAAAAAAATTCATTCATACTTTTAGATAAAAGTCAAAGGAACATTTTCTAGAAAATGACAAGATGATTCCCCTTAAACCATTTTTAAAAAAGGTAAATCATTTGAAGAAAACAATTTAAATAATAATTTATTAATAGTAAAAATATTCTTTAAATTATTTTTAGAAAACAATGGCATGTATGAAAAAATATTAATCGAAGAGAGAACGATTTTTGAATTTTTTAAAAACATTATTATGATATATGTATTTTTTAAATAAAAGAAAATTAAATTAAAATACGTATTCAATATAAATAACCAAAGGAAAATTAAATTAATTTGTTTTTGTAGGTATTTATTATAATATTTCATCATCATATTTTAATTATAAAGAATCATGATAAATATGAATATTGTTACATAGATCCCTTACCTCTTGGGAAAATGTTATATCAATACCTCTTGAATGAAAAAACCATAAATATATACTTATATCACATAATTTTCCAGATAATAATCATAAAATAAATTGATTTATTGTATATAAAACACACAAAATAAACATGTGGTGAACATGGCATGTGTTCTACAAAAATAAACATGAGACGAAAATCCCTACTCTGAAATCTTGAATTTCTTCTTTCACATTCAAAACTATGCTATAATAAAAATACCATTATTTTAAATATATTATATGATAATAAAAATATATATAATACCACATATGATTTACTTAATACCATTTATCACCCACTCATTAACAATTCACTTTTAATATTACTTTTTTAGGTAATAAGTGCTTTTTTCATGTATGTTTTGGTATGGTAGTTTTGGGTATTATTATTTGATTATTGATAAATAATATAAATAATATAAATAATAAAAAATATCATTTATATTCATCATATATATATTTATATTCATCCATTAATGTAATATATAGAAAAATGAATTAAACTATTTATGGGGAGGGAAGGCCATATGTACACATGAACATTATTTTGATTATTAATTAGATGGAAAAAATAAAGGTGTATCATATTACACATTTATAGAATAATTTTATATATATAATATATCATATATGTTCTTTAATATATATTTATTAATATCCATGTTAAAATAAAATGAATATGTCATCACGCCGCTTTATAGAGGTGATATTCTACACTTACTCATGAGCGACGTTATCGTTTTTTAACAGATTTGAAAGTAAGAAGGTATATGTATTGTTATACGTATATAAGTATAATTATGTAATAAATATCCTATATGTAATTTAAATAAATCATTATATCCATTAGTGATATGGAGTGATAGGAAATGAATTACATGAGTTCATGAGGTAGTAGTCTAACAAACACAAGATCGATGGTTTCATATCCCATTTGACAGAAGAAGTGGTTTATATAAGTTATGTCATTAACCTAATAAAATAACATTATATTTAATATATTGGTGTTATTATTTCACCAAATCTGAATAATATTTAAAGGGGTGGAATATGAAATTATATAAAAACCCTCAGTCAAGAACGATACCTCTTCTTCAGACAATCACTTTAGGGTTGCACAAAAAACTTTTCATAGGCTGGATTCCTTGAAGAAAAAGGACTTTAGGAAATGTAAAGGGTTTAAATTTGGGATTTTGATAGGTCTTGGATGATCCAAAAGTATCATTGATTATGAATAAGAGTGGACAGGAGGTATCCTTTTATAAGTGGGAGAGGGGTCCCACATCGGAAATTACTATATATTTTATAGTGGTATATAATAATTTATAAATATTTCCATCTAATATAATTTATATATGTATAATTAGAAAACATTACTTTTTCTTTTGATTTAACCCCATATAAACCCATTTTCACATTATAAGTCATAATTAATTTTTACTATTCATTATGACTAAAAATTAAGATGACCATGTTAATGAATATTAGATATTAATATTACAAATTTTGAATCCACTTTTACCAAATTATATTCAGATAATTGTCAGAATTTAATTTAAAATTATAGTCATAAGGATGATTAAAATGTGGTTTTCCAATGAAAATTTTTCTTATGTCATTTTTTTTTGTATTTATTTTTTATATTAAATTAATTGAAATGATCAATATTTGATAAATAATAACATAATTGATCCAATTTTACATATAAAACCATATAAAAACAAAATTTTCCTTTGTAAAGTCATTAAATGAAATGATACGTTTTAATAAAAATATGTATTTTCTATATTCATCGAAAAATTAATATTTATAGAAAATTATCAAAAAATAAATCTAAGTTATTTTTATAATAATTATTTAAAAATTATTATTTATTTTTTCAACTATATACTCCACATTATTTTAAAATATATTTCTGAAATATGTTTCAATAAATTTGATGAAATTTGTTTTTAGAAAAAAAATTCAATTTTAAGCAAAAAATTAGATTTATTTATATCCCATGAGTAGAGAAAATATTTGAAGGATGATAATAAATTTTATTAAATATATAATATATAATTTTAATTATATTTATTCACTAATAGATATTAATTAAATTATTAAGATAAAAACACAATGTGCACAAAAAAAGAGTTTTTTAGAAAATATTTTCTTATCCTCATATGATTTTTTGTGTTAATTTATAATCAACTGATAACCAGTGAATTAGTTTAATATATTTTCACAGAATAAATGTTTTATAATTTATTTAGTCCTATTCATACACATAAATTTAATAGATTCTTTATAATCTAATATTATGTTATGGTTTGTTAAAATTTGGTTTTTCATGTAACACAAGTAATCAAGGAAATTAAATTTATTTGAAAAAAAATGTTTCCAAAAATTTCATGATGTTATATTGTAGCCCATAAAAAATGAATTTCACACTCAATATTAAATTACATTAATAAATATAATTAAGGATTCTTCTACCTCATTATATCCAAATGTTCCCATGATTCTTCATTAATTTTGTTTTTTCACCAAAAAAATTGTCCTGTGGACTGGTGTTCTATGAAAACTCATTCTATATATAACCCATAACATATATATACTATTTCCTCATAAATTATATAATTCTCTAGTGGTATGACCTATGACATCAATACAAGTGAATAGTTTGGTGAGTACTTCTTCAATAGAGATACATGGAACACATTTTGGACTAACGATAAGTTTAGTGGGAGTGCCAAGTGATAAGATACCACCCCTATCCATTCAAGAATATAGAAAGGTAAAACATACATAGGGGTTAAATTTCCATTATTTCAAAATCTCATAACCTTCTTATGTCGATATATTCAATGAAATAACATTCTCACCATATTGAAATTCCATATTTAGTTGATTATTGTCAGTATAGTTTTTTTGCCGAATTTCGGATGTCCTTATGTGTTAATGAATTATTATGGCCTTCGAAACCATTTCGTCAACTAGATCAGGTCCTAATAAATTTTTTCTCTAACTTCTTACTAGAACATTTGATTTTGGACTTATTTTTATATAGGATTTAATTAGGAGTATTCTGAATTCTTGATTGAAATATATTTTTGTATCAAAAATCGACTAGGCTAGGGTTTTGATTGATAAAACCTTTGAAAATCCATTTAAAAATATTTCATCATTTCTAATTGGGTTTAAATTGATATATTAGTCAGAAATTATTTTTGAGGATTGTAGGTATTTTGGAAAAACAACTCTATGTTAAGATATTTCAGATGAATTCTCATGTACTTCGAAGTAATCATTGGATCCCGATCAGAAATAATATATTGTGGTACTCCATAAAACATTTCAATTTCATTAAAGTATATTTTAGATAGATAATTAAGAGAGAGATATTACCTAATGGAAATAAAATGTGCAAACTTAATAATTTTATCAACTATAACCCAAATAACATTATTGCCTTTTGTTATTCTGTGAAATATGATGAAAAAATCCATGTTTGATAATTTTTAATTTCAACTATAGAATAGGAAATGGTTATAAATCCCCCTTACACTTTTTACTATCACCATTAAAGGTATAACATTCCAAAAATTCCGATACAAACTCAGAAATATCATTATTCATATTGTCTCACCAAAAATAATCTTTCTGATCACTATATATATTCATACATCTTGATGAAAATATAATGGTGACCTTTGAGCCCCAACCAATTACTCCTTATCTAAATCTATAAGGGATAGAACACAAACATGATTTGTAAATATTATCATTCAATAAAAATCAATGATAAAATAAATATTATTTGTAACCATATTCTATTGTTCCATAGAACAATATATGATCATTTACTCTAGGGTTTGAATTTTTATATTAGATAAAACATATTTATGAGGATGATATGTTGTTATGAAACCCTAATCTATGTTAAGATATTACTGAAGACATCTCTAGGACATTGATGTAATCCTAAAATCCCAATCAGAAACAATAGAATGTGGTACTCCCTAAAGCCAAAGTATTTCATTAATGTATATTTAATAATATAATTGAGAGAGAAGTCTTCTAAAATGGATGTGAAGTGTGTTATCATAAAAATGATATCAACTACAACCAAATTAGCTTTATGGCCTTTAGTTATTTTGAGAAGTATAATGATAAAATCCATGGTGATGTTTTTCTAATTTCTATTGTATTATCAGAAATGGTTATAACACTACATTATATTTTGTCTCTCACCCTCAACATTCTTTTATACAATTAATTAAGATACATACTAATAAATTACTTTATTCATATTTTCCCTCAAAAAATAATCTTTCTAATCTCTATACATCTTAATACATCGTAGATGATTATAGAATGAGGAGCTATGATCCTTATCTAATTTCTACTTATTTATATCTAGAATGGATATCACACATAATCGGTTCATAAATGTTATCATTGTTTCAAAGTCAAGATTAAAATGTGTAACATTTATAACCTTCATCTATAGTTCCACATCTTTATTTTATGCTTCTTTATGATTCTCTTATATAGATGGTTGAATAGAAATTTGAGAAATATAATATTTTTCCACCTAAATATATATTTCCTAATACTTCCTTTTCCTGTCAATAAATATTCCATATTTATTAATCCTCATCATAGATAAGATATCAGGATCATTTAGACTGAAATAATCACCCACCTTTTTTATTTCTGTGGGTGGTAACATATTGAGTAGTCATAATAATTAATCAGTTAAATATGTATTCTCAAAATAATATTCAACAACTTATATGTGAAAATATAAATTAATATTTTATGATCATAATATAAATTTCACATTTCTCAATGATGATAATCAAACCGTATATTTTATATAAAAATTACTAAAACTAATTTCAAAACATGTTTTGGGTAATTTTTATCAACAATCCTCAATTTTCATAAGTTATAATATATATCAATATCCTAAATATGATAAATAATCAGAATAAATTATTTTATTCAAAACTATATATTATAATCCCTTATACAGTTTAGAGAAATAAAATCATTTGTGTACTGACTAACTATCTTTTTAGTTCCTTTATATTTTCTTTACATTTGTTTTTCAAAGGATCTGGTTTCCCTTATGAGTTTACAAGGTGAGTGGATTAGATAATCATGTGAAATTATCCAAAAAGAAATAATAATATCTATATAAACCAAGAAAACTATAGATATCATTCATAGTGGTAGGTATGGGTCAAGATTAACTAATATGAATCTTTGATGAAAACATTGTTATATGATCTGATGAGATTATATGAACAAAAAATGAATCCAGTAGTAGAAAAATACACTCTTGGTTATTTTTTATACTATAACTCTTTCCTTCGGGTCATTAACTTAAATATAAATTGATTATTACACACTTCATTGATCTTTGAATATATAAGAATATTGTATATAATCAGTAATAAAAAAATAGATTAAGGTAATCTGAAAGACATTATTAGTTAAATCCATTAGGACATTAGGGTAACTAGTAAGATATAATATCATTAATATATATTCATATAATTTGTAAATTGTTTAAAATGTTTTCTTGGATATATCCTCCTTCATGAACCTCAATTAATGATATATAGAATGATTTTCAACCCTAGAAATGTGTTCTACTACATGTAGTTGATTAATCACTTAAACAATATAAGTTAGAGTTTTATTTTTATTGATTTTGATCTTGTTTAGTTACAAAAAATCAATGAATAGAGTCAAAGTTCGGTCATTATTCTTAAAAAAATAATAGGTGAACCCTAATGTGTCACTCATGGAAAAATAAATCTATTTTTATGATTATAATAGTTTTTTTATTTAATTATTGTAAGTCAATCATGTCAACACTATAGGGAGTATACAAAATATGTATGGAATTATGTATGAGGTCTACTGAAAACTCCACATCATGGATTGACAGATGATGAGAAATTTTATCTGAAAAATCATCATCCAACTCCTACAGAATAGGGTTATCATTGATGTTGGTTTTTCCAATACCCATATAATATAAATAAACCGTTTGAACTAGAATCAAAACCTATTCAATGGATGAAATTTACATTGGGTGATTATATTTATTATCACAATAATATATGATCAGAGGTTTGGTTGGCATATCAAACAAGACTTCCCTTCTTCAATAATAGATCTGCGATTTATGTAGATAAAGATAATACATGCCTATGATGACCTAAAATTAAACCATATAGAGAATAAAAATAATTATAAGAACCAAATTCCCACAAATATAAACTATAAGAGAATAATTAAATTCATTTATGTTCATCATATGATTATGGTATTCACATCAAAAAAAAATTTATATCTTTAATAAAATAATAAAACTGAGCAATATAATGTGAGAAATAATGATCATTTTAGGGAAAAACATTATCATGAAAAATTAGTTTTAGGATATGTAAATCAATACCCATTTTTTAATCTAAGACATATTAGTTTTAACATTGTTCATTCATGGTATTCATCAATTAAAATCCTCCATGATGGTCCATGATGTGTTTTTAGCATCAAAAACTTATCCCCTCAGAGTTTCAAACTAGGTGTGAAGTAAGGAAAGTTTTCATGCACTGGGTGATGATCGAGTTAAGTCCCAATGCACCATTTTTATAGTTATTACCCAATGTAAAAATATTCCATATCCACATATACTTTTTGTATTTTGATAAGTTTTTAATTTAATGGAAACTACTCATTCAATGCTTTATCACAATTCTAGAAATTTTTCCTATACATTTAATCATCCCATGAATTTTCAGAAAAGTTTTCTCATCATATTATCCAGAGCTTAAATAAAATTTTCTATGAAACTATCTAATGTTTTATAGACCTAATAGTAGTGGGATATTATTTGATACCTATCATATACCTCTATGGGTGGTTAAAACTTATAGGTAGGACTCTTACCACCATCCCTTGTAATAATTCCATCCTCATGAATCCCTTATGTATAGATCCATGCTTCCCCCAAAGTTCACATACGAGATTTCACTAGGATAAGATCCCCTCTTTTTTCTAATACCAAATATAGTGAACCATACATTTTATATATATGTGATTCATCTTATTAGATAAAAATTTATTAAATTACTTAATGAATTATTCTACATTAATATAGGACTAGTATATTTGGAAACCTAGAAAGATAAGAAACTGCTTCATAATATAACTATATCACCTCCCACTATGTTCTTTATAATTAGAACAACTCTTATAAAGGAAACACAAGAAAGGTTGTCCTCGAATAATCCGTAAGGGTAGAGAAGGGTTATATCAATAATCACATAAGTATAACATGATCATTAGAGTACCAAACATGAGTACGATACTTAAGAAACAAAACTTACATATCATAGATCATAATAATGAGTCATGGAATAAATATTATCAAACCATAAGATAGGATTCATAAAAGAAACAAAGAATATAATCATCAATATGATAACATTATCATAATTCATATTTTTCAGAATAAACAAATGAATAAAAATTCCTATGTCAAGGCTATCCCCAAAACATTCATAACATGTTAGGATTAGGATAACCACCCTTGTAACTCCTTCGGGCATGGGAACCCATCTTTTTTACCCTCTTTTGGTATTGTGATAACACCCTTTTATAATTTATTTGGGATTTTTATAACCTACAATATACCAAAAGAGGTCACATAATATGAATTTCAATCCAATGCATTTTGGGATTTATAATCCTAAAACCACCCATAAAATTATTAAAATCATACATATTATTAAAACAAGATTATAAAACATTAATCATATCAAAACCCATGAAAACTAAATGGATTTCATAGTCACCTAATTTTAACATAACATGTTGTAAATAACTTTTTTTCATAAATGTTTAATCTTTTCATCAAATATTAACCCCTAGAAAATAATAGGCTTTCATAAATATATTTTTGACATATCATGAGGTATCTAAAGATTGAAAAAAATGGAACCATTTGATGATTTTCTATGATGATCATAATTAGAATCAACGATTGTGGTAAACGATGAATATTAAATGATTTAAATGATCCTCAATAACGTTTTTGGGAAAATATAATTTTCTCTTTGAAATAAATTATTAAATTTAAAAGACATATAATATTAAAAAACATTTCCATGGAAAGTAGTCTTGAAACCTTATAATGTAAAATTCTAATCATCGAGTGGATATGATAGAATAAAATTGTTTTCATGCCATACAAGATAAAACTATGATTCCTTTCACAATTTTGGTAAAATTCAGGAGAACCTCATTTGGAAAATTGTAAGAATATTACATGTAAAATTATTTATAAAAATTTATAATAAGGGTAATGATGACCATATATAATTATTATTAAATAGTAAAAACTTTCCTTAATTTTTTTTAAAAAATCATGGACTTGGTAAAGAAAATATTTTTGGCCAAAGAGAGAAATAATGTTCAATTACTTATATTTTTGGAATATTTAGTTATTAAATAGAGGAAAATAAAAGGAAATAATTTTATTCTACATATATAACATGATTAAGATAAATGTTCCAATTTTGTGAGATATTTATCATAATATTTAACCATTAGATCTTATCCATATACAATCCAGATATAAAATGAGAATGTAAAAAAAACCCATTACCACTTCAATAAAGTTTGAATAAAAAACTCATGAAATAAATAACCTTATATAGGAATACATATCCATTAAATTTTGTGAGTAAAATAAATAAAAATAAATTCATGTTATATATATATATGAAACAAAATAAATAATTGGTGAATTTGGCATGTGTCCTATTGATATAGAAGTGGGATCAAAATATAGTACCACAAGTATTTACTTTCATAATTCAGGATATAAGGTCATATATAATATAAATAGGTTTATTATATGTCCCTTAAATCCCCATAATAATATATATAATAACATATATGATTTAATTATAACCTTGTATATCCTTTCCATTAATAATTTTTTTCCATATTATTATTTTTTCTAATAACTACATTGCTTTTCATGTATTTTCTGGTTTGATTATTCAGTTCCATGTACATATGTCTCCATAATAAATAAGTTTTAAAAAATGACAAAAATATAATAAATATTCATTATATACATATTTATAGTCATTAATAAATTTTAGAGATATACAAATGAATTACTCTATTCCGAGAGATGGTAAGCCATACATACGCCTAAACACTATTTTCATTTTTCAATAGACAGAATGAAAGAAAAGAAAATAATATTTAAACATTAAAGTATCATTTATATCATAAATATAATATATAATCATTAAATTAATAATTATTAACATCTATGTCAGAATAAAATGAAAAACCTATCACATCTCTTTATGGAGGTGGTAGTCCACATGTACGCATGTGCGACATTATCATTTTTCAATAGATTGGATGGTAAAAAATTGAGTATTCTATTGTAATTAAGAAGAATAATTTTCTAAAAATAACATATATATACATTAAATCCATTATTATATCCATCTGTAGGAGGTGGTGAAGAATAAATAATTACATCGGTTCATGAGGGAGTAGTCTGTCGTACACATTATTAAAGGATTCATTTCCCATTTGATGGAAGATGAGATGAATTATGGTTATGAAATTAAAATTTTAACATATATGTATATGGAATATACAAATTGTATTATTTATGTGTATTTTTATAAGATTCCATTTATTTTAATGTTGAAATAAAAGAAATGATCAGTTATGAATTGAACTACTTCTTCAATCAACTTTTGGTTTTCAAAAAAATACTTCTTTAGAGGATTTTGTAAAGAAAAAGGACTCCAAAACTTGGGTAGATTTTTTTACGGATAAGGGGACAAGCCCCATAAATTTATTTATAAAAAAAGGTCCAAGGGGAGAATAACATGGAAACAGTGTAAGACATACATTATTGGAGACCAATCTTTTTCCTAATCTGGTCGCAAATTTTGCACTCTTGTGATCTTATCTCGTTCCGCATTTTTCCGCTGAGACGCCCTCTACCACTACTAGAGTAGCGGTCTGAAATCTTCTGAGCTTGATGCATTAAAGTTTCAAGGTCTTCATAAGAACTGGCAGTTTGATCATCTTCCTTTTCTTCTATTCCTCCTTTCTTTGTTTCTTCTTTTGGCTTCTTGTTCGTGCTTGCTGCCACATGCAGTCCACTGCTTCGGATTTGTCATCCTCATTCCCTGCTGAAACAGACATAGCAGTGAGAGAATCACAAAAAACTCCCCCCTAAGGATGCACAACACCAGCTGAAGGATCTCAGTCTCCTAGTACAGGAGAAACAATAACAATATTAGAATACACATTCAAATAATTTAATGAAGTATCAGTGGGATCAACATCCATGCATTGAACAACATGCAGTTTATCCACCGAAGAGAGCATATTAGAGGTCTTCTCAGACCCTTCCCCAACTTGGAGCTCCGAGCATCCTACAGTTTGAGACCTCACATCAGCAGAAACACCAACCATCTTTTCCTTCATTTTTTCATTAGCATCATAGCTATCTTTATGTGTCAAAGTATGAAATGTGGCCACACCTACATTATGTTTTTTTCCAGAATCAGATTCATTTTGGAGACCCTGTTGTGAGTACTCTTGTGACCCCATATCAGTGCTAAACACATCTGTGACAGTCTGCACAGTTCCCAGATTTCGAGAACCAACATTAAAATGAGATGGAGATTCTAAAACCTAAGAAATACATATTCATAAAAGTATTTATAAAATTTCATTTGGATAAAATAACCTTATGATTTGGTTAAACCCCCAATAAACTTGTTTTAACATTAAATGCAATAATAAATTTTTATTGTTTTTATTGTTCATTGTTATAAAAAATTAATTTTACATTATTTCTTAAAATTAATTATTCTTATTTAAAATAGGGAATCCATTTAACAAAATTCAATTTGCAGATTTATTTAATTTAATTTAATATGAAACACACTATCTAGATGAAAATTCAGGTTTCCAAAGAAAAATTTTCCTTAAGTATAAAAGGTTTTTAAAATAATTTAACATGAAATTAAATAAAATGATCTAAATTCAATTATTCATCACATAATTGAATTTTGATTACTTTTAAACCCTTTTCAAAATATAATACAACTTTTTAATTTCATTACATGAATAGACACATTTTAATAAATATCAATATTTGTCACATTTCATGGAAAATTAATCATTTCTGAATGTTCTCAAAAAGTCACTATATGGTAATTTTGGAAAATTAATTTAAAAAAGGTAAATTTTTTCAAAATAAATATTCTAAAATTTGACGAAAAATAATTTTTAAATTTCATGTGAAAAATGAGATGAAATTACTTTAAAATATAATGCGGCAATTAAGAATAAAACGAGATTTATTCTTATATAATGAATATATCAAATATTAGATGAATTATAACCAATTTTATTGAATATATAATATATAAAATTCATTAAAAAAAATCAACTATATGGATTAAATTAATTTCATAATTTAAAACACATTGTACATATAAAAATAGTTGTTGGAAATATTTATTATACTCTAAATTGATTTTTTATTTCCATTTATAATCAATTGAAAAAAATTTATTTTTTTATATATTTTTAATCCATAAATTTTTCATAATATATTTAGTCCAATTCATAACCTCCCCTATAATAAATTCATTATAACAATATACTATATTTTTTGTTTATTAAAAATCAATGTCATGTTTAATGTACGATATTGAGGAAATTAAATATATTTGAAAAAAAAATTCAAAAAAATTTAGGATGTTATAGTTTATCCTAGAAAATGACTTGGGATGTCATGATATTATAAAATATTAAGGATCACAATGTTTTTTATATATCTATTAAGAATTTAATTTACTAAAAAAATATTGGGAATATGTTCATCGAAAATTAAAAAATTGAATATTGCAGTCATCTCTTTTATTCCATTATCTATGACATAAACAAATATCATGATAGGAGGACTCTTTGGAACAACCTATCCTCCTTGAGCTCGAATATTCATTTTCCCTAGTTTATTGTTGGTGACATTAATGATACTATTTTGCGATGTTAAAAATTGGTCTTTTCATTCAACATTATCCATATAGGATTTCAAGGCTGCAAAAATCAAATCATACATAAATTTCTCTCCTTGGTACGAAATATACATGTTATGGGAGTCATTACAATAGAGTGACTATGAGAAAACTGGATAGAGCCTTCATTTTTTATCATGATTTAGATAAGTGGGATACCATTTCTAGCACCACCCTAATTAGAATTCATCATAACCATCATCATATCTTTTTTTATATTTCATACAAATCTCTAAATCCTTCTATTTCCTTCAAATTAAACAATGCTTGGTTTTCAGATCTAGAATGTTGAAATTTCATTAATCGTTTTTTGGACCTCTATCTATCATTCTAATGATAAATTTTATAAACATTGTGAATTAAAATATCTCAAAAAATGATTTAAATTATCCAAAGCATTAAATCCTAAAAAACTGATAATGACATCCTCTTTCTTGAGAATTATCTTCATTAAATCCAAAATAGTAACACTCACTCGAAATTTTCTTCAGATCAAAATCATGAAAATTATCATTACTATAAAACTTAATCAGCTTCACAATTTCAAACAAAAAAATCATAAATAATATTTCAAAATAAAATTGTTAAATTATAGTAATAGAAATGCAAAATTATACATTTTTTGCAGAGTCCTTAAATCTTGTAGACCACTTGCTTCCATCAAATAGGGAGACAACATTTTTGATAATGAAGAGGACATATCTAATAATGTTTTCTGCTATTTTGGGTGATTATTAAATGGACCCAACACTATAAAGGAAATCATTAATGATATCATACCAACAATTTTTAGTGATGTTGAAAACTTTTTTCTCATTGGTTTTACCTTGGATCATTAAATTAGAGACACTATCGTCATCTTGAATCCGGACAGTGCCCCTTGTCCTTATGGTTTTAATAATGGATTCTATAAAAAATATTGGGATATCATCCATGATATTGTTTTCAAACATGTGAAACATTTCTTTTCTAATGGATTTATAATCCTTGAATTAAATTCCCAATTACTTTGATTGATTCCCAATGTAGATAATGCCTCTGAAATTCGTCTCTTTCATCCCATAGCACTTATGAACACTGTATAAAAATTTGTCCCCAAACTGATTGTGAATAGACATAACACTCTTAAATGTAAAATTATCTCCTAGAATGAATTTGGTTTTGTTAAGGGTATATCCATTAAAGACAATATTTGTGTTTCCTTTGAATTCTCTAACATGAAAAATAATAAAAATAGTGGTGGTAACATCACCATACAACTGGAAATTATGTATTCTATTGAAACAATGGATTGAGACATAATTTTCAATGTTTTACATGGATATAGTTTCAACAAAATCTTTATCTCTATAATTGAAACATTCTTCAATTCATCTCACATTTACATATTGATCAATGGAACTCCAAAAGGATAATTAAACTACTCCAATGGTGTCAGAAATGGAGATACCCTATCTACAATTGTCTTTTATATTGAAGAATACTATTTAACTTGACCACTCACTCATCTGATTGATGATCACAAGATATAACCTATTCATGATTATAGAAATGTGAATGCTCCCACTCACCACATCTAAACAGATGAAACTAGTCTATTTTTAAGTGGTTGAATATGAAACATCAAAACTCATAAAACTACTATCACTCACTACGAGGAGGTCTCTAGTAATATCATTGGAAAAAAAAAATACATTATCAACATTGGGAAAAACATTCGGGATGGTAAGAAAAATGGTATCATCAATGAGCTTAACATAAAATAAGGTGATTTTCCCATAAAATACCTTGGGGTTACCATCTTTTGAGGAATAACCAATACAAGATACATCCCAATAATTTTTTAATCAAATTTTTAATTAGTTTTCCACTTTTAAAGGGAAAACTCTTTCACTGGTGGGGAGATTCTATCTTATCTTATTGGTCATTGTCTCCAAATTGGTCTACTCAATGATGGTCTACAATAGGCCGGTTGTTCTCATTATGAAAATTAATGTTTTCATCAACACTTTTTTTTGGATAGGTAGCACCGTGGACATGAAACTTGTGTCAATTCCTTGGGAGAATTATTGTAAACATTTAGACATGGTTGCTATTGGTATAAAAATATAAAACTATTCAATGAGGCCCCTCAATACATATTATCATGGAACCTGATTAACAAAAAATACCCCTCGATTGCATTCAAAAAAATATGTTCCATGATATATTGAAAAGTGGTAACAAGAATTTTATTCCCTATTAAATTTTTCCCTCTTTTAGAAACATGTATAAGAATATTATGTCAAATTATAGATGGATGTTCTCTTAAAACTCCTCCATGAGATTTTGGCTAGACAAATGGACAATTGCTCATATTATCTCTTTGATTCCCCCTGACTATATCCTTATAAATATCAACCCCACTAATTTCAATGTTATTAATTCTCATATTGATACTCTTCCTGATAATGTTATTCAAATTATGGATAATTTGAGGATTTCTATCTTGAAGGATTTTTTTATTTGGGGCCGTCCCACAATGGGATTCTTGATTCATAAATCATTTTTAAAAACTCCTTCCAAAGCTCATAAAATGAATTTTAATAGACTAAATTTCTTGATAAGTCTTGAATTAAACCCTCAAGACCAACTCTTATTTAGAATCATTCCTAAAATATGGTTCCCATTGATTCTTTATTTGAAATTTATGGAATCTATCTTTCTTATAAATGTCATATTTTCAATCAACATAGAGAAGATACTAAAAACTTATTTCTATCCAGTGCTACTACCAATTACCTTTAGAGAATTATATTTGACATTATTGATCGATGCTGGATGATTATTGACTATATAAATGCTTATTTAAATCATTCTGTTTCTATGGATAAGTCCGTAAAAATTCAAAACTTGTTTCTTGGTAGGGCTGAAGAGCTTTTTCATGTGATTAGGTATGATAGAAATGAAATTCATCACAAAAATTGATCACTAAACATTAATGCATGTAGAATAAATATTTTCATTAGTATTCAAGAAGCTGCATTGATTCATAAAGCGAGTTGAAACAATAATATGTCATATTTTATAACCCTAAGACGTCTTTGAGTCAATTCCATTTTCATTAATCTAAGACACAATTTCTGGGTTTTATGCACACCAACTCCCCAATAGTTGATTAAAATCAATGTGGATGGAACCTCTAAAGGAAATCCAGGACACACAGGGTGTGGTAGTATCTTTAAAATCATCTTGTTCAGATCATTATGTGATTATTTGGAGGCTTCAGTATAGAAACCTCCCCCGAAACTGAAATGAGGATTGTGATTCATTCCATCTCTATAGCATTGCAACAAGGATAGAACAACTTATGGATTAAAAGTGATTCTATAACTGTAGTGCATGCCTTTTGGAAGGGATTAATTCATCTAGCTTGGCCACTTATTACATGCTGGATTAATTGCCTTAACTCTGTCCAAACCATAATCATCATTGCGATTAATACCTACCAATAAGAGAATATGGTTGCAGATTGTCTCGCTAATAAGGGAGTTGCACAAGATATAATCTAGTAGGATGATCTCACATACATCTTTCATTCCCTAAATATCAATAATTTTAATATGATTCCATCTTAATACCCAAGTAATATCTATTTTTTATTAACTATTTTTTTGGTCATTTGACCAAAGATCCACCTTCTTCAAATAAAAGAAGACATATTGTTTTTGATGGGATTAAATGTAACCTAATAAATGTGATCTATTTTTTCGATGATTATAATGAGTTTATTTTTGAACGAAACACTTTCCTTATCCATAGATGAAAACATGGAATGATCATCTCAAGATGTTAAATAAAAATTGGATATATTTTCTACATTAATGAAATATGTAATTTCTATTTTATTAGTGAAAAGGGAGAAAACAATCATCTCCACCAGAGACGTAAGAATATTTTTTAGAAGAGTTTGAGATTAATTTAATGATAATATGTTTTGAGAGTTATAACCAAAATATGATGATATTGAGATATTGTGTCTGAACCAATTTAAAAGGATATGATGTTATAAAGAAGGCCTATAAGAGTATTAATATAGTCTACCTGGAAACTAAAATTAATTCACTCATATTTATGTTAAAATATGTGACAAAAATCCTATATAAATGAATTATAATTCACCACATTTACTAATGATTTTACAATAATGAACATTTTATATGAGTCATAAATTAGAAGTATTTGTGGTGCTTAAAATTTTTTAAATCAAAGAAGAGAGGGTGCTGGGGGAAAATATAATAATTGTAAGAACAATAAATGCAAGGGAGTTTATTGATATTGATTTTGAATCCTTCTTTATAAAAACATAATAAATCACCAACAGCACTCTATTAAATTTCTCAATATAATGTTATTTCTAGTATTAATGTAAAAAAGTATCATTCAAATGGGAACAAAAATGATCATTGAATTGAATAGTTAAAAAATAATCTGAATAGTTTTTTACAAACTATTGTAGTAATTAAAAATATATTTTTAGGATCTAATTAAAACTTGGACACTTATAATATGTGCTAGAATAAACCAAAAAATATATTTCATATTTCTATTAATATATGCATGATTGAATTTGAGAACAAAATTCTAGTGAATATAATGAGAAGGATAAGTAATCAATCATTCTGGGATACTTGTCCAATGAAAATGGATACAAATAGAGAAACATAATACATCACAAAATGGTTGGTTGTTATAATGTGGTGTTAATAAATGATAAAGCCAATATTTGAGTTAAAAATTATTTATACCTAAAGTATTTTATGAGGATAATGAGTATATTTTATAGAATGTTAGTAAATAATAAAACTGAAATTAAAAATATGTTTCAAATATTTACTTTGATCAGGCTAGTGATGGATAAGGGGATTCTAATGTTTAAAAATATATGTATCAAAAGATAAATTATATTGTGGGAGAAAAATTATAATAGCATATTAGAATGATTGATGTATATGTAATAAAATAACTCTTGTCTTATAGATTAATCCATACTCATTTATTAAGGATATTAAATATAAAGAATGGTTTGATTCTATGAATTATAATCAAAGTCACATTCAATGGAATGTCATGTGGGACCTTATCTTATAAAAATATAGAAATATATTACTGGGTCAAACCGGGTATTAAAAAATAAGTTGAATTCAATGGGGTATATTTTGATAAATGAGACGAGACTTATTAAAAAATAATATTCACTAATTGAATGAGTTGGAATTAAAGATTATTTTTCACTAGTTTCAATAATTGAGTATATAAGATTGTTCCATGTGGTTATAACTATTATTCAATAAAAAATAAAAGAAATGGTTGTAAAATATATCATCTTGAATGGAAAACTAAAGTTTGATGTTTATATTTAGTATCCCAAATTATATAATCTTAATAATGATTGTACCATGGCATGAAGGTTGAAAAAGGATCTCAATGGGCTAAAACAGCCCCCCTATGTCATTGGAATCAAAGATAAAAATATAGTTGAACAATATGAAATTAATTAAAGGAAATGATTGAAATAATCTTTAATTTAATGTAAATAGAGTAAGGTACACTTATATTAATATTTTATATGGATGAAAATAATTTTTTAAGTGACCAAGGTTGTTATTATAAGTAATTTCCATAAAATGAAGAATTATTTTGGGATTTCATTTATTGGAAAAATGTGTTACTTTTTAGAATGTAAAGTGGTATAAAAGGATGAATTTATTTTTCAGTCCGAGGAAAGGTATTCAAAAGAGTTATTGAATAATTTGGAATTAAAATAATCTAATTCATTTTCCACACCCGTACAGGATCAGATGAATCATGTAAATTATTTTCAATGAATGATTATAAATTGGGAGTTTAAAATACATATTGAAAACATATTTATCTGATTACATCATGATATGATATTATCTATTCAGTTAACCTTTTTGAAAGTTATCAAAGTGATCACAAAAATGACTTTTAGTTGATACTAACACTTTTTCAAGTACATTAGGGGAAAATTTAATTCTGGGATGATGAAAAAAAAATTTGAACACTATAATGTTTATAGATTTACTAATATTTACCAATAATTTTTTTAATGAAATAAACTCATCATCAGGATGAATTTATCTTTTTGGAGGATGTTGTGTTAGCTCTCAAAATATGATAAATAATTCAGAAACGATAAAACCACATCACTACAATATGTGGTAACTACAACATCTTATACCCGGTTGACATAGATGAACGAATAAATATTTTACTTTAGGGTGAATTTCGAGAAACCTACAATTATTTTATGTGATAATCAAAGTGAAAATGAACTATCCAAAAATACAATGAATTAATCTTGACCTAATTACATTAATATAAAATTTCTATTATCAAAAATAAGGATTACAATGGAATAAAAGGGTGAAATTTATTCTTAAAAATGTTCAACATGATGATATCTTCACTTATGAAATTCCAATGTATATATTTGAGACATTGAGGCTGAATATATATTTTTTCCCTTCCCTATAAATTGAATAACTATTCCAATTCCCCCATCATGATTAGGATTCTACAATCACCAGAGATAGAAGTACACAACTTTTTATATTTTATTTTATGTACATGGAGTTATAATAATTGAAAACAACATGAAGAACACGTTTAATGAGTTTTGGGATTGAAGGGGAGATCATTTGAGTAACTTGGAAAAAAATTATCACTATGGGATGGATTTATCTCCAAAACACTACTTTATGTATTTGTATGGTGTTATGGTAATTCTATTTGTGAATGATTATGATGTGATGATTCATATAAATAGTGGTTATTATTTTAAAAAATAAAATTGGTGATAATGGTAACCCCAATGAAATTAATGAATGAAGGCTTATATTTTTCAACCAAGAGTAATAATTATTTTAATGAGATTGAAAATGAGTTGAAATAAAATGAATGTGTTCTGTACTAATTCAGACAAGATCTTTTTTTTGGAAATACATATCAATGGAAATTTCCAATGAATAAATTCATGAGAGAAATCTGGATACATAGTATATGTCCCCGTCCTTAAACCATAATTAATATTGAAATAAATGAATAATTCATATTTAGTATCTTTTCAAGTTTAGAGTTTTGGAGAATTAGGAAATAACTATTTCATCTCAAAAGTTTATAAAGTAGACTCTTCTATTATATTTCCATAAAAAAACTCTTAAAAAGAAACATGTCTAGTTTGATGTTTTAGATAGCATGGCTTTCCCTTGATCCCATCCATGACCCTATTCAACATTATGTCCTGTGAAAAACATTTCAAAAAAACTTTGGGTGAGCATAAAAAGCTCAGTAATGGATTCACAATGAATGAAAACTGTTAGTTTTTCAGACATCATATAATTCATGTATACTTTATCAAAGTAATACCTTCACCTTTATGAAGTAGTAAAAACTCTTCACTGAATAAAATATCATTACATACCGTTTTGTAACAAAAATATTACCATAAAACCCATATAAAGAACACATAACATATAATGGTAACTTGGTACATAAACATACTTAAGTGGAATAACCATATGGTCGGCTTCCACACATATCACTTAATGGAATAGCCATACAGCCGACTTCCATACATATCACTTAATGGAATAGCCATACGACCGACTTCCATACCCAATGCATTGGAGGTTATAACGTAACCACCCGTCCTGGTATTCACGGCACCACCCATCATATTTTTTATCATGTAACCACTCGTCAAATGTCCATGTACCATTATAAAATCATAAGACATAAAACAAACATAATGGAAAGAAAATATTTTCACATTCCGATCACAATATATACCATAAATGTATTTTCATAAAAAATACATTATAAAAACAAATTTCAATACCAAAAATACATAAAAGGGTATATGGTATTTTTTTCGTTTTAGAAAAAACTTTACGGCTTGTTGAGAAATACAAAGACCAAATAATACTCGCGGTGGCGGAAAAGGTCGTTGTCACCGCATAAGTTAAAATAAACATTCTTTTTTGTCGTTTATTAAAACGCTTCGTAGAAAAAGATTCCTTTTGTATAGAATCAAAAGTCAAAGGGTTTTATACACCATATTAAAGAAAGTTGTGTATAAAACGAAATATGCCTCAATGAAAGGAAATTGAGACGAAGTCCCTTACCTCGGGTCTGAATTGACTCGATCATTCCTTAACATCCTGAATAATAAAATTGAGTTAATTTATACTTTCTTAAGAACCCTTTTCAAGTTCATTATTCCTTTTGTATAACTCATGACCAGGTTATGAACACTATGTAATTATTTAAGTTAATAATGGTCGTTTTGTCGATCTTTGGTACTTGAGTCAAAAAGAAACTCTTTATAATTAGAAGTTGTTCATGTGGTAAAATATCCATTATATCAACAACTATATTCCTGATTTAGATATCATATATATCATATATATCCAGTATATACATGAATTTATAATATTACATAATCATTTAGAGGTAAGAAATGAAATGCACCGTTCATTGAGACGGTAATCCGTACGTACGCATGAACGCTACTTTCATTTCTATGTCATATTAATGGAATTAAAACTAAATTGGAGGTATGCATATTATAATTCCAGAATTATATTCATCACATATATGTAAAATACATCATATATATCCATTATATATATGTACTTATAATTGTACATTACATTTCGGGATAAGAAATGAAATGCACCGTTCAAGGAGACGGTAAGCCGTACGTACGCATGAACGCTACTTTCATTCCTATCTCATACTTTAATGGAAAGAAAATAATAATTATATAAAGGTATATTATAATTATAATATAACATAATATATAATAACTTTATATCCATCCTTAATACATCCCACATATGGCATTAACAAATCAAATAACTTTGAGGGGGCGGTAGTCCGCACTTCCTAAAATGAAATTATCGTGTTTAACCACAATGGAAACCATAAAGGTATTCCATAAATGAAAAATACAGAAGATTATGAAAAACATAAACATATTATATATCATATATAAATATAGTGACATCCTAATGGTCACCTTTGAAGGTGTTATATGAGTGTTGAACGATCTTCATTTCATGAGGCAGAAATTTTTCATCCACAGAAACAGTATGTTCTTTAACCATTAGATGTAGGTGTTTCTAACTGACGCTCGAATAATTCTTACAAAAACATACTAGTATATTGAAGATACTGGATTTGTTACAAAAGAAATTAATAAAAAGAGTTTAGGGGGCTGGATAAGTAAAAAATACAAAAGAACACAAGAGAAGACACTACCTTTAAATCGGGTAACTCTTTTTGAATTGAGCTCAAAGGATTCCTTGGAAAGACTTATGCCCAAAGTGAGGCTTCTATGAGTAAGATAGGAATGTGGAGAGACATAATGGGCAGGGTTTAGACGAGACAAAGGCTTTGGAAGTGTGGGAATGGAGGTAGAGGTGGGTTCCTTTTATAAGAGGAGAGGAGGGGAACTCTTGGAATGTAAGGAAATGTTACTTTATTTTAGAATGAGTTTCGGATTTTAATGGTCCCACATTTATTTGTTTCGAGGATAAGGTGATAAGGGTTCTAAATGCACCCATCCAATAGATTGTGGACATATGTAGGTCTTATATGTTACATTACCCTTCCGTTTTATTTAAATCATTAAATAATGAGGTTATCGCTGCATCATCATGATTTCATACATAATTTAATTTATGTAATGTCTAAAAATTATAAAAAAAACTACTATGATGTAGAATTTTTTTGTTATTTCCAATGAATATTTTTTGTCAAAATCGTACATGTATAACCCCATTTAAATATTGTTTTAGTAAAACAACTCAAGATTGTGTCATTTTGATTTTAACTTTGAATAAAAAGTAATTTATGACATTTTCTTACCAAAGTGGCTCCATGGGGTCCCCAAGTTGACCCACGGCTTCTCTTGGTCGGCCATGACACATAAAATAAGGGTAGGACAAGTGTCTAGGTATTTTCTATTTATTATAATATCATGTTTGCCATAAATTTCACTAAATACCTCTAATCACGATAAAAAACTTAAAAGTTTGTATTCACCAAAAAATTATTTTAATCTCATTGAACCACATTTAACTTCTTAATTACAACCATGTATGTCAGATTTTTGAAATTAAAAACACAAAGGTGGTAAAATTTCATTTAAACCAAAAATCAGTTTTTTAAGTACCACTTAGTGGTTTCACTATTCATAAAAAATTGAAGTTTTTCAGAAAAATACCATAAATTCACCCTAAGCTATATTAAATATTCTGAATTCAAAAATGATGTCTATTCAAAAAACTCCGAAACATATAAGTTGAATTAATTAATTTAATAATTAATTCCCGCTGTCGAAGCAAATAGCGTGTTTTTATGAAACAGTAAGTATCAAAAGATTGACACTAGTTTAAGTCCAATTTCAACATGAAATTAATTCCAATGACCACTATTGGATTCAATGGTAAAAATATATTCTAATTTCACATTAAACCCACTTCAAAAGATAATCTAATCATATTAATAAATTATATTACAAAGAGGTTTTGAATTAAAATACTACATTTTTCACTGTTCATTAAAAAATGATCTTTATCAGAATAATACCTAAAATTTACACAAAGTAAATTTTTATGTCCCGATTCCAAAGAAGAATTTTATTTGGTTTAATAGAATGTATATGAGTGACCAAAAATATATTTAATTAAGGTTCACCATTAAAAGTTGATAAGTGGACCTTTAGTGAAAATTAGAGTATATATTCCTAAAATTGAATTCTTTTCATATTTTAAGCCTTTATCCTTTATTTGATAAGTATAAAAAATTTAAAAAACATATATAATAATATTTTAGTTATTTATATTCATTCCTGCCAATAAAACGGCTACGTGTTAACTAACATTTAAAATAATATTATTTTATTACTAGTGTGTAATATAAGATTTCAAAGAAACTCTATGTTGCGTATCAGGTACGCTATCGAACATAGAAACCCCTTTAAAGTAATAGTTTTATTTAATTCAAAAATATTAATAAATATGAAAATGTATTATTCTTTATTTACCTGGGATGTTACATCCTTCCCCCCTTTTGGGAATTGCGACCTCACAAATTTATTTACTTATCAAAATAAGTTGAGGTATTTATCCCTCATAGCATTTTCAGATTCCCATGTTGCCTCTTCAACCATATGGTTTTTCCACAAAACCTTTAACTAGTGAATTACCTTATTTCCCAACACTTGCCCTCTTCGGTCAAGAATCTGGACTGGTTTTTCTTCATATGAGAAATTTTGTTCCAACTGAACTACCTCTGGGCTCAAAACATGAGATGGATCTGGCATATACTTTTTAAACATAGAAACATGAAAAACATTGTGTACCTGAGATAAACTCGGAGGTAAAGCCACTCGGTAAGCAACTGATCCAACTTTCTCCATAATTTCATATGGTCCAATGAACATTGGACTCAGATTTCCTTTCTTACCAAATCGCATCACACTCTTCCATGGTGAGACTTTGATAAAAACATGATCACCTACCTCAAATGATAGATCCTTCCTCCTGTTATCCGCATAACTCTTCTGTCTGCTCTGAGCTGTTTTCATGTGTTTCTGAATCAACTGAACTTTTTCTACAATCTCTTCTACAAATTCTAGTCCCATCAGTTTCCTTTCACCCAATTTATCCCAAAAATATGGAGTTCGTCACCGTTTACCATATAATGTCTCAAATAAAGCCATCTGTATACTGGAATGAAAACTGTTATATGAAAATTCAACCAATGAAAGATGTTGGTCCCATCTTCCCTGATAATCCAATGAAAAGGCACGTAGAATACCCTCCAAAGTCTAAATTATTCGTTCTGACTGCCCATATGATTGAGGATGAAAAGCTGTACTAAAGTTTAATTCAGTACCCAACGACTTCTGAAGGCCTTTCCAAAAGTTAGAAAAAAACCTAGGATCACGATAAGATACAATAGAGAGAGGAACTCCATGTAACCTGAATATCTCTTTAAGATAAAAAAGAGAAAGTTGATCTAGAGATAAAGTATCTCGAATAGGAAGGAAATGAGCAGATTTAGTCAATCGATCAACAATAACCTAGATTTCATTATTACCTGTAGATGTCTTCGGTAATCCCACAACAAAGTCCATGGATATATTTGACCATTTCCACTCTGGCACTGGTAAAGGCTGAAGCATCCCTTTCGGTAACCACTGATCTGCTTTAACCTACTGACAAGTCAAACACTTCACAGTAAAATCAGTAATATCCCTTTTCATTCCATCCCACCAGTAATAATCCCGCAGATCTATGTACATCTTAGTACTGCCAAGATGAACTGAAAATGGGGAACTATGAGCCTCACGTAATAACTCATTCTTAAACTGTGAATCACAAGGCACACATAATCTCATCCCAAATGTCAAAACACAATCATTATCAATGTTGAATTCCAGCAACTTACCATTCTGAACCAGCTCTACCTTTTTCTGCAACTCACTGTCTTGCTTCTGTTCTTGCTTGATTCTGTCTGATAGAGAAGATTTCACTGATACCTGAAACAAAACAGAAGAACATCCTACACCAACAACTTCTATTCCAAAGTTCATCAAATCCTTAACCAAAAGATCAAGTGTAAAACGCAACAACGTTAAGGATGCATTACTTTTTAGAATCAAAGCATCAGCAACTTTATTTTCTTTTCCCGGATGGTAGTGAATTGTACAATCATAATCCTTGATTAATTCCATCCATCTCCTCTATCTCTTGTTCAATTATTTTTGATTGAATATATACATTAAATTTTTGTGATCAGTATATATTTCACTCTTTACTCCGTACAAATGATGCCTCCATATTTTTAAATAAAAAACAATAGCAACTAATTCCAAATCATGTGTAGGGTACTATACCTCATGAGTTTTCAACTGTCGTGAACCATAAGCAATTACCTAATCATTCTGCATAAGGACACAACCAAGTCCTTTCAATGAAGCATCACTATAGATAACAAACTCACCATTCCAGGAAGGAAGTTCCAAAACTGGAGCATTCACCAATCTTCTTTTCAACTTTTGAAAACAATCATCACATTCTTTTGTCCAGATAAAATTAACACCCTTCCGAGATATCTTAGTCATTGGAAAAGATAACCGTGAAAAATTATCAACAAACCTTTGGTAGTAACCTGCAAAACCAAGGAAACTATGGATCTCGGTTACATTTTTGGGTCTTGGCCATTCTTCAACAACTTTTGTTTTAGCAGGATCAACAGTTATGCCATTTTTTGAAACAATATGACTAAGGGAAGAAATTTGTTGTAACCAAAACTCACACTTGATGAATTTTACATACAGTTTCTTTTCTTATAAGTTTTGAAAGATAACCCTTAAATGACATTCATTCTCCTCTTTACTTTTAGAAAACACCAAAATATCATCAATGAAAAAAACCAAAAACTTATCCAAGAACTAATGGAAAATTATATTCATATGGTCCATTAATACAACAGGTGCATTGGTTAACCCTAAAGGAATAACTACAAATTCATAATGGCCATATCTTGTATGGAACGCAGTCTTAAGAATGTCTGCTCCTTTTACTTTCAACTGATGGTACCCTGACCTCATGTCAATTTTCGAAAAATACTGAGCTACCTGGAGATGATCAAACAAATCATCGATATGAGGCAAAGAATACTTGTTCTTAACAGTGATATTATTCAAGGCTCTATAATCAATGAAAAGTCTTATTGAACCATATTTCTTTTTAAAAAACAAGACAGGAGCACCCCATGGTGATGTGCTAGGTCGAATGAAACTTTTATCTAATAACTCCTGTAATTGCTTCTTTAACTCTAAAAGTTCAACTTGAGATATTCGATAAAAGGGTTTTGAAATTGGTTTAGAATCAGGAACTAAGTCAACAGTAAATTCAACTTCCCGATCATGAATAATACCAGGAAACTGATCAGGAAATACATTAAGATACTCATTTACCACTGACACATCATTAATATGAACAGTACCCTTATTTTCAACGATATGTGCAAGATAACATTAATTTCTATCTTTTACTAGTTTCTCAACTTCCTGATATGTTATCAAAATCAAGGGTTCATTCTTGTACACAAACAGAAAATCTTTCTGAAAAGAAACAATTTTAGCTTTGCAGTCTATCTTAGCATGATAAACAGAAAGCCAATCCATGCCCAATATAACCTCAAACTCTACTAGAGGCAAAATAATAAGGTTTGCAGGTAGATTCTTTCCACACACAAGGATAAGAAGGTTCTTATAATTTCTTTTTGTCTCAATGTTTCCTCTGGGTGTTTTTAACATAACTTCAAGATTCATATCTTGTGATGGAATTCCAAATTTACTAGAAAACTTATCAGAAATGAATGAATGTCTTGACCCTAAATTAAACAACACATTGACATAATCTGAACAAACATACAGTGTACCTGATACTACTTCATTCTACGGCCCAACATCTTCTGAAGTAGTTGCAAAGGTTTTTACCACCCCTTTCTGCTTGTATTCTGGCTGCTTTCCCCTAGTTGAGTTCTTCGTTAGACACTCATTTGCATAATGAACCATTTCATTACACTTAAAACATATTACCAGTGGCCTTTCATTGCCTGCCTGATCATCTTCCTTACAGTTACGAGCAATATGACTAGACTTACCACACCGAAAGAACTTTCCAGACATGGACAAACATTCTCCAAGATTCATTTTACCACACTTATCACAAGATGGATATTTGGTTTTAATACCTCCTTGCTTCTTTGATGAATTCTTCCCCTTTTCCTGCCAACTAGACCTCTTATTATGTCATTTTTCAAAAAACATCTGATCATTGGAAAACTCCATTTCCACCTTTTCCGCACATCATAAATGTTTTTCATAACATTTGATCTCACTAGAATCTAAATCCCTTCGATACTTTGGCTTTAATCCTGAGTAAAAATGGTTGATTTTACTATCAGGATCTCATTTGAAGTTTGAATCATACCTTGCCAGTCGAGTGAACTTTTCTTCATAAGCAGCCACTGAGTCATCCTCCTGCCTCAATTCTAGAAATTATTTTTCCATCCTAAGACGAACCACCTTAGGAAAATATTTCTCAAGAAACATACCTTTGAATTTTTCCCAGTGGAGATCATAAATTTTATCACTATCCCTGATATTTTTCACCATCGACCACCACTGATCCGCTTATCCTTCAAAACGGTAAACAGCAAGACTAACCATTTGATTTTCTGAACACCCCATGAAATCAAGACTCTTCTCCAGTGCATTAATCCACCCTTCAGCTAGAACTGGGTCAGATGATCCTCTGAATGATGGGGGGATGTTGCCTCATGAAATGTTCCACCACTGACATGTTCCTCTGTGGTTGATCTGGATGATCTCGTGCATGGATACCACCACCATTTATAACCTGATTCAACTGTACCATCACTGCAACAAACTGTTCAGTTCTGATTCTGACCATCTCAGGTTACTGATTTGAAAGGTTGTCTTCCTCCTGATGTCGTCCCAACATAGCTGCCTTGTTTCCTCTACCGAAAACCATTCTGAACACAAAAATTTCATAGGCGAAGCAACATGGTTATCTGTAAATTCTATATCATTTCAATCATACCATAAATTAATTTATAATTTAACAATTTTTCAACTCTTAAAGTTTTCTAAACCGACCACTGATACCAACTATAAGGCCCTGACCTTAAACCTTACTTAATATTGAATTAAATGAATAATTCACATTGAGGATCTTTTCAGGTTTAGAGTTTTACAAGATTAAGACATAACAATTACATCTCAAAAGATTACAAAGTAGACACTTCAACTATGGTTCCATAAAATAAAAAACACTTAAAAAGAAACATGTCTTGTTCTATGTTTTAGATAGCATGACTTTCACTTGATCCCATCCTTGACCCTATTCCACATTAAGTCCTGTGAAAAAAATTTAAAAAAAACTTAGGGTGAGCATAAAAAGCTCAGTAAGGGATTCACAAAGAAAGGAAACTATTAGTTTTTCAAACATAATGTACACCATGTATACTTTTTCAAAGTAGTACCTTCACCTTTATGAAGTAGTAAAAACTCCTCGCTGAATAAAATATCATTACTTACCCTTTTATAACCAAAATACTACCATAAACCCATATAAAGAACACATAAAATATAATGGTAACTTGGGAAATAAACATACTTAAGTGGAATAACCATATGGTTGACTTCCACACATAACACTTAATGGAATAGCCATATGACCAACTTCTATACATATCACTTAATGGAATAGCCATACGGCGGACTTCCATACCCAATGCATTGGAGGTTATAACGTAACCACCCATCCTGGTATTCACAGCACCACCCGTCATATGGTTTATCATGTAACCACCTGTTAAATGTCTAAGTACCATTATAAAATCATAAGACATAAATCAAACATAATGGAAAGAAAACATTTTAACATTCTGATCAAAATATATCACATAAATATATTGACATAACAAATCCATTATAAAAAGAAATTTCAATACCAAAAATACAAAAAAGGGTATATGGTATTTATTTCATTTAAAAAAAACACTACGGCTTATTGAGGAAGCTAAAGACCAAATAATACACGCGACGACGGAAAAGGTCCTTGTCACCGCATACGTTAAAAGAAACATTCCTTTTTGTCAATTAGTAAAATGATTCGTAGAAAAAGATTCCTTCTGTATAAATTCAAATTTCAAAGGGGTTTATACACCGTATAAAAGAAAGTTGTGTATAAAATGAAATATGCCACAATGAAAGGAGATTGAGACAAAGTCCCTCACCTTGGGTCCGACTTGACTCGATCGTTCCTTAACGTCCTAAATAATAAACTTGAGTTAATTTCTACTTTCTTAATATCCTTTTTCAAGTTCATTATTCCTTTTATATCATTTATTACCAGGTTATGAACACTATGTAATTATTTACGTTAATAATGGTTGTTTTGTCGATCCTTGGTACTTGAGACAAAAATAAACTATTTATAATTACTAGTAGTTCATGTTGTAAAATATCCATTATATCAAAAATTATATTCTTGATGTAGATATCATATATATCATATATATCCAGTATATACATGAATTTATATTATTACATTATCATTTAGAGGTAATAAATGAAATGCACCGTTCATGGAGACGGTAAGCCGTACGTACGCATGAACGCTTCTTTCATTTCTATGTCATATTAATGGAATTAAAACAAAATGATAGGTATGTATATTTTAATTCCAGAATTATATTCATCACTTATATGTATCATAAATCATATATATCCATTATATATATGTACTTATAATTGTACATTACATTTGGGAATAAGAAATGAAATGCACCGTTCATGGAGACGGTAAACCGTACGTACGCATAAACGCTACATTCATTCCTATATCATACTTTAATGGAATGAGAATAATATTGATATAATTTTATATTATAATTCCAGTATAACATCATATATAATAACTTTAAATCCATCCTTTATACGTCCCACATATGGCATTAACGAATCAAATCACTTTGAGGGGGCGGTGGTCCGCACTTCCTAAAATGAAATTATCGTGTTTACCCATAATGGAAACCATAAAGGTATTACATAAATGAAAAATACAGAAGCTTAAGTAAAAAATAAACATATTATATATCATATACAAATATAGTAAAATCCCAATGGCCACCTTTGAAGGTGTTGTATGAGTGTTGAACAATTATCATTTCATGTGGCAGAAATTCGCCATCCAGAGAAACAATGTGTTCTTTAACCATTAGATGTAGGTGTGTGTAAGTGTAGCTTGAATAAATCTTATAACAACATCATATTATATTTATGATACTATATTTTTTTAAAAATAAATTATTAAAAATTGTTTATGGGGTTGGATAAGATAAATAAAACAAAAAAAACACAAGAGAAGACACTACCTTTAAATCGGGTAACACTTTTTGATTTGAGATCAAAGGCTTCCTTGGAAATACTTCTGCCCAAAGTGTGGCTTCTAGGAGTAATAGATTAATGGGTAGAGACAAAATGGGCAGGTTTTGGCCAAGCCTAAGGCTTTGGAAGTGTGGGTAAGGAGGTAGAGGTGGGTGCCTTTTATAAGAGGAGAGGAGGGGCACTCTTGGAATGTAAGGAAATGTTACTTTATTTTAGAATGAGTTTCGGATTTTAATGGTCCCACATTGATGTGTTTCGAGGATAAGGTGATAAGGGTTCGAAATACACCAATCAAATAGGTTGTGGACATGTTTAGGTCTTAGATTTTACATTATATTTCCATTTTATTTAAATCCTTAAATAATGAGGTCATCGCTGCATCATCATGATGTTATAAATTATTTAATTTATTTAATTTCTATAATTATAAAAAAAATACTAGGATGTAGAAAATGTTTTTAGATTTCCAATTACTATTTATAGTCAAAAATATGACTTGTATAACCCCATTTAAATTTTTTTTTAGGAAAATAATTCATGTTTGGGTCATTTTAATTTTAACTTTAAATAAATAATTATTTATGTAATTTTCTTACCAAAGTGGCTCCATGGGGTCCCCATGTTGACCCATGGCTTTTTTTGGTCGGCCATGACACATAAAATAAGGGTAGGACATGTTTCTAGGTATTTTAAATTTATTATAATATCATTTTTGACTTAAATTGTACTCATTACCTCTAATCGCGATTAAAAACATAAAAGTTACTATTCACTAAAAAATTATTTTAATCCCATTGATCCACATTTTACTTCATAATGAAAAAAATTTTTGTCAGATTTTTGAAATTCAAAACCCAAAGGTGGTAAAATTTCATTTAAAAGAAAAATCCCTTTTTTTAGTACCACTTAGTGGTTTCACTATTCCTCAAAAATTGAAGTTTTTCAGAAAAATACCAAAAAATCACCCGAAGCTATATTTGATATTCCGAATTCAAAAATGTTGTCTATTTTACAAAATTTAAAACATATAAGTTGAATTAATTAATTTAATAATTAATTCCCGCTGTAAGAGAAAATAACGTGTTTTTATGAAACAATAAGTATCAAAAGATTGACACTAGTTTAAGTCCAATTTCAAAGTGAAATTAATTACAACCACCACTATTGGATTCAATGAAAAAAATATATTCTAATTTCAATTTAAAACAACTTCAAATGATAATCAAATCATATTAATAAATTATATTAAAAATAGGTTATGCATTAAAATACAACATTTTTCACTATTCATTAAAAAATTATCTTTATCGGAAAAATACCTAAAATTTACAAAAAGTAAATTTTGATGTCCCGATTCTAAAGAAGAATTATATTTGGTCCAATAGAATGTATATGAGTGACCAAAACTATATTTAATTAAAGTTTTCCATTAAAAGTTGACAAGTGGACCTTTAGTGAAAATTATAGTATATATGCCTAAAATTGAATTTTTTTCATATTTTAAGACTTTATCCTTTATTGGATAAGTATAAACACATTTAACCAACAAATATAATAATATATTAGTTATTTCTATTCATTCCCGCCAATAAAACAGCTACGTGTTAACTAACATTTAAAATAATATTATTTTATTACTAGTGTGCTACGTAAGATTTCAAAGAAACTCTTTGTTGAGTATCAGGTACGCTATCGATCATAGCAACACCTTTAAAGTAAAATTAATATTTAATTCAAAAATATTAATAAATATGAAAATGTATTATTCTTTATTTACCTAGGATGTTACACATAGTGTTATTATTTCGGAATTGTTAAGTGAGTTTTTAAGAGTAAATTCCAATTTATTGAGGGTAATATTAATCTAGAACTGATGAATTCAGGTGAGGTCACAAAAAAACAAGGGTAATTATGATTAATGTAAGATCTTATAGAATATTCATATTGGTCATTATGATTTCATAAAAGTCATCTATAATTTGTATAAGAGAACATTATATCTATTATGAGTAATATATTTAATTCATTAGGTTTTCGAATATATCAGAATAGTCATCCAAGGCATAAACTGAAAATTATAATTGTGTGTAGTAGAAATTATAAGCATCAATTATCTATTTTCTAAGGGTCAATAAATAGAAATATTTATAGTGACATCCTAGTGCAATGATGTTATGCATGAATTCAAATGTAAAAAAACCATAGGTTGTTTATCATGTCATGATCTTATACCATATTTTTAAATAATTGAAATGGAATACCATGGCATGATATTTTTTGGATTATCAAATTTAAATGTTTTAATTTTTTTATCAGGATCAAAGATGTATCACTTTTCAAGAAACCACTTTAGAAAATAGAAAATAATAGGTATTTAACATGATAAAAATTAAATGAGGGTTTCATATTGAAAATTTAGAATATATATGTCTGTGAAATAGAGTAAAAATATATATTGGTAAACCGAAAGAAGAAGATGGGTTTCAGATATAACATTTAATGTTTGTGGATTAAAATTTTTATCCATGACTTTTATATAAATAGGAGAAAAAGTAATTGAGAGAAAATTTATTTAGTAATTTTATATTCATTTAAGTTGATAAATGAAATTTTTTTGTAACACCCCAAGCTTCTACGGTACGCTTCTCTTTGAATAATGTGATAACGTGTGTTGTACGCAACACCGAGTTCTAACACACCATAACTAATCAAACTAGCTGTTATGAATAGTAATAACTAATTTTTGAAATTATATATATTTTATATTTGAAAATGGACTTCATTTTTGGATTCGGAATATCGAATTTAGCCTAAGGTGAAATTTTGGTACATTTCGGATAACTTTCATATTTTGATGAATAGTGAAAATTACTAAGTTTTAATTAAAAACAACTTTTTTAATCAAAATAATTAATAGTGATAAATTATGAATTTGAGTGGTTTTAAAGTATAATTAGAATATATTTTTACCATTTAATATAATGTTGGTCATTGGACATAATTTTACAATTAAACCGAACATAAACAAGTGTCAATCTTTTGATAGTTATTATCTCTTAAAAACACGCTTTTTGTTTTGACAGCGGGAATTAATTTTAAATTAATTTCTTCCACTTCTGTGTTTTGAATTTAGGAAAATGGATTCCATATTTGGAATCAGGATGTTCAAATTGTGTAAATAGGTAACTTTTATTTTTAGACATTTTGAATAATTACTGCGGTAAATATTTTATTTACCATGGTTAAGGGTAAATCCGGTAAATAAGGGTTAAAAAATAATATTATAATAATACTAAATTACCCTAAAACGTGTCTTAACCCTATTGGTTGATACATGGTCGACCATGGGCATCTTTGGGTCGATTTTGGGACCCCATGGATCCTCTTGTAAGTGATAATGACACTTTATTTTAATTAAGTTAAAATGAATACAAAAATGACACAAGCATATATCTTTTAGAAAAACAATTGTTACATAGGGTTATATATGTTGGATTTTAGATTATAAATATTCATTAGAAAGATAAAAAGATTTCCTACATAATGATATTTTATTTATAATTTTTAGACATTAAATAAGTTATTTTATTTATGACACAATGATGATGCAGTAATTACTATAATAGTGAAAAATTAAAATAATTGATATTATAAATACCCAAATAAATATAATATGAAACTTTAAATGAATTAAACTAATTTTCTAGAATAATATGATATATTATTATTGATTTAATTGACTTTTTTCGAAGTAATTAATCTGTTATGAGTTTCAAAAAAATCAACTATTGAATAGTGTCAAAATTGACATAAAAGAGTTCTTAAAACAAATATTATATTATTAATTGATATTAAATTCCTAAAAATCTAAGGTTCGGCCAAGAGACTTATATCATGATATGTTCATCATTAATGAACCACTTGGGTGTCTCTTGTATGTATATAGTAAGTTTATTAACCATATTATATAAAAATACAAAGAGACATTGTAAAAGTGAAACTAATTAACTTAGAGTTAATACTTAAAGATAAGGTTAATATAAGTACCCAAACCTGTCTAAATTCTATTGGTTGGGTGGTTATCGACCTATCCCCACCTTAAACTTTGAATAATAAGCTTTGGAGCCATTATAAACTGAATATGAATTTATTATAAATTAATATTTCTAGCTTTTCCAAAGGTGCCCCTCACCCCTCTTATAAAAGGGCACTCCTCCTTATCATTTCTTCACACCTTCAAAGCCTTTTGGTTCGGCCAACCTCTGCCCAAATACTCTCCCAACATCCCTCAATACAACCTAGAGGCCTTAGTTTGATCAGAAAGCCAACCTATGGAGCCCTTTTGATCAAATCAAAAGGAAGAACCCGAAGAAGAGGTAATGATTTCACCACCCTTCTCCAAGTTCATTTCTTCTTCCACTTCTTCTTCCTTTGTTCTTACCATTCTAAAATAATAACTCCAGTATCTCACATATACTGTGATGTTATTATAAATATGGTACAACCATATTCAGTATTCTATCCACCCTTTGAATAACATGTCACCATACGTGCGTACGTACGGACTACCGTCTCCACTTCGTGGTGTAATTGTTATTCAATATAATATTATTTGGATGGGTATAATAATGATGTGTAACTCATGTAAATAATAAATATAACATGTTAATGATTCGGTATATATGATATACCATCCATTTATATATTATTTTAATATCAAAAGAATGATATTGTCGCTCGTGCGTACGTACGGACTACCGTCTCCACGAACGCGATGAGATTCATTCTCCATCGTATCCATTCAAGTATAATTATCATTTAATGATTTAAAAATGATGTTTAAGGACTAGATATAATTCTGGATATGAATAAGATACAACAACCATGGTTTATGTAACAAAACATATAAAAGAAAATGAGTAAGTTAACTCCCGAAACGACGATAATTCTAAGATATTATTAACAAATCAATGTTAAAAGATCATATATGATATCATATTATTATATATGATTCTTGTATAATTTAATAACAACTATTTCACCATTATACAGGAGGTTAACCTACCCCAACAAAGGAAAAGTACAAGGTAAGGGTTTACTTTACAACCTCTTCATTATCCAAGGTTGTTTATACGTAATAATCTACTGGGATCTCTTTATCATCCACATCCATGTTTTTTTCAAAATGTATTTCAAAACATATTTATTATTTACAAGAATATGGGTTAAAGTCATTTATACCCTTGTTTGACTTTTTATAAGAGGTTTATGAAGGAATCTTTCCGTCGTTACCAAAACAAGGTCCTTTTTAACCTTTTCGACAGAAATAAGATAAGAATGTTTTTTTTAACTTATACGGCGGGTGCGGTTATTTTCCGCCGTTATAAAATCGTCAAAGCTTCCCATACAAGCTTATAAGAATATTTTCAAGAAAATGTTTTATTTTATATGGCTCTTAAATTATTTCAAAAATAGAAAGATATATTTCTCTAAAAAGTGTTTTGATTTCATCAATGTCAACATCCTTTGATGGATTTTAAGATTATTTGAAGTTGATTTATTATGATACAAAACTTCTATATTGTATTGAAGGTTTTGTGATATGTTTGACTGTGGATGTGCTATTTTTATACCATTCATAGTTTATGGTGAAAGTATTGACATTTCATATGCTAGTTTTAATATGAGTGTTTATGTTATGTTTAAACCTTTTCATATGGGAATGCATTGGACTTAATATGTGACGGGTGGAGCCTACTATAGCTCCTCGATGCATCGGTAGGTCTCATGAGACTAACTAGTGTCTTGGAACAAGGCCTTGACAAAATCCTATTTGTAGTCTTGGCACGAGGCCTTGGCTATGTGGTTATGATAGTCTGGAATTATGCATTCCAACATTATGAAAGTGGTTATTGATTTTTGCATGTGATTATTCGATTAGTAGAATATCCATGTGAATATGTAAATGGCATTATTTCATTTTATTTATGCCATACCATGTTGAAAGTTAATATTTAAAAGGCTTTTGTTTTAGTTTTACATTGCCTTAAATGATTATTCTTATTTATGAAAGTTTCCGCTATATTGTTATCCTTACTGGGCATTTGAGCTCACCCATTTTCTATGTTTTATTTTTCCCAGGATGTGAAGAAGTAAGTTATGAATGACCTGCAAGGATTTTATGAGGGGTTAATAGTGTGGATTGTGGAAACATTATGTTGTTGTAGTAGTTTTTCATTTTATGATGTAATGTAAAACTTATGAATATATCTAGTGTTTCCAATGCTACTAAACCAATCGGTCTTTCGAGATTTGATCTTTCTTGTGATCATGCCAATGTTATGTAATTAATGCACCGACTCTGGGTAACTGGGGTCGGGGCGTTACATTTTTTGTGTTTGAATATTTTTTGGGAGTTATAAAATAATAATTTTGATATTATTATTTATATACAAAAAAATGAAAATTTGTTATATATATATATATAAATAGGTAAACACGCACACACAAATACACCCACACAAATATGCACACCCCAATATATATATATATATATATGAGGATTCATTAGTTATTATTAATTTCTAAAAAACGATAATAATGGGATTGTATTGTTTTTTTATTTTTAATTTTAGTATATGTATTTAAATTAAATCATAATAAAATGGGGGAGTTGTGAGATGCACAAGAGAGAGAATAAAACTAATAATAAAATATAACATATTAGGTATATGTGTTTTATAATTGATGCGCATGGGGAAAAGAGAAAATATTTATATGATAAAAAATAAGGGAATCCATTTTAATTAAAAATAGAAAACAATTAGAAACAAATATCCAATGGGAGGCAGCATACTCATTGTTGAAAAGGTGGATCATGAGGTAAATATTTAATCCCCACCTACATGTATATCCAATATTTTCCCCCAACTCTCTATACTTTTTAAAACATATTTCATCTATATCTCCTTCTAAATTGATCAAAATGGAGAATCAATGGTTTTATTGGATTCGTCTTATGTAGTGGTAGGTAAAATAGATGATTATTTTCATAGGTATCAAAATATTTGGGTCCAAAATAATTAAATCCAAAATCTATGTCATAATATTTTGAGATGGAGATTTTTATGACTAAATATTGGATTGAAATAACCTATTATGGGGTTAATGAAACCAAGCTAGAGAGTTTGAGGAATTTATTGTAGGTGTCTATTTACAATTTTTCTTCACATTGGATTTACACTGGTGTTTTGATTTCCTTTAGTTTTAGTAAATATGGTAGGTTTATCTTTTATGATTGAGGACTAATTTTTGTTTTCCAATTGATGTTCTTTTCTTTGTTTTTAAAATGTGACATTTTGATTCATTCAATAGTAAAGGTTTATTTTTAAATTTTTTTTGTACACATGTAGTGTTTGATAAAATGTTTTAAATAATTTTTTTATTCCAATAGGGGTTTCCAACGTGGTTTTTAAAGAGGATTTATTTATTAATTTTTCTTAATTTAAGAGATATTTTTAAAAAAAATGTATTTTGATTAAGTGATTCCTGATATTTAAAATGATGTTATAATTAAATGGGTTTCACATGGGTACCCCGAAGTATGTATTTGTGTATCCAAGATGGGTTTAGCTCTTTCATAATTCATGTACAATATAAGGGTTTTTTGGTGATATTGAGAGGGTCGTTGGGAATGTTTTATTTTCTCAGGTTATATGTAATATAATTTTCCATTATAATATCCTACTTACAATTATAACCATATGTTATACCCCATGTTACATGTATTTTGATTTTTGAGATGTTATATAATTTGTGATTTATTTGATTAATAAGAAATTTTGATGATGTATATATATTGTTTCTCTGGGTTATAAATTACATTTTCCATGTTCATGTTAACATAATAACACAACCTATATGTATAAAAATAAAAAGATTCCTAGAATTGTTTAAAACTATTTGATTTCAAAACAAAAAGAGTATTTGATAAATAATGTATCAAACTAGAAATACTTATTTTCATTGATAAGGTTATTATATAGGTCCAAAATGGTATTTTATTTGGATTTTATTCTCACTCTGAATATTTTTTTGGGAATTTTATCTCTAGATTAGTCATAATACAGATAATGGGGAGGGATTTATATTGAATAATTTCTCTTCATTATGCCTTCATCATCCGTCATTGTATGAGATGGTTAATTACCACAGTTCACATAGAGATTGCTGAGTTGGATAATTTTTAAGGGTTACCCATTTTAATCATTGGATTTTAGTTTTATATCATAAAGACTGACATTAGTTATATTTTCTGCTATTTATGAGAAATTATAGATTTTTTTTATTAATTTAGTTTTAGTTATAATTTAATTTTTGATTCTCCATTTATTTTGTAGTGTTTTCTTCTTATTCTATTTAATTATTTTAACTATTTAATTTTATTCATTTATGTATAATTTATGGATATTTAATGCTATTTTTTTGGTGGAATATGTGTTTTGGTTGTCTTGATCTCAAGGGAGAAATCATTCATACTGATTTTATTTTAATACCTGATGATTTTTCAAGACCATAGTTAATAGGAAAATGATTTTGGATCTTTGGAAGGATGGGATGGATGAGATGCCATGTAAATTAAATTAAGTTTATTAAAAAATGGTATTTAGTATAATTTTTCTTATGATATTTGATATGTCAAGCTAGAAAATATATAAGATCATCAAAACTTAGGAGGTGGGTATGGAGAAGTTTCTAGTAAATAATTTTACAATTAAACGGTATATTGATATTGATTATTGTGAATGTATAATTTAATTTTTAGGATTGATTTATCCTTCCAAAACATGTACACATCCCACTTTAAAGATGATGTATGGGAAACAGATGAGTTACATGAAAAATATTTGTGGGTTTTAGACCATGTACATAGTTTGTGAATATGAAAACGGTGTAGCCATATTATGGTTTTATTTTCTCAATTATTCGTAAATTTTTATTAGTAATATTATTGATTTTATGTGTTTATTGTATGTTTAATGAAAGATCATTTTGTTGAGTTTGTTTTATGTGAAAAATAACATATCGTTGAGTCATTTAAATACCGAAATGAATAGTAAAGTTTGGTGTATTACAAAAATGTGACTTTGAGTAAATTATATGGAGTTTAGATTGTGAGTAAGGTTTTATTGGTTGGTTTTGGATTTTGTAATATCCATAGAATCCAGATAGTTTTATTTACGTATATTAAATTTATCATTCATCGAAATATGTATTTTTATAAATTATTTTCATAAATATGAAAATGATTATACAAGTGAATATAGTGGATTAAAGGATTTTAATTGAAAATTATGACTTCTATCGAGCATGGAGATTAAGAATAATGTAATTTTATTACATGTGTTAACTGTTTCATTAATTTTATCAAAGGATTATTAGTTTTATTGATAATTATGATTGAAAAATGTTATGTATTGTTAGAGGGAATAATGACAAATTTGATGATTAATTGGTTGGAGCATGATTAAGTATGGTGAAAAACACAAAAAAATGTTGTATGAATACTATGTTTAATATATTGTAATTCCCAAAACAGTTATCTTAAATGTATTTTTATATATACTAGAACAATTATTATTTAAATATGAAAACTATAACCTAGCTATTGAATTGGATAGTTTGAAATAGAGTTACCAAATAAATTTTAATATATATATATATATATATATAATTTTTTTTGGAAAAAAGTATTAATTATTACAACTTCAAGTAGAACTCAATTTTGACTTCTAATAATGATATCATATAAGGTTAAAAATAGTAAAAGTTTAAAATGACCATTTTTATATAAATGATATTTTCATTTATATTTTTTATTTTAATTTGAATTATTAATTATTAAATTTAGTAATTTTAATTTTATAAAAGTAAAATAATTTCCAATTCTTGAATAAAAAAATTATCATGTGGTTAATTTGTTATATTTTTTAGAAATAGTAGATTTTTTATTGAATAGTGAAAAATACAGTATTATTCATATATTTTCTACTTTATGAAATTATCAACATATTATAATGAAATGAAAATATAGGAAACCTTTTATATATAAAAAATATATTATATAATATAATACTTTGAAAAATATAATTTTAGACTTATAAATTTATGTCGGATATTTTGGAAATCTATATAATGTTATTATTTTAAAACAAATGTTTTTGTTATAACTTTTTAATTAAGTATTCTTAAGGAAATATTATTATTTTTAATATTAGACTCAAATATGTTTCTTTTATTTGAAAATATATTCAAATCATTAGGAATCAAATTTATACTTAATTTTAGTGCAAGATCATTGGTCTACTTAGTAATCAATTTAGGTTTAAAAATTGTTTTAGTTGTGTTGTGAAATCTTATATTAAATGGAATTTTAATCAAATGTTAAATTTAATCTTTTAAAATATATTACATATTTTATAAAAATAATTCTGATTTTTCATAACTGGAAAATTTAATTTTTACTAATCACATATTATAACAATGGTAAAAAACATATCACTACATTATGAGTTAAAAGGGTAAAAGAGTGGTTAAAATAATATATAACGTATTAAATATAACTAAAACATGATTAAATATGTTTTTATTGTTTTATTATGACATATAATTCATATATTAGATATTCTGAAAATTTTGTGCCACCTGGATTGAGTAAGACATATATTATATAATAAATATTCACGTTTTTATAAGTTCTCTACCCACATTAATTATAATAGGGACCCTACTTCCCTCACTTTTCAACACTATTTGAGCCATATATATGGAAAAATACGTACCCAAATATATTCCTACTTGTATAATAATTATCTTATAGTTTATACTCTTCCAAAAATACTCCCCTATAATGGTTTAAGGTGTAATCTAATAGAGGTCTCTTAATGAATATGTAATGGTCTTAACTGACACCATTTAATTTTGTCTTATTCAACCTAAAAAAACAGGTATAATACATCATAATGTATTTAAATCATTATCGTTAATATAGTAACATTTTATTTTAATTATGTAATAGTTATTATCCATCATTTCTCCATCAGATATTATCTAAAATCTTTGCTTGTGTGTATGTGTAGACTACTGCCTCAACGAAGTGATGTGTATCATTTTTCATTATCACCACACAATGATGGTAATAATGATGGATTTAATAAATATATAAAATTTTAAATATATAATTATTCTTCTATGAATATATAATTTCATATAACTTATTACCCACCAATCCATGGGAAAATGATAATGTCGCTAGTGCGTACATGTGGACTACAACCTCCAAAAATCTATGTGTTCTATTTTTCATTCCGTATTTTTAAGGATGGTCATAAGGATTTATTAAATGAATATAAATAAAAATTATGATAAAAATATTATTATAAATTTTTTTATCATTGTGTAGTTTTTTTCCATCACTGCCATTAGGAAAATGAAAACATCATCATGCCTACGGAAAGACTACTGTGTCACTAAATGACTTATATTATATTTCAATTTCTACATTGACTGGAGGGTTATAAATTAGTATATATTGAATGAAAATTATATTATGGAATATTTTAACATTCATTAGTCAATTTAAAAAATTGATATCACCTTTTACCCAAACCAACATAGAATTTTTTTAGAAAAATTGGCAGAACAACCATAAGTGATCGACATAAGAATGAACTATATAATTATTGAATAAAAAGAAAATACACAAGGACCATAAAAATTTAATATAGATAAAATTGGTTCTTAATAATGTATTTAATAAATTTATATTTATTATTCATTATTATATAATTCATATGACACATCAAGAATCTAAGGTATGGTTTTTTCATCGCAATTCACATCCTTTTACAGATATTTTAAATTATGCACTAAATATATTATATATTGTATATATAATACCACATTCAAATATTATTTCATGAATTAATATTTATTCATGATATTTATTGTTATCATTTAGGTTATCTATTTTAATGATTTTTGATTCAAAAGTAATTAAATAGGTATGGTATTTTTCAATCACTCTCTAATTTAGATTGTTTTAGCTTTTATTTATTTCGTAATAAATATATTATCATTATTTATTAAACAACGACCATTTCCTTGTCATATAATTTATTCTACGGGTTAATTTTTTTCTACCTTTCCTCTTTCTGACACTCGAAACAATTTAAGGAATTTCTATAAAAAATTGACTTTATTAAACATTTTCTATCAAAAATCCTTCTCTTCCATGTCCATATTTTCTAAATTGTATTTTATATGTTTTTATATACTTTTAAATTATGGGTAATGGTATTTTTTTAGTAATTTTACCTTTTTATAGTGGATTAAAAGTTATTTTTTTAATTTATTTTTAACAAGTAATTTTTATCATTTTAGAAAATTTTTAAATGAATTTTTATTTTAATATATAAACCACAGAAAAAAGTTCTTTCCTTCATCAATATTATTCTCTATTTATATCCCGCTTCAAGTTTCCATGTATATTCGAAATAAATAATTTTTGCATTTTTTTTAGTGTTAATATTCAAAATTGTACTGGTTTCCTAAAATATTTAGATGTGATTTCCTTTTACGTTAGAGGAATTTTTAATCTAAATAATATTAATTTTTTTTAAGAATAGTATATTTTCCTGATTTTAAATTATTTTAATAATATTAATTTAAAAATATCTTTAGCACCTAATGAATGGTGTTTATAAATTTTTTAAAACTTATTTATTACAAAAAAGTATAAATGGATTTAGGGAAAATTAATTATAATATTTTACTTTACAATTCTCCATTAATTATCAAAATAAATTACATCAAAAACATCATATATGATAATTTTTTATTCTTAATTTATCCATTATCAATTTATTATTTATATAACATAATTTCACGAGGAATAATATAAATTCCTTGATGTTATATTCTTTATCATTCTCAATTATTAGATTAAAATATATTATTTTGTATTGTAGTTATAGTTATGATTGAAATATTATAATAATCATATCCCATTGATATATACAATTTTATTTGAAGGAATATTACTAATCAAATTATAGAATTTATTGTGGAAATATTGAGGTTTGGTAATAACTTCTCAATATGAATATTTAATGATTAAAAAGTAAAATTAACAGTTGATTATATAGATGATTCTATATATTTGTAATTCATTGGAAAGATAATGTTACAAGTGTTACATATTTTTAGATATCATGTAAATTCATTGATATGTCTTATAAGACAAAAAATGGGTATTGATCGGTGTTTGTCGGCCAATAAAATGATAATTTCTTGCCCAAGACCATGAGGGTATGTAATATGTCTTGGAAAAGCCAATTTATGTTATGATTAATGATTTATTAGAATGAGGCCATTAGGATAAGATCATTATGATCCCTTATTGTGAATTACATTTATTGAGAATTTAGATATTATTATCCATTTAATTTCTATATAGATATTTTCAATGGATGTAATTTTATCTATCCTTTTTTATTAAATGGAATTTTTTTATACATTATTAAACTATAAATATTTTTTATTTATTAAAGAAAAATTATATAGTAAACTTCTCTTATGAGAATAAGAATTCAATATTTTATTTTTCCGTTCTTTCCACAATATATAAATAAGGGATGTTTGATTGATTTTCAAAGACGAAAGTATGTTTTTCATTATATTTTTAAAATTGTTATAAAAAATAAATGACATTTATATATCATATTTTCCAAAATTTAAATACATATTTATCCTTGGTGATGAAATATCTTCTATGTAATGCCTCGACCCCAGTTACCCAGAGACGGTGCATTATTACATAACATTGGCATGATCACAAAAGATCAAATCTCGAATGACCAATTAGTTTAGTAGCCTTTGAATCACTAGATACATTTATAAAGTTTACATTACATCGGAAAATGAAAACTACAACAACATAGTCTCTACAGTCCACACTCATATCCCCTCAAACAATCCCTGCAGGTCATTTATAAAATACTTTTTACATCTGGGAAAAAATAAAACATTGAAAGGGGTGAGCTCAGATGCCGAGTAAGGAAACAAATATAGTGGAAACTTTCATAAATAAGAATAAACAGTTAAGGCAATGTATAACAAAAACAAAAGCCTTTATAAACATGAATTTTTACATAATATACCAGAAATAAAATGAAATAATTCCATTTACTTATTAACATGGATATTTTATTAATCGAATAATCACATGTAATATCAATTACAACTTTCATAATGATGGAATGCATAATGCCATACAATCATAACCACATAGTAAAGTCCTTGTGCCAAGACTACAAATAAGATTCTATCAAGGCAATGTGCCAAGACACTAGTTTGTCTTATTGGACCTACTATTGCATCGAGGAGTTATAGTCGGCTTCTACTATCACTTATTAAGTCTAATGTATTCCTCATATTAACAGGAATAAACATAACATAAAAAATTGTATTAAAACTATCATACGAAATGATAATTCATTCTCCATAAACCATTAATGGTATAAAAATAACAAATCCACCGTCAAAAAAATCACAAAACCTTTAATAAAATATGGATGTTTTGTATCATAAAAAATCAACTTGAAATTAGCTTAAAATCCATCCAAGGATGTTGACATATATGAAATCAAAACTATTTGAGAGAAATATCCCTTTATTTTAAATAATTTAAAATTTAGATAATTATAAAATAAAAAATTTAAATTGAAAATATTTTTATAATATTGTAAGGTAATCTTCGATGATTTTATAATGGGGGAAAATATATGCACCCGCCGTATATGTTAAAAAACATTCTTACTTTAATTTTTTCGAAATGGTTAAAAAGGTCCTTGTTTGATAAAAGATAGAAAGATTCCATTATAAACATATTATAAAAAGTCAACAAGGGTATAAATGACTTTAACACATGGCAAGATGCATTTGAAATACATTTTTAAGAAACATGGATGTGGATGATAAAGAGGTCCCAGTAGATAATTATGTATAAATAACCTCAGATAACGAAGAGATTGTGGAATAAACCCTTACATTGTACTTTTCCATAGTCTATGGCATGTTAGCCTCCTGTATAATATTTAAAACATTTGTATTAAATTATACAAGAACCATATTTAGAATTATTATATCATATATGATCTTCTAATAATGCATTGTTAATAATATTTTTGTATTATCGTTGTTTCGGGTGATAACTTACTCAGTTTCATTTATATGTTTTGTTACATAAGACATTTTTGTAATGGATATGTTTTAACTTATTCATATCCAGAATGGTATCAAGTCCATAAACATTATTTGTGATCATAAAATTAGAATTATACTTGAATTGATATGATGGGGAATGAATCTCATCGCGTTCGTGGAGACGGTAGTCTGTACGTATGCACGAGCGATAGTATCATTATTTTGTTATTCAAAAAAAATATAATTGAATATTATATAATATATACAGAATCATTTTTATGTTATATTTATTATTTACATTAATTAAACATTATTATTATACCCAACCAAATAATAATGTTTTGAATAACAATTACACCATGACATGGAGACGGTAACCCATACGTACACACGTGTGGTGACATGTCATTCAACGGATGGATTGAATAAGGAATATGGTTGTACCATATTTATAATAAAATTATATTATATAGAAGATATTCAATTTATTATTTTAGAATGTGAATAATAAATAAAGAAGAAGTTGAAGAAGAAAGCAACATCAAAGAGGGTGTTGAAAACATTACCTCTTCTTCGGGTTCTTCCTTTTGATTTGATCAAAAGGGCTCCTTATGATGGATTTCTGACTAAAGTAAGGAATCTAGGATGAAGGGAGTATATTTTAGAGGCTATTTGGGAAGAGGTTGATAGATCCAAAAGGATTTTAAGCTATAAATAATTGGTTAGAAGTGGTGTACTTTTATAAGGCGGAGGAGGGGCACCTTAGGAAAAGCTAGAACTATTATTTTATAATAAATTCATATTCAGTATAGAATGGCTCCAAAGTGTATTATATGACTTTTATGGTGGGGATTGGTCTATAACCACTCAACCAATAGGTTTTATATTGGTTTGGGTCACTTTATTGACCTTATTATTTAGTTTTAAATCATAGTTAATTAGTTTGACACTTACCATGTCTCTTTGTATTTTTATATTATATAGTTAATAAACATACTATAAACATAAAAGAGACACCAAAATTGTCCATTAATAATACACCTATCATAATATAAGCCTCTTGTACAAACCATAGATTTTTAGGAATAGAATATAAATTAATAATATAATATTTTTTAAAATACTATTTTATGTCAATCTTGACAATATTGGGTATTTTGTTTTTGATAAATTCATAACATAATTATTACATCTAAAACAATTCATAAAAATAATATAAATATGTCATATTAACATAGAAAATTAGTTTAATTTATAAAAAGACTCAAATTACATGTATTTTGATATTTATAAAATCAATTATTTTAAGAGTTCATTAATTAGGTAATTACTGCATCACCATTGTGTCATATATAAATTATTTTATTTTATGCCTAAAAATTATAAATAAAATTCCATTAAGTAGTAAATCGTCTTATATTCCTAATTAATATTTATAATAGTGTTTATTATATGTGTAACACTATATTAAAAATGTTTTAGTAAATAAACTATGATTTTAACTCTTTTATCACTTCATTGAATTAAATAATAATAAATGTCCTAATCTAATCCAAGTGTACCTAAATGATAATATTTTATTACTAAGGTTTTTTATGGTCGAGATATACTTATTCAATAGAATTAGGAAATGTGTTAGTGTAATATTAATATCATTTTTACACTTAATTACCCTATTTACTTTTGACCATGGTAAATAAAAGTAAAAAGTTACAATTCAACAAAAAATATTATTATAACATTGAACCAAATTTTACTCTTTGATATTAACCATGTCTTTTAGATTTTCAAAATTCCAGTTATGGAAGCGGTAAAATTATGTTTAATGTGAATTTTAAAATTCTCATAGGAGATGGGTGAAAGAGGTTGAAAAGTTCAATAAAATTTTTATAAGTCTAAAAATATTATAACTTGACTCCAATGAATTACATTGAATTGATATAGTTATTACATATCTATTTTGAACTAAAATAAATTTAAATAAAATAAATAATTATTTAAATAAAATTATTGTTTTGACCAAAAACTTAGTGTTTTTCACTATTCATCAAAAATTGAATGTTTTCAGAAAAATACCAAATATTCACTCTAGGATAATCTGATATTTTGAATCCAAAAATGACGTCCATTTTGAATGGTAAAATATATAAAATTTCAAAAAGTGGGTATTACTATTCATAACAGCTAGTTTAATTGGTTTTGGTGTGTGTTATAACTAGATGTTGCGTACAACTCACGCTACTGTATTATTCAAAGAGAAGCGTATCGTTGATGTTTGTGGTGTTACATTCTCCCCTCTTTCAAATAATTTCGTTTTCAAAATTTCTAGAATACTACCACATGAAAAGACTCGGATGGTTCTTCATCATAGGTTCATCGGGTTCCCACGTTTCCTCTTTCGTCTTATGGCTTCTCCATAGAAATTTTACAAGAAGAGTCGTCCCGTTTCTCAGCACTTATTCTCTGGTATCAAGAATCCTAACGGGCTCTTCACAATATGATAGATCAGGTTCCATTTATAATTCTTCATATGTGAGTACATGCGTTGGTTCATGCATGTATTTTCTCAATAGTGATACATAGAACACATAATGAACTTTGGATATACTTGGCGGCCTTGCCAAATCGTAAGCTACAGCCCCAATTCATTCTTGAATTTCGAAAGGTCCGATGTACATGGGACTCAATTTACCATTTTTACCAAAACGTATAACTCCCCACCATAGAGATACATTTAGGAAAACATGATATACTACATGAAACTCCAAATCATTCTTTTGGTTATCGACATTGCTCATCTACCTAATTTGAGCTGCTTTGATGTAGTTTTGGATTACCTTTACCTTTTCCATCATTTCCTCCCCCAGTTCTAGGCCTACAAGTTTTCATTCACCAATGTCATTCCAACAGGTTGGTGTGCGACATCTCTTTCCATAAAACGCTTCATATGGAGCCATCAGAATACATGAATTAAAGCTATTGTTATAGAAATATTCTACCAGAGGTAATTATTGATCCCACATACCCTGAAATTCAAGTGAGCATGATCACAACATGTCTTCTAAGGATCGAATAGTTTGTTCTAATTGTCCATCTGTTTGAGGGTGGTAGGAAATGCTCAAATGAAGTTCATTATCCAAGGCCTTCTGAAGATTCTTCCAGAATCGTGAAGCAAAATGGGGATCACGATTAGAAATAATCGATAGGGGTACTCAATGAAGTCTCACAACATTATTAATATATAGTCTTTCTAGACTTTCCAGTGGTAGATCTTCTATTATAGCAAGAAAATGTGATGTCTTGGTATGATGATAAAAAATAACCCATATTGCATCATTCCTTCTAGGAGTCTTTGGTAGTCCCATGACAAAGTCCATCGTGATATTATCCCATTTCCACTCAGGTATGAGAAGAGATTTCATGACTCCTCCAGGCTATTGTCTTCTATCTTTCACTTGTTGACAAACCATATATTGTGAGAAAAAATCAGCAATCTCCCTCTTCATGTTGTCCCACCAAAAATGCTCCTTCAAATCTATATACATTTTGGTTCTCTCAGGGTGAATAGAGAAATTGGAGCTATGTATAAGGCGCCAGCCTTAAACCTTACTTAATATTGAATTAAATGAATAATTCACATTGAGGATCTTTTCAGGTTTAGAGTTTTAGAGAATTAGAACATAACTATTACATCTTAAAAGATTACAAATTAGACACTTCTACTAAGTCTCCATAAAATAAAAACTCTTAAAAAGAAAGATGTCTATATTCCATGTTTTAGATAGCATGAAATTCCCTTGATCCCATCCTTGACCTTATTCCACTTTAAGTCCTGTGAAAAACATTTCGAAAAACTTGGGGTGAGCATAAAAAGCTCAGTAAGGGATAAAAAAAGAATGAAAATTGTTAGTTTTTCAAACATCAGGTAAACGATGTATACTATATCAAAGTAATACCTTCACCTTCATGAAGTAGTAAAAAAAATCTTCACTGAATAAAGTATCATTACTTACCTTTTTGTAACCAAAGGAATTACCATAAAACCCATATAAAGAACACATATAATATATAAAGGTAACTTGGGACATAAACATACTTAAGTGGAATAACCATACGGTTGACTTCCACACATATCACTTAATGGAATAGCCATATGGCCAATTTCCATACATACTTAATGTAATAGCCATACGGCCGACTTCCATACCCAATGCATTGGAGGTTATAACGTAACCACCCGTCCTGGTATTCACGGCACCACCCTTCATATGGTTTATAACGTAACCACCCGTTAAAATGTCCAAGTACCAGTATAAAATCATAAAACATAAAACCAATATAAAGGAATGATAACATTTCCACATTTCAATAACAATATATCATAAATATGTTGACATAATAGAATCCTTTTTCAAAACCATTTTCAATACCAAAATACATAAAAGAGTATATGGTATTTATTTTATTCTAAAAACATTATGGCTTGTTGAGAAAGCCAAAGATCAATTAATACTCGCGGCGGCGGAAAAGGTCGTTTTCACCGCATACATTAAAAAAAACATTCCTTTTTGTCGTTTAGTAAAACGCTTCGTAGAAAAAGATTACTTTTGTATAAAAGTAAAATTCAAAGGAGTTTATACACCGTATAAAAGAAAGTTGTGTATAAAACGAAATATGCCTCAATGAAAGGAGATTGAGACGAAGTCCCTTACCCTGGGTCCGACTTGACTCGATCGTTCTTTAACGTCCTGAATAATAAACTTGAGTTAATTTATACTTGATTAAGAACATTTTTAAAGTTCATTATTCTTTTTATATCACTTATTTCCATGTTATAAACATTATGTAACCATTTAAGTTAATAATGTTTGTTTTGTCAATATTTGGTTCTTAAGTCGAAAGTTGACATCTTACAATTACATGTTGTTCATGTGGTCAAAAGTTCTTTATATCCAGAATGAAATTCCCGATTTTGATATAATATGTATCATATATATCCAGCATATACATGTATTTATAATATTACATAATCATTTATATGTAAGAAATGAAATGCACCGTTCATGGAGACGGTAAGCTGTACGTACGCATGAATGCTACTTTCATTTCTTTGTCATATTAATGGAATTAAAACTAAATGAGAGGTATGTATATTTTAATTCCAGAATTATATTCATCATTTAGATATATCATTAATTATATATATACATTATATATATGTAATTTTAATAGTACATTACATTTGGGGATAAGAAATGAAATTCACCGTTCATTGAGACGGTAAGACGTACGTACACATGAACGCTACTTTCATTTCTTTGTCATATTAATGGAATTAAAACTAAATGAGAGGTATGTATATTTTAATTCCAGAATTATATTCATCATTTAGATATATCATTAATTATATATATACATTATATACATGTAATTTTAATAGTTCATTACATTTGGGGATAAGAAATGAAATGCACTGTTCATGGAGACGGTAAGCCGTACGTACGCATGAACGCTACTTTCATTTCTATCTCATACTTTAATGGAAAGAAATAATAATGATATAGAGGTATATTATAATTCCAGTATAACATCATATATAATAACTTTAAATCCATCCTTTACACATCCCACATATGGCATTAACGAATCACATCACTTTTAGGGGGCGGTAGTCCGCACTTCCTTAAATGAAGATATCGTGTTTACCCATAATGGAAACCATAAAGGTATGCCAAAAATGAAAAATAAAGAATCTTAAAGAAAACATAAACATATTATATATCATATATAAAAATAGTTACATCATAATGGCCACCCTTGAAGGTGTTAAATGAGTATTGAACAATCATCGTTTCGGGAGGCAGAATTTCGCCATCCACGGAAACCGTATGTTCTTTAACCATTTGATGTAGTTGTGTGAGAGTGTAGCTCAAATAAATATTATAACAACATCCTAGTATATTGAAGATACTGGTGTTGTTACAAAATAAGTAAATAAAACGAGTTTAGAGGGTTGGAGAAGCAAAATAATACAAATGAACAAGAGAGAATGAATTACCTTTAAAAGTGTAACTCCCTTTTGATTTTAGCCTAAAGGCTTCCTTTGAAAGGCTTATGCCCAAAGGGAATCCTCTAGGATGAGGATAGGGATGTGGAGAGAGTAATTGGGCAGGGGTTGGCCGAGCCAAAGGATTGAGAAGTGTGTGAAATGAGGTAGAGGTGGGGGCCTTTTATAAGAGGAGAGGAGGGACACTTTTGGAAAGTAAAGAAATATTACTTTATTTGAAAATGTTTTTCGGTTTTAAAAGGTCCCACATTGAAATAATTCGTGGATAAGGTGATAAGGGTTCGAAATCCACTCATCCGATTGGTTTTGGCCATGTGTAGGTTTTATATTTTTCATTATCATTCCATTTTATTTAAATCGTCAAATAATGATGTCATCGCTGCATCATTATTATGTCATATATAATTTAATTTATTTAATGTCTAAAAATTATAAAAAAAATACTATGATGTAGTAAATCTTTTTGTATTTCCAATTACTTTTTATAATGAAAATTTGGACTTGTATAACTCCACTCAAAAATTATTTTAGTAAAACAATTTATGTTAGTGTCATTTTCACTTTAACATTAAATAAAAATATATTAATGTCATTTTCCAACTAAAGTGGCTCCATTGGGTCCCCAAGTTGGCCCATGGCTTGTCTTGGTCGGCCATGACACACCCAATAGGTGTAGGACAAGTGTCATGGTGTTTTCACATTCTTATAATACCATTTTTACCTTAAACTACACTAATTACCTCAAATCGCGATTAATGAAAAAAAGTTACTATTCAACAAAAAATTATTTTAATCTCATTGAACCACATTTTACTTCTTAATGACAACCATGTATGTCGGATTTTCAAAATTCAATACACATTAGTGGTAAACTTTCATTTAACTGAAAAATCAGTTTGCTTGATTACCACTTAGTGGTTTCACTATTCATCAAAAATTGAAGTTTTTCGGAAAATTAGCAAAAATTCACCCTAAGCTATATTTGATATTCCGAATTCAAAAATGAAGTCCATTTTACAAAATTCAAAACATATAATTCAAATTAATTAATTTAAAAATTAATTCCCGTTGTCATAGCAAATAGCGTGTTTTTATGAAACAATAAGTATCAAAAGATTGACACTAGTTTAAGTCCGTTTTCAAAGTAAAATTAATTCCAACGACCACTATTGGATTTAATGGTAAAAATATTTTCTCTTTTCACATTAAAAACAATTAAAATAATAATCTAATCACATAAATAATTTAGATTAAAAAGAGGTTTTGAATTAAAATACAACATTTTGCACTATTCATTAAAAAATGAACTTCATCAGAAAGGTACCCAAAATTTACACAAAGTAAATTTTGATGTCCCGATTCTAAAGAAGAGTTATATTTGGTCCAAAATAAAGTATAAGAGTGATCAAAACTATATTTAATGACGGTTCACCATTAAAAGGTGATAAGTGAACCTTTAGTGAAAATTAGCGTATATATGCCCTAAAATTGAACTCTTTCCGTATTTTAAGCCTTTATATTTTATTGGGGAAATGTATAAACATTGAAAAACATATCTAATCATATTTTAGTTATTTCTATCCATTCCTGCCAGTACAACAGCTACTTGTTAACTAACATTTAAAATAATATTATTTTATTACTAGTGTGCTACGTAAGTTTCAAAGAAACCCATCGTTGCGTATCGGGTACGCTATCGAACATAGAAACCCCTTTAAAATAAAATTAATATTTAATTCGTAAATATTAATAAATATGAAAATTCTTTATTCTTTATTTACCTGGGATGTTACATCCTTCCCCCCTTTTGGGAATTGCGTCCTCGCAATTTTATTCACTTATCAAAATAAGTGGGGGTATTTATCCCTCATAGCATTTTCAGATTCCCATGTTGCCTCTTCAATCAGATGGTTTTTCCACAAAACCTTTACCTGATAAATCACCTTATTCCGTAACACTTGCTCCTTGTGGTCAAGAATCTGGACCGGTTGTTCCTCATAAGATAGGTTCTCTTCCAGCTGAACTACCTCTGGACTCAAAACATGAGATGGATCTGGCATATACTTTCTCAACATCGAAATGTGAAAAACATTGTGTACCTGAGATAAACTCGGAGGTAAAGCCACTCGGTATGCAACTGATCCAACTCTCTCCAGAATTTCATATGGTCCAATAAACCTTGGACTCAGCTTTCTTTTCTTACCAAATCTCATCACACTTTTCCAAGGAGAAACCTTGAGAAAAACAGGATCACCTACCTCGAAAGAGAGATCCTTCCTCCGGTTATCCGCATAACTCTTCTTCCTGCTCTGAGCTGTTCTCATGTGTTTCTGAATCAACTGAACTTTTTCTGCCATCTCTTCTACCAATTCTGGTCCCATCAGCTTCCTTTCACCCACTTCATCCCAAAATGCTTGAGTTCGACACCGCTTCCCATATAATGCCTCAAATGGTGCCATCTGTATACTGGAATGAAAACTGTTATTTTATGAAAACTCAACCAAAGAATGATGTTGGTCCCAAATTCCCTGATAATCCATAGAAAATGCTTGTAGCATATCCTCCAATGTCTGGATTGTTTGTTCTGACTGCCCATCTGATTGAGGATGAAAAACTGTACTAAAATTTAATTCAGTACCCAATGACTTCTGAAGGCCTTTCCAAAAGTTAGAAGTAAACCTGGGTTCACGATCCAATAAAATGGAGAGAGGAACTCCATGTAACCTAACTATCTCTTTAAGATACAAACGGGAAAGTTGATCAAGAGAGAAAATATATCATATAGCAAGGAAATGAGCAGATTTGGTCAAGCGATCAACAATAACCCAGATTGCATTATTACCTCGAGATTTCCTCGGTAATCCCACAACAAAGTCCATGGATATGTTTTCCCATTTCCTTTCTGGCACTGGTAAAGGCTGAAGCATCCCTTTCGGTAACTTCCGCTCTGCTTTAACATGTTGACATGTCAAACACTTCACAGTAAAATCAGCAATGTCTCTTTTCATTCCATCCCACCAGTAATACTCCCGCAGATCTTTGTACATCTTAGTACTACCAGGATGAACTGAAAACAGGGATTTATGAGCCTCACATAACAACTCATTCTTCAACTGTGAATCACAAGGAACACATAACCTCTTCCCAAACCTCAAAACACAAACACAAACTTATCCAAGAACTCATGGAAAATTTTATTCATAAGGTCCATGAATACAGCAGGTGCATTGGTTAACCCAAAAGGCATAACTACAAATTCATAATGGCCATATCTAGTAAGGAATGCAGTCTTCGGAACGTCTGCTTCTTTTACTTTCAACTGATGGTACCCCGACCTCAAGTCAATCTTTGAAAAATACTGAGCTCCCTAGAGCTGATACCACTTCATTCGATGGCCCAACATCTGCTGAAGTTGTTGCAAATGATTTCACCACCCCTTTCTACTTGTAGTCTGGCTGCATTCCCCCAGTTGAGTTCTTCATTAGACACTCGTTTGCATAATGACCGATTTCATTACACTTAAAACATCTTACCATTGGCTTTTCATTTCCTGCTTGATCATCTTCCTTACAGTTACGAGAAATATGACCAGACTTACCACACCGAAAGCACTTACCAGACTTGGATAAACATTCTCCAGGATGCATTTTACCACACTTCTCACAGGATGGATATTTGGTTTTCTTACCTCCTTGCTTCTTTGATGAATTCTTCCCCTTTTCCTGCCAACTAGACCTCTTATTCTGTTGTTTGTCATATAACACTTGATCATCGGCAAACTCCATTTCTACCTTCTCCGGACATCGAACATGTTTTTCATAACTTTTGAATTCACTAGAAGCTAAAGCCCTTCGATACTTTGGCTTTAACCCGGAGTAAAAACGGTTTATTTTACTATCAAGATCTCTAATGAAGTTTGGAGCATACCTTGCCAATCGAGTGAACGTTTCTTCATAAGTAGCCACTGAATCATCCTCCTGCCTCAATTCTAGGAACTGTTTTTCCATCATAAGACGAACCACCTTAGGAAAGTATTTCTCAAGAAACATACCTTTGAATTCGTCCCAGTGAAGATCCTCAATCTCATCACTATCCCTTATATTTTTCACCATCGACCACCACTGATCAGCTTCACCTTCAAAACGGTAAACAGCAAGACTAACTTTTTGATGTTCTGAACACCCCATGACATCAAAAATCTTCTCCAGTGCTTTAATCCACCCTTCAGCTTGCACAGGTTCATATGATCCTCTGAATGATGGGGGATATTGCCTCATGAAATGTTCCACCACTGACATGTTCCTCTGCGGTTGATCTGGCTGATCTCGTGCATGGATACCACCACCATTTAAAGCCTGAGTCAATTGTGCCATCACTGCAACAAACTGTTCAGTTCCGATTCCGACCATCTCAGGTTGCTGATTTGGAAGGTTATCTTCTTCCTGATGTCGTCCCAACATAGCTGCTTTGTTTCCTCTGCGGAAAACCATTCTGAACACAGAAATATCTTAGGCGAAGCAACATGGTAATCCGTAAATGCTATATCATTTTAATCATATTATAATTTAACACTTTTCTAACTCCTAAAGTTGTCTAAACTGTCCTTTGATACCAACTATAAGGCCCCAGCCTTAAACCTTACTTAATATTGAATTAAATGAATAATTCACATTGAGGATATTTTCAGGTTTAGAGTTTTAGAGAATTAGAACATAACTATTACATCTTAAAAGATTACAAAGTAGACACTTCTACTATGTCTCCATAAAATAAAAACTCTTAAAAATAAAGATGTCTAGATTCCATGTTTTAGATAGCATGAAATTCCCTTGATCCCATCCTTGACCTTATTCCACTTTAAGTCCTGCGAAAAACATTTCGAAAAACTTGGGGTGAGCATAAAAAGCTCAGTAAGGGATACAAAAAGAATGAAAACTGTTAGTTTTTCAAACATCAAGTAAACCATGTATACTATATCAAATTAATACCTTCACCTTCATGAAGTAGAAAAAAAAATCTTCACTGAATAAAGTATCATTACTTACCTTTTTGTAACCAAAGGAATTCCCATAAAACCCATATAAAGAACACATATAATATATAAAGGTAACTTGGGACATTAACATACTTAAGTGGAATAACCATACGGTTGACTTCCACACATATCACTTAATGGAATAGACATACGGCCAATTTCCATACATACTTAATGGAATAGCCATACGGCCGACTTCCATACCCAATGCATTGGAGTTTATAACGTAACCACCCGTCCTGGTATTCACGGCACCACCCGTCGTATGGTTTATAACGTAACCACCCATTAAAATGTCCAAGTACCAGTATAAAATCATAAAACATAAAACCAATATAAAGGAATGATAACATTTCCACATTTCAATCACAATATTTCATAAATATATTAACATAATAGAATCCTTTTTCAAAACCATTTTCAATACCAAAATACATAAAAGAGTATATGGTATTTATTTTATTCTAAAAACATTACGGCTTGTTGAGAAAGCCAAAGATCAAATAATACTCGCGGCGGCGGAAAAGGTCGTTGTCACCGCATCCATTAAAAAAAACATTCCTTTTTGTCGTTTAGTAAAACGTTTCGTAGAAAAAGATTCCTTTTGTATAAAAGTAAAAGTCAAAGGAGTTTATACAACGTATAAAAGAAAGTTGTGTATAAAACGAAATATTACTCAATGAAAGGAGATTGAGACGAAGTCCCTTACCTTGGGTCCGACTTGACTCGATCGTTCTTTAACGTCCTAAATAATAAACTTGAGTTAATTTATACTTGATTAAGAACCTTTTTAAAGTTCATTATTCTTTTTATATCACTTATTGCCATGTTATAAAAATTATGTAACCATTTAAGTTAATAATGTTTGTTTTGTCAATATTTGGTTCTTAAGTCGAAAGTTGACTTCTTACAATTACATGTTGTTCATGTGGTCAAAAGTTCTTTATATCCAGAATGAAATTCCCGATTTGGATATAATATGCATCATATATATCCAGCATATACATGTATTTATAATATTACATAATCATTTAGAGGTAAGAAATGAAATGCACCGTTCATGGAGACGGTAAGCCGTACGTACGCATGAACGCTTCTTTCATTTCTTTGTCATATTAATGGAATTAAAACTAAATGAGAGGTATGTATATTTTAATTCCAGAATTATATTCATCATTTAGATATATCATTAATTATATATATACATTATATACGTGTAATTTTAATAGTACATTACATTTGGGGATAAGAAATGAAATGCACCGTTCATGGAGACGGTAAGCTGTACGTACGCATGAACGCTACTTTCATTTCTTTGTCATATTAATGGAATTAAAACTAAATGAGAGGTATGTATATTTTAATTCCAGAATTATATTCATCATTTACATATATCATTAATTATATATATACATTATATACATGTAATTTTAATAGTACATTACATTTGGGGGATAAGAAATGAAATGCACTGTTCATGGAGACGGTAAGCCGTACGTACACATGAACGCTACTTTCATTTCTATCTCATACTTTAATGGAAAAAAATAATAATGATATAGAGGTATATTATAATTCCAGTATAACATCATATATAATAACTTTAAATCCATCCTTTACACATCCCACATATGGCATTAACGAATCACATCACTTTTAGGGGGCGGTAGTCCGCAGTTCTTTAAATGAATATATCGTGTTTACCCATAATGGAAACCATAAAGGTATGCCAAAAATGAAAAATACAGAAGCTTAAAGAAAACATAAACATTTTATATATCATATATAAAAATATTTACATCATAATGGCCACCCTTGAATGAGTTAAATGAGTATTGAACAATCATCGTTTCGGGAGGCAGAATTTCGCCATCCACGGAAACCGTATGTTATTTAACCATTTGAAGTAGTTTTGTGAGAGTGTAGCTCAAATAAATATTATAAAAACATCCTAGTATATTGAAGATACTGGTGTTGTTACAAAAGAAGTAAATAAAAAGAGTTTATAGGGTTGGAGAAGCAAAATAAAAAAAATGAACAAGAGAGAATGAATTACCTTTAAAAGTGTAACTCGCTTTTGATTTTAGCCTAAAGGCTTCCTTTGAAAGGATTATGCCCAAAGGTAATCCTCTAGGATGAGTATAGGGATGTGGAGAGAGTAATTGGTCAGGGTTTGGCCGATCCAAAGGCTTGAGAAGTGTGTGAAATGAGGTAGAGGTGGGGGCCTTTTATAAGAGGAGAGGAGGGGCACTTTTGGAAAGTAAAGAAATATTACTTTATTTGAAAATGTTTTTCGGTTTTAAAAGGTCCCACATTGAAATAATTCGTGGATAAGGTGATAAGGGTTCGAAATCCACTCATCCAATTGGTTTTGCCCATGGGTAGGTTTTATATTTTTCATTATCTTTCCATTTTATTTAAATCGTAAAATAATGATGTCATCGCTGCATCATTATTATGTCATATATAATTTAATTTATTTAATGTCTAAAAATTATAAAAAAAAATACTATGATGTAAGAAATCTATTTAGCTTTCTAATTACTATTTATAATCAATATTTGGACTTGTATAACCCCACTCAAAAATTATTTTAGTAAAACAATTTATGTTAGTGTCATTTTCACTTTAACATTAAATAAAAATATATTAATGTCATTTTCCAAATAAAGTGGCTCCATGGGGTCCCCAAGTTGGCCCATGGCTTGTCTTGGTCGGCCATGACTCACCCAATAGGTGTAGGACATGTGTCATGGTGTTTTCACATTCTTATAATACCATTTTTACCTTAAACTACACTAATTACGTCTAATCGCGATTAATGAAAAAAAAGTTACTATTCACCAAAAAATAATTTTAATCTCATTGAACCACATTTTACTTCTTAATGACAACCATGTATGTCGGATTTTAAAAATTCAATACACATTAGTGGTAAACTTTCATTTAACTGAAAAATCAGTTTGCTTGATTACCACTTAGTGGTTTCACTATTCATAAAAAATTGATGTTTTTCAGAAAATTACCAAAAATTCACCCTAAGCTATATTTGATATTCAGAATTCAAAAATGAGGTCCATTTTACAAAATTCAAAACATATAAGTCAAATTAATTAATTTAATAATTAATTCCCGCTGTCATAGCAAATAGCGTGTTTTTATGAAACAATAAGTATCAAAAGATTGACACTAGTTTAAGTTCGTTTTCAAAGTGAAATTTATTCCAACGACCACTATTGGATTTAATGGTAAAAATATTTTCTAATTTCACTTTAAAACCAATTAAAATAATAATCTAATCATATAAATAATTTAGATTAAAAAGAGGTTTTGAATTAAAATACAACATTTTACACTATTCATTAAAAAAATGAACTTTATCAGAAAGGTACCCAAAATTTACAGAAAGTAAATTTTGATGTCCCGGTTCTACAGAAGAGTTATATTTGGTCCAAAATAAAGTATAAGAGTGATCAATACTATATTTAATGACGGTTCACCATTAAAAGGTGATAAGTGAACCTTTAGTGAAAATTAGAGTATATATGCCCTAAAATTGAACTCTTTCCGTATTTTAAGCCTTTATCTTTTATTGGGTAAATGTATAAACATTTAAAAACATATCTAATCATATTTTAGTTATTTCTATCCATTCCTTCCAGTACAATGGATACTTGTTAACTAACATTTAAAATAATATTATTTTATTACTAGTGTACTACGTAAGTTTCAAAGAAACTCATCGTTGCGTATCAGGTACGCTATCGAACATAGCAACCCCTTTAAAATAAAATTAATATTTAATTCGTAAATATTAATAAATATGAAAATTATTTATTCTTTATTTACCTGGGATGTTACACTATGAGTATCATCTAACAATTTCCTTTTTAGATCAGGTATATCTGGAACACAAAGTTTCTTCCTAAATTTCAAAATTATTTCTTGATAAACAAATTCTCTCAATCTCCCATCATTCATAACTTTAATCTTCATTTGAAACACTTCATCACCAGTATGAGAACTCTTTATACTTTCTAGTAAAGATTTTTCGGCAACCATTTGAAAAATTATTGATGTTTCACCTTCAATGGTTATTACCATGATCAAATTCACTAGATCTATGAAAATTGGATCACTTTTAATTCTCATATTGTTCAAAACTCCATGAAATTTTCTACTAAAAGCATCTGCCACCTTATTTTCCATCCCAGGTGGTAGTCATTCATACAATAACAATCTTTGAGTAATTCAAGCCATCTCCTTTGCCTCATGATGAGTTCTTTTTATGATAAAATGTACTTCAAACTCTTGTGATCACTACAAATCTCACTTTTTTCACCAATGAGGTAGTGTCTCCATATCTTCAAAGCAAAGATCATAGCTGCTAACTCGAGTTCATGAGTAGGATAGTTTTTCTCATTAATTTTAAACTATCATGACACATAGTCAATAACCCTATCATTCTTCATAAGGACACAACCAAGACCTTTCTTCGATGAATCACTATAAATAACGAACCCATCATTCTTCGATGGTAGATTCAATATATAAGAATTTACTAATCTTCTCTTCTGTTATTCATAAAAATCTTCAAACTCTTTTGTCCAAAAAAATTTATTCCCTTTATGTGTGAGATTTGTTAATGGGTTATCCAATCAGGAAAAATTCTGGAATAAATTTCTATAATAACCTGCTAAACCAAAAAAACTATGTACCTCAGTTATACTCGTTGGTGTAGGCTATTAATCGATTTCCTTGGTCTTAAATGGATCAACAAAGATTCCATCTTTAGAGAAAATATGGCCAAGGAACGAATTCTATTGAATCCAAAATTCACAGTTTCTAAACTTCCCATATAATTCATGTCTTATAAGAGTGTTCAGGCTAATACGCAAGTGATTTTCATGATCTTCATAGATTTTGGAATATACCAAGATATCATCAATAAATACTATCACAAAATTATCGACATATTAAATGAAAACTCTATTCATTAGATCCATGAATACAAAGGGTGCATTAGTCAATCCAAAGGGCATTACTGTAAACTCGTAATGCCCATACCGCGTTCGAAATGTTGTCTTCAGAATGTCTTCCTTCTTCACACACAACTGATGGTATCCAGATCAAAGGTCAATCTTTGAAAAGTATTGATCTCCATTTCATTGTTCAAATAAGTCATCAATGTGTGGTAGGGTATACTTTTTCTTTATCATTATAGCATTAATCACCCTGTAGTTGATACATAACATCCTGGATCCATCTTTCTTTTCAACAAAAAGAACTGGGGATACCCATGGAGAAACACTAGCGTGAATATATCCCGGATTACTCAATACCTCTAGTTTTTTCATTAGTTCAACTAATTCCACAATGGCCATTCTATAAGGGGTCTTCGATATAGGACTTTATCAAGGAATTAAATCAATAGAAGACTCAACATCTCATTCCAGAGGATGTCCAGATAAATCTTCCAGAAACACATCTACATATTCTTTTACAATAGGTTCATCCTCTATTTGATCATTTCTTTCCTCAACCACATTCATTTCATTCTGTACCCCCCCCCCCAATAATTTAATTTAGTTGAGCTACTGGGGGTGGATCTAGATAATAATTAAGTGGTGATGATTCTTCACTAAAGATATGGTGTTCCTTATCATCAACATAAAAAATAGTTACCTACTTCTTCTTACAATAAATAATTGCATCATGGTCTGAAAACCAATCAATACCAAGGATTAAATCAATCTCAATCACAGGTATGATGATGAGATTAGAGGATAAAGAGCATTTATGTTCTCTAATGGGTAATGATTAACAAAACATTGTTGCAATGATACTTCCCTTAGGAGTTTTAACTGACAAATCCCTTGTTAAATCAAATTGGAAATATCTATTTTTCAATTAAAACTAGGAAGATATGAAACTATGAAATGATCAAGAATCAAATAATTCATTTTCTAAAGATGATGAAACCATTAAATTACATACCACCACGTCTTTCAGAGCTTCTACCTCAATAGTAGTGAGATCATAAGCATGGACTTGATGCCTTGTCCTTTTCTGTGGTAAGTTCCCCTAATTCTTAGGATATTCATTTGAATAATGTCCCATCTCCCTGCAATTGTAGAATTGTACATCAGTAGCTTCCTTCTTCCCCTTGAAATCAAAAACGTGGTGGCCTTTTTCACCACACTTCTAACATACTCAAATTCCCTTCAAGAAAGTACTAGGGTGTTTATTCCCACATTTACTATAGGATGAATATTCAGCTTTTCACTTATTCACCTTAATTCCATTCCCAGATTGATCAGCAGATCTTTTCTTCTCATTCTTTTCTTAAAAGTCATAAGACATAGAGACTTTCATTTCTATCTTAATAGCACATGAGACAATGTCTTAGTATGATGAGAAGAATTGTGAGACTAATTCTCGATGGTGAAATGGTTTTAACCCATGAAAGAAACTATCAGTATTACTTCATGGGTTAGGTATATAATTTCCATCATACCTTTATAACCTTGTAAATTTAGCCTCATACTTTGCGACATTCTCATCGTCCTTTTGTTTCATACGTAGAAATTGTCTTTCCATATCTACTTGATGGTCACGAGAAAAGTATTATTATAAAAATAGATCATTGAACTCCCTCCATTCTATATTTGATAGTTCATCAACTTCCTTCATGTTTTGAATCAATGACCACCATTGATCAACATCTCCAGTGAGGTGGTAAACTACCATGATAACTTTTTCCCTTTCACTAAACCCGAAATCCTACAATATTTTCTCTAGTGAACTTATCCATTGCGTAGCTACCAATGAATTTTTACTCCCATTGAATGTTGGTGGTTGTTGCCTCATGAAGCGATCTAACATTGATCATCCACACTGTGGATCTGTGTTCTCTATACGGGTAAGGTTATTATTGATAACTTGAGTGATTTACCCTAGTATGGTGATAAGCTGATCAAAACTAGTTGTATCATCATCTCAACTATAATTATCTTGAGCAGGAGGGAAATCCCTACATGGAGTGCGTGTATTGATACAGTTTCCATTTCTTCCACTAGGTGCCATTTGTATACAATGCCACAAAATAGATCAGTTTATGAATCCAAATATATAATTTCATTCTTATAAAACCCTTAACATAAATTGAACTATTTATGGATATAATCCATAATCATTAAAATGTTTTCTTTGAGGAATTATATACTCATAAACCCTTAATAATGGTTTGTAAATAAAATGAGAGTTACTCGAAGCATATCCCCCAAGGCTGTCGTAACGAATAGTGCAGCAAGGACCGTTGTCATGTACCACTTCCCGTTCGAGTCTAGCTCAAAGCGATGTTTTTGGGTTTTACCCCTAGGTACATATGTGCTTGAGCTACCTCTACATGCTCAAATATTAACAGGGATTTATTGTTTGAAAACCTCAAAAAATCTCTACAATACCAAAATTCTATGAAGTTCTTCTATAATAATCCTCAATGTCTTTCTTTGGGCTATGATCTCTAATAATAGTTTATCTAAATCTAGTTTACAAGGTTTGTAATAAACTTCTTCTGATACCAACTGTAACACCCCAACATCATTTACCCAAAGTTGGTGCATTATTACATAACATTGGCATGATCACAAAATGTCATGTCTCGAAAAACCGATTAGTTTAGTAGCCTTGGAATCACTAGATAAATTCATAAAGTTTACATTACATCATAAAATGAAAACTAAAATAACATAGTCTCCATATACCACACTCATAACCCCATATACTATCCCTGCAGGTCATTCATAAAATACTTCTTCACATCTTGGGAAAAATAAAACATATAAATGGGTGAGCTCAGATGCCCAGTAATGATAACAATATTGTGGAATCTTTGATAAATAAGAACAAACATTTAACGAAATGTATAACTTAAACAAATGCGTTTTTAAACTTCAAATTCAGAATAGTATGGTAGAAATAAAATGAAATAATTCCATTTACATATTAAGATTGATATTCTACTATTTGAATAATCACATACAATATCAATAACCACTTTTATAATGTTGGAATGCATAATGAGAGTCTATCATAACCACAAAGTCATGGCCTTGTGCTAAGACTACAAATAGGATTTTTTCATGGCCTTCTGCCAAGACACTAATTTGTCTCATGAGAACAACCAATGCATCGAGGAGCTATTGCGGGCTCCACCCGTCACTTATTATGTCCAATGCATTCCTCATATGAACATGTTTAAACATAACTTAAACATTCATATTAAAAATAGCATAATAAATTTCAATACATTATCCTTAAACCATGAATGGCATAAAAATAACACATCCATAGTCAAAAGAATTACAAAACCTTAAATGAAATATATATACTTTTTATCATAAGAAATCAACTTCAAATAAGCTTAAAATATATCAAAGGATGTTGACATAGATGAAATCAAAACTATTTAAGAGAAATATCTCTTTTTCTTAAATCATTTAAAAGTAAAATAGTTATAAAAAAATAAATTTACTTTGAAAAAATTGTTATAATATTTTAACGGAATCTTCGACTATTTTATAATGGCAGAAAATAGCATCACCTGCCGTATAATTTAAAAATAACATTCTTACCTTAATTTTGTTGAAAAGGTTAAAAATGACCTTGTATGGAAAAATACTGAAAGATTCCTTTATAAACATCTTATAAAAAGTCAGCAAGGGTATAAATGACTTTAACACATAGTAATAATTATTTTAAATACATTTTTAAGAAACATGGTTGTGGATGATAAAGAGGTACCAGTAGAAAATTACTTATAAACACCCTCAGATAATGAAGAGATTGTGAAATAAACCATTACCTTGTACTTTTCCTTAGTGGATGAAATTCTAAACTCCATTATACAGTTAAAACATTGTTATTAAATTATAAAATAACCATATACATAATTATGATATCATATATGATCTTATAATAAAGCTTTGTTAATAATATTTTAGTATTACCGTCGTTTCAGGTGTTACCTTACTCATTTTATTTTATATGTTATCTTACATAAGACATATTTTTTATGGATAGGTTGTATATTATTCATATAAAAAATGGTATTAAGTCCTTAAATATTATTTTTAATAATAAAATGAGAGTTAGACTTGAATAGATACGATAGGGAATGAATCTCATCGCGTTCATGGAGACGGTAGTCCTTACGTACGCACGAGCGACAATATCATTTTTTTGATTTTTAAATAATATATAATTCAATAGTATTTCATATATAAAGAATAATTATCATGTTATATTTATTATTTAAATGAATTATAAATAATTATTATACCCATAAAAATAATAATTTTTTGAATAACAATTACACCACGACGTGGAGACGGTAAGACGTACGTACATGCGTATGGTGACATGTCATTCAAATGATGGATAGAAAAAATAATATGGTTGTACCATATTTATAATAACATCACAGTATATAGAAGATACTGTAGTTATTATTTTATAATGGGAATAATAAAGAAAGAAGACGTTGAAGAAGAAATGAACTTGAATTATGGTGGTGAAAACATTACCTCTTCCTCGGGTTCTTCCTTTTGATTTGTTAAATGTGGTCTCTTTAGGATGGATTTATGACTAATGGAATGCCTCTAGGATGAATTAAGTATATTTTATAGTGTATTTGGGTCGAGGTTGGCCGAGAAATAAGGCTTTGAAGGTGTGAAAAATTGGATAGAAGTGGTGTCCTTTTATAAGGTGGAGGAGGGGCACCTTAGGAAAAGTTAAAATATTATTTTATAATAAATTCATATTGGGTTTCTAATGGCTCCAAAGTGGATTATTTAATAGTTAAGGTGGGGATAGGTCGAAAACCACTCAACCAATATGTTTGAGACATGTTTTGGTCACTTTATTAACCTTATCTTTTAGTATTAACTCTTAGTTAATTAGTTTGTCACTTACCATATCTCTTTGTATTTTTATATTATATAGTTAATAAATGTACTATAAACTTCCAAGAGACACCCAAGTGGCCCATTAACGATACAACTATAATAATATAAGTCTCCTGGCCGATACTTAGATTTTTATGAATAGAATATAAATTAATAATATAATATTTTTTTAAAAAACTCTTTTAGGTCAATTTTGACACTATTGGGTATTTTGTTTTTGATAATTTTATTAAAGCATTATTACTTAGAAAAAAATTAATATAATCTATCCTAATATGTCATAATAAAATATCAAATTAGTTTATTTCAATAAAAGTTTAAAATTACATTTATTATGATATTTATAATATCAATTATTTTAATATTTTATTAATTAGGTAATTACTGCATCACCATTGTGTCCTAAATAAATTAAATTAATTAAAGTCTAAAAATTATAAATAAAATAAAATTATGTATTAATTCTTTTTATCTTTCTAATAAATATTTACAATAGAATTTATCTTATGTATTACCCTATATTAATAATATTTTAGTAAATAAACTTTGATTAAAACTCTTTTAACTCTTTTTTGAATTAAATAATTATAATTGCCCTAATCTAATCCAATTTGACCTAAATGATAATATTTTATTCCTAAGGTTGTTTTTGGTCGAGATACAGTTGTCCAATAGAATTAGGACATGTGTTAGGGTAATATTAATTTCATTTTTACCCTTAATTACCCTATTTACTTTAAACCGTGGTAAATAAAAGTAAAAAGCTTCTATTCAACAAAAAATATTTTCATCTTATTGAACAACATTTTTCTACTTGATATTAATCGTGTCACTCTAAATTTTAATATTCCACTCACAAAAGAGTTAAAATTATGTTTAATGTGAATTTGAAAATTCTCCTAGGTGATGGGTAAAAGACGGTATAAAGATCAATAAAATTTTTATATGTCAAAAATTATTATAACCTGACTACAATGAATTGCATTGAATTTATATATGTATTAAATATATATTTTGACAAAAAATAAATTAAAATAATAATTATTATTATTTAAATAAAAAGTTGGTTTTAACCAATAACTCATTGTCTTTCACGATTCATCAAAAATTGAATGTTTTCAGAAAAATTTCACAAATTCACCCTAGGATAATTTCGATATTCTGAATCCAAAACTGAAGTACATTTTGAATGATAAAATTTATAAAATTTCAAAAAGTGGGTATTACTATTCATAATGGTTAGTTTGATTGGTTGTGGTGTGTGTTAGAACTCGAAGTTGGATACAACAAACGCTACTGTATTATTCAAAGAGAAGCGTACTGTGGAAGCTTGGGGTGATACATTCTATCTTGTACTAGTGGAATAAAGTAAACATCATCTCTAGGCTACTAGAGTTGGGGTTGATACAGATGTTATCTATGAAATTTTATAAGGAAACTTGTGGAAATGATTTTATAAGAACATATATAGTATGTAAATTTTTGAAAAATCCATTACATTATATCAAAACATATACATTTACATGTATTTTTATTCCATGTTTTATTTTTCATAATGATTATAAGCTAGCTATGTTTGTGTAATTATTTAATGATTGATATTATTAGATGTAAGAAAGTTAATTTCGACACCAATGGTAAATTTATATATTTCAAACTAGAGAATGTAAATATGTTTGATGTTATAGCTAAAGAGGTTTTGTTTCTGGTTATGACTAGAAAACAATCCCATATAGATAAACGTCTCACATCACAGTAGAGTGAAATGATGTTGGCTCACTTGATGTAGTAAAATCATCCATTATTTTTTTGAACTACTAATACATTATTAGATGAAAAATGTATCATGTACCTTGAAAATATATATATTATGTCCAAATTGGCATTTCATACATAGATATTACATATTTTGAGGTGAATATTCATTACATTAAACATACACATACCAGATGATTGTAATGGTATAGTGACTTAGGATATATTTAAATATTATCAACTAGTTCATAAGACTTTTACGTTATCTCTCACATAGTTTCTCATTACAAAATAACATTTTATACATGTCTCAAGTAACAAATATCATCATAAAATTGGATGGAATCATTATAAAGGGTGATATTTGATTCATACAATGGTTAAAAATAGTAAATATGAAATCAAAATGTGAACATAAGGGTATGAGAACATGAGAATAATATATGAAACCATAACATTCATATCAATGATAAAAATATATAGTCAAGGAAAAAATATTTTTAGATCATAAGACATGAATCATATAATAATAAATTAAAAATACCCAATAGAGCATAAAATAGAAATAAGAAATGGAGTTTTGGCATATTCATGATCCTAGAAAATCATTTACATAACAGTAGAGGCTCAATGGGAAGTGTAAATTGATTGAATGGTTTGAACAGCCAAAAAATCATATTTTTAATTTTCCACACAGAAAACCATTATAGTGTTCTATTTACTTTACTAAACTAGGTTCACAACCCATTCAACTCTGATTTATATCTTTAGATATTAATCCTTTACCAATGCATTAAAGGGATAAATATGCTAAAATCTATAAGTTAATTTAAATAAAAAAATTGTTCCAAAAAATCATAAAACATACATCATACCATAACTCATTAAATTTTTTTGTATTATAATAACATAATATCATAACTCATGAAAAATTTCATCCCTTTACATTTCATCATAGAAAACCCCATGGAAAGGAAATGGATTTCATAAAATTCTCTTCACAATAATCCTAAAACAAGTAGAGAAATAATAAGTATGTCCCGAATAGGTAATATCACCATTAAAACATAAGAAACTCCAAATATTATTGTCAATTATGATTAAAAATTCTATAAAAATTCATTTAATCTTTCTCAAGGAAAATAGCCCTTATATTTTGAAAAAATCCTCTTTAAATTTGAAAAACATAACAAATATTAATGAATGTGTGATATTTCAAAAATAATATTGGAAAATTTTAATATAATCATTAAAACATTTAGTGGTAATTATGTTGGAAAATCCAACTCAATCCTTACATATTTAAACATATATTTCTTTAATATTTTCTATAAAAGTAAAAAACACCTCATTAAGAAATCAATAGGAAGTTTCATTTTAAATATTATTTAAAATATTAAAAAATAGTGTAATTAATATAAAATATCATTTTATATTGCTAAAAACATTTGTAATACATTTTATAAAAAGTTGATATGAAAAAAAATCATTTTAATAAAAATAAAGAAATAAAATCAATTTTTTTAAATTTTTTTTACCTTTGAGTAAATAAAAAGTGGAAAATAAAACGAAAATTTGTATTTTTAATATATAAATAGTTTATGATTTTTTATTGTATCCGGAGAGATATATCATAAGGATTAATCATGGGAAACATAATCACAAACAATTACGATAAACTATGTGATTATAAAATAAAATATTTACCAATTTGTATCTTTTATATCATAAGAACCATTAAATATTATCATCTAATGAAAATTAATTTTTATTATGATAATAATATTCATGATATAACATTTAAATGTTAAATATATACACCACTTATATGTTAATGGGAGAAAAATATATCTTATGGCCTAAGGATGGAAAATTGAGAAAATATACATTACCTTAAGTCTCATTATCATAATTATATATTAAAATATATATTATAATTAATATAAATTAATAATAAATAAATTAATGAACTATAGACAAATTTAAATTATCATATATGATTTACTTAAGAATTTTTATTATACTTTAATCAATAATTCATTATTAAAATCACATTTTTGGTAATAACTGCTTCATTTTTCATGTATGTTTTCAGGGCGTATTTTTTCATTTAACTCTAATCATTGTTCAATAATATATCGAATCATAAAAATGATAAAAATATTATATATATTCATTATAGATGTATTTTTTGAATCCTATAATGTTTGATATAGAAAATTAATTACATCGTTTATGGAGACAGTAAGTCGTACGTATACATAAATGTTTATTTGATTTACGTGATAGATCATAATAAATGATGGTAAATAATACATCACAATTATTGATACATTATTAAATCATATATATATTACATATATTCAATATATATATCATTATTAACTTACATGTAAATCATTAGTGAAAAAAATAACAATGTTTCATAGGGTGGTAGTCTGCCGTACACACTGGTGATGTTATTGTGTCCCCAAAAAATAGAAATTGACAAGTAATATGTGATATAATGATTAAAAACATAATAATATCATAAAAATAATATATTAACAACAGATGTATCATTATATCCATTTTTTAGATGTGTATATGGAAGAAAAATAACATCAATTCCTGAGATAACAATCAACTATACACATGATCGGCTATTTTGTTTCCCATTTGAGGGAGATGGAGAAAATTTTAGGTAATGAAATTAAAATTATAACATATTATTATATGGAATAAACTTATGTTTTTTATAATATATTAAAAATATTTAAATGCGTTTGATGGAGATATAAATCAAACACACATGTTTAATAAACTTACCTCTTCTTTTGAGAACCTACTTAGTATTGTGAATAAATAATTTTTGGATGATTTCATAATAATAATAAATACTCTACGATTAGAGGTGTTAATAGAGTAATTTAATATGGTAGGTATTCCCAAAAAAAATTTATGTGTGAAGTGGAAAGGAGAGGGCTGTCCTTTTATGAGTTGGGGAGAGGACAAACTTGGAATTTATGAAAAGAATGATGTTTAGTGACATTTTTTACATGAATAAGGGATTAAAATGGGTTAATTATAGAACCTTTGAGAATATATGGATTAAATATCTTCATTATATGAGTGTTAATAAATTGTATAGGTCATTTTACCCCATATCATTTTAGAATTATCCTTTATTAATCTCATTTAAACTATAAAAATGATATTGTTTTTCCAATTTTCGTGATTCATTATGGTAAAAAATAAAGTTAAACATATTAGATAATATTAACTATTATTATTATATATATAGAATCCATTTTTCTATATTAAACACACTGATGATCTAATATTTCATAACAAAAATAAATCCAAAAATAGTATGAAAATGGGGGTTTCCAAAGATTTTTTTTAATGATTATAATTTTTTTCTCCCAGATCCAAATAAAAATTCATTTAAATGTAATATATTTGTTTATATAAAATAAAAATGAACTATTTTTTAGTGTAAAAACAATTTTAAGAATCATTTTCTTATAAATAATTTAAATGGAAAAGAAATTTTCTATAAAAACTATTATTTTCAATATTCCATGATGAAATATATTTTTAGGGAAACCCAAACAATTAAACAATAGATAATATGGAAATAATGGTTATAAAAATTTAGTTTCCTTTTTCAAATATATTTTTGGAGGATTTTGAAAATTACATTTCTTATTTGAACACAAAATATAATAAAAACCCAATAAGTGAAAATAATATTTTGGAAACATACTATTAGATAACATAAAAATTATGTAATTTATTATTAATATTACTTTGTTATATAAAACAATTATAATTAATATATAATATTTTATTATTTCTATTCTTAACAATTATTTTAAAACTATATCATAGTGACCTTTTTAAATATTAATATAAATTGTATATTGTGGTCTGTTAGAACACAGCATTTCTTCTGGAGAAAACTGTCTAAATAAAATAAATACAATAATTATTTATAAAATATCATGTTGATACCTTATAACCCCATTATAGTGATTTTCACCCTCTAAAGTGGTCACTCTTACACAAAAAAATGTGGACAAATCTACTTAATTATAGATTCATGTTCCCACTCAGGTTCCTCAAGTTTGTAGTTTCACTACAAAACATTGACATATGAGTGGTCTTGATTCATAGATGTTTATCTCTATGATCTATAATCTACATTTACTATTCCTATTAGGAAATATCCAAATGTAGGAATATAACCTCGATGTTTATTTTGTGTGAAGTGTATAGTATTTTTATAGAAGAGATACATTGAACACATCATGGAATTGAGAGAGTTTTTGTTGATGTACCATCTAATAGGCTACCATCTAGATATGATTAAAAATTTCAAAGGGATTGATATACATAGTTCATTGTTTTCTATTATTTACAAATATAAACAACTTTTTCCATGGATTTGTTCATAGAAACCCATTTTAAATAACTTAAAATAGTAGATCACATAGATGATTAACAGTAAAACTAGTGTGTTGAATTTTTACCTACATTATGTATTATTGATTGACATTATCCTTATTTTACATTACATCCACTATACTAGTTCCCAATAGATTTAATTTTATAACTTGATTGTTTCATGTTGAAGAAATACACTTATTTATGTAAAGGTCATTATATATGGCCATTATAATACTCATAAGAATGTTATTATTTAGTGAAAACTCAACTAGATGAAGGTGTTGATCCTAAACACCTTTGAAATATATAAATGAAAATCAAAACACATAATCTATTGTTTTAATTATTCTTTTCCACTCCCCATATATATGATGATTATACATAGTGCTAAAATATAACTCAATATCAAGAGATTACTAAAGAGTTATCCAAACCATTGAGGTAAACTTGACATCCCAATCAGACAAAATAGTATATTGTACACAATGAAAACACACCACTTCATTATACTACATCCTAGAATGTTTATCTAAATAATATCTTCTCTGATAGTGATAAAGTGTGTGGAAATTGTTTGGAAATTGACTACAACCATATATCACTATTCTGTTTTTTTTAGGGAGTCTGATGGAAAAAATAAATACACGTGTGTTCCAATTTCATTTTTGGTATGGGTAATGGATGTTACATTGCCTTAGAAAATTTTCTAATAAATATAACTGACTAACATAAAAAGCATCATGATACAAACTCTATGATATTCCTCCTCATTCCATCCCACAAAAAATAATCCTTCAAATATCTAAACATAATCACACATACATGTTCAATAAATAACGGATTATTATTAGACTCCTATAACAAATCCTTAAAATATGGAATGGATGGAACACATATATGATTATTGAAACTTATCATTCCATCATAATCATGGTTAAAATCATGATCAGTTCTCACCTTCATATACAACTATATATATTTATTTTGTTACTATTTAATATTCACATGTATAGATGGCTGTACAATAATTAGAGGAATATAATATTTATCCACAACTTTTTAAATTTCCTGATCCATCCTATGAAAATGGTGAAATATTTGATATTTTTTTATCCTCATTATGGATGAGCTAACACGAACCTTTTTACTCTATGAATCAACCACCTTTTTCAATTTTCTATAGTGTTAATGTATTGAACACAAAAAATTTTAATCACATATATACATATCTTATACAGAATTTATTAAACCTTATATGTGAATATATACTTTATAACACTATGATCAGTATTTATCTCACACTTTTCCCGATAATGATAATTCCTTTATATCTTTAAGGAAAATATTAACAGAGCTAACTCCAAAACATGAGTTGGTTGATTTTGATCAGGAAAATTTAATAGTGATGATGCAAAATCTAATACCATTTTATTATTCATAATAACTCATACCAATCAGTTATTGGGTGAATCACTAGATAATACATGCCATTGTCCATAATATGGTATTGTAATAACATGTGAAAAAACAAATATCCTTTTCAGTTCCATGAAATTTTCATCACATTAATTTATCTTGAGAGACATATCTCACTTTGTAGTTAACATAGTGAGAGGATTATATATTCATGATAAATAATGCACAAAACATCTATAATATCCCACAGAACTATGAATACATTAGATATTTTTCATTATGGATGGTCTGAGAAAATAGTCAATATCCTCTATCATTGATGGATCCAAAGATACACCCGCAATTAAGATTATATGACTCAAATAGGAAATGTTTTACAACCATAATTGAAACATTTATTATATTTTCATACAGCCTCTCCTTCATCATGGTCTTCGGAAAAATATCCATTTGAACATAATTATATACAATTATCTTTGAATAGATAAGAACATCTTCTATAAATACTTCCAAAAACCTGTCATGGTAATCTATATCAATTCTATTAATTAAATAATTGAAGATATCATGGGCATTATTAAAGAAAAAATTTCACCACTCTATACTAATATAGTACGTTCCTTGTGTGAAATGTTTCCTTGGGTTTATTATCCTTGATGAACCATAGTTTATTGTATCTAGAACAAAGTTAAATATTTAATAGGTACTGAGGATTACATATTTGATGAAAAATTCCATTAAAACAAGGTAGAGGATACATGTCCTTGAGTGTGATTATGTTCATCTCTTAATAATAAATTAAAAGTTACATATATCCATTTAAAAAAAATTGAATTGATGTACCATAATGATTGAAACATAGTTAAATGGATTTATTTCTATGATTATCATAGATTACCTTCATTAATTTTGGAAACTCAATCAGGCCATTCTATATAGAGTATTTTAAATAGGTTCAGCACCATGTATGAGTTCTATTAAATATTTAAATTCATTATTTAGGGGAATACTAGACAACTCTTATGTAAGGGAATAAAAAAAACCCAATAAATAAGCATATCATTGATATTGAGTTTCCGATGAACCATCTGAGATAAACCCAAATTCTGAAAAGGAATGAAACCCCACACAATTGATGTGATATAAATCATACTTTAATATTTATTATTGATATGATAAATGATAATAGATTGTATTTGAATATCTAATTTAACATACCATTTTCAACAATAAATATGGAATTCGTGTATATAAATCCAATCCATGCAAAATATTTCAGAAAATTAAATAGAATAATAATGTAAAGATTTATTAAAATAAAATTCCTCAATACTTATACTAGATATGAATAACATACATGAGATTATATCATCATATAATTAATTTTTGTTACTAATAATTGTACATATGAGCCTTTTTGTGGAATATTTAGAACCAAATAAAATAATTTGATATAAATGAATGTGAAAATCCTTATTCAAAATTAGACGTTAGAAGCTCTATAGTGGATAGAAAGTGTACCATTCACTGCATCGTTATCATAACACCCAACATAACTAGTGATCACTTGATATTTTCATTGTCCATTCATCCTAAGTGGTTATTGACCTTTATAATAATCATTATCCTTCAAATTTTGGTACTTGTTATTATAGTGCCTATATTCCCATCATTTCAGACACTCTAGTGTTGTTGTGCATTGCATGGTTCTTTAAATATATTATCTATATTAATATACATATTCCCATTACGTTGGAATTCTATTTTCCTATTTCCTTCCCTTACAACATAAAACATTTATCAGCTCCCCTGAAACAATTTCCTCCATGCTTCCTAATACAATTTTAACATGCAAGAAAGAACAAATTCTTATCTCAATAATTAATTGGTTTTCACTTGAACTATATATTTTATTTCGTTTCCAAACCATGTGATTTATTGGTAACTCCAATATATATTTCATGCTTGAGAGCACAAAAAAATATTTTTTCATATCTACTGATGTCCTTTACGGCTATCTCCCATTAGTGACTTGGTTTTAAACAACTGATGTATCTATCAACCATAATTATAGGTTGGATAATAATTTCAAAAGAATACCTAATAAAGCATGTAAATATTTCTTCTTATGTGATGATTGATTCATCATCCTTCTAATTTATCTCTTGGTATACCTTCCCTATTTTCATACAAATAAAATTGATAGAATTAAAAAATTGAAAATAAGAGCTTAACCCATTATACTCCATGGAGTCATTTACCTCACATTACCTCATATTATTGATTAGAGTACTCCAATGATCTGCTTCAATTACCAAATGATATACAACCAAAATCAATTGTTCTTGTTATTAAATCTGGTGAATGGAAAATATATTTTTTGTGCTATAGTTCAATTTCTCATCAACGAGACGATCAATGGAATAACAAAAATATAGTTGAAATTACATCATATCTAACTCGCCAAAATAATGTTCCCACTTTTTCCCTTTTGTATGTTCAACATGATTCATAGGTTAAGAAATTAGTGATTGAATATCATGGATATATTTCATTCTCACTCTGTAAAAATTTTGTTGATCAGGAGGAGAATCCTTTAATTTTCCATTGCATTCATCTTTAACATGGTTCCTTCGGGTTCCAACTATATACTAAAACCAGTAACTATATTACATGGAATAATAATCATAATTGGAAGATAAAATTTCATGTAAAATCATTTATAGGATTCATAAATGAAGACACTATGGTTTAAATTCATGAATCATAAGGTATAACTGAGGCTAATCATGGTTATTATACATTCAAATCCTTTTTTGATTATTCATACTGAAAATTTAAATTAACCATAGAATATACTTCTAGAGTATCACCCCATGTGTGTTGTATGTCACATTTTCATGTAATCAGTAACACATGATTCAACCCCAATGAACCTTTTTACAAGTTATTGAACAAAGGTATATCTATTCCAGAATAATGTCCACCTATAGCATCCAAATCAGGATGAATTTCTAGGTAAACCACCTAATATCTTCCTTAGTAAAATGTCAGGATGTTACACTGTACATTAGCTTATCACTAATATATTCTCATTATGCTTTTCAATGATAACGAAAAATAAAATATGTTAATAAATATAGAGACCAATGATTTTCATGTCTAGATATTATAATTTTCACAAGAATAGTCATTACATTACACAAAAACATCATTTTGGATAATATATGTATAGTGCTTTTGGAATCATGGAAACACAAATGATTTCTTCATAATAGTTTTACATCATCCCCATCTTATTTAATCATAATTAGATCCCTTATTATAAATGTCACATATAATTATTATCATCACAACTTAGGGAAAATAATCATATGAAATGGTTATCTTAGATGATGTTGAAGGGAATCTAATGGAAATATGTAAACATAACTTGAGGATAAGTGCATAATAACCTAAGAATAACATATGAAACCAAAATATTACATATCAATGATCAAAATTATTTTTAATGAAAAAATATTGTCACGTTATAAGACATGTATCATAATGTAACCAAGGAAAATATTCCATGGTATCCCTTCATATTCAAAATATATGGAGTGGTTTGATAAATATTAGTATGGAAAAAAATTTCCATATTAGTGAAGGATCATTAAAAATTCTATAATAGTAGAATGGGATTACAATCCAAACCATATTTTAGTCAAGGGTAACTCTCAAGAAAATTAGAGTGAAAAAATACTTTTACGGAACAAGGTTTACTCCCCATTCCACTACTATTTATCTCATGAACAATCAATATTTACCCAATACATTGGATACCAAATATGTCCCATCATTCAATTAATGAAAATCCTAAAAATATGTTCTATAATCTCATAAAACATTTCTCAATTAAAAAACCTTGAATATTAATTATTTTCTAAAGTATTACATAATATCATAAACCATGTAAACTTAATGAGTTTCATATACATTTTATCCTTGAATAAATCAAGGAAAAGAAATGTGTTTCATAATCATCTATTAATTACAATCATAAACCCTCTAGAGAATGAATAATGATGATACAATTAGATCATTTACCTAGTAATGTATAATCATCACCAATTATTGTTTTTAATTTTGAATTGAAATTCTATATAAAATCATAGTAACATTCTTTAGTAAAATATATTTCCATTTAAAAAATAATTATTTAAAATCTAAAAACAGAGATAAGATTAAAAAACAATTTTCAATGAAAATAATTTTGGAAAGTATAATTTAACCATAAAAATATTTATTTTTCATAACGTTTGAAAATTCTATTAATGTCATAAACATTAAAACAATGATTCTATTCACATTTTTAATAAATATCAAATGAACCTCATTTAGAAAATGAAAATAATATTCAATTTAATTTTTTTTTGGAAAAGTAAAAATGTTTATAAATGAAATTAAACATTCTTAATAAATTTAAAAAAAATATTTAAATAATTTATTGAATACATTTATATGGAATAAAAATAATATTTGACAGAAGAGAGTAATAAAATTCATTTTTATTAAAATGACATATTTTTTATTTGTTGAGTATATAAAAAGAGGATAATGAAAGTAAAAAAATGTATTCATAAGAAATTAACAGAGGAAAATTAAATAAATCATTTTATTGTGAGATTGATCATTAGGTCCCACCATTGGAAACAAAATCCTAAATAATCTTGATAAATGATGAGATTGTACAATAAAGGCATAAAACATTGGTATATTTTGGATAAAAAAGAACCATTAAATACTAAAATCAAATAAATCATTAATTATCATAAAAACAAATATATTCATAAAATAACATTTAAAAGGGAATTATATACAACTCATAATATAATATTGGTGAATAACTTATCTGTTGTCCCAAATAAGGATATTTGCGACCAGAATCCCTATCTTTAAGTAACAACTTCCTTAAAAAATGTTCAAAACTAATGTGTAATAAATATATGATTATTAAAAATCTATTGAAGAACCAAAATAATATAGATCATACCATATGTGTTCTTATTATGACTTTTAATTACCTATTTCCCTATAATTTCTTGTCAAAATCACCATTTGGGTAATAAATGATTCAAACTTTTAAATAAGTTTTGGTTTTGAATTGTTTCTACCTTTAATAATATCTTGCTTTTACCATCTTCTGATTGTTAAAAATGATATAAATATCAAATATATTCATTATATATTTTTTTTAGTAATCCATTAGTGTTAGATATAGATAATGAGGTACACCCTTTATGGAGACGATAAGCCATTCCAATAAATGATTTTTAATTCTATTTTATGGATGGTTCCTGAGAAAGGAAGGTAAATAATATATGACATTTTTAGATTCCTTATGATTCCATATAAATTACATATTTATTCATTACATTTATCGTTATTAATTTTTTTCTAATGTGTTAGTGAAAACAGAATCAGTTCACTACGTTAGGCGGTCGTCTGCCGTACACAATAGAGATGTTAGCATGTCCCCAAAGACAGTAAAGTAAGAATTAATATGTGCTATAATGATTCAATAATAATAATATATATATATATATAATATAAAAATAATAGATCCTCAATTATATCTAATCATGAGAGGTGTTTTTGGAAAATGAATAAAATCAGTTCATGAGGTGGTAGTCCACTATACACAGGTTTGATTGTTTCATTTGACATTTTTGGGAAGAAGAAAAATGCACAGGTCATTAAATGACCATAAAAAATTTACTATAATAAACATACATAGGTTATTATATTATCATTGTAAAATAAACTTTAATAGAGGAGGAGGACGAAATAAAATATATTTATAGATTTAATAATTTAACATCTTCTTTAGTGATCCTCTCTACGATTATACATAAAATATTTTAATAAAAAAAATAATGACTCTCTTATGTGAGGAAGGAATTAATTGGTTAAATTGGGTATGTATTGGAGGAAAAATGGGTTTGCATGTGTTAATAGTTGAGGAGTGGGTGTGACCTTTTATAACTGAGGGAGAGGGCACACAAGTAATGTTTTAAAATAATAATGCATACCCATTTATGTAACATATAAAATGATTAAAAATTAATAATTATATAAAATTATAGGATATAATTTCTAAAAATAACTATCAAATTTTTCTGGGCAATTTTATTGGTCATTTTACCATGTATATTGTTCATTTATCCCCCTTAATAAACATATTTTACAGTCAATAAAATAAAAAATTCTTAATGATATAACTATTTAAAAATGATTAAAATTAAATATAAACTACTAAATAAAATAAATTATTTTAAATAAAAAAATTTAATCCTATTTTCCATATTTAATTCAGATAACTGATATAATTTATTTTAAATTTAAGCCCACTGATTTGATGTCAATATAGTTTTCCAAAGAGAAATGTTTCAAAATGATAAACATTTTTATACCAAAATTCAATATGAAACAGATTAAAATGACATATATTTATTTAATAATGATATCATATAACAAATTCTATTTTAAAATAATTTTATAAAATAAATTATCCTTATAAATTCCTTAATCAGCAAGGCAATTCTCAAAAACCCTTTATTTTTCACTATTTTCCAAAAAATTAATATTTTCATAAAAATACAAAGAGTTAAACATATAATAATTTTTACATGTTTATGAAAAAATGGGCAATATTTTTTCAAATATTTTTTTTTATTTTCACAAATCAATTTTATAATTTTCTCAGAAAAAGAAATAACTTTTTATGAGAAAATAATATTTTGAAAACACATAAGAGCTTTACAAAATTTAACCAATTTTTTAAAATTTTTTCTTTATATAAGAACATTATAATTATTATTTAAAAGGTTGGTATTCCTATTTATACAACAAATTTTAATGTTTTGGAAAAAATTATTACGTTAAAAAATAATATAAATTCTATATTTGAGTTTTTTTGGAACATCGTGTTGCATGTAGCATAAGGTATCAAAGAAATATAATTTATTCAATGTTATTTTATAAAATCATTTTCTATTTCATATATTCATTTAGAATGTATTGAAATAGAAAATTTTGTTTTCTAGGTGTATTATTTGAAATGATAATTAGATTAATGGTGGTAATTATTTAATAATACTAGTGAGGAACATTAGTTAGAAATATAGAATATAGAAATATTTAGGGGATATTATTTAGGAAATATTTTTTTGTGAACAAAGAGCTGATATAGAATGTTAAATAATGAATTTAATGCTGAAGGATCATGAATTTCTTCTTTGTATGATGTTAAATTTACAAGATTATTAAGGAATGTTATGAACTACATATGTATTGTGAAAATTATAATTGAAATTTAATTTATGGGTTTATGTCAAGCTTTTAAGGTTCTTAGTTCTGAACTTAATTTCATCATATAATGATATTATATCATGATCCATCGAAAAATGTATTAATTATCCAATTATTATATTATTATAGGAAACCAAGAAAATAAGAGTATGATTGAGCACTCTAAAAAAATATAATTAACAAATAAGAATAAAGGAAGAGTATAACATAGAACATGTGACATTTCTAAAAATACACATCTCAGAAAATGTTTAAATAAAATCAATGTTTGGTGCAGGATTTAATATGTAGTATATACGATTCTGGAATGTTGATGAAAGAATTAACATATATCTAGTTTTTAAAGAATAAAAAGTTGATTCACTATTTGAAATAATTCCAAAAAATTGAAGGATTAATTTGATAATTTTGTTATAGTATTTATTTCTTTTATCTCATTATAATTTAAAATAGAAGAATCGAATTATAATCAGTTATGAATAATTCATGATACAGTCATAGTAAAGGAGTAATTTTAAATTTTTAAACTGTATTAATTTTTTCTTCTGAATATTTCTTTTCTTGGCAATAAAATCCATATGGATGAAATATTTTGTGATGTTTCAAAGAAAATTTAGACCCTAACCATCATAAATAACCATAAGGCTTAGTATATAATTTTATGTAAGAATAATTGTTGTAAGTTTTATTTAATAAAGGATTATTATGTATTTTAATCTAGTCTAGAAAATTCGAAAGAGTTTTATTGATTAATTTTTAATTATGAACCACTTTTATTTTTTACAGATTAAAATATTAACCCTCCATTAAATGGATTAAATTAATATTTATTATTTATTTATGTTCTCTTTTTCGGTTTAAATAAATCTTTAGAAATTTGAGGAATGAAAGGATAATTAATTCATTCATAGAAAAAAAATATCCTTCCAGGGATCTCACTACACTAAATAAGTAAAATTTAGTGCTTAAAGCAAGATAAAATAAACACATTCATTCATATGTTTGAAAATGAGATGAATCATAGGTTAAAAGAATTTTAAACACATTAACTGATCAAATATAAATTATGGAATTGAATGGAATGAAATCAGGTAAGTATAAGTTTTTATAACTTCTTAATGTCAAGAAATAGAATAGAAATATTTAATGTTTTGTGTCGAGATTATCACATAAGAATAAATTTATGATAATGGAAAAACATCCGAAAGTGTAATTCTTATAATGATATTGATATTTTATAAAAAAATAGTTATTTTAAAATGAATGTGTTCGCTTATTTTAACATAGAAATTAAAAATATTGGTAAAATATCATATTTCATCATGCTATGATAAAAATAAATTAAAAATTTAGGATTAAATTTCTATAAGTATTAGAGATTGTGATACCCCATGCTTTCTATAAACACTATTTATAGTATCCTGTGATACATAAAACACCCAACTAAAAAAAAATTAGATACTTTAGAAATAATATATTAAAAATATGTTTGTTAAAACTAAGTCATTATAGTGGTGGGTATGAATATAAGTAATAGAATTATATAATTTAAGTAGAAAATATTTTTTAATATTTATTTGTTTATTAGTTCATAGAAAACATGTACTAAATTTTCATTATAATGATGAAGTCATATAAGGTTATGTGTAATTGATGTTTAAAATGGTTATTTTTCTATAAAAAATATATTGTTATTTATTTTTTATTTTCCTTTAAATGAAAAAATTCTAAATTTTTTAAATTTAATTTTATAAATTTAACTTTATTATAGATTTAAAATTACCAGAATTATATTGATTTTATTTATTTAGTATTTTTTATCAATAATTGATTTTTATATGAATAGTGAAACTTAATGTTTTTTAAATTCTATAAAATTAATGGGTTTATCAGTATATATGAATTATTTAAAACATTATAAAAATTATTTTAAAAATATTAATATAATAATAAATATAACTCATTTAAAAATAAATTTTGATCTTATAAATCAATGTTTGGCATTTTCAAAATTCATGTTTTCTTTTTATTCATATAAAATCTATTTTTGGTTCTTCTATTTCAATAAATTAATGACCAAGATAATTTTTTTAATTTAAAAATTAATATATGTGTAATTTTAATTTATATATTCCAATTAATTCCTTAGTAATCATAAATAGTAATTAATTTTGTAAACTCATTTTTATCATAAAAATATATTTTTTATAAAAACTGATTTAACTATGTATTGTGAAATTATATTATTAATAATTTTTTATCAATTTTACAAATTGTATTTATAAAATAAATTAAATATTTGGGAATGTAATTTTCTAATTTTTTATGTATTTAAATTTTATAATTTTTCATATTAAATAGAAATCATGGTAAAAAAATTATCACTATAGCATTGGTTAAAACGTTTAAGATGCGGTTAAACTAAGAGATGAGGATTAACATAACTGTAAAAGAAATTCAATTAATATTTTTTTTCTTTTATTTATACCTTAAAATTATTATCTTATAAACTATGATAATTATGATCCAATTCACATGAGTACTACATATATTATATAATAATTTGTCAAGTATTTACAAGTTTTGCACCAAACTCATTTATAAAAGGGAACCTCCTACTCTCACATATCCCCAATTCTTGATCCATATATATTAAAAAATAACTTCCCAGATATCTTAATAAAATCCTTATCCTTGGCCAATAAGTTATTTCATTTCAAAAATATAACTCCATTAATGATTAAGGTGTACAAAAATGGTGGTCTCCTAATGATGATGTAATCATCTTAAACAACTTCATTCAATTTATTTCATTTTCTACCACCATAATATTGGTTTTATAAAATATATTATTAATAAATTAGTTTTATAATAATAGTAAATTTATATTATGTTCTATAATAAATTAGATCTTTCCCTTATCCATCCAATCAAAAATGAAAACTTCTCTTGGGAATACGTGTGGACTACCTGGTCCATGGATTGATCATTTCCCCACCTACCTCACTTGGATTGTTATTATAATAAATTTAATTAATTATTATTATTTTTATGAAATAATTTTGAGTATTTAGATATATTATATTACTTACCCTATTACACACACATAAGTTGGAAAATGATTATGTCGCATGTGTATAAGTACAAACTAATTCCTCGACAAAGCGATGTGATTCATTTTTCATTTTTTTCATTACAACAATGATCATTAAGATATATTTTATCAATATATTCTATATTTATGATATAAATTTTATAATATAAATATTAATCATTATATATAGTCTCTATTTTCAAACTAGTAGGAAAATGAGAACATCATTAAATGTATGTGCGAAATACCACCTCCATGAAAATCATATGTTATTTTTCTATAAAAGCCTTACATGGAAGGATTTAAAATTATATAAAATGATTAAAAATTATATTCATGAATTTATTTAAATTATATACATGGGTTAAACCTTTCATAAAATCTTATACCATTATCATCTTACGGTAGTTTTTTTTAAAAAAATCGGCCGAACAAGCATTAGTGGTCAACATAAGTAAGATCTATATATTGAATATATGAAAAATGATTGTAAAAAGACCATAAAATTTGAATATAGATAAAAAATATATTAATAAAGTATATAATAAATTTAACATTTATTATTTTGGAGGATATAATTAATCCAACAAAATATGAATCCATGGTAAGGGGTTTTTAACTCAACATCAATCTATTGTGACATATTTTATGTAGCGATCTAGAATTATTTACAGTGGACTAGAATTGATACCTATTATAGCACTCCATGGGTAGCTACACACCCTGGGTGGGACATACCACCATCCACAATGGAATCCATTTCCTCATGAATCCCTTGGGTTGAGAGCCATGCTTCGTCCAACACTCAAATGTGAGAGTTCAAAGGATCAGATTCAATCCTACCTCCTTTGCTTTGAAAAAATATGTAGATACCCATACTTGACGTATATATAAATTAAATTAAATTAGTGTAATACTTAATAAATTACGTAAAATAGACTCCCAAAGACCATATTAGTTTAGTTTCTTTGGAATCTCAGAACATAATATTCTAATCATGGTGAATGATCTTCAACATCTCCCGTAAAGATCTTACCCTCCGGTTTTATTACCAAAAACCTTGCTTTATATACTGTGGAAAAGAAAAAATTAAAAGGGTGAGCTCAAATGCTCACTAAGGGTATTCATGGTGAACATAAAACAATCCATAATCATTTGAACATAAGAACAGGAACATAAAACATTTGAACCATGACTAATGACATAAATCATGGCAGTGCATAAGGCATAGATCAAAAAGGAATATTTACCATGATAAAGTCGTATGGGAATAAAAAATTTAATAATGGTAACCATTAATCACTTGTTATTATTTCCATAGTATCAATGGAATTGCATCTAAGACCATTATAGTGGGCAAAGTTCATTACTAAACCAGGTTTACTGGTTGTTCCAGCCCTATTTTACTGAACCAGATTATTCATGACGTTCCATTCATTTTTATGTCATGAGATATATTTCTTTACCCAATGCATTCAAGGGAGATATAGGTCCCACCCATCTTATAAATAAATCATTCATACTTGTTCTAGATAATAAACATAAATCATTCATCATAACCCAAAGAATAATATGGGTTTCATAAACATCCTCCCATCATAACATAGTCTATATAAAACAAATGGATATCTTTTCATCATAATAAAATTGAAACCATATAAATCATAGATAAATTATACATGAAATATATACATATGAAATAATGTCATCTTAGATGGAAAATGGTTTTGATTAAACACTTGAAATGAATTCATGAGGAAAATATCCTTTCTTCATAAAAATCATTTTCTTTTGACATAATGCTTATAAATTTTAAAAAAATGGATTTTTTTGAAAATAGTCCTGAAATATTGTATAGTATGATTTATGATAATAAGGTGATATAAAACTGTAAAAATCCATTCATGCCGTATAAGTTAAAAAAATTCTCCTCATACTTTTAATGGAAAAGTAAAAAAGTACCATGTAAGGTAAATAAAAGAATCATTCCTTCAAAACTAAAAATAAAAGTCAAAGAGGGGTAAAAATGACTTTAAAAATACATGGAAGAATATTAAACACTTTATGGAAAACATTTTTATGGACATTGATGAAAAATATAACCCCATTAAATACTTATGTATAAATAATCTCGGATATAAATGAGATTGGAAAATTATACCTTACCTTAGGTCCTATTTCTTCTATACGTATTGGAAACTCCTGTAGAGTAGGATTAAACATATTATTAACTTGTAATAGTAACATAATTATATTTATGATATCATATATGATTCACTTATGACTTTATATTACCCATTCTTTTGTCAACTCCATGTTAAATCACCGTTTTTTGTAAAAACGTATCATTTAGCGTATGTGTTAGGAATTGTTGTTCATGATATTATTATTAAATATTTCATTATTTACTTACTTACAGAATGTAAAATATGATTTATATATCAAATATGTTCTGTATATATATATATATATATATTATTGATAAATAAAATGAAACACACCATTCAATGAGGCGGTAGGTCGTACGTACGCATTAACGCTGTATTCCTTTCCTTATTGACTTGAATAGAAGTAATTAGATGATATATATATATATATATTCATAAATCAAGAAGCATTATTATGTCATATATATCATTTTTCTACATTATATATTCATTAAAATCATTCATGAATGATTAACATGAAAAATGAATCTTATAGCGTCGTGGAGATGGTAATCCGTACATACACACGAGTGATGATATTGTTCTCATTATTGAATGGAATAGGATTGGATGATATAATATCTCAAAAATAGTATCATTTTATAATAACCATACAAAGTTATTCTTTACACCATTATACCCTTCCATGTAACGTGGTGGTGGGAAAATAGATTACACCATGGCATTGAGATGGTATTCTGTACGTACGCACGCGCGATGATTTCATTTCCCATAGGATGGATTGAAGGTGAAATGGGGTTATTTAATATTTATAAAAACATATCAGTATATTAGTAATGATTATTTTATTACTTTATAATTAAACAACTAAATAATAGGATGTAGAAGAATAATGAATCTTGAAAAAATCGGTAGGAGAGATTACCTCTTCATTGACACACATCCTCTTAACCTCCTCTTAGGGCACTGAATGTGGTCTTTGAAGAAGACCAGAACCTCTAGTAGGTTTATATGGAAGTTGAGAGGTGAAATTATCATGGGTTTGATGATATTTAAGGCACAAATTTGTGTGAAGAGGAGAGGGAGGAGGTGCCCTTTTTTAAGGGGGGCGAGTGCACCTTATGAAAAACTTGAAATATTATTTTATAATAAATTCACATTGGATTTATAATGGCTCAAAAGTAAAATATTTAAAATATAGGGTGGGGATGGTTCTCAATCCTAAAAATCAATAGGTTTTAGAAATGTTTTGGGTACAATTGTAACCTTATCATTTAGATTTAACTCTAAGTTAAATAATTTAACTATTACTATGTCTTCCTGTATTCTTATATTATATGGTTAATAAACATACTATAAATTTCCAATAAAACCCTAATTGGTTAATTAATGTCATATATATTATTATATAATAATTTTTGGAAAACCATAGATTTTTAGTAATATAATATCAATTAATAATATAATATTTGTTTAAAAAACTCTTTAATGTCAATTTTGACAGTATTTAGTATTTTGTTTTTTCTAAATTCATAAAAGCATTATTACGTAGACCATAATTCATCTAACCAACCCTAATATGTTATTTTAACTTAAAAAATTATTTAAATTTATAAAATGTATCAAATTACATTTATTTAGTTATTTATAATAACAATTTTTTTAATATTTTATTAATTAGGTACTTACTGAATCACCATTGTGTCATAAATAAATTAAATAATTTAATATATACAATTATAAATAAAATATCATTATGTATAAAAAAATACTTTTATATTTCTAGTGAATACTTATAGTCGAATTTATCTTATATATAACCCTATATTAAAAATTATTCAGTTATTAATCATTGATTTTAACTATATTAACTCTTCTTTAAATAAAATAATAATAAATGTCCAAATCTAATATAAGTGGACCTAAAGGGTAATATTTTACTCCTAAGGTTGTTTTTCGTCAAATTAAACTTATCCAATAGAATTATTACATGTGTTAGGGTAATAATTATATCATTTTCACCCTTAATTACCCTATTTATTTTTAACCGTTGTTAAAAAAACTAAATGGTTAATACTCACCAAATATTATTTTTATCTTATTGAACAAAATTTTACTCTTTGATATTATCCGTGTCTCTTAGATTTTAAATATTACACTCATGGAATATGTAAAATTAAGATTTATGTAAATTTTCATATTCTCCTAGGAAGTGGGTAAAAGATAGTGAAAAGATCAATAAAAATATTATATATATATATATATATTATTATAAAACAACTAAAATGAATTACATTGAACTTATATTGGTATTATGTCTCAATTTTGACCTAAAATAAATTTCAATAAATTAACTAAATAATTAATGAAATAAAAATTTTGTTTTAAACTATAACTCGTTATTTTTCAAAATTCATAGAAAATTGAATGTTTTCCGAAAAATACAAAAAATTCAACCTAGGATAATTTCGATATTACCAATCCAAAAATTATATCCATTTTTAAAGATAAAATTTATAAAATTTCCAAAGTGGGTATTACATTTCATAATGACTAGTTTATATAATATTTTAATAATATATCATTGTTTAGTGAAACATGGTATTGTGTACTACACACGTTATTGAGGTAGGACATGATAGTGTGTATTTCATGCCAAGTCAGAGCTGCGTGTAGTGAATGCTCCGTTTAGTGTTGCGTATAAAATAATAAAAAAAATTCATTTAAACATTAAAAAAATCAACACTTAATGATGCGTATAATAATTTACACAAAATGAACTAGAAATTTTGTGTAACACAAGCCAAGAATAATGTTTCATATACTGCAAGATAATATGGTGTTGTGTATAATAAAAGATAATCTTGGTGTAGTGTATCATAGAAGACCTCAAAGAAATTAAAAAGAATATATCTCATTAAATCTCGGGGTGTAACATTCTACCCCCCTTAAAATAAATTTCTCCCTCGAAATTCATCAGGGTTATAAATCATTTACCACTTGAATGTTTCATTCAAAGAAACCCACATCATAAAAACGAGTACAAAATCATAATTTTAAAACGGAACATTAGAAACATAACAGATACCCAAAGTAACTCATCATTGGGTTTCTACATAGGAGAATATAGGTGAAAATATGGAAATGGAAGATAAATATAACCATCATATTTAGATGAAGAGTGGTATAGAACATGGCAATGAAAAAACCAACAATCACAAAGCCATAAATTTTTTAGGATCGAACGAACCATCTGATTCATCAGATATGAGGGCACTAGGACAAAATTTTTGGTTTTCAAGAACATTTCCTAAAATATTGAATAAATTTTTAATTAAAATAAATACTTATTTTATTAAGGTACTATCTTACTGTTGTTTGTGCCTTGAACAATTTCCAATTGATCTCTTAAATAAATGAAGTGTAATTTGGCTTCCGTGAATTGTAAGTAGATCATGCGATAGAATAATAGGTCATTCCATCGAACTCAATCATTAGGATATAAAAATTTATATATATAAGTTCATCTTATTGTGATATTAATCGTATATGGTTCCAAAAAATTGACTTATACTTCATCTACCATCCTACCAAATAAAATAAAACTAGTTTCTACTAACTAGTGAGTTCATGTAGGCTAGTTGTAGGTGATAAAGGCCTATTGAACTTCAGTTGTGGGTACGATTCATGCAACCTTGTCCAACGCGATGGGTTGTCTCCTGTCCTGCAGGTTGTCCTTTTTCTAAAACTACACTATTATAACATGACCGAAATAATATAAAAAAAGTTATATCCTTAAACAATACCATCTGATGTCCAACATAATCTATTCCAATCTTCAGACTCATCTAAAATACATTTTTCCAATTTCATAGTATAAATATAACAATTACTAGAAATTTCACATAACAAGTATGTGAATACCATCTTTTATAGCCCATATTTCATAAGATTTATCTTGTTTATTGCATTCCAATCTTGTGAATCCATTAATCACGTATTCTCTTGAAACATGAATTACCATATAACCTTAGTGAAAACATGAATGCTGTCAAATGTTAACTCTTTCCACATACCAAAATCCAAAATTTTTGATATTCTCAAACCATGAAATCACTTTGTCCATATATCAGTCATGAGTTCAGGAATATTATCATATATATTATTTTCTCCTTATCCCTTCATTATTCGCATTTCATCAGCTTTCCAAAAATATTTCAATCACTTTTCATGGTTACCAGTAAAATAAAATTATTGAATACCACAATAGACCAATACAAAAATATTCAAATATTCGACAATACTATATACGACATTATTTTGGAACCCCGTTATATAAACACATAATCATTCATCCACATCATTGTCATATTCAACATCACCAATAGTGACCGCATACGACTTCCCTTTGTCCATTTTCTTTAGAGTTTGTTGATATCGATTATCATTAACCCTTGGATTAGGGCATTGAATATCATAATGCCCCATTTCCTTTCACTAGAAGCATTGAAGTGTTGGTGGTGTATTCTATGTAGTCTTTTTTGTATTCTCACCGTTATCTACCTTTTCCCCATTACATCGACACTCAGCTGCTTGATGACCTTCTTTTCCAGACTTAAAAAATTTTGTAGTTCCCGTAAGACAATATCCACAATGCTTCTTTCCACGCATTGAGTATAACAAAACTTTTTTCATCTTTTCAACATAGCTTTTAGATTTTTCCTTGAACTCCATCTTTAATTAATTGTATAAACCATGACATGGATATGTAACAATAACTTCCAATTCTACCTTGATAGAACAACACAAAATTTCTTCATAGCTCTTGATGTCTCTTATATATAATTCCCTTTGAAAACTTGGTTTTAAGCCATTAAATAATTGATCATCTTTACATTCAGGTTGGGTGATAAATCCAGATGCGTACCTTGAAAGCCTTGTAAAATTCACCTCGTTTATACCAACAGGTTCATCACCCTTTTTCATAAGCTCCTGGAACTCCTTTTCCATATTTGTTCAAAGAATATGAGGGAATTACTTATTTAAAAATAAGTTATTGAACTCATCCCATTCCATGGATTAAATTTCATATTGGGGACATGTATTCTTAATTAGATTCCACCACTGGTCTACCTCACCTTCTAAATGGTAAATAGCTAGAATGACTTTTTCTTGTTCCAAAAAAGTGATGTTTGGAAAATATCTTTTCAGTGGCACTGATCCGTTGTTCAGAAACAAGTGTATCAGAAGAACCACTGAATGACGGTGGATGTCACCTCATGAATGACTCAATATAATATTGTTCCTTTCTCTGCTTATTTGGATGTCTAGAATGATTCATAGCTTGTGTAAGTATAGAAATAACATTTTTCACTCCATATCCCATAACATTTGGTTTTTTGGGAGTAAAATCATTCCATTTTCTATTACATTGATCAATATAGTTCCATTGGGTTCAATCTATCATCTAAATCCCAAAAATAATAGTGTGAGAGGAAAAAATCATGCTAAGAAATCAACATAATAAAGGGGGAGTACATTCAATATATATCATCTTAGGTTTAATTATAAGATCGTTAACATAATTCTAGGACTATAACCTGTAATTATAATTAAACATAGTGACATCCCTAGACATACCATATAAATATCTCTAGGGATTTCACTGATGTTTTCGTATCCTAGTTTCCAAAGGTTAACTAAACCTTCGCTTTCATACCAACTATAGCAGTCTAGAATTATTTCCAGTGGAATAGAATTGATACCTATCAGAGCACTCCATGGGCTGCTACACCCCCTAGATGGGATATACCACCATTTCCAGGGGCAATTATTTCCCTAATAATCCCTTGGGTGGAGAGCCATGCATCATCCAATGCTCACACGTGAGTGTTCACAAGGATCAAATTCATTCCTACATCGTTTTCTCGAATACCAACTATAGAGACCCATACTTGACATATATAGATATTACATTACATTTTCAGAATACATAATACATTATAAAAACAAACTCACAAAGGCCGTATTAGATTATTGTCTTTGGAAACTCAAAACATAATCTTCTAATCATGGTAAAAGATCATCAACATCTCCCATAATGATCTTCCACTTTATTTTTCATACCAAAAACATTTCTTTATATCCTCGGGAAAAGAAAAAATAAAAAGGGTGAGCTCAAATTATCAGTAAGGGTAAACATGGAGGACATAAAACAATCCATAAACATTAAAACTTAACAACATGAACATAAAACAACAAAATCATGAGTAATGACAAAAATATTGGCAGTGCATAAGGCATAGATAAAAAAGAAACATTAACCATGATAAAATAGCATGGGAATAAAACATGTAATTGTGGAAACCATTAAGCACATTTTATGATTTCTATAGTAGCCATGACATTTCTGCCAAGACCATCATATAGGACAATGTCCATAACTGAACTAGGATTACATGTCGTTCTAGGCCTATATTAATAAAGCAGATTTTACTTGCCATTCCAGGCATGGTTATCTCATGAGATATAAATCATTACCCAATTAATTAGAGGGAGATATAGGTCCCAACCATCTCATAATGAAATCATTCTTACTTGCTCCACAACATAAACAGAAATCATTCATCATAACCCAATGAATAAAATTGTTTTCATTAACATCATCCCATCAGAACATAATTCATATAAAACAAATGGAAATGATTTCATCATAAGAATAATGAAACCATATAAATCATAGATACATTATACCTGAAACATACACATATGAAATAATGCCATCTTAGATGGAAAATGGTTTTGATTAAACTCATAAAATGAATTCATGGGGAAAATACCCTTTCATCCTCAAAATCATTTTATTTTCAAAAAATACAATGAAATTTTAAAATAAAAGGATTTTTTGGACAATAGTGATGAAATATTGTAGAGTAAGCTTCATGAAAATAAGGCATTATAAAATGGTAAAAATCCGTTCATGACATATAAGTTAAAAAAGCCTTCTCCATGTACATTTAACGAAAAAGTAAAAATGAACCACGTAAGGTAAAGAAAAGAACGATTCCCTCCATAACACAAAGTAAATGTCAAAGTGGGATAAAAATGACTTTAAACATACATGTAATAATATTAAAACCTTTTTGAAAAATATTTTTTTAGACATGGATGAAAAATATAACCCTAGTAAATACTTACATATATGCAATCCTAGATAAAAAGGATATTGAAAAATTATCCCTTACCTTAGGCCCAATTTCATCGATACATGTCTGAAACTCATGAATAGTGGGTTTAAACATATTATAAACATGTAACAGAACCATAAAAATATTTATGATATCATATATAATTCTCTTATGACTTTATATTACCTTTTCTTTTGTCAATTCCATGTTAAAGATGCGTTTTGGGTAAAATCGTATCATTTATCATATGTGTTTAGACTTGATATTCTTGATATTATTATTAATTATATCATGATTTACTTAATTCCACTATGTAAAACATGATTTATATATCATATATATTTAGTATATATTTATATATAATATATAGATAAATTAAATGAAACACACTATTCATGGAGACGGTAGGTCGTACGTACACATGACGATGTTTCCCATTCCTTATTGACTTGGATGGATGTATGTAGAAGAACTATATATATATAAATAAATATAGTATCATTATTATGTCATATATATCATTATTCATCATTATATATACTTTATAATCATTCTTTAATGGTTAACATGGAGAATGAATCTCATCGCGTCGTGGAGACGGTAATCTGTACGTACGCACGAGCGATGATTTCATTATCATTATTGAATGGAATAGGAGTGGATGATATAATTACTCAGAATTATTATAATGTTATAATAACCATATATAGTAATTATTTACAGCATTATACAAATCCATGTTAGGTGGTTGTGGAAAAACATATTATACAATGGCGTGGAGACGATATTCCGTACGTACGCACGCGCAGTGATTTCATTTTCCATAGGATGGATAGAAGGTGAAATGGGGTTTTTTCATATTTATAAGAACATATCATTATATTAGTCATACTAATTTAATTAATTTATAATGATACAACTAAAAAATTTGATGAAATAGAATAATGAAACTCGAAAGAATTGGTAGAAGAGATTACATCTTCTTTGACATGCCTCCTATTAACCTTCTCTTATGGCACTAAAGTTGGTCTTTGATGTAGACAAGAACCACTATTATGTTTATATGGAAGTGGAGAAGTGAAATGATCATGGTTTTTTCGAGCGTTAAGGCTCAAATTTGTGTGATGAGAAGAGGGAGGAAGTTCACTTTTATAAGGGTGGTGAGGGGCACCATAGGAAAAACCTCAAATATTATTTTATAATAAATTCATATTTGGTTTATAATGGCTCTAAAGTGACTTATTTTGAGGATAGTGTGGGGATGTGTATAAATAATATCAGACAATAGGTTTTAGAGAAGTTTAATTTTCAATTTTAACCTTATCATTTTCATTTAACTCTATGTTAAATAATTAAACTTTTACCATGTCTTCTTGTATTCTTACATTATATGGTTAATAAATATACTATAAACTTCCAATAGAACCCCAATTGGTTCATTAATGTCATATATATTATTTTATAAGTATTTTTTCCGAACCTTATATTTTTAGGAAAATAATATAAATTAATAATATAATATTTGTTTTTAAATCTCTTTTAGGTCAATTTTGACACTATTTAGAATTTGTTATTTCTGAATTCATAAAAGAATTATTACTTCGAAAAGAATTCCTCTAATCAACTCTAATATGTTATATTAACTTATAAAATTAGTCTAATTCCTAAAAATCGTAAAATTAAATTTATTTTGGTATTTATAATATCAATTATTTTAATATTTCATTAATTACGTAGTTACTGCATCACCATTGTGTCATAAATAAATTAAATTATTTAATGTCTAAAATTAAAAATAAAATACCATTATGTAGGAAATATTCTTACCATTCTAATTAATATTTATATTATAATTTATCTTATGTATAGGCTTGTATTAAAAAATGTTTTATTTATTAAACATGAATTTGAGATATTTTAACTATTCGTTTAATAAAATAATAATAAATGTGATAATCTAATCCAAGTGGACCTAAAGGGTAATAGTTTATTCCTAAGGTTGTTTTTGGTCGAATTACACTTATCCAATAGAATTAGGACATGTGTTAGGGTAATAATATTATTATTTTTATCCTTTATTACCCTTTTTACTTTTAATTATGGTAAATAAAAGTAAAAAAGATACAATTCACCAAAAATTATTTTTGTCTTATTGAACAAGATTTTACTACATGATATTAACCGTGTCTCCCATATTTTCAAAATTCCATTAAAAAAATGGTAATATTGTGTCTTATGTAAATTTGAAAATTCTCTAAGGAGGTGGCTAAAAGACATTGAAAAGATCAATAAAATTTTTATATATAAAAAATTATTAATAAATTACTCCAATGAGATACATTTAACTTATATAGAACTATGTTTCAATTTTTAAATAAAATAAATTTAAATAAAATAAATAATTATTTAAATGAAAATTCGGTTTTAAACTATAACTCATTGCTTTTCACTATTTATCAAAAATTAAATGTTTTCATAAACATACCAAATATTCACCCTAGGCTAATTTCGATATTCCGAATCCAAAAATAAAGTCCAATTTGAATGATAAAATTTATAAAATTTCAGAAATTGGGTATTACTATTCATAATAGCTAGTATATATAATATTTTAATAACATATCATTTTTTAGTGAAACCCAGTATTCCGTACTACACACATTATCGAGGAAGGTCTTGATTGAGTATAATTCAAGCCAAGATAGGGATGCGTGTTGTAAAAGTTCTTTTTGGTGTTGCATATAACATAATTAAAACTTATTTCATTTATGCATTAAAAAAATATATACTTAATGTTGCATAGAATAATTTCCACAAAACGAACTTGAAATTCTGTGTTAGACGAGCCATGAATAGTGTTACAGATACTGCAAGCTAATACAGTGTTTCATGTAGTACAAGATAATCATGGTGTAGTGTATAATAGAAGACATCAAATAAATAAAAAAGAATATATCTCATAAAATCTTGTTGTGTTACATTTTATATTACACATTTAATTATTTTTATGTAGTATATGTACTTCCCCATTGAAATATTATTTTATGAATTAATATTTATACTTGGAATTTAATTTTTAAATTAATGTTTTATATTTTTTGGTATTATGAATACTAAAGTATTAATTTTTCAAGGGTATATTTTATAATTTAAATATTTTTCAATTGTTCATGTTCAAATTTATTTTATGAGAATTTTATAATCCTTCATCCTTAAATCCCATTTATTTTATCCTAATTTGATTATTTTTGGGTTTTCCATGATTTCTTCCATCACTACATCTCTTTGAATTTAAAAACAAACGAAGGATTACTAATAAGAAATAATGACATTACTTTTCTTTTTTGATTGGTAATCCTTTTCTTTAATATCTATATTCATTAAACTGTTTTATGTAGGATTTTATTATATATAAAATTACTTTTAAATTTATTTTTATATTATAATTGAATGTTTTTATATTCTTAAAAGAAATCATTTTAAATTTTCTACCACGAGTTTTTTTTATATTTTTACATATTTTTGAATGGAATATTATTTTAAATTTGTATCAAATCAATGACTTATATTTCTAATGTTAATGTCATTTTTTATTTATATTAATATATAAGTTTCCATATTTTTACAATTAAAATACTTTCTTCATTTTTGGTGAAATATTTTTATTTAAAAAGTGTATTCTTTAATTAAGGGATTGAGAATAGATTTTATTTTATTAATGTGAATTTTAATGTACACTATGTATTTCATTTTAAAAACATATTATATTTTAAATATTACTAATTTTTTGGAAATTAATATCTTAAAAATTCTCTTTAGGCCTTACAAATAGTTTTCTGTAATGATTTATAACATCATCATTACTACAATTTTACAAAATAATTATGGAATGTTATTTTGAACTTTTAAAATTATTTTTCCACATTAATTATCAAAATAAAATACTTATGGACGTTTATTTATCCTGAATTTAGGGTTTCATTACATCCATTGATGATTTATGGTTTTTACCTCATTTTTTTTCACAAATAATATTCTCAGTTCATTGATGTTTTTTTAATATTTATCCATTCTAATTTTTACATCAAATCATTATTATTTTATATCAGTGATATATTTATCATTCCTATATTGTATTAACTATATACCATTTAATAATATGATGTTACTTGAAGGTATATAATAATGAAAATTATTTTATTTACTTCAAGAATATTTGGGTTTTATATTCTTGATTCGATAATGATAATTATTAATTTACAATTAATATTTATTTATTATTTTATTTGTGATTCAATATATAAGGAATGAATTTAACATATGTAAATTATAATTATGAACTGATTATTGTGATCCTCATAATGCATCAATAGTTCAAATGGGAAAAAAATGGGTACTTCTTAGTGTATGTCATTCCATTCAATGAAAATGACTTGGCATGAGATATTTAAAGTAAATTATATTTCATAGATCAAGTAAATGCTGGAAGGATTCATTATTTTTTGGTTAGAGTCCTTGACTATAAAACAATGAATGGCCTATATTATTTATTTCATTCATTGTAAATTTATTAATTTTTTTTCCATGTGAATTCTATAATTATTGTATCTATGGAATTATTTTGAGTACACATTGTAAATTAAATGATAAGTGTTTTAATTATCCACACTATCATATTGATTATTCCATATATACTCATCATAAGAATTATTTGTCAGAAATTTGGAGGAAGGACACTCTGTTAGTTCCACTAGATGGACATATCATTAACCCCCAACACTGCTTGAACTTCTATCTAATCTTATAAGACAGAATAATAAAAAGCTCCATTGAACTATTGAAATGTGTTTTTCTACAGTATCACCTCATCCCAATTTTTTGAAGTAAATATTGTAATAATTACCATATATCAATCGACAAACATTCAAAAGAAATATAAAAAAAGACCACAAAATATTTATATGTTTAGAACAAATGACATACATTAATGGGAGAACATTGTGATTTTTTTCTTATAGAAGGTGATAGTGAATTACTAACTAATAAATCAATTCAAATATATTTACAATGTCTCAAATATTAAATACAACATTCCCCCAATTTAGAAAAAACTTATAATTAAAAATTGTACAAACTCTCATCAGATAGGACACCACTTATTTTATAGAGGTCATCATCTGGTGAATATATTTCACCAATCTATGAGATTCGTTATCAAACACATTATGAATTAGGGAATATCTCCTTCATTTTTGGACCATCTGATTAAAAAATGATGCAACCTAGAAAAAAAACTTATAAAGAAACACAACCTTAGTGAAAAAGGTGATAGAACTTTATTTACTAGACTCTATTCAATGTAATCTATATGATATAATTTTTCTGAGGACTATTCCACCCATGAATAATAATGTACATAAAACATAATCCTATATTGAATCATCTATTCTTGATGACATCCTTCCAGTCATCTCTAATTGATGACCTATTTCTAATGAAAATATATAATTTCAATCAAAACCCAGAATATCCTACCTAATAATTTATATGATATTTTATGATTCTTTAATCATACTTTTTGATTCACCTATAGTTTTGTGAATTTAGTTTTCTCTACTGTTTCATATTATCCCAGTAAAACAAGAGAACAATGTTGCATCATATATTCTTATATAAATACCTTATTGAACATATCACCAAGATTGTTCATTCCAAAATACTTTTTCGGTTTCATCACAAAATAATATTGTAGGCTCTCTATAGCATGATATTTTATGTCAATATGTTTTGTTCTTACATAAAACAAAATATTTTTGATAATATGAATGAATATATGACTATTAAAAAAATTACTCTTTTTGACCCCTTACTATGTTTATTATCTAATCTGATCAACCTTATAAACTATTTACATGCATTTATAGTATGAAAATAATTTTCTATTATTTTAAATAAATTAAAAACCGGATGAACTGATTCATCCATATAAACACTACACCATGAATATTAAAATTGAAACCCAGGGTACATTTCTAGGAATCCATATCTTAATAAATATAAATCTATAAATACTTTCCACTAATAATTATCTTTGAAACATAATGTTTCATCCTCTCACACATTCAAGTATTGAATAATCCAGTTCACAACATCCCAATGATTCCTTCTAGGATTGTATATTAAATAGATAAAAAATCCCACTAAAAATCAATTTATTGTCTGGTACAAACAATTCCATACATTAAACATCCAATAGTTTTGAAAAATTAATCATTCTCTGTGACATATAATTCCTTGTCCATTGATGGTTTCTATGATGTTTAAAGTTTTAAGTGTATGGTGAAGGGGATTAAGGCGGGTTTATAACCGTTAATTTTTAATCGTTGAATGATCATACTTCCTTATTCCTTTTAAGATAAAACCAATGAGATGTTTATCCTATCCCTCTCAATTTTCATCCCCAAGATCTTATTAAATTATTCAGGTCCTCCATGTAATTGTTTTTGGTAACATCCTCTTTATATCATTAATATAATGAAACTATTGGACAAAAATAAATATATCATCAAAATGAAACAAAAATATGATATATATCCCATATTCCCATAGCTTCCAATAATAATAACTCCTTGAATTATTGTAATATAAAATTTCATCAGGTATAAATGTGTCAAACTTCTAATTACATTGTCTTGGAGATTTCATCAATCTATAGAGACCTTATTTCAACATGATAATTAGATCCTCTTTATAATGATCATCAATACCCGTGGGATAAAGTATTTAAATATCTTCCTCCAAATACCTATATTGAAAATATAATTTTGCATACACTTGATCTATGTGAAGATCACTAGATATAACAATTATATTTATTATTTCAATGGTTTTTTATTTTACCAATGGTGATAAAATTATAGAGAATTAAATCCCATCATTTTACTAAAAAACATCGTATACCATCATTTTTTATAACTATTACTTCCAACAACATCATCTTTTAATTAAAAACACCTTTATTTTATAGATTTCTATTTATTACAACATTTTTTCTAACTCATAGGCATTATTGAGATTTAAGTAATTAATTTCCTCTTAAATGAATGACTATCAATTTTTTGGGTCTCATAGAGTAGGTACCTCTTTGGTAAATTTTGTTTCTAATACATCTTTTATATTTTAGAAATTCATATTAGATTTAATCCATTTGAATCAAATTTTGATTCAAGTGGATATAGTCTACATAACCTTATGATTTTCTATTAGAACATCACTATCCAGTAGTCATATATTAGATTTAGCATTGACTAATAATAATATATTTAGTAACGGTTTCCAAATAAATTTATATCTAGCAGGGATCAGTCCAATTATTCTATGTCTAGTATCTTGAATAATGATGATATTTTGAATGAGTTTCTGTTGAATTATTTTGGATGGAGGATCCATCTGGAAACCTCTATTCACATACCATGAACTTCAATAGTTGATCTATCCCCAAATTTTTTATCAGGCACGTTTTGATTATTCAATAGATTTTATTCATAGAAAAGTGCATCCCTACACTAATTTTTTTTTCATTTCATCCTCACAATGAAATATCCAATGTTGTCATCTCCATGTTTAACTAAAATTCACACTTTTTATTTAACATCCATCTTATCTCTATCTTTAGGTTTTTTATGATCATATATAATACATATATAGGATTTGGTATGGTTCAAAAATATTCTCTTAAAAGGCCAATTTTTATCATGATGTTATTTTCCCTTAATTGAAGACATTCTTTGAAAATACAGAAATGTATTAAGGGATTCAACTAAAATTCATATTAGACATAAATCCTTATACTCTATTCTTTCTATTATAGATTATAATCCATTTTTTAACTACTCCATTTAATTGTAGAGTTAACATAATAGTACACTCATTCTATATTCCCTTATTATAATAAATGTTATAAATGTTGTGTATAGTACCCTCCTCATCATTTTCTATCTGAAGACACTTTTATTTCAGTAAAAACATTCCCCTAAATTAACATATGAAACATATAAGATTTATTCATCGGCAAATTTACACAAACATTTAAAATAGTATAATCAATAAATGATATAAATGATAGTGATCCACCATTAGAGTAAACATAGGATTGCACACTAACACAATAATGAACAAGTTCATTTTGGATTCTTTGGTATTGTACCATCTATGTTAAATGAACCTCTACTCTGTTTCGCAATAATTTTCAATTTACATTTCCAAATTTTTGAGTTATCGTGTTTATATAATGATAAAAAATGTATTGAATATTTCATATATTAAAAAAGAAAAAATTTAAAGATATTGTGCAAACAAATTTCATTTATTTAATAATTGTGATTATATTGTGCATTTTTAAATATAATGAAAAATATTGTATTGATCCTTTTGAGTAAACGGTAGTATTTATACCAAAAATATTTTTGGTTAATTATTTGAACATAAAATGTTTATGAGTGTAATTCAATTAATTTGATTGACCATTTTTTTGGACATTTGAGATAGATCATGCATTTTATGGTGTAAACGACCCATGAATTCAAAGATATATTATAATCTCTAGAGTGGTCAACACTATATTATTTGGGCCATAACATCGTCATCCATACATGGATTTAGTCTAAATTTGATAAATTATAGGCTAGAAAATTTATCACAAATAATCATTCTGTATGGATAACTAGATTTTCTATTTTGTGGTATTGGATGAATTTCCCCATTCATTCTTGAAACCTCGAATAACTATAACCTCCCTTCCACTCATTAAATATGTATTTTTCAGATGGTTTGATATGTACATTAGGATATTTAGGGAGGATGATAATTTTTTTCACTCCATTTGTCTAGGAATTTCATGTGGGAGTGTTCTTGAAGAAAGGATCCCTTTATCTAAGGCTTCTGCCTCCTCTTCTTATTCACTTTGTAATATATTTGTATTCTTAACAAACAATAAGGTTTCTCAAATACTTCCAATGGTTTATAATATTTTATTCTTAATTTATTTAATTATTTAAATTTTAACTCATGAGTAAAAACAATATTGGGTTATACAATTTCTATATTTTCTATAAAAACGTTTAATGATTACTACATCACCCAGGGAAGAGATTGTTTTTTATATTTGATATATCTCTTAAATTTTTCATTTTTTTGTTTTCAATATTCTAGATACTATGATTCTCATAATATGATCTATAAATTGATTTTTAATTTAAATAATCCTAAAAAATCAACTTAATATTTTACACAAAAAATATCTAGTCGATAATTGTGGGAATTGTGGGAGTGCAATCATAATCGCTAAACGTGCACAACCCAATATAAAATTGTAAAGTTAAAATATATTCCATAAAAAAATTCATTATCACTTATAGAATGGATATGTGCCTTAATTTTTCACCAACCATAATATATACATAGAATATTAATAAAAGTAGAGTTCTACGATTTCACATTCAGAAGCCAGCCTAGGTATTAATTTATTTAATTAATTTGGTTAAGTTAACAAACATTGGGTTATAGGGTTTACAAAAAAGGGGATCATATTTAAATGTAGTTTATTTTCTATTATAATTTACAATATGTAATTGAAAAGGTAAAGATATATTTATTTATTATTTTTAATGTATTTTTATGAGGAAACATATTTTCAGGGTGTTTTATCAATATCATTTAAAAAAACAAGCAAAATAATAATTGAGAATACTTATTGTTATTTTATAAATAATAAATAACCACCACTATATTATATAGTGTGATTATTTTGTTTCATTTTATTTTAAAAATACCTTTTATATGTAGTTTTAATTACATACACTTTTGAGGGAAGACATCGGTTAGATGTTCTACTGCACCCAAAAAACAAAAAACCACGCATCATTTAAGAGCGCCTGTGACAACATATTTTTTGTATCCCCTTAACTAAGATAACATACAAATTCATATCATGGAGGAGATAAGACCAATAATTCCACATTTTTAGTACATACTATCAATTGATTCCAATAATAACAACTTCATCATTACGTTCAGTTTAGTATAAGGATCCATTATATTCTAAATTAGAAATCCCCATGGGCCATTTGTTAATATTCTAGAATCTTTTCAAAAAAGTGTTTTTAAAACCAGTACCATCAATTTTTCCCACATATATATGGTTCTTTAGGAGGCCTAGATAATACCAAACATCATTCTATCAATAGAAAATTTTAATTTTCATTCTAATACTTACATAAACATTCCAAAAAATATCAATACGGTCATTATTTATAAGATATAATCCTCCCAAGATTCATGTAACATAATATAAAATGAAACCTCACTCAGTAGTTGAATGAAATGATTCACCTTAATTAATAAAAAATTACTCCATTAGATAGTCTTACACAGTATCAAATTAGTTCATCTGTCAATTATACATAGTGAACTTGTGGTAATGATATGAAAACATCCATCTAATTCCTACAATAAATTTTAACATTTCCCTTAATACAAAAGTGACCACATGGATTACCTAAAACAATCAATTAACCTCATCATATTCTATGATAATTATCATATAATGAATTATTTTTTTACAAAACATCTATCGAGGTATCTATCACTACCCATTATCATTGAGATCACTTCTATACAATGTTTAAATTTCCTTCCACCTATATTATTTTTTCAATTCTGTGTTTATAATATCATAAAAAATGATCCTTTTCACCAAGATTTTATCACCACTATTACCCTGAAATAACCAATTTCAATATGTGAATAAATAATGATAAAAGTTCAAAAATCTCAAATGAAGGCTAAATTTACTAATTCATGCTACCCTTATATTATATTGTAAGTCATTCACATAATATATTATAGGATTTCCATCCATCATCCTTAAGATAAAAAACATGATCTGTGAATCATTGGTAATGATATGTTGGATTCTCGTTTATATTTTCTAAAATATATTGACACAAAACTTTTAAATATATTCTTATATTATTTCAACCCAAATATATATTAAATAAAATCGAAGGATCTATAGTCATAATATAGTTAGAAAAGTGGGTACATAAAACCATAACATGAAACTAAAATAAAAAATATTAATTTTAAAATCCATAATGATATCCTAAATCCATTTGATCTCAAAAAACTATATAGGACAACATAGATAATACAAAAACAAAAGTGGTGAAATGGAATGCAAAAGAAGTGAGTAAACATGATAATAATGAATTGTATTTGAGAAAAAATCATAATATAATATAGTAAAAGAAAATTTCCATGAATAATCTTAAGGGAGAATAAAATAAAGAACATGGAATCATATTATGATAGATACATATGAATGTGGTAGCAATATAAAAATGACATAATAATATGTCAAGGAAAACTACCAAGACAACATCATAAGTCAGATATAGTCCCATCATTGATCAGGTTCACTCCCTAATATCATATATAACATAGTATGACACAAAAGAATTACGCAGTGAAAAAGGGAACTATATTGGATAACTCACCATAAAATATACATTCTAATGTGTTCGAAAAACAAAAAATAATCATAAGTAACAATCATAATAATCAACCATGTAAGGAAATGGGTTTGATAATCATGTCTTATAAAATCATCAAATGGAATATCATTATGAATTCCATTAATGAAGGGATTAATTTTTTTTGGGTTTTTATATTTAAATAATATTGATAAATAAATGAAACCTAATTCGAAGTGAAATGAATATATAAAAAGGATTGGAGAAATTTTTTTGGAAATATTATCTTTATGTGGGATTTTTGGAAAAAGGGTATAGTTTTATTTGAAGTGTGTAAGGGAATAAACATTTTCATAAATTAAGAAATTAACTAAATAGGATTTTTCAAACATAAAAAGATAAATTATATAAATTATGTGCATTTTAAAACATCTTATGATTTTTTACTTTAAAATGGGTAAGAAATAGAGAACATCCCACAAATCGGGTTTTTATAGTGAATGAAATTAAGAAGGGAACCACTAAAAAATGTATATCAACATTAATAATGGTTTAGTTAAGATCTATATATATGTTTAGTAAATATACAAATAATATATAAGAATTAAATAATAATAGTAAAATGATAAATTGAGCTAAGATATGGAAATCATAACCCGATATAAAATTGTTCAGTTTGAAGAGATCCCTTACCTTATGTTCCATAACTGTTCTTCACTTTAAAGTAACATCATATATAATAAAATTAATAAAATAAATGTGCTTCCTCCAAGGTTGTTCATTTTAGGTGATGGTCAAATGGTCCAATGAGGATCATCACCCATCCCTTATTTGGTGACAATTTCTTATCAAATTCACCATTTCATTTTTTGACCAATTTTGCGTCATTATCATTTAAAATAAGGTTGGAATAACCCCACTAGGGCTAAGAAATTCACCCCATTCATACTGGAAATTAGGTTCCATAGTCATCCAGTCCCAGTAGATGATTGAATGGGTTAATTTTTTTGTGCTCTTAATCCTCCATAGATATCACATCCTTGAATAGGCTCCAACGATATTATTTAATGATCTTGAAATGCCCAATGGAATTGGTATCAATGATTCATTGTCTTTCTTTACAAATTATGGTGCTCATTGATTGAGGACTCATCCAAGGATACGTGGGGACTCTATTAGTCGAGAGGGTGGGAAGTCAGGCTCACCACACCCTTTTAGGGAAGGATTGTGACATGTTTTGAGACACTCTTATAGGCTAAATTCACGTTAATATGTTTTTGAATGCTTGGTTAATTCCTAAATATTATATCTAATATCTACCCTTGGTTTACAGGATCATCATAGGAATTCATATATTTGATGTTATGGAGGTACTGCTAACTTGAGCAATACAATAAGGATCTCTAGAGTTTATCATCATCTAGGGGGATAAAATGTGACATGATGTTGGTTTTGTACCAATAAGATTGGTTTCGTACATATCCTAAAGATATGAATTAGAACCCAAGTATTCATAATTATCGGGGGCTTACACATGGAAGCTACCATTATATGGGGCATGGTTGTGTGAACCCTTTTGGATGGGCACACTTTTGAGCTCCAGACATTGAGTAGGCATCCTATTTATCTTGTCTTGATCAAGAATCCGATTTCTCGTAGTTTAGATTATGTTGTACTTATACATAGAAAATTCAGATTTATGAATACATGATTGGGTGATCCCGTAATGGGATGGAACACTTTTGATATTGGGCCTTAGAGTAGGCATTATATATATCTTGGTTTGACTAGAAATCAGAGTTCTCATAGTTCATATTTTTCTAGAGGGTTACCCATATAGGTATCCCATCTAAGGAGACATCATTGGGTGGACCATTAATGGGAAGGCACCCATTTGTGCTCGGGCCTACGAGTGGGCATCATATATATCCTGATTTTTTCCAGAATCAGATTTCTCATAGTTCAGATTTTCATGGGATTATGAATGTAGTCTTCCCATTTGAGGAGACATGATTGGGGTGGAAACTTTATGGGAGGACACCCCTTTGATCATAGGCCTTTAAGTAGGCATCTTACATATCCTTGTTTCATAAAAAATTAGTGTTCCCATAGTTCATATTTGTATGGATGTGGTAATATTTACAAACATTTAAGCCCACATTAGTCATACTTGGTGAGTGATACAAGAAGATATGAGATATCCAACCAAACACATGCTTCCTTTCCTGTTTGAGGTTGAGGGAGAGGGTATGGATGAAGAGGTTGGTGTGATGGGGGGAGAGGTTAGAGAGAAATGAACCTTTCATGGTTAAATGACATGAAGGGTCATGTGACTCGGCCTTATATGATTGGGGACATACCTCAATTGGGGGGCCCAGAACAGGTTATGGGATGTGTGGGAGTAGTGTCCTCATCAATTGGGGGAGGAAACATATCCCCTTAAAATGATCACTATTCCTCATTGAATAGAAAATAATCTAATCAACCATAATCTCTAGAATTGGGAGGTTTATACCAGCATCCCAAGGTTGAACTCTAGGTTACCATGGGAATGTATACCCACAATCATTCCAAAAGTATGAACAGTTGTGGGGGAGACTTTGTGACTTGTCTTACCATGGTTAAGTAGAATCCAAGGGGCACGTTGATGGATCTAATGGTCTGATAATATAGGTCATGTGGATTTGGAAGAGGCTTTGGCCTGATGTTGGAGGACTGGTTCATGGAGGGATTATAGATGAATGGATTGTAGTGGAGGGTTGAGGTTTGATCCGAATGAAATAATACCTTATAATATACTATTTTGTAAATTATCATCCTATGTGGGATTGGGGAAGCACCACATACCGTTGTGTTATGCAGGCACGACCACTTGTGTATTGATGTTGTATTTGGGCATGGGTATTGACCACTGCATACCATAGTAGTATGTGTCCCATCATGCCACATTGGGATCCATCTACTTACTAATGTAGTACGTCTCACCTTGTTATGTCTGTGTAGTAGTACACTATGATAAACACCATATTGAAGGAGGGTCATGGGTATTATCATTCATTGGAATTTCATTTGAGATAAGTATATGGTTTGTGGTTCAACCATTTAGGTTCGATGTTTTCTATCTATTATCATGTTTCACTGTTTTATGGTTCACGGACGACTATACCTGTGGAGAGTTTGGTTTTCTATTCAAGAATCATTGATGAATCAATACTGGTGATGGAATATTCTTCGAACACATTCTTCTATAATCTAGGATCCCTTCCAGCATTATTCTTTTATATTTTTTCAATTAATTTTGTTATCCTTTTATTGAGCATCACTGCATTCATATCAATGTGCATGAAGCACTACATTCGGAGGCCCATTAGGAGATATATGGACCCTTGGAAGACATAGTAGATTGAGGTTTTTGGAGGCTACGATTCATGATAATTTTTCGTGTAACACTTCATGTTCACTACATCCATGTGGTAATGAGTACGCAGGACAGTACGCGGATGGATTTCACATGCATGAGTCCTTCAGCATAGCGGTTTTTGGTTCGTTGGGTTTGCTATCCATCACTTCATGGCCCAACACCTCACAGATCATTCCTCTTACCTAGTGGTTTTGGATTTGGGTGGTCTGCATACCCTTCCCAGTGATGGTATGTGGGCCACATGAAAATCCTTTGAAAACATGAATTATTTGATATATTTTCTGAAATATTAAACTAAATTTGACCCCATTCACTTGCTATACATTTAAGAGTAATTTATGCCTTCTTGAAAGTGTTTTTTAAAGTATTTTCATCCCCTGGAAGAATTTTTAGGCCCCTACAAATCCCCCCCCCCCCATCAGAATGGGGTCCATTTTGACCGAAAAGGGTACTGTTCTATTGTAGAAATGATCTTGAAATGGAATGGTTAACAGTAGAACAAATAGGCCTTGTAGGAGGGGACAACACATATATATAGGGGACTATGTCATTTGCCTTTTACCATTAATCATGGAAAAATGTAATCTTGATTACCACGGATGACATTGCATTTGCGTATTACACTTCGAGAGAAAATTCATTGAGTAAGCCGCATAATATGTTCTGAAAAGTGAACTTTTCACCATTTCTATATCCGCGAACGGAATTATGGGTTTCAGGAATGGTGTTGTGGAATTCTAAAATCAATATCCTGATTCCACATATGATAATTCTATGTTGCATGTAGGTCCCCTGAACGATCTTGGATCGGAGAACCAAACATTATGAAATAATAGTCCAGACATAAAATTTTAACCCGCAATCATTGAAAATGAATATAAAAGAGCGTTGGTTCATGGTATCCTCCTTCTCCAAACCATGGTATTCATTATCTAATGATCCGTTGGTCAAAACCTCATCGATGGTTCACATACTATTTCCATACGCATTGAAATGCATCTACGTACCCTAGTCATTGTTGGGGTTTCATAGATGTATCATGTTGTATGAGGAATGTCCCTTCCATATATCATTTATAGGATCATTATGTGGAGATTTATGTAGAAATATTTTATGTATTTGGACATTCTTCCATATCACTTATCCAACAATTATTTTTGGATTAACTTCTAATCTGCTTCTAGATCTTCCTCTACAGGAAACAATGGCTTCTTCATAGGCTATTGCTGACCTTGTTAATTATTCATAGGCTACTACTACTTCCCCTGTTTCTTATCCTAATGAAATATTGATGATAATGGACGATTTGGTGGATTAAAAAATTTTGGTCATTCCATTTCACCAATATCTGGGGAATCTACTTATAGAGGGCCAGTGATAGAACCTAGTTTAAGATAGGATTACATAGGATGGATTTGGTCTATTGTCATTCATAGTGATCCCAACCCCAAATACAATTGATCATTGCACAATATTTATAAATAAAACATCTATTCTAAATGCATTGATCTCTTCCATGTGGCGGTACCTTCATAGAAAAACTACCTCCAGGTCTTTGCTGAATTATGCACCTCGAACTATAGAGGGAGTGCATCGGAAGCCCGACCAGAATTCCCACTGTTACCAGAGAATCCTGAGGAATGCTTCATCGATCGAGTGGAACGTTTGGTCATCTTGATGGGTTACTCTCTCTAGAGGCTTGTTTGGCTTGGACTAGGGGTATACTTTTTGGGTTCCCGAGAGTTACGAATAATTCTGAAATGATCTACAAACTATGGGACTTTACAAGGATTCTTGGGTTTCTCAGACATACACACATTGTCCTAATTCTCTTATTTCAATGCTCTTATGTAGTTGGATTCTACATACCAAAACCATTCACATGATCTATTGGGAGGTCAGCACCAGTCTTTTGGAAAACCATAAAATTTTCGAGTCTCGTTCATCGAGGCATGTATGATGAATTTCATCTTCACTCCACTACATGGGGTGACAAGGGAAGAACAACTCATTAGATAAAAATCTAATTGTCCATGTGAAGGTGCTTCTGAGATAATGTGATCCCTGTCCGATGAAGGACATTTATTTTCATGATGGGTTTAGCAATTTTGTTAGGAATACGGGTCTAGATCCCATTCTGCAATGTCCCGGGCATGTCCTACCAAAACCACCTAGAGGAAATCATGTACTTACTATCCCACCATGGAAGTGGGGAATTTTAATAAATGGGTATGGGGGATCATCCATAAATTATATCAATTGTTTCAACAAGAGGATTTCTTGACTATGTTTTTGAGTAGGTGGCTCTTTCCAATGCAAGAATCTGGTGGCGTGAGAGACTCAACATTTATCATGAATGCTCATTTGGTCACCAGATGATGTATTAATTTGACTATAACTTTTTTTCAAAGATTAACAGCCAACTAGGTCAAATCGGTGGGGCAGGGGAACCCGGTAGAATAACATGTCCCTTCCAAATTCATTAATGCTTGATGGGAGCCGACATTAGTGCTTATTCTTTTATCAATTCCATATCCTTCAGCATTCTACCCTCTTACTATGTGCTCAGACTACCAGTGGGGTCATGCTAGTGGCTTGGGCTTCATAGGATAAACAATGGGAGAAAACTAAAATTAATGAGAATGACTTAATGGATTAAAGCAACATTTACAAATGTTTCTCTTATCACCCTTTTGAATCATGTACTAAAAATATTACAAATAGTGCATCCGATGATGTTTTCAACTGAGTTTACTTATTTTCATTGAGAAAAGGTGTCCCGATCACCCGTATTGGAAGGGAGATTTTTGTTGAGGGATACACACCCAACAAATTTAGTCAAATATTCCTATTTATTAAGTAGTTGTGTCCCCTGCTCTCAACAGTGCTCGTTTGGTGAAAAATTTAATGATAGATCGTCAATTATGGTTTATGTTCTCCTAGGAGGACACCCAGATCCAGACTATACTTCCAGATCTTGGGGATTCCATTACATTCATTTCCAAGAACTATGTTGAGGCATGTGTTAAATCATATTTTGATAGCCAATTAAATAACTCGGTGCCTATCATAAAGACATCCAAGGCATCCAAGGTGACATGAAATGAGAATAAAAATGGTGTTTTTGAACACTCTAGACTGGGAAAAGTCCTCTAAAGGCCTCTTAGATCCCCCAAGGAATATGGTGAATGCTGAGGTTATGCCCACATAGGCAGCAGAACATGATTCTGAAGCTACTGCTGATAGTTCACCACGCTGCCGATTTTTTAGTGGCCTTGAAGAAACGAGACCTTTTGGAAGGTCATCTATCTACTTTCATCCAATCCCATCACAATTTATGGAAGCTCCTCTAAACTACAGATGTTTCTCTTACTGGAATTTAATATGTTCTAGCACCTACTAATGTTTATTTCGATCAGGATCCATAGAGGGTGGGCCATTACCTCTAAGACCTCAAGACCCTCATCAATTCCAGAAGTGGTCACCACATGTACTCGAATCTGGTAGTTTCCATGCTGTGATGAGAAACCATTGAAATTGATGACGATGTCGTTGGATTTCTTATTGCGTCTACCACTGAAAAGGTTTATTACATGATTCAATAACCTCATAAGATTCCTCTTCTTGAGGTCCTGAATTTTTAGGGACAACCATGAAAAGTTTTTGGTGGTCGAAAAATTCTCTACTTCATTGAACCAATCCTCTAGAGCAGGACATCCCAATTACGACTACATTTTTGGAGGCTTGGGGATTCTGGTAAGAACTGAGGTTGAGTACCTAAAATGTATATATATGGATGATTATTTAAAATGAACACCTCAATAATTTAGGTTTTGGGTGATCCATTGTTACTATTACTATTTTAGCTGATGAAGATACTTTTGAGGTGGCTGCATACCTGACAGAAATGGATATGTGTCTTCACACCCCTGTGGACATACATTAATGTTCAGACCACAAGGAGTTGGTTGATGTTGCCATACAGTTGATGGTAGTTGTTTTATCTACAAACACTAACCTTAAATTCATTCATTATAGGGATTCTAAAAGATCACCCATTCCCTTTTTATTTTTTAGGGTCCTACAAGATCCCAGGAAACAACTTTTTCATTGAGTAATTCTTCTAGAGGTAATGTAGAAGGGGAATATTCCTTATAAATGGTAGGGGTACTATGAAACGATCCCCTAGATCCCAAGAAGCTGTTGATGTTTTCCTTGCAGACCCTTATAGGTAATTTCTTCCTTTAGCTCCTATTGGGGATCTTATTTAGGAGTCCTCTCCCAAACAATCCATGAATCAAAGAGAGCCTACATGTTGTCGATGTTTGTTCATAGGGGGATCACAAGTAATTGTCTAATCACGGGGTGATTTAACCCAGTACCCTCATCTTTTTTACTCACTGGTACATATATGATCATTGATATTGGACCTAATCGTTACCACTCAACTACTAATTAGGCATCTAGAGCTCCTATCCATTTTAGGGTAGAAGAAGTGTCACCATTTTTTGTGGCTCACCAAAATAGGGAAACATGTACATTTGAAGAGATTGGGGGTGATGTTGACCCATTAGGTGTGCATTCTCCCACTCAAATATTATTTTCCCCAATAATTCAAGATACCCCAAAAGATGAGGGCTAACATTACTGTGCTAAGAAGACTCTCATTGGGAGAGATATGGTGGTCTTTATGGTAGGCTTTGAGTCCAGTTGTAAACCAGAATCCTTGATTGATCATGGATGGACTTCGAATATCAAGGATATTATCAATCTCTTGGGAGTATATTTTCCCATATAGAGGAATTCTATTCAGAAAATGATATTCTTCCTGCTCATGGAGGTTCCGGGGAAGTCACAATTGGGGTAAAAGATGCTCTGAACCCTGAAAATTTGGAGTGGGTTATTGTGTCCTTTATCTAGTTATGAGTGGGGTTTCTTCTTCAACACCCAGGATTACAAGACTAGTAACCTTATTAGGACTAAATATCCATATAGCCCATGTATTAATTAATAATCTTTTGAGGGCCATTTTTAGGGCTACTATTTTGGCCGATGATGGCCTTGGGTCTTCAGTATTCCCACATATCCACAGAGCGCAAATGAATATTGATTATGATTTCAAAACTATTTTAGATAGAGGTACTACTGCATGGGTGGGAGGTATTGAAGCCATCTCCCCTAAACCTCAGAATGACAACCACATGCTTTAGTAATAGCGGAAGACATCCCCTCTCTGCCCTCCACCATAATCACCATATATAAAACCATTATATTGCTAAGCCACACTATAGCTACTGATTAATATCCCTATATGGTAACATTCATTGCTGAGTACATATCATCATTAGGGGTGATTAAAAGACAAATCAAGAATGTCTGGTCAATCTTCATCCCTCTTGGAAAAAGGCATTGAAGAACAATTGGAGATTAATTTCTCAGACTCCATTAGATGAGATGCTACTGAAATTTACAAAGTTAATTTACTAGCCTGTGGTCTTGGGATTTGGTAGATTTAACTATTAGTGTATTTATGATATAGTAAGGTAGTTGGTCGCTTCTCGAGAAGAAACTGGAGTTCTTGAATCTTGAATTTCCATGGAAGAGTCGACTACTTTTCGAGCAACTACAATGAAAGATTCTATTGATGAAGCCGCCAACCATGGAAAAATAGTTTCAATGTTTCTAAATAAACTCATGAATAAATTTTCTTTGATAGTGAAACTTGACTATAAAGTGAATCAATAAAGACAGAAATTGGATTTTCTGAAACTGGAGTGGGCATGGGATGCAACCGCCATTGAATAGGTGCAATGGAAAATGAAATAAAAATAAAGGACCAACCTATAAGCCATGAGGGACACATAAGAACTATGTTCAAGCACAGTGACTGATACAATGAATTCATTGATGATTCTCCATGTTTTTTGGGAGATTCATCAATCATTGATGCCGCTATACAACTATGTTGAACATCTCTTGTAATGATCATGTCTTTCTTACAAGGAGAGTTTCAAATCTTTGGATTCCCACAATATGTTTTTATGACATATGATGAAACCAATTTTCCATTTAACTCTTATTCTATGCCTTTTACTCTCCTATCAATTGTTCAATAATATATTCTATGAATTCAATGTATTTTTCATGATTACTTTATGTTTTACCTAATCCTATTTAAAATGGTGTTAGAAGGTATAACATTACTTTTTCATAGGACACCCTTTCCATGTTGTCGACCAAACATGCTTTATGTCTCTTTTGATTGCTCAATGTTTTCTTAACAAACCAATAATTGACATTTACCCAAAGTTTCCTTATGAGGATTTCCCTCTATCATGTATATTGCATTTTTAACTGGTAGCTCATTTTCCAACCAATGAATCTCATTTCTAATGTTTGAGGTTGAATAACATTGACCATGCTTAACGTGGAAGGGTCCTAATTTTGGATCATCAGCTATGAATGATCTAATATCCATAAAACATGGATTAGGGATATTTATTGACCCTAGATTTGTGATTTTGGACATGAATGTGGATTAGGAGACATTTTCGGAATACGAAAGAAGGAGGGGACTCTCATGAGGATGAATTTCCCTATGACTGACATCCATATTTGTGGAAAACATATGGATAGACTATGAGGAATGATGTTCATAGTCAATCAATGGTGTCTTTGGGACATTTTCCTTCCATCTCTAATGTTCTTGGTAGGATTTTAAAGACATTGAATTTATTTTCATGTTGACATCCATAGTTGGTAGTAGTCCTGAGTTGTGTTGTCCAAAAATATTAGGGACATTCATGTCGGCTTTGAGGGGGAAAATATTCTTGCATGGTTCTTCCATGCATTATGGAGAGAAGATGAAGGGTTAGTTTATATATATGTCTTTTTAATGTCAAGGGAATTTCGAAACAAGAAGGTATGTAAGAAATTATCCAGAATTTTTCCAAATCTAGGTGTGTGATAGGACGAGAATGTCATTTTAGCATATTAAAACTCTAAAGGACTCTATTAAGAATGTGTTTTCCATTGATTAGCTATTTTTGTGGGAATCATATGCAGTGCCTCTAGGGCATGATATACATAGTAAAAAAAAGGTTTCCACAAAAAAACTGGCCTTCATATTTGATGGCTATTTGGAAATTTATGGATATGGTATGTGATATTCAAAAAGGGGTGAACCTAAAAAAGAATAGGGGAATTTTTGAAAAACTTATCACACAAATTATTGGGAGAACTCTTATTTTGTTTGTAGATAAACATCAGTAATAAGGATGGGGAATCATTGGTGACCTCAAAAGACATAGGAGATGAATCAGTCCAAATGTTATGATATATCTAGGATGTGTGTTGTGTGAAAAATTTAAACCATGAATTTGAGTTCCCTTGAATATTGAGGGATGGAACTAGGACTGGAAGCCATTGGGTGTATTGAGAGAGAAGAGGACAATCCAGGAGATGAATTTTTCTTTGATTGATGACCATTTTTGTGGGAAAAATAGGAAAATCCTCTGAGGCATGATGTGCTTAGTCAAACAATGGTGTCTGTAGGACACTGGCCTTCCATCTCAAATGGCCTCGGTGGGTTATAGGGTTTCATGAACACTCAATGCATGGTGTTTTGGATATTCCAGGAGGGTATCCATACATATTAGGAAATTTTGGTTGCAATATACTCATGGAATCAGGTGTCCCATATGTAGATCTGACTCGTATGTAGGGTGATGCATTCATCCCATCCATGGGGTACCCATTCTTTTTGCATCACATGTCTAGGGCTTGGGGGTCGTCTCAGGGAAGGAAACTGTGACATTCCATTTTGGGTCATGCTTCAATGAACAAATTTATTGATTTTTTTTCCAAAATTTCATGGGGGGTCTCTCGCTAAGATCCCTAATCTCATGTGATCTATGCTCTATTTGAGAAATAAGGGATTATGAGGATTTCATGTCATTTTCTAAGAATTCAAAAATCAATATCAAAGGCAACATTAGACTTAAACCATTGTTATGATGTTTAACGTCATATTAAAAGGATTATTTTGGCAATGTAATTTAATGTCATGTGGTGATGACATGTTGATGTGTAGTTTAGAGTCAGGCAGTGAGGATGATTATGTTTTCATAAAAATATTTAATAGCATTGAGTTAATCAAAATCCAGATGCTCGGGCGTTTACTAGACGCGAGTGATGAAAGAACATGTAAACCATAGTTCTGGGGGAAACATGAATCAAGGGAAATGTCATGGGGCTTGGAATCCATTGGGAATACTATGAGAGGAGAGGACACTACTTAGGAATAATTTTCCTTTGATTTATTGTTGTTTTTGTGGGAATCATTTGCCAAGCCTCTAGGGCATGATGTGCATAGTCATAATATTGGTGTATATAGGGTACTGACCTTCCATCCCAAATGGCTATGAAGGATTATGGGGATTGTTGTTTTCTAAGGGTATAAAGTTTTCCAAATGGGAGAGATGTGCCAGTGTACATGAGAAATATATAGATTGTTATTACCTATGAACTATTGGAGTTTCCACATAGATCTGAGACATATGTATAGGGGGAAATTGGATCCTTTGAAATTTCATGAGTGGATGGAATGTGATGGATCTTGTAAAACTGGGAACTGGTCCACACATAACTCATGAAGAATTTCATAGTATATTGTCATGAAATTATTACCTTTCCTAGACTCCCCATACATGTCTGTCCTATGCATGGGGAAAGTGGAATTTTTTATGGTGGTTAGGCTGAGATGCCAAATCTTGGCGTCACTACAAATACTACAAGGATAGAAATGAAGACACTCATAGTGCTTAATGGTCACTACAAATGATTTCATGATGTATAGGGATATCTAAAAGAATTTTTTCAGTGTCAGGGGTAGGATTCCAAATCTGGGCATTACTATGTATCGTGCAACGGATGAAATGAAGCCATTTGTAGATCTGCATGTTCCATATTCTGATCTGGCTCGGTCTAAGTGCAGTGACATTTGTTTTTCATTTTCAATGGGTTCTAGGTCTACCATATTTCCCTACAACTTGTTTACATAAGATAATCCTTAAAATAGATCCTAAGCTCACATGAATTATTCTCGATTTGAAAAACAAGGTCTGGAAATAGGGTTTCCTCCACAAGTGTTTGGAGGTAGATGATATGATTGGGGAATTTGTTGGTTCTTTTGGGGGAGGGGGGAGATCAAGGTTCAATGTGTGTCTACATATCCTGCAAGGGAAGGAATCAAGTTGTAAATAGTTCTTTGAGTGATAATATAGTTTATTGCCATGCTATTTGGACAGTTTGTTCCGTGTAGCTTAACAACTTATAGTGAGGAAATGAGTCACAGTTTAATGTAATGTTTTACAGATGATTTACATATAGTTTTAATTCATTTCAAAATAAAAATTACTCATATAAGAGGGTCTTATAGTTTGGACCTTAACATCATGGTATTATTACTAATAGTTTAAGGTCTTAGTGTTTGGACCATGAGTTCATGGTATTACTACTCCTAGTTTATGGTCATAGAGTTTGAAAAATTTCATCGTGGTATTACTACTCATATTTTAATGTCTTAGAGATATCACATGGTATTCATGCTATTACTACTCATAGTTTATGGTCATAGAGTCTAGGTCATGACATCATGGTATTACTACTAATGGTTTATGGTCATAGAGTTTTGACCATGTCATCATGGTATTACTAATATTTGTTTAAGGTCTTAGTGTTTGGACTATGACATCATGGTATTACTACACATAGTTTACAGTCTTAGAGTATTGGACCATGAGTGGGAAGGGTTGTTATGAAAAGTACTTCTTCAGAAATTTTTCATTGGTGAGAGCTGTGATGTACTATCCATCTATTGATATCAGGGCGTATGCTCCATTGGAATAGACCTTATATATCAAATAGGGTCCTTCCCACATTGGTACAATATTTTGGTTCTTATTTCAAAGTATCATCGATGTTTTGAAGACTAACCTCATTTCTCCATCATGGAAAAATTGTACGAAATTATTTTTGATAAAGGATCATGTAATTCGTTTTTGGTGGTCATCTAAATAGTGTAAAATGTGAATCCTTTTTTATTTAGCATCTCTACCTCAGAAAACCATATCTAGTTTGTCTCATCCAAGGACACTTGATCACAAGTGACAACAAAGAATGATTCAACATGGATTTTGAGAGGTAACACCACCTCTTCCCTATATAATAGCATGTACGGGTTTGCCCGAGTGGCAGTGCAGGATGTGGTTTTGTAATACAATAAAGAAAGATGGGGCTTGTCAATACATGATTTCTTATCCTTATCAAACATATTTTAGAGTATGTTGGACAGGGTTATGTTGAAATCCTCTATCTTCCCATTTTCCTCTGTGCAGTAATGAGTTGAATTTTTGGATTTTATTCCATACTACTCGTATAGCTTGCCTGAATCAACAGAGAAATATTTAATGCCATTGTCTGTTAGTATTGCATGAGGGACAACAAATCTGGTATTGATGTTGGCCTTCACAAAGGTAATGATGCTTTATCCGTAACATATATATGGGGAATGGATTTTTCCTATTTGGAAAAGATGTCAGTTACTATGAGTATAAAAATTAATTTCCTAGCTATTGTAGGAGGATATTGTCTCAAATCATCCATCCACCATGTGTTGAATGACTAGGATTACTTAGCTGTACGAAGTATCATCATGGGTTAGTGTATGAAATTGGAATGAACATGGTAGGGATGACACTTTTTAGTGAATTCATCACAATACTGTATCATAGTGGGCTAGTAATACTCAATTATTCTGATTTGGTGAGAGAGCATGGTTTATGATTGATGTGCTCCACAATCTCTGTAGATCACTTATTCCATGACCACAACAATCTCTTATCCATCAATGCACCTAATAAGGACATTGTAAAGGCCTCATTTATAGAGAACCATTTCTTGGTTTACCCCATTATATAGGAAAAATTTTACTGCCCATTTATGGACATGTTCCCTTCCATCCCTATCTATTGGGAGTTCCACATTTCAATGTTAAATTTCAATGTGAATCATTTAGCCGTTCATGTGATCATAAGGCTCAGAAATGAGGCTAATTTCATTGATTTACTTTATATTGATCTAGTTAAATTTCAAGACATCAAATTTTCGGCAATTATAATGATTGTTTCATACCAGTATGGATCATCCAAGGATATGGCAACATTTTCCATGGGATCTACTTGGGCATTCTGAGACTGAAGTACAAAGGTTAATGTTGGTTCTGATGGGAATTTTTCCATTCGTTCTCAAATATGATTCATCACAAGGACACATACAAAACTCTTAATGTAATGGTCACCACTGACTTGTTTGATGAGTAGCTCTAAATCACCCAATATTTTTACGTGTTTGTCTTGCGCAAGAATTGATCATTCTATGCCAGAACTGAGGGCCTGATATTATTATTTATTATTTTCACACCATTTTGAAAGCATGAAATTGGAATGAATTCATGTATTTTCATGGGATACAATTATAATTCCTAGCCCCACATTTTTGTCTTGGTATATAATATAATTTTCTCTATTGGGATATGGGAGGATCCATCGATGTATTTTTCCCAAGTCTGGGGGTCCCCCAGAGTAGAATACACTTCTTAATCCAAAATTTATGCATCCAATGGTGTTGTTTACACTGAGGGGTGACCTTCTAGGATGTATGCTAACCCTTGGACTTTGATACCCATTTGTGGTATGTAACTTTTGTATAACTATTGCTGTATTTTTTCCCATCATGATATATATCCATTTATCATGGGACGGTTGAGGATATATTTGAGCGAGTTGTAGTATGAGACCAGTTAGACATAATGGTGTTACCGGTAATGCCTGAATTTTTGAACCGTAAAGATTAGGGATTGGTAGTTATTTTCAATATCTAAATATTGAATTTCATCATAAATCATTGTTCGACTACGGTAATAGAGGTTCTCCATTCCAACCACATTCTTCTACATGAGGAAGGAACCTAATGATAGTTAGAGGGTGATTTTTTAAAATATTAGATGTATCACTTCAATCGGTGGAAACATCACTGGTGGTCATATGAGATATATTTTGAGATTGTCGAATGCTTCTTGTAAATCATTATCCAACTCATATGTTACTCATTTAATTATAAGCCTACTGAAAGGTAAGCATTTACCATCTAGGATGGCTATTAAGGGTTGAATGTAGACGATGTTCCCCTCGAGACCTCTAAACTCAGTGAGGTTGTGAGGTTGGGAAATTCCAAAGACAGATTTTTCCTTTTTAGGGTCAAAATTGATTCCATGAAGTCATATAAAAAAGCCAATTAATTTTCCCAAAGTAATGCCAAGGGGGAATTTTAGGTAATTCATTTATAAACTATTCTACTGCAATTTATTGAACACCATATCAAGATCATCCTGGAGGATTGAGCATTGTTGCGATTTAACCACCAGATCAACAACATAAAACATGATGAATTTTTCACATGAATTACTTGAAGATGTGGTTCATTGCCCACTATTATGTGGAGCCAAAATATTTTTGGCCTAAGGTAATCACTTTATAATATAACACTCTCTAAGGGGACCTAATATCAGTGGGTTCTTCATACCTCTAGGCCATCCAGATTTGGTTGTATCGAGAATAGCCATCCATGAAAGAGTGGGCTTCATATCCAACTATTACATTAATCAACAATTCTGTGATTGGGACTAGGAAGATGTATTTTGGGTAATTTTAATTAAGGTCCTTGAAGTCTATGAAGATCATAATTTATAAGTTCTTTTTTTGATAGGGACAATGTCTGCTAGCCAGATCTAGTCTTGTATCACCCTTATGATTTAGGCGTTGATCATCTTGTCACCTTCATCCTATATTTTGGCAGCATGCATCAGGTGGGTTCTTATTTCTGCCTGCTTATAGCCCCGATGATAATCCGGTATACCTATATGATGAGTTGGAACCTCAAGATTGTGGCATGGAGTTTATATGAAATTATAGGAAAACACATCTAAATTCTTCATTAGGAAGGAGGAGTATGCCTCCTGCTCCTCAACAAGAATAGCCACACAAATCAGTGTGGGCCATGAATCATTTCCAATTCCCATGTATACCTCTTTATGTTCATCTATTATGGTGGAGACACCTACTTTGAATGTATTAGAGGAATCATTGAGGTACTCTTCTTCTTGTTCTTCAAAATCAACATTATTGTCTACCTCTTTTGATGGAGATTGTATTTTTGTTAAGAAATATCCAATGTTGGGAGAGAGATCAGCCTTTTCAATATTGTGTGAGGTGGTGGTAGTTTTAGGTACCATGGACGGGCCAAGAGATTCTCTATTAGGACTTTGTCGGACATCATGCGAGTCAGCCTGCTCTTCCTTGTCTTTGAACATGGTGTCCACGATGAAGATCATGTAGTCAATTGAGTCTGCATCTGGACATTCACTTGTGCAATCAACTTGGTTGATGGGTAATAAATAGTCTTCCCCATGATGCAGAATGGGTTCAGTAGGAGCCTTTTCCCATCCATTGGGGGAAATAATCCAATCAATTTCATTGTCCGAAAGTTGATTTTTTTAGATTCATAGAACCCTATGTCAATATAATGTGACTCTCAATAAAAAATGTCTAGTAAACTATTCTAACAATTAGGATACTATTCCCAATTTATATACAACTATTCTTATAGTCATGTTCCAACAATTAGATTATAATTACAATGGTTACATTCATAAAAGACATATGGTTTCTCTATTTTCTATAAATACATTAAATTTTAATCATTATTAATTTTATTTATTTTTCTCTCAATTATAGATATATTATCTTTTTTAATGATTAATATTTCATTACATATATTCGAACTTATTTCTATAGTGATTTTCATTATTGTAGATATCTGGGTGGATTGAGAAGATCAATATTTGCGTATCTCAGTTATCTTAATTTAAATTTTTTATCCCATTATAATATTTTCAATTAATATAGCCTTTTTATTCTTCAAATATAATGATAAAATTTTTTAATACAATTTTTTTGGTTCGGCCAGATAGTGTATGTAATTTATATAACACTACATTATCATGTATGAAAATTTTTATAATTAGATGTGAAATTACATTGATAAAATTATGTTTTATTATATTTTTTCCCATTAAGAAAATTCACCCTTAGAATATTATTTTATATACTAATGTGAAAAAGACAAGGTTACTTATACTTTATGGATTCCTATTAATCCTATATCAATTCATTATACTTATGGTTTCACCATTTTACTTTGAATAGGTAAGATATCAGGTTGAATAGAATTTTTTAATGGTCCATGATATTGACCACAATCTCCTCATTAGACAAATAATTTTCTAGTAATACCATATTTAAATTCATTACATATTATGGATCTATTATTTACTTTCTCAAGAGGGATACATGAAACATATCATATTATTTTGACCGGGTTGATGGGAGTGCTATTCGATATTCCAGAACTCTAATGTGATCAAGAATCTCTATGGATCCAATGTCCATGTACATATATTTCCCTTATTCCAAAATTTCAAGACCCTATTACATGGAGATATATGGAAGAACACTTTGTTGACATCCTATACTACTGGTATCATTGAGTATTGTCATCATAGTTATATTATGTTGTCATTGAGTATCCTTAATGTGCTTTATAATAGTATTGAAATTTTCAAAAATTACCTTAACCATTTCATGCCATAATATCTCATGTTCACTAACTTCCTCCCACTATAATGGTGTTTGGAATATGTTCACATATAGGGATCTATATGGTTCCATTTGGATTCATGAGTGAAAACTATTATTCAATGAGAATTTGACTAAAGGAAGATATTGATCCCATCTTACATTTATTTCCATTATATATTCTCTCAACATATCATACAATGTTCATACAATCTGCTCAAAAGGACAATCGTTTTGGGGGTGATAAAACACACTAAAATAAAACCCAATTTTTATAGAATATTGGATAACCTTCCAAAATAAGGTGGTAAAACTCATATCTCGATAATATATGTTCTTTATTGTTTGATTATACAACCAAAAAACATTAATAATGTTTATCCTTATATGTCGATCTAGTTATAATTCATATCTAATTCAAATTTAGAGAACTTTCAATGTTAAAAAATCATGTGAAATCCATTTAGTATTATGTCAATAGAATTTCATTGGAATAACTATGAAAATACCCAGGGTGATTTTCTCCATTTTCTATGTGTGAATTCATAATGGTTAAATTACCCCCTTGGATTTTTCCCAGTTATCCGTCACTAATGGAAATACTTTTAAATTTGATGTATATTCTATAGTATCATTATTTATATGATCCCACCAATATAATGATCAAATGTCTCAATACCCCTTAATGCCCCCTAAGTATATGGAGGAGGTAATGATAGGAGAATAATTTTAAAAATACCACTTTATAATAGTAATTTATGAAAATAATGTCAAGAACAAAATATTACAAGTCATTCATCCTTAATTTGGAACCATAAGGATTTCCATTTCCTTATATTTACCACCTTCTTCAAAATTTCCACACCATCTCTTTAATCATCATTTACCTTCTCTATAAGATATTATATGTTGTCATATGAGAAGTTAATGATGATGATTCTTTATTTAAGATTCAAATATCCATCATTTTCATATATATGGTGATCACATCCCAAAAAATACATATCATGGATAATGTTATCAGAGCCTTTCTAATTAAATGAACATTCTATTTTTTTCTTTCCCATTATGATAGTGGATTGAGAAGTAATTGTACATTATCATCTCTAAGAATCCTCACTGGAAGAATGTAATACCCTTCTATGTAAATCAATAGTTATGCCACATATGATAAACTTATATTTCATTATTATCCCCATAGAGATAATTCCACCAAATTGTGAATATAAAGATCATAGTACCCAACTCAATATCATGTGTTGAATGTTTATTCTCATTTATATTCAAATAACATGATTCATTGGGTATCAATTTATCTTTTTTCATCAGAACACAACTCAATCCCCTCTTTGATGAATCACTTTATACGACTAAGAATTACCCATATGGGAAGTGTGAGTACTAGTTAAATAATTAGCATTTTATTCAATTTCAGGAACCTCTCTTTACAATAATTAGTTCCTGAAAACTAAACCCCATTTAAAAAATTATAGTTAGTGGGTTTTATGATATTAATTTTTTTACACAAATCACAGATAATACTTATCTATTCAAAGGAAAACATATATCCCCATTAAAAATACTAGTATGGGGTTCCCCTAACATTCCATTAACATAGAAAGACACACAAATATCCAATTTATAGTGATAACTCACCCCCAAAATGATAACTTCACCATCTATTAGTCATAGTTACTATAAATTCCCTATAACATATCATTTAGAAAATTCTCTAGAATAATATTCAAAATTTCATTGTTCCCCTACATACACATAGAGTATATCCAAATATCATTTAAAATAACTAACAAATATTTTTCAATGTAATATATAAAGACTATATTAATGATTTTCATGAATATTTCTTGTGAATTGGTTAGTCTTAAGGGAATAAATAAAAACCCATAGTATCAATACATCATTTGATAGGAGGTCTTTATAATATATTCATTCTTCACTTTTAATTGGTGATATGTTGACCGAAGGTCCACCATAAAGATATAACAGACAACATATACATGATAAAATAAGTCATAAATTAGTTAAAAGTGAAAATTAATCATTATCATTAATTTATTGTGTCAATTAAAATTAATGGAGATGTTCATTGAAAAATTTTTATTCTTCAGGAAGAGGACTGGAACACCCCATGGTGAAGTATTCATGTATACAAAACCGTTTTATAAATTATATTGAATAAAATATTTAGTCTTTCTAACTCAATGGTGGGAAATTTATAATAATAATTATATATGGGTTAAGATCCATGCATATATTCAATTGTGAAATCAGCCTATTAGTTAGGATGAAGAAACCCAAACTCTTCATTGAATACTTCTTTACATTCCCTCATAATTTTATTTTACTTATGAATGAATCTATCCTTTTTCTCAATCATTATAACTATATATTATATCTTACAATGCAATAATATCCACTCTTTATACAATGATTATAGAGAACATCCATCCTCCTCCTTACAAATGTACAAAATCATAGGATGAATCAGTATGTGAAGAGTGATCTCGCTCTCCGAATAGTTGATGTTGGATTTAAGTAAGGATAAACAATCCATTCCTAATATATCATCAATTTAAACTACAGGAAGTATGGAAATATTTTCTATTAGGTTTATACAACAAACATTGGCATGTGGGAAGTTATAAACATGGGATAAAATAATTTTTTCTTTTCCTCTTCTCACTAATAACATAAACCCTATGTTTTGTAGTTGTGTTTGAACAATTCTACTAAACTACAATTATATGAATTTTTCCACAAAACCATAATCATATATGAAATTTATAATCCATAATATAGAATGATTATGCATTTGAAAATTTAATTTTTTTTTCAATTTATTTACAATATAAAAAACATAGGGATGAGAATACATGAACTAGTAAACATATAAAAGATAATGTATAAGTTGTTCCCCAATAACATCATAAATACCATGCCTTAACATAACCATAATATCTTGGCTTGCCAGGTACTACCTATTTTTATGAAAACATAGGGTCCCCTCCCTCAGCCCACCCTGGTGCTTAAATAGGTAATCTGACTAATTAATGTCCCCACGGGACCACCGATGTTCATTTAGGCCCATGTTGGAATAACATTGTATTTATAATAAGGTAGGATATTCAAAGAAATGGTTCACCTTACTGACATGAGTTACATAATTTTTTTATTTAACCCATTATCATTTTGTGGTGTCACACCCACCCCCCATTTATGGTGACATGAGTCCAATCATTTAGTAATTTGACCATATTTCATTATCCGGTGATACATTAACCCCCATTAGATGACAACATCCACATAGTGGACACTCGATATCATCCAATATAGTGACACTACACATAAGTGTTGTATCCTCCTTTGACTACAATGTAGCAATTGTGCCCTTTTAATGGCACAAACACCCTTCCTCAAAAAAACATTATAGCCCTGCTGTGTTATGTTCCCCAATTTTTTCTTTAGACATGTGGTCCCCTCACTAGGGCCCACCAATTTCTTCAAAAAGATCATCCAACTAAGGAATATAATCACATTCTAACACATATAATTTTTGGCCAAATCAAACTATAATGGGTTGTTATAATATTGTCAGATCATCAAGGGATAGTTTTCCTTATTTAATTGAGTAATATCATTTTTTTATTTAACCATTTACCACTCTGGGGTATAACTCTCACAACAACATTTGGTTTACATGTTTCATATTTTTTTTTAATATTACCCTTTATCTTTCAATGGTGTTAAATTCAACTACTTTATAGCACAAGATATTCTTCTTGGATACGAAATGTCAACATAGGATGTGACACCACGTGTATGGTTCAGATCCTCCTTTGATACTAATGAGACAACTGGGCCATGCTGATTGCATCGAAACCCCACTATATTATGGACACTAGTTACTAGCCATCTAGGTTGTAGTAGTTTCCCTGATGACAAATGGTTCCTTATATGGGGACAACATTTATGACCAGATGGTTCATCTAACAAATAACTATTCGTAAATTCCAACACATGTTCTTTCCATTGTGATTTGTCCCCATATACACATGTGCTAAGAAATATCCTAGAAGGCCTCCCATCTTAGAATCTAGTACATTTCATGTTGACTTAATTCTTGAGCTATAATTAGGTAGGCTCCCTAATGTAAATGGTCACATTATTGACATGATTCATATTGTGTAGTCATTTAACACTGTATCATTATGAGGTGTTATATAGAAAATATGATTATAGAAGAATTAACATGTAAATAAAATGAAATTCCTAACTTCTTAATATCTTTGTTTAAATATAGAAAAACCATGGTAATATTACTATATGTTTTTTCCACCAAACAATCCATTCATGTCCTTCATAAGAGTATATAAAGAGTTTATGATTTCTCTAAATCATATCCTATAAAGGTGTCAATATATGTGTGTAATAGGGTATCTTTTTCATGCACCATTTTATGATTGAGTTAATTGGAAATAAAACCTTTTTATAAATATTACCCCTATATAAATTATTTTAGGTCCATATTCTCTTATATCACTAATAAATTGATATAATTTGATGAAAAGCACTCACTCTACACCTCAAAGAAATTCTAAAAAATTATCTAATACTTTTATTTTTTCTAAGGGATCTCACCAAAGTATTCTTGGAAAAATCCAAAAAAAATATACATAACACACCTCAGATACCCAATATAGAGACCCATGACCTTTAAAAATATGATAAACTTATTTTTAACATAAATAAAAAATAAATAAAATGAAAGTATCAAAAAACCTATCATCATGGGGACAAATGGATTACAAAACAACAACGTGAAAATAAAATAAAATTTATATACATTAATATATATAATGAACATATATATTCTATTGATCACCTAAAACAACATAGGTTATCCTAGGGAATAAATAATCAAAATGGGTAAGTTAATAAGCCTAATAAAGGAATAAACATGACAATACAGCATAAAATGTGATTAAAAATCCATAATTTGAAATTATAAATGAAGATTTTCATGAATAGTCACATGGTTTCATGACTTATAGAAAATGAAATCATAATATCATGGAATCATAGAATAGTGGTAGAAACATAATATATGACATAAGCACAAGTCAAGTCTTATTTCATAGACAACATAATAAGGATTACATAGTCCCGATATGGAATAATTATACTGCCCAATCTGATACACAATATCTCGTGTGATGATAACATTACACAAGTCATTGGAGATCTATTTGGGTGAAAAAAACATATATTTTATATTCTCATATCTTCCAAAATGTATATTAATCATAAGTATTAAGCATATGAATGACCCGGGGACAGAATGTGTTGCAAAATCATGACTTATAACATAGTCATATAGAATATCATAGAGAAATAAATTAAATAATAGATTAAACAAATTTGGGATTTTTTTAAGTAAGTAATGAATAAATACAAATCATAATTAATCCCATCGTAAATGAATGAATAAGAAGGAGTGTAGACTTAATTTTGTCTAATATTACCATTTTGTGAATTTTTTAGAAAAAATGTATTGAATTATTTAAAGACAGTAGTGAAATATTGACTATAATAAACCATAAATGAACTAAAATGGGTTTAAAACAATAAAATTTCAAATTTTCGCTACAATTTTTTGATCTTATAATTTTAATTAGTGTTAAATAAAAAGGGTAAATAAATAGAGATGTTTTATTTAATCGGATTTTCATAAGGAATTGAATTAAGAAAGGAACAATTGAAACAAGTATAAAGCCATATTAAGGATGAATTATGATAGATATATATGTGTGAGAAAACTATAAAGAATATATAATAATTAAATTAAAATATTAGAGTGAAATAGTTATTCAAGAGTGAGGATGCATAAAATCAATGAAAATAGGGCGGTTTTGGAGATATCCCTAACCTTACGTTCCAAAATCAATGTTCACATTCATTTTATATTTTGAATAATGAAATGAACATCACTAATTACATAATTAATAAACTATTTCATCTATATATTATTTACTACAATTTTATTTTGTTCATTCATAACCATTTCCATCGAATAGAAACCTCAATTTCATAATTTTAAATGTTTTCCTTCTGGGTTTCTTGGGTCCGATCACCTAATTATGATTATAGATATTCTTATAAAATGAGAATATAGATTTTATGTGAAAAGAAATGATATTCTTGAACTTATACATATCTAAATTGTCCCAAATACCCACATTTTATCACAAATATGGAGGAATCATTTAATTAAAGTGTTATTATGATATGAGTTGTTCAATTAGGTGGTTTTACTGATAACCATGAACTACTTTTGTTTTATGGAATATAATGGAAATAAATTCATTATAAAATGTGAAAAAATAATGTAGTATAGATATTTTGTTCATTGATAACTTTTAAAAGTATATTTAAACCTTCCCTGAAAGTGGAAATGGAAAATGAAACCACATCATCCATAGAGGTGGTGAACTAACATAATATGTAAAATATTTTAATTTTTATATTTAAAGTTGAAAAGAAGAGTATTGATGGTAGACTTTGAATTATAACTATGAAATTATATTATAAATATTAATTAGATGTTATTATTCCATGTCATATGTGGGAGGTGAGTAAAAGGATGAAGAATAAAATAATATTGAAGAGGTAATTTGAGAACATAACCTTCTGATTGTCATTTCCTTAAAAAAATTACTCTAGGCACACAGAATTGGCCTTTTGGTGTGTCCAGTCACACTATGCCACGTGGGAGAGGATTAGTAAGATGATTGGGTAGATATTTTTCAATAGATAAATCATAGAATATATTAGGAATAGTGGATGTGATGGAGTTGTATTTATATGGGGAGGAGATTAGTGTTTTTTAAATAATATATTTATTACTTTAATGATTTTTATCAAGACAAAAAATAGTCTTATTATTATGAATATAAATTGAAAATCATGCATATGAGTTTTAAATAATGGGTGATTACAACATCCCCTTTTCAATTTGTCATGTATTTAAATAATAATGTTAAATGCAATATTTTATTGTATTTCACTATTTAATAAAAAAATAAAATTATTTGAACTGTATAAAAAATTAAGCGAAATTATTTTTGAACATGTGTATAACAACAATAATCCAATTTATGAATATTATTATACCAATATGATATTTTTTTTAAAAAATAGTCTATATTTAATTGAAAAATACCAATTTTAATATTAATATCAATTATCAAACCCATTTATAAATTACATATGGTATCATAATACTATATTTTTAGAATAATAATATTAATATTACTTTAGAAACCCATTTTAAGAAAATAATATATTTTTTTAATTATTATATTTTTTCTATAAATAAAAATATAATATTTATGATATCTAAAAAATAAAAACAATTATTTTATCAATTTTAGAACATTTATTTACAAGAATCATGATATAGATATTCCATTTTCTAATATAATATGTTTAATAAATATTATCTTACACTTCAATAATTTAGGATACTATTATAGTGGTCAAGTTACTATTCTTAATAGTCATATTACTATTAAAATTGTTATATTACAATTATAATGATCTAAATTTGAGATAGTCACATGGGGTCTGTAATTCATATATATTAATCATTTGCAATTCATTATTTAATAAATTAAATATTAACTAATGAATAAATAATTTTTTTTTATTTTCATACATTATGTTTCATTAATAATATTATGTTTTATTTTTACAGTGTTTCTCATGAGGGTTGTGTTTTTTGGATGTATGAGTAGATCCAGATTTTCATATTTTAGATATCATGTTTTCTATTTTTACCTCATTGTAATATTTTTAATTCTTATAGAAATTTTTATTTGCTAAATATAATGTTGAAATTTTTATAATAAATTTTTGGGTTCTCTCATGGGGTGCATGTAATTTCTATAATTATACATTTCTATTTATATCACAATTAAATATTATTTTGTAAATATCTTCGATAAAATATAGGACTATTATATAAATTCTATAAAAATATAAACATTTGTCTTATTCTATTTAATGTAAAATGAAACATTTTGAATAAGTGACAACATCCTGAAGGTTAAACTCTTCTTTTAAAAATTCTCCCATTTTTCCTTGTAATTAATCTATAGATCTTTACTAGAAAAAGCAGAATGAAGAACCATTTGTATCAAAATAAATTATAGTTTCATTCTCTAATAGATAAATTTTATTCCATCTGACATATCTATATGTAATGTTCCATGCTATGTTGTTATTTTCCTTATAATAGTTTAAACCCAATGTAGTAGAAAACAAGTAAGCCATGGAATAATGAATCCTAAATTTTTTGAATTATTTAGATAATTATTTTAATACTTCTTTTTGGGAGCTGAAAATGGATTGGATAAGCAATAAAAACATTCCACTAGATAGAAACAAGAAGATCAATTTACAATGGATGGGTGACTATATGATCTTTTGAGAAAACGTAGTGAAAATATCCATAATGGAATCAAAAATAGGTTTTATTAATAACCACATCATTCCATTTTTGACAACCTAACTATGATAAAAAAACAATATAATAACCCTACATAAATTTAATGTACACATCACAAAAAAAGAATAAAAAAACATTTACGTTGTTTAAAATTATGTCTCAAATTTATAGGATAACACATCAAACGTTTTCATTATAATAAATACAATATAATAAGAAAACCACGACCTACATCCTAAATACAAAATATTTCTGGGATATGGTTATTTTAGAAACTCCCACTATTCAGAAAAAATGTCGCAAAAAATAAAATTATATACACTCCACTTAGGACGAAACCACATTTATAGAGTTATTAATATGATGAATAGGTTGCACAGAACCTTGAGATTCATATTCAACCTCTAATTATCCTGGGATACCTAAAATTAATTATTTAACCACAATATGTAACATAAAAATCCTATGACTATGAAAAAACCATTGAAAATAGGCATCATCTTAGTGTAAATAACCGAGAGAACTTCATCTGATAGACTATATATGATGAACTATACACCCCACTCATTGATGTCTCCCCACATGAATCCACTATTCAGTCATCTCAATGTGATCACCTCCTTCAAATAAACACTTTTTATATCCTCAGTTTGGTGAACCAAAAGAATTTCATCAAAAACCAATTATAGCTTCTATTGTATTCTACAATTACTAAACATCAAAGTTCCCCACATTATTTGGTTTTCCATTGCATTGGTTATGAATAAGGAATCATCAATTTATTCTTATAGATATAACAAATTTATTCTAATATTGATTAAAATTCCAATTGAAAAAATATTTCTTGTATCTATCTAATTTCTCAAAACAGCTGAACTTATCTATTCATAGTGATGTGATCCATATAACTTATATCAATGTTATATGATAAACACCAACTCTAGGATTTTAGAGTTAGGGTTTTTTAATTTTCTTATTATAAAATCTTTATGGAATTTATTTTGAAACTATAAATTTTGTTATTCTTGTGGTAGTTTTGGAAATGATGTTTTAATTTCATCAATTTGATTGTATTTTTAAAAATCTGGTTGAAAGGAAGTGCTAAATTTAAATATGGTGAATATAGTAGAATATTTTTAATTATCATAAATAGAATGTTTAAATGAAATTCTAGAATGTGCATAAATGAACATTTTAATATAATTAGTATACCTTTCATGATAAAATTACCCTGAATGAAATTTATTTATATTGGGAATGTCAATTATTATATATTTATGTGATTATTTTGAAATTTGGTTTATGATGATATTATTGTAGACACATGGTAATTTAAAGAGAAGTATGAATATGAGGGGGATGTATCCATGTTATTATACTATTTGTTATTTTTATATTATCATAATAATGTGCCGAGTGTGAAAATTTGTGGTTACGACCTTATTCGATGGGATATGTGTGGGGTATATTATAATTTATATGAATTTTAAATGTGGGGAAAATATTTTGGTTTTGAAATTAAAATTTTTCAAACAATAGTCATGATTATTGAAATTTGGGAGAATTGTAATTAAATGATTATTAAATGAAACGAACATTGAGAGGAAAATGAGAAAACATGAATATATAAACAAGTAATTTAATTTGTTTTGGAAATTTTATGAATTTATTATATATAACTTAATCATGTTAACTTGTCAAATTGAATGTTGAAATGAAAAGTTATGTGTGGACTAAGAATCATTTCTGGAATTTTATTCACTTTTATGATGATTATGTTTTCTTTTTTCATATCTCGTTTTTTGAAAATTGAATGTTTTATTGGAAATAAATAATTGAATTAATAGTGTATTTAATAAAGTGAATTAAAATGAAATATTTTATATTTTTAAGAATGTACTAATAAATGGGTTATTTTTTTTTATAATTTATGTTTTGGTTAAAAATTGTGATGCTTAAAATAATTCATTTTTTAAAGAATGATGCATGTTATTATTTTTATTCACAATGATATGATAAATAATTATGAAATTGAATGGGTTTTTTTGTTTAAAATATTTTTATAATTTTCAATTAATGATTTTCATTAAAACATATATTTATGTGATTATAGTGTATTTGTTGTAATTTTTGTAAAACACAATTTTTTATAGAATATTTTTCTTCGGTGTATATAATATTAAATTTTACTAAAATGATTTAATAAAATATTTTATTTTGATTATTTTAATTTATAATTAAATTCTAGTAACTTTTAATTTTCGTATGTGTTGATTGTACTTGTATTCTATTAACATGTATGAAATTATTAATATAATAATAAGTCATTATTTTATTTTAATTGAAATTATTTGAAAATTTTATCTAAATATAGTGTTATTAACTAAAAGATTATTCGGTAAACACTAATTATATTTTAATGTTTATTTTTTAATAAAATATACATTTTCCATAAAATATATAAAATGCGTTTCAATAATTCTAATAAAAATTTTTAGTCATCATTAAGCTGTGTAGGAATTCATTAAAATGTCTAAATGTATTTAATGAGTTGTGATTTATTTATATTTTGATATCTTGGAGGATATTGGCCAATAATTATGTGTATAATTGTATTGAAAATGTGTTTTGACATTTGTGTTTTCGATTCAATCATATTTGATGTTTACAGATTTTAATAGGAAGAATCATATGAAACGGAGGTCCCTAAATGGTCCATAGTGTAGGTATTCATGAGATGTAAATATTCAAATACGTGTGTATTAATTTATTTGGGATGTGGAAAAGTAGTTAAATGACACAAGAAGCCTCATAAGCATTATAAGCATTATGGTAAGGATGCTGTAGTGTCTCATGTTTCTAGATTAAAATTCATTGAAATTATTTATATTATAATAGAAAAAATGTTATTGATATTAAATTTACTGGATAATTTTGTAATTTTTATATTGATATATAATTTTTTTAAATATTTTTTTGGTGTCTAAAAATAGTAATGGTGATATTTGTATTTATTTTGGGAAAAAATTAAAGTGTAATATATATATATATATATTGTTATAATTGTTATTATTAATTGATTAATAATAATATTATTGGGGTGATATTATTATTATTTTGAATTTAATTAGTTTCATTTTTAATATATAATTATGAAATTGGGGAAGTGTGACATGATTTATAGGGATAACAAAAAATGTATAAAATAAATGTAATTGGGGGACTTGTATGCACTTTGTAAGTGATGTGCATTGGAAAAAATTAAATATGACAAAAAATGATAGGAAAATGGTTTAAAGGATTAATGTTATAAAATTATGGAGAGGTAGGTATTGTTCTAACTAATGTAGCAATAGAACATGGTGTAAAAATATACCTCTCTTTTCATTATCCCCATTTTATTCTCCTCCCTCTATATAGAACCATTAAATATAATTTTTTAACAACTTCTCTGATATGGTTTGGAATGGTATACTATCAGACGAGTTTGATTTGTAACATAAAGATGAAGGAAATACATATATTTGTTTTCATTGGATTTAATTTATTTTCCCTATATTTAATTAATTCAAAATTTGATTTCTTTATTTCACTAGCCGTATATTCTTATGATTAATGTTTTTATTGGAATCAACTATTAGTGGAGGAATAACACCCAAGCAATTGAGTTTAACGAATTTAATGTGATTGTACCTATATTTTGAATATTTCTTTTATATTACACCCAGTATATGGATTTACTTAAATTTTATTAGTTATCTTATGTTTAATATTTATTATTAATTATTGATTTATTCTCACCACTTACGTTCATTTATTTGTTTTTATAAATATATGTTTTACTTATTTTACTTGTGAATTTCTATTTAAAAATATTATTAGTTCTCATGAGGTGTTATATGGAATGATTTAAATAATATTTTTATTATAATGTTGTTTTGAAATTATATAAATTTGTGAGTGATGTTTTTTACATGTAAGAATTAGAATTAAGTAAAGTTTTTCATTATATGGTTGAAGAAATTTTATATATTGTATGATTTTATTGTCCTGTGATTGGGAAATCATGGGAATGTGATTCAGTATCCCGAATGGGTGTTGATCTTGTTTAGTTGGAGCACTATGTAGGTGATATTTCTAGTGATATTGAAATATTTAGTGGGATTGGATACAATTTTATGTCTATGTTGGAAGTATAATAACAAAATATGAATTTCATTAAAAAAAATTCACATTAGAAAAGATTATTATTTATTATAAAACAAAATGATCCACTATAGATCATAGTGGTCTAGTGTCATTTTTATATATGGATACATAATAAATTGGTTCATAAGAGAAATAAATCATCTCCTACTAAGATCAAAATAAATAAAACCCTTCATAGTCTTAGTATACATAAATCCATTCATCAAAACATGGGGGAGAATAACATAATAATTGGTGAGTTCAGACTCTATGTAAGGGTAAGAAAGGGATATATCAATGATAACAAAATCATAACCTTAGAATATGGGTATGATAAAAAGATATTAAAATTTGAAAACCGTAACATGTATATCAAATATTTTCATATAAATTCAAGGTATAAATCTATGTAGCTTATAATATATTAATTATAAAGGAATAAAAAATCCATGAGAGCATAACATTTCATAATAAATTGATTTCTAGCATATAAATTAGTATAGAAAATAATTTCCATATAAGTTAAGTGAAATTTACCAGGCCATCATAGTGGAATGAGTTAACTGCCCAAACAATCATAGTTTTTATGTTTCACATATTATACTATCATTTTATAGAATGTTCTTTTCTAAATTGAGTTTATCCCCCATTCGAGACCTATATATCCCATGCCATATCCATATTTTCCAAATGCAGTAGATGGATATATAGGTCTCACTCATAAAATAATCTATAATTTTATATACCAAAACTTCATAAAACATTTTACACATAATAACACTTATAATTTAATTGGGTTTCAATGTTATTATTTCATAACATGACACATAGAAAAGATGAAATTTCTATAATAATTTGTCATTTAATCCAAGCTTAACCTGTTTAAAGGAAATGGGATTCATAAACATAACTCATGGAAATGAAATGGGTTCCATAAAAATCATATTTCCATTATCAAAACACGTCTATGGAAAATATAAAGATTTTATCAATTGATCTATCCTTAGTAGAACATACGTAACATTTAAGGATTTTATGTTAGATGGAATAATATTTTAAAGATATCTTAATATATTTATGGATGAAACTATCCTTTCCCCTTAGAAATCATATATTGAAAATGAAAATAATTACCAAATATTAAAAAAACCGTTCTATTAAAATTACATTTTATTCTAGTAAACAAATTTTTAATTCTATGAGTGGTCATGATGGTATAAAATTTTTATTATGCTGTACATGTAAAAAAAATATTCCATTTAAATTTTCGATAAAAAATCAAAAGATTCTCATTCTAGAAAAAAACTACATTCCTTAAAATATTTTTTCAAAATTAAAACATTTGATAAAATTTATTTAATATTTTTTATAGTAAAAAAATTCTTTAAAACATTATTTGAAAATGTGGATAAGGAAGGAAAATAAATTTTTACATAATTGAAAAATGGAGTAGATCTTTCTTATATAAATTTTTTTATATCCAGAGAACATAATGTTTGGAAAATGAAATAAAATATTAATTATCTATAAATAACTAGAGGATATGAACATTCATGAGTTTCATTAGAGGTATATCATAATATTTTATCATCAGAATCTTATCGTAAATATTCTCAATGAATAATAAGATTTAAATAATAAACCAATCTTCGAATCTAAAATTTCATCATAGACATTTAAAACATTTGTATAATAAATATTAGTGTATTATACATATATTCTAGGACCATAATCATACATATCCTACCATATATGTTTTACTAACAACATTTTTTCACCCATTTTTTAACAATTATTTTTTAAAATCATTATATTTGGTAATCACTACATCATTTTTCATGCAGGTTTTGGTTTAGTAGTTTTTGTAATTGTACATTGATTATTCTTCCATAATCTATATAATTTTAATCATGATATAAATACAAGATATAATTATTATATAACAATTTATATTTATCAAAAAAAATATGAAAATTACAAAATTAATTACACCATTCATGGAGATGACAGAACTTACGTACGTGTATCCCGTGTTTTCAAATAATTAAAGGGTGGAATGAATGAAACATACATATTAAAAATCCTTTCAAGTATAATTTAAATTAGATACATAATTTATATATTCAGTAAATATATCCTTATTTCCAAACATTTCAGTTTAAATTTAAAAATGTATCACATCACATTTTGGAGATGGTAGTCCACATTTATGCATGTGCTACATTATTAATTTTGAACAAATTGGATTGTAAGAAGATATATGGGATATTATAAGAAAATAAGTATAATTATTTCACAAATATTAAAGAAATATAATAAGAACATCACTATTTCTATTAGTTAGTGGTGGTGATGGACGTCCATTTATATCGAGGTAGTAGTCCACCATACACTTGATCGATAGATTCATTTCCCATAAGATGGAGGAGGAGACAAATATTAGTTTTAAAATGAACATAATAAAATTTCAGATTATGTAAGATAATAATGTTACTATAGCATAGTATTTTAATAAGATTACATAGTGGTGGAATAAGAAATAAAACAAAAATGATCATTTAATAACCATACATCTTCTTCAGAAAACCTCTGCAGGTTAGCACCAAAACACTTATTCGGAGGTTTTAATAATCAAAATTTTGCCTATAGTAAATAAATCATAAAAAAAGGAAGATATTTCTACTAGGTAATAGATGATCCAAAAGGCTACTGATGTTTCAATATGATATTATATAAATTACCTTTTATAACTGGGAGAGAGGACACAATTGGGAATATTGAAATGATAAAGTTATAACCACATTTTACACATGAAAAAGGATCCAGAATGGATTATTATTGATCTTTATTAGAGATATGATATAAAAATGCTTATAAAATATGAATTTTAAAATATTTCAGGATATTTTACCACCTATCGTTTCAGTTTAACCCCTAATAAACCAGTTTTTACCATAACCATGATAATTAGTTTTTCCTCTTTAGTATTCATTATGAAACAAAATTATTTTGAAAAAATTATATATAAATTAATTATTCTAATTCAATAGATAGAATTCATTTTTTCAAAATAAAATCTAGGATGTGTAAATAAATTAATATAAAATTAAACCCAGAAATGTGATGAAAAATTGGTTTTAGAAATAAAAGTTTTCTAACCTATAAAATGTTTCTTATTAATTTTCTTCATAAAACATATTATAATGACATAAATTGAATTATTAATAATAATAATTATTCAATTGATCTTATTATACATTTATTAACATATAAAAAAATTTAAATTTTAAATTAATTAAATGAAAACGTATTTTTTTATAAAATATAATATTTCACTATTAATAGAAATATTAATATTTTTTTTAAAATATTAAAAAAATTAATCTAAGATAAAATTTCCAGGTTGATTTAAATAAAAAATTAATTTTTTTATGATAAATTCCCGAAAAATAGAAAAAAATATATTTTTTTTTATTTTTTTACAAAAGAATATAACAAACATTTATTTGAGAAAAATATATTTTGGAAGAATATAAGGACCTTAATAAATGTTATTTACTTTTTTATAAATAGTTTTTATTTATATATAACTTTTATATTTAATTTTTAATATGATTTTATTTTCATTCCTACAACGATGTTTAATGTGTTGTATATAATAGTTATATATAAATAAAAATTTTGATCGTATATTGTGGTTTGTTAAAACTCGTTGTTGTGTGTGATAAATGTAATAAATGCAATTAAATTTATTTTTTTACAAAATATCTTTGGGTATTACATTATAACCCCTTAAATTTGAATTTATCCCTTAAAATTCTATTACACTGATACAAACAACGGAGGATAATTCGACACCATCACATTCATAGGTTCCCATGTCTATTCTTCCAATTTGCTGCTTCACCAAAAAACTATTACCATGTGAGTGGTGTTATTTCATAGTCTTTTATACCCATGATCTATAATTTACTTTATTTATTTATAGTAAGGATAATTTTTCAAAAGAATAACATTTGAATTCAGTACATGTGAAGGATCATATATGTACATTTCCAAGATGTATAACTTTTAATTTTTTGTCACGAGAGCCACTAATCGGTTCCCTAATATTGTGGGTCACACGGTCTCATGCACCTTTCTCAGAATGCAAGATACTTCTTACTAGTAATTAGGTTCCATGGTGGTATAGCGGGGAGGCTATACCTCCATATCAGAGTATCATAGAGGTCAATATAATAAAAATAAATATAGGAAGAATAAAATATAACTAACATCATAGAGAAAACAGGTGTAATAATCAACAATGGAAGAGAAATATCCATGCAATGATAATAATAGAAAAAATTCATAAGCCAATTCACACACAAAATGAATTATAGTAATGATGATGTAAAAAATAGTAAAATAGCGGTTATAAAGAGAATTCATATAATACATGCTATATGAAAATACAAATAATAATAACAAACTTCTCCACTAGTATCATGATCATATGATTACTCATCTACTCCCATGATCCTATTAAAGAATTAATGAGTATCAGGTGTCAATCAGCAGGAATGTTCCCTACTTGACACATGCAATCATGAGCACTAATCATGATCCATGGGAGGCCTATGTAGGGTTTGTGGTAAACATGGATGGCCATAGAGAAAATTTTTTAGAGTATTATGGTATAAAAAATATTAATAGATACTGAGAACTAAATATTAGTTTCCTTAAGTACTTGTAGGACACCTGATAGGCCCTACATAGTTTTTTAGAGATCATGATTACTCTGAATAGTTTACTATATCCATACGTTTATATGTAATCACATATAATAAGTATATATGTATATAAATTAAATGTGTCAAGAAATATAAAGGCATATTAACAGACACTAGGTGATAGATGGACTCAGGATGAAACTCGGCCAACCATTCATATTCTATTGAGCTATAAGCTCTTCTAAGCTCATTAACATGGAATCTCATCAGAATGAGAGACATCATGATTTTTAAATAAGATATTGGAGTGAGTCATCATGCCCAATACCTAAGATAGAGGGGTGAGTCACCATTCCCCAAACTTGATGTACAAGAATGTGGAATTTCATTCCCATCATCAATGTAAACAATGTGTTACACAACGCTCGACCACCAACATTAGGGGGAGTGAAATTCCATGGTCAACAATCCCCAAAAATATATTACAATGACCAATATCCAACGAAAAATCAAAATAATCATAAGTAATTTCCATTTAAATAATTTATATTATTTTATTACAATCTGACCCTAGTATAAATAGAATAAAAATAATAAAATGGTTTAATGTGAGTCTAAATTACTATCATAACATGGAAAAGTTAACTTGAATAATAAAATGAATTTTAAGGAACCACATGGAAAAATACACAGTGCAACATATTGGAGAATTCTATTGAAACACATAAATTTTTAGGAAAACATACTAGAACATCTTCCTCCAGATCATGGATGACTCTTTATCTGATATTTGATTTTGGTAGAAGTATAACCTAACAAATCACTAGCGTAGATATTTTTTTGAAAATAGTGTGTATAAGATCAAACCAAAATATTGTAGGAGGAGAAGAGTGAAACTAATAAAGGATGTAAGAGGATTAGATATCATACCATAATATATCCCACAAATCCAATAATTAAAGAAATAGTGTCTACATGAGAATATGTATTCAAATCTTATAAAGTATCGTGGTGGGATAACTTCACATAAGAGGGGATGATGTGTGAGATAAGGGTGGAAATGTATGGTTTAAAAATAATTGATGTAAGGGAAAAACATCCTATTTCCTTTTTTTAAGAGTATACATGGTTTGGTCACACTGTTGGCTAATCCTTATGCCAACCAAGTGCCAACTACAGCCCAAGTTCACCCCTCACATTGGTTGGATTCACTATTTGTCTATCAATGAACAAACCATACAAAAAACCACTATTAAGAGGTTCAAATCACATGCACTAGCTTGTGACCAATTATTTGTGGTTAGAAAAATAATTTCCACATTGTATCCAAATGAAAAACCATCCATGGTTTTTCCACGCTATGCCCGCCTAGGGTAATAAATTTGTCAAACAATGTTAATGTCCCATTTCCTCCAAAACATGGATATTCATTCTCTAAAAAACCAATAGTTTCTCTTGAAACATTACTTAGGCCTTAAGTGTCACATCTTGTTACATTTTTATAGGTATTACAAGACCCTTGTTTGATGTAAATTTCATTGGATCTTATTTAGGCGTTATTTTAGTGATATTTGGAAATTTTTTTTTTTTTTCTAGGCTATTGAGGTTTTCCACATAGATTTTCCAAACAATGTGTGCCCTTGTGAAAACTGTGCAACCCAATATAGTGAGAGTTTTCATGGTAGGTTCATGGTTTGAAAAACTATGCACCCACCTATTAGAAACTATTCACCATAGTGTATGGGTTCATGGTTAGGGCAGACCTTTTGTTTAACCTTTCCAACCAACACATATAACCATGTATAATGGTTATTTTCTTAGATTGATTTATTGATATTATTCTACACCATTCTTAATCGGAGGACCCCTTTTTGGGTGTTGATATGTTACTCCATTTTAAGGATTGGTTTTTTTGTTTGAGTTTCCTCATATAATTAAATCTGTGTTTTATCATTATTTGTTCGATATAACATTAACATGATTTATGAAAACCCAATTTTGTATGAATTGGAATTGTAATTTGAATCAGAATGGATTTTGGTAAAAAAATACACTTGCAAAAGATATGTAATTTTGGGTGTTTTTCAAAATTTATGGTATTTATTGAATTATTTGATAATTTATTTTAGAAGGATAATTAAATTTAATACATTAAAACCCAGGATTTTTTTATTGAAAAATGAATTTATTATTAAAATAAGAATGTTTTGGTTTTGAAACTAAAATATAATATTTAAATTGAATACTATGAAATTGAATTGTAAATGAGGTTTGATTTGAAATGAGAAAATATTCCCATTATTGGCTGAATTATAAAGCACATTCATGACGGGGTATTTTTTAGGTTATTTTGAACAAGCATGATATGATTATAATTAAATAGTAATTAAATTATATTTACTAAACTAACATAAAACATAGTTCAATAAGTCAAATCCCCAATGGGATGTTGATGAGTCTTATTCTTCTTGAAAATGAGGGATTTGTATACACATATTTTCGTGATCACTGATATGATATAAGGGAGTATCCAAGAACATAGAAGTATCATAGCATAGACAATCTTAGTATTGCGATTTTTTTTTACTATTTAGATAAAGATATATATCATATATTATAAATATTTTTTTTATCATTCATAATAATTAATATAAATTATTTTATATAATGTGTTTCATTAATCCATATTTAAAATGATTCCATCAATTTGAAACGATGGATTGTTTTTTAATAAGAAATTATAATTCCATGATTTGTTTTAAAATTGAAAGATTTTTTTGTTTATTATTATGGATTCTATTTTCTAAAACCAGGTGGGACCCTAATAGGCTATATAGGTCAATCCTTACCTTTTCCATTAGTCAATTTTAGATTTCATTTTGACGGTTCTAAGCAATGGGAATGTGCCACATAGAGGAGTTGCATGTTAATGGTCCTTCAGTCATAGAGAGATGTTTCTATAGGGATGTTTGTCTTTTCTCATATTTCATTGATGGAGTACTATTTTGGGTCTGATTAACATGTTTGGTTTTTGATGGTTTCTCCATTTTTTTGATCTGAGCATACTATATTTTTTATAATCTTCTACTATTTTTGTGGAAAATACATTCCCTATTTTATGCCACCGTTATTTTCATTTGGACGGTAGTGGTAATGTGACCATCCCTCAAATATTTTCGTAATTTCTTCCTCCATCATGTATTTTCCTACATTTTTGACTAATATTCCAAATTTCATGATGATTCATCAGCTTTTCAAATTTATACCACCCTATATCAAATCAAAGCTTTTTATACATATTACCCCTAGGTAAAATATTATAGATACATATCCTCAAATAGTACCTAAAATTGGATGTAATTTCTTGGAAACCACTAACTCTACACTTCACCAAAATGTTAGGATATTATCCAATAATTTGGTTTGTCTTAAGGGCTCTCACAAAAGTATTCTTGGAAAAACCCCCAAAAATATACATAACGTACCTCATATACCAAATATAGAGACCCATTACCTTTAAAAATATTACAAAATTATTTTGAACCTAAAAACCAAAAAATAATATGAATTGATGAAGTGACCTTCCATCTTGGGGATAAATTGATCATAAAACAACAACATAAAAATTAAATAATATTTATATACATTAATATATTTAATGAACTTATATATCCTATTGATCTCATAAAACAACATAGGAAAACATGGGGAGTAAATAATCAAAATGGATGAGTTAATTAGCGTAATAAAGGAATGAACATGCTAATATTGCAAAACATGTGATTTAAAATGCATTATTTGATATTATAAATGAAGAGTTTCATGAATAGAAACATAGTTTCATAACATAATGAAAATGGAGTCATAATATCATGGAAACATATGATTGTGGAAGATACATAATATATGACCTATGCATAAGTCATGTATAATTTCCAAGACAACATAACATGGATAACATAGTCCCAAAATGGATTAAGTTTACTCCCCAATCCAATACACAATATCTCATGTGACAAAAACATTACACAAGTCATTAGAGAATTATTTGGGAGAAACCAACATACAGTTTATATTCTCATGTCTTCCAAAAATTCAAATTAATCAAAATATATAAGCATAAAAATTACCCATTTAATGAATGGGTTACATAATCCTGATTGCAACATAGTCAAATTGAATATCATAAAAAATTAAATTAAATAATAGATTAAAAAATCTTGGACGTTTTTATGTATGTAATGAATAAATATAAATAAAAATTATTCCCAAGATAAATGCATAAATAAAAAGTATTGGAGAAATAATTTTTCAAACATTACCATTATAAGAGTTTTTTTTGAAAAATGTAAGAGAATTATTTAAAGTCGGTTGGAGAATAATAATTATAATAATCCACAAATTAACTAAAAAGGTTTTTTAAATATTAAATTTTCAAAACATACCTAGCATTTTTTAAAAAAAAATTAATGTCGTGTAAAATGAAAATTATAAATAAAAATGGATGTTCGATTTAATCATAATTTCAAAACGAATTGAATTAAGAAGGGAACAATTAAAACATGTATATAGACATATTTTAAGGATGGATTAAGTTAGTGATGTGTGCATGAAAAATATATAAAGAATATTAAATAATTAAATAATAACAATTGTGTGAAAAAGTTATGTATGAGTGAGAAATCATAACCTCAAAAAAATAGGACAGATCTAAAGTGATTCCTAACCTTATGTTCGAAAATTAGTGTTCACTTTCATTTTTAATTTTGAATAATTAAATGAAATTCATTAATTACATAATTAATAACCTCCTATATATATTGTTTATTTACTATAATTATATTTTATTCACTCATAAAAATATATATGGTATATAAATCTCAATTTCACTATTTTAAATGCCTTTATTTCATGGTTCTTAGGTCAGATCCCCTAAGTTTGATTATAAATATTATTATAAAATGGGAATAAATTTTTTTAATTGAAATGAAATGATATTATTGACTGTATAGATATATAAATTTTCTCAAATACGAATATTGTTTCATAAATATGGAGAAATAATTTCATTAAAGTGAAAATGTGATATGAATAGTTCAATTAGGTGTTTTTTCTGGAAACTATGAACTAGTTTCATTTTATTGAATACAATGGGAATAAATTCATTATAATATGTGATAAAATATACAGTATACATATTTGGGTCATTATTAACTTTTATAAGTAGATTTAAACCTTCCATGAATGTGGTAATTGAAAATGAAACCACATCATCCATGTTGGTGGTGAACTAACAAAATACGGATAATAGTTTAATTTTTAGAATTAAAGTGGAATAAAAGATAATTCATGGTAGATTTTAAATTATAACTATAATATTATATTATATATACGATTCGGGAATTATTATTCCATGTCTTATGGGAGAGGTGAGGAAATGCTAGAAGAATAAAATAATTAGGAGGACGTAATTTGAGAATATTACCATTTTAATGTTATTATCTGGAAAAATAACTCTAGGCATAGGGAGTTGGTCTTTTGGTATGACTAGTCACACTAATACATGTGGGAGAGTATTAGTTTGTTAATTGCATAGAAATTTTGAAATATATAAATCATTTAATACATTAGGTGTAGTGGATGTGAAAGGGTTATATTTATATGGAGAGGAGATTAGTGTTTTTTAAATATTATAATCATTAGTTTATTTTTTTGGAAAAAGACTAAAAATAGTAGGATTATTATGAATATATATATAAAATATTCCAGATGAGTTCAAAATGATGGGTGATTACAATATCCCTTATTTAATTTATCATGTATTTAAATCATAATGTTAAATACAATATTTTAATATTTTTCTCTATTGACTAAAAAATTAACAATTGAAGAAAAATAACAAAATCTTAACTTTTCCAATTTTGAACATTTGTATAATGAAAACAAATACAATTTAGGAAAATAATTTTACCAAATGATAAATTTGGTTTTTAAAATTTAGTCTATAATTTATTTAAAATAACAATTTTAATATTATATTCAATTTCAAATGCATTTAAAATGTACTTATGGTATTATAATATTATAATATTTAAAAAATAATATTAATATTAATTTAAAATCACATTTTAGAAAATTAATATTTTTTTAAATAATTATATTTTTTAAGAATAAAAATATAATATTTATGGTATCCAAAATAAACAAACAATTATTTTATAAATTTTAATTTTTTTAATAGAATCATGATATTAATATGTCATGATCTAATGATATACGGTTCATAAATAGTATTTTACACATAAATAATTTATGATACTATTATAGTGGTCATGTTTCCATTCCATAGTGTCAAATTACTATTCCAATGGTTAGATTGCAATAATAATGATCAATATTTGAGAATGTCACATGGGATCCCCAATTCATATAAATTAGTCATATCTAATTCATAATTTAATTAGGTAAATATTAACTACAGGATATATAAAATTTTTATTTTCGTCTTTAATGTTGAATTACTAATATTATGTTTTATTTATATAGTTTTTCTCATGAGGGTTGTTGTTTTGGAGGATTGAGTAGATCCAATGTTTCATATTACAGATATCATATTTTCTATTTTTACCCCATTTTAATATTTTTTATTCTTATGGCCATGTTTATTTTCTATATCTAATATTCAAATTTTTATAATAATTTTTTTGGTTATACCATGGGGTGCATGTTATTTATATAATACTACATTTCTATGTATATCCTAATTAAATAATCAAATGGGAAATTTCATCGACAAAATTTAGGATGGTAACACAAATTCTTTCACAATATATAAATTTTTATTATTCTATTGAATGAAAAACAAAACATTCTGAAAAAGTGTCATCCTCCTAAATGTTAAATTATTTCTATAAAATTTATCCCCTTTCTTATTCTAATTAATCTATAGAAATTTACCATAAAAATGGGCATTGAGATCTATTTGTATCAAAATAAATTATATCATCAATATCTAAAAGATAAATTTTATTCCCTATAACTTATCTAAATGAAATTTTGCATTCTATTAAGTTATTTTCACCAAAATATTTCAAACCAATTACAATAGATAAACTGTAATCCATAGAGACATGAATCCAATTTTTTTGAATGATTTATATCATTATTTATTACTAATTTTTTGGTGCTGAAAAAAGAGAAGAGAACCACTCCATACATTCCACTGGATATGAACATAACGAACAATGTACAATGGATGAGTGTCTATATGATCTTCTGATAAAATTTATTGGAAAGATCCATAATAGTATCAAACGATGTTTTTAATAATAATCACATCATACCAATTTTTGAAACAAAACTATGATTAAAACCTACCTAATAGCCACATAGTCTTTTAAAGTAAACGTAAAAGAAAAATTAAAACAAACAAAAATTCATTACATTGTTCTGAATGATGTCTTAAATCTATAGGAGAATACATAAATCATTTTTTTATAAAATATACATGAGAATAAAAAACTCATGATCTACTTCCAAACAATAAATTTTTTTTGAGATATGGTTATGTCAAAAACTCCCACTAATAAAAAAAATAGTTGACAAAAATAAAATTATATACACTCCGCCTAGTTTTTCCAAAACCATTTTTATAGAGTTATTAATCTGGTGAACATGTTTCACCAACCATTGAGATTAAAAATAAACTTCCAATTAACTTGTGAAACCTAAAATTAATTATTTAACCACAATATGTAACCGATAAATCATATAACATTGAAAAAACCCTTGAATAGAGACATAATATTAGTGAAAATAACTGAGAGATCTTCATCTGATAGACTTTATCTAATAAAATCTACCTAATAGACTCTACATGATGAACCATACACCCCACTCACTAATGTCTCCCCACATAAATCCTCTATTCAGTCATCTCTATCTGATCACCTATATGTGATCAACACTTTTTATAACATTGGTTTTGTGAACCTAACGAATTTCAACAGAACCCAACTATATCTTCTATTGTATTCTTCCATTACTAAACATAAATGGATACAACATTATTTTGTTTTGAATTCCCAGGGTAGGATGAAGGGATATAAAATTTATTTTTAGGGATGTAAGCAATGAATTTTTATATTTTTTTAAAATTAAAATTTAATATATATTTAATGTATTCATCTAGTTTTCCAAAACTGCTAAACTTGATCGATCCTTGGTGATGTGATCCATTATAACATATATCTATGTTATAAGTTAAACACCAACTCTAGGTTTTTGGATTTAGGGTTTTGGAATTTTTATAGTATAATGTCTATATAGAGTTTATTTTGAAACTATTACATCTGTTATGTGTGTGTTTAATATGGAAATGATATTTTAATTTGCATAATTTGATATTATTTTTAGAAACCTTATTGAAAGGATGTGATAAATTTATACTTGGTCAATATAGTCGAATTTTTTTTATTACCTTAAATAGAATATCAGAATGAAATTCTAGAATGTGGGTAAATAATATTTTTAAAATATCTATTTTTTACTTTTATGATGTAATTAATTTGAATGAAATGTATTTTTATTAAGAATTTCAATTATTATAAAATTTTGTGATTATTTTGAAATCATTTTTATGTTGATATGATTTCCAAGTCATGTTAATTGAAATATAAGTATGAAAATGCAGCCATTGAATTGATGTTATTAGACGATGCATTATTTCATTATCATGATAATAATATTTCTACTGTGAAAATTTGTGGTTACGACTTTATTTTATGGGATATGTTTGCGGTATATTATAATTTATAATTATTTTGGATGTGAGTAAAATATTTATGTTGTGCACATAAATTTTCTCAAATGATATTTGTGATTAATGAAATTTGAAAGAATCATAATTAAATAACTATTATATTATGTGGACGTTGACTGCCAAATGGGGAAATATTAATATTGAATTGGGTTATTTAATATTTATTGTAATTTTTTTGAATTAATTATACTAAACATATTTGTGTTAATTTGTCAAATTGAATGTTGAAATGAAATGTTATATGTGTATTAAGAATGATGTCTGGAATTTTATTCACTTTTATAATGATAATTTTTAATTTGTTTGTATCATATTATTTGAAAGGTTGGATTATTATTATAAATAAATAAGTGAATGAATATTTTTTTAATTATATTAATTAAAATAAAATAGATTATTTTTAAGGGTGTAAAAAAACAGGGGTTATTTTTTTGATAATTGATGTTTTGGTTTAAAATGGTGATTTTTAAAATAATCCATTTTTAATGAATGATGTATATTTTTATTTTTATTAAAAATTATTTGATAAATAATTATTAAATTGAATGTTTTTTTGGTATTAAATATTTGAAAATTTTCATTGCATGATTTTAATTAAAACATGTCTTTATGGAATTATAGTGTAATGGTTGAAATTTTAATAAAAGCTAATTTTTTGTGTAGAAATTTTTTTCTTAGGTGTACACATTATGGAATGTTGCTAACTTGATTTAATAAAATACATTATTTTGATTATTTTTAGTTATAATTCAATTCTGTTTACATGTAATTTTGGTATGTGTTGATTATATTAGTAATGTATTAACATGTTCAAAATTTTTAATGGAATAAAAGGTCATTATTTTATTGTAATTGAAATTATTTTCCAATTTTAACTAAACAAATTATTTTTTACTGATAAATTATTTTAGGAACATTAATTCTATTTTAATGTTAATATGATAAAAAAATATCAATTTAGTCATAAAATATATAAAAGGTGTATCATTAATTCTTTTAGGAATTTTTATTGATCATTAAGCTATGTAGGGATTCATTAAAATTTCTATATGTTTTTAATGAGTTGTTATATGTTTATATTTTGATGTGTTGGAGTTGATTGAGCATTTATTATATGTTAAGATATATTAAAAATCTGTTGTTCCATTTGTGTTTTGGTTTCAATTATATTTGATGTGTACTGATTTTAATTCGAAAAATCATATAACCAGGAGAAACCTATCTGGTCCATAGTGTAGGTATTCAAAGGATGTTAATTTTTTAAGTATATATGTTTTACTTTATTTGGGATGTGGAAAGTAGTTCCATGACACAAGATGCCACTTGAGGATGAGAAGCATTATATTGAGGATATTGTAGTGCCCCAAGTTTCTGGATTAATTTTTTTGGAAATGAATTTTATTATAATTGTTATAATTTGATTGATATATCATTTATTGGATAATTTTATACTTTTTTATTTTGGTAAATTATTTTTTTGTTCATATATATTTTTTGGGTGGTTAAAAACAATAATGGGGATATAATTATTTATTTTTGGGAAAAAATTAAAGTGTAATTTGTTTATATATATATATATATGTATGTATATATATATGGTATTAATAGTTGTTATTAATTAATAATAATAATAATAATTGGATGATATTATTATTATTTAGAATTAAATTAGGTTTATTTTTAAAAAATCATTTTAAAATTGGTGAGGAGTGGGATGAATAAGAGGGATAAGAAAAAATGTAAAAAATAAATATAATGTTGGGGATTGAGTGAAAATTTTATGTTTTGTGAAAAATAAAATATTAAATACGAGAAAAAAAATAAAGGAAAATGGTTTAATGGATGAATGTATTAAAAATAGTGACAGGTAAGTATTGCTCTCACTAAAGAAGCAATAACACGTGGTGTAAAAGTTTACCTCTATCCTCTTTATCCCAAGTTTATTATCCTCCCTCTATATATAAATATTAAATCTCATTTATTAGAAAAATTCTTCGATATGGATTGGAATTGTAAAGTATTAGGTGAGATCGATTCATATCATAGAGAGGATGTTAATAACAATGTTTGTTTTCATAGAGATTAATTTATTTTCTCTAGATTTATTTAATTCTGAATTTGGAATAATAATTTCAAGTAATGAATATTCTCGTGATTGATGTTATTATTTGAATCACCCATTTGTGGTGGAATAACACCCTATATTTTATGTTTAATGAATTTAATGTAGTTGTCTCTATATTGGGATTATTTCTCTTATATTACCCTCAGTATATGGATTTACGTCAATTTTATTTGTTATCTTATCTTTAAAATTCATTATAAATTATTTATTTATTCTCAACACATTATTCAATTTAATTTTTTTTAATGATATGTTTTATTAGTTTTTCAAGTGCTTTTCTCTTTAAAAACATGTTTCGTTCACATGAGGTGTTATATAGAATGTTTTAAATAAGATTTTGATTCAATTCATATTTTGAAAAAGTAATAATTTTTTAATGATGTTTTTTTCTTGTATGAATTATTTTTATTAATGGTTTTTGATTATATGGTTGAAAAAATTTCATATATTGTGAGATTTTATTGGTCTATGTATGTGAAATATTGGGTATGTGTGTGGGTGACCTGGATGGGTGCTAATCTAACTTAGTTGGTGAACTAGGTTGGGGATATTTCTAGTTATATATAATGTTTCAAGGGGATTGGATATATTTATATGTTTATGATGGAATATTAATATCAAAATTGGAATTTCATGAAAAAAATATCACTTTCGAAAAGATTAATATTCAATAGAAAACATAATGATCCACTATGGAATCGTATAGTAATAATGACTTTTTTATACATGCATACTTAAAAATGGTTCATTAGTGAAATACATCATCTCTTACTATGTCCATATTTACTAAAAACCTTCTAGTTCTTACCATACATAAATTCATTCTACAAATCCTGGAGTTGAAAAACATAATAATGGGTGTGTTCAGATGCTTAGTAACGGTATAAAAGAGATATATCAATGATCACAAAATTGTATCATGAGAATAAGGGTATGATATCTTGAGATTATACTTTTAAAACCATAACATCTATATCAGGGATCATAATATTGATTCTTGGAATAAATTGGTATAGTTCATAATACTTTAATTATAAAGGGATAAAAAATCTAGGAGAGCATAACGTTTCATAATACATTGATTCCAAGCATTCATATAAGTTTTGAAAATAATTTCCATAGATGCTAAGTCAAATTTCCATGACAATAATAGTGGCATGAGATATGTACCCAAACAATCATATTGGTGAATTTTCACACATAATATTATCATAGTAGAGAAATTACATGACGAAATTGGGTTCATTCCCCATTCCAGAAATATTAATCTCATGATATTTCAATATTTTTCCAATTCATTAGAGAGATATATAGGTCTCCACCATGAAATAATATAACAATATATATAACAAAATACCATAAAACATTAATCATATATTAACACAAATAATTTAATTGTGTATCAAATAATTTTCTTCATAACATGTCGTATGGAAATGAAATGATTTACTCAAGAATTTATCATTTATTCCTAGCATAACCTGTCTAAAAGTAATGGGTTTCATAATCATAATTCATGGAAAAGTAATGGATTCCATAAAAATCATATCTCCATAATCATAATCCATTATTTGAAAAGATAAGGATTTTATTTTTGGATCTATCATTAGTAAATCATATATAACATGAATAGATTTCATGCTAGATGGAATATTATTTTAAAAATGACATAGAATATTTATTGAAAAAACTATCAATAACCCTTGGAAATCACATACTAAAAATCAAAATAATATCCAAATATTAAAAAAACATTTCTATTAGAATTAACATGTATACATTTAATGTTATTTTTAATTCTATGAGTGGTCATGATTGTATAAAAATATGGTTATGATGTACATGTTAAAAGAAATATTCCTTTCAAATTTTCTATAAAAATTAAAAAGTAATGTCCAGGAAATAAAAATAACATTCCATCAAAAAAATTTTAAAATTATATATTGTGTTAAAATTTATTTAAAATATTCTTTATTGTAAAAAAATTCGTTAAAACCTTATTTTAAATTGTTGATAATGATGAAAAATGAATTTTTACCGAATAGAGAAATGGACTACATTTTTCTTATAGAAATTATTTTTCTATCTTGATTTAATAATGTTTGGAAAATGAAAGAAAATAATCATTATCTAGAAATAACTTTAGGATATGAAAATTCATGTGTTTCATTAGCAGTGTATCATAATATTTTATCATCAGTATCTTATCATAAATAATCTCATCAAATAATAAGATTTAAATAATAAACCATAACATCGAGTCTCAATGTTCATCATACAAGTTTGAAAATATTATATAATAAATATAAGTTTATTATACATATATTATGGGGCTATAATCATATATATCATAACATATATTATTTAATAAAATAATTTTATCACCCATTTATTAAAAATTATTTTTTAAAATCACTAAGTTGGGTTATCACTACTTTTTCATTCATGTATGTATTGGTTCGGTAGTTTTTAAAATTGTACAATGATTATTCTTCCATCATCTCTATAATTTTTATCCTGATATAAATATATGATATAATTATTATATAAAAATTTATATTCATCCAAAAAAAATATAGATTATGAAATGAATTACACCGTTCATGGAGATGACAAAACATATGTACGTATAACCCCTATATTCATTACATCAAAGGATAGAATGAAAGAAATGTATATATTAAAAAACCACTCCATAATAATTCAAATTTCATATATTTCATATAAATTCAATAAATATTTCCTTATTTCCATAAATTTCAATGTGAATTTAAAAATGTATCACATCACAGGGTGGAGATGGACGTCCACATGTATACACGAGCTAAATTAACAATTTTCCACATATTGTATTATAAGACGTTATAAGTGATAATATAAGTAATTAAGTATAATTATATCACAATTATTATGTACAAATGATAATTACACCACTATTTCTATGAGTAAGTGTTGGTGATGGACAACAAATTACATCGAGGTAGTAGTCCACCATACACATAATTGATAGTTTCATTTCTCATTTGAATTAGGTGGAGAAAAATATTAGTTATGAAATAATTATAAAAAAAATTTCAGATTATTTGAGATACTCATTTTTCTATTCCATAAAATTTTAATAATATTATATGGTGGTGGAATAAGAAATATAACTAAAAATGATCTTTTAATAACCATACATATTATTCAAAAGACAACCACAGGTTTGCAACAAAATCCATATTAAAAAGTTTCAATAATCAAAATTAGGAATATTGTAAATAAATTGTAAAATAGGAAGATATTTATACTAGGTACTCGATGAACTAAAAGGGTAATGACGTTTTAATTGGATAGGGTAAGTATTCCTTTTTATATGTTGGGGATTGGAAACACATGCGAATATTGAAATGAAAAATTAATACCCAAATTTTACACATGAAAAAGTCCTAAAAAATGCATCATTATTGATCCATAGAAGAGATAAAAATGTATATAAAATAGGAATTTAAAACGTTTATGGTTATTTTACAACCTATCAATTATATTTAACCACTAGTAAACCTATTTTAACCATATCCATGGTAATTAATTTTTAAACATTAGTAATCATTATGTGAAATTTTATTTTGAAATTATTATATAAAACTTATTTATTCTAATTCAATAGTTGGACTTCATTTTATTTCAAATTAAATTCAAGGATTTTTAAATAAATTGATATAAAAGTAAACCGAGAGACGCGATATAAAAATCGTTTTCCAAATAAAATACTTTTAAAGTGAAAAAAAAATTATTAAACAATTTTATAAAATTGATTATAAGAACCTAAATTGAATTATTATTAATAATAATGATTCAATAGACCAAATTATATTTTTATGATCATCTAAAAAAATTTAAAATCTATATTATTTAAATGAAAATGTATTTTTTAATAATCATTATTATTTTCACTATTTATAGAAATATTAATATTTTTAGATAATTAAAAAAAATTAATAAAATATTAAAATTTCCTGTCGATTTAAATAATGAATTTTTTTTTAAAATAAATTCTCTAAAATTAAAAAAAAACTATTTTATTATTTTTTAACAAAAGTATATAAAAAATATTTATTTGAGAAAAAAGTGTTTTCCAAAAATATAAGGACTTTAGAAAAATAATTTACTTTTTAAATAAAAAAATTCATGTATACATGATCATTATATTTAATTTTGAAGTTGAATTTTTTATTCCTACCACCATGTTTATGTTCTTGTATATAATAGTTATATTTAAATAACAATATTAATCGAATATTATGGTTTGTTAAAAATTGATCTTCTGTGTTATAAATTTAATAAAAGAAATTAAATTTATTATATTTTTTTCAAGATATCTATGAGTATTACATTATAACCCCTTAAATTTCAACTTCTCCCTCAAAATTCTATTTCACTGATACAAAAAATGAGGTTAATTTGACATCATCACATACTTAGGTTCCCATGTCAGTTCTTACCATTATCAGTTTCACCAAAACACTTTTACCATGTAAGTGGTCTAGTTTCATAGTCATATATCCCTATAATCTCGAATCTACATAGGTTTTTATTGATATGAATGATAATTATTCAAATCTATAATATTTGAATTTAGTACATGTGCAGTATCATGTATGTACATTCTCATGAGGTATAACTTTTAATTTTTCATATAGAGAGACACTAATCTGTTCCTTAAGATGGTGGTTCACATGGCCCCATGTTCTTCTCTCAGAATTCAAGAGGATTCTAACTAGTAGTGAGGTTCCATGGTGGTATATTGGGGAGGTTATATCCCCATATCAAAGTATCATTAAGGAAAATATAATAAAAATAAATAGATGAAGTAAAAAATATAAATAACATCATAGAGAAAATGAGTTTAATAATCAAAAATCAAAGACAAATATCAATATAATGCTAATAATAGTAAAAATTCATATGCTGATTCACACCCAAAATGAATTACTGTAATGATGATGTTAAAATTGGAATATTGGGGTTATAGAGTGAATTTTTATAATACATTCTATATGAATATAAAAAAACAAAAAACATCTCCACTAGTATCATGATCATATTATTACTCCTCTACTCCCATGATCCCATTACCTATGAAAAAAATATCAGCTGTCCATCATCCAAAACTATACCTTGTCGACACATGAAATCATGAATACGAATCAACTTCATTGTGTGGACTAATTAGGGATTGAGGTGTCCTCGGTAGTCCACAACCATGTATTTGTAGAATATTATATCCAATGTATATATTATAATTGTGGGTAGGTATAAAAAATAATAAAAGATACTGAGAACTCAATATTAGTTGTCTCAGGTTCCTATAAAACACTTGATAGTCTCTACCTAGTTTTTTAAAGATAAGGATAACTCTGAATCATTTACTATATCTATACATTTATATGTAATAACATATAATAATTGTATATGTATATAAATTATATATTTCAGGAAAGATAAATGAATATTCATAGATACTAGGTGGTAGATGGACCCAGGATGTAACTTTAGCATCCATTCATAGCCAATTGAGCTATAAGCTCTACTAAGGGTACGGAACTTGAATCTCATAACAATGGGAGATGTCATGATTTTTACAAATGATATTGGGTTTAGTCTTCATGTCCAACACCTGAGATAGAGGGGTGAGTCATTGTGCCCCAAACATGATGTATGCGATTGTGGAATGTCATTCCCACTATCCATGTAAATAGTGTGATACACCATGCTCAACACCCAACATTAAGGGGTGTGAAATTCCCTGTTCCACAATCCCCTTAAAAATTTACCAACAACCAATATCCGATGAAAAATAATAATAATAATATGTAATTTCCATTTATATCATTTACATTAATTTATTAAAGTTGAACCATGATATTCATGCTATAAAAATTATTTATCAATAAAAAACAAGTGATATGGTTGTACCATTCACATTCATAAATTTAAATTATACCATTAAAATTTTAAACAATGTATAATCGAATTTGAGGTCAATCCAAAACACATATTAGGTGGTTGGTCCCTTAAATATCTATATGACAGGGTGAAATTAATAAAAAATACCCAAAAGGGGTGGTGATCAATAAGTTAAACATACTATAATTGTTTAACATGAGTCTATATTAGTATCATAAGATGGAAAAATTAACTAGAAAGGAAAAACCAATTTTAATGAACCTCATGGGAAAATCCATAGTGGAAAATATATGAGAATTCCATTAAAACACCTAAAATTTTAGGAAAACATACTCAAACCCCTACCTCTAGATAATGTAAAACTCCTTGTCTTATATTGGATTCAGGTTGATGTAGATCACAAGACATCACTCGAATTGAAAAATTCCCTAAAAATAGTTTCTATATGATCAGATGAAAATATTGTAGGAGGTGGAGAGTGAAACTAATAAAGGAAGGAAGGGGATTCAATATCATACCATAATATATATGAAAAATATAATGATTAAAGAAATAGTTTCTACATGAGAATATGTATTCAAATCCTTCAATGTATAATGGAGGAAGAACATAATTTAATAGGGGATGATGTGTGAGCTAAGGGTGGAAAATAATGGTTAAGCATAATGGATGTGAGAAAAAACATCCTATTTCCCTTTTTTAAGAGAATACTTAGTTTGGTCACACTATTGGCTAATCGTTACGCTAAATCTTTGCCAACAACTACCCATGGAAACCCCTTTCATGTGTTGGCATCACTATTTGACTGTATTTGAACAACCCATACAAAACCCCACAATTAAGAGTTTTTAATCACACTCACTAGCATGTTCCGTATTATTCGTGGTTAGAAATAATAATTTCCCCTTTTATCCAAATGAAAAACCATTCATGGTATTTCCACACTATGCATGATCATGTGAATGTTTTGGTCAATCCATGTTCCTGCCTAATTACTCAAAAACATGAATCATTATATTCTAAAAAGGCCATAATATTTCTTGAAACCATTTTTAGGCATTTAGTGTGACATCTAGTTAAATTTTTATAGGTGTTACTAAACAATTTTTTGATATAATTTTCATTGGATCTTATTTATCAGTTCTTTTATTGAAATTTGTAAAATTTTATTTGTTTTATAGGATATGAAAGTTTACCTCATGGTTTTCCAAAATATTATGTCCCCTAGTGAAAACTGTACAACCCTATAAAGTGAGAGTTTTCATGGCTTGTTCATGGTTTGACAAACTATGAACCCACATAGTAGAAACTATTCACCAGAGTATATGAGTTCATTTATAAGGAACACATTTTTTTAACCTTTCAGCCCATCAAATTTAACCATGTGTGTGAGATATTTTCTTAGATTGACTTATTGATATTATTCCACATCATCCGTCATTACAGGATCCTATTGTGGGTATTGAAATTTGAAAGCATTTTTAATTTTTTGTTTTTCTGTTTGAGTTCTCTCATAAAATTATATCCATGATTTTATTGTTTTGATTGGTATATATTTAACATTATTAATGAAAACCCAATTTGGTACGGATTAGAATTGTAATATGAATTGGAATGGATTTTTGTAAAAATCCCAATTGAAATTGAAGTGTAATTTTGGTGTTTTTCTGAAATTTAGTGTATTTATTGAAAATTTTGAAAATTTATTTCACAAAACTAAATAAATTGAATTTATTAAAACCTATGATTGTTTTTTTTTTAAAATTGAATGAATTAATGATATAGGGATGTTTTGGTTTTGACATTGTATAAGAATATTGAAATTTAATACTAGGAAATTGATTTGTAAATAAAGATTGATTTTAAATGGGATAATTTTCCCATTATGGATTGATTTATCAAGAACATGCAGACCTGGGTGTTTTTTTGGTTATCTGGGAAAAGCATGATATGATGATAATTAAATAGTTATTAAATTAGACTAACTACACTAACAAAAACCTAGTTCAATAGATCATCTCTTTAATGGGATGTTGATGAGTCTAATTAGTCATGAAAATGAGTGATTTGTGTACACATATTACAGTGATATTTGATATGATATATGACATTATCTTATAACTTGGAAGTATCCTACCTCAGACAATAATAGTAATGTGATTTTGGTGATAGTTTAGATATATATATCTATAATATATTATTAATTTTTTTTGTCATTCCTAGCGATTAATATAAGTGATTTTATATAAAATTATTCTTTAATCCATATTTGAAATTTTTTCAACCAATTTGAAAAGATGACATGTTTTTAATACCAAATTTAATTCCATTATTTTTTTTAAATTGAAATAATGATTTAGTTTATTATTATGGAATCTATTTTCCAACACCACATGAGTCCCTACCAGGATTTATAGATCACGACATAGCTTTTCCTTTAGTAATTTTTAGATTTCATTCTTATTGTTCTATGAAATGGAAATGTGCCTCTTAGATGTGGTGGACGTTATTGATCCTTCGGTCATTGAGGGTTGTTTCCTTTGAGATGTTTTCTTTTGGAATATAACATTGATGATGTACTATTTTGGGTTTGTTTCACATGTTTGGTTTTTCATGGTTTCTCCATTATTAGGTTCTGAGCATACTAACTTTCTCCCTTATCTTCTCCTATTTTTTGGAAAATTCACTCCCAATTTTATCTTGTACGATTACAAATTCCTATAAACAACTCTTGGGGATCAAGAACACCTGCCAGGCCATGTCAGAGCTAGATCAGTTCCCATCATTCTAGGGAATCAAGACTAGTTTATTAAAATTTTGTATAACTAGATCATGGTTGATCCATTCCTTGATATCAGTATGTAGTTTGGAGTATCTTTTTAGGGCTTAGGAGGTAGTTTTGTGTGATTTTATGGAAAAATACCATCACAATAATCCTTAAGTCACCATTGGTGGGTTTTTAATGTAATCGTGAGGAATAATGTGATATAGTAATATTATTTTCAATAAATTTTATTTGGTTAGTGTGAAATCCAATTCTAAATATATTTTTTGATTGGATCGATATTCTGTTTACTCTTTTTTGATTTTTTGATCAGATTGAAATATTGATGTATTTAATATTTCTTTCTGAGGTTGTGTATCATCATTCATTTGATGAGATTTCTTAATTGGATCCCAGAGGAAGCTTCTGATGAACCACATAAAGGTCATCCACTCATTGACCATAATTGTATAGAGATTATTATGAAATGTTTCTATGATATGGGATAAGAACCTACACCAATTCCCATTCATGTTCATTCTAATGAAACTCATTGATTGAATCTCTTAATGATTCATAGTCTCTTCTTTTTCAGAATCCCTTACATTCCAGGGATAAAATAATCCCAAAAAGGCAAAGGATTTGTTGAGGAATACATAACATTTGATTGAGTTCCTTGAAATTCAAGATTCGATAAAGTTGAAACGTTCCACAATCATAATAGATGGACCAAACTGAAGATGGTGGTATATAATGGTTAGGGAGAAAAATAATTCATTTTAAGAGTGGAATAACTTTATATTTATTATCACTAAATAGTTCCTTCCAGAGTCTATGGTCCCTGATAAGGATAAGGAATTAAATTTGAGTAGGATGATAGGACTTTGAGGGAGCATTCATTCCACATTTTTTATCATGTGTATTTTTTAAATAAGATGGTATATGATGAGAAGAAGAAAAATATATGGTTCAAGATGGGTCATTGTCATGATATTCTCTCCCTGGTTTTCTTTACCAATATTTCCTCCTATGCTAATACACTGGATATGGAATTCATAGTTAGCTTGACAGGGTTGGTAAAACATGGTTGATTTGATTTCATTTTTCTCCCAGTGGTAGTATATGTGTTACCATAAAGGGAAGAGGAAGATTGATGATTCTCTTAGAGGTTATTGATAGAAGTGTTCTTATAGACCACTTACAGTTCTTGGATGAGTCCCTTTGAATGCTACAAATGTAGAATTCCTGGTAATTTGAATTAGGTTTGAACTGAATCACCCAAGATTTGTAGCTCCTATGGGTGATCAGAAATCATATAGAAGACATTTTATGTCTTTTAAACCCCAAGTAGTTACATGGGATAATTTTAACCTAAAAGTACTATAGTGAGCTATGGGGCTTCATGAACAAAGGGGTTCTTGCCACAGAAATCCTAAACAATGATTCTTCCCACTGTGGATGATTATCCATATATAGATGATACAAGTCTAGTGACTATGAAATATACCATCAGTATGAAATCGTATTTATTCAATTATTTATTTGAAACTAGTGCATCTCATTCATTTATATTGAATCGTATAGTTATCTTGGTAAATAATCATATTGATATCTTATCATATGTGATGTATATTACTAAATCCCTTGGAATAAAGAGATAGTAGTGTCTCTATTACTATACAATTTATATATCTTTATCATAAATTTAACATTCACATGATTTTTATGTTCTCAATATGAATCCAATATTTTTCACTTTTGGGATGGATTAGATTATTGATAATAATATAAGAATTGACAGATATCTTTGATGTGACTCCATTACTACACATGATGGGGGGTTACATTTATTTTTAGTAGAATGGTACCCCAGGATGAAATGATATGGATCTGGTTATCCATAGTTTGGAAAAGTAAAATCAGTTTATTCTTTGGATTCAGTATATTGATATTCGAGTGATGGTCTCCCTCTAGTTTTCTTTATGATTACAAATGTTTTTATTTCTTAATTCTCTATATTATCATGTGTAATGGTAGTAGTTTTTTCTGTTGACTTATTCCCTAGTACCCTACAAATATAGATTTATTCTTAGTACATGGAACCAAATGAGATGAAATAGTTGAAGACACGGTTTAATGATCTGTTATATAAAGTATTGTTAACACCTGAGTGCATCATCATGGGAATGATCTATTCATTTACTATGATATATGATTGAATAATGTGATTTTTTAATTATTATCAGTAACTCCAAATTGTTATTATAAATAAGATGTATCTATTTATTCATTTAATGATCCTTTTGACTAGTGGAATTGGGTGAAGTGGTTCATGAACCTGGATTTTGATTTGTTGTCGCCAGTTTAGAATGAATGTTTCTACTATTTAGAAATCCATATTCGAATTGAGGCATGGCCATTATGATTATATTTTCATGAAATTTGGTCAAAACAATACTCTTTCATTCTATATGGTCTTGTTGAATAAGATCTTCCATGAGTATTTTGATACATTCATTGTGGTACCTTTGGATGAAATGTTGGATGACTATCAGTCTAAGGAGGATCATGAGTGTCATATAAGAGAATTTCTTTATATAATTATAAATCGAAAAACATATTCCATGATATTAAATTTTGATTTCGATATTTAGGAAGTGTATCTCATGGGACATGTTTTATCGGGACATGGTATCTCAGTTGATCCTAAGAAAGAGAATGATATTATTACATGGGAGTAACCGTGTATTGTTTTTGAGATTCAGATATACTTGGGTTATTAAGGTATTATTTCCAATTTATATATAATTTTCCTAATATAGGTTATACATTGACCTATCTCACCTAGAAGTGGGCTAATTTCAATTTAGATGATAGATATTAGAACTATTTTTTTATCAGTAATGTATGTTGAATGTTTCACCATTATTAACTCTTACAATTATATGGAGGTTCTATGTGATTGTTTATGATGAATTTTCATAAATTTGGGGATTTGTTCTTATGAAGGGTGCACACATGGTAGAATTAGGCACTCAGAAGCATAGGATGGACACAAATAATTACCTGACACCTGGCTTTGAACCGAAAACTATGATGCAAGTCTATATGAGTTGGTGGTATTATCTTTTTAGTGAAAGGATTTCCATGTATTATAACCATAAGAGGCTCAATTGTATATATTCTAATTAATATTTGAATCTCAATATGAGGAAATGTGTGGATTAGTGGTAATATTTTCATTTCCAGATATACTATAAACCAGAGAACATGAATGCCATTTCTGATGATTTGAGTTGGTAAACTCCAACCGGTTCCATGAAAGATCATTTGACAATTGGAACCGAAATTATCTTTTTCAATGTTTCATATATTAGTTCTAGAAAAAAGGGTTGTGGATATCTTTGATAGTGTTTTGTAGACCCATGTTATTCTTGAGATGTTTCTTCTGGAATAATGGCTTGGTGATGCAATTAATAGAAGTATGATCTCTTTTATGGTGGGGAGACCATTCAAAAGTGGACATTATCCATGGAGGGTATTCTATTTTTTCCAAATATCCTTGTTGTGACATTATCTATAAGTTAATATGTTATGGTATAATTTCATAATTCCCAATGGGATGTGCACCTTGGAACCTCAAAGATGTTTTATGATATGCGACATTGATTTTGGTTTATAGGTATGAGATGTCGAATTTCTGATTTTTTTCCCTCACTATTATACCTTCCAAAATGTGAAGCTTGATCATGAGAGAACCACATGTAGTCATCAACTACTTCTAGTACCGACCTGTAAGTTGGATGAGATATATTTGGTAATTGGGTTGGTATTCCACATATCCCTATAATAATGAATGTGATATGGGTTGTGATTTATAGGTAGATGATATTAACTCACATTATACTCATTCCTGATAAAAAAATTTAGGAGATTGGAAACCAATATGTGAATGAGAGTATTCATTTTCCTGGAATTACATCGGCTATATTCGATGATATTTATGTGCACACAAACATTTTTAGTGATTCCTTCAAGAGGCTTTGTGATCATAGGTTCATTTGAGCATGAAATACCATTTGTAGATGGACGGTAATATGGAGAGGGATATAAAAATTGTGAGGATATGATTCATTCACATGTACTCAATTTTTCTGGACCTTGGGATGAACATTTGGGACTATTTGAGTTTCTTTATACCAATAGTTTATAGTCTAATATTAGAAAAGTTACATTGATGGACTTGTATGACTAGGCTAAAAAATACAAATTTTTTTATTAATAATTAGTTAATATACATTGGTTTTCCTAGGATATCCATGAGATTATGGAAGAATTAAATTTATTGTTAATAGAATTTTTGCTGCACTGACCTTGTAAAAATCCCCTATTGACCGTTTTCATCGACAATTTGAATTTTTTTTGTTCATGAATGGGATCTTTAATTTTTCTCCCCATTTGGTTCATCAATGTACTAGGTAGAAGGGAAAACATGATTCTCATTTTTTGGGAAATTTTTATTTGGTTGTAATGTTGATGAAAGTGGATTACAATTTAGAACAACCACCAGTGGTATTGTTAAAACCTAATGTGTTTCATGTATCTTATCATTGGATGTATCTTTCAGATCCATCTTGTGTTTATAGTTGGTGTGAACTTCCTATTAAGACTAATTTATTCACGATTGAGCATCCCGTTAGGATTATATATTCTAATAAAATGTTTCATTGTGGGAGTAAGTTACATTTGTTTCATGTTGAATTGAATCAAGGTTCTTTTATGTATGTGACTTGAACGTGTGAGACAATGATGAGAGAGCATTGACATTATCTCTTTGATATGGAATATTTTGAATGGATTTCTATGGACATGATGTTTCTAGGGTTTCAATGTTGTAAAAATTATTTACATTTATTCTGGTACTCCTCGACCCCAAATTGATATATTTTTCATTGTACGTTGTTTAGGGGTTATTTAGGTGGAATTTGGAAAACTTTGGAGGTTTTCTTGGCTGTTCATTCTTGGCACAAAATTTTTCCAAAATATGTGATACGTAGTGAAATATATGAAGCCATAGAATTTTATTGTATGACTGATTGGAACATGATTTGAAAATCTATCCACCGACCTAGTATAATACTTGAACCCTAGTGTAGGGGAAAATTGTAAGAGTTCACTTTTTTTCTAACCATGTGGCCCTACCCAGCTAACTAAGAACATGAAAAATATTATAATAAAAATTCATTTAAAATTTCCTGAACACCTATATTTTTCTTGATCAAATCCAAATCTAACTAATAATAATTATTTATCTATAAAATCATTCTAATTTTTTATGAAACCTCGATGGTCTCCTCCGGGAGGATAATTGAATGGTTTATCACTTTTGATCTCTTTTGGTTAAGTGAATATTCTCTCATGATAGTTCATATATTCAATCATTATATAATCCATATAACATATTAGATAAACATTTAATTGATGGACCGAATCTTGTATTGATCATATCATTATATTTGGTTTTTTTTCGTGATCTCCACCATTATCGTTATTTGATTGGGAATCCTATACCAAGTGTTGTTATTTGATTATGGGAAGAAAGGTAGACAGTTCCATTAGAGTTTTTACATATAATTATATTCCTTTATTTCTTGATTTATTTGATATGTATATCAATTGTTTTTTTAAAACCCATTTTTTAATGAATTAGAATTGTAATATGAAATATAATGGATTTTGGCAAAACCCGAAAATTCCAATGGAATTAGAATTTGTGGTGTATTTATAATTTGGATGAATTAAAGAAATTTTTTGAGAATTTATTTTTAAAAAATATTTAAATTGAATTTATTAAAAATATGATTTTTTGTATTAAAAATTCATGAATTGACGGAAACCCCATCATATGGTTGTGTGACAGAACTGTCCTAATGGAATTCAAAAGTATGAAATTTAATTTTAAATGATGTTTGATTGGAAATGAGGTTATTTCACCATTATTAATTGATTTATTGGGATCATGGTAGAGTGGGTAGTTAATGGATTATTCTGTAAAATCAGACTTTGGTGATAATTCCATAGAAATGTATTGATATTGAAAATTATTACAAAAACATTGTTTGATAGATCCCTAATGAGATGTTGATTAGTTTAATTTACACTAATCTTGTGAGAATTCTGAAAACATTTTTCCATGATCATTGATAATATATGTGTGATAATCCATGAAATGAGAACTATCATAACATAGGGTGAATAACCATGGAGTTTTGTTTTGAATTTTTCTTATATGTATAATGTTTATTATGTAACAATTTTACTTCTTCCTAGTGATTTATATAAATTGTTTAAAAAGGTTTTTTTATTACATGTTTGATATTATTTCAATCATTTTGAAATGGAATAATGTGTTTCTTATATTAAATTTTAATTTTATGACCTGTTTTATTTAAATTGAAAAATTATTTGTTTTAATATTATAGAAACTATTATGGAACACTTCGTGAGTCCCTATATAGATTTATAATGTAAATTATATCATTTACATCATATTTTTTTAGATTTACATTATCTATAATTTATAAAATATAAAGAATCATATGTAGATGGTTGATGTTCTTTATCCACATAGGGAGGTGTTACATATCTATTTAGATGTTTGCCTTTATTTTGATTAATTTGATGACGTACATTTTTTGATTTTGTTATGAATATATAATTTCTGGGAATTTATCCATTTTGGACAGTTTAGAATACTAACATGTTTCATTATCATCCATTATTTGTTTTGGGAAATTCATTCCCTATTTTATCATGTATGATTTAAGGTTCTTGTCACCAACCCATGGGGATCATGAATTCCCGTCAATCCATGTCAGACCCGGATCAGTTTTCAGGGTACCAAGGTATCTAGGCTAGTTCCTGACATTAAGGAACCTTTACCAAGATAATAAAACATATATAAATTTGTAAAAAAATAATTTGTACATTCATAAAAAACAAGTTCATTACATCCTCTACTGATTAATGAATCTTTTCCCCGAGATGGAATTCTGAGGGTTGTATGGGATCATCTGATAAATGCTCTATCAAATATTAATGTACATCAGTTTCCCCTTATATGGTCTCATCATGTATGAGTCCATACTTCTATAAAATTCATAATATTGGTACTGACCATCTTAGGAGAGTATTTATGTTCTGATCCATGATACTCCCTGGGTACATGTCAAAGGAAGCATCCACATCTATGTGAACTTCTTCAGGATACTAAAAGTGTGATGGATACCGATAATATTAACAGATCCAAGGAACATGAAAGTGTCATGATTGGTGGATGGACTAAGATATAAACATATAACTCTTTATCAACTATACCTTCTCTAATTTCTTGGTCATGATGTGGTCAAATTAGTGTTGTTTCCCCAACCTCAAACTGGCAAAGATGTGATCAACATATCATATCATATAAGGCATCATAAGGAGCCATCTAGATGTTATTCTAAATTCTATTATTATAAGATAATTATTCTAAGGGCACATGTTTCCCCAAACAACCCACAAATTCATAGTCACATACATGATGACTGTCCTCTTAACACCATAATTGTGTGATCTATGTGTTTTTCAGTTTGATGGTGCCAAGACATGTTTATAATCACCTGTGTAACCGATGCATTCTAAAACCCTTTATAGAACTGTGAAATGAAACAAGAAACCCTATTAGACATTGTAGATTGTGGATCTCCAAGAATGAGCATGACCTCTTTAACACATAGCCTCATAATCTCATCTACCAAGAAGGGGTGTTGATTCTAATGTTAATGAGAGTCCTTCATCAATCAATCAATGTAGACCCAAACTTTATTATTTATTCAATGATATCCTGTAAATAATATCATGAATTCAATTGAGAAATCAGTCAATTATCATTCAGGAAGGGAAAATGGTTGTAAGAGTTTATCTAGTCACTTGTGTTTTTCTTTCACCTACTGATAGGTGGATCACCCAGTAATAAAGTAAAATATCATCATGTTCAAACCAAGACATCAATACCAGTGACACATGTTGTGTAACATCATGTGAACACCATGATTTATTTCCCAAGATGAGGCATGGGATCCCCATTCAAACTCAACTTTGATGCCTACTAGAACCCACAAACACACATGTATGCGTAATATGTAATCCTCATCTATAGTCCAATCATGTGATGAATCCTCACTAAGTTAATTTTTCAGAGGACTAAGAACTTGATGTAGGAAATATTAATCATATTTACAACTATAAAAGGTTATGTGTCCCTACTAATGCTATGAGGACTGTCCCCTAGTCACTATACTATACATGAAAATGAATTTATGAAAATAAAGCCATAAGATACCACTCACTACTGGGCTCCGTAAAGAAGAATTTTTGTGTCATTAGGATAAAATAATCTTCTATTGAATTTCCATTATGAGGAATACGGGCAAGAAGAAATTAAATGTAATGCATGCATTCAACCAATATATGTTTCCTATGATTCAATTCTTGGTGCATAAATATATACATTGGATTTTTTTTGTCTGTGAACACCACAAAATTATTTTTACGAAAATAATTTATCCTATAATTTAAAGGACGAACTACAATTTCTAACTAAAAATTGGGGGTAAAGAAATTACTCTCGTGATGTTTCAAATAATTACACTCTTACTATATAACTCATTCATCATGAATCATAACTACTCCTAGACTAATACATGATGCTTCAAAATAAACTATATAGCTCCTACCTAGATCATACATGATTAATATTTGTACTAATGTCAATCTTCAATTCTATTCCAGAAAGGATTCTACACAGGTATCAAACCACATGAATTTCACACCTTTCTTAGTCAATGCATGATAGTGGTTTCTACAAACATGTGGATTGATGGATGAGGTTTCTGTAATACACATCAATCCGAACGAAACATCATATATCAATGAGGATATTTACATGTTATCATGATAATATAGATCTTATCTTCATTGGACCTATTGATACTCCCGATTCTGAGATGATGTGACCTAGGGTGTGGCCAGAGTTATTCCAAAAGAGACATATTGTGAGCTTATTATATAACAGAATCACTCTCATTGTACTAACAATTATCTTAATATATATGGAATGTTCAATTCCATGTATGATAGTACAATAATATTTCAACCATAAAAACCATGAAGAAGGAATCAAAAAAATTGTGGAAATTATAATTCTTCAAGGCAATGAAAACTATTGGCACATTCTTGTGACCTCTTGACATTACTATGTACTAATAAATACCATAAAAACATCATAAATATGTTTAAGGTATGTTTTGGGATATAACATGAACATTTTGTTATCTTATCCTAATATAAATCTTTTAAAAAAACCGTCGATCCTCAAATCTGCAAAAATCGTTCATTTATTCAAGGTAGTGGACACTGATTCTTGATTTTTAGGTGGTTAAACAATCGTTAATCCATGAAAATTACGAGGTTACCAAATTCCTTATTATAAAAATGGACCATTGATCCCCATGGTGTGGTAGTCAATGAAATAGAACATTTATCTTGAAGGACATACAACTGAATCTTGAGAAAAATAAATTTTATATATGTTATCCAATTAGGATAAATGGAAACTATATTCACTCATGGTTCAAGGTAAATAGTGAATTATACTTCTCTCAGTTGAGGTATCCCAGAATTTTTATTAGGGAATAAATTTCTGAAAATATACAACAGTAGAAGTAAAATATTAGGTCATATTCCTTGATCATATAAGAAGATACAAGTGATATGTTCTGCCACACTACCCAACCCTTGATTCCATAGTGTAGATTGGGATTAATGAAAGTCACATTCCTAATGGTGAACATGTATACCAAAATATATTGATGTATAAGTCACCCTGCAACGATAACCTTTGACATGATAACGATAGGGAACTAACCTACAAACCTGAAGAATTTTATCTCACCATACATTTATAGGGATGAAAATATTTGACATGAATGGATAGCTTCATATCTCAATGGGACACTCCATTCACCATTGAAAACTCTTTGATTTAATACCCAATGGGATATTGAGTATCATCATGCCATATAATAGCTCTACTTTGTGTTGAAAACCCTCATGAATATTTGAGGATATAAAAGAGTGAATTTCACATGTGTCAAATGAAACAGAAACAAAGTAAAATATTGAATCTAGTTTCCACACTACCCTAATCAGGACCTATCTACTAACATTATATATCCAGTGTCTAGATTACAATTCCTCAACCACCACCTCCTCTATATCATCCTATGGAATAATGAACCTATCCTTTAAAATAAAACATTACATGATTTTAATCATAATTATACATCATATTACAAGTTAAGGATCGTAATGTGTAGTGTCATGTATGATTGGGTAAATAAAACTGATAAAATGGAACTAAAATTAACAGTTCATAAGTTAATCTTAAAGTTACCTCTAAAATTCAATTGTGCTTTTACATATGCATAGTGTACCTTGGGATACACATGAATATTGGGATGAGCTAAATATACCACTAATGGAATTACCATATGAACAAGGCATTAACACATGGGATAGAAGTCATGACCTCACGATATAAAAATCTAACATATGGAATCTTAATATATAAATATGGGATTATAAAAACATGGAATCATAGTAATGTGGAAGAAACATAAAACATGAATTTTGTAAGATCCAAGGCTAACTGCCAAGACCATTTCACATGGTAGAACATGTCAAGGGTAACTACCAAGCCCGTCGCACATGGCATCTCATTCCAAAGATAACCACCAAGACTGTCACATATAATATCTCATGAGACTCAAATTTACCCAATTCATTAGATCAAAATTTGGGTGCACTGATCTAACTATTTTCAAGAAAGATTTTCCTCATAAATAATCATACATAATCATATGGTAACCCACGGAAATAAATTGGTATCAAAATCATGTCATAAAGCAAAATTAATTGGAATATCATACGTGTTTCCATGAAAGAAAGGAACTAAATCATCAATGTAAATTCATAAGGTAAAAATAAATATACCAGGATATGTTATGTCAATCATAAGTGAAAATTGTTAAAAAAAATTATGGAACATTAAAATTAAAACATTTTAGTGCGGTTTTAAGGAAAATACAAATGATCTTTTAAAATTGTAAAGGGAATAATATTTTATATAAAACTAGAAGAGTAAAAAGTTAGATTTCAAAATAAAAGACATAGTTTATAAAACCAATGGTGGATGAAAATAGAAGATTGGGTTCACTTGAAAATGGGTAATAATTTCAGAAGATCCCTTAAAACAGTTTTCTTATTGGTAAGTATTGAGCAAGATATCACTTAAAAACATGTATATAACCAAAAGAAAATGATGAAACTATATTCATAAATTAATTTTTTACCTGAAAAACCCATTTATCTGATTCATATAAATATATAAGATAAATTAATTTTTGTATAAATAAATATAGGGCACCTCAATGGAATAAATGATGTTGAGGTAGAATTCCTTAAGAATTAATTGTATGGTATCAAGTGTGCCTAAGTGGGATTAATGGGAGTGAAAATATGTTAAAAATCCCATATAAAACATGAGGGAAGTATGTTTGAGGTTATAAATCATCCCCCATCATTATGGATTACGCATAAAGGGCATAACATGGATGATATTGTTGAATAAAAGTGAAATAGATAGGCTCCAATAAATTATGTATGAGGGTCTTCTTCCCTTGAACATGATGACCTGAATAATGAAATTAGGTTAATTAATTAATAATTCCTGAACAACTACTATATTTATTTGTCTAATAATATCCTTTTTATGTTCATTAATGTCTCCTTTTATGGGTTAATAGGTTCAATTTCAATATTCGTGTCTGGTTGTTTCATGATCTATTTACATATATACATTAATGAATATCATGGAAACAATGAGGATGGTCATCCAGAATTGCATTTATATTTTAATATTGACCATCCAAAAGGTTAAAAATTATTATTATTAGGTTGGTTACTTAGGGTGAAGTTGAATCATTATATAAAACATTAGTGATAACCTTTTGGGTGTATCATAGTTTTTTTGGATCACTACGAACTGATTTTGCATTATAATTAAATGTTATCTGTTAAAAAATATTATAGAACCATATATGATATATATTACATAATAATTTTTTTCATCCATAAATAAATTGTTTCATGACAAGAATTGAAGATGGTAAAAAAATTGAAAACCCAACGTTCTTGAATGTGGTAAATTAACACATCTAGGATAGTGTATTTACTACTAGTATAAAAGAAGTGTAAAGGGGACATGGTAATAAATTATTCCATAATCATAATATAATTCCAGTAGATGTATGTTACTGGCCATTTCATAAAATTTTTATGAGGATAGGAAATAATATAAATGAAAACAAATGAACATGAAATGAATGTAAAATAATTGAAAAGAGTAATTTACATCTTGAATCAATGTTCCTTGAGAGACTGTTATGGTGAGAGGATTTTGCCTTTCGAAGATACAAAGGGATGTTGGACGTGGGGGAGGATATTGGGGGGATAATTGGTCAGAATTTTTGCAGTGAACATGACTTGAGAGGTGTGAAGAGAATAGATAAGGAGTTGTGGTATTTATAGTGGAGGAGAGCATGGTCTACCTAAAATTTAATTCCATGGTTTTTTAAATTTACTAAATTCAAGAAATAGTGATTATTCCCTGACCATAAATTGTAATAAGTTCAGGTGAGTTTGAAAAAATAGGTCTTACATCATCAGAACATCATCTATGACTATATAAATCATGTATTTATCTTAATTTTCAAATTATTATATTTTAGTATTCATAAAAAATTCTAGTGTTTTTAAAAATTTAAAAAATTCACACTAACCATTTATCAATGTTTAGAATAATAAAATGAACTCAATTTTTAGAAAATATTTTTCAATATATGATATATTTAATATTTTTTTATAATCATGATTTATAAGAAAAATACAGATTTGAAAACTATAACTGATTTTATAATGCTTCCAAAAATTACATAAGCACTTATAATATTATATAACAACAAAAAGTCATAAAATTTTATATACATGAACACAGTTTACTAAAATATTTTTTCTTTTAAATTATTTAATTAATTGTAATTAATTATTTAATATTTAAAAAAATACCAATACCATAACTATGATCATATTAACACTTATATGATGCAAAATTTTATTTATATATTCATGGGTGAGGTTAATATTATTTTTAACGGCATAATATTCATAAGGGTCATATAAATATTCATAATGGTAAGTTACTATTCATAATGGTAGGTTAATATTCACCAAAAAATATCTTTTTTCCATCAGACCCAAAAAACCACCCTGAAGGCAACCATGTATGTTTGATTTTTGAAATTCAAGACATAGAAGTGAAAAAATTATACTCAATGGTCACATAGCATTTAGTGTCATGAAATGTCATTTTTTTCAAATTTTATAACCCTATATGGAATTATTATAGGAAGGGAACTCTATTGAGAAAACATTGGATTGTTACATTCTCCCCCCATATGAAATATCTCCCTTGGAATTTCATTTTACATTCTATGTCGTAAATTGGTGTGGGTACTTTTCCATCATTTATTCCTCCAGTTCACATGTTTCCTCATCATAATTATGGTTCTTCCATTGTACTTTAACATAGTGAGCATTCTAGTTGTGTATAGATTTATCTCTATGATATGATATCTTCACTAGTTTCTCCATGTAAGAAAGATCATTCTCCAACCACAGCTACTCTAAAGAGAATACATGTGATGGATTTGGTATGCACATCTTTAATAGGGAAACATGGAAGTTATTGTTTACTTTATACATAGTAAGTGGATGTGTTAGTTGATAGGCCACTGATCCAAAATAATCAAGAATCTAGAAGGTGTCAATGTACCTGGGACATATCTTTCCTTTATTCCCATATATAAGGAACATCTCCCATAGATATATGCGAAGGAATAACCTATCTCCAACAAGGAACTCAAGGTATCATCGATGATTGACTGCATAATTATTTTCCAACTATGGGATGCCTTGATGTGATTTTATATGGTTATCACATTTTCCAGCATTTCATCAACCATTATTTGTCATAATGGCTTACACTCACCAACATTATCCCAACATGCTGGTGTTCTTCACCTTTTCCCATAAAGGCCTTCATATGGTGCCATATAGGTGATTTAGTGGAAACTATTATTGTAAGGGGATTCATCGAATGGAAGATGTTGGTCACATATTTCATTGAAGTCTATAGAACATACTCTCAACATATCTTTCAAGGTCTTAATATTTTTCTCATATTTGACATCATTTTAACATGATAGGACATGTTGAAGTTCAGTTCATTTCTTAGAGAATGTTGGAGAACTTTGCAAAAGATCTATGATAATCATGGATCTCAATCATATATAATAGATAGTTCTAATCCACACAACCATACTACTAATTGTATGTTTATATGTGCATCTTGATCCAATTGGAAGTCCTCTCTAATTGCAATAATGTGAGTTACCTTTGAAATATGATCCACAATTAACCATATAGCATTGTTTCCTCTGGATTTCCTGGGAAGTCTGGTGACAATGTCCATGGTAATGTTCTCCCATTTCCATGTTTGTATTGGTATTGGTTGCAACATCCCATTATAATTTTTCCTTTTTTCCGTAACTATTTGATATACTAGGCACAATGTTGTATATTCATCAATATCTTTTTCCATATTGTCCCACCAAATGTTCTCTTAGAAATCTAGATACATATTTGTGCTCTCTCGGTGAATAGAGATGGTAGAGAAATGTGTGTCATGTTGAATATCCTTTATTCTCACTAGACAATATGGTACCCATATTTTTGACCCAAATATTATAACTACTTCCTCATAGATCTTGAACATTGATGATTTTATATTTTTAACAGCTTCCAAATATTTCATATTTTCAACATCCTTTCATTGAGCATCATTTATTTTATCAATGAGGCATGGTTGATCAATAATTTGAGAAATGATTGATAATGTTCCTCCCGTAATAATTACCATGTATATAATTATCAAATATAAGAAGATTAGATCTTTTTCTATTCTCATCATTGAAAAAGATGCATGATATTTTCTACATAGAGCATCCAGTACCTTATTTGACTTATGTGGATATTAGTGGACTGATTAGTCATAATCATTGACTATCTATAACCTTCTTCTCTAGAACAAATTAATCTCATTTTGTGTGGTTATAAATTATAAGATTTTGGGGTCAATATATATATATATTAAAATTCAATCCATTGAGATAATTCCTCTATAATTGTAAAACCAATATAAAAAATACGAACTCGAAATTATGTGTGGGATATTTTTTCCCATGGATTTTATAATAAATTGCTGATTAGGCCATAAAATTTTTAGTTTTCATCAGATTAAACCAAATGGAGACATAACATTTTTTATAATGATATTCTCATAAACATCAACATTTGATACAATACTCAATGATGTTTTTTTAATTATGTAATATCATTTTTGGTGGGGATAAAATGTTCATAGAAAACATGAATTATATACATATAGAACATGAATTGAAATAAATAACAACATAAACAACATTAATGATGTGTTTAGATGTAATTTATTCATCATTATCCAACATAGCATAAGACATTCTATGCTCCCGTGATTATGGAGATTGTTGATTCGCATCATGCTTATCAGCCTATATAATAGAGAATAATCATTGATAAGGTCCAACATACCCACATTTATGACATAGAACTGTATATGATTCCATATATTTAAAATTGTTTCCTTTCATCACATTATTAATTTTTTCACATCAATTGGGTACCTTGTGACCTATCTTTCCACACATAAAACATCTCATAATCCCACTGTGACATTTCACTTGGTTCCAATTTCAAAATTGTTTGCACAATTGAAATTGGGATTATTTCCTTTTTCAAATTTATCAGATAGACAATCATGAGATTTCAACTTCATCTTCCTTGAATCCCTTGGTCATTCAATAATGTACCAATTGTTAATGTTGATTTTTGATATCTAGTTTGGAGTAATGATGCTTTGTTCTTAATGATCTCATATCTGATGATGGATCTCATTTTGGTAGTCCTCACATTGTCCTTCACATTGTTTGTTAACCTGATTCATCCTTTTACCAACCATTGGATATAATAAAAAATATTGTAAATGAGTATCACATAAGGGGGAAACAAATGACAATAAAGGGATAAATATGAAATTACAATTATTTTATATCTAATGTGTTTCTAGGGAATAATACTTGTAATTCATGATCTATATCTGAAAGTATATTCCTACGGGATCTTTTTTTGTTCCCTTAATTGTTGTTCATATTTAGATTATGAATTCAATAAAGCATATCCCCTAAAAGTTTTAAAATAAGAGTGCATCGAGGCCCATAGACGTACAACAGTTCCCGTTCGAGATTACCTCTAGAGGTGTTTTCGGGAATTAAAACATGATACATCAGTTCTAGAGTAACCTATAATTCTTTTTATCAATACAAGGATGTATTTTTTTATTAACCACTTACTATATTCTTTCCAAAATTTAGCAATTTAATCATACACTTAGACTCATTCCTAAGGTTCTTAATAATGTTCTATATTCCTAATCTCTAAAATTAACTACACTATCCTATGATACAACTTATAGAGACACTATCCTTTTACAAAAAACATTACATGTGTTAAATATTAATTATAAAAATTATTACAAGACAAGGATCATAATGTCTAGTTTCTTGTAAGACTAGGTACATAAAACATAAAACAAAAAAATGTAACTAAATTAAACATTTCGTTATTTAGTCTACTATTGAGATCTTAACATCCATTGGGCTCATAAAACTACATAGAGTACCCTGGGGAACACATGAATAATGGGATGAGATTAATAGACCAGCAGGTGATTAACCATAAGAACAATGCATTTAGCACATGGGATTGAAGGCGTGTCATCCTGATTTAAAAAGGCATGTAAAATATGAAATCATAACATATATACATGGGTTTATATAAACATGGGATCATAGTAATTTGGAAGTAAAATAAAACATGAATATATTATGAGTCAAGGATAACCACCAAGACTGTTTCATATGGCAGCATAATTCAAGGCTAACTCCCAAGACAATCGCACATGGTAGAACAAGCCATGGCTAACCGCACAGACCATCGCACATAACGCCTCATGAGACTCCACATTACCAAATGCATTAGAGCGCCATCTGGGTACACACATCAAAAAAAATTCATGAATATGTATTTCATATAAATATTCATACATAATAAATCATGCCTAAATATAAGGGTACCCATGGAATGAAATGGGTATCATAATCATGCCGTAAATCAAAATAAATGGGTGCATCATTAATGTTTCAATCAATGAAATGAATTAAATCATACATGTAAATTCATAACGTAAGAATTCATATATCACGATATGTTATGTCATAAATAATTGACAACTTGTAAAAAATGTACTTATAATAATTTAGAATTAAAACATATTGGTGCGGTTTTACAAAAAATAATAAAGAGCATTTTTAATATAAAATTTAATATTATTTTATATAAATATAGAAGTCAAAAAATATGGTTTCCATAATAAAATATTGATTTTATAAATACAATGGTGGATTAAAACAAAATAGAGGGTGAACATGACATCAGGTAAGAACTTGGGAAGTTCACTTATAATATGATTGATTATCAAGAAGTATTACGGAGGGAATCACTTAAAACATGTATATACCCAAAAGATAAATATGAAAGGGTTGTGATGAATGTATTTTTTATATGAAAATATAATTTATAACATGCACACTAATATATAACATAAATTCACATTTTTAGAAAAAATGGATAGGAAACCTGATGGAATAAAGATGGTTCAGGTAGAATTCCTTACGAATTATCAGCATTGTGTCAGGTGTACCAGAGAGGGATTAATGAGAAATTAAATTTGGTTAAATCCACATATAAATAATGAGGGAAGTATGTGTGTTGTGATAAATCATACCTCATCATTACGTATTACACAAAAATGGCATAACATTGGGGATATTCTTGAATAAATGGGAAATGGAGAGGATACCTTTGCTTAAGCCTGATGGTGTTATTCCCCAGATCGTAAGGCCCTAAATAATAAAATTAAGTTAATTAACTAATAATTAAATAAATTATTTTATATATAATTGTTTTATTATATCATTATTACATTCATTAATGAAAATTTTTATGGGTTAATAGGTTTAATTTAAATATTTGTGTCTGTTTATTTCATGATTGGTTAACTTATATTCATTAATGGATAATCAATAAAATAATTTCGTTGGTTACCTAGAATTGTATTTATATTTCACTAATGAGAATCCAAAAATATTCTTGGTTATATATTTAGATTTTTTAATTGTATTTAAGTTAAATTATTATATAAAACATTACTAAAAACCATTTGGGTTTATTGGTGTTTTGTTGGAGCACTACGAACTGATTTTTTGTTATAATTTAATATCTTGTGTAAAATAGATTATAGATTTTTACATATGATATATAATACATAATAATGTGGTTAATCCATAAAAAAATGGTTTCATGTCATTAATTGAAGATGGTAAAAGAAATTAAAATATCATCATTCATGAATGTTGTAAATTAAAACATCTTGGATAGTTTATTTACTTCTAGTAAAAAAGAATCATAAATAAGAGAAGATAATAACTTATTAAATTATCATAAAAAATTCCATTAAATGTAAGGAAATGGGGCTTTAATATCATTTTTATGAGGGGATTTAAGGATAGAAATGAAAAAAATGAACTTGAAAATAATGTAAATGAATTGAGAAATGGAATTTACCTCTTGAATAAATCATCCTTGGGAGCCTCTTTTGGGGAGAGGACTTGGTTTTGTGAAAATACTAAGGGTTTTTGGATGTGTGGGAGGATCTTGGGTAGAGATTTGAGTAGAATTTAGGAATGGAATAAGGCTTTAGAGGAGTGAATAGAAGATGTAAGTAGGTGTGGTATTTATAGTGATGGAGAGGTGGGTCTTCATAATATTTGTTTCCTAATTTTAATAATTTTTGTCAAAACCAGATATTATAATGATTCCATGACCATAAATAGTAATATATTCATTTGAGTTTGAACCAATAGGTCTTACATCAGAATAATATCATCCATGACTCTATAAATCATGAATTGAGGATAATTTGCAAATTATTCTACTATACTATTCATAAAAATTCATGTATATTTGAAAAATCCAAAAAACACACCCTAAATATATTTCAATGTGTTGAATTAAGAAATGAACTCAATTTTTCAAAAAATATATTTAAAATATGATATATTTAATATTTAATTATAAGATTACTTTACTTGAAAAAATACAGATTTTAAAACAATAACTACTTTTATAATTCTTTCAAAAATTATATAAGGTCTTATAAGATTATCTTAAACCTTGAATGAATAAAATTATAAATATATGAAAACATTTTATGGAAAAAATTGTTTAAATTAATTAATGATTTGTAATTAATCATTTAATAATTACAATGATAACAATACCTTAACTATGATCATATTAACACTTATAAGATGCCAAAATCTTAGTAAAACAATAATCGGTGAGGATACTATTATTTGTGATGATTTAATATGGATGAGGTTCATATTGCTATACATAAGGGTATGTTACTATTATTAAGGTTCTGTTAATATTAAAAAAATTATGTTTGCTCCATCAGACCCCCAAAAATCACCCAAAAGGCAACAGTTTATGTCAAATATTCAAAATTGAAGACACAGAAGTGGACAAATTATTTTTAATGGTCATATAGTATTTAGTATCACGATATATAATTATTTTTTTCTAAATTGATTATACTATAAGGCATAATTATAAGATGATAACAAATTTGATAAAATATTGGGTCATAACATTCTTCCCCCTTATGAAATTTCTCACTCAAAATCTCATTTTTCATTTTATGCCATAAAGAGGTATAAGTACTCTCCATTCATTCCTTCCTCATGTTCTAGTGTTTCATCATTGTACTTATAGTTCCCCACAGTTCTTTTAATAGGGGATTAGTCTTTTTGTGTATAACATTATCTCAATGATATGAGATCTTCACTAGCTACTCCACATATGAATGATCATTCTAAATCCTTACCACCTCTAAAAAGTGTACATTTGAAGTATTTGGTAGATACATCATTAAGAGGGATACATGGAAGACATCAAGTACTGTAGACAAGGTAGGTTTATGTACTAGTCGATTAGCCACAGCTCCAACATTATCAGGAATCCTGAAGGGGCTGAAGTACCTGGGACTTAGCTTTCATTTCATCCAAAATATCATGACCATATTCCACAGATATTTGAAAAGGAATACCATGTATCCAACATTGAACTCAATGTCTTGTCTATTATTGTCTACCAAACTCTTTTTTTGACATTGGGCTACATTGATGTGATGCTAAATGGGTTTCAAATTCTCCACCCCTTTTCAACCATTTTAGGTCCTAGGAGCTTATGGTCCCCAACATCATCCCAACAGGCTGGCGTTATTCACCTTTTCCCATAAATGGTTTCATATGGTTCATTTCAGATGATTGAGTGGAAATTATTATCATAAACTGATTCATCCAATAGAAGATCTTGGTCTCATCTTTAATTTAAGTTCATATAACATTATCTCAACATTTCTACCAATGTCCGAACGGTTTTATCATATTTTCTATCTGTTTGAGGATGATGGTCGTACTAAAGATCAATTCAGTTCTTAGAGAATTTTGGAGACTTTTCTTGAACATCTAGGAGAATCATGGATCTTGATCGGATACAATAGATAGTGGAACTCAATGCATCTTACCAATAATTTTAGGTATATCGATGAATGTAAATCCAATGATAAGTCCTCCATATTTGAAATAATTTGAGTTTTCTTTGAAAGATGATCCACAATCACCCATATAGCATTGTTTCCTCTAGTTTTCCATGAAAGTGCGGTGAAAATGTCCATCTAAATGCTCCCCCATTTTTATGTTGGTATGGGTTGTGGTTGCAACATACCATTAAAACATTTCCTTTCAGCCTTCAGTTGTTGGAATTCTAGGAATATTGATGTATATTGAACAATATATTTCTTCATATTGTCCCACCAAATGTTATCTCAAATATCTTGATACATATTGGTGCTCCAAAGGTGAAAAGATAAGGATGTGATATGTTTTTAATTCAAAGGATACATCTTTTTCTCTTGATCAGAAGGTACCAACAATAATGAAACAAATCTTACAAATCCTTCTTTATCAATCTTGAAACCTGAGGGTTTCCCATTTCCTACGGCTTCCAAACATTTCGGAATTTCAATATCTTTTCATTTAGCGTCATTTATTTTATCCACGAGGGATGGTTGAGAAATAATTTATAATGTATTGATGATGTTCCTCACATAATTATTCCCATTTACATCCTTATAAAATATAATAAGATTGGATCATTTACAATTCATGACATTGATAAAGATACAAGATATGTTCTGCATAGAGCATCTGATATCTTTTTTTCCTTACAAGGATGGTAGTGGATTTATTAGTCATCATCGAAGTTGAGATCATACCATATTCACTGGAACACATTACTCTCATGCAGTGTGAATATATATTTGAGGATTTTATGATCAGTATATATCTAATACTTCTCCCAATAGAGATAATTCCGATAGGTTTTTAATGCAAAGATCACAGCTAGCAACTCCAGATCATTTTTGGGATTGTTTCTCTCTTGGATTCTCAAATACATTAATGCATAACCTCAAACGTTTTCATTTTCCATCTGAATACATCAATGTGAGGCATATAATATTTATAATAAAATTATTCCAATAAACATCAATATTAGATAAAATACTTATATATGTTTTTTCAAAAGGTAAAATTTCATTTCAGGTGGGGACTCGAAATTCATTGAAGACATGAAAGATATACTACAAGGGAATTAATTGAAATACATCAAAAAATAAACTATATTGAGTAAGTGGTTACATGTAATTTATTCATCATTATCAAACTTGAAATTGGACCTTCAGGGATCCCTTGATCATAGAGATTCTTGATGATCATCATACTTCACAGCCTTATCAATAGAGCATTGTACTGGATAAGGTCCCACCTTTCCACATTAATGACATAGAACTATCTATTATGCATTAGATTTAACTTTCTTCCCATTCATCACATTATTATTATTTTTCATTGAAATTGAATACATTGTGCAATATCACTCCACACATAAAACATCTCCAAGTCCCATGGTGACATTTCACTTGGTTCATCTTCCCACAGTTGTGGAATAATCGAAATTTGGACTTCTTTACCTTATCACTTTTATGATATAGACCTTCAGGATATTTCATCATCCTCTTCCTTGATTCTATTGGTCATTCAACCATGTACAAATTCCTTATCATGATTTTCGAATGCTAGATTGGCGTAATCACAATATGTCTTCTTGATTTCCAATCTGACATGGGATCACATTTTATCATTCATCATATTTTCCTCCACATTGGTAGTTAACAAGATTCAACCTATTACTAGAAATTGGCTAGAATAACACATAATCTGGTTATGAGTATCACATAAGGGAAAAACCAATGACATTGAAAGGGTAAATTATAAATTACACTTATCTACTTAATGTAAGAGTTTTTAGGCCAACATATATTTTATTCATGATCTATCTCCTATAATATATTCTTATAGGATATTTTTTTGTTCTTATAATTTAGGTTCATAATGAGATTATAAATTTTCCAATGAATATCCCCTAAGAGTGTCCAACCAAGTGTGTAGTAAGGCCCATTGTCATGCATCCGTTTCTGTTCGAGTCATCCTCATGTGGTGTATTCGGGTTTTACGCCTAGATGCATCTGTCCCAGAGTCACCTCTACATGTTTGTATCTATAAAATGATATTTTTTCATGATAATCCACTTATATTAATCATAACAATGTTTTGGAATGTTTTCATATACATCGTCTCATTCCTAAGGGTCTTTATAAAGTTCTCTATTTCTAACCTCCAAAAATAACATGACCAACCTCTGATACAAACTATTGTGACCCTAAAATTTTATATAAAATATTACAAGTATTTTTCATAATTATACATTACAGTATAATCCAAGGATCATAATTTCTAGTGTCTTGGAAGACTAGGTATATAAAACATAAAACATAGAACTAAATAAAATATTTAATTTTGTAATCATTAATTGATCTCACAACATCCATTGTGCTCATAAATCTACATAGGGTACCCAACGGAACAAATGAAAAAACGAATGATCTAAACATACTTTTGAGGGAGTATCCATAAGAACAAAGCATTTCAACCTCGGAAAGAAGGTAGACATGTTGATATAAAAAAGGCATGTAATATATGGAATCATAACTTTTAATCATGGGATCATATTATCATCGAGTCATAGTAATTTGGTAGAAACATAAAACATGAATTCAGTATGATTCACTGATAACTGCAAATACTATTTCACATGGTATCACATGTCAAGGATAACCACAAAAACCATCACACATGGTAGCACCAGCCATGGCGAATATCCAAGACCGTTACTCATAACATCACATTAGACTATCCTTTGCCCAATTCATTAGAGAACAATCTCGATGCATCCATCTAAACCATTTCATGAATATTTTTTCCATATAATAAATCATACATAATCAATCTTACATGAATATAAGGATACCCATGGAATGAGATGGGTATCACAATCAAGTCATAAATCCCAATAAATTGGTGTATCATACAAGGGTCCATGAAATAACTGAATTAAATCAGACATGGAAAAACATATGTTAAAAATAAATATATAACAATATGTGATTCCAAACATATGTTACAACTTATAAAAAAATTATTTATGAAAATTTAGAAATAAAACATTTTAGTTCTGTTTTAAGGAAAATAATAAATAAAATTTAAAATATAAAAACGAAGAATGTTTTATATAAAAAATTAAGTGAACCAATACGGTTATAATAATAAGTTACAGATTTTATGAATACAATTGTATATTAAAATTTAAGATAGTGTGCACTTGAAATTGGGTAAGAATTCAAGACATTCCCTTAAAATTGGGTTGCTTATCAGGAAGTATTGAGGAAGGAATCACCTCAAAACATGTATATACCCAAAATATAATGATGAAACAGACATGATAATAAAATTATGTAAATTTGAAAATAATTTATAATATTCATATAATTTGGTTAGATAACATAATTTTGTAAGAAATAAAGTTAAGGAAACCTGACGAATAATAGAGGTTCAGGTAGAATTCCTTACCGATTATCGGCCTGGAATCAGGTGTACCTAAGAGGGATTAATGGGAGAGGAAATGGGTTTATAATAACATATACATCATGAAGGATGTATTTGGTAGGTTATAATTCACACCCCATCATTTGGGATTACACATAAGGTGTATAACAAAGAGGACATTCATGAATAAAAGTGAGATGGAGAGGAACCCTTACCTTAGGTTGGGAGGTGTTCTTCCCTTGAACATAATGTAATGAATATTAATATTTGGTTCATTAATTTATAATTTTGGAACCAATTATATATTTAATTTTCTTATTATAACATTTATATGTTCACTCAGGTCCCTTTTAAAGGTTTAAGAGGTTCAATTTCATTATTCGGTTATGTTTGTTTCAAGACAAGTTTACTTATATACAATAAAAGATTATCATGTAAAAATTTGGGATGGTTTTCCATGATTGGATTTATATTTTACTATCTAACATCCATATGGTTACATGGTTTTCATTTTATTTTGATTACATGTTGTGAAGAAAAACCTTATATAAAACATTAGTGGTAAATTTTATGGTTTATTGGTGGTTTTAGGATCATTGTGAACTAATTTTTCTTTATAATTTTATATCATTTTTACAAAAAAATATATATAAAATTAATATGGATATATATTACATAAAAATATAGTTAAAAAATATATGGTTTCAAGCCCATAATTGATTGTGGTAAATGAAATTGAAAACCAATCATCCTTGAATGTGGTAAATTAACACATCTCAGATGGTTTCTTTACTACTAGTAAACAATTTATAAAGGGAATATGATAACTACCTATTATAATATAAAATCAAATATATAATACATATATGTTTCCAAATTTATCATAATATTTGTTCAAATATAGGTAATGATAGAAAAGAAAAAAAATGAACATGAAATGAAAGTAAAAGAATGAAAAGGGGAATTTCCTATTGAATCAATCTTCCAATAGAGACTCTTAAGGGTATTGGCTTAGGTGTTATGAAGAGAATAAGGGATTTTAGACATTTTGGAGGTGATTGGGGAGAATGTTTGGCACAATTTAATCAAGTAAATGTTTTTTACAAGAGTGAAGAGAAGACGTAAGGAGGGGTGGTATTTATAGTGGAGGAGATGAGGGTTTTCATAATATTTAATTACATAGTTTAATAATTTACCTCAACACCAGGAGTAGTGATGATTCCACTACCAAAAATAAGAAAATGTGATTGTCATTTAGAACCAATATGGATTACATTAGTAAAACATCATCCTTGACTTTAAATTATTTATTTAGCTTAAATGGTCAAAATATTGTATTTCACTATTCATCAAAATTTTTTGTATTTTACAAAAATTCAAAAAATATACCCTAACCATTTTTTATTTTGTAGATTATAAAAATGAAGTTCATTTTCTCCAAAAAAATATTAAATATGATAAATTTTATATTTAATTGAAATCATGATGTATATGAAAAATACAGATTTAAAAACTACACCGAATTTTAAAATGGTTTAAAAAATCCCATAGAATCTAATAAAATTATCTTAAAACTAGAAGGAATAAAATTTTAAATGTATTAAATTCATTAAGGATAACATATTTTATTTTAAATGAATTAATGTATTTAAATTATTAAATTATTAATTAGAAAATAAAAACACTATTACTATGATCATTTTAACACTTATAAGTTGCGTAAATATTATTTTTACATTCATAGGGGAGGTTACTATTTTTTGGGAGGATTTAATATTTATAAATTTCATATTACTATTCATATTTGTATCTTACTATTCCAAAGGGTACTATTCACCAAAAATTATGTTTCTTCCATCAGACCCCAAAAATCACCCTGAAGGCAACCAGGTATGTTATATTTTTAAAATTAAATACACAGAAATGGAAAAATTATGTTTAATGGACACATAGTCTTTAATATCTTGATATATCATTTTTTTCTAATTTGATTCCACAATAAGGCATAATTATAACAAGGGAACTGTAATGATAATATAGTGGGTCTTAATTGGATGGGTTGTTGTTACCTACATAGAGAGGTACTACAAGTCCCATTTTTAGGTCCACTAGGTTTAATACCCTCATAGGTGGTGAATCCGGGTATGGAAGATTAAAAATTTATCCCTTTTAGATCTTGTTATGTTGTCAGAAAAAACTCGATTCTCACTTCCACCAGTAGAAATATATAACCAGAAATGAAATCATGTACATGACACATTTTTCTAGTAGGTTCACCCACATAGGGATACATCTCTAGAGCAAACAATGACAGTGTGCCAATGTACCAAACTCATTAACGCTCAAACGAATAATTAGTATAATGTTTAGGCTAGATCATATATTTCCATTATCACTTACATAAAAATGTTTAGCGCCTACTATCTTAACTCCCAAGGCTCACTCCCTATGCCTCTTTCTCTAGATCACTATGAGTGGAAAGTGTCATTGTATTCTTCTTCCCCCACTCACTGCTCTTGGAAATGAATCCACACATTTTTTATACACTTGTAGGTTAATCACAGTTTATGGAAATGTAGGTCCCTCCATTTTAATTAATTCCATCATCCTCAATTACTGGTATATTCTCTATTGAGGTTCCTTTTTAACCCGCAGATGAAGTCCAAAATCGTGAGTAGTACTTGATACTGGATAATACATTCACAAATTGATTTCATGATTTTACAAGCTTCCTTGTAAAAATCATGAACCACCGTCATCTTTTGTGTTCTGAGTACGAGGTTTAGTACGTGGACACCTCCTCTAAGTACCACTTCCACTTATGAGAACTTCCCTTTTTCCATGGACAGCCTCTTCAATCTTATAACGCCTCTACGAAACACCTCTTGTCTGTTAAATGTTCTATGTTTGTGGACTACCTCTATGAATCACCCTATGTCTATGAACAATTTTATGATTTCTGACAACATTTTCTAACCAGTTGTGTATAATACCTTCTCCTTTCGTGTACCTCATTCTTTTTCATTTATAGTTCTTCAATAAAACCTTCAGTGGGATTTCTTCCAAGTGAACTACTTCATCCTTTACAGGATTCCCACAAGCAGACAACCTTTAGACTTTTCTGGAATCCCATATCAAAAATATGTTCTCTAATGATATTTGATCTCTCCTATAATCCATGGGATTTTGGATTCTTATATAGGAAATGTTATATGCAATATCCTTTAATCCATTATTTACCAAATAATTGATTCGGTACAGCCATCTCCACATACCGATCTTGTTGTCTCTACGAACTGCAACCATACTGTGCATTGATTTTCCATGCCATTCAGATACTTTTTTCCTCCTATGTAGTTGATCCCCATCACTGATGATAATCAATCCTCAATTTTGCACAACCTTCAACGACAAAACCGTTTTCAGTTTCATGAACAACTCCTGCATACCATTCTCGATGTTTGGTATGTGGTTGCGTACCCTTCACAGATATGGTATGTAGTTTATGTCCTGGGATCCATGATTATCTTATTTATTGGATTTTGGTCACTGTTCTTCACACAATTGATTCTTGTGATGAAAACCATATATTTCAAAACACCAATTTATTATTTAGAGGCCCCAAAATTTGGTAATCACTAGAAACTACACAACCTTAGAAACCTATCTTTAACAAACACTAACCAAACTCATTTATGGTAATCTGGATTTGTCATGAAACAAAACCACACCAATTAATTACTGAGTTGAAACATCTAGGGACTTTTCCCAACACCCATTCCAGATTATAGAGTAGATGCAGATCCTCTCTCTGTAGGTAATTCTCCGCAACAACCTCTGCAATCAACTAGATCTTACAAACACATGTTTTTATGTCCTAGTTTCCTGTACTAATTACAAATAACAAATCTACTAGTAAAATATATTATACTACAACATCTGTGATGAGAAACCTTGAAGTGATGCTTCAATATACTAGAAGATCTATTTCCTATTAGGGGTACTAAACTGTACAATCTCACACCATTATATACCCTCAAATTATGCTATGTGATGAGGTCCATGTTGGCTATCCCAGAAATAATAGTTAATTTAAAGACATTAATCTTTGATATGATGGCATATTCCATCCCATCATCAAATCACATTATAGGCATTAGATCAAATATATCAATAGTCTATGTGAAACCATAATTCTTCGTAACATGTTAACAATAATCCATCATAGACATAGCTTCTATATACACGTAAAAAACACTATATCTCGGCCATATCATAATTATGATGGAATGTAGTAATTGTATACGTTCATTTATATGTCCCTATATATAATAAAATGATGTCAATAATCCTAGTTAATGAAATTCCACTATCTCAAGGATGAAACAAGTATCATATAAATAATAAGCTTGTCCCACCTTTCCGAAGGAATATATAGATCCTCGAATATATAAACCATGGAAGCAAGAAATGATTCCAATTTCCGATGTCCGCCATCCCCCGAGAAGGGAGGAAGATGCTAAGACTGAAATTCCGACATCATATCTTCCATACATAGGGAAGGTAAACAAAATCCTTTTATAGAATGTTGATTTTGGTTCTAGGACTCAAATCACACAACCAAGTAACTGGAATATGGAATATCAATTGAAATATATAGAGAATAAAACAATTAAATTTCAATTAGAATCCCCATTAAATGGTAACCATTTCATTTTAGGTTTTAATTTTATTTATGTTCATCTTCATTCTCATATATGTTTATATATATATATATCATGGTCCTATTAGATGCATCACCATTCCTAATTAATATAATTTATACTGCTTATAAATTGACGTCGGCATGTCATGTAACAAAAACATGGCCCTTACATTAGGTATCAGGATGTAACTGGTCCTGGATAAAGATTTCATTGAGTGAACAACATTAACAAAAATTGGAATGTAAATCATCCATAAATTTTAATTGGAATTCAATAAATCAAACCAAAAAATGATTCTTCCAATACAACCAATAGTTCATGGGATAAACATAGAAGAAATTAGTAAATTAAGAGGACTTTATCAATCAATGGAAGAAAACACCATTTATATTTTTGAAAACACTATAAGAAATATAATTATATTATCCTTTTAAGAAATGATAGCACGTTTCCAATAGATATCATGTCACCAAAAAATATAAATTAGAATAATTCATGTAGTATGTATACATGTCAAGGAACAATTCATTGAATATAAGTCATAATTTTATTATAATTATGGATGGGATACTAGCACTTTTACATACATTGAAAATTTTAATGAAATCTTCAATAATGACATCAATAGATTAAAAAACAAAAAACATGTGTGTCACCAAAAAATGAAATCGATTCCACTAAATAGGTTTAAAATAAAATAGCAATATCTAATAATATGTATTTTTTGTTTATCATGTACATTATTTAGATAATCTCATGAATAGGATAAATAAAAAATTCAATTACATCCTACTCTACTGTATAATAATGAAACAACAAGAAAAATGTAAAAGCGAATGATCAATACCATTTTTTAATGTCTGGACACAGGAGCCACTAAATGATTCATTGAGTAGGTGGGTCACATGGACATAAGTATGCATACCTATACACTGGAGGAGGTCAACAAGTAGATAGTATCCAAGGTGGAGTGGTGGGGTCACAATACCCTCATATCAGAATAGCACAATTTTAATAAAAATAAATTAAAATAGAATAAAATTTAACATACCGGATATCCAAAACATGTGCAATAATCATTAACGGAAGATAAACATTAAAAATGGTAATAGTAATAATAATCCAAAATCTAAGTCATATGTTAAATTTTTTTATTCCATGATGTTGTAAAAATTTTGATATATGGGGTACCGATTACAGGTATATACTACATGTTATTAAAAAATGCTTCTCCACTAGAATCATAATAATACACTAATTCCTAGTATCCCATTTTCAATAACTGTAAGAATTTTTTTCAGTAATTCATGACTGCATTCTTGCACTTGTCTAGACCATCAATCATAATGTCTCATCTGTTACCATGGGTATCCCATGTATAGTGTGAGATAATATTAATAGGCCCTCACAAATGGGGTCTATAACACTACAGTTAGTGTAGATATCACCACAAGGTTTAAGATTAAAATATAACAAAGGATTCTGAAAACTAAATACTTGCCTGATCATATTCATATAGACTACATGAAATACACCCTAATTTAGCATATGTGGGGATAACACTAATTGGAATTCCATATCCATACACTTATAAAACATCCCATATAATATAAATATATACACTGTATATGTGAGTACATATATTAGAATTTATATAGATACTAGGTGCTAGCTATAAATGGGGAATATCATTGGAATACATGCATAATAGGACAATATATATACTGGGAAGGGTACTAGCCTTAGATCCCATATGAATAGAGGAATTCATGCTTATCATTCATGATAGTGTGGTGAGTTATCATGCCCAACACCCAATATAATGGTGGTGACTCTCTATTACCCACACCTATGGAAGGTAATGTGGATCCTCATTCCTATCATCTATGAAAATCGATGGATATACTATAAGCAACACCCAATGCAATGGGAAAAGAAACTCCTTGATTGAAACCCAACACAAGAGTGAGTGAAATTCCATTCACAAAAAATCCCTTCACCACTTTCAAATGACCAATATCCATGGAATAATCATAAAAATCAAAAATAATTTTCATTTAAATCATTTATATTCATTTATTACCTTATAAAACTTTAATTTCGATGTATAGAAATTATTTATCGATATATAACTCATGATGTGGAATTCTGAATCACATTTATCTATTTAAATTAATCCATTAAATTTAGACATCATGGAGAAACGATTATATGTTCAGTCAAATTATATAAGAAGTCACTTAGTAATTAATAATCTTTGTTAAGGAGAAAAATTAATTAAATACATTATAAGGGGTGGAGATCAATGTGGTAAATATCCTATAATGGTTTAACATGGATCTATGTGAGTATAATAACAGGGTGTAATTAATTTCAACTGTAAAAAATATTTACCGAAACACCGGAAAATTACATGGATGAGAACATCATAGAATTATATAAAAAACAAATAATGACTAGACTACCAACCATAGGCCTGTAGATGAGTTTCCATCTAATAAATAAATAAATTTTTAAGCATAACATATGAAATTACTGGAGTAGAAAAATTCTCTATAAAAGGATCATACTAACTTACACCAAAATAGAATAGAATATAGCAATAGTGACTAATAAGGAAAGGAATAGAATCCCATATATTAATAGATGCTATCCAACAAATCCCACAATGGGGGAAATAGAATCCAGATGAGAAGATGGATTAAAATAATGAGGAAAGAAATGATGAAAGATCTCCACATAGGTGGGGATGTTTTGAGTGCCAATGAAAGAAAATTTGGTTTTAAATATATTTTTATGTAAGTGTAAAACCATTATTTTACCCATTTTTAATAGGAATCTAGATTGGATAAGAAGTTCTCCACCCTTACGCCATCTACTTACCAAGGGAACCCCTCATAGGAGATGGATTCATAGTTTGACTAACTATACACAGCCGATGAAATACCCATCTAATAAGTGGTCTGAAACACATCAAATTTCTTATAGCTTGGACTCCACGATTAGAAAAAACTATTTACCCCACTGTGTCCATCTGAATCACCCTTCAATGTTTGGAAATATTATTTTTAGGTGTACAGTTTAGTCAAAATATGTACCTATCCTGATTCGTCTAAAACTCATAGATCAAGGTAGATAACAATCCCCAGACTCTCCCATGACAATCCATAGGTCTCAGAACATGTTTAAAAGGATATTATAAGATATTTTAATTGAAAAAATGATTCGTACCATAATAAAAATATGTTTCATTACATTCATGGAAGACATCATGGAATTGAGAGAGGTTAGGTGAAAGCACCATGTGATAAGAATAAATTCCTATGTGATCAAGAATAAAAGAATGAATATACAGAGGGCTCATTATTCCCTTATTTTTGAATATCTTGACCATATTCTATAGAATCAATTATAAATTTTTTTTGTAATCTACATTAAATTCTAGATCATGCCAATAATTTTCATCATAACCTTTATTTCTCCTTTGTCTCCCCCTTATGTTCTGATGAATAGATCTAATAATATGTATTATTTCTTAAGCTATGTTAGGTCCCAATATATTTCCTTCACTATATTCAACCCTACCCATTGGAGTTATACATTATTTCAATAGATAGTTTCAAAAGAATATATTTTTATAATTGAGTGAAGCTAATGATGTATAAAAATTTGATTCCGGGAAGGTGTTGACCCATATCAGGTTTTAAATATATATATAAAAATATAAACATGTACTATAGTGTTTTAATGTTCATCACAGACAAACCATCTATCTAAGGATAATAACCAATACTAATACTCAACTCAATATTTAGATCATACTGAAGACTCCAGTAAAAAATTAAGGTAAACCATGGATCCTTATAGTATGTAATATAATTTGGTAATCCATGAAACCCTACCACTTATGTAACATATATACGGGGATGATTATCTAATGATAAATCATCTCTCATAGTGATAAATACAGATGAATTCATATGTGAATAGACTACCAACCATATAACGTTGTTCCATTTTTATTTTTTTAGAATGTAGGGGAAAAAATACAGTATAGTGTTTTTCTATTTACATTATATTATAGGTAATACTTATAACACCCCCATATAATAATTTCTCTAAACATTATATTTCTGAAATACTAAGCACCGATATTCAAAATATAAAATATCTTTCTTCATTCCATCCCACTGGAAATAGTCTTTTAGATCTCTATACATTTCCATACTTCATGATTAATTGAGAATTACGAACTACGACCATAATCTAATATATCCTCCCAATTGTTTTGGAAAAAACACATTCATGGTTCACGAACCATATCATTCAATTAGAATCAATGTTAAATTCATGAAAATTTTTCACCTTTATATATAGCAATACATTTAACTTATACCCATATTTAATATTCACATTGATAAATGATTGATCATTTATTTGAAAAAGATAATATATCTCTCCTTCCATCTATATTTTAATATCCAACCATTGAAAATACAAAATATTAGATCGTTTTTGGTCCTCCCTAGAGATAATATCGAATGACCCTTTTGACTCAAAGCATCAGACACCTTGTTCTCTTTCTGAGTGTTATATTTATAAGGCCCTAGCCTTAAACCTTACTTAATATTGAGTTATTACAAGATTACACATTGTGGATCTTTTCAGGTTTAGAGTTTTAGAGAATTAGATCATAAAACATGCATTACATTCCACATTTAAATAGAGTGGTTACATAAAAGATAGTATTCATTTTTCCCATAAACGGAAACATATTTAAAATAAAACATGGATTCATTCTTGAAACTTCCTTGACACTATCATCATTTCATGTACCATTCCCTTGACCTGTGAAAAACATTTGAAAAACATGGGATGAGCATAATAATCTTAGTAAAGGTTATAAAAAAATATAAAATGAAAACATTATTCCATGCATGAAATCATACTTTACTCATAAAACATAATCACATACCTTATTATTTCATGAATAAATTATATAAATCATAATACATAAAGGTATCATGAGGCATTCATAACATTCTTACATAGGGAGAAACCCTCTTGGTTACGTTTGGAATACCTATCATAGTATAGTCATTAAATCTCTTTGGAGAAGACTTAAAATTTAACTCCTTCGCGTTACCCAATGCATTGGAGAGATATATCAGGCTCACTTTCCCTTAGATTATCACAGAACGACCTGTCTTCATAACAATGCCCGAGAACAATAACATAATCGCATCACATAAAACACTCATAAAAGAAACATAACATTTCCACTTTTCAATCACAAGAAATCAATAAAACACATTGATATAAATACATTATGAAAACCATTTTCAATACCAAAATAAAAGAAAAATAAAACATGGTATTTATTGTTCATTCAAAAAAATATGGCTTGTAGAGGAATCCAAAACTCAAATAATGGTCACGGCGGCAGAGAAGTCGATGTCGCCGCATATGTACAACAAAAAAACATTCCCTTTTGTCATTTAGTAAAGGAGTAGTATAAAAATATTCCTTTTGAATAAACATAAATGTCAAAGGGGTTTATACACCATATAATATAATGTTGTTTATAAAACAAAATATGCCTCAATGAAATGAGATTGAGATGAAGTCCCTTATGAAAATTTGGCAGCCTAACGGTGCCACTTAAAACATCCAAAAATGGATTGATGAGATCAAATAGGTTCTCTAATCATATTAACATAAGATTTACAGAAAGTGGAATATAAAATAAAATCCCCCAAAATAACATAGAGGAGCTTAAAATAAGTGACATAAAGGAGAGTTGTTAAAAAGAAAGAGAGTGGTTGGATCTCTTACGAAAATTCGGCAGCCTAACGGTGCCAATCAAAACATCCAAAATGGATTGATGAGAGAAAATAGGGTCTCTCATCATATGAACATAAAAATTACAGTATTTTTAATTTAAAATAACATCCCAATCATAAGAAATATTATCATAAAACTAATGACATAAAAGAGTGTACTTAAAAAACAAAGAGAGGGGTAGGATCCCTCACCTCGTGTCCGACTTGACTCGATCGTTCTTTAATCTCCTGAATAATAAACATGAGTTAATTTCTTATTTCTTAAGAACCTTTTTCAATTTCAATATTCATTTTATATCACTTATTACCATATCATGAACACTATGTAATTATTTAAGTTAATAATGGTCGTTTTAAGGATCATTTGTACTTGAGTCAAAAATAAACTCTTTATAATTAAATGTTGTTAATTTATCCATTATATCAAGAGTTATATTCGTGATTTTTATATCATATATATCATATATATCTAGTATATACCTGAATTTATAATATTACATAACATTTATAGGTAAGAAATGAAATTCACCGTTCAGGGAGACTGTAAGTCGTAGGTACGCATGAATGCTACTTTAATTTCTATTTCATATTTTATGGAATGGAATCATAATTAAATAAAGGTATATTATAAATATAGTATAATATATTATATAATATCATTAACTCCATCCTTTATACGTCCCACATATGGCAGTAACGAATCAAATCACTTTGAGTGGGCGGTAGTCCGCACTTCCTAAAATGAATATATCACGTTTACCCATAATGGAAACCATAAAGGTATGACATAAATGAAAAATAAATAATCATAAGGAAATAATAAACATATTATATATCATATATAAATTTAGTTACATCTTCATGGACACCATTGAAGGTGTTAGTAGAATATTGAACAATCATCGTTTCGTGAGGCAGAAATTTGCTATCCACAGAAACAGTATGTTATTTAACCATTAGATGTAGGTGTGTGTATGTTTAGCTCGAAATATTATTATAACAACATCCTTGTATATTGAAGATATTGGATTTGTTACAAAAGAAATGAATAAAAAGAGTTTAGGGTGTTGGAGAAACAAAATAAAACAAAAGATCACAAGTGAAGACATTACCATAAAAATGTGTAACTCTTTTTGATTTGAGCTCAAAGGCTTCCTTGGGAATAATTCTGCAAAATATGAGGCTTCTAGGAGTAATAGATGGATGCAGAGAGACTAAATAGGCAGGGGTTTGCCGAGCCAAAGGCTTTAGAGGTGTCGGTAAGGAGGTTGAGGTGGGGGCCTTTTATAAGAGGAGAGGATGGGCACTCTTGGAAAGGTATAAAATGTTACTTTATGTTCAAATGAGATTCGAATTTTAAAGGACTGACATTGATTTATTTCAAGGATAAGGTGATAAGGGTTCTAAATATACTCATCCAATAGGTTTTTTACGTGTTTAGGTTTAATATGTTACATTATCTTTTCATTTTATTTAAATTGTTAAATAATGAGGTAATCGTTGCATCATCAAGGTGTCATAAATAATTTAATTTTATTAATGTCTAAATTTTTTTTAAAAAAATCATGACGTAGGAAATATTATTATCTTTCTAATTATTATTTATAATAAAAAATATGACTTGTATAATCCCATTTAATTTTTTAGTAAAACATCTCATGTTTGTGACATTTTTATTTTAACATAAAAAAAGATATTAATGTCATTTTCCTACCAAAGTGGCTCCATGGGGTCCCCAAGTTGACCGATGGATTTTCATGGTCGGCCATGACACTTACAATAAGGGTATAATATGTGTCATGTTCATTTCCTATTATTAACACATTATTCTTACCTTAAATTACACTAATTACCCTTAATCACGATTAAAAAAATAGAAGTTTCTATTCCACAAAAAAATATTTTAATCCCATTGAACCACATGTTAATTCTTAATGAAAACCATGTATGTCGGATTTTTTAAATTCAAAATACAGAGGTAGAAAAATTTCATTAAAACGAAAAATTGGTTTTTTATGTACCACTTAGTGGTTTCACTATCCATTAAAAATTGAAGTTTTTCATAAAAATACCAAAACATCACCCTAAGCTATATTTGATATTCCTAATTCAAAATTGATTTCTATTTTAAAAAATTCAAATCATATAAGTTACATTAATTTATTTAATAATTAATTCCCGCTGTCAGATCAAATAGAGTGTTCTTATGAAATAATATATATCAAACAATTGACACTAGTTCAAGTCCAATTTCAAAGTGAAATTAATTCCAACAACCACTATTGGATTAAATGGTAAAAATATATTCTAATTTCACTTTAAAACCAATTAAAAAGATAATATAATCATATAAATAAATTATATTAAAAAGTGTTTTTGAATAAAAATACAACATTTTTCACTATTGATTAAAAAATGAACTTTATCATAAAAATACCAAAAATTTACACAAAGTAAATTTTGATGTCCCGATTCTAAAGAAGAATTTTATTTTGAAAAATATAACACATAAAATTTTAAAAAAGTGTATTTAATAAAGGTTCACCAACAATGGCGGTTAATCGACCTTTTAAAGAATATTAGAATGTTTACGCTTAAAATTGGATTCATTCTCATTTTTAATACTCTAAAATTTATTGTAAAAAGTAAAAGTATTTGACCAACATATATAATAATATTTTAGTTATTTCTATTCATTACCAAAAATACAAAGGCTATGTGTTAACTACCATTTAAAATAATATTATTTTATTACTAGTGTGCAACGTAAGATTTCAAAGAAACTCTTTGTTGCGTATCGGGTACGCTATCGAACATAGAAACCCCTTTAAAGTAAAATTAACATTTTATTTAAAAATAGGGATAAAGATAAAAATGTCATATTCTTTATTTACCTGGGGTGTTACATCCTTACCCCCTTTTGGAAATTGCATCCTCGCAATTTTAAAATTGGGCATAGAAATATCATTGAATGTCCCACATCGGAACAAGAGTTGGTAAAAACAATCACTTTAAAAAAAGAAAGAGAAGTACAGAGGTCACCCGAGTTAACACATAATTGGATTCCATGTAGGAAACATTGATATGGAAGAAAATGAAAAGGGTCATGTTCTAAGGTAGAGTGATAGAAAACATGATTAGGAGAAACTTAGCCACAAGAAAATCACAAACTTGTGGAGGGTTAAATGATATTCGATTCCCCGGTAGGAAAATTTAATAGACAACATTTTTGTTTTAGGTTACTTTTCATTGAGGAATTTATTTTTTATCTTAAGGAAACATACTTACTTTTCATGTTGACTTTCAACTTTTACTAGATTTCTTTCACAAACTCATACTTTCCCCAAATGATGAGTATTTATAAAGACTTGTTCACATTAAGATTACTATAATCAACTTCTAGAGAATAACCTAATCGAAAAAAGAGAACTACATATTTACCATTTATTTAGACCCTTACCAAAACTAAAATTGATAGAACAAGATCAGATTTTCCAGAAATGGATAAACCTTTACAAAAAGAAAATATATTCTTAATCTCCAATATTTGTCCAACAAAACCCAAAGTTCAACGAGGAAAATTCGATAAACAATTTTACCATAAAATTCTTTAATTTAAACCAAACTATGATTGAAACCCAAATATTTTAAGGATTTATTCACATAGTCTTCCAAGGTACAAATTAACACTTATCTCCAAATAACATCAGTTTCCCTAAAAGTCTCATATTGAAAAGTAATTAACCTAATCACATATCCTCCATGATAGGTCAATAATTTCCATAGATTACCAAAAATCAACATACTCTTAATTCATAAAATCATATAACTAAAAATAATAAGTCATACTAACCAGGGACTTCACGTAGTCCAGTGGTAGGTGATAAATACCAGTCGCACTTTGGTTGTGGGTTCGATTCCCGTAGCTTTGTCCGACGCAACGGGTTGTCACACGGTCTGCGTGTTGTCATTTTTATAAAACTCAAAAAATAACCCTAACATGTTTTAACGTTAATAGTTTCCTTATACCTATCATTTTCATCCAAAAGCATTACAATCTCAACATATTAATTCTTGAAGTCTTATTTCACCACCATAAGATTAAATAAAATGTTTCCCAAAATGAATAATAACATTCCTTGATCATGGTGTCCACTCAGTTTCATCATCATCTTGTTCACATAGGTAGAAGTCCCATGCATTACAATAATTATTTAGAGATCCTTCAAAATCATTTGCTTCCTCCATCCAAATACACCTTGTACAACATGGGTCATATGGGTGTTCACAGAAAAATAGTTTTGGAAAATAATCGTGTATGAAATATACTTCCAAAACATCTTATGAAACATGATTTCTATAAAATATTCAGACAAAATTTGAGTTGAAACATTCTATTATTGGTCCTTTTAAAATACCATAAGTATTCGCTGAGAGACTATATTTTAAAAGAAAATATAAATAGGTTTCATAAGGGTCTCCTTCCTCAAAACCATATTTAAAATCACAATATTATTCAAATTCTTGTGTTAAGGTAATATATTTGAAAATACCTTGATAATATTTAACTTTATTGAAAATATGAGCATATTGTGAAAATTGTATTTGTCTAAATACTACCCATGATCCATGATGATAACGACATATAGTGGAGGTTTTTGATATCTCATACAACTACATGCAAGTAATTTGTATGCTAGAAAAAGGTTCACAATCATCTGAACAAGACTTTGCAATAATTATTGCAAGCATGTCATTAGGAAGAGATAGTAATTTCGTTTGAGATCCTCCTCCTTCAATTTGTAACTGACTTTACATGACCTGAAAAAAGTTATAAAACAAGGATATAACGGAAATAGTAGATATAGGGACTAACCATGTGTCTAAAAAAACTGTTAATCCCTAAAGATGTCCAAACAAACCTCTAATACCAACTATAAGGCCCTAGCCTTAAACCTTACTTAATCATGAGTTATTATAAGATTACACATTGAGGATCTTTTCAGGTTTAGAGTTTTATAGAATTAGATCATAAAACTTGCATTACATTCCACATTTAATAAAAGTAGTTAAATTAAAGATAGTATTCATTTTTCCCAAAAACGGAAACATATTTAAAATAAAACATAGATTCATTCTTGTCGCTTCCTTGACACAATCATCATATCATGTACCATTGCCTTGACCTATGAAAAACAGTTCAAAAACATTGGATGAGCATAATAAGATCAGTAAGGGTTATAAAAAAATATGAAATGAAAACATTAGTCCATGCATGAAATAATACTTTACTCATAAAACATAATCACATACCTTATCAGTTCATGAATAAATCATAGAAATCATAAGACATAAATTTATCTTGATGCATTCATAACATTCTTATATAGGGAGTAACCCTCTTGGTTACGTTTGGAATACCTATCATAGTATAGTCCCTAAATCTCTTTGGAGAATCCTTAACATTTAACTCCTTCGCGTTACCCAATGCATTGGAGAGATATATCAGGCTCACTTGCCCTTAGTTTAACACGGAACCACATATCTTCATAACAATGCCCGAGAACAATAACATAATCGTATCACATAAAACACTCATAAAGGAAACAAAACATTTCCACTTTTCAATCACAAGATATCAATACAACACATTGATATAAATACATTATGAAAACCATTTTCAATACCAAAATATAATAAAAGTAAAACATGGTATTTATTGTTCATTCAAAAAAAATTATGCCTTGTAGAGGATGCCAAAACTCAAATAATGGTCACGGCGGCGGAGAAGTCATTTTCGCCACATATGTACGACAGAAAAACATTCCCTTTTGTAATTTAGTAAAGGCTTAATATAAAAAGAATCTTTTTGAATAAACATAAATGTAAATGGGGTTTATACACCATATAAATGAAGTATGTGTATAAAAAAAATATGCCTCAATGAATGGAGATTGAGACGTAGTCCCTTACAAATACTTGGCAGCCTAACGGTGCCACATAAAACATCCAAAAATGGATTGATGATATCAAATATGGCCTCTAAAAAAACTAAAATAAAATATATAGAAAGATGAAAATAAAATAACATCCCCCAAAATAACAAATAGGATCTTAAAAGAAGTGACATAAATTAGATTACTTAAATAGAATGAGAGAGGTTGGGTCTCTTACGAAAATTTGGCAGCCTAACGGTGCCAATCAAAACATCCATAATGGATTGATGAGAGAAAATAGGATCTCTCATAATATGAAAATATAAATTACATTAAGTGTAATATAAAATAACATCCCAATCATAAGAAATATGAGATTAAAAGTAATGACATAAAAGAGTGTACTTAAAAAGAAATAGAGGGGTAGGATCCCTTACCTCGTGTCTGACTTGACTCGATCATTCTTTAATCTCCTAAATAATAAACTTCAGTTAATTTCTACTTGATTACAAACTTTTTTAAAGTTCATTATTCCTTTTATGTCACTTATAACCATGTCATGAACACTATTTAATGATTTTAGATAATAATGGTCGTTTTAACGATCATTGGTACTTAAGTCAAAAATAAACTCTTTATAATTACAAGTTTTTCATGTATCCATTATATCCAGAGTTATATTCATGATTTAGATATCATATATATCATATATATCCAGTATATAAATTCATTTATAATATTACATAACATTTAGAGGTAAGAAATGAAACGCACCGTTCATGGAGACGGTAAGTTGTAAGTACGCATGAACACTACATTCATTTCTATTTCATATTTTATGGAATGGAATAATAATTACATAAAGATATATTATAATTCCAGTATAATATCATATATAATATCATTAGCTCTATCCTTAATATGTCCCACAAATGGCATTAACAAATCAAATCACTTTGAGGGGGCGGTAGTCCGCACTTCTTAAAATTCAGATATCACGTTTACCCATAATGGGAACCATAAAGGTATGACATAAATGAAAAACACAGATACATAAAGAAAAAAATTAACATATTATATATCATATCTAAATATAGTGACATCTTAATTGACACCATTGAAAGTGTTATAAGAATATTGAACAATCATCATTTCTTGAGGCAGAAATTCGCCATCCACAGAAATAATATGTTCTTTAACCATTAGATGTAGGTGTTTGTAAGTGTATCTATATAGACTCTTATAACAACATACTAGTATATTTAAGATACTGGAGTTGTTACAAATGAAATTAATAAATGGAGTTTAGGGGGTTGGAGAAGCAAAATTAAACAAAAGAACACAACTGAAGACATTACCTTAAAAACGGGTAACTCTTTTTGATTTGAGCTCAAAGGCTTACTTGGTAAGTCTTCTGCCCAATGTGAGGATTCTAGGAGTATGAGAGGGATGTGGAGAGACTAATTTGGTAGGTTTTGGCCGATCCAATGGCTTGAGAGGTGTGGGTAAGGAGGTAGAGGTGGGGGCCTTTTATAAGAGGAGAGGGGGGGGGGGCACTCTTGGAAAGGTATAAAATGTTACTTTATTTTCAAATGAGTTTCAGATTTTAAATGACCAACATCGATGTATTTCAAGGATAAGGTGATAATGGTTCTATATATACTCATCTAATAGGTTTTTGACATGTTTAGGTCTTATATTTTACATTATCTTTTTATTTTATTTAAATCGTTAAATAATAAGGCAATCGCTACATCATCATGGTGTCATAAATAATTTAATTTATTTAATTTTTAAAATATTAAAAAAAATATCATGATTTCGGAAATATTTTTATATTTCTTAGGAATATTTACAGTCAAAAATATGACTTGTATAACCCAATTTAAAAATTGTTTTAGTAAAAAAACTCATGTTTGTGACATTTTTATTTTAACATTAAATAAAAAGATATTAATGTCATTTTCCTACCATAGTGGAAAAATGGGGTCCCCAAGTTGACCCATGGATTTTATTGGTCGTCCATGACACATCCAATATGGGTTGGACATGGGTCATGTTCATTTCATATTATTAAAACATTATTCTTACCTTAAATTACACTAATTGCCTCTAATTGCGATTAAAAACATAAAAGTTACTATTCACCAAAAAAATGTTTTAATCCGATTGAACCACATTTTACTTCTTAATGAAAACCATGTATGTTGGATTTTTGAAATTCAAAACACAGAGGTGGTAAAATTTCATTTAAATGAAAAATCAGTTTTTTAAGTGCCACTCAGTGGTTTCACTATTCATTAAAAATTGAAGTTTTTCAGAAAAATACGAAAACTTCACCCTAAGCTATATTTGATATTCCTAATTCAAAAATGATGTCTATTTTACAAAATTCAAATCATATAAGTTACATTAATTAATTTAATAATTAATTCCCACTGTCAGAAAAAATAGCGTGTTTTTATGAAATAATATATATCAAAAGATTGACACTAGTTTAAATCCAATTTAAAAGTGAAATTAATTCCAACAACAAATATTGGATTAAATGGTAAAAATATATTCTAATTTCACTTTAAAACCAATTCAAAAGATAATTTAATCATTTGAATAAATTATATTAAAAAGTGGTTTTGAATTAAAATATAAGATTTTTCACTATTCATTAAAAAATGAACTTTATCGAAAAATTACCAAAAATTTACACAAAGTAAATTCTTATGTCCCAATTCTAAATAATAATTTTATTTTGTCAAATATAATACATAAAATTTTCAAAAAGTGGAATTAAAAGAGGATCGCCATCAATGGCGGTTAATGGAAATTTTAAAGAATATTAGAATGATTACGCTTAAAATTGGATTCATTCGCATTTTTAATCCTCTAAAATTTATTGTAAAAAGTAAAAATATTTGACAAACATATATAATCGTATTTTAGTTATATCTATTCATTCCCGCCAATACAACGGCTACGTGTTAACTACCATTTTAACTAATATTATTTTATTACTAGTGTGCAACGTATGATTTCAAACAAACTATTTGTTGTGTATCAGTTATGCTATCGATCATAGAAACCCCATTAAAGTAAAATTATCATTTTATTCAAAAATAGGGATAAATATAAAAATGTCATATTCTTTATTTACCTGGGGTGTTACAATATTTTACTAAGAATTTATAATCATTAATTATCTCTAATCATCTTAATTGTCCCATGTTCAAATCATTCTACATCAATATATAATTTAAAATCATATGATCATCATATATATCACAAATTTCTCCACATTGATAATTACTCTATATCTTTTATACAATAATTATCATAGATAAATCCAAAAAATGTGTTGGGTATTTTTTTCATGAACCATCAATTTTAAAGTTTCAAAATTTATATCCATATAATACTATATGATTTTGAAAACCAATACCTTCTTCAATGCATCAAAATATATTATTAACCCAATATAATTTTCGGGTATGTTTTGAAACTGTGTTTTGACTAACCATATCATTCATTTCTTGTAATTTTCCTCAAATTCATATATCTAAAATATTTTTATTACATTTCATGGTAAATTCGTGAGTGGATTATATATTCATGAAATATTCCACACAAAACACTTATCAAATATATTCAAACCAATAAGACTATAGATCAATGTCACAATGGATGATTTGATATAACATTTAATAACTTTTTCCTTTGATGAATCCTCATATTTACCATTTCATGATATTATATTACCTAAAAATGAAACATTCTAGAGATAAAATTCACATTTGGTAAATTTTTAATATAAATTCTACTTCCATAGTTTCAAAATTATATTTATCAAGTGATATTCATTTTTTTTCATTTCTCATTGAATATAATATAATAATATTAATAAAAACTACCAAAAAATATTGAGTTAATCTCAAAAGCATTTATTCATTAAATCGATAATGATGGTAGGAAATTTGTTTAGAAAAAATTGAATAATATTAATTACAAATGTCTATAACATGTACAAAATGTTGTCATTGGTATATCCACCTCCATAACCCTTAAATGATGATATCGAGAACAATGTTATATTGTGTAAATGAATTGTGAAGTAGATCATACAGTTCATTAGTATACATTATTGCATACATTTTATTCAATATGAAATTCTTCATCTCATCATAAAAACTGAAAATTCATATTAATCTATCATTTTTCAAAATAAAGTAACATGTGTACCCCAAGGCGAGACACTTGGCTAAAAAAATCACTTTTCAATATCATCAGGTTGTTTCTTCTTCAATTCCATGAACTCAATCAGGGCCATTATACATGGAATCATTGAAATAATATATCACTAGGTAAATCTCTATTGACAAGTATACTTCATGATTTGGTGGAAGATTATGATATATTATGGAATGAAATACCAAATATTATTCATGATTGGAATATCATTGAATTTGAGTGTATCCCCAACCATCTATGTTAAGAATGCATTTTCATTACAAATAAGGACAAATATAATGTATGTATTTCCATTATAAGTTCATATTTATCATCACATGGATAGATTATATTTGGATAGCTTTGAATGTAAACCATAAATTACCTTCCTTGAAAATAGATCCTGCATTTATATAGAGAATCAAATTCATGCCTATGATAAACAAAAAATCCAAATAGAGGGAGAATAAAGAGATTTACATGAATAACATTACTGGAAGAATCAACAGGAAAATAGTAATCGATTTGATATGTGATCATTGTACCATTTTGGTTTTTATTAATAATTTAGTATCTAATTATTGTGGATAGGAATTAACATTACGGGATATATTCAATGATTTATGTGGATTTATATATCATATATAAAATAAGTTAATTGAAAATTTGAGCATACCCATCACCACCAAAACATCATTTTTTTTTTCTTCATTCTATTGATAAAACCAACAGGGTGATCATAATCATCATTAATCATTAATTATAGACATTAATCTTGAAAAAAAATTATTAAATGTCTAATTGATGACACATTAGTTTAATATACCTCACCTTTGATTTAGCATAAGTCATTCATGGTCATCATTTACCCAAATCCTTTATGATGGTTCATAAAGATCTTTTTAATTTACGAAATATATCCAACAATAGTATCGAACTAGGTGTGTTGAAAGGGATATTTCTCAGTTTTTGGTGATGAATGAGTAATATCATGAAATGTACTTTTTGGAGTTATTATCCATATATTCAGTTATTCTAGTGCCACATACAAATTTTATATCCTGATAGGGATGTAATTTCTTGTATACTAATTTATCTATCATTTACCAGTATTCAATGATTTTTTTCATAGACTTATCCTTCGACTTATCCATAGGTTTCTCCTAGAATATTCTCATCTTATAATGAAAAGATTTACTAAAACATTTCCTGATTCCAACGACAGTGACTCATGATTTTCATACATAAATATCACATTAAAATATAGGAAAAATAATTACATAACAAGACAATCCTTTCTAGAATCGTATAGGTCATGTACCTTTAAAAACATAGATACATAAATAAATAGTTCATAAGTGAACTACATCATCTCCAACAATGTTCTTTATAGCTATTTCTCTTCTTATAATTATCATACATAAAGGAATTCTTCATAACTCGGGGAAAGGAAACATATGAAAATGGGATATCAAAGGATCATTATGGGTCAAAATGGGAGATATAAATAATCACTTAAGAGTAACATTAGTATAATTTTATGATATTGTGAGATTAACATTTTAACAACACACCTTACATACCATAAATAATAATATTGAGTTATATAATAAATCAGGGTAGTTAATAAGACATTAATCACAATGTAATCAATGAAAAAAATCCATGAGCAAATAACATTTGAATCAAACAATGATTTTTTGGATACACATAAGTGTAGAAGATAATTTCGTAACCTATAAAACATCATTGAAAAATTATCATAATTGAATGGGTTTAATACCCAACCCATTGTAGTAATAATGGTTCCCTCCTAAGACTATCAAAGTGGATAGAGACCATTAATGAACAAGGATAGCTCCCCATTTCATACAATTATATCATTTGAGATATTCCCCATTATCCAATTCATTAGAGGGAGATATAGGTCCCACCCATAATATAATCCATATATATTTCTTCTACCAGATCAAAAAAATTCTTCATTGCATATCCCATAGAAAATAAATGGATTTTATAAAATTTTCATCATAACACGAGTTGTGGAAAAGAAATGATGTTCATTTTCATTTCATCATTTCATCATAACATAAAAAATAGAAAATAAAGAGGTTTCATAATCATAATCAATGGAAAATAATTGGGTTTCAGTAACATAGTACCATCATAACAATAAATCATCTAAAAAATGTATATGAATGGTATTAGTGGATTATATCCACAAAAAATCATAGTTAACATCAAAGGATGACATATTAGATGGAAAATGAATTTTAGAAATAATTGGGAACATTTCTTAATGAAAATTTAAGTCCCACGTTTAAATCACATATTTACAATATAAAAAATTAAAAAATATTGAATAAAACATTTTATTTTAAAATACCCATTTAAAAATGTGAAGTAGGTTTTATATAATTGATCTTTCATGATAGAAAAAAATAGTATTCATGAGTTTCATGTTAATAAAATTATGTCTTTCACATTTTGGGTAAAAATTAAAAAGTTAAAAATTTGGAAAATTATCAAAAGATACATTTAAATATTTTTTTTATATATCAATTAAGGGTAATAAGGACTTTAAATAATCATTGCACAATATTAAAAATCTTATTTAAAACATTTTTAGAAAACTTATACATAGAGTAAAATGGAATTTCCACTAGAGAAATAAATAATATTAATTTGAATTCGAAACATTATCTGTGTATGTTGAGTATATAATGTGTGAAAATTTATAGTAAAAAATTAATTATATATAAATAATTATCTGGGAATAAAACTGTTGAGTTTATTGACAGTTAGATAAAAATATTTCATTATTTTAAGCATATCATAAATAATATGGATAAAGAATTAAATTCAAAAATCAAAGCATGAACACATTGGTATCTTTTGGATCACAAGTCCCATTTGAGAAATAAAATTATAATTATTTTTATATCTCATAATTTTATTTATAATAATCATAAAATATATTCAAGAGGTGTATATACAGAATAGAAAATAAAAAGGTTGTGTATAAGGCATTTGTCCCACAAAAATAAAATTGATATGAAAAATCCCACACCACAAGTATCAAAATTATTGATACTTATAAAATCATTTTATATAATAAATATAGGTTTATTAAAATTTTATTCCAAAAACATTCTAATATATATTATTATGTATATTATTTACATACAAACTTTTATATTTCCTTTATTTAGAATACTTTGTTAAAATCAGTTTTGGGATAATAATTACATTGTATTTCATGTATTTTTTATAGTTTTTTTTAACTGTACATTGGTTACAGTTACATCATATTACAAATGTTAATAATCACATAAATATCATATATACTCATTATATAAATGTTTATATTCATAAATAAAAAAATAAATTAAGAAGATAATTACATTATTCATAGAGATGGTAAGCCATACATCTATATGAACAATGTTTTAATTTATCTAATATACCGTGTCATACTAGACCTAGATGCCACATAATTGGTTCCCCATGCCTAGTGGGCCACTTGGTCCCAATCCCATATCCCAAAACACCAGAGGATGCCGATTAGTAGTGAGGGCGTAGGGTGTGCCTGTGTGGAGACTATTCCCTTATTATCACAGTGTAGCATAATTAAAAGATATAAAAATTAGTAAATAGAATAAGAAATATATATATACCCCATAATCAAACCATTTCAATTGATAAACAAGAATAACAATAACTGTAGAAACTGAAACAATGATGATGTAATGAAATATCACTAAAACGTTGGAAATCATGGATACATAATAATAGGCATAACATGTTCCAAAAGGTAAATAAAAAATAAAAAGCTTCTCAAAGGATCCCATGATCCAACTCAATCATCTTCTATCAATATACGTCCTAAATATAATTAAATCATTTGTTTTACGCCATATGCATCAATTTTATAACACATGAAACCATGTATTCTACTCTAAGAAACAAACAGTTCCTGGAGAGGGTGTGAGATAAATCTCTGTGGGCCACCACCAATAGTGTTTATAACATACGGCCAATGAAATGGAATACAGGGGTGTGCAAGAATGCATATATTAGTAATGAAAGAAGTTATATATATCTAAAAAACTATGTACCTACACCAACCTTTAGCTAGTTTCTAACGATGAAATCAGTTCATTAATTATGCAATTATCATATAATGTTTGTAGGCCATGTGTGGCATATCCAGAACTGACATCACCTCATGATAGTATATGTTGTGAAGATGACAAGACTTAACAAGGAAAACTAACAAAGTTATATTTTTAGGGTGTTCTATGTTAATAAAAATGGAAATTTATATCTCATGGAATGCTAACTCATTAGTATATTATTCTAGAGAAGGGGTATGAGTGTAATCCATGGAGCGTAATCAATGGAATTTCATAATAAATCACCAACTAAGCACAAGGTGATCAACCAATGTAAAATGGGGCTATGTAAATACATGTACCTATGGGATTCCATCAACGAACCTACTAGTCCATGATGGATCAAAGGAGTGTATCCTTTGTATCCTATAATAATGTAATGGAATCTAAAGTAGTATACCAGGTATAGGTGGAATATACCAGAATCAGAGTCTAGCTGCATATCAACCTAAGAAAACAACATCCCAAACTATGAATGGGGTTCTCAAGTCCAAGAGTACTATCATATCAGAATCCAAGGAGAACATTAGTCAATACATTACAATTTTATATGTGGATCATGTAATCATTCCTTAGGTTCACACCTTATCTTAAATTAGTGTGGATATGCCTTGTAGCTTTGGAACCATTTAATCAAGTCTTAATTAACCATTAAGGAATATTCAATTATTGAGGTTAATTCTACTACCATCCATCAATATGGAATGGGGAGATACATACTTGTGTACATTATTCAATTTCATTTTTAAAGGCCATGTTTTATACATATTATACCTTCTATTTCACATTTCACATTTAATAATCGATTTACAGCACATAGAATAGGCTGGTGATGTAGTGAGCATACATGGTACATGTCATTATGCAATTATCATTAATAAAAATCCATTTACTATAGGAATTATATCCATTAAGAAGGTCATCCACAACCACACCCGAACAATGGATCAAACATTCCAAAACAATAAACCACGTTTATGGCATAACCATTGACCTGGGACAGATTGAGCTATGGGTGAAACTGCTAAAAACATATAATAGATTTAAAAAGAGCATAACCACGAAATTCTATCTTGAATTACAGTATCATGTAAATTTAATAAACAACTTTTGATGAAATCATCAGTCCCCACATGAATATTCCAATATCAAAAAACATTAGGGATGAGTTATATCACCCCCCCTTAGGGTTTCATGACACTCCTCCTCCGGTATTGGCACTTGATTTGGCTTGGATCGGTGTAAATCTTGGAAAAGGGGAAAATGACCACTTGATGATATCTAGGTAGAGAGAAAGAGAGAAAAAGAATGGTTAAATATGACAACCGTAATTACCATTTCATATCCAACATGATAAATAGATGCTCGGTCATATATTGGATGGAGGAGATCTCATGATCCCTAGCATCGACCTTCAAAAGGCTAAAAATGATAGGAAAAGTGATTAATCTCACTATATCTCAGATGCGGGGGGATGAGGTGGGTAAATAGACCCTTAAGAGAATTTTGGACATTTTACCCAGAATTTTAGACCAAGAACAGTTTTTCATCATAGTTTTTAAAACCATGTGCAAATCATGCCAGATTGTTCTGCCCAAAATATCATCCTCTACAGGCTTTGATAAAACCATTCAATAGCTATGCATGAGTACCTAAAAATATAGTCATTCGCATGGCTAGGATACATGAACATACCCCCACCATGTGATGTGGTTATTTCTAGAATAACATAATCTACATGGTTTTGTAGACCATGTAGAATCCCAATATAGTATACTCTAAACCCTGTTCCATGATTAATTACCCCTAAAATATGGTTATAGTCTCCGAAAAAACCCTAGACACACTTGTATCTTTAACTAACTCATTTGGCATCCATATTAGGGAAAAAGTAAAAATTTAGACTAAAAATTAAAGGATCCATACCTCAGTGAGAAACTAGGTTGTTACCATCATTCCTCCTTAAAATAACTCAACCTCAATTTCTCTATCCAAGAGTGAAAAAAAACTATCTGAGAACAACACTAGCCATTGGTCACATATGTCACATTCCCTTTCCCATGTATCATTTTGTACTCGACCATGCTACCATATCACCTATAAGAGTGGGACAAACTTCCCTCTAAGAGTTTTCATGCTTCGTCAATGATGTATACTAGATACTCCATGAAGGTAGCCTCACCATCTAACTCAACTTCCTTTGGAACCAAAGTATGATATGGGTCAGAGTGATGTGGGCAAAGCTGTGAGACAAGAATCACGTCATGCATGGAAAAATACCTTTGAAGTAGTACCAACCAGTAGTATACCAGCCCGACTCTCTCTAGACCTTCAAATGGAATGATGTAATGAGGTGACATTTGTCATTGATTCCTTAATAATCTATTACCTAGTCTGGGAAACACATGAAGAAAAAAAATGATCCCCAAACTAAAACTCAAGAGGTTTTCGATGGTGATCCATATAAATTTCTATCTTGACTGAGTAGTATTCATATTATTTCAAATTAGTTAAACCTGTTTTGAAGTCTCCTGAACAAAAGGAAGACCTAATAGGGCTAGCTCACCAACCTATAGGGAGAATAAGGTTGAACAGAATTGACTACCATATAAGCCCTCATATGTATACATCTGAATCATTGTCTGAAAACTGTTATTACAAGAAAACATAATGAGAGTTATATGCTTCTCCCAAGAACACACAAAATAAAGGAAACATTCTTAGATCATATCATGTAAACCTATATTTTCCGTTTTGATTTTCCATCAGTCTATGTGCGATAAGATGTAATTAGAAGCACCTGGGTCCCCATAGCGTTCTGAAAACCTTCCTAGAACCATGAAGTTAAATGAGTATCCCTTTCTAAAACGACAGTACATGGAACCCCGTGTAGTCGTATGATCTTATAGACATAAATTCTTCCCAACTCATCGTGTTAAAATGTCTCCCACAATGGAATGAATTGTGATGATTTTGTTAGTCAGTAAATTACTACACAGATAACATCTCTACCCATCAGAGTCCCTGGTAAACAGACTACGACATTGATATCAACATATTCTCATTTCCATTCTCGGTCTTGAAGATGCTATTATAAGCCTACATGTCTCTAGTGCTCCCCCATCACATACCAACAGGTGGAGGACCTAGTGGGGAAGCATGTAGTATGAAATTGCATTTTAGGCCACCAATACTTGTGTCACATTTCATGATACATTTTCAAGGATCCTAAATGAACATCCAACCGAGAAGCATGGAACTCCTTCATCAACACCTATCTCATATCAATTGGAACCCATATTTGACCATGTAGATGTAGGACATCATCTCTATCCACACACCAATTTGGAGGTGGTTTATCTCTTGATATACTGTCACAGAGAACAAAACCCTCAAGATTTGAAAACTACATAATCTTCACCTTCTCAAAGAGGAATGTGGTCACTGTTAAGGCTGAGAGGCATGAAATCATGTGACTATCATGAAACACTTTATGGAGATCATAAAAGATGGTCATTAAATATCATTCATCACTATATTTTAGTACAGCCAGTTTTTGAGTTTTCTAACTCAATGCATCAGCAACCACCTGCCCTTTCTTCTGCTATATGGAAGATCAAAATCAACGAATTGTTGATATTTGACCAATATCTAATATCTTAATTTCAGATAACACTGAGAAAGATGTAATTTAGGATCTTGTTATCTGTAAGAACCACAAATCACTCAGCTTATATATATTGTCTCCATCAATGTATGGTATGTAAAACTTCTACTAGCTCGAGGACGTGTGTCAAGTAATTTCTCTCAGGAGGCCTCAACAGACGAGATTTGTTTACAACCTATTTTTTTCAAAATAAACACTTCTCCTAGTCCAATTCCTGATAGATCGGAGAAGGTGATATAATATTCACCTTGTTCTGGAATAATTGGTATTGGTGTCGAAATAAGCTCCCCATTAAGTTAGTAAATGGATTTATTTCATTCTTCTAATGAAAATAACATAACACCCTTCTTTGTATGTCCAGTAAGTGGTGATGCATTATGTGAGAAGTACTATATATAATGTTGGTAATATCCAGCGATCCCTAAGAAACTCCTGATATTAAATACATTCGTGGGATTCCCCTAGAAAATTATAGCACTAACCATTTCAGGGTCAATAGATACTCCTAATTCTAAGATAATAAGACCCATGAAGTGGAAATTGTTAATCTAGAAATGACAATTAGAAATCATGTTATAAATATGTTGCTCTCTCAGTGTACTCAGATCTACCTCAAGATGTTTGGCATGGTTGTTAAGATATTGAGAATACACCATAATGTCCTCAAAATGTACCGGGACAAAAGATTCCAAATAGGGGTGAAAAAACCTATTCATCATGAAAATAAAAGGCACATTAGTTAGAAATAATAGTATAAAAATATACTCATACAAACTATAACTTATATGGAATGTTGTATGAGGTATGTCAGATGGAATGACATGAACATGATGATAACCCTATCTTAGGATGATCTTAGAGTACACCTTTGCTCCTCGGTGTTGTTCAGAGATATAATATATTCTTGGAAGTGGACACAATTTCTTGACTGTAAGTTGGTTCAACCTTATATTATCCATGCATTTACCTAAGGTTTCATTTGCCATATTCATAAAAAGAATTGGAGAACAACATGATGATGTACTAGGCCCTATAATGCCTTTCGACTCTAGGTACTCTATCTACTACTTAAGCTCTTGAAGCTCAGTCTATACAATCATGTTTGGAGGAATAGAATGTGTAGACACTCTTGTTACAAGATCTACTAAAAAATATACCTTTCATTTAGTAGGTAATCTAGAAAAACCCAGAGGAAATACTTCCATAAAATTAACAACAATTGGAGGGAAATAATTTTTTTGAAACCCTAATCCTCAAAAGAAATATTTTCAATATGGGTAGTCACATCACCTAACCCAGGATGTTTTGGTCTAACTCTCATAACCTTTACATCCCACTCAATAAATAAATGATAACTACAACATTCCAGTGATGTTAAAGTGACCATATAGTAATAGAACTCTACAAAGGTTGGATAGTGAAATTTCCATTCCATTTATACAATGAAATAGGAGCATGTCATCTTGAGAACAACGATATTCTGTAGGAAAGGGTATATGAAAACCAATATAGGGTTGTCCCTGAATTGGTATATTCCCTCCATCTGCATTCCTAATGGGGTATCTAGTGTCATTACACAATTATAATATTGTATCTATGGTCCGAGACATTCCTCGATAGAGACATAAAAAAGATTTTGAAGCATCAGTATCAAAAAATTTAGTGATAATAGTGTAGGATTCTATAATATTACCTCATGTTGTAGAGGGTCCCACAGCCTGATGCTCAGGTATCGGCTGTAAAGCATTCAACTAACCTGATCCTCAACCCTATGCAACAAATGGACGACCACAACAATGATTACAAGACCGGTGCTGCTGGGGATTAAGGGTCATAATACCATGGTCATGACCTAAAACTTATCCAGACCTATAGATACTATTCTAACATCCCATCTAACGTGGTGCAAAAGTACTCTCTATAGATAGTGGATCTAATGTTGATCCATTTCCCCTCGAAGATAGTGGAAATGTCCGGCAATGATACTGAAGATGGCCCATACATCCACAAGCCCGGAACTCAATAGGGTCTCTATCACATTGTGGATTATTATACCAAAGTATTTCACACTGTGGAAACAGAACATATCAATTATACTATAAAATCTGGCTTCCACTTCTCTAAAGAAAAACATCAAGGGATCATTTCCAACCACTAGTATAACTACTAGCCTAATGCGACACTGATCCTTTAAGCCTGGTAAATTTTCCATCCCTTAGGTTAATCTCATCAATAAGGGCTTGATAAACTATTTCATAATGGTTAGGAAGGGAAAATAAATTCACTTGAGTTCCTATGGATAACTAGATCCCATCCCCAAAACATCTATCATGCCAAATATCATCACCAGCTAGATGTAGTGAAAATAAATATTAATCAGTGAAATGGGATGAATATTTCATAACTATCGTAGATCCTTTCTCAAGAATCATGAACCCTATATATCATTTATCTCTCAATGCTAGATGAATGAACTGATCATAGAATGAAGTCTAAAAATTATCCCATAACATGCCCAAATGACAACCAGCGAGGGTAACTACGTCCCACCAATGTTTGGCCAAATATCATACAATGTATGTATCAATCTTGACACTCTTATCTAGAGGAATTTCAAGATGATCAATGATAAAAATGGCCTCTATCAAAGACTTTGTAGCCTGAGAACATCCATCCCCTAAAAAAACATTGGAGGATGTTGTTGCTGGAAATCACAACTCAGATCAACCATCGTAGGTGCAACACGTTGTGAACCATTCATGGACTACTTCAGAAGTAAGAAAATATCATGGAATTGGGGATCAGTGCTCAGATCAGTTGAAATAGGTGGTTCCTAATGTGACACTCCTAGATTTATGATTTACTTCTCAAGGCCCACCAGGTATGAGGTATCATCTTCACCACACTCATAACGAATGACACTAGGATGTCCTAGTAGCATTGGTCTAAAAATTCCAGTCAGACACATTAGAAAAACATTAGGAGCATAAGATAGAATCACTAGTGGATTCTAAGCATAATAAAAGACACTACCCAAATAATTCTACCACAAACTACAATCTTAGATAGATTGGTATAGGTATGTGATCATGTATAAGTTTCATGTCATTAGGAAGTTAATTTTAGCTTCCCTCATTTTCCTTGCATAGAGATGAGAATGAGGGATAAGGATGGGAATCCAATTCATTTTAGATTTCTGGATACACATTATAATGGATAGTTATTTCAGATGAATCAGTTTCCATACACCTATCACTAGAAAACATCCATGTATTTATAGTATTATGGCTTGGATCGATTAATTACTCATCCCTAAACATGAGGGCCCATATAATTCAAGAATTGAGACATGAAGTCACTCAATCACATCCAATGTAATATATGTACTAGAAAACGATCACAACATCACACAACAATCAGAAGATTATCATCCAATAAAATGTAGTGAAATATACCTATATGGAATGGAAATATTCATGAAAATTTAATTGTAGGTGCCTATAATGAGGCATGTAACAATTCTCCTTACCATCATATCATCAGGACAAGGTTGAAGGAATCCCTAAAACATAGTAATAATTAACAACACCATACATCATGAGTTTCAACCAATGGTGAAATAATATCGAATTTAATAGGAAAAATAAGAATAAAATTTATAATTTAGGTAAACTAGTTTTTACCGAGAACATGGGTTCACGACACCCAAGCACAACTTATGAATGAGTCCAAGTAGATCCTATTCTCAAATATATTTTCTCTAAATAGTAATTCAAGATATGAAACAACATCTGATACCACATTCTGACATCCCAGACTCGGATTCCACTTAATGGGTTCCCTAATCCTGGTGGACCACATGGTCTCAATCATATTTCCCCAAATTCCAGAGGCTTCCAACTTCCGTCGATGGCATTGGGTGTGTCTGTGGGGAGATAATGGTCTCACTAGAAGAGTGTATCACAATAGTAAAATAGAAACATTAGTAAACAATGGATGTAATATAAATAAATAGGGGAGTAAGACATATGCAATAGATAATTGAGAATAAAAATAACTGTAGAAACTGAAACAATGATGGTGTAATGAAATGTCACTAGAAAACTGGAAAACATGGATACCAGACAATATGCATAACATGTACCACAAGGTAAAATAAAATAAAGGCTACTAAAATAATCCTAAGATCCTGATCAGTACTCTAATATAATGATCCATCCAAAATAACATGCAATCAATTGTTTAAAGCCATATGCTTCCCTTTTTCAACACCAAAAACCATGTAATCTACTCTGAATACCAAACTGTTCCAGAGAGGGTGTGAGACAAATCTCAGGGGGTCACCACCAACAGCATTTCTAACATTTGGCCCATGAAATATAAGATATCAGTGTGTGTGAATGAATATATAAGTAATGTAATGAGTACAATATAACTAAATACCCAATTACCAACTTCAGCCCACATCTGGTGTCTGAACATATAAACAGTTTAGTAATTATGTAAATAAATTTTAATGTTAATAGGTCATGTGAGGCATAGAAAGAACTGACATCACATCGTGAGATCATAAGTAGTGAATGGCCCAATATGTAATAACGAAAATCCAGAAACAAAATTTGTGACGGAGTTCTAGGGTAATAACCAAGATAACATTGATCTCACATAATGATAACTCATTAGTATATGAGTCTAGTTAAGTGGTAAGAATGTAATACAAGGAGACTTATCCATGAAATTCTACAATAAATCACCTAACGAGTTCAAGGTTGTTAACCAAGATAAAATGGGGCTAAGTAAGGATATGGACCTATGGGATTTAACCATGGCACATACATGTCAATAATGGATCCATGGTGTGTATCTAAGGCATGCATTAATAATGTATATGACCCTACAGTAGCATACAGAGCCTCCAAGGAATAGACAATAACTAATGTTGTGGTGGGTATCAACTTAGGAAAACTACATCCTTCAATTTGAATGGGGTTATCGTGTCATAAGCTATTCTCCTATCCGAATTTAGGGAGAGCATGTGTCAATCCATTCATATTTGATATTGTAATCATGTAATCATTCATTACGTTCTATCCCACTCTTACATTTGTGTGGATAGTCCATGTAGAGTTTCAACCATTTAATCAAATCATAATTAACAATTATGGAATATTTAATTATTAAGGTTCACACCACTACCTTGCATCAATATGTAAAGGGTTGTAACAGACATGTAACATTTATTCAATATCATTTCATAAGGCCATGTTATATACTTAGTATACCTTCCATTTCACATTTCTCAATTAATAATCAATATAAAGGACTTACCTTATGTAGGTCAATTGGAGAGCATAACGGTACATGCCATAATGAAATTCTCATTAATAATAGGCCATTTATTATAGGATGTCTCACATTTATGATGGTCAAGCCAGGGAACACTTGAATGGTTTCTCAAACATTCCAAAACACAAAAACCCATTTATGTCATAACCTTTATCATGGGGTAGATTGAGTTATTGGCGTAATTTTTAATATATAATCCAATATTTGGAAATATCATAGCCATATGATACTAAACAATATAACCACAGAATGTAAATTTTTGAAAATGAATCTGAGGAAATAGGCAGGCCCCAAACAATTATTTCAAAATCAACGAACATTAATGTTGAGTTAAAGACCACCATCCTTGGTGTTATACGACTATCCTCATCTAGTTTTTTCCTTGATTTGGATCATATTGTAGTACATCTATGAAAAAGTGAAAAACTCCCACATGGAGATATCTAGGAAAATAGAAAGAGTGAAAAAACAACTAATGAGGTCTCACATACATACTGCTGCACATCCAACATAATGAGCGAATGGTCGATCAAATGTCTACATTAGAAATCTCTCAATTAAAAGATTTGGCATTCAAAAAGATCCAAAATAATGGGAAATTGGCCTAATTCAGTCTATTTTCTGATTAGGGATGAAGTGGGTGGGGGTAAATAGATTATTAAGGGTGTTTTGGACATTTTTCCACGAATTATAGCCTATACATGGTTTTTCATCATGGTTTTTCAAACAGTGCCCAAACTGTGTGAGACAGTACTGCCCAAATTAACATCTTCTGTATGGTTTGATAAAACCATGTGCATTCCATTCATGAGTAACTAAAAATGGGGTGTTCACACGGTTAGGCAGCATGGTCATGCAGCAACCATGAGAGGTGGCTATATTAGGAAAAATAGAATCTGAACTGTTTTCCAAACCATTTGTAATTCTAGCAGGTTTACTTCAATCTGTAAACCAAGATTAACATACTCAAAATAATGGTTCTAGTCTTCGAACAAGCCCTCCAAACCCTCAAAATCCTAACTATGGAGACATAATCTTGACATACATGGACATTACATTATTTTTTCGAAATACATAATACATAAAAAACAGATACCAATGGAATGTAATATTTTAGTGTCTTTGGAAATTCAGAATATAATCATCTAATCTTGGTAAAAGATCTTCAACATATCCCATAATGATATTCCATTTTTTATAACCTAAAACATTTCATTATATCCTGTGGAAAATATAAATTATCAAGGGTGAGCGCAAATTCTCAGTATGGGTAATCATGGAGAAAATAAAACAAACCATATACATTTGAAAATAAAAACATGAATATAAAGATTACACATCAAAATCATGAGTGGTGAAATAAATCATGGCAGTATGTAAAGAATAGGTCATAAAAGAACATAAATCATGATAAAATATCATGGGAATAAAACAGTTAATTGTGTAAAACCACTAATCACATGTTATGATTTCCATAGAAGCCAAGGCTTTACTGCCAAGACCATCTTAGTAGAGAAAAGTCCCTTTCTGAATCGAGTTCACTCCTCATTCTAGTTCTATATCACTGAATTAGATTAACTTACCATTATATCCATGTATATCTCAAGAGATATGAATATTTACCCAATGCATTGGAGGGAGATATATGTACCAACCATCTCAAAATGTAATCATTCATACTTGTTCCACAACATAAACATAAATCATTTATTATAACCCAAAGAATAAAAATGGGTTTCATAAGCATCATATCATCTTAACATAATCCATATAAAACAAATGGATATCATTTCATCATATGAAAATTGAAACAATGTAAATCATAGAGTTATTATACATGAAATATACACATATGAAATAATTTCCTCCTAGATGGAAAATGGTTTTGATAAAACACTAGAAAAGAATTAATGAGGAAAATATCCTTTCCTCCTAAAAATCATTTTCTTTTCAAAAAATTCCATGCAATTTTAAAAGAAAATGATTTCATTGAAAATAACCATGAAATATTGTAGAGTAAACTTCATGGAAATAAGGCGTTATGAAACCGCAAAAAATCATTCTTGCCGTATAAGTTAAAAATCATTCTCCTCGTACTTTTAACGGAAAAGTAAAAAAGTACCACATATGGTAATCAAAATAAATATTCCTTCCATAACACAGATTAAAAGTCATAGAAGGGTAAAAATGAGTTTAAAAATAAATTTAAGAATATTAAACACTTTATGAAAAAAAATTTATGGACATGGATGATAAAAATAACCCCATTAAATACTTACGAATAAACAATTTCAGATAAGAACGAGATTGGAATAGTTATCCCTTCCCTTAGGTCTAATATGCTTCGTATGTATCCGAACATCTGATATAATGATTTAAATAATTTCATTGACTTATTAAAGGATCATATTAACTGTTATGATATCATATATGGTTAACTTATGACTTTATATTACCCGTTCTTTAGTAAATTCCTTATTACATCATCGTTCTGGGTAAAATCATTTCATTTATCTTACGTGTTTGGACTTGTTGTTATCGATATTTTTATTACATATATCATGATTTAATTACTTCCCGAATATAAATTATGATTTATATATCATATATATTCAGTATATATATATATATAATAGAAAGATAAATGAAATTAAATATAACATTCATGGAGACGGTAGGACGTACGTACGCATGAATGTTGTTTTCCTTTCCATATTGGCTTGAATGGAAGTAAGTATATGAAATATATATATATATATATACATAAATATATTAGCATTATCATGTAATATATTTCATTATTATTCATTATAAATACTAGTTGACATGGAGAATGAATCTCATCACATCGTGGACAAGGTAATCTATACTTACGCATGAGCGATGATATCATTCCAATAATTATTGAATTGAATTGAAGTGGATGATATTATATCTAAGAATCAGTATGATGTTATAAAAACAATATATATTTATTCTTTACACCATTATAAACATCCAAGTAAATTGGTGGTGGAAAAATAGATTACACCACGATGTGGAGATGATATTCCGTACAAAGGCACGCATGGTGATTTCGTTTTCCGTAGGATGGATAGAAGGTGAAATGGTGTTGTTTCATATTTATAATAACAAATCAGTAGATTGTTGGTACTTATTTTTTTACATTATAATGAAACAACTAAAGAGAATAATATTATTAAGAAGAAAGGAATCTTGAAAGAATATGTAGAAGAAATTACCTCTTCTTCGACGCACCTCTTTAAAGCTTCCTCTTAAGGAACTAGAGTTGGTCTTTTGAGGAGGCCTCAACCTCTATAATTTTACTTGGGAAGTTGAGAAGGGAAATTTTCAAGGGTTTTCTAAGCATTAACACTCAAAATTGTTTAAAGAGAAGAGGGAGGAGGTTCTATTTTATAAGGGAGGAGCGGGGCACCTTAGGAAAAACAAAAAATATTATTTTATAATAGAGTCATATTCAGTTTATAATATCACCAAATTGATTTATTTTCAAGCTAAAGTGGGGACGCATCGAAATCCTTTCAACCCAATGGTTTTAGACAAGTTTAGTTTACTATTTTAACCTTATAATTTAGATTTAACTCTAAGTTAAATAATTCAACTTTTACCATGTCCTCATGTTTTGATACAGTATATGGTTATTAAAATTACTATAATAAGACAAAATAACCCCAAATGGTTCATTATTAATATCTATAATATTATCTATGTCATTTGTCTGAACATTATATTTTTAGTAATTGAATAAAAATTTATAATATAATATCTGTTTTAAAAACTATAATATGACAATTTTGACACTATTTGGAAATTGATTTTGTTGAAAATCAGAACAACATGATTAGTTCAAAAATAACTAATTAAATCAATAATAAAAAGTAATAATAACCTATAAAATTAGTATATTTCATAAAAAGTATCATATAACATTTATGTTGGTATTTATAACAGCAATTCTGTTAATATTTCATTAATAAGGTAATTACTGCATCTTCATTATGTCATAAATAAATTAAATTATTTAAAGTCTAAAAATTATAAATAAAATACCATTTTTTATGAAATATTTTTAGATTATTAATTAATATTTATAGTTGAATTTATCTTTTTTAATACCCTATATTATAAATGTTTTAGTTATTAAACATTGATTTTAACTCCTTTGACTCTTCTTTAAATATAATAATAATAAGTGTCCTATCTAATCCAAGTGGACCTAAAGGGTAATATATTATTCCTATGGTTGTTTTTGGTCGAATTAAACTTATCAAAATTAATTAGGACATGTGTTAGGTTAATAATAATATCATTTTTACCCTTAATTACCAAATTTACTTTTGACCATGATAAATAAAACTAAAAAGATTCTATTCACCGAAAATTATTTTTAAATTATTGAACAAAATTTTACTCCTTGATATGAACCATGTCTCTCAGATTATCGAAATTCAACTCATATAAGTGGTAAAATTATGTTTTATATACAATTGAAAAAGCTCCTATGAGGTGGGTAAAAAAAGGTAAAAATTTCAATAAAATTTTTATATATGTAAAATTATTATAAAATGACTCCAAGGAATTAAATTGAACATATATAAGTATTATTTATCAATTTTGACCAAAAATAAATTTAAATAAAATAAATTATTATTAAAATAAAAAGTCGGTTTAACAAATAATTCAGTGTTTTCACTATTCATAAAAAATTGAATGTTTTCTGAAAAATACCAAAATTTCAACCTAGGCTAATTTGGATATTCGAAATCAAAATATGAATTCCATTTTGAAATTTAAAATTATAAAATTTCAAAAAGTTGTAATTACTATTCATAACGGCTAGTTTATATAATATTTTAATAACATATCGCAGTTTAGTGAAACTCAGTATTGCGTACGACACAAGCTATAATGGAAGGTTGTGATTTCATGTAAAGAAATCCATGTCAGAGTTGCATGTAGTGCAAGATTCATTTTTTGTTGTGTATAATAAAATCAAACCATATTTCTTTTATTCATTTAATATATATATATATATATACAATCAATGTTGCGGATAATAACTTCTATCAAGTGAAATTAAATTTTTTTTGTAACACGATCCAATAATAGTGTTGCGTATACTGCATGCTAATATGGAGTATTGTATAACGCAAGATAATATTTTTGTAGCATAAAACACAAGACAATAAATAAATTAAAAAGAATATTTCTTATAAAATCTTGGGTTGTTACATTCTACCACATTAAAATGAATTTCACCCTCGAAATTTGTCGGGGTTATAAATGGTTTTCTACTTGAAAGTTTATTTAATAGAAACCCACATCATAAAAGGAATTCAAAAAGTTAACATTGAAAACTAAATTATGAAAAATAATGGTTACCCAAATTAACTAATAACTTGGGTTCCACATAGGAGAACATAGGTGAAAATATGTATATAGAAGGGAAATTTAACCACCATGTTATGATGAAGAGTGGTAGAGAACATGGATATGAAAAATACAACAATCACAAAGCCATAAATGTTTTATGATATAAGGTACCATCTGATTCATCAGATAAGGGGGCAATAAGACAACATTTTTGGTTTACAAGATCATTTCCCAAAAGTTGAAAAAATTGTAATTAGAAGAAATAATTTCTTGATTTTGGTACAATCTCACTGTTGGTTGTTCCTTGAATACCTTCCACTTCATCTCATAATGAAATGAAGATGAATTTTTCATTCATGAAATGTATGTTGATCATGAAATACAGTGATAGGTCATTCCATATATCTCAAACAAAAGGTTAGAAAAAGTTATTAAATATACATAAGTCCATCTATAGTGAGATTAATCATATATGGTTCCTAAATTAGGCTTATACATCATATATCATACCACATAATAATTTAAAACTAATTTATACTAACTGAGGACTTATTATAGGATAATGGTATGTGATAAAGTCCTATCACACTTCAGTTGTGGGTTTAATTTTCACAGCCATGTCCAACGTGATAGGTTGTTGCTTGTCCTATGGGTTGTCCTTTTTCTAAAACTATACTTTTATAACATTCTAGAAATAATATCAGAAAACATGTTCTATCCATAAATAATACTATATAATGTCCAACATAATCCTTTCCAATCTTTAGGCTTAACCAAAATACATCTGTCCAATCTCATAGTATAAAGATAACAATTACTTGAAAGGCCATATAACAAGCACGTGAATAACATCATTTATCCACCATATATCATAATATATATCTTATTGGTCACGTTAAAAACATGTGAATTCCTTAATAATGTATTCTTTTGAAACATGAATTCCCATTGAAACTTAGTAAAAACATGAATGATTTGAAAAGATAATTCTTTCCACATACCAAAATCCCAAAATTTCTATATACTCAAACCATGATATCACTTTGTCCTTATACCAGTCATGTGCTCATGAATACTATCGAACATTTCATTTTCTCCTTATCCCTTCATTATGCTCATATCATCTTCTTTCCCAAAATATTTCCATCACTTTTCATGGTTAGAAGTACCATACAACTATTGAAAACCAATAGATAGATATTCCAAAATTCCACGATACTATAAATGAGATTCGATGATACTATTTTGAAATTCCATTACATAAACACTTTATCATTCCAAAACATAATTGTCATACTCAACATCATTAATAGTGATCACAAGTGACTTCCCTTTGTCCATTTCCTCGAGAGGTTTCTCATGTTGATCATCATTAACCCCTGTATTTGGGCATTGATTAGCATAATGCCCCATTTCTTTAAACGTGAAGCATTGAAGTGTTGGTGGAGAATTCTCTATAGTCTTTTCTCTATTCAGATCATTAGAAACATTTTTCCCATTATTTCGGTACTCAACTAACCGATGACCTTCATTTCTACACTTGAAACATTTTCCAGTACCATTTAGACAATCTCCACCGTGCTTCATTCCACACTTTTAGCATAAAGAAACAGTCACCTTCTTATCACCATTGTTCTGAGATTATTCATTGAACTCCATCATTCGTTTCTTGACAAAACAATGAGTTTGATAGGAAACACCAACATTCAATTCTACCTTGATACCACAAAACACTATTTCTTCAAAGCTATAGAAATATTTTATAGATAATTCCCTTCGAAGACTAGGTTTTAAGCCACTGAAGAATCGATCAACATTACATTCAGGTTAGATGATAAATCCAGAATCAAAACATTGAAGCCTTGTAAAATTTGTTTCTTATATACCAATAGCTTCATCATCCTTTTTCATAAGCTCAAGGAACTCCTTTTCCATATTTGTTTGAAGAATACTAGGGATGTACTTATTGAAAAATACGTTCTTGAACTCATTCAATTCCATGGTTTCAATTTCATCTCGGGGACTTGTATTCTTAATTAGAGTCCACCACTGGTCTGCTTCAACTTCTAACTAGTAACAGCTAAAATTACATTTTCATGTTCGGAAAAACGATGCATCGAAAATATCATTTCAATGGTACTAATACTTTTTTAGAAACAAGTGGATTAGAAGTCCCACTGAAAGAAGGTGGGCATTGCCTCATGAAGGACTCAATTTCACTCCTCATTTGGAAGGCCAGAAAGATTCATAGCTTGTGTAAGTATAGAAATAATATTTTACACTCCATCTCCCATAACATTGGTTTGTACAGGAGGACAATCATTTCATTGTATATTACATTGATCAACAGGGTTCCTTCAGCTTCCAACCATCGTATAAAACCCAAAAAGAACAGTGCGAGAAGAAAAAACCATGCTAGTAAAACAACATAATAAAGGGGGGGGGTTACATTCAACATATAACATCTTTGGTTTAATTCTGAGGTCATTAACATAATTATAGGAATATAACCTATACATATACTTATCCTTAGGGACATCCCAAGACATACCTTAGAAATATCTCTAGGGATTTCCCTAAAGGTTTCACATCCTAGTTTCCAAAGTTTAATTAAAACATTCCTCTAATACCAACTATAGATACCCAATATTGACATATACGGACATTACATTACTTTTGTGGAATACCTAATACATATAAAAAATAGAAACCAATGGACCTTAATAGTTTAGTGTGTTTGGAAACTCGGAATATAATCCTCTAATCTTGGTGGAGGATCTTCAACATCTCTCATGATGATCTTCCCTTTCTTTCTTACCTAAAATCCATTTTAATATCCTAGGGAAAATAAAAAATATAATGGGTGAGCTAAAATTAGCATTATGGGTAAGCATGGAGAAAATACAATTGACCATATACAGTTGAACTTCAAAACATGATCATAATGTTTACACATCAAAATCATGATTTGTTAAATAAATATTGGCATTACGTAAAGAATATGACATAACGGAACATCAATCATTATAAAATAACATGGTAATAAAACATTTAATTGTTGAGGACCATTAAGAACATGTTATGATTTCCATAGTAGCCAAGACATTGCTGCCAAGACCATATTAGTGGACAAAGTCCCTTTCTGAATCGAGTTCACTCCTCATTCCAATACTGTATCACTGAACTAGATAAAATTACTATACCAGCCATGTCTATATCATGAGAAATTAATCTTTAACCAACTAATTGGAGGGATATATATGTCCCACCCATATCATAATGAAATCATTTTTACTTGTCTCACATCATAAACATAAATCATTCATCATAACACACAGAATAAAATTGTGTTTCATAAACATCATCCCATAATAACATAATCCATATAAAAAATGGATATAATTTCATCATAAGAAAAGTGAAACCATGTAAATCATATAGATATTTTACGAGAAACATACACATATGAAATAATCTAATCTTTGATTGGAAATGTTTTTGATAAAACACTTGAAAATAATTTTTGAGGAAAATATACTTTCTTCTTAAAAATCTTTTTCTTTTCACAAAATGCAATGAAAATTTTGAAGAAAAGGATTTTATTGAAAATAACGATGAAATATTGTAGAGTAAAATTCATGTAAATAAGGAATTATAAAACCGTAAAAATCAGTTAATGAATAAGTTAAAAAGCATTCTCCTAATACTTTTAAAAGAAAATTCAAAAAGTACCAGATATGGTAAACAAAAGAAAGATTCCTTCCATATCACAAAGTAAAATTCATTGTGGGGTAAGTAGGACATTAAAAATACATGGTAGAATATTAAACACATTATGAAAAACATTATTTATACACATGGATGAAAAATATATCCCCATCAAATACTTATGAATAAACAATCTTGGATAATAATGAGATTGGAATAGTTATCCCTTACCTTAGGTCTGATATGTTTTGTACGCATATGAACCTACTGTATAATGATTTTAATAATTTCATTAACTTATTAAAAAATCATATTCACTGTTATGATATCATATATTGTTCACTTATGACTTAATATTACCTGAACTTCTGTAAATTTTGTGTTAAAGTAGCTTTTTGTGTAGAATCATTTTATTTATCGTACATGATTGGACTTGTTTTCCTTAATATTTTTATTAATTATATAATTATTTATTTACTTCAAAAATTAAAATCGTGATTTATATATCATATATATTCAGTATATATATTTATAATATATAGATAAATGAAATGAAATACAATGTTCATGGAGATGGTAGGTTGTACGTACGCATGAATGCTATTTTCCTTTCCTTATTAATGTGAATGGAAGAAAGTGTATGAAATATATATACTAAAATACACTATCATTATCATGTCATATATTTCATTATTTTTAATTATATATACATTATAATCATTTTTGGATTGTTAACATGGAGAATGAATCTCATTGCGTCGTGGAGACGGTAATCCATACGTACGCACGAGTGATGATACCGTTCCCATATTTATTGAATTGAATTAGAGTTGATGATATAATATCTCAAAATTATTATTATGTTATAATTACAATATATAGTTATTCTTTAAACCATTATACCCATCCAAGTATGGTGGTGGTGGAAAAACAAATTACAACACGGCGTGGAGACGGTTTTCTGTACGTACGCACACGAGGTGATTTCATTTTACATAGGACAGATAGAAGGTGAAATGGGGTTGTTTCATATTTATAATAACATATATGTATATTAGTGATAATTATGTTATTACTTTATAATTAAATAACTAATGAAGAAGAAGTTGAAGAAGAAAGAAAATTTGAAATAATTTGTAGAAGAGATCACCTCTTCTTCGACACACCTCTTTTAAGCTTCCTCTTAAGGCACTATAGTTGGTATTTTGAGGAGACCAGAACCTATATAATGTTTCTAGGTAAGTTATTATGGGAAATGGGTAGGGTTTTTCCGAGCATGAACACTTAAAATTGTGTAAAGAGAAGAGGGAGGAGGTTCCCTTTTATAAGGGTGGAGAGGGTCACCTTAGGATAAACATAAAATATTATTTTATAATAAAGTCATATTCTATTAAAAATATCACCAAAATGATTTATTTAGAAGATAATGTGGTGATGGTCGAAATACTCTCAACCAATAGGTTTCAGTTTTGTTTATGTTACTATTTTAACCTTATCATTTATATTTAACTTTAAGTTAAATAATTTAACTTTTACCATGTCTTCTTGTTTTCATACACTGTATCTTTAATAAACTTACTATAACAAGAAACAAGAACCCCAAGTGGTTCATTATTAATAAATATATCTTTATCTATGTCGTTTGGCCGATACTTATATTTTTAATAATAGAATAACAAGAAATAATTTAATTTTTTAAAAAAAATCTAATTTATGTCAATTTTGACAATATTTGGTAATTTGTTTTTGTAAAAATCTTAACAGCATTATTAGTTATCAAACAATTAATTAAATAATTAATAACATGTCATATTAACCTATTAAATTATTGGAAATCATAAAAAGCCTCAAATTACATTTATTTGTGTATTTATAACAACTATTGTGTTAATATTAAATAAATAAGGTAAAAATACAACATCATCATTGTGTCATAAATAAATTAAATTATTTAATGACTAAAAATTATAAATAAAAAACTATTATATGGTAAATCTTTTTATAATTCTGATGAATACTTTTAGTATAATTTATCTTATGTATAACCCTATATAAAGAATGAATTAGTTATTAAACATTGATTTTAACTCTTTTAACTCTTCTTTAAATAAAACAATAATAAGTATCTTAATCTAATCCAAGTGAACCTAAAGGGTAATATTTTATTCCTATGGTTGTTTTTGGTCGAATTAAATTTATCCAATAGAATTATGACATCTTTTAGGGTAATAATAATAGCATTTTTACCCTTAATTACCCTATTTACTTTTATCCTTTGTAAATAAAATTAAAAAAAAAATACTATTCATGAATAATTATTTTAATCATCATAAACCACATTTTACTCTTTTATATTAACCGTGCCTCTCATATTTTTCAGATTTAACTCACAGAAGAAGAAAAACTACGTTTTATGTATAATTGCAAATGCTCCTAGGAGGTGGGTAAAAGATGGGGAAAAGTTCAATACGATTTTTTTATATCTAAAATTATTATAAAATGGCTCCAATGAATTACATTGAACGTATATGTACCATATATCTATTTTAACCAAAAATAAATTTAAATAAAACAAATTATTATTTAAGTAAAATGTTGGTTTTAACCAATAACTCAGTGTTTTTACTATTCATCAAAAATACAATGTTTTTTGAAAAATACCAAAATTTCACTATAGGCTAATTTCGATTTTACAAATCCAAAAAAGAAGTCCATTTTGAATTTAAAATTTATAAAATTTAAAAAAGTGGGTATTACTATTCATAACGGCTAGTTTATATAAAATATTAATAACATATAATTGTTTAGTGAAACTCGGTATTGCATACAACAAATGCTATCGTGGAAGGTCATGATTACATGTAAAGTAAGCCAAGTCAGTGTTTCGTGTAGTGCAAGATTCCTTTGTATATGTGCATAATATAATCCAACCATATTAAATTTATAAATTGAATATATATATATATATATATATATACAAACTCAATGTTTTGTGGAATAACTTATATCAAACGAACCAGAAATTTTATGTAACATGATCCATGAATAGTGTTGCGTATACTGCAAGCTAATACGGTGTTGTGTATAATGCAAGATAATCCTGGTGTATCATAGAAAAAATCATCAAATAAATTAAAAAAGAATAATTCTCATAAAATATCGGGGGTCTTACATTTACTAACTCATTAGAAATAAATATTTGGTCCAAGTTAAAGATTTAGACAGACAATTAAAGGATCTATACCTTAGTGGGAAACCAGGTTTTTACATGAAACAAATGAATTAAAATGAAATATTAAATCAATTTTTTTTTAAAATATATCATATATATCAAATATATTAATTAAATACATCTTTATTACCTCCAATATTATGGTAAAAAATAAATACATTTCATAATGCTTCATAGAAGCAATAGTTAACATGTTCGACCAATTGATGTTATCATTTTTTTAATGTATTGTATGCAAATAAGGTATATGTGATATTATAATTCTATATTTAAACATATATTAAGTCCATAATGATATCATGCATTGAGATATGGTGATAGAAACCTAATTAGAACTATTCAAAAGGTTGTAGTCTTCTATATACATGATCAAAATTTTATTTCCCACATGGTAGATAAGAAGATGGATATAAGTTATTCCATTATCTTAATAAAAATTTTGTATATAGAAAATAATAAATTTATTATATCACAATAGTTGAATAATATTTTTTTCAGGTCGAAGAAGAAATAAAATGAAAATTCTTTTTAATGAATGTAACATGTTATTCTAAAAAAATTCTTATGATTGCACCATAAGAATTATGAAGAGGGTTTCATAATAAAAAACTCCTTTTGGTCATGGGGAGGGATGTAAGGATGATATTATGGTAGTTATAGGCTGAACCAAATGTCTTTGGACATTTAATGAAGATATGACAGTGGGTGCACTTTTTCATGGGAGGGAGAGGACACACTTAGATTTATTGAAAAGAAAATATTATATCCAAATTTTAAACACAAAAAGGAAATAAAAATTTGTCATTATATAAATTTAGACAATATAAGGGCATAAAATTACTTTATAATAGTAATTTTTTTGTCTTTAAATTATTTTAACCCCTATATTTTTATTTTAAATTTAGGTATACCCATTTTATATCTAACAATGATAGTTATTTTTTAATATTATTACATTTAATTATGACCAAGAAATAAGTTAAAAAAATTATATAGTATTAATTATTATTGGTTAAAATATTAAATACAGTTTTCAAAATTACATTATGAGATGTTTTATAATTTAATTTAATATTAATCACAAATAATTAATGAAAAAAATGTTTTCTAAATAAAAGACTTCAAAAGTATTAAAAAATTTAAATAAATATTTAATATAAAATTTATTTTAATGAAAAATTATTGTATTAATAATAAAATAATTTCAATAATTTTTTTAAATCAATCTTTAAAAAAATTAAACATGGAAGTGATTAAGAAAATTAATTTTTAACAAATAAAAAATCTATTATTCATCAAAAAATTAATATTTTTTTAATAATATAAAAATAACAATAAGATAATTGGGAAAATCTTAATTTAAAAAATAATTAAATTTTTTCAAAAAAAAATTCAATATTTTTTTAAAAAAATTGATTTATTAATTTTTCATTAAAATCAACGAAATCTTTTTTCTTGGGAAACAATTTTTTTCAAAGAGTATAAATAGTTTACTAAAAATTAATTAACTTTTTATCAATACGTTTTATCATTCAAAAACATTTAGAATTAATTTTTAAAACATGTTTATTCCAATTAATCTTCTTATGTTTAATTTCCAGGTTATAATGGAAAATTTTTATTAATATTATTATTATTATATATTAGTTTTTAAAAAATATTATTGCGTGTAATGCATGATATCAAAGAAATTAAATTTATCTGAATTTATTTTCATAACATATCACTTTGTTACAAAGATATTGATTCAAGGGTGAGTTAAATTAGCTTTGGACACAAGGGTTAATGCTTATCTTCCATGTTTTGTGCTTTGCTGACATGTTACACCATTTTTTCCTTGTTCTTCTTTTGGATACAATGATGATGCTAATCTTGTGAAACAATTGTCTATATTTTACATTTTACATGTTTATTGATAATTTAAAATAATTTTTTTATTTATTAAAATTAAATTATAAATGTAATGGTTTCACAATTTTATTTCAAAACATAAATATTTTTTTGAAGACAATGTTTTCTGGATAGAACCATTATTTTTCATTTTTAATGATATTTTATAAAAACATGGTGGTATCCTACTAGGAGTTTCCTCACAAACATCATAAATCATGAGGATATGTATACTTGATTATAATTTATATAGGGAAAGGTAAAGGAATCACATCTTATAGTAACACTTCCTAATGACTTCATCATATTTCTTTTAATTGGATTTATAGAGAAAAAATAGTTATTGAATGGTTGGATAAATTTTACGGGGATTATAAATTATTAGCTATAAGACCCCAAAATGAATCACTGGGGAAATAATAGAGTTCCACAATGACTAGGGTGAACCCCCCCATTGTCTATAGGATGATGAATAGTAGTGATGGTCTAAAGTGATATTTTGGGGAGGCTATACCCTCAATCATATTATGAACTAAAAAAATATCCAAAAATACAACAAAATAAAAATAGAGTACACATAATCCAATAAAAATATATAATTACTTTATATTAAAATAACAGGCTTTAATGGCCATGATTAAATACAAGGGAACTGATCACCCACCATCTTGATCACTTGTACATAATCAAACAAATTAATGTACTTTAAGGATATAAACCAACTCCAAGTACTAATTCACCCAAATATCAGGAATCATAGATATGTATCCCACTAGATAATAAAATTTTAGCCTCATCCAAATCCATATATACAACAAATGAGGGATGCTTGGGTACCCTTCTTCCATGGCCTCTTGGGAAGGGTGTGAGTACAACTATGAAGGGAACCTCTAATGGGGTCTTGTACATAAATGGTAAAAAAACATGTACTTGCATGTGAATTTCTTAAAATAATATAGACAACAACTAAATTTTCTAAACAATAATAAAATATATTCATTGACACAGATGTATGAAAAATTAACACTATGCAGAGTGTTCATGCGCTAACAAAGCTGCCATGAACCCTTGGCCATACCAGCATCGACACCTTATTGATAGAATGGTCATAACAGAAGTGTTGATTATGGTTTATTCGATGTACCAACTCATATATCTACGGTCATACATAATACCAACAAGTATAGGGTTGGGACATAAGTCAACCATGCCCCATCACTATCATGGGTCAGTCATAAGGATATCATATACTAAAATTTCCTCAACACAGGCCACATAGAATTTGTTTCCTGAAACAAACATAGCTATGGATACATGACGTTTATATCCCCACACAATGTCTTTGGATAGACAAAAAGGCTGATATGTCCATGCCCTAATCCTTGTTCCATGTCTGATTTCTAGGGAATGTGCCTCCCATGTCACATGTCATCCTACTCTCCATTGATGGTTCTCATTCTTTCCACATCTTAAGGGTGGAAATCCACCCATATACAAAGAAATTACCCAAAAGTATATCATTTTATCCTAAATACCCTCTTCTAGTTTTTTATGGAGTTATAATCCCATGGGATAATCAAATGCCAAAATCAGATACTATCCATCGCACATAGAACCGTGTTTAAATAGTCATGTCTCCCAAAAACCTTCTTTTAATGATATGACTATGTCGGTCAAAACTATCTGTCAATCAGAACACTAAAATGGAGACACACTACCTTAAGCAGACAACCAAAACAGGCAGTCACACTACCTTAAGCAGACATCCATGACACCCAATCCCATGGTCACAACCACCCAATGTAATCTAGGCCCAACCCAACCTATGATCAGCATCACTCAACAATAACCTAGCCATGCCCAACATAACCCAAAGGTTCTAGAATATTAAATATCACACATAACATATATATTATCAAAATAAATTCTTCAAACTGGAAAAAAATAAATAGTTGAATTTCACTAGCGATGTGTTTTCCCATACCAGCATTGATGAATTGAAAGTCTCTAACAATCATTATCATGATTATCAATTCAAACTAAATAGTTTAATTCATAGTAATTCTATTATTAACTTTTTGGAACACCAATACAAAATTCCCCAAATGAGCAACGAACTCCAATACATCCATACTCAAGCATAATAGGATTTGGGAATACCCAACGACACCCCACAATGCGTAAAATAATTTCAATATAATTTGAGAATGGTCACGCTCAATACCTGGTGTCGTTCCAAAAAGTAACATCCCCCAAATGACCATTAAAACACGAATGAAGGTATTCACCACCGACCTGAGACTCGTAGACATAGGCACGTCTGATATCAAGATACAACTCAAATAAAATCATCATAGATATATATTTCCATCAAATTCAGACAATTATTCTCAGATGGAAATGGTGGAGTGGGAGGGAAGGAAACTAGCATGAAAGACGGTGCATATGTTTATCATTCCTGATGTGATCCCATTGCCACTGATGGATTTAATAATAGATGTTGGATGATGAGTCTAGGATAGGAAATGTTCTTTCCCACCCAGAGTATCACAGTCCGCCAATAGAGAAGAAGAAGATAGTACTAGAAATTAGACGTGACACTCTTTCATATATGCTAATAAAAATAAATTTTCAAAACATTTTTAATGTACTAAACTCTGTGTGGTTTCTTTTTTCGTGCACCAACATAAGAGAAGGCAGAAACATGGATTGGACTCACTATATGGGTCAATATACATGTGAGATTCAGCTAGAACACAAAAGGAAGATACATGACATGTCATGTAAGATTACACGTGATGTAGTAGTAAATTCACACATGGTCACCACATGACATGTATTTGTTCAGCACATAGATAGTACATATACTACCTACACACTGTGTGTACAATGTATTACGATGAGCATAATCTGGAAATTTCATGAAACGTCCCATATTTTCCTAGTATTCTCAGAAACATGCCAAAATTTCAAACACATTCAGGTTATTGACCTGTTTGATAACATATATTATTACAATATCACAACCTTAACACATCTCATCCACAATCTATCAAATGAATATTGGATATGTACTAAACATACTGATCCCATGGTGATCCCCACCTAAGGATTTACCTATCTTGGTATCTGACCAACCAATAATAAAATCATGAAAATATCCAATGACCTATTTCTTGGACCCGTGGTCCTCCCATGACGCATCATCACCCTTACACCTCATTGGTTCTCATGTGTCATTTATGACACCCAATCGTATCCCATGCCACATGGTTTCCACCTCCATGCGGTCTTGAGTCCCATGGATGCTCAATGCTAAACCTGGGGGCATGAACTTCCAGTAACATGCTCTCTCAATGCCCTGATGCCTTCAGCACCTAATGTAACCTGCATCCTCGATGCCCCGATTCCTATGACATTTCATGTAACCTGCATCCTCAAGGATCCTGATGCTACACATCTCAATCTTCTAAATAAATATAATACACACTCCAAAGGGAGAAAACCCCACTAAACATCATCTTTTCAGTCCAACTATATCATTTTCACCTTGTGCACTGAATTTGGAGAAGAAATAATAGGAAAAGTCAAAAAAATATGAAAATTATGGCCATGCCTGCGGCATACCTATGACCATTTTAAGCTATCCATCATGTTGATCCTCTAGAAGATCCATAGAATTCACCTGGACTGAAGTATTATTGCCTGATGCCTGACATCCCTATGATGCAACTCCAATCAAAGGCCACTGACCCCTAATCTAGGTCTTTCTATCTCTTCCATGTATTCTGTAAGCATCAGATCCTTGATTACCTTCACCTGGTACTAACCATGATCTAACCCCAGACACCATAGTCTGTCATAGTCCCTACCAAAATGCTGTCTAATATGGTTTCCCGTGGAACCTCTCAAGATGCCTAACCTATCCACATGCTGGACAATCCTTGGGAGGCATATCACACTGAGTCTAAAAAATCACATGTGGTCCACAAGGATAGAAAACCCCTAATTAACTGGTATATGATTGTCTAACATAGTCTTCGGCCTGACTTCCCTTCTAGAACTCTTCCTGACCTCATTTCATTCTATCTGAACCTTTTCATGAGGTTATCATTCATCCTAAGTGAGAACTCTCATTCTCATTTCCATCCTCTATGAGTGACTGATTCCCCACCTCTGAGAATAAACCAAGCCTGAATATATTTACCTGGATCTGAATTTCTTATTGTAATCCATACTTGAAGTGTCTCACACATGTCGAGTCTTCCATTATCATACCATGTACAATGTGAGAGAGCTCGTTGAATGTTTTTGCATATTTTATGATGGACATGTCTCCCTACTAAAGGCTCAAGAACTCAGGAGATCCCTCTTCCCGTAGTAACTCTGGGTAAAAGTGCTTGAAGAAATTGTCCTCAATTTTCATCCATGCCAATCCATCGTGTCTATGAGCCTGATTCATCACAACCGACCAATGATTCTCGAGTCCTCATACCATGTACATCACTATCTTGAATCTCTTCCCCAGAGGTGTCTCGAGCTACTCAAAGATCATATGCATCCTCTCAATCTAGTTATCAGCTACTTATGGACCACACTCACCCTGATGAATCGGTGGGTTCTATGACTAGAACTACTATGTTAGATATTTAATTGATGGCTTTGTACCTTGGTTATCTATGTCGATCCCCTACAAGACACGTACCAGGTGAGTTCAGAGTTTCTCATCAAGCCACTGCTCGAACGCGGCCAAAACCGACTATTGTCCTACCTTTACTAGATCCTGAACCTGGTCATGTCTCAAACTATGTATTTTTGTCTCATGATCAACCTACACTAGATCAAGATCCTAATCATGCTCCGGTGGAATTTTACCATCTGTCACTTGACGCACCATCTGAATCATCTAAATAGAACATGCTAAATAGCATCATTGTTCAGAAATCCCATATATAAATATATAATATGTTCAATGCGGATAAGGAAAGTAGTGAAGAGGTACTATATAACAACTACCTGTACTATCCCATATCGTAACCATGCCCATAGCATCCTGGACTCATGGCTTCCTTACCCTCCATTATTAGGGAGATGTATCAAAAGTACCATTATACATGACCCTCCATAAAAACAAGGTTTCCTCAGGCCGATAACCATGTTACTGAATCATGACGATCAAAATCACCTCAACCACAATAACTACCAACTCATAAATGATCCACACCCAAATACCCTACCACATGCAATTATACAATATATATAAACCATGGAATATTACATCGTAATGAACAAGAACATCTATTAGTATTTTCACCCTTCACATTTCAAATGCATATATTGCATGGAAATTGATATTATTCACATTGTATTATAACTTCATAAAAACATACTTGTAATTATGAAATTGAAATACACTAAAAATGTTCCTATCACAATCCAAAAAATCATGTCTTTCTATATCGAACCAAGGTCCTATTTTCATTTACCACACCATATCAAGGGTCACATATCACAATCAATAACATCAAATACCAATTGAGCCACCGAGTTGCAAAAATCTTATAAACTATAATCTAAGAAAATGAAAGAAAGAATTTCCCATCCAATGCAACTTGGTCCATCCCTCGTACCAAGGGATACAAAAACCCAATAACATGCTAGAAACCCTATTCAAATTACAACATATCTCTATGAAACCATATCCCAAGTAGTAAAGCTGCTGAAATAAAAATAGTAGTCTCAGTCTCATTTGTATCCAACAAAACAATGCTATTAAATCCCTTTCATGAACCTCCTCTAATACCACATTGTAACATCCTGGACTTGAACATCCACCCGAACATTCCTAAACAGGTCTGGTGTTACTACCTCAAGTGCTCCTCCCTGAAATCCTAAGGCTTCTAACTATGTGTGATGGTATTATAGCTATTATGGGGAGTTTATACACTCTATTAGGATAATAATGGTTTTGGTCCATGAAATAATAAATGACATGCATTAGAAATAAATGACTTAGCAGACACAGATTAGACCTGTAGAACAGAAGACCTACAATATAAAATAAACAATGGAAGTTATAACCAAACAGATGAATCAGAAATTAAACACAACATCATGATGAAAAAACATAAAACAAATACTAGAACTGACAAGAAATGAATTAATTAAAAGTAAATAAATAAATTGGAACCAATCGATAAACAAAAGTAGCTAAAATAAACATGTTATGTATGCTGATAAAATTAATAATGAAAAACAATGTAACTCCAGCTAGGAATGACCTTATGGTCCATACCATCAACATGAAACATCTAATAAAATCCTTCTCCTACATCTAATCACATTCTTGCACAAAAATCAATAATGTCTACATGCTTCCCAAAGGGACCATGCAGGGTATGAGATAAATCTCAGTAGTATACCACTCAATGGTGTGTACCTAATATAAGTGTTTAATTAGGAACACATTTATATGAAAAAAAACATTACGATGAAAAAATAATAATAAACTCTACTGGTGGTCTTCACCCACCATGGAGGGTCACCTGCTTCATTCAATGTTGGAATCTATGTCATGTAACCTGGTACCATGTGCCTCCTAACACCTATTGACTCCAGTTCTAACTTCTTAATGTCATTTCCAAACAATAGTGACCCTACACAAAAGCCCAGGTCTACCCATGGAAAAACAACTAGGGAAGGAGCGATGACTTTACTTAAATTGAAAACATAGGGATATCAATGTCTGCACTCAAATTAGTAACTAGAGGGAAAACCTTTTATATGATCAATCATGTAATAGGAGGGACAACAATTTCTACCCACAAATTATAGCAATCCTCCTCCCCCAACCTAATAAACGCAAGGCTATACCCTGAATGATCCCCACTATACATGTGGATTGTTAAGGATAGAACCCCCAAACCAATTGTACTTCACCACATATATTGGGGGCTTGTAACCAGTGAGTGACCAATCCACCTCAACACGGAGTTCATATTTATGCACACTACACATTGTTCCGTTAGAGAAGTAATCACCAAAATAAATTCCTTAGCAACAACATTTCTAACACTAATTTCCCTACGACCACGTCTCTCATATCTGATGGCATCACCTTCCATGTATCCTAGGACATTCCCATCTTGATAGTTACACAACCTCAAGCCGACATCCATGAAGCCCAATCTAGTAGTATGAACCAACCGATGTAATCTGGGTGAGCCCAACCTATGATCAACATCACTCAATAATTACTAGGACATACCAAACACAACCTGAAGGTTCCAGTAAATGAAATATCACACCTCCCTATATATAATCAAATGAAATACTTAAATAGGGAAAACCAACTAAATAGTTGAATTGCACTAGCCATGTGTTGTCCCATACCAGCAACAAGGTCTAGAAAGCCTCCAACAAACATAATCCTGCTTAACAATTCAAATTTAATAGTTTAACTCAATGAAATTCAATTATAAACATTTTGGTACCCATATCCATAACGACGCAAATGATTATAGGCCTTTAGCCCAACCTCGATCAAGCATTACAGGATAATGGAATAGCCAATGTCACCCCAAAATGCATATAGTCATTTCAATATAATTAAAAAAGGGGCTTGCTCAATATTTCATGTCACTCTAAAATGACAGAATCCCCAAATGAACCCAAAAAATGAAAAAAGGAATCAACCACGTACCTCAGACATGTATACGCAGGCATGTCTGATATAAATCATCAATTCAAATAAGGACTTTGTAGCTCTATAATTCTATCAAATCTAGACAATTCTTCTTATATGGAAACTTTGGTGTCGGAGGCGGGGAAACTAGATAGAAAGATGGTGTGTGTTTAACAATCCTGATGTGATCCCACAACCACCGACAAGTTGAATAATGGATGTAGGATTAATATTTTGGGAGAGTAAAACTACTCGGCCTCCATGAACATCACAGTACATAATCGGGTAGAAGAAGATAGTTCTGGAAATTACAACTGATGATATCCCATATAATCTAATAATAATAAAAGAACCCAACATGTATAAAAGAACTAAATTATGTGTAGTAGCTTTTTCTATACACCGAATTAAGCGGAGGTAGCCACAATTATTGGACACACCACATGGGTAAACACACGACAATGATTCAGCTGATTCACGGAAGGATGATACATGGTGTGTCATGTAACAGAACACACTGTGTAGTAAGAAATTCATACTTGGTCATCACACGACATGCACTTGGTCATTATGCAGATTTTAAATGATTAACCTACAAATGTAGTGTACATTAAAGTAAATGGTGTGTTTTATATAAATTCCTAGATCTTACCATATCTTCCCATTTTTCTAAAAAAAATAAAAATTTCAAAGAGGTTTTGGTTTTTGACTCGTTTAAAAAAACTAGGGTTCTTAAAATGTACCCACAATAACATTACTTTTCTATGAGATATCAAATGAATCCTAGAGATATACATAACATAAATATTCAGAAGGGACTCCCCCCATAGTAATTTCCAAACTCGGTCTCAAAAAAACCAAAAATAAAATCATGAAAATATCCAATGACCTATTTCCTTGAACCATTTTCCTCCCATGATGCATTGTAACCCTCGCACAACATCGGTGATCTCATGTCATTTCTGACACAAGTTTGTTTCCCACACCGCATGGTGTCCGCATCCATGGGGTCATGCATCCCTTGGATGCTCAAAGCAAAACATAGTTCCATGAACCTCCAGTAACCTGCATCCTCGACGCCAAGATGCATTTGACACCTCTTGTTCCCCTCATCCTTGATGCCTGAATGTCCAATATATCTCACGTAACATGCATAATTGATGGCCTTGATGTCAAGGTTCTCATACATATTAATATATATATCATGTAATCAATATGGTTACAAATCCAGTGAACATTTCCTAGTCAGTCTAACTAAATCATGTACACCTCATGAATTCATGGTGGACATGCATTAATAGGACATTCCAAAAGAAAACATGAAAATCATAGCCACACATCTAGTGTACCACTGATAGTCATTAGCAGGCCCACCTAATTCACCATTTGAAGCTCCAAGGCATGCCCCAATCCTAATGTACAACTAAAAAATGCCTAACCTCTCTACGGTGCTTCTCTAGTCACCAGCCACTGACCCCTTACCTGGGACACACTGTATGTTCCACATCATCCTCATGAAGTAGAACCTTGGTTTCCATCACCTGGTATTGACTCTAAAATGACCCTAGATTCCTCCATCTATCATGGTCCCTTCCTACTAACAATAAGAGAAGACTTCCTGTAGAACATTAATAGAGAAAATATTTTCAATTAATTTATATTGAATATCATTGTTTATAATCCCAAAAAGTGTTATTGGATGGGTAATTGTCATGTTTTTAGGTTTTACTATTATTTTGAACCCAGATATGAAAAACGACTATTTCTGGATTTTTGACAGATTTTTAAGTTAGGGGTATTTCGGTCATTTCTGGATAAATAAGTTTCCAAATATTCTGAATCAAATTTTTTTATAATAAATATTTTATTTCCTTAATTTTTGTCTTCTGGACCAGGATCTGATTCGTCCATCTAAAGGGTCTAAATATTCATTGAAGTTGGGAATTTGTCTAGGCGGACAGCATGGACCCACCCAACATAATGGACATCAAACTCAGCCTACAAATATCTAAATGATGTGTTTCCACCTGGGATATGACTTGGACATATAGTTTCGACTATAAAAAAATTGGGGAAGTTTGGAAGTAATTAAGGAGTCCATTAAACGACATATATTTGGAGGAACCATCCGAGAAGCTTCATCCAGAAACAGAAATCGAGAATGAAAACTTCTTAACTCCTTCATCCGATTTTCAAATTAGCTGAAATTTTGAGGAGAGACGGACAAGATAAATTTGAACAACATTAATGAAGGGTGGAACGCTTTAAGAGGTCATTAATGGGGTCTAAAATGCTCAATCTTTCTGGGGTTTAACTCTGCCTATAAAAGGAGGAGAGCTCCTCATCCTCAACACATCTCATTCTCCATCCCATTACATCGGAGACACCTAGGAGAAGAAATTCTCAGTTTTTTTTCTTTTATTTATTTTATTTTTAAATGTCTCTCCTCTCCCGCATTATCTCTCTTACCCCATCCATGGAGGGGTAGTTTCATTTGAGTGATCGGAAAGAGGGGAAGATGGACCTATGTGTTGTGTTTGAGTTTTTGTGCTTGAAATAAATAAAATTTGTTCTTCATTCTTCTTCTGGTTCCAATTCTTAATTCAGTATTAAATTCCGAATGAGGTTGTGTTAAGGTTTTGATTATGAAATTATAAATTTCTTTGGTCGTTGATCACATCTCCCTCCACCCAATTCTAATCTGTATACTATGGAACATGATTAGGGTTGGGTGGGGATTGCTTGATGGTTGTCAAGAACATGTGTAGGATTGTATGTTGAAATATTGGTTTATTAGGGAACAACAATTCCAAGTCTCGGATTGCTCTAATTAATCAAGAGACCATATACAACCCTAAACACATTGGAAGGAGGATAGACCAATCTAAGGTTTTAGAAAGGAAAATTCTCATCACATTTATCTGACTAAGGGAGAGAGAGGACTCGGTAGATGAATCTCTCTCTTACCAGTTTAAGGAAGAAGAAGAGATAAAATTTGGAAACCCTAATGGAACAACACTAAGTCTAGCCGAACCCAATCCGATCACCATCTTTATCATTTTATAAATACAATCAATTTCTGTTGTTTGTTTCTCTCATAGTCATTCAAATTAATTAAAACCAATCTTTTTATGAAAACCAACAAAAAGTGACAACCTTGTTTTGGTGTGCACTCCTTTTCGGGAGACTACGTAGGATCAACTGCTATACTATACTTAGGTAAATAAAATATTGTTTTTCCATGCCCCACGACAGGGGTGCTTCAAACATGGCGCCGTTTCATGGGAGGAAGTGACACAACCTATTTGTAAATATTTGACTTTTTCAAATTTAAAAATATATTTTTTTTTTAAATTCTTTTTTCCATGATGTATTCAAATTCAAATTTTTATGCATGGGAAGATTACTCACAGGTGCAATATCAAGAACCAGAAAATGATTATCGTGATCTCAATGATCATGTTGAAAGGATTAGTAATAATTTGGATGATTTGGGTAGAAAAATGGAATGGGCATTGGACTATGTTCGTGCAATGATGGAGCAACCCGACCCTCAGCCGGAGCAAGAACCTGAGATAATGGTGGAAGAAATTTCACCAGTCATCATTGAAGAACTAGAGGAGTTAAATATTGAGGTACCTGAAGACTCATTCATCATCACTCAACAAAATCTACCTGAGATTGATGAAAAAGAAGATGACTTCCCTACTGAGCTACATGTGGGAGATCAATAAGAACTTGATGAATTTTGGAATGAATGTGAGGAACATATAGATCTTCCCAATACTTGAAAACAATCAGAGCCTTCACCATGGAAGGAAGACACCACCCAATTGGTGGAATTTGAAGTCAAGATGGAGGAGACCGACTACCTCCCTCCATCCAGTGATAATCAAATCCAAGAGGCACATTCAACTGAAGAATTGATTGAACCAGACCCAACTCAGGGAGATGATCCTTCCATGAACTCTACCATTTCTGATTTCATTCAATCTGATTTGAGCATCACTCCTTATAATTTTGAATTTTCAGATATGGTCAATCCTTACATTGCCTTAAAAGAAGATGAAAAAGAATATGCACCTGTTGAGGAACACCTGGAGCTCCCTGAAGACATTGGTCATCTACTTGAGGAAGTCCATGAAGAGATACAAGTGGATATGCATTAAGAACCAAATCTAAAAGCTGCATACCTTAAAAGGGAAGATTTTGAAATTAATATTTTAAATATAAATGTTGAATCTCTCTTTGATTATTCTTTTCGCATAGCACATTTGGAGAAACCACTATATTTTGAAGAAGATGTTGCACAAGTAGCAACTGAAGAGGAGGTGGTTCCATACTTCATCCTACCCCCTCCATGCAAGCTATACCACATTGCGAAGGGGGTGGATCTGGTGTACTATGTACATGGAATCCTCCTCAACAAGGAGAATGAAGCACAAGCTGGGAAAAGCCACATGTGTTGGTTCAAATCAAAGAAGCTATATACACCATCAGACATTGAATAACAGCTGGTATTGCCCACTGGAGGCAGTAAAAATTCGGGGCCCACTTGGGGGATCGTACCATGACTTATCCCTTTATTTCTAGGAATTTAGATTTCAATTTCATTTTTTAGAAGTATTTTAGCATTCATCGCTTTCCTCCTTATCATTTTGAGCTTTAATGACATGATACTTGTTCTTAATTTTGAAATTTTCTTTTGTAGGATCATGATGGCAGAAGGAATCCCCAAAAAATTTGTTAAAGGGGACTGAATCATTATTTCAAAAGGGAGTTCATTATTAAATTTTAAATTTTAAACTCCTTAAATTTTTTTGTCCAAAACTTGTTTTAAGCTTTAATGATAAGAATTGCATACCCACACATGAATTAATGTATTACTCAAATTATCTAAGAGACATGAGTTTCTTAGGAATCTTGTGATGCCATTTTTTAGATTTCAATGTTAATTAGATTGAATGATTAAAATGGATAATTGGATGATTAAAGTGAATAAAGGATATTGAAATAAGGACTCATGATTTAAGGGAATTAATTGATTCATGTAAATGAAATTTCCCTTCCATTTTTCATTCTTTGAATTTCTGAAATTCATGGGAATTAATTTGTTATTATTAATCATGCCATGAGTGATTTTCCAATATCATATTCTCATTAATGAGAGGATTTCTAGACCAAATATTTCTTATTTTATCTTGAGCATATTTCTTGAGTGATCTTGGGACGTGCCACCTACTAAAAATTGTATTGAAACTTGTCAAAGCTACGACTGTACAAAACCACATTTAAAATGATTGAGGCATCTCTTTGGCTAGCTACATTTTATCGTAAGACCCACCTTTACTTTTATCCTTCGTAAGCCCATAGATGCCATGAATTGCCTTATAGGTTTAAGCCACATTACAATCTAATTTTTCCTTACCTATCGGCACTTTTAGTATTTTTTCATGGTTATTTCAGGTTTGAGTGTGGGGGAAGGGCCTTTCGTGTGTGTTCCTTGGGAAATGTATCATTTTTGGGTGGTGTAATGTGTGCGTCATCATTTTGGGAAATGTATTATTAGAAAATTGGGCATGAGTCATCATTTCATTATGCTTCTTTCATTTCATCCGGTTCTCCATAAAAAAAAGAAAAAAAAAATTCAAAATAAAGCAGTGCCTTTCTGGAGCTTTACAAAAAAAAAAAGAAAATAAAGGTGTTCCTTTCTGGAGCTTTACAAAAAAAACATGGAGAACTTGGATTATATCATTCTTTGTAATCATTTATTGACTCATGACCCATGTCATTGAAAGGGGAGTGGTGTTGTGATTCACATTTCAAGGGGATTTGAGTGAGTTTCATCTTGTGTTTTCACTTGATTAATCATGAATTGTACTTAAGATTCAATCCTCCTACTTTTGGACTTAAATTATTTCAATCATTTACCCACCAACCCTATGCCATAGAGTCATTTGAACCTTTATTGCAAGTCCTCATGATTTTATGTGTGTTTTGTCTTTACAAAGTGGAGAAAGTAGTTACCTTACAAGCCTATGGGTAAGGAGCATGTTCTCATGATATGAGCATAACTTCACTATTAATTGTATCATGAGTGATGAGAGAAAATATTCAAAAGTGAGGTAGGTCATGATTTGGCATTTTTAATAATAATAAATTGAGAAGCTTGAATGAATGAAAGGAGAAGCTTCATTATTTTTCAAACGGGAAAAGTAAAATGCATGAATTGATTGTTTCTTTGAAAAATGGGAAATTAAATTGTTATTTTTTGTGGAACTGCAAAATTTGATTGGACATTGATAATCACTTGATTTTATTCCATTTGAAATTTAAATATTGGTGACATTGGTGCCCTTTGAATTGCATGTTGAGATTTTATGCTTGAGGACAAGCATAGTTTAAGTGTGGGGGAATTGATAGAGCAAATATTTTAAATTAATTAATATTAAATATCATTGTTTATAATGCCACAAAAGTGTTATTGGATGGGTAATTGTCATGTTTTTAGGTTTTAGTGTTATTTTGAACCCAAATGTGAAAAACGACTATTTCTGGACTTTTGACAGATTTTTACGTCAGTTGTATTTCGGTCATTTCTATAAAAATAAAATTCCAAATTTTCTGATTCAATTTTTTTTATAATACTTATTTTATTTCCTTAATTTTTTTCTTCTAGACCAGGATCTGATTCGGCCATCTAAAGGGTCTAAATATTCCTTGAAGTTGGGAATTTTTCCAGGCGGACAGTGTGGACCCACCCAACATAATGGACATCAAACTCAGCCTAAAAATATCTAAATGATGTGTATCCACCTGGGATATGACGAGGACATATAGTGTCGACTCAAAAACGAATTTGGGGATGTTTGGAAGTAATTAATGAGTCCATTAAACGACATACATTTAGAGGAACCATCCTGGAAGCTTCGTCCAGAAACAGAAATCGAGAATGAAAACATCATAGCTCCTTCATCCGGTTTTCAAATTAGCTGAAATTTTTATGAGTGAAGGCCAAGATAATTTTGAACAACATTCATGAAGGTTGTAACGCTTGATGAGGTCCTTAATGGGGTCTAAAGCGCTCAATCTTTTGGGGGTCGAATTCTGCCTATAAAAGGAAGAGAGCTCCTCCTCCTCAACACATCTCATTCTCCATCCCATTCCTTCTGAGCCACCAAGGAGAAGAACTTCTCAGTTTTATTTCTTTTATTTCTTTTATTTTGAAATTTCTCTCCTCTACCGCATTATCTCTCTTACCCCATCCATGGAGGGGTAGTTTCATTTGAGTGATCGGAAAGAGGGGAGGATGGACCTATGTGTTGTGTTTGAGTTTTTGTGCTTGAATTAGATAAAATGTGTTCTTCTTTATTCTTCTGGTTCCAATTATTAATTCATTATTAAATTCTGTATGCGGTTGTGTTAAGGTTTTGATTCTGAAATTATAAATTGGTTTGGTCGATGATCACATCTCCCTCCACCCAATTCTAATCTCTATATTGTGGAACATGATTAGGGTTGGGTGGTGATTGCTTGACGGTTGTCAAGAACGTGTGTAGAATTGTATGTGGAAATCATGGTTTATTAGGGAGCAACAATTCCAGGTCTGGGATTGCTCTAATTAATCAAGAGACTATATACAACCCTAAACACATTGGAAGGAGGATAGACCAATCTCAGGTTTTAGAAAGGAAAATTCTCATCACATTTATCTGACTAAGGGAGAGAGAGGACTCGGTAGATGAATCACTCTCTTACCAGTTTAAGGAAGAAGTAGAGATAAAATTTGGAAACCATGATGGCACAACACTAAGTCTAGCCGAACCCAATCCGATCACCGTCTTTATCATTTGTTAAAATCAATCAATTTCTATTGTTTGTTTCTCTCATAGTCATTCAAATTAATTAAAACCAATCTTTCTACGAAAACCAAAAAAAAGTGACAACCTTGTTTTGTGTGCACTCCTCTTCGGGAGACTACCAAGGATCAACTGCTATACTGTACTTAGGTAAATAAAATATTGTTTTACCACGCCCCACGATAGGTGTGCGTCAAACATCTCAAGTCTCCTAATGTTTCCACATGTCTAGTACTCCTTTGGAGCCCTATCACACAGACTCCAGACATGACCTAGTTGTCCACACTATACAAAACCACTGATGAATTCCTAAGATGTGGTAGAGCTGAGTCCATGGTCTGACTACCTTGATGGAACTCAAGCCTACCACATTTCCTACTATCTGAACCATCACCTAAATCCATCGTCTGACATAAGTGATACCTCCTATTCTCATTTCCCTCAACTATAATCACCAGATTCACCACCTCTGAGAACCAACCCAGCATGAATATATTGACCTAGATCATAATGGATTTTTTTAAGCCATCCACGAAGCACCTCACCCTTTCTGAGTCATCACATACCATACCAGGTGCAATGTGAGACAACTCAGTGAATGTGGTTGCATAGTCCATGATAGACATATCTCCTGATGGAATGCTCAAGACCTCTCGCGCTCTCTCTTCCCTCAATGTATCTCAGAAAAATAGTTCAAAGAACCTGTCCTTAAAGTCCTTCCATACTAGTCCTTTGTTTATACGAGCAAGAACCTTCATATCCACCCAACGCTTTGCCGGTCCTCTCAACATTTATGTCATGAGCATTATCCTCTACCTTGGAGGTGTCTCGAGTTATTCAAAGATCATCTACATGCTCTCAATATATTTCTCAACTTCATGTGGACCACCCTCACACTGAAAAAGTAGTTGGTGATGGAATTGTAACTACAACATCAGATATCCTACCTATACTAGATCCTAAAACCGATCATGTCCTTGAGCCAATACCCACAGCTCATGATCCACCTGCACAAGATCCTGAACCTGATATTTCTCATGTGGAACTGTTCCATCTCGCACCTAATTCTCTATCTACATCATCTAGGCGGAACCGAATGAAAATCATAAATGGACGGAAAAACTATATATATATATATATATAATATTAAAAACATATATGGAATTAAGTAATGAGGCACCCTATAAAAACTACCTTTAATCTCCCTTAACTCAACCCATACCCATGTCATCCCAGCCACATGGCCTCAATACCCTCCCTTAACAGAGCCAAGAATCAAATTTACATCTGGCCATGGCCGTCCTGAGAACAATCGTTTACTCAAACCAATGACAGAGTTTCCCAATTTTGATGATAAAAATCACCTCAACCATAGTAACTACATTCTCAAATAAGAGGAAAACCCAAATACCCTTCCACATGCAATTCTATAATATATACAGAGCACGATATATTACATTGAATTCAATATGAAATTATCTGAGTATTTTCACCCTTCACATTTCAAAATAATCTATTGCATGAAAACTGATATTATTCACATGGAATTATCTCATCCCAGAGCATATGTGCAGTTATGAAATTGAAATACCCAATAAATATGCCTATAAAATCCAAAAATTCATGCCTTTCCATACGGATCCAAGGTCTAGTTCTCCCTTTCCCCACCAGGTCAAGGGTCTCATATCACAATCAGTAAGATCACACACCAAGTGAGTCATTGAGTTGGAAATCATATAAAATGTAATTTCAGAAAATGAAAAATAGAAATTTCCACCCAATGAAACTTCATCCATCCTTTGTACCTGGGGTCTTCAGGAACCTAAGAACCAGCTTGAAACCCAGTTCTAATCACCACTTATCTGTAGTCTACCATATCCCATATACTAAACCTGCAGAAATATATTTAGAAGTCTCAATCTCATTAGTAGCCAACAAAACATAGCTACTAAACCCCTATCAAGAACCTCCACTAATACAACATTGCAACATCTCAAAACTGAAAAGATACCCAAATAGTGAAAAACAGGTTTGGTGTTACTAACATAGTTGTACCTCCACAAATTCCATAGGATACCGACCAACATGGAGGGTTTGATAAGTATAGTGGGGAGGCTATAACCTCTCAGTGGATATTAATGGTACTGATCTGAGAAATAATATATAACATGACGATGAAATAAATTTCTTAGTACACTCAAACCAGACCCACAAAAGATAGTGGCATTAATATCAAATAAACAATGGAAGTGAAAACCAAACAGATGTAGCAAAAAGTAAACAAAATAGTATGCTGAAATAACTTGTAACAACTACAAGAAAAAACAAGTCATGAATCCATAAACAATCAAGATATAAAGGGGTGTAGATTTCTAACAAATATTACCTATAATTAAAAAGGCAATCATGATGATATAGAAAAGAAATCAATATAATGTAACTCCATCTATGCATGACCTCATTTTCCATACCATCTCCATGAAAAAAAACACAATCTTGCTCTTGTAGATGATCACTTTATTTAACATAAATCCATAAAGGAAATATGCATCTATAAGGGCCCATGAAGGGTGTGAGATGAATCTCAGTAGGATTGCATCTAATGGTAGATACCTAATAAATATTTTTAATCAGACATGATTTTATAAGGATAACAGTAATCAATACAATTCTCAAATAAACATAAACTCCACCGGTGATTAGCAACCACCATGGAGTGTCACCTACTTCGGCTAACACCAGAATCTATGTCATGCAATGCAACACCATGTTCCTCCTAAGACCTGTTGTATCAAGAACTAACATCCCAAAGGAATTCGCAAACAATATTGACCCTTCATGAAATCACACACTTGACCATGGCAAAACAACCAGATCAACTACAATGGCTATACTCAAATAGTAACTGGTGAGATATTGATGTATTCCATAAAATTTGTAACCAAAGGGAAAACAATGTCTCCCCTTAAATCTGTAACATGAGAGAGAGAGCAATGTCTACCCCCCAATCATAGAGAGCCTCTTTCCCCATCCTGGGAGCCTCAACAGTATTCCTTTATGGCTACTCACCTAATATGTGGCTTCCTATGTAAATAATCCCCAATCCAATTGTACCTAACCACATCTATTAGGGGACTCTGCCCAATGTGTGGTAAAAACTACCTCATAAATGAGTCTAAAATTATGCACAGTACTCAAAATTATGGGTGGGTAGTAATCGTCAAAATAAGTTTCCAAGACCCAACATATCTAACACCTCATGTCCCAATTAGCATGTCACTAAAGTTTGATCGCTTCACCATCCATGTATATCGGGTCATTCCAAACCTGATAGTCACACAACCTTAACTTGACGTCCATAAAACCCAATCCTATGGTCATTACCTCAAAATATAATCCAATAAAAGCCCAACCAATGATCAGTATCACTCAACAACACCCATGTGAGGCCCAAAAAAACCTGAAGGTACCAGTATATGAAATATCTAACATCACATATATATAATAAAATGAAATACTTCAAATAGGAAAAATAAACTAAATAGTTGAATTTCACAAGCCTTGTGTTGACCCATACCATCACCGAGGTCTTGAAGTCCTCAAACAAACTTAATCATGCTTACCAATTCAAAATCTACAGTTTAGTTCACAACAATTCAATTATACACATTTTTTCACCCTTAACCAAAATTACCCAAATGAGAAGCAGTCTCTAACCTAGTCTACCACAATTATAATAGGATATGGGAGTACCCAACTACATCCAACAATGTATACAGTCATTTCAATATAATTAAACAAGGATATTTCTCCATAATCAATATCGTGCTAAAAAACTACAACCCCTAATGACCAGAAAATAGGAATGAAGGTATCAACCACCTTCCCAAGACTCATAGATGTAAGCATGATTTTTATAAATCTCCAATTCAATTTCAGTCAACATAGATCTACAATTTTGTCAAATCATTTAAATTCATCTCAGATTGAAAATGCAGTGTGTAAGGTAAGGAAACTAAAATGATAGTGGGTGTGCAGTTTTAGCCTTCCTGATGCGATTCCATAACCCCCAAAGGATTGAAGAATGGATTTTGAATTGAGAATCTAGGATAGGAAACATTCTCAGCCTACTGAATCCTCACATTTTGAAAATGGTGAAAAATAAAATAGTTCCAAATATTAGACATGACGATATCCCATATAACTGAATAAAAATAAAAGTACACGTCATGTATGGAAGACTACACACTATGTAGTATCTTTGTATTTAGTATAATTTATGATGAGGTATCCCCACGGATTGGATGCACCGCATGGGTCAACACATGACTGTGATTCAGCCATTATTTGAATGTAAGATATACAATGTGACATGTAACACTTCATTCCATGTAGTAGGAAATTAATACACAGTCACTACAAGGCATGTACTTGGTCCACACAAGAATAGAACATTTCTAACCTACACACGGTGTATACTTTGGAGTACATGGCGTGTAATATGGAACATTCCATAAATTCCCAGATTTTTCCAATTTTTTCATAAACAATTCAAAATTTCAAATAGGGTCGGGTTATTGAGCCATTTGAAAAACCCTTTTTCTTACATGAATGTTTTAGTGACTTTTATGATGTTTCCAATATTATGGAAGAATGGATGCAAGCTCATATTTCCCCACCCATGGTTCAATTATTAAAAAATAAAAAGAAAGAGAACTATAAATGATATTAAAATAATCCAATGGTAGTTGTGGGTAATAAATTTTATAAACTACCAATGTTGAGAGAGAAAGTGATAGCATATTCAATCACCACCACTGAGGTGGAATATGAAAAATATATCATATAAGGTACATATCATCGTCACTTAATAATGGAAAATGTAACATTGTTGATGGTCATTTGAATTAATTTATGTATTTTATGGTTTACTGAACAATTAAATCAACCCCAGATACCTTTATGTTTAGAAATCCATTAAAACATCTGGTCATATGATAAATGAACCCCAACTATTATATTCTTCTCATATTATAATATGTTGGAAGATTTTTCCTCAGAATCCCATTATCATACCCTTGGTGGAATTATATACTATACATGGAATGTATTGGAACCCATTATATAGATCAAACATAAAATTTTTGGAAAGGGAAATCTATTTTTATATTTTGAACAATATCTTTATCTTATACATATACAAGGATTAATATGAAAATTATTTCAAAAATTCCTAAATTTCATGGGAATCGATACCAGTGAACATGAATAACATTCCAAAATTATTTTTAAAGAAAACCATCATACATGAGGACATTCCATTATAAAGTAATATACTCATGTATTTGACAATGAGTTTTCTAGACTCCCCCCAGATGATTATTTAGTGTTCTTAGTATTAGTAATACCTAGAGTCACACATATATCCATATAACTCTACAAGATGGCCAAAATTGATTTGGAGGAGATAATGAATCAATATCAAGATAATTTAAAAAATGTTTTCATATTATCAAGTGATATAATTTGGGATTTCTAGTTCTCTTGTTAAAAAATGAGAATGGGTAAACAAATTTATAGATCAATTGCCAAAATAACAAAAAGGTCACTTTAATGAAAGAGTATCCAATTACATGGATTGATGACATCTTATTTCAAGTTCAATGTTATCAGTACATCTCAATGGTGCGTATTTATACTAGATATCAACAAATTGGGTTGAAGAGGGAAGAAACCCAAAATATAACCATTTTTATGATATATTGATCATATGAGTTCATAATGATTCCATTCGTACTTACTAGTTCCCCACAAATATTTCTATAGCAGATGAATAATGTAATTAGATACTATATTGAATTTTTTGTTTTTCTTTTGGGATGACATTCTTATATACTCCAATAAAAAGGAGGAAAATTAAGAGTATATAATGATTTGGATGTTAATATTAAGATAGAATAAAATTCATGAGATGTTTATTATATGTGACTCTTAGATGCAATAATTCAAATAATTTTTTTAAATGATCACAATCGAGGAAATTTCAATAAACCTCTCAATGAAAATGGAAATTGAGGAATGTCTTGGACCCAAAAGTATCATGGAAAATCCATACCTTCATAGACTATATTGGTACTATTGATTGTTTTTAAGAACCATTTCATGAATATCTATCCAACTAATTATGATTACATAGAAATTATTAATATTTGATTGGATAAAATAATGTTATCAAATATTTAAGGAGTTAAAAAATATGATAATCATTACACCTTTACTCACACTACCCTTATGTGATGAATGGATTGTGTTATATAATGATGATTCAATGAAATATTTTTTATACATACACATGTTAAACAATAAAGTGATAAAATATGCCTCATATAGTTGAATATCATTGAGCTGAAAAACCTATCTCTTGATTTGGTGTATCAAAACTATGATATAATCTTTAAATTTTTGGAGATACGACCTCCGTGTTGATAAGTGTGAAATATATTCCGTTTATAAGAGTCTAAATTATATGTTCACATTGATATTGATCAACATGAATCAGAAAATGTTGTTAGAGGTGATCAAGGACTATGATTTATCTATTCAATACTACATTGGGAATGAAAATAAGGTAGCTGAAGATCTCAGAGAAAAATAAACAAATACTCTATCCATGATGAATATTGAGAAAGAACCTGTCATCATGGATATGATAACTGTAACATCACACCCATAACCACTGTCATGAGATGATGTTCAATAGTTACATGGACATATGTGACATCCCCACAACAAAAAAATACTATAAATATGAGACAATCACTTTATAAGTAGTTGTTGGATGATTTTATCTATGAAACCAAAACAATCAAACCATGTATAAAATAACCCAATAACCACTAAATGATTCAAGAGAGAAATATATACAAATAAAAATTAACCAATATGACAACAGAACAGACCAGAGTATAATGAAAACCCTATAACCAATATAAAATAAATACGAGGAAGAAAAAACCAAAAAGTCATAATAACTACAAATACACCAACACTTTAACTCCTTATGATATCCATGATATAACTACCCAATCCATGCATAGGTATGAGAATGCTTCACTAATGAAATGAGATATATTTCCTTATCCTACGCCTAGATAAACAATATACACAAACACACAAAATTACCGAGGAAGTGGTTGAGTAATGAAATTCAATTTGTTTCACCAAAATGAATTCCCTACTAACACCACTAGGGTAGAACAAGATAGAATATTTATATAGAACAATATTTATATATCACATTAATTTATTTTAACAATTTATATAAAATCCACATCAATTTCATCCAGAAATAGTTTTCTAACAAAAATAGTTCGAATCCAAAATAGTCTCTTCATAATGAAAATGAAAAATTATTTATTAAATTTTACATTACTTTTTAAAATACCAATTAAATAATTCAGACCCACACACACACATGAATTCTTTAGTGATAGTTCAACACTCGGGGGTAGATTCTCATCCATCCACCATGTAATAACTATGTGACTAATCTCTATGGGACCCAATGGAACATTTCACTTATATAGTGTCACGTCCCATGTACCCTAATATTATTCTCCCCCTTATTCAGGTTCATGTAGAAATAATGAACACACAACAACCTATTTATTCCAAAAACATGTCAAACAACCTATTTCGATCATTTTCAATAAAACACCCTTTCATTAAGAAATATTAATAAAAAATATCCATTAATAGAAACCAATTGATATTTTTAATAGTCATTTTAAAATCATTAAACCAAGCACTTTGTATAACATCCAATTTAAAAAATTCCAAAAACCATCACTAAATTGGTATTGAACCAGGATTTTAAAATCAATTTCAAAATAAATTTCTTGCAATTAATAAAATTTTAATGTAATCATTCTAACTATAATAATATGAGTTGATAGTGAATCCTCGTACCAAATTAATTAAATTGAATATAAAGAACGATGCAAATTCTTCTACAAAAAGAGGTTCAATATCCAAAAACAAGAAATAGATCATGTTCCATAACATCAATAAACCACAGCCCATATTGATTGGAATCTCAAAACCATGATCCATCACAGATAGATAGGATATATCATTATAAGATAAGGGAGAAGATTAATATAAGGATATACAATGATTAATAGAGGATTACCAATGAATTTGGGCATTAATGCCCCATGATTTTTCAATGGATACAACTAGATCCACAAGAATGGTCTCTTGATCCTTTGGGAAGAGTGTAATTTGAGTTATGGTTATTTTGAGGAAAAAAATAAATCATTTGTAAAACCAAATTATATCCACAATTTTCAGATCAAAATTTTTGTTGGGAATGGTATATTTAAAGGGTTCAATAAACCATGTTCAAATCATGCACCTAATCTAGCACATATCCCTGGCCCAATGACTCATATTTCATTGTTATTTGTAGTTTCATGATTTTTAATAACTATTATATAACCATGAACCTCTTGAAAACACCGAAATCATTCCATGATTCCTTCATTATCTCTCATAATTCTCCAAATTTTTTTTCATAAATTCAAAAATTATTTAAATGGATACTGACTTGAAAATAGTGGTGCTGGATTCTATCCACCATTATCCAATACATCCACAAAATATAGAAATAAACCATTGACCTGAATATGTTTTGAACATTTCTTGACCATTTCTTTTTCCTATTCCCTATATTCTTCTTCAATCCTACTATGTTTCCAGAAAAACCCACACTAGAAAAGTTCTTTTCCTAGGAAAAACACTCTCATGTGTATCCTTGTTTCATTCCAACAGATGAACCATCTATGGCTTTGGTTCTATGTAAATGTAATTACAAAAAATTAAATCATAATGATCATGATGATAAATTTTAAAATAAGATACATGTTATAAATTATGCACTACATTTAACCACGATGGAAAATTCAACAGATATTCCACATCAACAACTCATTCATGAATCTGAAAATGGCTGATGTATCGATGATATAACCGTAACTTATTTTAAAAATGATAATTCCTATACCCATGAATTATTATCAAGAACACATGATAACACACATAGAATTTAAACAACCATCGATGTTGATTCATATATGATTCTTGATGACATTGAGTTATATCCATCCTCTTATTGGTCAATTGAATCTTCTTCATTGACTCTTGGACAAGGCTCATCCAAACAGTGTATTCTCACCTACCTCCACCCATTAAAGTTGAGAACAAAAAGGACACCCATAAAATGCCTCCAATGGATCCATAGGTTTTATGGCCTGATAAATTTCTTAATATAAGAAACCCATAAATGGTTTGTGTTCCTCTAATGAGCCACAAAAATCCATTACAAAATCCTGTAACAAGACATCCATCATTTGTATCATCCTTTTATATTTCCCATTTATCTCAGGATGATACTAGGTACTCATGGTCAATTGAGTCCTAAGGGTTTTCTTGTATGCTTTTCTACTTAAGATACTTAATCCTCAGTTCTCTATATGATATTGTGGAAATGAGTATGCCAGGCATTTTTACCACATCATGGATATATATGTTATATAAGTACTCTGCCATATGAGATTCATTAATAGGGATAAAATGGAAGGGGTTTTTGAGCCGATCCACAATCACCCATATAACATCTTGTTTTTGAACAATCATTTGTTTTCAAATCAAAAAACATATGGCTATCTTCTTATATTTTCAAATTGGAATATGTAAAGACTCCAACACACTAATTGGTTTCAAATTCATTACCATTACAAACTAGTAGTTGTGGCATCTGGAAAGATATTAAGAAACATTTCTTTCCCTGCCCGCCCACCAAAACGGGTCATTCAATTACTTATATATATACTATATTCTAGGATGAATATAACCTCTTGATAGGTGGTAATAATGAAGATGTTTTTCCTAAAAATTCCTAGGTATGACCACCTAATCCTGAAACCAAAAAACTAGGCTCCCATCTAACTTCCATCCCTCTTTGGTATTCCCACCACTGGGATTTGAACTTATCATGACTCATTTTGTATTAGATGTACGTGACTCTTAAACTATATCAACCAAATTAGGAATAAAATAAAATAGAAATAAAACCACAACACTGCCTTATTCTTCATAATCCACTTGCATTATAGCTATCAGTAACATTAAATGCCACTAATTTGAAGATAATTTTTACAACAAAGCATGTGTATTTTTTCTTAATACATATATAATAGAATTGAAAAAACCCAGTATATACATAAATTATATTTCAAACATATTATGATACTCCATCGTTCTTATTTTTATATGTTTCAAATAAAATTGTGAAAAAATAATTTCCAACTTATTCTGATCTGTAAACACCATAAATTATTCAATAAATACGTAATGATTCCATATAATCAAAAAATAGAGTCTTACTACTATCTCAAAATAATGTGTTGGGTAGTTATTCTCATAAAACCAAAAATACCATTATCCATAAGAAACAATATGACAAATATATATTTGAGAACATCCCAACCTAGGTCCCAAAGAAACACAATACACCACACACCCTTGTATTCATTCTGAAAATATCAGGATCTATACTGATTTAGGGAGAAATATAAGATATTGAAAAGTGTTATAAAATTACTCACTCTAATATAATGGAGCATTTGTCTATATAAAAACATTAATTGGATAATATATTAATGAAAATTCATGAACATAGAAATAGTAAAATGTTTCTAGACTATGGAATTTGTATATATCAATGACATTATATGGAGGTTTTCAAGAGATTACAACCACTATCTTATATGGATCAAGAGAAACACTGCATTCATAGATAACATGGATTTGGAAACATACATCATTTATCAAAAACCCTATATTTGGTAATCTAGACTGAATATTATGATCCCTAGGAACTCCCAATACTATCAAAGAGTGTTGGTCATGCTCAGAACAAGTATTTGAATACACCAAAATTTTATGTAAAAACACAAGAACAAAAGAATAAATATTCCATTGAAATATCTGATTAATAAATTCAATTAATTAAACTAGAAAATTATTAATACAACTAGTAATAAACACATAATTGTAATGTTTATATTTTCTCCCAAATTATGTTTTCAGAAAAACCTCCTTCTTAACATGCAATTCGGGATATCCTAATCTGAAGTCAATTTTAGAGAACAACTGGGATCCCCTAAACTAATAAAATATATCTTCAATTTGAGGAAGTAGATAAAATTTAATAGTAATAAATTGATTGAGATTATGATAACTCATACACAATCAAAGTGTTCCATATGCTTTTTTGAAAAACAAGACAACTTCTGCCCAGGAACAATGCAAGTTAGAATAAACCCTTGTCGTTATATCTCTTCCTACAACACATTAATATTAATCAATAATATTTGTTTGATATGATTAGATTACATGAAAATAGTATTATTCCATTGGATTTGTCCAATCATAAACTCTACTTCTCTTTTGAGTGGAAATACAATGAAATTTTCAGGAAAAGCATCAGGAAACTAATCAAGAACTCATTAAAAAAACTAGGATCAGTCTCACACATCAATGAAAAATTATATGCTTCTAACTATTATGATTCTTTTCCAATTACTGGTTCCAATAATTATATTGCACCTGACATTACATTCAGGAATCCTCTAATGATATTCTCAATGCCTTCCACATTTTTAAAGTATCTCTTTGGGTATAACTGTCAATATGAGCACTAAACATGGTCAAAAATTCAATACCTATGATTATTTCATCTAACTACCTCTCAAGAATAGATAAATTCTATATCAACTCATTTCTAAAAATAATTATAGATCATCCTCCAATCATAATAGCTCAAAATTATCTTTGATCAAGAGGAGCCCAAAGTTTGAAAACATGAGGCATCATCTCAAAATGAAAACAAAAAAATTCAATAACATAAGAGGAAATAAATTAATGGGAAGCAACTTTATATAAAAAATGCATCCATAAGGGTAAAATTAAAAATAATTATAACTCTCTCCATTTATGGTCTAGATTTTTCATCCAAATGTATTTCTTTACCTCTATATGACTTCTTACTTGTTGTAGTTTGTTCATCATTTATCTATTGATATTTTACTACCTAAGGAGTCATGGTATTCCAATAATCAACACATCTAAATTAATTTATATAAACAGTGGTTTTGTACTTCCCGAAACACAAAAGAGCATATAACTTCTATAAAACATGACTTCGGTCACAAACACCTGAACATAGAAAAATTCAAGATATAATGCTAAATATTCCCCCATCTATTTTTAATTGGGGCGTGCTCTAGGTTTTTGTATAAAATCATTCATGATGTGGTTAATAAAATGACATTGAAATCATCCAGACATCCCTTTGGTTTTGGAGGATGATTCATCGATGCATCCATGATTCCAAGTTGTTCCACTATAGTAAAAATAGGTTTCCCTCTTCCGCTTGTTCCCAACATTAGAGTTCCCACTATTTCACAGAGATTTAAACATGCTTCCTCCACTCATATCTATTTAGATGTCCCTTTTCTCCATCATCCCTCTATTAACAATCTCCATAAAATCCATTGTACATGGATTGAATATATTCAAGTGAATATTTTTCCTCAACCATGACTCAAAAATGTGATCCTTTGCGGAAAATTTTTCATAATATTTAGGTGAAATTCAAAATAAATTCATAAATCAAGAAGCATAATCTATCACTAAGAGTTTTTACAATATCAAACTGTAAAATTCTTTCTTTCATGCAATCTGGAATTTATGAGGATTGAATTATTTGATGTTTTTTTTTCAAAAGAATCACAGGAAATGAAATGTTCTAATTTATCATGAAATGTTAAATCCCATCATTAGTTTGAAATATCCTATAGTATAGTAATTTCTATGTTGACATTCAACTATGATGGTGTGACAAGGAGATCAATTATTAGATTCATCATGTACATCCACATTTATGCATTCTCGGATTCCATGTTACCCGAAGTGCTTTGAACTAGCAGTTGTTTCCCCTATAGATCAGGTTCAACCACATTATCAACAACATTCTGGGGATTATTTCTCGGAGAAATAGTCAAATAAATTTTCTAAAACACAAAAAATTCCACAAGTCTTACACTCTGGTGACTGATGTTTTAACAATCCCATATTTACCACATCAACAATATTGCAACAAGGATTTCCCAAAATTACACATTTTTCAATTTGAAAATAATTATTAAAAATTCTATAATACATTTGAAAGTGAAAAAATTTTCAAAATATCACTACCAAAACACATCATAATATAAAATTTTTAAATAGCTATAAAACATTTCAAAAATAATTTGTCAGGAAAAATTCACAAATCATTACTCAAATGGAAATATTCACTCCTAGTGGGACATCAATTTTATCAAAACATATCATTCACTTATCATCATTTATACCTATGAAAATGATTTTACAAGTCCTATAGGTGTCTCCAAACAATTTTGTACCCAAATCCATTGTAATATGAAGTTCATCATAAATTCATTTTCTACTAATTTTTATTCTCTACATTTCATGTTCCTATTATCCAACCTTCATGATTCCATCCAAACTCTAGGACTAAACAAGAATGAATTATCAACTAAAAGACTAAACAAACTGATACACATAGATCCAAAAAATAGATACCAATTTTAACATCCCTCCCCTTTTTATTGGTCAGAGATAAGGAAGAATTTATTCAATGCCTTAGGTGACTTTTCTGTGACACAAAAGGATGCTAATAATGTCCAAATGATTTATAAAAAGATGGGGGATTTATTTTACTATTTAATCTATAAATACCAAACTGAGTATAAAATAAAAAAATAAATATAAGATAATGAATGAGAAAAATGTATATTACTCAAATATATCAAAACAAAAAATAGAAATTTTTTTTGTGTAGTGTGGAATCCAAAAACAACATCATTGTACACAGCTATAGACTAATCAAACAAACACAAAGACTCCAAAGACACCGACATAGTAACTGAAAAGAATATCCAAACTCTAAATCAACAATCCATGCACATTTATCATGATTCATTTTATATAAATGAGATACCTTGCCTTTACATGTGTCTCGATAAACAATCCATGATAATGATCCAATGTCCCTAAGAAGGGGGTGAGTAATGAAACTCGGTAGTTTTTACTAAAATAACACCGCAACTCAAGAAACTAGGAAAAAACATGTTGGAACAATTATCTAGAATATATATATATAATTATTTAAAAAAAATTAACAGTTTATATGATTGAATAATAAATTACAATGAAAATCGTATTTCTAACAAAAATAGAATTCCAAAAAAAAACATCACAGAAATAAAATGAATAATTTTTTAAAACATTTCATATTCCGTTGTGGAATAAAAATTCCATAATTCATAGACATAGACTCCTAGAAATTCATGATTCAATTTTTGTTACATACTCATGAGCAGTTTCTCATCAATTTGTGATGTCAACACTAAATGGATAATCATCTTGTGTCCCAATGGTACACACCCCAAATCCAAAGTATTGCCCTTTATATCATAATGGTACATGGACCATATTTAAGGTCATTATGAATGAATTATCTCTAAAAAACAATTTTTTCCAAAACCATGCCAGACCAACCATTTCAATACATTTCAATGAAAATTAATTTTTATAGAAAACTATTTAATCATTACATTAAGATTAATTAAAACCTACCATTTTTTAAGACATCATTTTCAAATAATAAAATCAAATACTTTCCATAAAAAAATATCACAAATCCAAAAAAAATCACTAAAAAGGAATTATACCTTTTTTATATCAAAATACAAATATATTTCTAGGAAATAATAAAATTTGGAACTAATCCATCATGTTCTAATAAAAGGAGATGGGAGTGAAGCTACCTACCCCAGAAACATTGGATAAAATAAAGAACAATATAAAATCTTAAAAAATACTAGGAATAGTATCCAAAAACTCAATATAGATCTGGATACCATCTATTAACATAGCTATATCCCATCACAATAGATATCCCACAACCTAGATCCATCCCAAATGGATGGGATATATTATTCTATTATTAGAGAGAAAACGAATATATGGAAAATAATGAATAATGGGGACATGTCCTTAAAAAGAGGATACAACACACTATGATTATCCAACATATCACACATATATAAATAATAATGGCCTCCAAAACAATGTAAATAGTATAATTTGAATTACGGTCATATTGCGGAAAAGAACCCGTTATAGATTAAAACCACGTTAGATCCCATATTTTCAGATCTAACATTTTTCCATTCATTGTTAGGTCACATAGTAAAGAAATAATGAATTAAATGTGCACATTGCTCTACCCCATGAAAACCCTTTCATGGTCGGCTGACAAGGTTAGAAAAACCATGTACTATGAATATATAATCCCTATACTCTAAAATCCGTTTCTACACCATGGAATACAAGATTCATGAAAAAAACATTTGTGAAGATAGTTTTATATGGGCTGGGACCATAATTATTGTTCGTTTATAATTCAATATAAGGAATTTTCTATTGAATAATGATCATATCCCATCTTTGTGCACACATCCGTGAAGTACTATGATTTACTCATTTCATCGAATGATCTAAAAATAAAAAAACACGAAGAAGGATACCTTGGATTACACCTAAATTTTTTTGGCCTATAACTATTTTAGAGTTGATATAAAAACTAATAATGTGTATATATAACCATTTCCCAAACCCGCATGGAAATCGGAGAACATAACCATGGACATTTTACCAGCCTCCCAAAGACATCCAAAGGATGTGATTTGACTTTTCTTGGGTTAGATGAACACATGAAAACTAATAACATAATCACTATTTGTGAAATTTTTTTACTTGAAAAACATGTTAATATATATAAATGATGTATTCTAGATTAATGGGGAGAAAACCTCTTTCATTACTTCTTATTATCCGAGTTAATCCTTTAATTTTGGTAGAATAATTCAGCATGCTCTGAATACAGAAATGGACATTAGTACAGCCTATCCTCCCCAGGTGGATAGAAAATCTAAAAGTAATATTTAGAAACTAAATTATTTTATGAGATTCTTCTCATTGTAATTTAATTTAGTATGGGAAAAAAATATTACATTGGTTTTTTTTACATAATAAAAACATCTACTCGAGCATCTAAATGGCCATATATACTGATCTATATGGGAGGTGTGTAAAATTTTTCCATATTGAGATAAAAATGGTGAATGAAATCTACATTTATCTAATATATTAATATATTAAACATATAGGTTTCATTCCATGAAAAAAACTATATTACTATATAGATACTATAACAAATAATTGATGAAAATCATCAAAGGGGCATAAAGATTGATGTTGGAGACAATGCGATCCTTCAAATATCACCATGGAAGACCCATGTGGTTTGCAAAGAAAAGAAAATATTAACCATAGGTACATTATACCCTCTGAGATCCTAGATTAAATAGGAGTATTGTACTATTTTCTAGCACATCCACTAAACATGGATCATTTTAATGATATATTCCACCTATCACTTTTAATTATGTATATACTTGATCCCTCACATGTACTGAATTAATAGGTGGTACAAATGGATTATGGAATATCCAATGAGGATAATAAAATTATGATCTTATATCATAGGTACATATTTCTATAAAACAAGACAACATACCTTGTTAATGTGATTTTGTGATATAATAAGTACAAAGAACTAACATGTGTTCTATGAGAGGCAATGAAACAGAAGTACCCTTATGTATTCTCATCCATAGATAAGAGTTGAAATTTTTGGGATAAAATTTATAAAGGGGGAATAATTTAAGGTATTGAATTTTTTTATTTTTGGAATTTACATTCATAATAAATAATTCTAGTCATAATTTGGTGTATAATATAGTTTGAACTAATGAATCACAAAATTTCATGATTTTATTGAAATATAAAATTGTGTTTAAAGAGTGTATATTTCCATGATAAATGAAAATATTATAATAGCGATATAAATAATAAATTATATAAAAATATAAGATAAGGAAACTTTTTATAATATGAATCCCATAAGATCATCAAAATGATGAAAAACACTCTAAAAATGAGATAGAACAATAATATTCCCATATATATTTTAAAAAATAAAAATTTATAAATTCCATTGAATATGAGGTGAATGATTAATAAATTAATTATCTTGTATTTATAAGAGGTAATATGACTGTTAGATAGTAATATGACCATTGGAATAGTAAAATGACCATTAGTTATGAAACCCTGATAGTTGGAATATTAAATTGACCTCACTGAAGAAAAATATCTTATAAATAATATTACCCTTGAAAAATTTCGTAAAAAATATATATTTTAATTACCTAACATAAATACCATTATTGATATTTCTAATAAAATGTGAGAAAATAATTTACCAAATTTCTTTTTTATGAATTTTATAAAAATATTTTTTTATGTAAATTATATAAGTTAACTATATTGGAATTTTATTATTAAATGAGTTATTTATTATAATAATAATTCTAAAATTATCTATGGGTGATATTTGGGTAAATTTCTAAAAATATAAAAATTTATGTAAAATAATAAAAATGCACTTTTTTCATAACGGTATGTTTTAAATTACATCATTCATGATGTTATAATGACAAAAAATATTTTAGACATTAAGAATAAACTAAATATATTCTTAATAATTTAACTGATCACTAAAATTATGATTAATAAACTAAAAAATTGTTTTCTAAAGTCTAAGGACTAAAATATTTCACTGAAAACCAAATTTTCATCTTTCTATCATGATTTTTAAAAAATTAATGAATTTTTTTTAATTAGTTTATGAATTAAAAATTTTATTATTAATTAATTAGAATTAAAAATGAATATATATCACTATTAGAAGGTCAATCTATGAAATTGTATTTTATTTATTATTTTTTCTTAAAAACACCAATCCCCTCAAGTATAAATACATTCTTCTTTATCCCCTTGAATCCAGTACCATTAAACTTATCAAAGGAAAATATATTTCAAATTAAAAAAATAATCCCACAATCATACTTAGGTATTTTAGGGAATAATAAAACTCCATGATTTCATGACATTTACCATTCTAGAAGAAGATCCACTTCAAGAAAGAGTTAAACCCCTTCCATATTTTCATTCAATTTTCCCTTTCTAATTTTATATCATACTCTTATATTCTAATCTAAACCCTCAAAAAAATGTTAAATATATTTTTAAAATTATACTGATAATGATAATATCCTTTAAAAATGTTGATTATAATATAATAATATTTATATATCCCTCATCTACTATTTGGACAATGCACCAACAATGGTCTGTTTACAACCCATGAAGAGTTTTCCAACACTATATCCACCATTATGGACTATTATAATAAATTATTTATAATATATAAATGTATACATATATGTATTAGTAATGTTATAGAGTTAATTTCATCAATATATAAATGCATATAATAAAATTCAAATCCAAACCAGATGGGATATTTTAAATAAAACATAATATTAAAATCCATTACATTAACTAAACAAATTGAAAAATATAATCAAAATATTATAATTTATTAATATTAATAAATAAGAATGTAATAATCAATATGTTTCTCTTTTTACTAATTTATTTTTATTTTACAGGAGGTTAAAAGTGAATAAATTACATGGTATCTATTTTAAGGGGATTCATGAACCCAACTCATTTTCATTTGGTTTATCACTTCTTTGTCTATATCTACAATGTTCAATCTTGAGAATTCATATGATGAAACTATTTCACCCATCTATAATTTTTATTTCATAGGGATATAAATTATTCAACATCATTGAAAACATTTATAATCCATTAATTTTTTTTGAAATAGTCTCTATTTTTCAAAAAATTATATTATCTCCTCATCATATGTTTCTACTTCATTTAAATAAAGATGATATTTCAGGAAAATTATGATATCCATGATTCATTTGGGAGCCCAAATGTATGATTTATAACATCCTTATGAAACCCATTATATTCTAGAAGTTTAGTCCATGAATATGGTGGTTATCTAATTTCTTTCTATGTGGCATGAATGATTATGAGAATCTAATAATGCGATGGGTAGGCACAAAATTAAAAATCCTTACAGTTCATTGGGTAATGTGATATATATCAGGATATTATGTGTATTATGAATCTATGTGATTCTAATCTTTTTCATAATTATAATGTTATGATTTTTGAGCATATGTTTTGTGTGAACATGATGTTAGCTTTTATAACATATATTGTGGTATTTAGAGAATATTTTATGATGATTAATTATTATGAATATTTATAATTACTTTAAAATTTGAGTTGATTACCTATGTTTTTTAAGAAGATCCCATTTTTATGATATGATATTAATGATTATACTCATATATGTACTATTGATTCACATCCCTTATTATTCCGATGTTATTACTACCCTTACTCTGAAATTTCACACCCATTTCATCAATATATATCCTTAAGTGAATATAGGTACTAAAAAGAACATTAGATGTTTTATGATAACTGTGAATAAGTATTTAAATATTCTTTAGTTTTATTTTGTTCTCATGATGTGTGAACATAATTATTACAAGATGCTAAAACATTAAATTCTTCAATGTATTACACTTATGTTATTTATCATAAATATAATACAATAATAATTTCATAAAATTTTATGTTAGTATATAAATTGTAATAAACTATTCTTATAAACATAAAAATTTGTATAAATGAAGAATAAAGCTCTCTAAATAATCGGCACCCCTTCCTCTAATCTAGGTTTCCTTTTCAATAATGATTCAAAGTGAGGGGGATTCCTTTGTGGTTACACTATTTTGTTTTCACGCACTATCATCCTCATTACCCTAGTTCCACATACTAATGAAGAATATTTTACTAAAACATTTTATTGAATATAAGGTTATCTCACTTTATTATGGTCTCCATCTAGTTGATTTTTTAATATACATTTTTTCAGTTTTATTTTTAGGATTGATTGGGGTGATGATTATTTTTGGGTCCAGATATAATTGAAATTACATTGTTCATATGAAGTCACATATCTCTATTGAGGTATTCTAAATTTCTTTTTAAATATTACCATCTACATCATTGTTATGATATTCATCGAACATATCACTAGATTGTTATGATGTTTTGGGAGGTGATAGTTAAGCCATCGTTGATGTCCTTGTAGGTGTGGATTATTGTTAGATGATGGTAGTATCACGTTTATTTGGTGGTTATTAGCTCGAGGAGTTGTTTTAGATGGGTTTAGTTCAATTTTATATCCTTTTGAATATAATCTTTGATGATTTTAGAGATGGTTTTTATAATTTACCTCATTGTTAAGGGATGTAAAAAATTGAGAAGAATTTTAATTTTTGGTCTGGAGTTGGGTTAATTTAATTTTTTTTTTTGATTTTTATCGATAATCAATACACTAAAATATAAAAAGCATAAATTATTGGAAATATAATAAGGCACATTTAGTGATTTCAGTTATTATGTAAAAATTGGAGAAGTGTCCCACAATAGTAGTTTGGATTTCAACTATTATTCATGCTCCACGTCAGGATTGATGGTGTACACATTGTGAAAACATGATTTCATGCCAAAATGATCTTGTCAGAATGGAACAAAATCATAAGGTTATAGGGGAATACACCATGGAGTTTGATAGGATTCACATGTGTTGTTATTGGGAGTTCATCATTATATGATCTTGGTGGCTTTCACCTTGATGAGGCTCGGGAAATCAGAACACCCCTATTCCTATTGGCGTATCACCATGAGTGGAAATTGGTATGTTATGACATGGTATATTATAAAATTGGCTCTTGGGTAGTTCCTATTCTCATGGGGTGGTTAAGGCGTGATGTAGAGGGTTGGGCTTCAACCTTCCCGGGTGAAAGGATTAATTGCACCATGACTGACACCTGACAATTTTCTATTGAGTGGTACTGCCATTTTTTCCATTAGATTCTTTGGGTTTTTGGGGCCTGGGGTGATGGGAGGTTTCTATTTTGGAGAACGACTCCCTTCTCCATTATATAACACCCTATGATTTTATAGTATATATATCTCCAATAAATTCTATGTGTTTGATATATTATGATGGAAACAAAACCGAACATAAGTGAATAATTATTTAATAAAAAATAAATTTTGATAAATTATTATATATTTAAAAAATATTTATAAAATCAATTAATTGAAAAAATATTTAAATTATCATAAATAATATACCATTAATTTAAATTATATTCTTTTGGAATGTTTTTTTAGAATTATTTATATTTTTCTATATTTATTACGTTTATATAAAGACAAAAAACATTATTGATAAAATTAATGTAATATTTAATTTACTAAATTAACTACATCTATGACATTTTTAATTATTTATAAGTAAATTTAATATAAAAATTATGAGTCAAAAATTGTTATATTGACAATTTTTTTTTAGATAAGTGTTATTAAAATATAATTTACTAATACATAGATTTTAACAATTATAGAATGTTTTCATTCGCATGTTTAGAAAAAATAATGACCATTCATACATTGGTTAATAATTCGTTATAAGTTAAGATAAAATCATTTCAAGGTTAATAATAATATTTTTTAGAAATCGTTTTTTAGTACACAATGTATTTTATCATAATAAATAAATTTAATTGACGTTGATATGTTATTAAAATGAAATATTATTATAATATATGGAATAAAATAAAGTAAATTTCATTAAATTATTTTTACTACTCATGGAACAAGAATAAAATTGTATATATTCTTAATGTTTTTTACAAAATTAATTTCACACATTTTGTGTTTAGATTTTAGAATTTTGTAATTAGACTTTTAAATTGAATATATTAAAATGGATTATATATATATAATTATAATATTCAAATTTTATAAGAAGTTGAATTTATTTTTTAATCATAATTAATACATACCACAGTAAAAGTTAATAATGGCCATAAATGTTAAAATGGGTTAAAATATGATAAAGTAAGGGATAAAACATCTAATATCAAATTGAAATAATTAGTATTGCTCAGTTGAGGGAATTTTTAGTACCCTCACATTATCTTTAAAATTGGCCCTATTTCATGCCAATTTTCCTTGAATATTAGCATATATTATTTTAATGTTAATGTTTTTTATAAGGGTTCCACACCCATTAATTATAAATATAAAACCACTTTCCCCAATTCTCCACACACATTGAAGACCGTATATAGACCAATATATACCCAAATTACATCCCAAAAATCCTCCACGCATCCTAGAGGTTCAGGTATCAAAAAATACCAACCTAATATGTTTTATGGTATAAGATAAAGGATGATACCTAAATATGAGGTTATTTTATTAAAATAATTCCTTCAAGAATATTTCGTCTAACAGCACTTTTGAATATTTTTTATAAATAATAATATGATTTCATAATTATAATAAATATATATAAACAATATTATGAGGATATAATATAGATTATTTACTTCACACCCATCTAATGAAAAATGAAATCTCTTCTCAAGTGTACATACATACTAACGTCTCCATGAAGTGATGTATTAACAACCTCCAATGGATGATAATATAGATCAATTTAGTTAATATATATGACACGTAATATATAATAATGAATATATAAATATAAATTCTGATTTATTTTTATTTATTTTCAACTATTAAATAATTAAAACAACAATTGTGCATACATGTGGACTTCTGCCTCCACGAAGTAATACAATTCATTTTTCATAAACACTTAAAATGGATTATTATAAAAGTGTATATAGTGAAAAAATACATATTTAAGGAATTATTAATATCATGGAGTCTATGAAACTATGAGTAATGTTCAAGGAATTAAATCACCAAAATAAAAAATATTTGGAAAATAGAACAGTGGTTACTAAAATATTGAATTTAGTGAAGAATTATTAATAGATGGGTAATTATAAATTGTAATGAAATTATATTAAATAATATATGAATTTATATGGTTCCAAAATATATTTATAATAAATTTTAATTTTTTATAATGGATTTTCAATATGTGTATGAAGAATTTTAGGACATGAGGTAAGAGTTTATTTTACAAACACACTTTTTTTTTCAGTGTTATTTATGTTTCAATTTTCATTAAAGGAATTGTATGTTGTTTATATTATTAATATAAGAACATGGTTCTTATTTTGAGTTATGAATCTTCCCATTTTAGGTTGTTATTTTGTATGTGGAGGAAAAGGGGGGTTTCACACTGTGTAAACTAGGTGCATCCGTGTAATTGGGGTTACACACGGTATAATATCGATATACACCATGTAGTGGTATGACCTAGAATTGTATGAAAACTGAAACTACACGACATTTAGTTTCATGTATACAAAATGTAATTTTTTTTCTAAAATCAGGCAGTAGAATCATTTTTCATGATGGACAGAAACTCACCCATCCATTCGATGAACAATGTACCCATGGGATTCGAGTATAGGGTGGAATCCTATTTCGTCATCCGCTCTCTGATTCAATCATTTTCAGATGCATTGGTATCCCCTCAGTGAAATCATGTTTCTTCATAAGATGTTTAGGAAGATTTATTCTCTCGACCAAGTTATAAAGGTTTGAGTGTTTATTCTTGTTTTGTATATCTACTCTGATCATGTTCGAATTGAGGGCCGACCCTGGAAGAGGAGAGTCATACTAGCCCGAGGTTTGTGGTCTCATGACTTTCACTAAATGTCAAATTGTATATATATGTCTTAGAGTGCAGCTCACCAATTATTAGGGTGTCACATTGAATTAATATTGTATATTATATTTAGTGTTGTTTTTATGTAATTTAGTAAATGGTTTAAATTATGTTTAGGGCTATTTAACTTGATTAGGGTCCACCACATGGGTGGGTTTCATGTTAATGACGTTTTATGGCTATTTGGAATAGGATGCCTATGAGGAATTTCATAAATTACATTTTTATGGTGTTTAAAATTATTTTTATTAAATTATAATCTATGAAATAGTTTAATTTAAAAGTTCATCCATTGAGATAAATTTCCCACATGAGTTATTGATGTTAACACATTGTAATATTTTAATTTAAATGTGTTACTTCATATGTAAAATGATAAAGGGGGAAATATCAATGAGTGAGCCATAGCCTTAGGATTAAAGGAATGGTTGGACTCATATGAATATTTCCCAATATACCAAGGTTGAATGATGGCCTCTATTTAAAGACAATAGATGTAACGACCCAAATTTTTATTAGTGGAAATTTAACTTGATCAAAGGAAATGTCTTATTATGATAAATGGTTGTAAAACATATGCACTTATTTGGTTTTATAATTCTATATTTATAAAATAAAATTTATAATTCTGGCTATCTCTAATATATCCATTGAATAGGGATCACATGATTAGAATAAATATTTTTATTTAACAGATCCAATTTACATAGACAAAGGAAGTGATTGCCTCATCTAGTAGACCTTCCCCATACAAAGACCATTTTCAGATCATCGAATGGAGCTGGAATAACAAGTCTTTTCCCATGACCAAGACCTAGCTGAGCTTCAATACGTTAAGAATGTGGGGAACTACCTATGGGAGAAGTGGAAGTTGATATAGATTACCACCCGGGCGATGTTATCATAGCCACCCCCATAGTCTTTCACCATTTCACACCTTACACTTCAGTCTTATGTGGGTTTAATAAGGAGTAATATAAAAAGACCATAGAATTATGATTATGTACATTATATCTGTATATAATAAGGGATTTATTTTGATAAATTAGTTTATTTTTTAATTAAATAATATTTTAATAAAAAATTATTAATATTAAATTATTTTTTATTATTTATAAATGACCATATAATTTTTACAAATTCAATTATTTTATATTAAGGTTTGGAAGCTATTTTTGTAAAAATCCATGAATATTCATTAAATGTTGTTTTTTATATTAAAAGTGAAAATTAAAATATTTAAAAAATTATTTGGAAGAAATTAATATTATTTTGGGAATCAAGACATCAAAATTATCCAATGGTGAATTTTTCATAATTTTCTGATAAAGTTTATTTTTTGGGTAAAAATAAAATTTCAATTAAATATATAATGTGTTTCATGACATCACAATGACCCAGTAGTGATGTAATAAAATACAACAAACATAATTTTCAGAAAATAAGTGTTTTATATTTAAAATAATTTAATGTTATATTTTTTTGATATGTTATACAAAGCCTTAGTGGACCCTACATGACTTGTAAAACATTTTTTCTTTTTAAATTGATTTCCTTGAGAGTGTGACTCACCTACACATAAGAAACCCTATTATTTTAATATGATAGGATATTTTCCATATAAAATATTTTTTTTCACTCCCCTATAGGAACAATCCATTTACAAAAACGATTGACTAGTTTGAGGTTTTTATTAGTTTAATGTGTGGTGTTCAAAACCTAAATAATAAAGAATTTCATCTCCTTTATTATATAAACCCACACATGATACCATATCTCCTTCACTAAATGCCTGTGGAGTTCATCAAACATCTTCCCTTATCTATATATAATCCTCCCAATGTGCCCCATGCTCCCAATAAGCCTATCTCAAACCCCTCCCAAGCCTTTGGGATCACACATCCAAGTAAGGGATTTCTTCTTTTCTAATTTTTGTCCAAATTACATTATGTTGTTATTCCCTTTTATTTTAAATTAAAAATGTTAGGGTGTAATTCCTAACCTTCCCCATACCTTTTCCTTTATTTTTTAATGATTTGATACCTCTTTCTCTCTCATTAATTCCTTCGATTTTTACCTGTTACCATGCCGATATTCAGTAAGGAATTTCTCTCTCATCATTTAAATTCAATAAATTCTTTTATATTATGCATCTAAATTGAATTACATATGTTGGTATATTATGTACAATGATCCCATTACCTTCCATTTAATTTATAATTGATGAGATACCATTTTCCCTCTGATCAACCATATTTATGAATTTCTATTTGATGTCTTTATGCTGCCAAATTTACAACATAATTTCCATGCCAAAATCACGGTGTAGTGAATACCATAACCACTCTTATATCAAGGGTATTAACCTTTAGGCACATGTACTTGTTTATTGAGTTCTTAAATATATGTATTCCACATCTCTTATTCATGGAAAGAATTATGATCTTAATGAATCCTTTTTGTATGTTCTAGGTGGCACACTTATGCGTGAATTGAAATTTTTTAAAAGGGTATGCTCTAATTACACTAACATGCATTGGGTAAACTATAGAATCATGATACGTTATTTTAAATGGGTGATAAATCATTGTGAATCATGAGAAATCAGGGTTAACTCGTGCTTCATGTGAAATTATGGTTTACTCATGCTCCAGGTGAAATGAGCATTAGTTCATGCTAATTTCAGGTTAGGTGTTGTTGCCACAACTCTATGTTTTGATTATCATGCATTATCAGGACTTTATGTTCATGTTTCTCTTATTATAAACTGATATTACTATTTTCTAACATTTATTTTATTCCTTATGTTATTTCATGTTTATTACTTTATTGGGCTTTATAGTTGACCTATTTATTATGTACATCTTCAGGTTTTCCCATGCAATGTTAAGTACGCGGGAATTTCATGGTAAAGTAATGGAAGTTAAAAAAAAGATATTGTGTGTTTTGTGTTTTAATTTTCTATTTAATTTTCATAATCCCCGAAGACACTATATCTCTATATCTTCCATGTTGTATCATGTGAATAGTTTATGTAATAAATCATGTTAATGTGTGTAATACAAATCAGGGTTGTTATAGTTTGTATTGAAGGATAGTTATAGATATTTTTGGTATCATAATTAAAAAACCATAGTGGATGCCATAGGGATAAGTATAAGTATCATAAAACATCCCTAAATTTTGGTTATTATTGAGTAAGTGGTTTATTACGAAAATAAATCCATGTTTGGATATGATCAGTTTGAGGTGGCTATGGCACATAATTACCTATGAGTGAAAACATCGACCAAGTGTTTTGAGCATGACCCATATTATCTTGGTACACGATAATGACCCTTGTTTCACTCTGGGTTATGAAACTTCCAGGTTATATGTTTTGGTAGATTCACAAGCATAGTAAGAACCATTATTAATGTAATTAGAAAAATTACCTAAAAAATTTATACTACAATGTTAACTATGGATAACAAATATTGAAGCCAATAGATTCATAAGAAAGGATAATAAATGTTATTTATAATAATTATTTATGACATTGGATTACCTTTTTTGTTTTTCACCTAACATTCACTTTATTCCAGCCAATGGACAGTAATAGGAGGACTCATGATAACAACCAATGGAAGGATCATTGTGATGATTTTTCTAATGAGACGAAAAATTCTATAGGAGTAGGAATCATGAAATTTGTCCCGATACTCTCTTTGTTAACTCAAGAATTGAAGAGAAATATGTGTCAAGTGGAATTTTCACTCCCCAAATAATTAACAAGTCTTTATTGAAAGCATCAAGAGACAAATGTCTCCTACTTTTAATCAATCATTTGATCCATCAATTCTTGAAAAATGGATCAACTCCATTGAAATGATCTTCTCCATCCTTAAATCTTCGAATCAAGAGAAAGGCCTTCTTCCTGCTTATCAAATAGAGGGTGAAACTATTCAATGGTGGAAATTGATAAAAAAAATTAAAGCCTGAGGAGGAGATCAAGGCAATGGTATCTAAGGATTTTAGTAAAATGTATTTAGATAAATATTTTCTATACACCCACCGAAAAAATATACAAAGGGACTTTTTCTTCATTAATAAAAATGATGATGAATCCATTAGATCATTTGAGGAAAAATTCACAAGGATAACATGATATGCCTTTATCTTTTTATTACACCATAATTCAAGGATGCCCAATACTTTGATGGGATTAAACCAGGCCTATGGGAAGCCCTGGTGATCTTGGACTTTGACAGCTATGAGAAATTGTCTTGTGTGTCCTCATGGATGAAATGGAGATCAGAAAATCCCTGGGGAATTATGGTTATAAGAAGTCTAAGGTGGACTAAAATTATGATAGTCAGATGGATAAATACAATGGTGCTAAGAAAGACCAACACCCCACTTTCCAAAGGTTTGCAAAGAAGAACCCTTGAAATTTCCGGAAGGTGACAAGGGAATTCTTTAATTGTTGAAGAGAAGGGATCTTAACCATTAACTATCGATAAGAGTAACTGACAACTGCAATATAGGAGAGGAATGCTCTATTGGACTATTTACTCATTCTTCATTTCTTCAACTAAAATAGAACTAGGGAACCTTGGAAAATAGTTCCCTATGCGATGGTTTTTCGGAGGCAACCAAAAACCTTCAAGGCAGAAAGCGAGAGATTTTTCCATCACTACCGCTGAGGTGAAACCAAACAATGATTTGGTGATATGTACGCTAGTTATTAATTAAATAACAATACATTTAATTTTTTATTCTTGTTCTACACATTAGTTTATATCCAAAAGGTTTAGTAAAATAGTTCCAACACAACCACAAATCCAAGAAGTAATGATTTCGGTGGGTACGGAAAATGTGGCAATCATTGAATCGAATGAATATAACACCCTAGCTCATAATTTTTGTATTGAACATCCCAGAAAAACTTGACATACTCCCTCTGGTAGAATTTTGATCAATTCACATCATGGATTGGCTTTCCATATATAATACCAACATAAAATGTCATGAGGGTGAAACCACTCTCCATGTGGAAATAGACCCTCTGATTTTGTTCAAGTTCAAGGTGGAGGATGAATGTTATTTAGTTCCATAATCTCAAGCATGGATAATACTTCCCAATGAGGTGGCATATCTAGATTATATTATTGAGCAAATAAAGTAACCCTCCTTTAAGGAATTTATATTTTGAGGGAATTCACGGAAGTGTTTCCTAATGAATTCCCAATTATCCCCCTTAGAATAGATGTTGAATTCTAAATTGAACTTATACCTGGGGAATTTCCAATATCCAAGAAAACATATATAATGGCTGTTTTAGAGCATGAGGATATGAAGAAATAACTATAAAATAATCTAGATAATGGGTTAATAGTCCCAAGTGCTTCACCACGGGGTAAGCAAGTCCTATTCATTAAGAAGAAGGATGGGTCTATGCGCCTTTACATTGATTATCATGAGCTCAACAAAATCATGATTACGAAAAATTATCCTATGCCATGAATTGATGACATGTTTTATCAGCTATGCGGTTCACAATAATTCCCCAAGGTGGATCTGCAGAAGAGATATTACCATTTCCGGGAGAAGAAGTAAGATATCCCCAAAACTAATTTTCGTACAAGATACGGGAATTAAGAATCCATAGTAATGCCTTTCAAACTCTATAATTCTTAAGAAATATTCGTGGACATGATTAATATAGTCTTTATACATTATCTCAAAAAATGGTGGTAGTCATTATGGATGCTATTATAATATACTCCAAAAACATGGAGGATCATGTGAATCATCTAATAACTGTACTGGATACCTTGTGGACGAGGAATCTCTATGAAATGTACAACATGTGTGAGTTCTGGTTGAAAGAGGTCTCATTCTTGGTTCACATCATCAAAAAATGTGTATCTATTTATCCATCCATGACAGCTATAATTGGTGGATGATTAAGGCCAAAATTGGTAACTAAAATCTAAAGCTTTTTAGGGCTAGCTAGATATTATCGACAATTTATGGGAAAATTATCATGAGTGTCCAACACTATTACAAAGATAACTCAGAAGGGAGTAATTTTTTTTTGGATTGATGAATGTGAATAAATATTAATGGATTTCGAAAGGAGGCATATCACTATTCTCGTGCTCACATTACCCAAAAGTGGAGAATCATTGGTTTTATTTAGTGATGCTTAGAATAAGGGCATGTAACGCCCAAGACTTTTATAAGAAATATTTTGTTTTTATCAAAGTAATCTTTCACTACACACAATACTAGCTTGGCTTTCTTTACACGCAACTGCGGCCTTCCTCGATAGCTTGCGTCGTACGCAATACTGAGTTTCACTATACAACAATATGCTATTAAAATATTATTAAAACTAGCCGTTATGAATATTACTAACTGAATTTTGAATTTTATAACAATTTAATTCAACTTATACATTTTCTATAATTAGGTATAAAAGCTAAATCAGTTTTTTTATAAAAGAAATATTTATCAAAAAAATAGTTTTGTCGCCTTTTGATGGCGCACCCACATTAAATATGGTTTTTGACATGTCTATAAGTTCAATTTGATAAAATAAAATTCTTCTTTTGAATCAGGGTATAAAAATTTATTTTGGATAATTTTTTGATATTTTTCTGATAACTTTAATATTTTGATGAATAGTAAAAATACGCTAATTTTTAATTAAAAACAACTTTTTACATTGAGATAATTTATATGGATAAATTATAATATTGAATGGTTTTAAAGTATAAATAGAATATATTTTTACCATTTGATATAATATATGTCATTATCATTAATTTAACACTGAATTCATAGGTAAAAACATTTCAATCTTTGGCAATGTTTTAACTTCTAAAACCCGTTTTTTTAACACCGGGATTTATTTTAAATTAATTACTGCAACTTATAGGTTTTTAATTTTGAAAAATGGATTCCATATTAAGAATCAGTGGGACCAAATTATATTAACAGACTACTTTTTATTTTTGGGCATTATGAATAGTAACTACGGTAAATTTTATTTACCCTATTTAATGGTAAATCGGGTAATTAAGGGTAAATATAAGATTATAAAATTACCCTAACACCTACTAAAATCCTATTGGATGATTAAAAGTCGACCCATATCACCTAAGGGTCGGATTAGATTCAATTAATGGACTTTTTCCATGAAAATGATTTAATTATTATTAAAACCAAAGAATGTGACAACATGTCACTACTTTAAATCTTATATATATAATAATTTTAATTTGGTGATAAACATAATGACAATTAGTACATGAATAGTCTCCAGAAATCTAATATAATTATCTACATAATAGGAAATTATTTATAATTTTTAGGGATTAAATAATTATCATTAATTATGACACAATAGTGATGTTGAAATTATATTATTAAATAAAATATCAAATAAATTGTTTTAAAAATATTAAAAATAATATTATATGAAGAATTTAATGTGCTAAACTATTTTTCTAGATAGATATGACATTTTATGAATATATTAATGCTTTTAGATCGAACATATATTCTGTATATATTTTATTTCAATTCAAATAAATGAATAGTTTTTAAAATGACACTATTGTTATATTATAAAAATAACATATTATAAAATTGTTTAAAAATCACAAAAATATTTAATAATTATAAATTTAAATTTATATGGTCGATAATGTCATAATGTGTCAAATTATGGAAAATTCACAACACATATGTAATTATTTATAATAATTTAAAATTTAGAATATTATTACCACAAATAAAATTAATTTGATAAATAAGGATAAATCAAGTTGATAATATTTAAAATAAATTACTAACATGTCTAAATTGTATTGGTTGATGAGATTACAACCTTATCTCATCTAAGCTTCGGATAAGAGTCATTTTGGTAGTTTTTTAGGTGGGTTGGGATTTAATATAAACTGATATTTCTTATATTTCCAAAGGTGCCCCTCTCCTCCCTTATAAAAGGGCACCTCCACCCTCTCTTCCTCACACCAATTTGAGAGTTAAAGCTCGGCCAAAACCTGCCCATTTCACTTCCCCACTTCCTTAGAAACTACTAGAGGTACTGGTCTCATCAAAAGACCAACTCTAGTGCCTTAAGAGAAAGTTTAAATGAGGCACTTCGAGAAAGAGGTAATACCTTCTACAGTTTTCTTCAAGTTCCATTCTTCTTCTACTACCTCTTCTTTAGTTGATTCATTTTGAGGTAATATCAGTATAACTTATATACTGATATGTTATTATAAATATGAAACAACCCTATTTCAGCTCTTATCCATCCTACGGAAAACGAAATCACCGCGCGTGCGTACGTACGAAATACCGTCTCCACGTCGTGGTGTAATCTATTTTCCACCACCAACATACTTGGATGGGTATAAGCGTGAATGTAATGAATATATATGATTATTTTAAAGTGGTATTGATTCTTAAATAGTATTCATACACTCCAATACAATTCCGCGATCATGGGAACGATATCATCGCTCGTGCGTACGTACGGAATACCGTCTCCATGATGTGATGTGATTCGTTCTACATGATCTTCATTGCATAATGATTATATAAATTAATTTAATGAATTAATATGATATATATTATGGTAATACCATTCTGGAAATTAGTTATCTATAACCTGAAGAGAAGAATAAGAATTTATTCAACAAACACGCATAAGAACATAAAGTAATAAACACCTGAATAACAAGTAGTAATGAAATATTACTACTAAGAAGTTATGAATATGACCACATATGATATCATAACAATAATTATGATTCTGTAATAATTCAATAACAATATTTAAATCAGTACACAGGAGGTTCAGACACTTACGAGGCAAATCAGTCCTAAGGTAAAGAAAAATATCACAATCTCATTTTAATCCGAGATTGTTTATACTTTGGTATTTAGTGGGGTGTATTCTATCATCCACATACATGTTTCCTCAATGTGTAATATTTACATCCTTCTACAATAGTTTATATACAATTTTACCCTTCGGTGAGTTTTTAGTAAAAGATATTAACAGAATCTTTTTTCGTTTTTCATACGAGGTACTTTTTGACTTTTCCGAAAAAGTACGAGAAGAATGTTTTTATTTAAATTATATGGCATGAATGTATTTTTAAAACATTATTTCCAAGAAGATTACTTTACAATTTTTCAAGTATATTTTTAATCAACTTCTTTTAGTTTAAAATTTTATGACATTCTAAGAAAGGAAAAAAAATTGAAGTAGAAAGGATATTTTCCTCAAGAATGGAGTTCAAGTGTTTTATCAAAAAAAATTCCATCTAAGATAATAAAGGGTTCTGTTTCTATCTTTATTTATACATTGATTTGATTATGTTGTGATGGAATTATCTTTATGAATTCCTTTATCTTATATGAATTGTTTTTTGATGTCACGATGTTGAATATTCCCATTTTTATTACATGGGTTATGCTATGATGTATGGTTTTATATTTTGCGGCACACATAAGAATGGTATCATTATGAGATGGGTGGGACCTATATCTCCATCCAATTCATTGGGTAAAGATTTTATATCTCATGAGATAGACATGGCTGGAACGACAGGTTAAACCGGTTCAGTGAAACAGGACTGAAACGAGGAGAGAACTCGATTCAGAAATGGACATTGTCCACTATGATAGTCTTGGAAATGAGTCTTGACTAACATGAAATGATTCTCTATGATTATGTGTGTATGCCACAAATATTCATGTTTTATGTTATGATTATTGGGATTACATTTCACTACTATTATTTATCCGATGTTATGAAATTATGATTTCTTTTGTAGGTTAAGATTTCCAAAAGTTATGTTCTTTTGTATATGATGTGATTGATATTTCTTTTGATTACCCTTACTGAGCATTTGAGCTCACCCTTTTGTATTTTTTATTTCCCCAGGTCAGGAAGAAGGTTATTAAGTAGGATATGCCAAAAAGGGACTCTAGATATGAAGAAATAAACGGGAGGCAAAGTAGATGCATTATGAACCAGTTGTTTATGTTTCCTAGTTTCTAAAGACTCTATAACTATACGGTCCTTTCCTGGTTTTGTTATATGTTGTAATAAGTGTGCTTAAATTCTAATGTAAGGACAATGTATGTAAAGTATGGTTCGTTATAGTTTGTATCAGAGTAAGGTATACCCAACCTTTGGAAACTAGGATGTGAAAGCCATACTATGAACCCTAAGGATAATTCAAATCATAGACCAAAATATTAGTGTTTTAGAAATGGCCATGAACAACGTATGATAAGACCTTAAGTGTGAAATTTTATTCTTGATTATGTGGTTTTCCTATTATAATTAGTGTTTCTCACACTATTCTTCTTGTTTTTAGTCAATGGATGGAACCCGAAGGAACAGTGTTAATGCAGAATGCGATGGGCAATGCAATAATTGTCCCCCGGAGCATCCAAAAATTATTGGAGATGGAATGAAAAATCTTGTATCCATGCTCACACAAAATTATCAAGCTATGAATCATACAGGACTTCCAAACGAGCAAAGGAAGGAGCAACATTCTGTTGAACCCTTCATGAGGCAGTGTCCACCCTCTTTCAGCGGGTCTACTAATCCATTATTTGCTAAACAATGGATTAGTACTACTGAAAAGATATTTTTAGTTCTTCAATGTTCTGAACATGATAAAGTCATCCTAGCAGTGTATCGTTTGGAAGTAGATGTTGATCAATGGTGGAATATTATTAAGAATACGAGGCAAAGGGTTGAAATTGAGTCCATGGAATGGGACGAGTTTAAGAACATATTTTTCAATAAGTACTTCACTCGTATTCTCCGAACAAAGATGGAGAAGGAGTTTCTTGAACTAAAGCCAAAGGATGATGAATCTTTTGGTACCTATGAAGCATATTTTACAAGACTTTCAAGGTACTCTTCTGGTATTATTATCCAACCTGTGAGTAAAATCGATCGATACTTTAGTGGCTTAAAATGAAGTATTCGAAGGGCCTTAGCCATAAGAGACTTCAATAACCTCGAGTAAATCGTTCGATGTGCTCTCAATGTTGAGATGGAGATTGGAGTAACCCATCAGTTATATGGGTTTCATATGAAGAGGAAAATGGAATTCAAAGGAAAACCTAAAGATCACACTGAAAAGAATATGAGCTTTCCCTTATGCTCAAAGTGTGGAAAGAAACATGGAGCAAGTTGTCTTAAAGGGACAAGTAAATGATTCAAATGTGGAAAGGAAGGTCATTAGGGATTTGAATGCCGCGATGATGGGAAGAGGATTTCAAATGATGCAAACAATGGAAGGGATACACATAATGAACCTACTACACTTCAATGATTCAAGTGCAAGGAGATAGGTCATTATGCCAATAAATGCCCTAATCCAAGGGTTGATGATGATGGTCAACGTCAACAAACTTTTAAGGCTAAAGACAAAGGAATGTAACATGAAATTTCTATCAGCGATGTGGAGTACGACAACGATGTGGTGAAAGTTACACTTAACATCCACTCTAATGTAGAAAATGTTTTATTTGATTCTGGATCAACCCACTCTTTTATTTCTGAATAATTTTCTAAGGGTATCACCGTATTACCTCAACAATTAGATGTTGAGTTAGCTGTGACCACATCTAATTGCACACCTGTCACACAAAAAGTTTATAATTCTTCCCTGATTGAAGTTTGTGGGAAAGTGATTCCTGCAAATCTTGTGATCCTTCTTATAGTGGAATTTGATGTGATTCTTGGCATGAATTGGATTTCTTTATATGGAGATCATATCAATTGCCAATGAAGGGAAGTCACATTTCATATTCCAGATCAATCTATGATCGTCTTTCGATGCAAGGATGAACATAACCTTCTAGTGGAAATTTCTTCCATCTTATGGGTCTTGGGTCCACTTAATGAAGGTTATTTATCTCAAATGGTTGGTGAGAAACTCACAATTAAGAATATGCCCATTGTATGGGAGTTTGATGATGCCTTTCCAGATGAATTTCCAGGTCTTCCACCAAATTGTGAAGTTGAGTTTTCAATAGAACTCGTACCAGGTGCTTTGCCAATTTCAAAGACACCTTATAGAATGGCCCAAACTGTGTTGCAGTAATTGAAGAAGCAACTCCAAGAGAATCTTGATAAGGGATTCATATTCCCTAGTGCGTCACCTTGGGGAGAAACTATTCTATTTGTTAAGAAGAAAGATGGATCAATGAGACTCTGCATTTATTATCGAGAACTTAGCAAGATAACTATCAAGAAAAAATATCCTCTCCCACACATTGATGACTTATTTGACCAAATACGCGGAGCTCAATACTTTTCCAAGATTGATCTTCATTCAGGGTATCATAAATTAAGGGTCAAAAGGGAGGATATACCAAAGACGTCATTCCGTACAAGGTATGGACACTATGAATTTATAGAGATGCTATTTGGTCTTACTAAGGCCCCTTCTATCATCATGGATCTGATTAATAGAGTCTTTAGAGACTATATTGATCAATTTGTGGTAGTCTTTATAGACGATATTCATGTCTATTCAAAGAGCAAGGAAGAACATGAAGATCACTTGAGAATTATATTGAAGACCCTGTGAAAGGAGAAGCTTTATGCCAAATTTACCAAGTGTGAATTTTGGATTCAAAAAGATTCATTTTTGGGTCACATAATCTCAAAAGAGGGGATATCTGTGGATCCAGCAAAAACAGAGGTTATCGAAAGATGGTCGAGACCAACAACAGTGACTGACATCCGATGTTTTCTTGGTTTGGCTGGATATTATCGATATTTTGTGAATGATTTTTCACGATTATTTAATCCAATCACCAAATTGACTCTGAAAGAAGTTATGTTTGTTTGGACGAAGGAATGTGAATTGAATTTCAAGGAGTTGAAAAGAAGGATATCCCGTGCACTTGTGCTCACACTGCATTCTAGTGGAGAAAGGATTGTGATCTACAGTGATGCATCCAAGAAGGTTTTGGGGTGTGTTCTTATGAAAAATTATATGGTGATATCTTATGCCTCACGACATTTGAAAATACAAGAGCAAAATTACCCAACTCATGATTTGGAGTTAGCTACGGTAATCATTGCATTAAAGATTTGGAGGCATTACCTTTATGCTGAAAGGTGTGATATTTATACTGATCATAAAAGTTTATAGTATATTTTCACACAAAAGGAGCTGAATATGCACCAAAGAAGATGGTTGGAGCTGATTAAGGATTACGACTGGTCAATTAATTACCACCCTGGGAAAGAAAAAAAGGTGGCAGATGCATTAAGTCGACAATACCATTCCATTTTATCCATGATGAGGATCACAAAAGATCAAATATTTATGGATTTACAAAGGATGGATCTTGTAATTATAATGAAAGGGGAAAATCATATCTTTCTCAAATGAATGTTCAACCATCTATACATGTGAAGATTAAAGAGGCACAGAAAGAAGATGTTGAGTTACAAAAGAAGGCGAAAAATGTTCCTGAATTCAACCTTGTTTGTGATGGGATAATAATGTTCAGGAATCGGGTTTGTGTTCCTCCCATTCCCGAATTAAAGAAGTAGATGCTAGATGAGGCTCATGGTTCTTCATTCTCTATTCATCCTGGAAGCATGAAGATGTATAGGGACCTGAAAGAGGACTTCTGGTGGGATAGGATGAAAATAGATGTTGCTAAATATGTCTCTCGATACTTGGTTTGTTATCAAGTTAAAGCTGAGAGATAGAATTCTAAGGGGATGTTACAACCATTACCCATACCCAAATGGAAATGGGAAAACATCACTATGGACTTTATCACAGGACTTCCTAAAACATCCAAAGGCAATAATGCTATCTGTATCATAGTTGATTGTCTTACAAAGTCCACACACTTCATTGCTATTAGAGATGATTTCTCTCTAGATCAGCTTTCCACGATATATGTAAAGGAAGTGGTAAGATGGCATTGAGTACCACTTTCTATTATATCTGATCGGGATCCGAGGTTTACCTCAAAGTTTTGGCGACGTCTTCAGCATACTCTAGATATAGAGTTGAGTTTCAGCACTGCTTATCATCCTCAGACAGACGGTCAGTCTGAGAGAACAATTCAAACTATAGAAGATATGTTGAGAGATTTCTCTATGGATTTCAAATGTGGTTGGGATCAACACCTACCATTGGTGGAATTTTCTTATAATAATAGCTTTCACTCCAGTATTCAGATGGCTCCTTATGAAGCTCTCTATGGAAAGAAATGCAGGACTCCAACTTGCTGGGATGAAGTTGGGGAAAGAAAGCTATTAGGACTTGATATAGTTGATGAGATGGTAGAAAAGGTCCGATCTATTCAACAACACATAAGAGCAGCTCAGAGTCAACAGAAAAGTTATGCTGACAACCGAAGAAAAGACCTATAGTTTGAAGTGGGTGATAACGTGTTCTTACGAATATCTCCCTGGAAGAGGGTCATGAGATTTGGAAAGAAGGGAAAGTTTATCCCAAGATATATCGGTCCTTTTGAAACACTGGATCATGTTGGAAAGGTAGCTTACCGATTGGCGCTTCCATATAATCTCTCTCAAGTTCACGATGTGTTCCATGTATCTCTCCTGAGAAAGTACATACCTGATCCTTCACAAGAACTCAGCTCAGAAGTTGTACCGCTGGAGCAAGATCTTTCTTATGAAGAACAACTGATAGAGATTCTGGATCGTAGCGAAAAAGTCCTATGAAACAAGACCACTATCATGGTGAATGTTTTATAGAGGAACCACCAATTAGAAGAAGCTACATTGGAGGTTGATGATATGTTGAGGGAGAGGTATCCTCATCTTTTTGTTACAAAGTGACGAATTTCGAGGGAAAAATTAATTTTAAGGGGGGTATAATGTAACTCCTGAGACTTTTATGAGAAATATTTTGTTTTTATCAAATGAATCTTTCACTATAGACAACACTAGCTTGGCTTTCTTTACACGCAACTGCGGCCTTCCACGATAGCTTGCGTCGTACGCAATAACGAGATTCACTAAACAACGATATGATATTAAAATATTATTGAAACTAGCCGTTATGAATAGTACATACTGAATTTTTAATTTTATAACATTTTAATTCTACTTATACATTTTCTAGAATGAGGTATAAAAGCAAAATCAGTTTTTTTGGATAAATGAAATATATTTCAAAAAATATAGTTTTGCCGCCTTTTGATAGCGCACCCACATTAAATCTAGTTTTTGACAAGTTTATAAGTTCAATTTGAAAAAATAAAATTCTTATTTTGAATCAGGGTATAAAAATTTACTTTGGATAATTCTTTGATATTTTTCTGATATCTTTCATATTTTGATTAATAGTAAAAATATGCTAATTTATAAATAAAAACAACTTTTTTCATTGGGATAATTTATATGGATAAATTATAATATTGAATGGTCTTAAAGTATAAATAGAATATATTTTTACCATTTGATATAATATATGTCATTAGCATTAATTTCACATTGAATTCATAGGTAAAAACATTTCAATCTTTGGCAATGTTTTAACTTCTAAAACTTGTTTTCTTAAAAATGAGATTTATTTTAAATTAATTACTGAAACTTATATGTTTTGAATTTTGAAAAATGGATTCAATATTCAGAATCATTGGGTCCAAATTATGTTAATAGACTACTTTTTTTTTGGCATTATGAATAGTAAATACGGTAAATTTCATTTACCATAGTTAAAGGTAAATCGGGTAATTAAGGATAAATATATGATTATAAAATTTCCCTAACACCTGCTAAAATCCTATTGGATGACTAAAAGTCGACCCATATCACCTAAGGGTCGGATTAGATTCATTTAATGTACATTTTTCCATGAAAATGATTTAATTATTATTAAAACCAAAGAATGTGACAACATGTCACTCTCTTAAATCTTATAAGTATAATTATTTTAATTTGGTGATAAAATTAATGAAAATTAGAACATGAATATTCTCCAGAAATCTAATATAATTATATACATAATAGGAATTTATTTAGTATTTTTAGGGATTAAATAATTATCATTAATTATGACACAATAGTGATGTCGAAATTATATTATTAATTAAAATATCAAATAAATTGTTTTAAAAATATTAATATAAATATTATATGAACTATTTAATGTGATAAACTAATTTTCATGATACATATGACATTTTAGGAATCTAGTAAAGATTTTAGTTCGAACATATCTTCTGTATATATTTTATTTCAATTCAAATAAATGAATAGTGTCAAAATTGACACTATTGTTATTTTATAAAAATAACATATTATAAAATTGTTTAAAAATCCCAAAAATATTTAAAAATTATAAATTAAAATTTATATGGTCTAAAATGTCATAAATTTTCAAATTATAGAAAATTATCAACACATATGTAATTATTTATAATAATTTAAAATTTAAAATATTATTACCACAAATAAAATTAAATTGATAAATAAGGATAAATCAAGTTGATAATGTTTAAAATAAATTCCTAACTTGTATAAATTTTATTGGTTGATGAGATTACAACATTATCTCATCTAATCTTCGGATAAGAGTCATTTTGGTAGTTTTTATGTGGGATTGGGATTTAATATAAACTAATATTTCTTATATTTTCGAAGGTGCCCATCCCCTCCCTTATAAAAGAGAACATCCTCCCTCTCTTCCTAACACCAATTTGAGAGTTCAAGATCGGCCACGACCTGACCATTTCACTTCCCAACTTCCTTAGAAACCTACTAGAGGTACTGGTCTCATCAAAAGTCAAACTCTAGTGCCTTAAGAGAATGATTAAAGGAGGCACTTCGAGAAAGAGGTAATACCTTCTACAGTTTTCTTCAAGTTCCATTCTTCTTCCACTACCTCTTCATTAGGTGTTTCATTATGAGGTAATTTCATTATAACTTATATACTGATATGTTATTATAAATATGAAACAATCCTATTTCACCTCTTATCCATCCTACGGTAAATGAAATCACTGCGCGTGCGTACGTACGGAATACCGTCTCCACGCTGTGGAGTAATCTATTTTACACCACCACCTTAGTTGGATGGATATAAGCGAGAATGTAATAAATATATATGATTATTTTAAAGTGGTATTGATTCTTAAATAGTATACATACACTCCAATACAATTCCACGATCATGGTAACGATATCATCGCTTGTGCGTACGTACGGAATACCATCCCCATGATGTGATGTGATTCGTTCTACAAGATCATCATTGCATAATTATTATATAAATGAATTTAATGAATTAATATGATATATATTAAATTAATACAATTCTGGAAATGAGGTATCTATAACCTAAAGAGAAGAATAAGAATTTATTCGTCAAACATGCATAAGAACAAAAAGTAATAAACACCCGAATAACAAGTAGTAATGAAATATTACTACAATGAAGCTAAGAATATGACCATATATGATATCATAACAGTAATTATGATTCTGTAATAAGTTAATAACATTATTTAAATCATTATACAGGAGGTTTATACACTTACGAGGAAAATCGGACCTAAGGTAAGGAAAAATATCACAATCTCATTATTATCCGAGATTGATTATACTTTGGTATTTAGTGGGGTGTATTCTATCATCCACATCCATGTTTCCTCAATATATAATATTTACATCCTTATAAAATAGTTTATATCCAATTTTACCTTTCGTTGAGTTTTTAGTAAAAGATATGAAAGGAATCTTTTGTTGTTTTTCGTACGAGGTACTTTTTGACTTTTCCGTCAAAAGTAAAGAAGAATGTTTTTTAACTTATACGGCATGAATGAATTTTTAAAACGTTATTTCCAAGAAGCATACTTTACAAGTTTTGAAGATTATTTTTAATCAACTTCTTTGAGTTTAAAATTGTATGACATGTTATGAAAGGAAATTGTTTTTGAAGTAGAAAGGACATTTTACTCAAGAATGGAGTTCAAGTGTTTTATCAAAATTATTTTCCATCTAAGATATTAAAGGGTTCTGTTTCTATCCCTATTTTTACATTGATTTTATTATGTTGTGATGGAATTATCCTTATGAATTACTTTATCTTATATGAATTGTTTTATGATGTCACGATTTTTAAGATTCCCATTTTTATTACATGGGTTATGCTATGATGTATTGTTTTATATTTTGTGGCACACATAAGAATGGTATTATTATGAGATGGGTGGGAACTATATGTCCCTCCAATGCATTGGGTAAAGATTTTATATCTCATGATATAGACATGGCAGGAACGGCAGGTTAAACCAGTTCAGTGATACAGGTCTGAAATGAGGAGTGAACTCAGTTCAGAAATGGACATTGTCCACTAAGATAGTCTTCGAAATGAGTCTTGACTAACAAGAAATGATTCTCTATGATTATGTGTGTATGCCACAATGTTTCATGTTTTATGTTATTATTATTGGGATTACATTTCACTACTATTATTTATCCCATGTTATGAAATTATGATTTATTTTGTAGGTTAAGATTTACAAAAGTTATGTTCTTTTGTATATGATGTGATTGATATTTCTTGTGTTTACCCTTACTGAGCATTTGAGCTCACCATTTTTTATGTTTTATTTCCCCAGGTCAGGAAGAAGGTTATTAAGTAGGATATGCCAAAAAGGGACTCTAGATATGAAGAAATAAACGGAATCCAAAGTATATGCATTATGAACCAGTTGTTTATGTTTCCCAGTTTCTAAAGACTCTATACCTATACAGTCCTTTCCTGGTTTTGTTATATGTTGTAATAACTGTGCTTAAATTCTGATGTAATGACAATGTATGTAAATTATGGTTCGTTATAGTTGGTATCAAAGGAAAGGTATAGCCAACCTTTGTAAACTAGGATGTGAAAGCCTTACTAAGAACCCTAAATATAATTCTAATCATAGAACACAATCTTAGTGTTTTAAAAATGGCCATGAAAAACCTATGATAAGCCTTTAAGTGTGAAATTTTATTCGTGATTATGTGGTTTTCCTATTATAATTAGTGTTTCTCACACTATTCTTCTTGGTTTTAGTCAATGGCTGGAACCTGAAGGAACCGTGTTAATGCGGAATGTGACAGGCAATGCACTGATTCTCCCCCTGAGCAACCAAACGTTATGGGAGCTAGAATGAAAAATCTTGTAGCCATGCTCACACAACTTTATCAAGCTATAAATCATACAGGACTTCCAAACGAGCAAAGGAAGGAGCAACATTCTGTTGAATCCTTCATGAGGTAGCGTCCATCCTCTTTTAGTGGGTCTATTAACCCATTAGTTGCTGAACAATGGATTAAATATACTGAAAAGATATTTTTAGTTCTTCAATGTTTGAAAAATGTTAAATTCATCCTAGCAGTGTATCATTTGGAAGTAGATGCTGATCAATGGTGGAATCATATTAAGAATACGAGGCAAAGGGATGAAATTGAGTCCATGGAATGTTACGAGTTCAATAACTTATTTTTCAATAAGTACATCACTCGTATTCTACGAACAAAGATGGAGAAGAAGTTTCTTTAACTGAAGCAAAAGGATGATGAATCTGTTGGTACCTATGAAGCAAATATTACAAGACATTCAAGGTACGCTTCTGGTATTATTATCCAACCTGCGAGTAAAATCGACCGATACTTTAGTGGCATAAAACCAAGTATTCGAAGGGACTTAGCCATAAGGGACTTCAATATCTACGAGGAAATCGTTTGATGTGCTCTCAGAGTGGAGATGGAGATTGGAGTAACCCATCAGTCATATGGGTTTGAAAATAAGAGGAAAATGGAATTCAAAGGAAAATCTAAAGAGCACACGGAAAACAAGATGAAATTTCCCTTATGCTCAAAGTGTGGAAAGAAACATGGAGCGAGTTTTCTTAAAGGGACAAGTAAATGTTTCAAATGTTGAAAGGAAGGTCATTGGGGATTTGAATGCCGTGATGATGGGAATAAGATGTCTAATGATTCAATCAAAGGAAGGGATACACATAATGAACGTACTACACTTCAATAATTCATGTGCAAGGAGATGGGTCATTATGCCAATAAATGCCCTAATCCAAGGGTTGATGATGATGGTCGACGTCAACAAACTCATAAGGCTAAAGGAAAAGGAAAGTAACATGAAATTTCTATCAGCGATGTGGAGTATGATAACAATGTGGTGAAAGGTACACTTAACATCCACTCTAAAGTTGAAAATATTTTATTTGATTCTGGATCCACCCACTCTTTTATTTCTAAATAATTTTCTAAGGGTATCACCGTATTACCTCAACAATTAGATGTTGAGTTAGCTGTGACAACACATAATGGCACACCAGTCGCATCAAAAGTTTATAATTCTTCTCCTATTGAAGTTTGTGGGAAAGTGCTTCCTAAAAATCTTGTGATCCTTCTTATAGTGGAATTTGATGTGATTCTTGGCATGGATTGGATTTCTTTATATGGAGCTCATATCAATTGCCAATGAAGGGAAGTCACATTTCATATTCCAGATCAATCTATGATCGTCTATCGATGCAAGGATGAACATAACCTTCTAGTGGAAATTTCTTCCATCTTATGGGTCTTGACTCCACTTAATGAAGGTTATTTATCTCAAATGGTTGGTGAGAAACGCACAATTAAGAATATGCCCATTGTACGGGAGTTTGATGATGCCTTTCCAGAGGAATTGGCAGGTCTTCCACCAAATCGTGATGTTGAGTTTCCAATAGAACTTGTACCGGGTGCTTTGCCTATTTCAAAGACACCTTGTAGAATGGCCCCAACTGAGTTGCAGGAATTGAAGAAACAACTCCATGATAATCATGATAAGGGATTCTAATGACCTAGTGCGTCACATTGGGGAGCACCTATTCTATTTGTTATGAAGAAAGATGGATCAATGAGACTCTCCATTGATTATCGAGAACTTAACAAGATCGCTATCAAGAAAAAATATCCTCTCCCACGCATTGATGACTTATTTGACCAACTACGTGGAGCTCAATACTTTTCCAAGATTGATCTTCGTTCAGGGTATCATCAATTAAGGGTCAAAAGGGAGGATATACCAAAGACAGATTTCCGTACAAGGTATGGACACTATGAATTTATAGAGATGCCATTTGGTTTTACTAATGCCCATGCTATCTTCATGGATCTGATGAATAGAGTCTTTAGAGACTATCATGATCAATTTGTGGTAGTCTTTATAGACAATATTCATGTCTATTCAAATACCATAGAAGAACATGAAGATCACTTGAGAATTATTTTGAAGACCCTGTGAAAGGAGAAGCTTTATGCCAAATTTACCAAGTGTGAATTTTGGCTTCAAAAAGTTTCATTTTTGGGTCACATAATCTCAAAAGAGGGGATATCTATGGATCCAGCAAAAACAGAGGTTATCGAAAGATGGTCGAGACCAACAACAGTGACTGAGATCCGAAGTTTTCATGGTTTGGCTAGATATTATTGATGTTTTGTGAAATATTTTTCACGATTATTTAATCCACTCACCATGTTTGACTCGGAAAGGAGATACGTTTGTTTGGACGAAGGAATGTGAAGAGAATTTCAAGGAGTTGAAAAGAAGGTTATCCAGTGCACCTGTGCTCACACTGCCTTGTAGTGGAGAAAGGATTGTGATCTACAGTGATGCATCCAAGAAGGTTTTGGGGTGTGTTCTTATGAAAAATGATATGGTGATATCTTATGCCTCACGACAGTTGAAAATACATGAGCAAAATTACCCAACTCATGATTTGGAGTTTGTTGCGGTAATCTTTCCATTAAAGATTTGGATGAATTACCATTATGGTGAAAGGTGTGATATTTATAATGATCATAAAAGTTTAAAGTATATTTTCACACAAAAGAAGATGAATATGCGCCAAAGAAGATGGTTGGAGATGATTAAGGATTACGACTGCTCAATTCATTACCACCCTGGGAAAAAAAACGAGGCAGATGCATTAAGTCAACAATACCATGCCAGTTTATCCATGATGAGGATCAAAAAAGATCCAATATTTAGGTATTTACAAAGGATGGATCTTTGAATTATAATAAAAGGGGAAAATTCGTATCTTTCTCAAATGAATGTTCAACCATCTATACATGTGAAGATTAAAGAGGCACAGAAAGAAGATGTCGAGTTACAAAAAAGGTGAGAAATCTTCCTAAATTCAACCTTGTTTGGGATGGGATAATAATGTTCAGGAATCGGGTTTGTGTTCCTCCCATGCCCGAATTAAAGAAGTAGATTCTAGATGAGGCTCATAGTTCTTCATTCTCTATTCATCCTGGAAGCATGAAGATGTATAGGGACCTGAAAGTGGACTTCTGATGGTATATAATCAAAATAGATGTTGCTAAATATGTCTCTCGATGCTTGTTTTGTTAGCAAGTTAAAGCTGAGAGACAGAAGTCTATGGGGATGTTACAACCATTACCCATACCGGAATGGAAATGGGAAAACATCACTATGGACTTTTTCACAGGACTTCCTAAAACATCCAAAGGAAATAATGCTATCTGGGTCATAGTTGATCGTCTTACAGAGTTCACACACTTCATTGCTTTTTGAGAGGATTTCTCTCTGGATCAGCTTTCTTGGATATATGTAAAGGAAGTGTTAAGATTGAATTGAGTACCACTTTCTATTATTTATGATCGGGATCTGAGGATTACCTCAAAGTTTTGGCGAAGTCTTCAGCATACTCTGGATACAGAGTTGTGTTTCATCACTTCTTATCATCCTCAGACAGACGGTCAGTCTGAGAGAACAATTCAAACTCTAGAAGATATTTGGAGAGCTTTCTCTATGGATTTCAAAGGTGGTTGGGATCAACACCTACCTTTGGTGGAATTTTCTTATAATAATAGCTTTAACTCCAGTATTCAGATGGCTCCTTATGAATCTCTCTATGGAAAGAAATGCAGGACTCCAACTTGCTGGGATGAAGTTGGGGAAAGAAAGCTATTAGGACATGATATTGTTGATGAGATGGTAGAAAAGGTCCGATCTATTCAACAACACATAAGAGCAGCTCAGAGTCGATGGAAAAGTTATCCTGACAACTGAAGAAAAGACCTATAGCTTGAACTGGGTGATAAAGTGTTCTTACGAATATCTCCCTGGAAGAGGGTCATGAGATTTGGAAAGAAGGGAAAGTTGAGCCCTAGATATATCGGTCCTTTCGAAACACTGGATCATGTTGGAAAGGTAGCTTACTGATTGGCGCTTCCACTGAATCTCTCTCAAGTTCGCGATGTGTTCCATGTATCTCTCCTGAGAAAGTACATACATGATCCTTCACATGTACTCAGCTCAGAAGTTGTACCGCTGGAGCAAGATCTTTCTTATGAAGAACAACCGATAGAGATTCTGGATCATAGCGAAAAAGTCCTACGAAACAAGACCACTCGCTTGATGAAAGTTTTATGGAGGAACCAAGAAATAGAAGAAGCTACATTGGATCTTGAAGGTATGATGAGGGAGAGTTATCCTCATCTTTTTGTTACAAAGTGACAAATTTTGAGGGCAAAATTCATTTTAAGGGGGGTAGAATGTAACGTCCGAGACTTTTATGAGAAATATTTTGTTTTTATCAAAGGAATCTTTCACAACAGACAACTGTAGCTTGGCTTTCTTTACACGCAACCGCGGCCTTCCTCGATAGCTTGCGTCGTACGCAATACCGAGTTTCACTAAAGAATGATATGCTATTAAAATATTAATAAAACTATCCATTATGAATTTTACTAACTGAATTTTTAATTTTATAACATTTTAATTCTACTTATACATTTTCTAGAATGAGGTATAAAAGCAAAATCAGTTTTTTGGGTAAAAGTAATATTTTTCAGAAAATATAGTTTTGCTGCCTTTTGATGGCACACCCACATTTAATATAGTTTTTGACATTTTTATAAGTTAAATTTGACAAAATAAAATTCTTCTTTTGAATCATGGTATAAAAATTTACTTTGGATAATTTTTTGATATTTTTCTGATAACTTTCATATTTTGATTAATAGTAAAAATACACTAATTTTTAATTAAAAACAACTTTTTTCATTGAGATAATTTATATGGATAAATTATAATATAGAATGGTTTTAAAGTATAAATAGAATATATTTTTACCATTTGATATAATGTATGTCATTAGCATTAATTTCACATTGAATTAATAGGTAAAAACATTTCAATCTTTGGCAATGTTTTAACTTCTAAAACCCATTTTCTTAACAATGAGATTTATTTTAAATTAATTATTTCAACTTATATGTTTTGAATTTTGAAAAATGGATTCATATTCAGAATAATTTGGTACAAATTATGTTAATAGTCTACTTTTTATTTTTGGGCATTATGAATAGTAACTACGGTAAATTTTATTTACCATAGTTAATGATAAATCGGGTAATTATGGGTAAATATATGATTATAAAATTACCATAACACCTTCTAAAATCCTATTGGATGAATAAATGTCGACCCATATAACCTAAGGGTCGGATGAGAATCATTTAATGGACTTTTGTCCATGAAAATGATTTAATTATTATTAAAACCAAAGAATGTGACAACATGTCACTCTCTTAAATCTTATAAGTATAATAATTTTAATTTGGTGATAAACTTAATAAAAATTAGAAAATGAATAGTATAAAGAAAGATAATATAATTATCTACATCATAGGAATTTATTTTTAATTTTTAGGGATTAAATAATTATCATTAATTATGACACAATAGTGATGTTGAAATTATATTATTAATCAAAATATCAAATAAATTGTTTTAAAAATATTAAAATAAATATTATATTAAATATTTAATGTTCTAAAATAATTTTCTAGATACATATGACATTTTATTAATCTATTAATGATTTTAGTTCGAACATATCTTCTTTATATATTTTATTTCAATTCAAATATATGAATAGTGTCAAAATTGACACTATTGTTATTTTATAAAAATAACATATTATAAAATTGTTTAAAGATCACAAAAATATTTAAAAATTATAAGTTAAAATTTATATGATCTAAAATGACATAAAGTGTCAAATTATAGAAAATTAACAACACATATTTAATTATTTATAATAATTTAAAATTTAGAATATTATTACCACAAATAAAATTAAATTGATAAATAAGGATAAATCAAGTTGATAATGATTAAAATAAATTCCTAACGTGTCTAAATATTGTTGGTCGATGAGATTACAACCTTATCTCATATAATCTTTGGATAAGAGTCATTTTGGTAGTTTTTATGTGGGGTTGGGATTTAATATAAACTAATATTTCTTATATTTCCAAAGGTGCCCCTCTCCTCCCTTATAAAAGGGCACCTCCTCCCTCTCTTCCTCACACCAATTTGAGACTTCAATCTCGGCCAAAAACTGCCCATTTAACTTCCACACTTCCTTAGAAACCTACTAGAGGTATTGGTCTCATCAAAAGACCAACTCTAGTGCCTTAAGAGAAAGTTTAAAGGAGGCACTTCGAGAAAGAGGTAATACCTTCTACAGTTTTCATCAAGTTCTAGTCTTCTTCTACTACCTCTTCTTTAGGTGTTTCATTATGAGGTAATAACATCAGTATAACTTATATACTGATATGTTATTATAAATATGAAACAGCCCTATTTCACCTCTTATCCATCCTACATAAAACGAAATCACAGCGCGTGCGTACGTACGGAATATCGTCTCCACGCCGTGGTGTAATCTATTTTCCATCACCACCTTACTTGGATGGGTATAAGCGTGAGTGTAATGAATATATATGATTATTTTAAAGTGGTATTGATTCTTAAATATTATACATACACTCCAATACAATTCCACGATCATGGGAATGATATCATCGCTCGTGCGTACGTACGGAATACCGTCTCCACGATGTGATGTGATTCGTTCTACATGATCTTCATTGAATAATTATTATATAAATAAATTTAATTAATGAATATGATATATATTAAACTAATACCATTCTGGAAATGAGGTATCTATAACCTAAAGAGAAGAATAAGAATTTATTCGGCAAACACACATAAGAACAAAAAGTAATAAACACACGAATAACAAGTAGTAATGAAATATTACTACTATGAAGCTATAAATATGACCATATATGATATCATCACAATAATTATGATTCTGGAATAAGTCAATAACATTATTTAAATCATTATACAGAATGTTCATACACTTACGAGGATAATCAGACCTAAGGTTAGGAAATATATCACAATCTCATTTTTATCTGAGATTGTTTATACTTTGGTATTTAGTGGGGTCTATTCTATCATCCACATCCATGTTTCCTCAATATGTAATATTTACATCATTATAAAATAGTTTATATCCAATTTTACCATTCGTTTAGTTTTTAGTAAAAGATATGAAAGGAATCTTTTGTCATTTTTCATATGAGGTACTTTTTGACTTTTCCGAAAAAAGTACAAGAAGAATGTTTTTTTAACTTATAGGGCATGACTGTATTTTTAAAACATTATTTCCAAGAATCTTAATTTACAAGTTTTCAAGTTTATTTTTAATCAACTTCTTTTAGTTTAAAATTGTATCACATGTTAATAAAGGAAAATGTTTTTGATGTAGAAAGGACATTTTCCTCAAGAATGGAGTTTAAGTGTTTTATCAAAATTATTTTCCATCTAAGATAATAAAGTGTTATGTTTCAATTCCTATATTTAAATTTATTTTATTATGTTGTGATGGAATTATTTTTATGAATTCTTTTATCTTATATGAATTGTTTTATGATGTCACGATGTTTAAGATTCCCATTTTTATTACAAGGGTTATGCTATGATATATGGTTTATGATTTTGTGGCACACATAAGAATGGTATTATTATGAGATGGGTGGGACCTATATCTCCATCCAATGCATTGGGTAAATATTTTATATCTCATGAGATAGACATGGCTAGAACGGCATGTTAAACCGGTTCAGTGAAACAGGACTGAAACGAGGAGTGAACTCGGTTCAGAAATGGACTTTGTCCACTAAGATTGTCTTGGAAATGAGTCTTGAATAACAAAAAATGATTATCTATGATTATGTGTTTATTCCAAAATGTTTCATGTTTTATGTTATGATTAATGGGATTACATTTCACTACTATTATTTATCCCATGTCATGAAATTATGATTTCTTTTGCATGTTATGATTTCCACAAGTTATGTTCTTTTGTATATGATGTGATTGATATTTCTTTTGTTTACCCTTACTAAGCATTTGAGCTCACCCTTTTGTATGTTTTATTTCCCCAGGTCAGGAAGAAGGTAATTAAATAGGATATTCCAAAAAGGAACTCTAGATATGAAGAAATAAACAGGAGCCAAATTAGATGCATTATGAACCAGTTGTTTTTGTTTCCCAGTTTCTAAAGAATCTATACCTATACAGTCCTTTCCTGGTTTTGTTATATGTTGTAATAAGTGTGCTTAAATTCTGATGTAATGAAAATGTATGTAAAGTATGGGTCGTTATAGGGCATGTGTTGTGTGTTGATGTAGAATGACAAATTCATAGAGTATTCATCTAGTCATTTGAATGTTCTTGAGTAGAATTAACCAAAACATGATCTAGCGTTGGATGCAGTGATCTTCACCTTAAAAATTAGGATTCATTACCTCTTTGGGGAGATGATTTAAATATACACATATCACAGAAACCTCAAGTATATATTCACATAGAGAGAGTTGAATATTCACTAGCGATGATGGTTAGAGCTGATCAATGATTACGACTTCTCAATCCATTACCACCCTAGAAAGAGAAAAAGGTGGAAGAAGCTCTATGTTGAAAGGATCCAATAATTAATTCATTGATGAGAATTGTTAAGGATCCAATCTTCATAGATTTGATGAAGATGCACATGAGAACCATAAATAAGGGAATATCATCAATCCTTTCACAAATGATTGCTCAACCGCCGATCATATAGAAAATAATGGATTCAAAAAGAAGGTTTGTGGAAATTATACAAAGAGTGGAAGCTATTGGAAATGGGAAATACTCAGAGTTCGTGGTTTAAATGGATGAATTGTGAGATTTGGTTCATGATTATTGGTACCATCTAATCCATAGATAAAGAAGGAGCTTTTGAATGATGTACATAGTTCAAACTTCTCTATTCTCCCAGGGAGCACAAATAAGTATTGAGATATCTCAGAAAACATTTGGTGGGACAATGTGAAAATGGAGATTTATGAATATTCATCTAAGTGCCTGGTATGGTAGAAAGTGAAGGCTAAGAGGAAAACATATAAGGGGATGGAGCAAACCACCACTGATACTATCATGGATGTGGGAGGACAATACCATGCACTTTTTCACTAGAAATCCAAGGACATCCCAAGTAAACAATGCTATATAGGTCATTGTAGTTCATTGTATGATGACAAATCACATTATCGTGATTAGAGAGGACTTCTCATTTCCTCAACATACAAGTATTTAGATAAATGAAGTGGTATTTCTTAATGGAGTACCACTATCTATTGTATTTTATTCTATTCTTAGATTCCCATCAAAGTTATGGAAAAGTCTCCAACATTCATTATGCACTAAATTGAATTTTAGTTCGGTCTATCATCCTAAAACTGATGGCCAATCTAAGAAAACTATTCATAAATTGGAAGAAATGTTAACATCATGTTCTAAGGAATTCAATGGTGGATGGGACCAACATATTCCACCAGTTGAATTCTCTTAAAATAACAGTTTCCAATCAGGCATTATAATGGTACCATATGAATCCCTTTATGGAAAAAGTTACAAAACACTAGCACGTTGGGATGAAGTCGGTGAGGATATGTTGATTGGAAAAGAAATTGTCGATTAAATGGTAGATAAAGTGAAAACCATTCAGCAGCTTATCAATGCATCCAAATGTCAATAAAATTGTTATATAGATAAAAGTATATAATAACTCAAGTACAATGTTAGAAACATGTGTTTTATATTCATATCTATGTAGAATAAGGTCATGCGGTTTGTAAATAAAGGGATGTTAAGATCTATGTACATAATCACCTTCGAGATTCTTGATCATTTTGGGGTTGTGGCCTATTGACTATCACATCCACCTACTGTGGATAATGTACATGATGTTTTCCAGGTATCCCTCTTTTGTAACTACATAACAGACCCTTCACATGTACTCTCTTCAGATGTAGTGAAACAAGTGGATGATCTTTCTTATGAGGAGAAAACATTAAAGATCTTAGAACATATAGAAAATGTTTAAAGAAATAAGACAATGACCCTCGTTAAGGTGTTTTGGAATAACCACATTTTTGAAGAAGTGACGTGGGAATTGGATGTTACGATGGTGAAAAGTTACCAACATCTATTTTAGTGTGGGAAAATGAAATTTTTAGAGAGACATTTCTTAATGGGGAAAGATTGTAACGAACCCAAAAAAATTTAATAGGAATCCCTCTTGATCTAATTAAATTTCATAGTATGTAAAATTGTTATATTAGATATGATATTTATTGTTTTTTAGATTTTGGATTTCTGAAATATCATTAAGAATTGTGACAATTGCTAATATAGTCGTTGAACTGTGATCACATGAATAGAATAAATATGGGGATTTAACAAATCCAATTTACATTGACAAAGGAATCGGCAACCTCATGCAGTAGACTTTCACCATACAAAGCCCATTTTTCAGAGCTTAGAAAAGAGGTGGCATCAATGGGCTTCACTCTTGAACTAGCCCTAGACAAGCTTGAATACATAATGCTTGAGCGGTACATCCTATGGGTGATGTGGATGTTGATATAGATTACCACTTGAGAAATGTTATCAAAGCCACCCCAAGAGTCTATCTCCATAAAAAAAACTAGCATTTCAGTCTGATGTAATTGTTATAACTGTTTATGTAACGAGGCCTCATCATTATTATTTTGTAGATTATTTTTTGTACATAATAAAGAATACACTTTCATTTTATTATTGTTACTTTGTAAATAGTTTTAAAAGAACAAATAGTACTTTTACTAAATGAATAACAAAGAAATCTATTATGATAAATTAATGGATTTTTGAATTAAATAATATTTTAATAAATTATTATTATTAGTAAATTTATTTTTATAAGTATAAATGATCTTATAATTTTTATGAATACAATTTTAATTTTTATTATGGTTTGAATGTAATTTTTTTCAAAACCCATGAATTTTCGATAAATGTCATTTTTTATTTTAATAGTGAAAATTATCATATTTAGTAATATATTTTTATATAATGAGTATTATTTTTTTAATCGAGACATCACAATTATCAAACTAAGGATTTAGTATAATTTTTTGAGAGAACTGATTTTTTGAGTGAAAAATAAATACCGTTTAAATATATAATGTGTATTATAACATCATAATGACCCAATAGTTATGTAATAAAAACTATAAACATAATGTTCAACCAAAATATTTGTTACCATTAATATAATGTGATTTTGGTTTGTTTGGTTTATTTTACAACACTTTAGTGGACCCTTCAAAACATATGACATATTTTAGCTTTTTAAATTGATTTCCTTGAGAGTGTCACTCACCTCCACATAAGAAACCCAATTATTTTGAGAAGTTCAGTCATTGGACATATAAAATATTTTTTTCCACTACCCATTAGATAAACCCATGAGAAAAAACCATGGGCAGGTTTGGTGATTTGACTAGTTAAATGTGTGGTGTCCCAAACCAAAATAATAAAGAATTCCCTCTCACTTCCTATATAAACCCGCACAAGATACCACTTCCTCTTCCCTCAATGCATTTGGAGGTCATCAAAATTCTTCACTCCTCTATTTAGAGTACTCCCATGGCACCCCAAGTTCCCAATAAGCATCTCTCAAGCCCCTCCCAAGCCTTTGTGATCACACTTCCATATAAGGGATTTCTTCCTTTTTCATTTTTGTCCAAATTTCATTATGTTATCCTTCCCTTTTATTTTCTATTACAACTGTTGGGGTATGATTTATCACATCCCCCATACATTCCTCTTTATGTTTGAAATATGGGAGATTTCTTTATCTCTATTTAATGCCTCACATGTACACCTGTTACCATGCCAAAATTTTGTAATGAATTTCTCTCTCCTCATTTACATTCAAGAAATTATTTTATATTATGCATTTATATTAAATTCCATATGTCTTTATGTTATGTCCCATGACCCCCATACTATCCATTTAATTTATAAATTATTATTTTCCCCTTCCACTCTCATCAATCCATTTTACAAATTTCTATTAGACATCGTTATGCTGCTGAAATTACACCAATATTTCCACGCCAAAATCATAGTGTAGTGAATACTATACCCACTCCTATAACAAGAATATTCACCATTATCCATATGTACTTGTTGATTGAGGAATTAAATTTATGTATTCCACATCTTTTATTATTGGAATGAATTTTTATCTAAATGAATCCATGTTGTATGATCTATGTCGCACACTTATGCATCAAATGAAATGTTTAATAAGGGTGCGCCCTAAAAGCACTCCAATGCATTGGGTAAAGTACAGTATCATGATACATCTTGTGAAATGTGTGTTTAATCATGCTAATTCCAGGGAAACAAGGGTTTACTCATGTTTCATGTGCAATGACAGTTTTCTCATGATCAATGTTCAATGAGCCTTGGCTCATGCTAATTACAGGTTAAGTGTCGTTACCACAACTCCATGTAAGAATTATTATGCTTTATCAAGCCTTTCTATTTAGGTTTATTTTGTGCTCCATTGATATTCCTATTGTCTAACATGTACTGTATTCATCATCTTATACCATGTTTATTCCCTCAAAAGGATTTATAGCTAACCACTTTCAAATTTTTGTCCTCAGGTTATCCCTTGCAATGTTATGTACGAGGGAATGTCGTGGTTATGTAAACAATGTTTTCAATAATGATGTTGTGTGTTTTACACTTTATGTTGTTATGTAATGATCCTAATCACAAAATTCATTGGACTTATTGATCTACCATATTGCCTAAAATGAAGAGTTTATATAATAAATCAAGTTTATGTGTGTAATAAAAAGAATGGTTGTTATAATAGATAGACACTTAGAGAGTATTATCCTGAAAAGCCTAGAGTGATCCATATATGCAGTCGTTAGGATCATGATGATTTATTAAATGTTGAGTGAAATTGAATCCAATTATGGATTCCAAGGACATGATATAAGGGTATTTTTTATATCTCTATAGTAGACATTAACTTATAATTGAATATTGAAATGAAATGTCTTATGATCCACTTGGAAAGACAAATCACAAGATCATATTCAATCTCCACTTACACATGGTAAGACGGTTCTTTATGACATCTCATATTCTTACATTAATATGGGCACCATCACAAATTGGATGGATTACGTGTATTGTGTAATTCATTATAATTGAACTATTAAAGACCATGAAATGATGGTAAATAAAAACTTGTGCATGTAGGACTGTTAACTTTCAAGAAATTATTAGATTAATGTAATCAATAATGTACAAGGCTAGTTATTCCTATATATTCAATGATAGATCGATAGAGATCATGAGTGGTAACCTACTGGGCTTGTGTCTCACACCTTTATTGAGTCATGTTTTTATGCCCAAATAGATTATATTAATTCAGGTGACGATATGTTAAAATAACTTCTTCATGTAATTTATTTACTTATAAGTATACAGAGATCATGGGACCAAGCGAAGGCTTAGAATAATTCTTATTTTTTATTAAAATTTTATACTTTTGGTATTTTAATTATATATTAATGTAGTGTGACCTATATTTACTTTTTTCTTATAACATGTGACATGCAGAATGATCCTTTGTATGTTATGACGTCCAGTTTTTATATTGTCAGTTATCCACTATTTAATTCACTTTTTGGATATTACTAATACTCTTGTTGTATTGTTTTTGGTTTCACTATGTTACACTCTACCAATGAGGGAAATGTTTCTACAACATCAATATTTTTCCCTCACTTATAGTCGGAAGCCTCAATAATTTGGAGAAATATAAATTAGGCTATGGGGAAAACTAGGTTTGGGGAAACTTTGAGTGGATACCGAATCTAAGACATTACAAAGTGGTATATGAGCTTCTTATTTTATATGTTTCCTTACAATTTGGGCATATTATACAGGGATTGAAAGGAAATGGAGTATGGTTAAAATTTGCGACTGGGAGTAGATAACCGATGTACTGAGAAAATCCTAATTACATTGAATTTAATTTTTATTTTTGGATTTTGAGCTATTAAAATTGATTATATTTCCCCATTGGGTGACACACATGTATTGTGTTATTATTATTATTTTTTTCTGTTTCTATTTTTTCAACCTGATGAGATGACGGTACTCCTTCTCATTCATAATATTGGAACCTATTAGAAATAACATGCCAGGAATTATTTTCTTTCCATTTTGAATGAATTATTGATTTCATGCTAATGTGATGGATACCATGATATATATGCCTCCTATTATGATATGTGTATTGGTATGTGTTGTTGTTCAAATTGGATGGATTCCAAACATTGGTCCTTGACGTGTACGGGCCATCTTGGATCAGAATTTAGTGGATTATTTCATTATCATAAACTGAAATTTTGTAATGATATTATATATATTTGGATTCCAAACATTTATTCGCTGGTTTTATGGGCCCCCACGGTTCAGAATTTGGACTAACAATGGTTTACATTTCAAAAATCTGGGTTTCAGAAAAATTTTAGACGTTTATTATTGGAAACCTAGATAATACAACATGTGGATCTATGAACACATGCCACATGTCCTTCTATTCGGGATGAAACAATTTTACTAAGTACACAACATGTATTATGTGTACATTTCATGCCATAAATTACCAGTTATCTAGCCATGTGAGAAGAAACAAAAAATAGTAATGATGTTGGATGGTGCTTGTTCTATAATTTTAGTAAACACTAATTAGGCTTACACATCCATAACACATGTGCTTCAGGAAATGTATAAATTCATGGCGGTGACGAAATACAAGAGTATATATCATGTACCTAGGATGGTTACACGCCAATGTCAGAGGAAGTACAAGACCAGGTAAGAGCTTGAGGATACATGTTGTGTATGGTTTAAACACACCATGTACTCCTCCAACGGTCTCTTTTGGGGGTTTTATTCCCCTTTTTAGTTATTCCTCAATTAAACTATGAAATATGATAATGAACATGAACTGATGTGCGCGTTAGTGTGAGGAGTGCCCCATGAGGTTGGGAGGTTTAATTTCCTATGGGATCTCTATATCGTAGAGAATAATGCTTTTTATTTATTTCCCAGAATATACTTGTAGGTATCCTTTCAAACCATTGAAGATTATTATCACCTTAATGTGAGTTTTACATCATCAGAGGGAAGATAATTTCATCAAAAAGGTTAATGGGATGTCCAAGTGATCATATCCGGACCTTAACATCATTATTTAGGTGGGATGACATCCCATGTAGTGAGTATATATCTAAATGTCCATGGAACATGTCAAATGAATTTCCATATAGTAGTTGATTGATTTAGGGTAATATTACCAGATTAATTTTATGTTTTACCTTTGGTGAGAGAGGTAGAGCTCTCAATCAATATAGTGCCCTGAGCTGCACTAGTTCCATTCATCCTTAAAGGATGTCTATGACAGAGTATCAACAGCTCAAGTGGCAACTTGAGGATTTGGAAGCTGAGGGTTTTGTTTGACCTAGTAATTATTTTTGGTTTTCTCTAATCCTTCATGAGGAAAAGGTGGATGGTACCCTCAGGCTACGTGTGGATAATCAGAAATTGGAAGCGTTTATGGTTAAGAACTGGTACCTCTACCCAGAATATATGATATGTTTGATTAGATCAATGGAGTTCAGGTTTTGCTTATGTTCATTCTTTGGTATGGATTTCACTAGTAAAATGTTATATTATCAAAAATACCTCACATTGAATTTTAGATTAGTTTTTGTTTGTATGAATATCGATATATGACATTCTGTCTCACAAACACACTGACAATTCTCATGGAACTAATGAACTGAGTGTTCCATTATTATCTTGACGCAAACATTGGGTTTTTCGGGGATGTTTTCATGGTATATTATCACAATATATATGACTATGCAGCCCATAATTTTATTTTTTTGATCCAACATAGTGAGAATTAGTTATATTCTATGCTCTCAAAGTGCCACTTCAGGATGGACTAGATTCAATTGTTGGGTCCCATCATCTCATAGACAAAAGTATAATTGGACCTATAGAATGTGAGAGAAGTAGTATCCTTAGAAAAAACCAATAACATATTTTATTTTTGGATATTCAAGGGGTTGGATGGAAACTACATGAATTTCATACATGATTTATCATGTATAGGAGCGACGTTGATGAGACAAACTAAAAAGGGTGAGAATTATGTATGGGTTGATTCATGTGAGATAATATTTTAGGAGTTGAAAGGGATATTGAAATGGGTGCTGATATAGGTTTTTTATGAACCGATAATGAGTTACACTATATACTATGAAAAATCACATAGTGGGCTAAGATCACATCTTATGTAGGGGGAATGATTTGTTGCCTATGGGACTCGGTGCTTAAATCCAAATGAGCTGAATTACCAGATGAATGACCTCGAGCAAGATATGGTTGTTTATTATTTGTGTTGTTGGTGACATTCCATATTTTTCAATAATTTTGGTGTGTACACAAGCCTCAAATGCCTCCAGTACGGGTTCAATCAGCATGATATAAATCTTATGCAATAAAGGTGGGTAAAATTATTCCAGTATTTGGACTTTGAGCTTTCCTACAAACCTAGGAAAGGAAATGAAACATAAAATTAATTGAGCTAGAGTAATAAAAAATATGAATTGATACATGATAGTAGAGAGATGAGGATTATGGAGTTATTCTCTCTGATTCCGTTGGAGGATCATGACAAGTAGTGAACTATCTTTCTTTCATAGTTAATTGTTACATCTACCATACATGACATAGTGAATATAAAGTAGCTATTGGATTCAGAAGGCCTAGTTACATGATAGAGTATTTCAGGTGGGTAGCCGCCTTCTGGTTGGATGGTTAGTGATGATTATATCTGACACGTACATGGATGTGTTTGGGATATTGTGGACATACATGAGGAGTTGATGTGGGAGTTTTATACTTCAGCTTGGGCAGTACATCCTAGGATAACCAAGAGGTACTGTGACATAATACTTTAGTATTGGTGGCCGAGTATGAAGAGAGTGGTAGTTAGTCTTGTTATGAGTTGTTTTACCTATCAACATGTGATGGAAAAATATCAGGTACCAGATAGGATTTTACAATAGTTACCTGTTATGAAGAGGAAATGGAATGATGTAATGATGGATTTTTTGACAGGTTTACCGAGGTTACATAGAGGTTACAATGCATTGTGGGTTGTTGCTAATAAACTTACAATGGTCACTCTTTTCATTCTTTTCAAGGAAACATTCAGTTTGGAAGACATCAGGATGTTGAATATCCAATGGGTGGAATGACTACATTTGTTCCCATGCATTATATTTCCAGATAGGGATTCCCATTTTATGTCTCGTTTCTGGAAGAGTTTTCAAAGGGCATTGTGTACATAGGTGCTTATGAGTATAATATACTACACTCGGACTGATGGTCAGTCAGAGTATATGATATAGGTTCTAGAGTACATGTTGCAAGCACACATCTCGAATTTTTGGGGTTCTTTGGATAAGTATATTACCTATGTTGAATTTTCCTACAATTTGAGTTATCAAGATTAGATACCAATGGAACCTTATGAGGATTTATATTGGAGGAAAGATTGTTCTCCCTTGTTCTTATTAGAGGAATGTGAGGAAGCATTAATGGAATCATGTCTCACAATGGATGCTTATGATCAAATCAAGTTGATTAAGAAGTGAATAGAGACTCCACTGTTTTATCCGAAATCTTTTGCGATCTTACGCATATAACCTCTATATTTTGAGGTCGGGGATCTGGTTTTCTGGAATGTTTAACCAATATTGGTACACATGATGATTATGAGATAGGGTAATATTTCACTGAGATATTTTGTGCCATTTAATATTCTTGAGTGAGTCAGGTTGCTTTCCTATCAGTTTTAGTTACCTCATAGGTTCCAAGCCATGAACAATGTATTCCACGTATCTCAAATGTTATGTTATCACTCAGACACATGTCATGTTTTTTATCCCATGGAGGATTAGATTTTGGCTGATTCACCCAATGAGAAGCATCTAATACATATGGTTGATAGGGGAACAATGGTTCTTCAAGGATAGTTAGTTCCTCTAGTATGAGTGATATCGATTCATGACCATTTATAGGATGAGACCGGGAACGGAATGCCGATGAACATGCTTAGTGGCCAGAGTTACTTTCAGATGAATCTTGTCCACCCTTGGAAGGGAATTTCAGATACAAAAGTCATTAAGGGGGGAGGTATTTATGAACTAGGTTCTTCCTTTGAGGTAAAAATCTCCAATTTTTATGTTGTGATTATGTATGTGGAGAAAAAGTGGATTACATTCCATCTATACCACATTCATGATGCGTAATTGGGGTAACATGTAGTATAATCCCAATACACTGCATGTAGTTGTTGGTCCTAGAACCATACAGAAAGAGGCACTACACAACAGGTAGTTTCATAAATATTCAATGTGATTTTATTTTTGTGTGTGTTAAATATGGAAGTAGATTATTTTGATAGATTTATTGAAACAAACCCCTTCATTCGACAAAATATGAACCAGCTAATCTATTGATAGAGTGGCCTCATATATCACTGTCTGATCACCGATTCAAACACTGTCTAATGCTTTGGAATCCCCTGGGTGAGATCTCGATTACTGTTGATCTTTTCTTCATGATTTATTATGTTGACTACGTTATCGAAAATTCATTGGCTATACTTGTTTGTAAGACATAAATTATTATAGGTTGAATTAATGGTTAACATTGGATGAGGATAGTCATACAAGCACAGGGTGGGTAGTCTCACACCATTCGCTAACAGTCAAGGTGAATATTTGTTCCTTACTTCCACACACCTATTATTAAGATTTATCCTTTAATGGATATTGTTTATTTATATATACTACAGTTTTTAGGAAACTTATTATGGGTTTTCAATCATGTTTTGTGTTTTTTACCTTGATTTGTGGCCACAACATGTGTGTTTTCCCGTGAATTATAGTTTACGAATGTTTGGACTAGGAAGCCTATAAGGCATTCATTAATATCACTTCTTCTGTTGTTTAATATTAAGTTGATTAAATGTTATGACATGTAATATATTAATTTAAATGTGTTTCTTGTGAAATGAATTTCCCACCAGAGTTATTATTTTTAAATCCTTATTATAGTTTAATTTAAATATAATGATTCTTATGAAAAATGAAGAATTGGTAAATAGTAATTGGTGTGCCATAGACTCAGGTTAAAAGGAAAGGTCATGGTTATATTAATATTTCACCTTATATAGTAGGTGACCCATGTCCTTAGTTAATAGTCCATGGGTGTACTCAATAGGGTATCATTACAAGTTGTGAGTAAGCCACGTATGTAGTGGTCAGGTTCATAGTGACCTTATTAATTGTTGTGTGAATATTGAATCCAATAAGGGATACTAGGGATGGGATATTATATTAGTTTATTATATATAATTATTTTATATTCTCTTATAATTGAATATTGAAATGTAATGACTTATGATGGGTATAACATGAAAAAGCATATGATTGGATTTACTGTTTACTAGTAATTTTATAAAAGGTCTTCTGAGACATATACTATGCTTAGTTTTATTTATGGATCGTCGAGCTTAATCTAGATTCCATGTCTTATATAATTAAACATAATTGAAATTTTTATGAACTAGAGATGATTATTAATTGAAAAAAAAATGATTGTAGGACTATTTACTTTTGAGTACATCCTAGCATACAACCTCAATTTTTGTATACTGCCTGTTAAATATATTCATTGATAGATTGGGAAAAATATTTCTTTGCTGCATACTGGGATTTAGTATCACACCCAGTTTGCTTCATATAATTTTCCAAAATAGATTTTATTATTGTAGGACTCGATATGGTAAAATTCCTTTCTCCTGGTATTTATTTTATTGGTTAGTAGGTGGAGAGTGTCGGAAAAAGCATGGGATTATGATGCTTATGAGTTTATTTTATTTATATTGTAAATTTTGTACTTGTATTATCTATTAATATAAGTTGACATATTTTGGGAATTTTATGAGAAAATGTGACATGTAACATCATCCTTTGTATGCTATGAAATCTGATTGTAATATTTTTAGTCTTCTGATTTTTTACATATGTTTCCTTGTAATAATACATCCACTATTTAATTGTTAATATTTCAATTGTATTACTTTATACCAATAATGGGATATTTTCCCCACCATCACAGCTAGGACCTTGCTTCTAGTTAGAAGCCTCTTGAATTTGGGGAATTGCTCTTAAGGCCACGTATCCAACTCAATTCATTGAACCTTTGAGTGGATCCTTGATACAGGACATTACAATTAACCACATATATTTTCTTATCATTTTATTAGTACTAGTATTTTCACATATTCATTCCAATTTACTCCGATTTCTTTACCAGAAACACAGAATGAAGGATTTTTAAAAAATAATAACCTTATTTCCATCTTTTCTTGTCAGGAATATTTTCAATATATGACCATGTTCATAAAAATTATCTTATGGGATGTCATGAATACATTTAAATTATTTATAAATGTATTTTTATAACAATTTTATTTTATTAACTGTAAATTTCCAAAAATATTCTTTTAATTTATTATATGGGTATTTTTAATATTTGTTGAAGTATGAAAAGAATGTTTTTATAAAATATGTTCAATATAAATTTATTAGACAACCATCATATAATTTATTCAGCATAAATATTCATTGATATGGTTTCATAATTTAAAAAAAAATCCAATTTCCATTTTTATCTGAATTATTTTGTTAATATTTACAAAAATAAAATTATATTTATTCATGTTTTCAAATAATTTTTATAAATAATTTAAAAAGTTAAATTTTATATATGTCAACATAATTTAATTTTTTATGCTCTAATACCAGTAAGATATTATGAAAATATAAAATTCCATTCCCTGTATGTCTCATGATGATGATGTTTTTAAAATATTTTTGTAAAACTGATTTCTTTCCCACAAGATAGTGTAATTTGGAAGAAATGAAGTTTTTTAAGATTTTATGGTATATATTTATATATGTTTTACCATTACGTGATGGGTGGGTATATTATAACTCCCCAAATTAATTAGGCACTATTTTATATCTAATTAACACAATGTGTGCATGAGTTGTTATCCTAATTCCAAGATGTTTCATGAGACTTTAACCCAATAATAATAAGATATATGGGTGATTTTCCCAAACCCATGAGGGTACATAGGTGGTTATATAAAGCCTATTATATGATCAATATCATGGTGGTATTCCTTGATATATTATTTTTTTTCCCTAAATTTTTCCTCAAACATATATATTATGATCTTGGATTTCTCATACTGCTCATGTTTTTTTGTTGATGATTCCATATTCTTATAACCTATGTATTTCATTACGATAATACCTTATACAAAGAATCCCAATTTATGGTATATGAATTTTTTTATAATTTCAAATATTGTCATCATATTTAAATAATAATATTATTATTATATTCATACTTATGATCATCCATTTATATATCCCATGTTTACCCATATCAACCATATGAGCTCAAACTTTTTATTCTTCTGTTTTACATTAGATATTAAAAATGTTTTAAAGTATTATTTGTATAAGAATTGTACTATATGAGTAGAGAATTTTGGGATATATAAAATATATTTTTGGAAATATGCAGATTATGTATCTAGTATTCAAATATGCTAAAAATTTATGATTCTTGACTGTGTATTATTGTGAGATATATCGAATAATTGTCTATAATGATAAAATATTTTTGTAAGTGATTTTCATGTCACCTATTTGGTATCAAAATAAGTTATAGTTATTTTGGGTGATTTGGTTTATGAGGAATGGGAATATATGTCGTCTAATATCCTATTATAATCCTGATTGATAAAGGATGAAGCAAAAGTGTCATATGTTGATAAAAAGGTGGTCTAGTTTAGGAAATATTATGAAATATTATAATTATTAAATGATTTAAAATTATTAATACTAATGTTAATACTCAATATAATATTTTTGGTATTCGTTAATTTTTTAAACGAGGAGGAACCATGTTTAGAGTGAGTTATATAGCCAACATAAATACAATAATCATGAAAAACCAAATAGAATGGGGGAAAGGAAGAAAAATATTATGGATTTTCTCACCCCCTACTATCTGTATATGAATTGTAAAATTAATTAGATTGAAAATACCAACATATATAGGAAGTAAATACTCACCATTGAGTTTTTTTATAATAACATCATCCTTCCTTTATTGGATTGTTTGATCCACATATTGTAGAGAAATAGAAAAAGTCTATATGAATGATATTTTGTATTATACCGTTCTTAGACTATGTGAATGATGTTTTGGACTTTTATAATTTATAAGGTGAGGTCTATAAATTGTTGACTCTTTTTAATAATACAAGGCATGAGGTGTAAACTGAATCCATGACATGGTAAGTGTATAAAATGTCATATTCAATATGTTTGTTCCTAGAACTATTCACATTAAAATAGTGAGGTAAATATGGAATGTAATGTATAAGGATATTATTTCTGTTAACATATATTAGGAAAATTTTACTACAAATTATAGGTATGATTCTCTTTTTATCGTAGACCATCAATGAGAAATTTATCATGTATTTTGTGTATTATAAACAAGTCACAAAAATGAATTTTCTATAAGATAATTTTCAAGATATACAAAAATAATTTTATGTCATCATAAGGAGAAATTATAAATTAGAGAACCTCATTAATATCTTGATATTGGGTGATGGATAATAAAAATATATATTTTTTAAAGATATTTAAATAATAAAACTCATCGAATTATGAAATTTATTTTTCCATTATTCCAAAAATGTGTGATGATTAATGAGGGAAATTGTATCTATCAGATGGGTAAATGTTTCATGTGTGACAAATAAGGTCCTAGTGAACATAAATATTGAGGAGATAGGGGTGAATAGATATATCAGTCAAATACACCACACCAACTCCAATGAAAAACATTAATGTATTATGGGAAATATAGAAAAAATTGCACAAAAAAGGGTTAATGATGGAAATAGGTGTGAACAGCCTCATTAGAGAAAGGATGAGAATAAGGCTTATGTGATCATAACTACTAAGGTGGGAAATGATAATTAAATGATGAATGGTTCAATTATTATGCATCTTTAGATCTTAAATATCGTATTTATATGTGTATCCTTAAGTTAGTTTATATATGTAGACTTTTATAATAGTATCACATAACAACCTAAATGGATATATATGGAATTATCATTGACAAATAATATTGGTATGATGATTTTATATGCCATTTATAGCTCTTTTTAATTAAAATTTTATGGTAATGAGTTTAATAAAAATATTTTTATTCTACCATTAGTTGAATTTGATGTGATTTTGGGCCAAAAATGGATGTCAATATAGAGTCCATATAAATTTTGGGGTACAAAAAGTAACATTTCAAATTTTGAATAATTATATGACCATCTATTAGTGTGATATTGAATAGTAACATATAATATATATCACTTCTATTATACAGGTCTTACTACCATATCATGATGGGTATTTTTCTTAAATTGGTTGGAAGGAACTAAAAACTAAATATATTACTATTATTCTAGAACATTAAAATTAATGTCCTGAATACTTGACCATTCATCCCCCACATTGTGAATATAAGTTTTCAATAGAACTGAAACCTCATACTGTAACAATATTAATGATTCCTTATATAATTAATAAAATTTTGTTGAAGGGATAGAATAAGAAACTCAAGGATTGCATTGAAATGTTATTCAAGAATTATAGTCCATCAATATGAGGTTAAAATATTATTATTTTTTTGAATTTGGATTGTGTAATTCATCAATGAATTGATTATCTAGTCCTTAAGTATATCACATTCAAGATAAAGTATCGTATACCCTATATTGATGAATTTTATGAATAACTTCATAAAGCATAATACATTTCAATGGTTGATATTTGTTCTACATATAACTAATTAATGGTGAAAATATATCACATAACCATTATATTCATATGTATGATCAAAAAACTCTATTAGTTTATAGTTATTTGATTTAGATTAACCAATTACCCACCAACATCATGGATTTATGGAATAGAGTCTTTAGAGATTATCATGACTAGTTTAAAGTTGTATTTTTAGATGGTCCTCTAATATATTCAACAAGTAAGGAAGATAATGAATATTTTATTTGGATTATATGGAATACCATGAGGATGGAAGATATTTAGGATAAATTTATAAGTATTTAATTATAGATATATACTATATCATTACTATGTCACATAATTATAAGAAAAGGTATTTGTTTGATTAATAAAATATGATGGTTATTATAAAATGTACCATAAAACCTTTTGGAATGATATCCATTGTTTTCAAGGATTTTATGGATATTATATGTTTGTTTTGTGAGAAATTTATTGGGGATATTAAATCCACTAACCATGATGACATTGAAGGGGGGCCATTTCCTTTGGATAAATTAATTTGATGAAAATTTCAAGGAGGTCAAGGGAAATTTGTATAGTAATCCTATGACTGCCAACCCATTTAGTATAGAGTGGTTTTTGATATACATTAATTAATAAATTATGTATTCAAAATGTTTCTTTAATAAAAATGATATTAAAATATAATATACATCGTGAATATTGATTGTTAATTGGAAAAATTACAAGACGCACAATTTGGATCCCAAAGTGATAATTTTTTCTATGAGAATATAGAGGCATTATATTTATGGTGAATGGTATTATATAAAAATATTGATCATAAAATATAAATGTAAATATTCATATAGAGATAGACGAATATATTATTAAGGTTATAGAAGGAGTTGATAAAATATTATAAATACTCAATACATTACCACCTGGAGATGGAATACAAGGTTGTTTGTACTCTGAGTCAACAGGATCAGACTACCTTATCTATGATAACAGTTGAAAGAGATACAACACATTGAGATGTATTGGGTGTGTAACATGAAATTATGAGTGAATGGTAGATAAACCACCTTTCACTAATAAATAGGGAACCATCAATATATGTGAATATTATATTGGCATAAAAAGGAGGATTTGTAATTCAAAAAGAAGCTAAGGATTATTATAGAGTTAAATATTGACAATGATTGAAAGATAGGATTATGTGATAGGATATGTTTTCCTTAAATACTATAATTTAAATTTCTATTAGATAATGTAAATATCTCGTTATTATATTTTCATATTGGAAATTAATAGATGTATAGGGATCTCAAATAGTATTTCTTGTGAGACCACTTGAAATGGATCATTTTGGAGTATCTATCTCGATTTTTGTTATGTTAGTATGTTATGACTCAATGTCATCAATATATGTGGATAATTATACCACTACCCAAATTAATAAGGAAACGAAAAAATTACATGGATTTTATCATTGGATTTTACATTATATAATAAGGATACAATTCAATTTTGGATATATTCAAGAACTGTATAAATTCAAATCACTTCATCTCTATAATGAAAAATTTATCACTTGATCAAAATTCAAGGATATATGTTATTTATGTGGTATAGTTTTGTGACACCGACTATGTGTTTATTGTTTTTTTTGGTATTATTTTATGAGTTGTAGGGATTTTCTAAATTTCAATGTAGTTTTGTCTCAAAACCTTGAAATTCACGGGTTTTTGTTTTAATGAATAGTTAAGATGCATGATTTGAAGGGAACCACATGGATACCCTAAAATGGCTTCTAAAAACCTTTATGTAGATTTCATTATGGACATTCATTGTTTGGGTTACATGGGTAGTGCATGGGTTTCTTCTAAACAGTGCGAGTCTTATATGAAACTGTTTGGGAAATTTGGTATGTTTTGGGTATAGCACACAACTTGTGGAAGGTTTGGTAAACAATGAAAAATGAATTGGAATTAAATATTAATTTTTTATTATGGTTAATAATAATTTGATTATTGTTTTTCCAATCATATGATTCCTTGAAAATAATTGTGGGTGGGGTTTATCAAGGTTGTAACGCCCCGACCCCAGTTACCCAGAGTCGGTGCATTATTACATAACATTGGCATGATCACAAGAAAGATCAAATCTCGAAAGACCGATTGGTTCAGTAGCCTTGGAAACACTAGATATATTCATAAGTTTTACATTACATCATAAAATGAAAAACTACTACAACAATATAATGTTTCCACAATCCACAATATTAACCCCTCATAAAATCCCTGCAGGTCATTCATAACTTACTTCTTCACGTCCTGGGAAAAATAAAACATAGAAAAGGGGTGAGCTCAAATGCCCAGTAAGGATAACAATATAGCGGAAACTTTCATAAATAAGAATAAACATTAAAGGAAATGTATAACTAAAACAAAAGCCTTTTAAATATTAACTTTCAACATGGTATGGCATAAATAAAATGAAATAATGCCATTTACTTATTCACATGGATATTCTACTAATCGAATAATCACATGCAAAAATCAATAACCACTTTCATAATGTTGGAATGCATAATGCCAGACTATCATAACCACATAGCCAAGGCCTCGTGCCAAGACTACAAATAGGATTTTGTCAAGGCCTTGTGCCAAGACACTAGTTTCTCTCATGAGACCTACCGATGCATCGAGGAGCTATAGCGGGCTCCACCCGTCACATATTAAGTCCAATGCATTCCCATATGAAAAGGTTTAAACATAACATAAACATTCATATTAAAACTAGCATATGAAATGTCAATAATTTCACCATAAACTATGAATGGTATAAAAATATCACATCCACAGTCAAACATATCACAAAACCTTCAATACAATATAGAAGTTTTGTATCATAATAAATCAACTTCAAATAATCTTAAAATCCATCAAAGGATGTTGACATAGATGAAATCAAAATTCTTTTTAAAGAAATATCTCCTTTTATTTTGAAATAATTTACGATCCATATAAAATAAAACATTTTCTTTGAAAATATTCTTATAAGCTTTTAAGGGAAGCTTTGAAGATTTTATAACGGCGGAAAATAGCCGCACCCGCCGTATAAGTTAAAAAAAACATTCTTTCCTTAATTCTGTCGAAAAGGTTAAAAAGGACCTTGTTTTGAAAACGACCGAAAGATTCCTTTACAAACCACTTATAAAAGTCAAAAAGGGTATAAATGAATTTAACTCATATTCTAGTAAATAGTAAAAATGTTTTGAAATGCACTTTTAAGAAACATGGATGTGGATGATAAAGAGATCCCAGTAGATTATTACGTATAAACAACCTTGGATAATGAAGAGGTTGTAAAGTAAACCCTTACCTTGTACTTTTCCTTGGTTGGGGTAGGTTAACCTCCTGTATAATGGTGAAATAGTTGTTATTAAATTATACAAGAATCATATATAATAATATGATATCATATATGATCTTTTAACATTGATTTGTTAATAATATCTTAGAATTATCGTCGTTTCGGGAGTTAACTTACTCATTTTATTTTATATGTTTTGTTACATAAGCCATGATTGTTGTATCTTATTCATATCCAGAATGATATCTAGTTCTTAAACATCATTTTTAAATCATCAAATGATAATTATACTTGAATGGATACGATGGAGAATGAATCTCATCGCGTTCGTGGAGACGGTAGTCCGTACGTACGCACGAGCGACAATATCATTCTTTTGATTTTAAAATAATATATAAATGGATGGTATATCATATATACAGAATCATTAACATGTTATATTTATTATTTACATGAGTTACACATCATTATTATACCCATCCAAATAATATTATATTGAATAACAATTACACCACGACGTGGAGACGGTAGTCCGTACGTACGCACGTATGATGACATGTTATTCAAAGGGTGGATAGAATACTGAATATGGTTGTACCAAATTTATAATAACATCACAGTATATGTGAGATACTGGAGTTATTATTTTAGAATGGTAAGAACAAAGGAAGAAGAAGTGGAAGAAGAAATGAACTTGGAGAAGGGTGGTGAAATCATTATCTCTTCTTCGGGTTCTTCCTTTTGATTTGATCAAAAGGGATCCTTAGGTTGGATTTCTGATCAAACTAAGTCCTCTAATTTGTAGTGAGGGATGTTGGGAGAGTATTTGGGCAGAGTTTGGTCGAACCAAAAGGCTTTGATGGTGTGAAGAAATGAGAAGGAGGAGTGCCATTTTATAAGAGGGGTGAGGGGCACCTTTGGAAAAGCTAGAAATATTAATTTATAATAAATTCATATTCGGTTTCTAATGGCTCCAAAGCTTATTATTCAAAGTTTAAGGTGGGGATAGGTCGAAAACCACTCAACCAATAGAATTTATACAGGTTTGGGTACTTATATTAACCTTATCTTTAAGCATTAACTCTAAGTTAATTAGTTTCACTTTTACAATGTCTCTTTGTATTTTTATATAATATGGTTAATAAACTTACTATATATATCCAAGCGACCCCCAAGTGGTACATTAATGATGAACCTATCATGATATAAGTCTCTTGGCCGAACCTTATATTTTTAGGAATTTAATATCAATTAATAATATAATATTTGTTTTAAGAACTCTTTTATGTCAATTTTGACACTATTCAATAGTTGATTTTTGTGAAACTCATAGCAGATTGATTACTTCGAAAAAAGTCAATTAAATCAATCCTAATATATCATATTATCTTAGAAAATTAGATTAATTCATTAAAAGTTTCATATTATATTTATTTGGGTATTTATAATATCAATTATTTTAATTTTTCACTATTATCGTAATTACTGCATCATCATTGTGTCATAAATAAAATAAATTATTTAATGTCTAAAAATTATAAATAAAATATCATTATTTAGTAAATATTTTTATCTTTCTAATGAATATTTATAATCTAAAATCCAACATATATAACCCTATGTAAAATTTGTTTTTCTAAAAGATATATGCTTGTGTCATTTTTGTATTCATTTTAACTTAATTAAAATAAAGTGTCATTATCACTTACAAGTGGATCCATGGGATCCCAAAATAGACCCAAAGATTCCCATGGTCGACCATGTATCAACCAATAGGGTTAAGACACGTTTTATGGTAATTTAGTATTTTTATAATCTTATTTTGTAACCCTTATTTACCGGATTTACCCTTAACCATGGTAAATAAAATATTTACCGCAGTAATTATTCAAAATGTCTAAAAATAAAAGTTACCTATTTACAAAATTTGAACATCCTGATTCCAAATATGGAATCCATTTTCCTAAATTCAAAACACAGAAGTGTCAGAAATTAATTTAAAATTAATTCCCGCTGTCAAAACAAAAAGCGTGTTTTTAAGAGATAATAACTATCAAAAGATTGACACTCGTTTATGTTCGGTTTAATTGTAAAATTATGTCCAATGACCAAAATTATATTAAATGGTAAAAATATATTCAAAATATACTTTAAAACCACTCAAATTCATAATTTATCACTATTAATTATTTTGATTAAAAAAGTTGTTTTTAATTAAAACTTAGTAATTTTCACTATTCATCAAAATATGAATGTTATCCGAAATGTACCAAAATTTCACCTTAGGCTAAATTCGATATTCCAAATTCAAAAATGAAGTCCATTTTCAAATATAAAATATATATAATTTCAAAAAGTAGGTATTACTATTCATAACGGCTAGTTTGATTAGTTATGGTGTGTTAGAACTCGGTGTTGCGTACAACACACGCTATCACATTATTCAAAGAGAAGCGTACCGTAGAAGCTTGGGGTGTTACATTCTCCCCTCCTTCAAATAATTGCGTCCTCAAAATTTCTAGGGTATTACTGCATAAAAAGACTCGGGTGGTTCTTCATCATAAGTTCCTCGGGTTCCGACGTTGCCTCTTCTATCTTATGGTTTCTCCACAAAACTTTTACCAGACGCGTCGTCCGGTTTCTCAGCACTTGTTCTCTCGTATCAAGAATCTTGACGGGCTCTTCGCAATAAGACAGATCGGGTTCCAGTTCTAATTTCTCATAGGTGAGTACATGCGTCGGATCAGGCATGTATTTCCTCAATAGAGATACGTGGAACACATCGTGAACTTTGGAGAGACTTGGCGGCATTGCCAATCGGTAAGCTACAACCCCAATTCGTTCTAGAATTTCGAAAGGTCCGATGTACCTGGGACTCAATTTAACTTTCTTACCAAAACGTATGACTCCCTTCCACGGAGATACCTTCAGAAAAACATGATCACCAACTTGAAATTCCAAATCCTTTCTTCGATTATCGGCATAGCTCTTCTGCCTACTTTGAGCTGCTTTGATGTGATTTTGGATTACTTTCACCTTTTCCACCGTTTCCTCCACCAGTTCTGGGCCTACAAGTTTTCTTTCACCAACGTCATCCCAACAGGTTGATGTGCGTCATCTCTTTCCGTATAACGCTTCATATGGTGCCATCTGACTACTCGAATGGAAGCTATTGTTATAGGAAAATTCTACCAAAGGTAAATATTGATCCCACATACCCTGAAAGTCAAGTGAGCAAGATCTCAACATGTCTTCTAAGGTTTGAATAGTCCGTTCTGATTGTCCGTCTGTCTGAGGGTGGTAAGCAGTGCTCAAATGAAGTTCAGTATCCAGGGATTTCTGAAGACTTTTCCAGAATCTTGATGTAAAACGGGGATCACGATCAGAAACAATCGATAGGGGTACTCCATGAAGTCTCACAACTTCATTAATATATAGTCTTGCTAGACGTTCCAGGGGTAGATCTTCTCTTATAGCAAGAAAAAGGGTTGTCTTGGTAATACGATCAACAATAACCCATATTTCATCGTTCCTTCTAGGAGTCTTTGGTAGCCCCATGACAAAGTCCATCGTAACATTGTCCCATTTCCACTCCGGTATGGGAAGAGGTTGCATGACTCCTCCAGGCTGTTGCCTTCCAGCTTTCACTTGTTGACAAACCATACATCTTGACACAAAATCAGCAATCTCCCTCTTCATGTTGTCCCACCAAAAATGTTCCTTCAAATCTCTATACATTTTGGTGCTCCCAGGGTGTATAGAGAAATTGGAACTATGAGCATCATCCATCAATTCCCTTTTTAGATCAGGTATATTGGGAACACAAAGTCTCTTCCCGAATTTCAAAATTCCATCTTCATACACAAAGTCTCTCAATCTCCCATCATTCACAGCTTTAATCTTCTTTTGGAATTCTTCATCATCGGTCTGAGAACTCTTAATCTTTTCTAGTAAAGATGGTTTGGCAACCATTTGAAAAAGCATTGATGTTTCACCTTCCCTGGTTATTCCCATGTCCATCTTCACTAGATCCATGAAAATTGGATCCCTTTCAATTCTCATATTGTTCAAAACCCCATGGTCTTTTCTACTCAAAGCATCTGCCACCTTGTTTGCCTTCCCTAGGTGGTAGTGTATCATACAATCATAATCCTTGAGTAATTCAAGCCATCTCCTTTGCCTCATGTTGAGTTCTTTTTGTGAGAAAATATACTTCAAACTCTTGGGATCAGTATAAATCTCACATTTTTCACCATAGAGGTAGTGCCTCCATATCTTCAAAGCAAAGATCACTGCTGCTAACTCGAGATCATGAGTAGGATAGTTTTGTTCATGAATTTTCAACTGTCATGATGCATAGGCAATAACTCTATCATTCTGCATAAGGACACATCCAAGTCCTTTCTTCGATGCATCACTATAAATAACGAACCCCTCATTCCCCGATGGTAGAGTCAATATAGGAGAATTGACTAATATTCTCTTCAGTTCTTCGAAACATTCTTCACACTCTTTTGTCCAAACAAATTTAACCCCTTTACGTTTGAGCTTCGTTAATGGGTTAGCCAATCGGGCAAAATTCTGGACGAAACGTCGATAATAACCTGCCAAACCAATAAAACTACGTACCTCAGTTATACTCGTAGGTGCTGGCCATTCTTGGATTGCCTTGGTCTTAGAAGGATCAACAGAGATTCCATCTTTAGAGACAATATGGACAAGAAAAGAAATCTCCTGAAGCCAGAATTCACACTTGCTAAACTTCTCATATAATTCATGCCTCCTCAGAGTCTTCAAGATAATGCGCAAGTGATTTTCATGATCTTCGTAGGTTTTGGAGTATACCAAGATATCATCAATAAATACCACCACAAATTCATCGAGATACTCCTTGAAAACTCTATTCATTAGATCCATGAATACAGAGGGTGCATTAGTCAATCCAAACGGCATTACAGTAAACTCGTAATGCCCATACCTGGTTCGAAATGCTGTTTTCGGAATGTCTTCCTTCTTCACACACAACTGATGGTATCCAGATCGAAGGTCAATCTTTGAAAAGTATTGAGCTCCATGCAGTTGGTCAAATAAATCATCAATACGAGGTAGGGGATACTTGTTCTTTATCGTTATAGCATTGATCTCCCTGTAGTCGATACATAACCTCATAGATCCATCTTTATTTTTAACAAAAAGAATAGGGGCTTCCCATGGAGAAACACTAGGGAGAATAAATCCCTTATTACTCAATTCCTCTAGTTGTTTCTTTAGTTCGACTAACTCTACAGTGGCCATTCTATAAGGGGTCTTCGATATAGGCCTTGATCCAGGAATCAAATCAATAGAAAACTCAACTTCTCGTTCTGGAGGATGTCCAGGTAAATCTTCCAGAAATACATCTACAAATTCTTTCACAACAGGTACATCCTCTATTTGAACATTCCTTTCCTCACCGACAGTTATTTCACTCTCTTCCTCCCCAATAGTTGAATTAAGTTGAGCTACTGGGGGTGGATCTAAATAAGAATTAGGTGGTGACGATTCTGCTCTAAAAATAAGGTGCTTCTTATCATTATCATCAAGAATCGTAACCTCTTTCTTCTTACAATAAATCTTCGCATCATAGTCCGAAAGCCAGTCCATACCGAGGATTATATCAAACTCAATCATAGGAATGACGATGAGATCAGCAGATAAAGAAAATTTATGTGCTCTAATGGGGACTGATTCACAAAACTTTGTTGTAACGATACTTCCCTTAGGAGTTTTAACTGACAACTCCCTTATTAAATCAAATTGGAAATATCTAATTTTCTTAGAAAACTGGGAAGATATGAAACAATGTAATGATCCAGAATCAAATAATGCATTTTCTAAACTTGAGGAAACCATTAAATTACCTGCCACCACGTCTTTCGGAGATTCTACCTCAGCAGTAGTGATAGCATAAGCCTGGCCTTGATCCCTTGGCCTTTTTTGAGTTAAGTTCTCCTGACACTTAGGACATGCATTTGCATAATGCCCCATCTCCCTGAAATTGTAGCACTGAACGTTGGTAGCTTCCTTCTTCCCCTTGTAATCATGAGCTTGGTGGCCTTTTTCACCACACTTGTAACAAACTCCCATTCCCTTTAAGCAAGTACCAGGATGTTTCTTCACGCATTTACCACAAGATGGATATTCAACCTTTCCCTTCTTCCCCTTATTTCCATTCCCAGATTGATCAGCAGGTCTCTTCTTCTCTTTCTTTGCTTTAAAGTCATAAGACTTAGAGAATTCCTTTTCGGTCTTGATAGCACATGAGACAATGTCTTCGTACGATGAAAAGGATTGTGAGACTAATGCTCGACGGAGAAATGGTTTTAACCCATCAAAGAAACGATCAATCTTACTTCTTGGGTTACGAATATAATCACCAGCGTACCTCGCTAACCTTGTAAAGTTAGCCTCATACTTTGTGACATTCTCATCCTCCTTTTGTCTCAGACTCAGAAATTGCCTTTCCATATCTGCTCGATGGTCGCGAGGGAAGTATTTTTCTAAAAACAGATCTTTGTACTCCCTCCATTCCATATATGATACTTCATCATCTTCCTTCATATTTTGAATCAATGACCACCATTGATCAGCATCTCCAGTGAGGCGGTAAACTGACATGATAACTTTTTCCCTTTCACTTCTCCCCAAAGCCTGAAATATTTTCTCTAGGGAAAATATCCATTGCACAGCTACTAAGGGATTTGTATTCCCATTGAACGTTGGTGGTTGTTGCCTCATGAATCGATCTAAAATTGATCGTCCACGTTGCTGATCAGGGTGCTCCAAACGGGTAAGGTTATTATTCATAACCTGAGTAAGTTGTCCCAGTATGGTGATTAGCTGATCAGCACCAGTTGCATGACCAGCCCCACTATAATTATCTTGAGCAGGAGGGCAATCCCTACATGGAGTGCGTGCATTGATACGGTTTCCATTTCTTCCACTAGGCGCCATTTCTAAACAATTGCATAAACTAGATCAGTTTATGAATCAAAATACATAATCCCATACTTATAAAACACTTAACATAAATTGAACTATTTATGGATATAATCCATAATCATAATAATGTTTTCTTTGAGGAAGTATATACTCATAATCCCGTAAAAATGATTTGTAAAGAAAATGAGAGTTATCCTAAGAATATCCCCCGGGAGTGTCGTAACCAAGAGTGCAGCAAGGCCCGTTGTCGTGCACCAGTTCCCGTTCGAGTCTAGCTCAAAGCGGTGTTTTCGGGTTTTACCCCTAGGTACATCTGTGCCAGAGCCGCCACTACCTGCTCGTATCCAGACAGGGATGTATTGCTTGGAAAACTCACAAAATCTCTACAATACCAAAATTCTAGGAAGTTCTTCTATACTAATCCTCAAAGTTCATCTTAGGTCTACGTGCTCTAATCAGAGTTTATCTAAATCTAGCTTGCAAGGTTTGTACTAAACTTCCTTTGATACCAACTGTAACGCCCCGACCCCTGTTACCCAGAGTCGGTGCATTATTATATAACATTGGCATGATCACAAGAAAGATCAAATCTCGAAAGACCGATTGGTTTAGTAGCCTTGGAAACACTAGATATATTCATATGTTTTACATTACATCATAAAATGAAAAACTACTACAACAACATAATGTTTCAACAATCCACACTATTAACCCCTCATAAAATCCCTGCAGGTCATTCATAACTTACTTCTTCACATCCTGGGAAAAATAAAACATAGAAAAGGGGTGAGCTCAAATTCCCAGTAAGGATAACAATATAGCAGAAACATTCATAAATAAGAATAAACATTTAAGGCAATGTATAACTAAAACAAAATCTTTTTAAATATTAACTTTCAACATGGTATGGCATAAATAAAATGAAATAATTCCATTTACTTATTCACATGGATATTCTACTAGTCGAATAATCACATGCAAAAATCAATAACCACTTTCATAATGTTGGAATGCATAATGCCAGACTATCATAACCACATAGCCAAGGCCTCGTGCCAAGACTACAAATAGGATTTTGTCAAGGCCTTGTGCCAAGACACTAGTTTGTCTCATGAGACCTACCGATGCATCGAGGAGCTATAGCGGGCTCCACCCGTCACATATTAAGTCCAATGCATTCCTATATGAAAAGGTTTAAACATAACATAAACATTCATATTAAAACTAGCATATGAAATGTCAATACTTTCACCATAAACTATGAATGGTATAAAAATAGCACATCCACAATCAAACATATCACAAAACCTTCAATACAATATAGAAGTTTTGTATCATAATAAATCAACTTCAAATAATCTTAAAATCCATCAAAGGATGTTGACATAGATGAAATCAAAATTCTTTTTAAAGAAATATCTCCTTTTATTTTGAAATAATTTAAGATCCATATAAAATAAAACATTTTCTTTGAAAATATTCTTATAAGCTTGTAAGGGAAGCTTTGAAGATTTCATAACGGCGGAAAATAGCCGCACCCACCGTATAAGTTAAAAAAAACATTCTTACCTTAATTCTGTCGAAAAGGTTAAAAAGGACCTTGTTTTGAAAACGACCGAAAGATTCCTTTATAAACCACTTATAAAAGTCAAAAATGGTATAAATGACTTTAACTCATATTCTAGTAAATAGTTAAAATGTTTTGAAATGCATTTTTAAGAAACATGGATGTGGATGATAAAGAGATCCCAGTAGATTATTACGTATAAACAACCTTGGATAATGAAGAGGTTGTAAAGTAAACCCTTACCTTGTACTTTTCCTTGGTTGGGGTAGGTTAACCTCCTGTATAATGGTGAAATAGTTGTTATTAAATTATACAATAATCATATATAATAATATGATATCATATATGATCTTTTAACATTGATTTGTTAATTATATCTTAGAATTATCGTCATTTCGGGAGTTAACTTACTCATTTTCTTTTATATGTTTTGTTACATAAGCCATGGTTGTTGTATCTTATTCATATCCAGAATGATATCTAGTCCTTAAACATCATTTTTAAATCATCAAATGATAATTATACTTGAATGGATACGATGGAGAATGAATCTCATCGCGTTCGTGGAGACGGTAGTCCGTACGTACGCACGAGCGACAATATCATTCTTTTGATATTAAAATAATATATAAATGGATTGTATATCATATATAAAGAATCATTAACATGTTATATTTATTATTTACATGAGTTACACATCATTATTATACCCATCCAAATAATATTATATTGAATAACAATTACACCACGACGTGGAGACGGTAGTCCGTACGTACGCACGTATGGTGACATGTTATTCAAAGGGTGGATAGAATACTGAATATGGTTGTACCATATTTATAATAACATCACAGTATATGTGAGATACTGGAGTTATTATTTTAGAATGGTAAGAACAAAGGAAGAAGAAGTGGAAGAAGAAATGAACTTGGAGAAGGGTGGTGAAATCATTATCTCTTCTTCGGGTTCTTCCTTTTGATTTGATCAAAAGGGCTCCATAGGTTGGCTTTCCGATCAAACTAAGGCCTCTAGGTTGTAGTGAGGGATGTTGGGAGAGTATTTGGGCAGAGTTTGGCCGAACCAAAAGGCTTTGAAGGTGTGAAGAAATGAGAAGGAGGAGTGCCCTTTTATAAGAGGGGTGAGGGGCACCTTTGGAAAAACTAGAAATATTAATTTATAATAAATTCATATTCGGTTTCTAATGGCTCCAAAGCTTATTATTCAAAGTTTAAGGTGGGGATAGGTCGAAAAACACTCAACCAATAGAATTTAGACAGGTTTGGGTACTTATATTAACCTTATCTTTAAGTATTAACTCTAAGTTAATTAGTTTCACTTTTACAATGTCTCTTTGTATTTTTATATAATATGGTTAATAAACATACTATATACATCCAAGCGACCCCCAAGTGGTACATTAATGACGAACCTATCATTATATAAGTCTCTTTGCCGAACCTTATATTTTTAGGAATTTAATATCAATTAATAATATAATATTCGTTTTAAGAACTCTTTTATGTCAATTTTGACACTATTCAATAGTTGATTTTTTTGAAACTCATAACAGATTGATTACTTAGAAAAAAGTCAATTAAATCAATCCTAATATATCATATTATCTTATAAAATTATTTTAATTCATTAAAAGTTTCATATTATATTTATTTGGGTATTTATAATATCAATTATTTTAATTTTTCACTATTATAGTAATTACTGCATCATCATTGCCTCATAAATAAAATAAATTATTTAATGTCTAAAAATTATAAATAAAATATTATTCTGTAGGAAATCGTTTTATCTTTCCAATGAATATTTATAATCTAAAATCAAACATACATAACCCTATGTAACAATTGTTTTTCTAAAAGATATATGCTTGTGTCATTTTTGTATTCATTTTAACTTAATTAAAATAAAGTGTCATTATCACTTACAAGTGGATCCATGGGATCCCAAAATAGACCCAAAGATTCCCATGGTCGACCATGTATCAACAAATAGGGTTAAGACACGTTTTATGGTAATTTAGTATTATTATAATATTATTTTTTAACCCTTATTTACCGGATTTACCTTTAACCATGGTAAATAAAATATTTATCTCAGTAATTATTCAAAATGTCTAAAAATAAAAGTTACCTATTTAAACAATTTGAACATCCTGATTACAAATATGGAATCCATTTTCCTAAATTCAAAACACAGAAGTGGCAGAAATTAATTTAAAATTAATTCCCGCTGTCAAAACAAAAAGCGTGTTTTTAAGAGATAATAACTATCAAAAGATTGACACTCGTTTATGTTCGGTTTAATTGTAAAATTATGTCCAATGACCAACATTATATGAAATGGTAAAAATATATTCTAAATATACTTTAAAACCACTCAAATTCATAATTTATCACTATTAATTATTTTGATTAAAAAAGTTGTTTTTAATTAAAACTTAGTAATTTTCACTATTCATCAAAATATGAAAGTTATCCGAAATGTACCAAAATTTCACCTTAGGCTAAATTCGATATTCCGAATCCAAAAATGAAGTCCATTTTCAAATATAAAATATATATAATTTCAAAAAGTAGGTATTACTATTCATAACGGCTAGTTTAATTAGTTATGGTGTGTTAGAACTCGGTGTTGCGTACAACACACGCTATCACATTATTCAAAAAGAAGTGTACCGTAGAAGCTTGGGGTGTTACAAAGGTAGTTCCTTTCACACAACCAACACTTGGTTTGGAAAATTCTATTTCCTAATTATTATTCCTTCCCATATTCATTAATATAACATTTTTCACTCCTCCCTTATTTTTTATGCATCAATCCCAATATTCTCCCGTAGCTCATTCAAACAGACTAGTAACAAGCCTTTGGGTGTCTCATCTTTCCTACCTCTTTTATTTTGTGGAATCTATAATGGATTCCAGTTGTTCTATTCTTGGTATTTCCTTAAAAAATCCATTTTTCTCTAATATTCAATCCTTATCCCTTGGTTTCATTTCATATTATGAACAATATTTTAATTTTTTATGATTTAGTGGTGTTAATTGGTTTGAGTTATTGTTATTTTTTCATGTTTTAGCTGTAGAGGGAACATCTTACATTGGGGGGTTCCATCATAGGTGAAAACATTTTCTACGTTTGTTGTTTATCCAAAGAGTTTGTTTATTTTAATTCCCTTTAAATTAAATGAATTTCATTTATTAAAATTTGAAAATGTATTTTTTCAATGTTACGCTATATTTTGGATCCAAGCCATGATAAACTTTTACAGGAATGTTATTTTAATCCATGGAATGACACAAGATATTAATATAAGTAATTTTAACATGTATGATTTGTTTTTACAGAATTATCAGTATTTCAAAAGAATTTTCAAGTAATGAATTAATAATTCAATACTTTTTGTTATGTTAAATGGTTTTTAGACTTTGTTTTTGGGGTGTTCGTAACATGTTAATAATTTTTTGTATGGTATTCTTGATTTTAATGGGGTTAGTTAACCCTAGTGATCATTATGTAAAAACATTTCATAATCATTGGCGATTCCTATATCAAACGTTTGAGGGTATTAATGGTCATGATATTCCTAAATGAGTGGATTGGTTTCCAAATGGTGCTTCATGCCACATTTATTATAGTTTTTAACATATTATGTATTTGAATATTTTAAATGGTAATTGAAAAATAGATTAGTAAATTCCCCTTGATTTTTAAGAGGGTTATGATAAAATTACTATCATGAAGAGATTGTCATGACCTTTTGTAAATGATAATTTGAGATAGAATTATGAGAATGTTTTTAAATGATAACTCCAATTTGACATTTTATAAAGAAAATTTTTTCAAAAAAAAGTTTGAGACAATCTTATACCACATAGTTTTTATGTATATATTGGATTGTGATCCCTTTAGAAGATTTTTAGTATTGATGAATTTTTATATAATTTTTATTTGGGATGTGTATGGGGTTTCTTATTTTGAGGGGTGTAGGAAATGCATGATTTATTTTCAAATTTTTAATAATTTAGTTAAGGAATGTTTGATTGTGATAACATATATTTTTACTCATTATGGGAGACATAGGTAGACAATACATTAAATGTTCATGGAGAAACCCTGGTGTGATTATTGGATGACCTGGAAATCACTACTTGTATAATTTGATATGGTTTTAACATTAGTGGAGGGACCCTATAATAGAAATTCTTTGTTGAATGACTCAATTAGAAAAGTTTCCACAATAAAATTAGCATAGTTAATCACATGGATGATGGAATTCTAGTAAAATTATTTTCAATCATTTTTGTGGGACTTTTGGAAGTATTTATTAGTTAATAGTATAGAACATGGTTCATTTCAATCTTTTATGTTCATTTATTACTAAATCCTACTGATAGTGCCCATGAAACTAGGATCCATTTATGATGTTTTGGGGATTTATCCTTATGCTTTGATAGATTCCCCTTTTTACCAAACATGACATAGGGGTGAATAATTTTGTGATTTATTCTATTATTGTGTGGTTTCCTTTTCAAAATCCATAAAAATTTATTGTGAAAGGTATACAATAAAGTAAAGAGGACTATTTGATTTTTATTTATTTATAAGTATTATTAAAATTGATATTAATATGTTTACTATGTGATTAAATAAGGACTAGTTTTTTTATAATACAAGTGTGTGCGGGTTTTGGAAATAAGGTTTTTGGACAATGTTCATAGTTTTAGGAATGTTGATTTTTCAAATTTGTTTTGGAATACAATTTAAAAATTTTGAAACCTTTTTTAAATTTTAAAATGTGTATATCTAAAATATGTGTTTATAAAATGTGTTTAAAGTGAGTTATTGAAATAGTTATTATAAAAAGAGGCATTAGTCAGGGTTTTTTATTTTTTTATGTGATTGATTACATTTAATGATAATATTCGACAGAATATTTGAAAACATTCTCAATGTGTGGAAATTTATTTAGTAGAAATATAAAAATATATTTATTTTTCTATTATAATTTAAAATATTATTTTTTGGATTTATTATGAATGATATTTATTATGTATTTTGGTTTTTAGTGAAATACTCGGCTTTTAGTGAAAATATATATTTTACTACTATTGTTTCATTCTATCTTGTTTATCTCATGAAATACTAGGAGGGATGTGTTGTTGGAAGGTGATTGTGGGTCATATTTTGGATCATTGGTGCTAGTATGGGGATTTGTTTTGGAAGAGTTGTTTTGGCTAACTGGCCCATTGAATCACTTGATATGGATTATGTACTTCTCCTTCAACTTTTTTTCATTTATGGTACAATTTTAAAATATTCATTCCTTGAGATATGATTATCATGAATATTTATTGTATTTATTTCTTCTTCTGGTTCATTATCTATGAATGACGGTAAAATCATACGGAAGGTTCTTTATATGATTCCATGGAACTATTTTCCTCTGTGTAGGTATTTTGAATGCCCTCTGGGTAGTGTGGATGAACGGGTTAAGAGAGGGGTTAAATGAAACCCTGTGATAGTTCATAAAAAGTGGTATTTTACCATTGGTTTTTATAGATAATAATTTTTCCTAATTCCCTATTATTATTTGGGGGATGATATTTTTGGGAAAAGGAGTTTAGGACATGGAAGGTATGTGTGAGAATAGTTTAGTGAGATTTTTCGCATCCTGTCCTCATGTCATCATTGGAAAATTTGATTTTCTATAGTTTTTTTTCTTTTGATGATACTGTGGTATTCTGGATTCATGCCTATGTAATTTGTGATTTTATAGACATTATTATGGATTCAGTAGCCTAAGGTTATGTAATTGATGTTTTTATAAGGAAATGAAACAGACGTTAGACTGTGTGGTTTGTTCTTAGGTCGTAACAAACAATGTGATATATGAACATTCATTAACTGATACAACATTGGGACCAATTCATGATGGGAATTTGGTCATCAACCATGTATCGAAGTCGATAATGGTTCTACATCCTAGTTGATTCTTCAATTTAGACTGCTTGACACTTGGATTTCCATGTGTGTGTTGGGGAAGTGGGAAAAGTGACATGGTTGTTCGTGTGATGTGTTAGATTCCTTATATTTTTTTTCGGTTGAGGATTTGATAATGCTTTAGTTTAGGAATTTTTTCCATTTTATTTCATATTCATTTATATATGTGAAAAATGGATACCATAAGAAAAAATATATTTTTATTTTTGAAACAAGGTCTTAGAGAATGTTTGAATAGTGATATTGGTTTCCTAAAAAGTTTTTAAATGGGTGATCACTTTTTTTGATGATTGAATTTTTTTGTGAGAGATTTATATTTTTAATCAAATGAACATGTTGATTTAAAATATGTGTTTCATATTTTAAGGGAAAAAAGTGTTTTTCTAATTAGCATTTTAACCTTGGTGAGTGTATTTCAAAATTTTATTTTTTTAAAACCCCTTTATATAGATACATAAAATAATTTATTCCTTCTAATTCATTATGGTGATTTTTTTAAATTATTTTTTTGATGTATTTTAATAATAACCAAGATTAATAAGGTATTTTAGTTAAAATTTTAAAAATATTTCTATATGGATTTAATTGAAATAAGGAATAATTTTAATCATCTATTGGTTTTAAAAACATTATTTCGGATCCCATATTATGGTATGTGTTTTTAAAAAGGGTTTTTATTATTTCGATAAGAAATTTTATGTCACTTTTTTTATTTGGATAGTCTGGAATTTTGGTGGACATTAACATGTGGTGATCTATGTCTCTCATAATTTTATTAAAACCTCCTAAAAATGACTACTGTGGAATAATAATGTTTATCTTAGGGGTTCTTACTCTTGTTTTAGATCACTAATTAATATAATTATGGATAGATATATTTGTTCCTTTTTGAAGTTATGCTATTGTATTTAGCTGTGGAATTGCATATATAATGGCTCATTTGAAGATTTTTGTGTCTGATGTCTTAGACCATGAACATATATTTGATGGTTTCACCAGTGAGGATCATTTTTCTTAGAGAATCTTATGGTATATAGATTTGATAATGTTACCATGGTAAAGCATGGAAGAATTAGAGCTTTGATTGGTGATCGGCTATCACATAAAGCAATAATTTGGTTTTTGGTAGAGTATATTGAGAGTGATTACATATTATTGGGAATTATTCTCATTAGGTTTAGATCATTTTGGATTAATGAAGACATGTACCATTATTTTTGTAGGTTATTTTTTTTGTTACAAATTGATGGTGGTGTTACTCTTTATAAATTTACATGCCTCATTTTTGGTAGATTATTTGTGATAAACTTATATGGGAAAACCATGGGAAGGTTTTTTTTCTAGTACATATATGAAAATAACGAAGCATTAACAAATATGGTCTTGAGGTTTTATTTATGTTTGGGTTTGGGTTGTGGATTCTAATAGTCATTGTTTTCCATTAAAATAACTATGGGATGATATTATTTTTAATTTGGATATAAACACCCCCAACTTCTGAATATAAATTAGGTTAGATCCCCATAGTTATATTATCACTATGTGTTTATTATAGTTAGTATCTTTGATTCAATTACACAGAATAATGATATAATTATTTCAGATTTTGGATGTCTTTTAAAATAGTTATCCCCTTGTTATTTCCAATAAGTTTTATATGGTTAAATTTAATTTTCAGAGGTTTTTTATTCAATTTATAGAGTTATGGAAGTCAGTATTTCGGTAATGTCCTCTTATTTAGATAGAAAGTGGATTTTTGCAAACATTTTAGATTAATTATAAAATTTTATGAAATTGATGTTTTTTTTTATTTCTGTGGGACATTATTTGATTAGTGGGTGACCTATTTTTATTGATGTTTTAGCTTGTTTATTGAGTACTTCATGTTAACTTGGGTGTCTTATTAGAATTTATCCCCTTTTGAGTTATACAATAACCATAAATTTTTAGTGGAATAAATTTTCATAATATGGAGGATTCTATCACCCAACATGTCTCTATGGTGTATATTTTTTTATTACATTATGATTTTGAGAGTCATTTTAAATTTAGATGTTTTTTTATCATGAAACGTGGAAATTAGTAATTTTTTATTTTACTCAGGTTTAAAACAAATGTCTTGAAGGAATACATGTGGTTACCATTACATGGATATATGAATCACTTAAATTTAGCTTAATTTTAACAGGAATGGTTTGGTTATCATTGGTAGTGCAGATGTTGTTCAAGAAATAAGAAAGACCAAGGAGGAACCATGCATGACCTTTTGTAAGTTCGTGATGTTAATACTGATTTTAGAAAAATTAATTAATCCATATAAAAAATGTTAAAATTGGATGTAATGTTTTTAGTTACATTTGGAAGGACAACAACATTTTTTTACAACATTGTGGTGCCTATGAGAAACTATGTCAGGTAGGGGTTAACAAGGAAGTGCCCTACACATGATTAACAAATGGTTTGAAAATCCATGTGGTCAAACAACGCATCCTTCCCAGATATAAAAAAAATTAAATTTCCATCTTTTATACTCATTATTATTATGAATATAACCCCTATTATCTCACCCTCTCACTCAAAAAAGTTAAGAACACCAATTTGGTTCTCTCATCCATCTTTTATTCTTTTTTAGTGTTTTATACCTTATATTCACGTTGTTTTCTTCATGTTATGTTCTCCTAATCCCATTTGTATCATTAATTCTCTCATTTTCCTAGCATTTATTTTCCACCCATGAAATATATTTTATTTATAATCCAATTTATGTGTGGGAATTGTTTTGAATAATGGGTATTTTATTGAATATGGGTTATTGAGGTTATGTCTTTTCTTGAGGATTTTTTCACCATCATAGGTGAAACATTACAGCATGATCATCATTGAACCAAGGAAGGTGTTTCTATTTTTAGAATATTTATTTCATTACATTCTTATATTATTCATTTAAAATGATTAATTATCAAGGTAAAGACATATGTATGACCCTATAGGGGGACTTTTTTTTATAATAATGTGATCTTAATCCCTATAATGGGGTGTGATTCCAAGATGAGTGTTATTTAAAATTCAGATTTGGTTTTTAAAAGATTATTTTTCTTTTATAAGAGGCGGCAAGAAAAAAATTTATGTATTAAAAAGTATTCTAGTGTTAATTGATTTTCAAACCATATTTCTAGGGTGTTATGAAAGTGTTAAAAATACATATCAAGGGGTTTTTTATTTCAAATGGTTGATATAAACCATGTGTTATTTATTTAAAACCATTTTATAACCTTGTATGATTTATATATTAATGGTTTTAAGTTTTAAAATTTGTTGAGATTTCCAATTGAGTTATTATTTTTCAAAAGGGTGTGTCTTCCCTAGTTTGTTATATGTTGGAACAAATTGTTGATTTGAATATTATCAAAGGTAATTAAAAAGGTGAAGAGTTGGTAAATAAAGGATAATTCATGAAACATATTATTGAAGGTAATAAATTATAAGATATAAATTTAAAAAAAATTCATTAAACACTATATATACATCCATTAAAATATTTAATCATTAAATATCACAAAAAATATTAAAATACTAGAAAATAATGATTAACTTTTTTTTGGGGACGACCATTATATATAAAATATTTTAAAACATTTTTGAAAATTCATCCACAATTGAGCCACCTTAGAATCCCTTATTATTTTATTATAATAAATACTCGTCTTTATAACCTCTGGAATAAAAACATAAGTTAGGGGTGACATAAAATCCTTTGTAATAGAAAAATACAAAAAACTATCCTAATGGGATAGATTATAAGTAAATAAGAAAAAATGATCAAGGGAAAATATAATATTAAAAGGAACATATAAACAAATTGATATTCAAAAATTCATGATCAATGGACTTGTAATATAAAATCAATAGTCATGTAACATGGTAAAAGTGTGTGAGATAATAAACATTCTCAATGGAGTATAATAATTGGTGTATGATAATAAATTTGTTCATTTAATAGAAAAATAGAATAATAAGGTACCAAATAACAAAAATAATAATAAAATATAATAACAATATCAATCTGATATAACAATCCCATATCCCATCACATAGTGGATAAGAAATCATCTTCCTTCACCCCTTCACATATTTTATTACGGTCAACATTCATTCCTCCTATTATATAGTATATTAAGAAATTTTTTTATGAATCCCATATTTGTCTCATGAGATATCATAATTTACCTAATTAATTGGATGGATATATAATTCAGATCCCATTTATGGAATAATGAATACAATGCATATTTGTGCCACAAGAACATTAAAACGTGGATCTTTCAAACAACCCATAATTTACCCTTAGAAATGAGATATTAAATATAAAACGATTTATATATTTATTCATATAATATCATTTTAAATAAATTGGATTTTATCATATGAACATATCCATTTTATGAAAGGAGGACAATTAATGTAATTATATATATAGGAAAAACAAATTTAGAAGATGAAAACATTAAATAGTACCACATAAGATGATATTGTGAATTGAATTATTTGAAACTATGAGATTAATACACAATAAGAAAAATAATATATTTTAATTTAAAGTATAATTCCTGAAACATAATCTTATTAGTAATAAATCATTTTGAAATAATGAATACAATGGAAGAAAAACCCAAAAAAAATTGAAAATGATTTTAATATTATCATAAGATTTGAAGTTAAGTGTTACAAGCCTAAGGCAATATAAAAAATCTATTGAAAACATATGAAAACATTTACTTAAAAAATAACTATTAATAATGTAGTTAAGAAATATTTAAAAGTGTTTGAGAAATGATATATATAAAATTATATAAAACATATGATCATGAAAGGAAAACCCATTTTTAATATTTCAAAAATTCCTGTATTAAATCCCATTTCATTAAAATGGATAATGAAAATAACTTATGAAAATATGTAACATCAAGTGTCAATATTTCATGAGGGAGAACATCATTGTGCTTTAAAATATTAGTAACAAAATTGGAGAGAAGAGAAAATAAGTTCATTGAATAATAAACTCTTATTTGGAGAGAATGATAATTATTCTAAACGTCACCAAATTTTTAAAATAATTAAATCCATCAATGAAGATGTATTTTTTGTGAAATGGGAATTATACAAAGACTAAATATTGAAGGAATTATAATGCCATCATGGGATATAATAATGTAATATTTTTTTATCCATAGTCGTAGTGTAATGATTATGAAACAAGATATGAATTTCAGAAAATAAAATCCTTGACAAATGTGTCAACAATATAATACAGATAATTAGAATGATTTAGTCATCAAAAAGTCTTTTAAATACTATTAGATAATAATTTATACAAATAATATAATCCAATTAGGCATTTATTACTCCGTATAAAATAATAATATTTCCATAAAATTTCTACAAGATTCATTTTATGCTAATTTACATAATAATTCATATAAACATCATAATTGATGAAGTGGGTAATATTTTGGAGGCGTTTATGCTATATAGATTTAAATCCCTATAAAATAATGTGGAAATAGAACATTATAAAATAACAGGTATGAATAAGTGCAATTTAAAATAATAAATTTCATGATGAACAATCATAACTTGATGAATAAACATTGAGTTAAAAAGGACCTTTAAATTTAATTTTGACTTTTGAGAAAGTGATTTAACCTCATGTATAATAAATATAATAATTATAATCATCTATTTTATGTATTTTACCGTAATTATTACAATTTCCAATCATTAATTATAATATATATATTTCTTTTATTAGAAAGTTAATGTTTTTTTATGGTTTTTAGTAATATATATTGATTCACATATTCATTATAATGGTGACATATAACCCCATTAAATGATAAAAAATTATTAATTACAATATTATAAAATATAATGATTTTTATTAGTTTTACAGATTTATTCATCAACAAGTTCATTTTATGGAAGTTATGTTGATGGTTTACAAGAAAAAAATCTATGACGATCATTATATTAGGTAATTTATTGAAATCAACAAATTATATTATAATAATGTATAATGTTATATGATCGATTCCTAAAAAAAATCATGAAATATAATAATAATAAATATTATTTATATTCATAAAAAATATTTTATGTCCATCTATGTATAACAAAAATGGATAATGGAACATGTTTCTTTATGGAGGTGATAGTCTACTCATACACCAGGATGACATCTTCCTTTTACATAAAATGAGAGAAAAATGGGAAATTATTTATTATTTAAAAGTATTTTAAATTTTATAAATAAATTATTTATTCATTAAATTCCATTCTAAAACCTTCAATGTAAGGAGTTTGTGAAAATTGAAATACTTTGTTTCATGGAGGTGGTACTCTACATGTACTCATGAACGAAGTTCTAATTTTTCTAAGGAAAATGGTAAAAGAAGTTTTATTTTAATCCCCTAAAAATAAAAAATGTAATGATATAAATAATTCAAATTTCATCACATTTTAATCTAGGATATATTTTTTAAGGGCAAATAGAAATAATTTATATTATTGGAGAGTAATTAGTACATAAATTGATAAATTGAAAAAAAATGAAGTACATCATGGAAATAGAGGACATATAAAAAATTATTCGGAATAAATTCATATGGAAGTGAAAATGTATTATACAGGAATAATAATGGACATCATTCTAATAGGAAATTTAATTTTGAAACTGGACTTGATGGAGATGTGGAAGGACCCATTTATAAGTGTAGGTAGTGCTATTTTTCTGTAAATATGACTTCATAATATAAATAGAACATTTCATTAACATGTAAAGTCGATTAAAAAGTTTAAAATGATTGATGTGATATACATTTTGGTTTATCCACACCACGAATGCTCGTATATATATATATATATATATATATATATATATATTAACCATGTTTTAATCCATTTACCCAATTATTTTATATTTTTACCACCTTTGGTTCTATCGTGGTTACTAAAACTTTCCTATGTAAATTATTTTTATACATAAATAAAAATTTATAAATTATATAATTTGGACATAATAATATAATTTTTTATTCCATTTTAGTGAATAATATTTCCAATGGTGGTAAAAATTAATATTAATAATAGGCTATATAATGTGTAAAAAACAATTTTAAAAAAATTGTTTATAGAAGAATAGAATAAATTTTAGGATAAAATTTTTGTTATTATTTATTTAATTAAAATTAATATTATTTTTCTATTGGAAATATAGTATTTATTTTTTTGAGATATATATGTGTAAAAATTTAACCACGATAATGATTTATTAAAATAAAAAGAAGAAATATATTTTTTATTACACTAAGAAGTTACTTACATTTTCACAATGTAAAATAACTATTTTATAAATTCATCCATGTATTATAAATGAATATTTTTACACCTCAAATATATTTTTTAATTGAAAATTTATATGTTTTTAATTCTTACTCACCTCATGATGTAGTTATTAAAAAATGGCTTTATTGATATCTATGTTATTCACCATTAACCTAAAAATCAAGATTTATAGAAAAATCCCAATAATTAACTATAAATTAATATTGATATGATTAATTTATTAATAATTTTCATTTAATAGAAGTAAAATTTTATAATTTATCTTTCAAATAGAAACATAAATTTATAATAAAAATTCATAGGAATATAATTTGTATAATATATAATATCTTTTTTCTCATTTCATATGAATCACTAATTAGATTGGTGTTAATATATTATTAATATCAATATTATGTTATTTATATATAATTTTTATTCTATTAAAACTATGAATTAAAAAATATAATTTAGAAAAAATTACATTTTTCATGAAATTTTATTTTTATCTATTAAACAACATTAATTGAATTTTTTAAAATTCATATCTATTAAAATTGATATTTTTTAAAATTTTAAATTGTGAATTGTATAAAATATATGTGACATATAAAAAACATATAACTTTTATAATTATGTGTACAACTCATCATTTTAATTTATAATTACATAAAATTTTGAGATATCCTTGAAAGACCAAAGAATAAGTTGTGCTATAGTGGAAGTCGTTTGTGGTGGTTCTGCTAGAATTCATCTCATCGAAGTTCATACAATCATGAACATATCTCTCTTGAAATTTAACTAATAACATAATTATTGGATTTTTTCCTAGGCTTGGTCTTGGAAAATCATTAGTGAATATACATCCTTTCAAATCTTATAAAAATGAGCTTTATGCGGAAGAATATCAATACTTAATGCCATTTCTTTTGTTTTTTGATTTTGTTATATTGTTACTCATATTTATACCACCTAACTCAAAGAATATGTTATAATGATCATATTTAATAATTTTATTTTAATTTATCATAGTTTATTTTTTATTTCCTCATTACATATGAAGAAATATGTTGATCATTGAATTCATTTTAATGGGAAATTAATACTAAAATATCATTGAATTACAGAATATGGAAAAGAATATTAGATATGTTTAGAAGCACATCACATGAGATTATAGAGACTGTAAAATTTCTTATGAAAAAAAGATAAAGTGATATTGGATTAAATGACAGAAACAATGTTTTCAAATGAATATCTCCTTCGAAAAAAATTATAATATTTAGAAAGAAAGGTAATTTGAGCCTCAAATATATTCGTCCCTATAAATTAATGTTCATATTAGGTTTGTATCTTATTTAATATCACTTCAAATGAACCTATATCATGTTCATAGTTTTTTAAATTTATTTATTCGGAGTAAGTAGAAACATAATACTTCATATATATTGAAGTGAGAGGATACAAACTGGGACCATGATCTATTTTTATGAGGATCCAACCAAGGTTTTAGAATATGTTTATCTTTAATAAATTTTATATTTTAGTTAGAATGAGATGCATGAAACATCCAACATAAGTGAAAAATTACTTATAAAAATATAAAATAATATGACATATTATATATTTAAATGATATTAAAATAAAAAAACCTTATCTAAAAAGTATCAAATTCACTTTTTGAAATACATTTGATTACTGGGAACATTTTTTCAACTATTTTATTTAATTTTTCATGATATTTAAATTTAACAATTTTAAAAAATGATATTAACAGAATTTAATGAAAAAAATCAATTAATAATTAATTAAATACAGGTTATTCATCCAAAAAATGGTTAGGTAATTATTAGGAATACTAGTATAATAATTTTTGGTTAAATTACATTTTTTGGTTTTAAAATATTATTTTATTATATACATTACAAATAAAAATAAATTCCATTATAATAGTGCTTCCAAATTTATAAAAAAAATAAAATTTAAAATAGTAAAAAAATTAATTATCATTCAGGAATTGATTAACCATTGTTTAAAAATCATTATAAAGTCATTTAAATTTAAAAATAGATATTTTAAAAAAAATCATATTTCAATATGTGTAATTTATTTAATCCTAATAAATTAATTTTAAAACTATTAATAAATTATGATAACATAATTTTAATATAATATATTCAATCAAATAAATTAAAATCCATCTGATTTTATTTCTCAGAAAATAATTTTAGAAAAATATTTTTTACACATAAAGATACATTAATCTAATATTTTTTTATGTATTTTATATAAAATTATAAGAAGAAAATAAGAAAAATAATATAAATTGAATATAATAAAATTGATTCCATATTTTTAACAGAAATTTCAAAATATTTTGTTATGTAAATTTCATCTTTAGTCATAATAGATATTTACCATATTAATATTTATGTTACCACAATAATGATTATAATGTGTTAATAGGGGAAAATAATAGAGACGATGACTATAATATTAAAAAACATAATATTAATTTAATTTTTTGAGTTTATTTCAACATTAAATAACATTGTATTTTAAATATTGAATATTTGTTTCATATTTTCTAGGAAAATGAAAATATATAATATTAATGTTTAGGATATTTAAAAGGGTTTCACCTCCTCACTTATTAGAGGTAACTTTTACCCTCACTTATTCACAACCATTGAGCATCATAGATCAACCATGATATAATAAAATGACTTAAAAAATATCATCCTCAATCATAAATGGTTCCTTTCTCACCAAAATACTTAATTATTAAGACTTAAAATGTAAACCAAATATGGATAACCGAAGAAGAGGTAATTGTTTCATCTGTGTTCTTTCTATTGTATTTCATCTTACCCCACTAATAATATTTTATATTTAATTTATTATATGGACATATGTATCATAAATATATATAAATTTTATTATGTGGATGTAATGACCATTATCCTATTATAATTTATTCAATCGAAAATGATTTCATCCCACATTCATACCTATAGAATACCACCTTCATAAAGTGATTTATTTCATTATTCATCACCTATACTAATGGATGGATATATAAATTAATTTAGTTAATATATATTATATTTATAATATTATTATGAATCTATAAAAATAATTTTTTCCCTTTATTTATTTTCATCCATTGAAAAATAAAAACATGTCTTATTGGTATGTTTTAACTATTGCTTCCATGAATTGGTGTAATTTAATTTTCCACACCACATTACATGGATTATGATAAAATAGTATTGAATGAATAAATATTATTTTAATGAAATGAATAAAATTGTAAAGACAATGAAATAATGTACAAGGTGCAATGACTGTAATCACAAATCCAAAACATATATGGAAAAAAGAATCGATGACTCCAAAATAATTATTTTAATGAATAATTGTAAATAAATACATAATAGGGAAAATAATTAGATTATATATATTAATATATATATATAGAGTTATGTAATATATTTATAATTAATATAAATATATTATATATGATTTTATTATATATTCGAATCATGTCAGTTCTTAATGTAAGGGTTTATTTTAAAATATATCTTTTTTCACACAATTTTTTATGATTCAATTTCCATTGATGATATGTAAAGTTATTTCACTTATGAAACCCATATATTTTCTTTACCCAAATTAATTATGTGTTTCTTAATTATATTCCATTTTGTCACATTGGTACTCAGAAAGAAAAAAAATAATAGTTATTCGAAAATTTGAACTTAATTTTACATGTTTGTTTGGGAAGAATTTTCCACAATATCCATTCTACTAAAATTTATTATATTATTCTAAATTATTTATAATTTTATATTAATAATATACATCAATTTATTTTCAAATCTCCAAATTAATATTCTCATCATTTTCTAAAAGGTTCTTTTTTAACCTTGTTAATAAAAGTGTGAAAAGAATATTTTTAAATATATACAATCATATTGGATTCTCACACTAATATTTCCTTTATATTTCATGATTCTTACATTACTGGTTTTTTGATCCAATAATGAAAATATTGTTCCCATTTTGTGGTAATATATATTTTTTAAAATTTACTTCATGAAAATGATATTTCATCTTAATTTTTCAAAGAAAATTTATAATGATTTTTTAAATAAAATTTCCATTATTATCAACATACATTATAGAGTTTTACTATTAAATATAAATAATATTTTATGATGCCACCCATTTCCATTCTCTTAAAGGATTATGATAATTAATTTTTCATGAAATCCATTTCATTCCCATTATTTAATTAATCTATGAAGAAATGATGATTTTTATGATCTTATGGAAGATATATGAAGGGATTATCATTATGGGATTGGATGACCTTTTAAAAACCTTAAATAAATTGGATTATGTTTTATATCACATTATATAGAAGTTTAAATATGTGGTTATCCAATTCATGAGAGGGAATGTGGGTAGTTAAACTAATCCTAAGATGGTACATCGACAGTTGTCCTAGTACCAAGAAGATACATAGGTGGTTAGCCCTCGAATACTATGTAATGATTGTCTTGGACGGTATGATTGACATATAATTTATATTCTTAAGATTATTAAACAGTATAATTTTTTGTGTTCTTGATATTCACTAATGGATCATGATTCATTACAGATGGCTCTTCAATCTTAAAATGCATGATATTCATTATATGAAAACCTTATCTCATGAATCAGGGATTATGGTCAATGACTTAATGTGTTTGATCTCATAAGGTATGATTATTTTTTCATATATTCATATTTACATAATTATATCTTATTACAATCAATTGATATATCCCATGTTTACACTTAATAATAATCTAAAGACATCCTTTCTTTTGTTTCAATTTCCCTTGGTCCTGAAGAAATGTTTTCAGTAGTATATATCTAAAAAATTTATATGTGGGAAGAAATGTGTTTGTGATATTGAATATATTTCATGAAATAAATTTACTATATATAAAATCACAACAAAAAATATACATTAACAGATATTAAGAATGTATTATATTGATATGTATTTAATATTAAACTAAAATGATGTCATATTTATGTAAGTAATGGTCTAGTTTCTTCACATCCCCTCATTTATTCCCCTATGGTTTGAGGAAATAATGGGGGAGTTTCAATAATTTTTTAGGTTTCTATCATCTTCCTCCTTTCATCTATTTATGTTATTCTTAGTTTTTCAGAAATTAGGTATGTCTATGGATATATTTTCCTTGATAATTTAACTAAAGTTTGTTTAAATCAACATGATACAATAGGGTTTCAATATAACTTGGATTGATGACACCCTGAAATTGGGAGTTAATTTAATTGGGTGTGTTTATGGTTTCCAATAAGTGAATGGTGAGTTTTTAGGTTATTTTTTATATTTAATTTTCTTTTAAAAAAATTAGAAATTTTATTATTAATTTTTTTTCTAATATGAGAACTCTCTTGAAAAAATTTGAGAGATTTTATGAGGATCAGTGGATCTTGAAAAGGGATTAATTACATTATTTTGATAGGTTATCCATATTATTATATTAAATAATTTTTTATTGATGATTATAAATGGAAACATGATGTATGGGTTCTGATTTGTTGAATAAGGATCGATAATTATCTAAATTAAGATATTGGATGGATTTTAGTTTTCAATAATTATAATATGTTCTATTTGTCACATGATTAAATTTGTATTGGTCATTTATTATGTTTAACAGGGGAAATGGTGATGGTTTGTTTAACCAAATTACATGGGTAAGTATCATGGCGCAAGTGGTTATACTGAATAAATTATTTTGAATTCCAAGGTCTAGTGGATAAGCATGAGCGGATTAAGGATGACAGATGATAGATGAGATAGATGAATTTCATGAGATTGACAAGGAACATCTACCTATTTTTAGACGTGAGTCTTGGAATCTATGAAGAGTAGGTCAATTCCTATCAATCATAGTGTATGTGAAAAATATGTTTATTCTTCTGGTGAATGGTTGATAGATATCCATATATGAGATGGGGTATTAATAAGAGTCAAGGGTAGTGCTTAAGGCATTATCATTCTGATTTCAATGGGATGTTAGACGTGAATTATATCCCACTACTTTTGACCAGTGTTCGATAGATTTTATTGGTTATTGAGTCATTGAGGGGTTACAAATATAAAATGGTATTGATTATAAGATGCTAGGATAGATTAAAAAGACCCAAGTGGATTCAATAATGGGAAAGATAAGATGTTTTTCAGGGTTTAGGTATACATATAGAGGGACTATCCTATTGGAGTTTTGTTATTTTCTTAATTGATAAGATTAAATACCTTCTTGTAATGTATTGTCTTCTGATAGGTGAAAAATTATGTCTTGGGTGATTTGTATCATGAGGCATGACCATTTTACGACTGATGGAACAATCTTGACTACCAAGTGTGATATGGAGTCCTCATATTGTATTATTTCTAGGATAAACATGTGTGAGAAGTTTTATTTTGAGAGAAGTTTGATTAACCTAAATTGAGTTGGCATAATCATGTACATTATCTTTTGTGAAAATATGGTGGTCAAGAATAAAATTTGATGAAGGGACATACCTAGTAAGAAAATTTGGTGGTTCAACCACATTGTGTTAGATGTGGTATAGGATGAGATATGACGTGGGTTGGTTGATGAGATCACTTAGACCGAGAACGTTTGGTCTAGATTTGATGTATAGATGGTTGGATGGACCCCACCTTGAGATAATTAGGATGATGATCCTTGGATGTGTGACCTCTCTATTAGAAAGGTGTGGTACTGATATGAGGTTTTGGACCCTATCATGAAAATGTAGAGATGAATTATCAGGTTTAATACATATCTTTAATCATTTTTATGGTCTAAGACATCGGTTTTGAGGTTTTAATAGGATTTTTTAACAGTACCTAATTAGGTATGATCAGGTTCCATGATGTCCTAGTTACCACACAATGATCCAATACGCATGTATCTCGTACTGTTTTCAGGGTGGTTTTGTAAGAATATCAATACTGGATGGTCATGTTTATATTATTTATTTCCAATACTCATTAATAAACCTATATATTGTGATGCATATTAGTTGTATTCAATGAGTGCCTAGTGTGTTATATGATCGAAAAAGTTTACCGAAACAGGAATTTTGATCAACCCTTATGTCCAATTTTTGGTCAAACATAAGTTGTAAAGTGGATTAGGTTGGGAAAGATTGAATAGATATTTAGATATGATTGTTGAGGCCTGGGTATGGAAGTTGGGATCCCATTTTTTTGTTTCAATTTTATATGTAGTAGGCCCATAGGGTGGCCATTTGGGATGTATACTTGTGTTATATCATTTTTTTTGTTATGGCATTATAGTTTATTGATTCTTGTATACCATTATAGATTTTGGGGTTTTTATTTGTAATTTTACATCATTATATAATATTATTTGAGCAAAAAATATCACCATTTCATAGATTTGGGTGATGAAACTATTCATCATCCTCGAGTTTATATGGAGGAATGCATGTGGTAATGTTGTTTTTCGGTATGGTAACTATATGTTGGCCTTCATGATGGTTCATTAGAATCTGGTACTAGATTGAATTTTTTGAGTTACTATCCAATGATATGATAGTCAGGTAGTATAGGAATTGTTTAGATATTATGATGGACCATAGGCATGGTTATCACAAAAACATTTTTCAGTGGAAATCCTTGTTACCATGGTGAATGATATAATTTTTTTATTTTCTTAATGTGTAGATATTGATTCATGTGTGATATGTTATTTTTGTATTACTAGACAGAGTGGAAAACACAAGAGGGTTTGGGGTTGAATTGATATTACATTAATATTATTTTTGAAATACAATTTAAAAGTATATACCCTATTTATAAATATAATTTATTTAAATAAATAGTAGAATATATAAATATTTATTTTATAAATATTTCTGAAAGTATCAATCACAACCCATTTTAAAAAATTTGAAAATCACATTAACTTTTGAGAAAAATATAATCACCAAAAAAATATTAATCATCAATTAAAGATATCTATCTATGTATTAATTTTAAAAAAAAATTTAAATGAATTATTTTATTTTCTAAAACAATTTAAAAAACATATAGTGGAAATAAATAAAATAATTTCACCCTCACGGATAAACACTATCATATCCTCTATTAGTCACCCACTACAAATAAATTTTTTTAAATATTAATTATATCCCATACATTGATTGGTTTTTATATTTTCAAAAGAAGACAAATGTGTCTATGTAACACACTACCTCTTCCACAATTATCCAAGGGATAACAGTTGTAATAAGAATACGTGATAATATAGAGTACTATCAAATATAGTTGATGAGAATGTGATACTAAATATATAAATTAATGTAAAAACAACATGAACATAAGCAAAAATTGAAAGAGAAATAAATAGGATGTTATTGAGTTTTAAGAAACTAAATTTGATTACCATTTGTTGACCAATTATATTTAATTGTATCCTTGAAAATAAATTAAATGAGTGTTGTACTGAGAGGTCAAAATTTTTTATTATGGTGGTATATAGAGATATAGTCTATCTAATATGTATTTTAGTGTAAGTCATTTTTATTGAAATATTTTTACTGAGGGGATCTTTTTCATAAAGAAAACACTATAACTAGTAATTCTGTCAAGAATAATGATAAATCAAACATCATATTCAATAGTGTAAAATATAATTCTAAAATTATATATATATTGATTAAATTAATAAAATATAGTCATCATAATTTTAAATTATCCACATTTGTTAAGATATACCTGATCACATGGAATTTTCCTATTCACAACCACTTTGTCGTGTTGTAAAATGATCCTATTGTATCTTGATCCAAATATTACATGTTCTTGAGATCACCTGACATAATCACATACTTGTATTCATGTGACATGGTATATTCATTCTAGTACCCAAAAATGGTATCTTTATTGTGGTCACATGAAGAAAATCACATTCTTTTACACACGTGGCATTTTTATTTTCTTAAAGTCACTTGAAATGGTCATTTTTTTCACACATAATAAGTTCATTTATTCTATTTGTGGGTTTAAAAATTTTCAAAAAAACATTTCCCATCTATAGAGCACCAAATGTTTTCATTATGTAGGTTAAATCCATTGTTGTTTTACTCAAACACTTAATGTGATTGTTATAGTATATATCCAAATTTTTTCCGACTTATATAAAAAGAGATCCTCTGACACATGGTCACTTGTTTTTTCATGAAGTAACATGACCTTTATGGATATTTAAAAAATTTCATATGGTATATCAATAATATAGCTTCTATAATTATCCATATTTTTTTTGTTTTTACTAGAAAAAATATTACTATTATAAAATATAAATTATATCAATAACATAAGAAAAATTATTTGTTTGTTTTAATATAACAAAACAATACTACAATCCAACAATCTCCACATTTTTTATGAATTAAAATCATGAAGAATTATATGTAATGAATTGTTAATATATTTCTCCACCATTTAATATTATCAAAATTTATGATAGTGGTATTGAAAATTCATTATACAATGTAAAAAAGGGATATTGGGAATATATTTTGAAATAGAAACACATGAAAGAAAAAACACATTCATTTGATATCAAAAAATGTTCTTTTAAAAAGGTCCTATACCAGCTACTCTGATAAGAATCAAAATCTTACTAAACTTGACTAATTTTATATGGGTGAATAATAGAACATGAGCCTCAGAATGGTTGGTAAAGACACTGCATGTGCATCAGGGAGACCCGAGATCAAATCCAGGAGGAGACATTATTTCTGGGTACTGTAGTAGTAATGTAGAATGTACTGTAGTAGGAAATGTTGCGGGAAATGTGCAGTACTATAGGAGGTATTGTAGCGGAAATTGTAGCAGGTACTGTTTGGAAGTGTAACAACTGGGAATATGCCGCCATTTGGGCCTTTGGGCCACCGATATGGTCCCTGATTCCATTAAGGCCTTCAGTCCACCCATTCCTTTAGGTTATTAAGGCCTTTAGGCCACCTCATGTCCTTTGGGCCACCTTAAGTGAAGATGCAAACCAAACAACCTATAAGGAACAAGCTCTATAACGAGTATGAGCAAGGAGCTTTCACCACAGCAAAATCTAAACAGATTTCTTGAATGAGATGGCATTCCACGTACCATCGGGACAAGCCTGTGCATGCATGAGAATGCCTATCCGAACAGCCATGCGAAGGTGGAGAGATGATTGCACGATGAAGTTGATGGGAAGGACCAGTTCCAAATAGTTTTTCTGGGTTGTATGTAATGTTTAAAGCGTACGAGAAAATGATTTCCTCTGAGGTCTATGGGCCATGTAATACATATGCCTATGAGCGTTGTAAGGGTTCCACCTCACACCTTGAATGGTGTAATATCAATAATCAATAAAAATAAAGGCCTTTGGTCCATTTGAGGGTATACGGGATAAAAATATTATTTACATTTTTTTTGGTGGTTGAGGTAGGAGGTGTAGGATTAGGTGATGATATGGAAGAAGGTTCTTGAATAAAAAAATACCTAGAAAAAAGGTTGAATATGATGAATACCTTGTATAATAGTGAATCTAATGTAGTTAGTGGAGGATGTAGTAGAATTAGGGATTAGGGAAAATGGTATGTTAGGAGGTTCTAGAATGGAAGTATAATGGTACAGTTTGAGAAAGCATATAAAGTCCATCATAGCTCAGGTACCATGATCCGTGGATTGTAAATAATCGTCTTTATTCATCAAAATGATTAAAAATTACTATTAATAACTTTTGGTATCTCCACATGAATTTTTATGGCCTTAGATTGAGGAGGAATCATGATACTAGTGGATAAGTAATTGAATATGTTAGTTATACAAGACTTAGTGAAGATCCCACTATGATAGTATCCAATAGACTTTATAATTCTATCTAATTCTCTTCTATTTTAATGAACAAATCATATATCTAGTTACCAAGACTTTGGAACATGATATTGAAATCATTCAAACTATATTTACTTGGTATTCTGAAACACTCCCAAAATCAATTTTTACTCAACTATCATAATCTATTTGATTTTGATCACGATAAAAAATACCATTAATTCCATTAGGAGGTGAAATCATGGAAGATGCATGAGGAGTATTGATGATGAAGTATAGAAAAAAAAATTAGACATCATTTTTCAAATTTCATAAGCATGTATTCAAGATCAACATGGAAACACTAACCTATGCTATTAAACAAAAAAATTCATTTTTCATAAGGTAATTATTGAGATGATGAATTGGATAAAATTTAATGATAAAATTAGTGACTATACTTGATATTTCCACTTCTCTAATGGGTTCCATTGTGCTCCCAAAAACAATAATCAAATCTTTAAAAACTCCCATCAAATAAGATTTCAAGAAAATGATGTATTAATTTGTAAAAAAGGATTTAGATTGAATAGATGAAGTTATAGGTATGTAGGAATATAATAAAACTTATAGGTATCCATGTAACACCCTCAGACAATATGATTTATTTCTTTCAAAAAAATTAATTATATTCAATTTCATATGATTCACATATGGGTAAAACAAAACATGAAATTCTACAAAAATATTATTTATACATGAACATTATAATAAACCATAAAATTGGAGTGTATTAATTTGAATAAATAAATTATAAATGATATATACAATTTATAAACATTTCATTGTAATTTATTTGTTAAAAATAAAATTAAAAATCATTGAAATTAAATTAATTCTTTTCAGAAAAACTGTATTTTTAGGGAAAATGGTTTCCTCCATTATTGTAAAATTATGATAGATTTTTCATTTAAATTTTAGAAAAGTTATTTAAAACAAATTATATTATATATTAAATCCTTATATAAAAAAATAAATGGGTAATTTTTTAGTATTTTTTTGAAATAATTAATTTTTCAGTGAATAATGAAAATTATTTTTTTTTAAAACATTATTTTCAATTAATTTTTTTGATGTTAGATAAAGAAAAAAGCTGGTTTTAAATTAATATTATAATAATTATAATAAAATTGAAATAATTTAGGTTGTATGGGTCAATTTTTTGTTCTATTTCATAAAGAGCACTTTCTATACCTATTACATTTTCCTATTTGGAGATCCATTTTTTGTTTCTTGTATGGTTATAATATTTAATTCATTCTTCTACATCTATGAATTGAATTTGATAAAATTTAATACAAATTTTCATTCATTAAAATCAATATTATGTAATTATTTCAACTTTATTTTTTATCATTGTTAATAATAAAGTAGTATAATTTAATTATAGTGGAATGTAAAAACAGATCTATTGTGGGTAATTGTAAGATGATAAAGCTTAAAATGAAATAAAAAATATTAAAAAACACATTTTATGGTCATATTTTGACCTTAACACCTATAAGGGCCAATAATGGAAAAACATTTAGGCTTTTTGAAGGATAAAAATTTGGGTCTAATATAATCTTTTCAAATATTTCAAGTGTCCCTCTCCCCCACTTATAAAATACCACCCCCTATCCTCCCGTATCAACACTAAAAATACATTTAGTTTGGTATATAACATCCCAAATAGCATCCCCAATTCCATACCTTTATAATATATTCTTTTTTTGTTCGTAAGAAATCATAGAATTTCATTTGTTGTAAACCTAAGGAGGTCATCAGAAGAAGAGGGATCATTCCAAAAAGAGATTTTTTTATTTTTCAAAACCATGTTAAAATATTAAATAATGATAGTATAATAAAATAAAGTTATTTAACAAATATATGTATTATTATTTTATGTAATTACATACATCCATCTCCTCTTTTTTAAAATATGAAATCAAACTGTGATCGTGTGTATGGCAGACTACCACCTAATGAATTGATTTAATTTTTTTCCAATAAACTCCTTTAATGGATCGTTATAATGATGGATTTAACACATAAATATGCTATTTATCATATTTTTATAATTTCTTATTCAAATATAATAACTACATACTTAGGATTCAATCGTTTTAAAATATTATAACATCACTCTGGTATATAGTGGACCACAACCTTATGAAGCTATATGATATGTTTTTCACTTAAAAGTTTTATGGAATATAGAAAGAATAAAATTATTATGTATTTTATGATATATTTGATATGATATTAATTTTATAAAATTAATATATCACCCAATTCCTAATCCTTTCACTAGTTAAGGTAATGATATCATCGCTCATATGTACGTACATCCTAGCATTTCCATAAAATAATGTGATTAATATTATATTTACAACATTCATAAATTTTTTAAAACATTTATATACTAGGTAAATATTATATTTATATTATTAATATAACTTTAGATACTTTATATATATATATATATCATATGAACAATGATCAAAACATTCCAGACACAATTCCAATGAGATAACTCTTCAATTAACACATGAAAGAATGAAAAAAATGAAATTTTGTTACCAAATATGTTGAAATGTATACGAGGATAATATGTGATTTTATAAGTATGGGTATGGTTATGAAATAAAATAATAACATTTTTAAAATCATTTTATTGGATGATAATTTATTTTTTACTAACATAATGTGTTCGGTAAAGGAATTCATCTCGATTTTTCTTCTTTGAGGAATAGTGAAATGTTATGAAGAAAATTACTTTTATATGGTGTATATACTACCAATTTGAAATATAATACCATGATCAAATATTAATTCATTTTATTCTAACTTATAGATTTAATTATTCCATCCATGTGTATTTTACATAAATTTTACTAAGTGTTAATTAATTTCATAACTGAAGTTCCATTCATTTGGTTATATTCCATCTTCATTGTATTTAATATTCATTGATAATGTTCATAAAACATTTTCATTATCTTATGTTTTATTTCCACTTTTTTAATGAGGATTTAAATTTGATTGACATACTCCATTCTATTTTCAATTATGTTTACGACGTTGTGATAATTATAATGATTTTTGTTTAAAATTTAATTCCATTGAAACATATTTGTTAATACAATTCAATTCACACTAATGTGGTGTATATAATACACCATTGATGAATTTAACAAGAATAAATATTTCTTCATGATTTTTTGTGTTTTAATTATAATTTATTCAAATTCATTGTATCATGGATATGTTGATTTAATTACACTATATATCGTTCTTTCATATAATTTTTACATTGAATGTTATTTGAATAATTAGAAAAATATTTGTAAATCCATGTTCCTTATTCAATGTTGATATTTTTTGATCTGGGAAATTATTCATCAATTAAAATGATTATTTGATATATGATGAATTATTTGGATGTGCAATGATGGGTTGGGCCTAAAATTATAATTCCCCACGATGAATCAATTGGTCTCATTATGAACTTTAGTTTTCTGAATTAAAGTAGTTTTTACCTATAGTTTTAAACCATCTGGAGAATAGTCTTGATGGCGGTGGTATCATGTCGTCTGAGGACCTCATTTCCAATAATTAGGCATTTATTTCATTGATAATTATTCTATTATTATTATTCATGGGATTTTCACAATTATATAATCTATGGATGAATTTCATTTAGTTTTTATTTATTAAATGGAATCTTTGTTTAATTACTTACCTCACCATATTTATTATTAATTTTTTAATTATGAGAGACAAGTTAGTGATTAAATTGAATGTGTTTTTATGTATTTACCATTATATATTTATGTTTTTATTGATTAATGGTATCTTCCATTGTAAGTAACTCATATTGGGCATTTTATCCCATCATTATTCGATTTCCTTTCCCCAGGATATGATGAACAAATACTTTGATGAGATATATAGGATGTAGTTTATTTTATTTTGATTTATATTGTGTTTTATTTTATATTCATACGGTAAAATTGGAATTATTTATGAATTCGATTCTCCATAAAAATAAAAATGATTTGTTCATTGGGATTTTACCCCTTGTATCAATACTAATGCAATGAAATAGTCACCAACATTTTGTTACTATTGTCAGGGTTGTTACCATTACAATAGAATTATTTTTTATAGATACCATGGGAACTAGATTTAGATGAAGATAGAGTAGGGAACAAAAACCTATGATATATTTTTTGGATTTTTTTAGAAGAATATCCTAATATTTTGATAAGGATGATATAATATGGTTTTTCATAGAAATAAATCATTATATGGATACTAAAATTGAATGTTGTTCTATCACAGATGGGCATAGTGGTAATAAATCTAAAATAGGAGCATTGATTATGAGATTAAAATTACCTGGTACATTAAAATTGGCCTTTATATAAATCTAGTTTGACACACATGAGGGGTATTCATTGGATAAATCCAATGATCTTTACATACCATTGGATAAGAAAATAATGATATCCCAAAAGATACTGATATTGTGATTCTGATATTAACAATGCATAAATTTTTATTTCATGAAAATTGTAACACTATATATGTAATTATAAATTATGATTTCAAATATATAATTATACATTCTAATACGCTAAATTAAATTGTTTAAATATTTTTCTAGAAGGATGAAGGGTGTCAATACTCATGGTAAATGTAATTATTTCCTTAGTGAGGAGACTAGAACATCTGTTTTTGGAACAGATCAAATTAAGGCTATAATAGTGTAGATTAATAGGTTATGAAAAAGTTCATTTCATGTATGGAGAACACTATTCCATTGAATAATTTTCCAATGTTGGATCACTTCATGTGATATAACCCCCCATCATTTGGATGAACTAATACTCTAATGGTAGCCGATAAATAGATTACACCTATACAAAAGATATTTATGGAATTGGGACGTGGTGGAAAATGAAAAGGATACACATTATTTTATTTCATCAAAGGTGATTTAAATATATTTTTGTTTTTGATCTTGAATACTCATATGGATGTGGAAATAGAAGTTAGGGAAGTGAATGATTTTAAGGGGACATTATTCAGAAACTGTTGTCCTCATGAGAGATAAAAGAATGATGATAATTTTATTCATATTAAATGAAGGAAGAATTATTTTTTTTATGAGAGTGATGATTCTTGTATAAGGTTAACTAAGTATGGTATTGATTAAATACAGAGAAAAGAGTGCATGATTGACCATTTCATTAAATGGATTAATCCATATCTCTAAAAAAAACTAGTATCTAAATTTCATATTGTATGATTAATTTGAATTATTCACTATAAAAAAGGATTTACTTCTATAAATATTACATATTTAATTGAAATAGAGAGAATAATGGGTCATTTGAACTCCAAGAAAAAAAGAATGCATCAGAGAACAAGAAAAGAATGAAAAAATTTCATCTTTTGAAAAGTACAGAAAAAAATCCTGAAAAATGATTGAATGGAATGGTATTTTGATATAAGTATTGTGATAAGGTTCATACGGATCATGAATTCCCATAGAATAAAATGATCAATTCTGTTCAATTTTTCAATTATAATGAAATGGAAAATTATTCAAACCAACATACCATGTGTAAAGGGAATGTACCACAAAAAACGGAAATGACGGAAGGAAATACATATGTGACCACTATTGAAAATTTGGATGTTCCTAATTATATATTTGATGATACTTTAATCATTTATTCAAATTTATATAATTATTTATTTGATTATGTATCCCCACAGACGTCTATTTCAAAATTACTTTCCACGAAAATTAGGTATTTCCCTATTAAATTTCCAAGGGATTTATTATTAAATACACTTACTAGATGTGTCAACACAAAAAGGATGTTTCAAGAAGAATTTATTTTGAAAAAAGAATTTAAATTTTTTTATGAAACATACAAACCCAGATTCTGCAAAATGATTCCATGAACTAGTTTTCAAGATGACCTTCGAAAGGCCTCCCCAAATGATAAAGGATACCATCTAGTATTGGGGAATTAATATCAACAATGGGGAGACTATACCCTATTTATCAAAGTATATGAACAATATAAAAGAAATGAACAACAAAATAATTATATTACTAGAAACCAAATAATGACCAAATGCCATTTTACTAAAACAAGAAATATAATTTCAAAAACTAAACAGTAGATATATTATGCCAAAATATTTTTCAAGTGTCAATATGAAAAGATCATAATTAAAAATGCATTGAATAAAAAAATCATTTCTTAAATCGTATATATTATCCTCCTGAAAGATTCATCCCATCTTATCCAAAAATCACATGGATCATTCTATTATACATTCATACAACCACGAAATCCATTTAGGTACCAATCAGGCATCCTTAGTAGTGTGTCGGTATAAATTAGTATGCCACCTCCAAATGAAATTTAGAATAATATATATTCAAAACAATGAATTCAGTTGAATAAATTATAAATAGAATCAATAAAGTGAATCATTTACATTCACCATATTAAAATTCATTTAACAACATAACATCTAGGTTCTCGATGACACTTGAAATATCATTATCTTCATCATCTTGTATTGGAGTCTGAACCATATCAGAAATTCAATAAAATTAAATAAAAAATGGTCATTCATTTTCAATTTCTTTTCATTTTATAAAATAAATAATTTGAACCATTTTCCAACTTTAATATTTTGGGTCTAGTTCTCCCTGCCTAGGACAATGATGGATTTTTTAGTAGTCACTTTTATCCCATACTCATTTATCATAAAATAAAAAATTGGTCTTTGGAAGTAGAAGAACATGTCCCAGACACGTTTATCAATAAATTTATGAATATTGGATTTAGAAGGAATAGGGGATGTGACACACATGTTTATCAATCAATTCATCTCTATAGGCTATGGAACTAGCAGACAATGCCCTAAAAATATTTATCATACAATTTATCATTTTGAGATTAAAAAGAACCATACCATCTCATAAACATGTTTATTAATAAAATACAATATTAAATGTATCATAACAGTAAATTTTATTCAATATGTACCATCTAATCAAATTTCACAGCCATATCATTTATTTTTTAATTGATTAATTAATTTAGGCAATTCAATCTAATGAATTATCACAAATAATTCAATTAATTAAATAAAAATTTAACTAATCTAATTCAACAGTCACAATTTACCTGTAAATAGTTAAAAAGTTAATTATTGTAAAAGATTTCAATATATTGATATTTCATTGTTCACACAACAAAACATTCATTAAATTATTTTATTAATTAATTAACTCAATTTCACATTCACAAAAAAACCATTAATTTACTCTATAATATTAATATCTATTTAATTAGTTCAATTAGACTTATTTTATTAATACCAATAGCCCATTAGTTAATCCAACAAATATTAATTCAACTTCACCATTAAATTTTTCCAATTAACCAAAATAATTAAAACATAGATTTTAAGAAAAAACAATTTTATTATCATTGAAATTTCTCAATCATAGAAATATTAATCATTACAATTATAAACATGTCATTAAATCAAGAAAATGGGATTTTATTTTAGATCACCTACCTCAATTATTTAATATATAATCACCTAATGGAAATCCAAAATTCTAAATGGATAAGTCAAAACCATGATGAAGAAAATGATCCAAATTTGAATAATAGTTTAAATATGAAATGAATCAGGATATAACCATCCTATAACTAAATATATAACCAAAATGGGATAAACATACATATTATATCTTGTACGAGTACTGAGATAGAGAGAGATTTAAATGGGAAGTGAATACATACCCTAAGAGGTGTAGATCAGAAAATATGGCCTTTTAATCGTGATGAAAATTTTTCGAGAGGAATTGTATTCAATCCATGATCCCTTAAATTTTTAATAAATGTGTTTATATTCGAAAATTGGTAATTAGAGATTATTATCAAGGGTTTGGGATTTTAAAACTAATTTTTGAGGGATTTAATTTCAAAACACACAGTTTCATATACAGGGTGCACCGTTTCCTCTAACTGTACTCCATAACCATTCATGTCACCTAAGGGTGTCACATGGATTCTCCTAAGTAGAAATAATGTTTAAAAAATTGTACACCAACTGTGTGAACCAAACATTCTCAATGGTTCATGGTTGTCTAGGGTTAGGGGAAATTTTGGGAAAACCACGCACCAACTATGCACTATCCCATAGACAATGAAAAAAATTAGATTTTAACCCAATCAAAAACTATATAAAACAAAAAAAATATACTCATCATAAGGAAATTTAATATCGAAAAAATAATAAGACATATCTATAAATGGTCTAGATCTTATAAAATCCCCAAAATATAACAACTCATCCTTACGATGTACTTTCATGTATATCAATGATTCTAAGTCAAAAATATCTTTCCATTAAGACCACTTATAATCTTATCTCTCCCATTTTTTCTCAGGAATATTCCCATGTTTCAACAATACATGAAATAATGACACAATCTTACCATGAAACACCTTCTCACTAAAATCTAACACACATATCAAATTCTCTAAAAAGGACACATCGGTATCAAGATCCATATCATATACATTGATCCCATGAGAATTGTTAGGGTGATAACTCTGACGTTGTGAAACATGAAAAATTTCATGAAAATCACTTTACCCCTATGGAATAGCCAATGGGTAGGCTACCAGTCCAATTGTCTAAAAAAATTCAAATGGTACCCTATGTAAACGTTATGGGTCTTCAGCTTCTATCAATATAAAAATTATTTCCACTCTGATATATATCCATATGTTTATGAATTAGCTTATCTTGATCTGATGTCACCAAAACAAGACTTGATCAGAAGAGCTCTGACTCACTTAATTCCATCCAACATTAAGGTGATTTGCATTGCCAACTATGAAGTGCCTCATATGGTTCCATATGAATATTTTTTTGATAAATATTTTTATATTTTAAATCAATAAGATAAAGATTCTATTACCAAGACAACTCAAATTGTATAAAACATAATCAAAGAATATCCTTAAGAATATATATAGTACATTATTACTTCACATCTATTCGTGGGTTGAATTTCGTTATCGATAAAACCAATTCACCATGATCTTTATGTGAGACCTATAGAATGAGGGAAGTGATGTCTAAGTCCTGGTCTGAAAAAATAATTTGTGTCTCCCTTTTTAGATGTAAAATTTCCCAAACATACAAATTTTTTTTGTACCTATTGTATTGGAATACGTTGAGGTTTTTGATAATAAATTACTTGGACATCTACCAGAGCATGAATATGAGTATTCTATATATTAAGTCCCATATATGATACCAATATCGAAGACCACATATAGAATTTCCACTATGGAGTTACTAAAAATTAACAAAACCACTAGGGGAGGTGTATAATAATGGATTGATATGGCTTAGTATTTCTCTATGGCCATCATATTTTCTAATAATTAAGAAGAAAGATGGACACCATAGGTATTAGATTTATAAAATTCAAATAAATAACAATATTATATAGAATAGGTTCCCTCTTCTCCACATTAAAAATTTATTCAATCAACATCTTGTAGTTTATCATTTTTCAGTGACTGACCTCAGATCTGGGTAATATAAAATTTGAGTAAAGAAGGAATACATTCTGAAGATATTTTTTCAAAGGTGGTATGAAAATTATGAGTTTAAATTAATTCTATTTGGATTGACTAATGAACTATAATTTTTTATGTATCTAATAAAAAAATTTATTCAAGTAATATCTCGATTATTTTTTTGATATATTAATTGATGATATGTTAGTGTATTCTTAAACGTAGTAGGACCAAGAGAGTCACTTGTAAATAATTCATTAGACTCATAGTGTAAAAGAGTTATATGGGGAATTTAGTAATTGTGGATTATGGCTTTGAGCTATTTCATTTCATAGAAATATTTTCTCCACTGATGAAATATCGGCTAATCTCATTATGAAAACGGTTGTCATAAAATGGCATATACTAATGAACATAATTGAGTTCCATAGTTTCCTTACATTAGCTGGTTATAATTTAATATTTTTTCAAAATATTTTCTGATAGACTAAGATACTATACAAGAATACAAGAAAAGGGGATAATTTCTTTTATATAATGTAATGTGAAAAATGAATTGTTGAATTGAAGAGGATATTGGTCAATTATTTTATTTTGAATTTACCATTTTGAAATGATGGGTTTTTTATATATAGTGATGAATTTATTAAAGGGATATGTTTATTCTATAGAAAAAATGATATTGTTATTTCATATGAATCAATTTCATTTACGACTCATGAATATAACAATCTCACCCATGATCATGATTTGGAAGTTATAACCATAATTTTGATAAAATAGTGACTTAATATCTATAGTGAATGATATGATATATAAACAGATAGTAAAAGAATAAAATACATATTATAACTCAAATAGATCAAAATAATGAAATGGTGGTGGATTTATCTACTCAATGATTATGCCTCTTTAATAAACAACCACCTATGAAAGGAAAATAATGGAACAAATACACTGAGTAGGAATGATCATGGATGTTTGACTCAATTGTAGAATGAGATTGATATTATGTTCATAGATATAGTAAATATGGATTTTATAATTATAAAAGAATGGGAGACAAAAATCATTTATCTAATTATTTAAAAGAAATATTTATTGGATGAAATAAAATGTTCATAATATAATGATTATACTTTTCAAAAGAAAATTAATGAATTAATGATTGGATGTTGGCAAATTTTTTTATGATGATGGAATCCTTAAATTTTGAATGAGAATATATTTTCCATGAATATCTATTCTAAAATTGGAATTTTTTATGATTATCATAGCTTGAATTTATCTATACACCACTCACTACGATGTATAAGTATTTGTGGGATTATTTTTTCTGGGGTAACATAATGTAATAAATAGTAGACAATGTATTATGATGATTGATTTTTCAATAGGTAAAGGATGGAGGATGAAAAACTATATGATTCATATAAAATATTTTAAAACCTATGTGTAATTAAGATAATATTACAATATATATATTTTTAGGTCTAAAAAAGATCCTAGAAAGAATGATGTAATATGATTTATTTTTTATCACGTGAATAGACCTAGAAATTTCACCTCAATAAGAGAAGATTTACCCCCAGAATACATTATATGGATCTATAGTAATTTACATATAAGACATCATGGTGCATCAATTTTGTTTATGTCTGATCACTATCCCCATATAACATCAAAATTCTAGAGGATTATTCAAATGTTTTTTGATATTGAGCATCATTAGAATAATAAAAACCATCCTCAAATTAATGGATTGTTAGAAATCACAATTGAAAACATGAAAATTCCTATTGGGGTCTTGGTCACATGATTTTAAAGGTATGTAGGATCATTATTTACCATTGGTAGAATTTTCCTACAAAAATAGTTTCCATTAATGTTTAAAAATGGTGATATATAAAGCATTATATTTAAAAAAGATGTTGTCTACCAAATCATTGGGATTTAGTTTCTGAATAGAAACTTATAGGACTATAATTGATTAGTGATAAAACAAAAAAGACAACAAAGATTTAGTCTAACAATAATTTGTCTCAATGTGGGATAATATTTTATTCTGAAAAGTGGGGGATTGATTTGGAATTTTAAGTTGGACATTGGGTTTTCTTAAATGTTTCTCCAAGTATGGGTGTTATAAGGTTTGAAAATAAGGAAATATGAGGAACCATGTACATCATATCATTTCAAATTCTAAAAATAATTGGAGCTAGGCATTATCATTTGTTAATTACACTGTGTATCTCTAAAGTACATGACATGTTCCATATAACATCGTTATGTAAGTACATTCCAGAACCAACACATGTGCATACTTATAATAAAATAAAAATAGAACACAATATATCTTACTATGAATAATCCATACATATTATTAAAAATAGATATCATTTATTGAGGTATCATATGGCTCGATTGGTTATGGTAATTTAGTGAATTAAAAAAATGGAGAAGGCATCATTGGGACTAGGGGATGTTGTGAAGAAAAACTATTGTCAGGTTTTTTAAAGGTAATATCCATAAAATTTCAAAGTTGATATTTTATATGAGGCAATAAATTAGCTCCATTATATTTCATGGTTTATTTCATTTGAAATATATTCAATCACTTCTATATCATGTGATTCAGGAAACACCATCTTTATATGAAAGATGATACTCTATTAAAATATTTTTATAATATGACAATTAGAAACAAGTTGTTAAATTAAAGTGTAGGGATATGAATAAGTAATTATTAAATATATATAGTTTAAAATAATTCTTTGGTTATGTATTTATTATAAATAAAACATGGAATCATTTAAATGTAAAAGAATTGTTTTCTGAAAACCCTTATTTTTTCAATGAAAATGATTTCGTCTATTATTGAAAACATTTTATAGACTTAATTATTCAGGCATTAAGTAAATTTATTAGAAGAAATTAAAATAATTTTTTAAATCAACATATTAAAATTATATTACGGTAAATTTTGGTGACTTTTATAATGTGTTTTATTTTTCGATGAATTGTGAAAAATATTATTTGTATTGCAATCAAATTTTTAAAAACTATTTTAAAAGATAAAATAATTGTTATATAAGTTTTCCTGTAAAATCAAAAAAATATTATCAAATTTCTCAAAAAAAATCACTTGGAACAATTTTATGTTCAATTCTAATATAAAAAATCCATACTTATGGGAATTTTCTATTTGGAAACCCACATTATAATTATGTTTGCAAGTGTATTTTTTAATTAGATTGTACAAAATATATGAAATCAAATTATAAAACTGGATTATGTATTTTTTATAATAATATGTTATATTACAAAATATTGTTTATTTGGTTTTCAAACACTATGATTAGTAAAATAAGTAAAATTTAGTTACCACGGTTATGGATAAAAATGATTTACCATGTGATTAAACTAAGAAGATGAGTGTTAAAATGAACTACGAAATTTTGAATGACCCATTTTATAGAAACAATTGGCCCTTATAAACAAAATATTTAGTTAATTATCATTTTTTAAATATTTATTCTGAGAAAAAGATATGTTTAATTTTTTCTTTTCAAAAATTCCATACATGTCCTCTCCCCATTTTTTAAAATGACAACTAATATCCTCCAGTCCTCAAACATTGAAAGACATATGGTTTAGAAAATAAATACCCAAATAATTCTATAATTACCACCCCTCATAATATAATCATTTTTAAATGGTTTTAAAAATAAATATAATGTATAATACTTATAAATTAATATAATTATTTATAATATGATAATATTTATTATTAACATGAATCATGAACTTTCATTATTAAACACACATGATAACATAAAGAAATTAACTCCTAAAAAATTAAATATGATAATATATTTTAAAAAAAAGGGATGAAAAATGTAATAAGAATATAATATATGATATTATAAATAATACTAAAGTTATATAATAAATTAATAACCTTATTAGAACCATTATATAAGTGTTTATATCATATTCAATGAAGGGAATGTGTGAGGTGGGTCACTTCATATCAATTTCCCATTATTAGGGCATATTGAAATGTTATGAATACAAATTCTTTTCTAAGGGGTATTTACTACACCATTAACATGTAATATAAATAATAATTAATAATTCATATTATTTTAAGTTCCAATTTTAATTATTTCGTCATAGGATATTTAAAATAAACGTTACCATATGGTAAAGATAAACTTATAACTCAATATCCTATTATGGGGTTATATTACTTCATTGTTGTAGTTGATATTATATTATAATGTGTATAATGACTTTTTATTACATTATGTTGTATTTAAACTTATTTTATTTTGATTGACATTTGATAGACATAATATATTCATTAATTAATTCTCAATTTAATATTATGATCAATTCAAAGGATGTTTTCTCAATTTCCATTTCATTGGGACATATTTGTTAATATGCACATATTCAAAATTCCAATAATATATATAATACCACATTGTTGTATATAAAATGATGAGAAATTTAATTATCATACTCAATGTTTCAATTCAATTTACCCTTATTCTTTAAGTCATGGATATGTATATTACCGTAATTATATTCCATTCATATATTTATTTTTAGTTTGTATGTTTTGTTGACTAACTAAGAATATATTGATAAATTAGTGTTATTTAATTATTGTAAATATGTATTGATAACACCAATTATTATTTATTTTAATAGATAATTTTATATTTGTGTAATGCTTTGGAAATTTAGTGATGGGTTGGGGCTAATAAATATATATCCCCTGATGCACCAATCGGTCTCTGGATACACAATATTTGGGAATATTAAATTAGTTTATACTTATAGTGGTAAATAAAATTAATAAGTGTGTTTATAGTGGAGGTATTGTGATTCTTGAGAGTATCACATACAATTATTAACCATTTCATTAATTTAGAAATTAGTTATTATTATTATCTCTGATATTTTCACAATTATATTATCTATAGATGAATTTCATTCTTGGTTTAATGATTAAATGGAATATGTGTTCAGTTATTTACTATTCCATATTTTTTATTCTGGATTTAATTATGAAACCCAAAATATTAATTAAATTTAATTTGTGTTTAATTATTTATATTTGAATATTTATGATTATGTATTCATTATTCATAGATTATACTATATGAAACCCTTGATACGAATTTAATCTATCCATTATTTTGATTCCATTATCCAGGATATGATGAAGAAATCATTTAATGTGTTTTCATGAACATTGATCAATAACTATTGTTATGTATGATGCCTTATTTTCAAATACCAGGGTAAATGGGTATCATGTATATATGTAGTTCTCCAAAACTAATAAATTTATTGGTACTTTGGGATTGGAGACACTTGTGTCTATACTAATTTAATAAAATATGAACTAGCTCTTCATTACTAGATTTGAGTTTACTAAATTCTAGTTCAACCGTGATCACCTCATACACTTTTCTGAAATACAGGAAATATGGTTCTATAATAGCTTCATCCTCATCAACATCAAAATTATTAGTATGGATGGATCATAGAGGAGATATCATATTTATGTCAACTAGTTTTTTAAAATAATTATATAGAGTTGCGCAAAATTTATTATCCAACACCAGAACCACTGTAGGACTTTAATTATATTCTTCAAATTTTTCTTTAAAATCAATCATAGAAATAGAGACTCATTAGGTACTATATGATATGAATTGGGAGAAGATCCACTATTCTTAGTTTGACAGGCCCAATTATCATCACTATCATCATTTTCTACCCCCTACGGAGTTACTTATATTTCACTTGATCCTGGAATATTTTGAATTATATGGATATGAAGGAATATTTTTCAGAAATATCATCACTTATTTATGTGACATGTGATTCACTGCCACCCATGTTTTTCCTCGATAAAAAAATTCTCTAATACTCTAGTATCATCGAGGTACCTACCTCTATATTCATTTTTATTAGAGGTTAGATGAATGATACAATTATGAGATATAAATGATATAGTAGGAGAGAGACCCAATGCATCTTCAAGTTTTTCCTTTGTTTCAATAATAAAGTAAGAAAATGTTTCTTCTATTTATTCAATTTCATTGTCAACTTCATAATCATTAGAGAACACATAAAATACCTAATTAGGTTCTAGACCATGATACAATTTTTCTATTGTTCTAAAATTATTCTTCATTGGATTTAACATAGCATATATCATCACATTATGTACCAAAAACAAAATTTTCCCATGGGTTATAGTTTTCCTTCACATAATTATATATTTTATGATTTTATGAAAAATGACATAGGATCTATATTTATCCATCTGGAACAAATCCTAAAAAAATCAATTGTGGTGAGATATATTTACGAATGGAATGGAATTAAATATGGGGGTGCACTTATAAAGTGTAAGTATATGTATAAGGTTATATTTTGATAATCATATTTCAACTACATTATTTATCAAAAATAGGAAACTCAAATATTGAATCGTTATAATATAAACAACTATTTTCAATGGAATTATTAGATGTTATATAACATCACTAATAACATGTATTCCCCATTTAATTCCACAACATTAAGTATTTTTGGAGCTATTTCATAGATAAATCCTTAATAGAATTAAAAAACATAGTATGATCAAGATTTAAAAGAAAATATGTATTATTGTCATCATACATTCCTTGAGGAGGAACATTCAATATTTTGTACATGAGTTTTGATTAAAATACTATATTTTCCATATTGGAAACCACTCGAATAATATCCCTAGAATCACCTGAAAAAATCACCTATTATAAAAAATTCAGTGAATAGAAGAAAATAAAATGACACACCATTATCCTTAAACCAATCACACCATCCTTTTATTTGAAATGATAAACAAAACAAAGACTTTTTTGGGTCTTTTTCCCTTTGGAATCCTCTAATATTTCTACACAACCAGACCAATATATAAGGTTTTTGTATTGAGAATATTCCATATAACTAGAGTGAGCTTGATCATTTATAAATATATTTAAATGAGATAAAAACCAGAGAATAAACTTCTAAAACACTCTTCATTCTAACTATCCTTATACTTTCATTCAAAACTCTAGAGTCGTGAATATGGTTTTGAGATTGAATTGGGCTTTGAAAAGTGAAATATGACGAATGATAACATCCAAAACATAAAAAAGAGAAATTGATAATTGATTCGTAGTGATTAGAATTTGAATATTAATATGATTCAATCATTTAGGGGATAAAATATTAATAAAATGAAAATAAATCCTACAAAAATTTTTAATTAAACTGAAAACCCAAATAGACACAGTAGGTTAACTAATTAAAAAAACATAATTTTTATATCCTAAGTAAGTTATAATCAATATCCTTACTATATTAAATTAATTGTTGTAACATATAGGGATTAAATTAGGTTAACTAATTTCATGAATAATTTGTCATGTTACTTAACTAAGCATGTGAACATAGACTCACAATTACATAACATAATTTATTATCTATGTTTCACTGTTACATTAATATAGGTGAAATGAAAACATTAGAGAGACCATAAATTAAATGAAATAATTGAAAAAAATGATGTTCATCACTATTATATAAATAATAATAATTATTAAAAAAATTTGTTGGTTAAAAACTATAATAAAATATATTTGAATAATTAGTCATTCATAACTCAATTTGGACATAATTTAATCTCTCTTAATGAAATGCAATTGAAATAATATCATCTTGCTATTGAAATATTCTATTGAATTATAGAGTGAGGTATATTTTTTGAAAATAATCTAATAATTTTTTTTATCTTTTATGATGATAGTTTTTTCATTAATGAGACACATTATTTTTTTAAATATTAATAGAACATGTATTGTCATAATTTATATAACATAGAAAAAATGATAACCATAGTTTAGTAAAGTTCGTTTCATCCACATAATGTTTTCACAACATCTACCTCTAGATATATACATAGCTTCTTTTGTAGTTTATAAAACCAAATTCTCTTTATTACTGGATTATGAAAATATAGTCCTCCCAAAAAGAATAAATATTCAATATTATCTTCTTATATATACCACACAACAACAATAATTAGCATATGAAATAAAAGGCTTCAATTAAATTCCTCTAGAGTAAAATAATCCATAATTGGTTGTAATGTTTATGTATTTTAAAATTCATTATATAGTGTTCGAATGATATTTGAATTTTTGAGCATGAATATGGGAACACATAAACACATTGAACATAATATAGGGTTGACTAGAAACTAATTTGAGTAAAATTAAAATAATACATCTATAAGTATATTGGTAAACTAAATTTATAGTTTCATTATTAAATAATTTTCAACTATTACTTATTATTGTATCACTAACTTTGGATATATCTATAAAAAACATTTTCTAATATCCTTTATGTATTTTCATTGGTTTAAAACATTTTCATCCTTGATTTAATAGAATTTAAAACCAGTTTTTTATCTCACCCCTAAAACTAATTTCAAATTCGATTATCATGAATTATGTGAATTAAATACACAATGAGTGTTTATTTGATCCAAAATACCAGTAATCAATATATATTTATATTAAAAAATACAATTTTATATTATTTTTTAAATATAGTATGGTATGAAACACATTTTTCTAAACCATATGAAATAAAAAAATAGTTTATGCCTATCATACCATGCTCTTGGTGATTTTTTTAATGATTCAATTATTTTTAAAGAATAAAAAATTATTTTGTAAGATGATGATTTTTAATTCTATATGGTTGATTATCATAAAAATCCTCCATAAAATACCATTTAGAAATGAACTGTTGTCATAATTTATAAACACTATTAAAATAAGATGTGTCATATATGAGAGGGGAATTTTAATGGATTCGAGTCAAGATATTATTGAAAAGGTTTCTTTGTATTCAATACCTATATATTGATAATATCATTTTTGACCAATATATCTTTGTTTCTAATAATTATGTTAGATTCGTCTACCTTATTTCTCTATACCCACTTAGTTCCAATATTTTTTTTCCTTTAGTTCTATCTACTAATTCCTATACATTATTTATTTCTAACATATTTTGTTCTCCTTGAATATATATTACTTATTGTTCATCATTGATTTCAGCATCGATAGTCTTAGGATCATGCAATTAAAAAATGTAATGGTGATCAAACTGGCTTCATAGTGTATCTTGGATTTGACTAGAATTATATAGGTATCCTTAAACCGAATCAATGGGATGGTTTTTCAGAGTCATAATTCTTATATGGAATGATGTACTTGTTTCTTACAACTCTTATTTTTTGTTTATAATGGAAATTATAGTCTCTTATTGTAGATTGATTATGTATATCAGTAGAAAGATTATTTTAATTCAATGTATTATTGGTATTCAAATTTAAAATATCACCCTTATCATTTTCCTATTGTAGGATTGTGTTCATCAAGATAAATCTCATCAAAATTTTCATTGAAATATTCTTCAATAGCATTATATTACTTTTTAAACATATCTATAACCATTACTGGGGGTTTAACAAAAAATATAAATTAATTGATGTCATTTTTTATAAAAATTTTCTACATTATCCTTTGTATTTAGAAATTATACTTTTCATTATAAATATTTGAAAAAATTAAATTTCTATTTTCTATAATTACACAATTCATATGAAAACATTCTCGAGATAGTTACAATATAAACTATATAAATTACATAAATATATGTGTTAATAGCTTCCACCCAAAAAATAGTTAAGTCATATTAAATGATTTTAGTTTTGAAAATTACAAAAATATTTCTATTAATCCTTTTTATAACAAATTTTTTTGAATTGTTTTAGGTTCATAGAAATTGGGAGTGTACCCATGTTTTGTATTTAGTGATCAAAACTATTGATTATTACATTATCATATATCATCAATTCACAAGGTTCTAATCGAATTTATACTATGATTCTTTATATATTTGGAATATATTCATTAGAAAGAAAATAAAATTCATATTTATGAGAAAACAAAAACACCCATGCATATTTTGAATAACAATCAACAATAACATTGGAATATTTTCTTCATCTAAAATATAAATTCAAAATTGTCTAAATAAATTAATGTGATCTAATTCTAGTGGTTGAGAGGTAGATACCTCTTTGTTGAGTTTGAAATATTTTTTTTGTTTCCTCCCCTTTTCATAAGGATTGAACATTGTGTATTTATATAACTCTATGTTTTTTAAACACTTCACTAAACCCTTATTATGTATGTTTTTTCTATATATTAATGTAGAATAATTCCCTATGACGCAAGAAAAATTCCTTATTAATTTCACATAAATCATAAAACATGTTAGGGAATAATGAATCTAAATTAACAGAATATAAATTATCATTTCTTACCTAAATAAATACAAAATAATGTTTATAATCATAAATCTTATAATTACAATACTAAAATTTACCATTAAAACCATCATCAAAAAATTGAGAAATACTACATTAGTTATATTTTAAACAGTACCAAAATAAAACTTTTGAAATATGTATTTATTAGGAGTTACCAATTTTCATTTTTCCAATAATTAATCCTTATTCATTATCTCTAAAAGTGGAATATACACCAACCCCTTTCATAGGAATTTTGAACCTTTAATAGCAATGGGTCATATATGTTGAATTTAGAATATCTAAATACCATGATTTTTACTATATATTTTGAAATATTTTTCATAAGTATAACAAAAAAATGAATTTAGCAGAAATATTTTCTTGGGTCAAGAGAAATTAGAAAATAATGACTTTGGAATCCTAATTTGTTCCACAAGATTACATTCCATATAATTAATCGATTTAGATTGATATTCCTTTTTATGACCAACATTTGTTGAATTATTTTGAAAACTATATATTTCCCAAGAAAATTAATTCTTATTTTTTGACCTCGGAAAAATATCATTTTTTATATTTAATCCCTTAAACACTAGATTCATACCCAATTATTTATTTTGTTTTTTGTTTTTTTGTTTACCTATTATAATATTCAATTTTTTTCTTCAGTAAATAAATTGTTTAAAAAAATTTAATGATCATAAATTCATAGTTTCATATAATTATTAAAATTTAAAATATTTACGTTATTTTTATTTTCTATAATAATATAAAAATTATCTATATCATTTAAAATATATATATTTTTTAGTTTTTTTATATTTAACATTTTACTCAGTCATGGAATTATACAACAAAACAATACTATCATTATATTCTACATTTGAAATTTTTTATTCCTCAGATATATGAAAAAAAATTATTATACAACTAAAAAAGTTTAACATAAATTATAAATTATCTTTTTTATTTTTATCTCTCAGATCATATCTGAGTCACTAGTAATATTTTCAGATTCACTCCATGGGACTTTCTTTACCTTTATTATTATTTTATATTTATCCCCATTCATCTTCTTAAACCTATGCTTCATATAGTTGAATTTTACATGAACATTTTTCATACATTCGTATAAGGTGATATCATTAGAGGATTAATCCATAATCGAATAATTCCTCCCATTTAATATCTTTCCATAATTTAATTTATATTTTGGAAAATGAAAAGAATCATATTTTTATAGAAATCCTTTAATAATCTGGATTGGTGAAATATTTCCAGATTAATTTATATACATCAACTTCACTACCACTTGTACTATTAGGATTGACATTTTACTTTGATTATAAAAATGGTAGATAATCCCTTTTTGGTACAACATATTAATTATTTTAATTTAATTAATATTTATAAATCATAAAAATTCAATTTACCTATTTAAATGGTTGTTTTAAAATTTCACATAACTCTCGAATATAGAATGAATCCCATACGAAATAACCCAATAGACAAATCAAGATCCTTAACAATGGAACATTTTCATCAATATTTTGTCATGTTTAATAATAGTGTATATGATTTCATTGATTAAATAATACATATCATTGGTATATTTGTAACACCCCAAGATTTCATAGTACATTATTTCAACAATGTAATTCAATAACTTGCACAACACACAATATTGGGTTCGAGCGCACCACAAGATTACCAAACTATTTGTTCAAAAGCGGTTATGAATTGTATTAACTGAATATTGGACTATATATAATACTTATAATTTTAGAATCCTTATTATGAGTTCTTATACATAATGTATGAACAAATTAATTTTTTTCAGATAAAAGAAGTATTTTTAAAAAAAATTCAAATTTACCACATTTTAATGGCGACCCTTTTTAAATCAAATATTTGAAACATTAATATATTAAATTTTACAAAATAAACATCTTCTTTAGAATCAGGACATAATAATTTATTTTCAATAAATATTTGGTGTATTTCTGACAACTTTCATATTTGAGTGAATAGTAAAAATAATATATTTTAACTGAAAACAACTTTTTTAATCAAAATAATTTATAATATTGAATTATAAATTTTAATGATTTGGAAGTATAATTAGATTATATTTTTACCATTTAATTTAATGATGGTCATTGTAAGTACTTTACCATTGATATTGGACATAAACCAGTGTCAATATTTTTATAGTTATTATTTCTTAAAAATACACTACTTGGTTGTGACAACGGGAATTAATTTTAAATTAATTATTTAAAATTCTATATTTTGGAATCAAAAAATTAGAAATAATTTTTGAATTAAGAATATCAAAATTATATTAGGGTTCATTTTTTGTGTTTTTCTGAAAACATTAAATTTTTTATGAATAGTGAAAAACACTGAGTTATTGTTTAAAACTGAATTTTTATTTAAATAAATATTTATTTTATTTAAATTTATTTTAGGTCATAATATATAAATAATACCTATATAAATTCAATGTAATTCAATGGAGTCATTTTATAACAATTTTAGATATATAGAAATTTTATCAAACTGTTTACCGTATTTTACCCACCTCCTAGGAGCATTTAAAAATTTACATAAAACATAATTTTACAGCTTCTTTGAGTTAAATATTTAAAATCATAGAGACACAGATAATATCAAGGTGTAAAATGTTATTAAATAAGATTAACATAATTTTTGGTAAATAGTAACTTTTTACTTTTATTTACCACAGTTAAAAGTAAAAATATTTTAATCATGGGTAAAAAATGATATTATTATTACCCTAACACATTTACTAATTCTATTGGAGATGTGTAATTAGACCAAAAACAACCTTAGGATTAAAATATTACCCTTTAGGTCCACTTGGATTAGATTAAGATATTTATTATTAATTTATTTAAAGAATAGTTAAAAGAGTTAAAATCTACATATAATAACTAAACCATTTGAAATATAGGGTTATACATATGATAAATTAGACTATAAATATTAATTATAAATATAAAAAGATTTTCTACATAATGGTATCTCACTTATAATTTTTAGAGGTAAATAATTAAATTTATTAGTGACACAATTATGATGCAGTAATTATGTTATTAATGAACGAATCAAATAAATGGTATTATAAATTTTACAATAAATACAATTTCAATGTTTTTATGATAGACATGAATTTTATATGTGAATATGACATGTTAAGATTGATTTAATGTATTTTTTTTGATGTAATCAAGCTGGAATTATTTTTTCAAAAAAATATCAATGAGTGTCAAAATTGAAATAAAATAGTTTTAAAAATAAATATTATATTATTACATGATATAATAGTCCCAAAACACTAATATTCGGCCAGAAGACATATATAATGATCAGTGTGACATTAATGAACAAATTGGGTTTCTATTGGCATTTTATAGTATGTTTATTAACCATATAATATAAAAATACAAGGAGACATGGTAAATGTCAAACTATTTAACTAAGAGTTAAATATAAATGTTATGGATAATATGGTAACCTAAATATGTATAATACCTATTGGTTGAGTTTTTTCAACCCATCCCCACCTTAGATTTTAAATAATTCATTTTTGAGCCATTAAAAATGGAATATTATTTTATTATAAAATAATATTTCTTGTTTTTCTTGAGGTGTCCCTCACCCCTCTTATATATGGGAACTCCCCCTGCTCTCTAATTAACACCATCAAAGCCATTTGTATTGGCCAAACCCTACCTAAATATCCTCCCAACTATCCTAAATTTATGCTAGAGCCCTTACTTTTCTCATAAATCCTACCTATAGAGCCCTTTGGATCAAATCAAAAGTTAGAATCTGAAGGAGAGGTAATGATTTCACCACCCTCTTTCAAGATCTCTTATTCATCAAATTACTTTTTCTTTGATGTTTCCATACTAAAATTAGAAATAAAGTATATTTTATATACTCTAACGTTATTATAAATATGGAACAACTATACTCATTATTCTATCCATCCTATGAATGATAATGTTACCATGCATGCATACATATGGCTTACCGTCTCCACGCTGTGGTGTCATTTTTTATTCAACACTATATTATTTCGATGTATATAATGATGACTAATATGTATATCAATAAGGAAAATAACATGCTAATTTCATTGTAAAATTTATATACCATCTATTTCCACATCATTATGGAAATTATATTATCGCTCGTGCGTACATACGGATTAACATCTCCATGATGCAATGAGATTCATTTCCACGATCACCATTCATCGATGATTATTAAAATTTATATTACTAATATGTATGTAATATATGAAATAATAATTATAATGGAGCTATATAAATATATATATATATATATTTACTTACATATATATTATTCATTTAGTTTAATTCAATACTATATGAAAATGGAAACAACGTTTATGCGTACGTATGGACTACCATCTCCATAAACGGTGTTTTTCATTTCCCATATATGTATATTATACATATATATATTATAAATATATATTATAAATAAATCATGTTTTATATTCTGGATGTATTTAAATCATAGTCTATTTGACACAATTAATAGTATCAATTTAAAATATGTATGATAAAGAAAGCGATTATTACACGAAATATAAATTTAACATGGAAATTATTATTAAATGGGTAGTATAATTTCATAGATGAATCATGTATGATAACAAAAATATTAATATGGTTCTGGTATATTTTAAAAACATACTATGATATTCATACAGGATTTAAAACATACCCTTGACTAAATGAATGTGCAAAGTAAAGGTTAATTTCCCAATCACTTTATTATCTGAGGTTGCTTTTACATAAGAATATACTAGGACATATTTATTATCAATGTCCATGTTTCATAAAATAGTATTCCAAGGGATTCATTTATGGGTGTTTATATTAGTAAATCATTTTAAATGTATTAATTAAATATTCTTCTAAACCATTCTGATTATTTTCCATGATTTCAAAATGGTTTTAAGGATTTATTTAAATGGACATGAATTTTCTAAAATGTAATTACTTTCAAAACACTTAATGTGGTACGGGACACTTTGATTCAAAAATTTATTTAAATTTCTTCCTTTATAAATTGTGTGACTTTTTAATGTTTTCATTTAAAAGGTATATTTCTCACAATGAGTTTTACAAATCATATTCATCTATGTCAAAATCCATTAATATATTATAAACATGTTTGATGTTGATTTATTATGATACAAATCTGTCGTATTGTAATGAAGGTTTTGTTATATGTTTGACTATGGATGTTTAATTTTTTATATCATTCATGGTTTATTGGTCACGTATTGATATTTTGTATGCCAGTTTTAATACAAATGTTTATGTTATCCTTAATCCTTCTCATATGAGAAATACATTGGACTTAGTATGTGACGGGTGGAGCTCATTATATCTCCTCGATGCATCAGTAGGTCCCACGAGACAAACTAATGTCTTGGCATATGGCCTTTTAAAATATTATTTGTTGTCTAGGCACAAGGCATAGACTATGTGGTTATGATAGTCTGGCATTATGCATTCTATCATTATGAAAGTGGCTATTGATATTTCTTGTGATTATTAAACTAGTAGAATATCCATGTTAACATGTAAAGGCCATTATTTTATTGAATATTTTCCATATTATGTTGAAGTTTTTTCTTAAAAATAATTTTATTTTATTATTATACATTTCCTGGAATGTTTATGCTTATTTATGAATGTTTCCAGTATATTTTTTTCCTTAATGAGCATCTAAGCTCACCCCTTTCTATGTTTTTATTTTCTCAGTATTCCAAGAAGTGTATTATGATTGATAAATAGGGTTATTCTAGGGGATTAATGGCATTCTCAAAGGATAATTTATGTTTTATTTTATTTTCTAAAGTGTAATGTAACATCCATGTAGGTAATCTATTTTCAAATAGTACTAATCTGATCGGTCTTTCAGGACTTGATTCCTTGTAATCATTCAATATATTAAAATAATGCACTAACTTTGGGTAATTCAGGGTGGGGAGTTACAGTTGGTATCAGAGGAATTTTAGAAATAACCTTGGAAACTAGATTTAGATAAACACCGATTAGAGAACATTACCCTAAGATAGACTTTGAGGATTAGTATAGAATAATTTCATATAATTTTGGTAATGTAGAGATTTTGTGAGTTTTCCAAGAGAATTCATACCTATCCAGATATGAGAATGTACATGCAGCTCTAGCATTAATGTACCTAGGGGTGAAACCCAAAAACACAACTTTGATCTAAACTCGAAAGGGAACTGTTGCACAGAAATGGGCCTTGCTGCACTCTTGGTTATGAAACTGCTGGGGGATATACTTTATATAATTCCCAATTTCTATACAAATCATTATGAAGGATTTACGAGTATATATCTCCTCAAAGAAAATATTTTTTGGAGTATATCTATAAAATGTTCAATTTATGTTAGGTATTTTACAAGTTTGGTATTATTCATTACAATTCATAAACTGGCCTATTTGTATGACATTGATAGAAATGGTTCTCGGTAAAAGAAATTTGAACTCCAGCAATACCTATGATCCAAAGAGTAAAAAGTATGATATATTTCACAGTATTAAGGAATAATTTAGAAGGTAAATAGTCTCTAATGTATTCTTAACATATGTATAAATAATATCCTATGTTAATAATATAAGTAAATAATTTTCTGAGTCCTATGGCTTTGAAGGGAAGTAAGAGAAAAAAATGATGGAAGTGAGAAAGAAGGATAAGGGGAAGAGGGAAATGTAGGATTCTTCAATATGTGATAAATGTGGAATGAATCACCTTGGAAAATTCTTGAAGGGAATGAGATTTTGTTAAAAGTGTATTGAAAACGGAAACCAAGTACTTGATTGTAAGGGTAATAAAATGATCTCAAATGTAAAATTCTTCATCTGCAAGGCGTTGAGACACTACGCGAATCCATGTCCCATTCATAAGAGTATACCGCAATTGATGTTATTGGATAATAATCAAATTATGATTCTACCTCAGATGGAAAGGAATTATTAGTGTTATTGTGATGTTATTATAGAATTATTTCATTCTAGGGTTGTATCAAAAGTATATTGGTTACATTGATTATGGATATAAATAAGGATTGTACTGCAATACTATTTTATTGAGGATTTGAGATTATATGGTTCTATTAAAGGTGACTTAATAGTAAGCTACACTTTCTGGAAAATTCATTGTTGAAGGAAAGGTAATCCTTATTAGGTCCAGATAATGAGGTTGTAATTTTGAAATTTGATATGGTTTATTTTGGTAATTCATGATGTTGTGTTGTTGTAAAAGAATACATGATTAAGGCATTCAAATGTTATTACCTGGAAAAAAAGATCCTCATTATGTTTAATTTTCGTATAAATTTTGGGCTAATTGTTTTGATATAAGTATTTTGGATAATTCTAAATTCTAAAATGGATTATGTTTGAATTTGGATATTGTTGTTAAGGTTATTTTTGGATTTCCATAAAAAGGATAACCCGAAGGTCATTCGTCAACCAGTTGCATCCGGAAATGCCGTGAGACTTGAACCTGCAACCGAAGGGTGATAAGGGTGTATCACATACCACTGACCCATGTGATGTCCTAGATTGAATAATGTAGTTTTTATAATGGGCCTAGTAGATGAATTATAAATTCATTTTTTGGACCCCAAACGAATAGGAAAAATAGTTTATTTTTTTATGTTCTACTATCTTTTAGAGTGAAAGATGAGTTTGTGGTGGAAATTAGTTAAAAGATGGAACTCTAATGGTCACGTATATATATATATATTTCTCTTATTCTATGATGAAATAAATTATTAAAATTTAGGTAAGGCATATTAAAACTAAAAATGTTTTATCCTAATACCTTTTGTTTTTTTGAACCGATGATATTTTTAATCATCATAGATTGATGGCTTTGAGGCCCTCAATTCTACAATTGTCTGTGACTGATGACCTCAATCACTCCCTATAAATAATTACATTTTTCCAACGAGTATGTGTCTATAATTCCCACCAATATTCTCCTAATTGAGATCATAATTTGGTGGTTACTTTTTCATTCCCCTTTTCCTATTATTAAGAGTAAATTTTATTTACCCAATTTCTGAGGTGGGTTTTCCCACAAAGGTATTTTCTATTTTGATCCTTTTATTTTCGAAAAAAAAATTTCAAATAGAAAGGAAATAATTTATTGAAATATGGAAAATTTTAACAACCCAAGATTTCCTATTACGTTATTTCTTCAATGTAATTCAATAACTTTCACTACACAAAACACCGGGATCGAGCGCACCACAAGATTACCAAACTAGTCGTTCAAAAGAAGTTATGAATAATATTAATTGAATATTGAACTATATATACTACTTAAAATTATATAATTCATATTATGAGTTTCATAGACATAATGTAGAACAAATTCATTTTATCAGATTAAAGAAGTATTTTTCATAAAAAAAATACAATTTTACCGCCTTAAAATGGTGAACCTTTATTAAATCCAATATATGAATATTTTATATTTTCAATATGAAAAAATAAACATATTATTTATAATTGGGGAAAAATAATTTAGTTTTAATAAATTTTTGGTGTTTTTATGATAAAATTCATATTTGGGTGAATAGTGAAAAATACTATATTTTAACTGAAAAAAAAATTTTAATCCAAATAATTTATATTGTTGAATTATACATTTTAATGGTTTGGATGTTTAATTTCATTATATTATTACCATTTAGTCTAATTATTGTCATTGTAAGTAATTTCACTTTGAAATTGGACATAAACAAGTGCCAATCTTTTGATAGTTATTATTTCTTGAAAATACGCTTCTTGGTTTTGACGACGAGAATTAATTATAAATTAATTAATCCAACTTATATTTTTTGAAATTGGTAAAATATAATTCATTTTATAATTTGGAATATCAAAATTATCTTAGGATGGATTTTTTGTATTTCTCTTAAAAAATTCATTTTTTGATGAATAGTGAAAAACACTAAGTTATTGTTTAAAACTGAATATATTTTAAATAATTATTTATTTTATTTAAATTTATTTTAGGTAAAAATAGATCAATAATACCATTATAAATTCAATTTAATTAATTGGAGGTGGTTTATTATAATTTTATATTTTTAAAAATGATATCAAAATTTTTACTGTATTTTTCCCACCTCCTTGGAGCATTTGCAATTTTACCAAAAACACAATTTTACCCCTTCTGGGAGTTTAATTTCAAAAATCTGAAAGACATGGCTAATATCAAGGAATAAAATGTGGTCCAATAAGATACAAATAATTTTTTGTAAATAGTAATTTTTTTCTTTTATTTACCATGGTTAAAATTAAATAGGGTAATTAATGGTAACAAAATGATATTATTATTACCCTAACACATGTCTTAATTATATTGGATAAATGTAATTTAACCAAAAAAACAATAGGGATAAAATATGACCCTTTACGTCCACATGGATTCAATTAAGACATTTATTATTATTCTATTTAAAGAAGATTTAAAAGAGTTAAAATAAAATTTTAATAAGTAAAAAAAATTTAATATTGGCTTATACATAAGAAAAATTTGACTATAAATATTCATTAGAAATATAAAAATATTTCCTTAATAATGGTATTTTATTTATAATTTTTAGATATTAAATAATTAAATTTATTAATGACACAATGATAATGTAGTAATTAAGCTGTTATTATTTTATCAAAAAACCAAAAAAAGAGTGTCAATATTGACATAAAATAGTTTTTAAAATAAATATTATATTATTAATGTATATAATAGTCCTAAATATCTATGGTTCAGCCAAAAGTCCTATATATTAATTTATATGACATTAATGAACAAATTGGGGTTTGAAGTCATTTTATTGTAAGTTTATTAACCATATAATATAAAAATACAAAGAGAAAAGGTAAATGTCAAACTATTTAACTAAAAGTTAAATCTAAATGTTAGGGTTAATATTATAACCCAATCCTATCTAAAACCTATTGGTTGAGTTTTTTTCGACCCATCCCCACCATAGATTTTAAATAATTAATTTTTGATCCATTAGAAACTGAAAATTATTTTATTATAAAATAATATTTCTAGCTTTTTCTATGGTTCCCCTCACCCCTCTTATAAAAGGGAACCCCCCTGTCTCTAATCCACACCTTCAAAGACATTTGGATCGGCCAACCCCAATGCAAATATCCTATCAACTATCATACCTTTATTTTAGAGGCCTTCCATTGGTACGAAATCCAACCTAAATAGCCCTTTTGATCAAATAAAAAGGAAGAACCGGAAGAAGAGATAATGATTTCACCACCCTCTTTCAAGTTCTCTTATTATTTCACTTAATCTTTCTTTGTTGTTTCCATTCTAAAATAATAACTCTAGTATCTTCTATATACTGTGATGTTATTATAAATATTTCATGTCACACCCATGAATTTTTTTAAATTAATTATTCATTTATATTCCATTCCTGAATTTTTTTGGGGGCTTACCACTCATTTTTGTGAAAATGGTGGGTTTTGAATATTTTCACCAAATTGTGAGCCCAATTCCATATTTAAAAACAAATTTCATTTCTTCAATTAGTCCTTCAATTTTGAATTTTTTTTACACACTCCACATCCCAATTGGAATAACCTGATATATTAAAATCACCATTTCCCATTGGACCACATAGAAATCCAATATCATTATCGATTTGGGATTTTGATTAAGGTAACGGGCCTCCCCGTAGTCCCATTTACCGCATGAATGTTTTTTTAAAAATATTCACATATAATTATTTTTATGTTATGTTCCCATGATCCAACTCCCTATCAAAGCCAATATCTTTTGGATTACCCCCATTATTTTTTTCGCAATTTTGGAGCTCAGGTGAACCGCGAATTAGGGCGATCTTTCATACTCTTTCTCAAATCGACCAGATTTGATGAGGTAAAATGTATCTTTCATGACTCCTTCAATTTTCATCCTTTTCCCCCATTTCAGTCCCCACATGAAATAATATGATTCCTTAGAACCTCCATAATAGTTTTGGGTACATGGAGATTCATATTTTGGTGTATTGGGGCCGATTTCGTCACGATATTTCAAGTATGAGAATTCCTTCTTGGATCCTTCCATCCTCTTGTAGTTTTATTTCCTATTTCTTGAAGTTACTCATTTGTAGAAGTTGGGTTTTGATCCTAAGGTCTGATTTGGTATCTTTTGGGTCAATTTTTTTGGTCTAGTTCTGGATTTTTATTCTTTGTGGTGTGGTGGTGGTGCGCTTAAGGGTTCACACCATGTTTTAAGGGTTTCGACTCATAAGATAGATGAATCCAAGTGTGGCCATATTATGATTAGCCACCATTCTTGGATTATTAATTTATCTTGTTTATAATCTGTTTTGTTATCTGTTAAAATAGATTTTTATGTATTTGTTTAACCATTTAATTTTTTGTTGGATATTAGCTTGAAATTGGGTACTTTTCATGTGAGACTCTTGGGGTAATGTTTGGGTTCAGTTTATAACATATGAATGTGATTTATTAGTCATTAAAGTGGATTAGAATTATGGGGTTTTAATTACTTCTTTACATGTTGTCCCTGAAATTATATTTCTGAATGACTTTAAGGTATAAATCATTGTTGTACTTCTTGAATGTGATTTGTAAAAACGTGTGTTTTTCATGTGTATCATTTTGGTATTATTAGATTTATTTTTATAACACTTGGGGGTGGTTTAATAATTGTTTTAGGGATGATAATTATGTTTTGGATTGGTTTTTGTATGATTTTGTTCTCGAATGATGGTTTTGAAATGGGTTTAGTGTGGAAACATTTGTTATACCTATTGGGTTTATTTTATAAAAATTGCAAATGTTTTATATGGTTGAAAAAAGTTGGAAAAGGGTGTATATGTAAAGACCCGTAAAATTCAAGAGAAATTTTTTCTTAATTTTCTTTGAAATTTTACAAGAACGCGGTTTCAGACAGAACATGATTCTGAGGCCCGGAGTGCCCAGAATTTCTTTCTGAAGTTTATCTTGGGTACGTTCAGTGAATGAACGAGCGGGTTTTTCTAACTTTTGAACCGGTGCCCGGAATCGAATTCTGAGGGCACCGATGGAACAACAACACCGATAATTGTGTAGGAACTCATGTTCCGGAGTTGGGTTATCACGGGTGTGGAAGATAAAAATTGTGGAAGTTAATTTATTAATATTCTACAATTATTATTCTAAGTGTTAGTTCTTGATGGAAATTGGGTAACCACCCAACCTCCCTTGGGAGGTTATGAGGGTGGTGGGGCCCACACGAACCCCACCCCTTCATATCCTCTATCCCCTCTCAACTCCCATTAAATGTTGATAACATAAATTTACTTAACTTATGGAATTAATGTGGTGAGTTAAATTTATGTTTTTGAAATTCAAACCCTTGAATTTTCATAAGGTTAAGTTGTGTTAATAAATTAAGACTTGGGCTTATTTTATTAATGTTAGAATTTATGCCACGTTGAGAGGATTTGGGAAGCGTGAAGATCTTCTTCCTCTCCAACGAAGAACATCTTCGACGAAGAACGTGAAGAACACCCCGGACTCTGACAGAGAACACCGTTCTTCAATGAAAAACATCTCCGCCGAAGAACGCAGAGAAATTCTCCAATGACGTTTTCTCTTCGGACGCACCTCGACGACAACAGAATCGACGTTCGTTTTCCACGATGCCCGACCTCCGCGACGCTCGTCTTTCACGGCATGTTGACGTGCACCGTTCTTGAAACCGATGTAGGGGTTTTATTTATTTATTTTGTTCGTGAATACCAACTTGACGATCTTCGTGGATTAAAACCAATAGTTATCGAATAACGCGAGGGGGGGTCAGACCGCACAAACACAGCCGACCATCCTACTTATTTTCAAGTTGGTTCCTTTGTGGTTTGGTATGGGAAGACGTGGTGTCATCGCACCATGCGGAATCATGTGAAAGGAAATGTGCAGCGCTGTTGCGTCGTGCCATGGAAAGAAGATCAAGCACGTGACGTCGTCGCGTCGCGCCGCGAATTAATACAAGGACGCGTTGCCATCACGCCACGTCGGAGACACCAGAAAATACCGTGGTCGGTACCGGGGCCGTGGCAGAGGGGCGCGGCGCCGTCGCGCAGCGCCGGACGACAAGGGCCGTGGCCGGTTCCTGGCCGCGGCAGAGCAAGGTGACCGGCGGCCGGACCGGGCTGCCGGCGTCAGAGCTGGAAGGGGACCGGCCATCGCCGGTCCCGTTGGGCAGGAACCGGCCGGCCATATCGGGCCGGCCGGACAAGGAGGATCCAGGGGAATTAATTCCCCCGTCTGGATATAAATATGGCCCCAATTAAGGGGCCGCAGTTACAGAAAATCGGGGGGTAGCCCCCCCCCCCCCCCCGCACGAGCCAAAAAGGCTCGGCCGTTTTGGCCGAGAAGCCGACCAGTGCGCCCAACTAGGCCGGACCACGCCAGGCCGGGCCGACCCGGACCCGGGGCGGGTCTACCCGGTTCGGGCCGACCGGGTGGTCTCAGGTCGGGTCGATCCGGGCCTGAAACCCCCATTTCCGGACCTTTTAGGTCTTTTGCTCATAACGTGAGATATGGGCCTCCAAACGACGAGCCGTTAGCGGCGATGCGATCCTTGGATTGAGACGGTCGTTTCGGTATATCGCACTCAAGGTTTCAGAATACTTTGAGTTCGGCCGGGTTGGTTCGTACACGAAACCAACCGGGCCCTCGAAGCGGAAACACTCATATCTTGAGCTTCAGACATCCGATTGACATGTCGTCGACTATGTTGAATTCCTCTTAGTGAGACGGATCTTTTGGGTTACTCGACCCGAGGTTTTCATGCAGGTGGTGTATGGTCGGGTTGGTTTTTCCTTAAAAACCAACCGGGACCCTGGGACGAAAAAGCCAATAACTCTCAGACCTGGCGTCCGATTGACGCACCGTCTGCGACGTTGAGTTCCTGTTGACGATACAGAACTTTTGGATACATCAACTCTGGACTATGTGTCAGTTGATGTATCAGCCTCTCGGCTCATGGAGCAGACCCTCCCGAACGAGCATTCTGTGTGCGGGAACCCTAGTGCTTTCTGCGACTGCTACTATGACGACAACGACTGTACAGAGATCCTCAGTGGATTCGACGGCGACGACTACAGCACTCAGCGATCCTATGTGCATCAGTGCTACCGATCCTGTGTGGGTCTAATCCTGTGTGGGTCAGTGCTCAGCGGTTCTATGTGAGCCAGTGCCTACAGGTCCTGTGTGGGTCTGATCCTGTGTGGGTATTTGCGGGGGTTAATTTCTTACCGATCCTATGTGGGTTTTTGTGGGGGTTAGTACCTATCGATCCATTGTGGGTCCGATGACTTAGATGGATCAGTGATCATCTCTATTGTCTTCAAAAAAATATACATGTGTGAGCTGAATCCTGTTTTATTTACTGTGTGGATTTAGTTGTGCTATCCTGTGTGGATTACGTTTTTCATTCCTGTGTTGAATACGTATACTTTCCTGTGTGGACTGAGTAATACTTGGGCTCAGAGGTTGGAGCGTATTGGAATTGATGACTTAGGTATATGTATGTGCATATACCTAAGAAGTGTCGGTTGTTACTTCGTGATTGTATCTTTCCTTTGTGGTTTATCCTTTATGGATTTTGGAGACCTTCGGGAGTCTCGAGGTCCCTACAGAGTAGCTTATACTCACCCCTGCACGGGTTATGCCCACAATATGTTGTGTTGGATGCAGACGACAGACAGCGCTGATCGTGGTGGAGGATTGCTGATCAGGACGATACCTGGAGGTGGACCACTGGGCAGGACGTACTCGGAGTGGTAGACTGGAAAAAGGAGCAGTGGAGGCTTTCTGTACCCACCCTTCATGTGGGATTCCCAATGGACAGCTTGTCGGTGCGTCATTACCTTTCAGTTGTTATTTTCCCTTTTCGAGTTGTACTTTACATTCAGTTTGGGATTGTATACTGGCCCACTTACTTTTCCACACTTACTCTTGTACCAGCTTTTACTTAGTGTTTACTCATACTGCTTGTTTACTATGAGGTGTTTGTTTATTTTTCAAAGGCAATGCATTCCCTTTTTACCGGGATTTACGCCTTGGTGCTAGTCGCCAGCCCCTGGCCTATAGAAGGTGGGATTTGGGTAGTCACGGCACGGGCCCCGAGGACGGGTCGTGACAAATTGGTATCAAAGGTGGTCTGTTCTACCACAAACTCTGATCTTTCTTCTATGGGAAGCAATAGTGTTAAGTGTATTGAGTGTGGTTATCAGTCCAGGGAGTCCAGTGTTCATGCGGCGGCCGACGTATCCATACACCAGGACCATGGCTTCTGATTTCTAACTTAATGCACGAAAACATTGATTGCATGTTTATTTCATGTTTTCTTTGTGATTATTTTGTGTCAGCTCACCAGCTATACTTTTCTGACTATGGCACACCTGTTTCCTTTTCATGAAGGCCCCACAATGGTAGCTAGCTAGGGTTCCGAGAGTCGAGCGTGACGACAGCCCAACGAGCGACGAGGCCTCGGTGCAGGGCCCTTTGTCAGCAGTGGCACCGGTGTTATCCCTACCCACCGAGCCACTGATGCTTCCAGCCCCAACCGCTGATGATGCACGTCGCCATAGTGCACTGCATGAGTTCCAGCGCCATCGACCGCCCAGGTTCGGTGGGTAGACGGACCCCCAGGCAACCGAGGAATGGTTGGAGGCAGTGGTGAGGGTTTTCAGGTAAGTGAGGACACCAACAGACCTCATGGTGATCCTCGCAGCGAGCCTACTTCACGCTGTAGCAGGCAGATGGTGGAGCTTGATGCTCCAGGTCCACGATGAGGCATCTCTTCTCTCGATGGACTTTGAGAGCCTCTTTCTCTTGGAGTTCGTCCCAACCACCCTCCGTGCGGTGCGCATCTAGGAGCTTTTTCAGCTGCGGCAGGGCAGCATGACGGTCGCCCAGTACTCGGTGAGATTTACTGATCTCTCGCGCTACTCTACAGACATGGTACATGACCCATTCTTCTGGGCCCAGACCTTTGAGCATGGATTGAGACACGATATCAGGGCATCACGGATCTCCCTCAGCATTCCGACTCAGACAGAAGTACTGGAGCGAGCCCTTTTGATCGAGAGATTTCTTGCTGACTCTACACCAGCGCTGAGACCCACTGCAGGATGACACATAGTAGAGTCTTCTGAAGCAGGTAGTCGATGGATGAATCTTGGGTCCAGGCAGACCAGACCCTCAGGCATACGACCTCAGGACACTGGCTCAGCAGTGCGGGGCACACAGCGTGGATCCAGTCTTTTGAGATGCAGACAATGCTACTCGTGCTGCTGGCAGGGCCACATGGCTCATGATTGCCCGACCCGCCGTGCCGAGGAGCATCAGACGATTGAGGGACCAGCGAGGCAGAGGCAGAGGTTCGACCATGTCGGTCCGTAGGGAGGAGGCGGACGAGGAAAAAGAGATGGCCGACCAGCAGGTGGTGGGCGATGCTTTGAGGCTCTACCACCACCACCACCAGGAGGTCCACCCCGACCACAGGGAGCTGGAGGGCAGAGATAGGCACACCTCCAGGAAGCAGATGCCTACGACCATGGCGTGCCTGAAATGATTCGAGTTACGATCTGTGTCTATTCCACCCATGCTGCAGTACTTATAGACACAGGAGCGAGTCACTCTTTCCTACCCGCTGCCCTTGTTCGGAGCTCGGAGATTCCGACAGAGCCGTTGGCTCGATCCTAATGGCTAGAGACTCCTACGGGAGCAGACTCGACGATTACGCACTGGTTCCAGTAGTGTGAGATTACTCTAGGAGGCGAGAGCTTCGGCTGGGATCTTCTTGTAGCGGCGTCGAGGCCTTACGACATCATCTTGGGCATGGATTGGTTGTCTATGGTCCACACACAGATTGACTATTTTAGGCACAAGATGCGATGTGTATGCACCGACGGGAGAAGGTTCACCTTCACCGGTGAGTAGGGAGCCTTAGCAGCACAGGATGGACTCTCTCAGAGGAGAGGACATCCCATCACTCATCAGTTGGCTAGCCTCATCCTAGGAGAAGTTGACGTGCAGAGTCCTGGTTTTCCTGTAGTGGTGGATCAGTTTGCGGATGTTTTTCCTGACGATGTTCCAGGGTTACCTCCTCACAGTGAGGTAGACTTTATATTGACTTGTACCATGGGATAGACCCGATATCGACTCCGTCATATCGGATGGCTCCCGCCGAGCTTCGAGAGCTATGGGTACAGTTGGAGGACTTGCAGGTTAAAGGGTTCATCTGACCTAGTGTTTCACCCTGGCTTCCCCGATTTTGTTCGCCAAGAAGGCGGATGGGAGCTTGCGACTTTGTGTCGACTATCGTTGCCTGAACCAGGTGAATGTGAGGAACATGTATCCGCTACCGAGGATTTATGACCTCTTTGATCAGCTCAAGGGATCACGGTGGTTTTTGAAGATATACCTCAGTTCAGGCTATCATCAGCTCAGTGTTTGAGACGAGGACGTGCAGAAAACGGCCTTCAGATGTCGATATGGCCACTATGAGTTCTTGGTTATTCCATTCGGTGTAACACGTTCTCCAGCAGTGTTCATGGCCCTCATCAACAGGATCTTTCAGCCACACCCCGATCGATTTGTTGTTGTCTTCATCGACGACATTTTGATTTACTCGACGACTGAGGAGGAGCACGTCTACCACTTACGGGTTGTACTAGACACACTCTGAGAGAACGAGCTTTATGGTAAGCTATATACGTGTCAGATCTTGATATGTGAGGTCCACTTCTTGGGACACTTCATCCTTGAGGCGGGAGTTGTAGTGGATCTTGCGAAGATCGAGGCAGTGTTAGCATGGGAGCCACCCAGGAGCGTGAAGGAGGTGCAATGTTTCTTGGGTCTAGCTGGATACTACCACAGATTCATTCCAGACTTCTCCAGAGTTGCGACACCACTCTCAACTTTGACTAAGATGGGGAAACCCTTCGTGTGGTTAGACAGTTGTCAGCAGAGCTTCCAGGAGCTGAGACAGAGATTGACCGGCGCACCTATCTTGAGGTTGCCTGAGGAGGGAGTAGGGTACGTAGTCTACTACGATGCATCAGGGAACGGACTCAGATGTGTCCTGATGCAGGAGCGGGAAGTGATCGCCTATGGATCACATCAGTTGAGGCCACATGGGAAGAACTACGCTACCCATGACCTAGAGTTAGTACCAGTGGTCATCGCTCTGAAGACATGGCAACACTATATGATGGGCGAGCACTTTACAGTCTTTTCTAACCATCAGAGTCTCAGATACATCTTCTCTCAGATGGATCTGAATCTAAGACAGCGGCGATGGCTCGAGTTCCTCCAGGACTATGACTTTGAGATAGTCTATACTCCTAGAAAGGGGAACGTGGTAGCCGATTCTCTCAGAAGGAGGACGGGCATTCAGCTACTTGAGGAGGCGACAGAGAAGCTAGCCTCTTTGCAGATATCCTTCGTGGATAGAGATGGGGCATCATTTCTCCAGTCTCTCACAGTCACTCCTCCACAACTATAGTGGGTCAGAGAGGCACAACGTGGGGATGCTGACTATGAGATATGGCATGAACAGATATCCATAGGACATGCACCTGATGGTTTCTCCTTTGTAGCATAGCATGACGTCCTTTTCAGAGGACGTACCTTGGTACCAGTTGCTTTACGGGAGGAGTTGCTGAGAGAGTTTCACACTTCTCCTTTGGCGGTACATCCTGGAGTGGAAAAGATGTACCAGGATCTCAGACAACAGCACTGGTGTCCGGGCATAAAGAAGGTTGTGGCTGAGTTCATTTCTCGATGCCTCACCTGTCAGCAGGTGAAGGCTGGGCACCAGGTACCATCAAGCTTGGTACAGCCCTTGGAGGTCCCACTATGGAAGTGGGACGGGATATCTATGGACTTCATGACTGGACTTCCACGCACTTACAGAGTTCACGACTCCATTTGGGAAATTTTCAACCGACTCACCAAGTCGGCTCACTTCTTACCTATCAGAGAGCAGGGCTCAGTTGAGATCTTGGTATGACTTTGTGTTCAAGAGATTGTACGGCTTCACAGTTTTCCATCTTCTATTGTCTTCAATCGAGATTCTTGCTTTACTTCCCGGCGTTGGAAGGGGTTGCAGGAGGCGTTCGAGACGCAACTATGTCTGAGAACCACCTTTCACCCTCAGACGGATGGTCAGACAGAGAGGAACATTCAGACTCTCGAGGAAATGCTCCGTGCATGCGTCCTCGACTTCGGTCGTAGCTGGGAGGACCACCTACCCTTGGTGGAGTTCCCGAAAAACAACAGATTCCACTCCACCATCAGGATGGAACCATATGAAGCGTTGTACGACCGACCTTGTAGATCTCCTGTGTGCTGGACAGACCATGGGGAGTCAGAACTTGTGGGACCGGAGATGGTCCAGGCCACAATAGTGAATGTCCATGTAATCCAGGAGCGGATGAGGACATCTCAGAGCCGGCAGAAGTCATATGCTGACAGGAGACGGAGGCCATTAGAGTTCGAGGATGGCGACCACGTCTTCTTGTGTGTCTCACCACGACTTGGAATACAGAGATTTGGCTGAGGCGGCAAGTTGTCTCCACACTTCATCGGACCATTCCAGGTCCTCAGCAGGATTAGCTAGGTGGCTTATCACCTGGCTCTACCACCTTAGTTGCACCGGGTGCACGACATCTTCCATGTATCTCAGCTGAGGAGATACGTGCATGACCCGACGCACATCATTGACCATGGGGAGCTTGACGTTAATGATGGGGAAACTTTTGCGGAGGTCCCATTGGAGATCGAGGATTGACAGGAGTGGGTCCTATGTGGACGGTCGATTCCTCTAGTACACATCAGATGGAAGCACGGGAACCTCCAGGAGAGCACTTGGGAGCGGGAGGCTCAAATGCGTGCTCAGTACCAATATTTGTTTCCCTAGATTTCGATGTATCTTTACGGGGGCGTAAAACACTGAGGTGGGAGTAATGTAAAGACCCGTAAAATTCAAGTGAAATTTTTAATTAATTTTCTTTGGAATCTTACAAGAATGCGGTTTCAGACGGCACTTGATTCTGAGGCCCGGAGTGCCCGGAATTTCTATCTGAAGTTTAGCTCGGGTACGTTCATTGAACAAACGAGCGGGTTTTTCTAACTTTTGAACCGGTGCCCAGAATAGAATTCCGAGGGCACCGATGGAACCACAATGCCGGTAATTGCTTAGGAACTACTATTCCATAGTTTCGTTATCACGGGTGTGGAAGATAAAAATTGTAGAAGTTAATTTATTATTATTCTACAATTTTTATTCTATGTGTTAGTTCTTGATGGAAGTTGGGTAACCACCCAACTTCCCTTGGGAGGTTATGAGGGTGGTGGGGCCTACACGAACCCCACCCCTTCATATCCTATAACCCCTCTCAACTCCAAATAAATGTTGATAACTTAAATTTACTTAACTTATGGAATTAATGTGGTGAGTTAAATTTATGTTTTTGAAATTCAAGTCCTTGAATTTTCATAAGGTTATGTTGTGTTAATAAATTAAGACATGGGATTATATTATTAATGATAGATTTTATGCCACGTTGAGAGGATTTGGGAAGCGTGAAGATCTTCTTCGTCTCTAACGAAGAACATCTTCAACGAAGAACATGAATAACACCTCAAACTCCAACGAAGAACACCGTTCTTCAACGAAAAACATCTCCGCCGAAGAACGCGGAGAACTTCTCCAACGACATTTTCTCTTCGGACGCACCTCGATGACAACAGAATCGATGTTCGTTTTCCGCGACGCCAGACCTCCACGATGCTCATCTTCCATGGAACGTTGACGTGCACCATTCCTGAAACCGAGTTAGGGGTTTTATTTATTTATTTTTTTTATGAATACCAACATGACACTCTTCGTGGATTAAAACCAATAGTTATCGAATAACGCGAGGGGGGCCCAGACTGCACAAACACGGCCGACCCTCCTCCTTATTTTTCTGTTGGTTCCTTTGTGGTTTGGTATGGGAAGGTGTGGTGCCGTCGCACCACGCAGAATCATGCGAAAGGAAATGCGCGCCGCCATCACGCCGCGCCGTGGAAAGAAGATCAATGACGGGATGCCGTCGCGCTGCGCCGCAAATGAATACAAGGATGCGACGCCATCGCGCCGCGTCGGAGACAACCAAAAATACCACGGTTGGTATCGGGACTGCGGTGGAGGGGCACGGCATCGTCATACCGTTCTAGACGACAAAGGCCGCGGCTGGTTCCGGGCCGCGGCGGAGCAAGGTGACCGGCGGCCGGACCGGGCCGCCGGTGTCGGAGCTGGAAGGGGACCGGCCATCGCCGGTCCCCTTGGGCAGGCACTGGCCGACCATGTCGGGCCGTCCGGACAAGGAGGAGCCCGGGAGAATTAATTCCCCCGGATAGACATAAATACGACCCCAATTAAGGGGCCGCGGTTACCGAAAACTAGGGGGGCAGCGCCCCCCCCCCCCCCCCTGCACGAGCCAAAACGGCTCGACCGTTTTGACCGAGCAGCCGACCAGTGCGCCCAGCGTGCAGGTCACCGAGCCGGGCCGCACCCAGTGGGGTCAGGCCATGCCAGGCCAGGCCGACCCAGACTCGGGCGGGCCGACCCGGTTCGGGCCGACCGGGGGGTCTCGGGCCGGGTCGGTGCGGGCCAGAAACCCCCGTTTCCGGGCCTTTTCGGTCTTTTGCTCATAACATGAGCTACGTGCCTCCAAACGATGCGCCTTTAGTGGCGATGCGATCCTTGAATCGAGATGGTCGTTTCGGTATATCTCACTCAAGGTTTCAGAATACATTCAGTTCAGCTGGGTTGGTTCGTACACGAAACCAACCGGGCCCTCAGAGCGGAAACACTCATATCTTGAGCTTCGGACGTCCGATTGACGTTTTGTTGACTTTGATGAATTCCTCTTAGTGAGATGGGTCTTTTGGCTTTCTCCGCCCGAGGTTTGGATGTAGGTGGAGTACGGTCGGGTTGGTGTTTCCTTAAAAACAAAGTGGCCCCTTGGGACGAAAAAGCCAATAACTCCCATTCCGGGCGTCTGATGGATGCGCCATCTGTGACGTTGATTTCTTGTTGACGATAATGAACTTTTGGATACATCAACTCTAGATTATTTGTCAGTTGATGTATCAGCCTCTCGACTCGTGGAGCGGACCCTTCCGACTGAGCTTGCTGTATGCGGGAACCCTAGTGATGGTTGCGTCTGCTACTGTGTTGATGACGACTGTACAGAGATCCTCAGTGGATTCGACGACGACGACTATAGCACTCAGCGATCCTATGTGGATAAGTGCTACCAATCCTGTGTGGGTCCGATCCTGTGTGGGTCAGCGCTCAGCGGTTCTGTGTGAGCCAGCGCTTACAGATCCTGTGTGGGTCCGATCCTGTGTGGGTCATTGCAGGGGTTAGTTTCCTACCGATCCTGTGTGGGTCTTTGCGGGGGTTAGTACCTATCGATCCTTTGTGGGTCCGATGACTTAGATGGATCATTGATCATCTCTATCATCTTCGAATAAGTATACCTGTGTGAGCTGAATCCTGTTTGCTTTCCTGTGTGGATTGTGTTGTGCTATCCTGTGTGGATTACGTTTTTCTTTCATGTGTGGAATACGTATACTTTCCTATGTGTACTGAGATGTACTTGGGCTCGGAGGTTGGAGAGTATTGGAATTGATGACTTAGGTATATGTATGGGCATATACCTAAGTAGTGTCGGTTGTTACTTCGTGATTGTATCCTTCCTTTTTGGTTTATCCTTTGTCGATTTTGGGAGACCTTCGGTGGTCTCGGGGTCCCTACTGAGTAGCTATAATCACCCCTGCACATGCTACGCCCGCACTATGTTGTGTTGGTTGCAGACGACAGACAACGTTGATCGTGGTGGAGGCTTGTGGAGCAGGACGGCACCTGGAGGTGTACAACTGGGCATGACGTACTCGGAGCGGTAGGCTGGACCGAGGTGCAGTGGAGGCTTTCTGTACCCACCCTTCAGGTGGGATTCCTAGTGGACAGCTCACCATTGCGGCTTAACCTTTCAGTTGTTGTTTTCCCTTTTCGAGTTGTACTTTACTTTCAGTTTGGGTTTGTATACTGGCCCACTTACTTTTCCGCACTTACTCTTGTACCAACTTTTACATAGTGTTTACTTCTACCGCTTGTTTACTCTGAGGTGTTTGTTTAATTTTCAAAGGCAATGACTTCCCTTTTTACCAGGATTTACACATTGGTGCTAGTCGCCAGCCCCTGGCCTATAGAAGGCGGGCTTGGGGTAGTCACGGCATGGGCCCTGAGGAAGGGTCGTGACAGTATATGTACTGTTTGGGTGATTGTGTTCACTTAATGTGGGTTTACGAATAGTATAGTGGTTATTTGAGATGTCAAACATTTTGTTGAATGTTTTATATATTGATGAAATGTTTTAGTAAAATGTGTTTTGTGTCCGAAACACGGGTGTAGGATTTTTTGTGTTATTTTATTGATAAAATGAATTTTGAAGGTGAGAAGGGTATTATGTGACATGTTTTTGGGCTATTATGTGAGTTGAATACCTTGTAATATTTTTATAAAATCGTTTAAAGGATTTGTTGAAGTGTTAAAGAAATGTCAAAAGTGTTGTGGGCAACTTTGGTGTTGGTATGATTTCAAAACGCATTTAAATGAAAAAGTGTATTTTGTGACTTTTGTGATGTACGTGTGGACTATTTAATGAATGTGTAATGTGGAAGTGATATTTTCATGTGAAAATTATATTTCATTCTTTTTTGAACTTGTTTGAGCATAAGAGGGAAACCTGGGTATCTAGGTGGGTGGACGTGTACTAGTATGCTAGTGATCCTGTGGGGTGTGGCCTCAGTTTGAATTATCACGATTGACACATAAAACTCTAACTAAACTATGATGATGATGATTATTGGGGACCACTAGGTTATGGGTATGCTCCCTACTAGTGGCTCATGCACGAGAACGAATATTTGTGACAGTTACTTTCACCGAGTTACGATGTACCTGGGACCCACAACGAGCTAGTTCCTAGGGGTTATTTCCCATTTCTAGTAATAATTAGATCCTTTGTACATAATGTTGTTATATGGTATTTTTTTCTGGAAAATTCACTATCTTTGGTATTTATTTTTAAATTGTTGGTCCTTTAAAATTTTCCCACATGAAAACTGTTTTAATTTATTATTGCTTCCTTTAGAAAAATGTACCAAGCATTTATTATTAACCAATCATGTAATGCTTTTTTTCATGAAATGTTTATCACATGGTATATATTAGTGGTGGTATCCTACTGTTATTTGTCTCACACCCTACTTACACCTTTTTGTGTAAGTAGAATTTCTTATTTTATGTCGCATGTTTGGGTACAGGTTTTATGCCTTCGGTTTGGGGTTTTAGCGGTCCATCGTGATGTAGTGTCATGGAGATGGCTTGAGGGCGGTGCCTCATTCCATGTGGAGGTTCTTGGGCTGTCATTTCGTGGGTATGTACCTTTTTAATGGTCTCCAAGCTTTGTTTAAAATTGTGTAATTCAATTCTGAATTTTATTAAAAGTTGTTTTGGTTTGAAAAATCGATATTTGATTTCTTGGATTTATTTGTTGTTTTATGTATAAAAACTCAGGTAAATAATTCACAATTTTACGTTTTTGATACCCAGGAACTTGTGAAAGCCTGTTGGGATCGAGAACGCCCTTTGGGACTTGCCATGGGTCTGGTTGGGTGCTGGTTTTGGCGGTGACCATATTTGGTTCTTGACAAAATGGTATAAGAGGAGGTTCACTCTATTTGAGTCATGTTATTTGGGAAATAGTAGGGGTATTTTGGAGTTAAGATTGTCAAGACATGATATTACGGTTATTGGTAGTGTTCTTGATCACCAAACCTCATTACGAAATTCAATTTTCTAGGGGAATTTAGGATTTATCTATGCCTTTTGGTTTTCATGGTCTGATTATGATTAGGGGAAATGAAAAGAGAGTTGGGTTAATGTTCTTAGTGAACTCACCAGGTCTGGAAATCCATGTGGATCCTGGGATATTCCCTATAACACTCTCTATGATGGTTAAGTTTTTGTAATATGGATGCCAACCATATGTCCAAGTCACCCACTGAAACTAGTTTCCTCTCGCATTGTTTTGTGCTTTAGTTTTGAAATCATGGAACATTGGTTTTAAAGTGACTTGGTTTTAATAAGCGTAATTATTTTGTGAAATTATTTTCAAATAAAGATTGAATGTCTTGATTTATTAAATAGTGGAACTGAATTTTCATAATTGTTTTGAAATGGAAAATAGTACGCTTACACCACTTTTGAATGCTGGAACCATATTGAAGTTGTTTTTCAAAAGTGTTTCCAATAATTATATCTAAACAATTAAAGGGTGTTTTAATGGGATGAGATGTTTTAGAATTGATGTGAATGAATTATAAGTGAGTACATTTCTAAATGGTTTTGTCCTTATGAAAAGTTTTGTAAGATGTGAATTGGGATTTTGTTCTCATTGTTATCAGTTTTGAGAAAAAGGTTGGGTTGGTTGACCATTTAGTTTTTGAAAAGTGGAAAGAATTATTGTTTTATCCTTTGGTATTTACTTGAGAAACCAAATTCATGGGTTTATATGGGATGATGGATGGTTGATGGAATGACTAGATTTGTGTCGGAACGAATATGAGGAGGGTGCATGGTGTGGCATAGAAACATGAATGTGTTAGGCCCATGGGGTACCATTGGTTGATACACTAGCCGTTGTACCGTTGGTTTTCAAAGAAATGTTTTTATGAAAAACATGGTGTCTACGTGAATTGTTTTCGATGGTTTATATTGTGTGTGTTTTTTTTAAAATTTTTGATGTTCTGGGATGTTTTTTTTTCGAAGAACCCCTCCTGTTCAAACTATGTTTGGGGTTTTTGTTTGGTGGGTAAGTTGGGTAGAAGGACTGATTAGTAGTCTCCTATGAGATATGATTTGGGACTCAATTATTGTAGTTCCATTAATGATGTTGGATCTATTTTGTGGCATGTTTTTACCAATTGACCCACTTGGTTCGTTCCTTGGGTTCTCCCATTGGATAAGGTATGCCCCTATTTAGGGTTAGTGCGAAACTGAAGTGAAACCCAGATTGTTTCGTCATTGGAAAATCATCCAGTTGATCAATGTAAGGAATCTTTTCTTGAGATTTGTAGAATGAGTCTATGTCATTTAAATTCTTGGTTTTTTTAGATCCTCTTGTTTGCAAAAGAGTGCTCATGGAGGGTTGAATGAGACCTTAGTTTCTTAAGCTACAAGATTTGTCGAAGGTGGTAGTTATCTGGGGTTGTTAGTATGGATGGTATCTAAGAGGGCCTCTGAGTCCTTCGTAGTCTCTTCGAAGAATGGGTTTATGTTAAACCACCAGTGTGGGAAATCTAGCCCTAGGAGGTTGTTATGGACACTTTCTAGAATGTTTTGTTGTTTGTGGATGTATTATAAGTGCCCCTCCTTGTATTATTTCTATCAGACTCTTTGGTCATGTTTGGTGACACATTGTGATGTCACATCCTCGTTTGATTGTAAAGGAGAAATTATAAAATATTTTGTGAGTATCTTTTTTCAGAAGTGTTCCTCATTTCGGGAGATCTCGAAATCCTTTTTTTAGAGGATGGTGTTTATATGTGTCCTTTATTTTTATTGTTTCCAACCTGAAGAAACTATGTTTGATGTGGGTGCATCCTCCAAACCCTTATTTAAATGAACTTCCAAGTTAGGGTAAAGTGAGTTTTGATGTGTGATATGTCTTGGTGAACCCATCTGGGATTGCCTATAGTTGTTTGTAGCATCGGAAGAAGAAATTCTATTTGGGGTTTCCAAATACTATCTGTGAGGCCAAAGATGCTTCAATCATTTTAGCTCTAGCCATAGGCCCCGGAGAGAATATGGAACGTTTTTAGGGGAAATCCCAGTGTAGTTCTTAACCTTATACAACAAACTGTCCATAGAATCATAGATGGGAATAATTTAAACATTTGGTGTTGTCATCTTGCTTCTGTTGTTCCCATTTGGTTGATAGAGGTGGAGGGAATCATCCCCATGTTATCTCCCAATGAATTTTTTCCCCTTTGGTTTCCTTTTGGTTTGGGGGAAAGGTTTTGGATTTGTCAAGACATGTTGTGTGCACATTTAGTAGTAACCATTCCCCAAAAAACAAAGTAGGTGTAAGGGTCCACAAGGATAGCGCATAGATTCCCAAACTACACGGGCTAACCATGCGGTCGTCCCAACTCGTTTTGTTTTGGGGTCTTTCTGTGACGGCCCATTTTGGTCAGTTAAGATGGTTGGTTCTTATGGTGGGGAGCCCATTTGTGTATCCATCTAGCAGTAACTCACTTTTTTACATGGTCTTGGCTTGGAAGCGGATAGTCTCATTTGAAGCTATATAACCACCTACATATTCCTTGGGTAAACGTTGGGATTTGTGAGTGCACAATGGTTTGGTTATATCAAGGTAAGTGTAACCTTGTTTGATGTTATTGTTTGTTTGGGTAAATTTTTTGAGACCTGTTCAGAGAGCATTTTGTAGTTTTCTTTTAGGATAAAGCCAAATGTGCTTGATTATTTTATTAAAGAAGTATATGATTTGGTTGTGAAGTAATCCTACCCTAATTAATCACTGGAGGTGTCTTGGCCTTTTGGGGCGTAGCATAGTAAAGGAGTCCATTTTTGCCTTTCAGTTGGGTTTGGTTTTTTTCCTTTGTCCTTGATGTGGCCTTCCATGGGCAGAAAGTTTTGTGATGGGGAGAATTGTCACATCCCTGAATTTTTTTTAAATTAGTTTTCCATTTATTTTCCATTCCTGATTTTTTTGGGTATTTAACACTCATTTTGGTGAAAATGGTGGGTTTTGAATATTTGGGCCAAACCGTGAGCCCAATTCCAAATTTAAAAAAAAAATTCGTTTATTCTATAACTCCTTCAATTTAAACTATTTTATACTCATTACATTTTTTCAATTGGAATACCTTGATATATTAAAATCACCATATCCCTTTGGAACACATATAAATCCAAAATCATGATGGATTTTGGTTTTCGATTAAGGTAATGGGCCTACCCAGAGGCCCATTTCTTGCTTCAAATTATTTTTTAAAATTTTTCATCTCTCAATAAATTTTTTTCTATTTCCTGTGATTCATCCTCCCTCTAAAAGCCAATATCATGAGGATCACCCCCATTATCTGTTTCGCAATTTTGGAGGTAAGATGAACCACGAATTAGAGAGATCTTTCATACTCTTTCTCAAATTGACCAGATCTGACGAGGTAAAATGAATCTTTCATAACTTTTTCAATTTTCATCCTATTTCCCCCATTTCAGTCCCCACATGACCTAATATGTCTCATTAGAACCTCTATAACAGTATTGGGTACTTGGAGATTCATATATTGGTGTATTTGGGCCGATCTCTTCAAGATATTTCAAGTAAGGGAATTCCTTCTTGGTACTTTCCATCCTCTTTTATTTTTATTTCCTCTTTCTTGAAGTTATCAAGTCCAGAAGTTGGGGTTAGATAATAAGTTATGATTTGGTATCTATTGGGTCAATTTTTGTTGTCTAGTTTTGGATTTGTATTCCTTGTGGTGCGGTAGTGGTGCACTTAATGTTTCACACCATGTTTTGAGGGTTTCGACTCAAAAGGTAGGTGATTCTCTGTGTGGCCATTTTATAATGAGTTATCTCGATTGGATTATTAATTTAAAATGTTAATAATCCGTTTTTTGTGTTGGTAAAAGAGTTTTTGATGAATTTGGTTAAACATTTAATTTCTAGTTTCATTTTAGCTTGAAATTGGGTACATTTTATGTGAGACTCTTGGGGTAATGTTTGGGTTTAGTTTATAACATATGAAAGTGATTTATTAGTCATGAAAGTGGATTCCAATTATTGTTTTTTAATTCATTAGTTTCATGTTGTCCTTAAAAGTAGGTTTTTTAATGAGTTTAAGGTGTAAAGCCGTGTTGAACATATTGAAGGAGATTTGTGAAAACATGTGTTTTTCATGTGTATCATTGTGGTATTATTCGATGTATTTTTATAAAACATGGAGGTGGTTTAATAATTTTTTTAGGGCAGAAAATTTTGTTTTGGATTTTTGTTGGTATGATTTTGTTCATTAATGAGGGTATTGAAATGGTTTTAGTGTGCAAAAAATGGTTATACATCTAGGGTTTGTTTTATAAAAAGTAAATATATTTTATTTTGTTAAACAAAGTTGAAAAAGGGTGTATATATACTGTTTTGTTGAGTTTGTTCACCTAATGTGGCTTTTTGAATGGTAAAGTCGTGATTTGAGTTGTCAAACATTTTTTTTGAATGTTTTATAAATTGCTGAGTTGTTTTACTAAATTGTGTTTTGTGTGAAAAACACGACTGTGTGATGTTTCATGCTAGTTTATTGATAAAATCAATTTTGATGGTGAGAACGGTATTATGTGACATGTCTGTGGGCTGTTATGTGAGTTGAATACCTTGTAATATATTTATAAAATTGTTTATAGGATTTTTGGAAGTGTTAATAAAATTTGAAAAGTGTTGTGGGAAAATTTGGTGTGAGTATGATTTAAAAACACATTTGAACAAAAAAAGTGGATTTTGTGACTTGTGTGATGTACGTGTGGGCTGTTTAATTAATCTGTGATGTGGAAGTGATATATTCATGTGAAAATTATATTTCATGATTTGTCGAACATGTTTTAGCACAAGAGGGAAACATGGGTATCTAGGTGGGTGGACGTGTACAAGTATGCTAGTAATCTCATGGGGATTGGCATCAGTTTAACATAGCAAGATTGATGCTTACAACTCTAAATAAACTATGATAATGATTATTATTAGGGACCACTTGGTTATGGGTATGTTCCCTACTAGTGACTCGTGCATGATAATGAATATTTTTGATGGTTACATTTACCGAGATACGAGGTACCTAGGACCCACAACAAGCTAGTGCCTAGGGGTTATTTTACAATCCTAGTGCTCATTAGATCTTTTGTACATACCATCGGTATATGGTATTTTTGGCTATAAAATCAATTAGCTTTGGTATATATTTTAAAATTTTTGGTCCTTTAAAATTTTACCACATGAAAGCTATTTTCATTTATTATTGCATCCATTAGAAAATTTTAACAAGCATTTCTTATTTACAAAACATGCGATGCTTTTTGTCATGAAATGTTTATCACATGGAATCTATTAGTGGTGGTATCCTAATGGGAATTCTCTCACACCCTACATACACCATTGGGTGTAATTAGACATTATTATTTTATGTCATAGGTTTGGGTACAGGTTTTATTCCTTCGGTTCGGGGTTTTAGCGGTCCATCGTGATGCAGTGTCATGGAGACAGCTTGAGGGCGGTGCCTCTCTCCATGTGGAGGTTCTTGGACTGTCATTTCTTGTGTTTTTACCTTTGTAATGGTATTCAACCAATGTTTACAATTGTGTAATTCAGTTCTTAATATTAGTAAAAGATGTTTTGGTTTGAAAAACCCAGATTTTATTTCTTGGATTCATTTGTTGTTTTATGTATAAAAACTTAGGTAAATCGTTCCCAATTTTTTGTTTTTGATACCCGAGAACTTATGCTAGCCCCTGCGGATTGGGAACTCCCTTCGGTACGTGGCACGGATCAGGTCGGGTGCCGGTTTTGGTGGCGACCAGATTCATTTTGTGACATGTCAAAACTATATTCATAATTCCTTGCATCAAATGATTGATAATGTCACCATGCGTGCATACGTACGGCTTACCGTCTCTACTCTATGGTGTAATTTTTTATTCAACACTATGTTATTTGTATGGATATAATAATGAGAAATATGTATTTATATAATGAAAATAACATTATAATGTCTCTGTAAAATTAATATACCATCCAATTCCACAATTTTATGGAAATGATATTGTCACATGTGCGTACGGATGGATTACATTCCCCACGACGCGATGCGATTAATTTCCATGATCACCATTCATAAATGATTATAAAAAATATATTACTAATAAGTATTTAATATATGAAATAATAATGATATTGGAGATATATATATATATATATATATTTATTTATTTATATACATATATCTTATTCACTTAGTTCCGTTCAATACGGCATGAAAACTGAAACACCGTTTATTAGTACGTACGGACTACTGTCTCCAAAAATGGTGTTTTTCATTTCATATATATGTCTTTTATATATATTTATATTATAAATATATATGATATATATTTATATATCAGGTATTATATTATGGAAGAATTTAAATCTTGGTCGAAGTTATATATTCAATAGTAAAAAGTTAAACACGTACGATAAAGAAAGAAATTATTACCCAAAATATTAATTTAACATGGAAATTATTATTAAATGGGTAGTATAAAGTAATAAATGAATCATTTATGATATATTAAATATTTATATAGTTTTTGTTTAATTTAATAACATAATACGATCTTTATACAGGATGTTAAACATACCCTCGACTAAAGGAAAGTGGAAGGTAAGGGTTAATTTCACAATATCTTTATTATCCTAGGTTGTTTTTACATAAGTATCTACTTGGAAATATTTATTATCCAAGTCCATGTGTCATAAAATAGTTTTCAAAGGGATTCTTTTATGTTACTTTTTACTAAAACATCATTTTAAATGTTTTAATGATTAATTCATCTAAACCATTCTCATTAATGTCAGTGTTTTCAAAATGGTTTTAATGATTTATTTAAATGGACATGAATGTTTTAAAATGTTAATTACATTCAAATGTTTCAATGTGTTATGGAACACATTGATTTAAAAATTTATTTAAATGTCTTCCTTTCTAAATTTTGTTACTTTTAAATGTTTTCATGAAAAGGGATATTTCTCTCTTATATTTTCTCAAATCATTTTCATCTATGTCTAAATCATTTAATGGATTTTAAAATTTTGTGAAGTTGATTTATTATGATACAGATATTCCATATATTATTGAAGGTTTTTTCATCTGTTTGACCGTGGGTGTGTTAGTTTTTATACCATTCATGGTTTACGGGTAAAGTATTGACATTTCTTATGTCAGTTTTAATACGATTTTTTATGTTATGTTTATACCTTTTCATATGATGAATGCATTGGACTTAATAAGAGATGGGTAGAGTAATGCATTGACTATGTGGTTATGATAATATGGCATTATGCATTCCATCATTATGAATGTAGCTATTGATATTTCATGTGATTATTCGACTAGTAGAATATCCATGTGAATAAGTAAATGGCATTATTTTATTATATATTTGCCAAATTATAATGAAGATTATGTTTAAAAAGGCTTTCGTCTTAGTCTTATACATTTCATTAAATGTTTATGATTATTTATGAAATTTTACACTATATTTTTATCCTTTATATGGATCTGAGCTAACCCCTATCTGTGTTTTAATTTATTCCGGATTCCAAGAAGTGTATTATGATTGATAAGAAGGGTTAAGATAGTGGATTAATGGCATTTGAAAAGGATCATTTATATTGTGTTTTATTTTCTAATTAGTAATATAATGTCCATGTATGTAATATATTTTCCAATACTACAAAACTGATATGTCTTTCAGAACATGATTCTTGTAATCATTCCAATGTATTTAAATAATGAATCGACTCAGGGTAACTAGGGTTAGTGAGTTACAATATTCATCAATATTAAATATAAAATTATCATAAATAATAATACATGTTTTTAGTATCACTTAGTAAGAATGATATGTGACATCATGATACATATAATTGGAATCCCAAATTTGATAAGTAGCATCACAATTATATATCCAATTTAATTCCTCATCTCTTAAAGGCTAAAATAAATAATTCATGGGTTTTTAAATTTTATCATATGTATCTTTATAAGGAGTATCATTTTCTTCTATAAATGATTTAGGTTTTACATATTGATCTAAATTTATCAATAAATATCAAAACACGTGCTGTCAAGATGAATGAATGTTTTTATTTTCCACCGGCTGAAATTTTTAACATGAAAAAAATTATACATTTTGGAAGTATATCGTTCAGGCTTATCAGGCATACTAAAAAATTAGAGAACAAATAGAAATTAAAAAATGATATATAAATAAATTATCAAGGTAAAATATAAGTAATGTGTGAAAAAAAGAACTATAAAACAATATCTTTTCTACTATGGATAAATAGTGGGGTGGGAATTGAGTTTGGAAAAACAATTTCTATTTAAAAATAGTTAATCTATATTGCCTAGTTTTTTAAATTAGCCCAGTTTAATAAAAAAGTGAAATATATAATTTTATATTCTTAAAATATTTCTTAAAAGCCCAACCACTATAAATTTAAAAAAAAATTAAACCCATTAACAATTGAAACAAATATAATCACATCAATCACAATAGAAAAAACACGGATTAAAGATAACCATTTGAATAATTAATTTAAAATGTTTTTATTAAGTAATATGTTGATCTCCCAAAAATGTAAACAAAAAAATCAACACGTTGTTGATGTAAATATAATAGGATCAATCTTAATATGACACCTAATCCACCTCCACACATTACATATACTAAAAATCAATAATTTTTTTTAAATAATAAACAGATCAAAAATTGATTGGGTTTTACAAATAAAACTACCATGAAATTTGTCTAGGATATACACATCGTATACTATAATTATATTAATTATAACATGTGAAAGAAATTTAAGAGGGAGTACCCAATACTCTTTAATATAATGAAATAAAAGGTTCTAATAAATATATAATTTAATGTAAACATTGTTCGAAGGTAAAAAAAATATAGAGGGAATCATAATTTGCTAGGCAATAAGTTTAAATATGACCAATCATGTCTTATTTGGATGATAATTTATCTTAGAAACTATACATGAAAATTATTTAGATGAGTATTGTTATAAGAGGTCAAAAAATAGTTTGATGTGGATGTTTACATAGAAGTTGTACATCTGATCATTATTTTAGTGTAAGTCATTTTTTTAATATTTTTTCCTAGAGTGGATCGACTTCTTAATGATATCGGATTCTCTAAACATCTATTAGGGAATGTTTTACATTAATTATCATCATCATTTTTTTTGTTTTTACTTCCATAAATTTGTTGAAACATCTATAAATTCTTCGAAATATATCTGTGGTTGATTAATTATTCCTAATAGATTAATTTTGACATGGTAACATGGAATTTACATAAGCGTGATCAATCTGTCTAGAATTAACTTGAATATAAAATCACTTAAAATAGTAACAATCTTCTAATCACTTTATATTTTCACTTTCTTTTGGTCACTCAACATGTTCAATTGAAAATATCACCTTCTTGTAGACACTTGACATAGTCACTTGAGGTCCCCTAACACAATCTATTGAATGAGGTCACTTGACAAGGTTACATTCTTGTGGTCACATTATTTTCACTTTTCATTACATAATTTCTTCATGTGAGGGGTTCAATTCATTGTCAATAATAAGTATCCATATTCACATTCACTTGAAGTCTTCATGAGGAAGGTTGAATTTTTTTTATCAGTTTAACACATCATGTGGTCGGTTCAAAATACATGGAGTTAGTTAAAGACATACAGGGTTATCATATGATAAATGGTTACATATTTATTGATGATTTATCATGGAAATAAGGTTATTATACCTTTCTCATACTATAGGTTGATATGGTAACTTCAAAAATTATCCATTTATAATTTCATTGGAAAAACTATTTTTCTATAGTAAAAATAACGTTTATTAATAACCTAAAAATGTTGATTTGTGAGAATTAAAATAAATAGTTACTATAATGAGCCAAAAAATATCATTATAGATGTTTTGAATCATGTCTCATTATGGAAATATGATTCATGTCTATCATTATAGACATGTATGATTTATATTCAAAACATGTGTTTGTGTGTGGTTATTTCTATTTATAAGAGGTTACATTCTAAAAAGTGTAAAAAAAACATATATAATGTTATAAAATATAAATTCTTATTTATATTCTAATTATCTACACTATGGTATCTTTTCTAATGGTTGGACATGTGGATGCGATTGTACTATATTTTCCAATAAAGGATTTGAACTCTATTTTTATAGGGGATATATGGGGACCCTTGAAGGGTTGGAGTCGGTATTGTATTCCTTAGTGGTGAAACCCTCTACGGTTATTGAAAAAGGGTTCATGTACACTGAGTTCCATTAAAATTAAATATTGTGTTCTACCATATATCTTCATGGGAGAATTATACTAAACCAAATCATGTAGTTGGGTAAAGGTTGGTAAAAGATTTGTGATTTTGTTATCTTGGATTTATTGGATGTAAGGGTTAAATTGTTTCATAAAATGTGAGAAATTATTTTAGGTGGGTAGGCTTTGAATGATTAGATCATTGGTAGAAATTCATGATTTCTAATTGAACCTCATGTGGTGGGTGGTCATGTGGTTATCCATAGCATGTCTGTAATTCACTATTTTAATAGTTTACAAGAAATGTTCTTTGATTGACTTGTTAGTCGCATGATCCAAGGTTGGATGGGATGCGACTCATGAGATCGAGAGTCAGGATGCATGATTAGGTTGTACAATAGCGTTCACAGATTTGTTTTCAGTAGGATTGGGAAAAATTCAATTTAAGATATTGTGAGTGTGTTCTTGGTGGATTAGTCTACCTTTGCGGTGGTGTATAATACTGCTATGGAATTTATGTAAACCCCATTGTTAATGTGGAAGGATTACACGAGTTAGAAAATTTCTCATTGTTCGTGGATTATTAATTGACCATGTGAGGGATGAGGACCAATGGGTTGGGAGAAATTCTTTTGGCTATGATGGCACAATGTGTTGGAAGCTAATTAATTATATACATATATTGTGGGATGAGATTTGTAAATTGATATGGGTACATTTTTAAATTTGATCATAGTGGTCTTGGAAAAAAGTTTCTGGGTGGGTAGGTCGGGTGAGTATTAACCAAGTGGAGTTTCCCAAGTATAATGACGTGACCAATCTAGGTTGAATTTTGAAGAGTTGTGTAATGGAATCCATACAAGAGGGGATATTGTGCGATATGGAATGGTGTGACCCTCATTGTAGGTTTTTTTGTTTTTAGTGTTTGGTGATAGTGAATGGGTATGCTATTTAAAGCCACTTTTGGTCATTACATATATTAAAGGGTAGAGCATGGGATTTGCATAACATGTTTTGGCTCAATGTAGTGACCATGTGGATACTATCATACGGGGAGAATTGAATCATTCATGGGTGAATAACCATTTTTTGGGAAGGTTCATGGATGTTTTAAGACCAATTGGTCGATGATCGAGGTTTGATAAGGCTTCTAGTCTTTTATAAAATCATTTATAATACAGTTCCTTAGTAAACAAAATAATTTATTTTTAGATTTAATTATTTTTAGAGGTGGTACATTATAATCATGTTTATATTTTAGTTGATGACGTTTAATAGTGAGTCATATTATGGGATTTTTTGTGATCTATGTTATAGATGGATGGAGAGTGTGGGTGATTGGTGATATCATAAATAGAATTTCATCAAGTGTTAGGTTTATACATAGTTGTTTTTGTATGAGAAATTTTGGGATTCCTTGAGGATTTAAGGAATATTTATCAGGATGTGTAGTGATGTTTTGGTATCTAAGACAATGAAATTTTTGATGATGTCATTCAAAGATGGATTGACGGATGTTTTTTTCTTGAAACTGAGGGTTGTAAGTTAGAAACCACATTAAACATGCCTATAGAGCATTTAACGAGGATTATTGGTTGTTAATTCATATTTAATAGGAAATAATTGTTAAGAATTTTCCTCTTTAAGTGAAGTATTATGGTGGGGAGATCCAAAAACGTTTTGATGAATCAATTGACCACCCTTTGGTGTATTATAAGAAATGGGAGTGATTACGCTTTATCATGGTGTTGGAATCGATTATCAGTGGTTGGGTTGTTTATTAGTGGATAGAATATTTGGGTGGTTAAATTTACATAGAGAAACAATATTCTACCATAAGGGATGGAACAAAATGATTCATTGTTCAATTGGTGTTTGTGGTATGTCATAATTATTTGTTGGAGTACTAAATTAGCTTTAAAGGGTGAGTAGCAGTATGGTGGGAATATTTTAATGATTTGCGTCATTATGAGGTGTAAAATTTCAAAGTAATGTTAATTTTTATCCTATAGTTGGCATTATTTCTTAAATTGGGATTCTCATCTAGAATTTAAACATTGCAAAATATCAATGATATTTTTTTAGATATATAAAGAGGACTGATTGGTTATTAATGTGATTGGGTGAGAATAGTGAAGGGTAGTGTGGTGAAAACTAAAACTTCATCTCTATATATATAATGTTATGCCATAATTGATAGAGGTCATACAGTTACATGTCTAAGAGGAGGGTGTTATTCCATGAGGCACAAAGGCACTCTGACACGATGTCTAGTAAGAATAAAAGGTGTTTTTAGTTGTATTACATCGAGCCATATGATTGGTGGGTAACATCATGATGGGGGTTGGGAAATTGGTGGAACCCTATAATTGGTGGTAGTTCCATAATTTTCCATCATATTATATGGGTTTTTTGGATAGTGGGAAATTGGAGGAGGTTAATTTTTCCATCATATCTTCTTCTCCTTAACTCATTTCACCCATGGTTTGGTGTGATTGTTGGTTTATTTCGACAAATATTTTAGGTATATTCATCAAACACCCCATTAATTATTTTTATTCTTTTTTCCACTGATTTGGGATAGCTACTGTACAAATAATAATTTAACTAGATCATTGTGAAATTATTTCAACATGATATGGATTCCATGCTTCCAGGATTGAGGAGATCCAGAAAGGGGAAAACATGATGTAGGTTATGAATTAAGTTTGATTAATGTCTGTGATTAGTTTTTCAGTGATTATAATTATTTAATATATTTTTAATTAATAATATTATATTTTATATTTAACTATTTTTGATTCATTGGATGACATAGGTCCATTTGAACATTGCCCCAATTGGGTGAGGCTATTGTGATATAATCAAGTGGTTAACTCCATGTTTGAGGAATGTGGCCAATATGATGCAATATGACATGTTATTTTATGTATGTTCACTCAAACGTAAATATTTCATGGGTTCAGATACAATGAATAAAGACTCTATGTTCCTGGGAGTATGAAATATGATGGAATTGGGCCTTATATTCTTGGAATAAGTTCCCTTTAGAACTGTATTAAACTAAGATCTCCCGTTGGAAATTCCATCAATGGGTGATGTTTTTGTTTGGATGAAGTGAGTTCATCATAAGGTCATGTGGTTTCAGTGGTAAGGCATAAAGGAATAGGTTGGGTTCCAAGGTATAGGGAGAAATGATTTAGATGATGGGGATGAGTTGTGGTGGTAAAGACAATTAAATTTATCACAAGTGATCAAGACTTTTCTTAAATAGTTTGAAATGTGTGTTTCTAACATCCCACCCCTCTACATTAGCTTGAGGTGAGGATTAATTCCTACTAGTCATTAAGAAACATCCCCAATCCTCCAATGGCTATAAATAAATTATAATAAATTCAATATAATTGTGGGAGGATTTTCCTTTTTTAAAATAAAATAACACAATTAAATATACCATAACCACAACCATTATATGATACGATATAAAAAAGTATTACAACTCATATTTATAGAAAAAATGGAAAATACCAAACTAAAAAATAACCAATATCAGAGTACCAAAGGGTTTGACAAGACTACCAAATTCAATGACTCCAAATACATAACAACATAACTCGCCAATGTTATCTAGTCTCCGACTCTACAATACTTCCCAATGTATCCTGATCCATCTCTAATTAAATGAGATACTTTTCCCATAACTACATCTTAATAAAAATTATCTACAAAAGAACCAAATTTATATATAAGGGGTGATTAATGAAAATCATTCGGTTTTTCCCAAATTAAATCCCTACTCAATCCAGTGAGATTAAAAATGATAGAAAATTTAGATAAATAATTTTATATAATTAAATTAAACAACTTATATCCATATATTAAATTATTTTCATATCAAATCAGTTTCGTAGGACAATAACGAAAAAATAAATCTATGATTTTATCAAATTCAATTAGAATAACCCATTATATTTTACATTTCCACACATAAACCTTAAACCACACAATATTGGAGTGATGATTGCTGGTGGAACTTCACATCTATAACATTTCCCTTGGATGTGGTACTTAACAACCAATATCCATCCCATTAAACACATGATTAACCATTTATGACATTAAAAATACCAAAAAAATCATTTGAAAACCATTTCAATAGCACTATAATTTTATTGAAATCTTTCATCCATGCATCATAACAAAAAAAACATTTTAAAATCATCATTTTAAAATCATGTTACAGATATTACATTCAACCAAACAGCCAATTTACATAATTCCAAAAAGCGTCACTGAAGTGAACTTCCATAAAGTGTTGAACATAAATTTGAGAATAAATTTAATTGAAAAAAATAAATTTGAGATAAATCCTCCACATTAAAATTAAAGGATTAGTGGGTGAAGCCACTTACATCGAATGTTATGGTGAAAACAACAAAATGAAATAATTACTCTGCAAAAACATCTTTGAATAATTAGAAACATGCCTTAGATCTCATTATATAAAATCAAAGATTATATCTACAATAATGATTATAATCCACTGTCATAAATATATCCAAAAAGATCATATCTATGAATCCAAGAGATAAGAGAAGTAGAACTTTGGAAAATTATCAAGAATAGAGACTTAATAATGTATTCGACCTTCAATGTACCCAAATTTCTCAAAAAATCAATCTTAGATCAATGGGGTTATATCTCCACAACATTTTGGGGGAATAAAAATCAATCTAAGATGAAAATGTTGAAAAAATTGGATTTGGGGTAAATCCAAGAAAGAACATGTTTTTTAGGATATATAGTATAACAATACCCACTTAAAGTGCATGGTTAGGAAAATAGTTACCCAATCATATTCTATGAACTATCTCTCCACATTGTTTTGATGGTTATCTGACACGGTTTTAAAAACTATGCACCCAACATGTACTTCTATCTCCTCCACTTTTTAGGATTTCTAAATTGTGACCCCATGGTTTAAACAAACTTTGTTCCAAACCGTGAGCCTTCAAATAATTTCATATTCACCAAGACCAATTACCTATAGGTGATTAATGATTTTTACTAATGATTCTCAAACATTGAACCACCATAAAATCTTCAAAAAATTTCAATAGTCTTCTGAACCCACCCAAACATCACCTAAACACTTTACAGAACTAATATACATTAATTAATGGTTTCATACATGAATCTAGGGGTTGTAATTTCTCCCCACCATTTTCATTTCCATCCTAGAAAAGAATAAAAATATCATCTACCTGAGTGTATTAGGGATACTGATCAACCACATCTTTCTCCTATTCCAACATCTCTTCATAAATATAACCATATTTCAAAAAACAAATTAAAACTAGGCTGGTTATTTTTCTATGAAATAATTTATATTTCTTATCTGTAGTACACACTCTCATATAGAGTAATGAATCATCCGAATCTAGGTTATTTGGATATAATTAAATGACATTGTCATAATCTAGATGACATTTTTTAAACTGAGATACATTTAACACATTATGTACTGCAATGAACCCCGAGGAAAATTTCCACATTTATGCCACCACACCAACTCATTAATTTATTTCAAAATGGATTATGTTTCATGGAAATAACATTCCCTATTCTCCAAAATAATGATTCCAATTACTTGACGATATTCTCAAGATCACCTGATCATTCAACCCAAATGACAAAAACCTTCGAGGATGATATACATATGATTTCTAAGTACTACCATACATCTCCATCCTCTTTCGGATCAAATATATCTTCTATGTGGTCTCTTGGAAAAGGATTATACCAACCAATGATGTCTCAGCTATTTCCACCCAAAAATGTAGAGAACCACATGGACAGTCATACGATGATCCAAAAAGAGCCATCTGTATCGAGGTCTGATATATTTTTCAATAGGATAACACCCGTATCGGTATATTCTCCTCCAATGTAACACAAAAATACATTATTGAAGATATAATTATATATTACAAAAAAATCATCTATTTGGATTTTAAATCCATCAGTGGATGTCATGTTCTACTTATAGTTAACTAAGCCCTAGGGTATTTATGTAAGGATTTTTAGAAATGAAGATTTACCCCTAGATATTTTTCTAATACTATGGAAACTAGTATGCCATTATTATTTATGACATCTCAGATATAAATTTTTGATAGGTATCCCATCATTCTAGATTCAAGCATAGTGATGAAATGGGAATAATTTTGGTGTTGACCCACTATCACCCATATGGAATAATGTTTTCAAAATATTCATGGGAGACATGTTACAAAATCATTGGGTATTATCTCGCATTTCAAATCAAGAATTGTTAATGACTCTTTCAAACCCACATGCCATTGATATTATACATTAATCTTTTGACACATTAAGAATATCAAGAAATGAAATCCACATTTCTTGTCTCACCAACCCATGATAAAATTGTTCTCAATGCCTTATATATGATATATATTCCAGGAAGAAAACCACATCAAAAAAATCCGAAGTCCCATTTATCATGCATCCCTAAATTGTCTCCCCACTATGGTGTTATTACCTCATAGAAACACATTCAAAATTATACTTATATTCCTTTGAAAATATTTTACAAATCTAGAACAAAATAAACTATAATGAAAATTGCATCAGTACCATGATCTTGAATTTTCATGTTCACGTTGACTATCACTAACATAAACTACCATTAATCCAAAACCTATGGTTTATAAATGATCATAAATATTTCAACTTAATGCATCTACCAATGAATTATCTTTTCCAAATGTATACCTCAAATAATAGTCGAATAACAATATATACACATTCCAAATTCATTTTCTTTACTTTGAATCTCGTTATCAGAAAATATGTTATAAAATATTTTGATCTATAAAAAAAGTAAATTTCTCAGCAAAGTTGTAATGACACAACGTCTTCAATTTTTGGACTATAGTCTAAAACAAAAAATTATGGGTTTGGTTTTTATTTTTTGAAAATGTAACTACCATGATTTAAAATCAATAACATGATCTCACTGTATGAGAAAAAATCCCAACCCTGATCCCAATGCATCATAATCTTCCATATACCCATGTCCTTGTTTTGTAAATATCATGATTTATAATTATATAAGGTGAACGTTAGACACATGAAAAAATTATAAAAGTTCTCATTCAATTTTAATGTAAACTTTTTAATAGTAAAATCATTCATTATTGAATATAATTATGAAAACTCCGAAACAAATTTCCAGTAATTACCAGCTAGGCTAAGAAAATTATATTTGTAAATGAAATTTATTTGTAGTTTCTAAATTATAACAACAAATATCTTTTTATAGGTCCAAAGAAAAACCTATTTTAAATATCACATGGATTTTAAAACATACCTCTTGTATCCAAAAATCCTACATTGATAATTTTTCATACAAGAAGTGATCTCTCAAGACTCCCAACAATGTATCAAATTGTTTCCCATACTCAGCCCTGGACATTGAGTACACCAATATTTATCCAAAAACACCACTACAGAATAATCAATATATATATATATATATATAATCAGAGTCATAAATTCCATAAATATTATTGATGAACTCATAATGCCAAAATGAATTACCAAATACAGATAATCATTGTATCTACACCTGAAAGTTGTGTTTAAATAACCTTCTTACGAACTCTCAATTCCATATAACCTTAGATAAATTCAATTTTTGATAACCACAATCCTCCCCTGAATATATTGAATATATCATCAATGATATGAAGTAGATACTAATTAATTATCATAACTTTTTCAATCATACAATAATCCCCACAAGGCTGAAGATGTCTATATTCGTTTTTGATGAAAAATACGGATTCTTCCCACAAAGACATGTTCAACATAATGAACCATTTTTTCTCTCTCTTCCATTTATACATTCAGTTACCTTAATTATCATTGTTCTATCTAATAAGATGGAATGAAAATATGAATGACCCCCAAAAGAAGATCATCCTTAAACTCAACTTTTCATGTGGTTGAAAATTCTATGAAATGTTTAGGAACAAATTCTAAAAAATGGTCAAAAACTATAGGAAAACTATAATTTTAGATCTATCCAATAGATACCATAGTCAATGTTATCAATTTGAATGAGATTTTTCCAAATATTGGTCTCAAAAATCTAATTTCACCATCCTCTACATACTGGTCCCCTCTAATTACCTAATCGAGGCCATCATCAATCATAATATAGACCAATTAGGTATAATAGTGTATTTTGGATTTGAACATTATCAACCAATCCATACCCATGATTAAATCATATACATCTATAACTATCACAATAAAATAACACATTAACTCCCCATTATCTAATGTTATAGAACATTCTATACACATAAATTATCTTCATTCACTTTGAAAAGAAAGAGTTTGATGTTTCAAAGGAAAAGGCATAAACACAACATTTAAACACAAAAATTGAACAACTTGATAAAAAATAAATTAATGGGATACACCCATAACAAAAAATATTGTATAAATATATAATTCATAATAATCCTACCTATCACCATTGATGTGTGAAGTTGATCATCCACAATAGTTTTTTCATCCCCATATAACAGCTTATTCACTGAAATTGGTATTTATTTACTTATAGAAATTACACTTACTGATCATTCAGCGTAGTCTAGGAATCCCAATGGATTTATCCATTCTACTAAAAATGATATTTTTTCTACACATTTCCAATATATGCATTTGATGTCTATAATTCATGATAAGTGTCTCCAACACCCTAAATTGATGTACTACAACAATAGCAATAAAGATTACCCATATAGTTCCTACTATGGAATGATCATGCTGGTTTCATAAAATATCACTTAATAAGATCCAATGGTTTACGTTTAAAACAACATGGATTTATCTTGGGCATAAGTTGAAGGTTCTTTGATCTGACTGTCTAATTTATATCTATCCCTCTACGTTCTAAATAGGTGTCCTCTTCCACTAATTTCAACCATTAGAGTTCCCACCAATACTCGTAGGTATCTACAAGATTATTACACCCATAGCTGAAGAGTTGTCCCTTCCTACCACCATCACTCTATGGACCTTATCTGTAAAATAAATTATACAGACCACATCAATCACTGATAATATTTTCTACCACATCCCCTATTTAATGATTCATGCCTTCAAAGACACAATATAAGAAATTCTGTTGAAAAGTAGATTATATTCTTAAATAAATCAATGTAATATTTCACTATTAAGTTATTCTACATCAAGATGAAAAATTCATTCATTATTTCCATTCTGAACAGGAATGGAAAGAATTACTCATTGAATAATTCTTCAAAATCCTCCCATAAAATTTATTTTTATAAATTAGCCTGAATTTATAAATCCATCCACTGAAATACCTGAACATGTATAATATATTTCCTCAACTAGACACTCATGTCATATAGTGTTCCAAATAAATCAAATATTAGATTCATTTTGTTGAGAGGCTCATATATATATTTTTTGGTTCTGAACAACCATAAAAGATGAGTGGATTCTACTTCTAGAACTCAACCAAATAATAAAACATCCTTGGTTCATCACTTCATTCCCTCTATCCAAAACTTCAAAATCATAGACTATACTATAAACTAGATTTTTGTTCACCTTTGGATTAGGGGAAAACACATTCTCTGTAGAATCATCTGGCTGGTTTCTATAATTCCTATTGTGTGCCATTTTATATAACCAAAAAAATAATGCCATAAGTCCTACTCTCAATTCACTGAATTTTGAACAATTTCAAATTCTACCATGTCATATATCACAATTTTTCATTCAAAAATTCAATATTTTCCTCATACAAATAATTTTTTAAAATTCCACCAATATTTTTTAAACCTATTTAAATATTCCTCTACATTTTTTTCAAAATATAACATTTGAAAAAAATTTCAACAATTTTCAAAAAAATAAATTTTTTTCACCTTATAATTAATCATTACTCCAAATGAAATACTACAAAATATTGGGATTTCATTTCTATAATTAATTTCATGCTCTTACAATTGGATTAAAGGATGAACATGAGATGAAAACTTATATATGTTTTTACAAAACACTTATGTACATAAATCCCTTATAGCATGAATGTTAGACTAAATAGGTTAGCTACACCTTTTAATGCTCTATATTTCAATTCTCGATAATCTTAATCCATTCTACCAACCCTAAGCAAGATATAGTCTTGAAAAAATTTCTACTCCAAGACCAATTAATTATACTATTAGTCCCAAAATGAAAATCATGCTAACTAAGAATGATACCTTTAGTTAGTGAAGGAATAACGAAGATGATAAAACTAATAACATCCACAACACCCAATTAGATTTATTTAAGATGGAATTTATTCTTGTCCTAAAGAGACATCCCCAAGATTACAATGGATGGTAATAAACAGTAAGGACATCAATAAAATTGTGGGGAAATTTTCCCTTATGAAAATATAACAACCATAACCATACATACCATAACCCAAACCACTAGATGATGATGGATATTAATGTAACACAACTAAATGTATATCAAAAATGAAAAAAATTCAAAAATACATCCTAACCAATAACAAAGTACAAAATTGGAATACTAAACCACAAAACTCATCAAATCCAAAAACATGACTCCCTAAATACTAAAACGCTCTATGATATAATACCATAATACATCCTAATGTGTCATTATGCTTAAAAAAAGAAATGACAGAATTTTCCATTACCATTTATAGATATATAATACTTTAAAAATCACCAAATTACAAATAATTGGTGAGGAATGAAACTAGATATGTATTTCCAAAATGACATCCCTACTCATGCCACCTTTATAGAACATGTTAGAACATTTTTTAAAACAATTTAAAACAATTTATATTCGAATATAAAACAATTGACAGATCAAACCAATTTCCATGATATCAATAAAACAAGACATATAATATTTTACGAATTTTATTTTTCATTACCCATTCTATTTCACATACCCACACACACATAGACCCTCAACCACACAACAATGGTATTACTATTTTATGTGGAACAACACATCCATAACCCATCCATTTTATGGTGGTACTTCAAAATGAATATCCCTCCCATTCTACTCTCACTAAAACAATTAATCCAACAACAATACCATCTAAATATTTACTAAATAATTTCACGAAAACTATAATTTAACTGAAAATTCATTTCCAAGCATCAAAACCAAACACCCATTTTAAAATAATCATTTTTAAATCAAGATTCCAATTCCACATTCAATAAAAACACCAAATTTTCACATTTCCGTAAACTGTAACCAACGAGGTTTTCCATAAAGCATTGCACTATAATTTCCCAATAAAAATAAAGAAAAAAAATCAATATGAAATCTAGATTTCACAATCTAATATGATAAGTTGAAAATGAATCCAGAAAACATAGATATTATTGTGAAAACAAAGAACAATGCAAATTGTAGGACATAAAAGTGGTGAATCCCTAAAACCAGCATAAGATCTCATTACCTAAAAAATATAAAAACATATCTCTTCATAATTAGAATACACTATCATAGTCTAATCCTTAATTGATCATATCAATGAACCAATGAGAGGGAAGAGAAGTAGATCAAAGGAATATGATAAGAAGCCGAGACATACAAAGAAATACATCCAACAACACACTATGGATTTCTAAAAATTCACTTTAAAAAAAAAGAAAGTATCCATATTCTTTGGGGGGAATTATAAATCTATTTAGTGTCAAACATAGTGAAAAATCGGTGTATTTGGGGTAAAAATCAGTTAAATGCACATTTTTTGATCTAACATTTAACCATGCCTTGTTTTCTCAAATGGATCAACAAATTGTGTACCAACCATAAACCATCCATTTCCTCCTAACACCATTAAAATATTTTTCATTCATGGTATGACAAACCATGAACCATCCACGTTTTTCCCATGATCCAAGTTTCTTAGACTCTCCTATGTGATAGAATAATTTTTAAAAACCATGCACCTAACTTTATGACTTCCTAAAATCCCCTATTTCACATTGTACAGTGTCCTAGAGAAGTTTAATGGTTTTTACTAACAATTTTCAAACCATTAACCTCTACAAATACTTAAAAACATTAGAAATGTATTAAAACCCCTCATAAACATCACCCAAACACATTACATACATAAAATAAATAAATTTAGGGTCACATACATGAAACTGGTGGTGTAACTACAATATAATGTTTGATATGTATGAAAAGTCCTCTGATAAATTCTATGTGAGACAAAGTGTTTTCTTCTAGGTGATGGGTTGAGAAATATCCATTAGAATAAATGAGATGAGACACTATTTTAGGCCTTAAGAATTTATTCTTGATTTTTTTATTGATATGAAAAGGGGGAATAGATAATAATTGTACCCCTTCCACTGGGGTTATGGTTCGATATAGCTTATGAGCTATGGTTTCAATAAATTATGGTTTAAATGTGATGAAATGTATGACTAGAGATGACGATTGTTCATAAAGTCTCTAAAAGATATCCTAGTAGGAAATTCGAGATGTTATTTGATGTGTAGGGTTAGGACTCGAGTGACTCGTTCACAAGTGTTGACACTACCACAAAACTAGGTTTTTACAGAACCAACCTTTATCAGTGCTAAAAAAGCATAGATAAAGGTGAACCATTTTCAGTGATAAAAAAAGATAATAAAGGTCACTTTTAATAGTGCTGCAAAAAGCACTGTTAAAAGCGACCCTTTATCAGTGCTTTTTTAGCATAGATAAAGGGGGGCTTTAATAGTTCATTTTTCTAGCCTTGAAACTTATTATATTTAAAAATCATGAAAAATAATATATTATTATATAAGTATAATTGTATAGATATAAATATAATATATACTTTTTAAAATATGTTTTATATAAGTATAAATATACTATTACATTTAATATATAATAAATTTTTTGAAAATAAATTTAAAATATTTTAAAAAATATTAATAATTCATAATTTTCCCATTATCATCTATTACTAAATATTTAATAAAATTTGAAGACACACAAAATTTTAATAAAAGATCTTAAATAGTTTGAAATTGTATCTCAAACATCAATCGACAATAACTTTTAATCTGGTTGTTCATTTGAGCACTACATCATATCAAACCAAACCTTGAAATGAGCTCAACACGCTAAGGACTGAAGGGAACCTTCTGTTACATTTTTCGAGGCCATGAAGGCTAAGAAGGCTTAAAAAAAATTATTTGGGATACCCATATGTTTTAGCATTCAAATAGGTATAACAGCTGATTCGGATGTCCACATGGCCTATACCTCATATCATATCAAAGATTGTTTCAATATATATGATTTGACTTATTGTGGAGTTGAAACCAACTTCAAGATTAGATTTTATGGTCATTTTAACATTCAATGTCTTTTCAAAAACACATGTATTTGTATTTATTCGTATATATGTATATATGGGTATGTGTGTGTGTCTTTATGTGTGTTTGTGTTGTATATATGTATATATATTTTTATTTATTTATTTATAATCCAAAGTAAAATACATATTTTATAAATGTATGTAAAACTAATCTTATAAATATAAATTAATATAAAAATAAATTTATTGAAAATATATTATAACTAAACATATATATAAATAAAGTAAAAATATAAATGATTATACAAATAAATATTTATACTAATATATAAATAAATGGATATGTTTTATTATAAATAAATTTAATTATATTAATATGAATCTATATTTATATACAAATAAATATATCTATATATATAAGTAATGAAATATATATTAATATATGAATATATATATATATATTAATATACAAATAAATAAACATATATATTAATATATGAAAAAATATATCTATATTAATATAATGAAATACATTTCTATTAATTTGAATCAATATTAATATTAATATAAAAATAAATATATCTATATATATATAAATATAAATGTATATTAATATAAGAAAATGTAAATAAATAAATAAATATATTTATATAAGAATAAATATAAATATAAATAAATATATATATATATTGATATATAATTAAATAGGGAAAAACACTATATATCTTAGTGGTAAAGGTGCATGCGCGCAAGGGGGGGAAACGAGTTCGAGTTCAGGTGGAAGCATGGGAGGGGAGCATGGGAATGTTGGGGATGTGCTGGCAAGGGTAGCATACAGGATAGTGTGTGGGGGTCCGACTAGCGCTGATATGGGAGGGGGTTGTCTAGTACTATTCATAGACCCCCCCCCAAGAATTATAAATCCTTTTTAATTTTTTTTAATTTTTTTACATTTATCGGTGCTTAAAAGAACTGCTGAAAAATTTTGTCTTTTATCAGTGCAAAAAAAAGTGCTGATAAAAGGCCTTTTTTATCAACGCTTATTTTAGCACCGATAACAGATCCCTTTTATCTGCACTTTTTTATCACTGATGAAAGGGGCCTTTATCATAACTTTTCTATGCTCTGATAATAGGGACCCCCTTTATCTCCTCCTCGATTATTATCGACTTTTTAACCCTCTTAATGCACTTTCCTAGTGCTAATAAAGGCCATATTTGTAGTAGTGTCAGCTATAATCTTGTTTTATGGGATTCAAAAACTATTTCTGTTGTATGTTTTTGTCATAGGAGACGCATTCAAATGTGGGTGATGTGTATCTCAATAATTATCGCAACCATTAGTGACATGATATTGGACAGACTACCTAGTGTTAGACAGATTCCTCATCATGTATGATGCATTGGAACTCCTTAAGAGAGAAGGTGTGGCTTGAGACGTGTTGGCTTCACCTTCATTGAGATGGTTCTGTTGTGGATCTTTCCTTGAGTGAGAAGGTATAGGTTGGGAATCAGAGGTGATGAACAAGATTACATTGAGTTGGAAGTTAGTTGTCAAAGAACATTTAGTGAGATGGGGTTTGAGTTATGATGTGATGTGGTGTAAGGGGATAGGATCACCTTGAGAGTAGAGGAATATTATGGGGTTTTATATAAATATTAATTTATATATATCACTTTTAGATAAATACAAGTTTGATAATTGATTGTGATACTTCCATAGAGAAAGAGATTGGTCTAGTACAAGGGGTATGACCCTATGTGGAGGGTGTAGCTGTAACAACCCAAAGTATATATGTCACAAACCAAATCTGGTAGCCACCAAACAAGACCCCTATGCCAACCCATGACATGACCTGAAGGGTGTTCCCGATCCCCATGGGCGGTCATAAGTTCCCGGGTATCATATAATGAGAATTGGTAATGATTTAGCAGATTCTAAAAACATTAAACAGCAAACAAACTCTATAAAACTAATCTTTATTTTTCGACTAAAACCATCATATAAAAAATTTCATAAAAGAATAACATCAGTTTATACTATGTTTAAAGACCATTATAAAAGTACAAAACCAATAAAGGACAGCCCATTAACCTCCATATGGCTAGAGGTACCTCACTCAAGCCATCCCCACAAGTCTTCACCAAAAAGTACCTACTAGAAACCTGAACCACTGGCACTAAAAATGGTACCCAACATGAGAAAACATAAAAAACCAAGTCTACATAGACCCAATGGTTTAAGTAGGATCTGAACCAATTCCTAGTCGGATACCAACATTAATATATTTCATGCCATAAACATTCAATGTCAAAAAGCTTGCAAGTTTTCATAAACAGGAAATGCTAGTTACAATTTCTAAAAGATGCAACTGAAAAATTAAAACAGTTTTCAAGTGGGGTATCATTAAGAGTCAATAGAATTAAAAAATGTAAACACTACTGAATTTTCTATCCAACCATATCTTATTTCGATAGTAATAACTAAGTAACTAATGAGCACATGCAACAGAAAATAACCCCTAAAAACTAGCGCGTTGTGGGTCCCAAGTACCTCGTATCTCGGTGAGAGTAACCATCACAAATATATATTCTCATGCATGAGACACTATTAAGGAATATACCCATAACCAAGTGGTCCCAAATCATCATAATAACAGTTTATTTGGAGTTGTATGTGTCAATATTTCTAAGTGAAACTGAGGCCAAACCCCACCAATTCACAAGCATATTTGTACACGTCCACCCACCTAGATACTCGGGTTTTCCCTTTGTTCTCATACAAGTTCAACAAGTCAAGAAATATAAATTTCTCATAAAATATCATTTACACATCAAAAATTCACCAAACACCCCACATTTATACCACACAAGTCACAAAAGTCCACTTTTCATTAAAATTGATTTTGAAATCCAACTCACACCAAAATAGCCCACAACACCTTCACATTTCTTTAACACTTACAAAAATATATGAAAAAAATTAATAATTCATATATAAGGTCATACACATCACATAAAATCCCACACACACATGCCCCATAATAAACTTTTACCTTCAAAATCATTTTATCACAAAAATTCACAAAACAACCCACAAACAAGTTTTTCCCCAACATCACAATTTAATAAAATATTTCAGAAAACTACCAAACATTATAAAAATATTTTTCATATTAAAACATCACTTCACCTTTAAAAAACCCATATTAGGTGAACACACACACCTAGAAGTGCATATGATCCCTTTTCCCACATTGTTTAACCAACAAAAACCTTTACAATTTTCATATAAAGAACCAAAGTGGTGTAACTATGTCTTGCACCCAAAACCCATTTCAGAGCACTCATTTAAGACCAAAACCATACCAATTAAAATCCATAATAGAATTAAAATCTCTACTAACATTTATAAATCCACGTTCAAGTTTTTTAAATTCACTTTGAATAACACCACAAAAGATACAAAAATAAAACACACGTATTCATAAAATGCTCTCATGAAGTATAACAATGTTTTACACATCAAACCAATTCAAAATCAATCTTTTTAGGCCCACCTGATACTAATACATTAGAAAAATATAATTTTCAGGCCAAAAAGATTTAGTAAACCAATTCCATAAGTATTAAAATACACCCAAATAATACCCCATGAGTTTCACATAAAAACATCCAATTTCAAATTAAAAATCTACTATAAAATTAAAATTTTAACCAAATCAATCATAAAAAATTTTCCCACAACACCAATCATATGTGGAATTAAAAAATGTATAAATATATAAAGTTAACTCATCAATAATTTTTTACACATGGAACCACCTACTGAAAGTGTCAAATCTCTCAAAACTTGGTGTAAAACATCAACCACACCAACGCTGCACCACGAAGAAGATAAATCAATCTCTAGACCACAATATTTGATCAAAATGAAACCAAATAAAACCCTATATTCTAACCCTTACATTTTGAAATTCCATAAAATCATGAAAGAGGGAGGAAACCCTAAGAAGAAGGAAGGAATTGAAGTGAGAAACACTTACCCAAAACAATCATGAAGAAAACGACCCAAAATCCACCAGTATTTGAATTTTAAAACTGCTAAACATTTAAGGGATGTTAGAAAAAGGATGATAAGAATACATAGAAACTATAATGGTGGGGGAAGATCAAAAATAGAGGGAGTTATGAAAGGATCAATTTACCTCTTCAAATCTCGGAGATTTGTGAAATCTATATCAGTTTCGCACAATTTCTTGATTCAATTGATCTCCAAATTAGGGGAGGAGAGAATGGGGGAGTGACTTAGGTAAGTGGTCTCGGTGGAGAGTTCTAATAACTAAAAAACATAAATATTTAATGAGTTATAATAAATGTTATAAATATTTTTAATGCAGGAAATGGGAATTCAGGTAGGCCTAACACAATAAATAAAAACTCAAATCCACCATGATTATATATTTATAAATGGCCAAAATTACTTTGGTGGTGTTCATAGGTCAGAGTACGAAATGTAAGAATTGGAATGGATGAAAAATTTTGAAAAATTTATGAGTTATAAAGGAATGAAAATAAAATTTAAAATCTGGATTTTGGCCCAATGTTTGGCCCAATTCCTGAAATCTCACCCATTCCTCCATAAAATCTATGGAAACCCCAAAAATTAAGAATTAAAGGTAATTAAATGAAATTTAACATTAAAATAAGTAATTTATTATAAAAATATCTCCACCATGGAAACGTTTCGTCCCCAAAAATCTACAGAAAGTCCAAATTCAAAAACCAAACTTAACCAATAAACCAAGATGTACTTCTCTGCCAAGATTTTCCCCTAAAGGCCAAAACACCTCTAGTGATAAATTAAATAAGATTACACCCACAATAAAAACATACACAACATTCCTGGAATGATTAATCATAGTCATACTTTATCCAAAAATAATACTCTTCAATCACTTATTCGAACAATACTCATGCAATTCACCAAAACTAAAAACAACTTCAATCAAGGAAACACATACATTAATTTATCAAAACCATTGGGTGCTCTCTAATAATAAAATTTAATCAAGGAATATGTTGGTAGGTAGATAGTTATGAATGAGACTACATACCAAAAATCCAAGACCATGGATAAATCTGAGTTATTGGTGAGGGGGCACAAATAGGCTCCCCACCAGAAGAGACAACATATATTTTTTCGAGATAGAATCTGGGCACTAATATGGGGGAGGCTTGAACTGACTCCCTAGTACAAAGTGTAGAATTTCATTAAAATTTATTGAAGTATCATACATTATAATCATAGTGGGTCTCCCCACCATAAGAAACAACCATTTTAACAAACCATCATGGGCCGACACTGAATCAACAAAAAAAATTATTGATTTGGGAAGGGTGCATGGTTAGTCCACATGGTTTGGGAAACTGTGCACTAACTATTTAGATAATTCATTCCACATGTCTTCCGAGAACATTTTCACAAAAAATAGTGTAAAACATTCTAGCTCAAACTATCTAGACAAATTACCAACCATTCACTAATGACTAAATGGAAACCAAAGGGGGAGGGAATGACATTAGGCGATGACATGGGTACAAGGCCCTCCAACTATTTCCACCGAATGAGAAAAATAAAAGAAATATGATGACACCATAGGTTTAAACTCTTCATATCTTTTACACTGAGGATATGACATTGTAAAAGGATTTCAATGACCTAGGTATTTCCCCTAACTATGTGCCAACTTCTCTAAGAGACCTATTGTTGGATTTCAAATGATCAAATCATCATTGGCCTCACAATTAGTCCTTGAAACCCCCTGAAATGAATTATTCATTCAGTGCCACAAAAAAACTACCTTTTAATCCCCGATAATATTTCCAAGACATAAAACATTCCAAATCACTTTAAACTAACCCAATATTTCACTAAAACATGGGCATATAAGATGCACACAAATCACACCTTGTTTCTTCGGGTGAGAAATAATTGAATTAAATAACACATATACACACCTTCCTAAATAAATGGAAGATTTTTATGTTTTTCCAAGGGATGCCTTCTCCCAACATAAAATTGACTCTTAGAGAATTGCATGAATTATACCTTTACAGTCAATCAAGCACATGACATCATAAGGAGTCACCAAACATGACCCTTGTGACTAATATAAACAATCTCTAGAGAGGGGCGTTATACAACATCCCAAACATCACACAATTCTATAAAGTGGCCAAAATATCATCTCGTGACCACAATTCCAACACCTGTAGTTTAATGTGAATTTTTTCTTTGAAGAGACTATGTAGGACAGAGAGGACCTCTTAGACACAATCCAGATACTCATCAATGCTAACAATCCCAGACCACTTCCACCTTAGGCAAATCAGGAATCTTATGATGCTAAGGTCTCTTTAAACATTCCATCATCACTCACCTACTACAAGAGGATACACAAAACCATGAAAGGAATGGGTGTAGACTCAACCTAAAATATCACAATAAATATTCCTTATATTGATCAACTGGAGGGTCTTAAAATGGCGAAACAATATGGGTTGAACTTCAGTTGTGCACTAACCCTAAATGGGGCATAACTTATCTAATGATTAAACCCAAGGACCCAACCAAGATGGTCGATTGGTCATGATAAACCACAAACCAGATCTAATAACATGAGGTGAACCACTATAAAGGCATCCCAAAACATTTTTTAGATGGGACCACTAATCGTCCCTACATCACAGCTTATTGACCAAACACAAACCCAAAACACAGATCAAACAAGAGGGGTTCTTGGACTCAAAACATCCCACAACATCAAAATTTTCAAACACACATAATATACTCCATCCCAAACTTTTAATCAAGAAATCATATCATTCTTTTAAACTGTTTCTTTGAAAACAAACGTTTCAGCTGTATGCATATCCACCAATGAGACCCCATGGGCCTCACACATGCATGTTTTTGTGCCACACTGGGCACCCTCCTCATATCTGTCCTGGAACTCATCCAGTCATTTCATCAACCAATAAAAATCCCATATAACCCCATGCATGTGGTCGCTCATGGATATACCAAAGGTTAAAACAATGATTCTTTCCACTTTTCAAAACCATAACGGTCAACCAACACATCCATTTTCTCAAAACTGCTAACCCGGAGATCAAAATCCCAATTCAAATCTTACAAAACTTTTTAGAAAGACACAACCATTTAGACATGAACTCACATTAATGTAATTCACATCAATTTCATATCATCTAATCCCATTAAAAACCCCTTTGATTGTTTAGAAAACTCTATTAGAAACTCTTTTTCAATACCAACATCAGTATAGTTTTTTCATTCAAAAGTGGTCTAACCACCCCATTTTCCATTTCAAAATAATTCTGAAAATTCATTTCCACCATTTCATAAATAAAACCATTCTATCATTATTTGAAAATCGTTTCACAAAAACATTAAATTCTTAAAACCATGTCACCTAAAAACCAATGATCCAAGATTTCAAAAATAAAAAACAGAAGACAATGTTAGCGGAAACTAGTTTCTGTTGGTTACTTGGACATATGCTTGGGGTCCATATTCCAATCACTTCATTTTCACAAACAGTGTTCTTGGGAATATACCCAGCTCCACATTGCTTTCAAGGCCCAATAATCTAATTGAATCCATTAACCCAACTCTCTTTTCATTTCCCCTAATCATCATCAAACGAAGAAAACAAAAGGAATTAGATAAGTCCCAAATTCCCATCGTGGCTTGAATCCTGTCATGAGGAGTGGTTGACATGAACACTACCCGTAACCCTAATTCCATGTCCTGAAAAAACTAACTAAAAACAATCCCGACTGTTCCGCAAATAATAATACCAAAAGTGTTAACCTAAACCTCCTCTAATACCATTTTGGAATGAACCAAATATGGATGCAACTGAACATGGCCCCAAACCTAGCCAGTGAAAAGTCCCGAAGGGAATTCCCAATCCTCATGGGCTGGTACAAGTGTCAGGGTTTCATATAATGAAAATTGGGAATGATTTAAATGATTTTTTAAAAATTAAAAACAAACAAACTCAATAAAACAAATCGGGATTTTTCAACTAAAACCATCTTTTATAAAATTTCACAACTGAATTACATAAGTTAAAACAACGTTTAATGATAATTTAAAATGTATAAACACAAATAAGAACATTCCATTAACCTCCACATGGAAAGCAGTACCTCCATCAAGCCATCCCTAGTGGACTTCACAACCAAGGACCTGTTAGAAACCAGAACCATTGGCAATAAATACTGTACCCAACCTATGACAACAAAAACAACCAATTCTACATACATCCAATGGTGTAAATAGGTTGTCATCCAATTCCCAGTAGGATATAACCACAAACATATTCCATTTGATAAACATTCAAAGGTGAAATTATTGCAAGTTTTCGTAAACATGAAATGTTAGTTACAATTTCTAAAAGATGCCACTTAAAAATTAAAACAGTTTTAAAGTGGGATATCATTAAGAATCATAACATTTAAAAATAATGTAAACACTACTTATTTTTTCATCCAACGATTCTATATGCCGATGGTAAGCACAAAATAATTAATGAGCACATGCAATATGAAATAAACCCTAAGAACTAGCTCGTTCTGGGTCCTTGGTACCTCGTATCTCGGTGAGAGTAGCCATTACAAATATATGTTCACGTGCACGAGCCAATATTAGAGAACATACCCATAACCTACTGGTCCCCAATATTCATCATCGTTTCTTAGTTAGTGTTGTAAGAGTCAATATTGCTAATTGAATGTGAGGCCAAACCCCACAGATTCTCGAGCATACTAGTACACGTCCACCAACCTAGATACCTGGGTTCTCTCTTTGTGCTTAAACAAGTTAAACAAGATAATAAATATAAATTTCACATGAAAATATCATTTACACATCCCAAATTATTCAAACATCATAAATGTATACCACACTAGTAACACATGTCTAATTTTCATTCAAATTGATTTTGAAATCCAACTCACACAAAAATAGCCCCCAACACATTCAGATTTCATTAACACTTCCACAAATATATTAAATTACATTATAAAAAATTTAAACGGTCAAGAACAAAACATAAAATCCCAGACACACATTCCACATAATACCCTTTACCTACAAAATATTATTATCACCAAACAAACACGAAACAGCTCAAAAACAAGTTTTACCCCAACATCACATATTAATAATACATTTCAAAAATTATCCTAACATTCTGCAAATTTTTGTTATCTTAAAAAATCACTTCACCTTTCAAAACCCCATATTAGGTGAACATGAAACCCAATCATTACATTTGTTCCCTTTTCCAACTTTGTTTAACCAACTAAAACACTTACAATTTTCATAAAAAAGAACCCAAGTTGGGTAACTATGTCTTTCACACAAAACCCATTTGAAAACCCTAGTTTAAAACCCAAACCATTTCAATTCCTATCCAATGCAGAATTGGAATCCCTATAGACATTTATAAAACCAGATTCGAGTTCTATAAAATAACATTGAATAATCCCACAAAATATACAAATGAAAACACACATTTTCATAAAATGCTCCCATGAAGTATAAAAATGTTTTACACACAAAACCTATTCAATAACCCTATTTTTAGGCTCTCATGACACTTATACATTACCGAACCATAATTTCCAGTCCTTACAATATTTATTAAACCAATTCGATATGTTATAAAATACACCCAAATAATACATGATGAGTTACACATGAAAACACCCAATTGGAAATTAAAAAGCAACCATAAAATTAAAAACACAACCAAATCAATCATAAACATTTTTTTCACAATATTCAACATATGTTTAATAAAAAAATGAATAAATAAATAAATCCAACTCATCAATAATTTTTTATACATGGAACCACCTACCGAATGTGTCAAAATTCTCAATACTTGTTGTGAAACATCAACCGCACCACTACCGCACCAAAAGGTAGATATATACAGCCCTAGTCCACAATATTTGATCAAAATGATACCAAATAAAACCCTAGGTTCAAATCCTAACTCTTTGACATCATATAAAATCATTAAAGAGGGAGGAAACCCTAAGTAGAAAGAAGGAATTGAAGAGAGATACACATACCCAAAAAAATCGTGAAGAAAAGGTTCTAAAATCCACCAGTATATGAATTTTAAAACATCTAAACATTTAATGGAGTTTTTAAAAATGATTAGAAGATCAATTAGGAACTTTAATGGGGGGAAAAGTGTAAAAATATAGGGAGTTATGAACGTATCAATTTACCTTATCAAATCTTGGAGATCTGTGAAATCTATAGAAATATAACCAAATTTTAAGATTCTATTAAGCTATAAATTTGAGGAGGAGAGAATGGGTGCACGCCTTGGTTATGTGGGATTTGGGGAGAGTTTTAATAACCAAAAAAACATATATATTGAATGAGTTATAATAAAATTAAAAAATATTTTTATGTAGGAAATGTGATTTTGTGCTAGCCCAATACCTTAAATAAAAACTCCAATCCACCAGGATTATAGATTCCTAAATGGTCCAAATTAATTTGGTGGTGTTCATAAGTAAGAGGATGTGAAGTAGTAATTATCATTGATGAAAAGTGTTTAAAAATGAATGAGTTATAAAGGAATCCAAATTTATTTTCCAATCTAGAATTGGGATCAAGGTTTGGCCCAATTCATGAAAACTCACCCCTTCCTCCATAAAAGCTTGGGAAAGCCCCAAAACCATGCATGAATGGAAATAGAATGAAATTTACCTTTAAATTAATTCATGTATGTGAATGACTAAATTATATTTTTATCTTGAAATAAATGTGTGTTGTTATATTCTATATATGTAATATAAAAATAATTTATTTGGTTTTTTATACAAACTATATCATTTATAAATAGTGCAACTGATTAAAATAACAAAAATTACTTAGGAAAAAAAAATAAAAAACTGAAATGAAAAAAAGGAAAAATACATATCTCATAAAACTACACGAATAATTTCATCCACTAAAATCACTATAAAAAAGAGAAAATTTCTAATTAAACCAATCAATGTTATAGAAAAAGGAAATATTTAATCATTAGAGTAATTGTGTAGAATAATTAATATAGGAAAGTATTGTCCTTTATAGTAGGTAATGTGACTGTTACAATAGTGACATGACCAATAGAATAACAATTTTACCTCAAAATAATAAATATTGATATAAATATTATATAACATGAATAATTTAAATAAATATAAATATTATAATGACAAAATATCTTTATTAAAAAATTACTAGAATATAAAAGAACATTTTTAAATTAATTGTATCTTAATTTATTTCATAAAAATCATAGTTTTTATTTTAAAAATTAAAATTACAATTCTTTAAATTAATGTTAATAAGATGAATAAATTTTTTTAAATCATAAGGCCAAAAGTATCAAGGTAATTTTTTTAGGGATTTTCTAAAATAATTCATTTTTTTTAATATTACAAATATTATTTTTTAGAAGACCATTTTTTTAAATTACTTAATTTATGATGTAAAAATTTCCTAACACTCTCTAGAACATGATATTATACCATGAAATATTTAATATTATAATATATTCCATAAAAAATGTTAAACCTAAAAAAGATTTTTCAAAATCTTAATGTAAAATGTGATCCATTAAAATTAGATATTTTTTGTTTCCATTCTCATTTGGAAAAAAATAATTAATTAAAATTATAAAATGGTTTAAAGTAATAAAAACTGTTATGTTAAATTTAAATTTTATGAAATTTACAATTTTATTTTTTACTATTGATATATTATTTTATTTAATAACTTATTCTAAAAATACCCCCTCCTTGAGTATAATTAAAACCTCAACATCCCCTCGAAAAAACTGTCATCACTATTTGAAAAAATACAACACTCATGTAATATCCTCTAAATCGATACCAAAATAATTACTAGGGACACTTAGGGATAATCTAACTCCGAACTTCATGGGTGTTTTAATGTCGTACATGAGAAGTTACACTGAGGATTAAGTTAGTTTCAATCAAACATTCTCTTATTATTCCTCATCTTTTTCTTCATATTGTCTTTCTTTTTTTTCTCCACCCAATTCAAAATAAATTATAAGATTAATAAGGAATATATTAATATTATATTATTGAATTTATCCTACTGTAGCTATCATATTTACAATATATAAAAATTTCAAGCTACCCTTTCTGGGTCCCTCTACAATGTCCCATCAATGGTCTGTTCGCTACATTTAGCAGTATTTCCATCACCTCACTAATAACCATTATAATGGATGGATATTATGATTTATATATAATAAATAAATATGTAATTTATTTTATTTTATTTTTATGGGATTAATCTACTAATTTAAAAATTACATTAAACAAAATATAAAACTTGAAGTAAAATTAGAATGTTTTCAGTAAAACATTATATCAAAATGACCACCCAAACATAATGGAAATTATGAAATATAATCAAATTAAATAATTGATCAATATTTGAATAACATTGAAAAATTCCCCTATATATTAGTTTTTAAATAATCCTTTGTTTATTATTCAGGAGGTGGAAAAGTGATAAAACAAATTGGGAAATATGGTAATGGGATTCTCGAATCCAACTCATATTCTTTGGATAATCCCACTATCTTGACATGTTCAGTATGTTTATTCATATATTTTCCCTTAAATAAAATTTATCTATTCTTAATTTTTTTTAGAGATATAGAAGCTTTAACCATTATTTATAATCCAAATATGATGATTTTCCAGAAGAATATATTCTTTTAAAAAAATTACCATTTACTCTTATGGGTTGTTTCCTCTTCACTCAATGATGATAATGATTGTGGAAATAATAATTTCCCATTTCCATTTGGGAACCTCGAGTTCATTTATTAAATTATTCATGATGAAATATATATGAAACCCACTTCGTTCAAATGGTTATTTCATGACAACGGTTGTTATATAATATTTGTCGCATGCATGATTATGGGAATTTATGATTTGAATGGTGATCCAGGAATTGAATATCCCTCTAATGAAAGGGGTAATGTGACGTATCTCCTAATATAAGTTGTAGTATGTGTTAACAAGATTTTATCTTTTTTCAAAATTATGATGTTATTAATATGATCATATGTAATGCATGAACATAATTCTAGAATTTTTCAAAATTATTTGCAGTATTTGACCACTATAACATGATACTACACTTTTATTCATTAACACATTAAATGCCTTTATCACATTTTTACATCGTGATGTTTAATTTTATACTATTCATTATATATGATGATGATGTTTATGCTCACCCAAGTTATATTGAATCATGAACCTTATTTGGTATCTTAATATGATTTTTGGTCACTCATTTCTTTGAGTTATCTTGTTAGGTGATTATATGTTCAAAGGTGAATATGAGATTTTATATGGGTAATGAATATGGATTGAAATAAAATTTATGTTTTAAGAGTTACATGTTATGTATGATCAAAAATTTCCCATGAAAATGAACATTTTGTTTTCTCGATTTTTATCCCTAATATGTATTTTATCATAAAATGGATATAATATTCATTTAGGAAAAATTTGGGTTGCTATAGTTGGAATCAGAGATATGGTTTATTAAATTTGGAAATTAGGATTATAACACCTTAGAGAAAACCTGAGGTAATATTATATATAGGTAAATATCAATGATACATTGTTTATAAAAAGGATAATCATAGGAATCCAATAAGATACTCCTTTAGAGTAAAATATTGAAAAGAGAAAAATATGAGTTAATAATTTTTTGAATTACATTTTTTCCCGAACATTATAATTTTATAAAATGGTGGGATGAGAGAGAAACTATGACAACTACTCATGTGAGGTAAAATTTAACAATTGTATGAATGATATCCCCAATTCAATGAGAGGTTGAGTTTAAAAATGCCTATAAATTATTACCCAATTGTCACAATATACGAATAATAACCTATACCACACAAAAAATCATCCTTCTCTAAAGAATGATCAACATTCCATTGAGTCCTTTATGTGGTAACTACCACTATAATTACGTGGATCTTTATATAAAAAAGTCACATTAGTGTGGGTTAACTAAATGGAGTAGATCTTTTCCCTGATCCATAGTTACGAGAAAGAAAAGGCTGCTCTAACCATCATTCATTTAGAGAGAGAATCCAATAAATGGTTAGTGTTCATAGAGAACTCAATGGAGAAGGGTGAAACAGAAGATATTTAGTGAGAATTGTTATGAAAATTATTCCATAACATGTATTTCCCTAGGTCTAATTACATAAATATATAGGGGGAAGTAATATAGATAATGAAAATTGAAGGTGAATCAATCAGAGAATATGATGAAATATTCACTTGTATTTCCAAATACCCCTCATGTTTTATTGTCTACAATGATTGAAAAATGGTTACATTATTTTGTGTTTTAAACCCACAACATCAAAAGGGTATTACTATCCACAACATTATGATTTATGAATTGATTGTTTTATGTGATTTAAAAGTATAGTTGAAGTTCAATGAATTGTTACATGGTTATGGAGATAATATGAGATGAATATATTTTTATTCTAGTGGGTCACGTAAAAATGGTGGAAAGTGGGTGAATTTACCACCTATGAAAAATGTGGGAATAATCATCACGAGAATTGTATAACAGGGATTTTTGAATGATAACCATGTGGGGGAGAAGGCGACCAAGCTCCTGATTTATGAGTAGATATGAAGACACAAAAAAATGATCGTGGAAAGGAATGGAATACCTAATGCAGCACCCATGGACTATGTATTAGGTTGTAGTGAGATGGGGAACCATTCAAGAATGTGCACTATAACTTGAGTCCTTGAGTGTAATTATCATCAGTAGAACTCAAATCTATAGGAGAGTGGGAAAACAGATTCCATCACAGCAGTTGAAGTGGATCATGAAAATGAAGTCATACAAGTACACTTCTTATTAACTCAAGAATGGATACTCTTTTATTCAATTAAATTTCTACACATTCCTTTATATAATTATTAATTCTTATAAATATTTAATTGAATCCCTGATACACTAAAGTAGAAATATATGTAAAAACAAGTAGTCATGAAATCATTCCAGCCCAAGTGATGGACTCTTCTCTTGAATGTTTCTATGGGATGATTATTTTGGAAAACATTTTAATACTTCCCTGGGTGCAATTTATCACTATATTTTTAAAGGATTTGATCTCATTATATTTAATACACAAAAAATTGGGAAATAGTAAATATCTTCTTCATATTATAAAAAACCATTGCTAATCAAAAATTCCGGAAAGATCATGATTTTCTTTTCAAAACTCCATCAAACGTGTTGGAATTGATGATCTATAATGAATAATTAAATTCCCAAATGGTTGAATTAAAAGAATTTATTAACATTGAGGAAATTGAAATTGTTAAAGAGTACACTGATGTATTTCATGAAGAGTTACTTGACCTTCACCATACTATAATATAGAGTTCTCAATATTGATAAAACTACTAGATAGTCGTATATCAATATTCCCCTATTGGATGTTATTGATCAAACTAGAGGAGTTAATGAGGAAGACAATAAAAAATGGTTTATATTCCCAAGTGCATTGCCTTAAGGGTGCACTGAATCTATTTGAAATGAAAAATGATGGATCAATGCAACTATATGTTGATTAAAAAAATCTCAATAAGCTCATAATTAAGAACATGTATCTCATTCCAAGGATTGATTATATGTTTGATGAACTTCAAGGAGCTCATATTATATCAAAGGAGTATATACATTTTAGATATCATCAACTGAATGTGAAGAAGGAATATATTATAAAGATATAATTTCGTACAAGGATTGTATGCTATGAGTTCAACGTAATTCCATTTAATCTTACTAATACCCTTTCACAATTACTTAATTTCATTAGTGTAGTCTATATATAATATCATGATAAATTTGTGGTACTATTTATTTAAAATATTCTTATCTAATTTGAGTGTAAGGAGAAACATGGAGAGCATCTAAGGATTGAGCTCTAAATATTTAGGAAGGATAAAATTAATACTAAGGTTAGTAAATGAGATTTTTTGATGTGAAAGGAAACTTTAATGGGGCACATGGTCCCAATGATAGAATTTAATTAGACCTATAAAAAAGTTTTGAATTATGTCCATGACTTTCTAGTGGCATAGGAATCCATAGTTTTATTTTCTTGTATTGATACAAGTGATGTGTTTGGAATAATTTGTCATGATTTTAGAGACTATTAACAATGTTATCTTAGAAATGGGTTAAATATGTCTATATGCAGTAATGTGAAGAAATATTGAGGGTGATTAAGAAGATTAAAATTACTACACATGTACTCACAATACCCACAATTGGATAAGGTTTTGTAAAATACAATTATTCTCCAATGAAATTATTGGTTTGAGTTTTCTTGAATAATGAAAAAGTGACATCCTATGCTTCACAACAAATGAAGATTTGTGACATGAAATACCTAATGGATAATTTTGAGTTATTAGTCAAGAACATTGAATTTAATTTTTTTTGGAACAATCTATATAGAAAAATTTGTGATATATATAATGATCTCAAGATCCTGATGTATATATTCATACTGAAGTATCTCAACCTTTGTAAAAAATTATGGATATATCTGATCAAGGACTACAATAGATCTGTTCACTAATATCTGAAAAATGTAAATAAGGTATCTGAAGGTCTTATTCAAAAATAAGATGCTACTCTATCCATGATGTGATTGAGAAATCCCATAATTAGTTCGATATACAAGGGATGTATTTGTAAATAATATTGGTATAGAATACATCCTATCTTTACCAAATTATTTAAAAAATACCTATCATGGGGAAGAACAAGAAGGAACATTGGGATGCTTCAGGGATACAAAATAATGTTATAGTAGTAGTGTAATGGAATCTACATTAGTTCTACATTGATGAAGATAATGGGATTTAGTTTGAAAAGAGGCCTTTAGTTCCTTCATCATATGATACAAAGAAGGATCTATTAGATAATCTCATAAATCACCTTTCGCTATCCATCTAAGAAGTTCAATGATGTAATATGATCATTGAGATAGCTTATGGAGTAACAACATGAAGATGGATATTTTAAAGTATATTTCTATGTGATTAGTGTGTTATACTGTTAAGTCAAGGTGACAAAAGTATAATGAAATGACCCAACCATTTTATTTACCCATCAGTAAATGGTAGAATGTCTAAATAGACAATTCACTGGTCTATTAAATACATCCATTTGAAATAATGTGAAAAGGGTTTTGGTGGATTGAGTCACCATGACTATACACATCATTTCTATTCGGGAAGATTTTACAATTGAAAAAAATGAAAAGATATATATGAATGAATTGTTGATGCTAAATGCGGTTTCTCTATCAATGGTGGTTGATCATTATACAATGTTCATATCAAAATTCAGGAGAAGTGTAGAATAATATTTGATATCTGAATTGAATTTCAACACATTATATCACACTAAAATATATCAATATTATGGAAGAACTATTTAGAATCTCAAGAACATACCAAGTGATTGATCAGTGGAATTCAAAGTGTGATGGGACCAATATATTCTATTAGTGGGGTTCTCATATAATAATAACTTCCACCCAAATCATTAAATTAAACCGTGTAAAGCACTCTATGGGAAGTCTTGTAGTACTCCATCTTTTTGGGATTATGTTGTGTTAAAAAATATATTTGAACATAATTTTGTAGAAAAGATGATAGATAAGTATTAATCCATCCAGAAAGACCGAATATATTATTATATTTAGAAACCATTTATACTAGAAACCAAAAAATGGTCAGACTACTCAATGTAAGAGAAATTGGTTTCCTTAAAACATCACCATGGAGGAAATTAATAATGTTTTGAAGGTAGGGAATCATATCCGAAGGAGCATTATCACCATTGAAATCCATGATATCATAGGTGGAGTGGATTATTAGTTTTCAATTCCTCAATATATGGATATAGTTCATGACATGTTCCATATCTCACTCTTGAGGAAGTACATACCAAATCCATCATGTATATTATATCTAGAGGTGGTACATCTTGAAAGTGACCACTCATATAAATTGAATATTTTTAATATTAAGAATATTGAGACAATTTTATATATAACAAAACAACTCTCATTTTCGATGTGTTGTGGCTGGACAATAAATATGAAGTGGTGACACATGAAATAGAGGAAACAGTGAAATATAAGATCCATCCCCAATTCATAACTGAGAAAATGATTTGATAATTTAGTGATAAAATTTCTAGTGAGGGGATGAATGTAACAACCCAAAAGATGTACATGATTTGTGTATTGAAAATAAAATTGTTTTATATGATACCATATAGTATTATAGAGATATAGATTGAAAAATAAATATTTTAATAAATACTATTACATTAAGGAGAAATTATTCTGATTAAAATTATAAACATTAAAATTAAAAAAAATTAAAAAAAAAAGACAAGACTAAATTAGATTATATGAACAACAACAATCTACTAGAATTATCAACCTGATTTTCTACACTATAGAAAAGAAATGTAATACTAGTAAACCATTTGATATTATAGAAAATGGAAATAGAAAATCTTGATATGAATTGAGCTGAATAAGGAATAAAAGAAAATAGAGATATGAATAGGAGTTAATGGTACCATTGGAATAGTAATGTGTCCGTTGGAATAGAATCATGGACACTAGGAATAGTAACATGACCATTGGAATAAAAATTAAACTTTTAAACAACAAATATTTATGTAAAATATAATTATCTTTATAAAATTAAGTTAATATAAATATTTTAATCCAAAAAAATATCATGATATAAAAATTGAAATAAAATATAAGAATTTTTTTTTTAAAATATATTTTAATGTATATTATAAAAGTAAATTTTTTTATAAAAATTAAAATTTAAAAATTATAGTAATTAATTTTATAAAAATGAATATAATTTATTAAATTATAAATTTAAAAATTTTCAATGGTGTTTTTTTTAAATAATTGATATTTTTAGGTGAACAATAAAATTATAGTTTTTAACCTAAGAAATGTATCTAAAATTAGAATATTACATCTTTAATTATGAAAGAATACTTTATATAACCTGATATTTTTCAATGATATATTAAATTTAAAAAATGATTCATTAAAATAAAATTAAAATAAATTCCCAAACTAAATATAATATTCCAAAACCTGTAGTCAAATTTGATCCCATAAAATTAAAAATTGAATTTCAATAATGTTCTCTTATAATAAAATATTTCATTATAATTATAAATATGACTATTATATTCAAAACCATTTTATAGCATTTATATTAGACTTATATTTTCAAAAATTTATTGTTACATGTTTTACCCTTAATATATTATTTAATTTAATATTTATATAAAAAAATACTTCTCTCATAAAGTACAATAAACTCCTCTCCCTCTCCATGGAAAATCAATCATCTCACCATTATCAAAGATAATACAGTAGCACCCCAAGGTTTTAAAAATTAATGGAAATGTATGAAACTTTTTTATGTGGAAATTTATAAACTAGCCATTAAACATAATTTGCAGATTTTGTTCTTTAAATTTCAAAAAATAGTCATCTATAGTTGTGATCAGTAAGTTATCGGGAGTCTGATGGAACCGACATGATTTTTGAAGAATATTAACATACATTAATGAATATTTATATGACCATTATAAATAGTATAACATATTGTAATTCTATTTTCTTAAGGATATAAGATAATGATATGTTAAATAAATTTTCAAGGTGATATATGATCAGTTATAATTTTAAAATTGATATTTGTTTAATTAAATATTATTTAATTTCAAATTTAAATTAATAATATTTTAAAAAATTATTTTTAAAATATAATCATCATTTTTGATGTATACATCTCCAAAAATGTTTTGGGTGAGTTTTTGGATTTTTGAGAAAAAATTAAATTCTTATCTGAAATGTGAAATATGGTAATTAAAAAACAGGATAAATAAATGATTTTCAATATCATTCATGATTTATGTATGATGTAAATGACCATTTGTTCAATATTACAAGAACATAAATCAATCTTGGGTTACATGAATTAATAATTTTCATACTCCCTAGAAAAAAATTATACTAATGATTAAAATAATCTAAAACCCCTCCTCTTCTCGACTGTAAATACCACCCTCACCCCCTCTTCCTCTCACACTACTAAAACTTGAGCAAGTTCTAGGTTCTATAAAATACTCTTCTAAAGCCACTCCCCTATATACAAGACCTACTGGTCTCCCCAAATAGCTGAAACCATGGTCTTTAAGGAGGATCTCAGTGATTAATGATCAAGAGGAGGTATAAACACATTTTATGTATGATAAACCTGAGAGTATACACAATTTCAATTCATTCGATTGATTCTCATATCAATTTTATGTTATTTTTTAGGTAATTTTCTTATAAAATCCTTTTTAAAAATATTGTTCTACAAAATTCAATGTGAATTCTTTATGCAATTATCTATGTTTTATTATTGTGTTCTGGTTCTTTGGTATTGTTTATGAGGAAGGGTGGGACCTATATCTCCCTAAAAAGAATTGGTATGTGTATTTTGGTGTTCCGTTGTATGGTTTCTCATAGTGTAACTACGATGGTTACAAAATAAAGTAACCATGAGGGTTACATTGTAAAGTAGCCTTATGGTTTACAAATCATAAGGTATCAGAGAGGGTTACAAGATAAGGTAATTATTTCACTAATATGACTTTATGGTTCTATTTATATTCATTATGTTTTGTGGAAATATCATGGACATATCAAGTTTAATAAATTAAGTATATATGCATGAAAATTATTTCTTCTTAAGAATGATTTCATAGGTTGACAATTATTAATTGAATAATGTTTTCATTTATTCTTTTTAGATCCCATACTGATCTTTTTTGTGCTCAACCCATGGTTTTAAATGACTTTCACAGGATAAATAGATATGTAAGACCAAGAAGGGATCCATGTTAAATTTTAGGAAGATTGTTCATAGAAAATATGTATTATTTAAAATAATTTATATTTTTTAAGATATATACACTATTTTTGTAATATATTCCCTAAATAAATGTGGAGTGATATGTATGTATTATATCCCAATTCTCTAAAACACTAAATTTCAAATTATCAACAATGTGAAATTAAGTGAGTTATTTACTACAATTAATGATTATGTAATGTAATATGGATACTTCTTTATTATTGGTATCCGATTAGGGTTCATATAACTTTAGGGGTTAGTATGTTGTTATAGTATTAAAATTAATGATTTTAACCCTATGTTTAATTTGAAATTTTATAGAATATAAGGATTAATATGTTACATAGACTAAGATATGTTTGTTGAGAATGGTTTTCTACATTAGAAACCTGGAAACTGAACTGGAAAAGAACCAATAGAACAATATAATTCTGAATATATAACCTGTAATGGTAGGGATTGTAACATATTAGTTTTGTGAAATTAATGGCTTAGCTGGAACTAGCAATAAATGGTCATCGAAACCATGCTAGAGAAAAATAAGAGCTACCACAATGGAACATGATGATAGTGAAATATTTTTCGAGGAAACACCATCTAACTTTCAGTGGAAATTCTAACACATTAGTGGCTAATGGATTTATTAAATATAATGAATAGATATTAAATGTTATGGTATGATTAGATAATAATGCTGTTATTATTTCCATTTGTCATTTTAAAGGTGAAGCTGATCATCAGTGGTAAATGGTCATGTATATGAGGGACAAAGAGGAGATTGATGCCTTAGAGTGAGATGAATTTAAAATTATTTTCCTTCAAAAACATTTTCCAATGTTTATTCATCTAAGGGTGAAGAAGTAATTCCATCAATCAAAGCATAAGGAGGAAGATTCTGTGGCTGTGTATGAATATAACATCACCCAACTTGTGAGGTATGCTCTAAATCATATTTGAGATCATGATTGAAAATTAAATTTTTTTTACTCAGGAATGAATCCATGATATTGATGGTAATTGGGTTCTCATGAGTTCAAAGGTTAATAGAATCTCATCTGATGTGCTGATAGGGTTGAAATTGAGTTTTATTTTGATAAAGTGCACTTTGAAAAAAAGGAAATGAAAAAATCTAGATAGAAAGAGATTGTTTAGATGAAATCAGAGATATATTATGGTAATAAGGTTTTGTTTCTAGTTTGTGAAAAGTATGGTAAAAATAACATTGGGGAATACATTAACAAAACAGGGAAGTGTTTCTATGCAGTAAGTTTGGACATATGGATTGAGATTGTAATTAAAATGATCCAAATCTAAATATTAATAAAAAATAATAATGTTTTTCAAATGTGGTGAGATGGGTATATAAGAAAATGTATTCCCAATGAATGATTTGAATGATGGGAAGAAGTCAAAATAAAATTAGAAAGGTGTAGTGAGATACTTTGTGACTACTTCAGCAAACATCGATCCATCCAATGATGTGGTATTCAGTAATTTATTTTGTTAATCATATTTTGCTAAATTCTTGTTTGATATGGGGTAAACAATTTCAATTATTTCATAGAAATATTCTTATAAATTTGAAATATAACCTCAAAAAATGATACTTGATCATATTCTAAAATAGTAGGGTAAATGTTATAGTAAAAATGAATTTTATGAATATTCATATTGTTATTGGGAATTAAATTATCTTAACACCTTTTTGTTTTTTTCTTTTTATATTTTCATGTCATTCTATGTATGGATAGGGTTTCTGTTTAACATACATAGCTTTTCTATATAGCAAAAGATATTATATTTCTGAAAGAGTTTCAGTTTGTATACAAAAATGATCCCATACAATTGATAACATATTTAGAAGTTGTGAAATTTTTGAATGATGTAAATTCAATGTTATATTGATCAAATTTTTTAAAATATGGTAACATTTATTATTTATGATCTTCCATTGGTAAATGAATATATTTATGTTTTTCTTGATGAGATACCGAGGGTAATACTAGACAAGGAAATTGAATTAGAAATTGACTAGGTTCTTAATTCTAAGCTAATTTCATAACCCCATTATCTAATGGCTCAAATTGAATTTATTGGAAAAAAATCAGTTGCAGGAGTTTCTTGATAATGGATGCACTCATCCATGCACGTCACCATGTGGTTCTCATATTTTATTCATTAAAAAGTAATATGTTTCCAAGAGACCATGAATTTAATATAGATCCATTAATAACATCACTGTTAAAAATATTTATCCTTTTCCTCTTATTGATTACTTGTTTGGTCATCTACAGTGAGGATAATATTTTTAGAAGGTTGACCAGAGTTCAGCGTACCATTAGTTCAAAGTAAAATAAGAATAAATCCCAAAGAATATGTTCAATAATATATATGGACATTATAATGTTTTTTCTATTTTGGTTAACTATTGGACCTTCCATGTTACTTTATATGAATATAATATTTCATGTGTTTATGGATATATTTGTAGTTGTTTTTATTGATGACATTCTAGTATTTTCTAAAAGTAATTAGGAGCTTGACAAACTACTAAGGGTTTCTTTGAAAACCATAAAGGAAAATAAACTATATGGAAAATTTATCAAGAGTTATTTTTGGTTAAAAAAATTTATTTTCATTATAATATTGTATATAATGATGAAATATCTATTGACCATACCATAAAAAGTTGTTCATGAATATAGAAGACCTAATAATGTTACAAAAATTCATAGTTTTCAGGGATTAGCAGGTTATTATCAATGGTATGATAACTGTATTTCATGGTTATCTATCCTGATAACTATTTTCACACAAAAATGGTTAAATATATTTGGAATTAAGAATGTGGTGTTAGTTTTTTAGAAATGAATAAGTGATCGGTTAATTCTCTAGTTTTGTCTCTACCTTCTAGAAATGATGATTTTTTTCATCTATTATGATTCTTCATTGAAAGGACATGGTTGTTTTCTGATGAAGAATGATCAGGTAATTTCTTATGCAACATGCAACTAAAAACTCATGTGTTAAATAATCCCACACATTATTTAGAATTAGAAATATTGGTATTTTTATTTAAAAATTTGGCGGCATCATTTATAAATAGCCAAATGTCTAATATATACTGACCATTAAATTTTGAACTATATGTTGACGTAGAAGGAATTAAACATGAGTCATATAAAATGTTTTTAACTGATAAAGGATTATGATTGCATGAGCAATTATTGTCCTGGAAGATTAAACAAAGTGGTAGATTCCATTAATCAGAAAACATCATGCATCATTAACCATGATAGGTTTGGTAAATTATCGAGAGATTATAGATATCATTAATATTGGAAAAAAAAATATTGGTTTAGGATATATCTCTTTTTCATGTTTCAGTGTAGTCGTTGTTATAAAAATATTAAGAAAGTGCATAAGGAAGACCGAGAGCTACATAATAAGTTAGAATTGGTAAAAATGGGAATGTTTCTATAATTTATCATTGATAATGATTATGTTATGAGATTTGGAAAAATATTGTGCATTCCTTTTGAATCTCATATGAATAAATAGTTTTTTGTGAACCTCATAGTTCCTCATTTTCAGTTCCTCATTGTTGTAATATTATGTAGAGTGTCCTTCAAGATTATTACTGGCAGGATGGAATGAAAATAGATATTACATAATTTTCCATGAAATATTTGACATGGAAATATTGTAATGTAGAGATGAAGTTACCGAAGGGGATACATTATCCTTTACCTGTGATAGAGTGGAAATGATAAAATATATCCAAGGAATTCATTGTAGAACTACCAAATAAATATCAAGGTAACTATGAAATATTGGATATTTTTGGCCGACTGACTAAATATGAACATTTACTTCCTATTTGAGATACTATGTCTTTTGATCAGTTTTCTCGACTATACCTACAATAGACAGTTATCATACATAGGGTTACACTCCCCATTTTCTCTGACTGTGATCCAATGTTGACGAATAACTTTTGGAAATTTATTCAGAATTCATTGGTAATAGAATTAAATTTTTGTACAACATTACATTCTCAATCTGATGGGTAATCAAAATGGATGATTCGAACTTTGGAGGATATGATTCGAGATTGTTCAATGGATTACCAGGGATGTTTGGATAATTATATTACATTAGTTTAATTTTCTTATAATAATTGTTTTCATTCTAGTAGGTAGATATATGATTTAGGGGAATTTTATTGGAAGTGGTTTTGAACTCCAACATTTTTAGATAATTTTAGGGAAAGAAAGTTGATGAGACAAGAATTAATAGATGAAGGATCCTATGAAGTGAATATTATCTAGAAACACATGGGGATTCCTTAGAGAATTTTTAAAAGTTATGTAGATGACATGATGAAGGTATTTTATTTTAAGGAAGGTGGTCATGTTTTTCATAGAATCTTACTATGGAAATGGGTGATGAGTTTTGGTAAGAATGGAAAGCTAATTCTGTTTTTCATTAGAATTTATGAAATTATGAAAATTGTGGGACATGTTGCCTAATTTATATTATTTCTTCCATTTTTATCTCATGTAAAAAATGTTTTTCATGTTTTAATGTTGAGAAAGTATGTTTCAGATTAATCCTATGTTTTGATCCTAGAAGAAATTCATCTAAGAATGAATCATTCTTATGAAGAGAAACATGTTCATATTTTTGATCGGAAAGAACATGAATTGATTAATAATGTAATACACTAGGTAAATTTTTTGTAGAGAAACCACATTGTTGAATAATCAACATGGGAATCTGAAAATGATATGAGGGAAAGGTACCCCCATTTTTTAAAAAAATAAATAAAATTCCACAGACATAATTTTTAGAAGCTTGGGAGAATGTAACACCCCAAGGATTTAAAAATAAATTAAAAGGCATTAAATATTGTTTTATGTAGATAATTATATAATATATGTAAAACACATATTTTCCACTTCTATGACTTAAATTCAATAAAATGGTCATCTATGGTTGCAACCAATATTTTATTTGGAGTCTAATATTATCAAATTGATATTTTTTGTGAATAGTAATATACCATAATGAATAGAAATATGAATAATAATACGACCCTTATAAATAGATAGCCATATTATTATAATAATTTCTTATGGATATAAAGTAATGCAATCTCGATTAATTTTTTAATATTATATAAATTTTTTTACAATTTTTGAATTCTTATTTTGATAATTAATAATGATTTTAAGGAAAAAATAAATTAATCATATTTAGAAAATTATTTTCAAAAAATGGAGTTAATTTTTTTAATAATACACATCAAAAAATAGAATAGGTTATTTTTTTGTACTTTTTGAAATACTTGAAATTTTTTGTGAATAGTGAAATTCATTAATTTACGAAATATCATAAATAAATGAATTTTTGTGAAAATATTGAGTCATGGAAGATTTTATTGGCCATTGGTTCAATCTCACATTCACATATTACTGTTTTGGGTCCCATGAAAGTAGAATAGTCATAGTCTTTAGAAAAATTATTAAACATATTATTACAATAATTTAAAACTGATCATGTCCTCCACTATAAATACCACCCTTACCCCTCTTCCTCTCAAACCACTCCCAACATGGGACTTGGATATTTTCTACCAAATACTCTTCCCATGCCCCACCCCCATGTCCAAGACCTACTAGTCTACCCAAAAGGCCAAAATCCGGGGGATTAAGGTGGTAGTCATAGAGAATTGATCAAGAGGAGGTTTAAACTTGTTTTAATTAAGATGAACTCGACTGTATACATATATTCCATTCATTATAATTATTATAATATAAATTATATGTAATATTAAGGGACTTTCCTTATAAAATCCTATTTTAAATATCTAGTTTTAAAAAATTCAAAGATAATGTTTTGTGAAATTATACATGTTTTTTATTGTGTTATGGTTCTTAAGAGTTATTCATGATAAAGTTGGGACCTATATCTCAGTTAAATGAATTAGGTATGTGTATGTTCGAGGCTAGTCTTATGGTTCCTCCATGTTTAACTATGATGGTTACACAATAAGGTAACAGTGAGGGTTACATGGTAAGGTAGTCATAAGGGTTAAAAATCATAAGGTAACCCAGATATTTACAATATTACGTCGGTAATGCCCCCAAGAGAACATTATGGTTCTTCTTCCTGTTATTTATGTCTGTTGTAAATATCATGGAAATATCATGTTACACAAAGTATGTTTATATTGGTGACATGTATGTCTATTAATAAAATGATTTATACAATTAAAATTATTCAGGGACTAAGGTTTTCTATCCTTATATTTATTTCCCTTACTGAGCTTTTTTTCTCATCCCATTTTTTTAAATTATATTAACAGGTTATATGGATGTATAAGACAAATGTGGAATCCATGTAAAATGTTTTGAATATTTTTCAAAGAAAAAATATTTTATTTAAAATGTTTTATATATTAGAAGAAATAGATATTTTTTTGTGGAATCCTATATATATAAATGTGTAATGTTTTTTACGTATTATATAGCAATTATCTATAACTCTATGCTTCAAAAGATCCCCAATGTGAAAGGAAGTGAGTTCTTGACCGTAATTCAAAATTATGTAATGAAATAATGTTTGGCCTTTATAAATCCTCTAACAAAATACACACCCTCAAGACCCTTATAATACATAGGGATCTTCTGGGTAAAATCAATTAAAAAAAGTAGGTGAGTTTTAGTGCCATAACATATAATTTTCCCCAAGGATTAAGTAATTATAGATAAACACTCCTCTACTTGTTATTATTATTGTTCTTCTTCATATTATCATTCTTTGTTTCACCACCCATTTCAGAAATAAAAATTATAACATTTATTATGAATTATGATGAAATTATATTAATTATATTAACTTACTATAAGTATCATATTTAATCTATATATATTTATATATCAAAATCCAATTTCCTGCTCTCCTGACAATGTCCAATTAATGGTCAGATAACCACTCAAGGAGACCTTTCCTAGAAGTTATAACCATCACTATGAATGGATATTATGAATTATATAAAATATATTAACTTTTAATTACATTTATTATAATCTTTCTTTATTAATTCTACTAACATATAAATTACATTGAACAAAAAATTGTGATTGAATGAAAATGATAAAATTTTATGTAATACATGATATGAAAATGACCACCATGTAACGAACAAAGTTGTGAAATATAATAAAATGAATTCAACTAATAAATATTGGTAAGAATTAAAATAATTCATTTTTGTTTCAATGTTATAACAATCCTACATTTACTATTTAGGTGGCGAAACATGGACTAAATAAAGAGCTAATTTAAGAAGGGGTGTTCTCGAACACAAATCCTTTTCATTGGGTTATCAAAAATTATTGAAATATTATATATGTATATTCCAATATTATTCTTTTAATATCATTTCATTGCATGTCATTTTTATTTTTAGGGATATAAAATCAGCAATCTTGACTTATAATAGAAATACGATGATTTTTCAGAAAAATTTCTTCCCATAATACCTCATTTACTCTTCCTGAGATGTTTTTTCATTAATAAAAATGATTATGGTTATCAAATATATGTTTTACCTTATTTATTTTGGAACATAATGTTTATTCATGAAATTATTGTATGTGAAATCCTTATAAAAAAATTCCTTTTCAAGTGATATTACATGAGAACAATTATTATTCGTTCAATGTGAAATTCATGATTATGAGAATTTATGATGTGAAAATTAGGAAATGAAATATATACCCATCAAATGAATATGGTAAGGTGATTTATCTCTGGAAATAATGTTTAATATGTGTGAAAATTATTATATCATTTTTTCAAAATTACTATTCTATTATTATGACATATGTTATGCATGAACATGATTTTATCTTTGTTCACAACTATGTGTGGTATTTGACCACTATGACACTCTGTTTCATTTTATTGAATTTCCAAATCCCATGCCATTATCAATTGGTTCCACAATGATTATTATGATTTTCATATTCTTCTGATGTGATATGGATGATTATGATAACCCATGTTATGATGAATATTCTCCCTTATTCATTATCTCATTGGGATTCTATGTCACCCCTTTCATTAATGTATATCCTTATGTGATTATATGTACTATTGATAACATTTCCATTTGGAAGGATAAAGAATAAGGGTTGAAATATTGATTATGTTTTATTTTGTAAAATTGATATATGATCCTTATTTAACCAATTCACTAAACCTATTGGTCCTATAATTCTATATTCATTATTATTTTTATATAATAATTGAAGTAATAATCATGTATGAAATAATAGGTTAGCTTGAGTAGTGTTCTTATATTTATTGAATCCCTATACATCATCCTTGGGTATTGGATGAGACTTTTGGTGTGTTGTGATGCTGATATTCCAACCTGAAACCACTGTAGTTATGGTCATCTATCATGGTGTCCTGGTTATAACATGATAACCTGATGGGTTCATATATCATTGAATATCATAGTGAATTAGGTAGAAATATTAATTTATATAGAAAGTGTATGTTATTTATTTTCTTTACATATTAATACACATGTATATGATGATGTATATTATGGGTATTATTGAGGAACAATAGATATATACAGTCACAACATGAAAGGGAACCCCAGTGCATGTAAAGAAATTATGTCAACTTTTAGTTTGGGCATATGACATGTTGTGGACTAGGAATATGTTGCTAAATTGTTATTAATGACTAGGTAATTGAGGCATATTAATGAAATTAATTCACTCATGTAAATTTTTTTATTTAATATAACTGATTTCTTCATTGGGAATCCAATTGGGAAGTATGTTTATATGAAAAAACATCATTTGTTTTAGTGTATCTCTTTTTTATTCATAAATACTATAATATATATATTTTGAAATTAATTTACTATTTTTATTAGTTTTATTCTATGATTAATGGATATATTCTCTCCATTTTATGTATTAAAACTTTATTGGTAGTAGATAGACTCTGTTATATAGAGAGGTGTTTGTGAGGTCATGTAGTATACTAGGATGAGGCATGGTGGAGTGGACTCATGACTAGGTTACTACAAGTTTGTTTTTCAATTAATTCTTTATCCCACAATCTACTATACATTATATTCTTACTCCATCAATCATGCCTAGTTATTCTAGGTTAAATAGTTATATAATAGTAATTAGGATATTACTTTGGGGCATTTCGATGGAATACCAAGTGGATGAACCATCATGAACTCATTTGTTCTGTGGAATTTACAATCATGCTTCATTCATAGTGTCTGTGTTTTTTGAGTGATGAACATTTTTAGTTATTCATCCTTATTGATGAATGTTTCTCTAGTATACCAATTCATCCCCATTAATATAATATACATTCAATGGTTAGTCTCAATATTTTTAGATTTTTTTTTATTTTTGTTTCATGTACAATTTCCATATTGGTGTAGGTGATTTTGAGGTAAATGTATTTGTCAATTGTGAATTTTAGTTTTTGGTTTTCTTGATGGTTTGAATTTAATGGTTCAATATATTTCATCCATGATGTCAATTGTTCTTGGATTCATGTTTTATTTACTTATTGTTTTCTGTATATATTTGTTTGGTTATTGCCATATATTTCAGTGGTTATAAATGTTTTCACATTCGATGTTTTTTATTCAGTGACACAGTTAATATGATTACAAGACAAGATGATACTAGATGATTTTATATATGGATATGGTGGTTCATGTAGTGTTTAGGATGACTACAATGGTGGTATAATACTTTAGTTTATGTGATATATTTGAAATAATATTCATCTTTGGTATGAAACCTCAGATGATGTGTGGAACATCGGAATAGACCAGATCCCCGCTGTTCCAACTACATTTGAGGAAAAATATCATTTTTATTGTTGTATGTATTAATTTCAAAATATATGAGTTGTATTTTAAATTTATAAATATAAATAAATTTTTATAGGTTGATGTTTTGTACTTTTTTGGGGGTCCATTCTGGTTTGTATTGATCCAAATAAACTGAAAAGTTTTGTGGATTTAAAAGAAATAATGGATTGGGAATGAAAGTTAGTTTAAGGCATTAAATTATTTATATTGAAAATTATGATTGGAATGAAGAATTAATAAAATTCATAATTATATACTATATCATGTGTTAAAGGATTAATTTATTTATCAAATAATCAATGGTTTTATTGTGAATGATGAAAATAAGTCAGTATTAATAAATGGATTCATAATGTATTTTATCGTACACTAGTTAATGTGTGATGATTTTATATTAGAATAAAGGAATGATAGAATTTATTTTGAAAATATATCATCTATTATGATTGTTGTTTTTATGAAGTGTTCTATACCATGACATGTCATTCTGACTAAAAATCGGGTATAATTGAAGTAATTAATTTGAAAGTGGTAAAGGTTATTGAATTTGTATTATTATTGTAATTAAAATACATGAATGAAATTATAGAATTTGATTTACTTTATTTAAATAGTGTTTATTATTCCTATGGGGAACATGTTAGGATAAATGAATTTTTTATTTAATGATGATTTTTTAAAGGTAATGCCTTGGTCAGAGACCAATAGACAATGTATTAAAAATTAGGAATGGAACTCCATGAGACTAAAGGGGGGAATATTATTACAATATTTTTCAGAAAGAGGGAGTGGGTTTGCTAGAAGATCATCATTCCACGTAATTCCCTAGTTGGTACCTTTATTGGAAAGACCATTAGCCATCATGTACGCTTCACAATGGGAATGGGTGACCGTGAATCTAATCTCTATAAGTGAGTCAAGGCACATCATCCAACTTGTAGTAATCGACCATGCAATGTGAACCACCCCATTCAAAATATCATGAACAATTGTGGTGGAATAACTATCATTAAAGATTTTTTCCATCCATTATTTTAACAAATTCAATAGCCTCAACCAAAACTAGCATTTCCACTTCTAGGGATGAGGTGATTCCTCATATACAAATGAAACAACCATGACAATGTCCAAGACTGTCTCTGTAAATGGCCCCACAATCTGCAGGTCCATGATTTCCTTTGGATACTCCATAATCATTAATTTTGATCCATCCAAGAACTGGGGCTTCCCAAAATACCTCAAATGACTGCCTCAGTAGTCTGTCGATACCTTCGATTCCAGGACCATGTTTTTTAATTATCATGTTTAGTGCTACACCTTGTTGTGATTATTTTTTATGAATATTTATGATGATCTAATTTTTTAATGATGAAAATTGAATGAAAATTATTATAATAACATGGTTTTATCTATGATGTCTGACCATGTATGATTTCTATATTATGATCACAATTATAAATGTTTCAAAATTATTTTTAATACATTATTTAATTGAATATGTGTATGGTGTACTTTCTGTTATATGAATTTTGAACTGGTAAAGCACTGTTATCATGTGGAAAGTTTTTAGAAAATAAAATAGTATTTAATACAATTGGAATTATATTTATCATCTTATTATCTAATGATGTGTACATTGAGTTCTGAATGGGTAAATATGAAAAATTGATGTTGGAATTTAATTTGTTTTCAATTAAATTGTTTTTTATACTTGTTGATGTGAATGTGTTCAATGATATCTTTAAATGAATGTAGTGTGTAGATTAAACATGTTTTTGGTAATTTTCTTCACATTTATATTGACTATGTATTTTTGGATGGAATCATGTAATATGATAATTTGGAATATTATTGGAAACAAATTTGTGAAAGATGATTTTTGATAATAAATTACGAATAAAAGAAATATATATTTGTATTAAATGTGTAATAAAACATTGGTTAATATTATATGGATGAACGAAGATTTGGTCTCAAAACATAAATTTCAAAATATGTTGGTGTTGTTGTTATATAGGATGGGTTTTATTTATTTTTTGTTTACTGAAAATGGTATGATAAATAATGTAGAAATTATATGGGTTTTTTTGTATACAATATTTGATAAAGTGAATTTCATGAGATTCATTAAAAGTGGACGTTATTAAATAAATATATATTCATTATAATTTCTATTAATTTTTTATATAATTGTTCCACTTTGATATATATATTATGGAATATTCCTAACATGATTTACAGAAAATTATATTTCTATTGTTGTATATGTATAATTTAATATTGCACTCTTATTATTTTTATATTTGCTGATTATGTTTGTATTTTACTAAGATGTTTTAAATTTTTATTGGAAGAATACGTTCATTTTTTATTATTGGGGAAACAGTTTATCAATGTAAATACATTACTTTTTTATTAACTAGGTACTTTTTTTAGATAGCCATTAATGTTGATTTGATGACTAATTTTTAATAATGAAATCATTAATCCATAAAATAAATAAAATCTTGATTAATGAATCATTCGAATAGTTTTTATTGATGTGTAATCATTGTTTAGATACTATTGAATAACAAAAAGTATTTTTGTGAGTTTATCTATATTTATCATTTGTTGTGGTGGATTTAATTGTGCATGAATTATGTTTAAAAAGTTATTAATGTGTTATGAATTTTTTGGTTGGGTATCGAATGTTTTTTATGTGTATTTATTTTAATATAGAAAATAATATGGTTCAGAAAACCATGCGTGTACATTAGTAAATTTATTTAAGGGATATTAATAATGAAATATCGATATGAAATTATTTTTGTGTGGAAAATTAGTACCATGACCCATGATGAATCTCAAGGAATGGTGTTGTGGGGAGGACAAATTATCCTATATTTGTGGATTAAAATTTCTGATACAGGGTTTTTTTTAATTTGGGGAATATGATTGAGTGAAATTTTAATTACCTTTGTTTTATTGTTTTATGTTGAAAAATGGAATTTTGTTATGTTTGAATATATTTACATACTAAAAATAATAATTATGATATTATATTTTATGTTGGAAATAAGTATAATTAATTTTTTATAATTTAATAAAAATAAATATTAAGTTTTAAGAATAAAAATTAATTAATTATTATTAAAAAATGGTATGATATTATTATTTTAAATTTAATCATTGGATTTAAATAAATAATAATAATAATATGTTGGAGTATGATTCATAAGAGTGTGATGTATAAAAATGTTTAAAAAATAAAAAAGGGGGAGGTATATACTAGAAAGGAATTGCACATAAATAAAAGTGAAAGAAGTAGAAGATAAAAAATGAAGGGAAATTTTTTAAAAGTAATAATTAAAAAAATGGGTAGGGTGTAGGAATTATGTGTGTGGCCAAGGAAGTGGGGTGCAGAGTAATACTATACCCATCTTGTGTTGTCTCAAAGTCTCTATATATTTTTTTTAAATATTATATGGAATTATATTGAGACCAGGATTGGCGGATAAGTGTTATTCCAAAGGTCAGGGAGCCTGAAATAAATGATTGAAATAAATTAAACTTTTAAATAGCACAAGTCATTGGTTTTCCTGGAAATGTCAACTATCTTTTAAACTGGTTCCCAGATTAGAAATTTCAGGGAACTGTTGAATTCTGAGTAGAGACATTACCTTAGGTGAGGCCAATCATTGACCAGAATGGGTCAACATCAGAATTTAGTTTTTAGCGATTTTGAAGGAAATATTATAATATAATAAATTATTTTATTTTAAACTTTTCCAAGACACGACGACATATTGATTGGTTCAAAATTACTAGGAGACCATTTTTAGGCTCATAATGCTAGAAAAGTTACATGGATGCTCAGTAAAATTATAGAGGATCCACCCTCGAGAGTTGCCGATGAACAATGATGAATGATGATGTGTAGATTGTTACACAACCAGATTGAATCCCAACCAATGAACACTATCCCTCTTCATCGATGATCGAGGTAGGTGTTCTTGTTTTTTTTCTCGTTTTCTATGTTCATGGATTAAACAAAAAATGCAGAACAACCCATGAATAGTTTGACCTACATATCATTCATTCTAGTGGGAGGTTCTTTTATAGGGATTGTTTTTTAGAATTTATACATTTTTTGATTTATAGTTTATTTTATCTGTTTCAACCCTCTATCGGGAGTGGATCAATGTATTGATTAATGATGGTGGAGGTTCATTCCTATATTCATTATTTGGATTTCTTCTCCCTGTTGACACCATGTTCTTCATGTTCATCATGGGGTTCTTAACAACATATCATTGCATATCCATCTCGAAAAACAATGATCCCAAATAGTATATTCGTAATTGTGATGAACTATTTTTGGTTGTACAATGCTTGTGACAGATGAATCCACTCAGTTTGGGATAAATAATTATTTGACATTTCTTCACATGGATGATCAAAAAGGATTTTTAGAGATGATTGACGACCCAAATCTTACCAAAATGATGTTATTATTGTGGGGAGACCATGGATCCTGATTTTTGAGGTTGACAGGCATCTGGATTAAGGGATGGAAGATCAAACAAGTTGCAGGAGGAAAAATATCAATTTTTTGGAATGTTATAAAGAACACATCGTGTTTTCCGATTTACATAGGGTGTGGGACCAGCTATATGGTAGCTAGGGTTTCCAGCTTCAGGAAATGATGAAATGAGATGTGGATCCTATTGTCGGTATCAACATGTATCTCAGATGATACACATACAAGAGTTGGTGGACACGACATGTTCTGCACCACTGGACCATAGCAGACCGGTTACATGGGTAACCACATTTACCAGTACACAGGTTGGATGACACGGGTTGAAGATGTGTATGGGAACATTACGAGCATAATACACTATAAATATATCCCTTATCAATGCTAGAAAAGTGTATTAACAGTGCTAAAAAGTGATGTTAGTCTAGGAGAATATAAAGGGGCTACCATTTTATCAATGCTCAAAAAATTGTGGATTAATGATCATTTTATCAGTGCTAAAAAAATAGTGATAAAAGACCCCTTTTACCAGCGCTAAATAATGAACAGATAAAAGTAAAAAAAATTAAATAAAATAAAACCATTATGTAATGCGAGGGGGAGATTTTAACACTACTGGACCCCCCCCCCCCTTATCAGTGCTAGGCTGACCCACATCCTTACACTCTCTCGTGTGCTACCTTTCTCATGCATCCCCCAGACGCAGGCACCTCCTTGCTTCCACTCGAACTCAAACCTGTGACCTCCCCCTTGCGTGCCTCCACTTTTACCAGTAAACCATTTCATTTTTCCCCTATTTAATGATATATCTATTTATTTATATATATAGATATATTTATTCTAATATTAAAATAGATTCATATTCATATAAATATATTTAGTTATATTAATACATATAAATTTATTCATATATTAATATATATATTTATTATTATATTAATATATATATATGTAATTATATTTATTCGTATATTAATATAGATTCATATTGATATAAATATATTTTTTATATTAATATATATATATTTATTCATATATTATTGTATATATATATATATATTCATTTGTATATTAATATATATTTATATTTATTTATATATATATTTTTAGTTATACTAATTTATCTATATATTTATTTGTATATTAAAATATATTTATAAGATTAGATTTAAATACATTTATAAAATATGTTTTTTATGTGTGTTTATAAGTAAATAAATAAATTAGTACATACATATATAAAACATGCACACACACATAGACACAAACATATATATATTTACAAATAAATACATATATATGTGTATTTGAAAATCCATAAAATGTTAAAATGACAATATATTATAATGCAGAAGCCAGTTTCTTCTCTACAACCATTCAAATAGAAGAAAATGAAACATTATTATATATGATATGTGGTAAAGGCCTAACAAGAATCCTGATCGGAAGTTATACATGTTTTAATGTTAACAAATCGAGTATCCCGACTAAAAACACATCTTTGGAGGCCTTATGTTCCTTTTTTGGCATCAAAGAATATGGTAGAAGGTTCCCTATTGTCCTTAGCGTGTAGACCTCTTCACAGGCTTTGAATTGATATGTTGTAGAACATAAATGGACACTCGGATCAATAGTTATGGTCGTTTGAAGTTTTCGTTACATTTTAAACTTATTTTATATATTTTATTTCTTTTTTTGATATTTTTTGTGTCTTCCAATGGTTATTAAATGATTAGTAATCAATGATTATTAGAAAATTATTAATTAATAACATTTTTTAAAATATTTCAAAGCCATTGTCAATAAATTTAACATATATTAAATTTAATAGTCTATTTATAATTATCTAAAACATATTAAGAAACATATATTATATTTATATCAATATAAATATACATATATAACAATATTTATTTCATGAATTTATATTGAAACCTGAAATTTATCAATGGTAGAAAAAATTTCTAATAAATCCCTCTTTTATCAGTGCTACTAAAAAAAGTGCTGATAAAGGGGTCCCCTTTAACAGTGCTAAAAAATCGACGATAAAGGGGGTCCTTTATCAGCACTAGAAAAAGCGCTGCTAACAACCCCCCTTTATCGGTGCTTTTTTTAGCGCTGATAAAGGGTGGCATTGTGGAAACACAGTTTTATGGTATTGATACAAAAAGTGTCCCTTGGGTAGTAGGACATGGTGTGTCATGCTCTTACATGTCCAGCATATATATATCTACATGATATGCTCATTGAAATGGGCCATTGAACAAGGGTAGTACCCAGTGTCGTAGGATATGGTGTATAACCATTATAAACACCGGGTACTTTTCTATACGTGGATTACTAATATTTTCCACCATTCATTAGAAATTATTCATTGGGGTTATATCCCCATGTCTCATTCATGTTAAGGTCATGTATCATTTCCATCCATAAGATCATGATCCCTTCATCATTGATTTCTAGATAGAGTTAAAATCCCTTGCAGAGGCCCAGAGCGAGATCCTCTACCCATTTTTTGGCACTTGTTAGAGTCAGGTATCAATGTGAACAATCTTATAGTATTAAGATTCTATTCATATAAGGAGAATCTAGATGATTCATGGTATACACCAAGGCCATGACAGTGATCCTCATTCATATATCATGATATTTCCCCACTCATGAATTATTTCTCTCTTTATGATTGCATTTATTCCCTCATATTCCCAATAAGTGTTTCTATCTCTCTCATGACACTTCCCGATGAATTTTCATCTCATACAAACATCATCAGAGCTATCAGACTTTTGGATTGATTTCTCTCAGATTACTGCTTCTAAGAATCATTAAATTGAATCTCTATCATGGATATACTGTGATTTTCACATATCTCTTGTCTACGGGTCTAGATTTCAAGTATATCTAGATATGAATATCTCTTATTATGTTCCATAGACACATATTTTATATATATGACTCTACCTTTACATGTGTATTTATTTGGGGGTGTGGGGGTCCTATACTGAGTGTTATTATACACAACCTTGCACATGATTTTCTTTCACGTGTTATTTTTTGTGCGGAAGAGAGGCCTTTTGAAAAAGTTGAGGGTGGACTAGGTCCAGATCATGCATTGTGACCATCCATATATGTAAGGTTCTCTTACGTCTATAAGTAGTAGACTCAGTACCCTGTTCATTCATACATGTTGGAATTTTTAGTTTCCAAAATCATTATTTTGTTGGGCTTGTATTCCAGCCTAGTTTACTTTCTGCACTTTACATTGTGTTATAATCTTTTGGTCGGGTTTACTTGTATGAATGAATTTTTTTCCTTAGTGTGTTTTTTTCATTTCAACATTTTTTTCATGGAGATGTGTGCATTTGTATTGTAAAATAGTTAAATCCTCCCATATTAGTGATATGAAAACTCGGTGCTAGTCACCATCCCCTGGCCTATTAGAGGGGGCTTTGGGAGTCGTGTAATGCCCCCCCAGGACGGGTCCTGACAGAGTGGTATCATTGGTGTTCTATTATATCTTAAGAACAAGATTATGTGAGATTGGTTTTGGGAAACAATATTATGTGTTTCGATTTTCCCTTTCAGAAATGGGACTATAGTGCTGGCGCAGGCGGCTGACATATCCAAACACTGGGGCACTGATAGCCTTATTTTCAACTCAATACATGAGCACACTAGTTTTAGTGTAAAACAAATAATGGTTCATGATTCAAATAAGAATGGGTTCTTTTTTTTCCATGTATTTTATTATATGCTATCCAAATATACTCTCTGACCATTGTACATCTTGTTTTTAATTAATGGATACCTCAATGAAACATAACTGATAGGAAATAGTGACTCGATCATGAAGATGAACCCCTCAAAGAAGAGGAATTAATTTAGGGACCAGTTCTCCCTGAGTAACCTCTAGGTGGTGCACCAACTATACCACTTGTAGTGGAGCATCCCATGGTACAGGATGTACCCACAGAAGAAGAGCACATGTTGATCATTTTCTATGAGTTTTAGAGATAGAGACCCCACAATTTTCGAGGTGAGACCGACCCTCATGCGGCTAAGGACTATCTTGTTGTGTTTAATATACTTTTACATTTAGTGAGGAAATGATTGAACAATTTTCTGATTCATGGAGCTGTCATTCTTCAGGGTTCGGTGGGAGGATGGTAGAGTTTTAACATGAAGACTCACGATGAGTTGACTCAATCATGGATGGAGTTTGACTGACTCAATAGGGATATGTTCTCTCCGGTTACACTAATAGTAGTGTGTATCCAATATATTATTCTACTCTATTGTCTTAGTTTAATGATGTCAAAATATTCATCATGTTTTTTGAAATTCACATGTAACTCGATGGATAAGGTCAGGGATCAGTACTATTGAGCGCAGACATTTGGGTGTGGTCTTTGATTGATCATATGAGCTAGTGTCATGCCTCTATGCATTTCATCATATGTAGGAGTGCTCGATCGAGATTTGGTGGTAGAGAGATTCATGGATGATCTCAGAAAGCTAGTGGCAGTCAGCAGTAGGAATACATGTGCAGAGTCATCATCATCTGGGGGCCAACATCAGGACCAAGGATTGGGGCATGTGAGACGTCACAAGATGAACCATGATAGGGGATCTTCTATCCATGGCTCTCATGCTGGATCCAATCGGCCATGGGAAAGGTGATGCATCTCGTGTGATGGTAGGGGGCATCTTTCTTGAGATTTAACAACCCATAGAACTGTGGACAGGGAGGCGGTGGATGGCCAACCATGGAAGTGGCATTGAGTGGAGAAAGAAGACATGTCAGGTAGAAAAAGTGTTAGAGGAGTAGGGAGAGTTGTAGGAGGTGTACAATGTATTTTCTTACATCAACCAAGCCCCAGGAGGTCCTCACCGAGCTTAGAGAGCTAATGGGTGGTGGCAATGGTAACTATATGTGATTGATTTTTATGACACCATCTCTCTAGGGATGATATAATATACGATCTATGCCTTTTATACATTATATTTCATACTTATAGACACTGGTTCCAGTCATTCATTCCTCTCCATGTGTAATTTGAGAAACCTAGAGAATCCAGTGTTGTCCATGACATGACCTTTATGCTTGGAAACACCTATAAGAGGAGACTCGATGATCATGAATCTTTTCTGATAGTGTGATCTTACCCTTGGAGGTGAGAGTTTTGTTTTGAACCTCTTGGTGGAAGCATTGAAGCCTTACAACATCATTCTCTGTATGTATTGGTAATATTAGGTCCATGCCTAGATTTACTACATTAGGTTATGATGGTGGTTGTACATAGTGATATAATAGTGTTTTCCATTTTTGGTGAAAAGGAAAACTAGTCCTCATAGAATGGTCTCATTTATAAGAGGGCGTAATTTATCACTCATGTGTTATCAAACTATAACCACCGAGAAAAGATATTTTTAGATATCAGTTCATAGTAGTTGTGGTAGAGAATGAAGAATTATTTATAGAATATAATATAGGATAACATCCCTATTGGGAGATTGAATTCTATATCAATATACACCTCCAGACCGCACCAGTATTCTCACTTTTTAAATCAGATGTCTCCCATAGTGCTTCATGGGATGAGGGTGCATTAGGAGGACTTGTAATGGAAGGTCATTATAAGACCTGGTTTTTAACCCTGGGTAGCGATAATTTATTTTTTCAAGAAAGAATATATTATTTTGAGGATATTCATGGATTCCAAACACCTAAATTTGGTAACAGGGAAGAAAAAGTATCCACTAACAAGGATCGATGAACTCATTTGTCATCTATTATGGGAGTGAAGGTTCTAGAGGGTTGAACATTGACCAGGTTTCCAGCAGTTATGATATTGAGATGAGGATATATCGAAGAAGGATTTTAGATTCTTCTACAGTCACTATGAGTACTTGTTGGTACCTTTCGGCATGACATCCACCCTGTAGTGTTCATGGGACTTATGAAATAGGTCTTCTAGTCGTACCTGGACCAGTTCATGGTGGTATTCATCAACGACATCCTTGGATACTCAGAGTCAGAGTGGAATCATGTGATACATATGTGGATGGTTCTGTACATACTCTAAGAGTACCAGCTTTATAGGAATATCTTGATGTTCTAGTTCTGGATACAAGAAGTCCACTTTATGGGACATATAATCTCATTATATTGAGTAGTAGTGGATCCTCACATGGTAGAGGTTTTGTTAGATTTGGACCCCCCCTAGAGTGTGATAGAGGTTTGGAGAATCCATCGGTTGTTGGGATACTAGTGGATATTTATCCCTGAATTATCCCAGATATCTCCACTGATGAAAGCCATAACCTGGAATGGAAAAACATTCATATCGGCAAGGAACTTTCAACATCACATCTAGTTGTTGAATAAGAGTTTGATGAGTTCACCGATCATGAAATTTACCTTAGAGGGTGTCATGTTTATAGTTTTATACAATGCATCAAGGGAATGTATTGGATGTGTCATGATCCAGTTACATGTCGTATATTCTTATGGTTTCTGTCAGTTAATGCCAAATTAGTATAACTACATCACCCAGTATCTTGAGTTGGAAACATTATTATTTTTATAATATGTGTATACACTACCTGATGGGTGAATAGTTTATCATCTACTCAAAAACCAAGAGAATTATGTAAATCATGTCTTAAAAATATATAAATTTTAGGAAAAGGATATGGTCAGTGTTCCCCTTGATTATGACTTTGATATTTTCAATTTTCATATAAAGGGGAATGTTGTAGCTGATTCTCTCATTTGGAGTTCGAGTTCACAGCTAATGAGTGAGGCATCAATGTAGTTGGACTCACAACATTAATCCTATATGGATGGATATGAGGTATCCTATCTACATTTAATGGTTGTAACCCCTCCACTCCTACCAATATTTAGGGTAGAAGAACTAGGGTATATTGATTTGAATAAATTACATGCTTAGTTATCCACTGAACATGCTCTTGATGGATACTACCAAGGTAGGGAAAACATCATCCATTTCATAGTGTGCATTTTTGTACCCGTGTCATTGCGGGAGGAGGATATGAGGGTGTTTCAAACACCCCCCTTGGTGGTACATCCTGGAATGGGAACAATGTACCATAAACTCCTATGTTAGTTTTAGTGGAATGGTCTGAAGGAGGAAGTGTAATAGTTCATTTATAGATTCTTTATATACAAGAAGGTGAAGTCTAACTAGCAAGTTCCAGTAGGATTAGTTCATACTTGGAAGTGAAAGATTAAATGTGTGATAGAATATCGATATACTTTGATATGGGCATACAACGAACATCCAAGTGGCACTATTCCATCTAGGTGATCATTGAACGACTCACCATGTCATCACACATCCAAGAAATCAGGGAGTAGAGTTCATTAGAGAGCATAAGATACTTCCATATGGATGAGATAGTTTAACATCATGGAATCCCTTCAACAATAGTATTAGATCATGATTCTATTTTCACATCAATGTTATGGAATGTTTTGATGGAGATGTTTGGGATTCAGCTACATTTGAGAATAGGATTCTATCCTTAGATGGATGGTAAGATAGAGAGAACCACTATGTTTTTGGAGGATATATTGAATGCCTATTTCAAGGACTTTGATCATAGTTGTGAGGACAAATTACCATTGGTGGAGTTTTCATATGAATATAGATACCACTCCACCATCAGTATGGAACCTTTTGAGGAATTATATGGGTGACCTTTCAGTTCATCACTTTATTGGACCGACCCTAGTGAGTCACCCCTCATGTGTATATAGTTGTTGCTAGATATCATATAGAAGGTGAATATCATCAAAGAGTGGATGAAGAATGCTGAGATCCTACAAATATCTTACGATAATAGATGGAGGAGACCTCTTGAGATCGAAGAGGGATACCACAAATTCCTTCGGGCCCCACATCATCGATGGTTGAAGTGATTTGGATGGAAAAAAAATTTATTTGAGGTTTATCAACCCTTTTTAATACTTCATTGTGTTGGAGTGGTCTCATAATACCTAGATCTACTACCACAATTGAACCAGGTATATGATGTCTTCCACATGTCATAGCAGAGGAGGTATGTGCATTACCCATCGTACGACATCGACTAGGGCGAGAAGGACATCAAGGATGGAGATACCATTATAGAGTACCAAATGGAGAATGATTATTGGTAAGAGAGGATCAAACATGGGTGAGTGATTCACTTAGTGTGCATCTAGTGGTAACACAAGAACCATTATGAGGGCATGTGGGAGAAGGAGGCTTAGATACGAGCATAGTAACCACGTCTTTTTGATTAGCCTTCGTCTATAGATTTTCAACATGTAAAATCCCTACAGTGGGTAGAATTTAGTATCTCGTATTTTATTTGTATTATTTTTAACTTTTATATGGAATGATTTTTTGACCATGATTTGTGACAGCGTTGGATTCTAAGGCCCCAAGTGCCCGAAATAAACGTTTGAAAAAATTACACTTTTAAATTGTTTCCATGAGTATATTTCCTGAAAATTTTTAATAAAATTTATAAATATTCCTAGGATGATATTTTCATGACACTATTGTATTCATATTAGTTAATGCACCGTAGGTGACACCTAATATCGAATGTCTTGGGTCGGAAAAAGAAGGTAGTTTTTAGATTTTTTAAATAAAATAAAAAAAATTAGTATTTTATTTTATTTCAATATATTCAATGATGCATTTACACGTTATCTGGTTTTAAATAACTATAATTCTAGGGGTCATTCTCATAATGCTAGACACATTCCTTGGACACTCGGTAACATTGGAGGGGAGCCACCCCAGGGATTTGCTGACAAACAATGACGAACGATGATGCATGTATCCTTGCATAGTGAGATTGAATCCTAAATGATGACTGATCTACCACTTCGTCAGTGATTGAGGTAGGGGTTATTGTTTTTATTTCTATTATTCTACATTCTCTGACCAAATGATGGATGTGGATCAACCCCCAAATAGGTTGACCTATGGATCATACATTCTGGCATGAGGGTCTTTTATTGGGTTTATCTTGGGGAATTGATCCCTTTCTGATTTGATTTATACTTCCTTTTTTTCATTCGATCCTTCAAGTCGTAGTATATCAATATCATGATGAATAATGGGGGTGTTTAATTCCTCAATTTGTTATTTATATTTCATCACCCTATTTGAAACTCTGTTCTTTGTGTTCTTTGTAACACCCCAAGCTTCCATGGTACGCTTATCTTTGAATAATACAGTAGCGTGTGTTGTACGCAAGTTCGAGTTCTAACACACACCACAACCAATCAAACTAGCCATTATGAATAGTAATACCAACTTTTTGAAATTTTATAATTTTTATCTTTCAAAATTTACTTCATTTTTGGATTCAGAATATTGAAATTATCTTAGGGTGAATATTTTGTATTTTTCAGAAAACACTCAATTTTCGATGAATAGTGAAAAAACAACGAGTTATAGTTTCAAACCAAATATTTTTTTTAAATAATTATTTATTTTATTTAAATTTATTTTAGGTCAAAATAGATACAAAATACATATATAAGTTCAATGTAATTCATTGGTGTCTTTTTAAAATAATTTTATATATATAAAAATTTTATTGAACTTTTCATCGTCTTTTACCCACCTCCTTGGATAATTTTCAAATTCACATAGAACATATTTCTATCGCTACTGTGAGTGTAATTTCGAAAATCCGAGAGACAAAGTTACTATCATGGAGTAAAATGTGGTTCTATAACATAAAAATATTTTTTTATGTATAATAACTTTTTACTTTTGGTTACCACAGTTAAAAGTAAAGAGGGTAATTAAGGGTAAAAATTATATTATTATTATCCTAACACATGTCCTAATTCTATTTGATAAGTATAATTTGACAAAAAACAACCTTAGGAATAAAATATGAACCTCTTTGGTCCACATGGATTAGATTAGGACATTTATTATTATTTAATTAAAAGAAGAGTTAAAAGAATTAAAATCAAAGTTTAATAACTAAAACATTTTTAATATAGGGTTATACAAATGATAAATTTGATTATAAATATTCATTATAAATAAAAAAATATTTCCTACATAATGGAATTTTATTTATAATTTTTAGACATTAAATAATTTAATTTATTAATGACATAATGATGATGTTGTAATTACCATATTAGTGATAGATTCAAATAATTAATATTATAAATACCCAAATAAATATAATTTGAGAATTTTAATGAATTCAACGAATTTTATAGGTTAATATGAAATAATATGGTTGATTAAATGAATTATTTTCTATGTAATAATGATGTTATAAATTTAGAAAAAAACAAAATACCAAATAGTTTCAAAATTGACATAAAAGAGTTTTTAAAAAAAATATTATTTTATTAATTGATATCCAAATCCTAAAAATATAGGGATTGGCCAAAAGTATTATGTAATGATATTTGTATCATTAACGAACCACTTGGGTCTCACTTTTATATATATATTATGTTTATTAACAATATAATATAAAAATAGAAAGTGACATGGTAATTATCAAACTATTTGTCTAAGAGTTAAAATATAAATTATAAGGTTGATATAGTGACCCAAACCTGTCTAAAATTTATAGGATGAAACTATTTAGACCCATCCCCACCTTAGCCTCGAAATAAGTCACTTTGGATCCATTATAAACCGAATATGAATTTATTATAATATAATATTTTATGTTTTTCCTAAGGTTCCCTCACCCCTCTTATAAAAGGGCACTTCCCATTCTCTCAAATTCCTAACATAAAAGCCTTTTGGTTCATCTAACCCCTACCCAAATATCCTCCCAAATTCCCTCAATTCAACCTAGAGTCTATAGTTTGATCATAAAGCCAAAATATGTATCCCTTTTGATCAAATCGAAAGGAAGAACCGGAAGAAGATGTAATGTTTTCACAACCCTCATTCAATTTACTTTCTTCTTACAAATCTTATTTATTTGTTATTTCCATTCCATAATAATCACTCCAGTGTCATCTATATACTGTGATGTTATTATATATATGGTACAACCATATTCATTATTCTATCCATCCATTGAATGACATGTCACCATACGTGTGTACGTACGGCTTACCGTCTCCACATTGTGGTGTAATTGTTATTCAATACATTATTATTTGTATCGGTATAATAATGAAGTTTAATTTAGTAAATAATAAATATAACATTATAATGATTTTTTATATATGATATACCATCAAATTAAATGTTATTTTAATATCAAAAAATTATATTATCGCTCGTGCGTACGTACAGACTATCGCCTCCACGAACGCAAAGAGATTCATTCCCCATCATATCCATTAAAGTCTAATGTTCATTTGATGATTAAAGATAATGTTTAATGACATGATATCATTCTGGATATGAATAATATACAATAGATCCATAACAAACTTGTCTTATGTAACAAAGCATATAAAATAAAATGAAAATGTTAACACCTGATGTGATCAAAATACTAAGATATTATTAACGATGAAATGTTAAAAGATCTTATATGATATCATATTAACGTATATGATTATTTTATAATTTAATAACAATTATTTCACAATTATACAGAATTTTAACCTACCCTTGACCACAGAAAAGTACATTTTAAGGGATTATTTCACAATCTCTTCATTATCTTAGGTTGTTTATACATAATTATCTGTTGGGACCTCTTCATCATCCCCATCCATGATTCTTAAAAATGAATTTCAACAAATTCATAATATTTAATAGACTATGGGTTAAATTAATTTATACCCTTGTTTTAATTTTTATAAGTTGTTTCTAAATGAATCTTTCTATTGTTTTCCAAACAATGTCCTTTATAAATTTTTAGACAGAATTAAGGTAAGAATTTTTTTTAACCTATATGGCGGGTGTGGCTATTTTCCGCAGTTATAAAATTTTCAAAGATTCCATTAAAAAATTATAAGAATATTTTGAATGTAAATGTTATCTTTTATAATTATATGAATATTAAATGATTTCAAGAAAAGATATATTTCTCTCAAATAGTTCTGATTTCATCTATCTCAACATCATTTTAGGGATTTAATGCTTATTTGAAGTTTATTTTTTATGATACAAAACATCCATTCACTATTAATGGTTTTGTTCTATGTTTGACTGTGGATGTGTTAATTTTATACAATTCATGGTTTGTTGATAAAGTATTTTCATTTTGTATGCTAGTTTTAATACGAATTTTTATATTATGTTTAAACATGTTCATATAAGGAATGCATTGGAATTAGTAAGTGACGGGTGGATCCCGATATAGCTCCTTGATGCAACGGTGGGTATCATGATCCAAACAACTGTCTTGGTACAATGCCTTGACAAAATATTATTTGTATTCTTGGAACAAGGACTCGACTACGTGGTTATGATATTCTGGAAATATGTATTCCGTCATTATGAAAGTGGTTATTGATATTACATGTGATTATTCGACTAGTAGAATATCCATCTGAATAAGTAAATGGAATTATTTCATTTTAATTCTTCCATATTATGTGGAAGATCATGTTTAAAAGGCTTTTGTTTTAGTTATACATTTCTTTAAAAGATTATGATTATTTATGAAATTTGTTGCTATATTGTTATCCTTACTGGGCATCTGTGCTCTCCCATTTCTATGTTTTATTTTTCCTAGTATGTGAAGAATATTTTATGACTGACCTGTAGGGATTGTCCAAGGGGTTATGAGTGTCGAATATGGAGAGTATTTTGTAGTATTTTTTCACATTATCATGTAATGTAAGACATATGAATGTATCTAGAGATCCCAAGGCTACTAAACTGATCGGTCTTTCGAGACATGATCTTTTGTGATCAATCCAACATTATGTAAAAATGAACTGACTATGGGTAACAGGTGTTGAGGAGTTATAGTTTATATCAGAGAAAATTTTGTACAATCCTTGGACGATATATTTAGATAAACACTGATTAGAGCACATAGACATAAGATAGACCTTGAGGAATAGTATAGGAGAACATCCTATAATTTTGGTATTGTAGAGATTTTGTGAGTTTTTCGAGAAATACATCTCTGTTTGGATATGATTAGGTTGAGGAATCTCTGGAACAGATGTACCTAGGGGTAACACCCAAAAAAACTACTTTTAGATAGACTCGAATGGAAACTGGTGCACGACAACAGGACTTGCTGCCCTCATGGTTACAACACTCCTGGGGGATATGCTTAGGATAATTATCATTTTCATTAAAAACCATTATTAATGGTTTATGAGTATATACTTCCTTAATGAAAACATTTTTTTATGATTATGTATTATATCTGTAAACTGTTCAATTCATGTTAAGTGTTTGAAATTTTTGGATTTATGTATTGAGACTCATATACTAATCTAGTGTTTTCTATTGTTTAGAAATGGAGTATAGTGGAAGAAATGGAAACTATATCAATGCAAGCACTCCGGGAAGGTATTTCCCTCCTACTCAAGATAATTTTAGTGGAGCTGGTGATGCAACTAGTTCTAATCAGCTAATCACCATACTGGGACAACTCACTCATCTTATGAATAATAACCTTACCTGTATGGAGCACCCTGATCTGCAGCATGGAGGATCAATGTTAAATCACTTCTTGAGGAAAAAACCTCCAACATTCAAATAGGGTTCAAATCCACTAGTAACTGAGCAATGGATAAATTCCTTAGTGAAAATATTTCATGCCTTTGGGAGCAGTGAAAGGGAAAAAGTTATCATGGTAGTTTATCGCCTCAGTGGAGATGATGATCAATGGTGGTCATCGATTTAAATCACAAAGGATGGAGATATCAAATATTGAATGGAGGGAGTTTAAAGATATTTTCATAGAAAAATACATTCCTCGTGACCATCGAGCAGATATGGAAAGGCAATTTCTAAGTCTGAGACAAAAGGAGGGTGAGAATGTTGTAATGTATGAGGCTAACATTACAAGGTTAGAGAGGCTTGCAACAGACTATACACGAAACCCAAGGAGTAATATTGATCATTTCTATGATGGGTTTAAACCATTTATCCATCAAGAATTAGTCTCACAATAATTATTGTCTTATGAAGATATTGTCTCATGTGCTATTGAGAAAGAAAAGGAATTCTCTATGTATTATGACTTTAATGCAAAGCAAGAGAGAAAAGTGATCTGCTGATCACTCTAGGAATAGAAATAAGTGGAATGAGGGAATGTTTGAATATCCATCCTATAGTAAATGTGGGAAGAAATACCCTGGTACTTGCTTGAAAGGAATCTGAGTCTGTTACAAGTGTTGTGAAAAAGTTCACCAAGATCGTGACTGCATGGGGAAGAAAGAAGCTACCAATGATCAATGCTACAATTATAGGGAGATGGGACATTATGAAAATGAATTTCCTATGAGTCAGGGGAACATAACTCTGAAAATTCCAAGGGATAAAGGCCATTATTTTTATATCACTACTGCTGAGGTAGAAACTCCGAAAGGCATGGTTGTAGTTAATCTAATAGTTTCCTCAAGTCTAGGAAATGATTAATTTGATTATGGATCACTGCATTATTTCATATCATCCTAGTTTATTATGAAAATTATATATTTCCAATTTGATTTGATAATGGATTTTTTAGTCAAAACGCCTATGGGAAGAATCATTGCAACAACATTTTGTGAATCTGTCCTTATTAGAGAACATAAGTGTTCTCTATCTGTTGATCTCATCGTTATACCTATGATTGAATTTGATATAATCCTTGGAATAGATTTTCTTTCGGACCATGATGTGAAGATTAATTGTAAGAAGAAGGAGGTTACTATTTTTGATGATGATGATAAAGAACACCTTATCTTTAGATCAAAATCTTCACCACCTGATTCTTATCTAGATCCACCACCAGTAGCTCAACAATATTCAATTATCGGGGAATAAGAGAATTAAATAACTAAGGGTGAGTAAAGGAATATTAAAATAGACGATGTACCTACTGTGAATTAATATGTAGATTTTTTTCCAGAAGATTTACCTGGACATCCTCCATAATGATAAATTGAGTTTTATATTGATTTAATTCCTGGTTCAAGGCCTATATCAAAGACCCAATATAGAATGGCCACTTTTGAATTAGTTGAACTAAATAAATAAATTGGTGAATTGAGTAATAAGTGATTTATTCACCCTAGTGATTCTATATGGGGATCCCCAGTCCTTTTTGTTAAGAAGAAAGATGGATATACGAGGTTATGTATCGACTACAGGGAAATTAATTCTATAACAATAAACAAGTATCCCCTACCTCATATTGATAATTTATTTTACCAACTGCAGGGAGCTCAATACTTTTCAAAGATTGACCTTTGATCTAGAAACCATCAGTTGTTTGTGATGATGGAATACATTCCAAAGACAGCAACTCAAACCAGTTATTGGCATTATGAGTTTACAGTAATGCCTTTTGGGATGACTAATGCACCCTCTATATTCATGGATTTAATGAATAGAGTTTTCAAAGAATATCTCAATGATTTTTTGGTTGTATTTATTGATGATATCTTGGTACACTTAAAATTCTATGAAGATCAGGAAAACCACTTGAGGATTATCCTAAAGACTCTTATAATACATGAATTATATGGGAAGTTTTGCAAATGTGAATTCTGGCTTCACGAGATCTTTATTTCTTGGCTATATTTTCTTTACAGATGGAATCTCTATTGATCCTTCTAAGACCAAGGAAATCCATTAATGGCCAAAACCAATGAGTATAACTGAGGTATGTAGTTTTATTGGTTGAGCATGTTATTATCGGCATTTCATCCCGAATTTTGCCTCATTGGCTAACCCATTAATGATGCTCCCACGTAAAGGGGTTAAATTTGTTTGGACAAAAGTTTGTGCATGATGTTTTAAAGAACTAAAGAGAAGATTAGTCAATGATTTTATATGTAATCTACCATTGGGGAATGATGGGTTTGTTATTTATAGTGATGCTTCAAAGAAAGGACTTGGTTATGTCCTTATCCAAAATGATAGGGTTATTTCATATGCATCACGACAACTAAAAATTATTGAGAAAAACTATCTTACTCATGATCTTAAGTTAGCTGCGGTAATCTTTTTTTGAAGATATGGAGACGTTATCTCTGTGGTGTAAAATTTGAGATATATACCAATCACAAGAGTTTGAAGTGTATTTTATCACAAAAAGAACTCAACATGATGTAAATGAGATGGATTGAACTACTCAAGGATTATGATTGCACGATACACAACCACACGGGGAAGGAAAATAAGGTGGCAGATGATTTGAGCAGAAAGGATCATGGAGTATTGATAAATAATGAGAGTTGAATGTGATCCAATTTTATTGGATCTAGTAATGTTGGATATGAGAATAACCATGGAAGGTGAAACATCGCTACTTTCTCAAATGGTTTCCAAACCATCATTACTAGAATGGATAGAGAGTTCTTAGACCGATGAAGAATTATTTCAAATGAAGATTAATGCTGTGAATGGTGGGAGATTGAATGACTTTGTGTATGAAGATGGAATTTTGAAATTTGGGAAGAGGATTTGTGTTCTCGATATACCTGATCTAAAAGAGGAATTGTTGGATGAGTATCATAGTTCCAATTTCACTATACAACCCGGGTGCACCAAAATGAATAGAGATTTGAATGAACTTTTTTGGTGGTAAAAATGAAGTGGGAGATTGGTCATTTTGTGTCAATATGTAAGGTTTGTCAACAAGTGAATGTGGGAAGGCAACAGCCTGGAAGAGTCATGAAACCTCTTCCCATACCTGAGTTGAAATTGGATAATATCATGATGGACATTGTCATGGAACTACCAAAGACTCCTAGAATGAATGATGCAATATGGGTCATTATTGATCATCTTACAATGTCAGCACATTTTCTTTCTATAAGGGAAGATTTACCACTTGAACTTCTCACAAGACTATATATTAATGAAGTTGTGAGGCTTCATGGAGTACCCCTATAGATTGTTTCTGATCGTGATCCATATTTTACTTCAAGATTTAGAATGATTTTTAAGAAAGCCTTAGATACTAAAATTCATTTGAGCACTGCCTACCACCCTCAAACAGATGGACAATTAGAACAGACTATTTAAACCTTAGAAGACATGTTGCGATCTTTCTCACATGACTTTCAGGTTATGTATGATCTATATTTACCTCTGTTGGAATATTCCATTAATAAATGCTTCCATTCATGAATTCAGATGGAACCATATGAAGCGTTATACAGAAAGAGATTTCACAGACCAACCTGTTGTGATGACGTTGGGGAATGAAAACATTTTTTCCTAGAAATGGTTGGGGAAACAATGGAAAAGGTAAATGTAATCAAAAACCACATCAAAGCATCTCAAAGTAAGCAGAAGAGCTATGCTGATAACCGAAGGAAGGATTTGGAATTTCAAGTAGGAGATAATGTGTTCTTGATGATATCTCCATGGAAGGGAGTTATACGTTTTAGTAAGAAAGGTAAATTGAGTTCCTGTTACATCAGACCATTCGAAATTCTAGAACGAATTGGGGATATAGCTTATTTTTTGACAATGCTTCCAAATATCTCCAAAGATCACGATGTGTTCCAGGTATCACTATTGAGAAAATACATTCCTGACCCAACGCAAGTACTCACCTATGAGGAATTAGAACTAGAACCCGAACTGTCTTATTGAGAAGTGCCTATCAAAATTCTTGATACCAGAGAAAAGTGTTGATAAACTAAAGGACACGTCTGGTAAAAGTTCTATGGAGAAACTATAAGATGGAAGAGGCAATGTGGGAACCCAAGGAACAAAAGATGGGGAACCACCTGAGTCTTTTTATTCAGTAATATTCTAGAAATTTTTAGGAAAAAATTATATGAAGGAGGGTATATTGTAACACCCCTTGCTTCCATGGTATGCTTCTCTTTGAATAATAAAGTTGTGTGTATTGTACGCATCTTCGAGTTCACACAGACCACAACCAATCAAAGTTGCCATTATGAATAGTAAAACCCACTTTTTGAAATTTTATAAATTTTATCTTTAAAAATGGACTTCATTTTTGGATTTGGAATATCGAAATTATCCTAGGGTGAATTTTTTGTATTTTACTGAAAACATTCAATTTCTTTTGAATTGTGAAAAAAACACTAAGTTATAGTTAAAAACTGAATTTTTATTTAAATATTTATTTATTTTATTTAAATTTATTTTAGGTAAAAATAGATACATAATATCTATATAAGTTCAATGTAATTCATTGGAGTCGGTTTATAATAATTTTAGATTTATAAAAAATTTATTGAACTTTTCACAGTCTTTTACACACCTCCTAGGAAAATTTTCAAATTCACGTAAAACATAATTTTACCGCTTCTGTGATTGGAATTTTGAAAATCAGAGTGACACATTTAATAACAAGGTGTAAAATGTGTTTCATGAAGATAAAAATAATTTTTGGTGAATAGTAACTTTATACATTTATTTACCACGTTTAAAAGTAAATAGGGTAATTAAGGTTAAAAATGAAATTATTACCCTAAAACATTTTATAATTCTATTGGATAAGTATTATTTGACCAAAAACAACTATAGGAATAAAATATGAACCTCTTTGGTACACATGGATTAGATTACGACATTTATTATTATTAAATTCCAAGAAGAGTTAAAAGAGTTAAAATTATAGTTTAATAACTATAACATTTTTAATATATAGTTATACATACAATAAATTGGATTATAAATATTCTTCATAAAGATAAAATGATTTCCTACATAATGGTATTTAATTTATAATTTTTATACTATACATAATTTAATTTTTTTATGACACAATGATCATCCAGTAATTACCATATTAGTAAAATATAAACATAATTGATATTATAAATACACAAATGAATATAATTTGAGACATTCAATGAATTCCAAGATTTTAGTAGGATAAAATGACATGCTAGGGTTGATTAAATGAATTTGGTTTGATGTAATAATGCTGTTATGAATTTAGAAAAAACAAAATACCGAATAGTGTCAAAATTGACATAAAATAGTTTTTAAATCAAATATAATATTATTAATAGATATCCAAATCCAAAAAATCTATGTATCTTCCAAAGGACTTATGTAATGATAGGTGTATTATTTATGAACCAATTCCTGTTATCTTGGATCAATATAGTATGTTTATTAATCATATAATATAAAAAAACAAAGAGACATGGTAAATGTCAAACTATTTATCTAAGAGTTAAATATAAATGAGAAGGTTAATAAAATGACCCAACCTATCTGAAATCTATTGATTGAAATGATTTAGACCCATCCCTACCTTATCTTAGATATATGTCATTTTGGAACCATTATAAACCGAATATGAATTTATTATAAATTAATATTTTAAGTTTATCATAAGGTTCCCCCCGCCCCTCTTATAAAAAGGCACTCCCCCTTCTCTCAAATTCATACAATAAAAGCCTTTTGGTTCAGACCAACCCTGCCCAAAAATCCTCCCAACTTTCCTCACTTCATATTAAAGTCCTTCTTTCGATTAGAAATCCAACCTAAGGACCCCTTTTGATCATATCAAAAGGATGAACCCGATGAAGAGTTAATGTTTTCCCCACCCTCTTTCAAGTTCATTTCTTCTTCTACTTCTTCTTTATTTGTTATTTCAATTATAAAATAATAAATCCAATATATTATATATACCATTATGTTATTATAAATATATTACAACAATATTTAGTATTCTATCCATCCTTTGAATGACATGTCACCACACGTGCATACATACGGCATACAATCTCCACGTCGTGGTGTAATTGTAATTCGATACATTATTATTTGGATGGTTATAATAATGATGAGTAATTGAGGTAAATAATAAATATAACATTATAATGATTCTTTTAATATGATATAACATAAAATTATATATTATTTTAATATCAAAAAATGATATTGTCGTGCGTGCGTACATACGGACTACCGTCTCCATGATTGCGATTAGATTCATTCCCCATCGTATCCATTCAAGCATAATTCTCAGTTTATGATTAAAAATAATTTTTAAGGAAATCATATCATTCATGATATGAATAATATAAAACATATCCATGAAAAATATGGCTTTTGTAACAAAACATATAAAATCAAATGAGTAAGTTAACACCCAAAACGAAAATAATAATAAGATATTATTAATGAAGCAATGTTAAAAGATCATATATGATATCATAATAATGTATATGATTCTTTTATAATTTAAATACAATTATTTCACCATTATAAATGAGGTTAACCTACCCTGAACCAAGAAAAAGTACAAGGTAAGGGTTTAATTCACAATCTCTTCATTATCGGAGGTTGTTTATACATAATTATCTACTAGAACCTCATTATCATCCACATCCATGTTTCTTAAAAATGTATTTAAAAAAACTATTAATATTTTATAAACTTTGAGTTAAATTCATTTATACCCTTGATTTAATTTTTATAAGATGCTTATAAAGGAATCTTTCCATCATTTTCAAAACAAGGTCCTTTTAAACCTTTTCGACAGAATTAAGGTAAGAATTTTTTTATCATATACAGCTTGTCTGTCTATTTTCCCCGGTTATAAAATTGTCGATGATTCCCTTATAGGATTATATGAATATTTTCAAAGTAAATTTTTTCTTTTATAATTATGTGACTTTTAAATGATTTCAAGGAAAAGAGATATTTCACTCTAATAGTTTTGATTTCATCTATGTCAACATCCAATGAGGGATTTTAAGCTTATTTCAAGTTAATTTTTTATGATAAAAATATTCCATAGTGTATTGATGGTTTTATGCTATGTTTGACTATGGATGTATTATTTTTATACCATTCATTGTTTTTGGAGAAAGTATTGACATTTTGTATACTCGTTTTAATATGAATGTTTATGTTATGTTCAAACCTGTTCATATTAGGACTACATTAGACATAGTAAGTGACAGGTGGATCCCAATATATCTCCTCAAAGCATTGGTAGGACTCATTAGAAAAACTAGTGTCTTGGCACAAGGCCATGACAAAATCTTATTTGCAGTCTTGGAACAAGGCATTGACTATGTGGTTATGATAGTCTAGCATTATGCATTCCATCATTATGAAAGTGATCATTGATATTTCATGTCATATTTAGACTAGTAGAATATGCATGTGAATAAGTAAAAGGAATTATTTCATATTATAATTAAGATCATATTTAAAAGGATTTTTTAGTTATATATTTCTATAAATGTTTATGGTTATTTAGGAATGTTTCCACTATATTGTTAACCATACTTGGCATCTGAGCTCACCCCTTTATATGTTTTATTTTTCCCAGTATGTAAAGATGTATTTTATAACTGACTTGCAGGGATAGTCTTAGGTGTAATGAGTGTGGACTGTGGAGACTATGTTTTTGAAGTTTTTCACATTATCTTGTAATGTATGTAATATGAATGAATCTATTGATTCCAAGTCTACTAAACCAATTGGTATTTTGAGACATAATCTTTTGTGACCATGCCAATGTTATTTAATATTCACCGACTCTGGGTAACTGGGGTTGGGTCGTTACATTCATCATTGGGTTATGACGAATAGATCACAACACATCGTTCTTGCAACACAGTGATCCATGATCATAGACCAGTAATTGTTATGACCTAGAAGAGGTTATATGATGATGGAGGTGGATGAATCAACATGATTGGGGATAAATCGTTCTTTGACCGTTCCTTACACGGACGATCGGAATGTGTTTTTGGAGACAATCGATGTCCCAAAACATGCCGAATTGGTGTTATTATGGCCGTTTGAATGTAGATATTGGGTTTAGAGGAACACAGTTATCCTTATATAGTGTTGGAAGACCAACTAAGTCACAGGAGGAATAATTTATTTTTCTAGAAAATCACTAAAAACGCATTGAGTTCTTCGAAGAACACGATGTGTGTGGCATGCTCTATAGTAACTAAGGTTTTGAGATGCATGAAACAATGACATGGTATGTGAAAACTATCACATGGAATGTGGGTCCTTATGTAGGACTCAACATGTACATTATTCGACACACAAAAATATTGTGGGGTACATGGTATGTACTCCACCACACGACCTGCCTAGACATGTTACACGGGTTTCCCCATGTAACGGTACATGGGTTGGAAGACATTGGATGAAGCAATGTGTGGGCACAAAACTATTATACCCAAATAATCCCCTAGAAAGTTGGTCATGGCATGCCATGCACTTAAACTCATGTATATCTCAATCTACATGCATTTCTCTTCGACACGGGTTGTTGCACATAGGGAGTACCAGGGGTCATAGGACATGACAAGGGACCTATCGAAAAACCATGTACTTTTATGTACAAGGGTTGATCTTCTTTTCCATCGCTCCATGGAAAATTTCCTTAGGGGATAGTACCCCCTTTTCATGTTCCCCTGATGTTTATCTATATTTTCAATCCACATGAGTATGATCCCTTCTGTGTGACTTTATGGACAGTGCCACAATTCATCCGAGTGTCCTGAAGTGAGATCCTATACCAATTATTGGCCCTATGTATAGTCAGGTATCGACGTGACCAACTATATAGGACACCAATCCTCTGCATAGTAGGAGAATCCAAATGAGTGTTGGTTTAATCCAAGGCACAAGTAGTGATCATAATATATGTATGGTGACCTTTCACCTATCATGAGTGAGTTCTCCCATAATGAGTGCTTCTTTTATCTCTTCGGATCAATCAATGTGTTTATATCTCTCATTAAACTTCCTGACAAACATACTTCTCAGACAGATGTCATTTGGGTTATAAGACTCCTGGAGGGATTTCTCCATGTTGATATCTTCATGGAATCTTCAAACTGAATCCCTGGAATGTGTTTGTGGTCATTGTGACTTATTTATAGACTATGGGTCTAGGTTTCGATTAAATCTATATATATCTCTATTATTATATATTATGTAAAAAATAGAGTTCATAGAGGATTATACATTTACTTGTGTATTAATTTGTAGTTTTATGGGTACACTATTGAGTATTTTTATAGTCACTCTGGCATGAGATTTTCTCACATGAGTCATGTCTTGTGAAGATGAGAAACCTTTTGATGTGTCCTAGGTGGACCAGGACCACGTAGAGATTTCTGAGCTACTTATAGAATGGGATGTTCCTATGGATATGAGTAGACATCCCATTACCTATTCTTTTCTTATAGGTTGAAATTTTTATTTTTCAGACTCCTTATTTTGGTTGGATTATATTCTCGCCAATATACTTTCTGCATATTACATTCCTTTGTTCTTTATTTGGTTGAGTTTAGTTGAATCCATGAATTTTTTTACATAGTGAGTTTTATTGAAATTTCATCATTTGAGGGATTTGATATGTTTTTTGTGGAAATGTACAGAGGAAATACCACCCATGTTATTAATATTCCCACTCATTTCTAGTCACTATCCACCATACTAATAGAGGTGGGAAAGGCGAGTAATGGAATGTTCCCTAATGGGAAGGGCCATGACACATCCCCTCTCCCTCCATCAATCATATTATCTTCACTATCTCTAGAATTTTTCAATATAATTTATTTAATAAATATTTTGATATTTACTGGAATCAAACACCATCAATTCTATTGGATTCATCACAATGGGGTAATGGAAATTCCAATGATTTTATTCATAAATGTCAAAATATTTTTCCAAATTTAGTTATATTTTAGTTGAAAGATTTAATTTTTGGATATGGAGGTTCTTGTGATGGAATATTATATTGGCATTTCCTATTAGGTTAACTATAAGACCCCATCTTCCATGTTTACTGAATTTAAGGAAGATTAATCCTTATAATGGAATTTCCCATTTTATTACCCTATGTTCATGTATTTACATTGGTATTATTTATTATTATATGTTTGAAATTTATGATTGAGGAATGAATTATGATTATAATTTTATTCTATTAATATTCCTAAAAAGGTGAGTTTTTCATTTCTTTTAATGTAGTTCTTTCATTAAATATAGTTTTATTTCACATGAGGGGTTATATAAAATGTTTTATACTAGATATGGATTCCATGTGTGGTTTTCTATGAGGTTATATTAGAGGGTTTATTTAAGATTTTTTTTACAATTTTCAATCCATTGTATTATATAAATTATTATTTATTATTTTTTTGATAATATTGAACATGTTGTGAGAATTGATTGCTTTTCACATGGTAAATCATGGGTATGTGTTTGGGTATCCTAGATAGGTGATACTATTGCATAGTTTGGAAACTAGAAAGGAGTTTCTTCTAGTCAGACTGGGAGATACATCTTGAATGGTCAAAATCATTAAGATTATAGAAGTAGTATAGTGTTCTATTAGGGATTTTAGTTACCTTTATATGAATTGGTTAGAGACCATGTTTCAATTGTTGTGCATTATTGAGATGTTACATCATTTGGGAAATATTTATTTTATTAGATATTTGGATTATGTTTATTCCATGCTTTTCGTAGTTATATTTTACAATTTCCTCAATCATGTTTACTATAAAACAAATATTTTCATTATTGGGACCAAAGGATTCCAGCAGTAATTTTACAGCATTTTATTTCAATTCAAAAAGAGTGTCATAATTATCTTGTTTCCCAAATATATATATTGGTATTCATTGATAATGATATTATATAGATTCATAGTGGAATCCTACATGGAGTTTGCTCACATCTTGTATCAGCCTTTGGATGTATGTGGACATGATTATTCCTAATAGATGGAAATATAAGGTATTCACTCAGTTTTGTGGTGTTTATTGAAGCCCTCATAATCTATTATGGAATGTGATTGGTGGTGAATATCGGTTACAATGACATGTCTTAATTGATGTAGTTTTAGGGGGATGATTAATTGTTAGATTTTAATTTTTTTATCTATCTATTACACAACCTGTGGTTATAATTTCTTATACTTATGAGTTATTATAAATAAAGTTTATCACTTCACCTTGTGTTATAATGTGATGTCTTATTTTCAATTCCTTTTACACTATTATGCTTCATTTATGTTATTATATAATTGGTAATATTTATTTTTGGTCAGGAAATCAAATGAGTGTATATGTCATATCTAATTATTAGGAGGAATATATTTTATGATTATCTATATTTTGTGTGTAGTACTATTCCAATTTACATTATTTTGATACAATTGTTCTTTTTTGCAGTTTATGGTTATTAGTAATGTTATTTCGGCCTCCTTGTGGTCCAGGTAGGGTGACATGTTAGTTTTATCAAGTCCAGATCATTATAAAATGCTATAAAACATTATTTTTGTTTAATGATATTTCAAAAGTCTTAGTAGACATGAGATAGGTTCCCTGGAACATAGTGGGAATGCTTAAATAGGTTTATGGATAACAATTTTAGTACCAACCCATTTATTTATAGGGTATATAAAGAATGTGTTATTTTTTATAGTTGATTGTCCTTCCAATATTGGTACACATTTATCGTAATGGAATTTGGAATGGGAACCCATGAGTTTCTTGTGAAGGGTGTGTGGTATAAAAAACATGAACATAGGTCATACATCTTGGAAGTGTGTGTTCTTATTATGTTTTATTTTTCTCAATGATTCATTTTTATTAAATATTAATCATGCCTACTGATAGATTTATTTTATGTTAAATGAAAATGATATTTTTTTAATTTTTTGTTAGATTAATAAATATATATTAGCGAGGGAATTAAATGAAACAATTAACAGTAAATAATTGTTTCATGATTAAATGAGTTTTTTGGTAAACCATATGTTGTATTGATTATATAGAATTTCAGGATGGACGGTTTGGGATTTTAACAAATCATTAAAATCAAGATAGTTTTAATGGTGTTTATTAATTTCCATTTGATAATAAATTTCAATTATTACATAAGTTACAAGTAAATATGAAAATGGGTATGAAATTGGATATATCCTCTAGGTGGTGTCTTCTCTCCTCAATATTAGACAGGGTTCCTCTTTGATAATGATTAAGTGGGGTTATCCTGACATTCTTTCTCTAAAGAATCAACCCCTTTCCTCTATCTTCCCTTACTGCCTCTTAATTTTTTTAGAACTATTTCTTTTATCTATCGTAATTTATAGGATTCTCTCAGTCAGATGGTGTTTAATTCTACTTTCTTGTATACCATTCAGGTTCGTATTCCTCAATGGAAAAATTAGGATGATGTAATTTTTTGGGTCTCGGTTTACTACATATTTCATTGTTCCTATTTTGAAATCATTCTCTAATGATGATGTTTGTGTTTAATTATCATCTATCACTATTTTCATCCTTTTTAGAATATTTTTAGTATATTGTGTTAGTAATTCAAGATGTTTTTAGTAGTTATGTGCAAGGAATCACAAGTGTTCTATGAAGTGCGGTCCATATTTCATCAATAGGTGTTTATAGTTTATTTGATTGTTCGTAGTATAAGTGGTTAAATAGGGAGATAGCATAGTTCTCACATGGAAAGATCCCTTGACCATTTTTATCCATGCATTGGGGATTAATACTCATCATGAAGGAGTTATGCATTTTGGTCTCCATTTATTTCTTCAATCATTTCATTACTTCTACTCCCTTTCCCTAATATATTTTAATTCTACCTCAAAATTTCCCTTTTTTATGAATTTATCTACTTCAATGATATATAATTTTGATGTTCTTCTTTGATGGTTATTGGACATTCTATTTGTTTTTTGTTCATTTTAGGGCCCCATGTTTCAAGATTATTTGCCTTTAACTAGGAATCAAAGTTATTATGACGACTAGATCCATATTTTTGGACTCCATTTTTAGAATGTATCCGCATACTTCGTGGTGGTTTGGGATGTGATGGGATTCAAGGTCATGGTACACTGATGAGAAATTTCTTGATTCTTCCATTATTATATTCACTTCTGGTATTATCCTAGTATTTATCTATTTTTCATCCTTCATATCGATAGCTCTATACGGGATGGTACTTTTATGTGTTTGAATGGGTATTTCATTCTTGTTAGTTCTTTTCATCTCAGACATTATCATTTTTGGTTCAGTCTCCGGGAAAAATGATGCTCTTTTTCAACCCTTCTTCCAATAAACAATGAAATAGATTAAAAATACAATGTTCCTATTTGAGTTTTCATGGAGCTTTGTGAGGTTTTGTTTGAGTGGTTTATGCATTATCAAGAGATTCCCTCACATGGGGTTATCATCGTTTTTTTCTTATCTAGTGTTGTTTCTATAGTGTTTGGACTCCTAGTGTTGTAATAGTTCTATGTCTGATTTAGTCCTGGTTATTTATATTAGGTTTTGTATTTTTTACAATGATTATGATTGTGATAAATATTGACGACCATGGATTCTAGGGGTTTGTGGTGGTTGTCGAAGAGACTTTGGGGTTTTACGGTGGTGACGTTCTCCTGTGACTGGTTTTGGATAGAGATAATAGTGATGACATGATGGAAATGTTTATGGTGGGCCTTATGATGCTGATAAACGGTGATAGAACCTAACGTTAAAAGTTGTGGGTATATATGGATAATGGTCTTCATGTGTGATGCATTTTTTGGAATTTTGAACTTGTTTTATCTATTTTGATCATGAATCCTAGGAAATATAATTTTTTTACGACTAAACAACTATGAAAATTATTTTAAAAATAATTAAATTTTTAGTCATAAGATAAGGATTTTTTGTTAAAGTATTCTATTCACATGGTTAAATTTTTATATGTAAGGGATTATGGTCTTCGATAAGTTTCATACAATGGTTCCAATTGTTACAGGTTATAAAAATTTATGTGGAATTTTAATTTTAAATACAAATAATGGGTCAGTTAATGAAATATAATTCATATTAGTAATAAAACCATTAAAAAAATATATGTTATATTTTTCAATATGAAACTCGTCCTATTTTGTGATTACTGTTCTTAATTGAGTATTAGATAAGTTTCAGGTGGAAGTAGTTGAAATTTCAGTTGTTTGTAGCATGTCATACATTAATGGTTCATGGTAACATAGTGGTAAGTTATAGATAAGGTAAATACTCCACATGGAATTAGGGAACCCAAACATGAAGGAAAATATTCCTCAGCAGTTTTTTTCTTTAGATCATGTCATAATATGATCTGAAGGTTATTATTGATTTGGGGGTAATGATTGTGTAGGAACATTTTCCTAGTGGTTTAACGCTGCGATATGTGTGTGGAATAAGTGATAATACCATGTTGTAAAATAGGCCCTTTCAATGGGAATATTCTTGAGGGATGGTCACACTATTACCCCATGGGTTATTCTGTGATATTTCAGCTGAAATGATTCTTCTCACAGTGACCTTTCTAGTCATATTTCGACTATAACTCAGGTGTTTTCTTATGAGGGAGTAGTTGAATATTTATTTTTTATGAATTTATGTTTTAGGTAAAATGGTATTAGTTTGATTAAATTATGGTTGAACTATCCTCACAATTTCTCTCCACCAATCTCTATACATTTCCCATATTATGGGTTCATTTTGACTGTGATTATGATTATGTTTTCCTTCTCATTCCTCCATTTTTTATTTACGGTTATCCATTGAGTTGGGATGTATTTATCTAGTTAGTTATTGAATATTTCACATGATAATTGTGAAATAATATTTATATTATGTTTATTATATTTTTCATAGAAACAGGAGATATTGAAATGTGGAACACACAAAATTATTGGCAGTTTTATGGGCCAAAAGTCTATGGTGAGTTTTTAGGACATTATTTTTATTCATTTTCTATAAAATAATTAATTGTAAACTTTATAAATAATTAATTGTGTCTTGTGGTGTGATATAGGATATATATAACATGGAATATCTTGGATGAGTCTCGATGGTTCTTGGAGATGGGTTACAAAATTTTTATGTAGGTGGACCCTATGAATGATTTCATATAGACTACATGGGATTCAGTGTTAGGATTATTGATTCAAGGTTATTTAATGAATATATAGGCTGGATTTGATCCTATTATTCTTATAATATGTGATATTTATCCCCAGTGTAAATTATGATCTTCCAGCTTCTATGTCACTAAGGGGAAAAAGAGATGGTTTGGTTAATGTGTGTAAATGGGTAGGTATTGTGTGTAATAATAATGATGTATGATATCCTAGGATAGGTTCCTCGGGATATTGAGAATAAATGTGAATCATAGTGTAAATTGATTATGTGTGGGTGGTAAGTACATATATTGAGGGACCGTAAAATCATTCATATAGTTGGCGGAGAGTCGTGGTGTGTGTGAAGTGTGAGAAGAGTCATTGGAAACATGGGATTATTAATAGAGATGGTTTTAAAACTAGTGAATAATTAGAGATGTCACAGATGATGTGTGAGATGATAACTATAAATGATAATGAGATGTTCATAAATACATTGAATTGGGATGCAAAGGGAATTTTGGATGGTAATTTTACCATGACTACAAAGGACAGAGTTATATAGATCATTCAAGATACTGTGTCAATAATGGGCGATATAAATGATATGGTATCGATGATTATATATTTTGATATGTATGAAGTAACCTATTTGAAACCCTGATCGGTGATATGATATGTGATTTAATGTTTGATGATCGGTTTCGAGTGAATAGATTCTAGTTGTTGTGATGTTAGCTTATGGGATAGATTTCATGGAATTCTTGTGTCTCAAATTCATATGATAAATGATAAATTCATGTCTGGGTATTTTAAATTATGAGTGCTAGACCCACCATGAATGAAATGTCACTAAATGGACCTCCATGACTGAGATTTATTTTTTCCTCATATAGAACATCTATTCTATAACTTAGTGAGAATTTATTGGTTGATGCTAGTCAGGTTGAGTGGAATTTGTTGGATTGGACAATCCCTTGAGTGAGAAAATAATGGATAGAAATGATATTTGAAGAATCAAAATACCTCTATTGAGAAGGTTATAGTGAAACTACCTTTAGTTAGATGTGGTTATGGTTGTGATGTCATGTGGTACCAAATGATAAGACTACCTTGAGTGAGGAGGACGAGTCTAGATGTGATGAAGAAATAGATGGATGGACCCCACCATAAGATATGGTGGTGTTAGAAAATTTAATGTTTGACCTCCCCAATGAAAGGGGATGGTATATTATGTGGTGCAAAATTGTACCCGTATTTTGTAGTGGTCGAGTCAGGAATGAAATCCAACCTCATATCCGTAGGTCTGAGATGTGACATTTGGTGTGAGGCAGTAAAAGGATTATAGAATCGCTCTAATGTAGGTATAGTCAGATGTTGAGGATTCTTTGCTTTCATGTGACAACCCGATGAGTGTGTATCTTTGTGGGTGTTGTGGTATATTATTTTTGACATGCAGAGTTCATTTTAAAGTATTTTTTGTGTCTTCATTAACTTTTCATATTTACACATATGATTTTGTGTATTAGGCATTTTTTTGTGGGATACACTCACACCATACACGAGCACCCCAATGCTCATAAACACCATGTACTAGGGAAGCTCAATGGTATTTGAGATTTGGGTTTTGAGGTCCATTAATGGTAGTTGGGATCTACTTAATTTTTTTTCATTTATACATGTGGTGCACACAATTGGTGACCTGTTTAGATGTATTCTTGTTTGTAAAAATTTCATTTTTGATAGAATTGTTATTTATTGGTTACTGTATACACTTATGGATGTTTAAATGTTTATTTATAATTTCAATGGGTTTTTTAAATTGATTCAATGGTAAAAAATCTTTATTTAATGGAATATTCCCTATCTGTTAGTAGGTAACATTTATCATGCTTGGAGGAACATCAGAGACCACATAACACACTGGGATTGGATACTATCAAGTGGTCTCTTAACATGGGAATTAAAAATTTTCATTAAAGTGTATTTACTAGTTTTTATATTTGGGGAGAAAATATCCATGTTGTCTATGAATCTATTACTTCTGAAGGTGGACCTCATATTATAACATCGTGAACACCTTTTCCATTAGGATGGTTTAGTTACTAGGGTATAATAATAGTTGTTTTCTCTTTTTGATATTATATTTTCAATATTGGCTCATGTTATATGTAGATGCCCAAAGCATGAAATACATAGACATTACTTTAATTTTTCTTAATATCTAATAAATAACAAAAACAGACACCAAAGGACGGTAATAGTTTAGTGTCTTTGGAAACTCAGAATATAATCTTCTAATCTTGGTGAAAGATCATTGACCTCTCCGATAAATATCATCCTTTTTTAACCTAAAACCTTTATTTATATACTGGGGAAAATAAATGATATAAAGTGTGGGATCAAATTCTTACTAAGGGAAAGCATGGAGAAAATATAACAAACAATATACATTTGAACATAAAAACATGAACATAATATTTAAATATCAAAATCCTGAGCAATAACCTAAAACATGGAAGTATGTAATGAAAAGATCATAATTGATCATCAATAATGATAGAATTGCATGGGAATAAATCATGTAACTGTGGAAACCATTACGCACATGTTATGATTTCCATATTAGCATAGGCATTGCTACCGAGACCATCTTAGTTGACAAAGTCCCTTTCTGAATTGAGTTCACTCCTCATTTCAGACCTGTGTCACTGCACCAGATTAAATTATCATTCCATCAATGTCTATCTCATGAGATATAAATCATTACACAATGCATTGGATAGAGATATAGGTCCCACCCATATCATAATGAAATCATACATATGTGTTCCACAACATAAACATAAATCATTTATCATAACCCAAAGAATAAAATGAGTCTCATAAACATCATCCCATCATAACATAACCCATATAAAACAAATGGATATCATTTCATCATAAGAAAAATTAAACCATGTAAATCATAGATACTTTATACTTGAAACATAATAATACTAAATAATGTCATCTTAGATGGAAAATAGTTTTAAAAAAACACTTGAAATGAATTCTTGTGGAAAATATCATTTCTTCTTCAAAATTATTTTATTTTCACAAAAATCCATGCAATTTTAAAAGAAAAGGATTTTTTTGAAAATAATCATGAAATCATGTCGAGTATTCTTCTTGAAAATAAGGAGTTATAAAACTGTAATAATCCATTCATGACATGTAAGTTAAAAAAATATTCTTCTCGTACTTGTGTCGGAAAAGTCAAAATGTTCCTCATATGGTAAACAAAAGAAATATTCCTTTCATGACATGTGATAAAAGTAAAAAATGGGTAAAAAAGAAATTATTCATACATAAAAACACTTTTTGAAAACTTGGAAATGTATGATGACAATAACCCCAGTAAATACTTACGAATAAACAATCTCAGATAAGAAAGAGACTGGAATAATTATCCCTTATCATATGTTTGATATGATTTGTATGTATCCGAACCTCCTATATAATGATTTAAATAATGTCCTTTAATGATTACAGCATCATATTAATTGTTATGAAATCATTTATGGTTCACTTATGACTTTATATTACCCGTTCTTTTGTAAATTCCATGTTAAAGTAGCATTTTTGGTAAAATCATTTCAATTATCGTACATGTTTTGACATGTTGTTCTTGATATTATTACTTATATCCTGATTTACGTAATTCCAGAATGTAAAACATTATTTATATATAATATATATTCATCATACAAATATATATGATATATCAATAAATGTTATTAAATACACCGTTCATGGAGATGGTAGGTCGTACGTACGCATGAATGCTGTTTTCATTTCTTTATTGAATTAAATGGTATTATGTAAATGAAAAATATATGTACATAAATTCTGAATCATTATTATGTAATATGATTCATGATTATTAATTATATATACTTTATAATCATACTATAATGGTTAATCATGGAAAATGACTCTCATCACGTTCGTAGAGACGGTAGTCCGTACGTACGCACGAGTGATGATATCTTTCCCATGATCATGTAATTGTATTTAAGTGTATGTAAAATATTTCATAATCAATATCATTTTAATATAATCATATATAGTTATTTATTTACACCATTATACCCAACCAAGTAACGTGGTGGTGGAAAACATATTACACCGTGGTGTGGAGACGGTATTCTGTACGTACGCATGCACAGTTATTTGGTTTTCCATAGGATGGATAGAAGGTGAAATAGGGTTGTTTAATATGTATAATAACATACAAGTATATAAGTAATACAGATGTTATTACTTTATAGTGAAACTACTAAATAAGAGTAATTATATGAAGAAGTAAACTTGAAAGACTCGGTAGATGAGATTACCTTTTCCTCGAAGAACCTCCTTTAAACATCTTCTAAGGGAACTAGACATGGACTTTTGAGTAGACCCGAACCACTATGATATAACTATAGATGTTTAGAAGTGGAATTGTCAGGGTTTGTCTGAGCTTAAAGACTCAAAATGGTGTAATGAAAAGAGGGAAGGGGTTCCCTTTTTATAAGGGAGGAGAGGAGCACCTTTGGAAAAACATACAATATTATTTTATAATAAAGTCATATTCAGTTTATAATAGCTCCAAATTGATTAATTGTGAATCTAAAGTGATAATGGGTCGAAATCCTCTCAAAAAATAGGTTTTTGACAAGTTTAGGTTACTATTTTAACCTTATCATTTATATTTAACACTAAGTTAAATAATTTAACTTTTACCGGGTCTTCTTGTTTTCATACACTATATGGTTAATAAACATACAATAAAAAGCCAAACGAACCCAAAATGGTTCATTATTAACATATATAACATTATATATGTCATTCGGCTGATACTTAGATTTTTAGGAATAGAATAACAATTAATAATATAATATGTTTTTTAAAAACTATTTTATGACAATATTGACACTATTTGGTAATTGATTTTTGTGAAAATCATAAAAGCATGATTAGTTAGAAAAAAATTAATTTAATCAATACTAACATGTCATATTAACCTAGAAAATTAGTGGTACTAATAAAAAAGATCAAATTCCATTTATTTGGGTATTTATAACATCATTTGGGTTAATATTTCATGAATAAGGTAATTACTACATCATCATAATGTCATAAATAAATTATATTATTTAATATCTAAAAATTATAAATAAAATACCTTTATGTAGGAAATATTTTTATCTTTGTAATTAATATTTACTGTCAAATTTATCTTATGTATAACACTATATTAAAAATGTTTTAGTTATTAAACATGGATTTTAACTCTTTTAACTCTTCTTTAAATAAAATAATAATAAGTGTCCTAATCTAATCAAAGTGGATCTAAAGGGTAATATTTTATTCATAAGGTAGTATTGGGTCGAATTTCACTTATCCAATAGAATTAAGACATGTGTTAGGGTAATAATAATATCATTTTTACCCTTAATTACCCTATTTACATTTAACTGTGGTAAATAAAAGTAAAAAGTTACTATTCTCCAAAAATTATTTTTATCATATTGAACAACATTTTACTCTATGATATTAACTGTGTGTCTCAGATTCTTGAAATTTCACTAACAGAAGCAGTAAAATTAGTTTTTAAGTAAATTTTCAAATTCACCTAGGAGGTGGGTAAAAGATGATGAAATGTTCTATTAAATGTTTTTACATAAAAAATTATTATAAAATGAATCAAATGAATTAAATTGAACTTATATAGGTATTACGTTTGATTTTGATGAAAAATGAATTTAAATAAAATAAATAAATATTTAAATAAAGAGTCAGTTTTTAAAATAGTAACCTAGTGTTTTCACTATTTATCAAAAATTGAATGTTTTCAGAAAAATACCAAAAAATCACCCTAGGCTAATTTCGATATTCCGAATTCAAAAATGAAGTCCATTTTCAATGATAAAATTTATAAAATTTCTAAAAGTGGGTATTACTATTCATAACATCTAGTTCATAATAATATTATAATAATATCTCGTTTAGTGAAACTTGGTATTGCGTAATACACGCGCTATAGAAGATGGTCTTGATTGTGTGTAATGTAAGACAAGTAAGGGCTGCATGTAGTGAAATCATCATTTGGTTTTGCGTATAACATAATCAAAACTTATTTCATTTATACATTAAACAAAATCTATACTTAATGTTGCGTAGAATAATTTCCACAAAACGAACATGAAATTTTGTATAACACGAGCCAAGAATAGTATTGCGTATGATGCAAGAAAAGACAATGTTGTGGATAGTACAAGCTAATATTGGTGTAGTGTATAATAGAAGACATCAAAGAAACTAAAAATAATATATCTCATAATATCTCGTGGTGTTACATTCTAACCCCCTTAAAATTAATTTTTCCCATGAAATTCATCGGTTTTATAAATGGTTTACTACATGACTATTTCTTTCATAGAAACCCATATAGTAAAAAGGAATAATTAAAATTCATTTTAAAAAGGGATGTTATAATCATAACAGTCGCCCAATGTAACTCAGCTCTGGGTTTCCACATAGGACCACATAGGTGAAAATATTGATATAGAAGTGAAATATAACCATAAACTTCTGATGAAGAGTGGTAGAGGACATGGATATGAAAAATCCATCAATAATAAAGCCATAAATTTGTGATGATCTATGTTACAATCTAATTCATCAGATATAATGGCACTAGGACACCATTTTTTGTCTTCAAGATCATTTCCCTAAAGATGAAGAAATTGGAATTAGGAGAAATACTTTCTTTATTTTCGTACAATCTCACCATTGGTCCTTCCATGGACAGTTTCAATGTCATCCCTTAATGAAATTAATTTTAATTTGTCATTCGTGATGTCTTAGAAGATCTTGTGATAGAATGATGGGTCAATCCATCTATCCCAAACAAAAGGATAGAAAATGTTATAAAAAATACATAAGTCCATCTATATTGAGATTAATCATATATGGTTCCTAAAATTGACATATACTTCATATATCATACGGTATAATATAATAAAACTATTTTCTAATAACCATGTAATTATTATAGGACAGTGGTATGTGATAAATGCATGTCACACTTTGGTTGTGGGTTTTATTCCCACAACCTTGTCCGACGTGACGGGTTGTCGCTCGTCCTATGGGTTGTCCTTTTTCTAAAACTACAATATTTTTAAAATTCCTGAAATAATATCAAAAAAAAGGTCTATCCTTTAATAATACTATCATATGTCTAACATAATCCATTCCAATCATTACGCTTATCCAAAATACTTATGTCCAATCTCATAGTATAAAGAAAATGATTACTTGAAAGGTCACATAACAAGCACGTGAATACCATCATTTATCCCCCATATATTATAACATATATTTTTTTGGTCACATTCCAAATATGTTAATACCTTAATCGGGTATTATTTTGAAACATGAGTTACCATAGAACCTTAGTGAAAACATGAATGCTGTCAAAAGTTAACTCTATCCACATACCGAAATCCCAAAACTTCTATATAATCAAAACATGATATCACATTGTCCTTATATCAGTAATGATCTCATGAATATTATCAAACATTTCATTTTCTCCTCATCCCATCAATATGCGCATATCATCATCTTTCCAAAAAAAATTCAATTACTTTTCATGGTTATCGGAAACATAAAATTATTGAAAACCAATACATCGATATTACAAAATTCCACAATACTATAAATGAGATTCCATGATACTATTTTGAAATCCCATTACATAAACACTTAATAATTCCATAACATCAGTGTCATACTCAAAATCACTGATAGTGATCGCATGTGACTTCTATTTTTCCTTTTCCTTATGAGGTTGCTTACGTCGATCATCAGTAACCTTTAGATTAGGGCATTGATTAGCATTGTGGACAATTTCCATGCAATTGATGCATTGATGTGTTGTTGAAGCATTCTTTGTAGTCTTTTCCTTATTCATGTCATTAGAATCATTTTTCCCATTAATTCGGCACTCTGCTGCTTGATGAACATCTTTTCTACACTTGTAACATTTTCTAGTACCTTTTAGAGAATCTTTACCATGCTTCTTTCCACACTTTGAGCATAATGAAACATTCACCTTCTTTTCACTATGTTTCTGAGAATTTTCCTTAAACTCCATCTTTCATTTCATGTCAAGACAATGAGATGGTTATAAAACACAAACTTCCAATTATACCTTGATAGCACAACACACTATTTCTTCATAGTTAATGAAGTCTCTTATAACTAATGCCCTTAGAAGACTTGGTTTTAAACCACTGATGAATCGATCACCTTTACTTTTAGGTTGGATGATAAAGCCAGATGCATAACTTGAAAGCCTTGTAAAATTTGATTCATCTTTACCAACAGATTCATCATCCTTTTTCTTAAGATCAATGAAATCCTTTTCCATATTTGTTCGAATAATACGAGGGAAGTACTTATTGAAGAATAAGTTCTTGAACTCATCCAATTACATGGATTCAATTTCATCTCGGGGCCTCATATTCTTAATTAGAGTCCACCATTGATCTTCTTACCCTATTAAATTGTAAATAGACAGAATGAATTTTTCATGTTCCGAGATGTGATGTATGGAAAATATCTTTTCAATGGTACTGATCCACTGTTCAGCAACATGTGGATCAAAAGACCTACTGAAAAAGGTGGATGTTGCCTCGTAAAGGTCTCAATAGAATATTGTTCCCTTATCTACTCGTTTGGACGTCCAAAATGATTCATAGCTTGTGTAAATATAGAAATACGATTTTTCACTCCATCTCTCACAACATTGGTTTGTTCAGGAGGACAATCACTACATTGTCCATTACATTGATCAACACGGTTCCTTCGTCTTCCATCCATCGTCTAAAACCCATAAATAATAGTGTGAGAGGCTTACATCATGCTAGGGAAAAAACATAATAAATGGGGAGTACCTTCAATATATAACATCTTAGGGTTAATAATAATATTGTTACTATAATTCGTGGACTATAAAACATACATATACTTATCCTTAGGGACATCCCTAGACATACCATAGAAATATCTCTAGGGATTTCAATAAAGTTTTCACATCTTGTATTCCAAAGGTTAACTAAAACATTCCTGTGATACAAACTATAGGGACCAAAAGATTGACGTACATAGAAAATAAATTAATTTTTTAGAATATCTAATACATAAGAAAAACAGACAGTAAAGGAGCATAATAGTTTACTGTCTTTTGAAACTCGGAATATAGTCTATTAATTTTGGTGATTGATCTTCAAATCTCCCATAAAGATCTTCCTTTTTTTACCTAAACCCTTTTTTTATATAATGGGGAAAAGAAAACATATGAAGGCTGACCTAAAATTCTCAGTAAGGGTAATCATGGAGAAAATATAACAAACCATATACATTTGAACTTCAAAACAAGAACATAATATTTAAACATAAAAATATTGAGCAATGACATAAAAGAAGAAAGTACGTAAGGCATAGATCATAATGGATCACCAATAATGATAAAATAGAACGGGAATAAATCATGTAATTATGGAAACCATTTAACACATTTATGATTTCCATAGTAGCCAAGGCATTGCTGCCAATACCATCTCAGAGGACAAAGTCCCTTTCTAAATCGAGTTCACTACTCTTTCCAGTCCTGTATCACTGAACCAGATTAACAAACCGTTCCAGCCATGTCTATATCATGAGATATAAATCTTTACCCAATGCATTTGAGGGACATATAGGTCCCACCCATCTCATAATGAAATCATTTTTATGTGTGCCACAACATAAACATAAATTATTCCTAATAAACCAAAGAATAAAATATGTTTCATAAACATCATCCCATCATAACATAATCCATATAAAAAATTGTATATCATTTAATCATAATAATAATGAAACCATGTAAATCATAGAGACATTATAATTGAAAAATAATCACACTAAATAATGTCATCTTGGATGGAAAATATTTTTGACAAAACACATTAAATGAATTCTTATGGAAAATATCATTTCTTCTTCAAAATAATTTTCTTTTCAAAAAATGACATGAAATTTTAAAAGAAAATTATTTTGCTGAAAATAATAATTAAATCATGTAGAGTAAGATTATTGAAAATAAGGCATCATGAAACTGTAAAAATCTGTTCATGCCGTATAAGTTAAAAAAATATTCTCCTCATACTTTTGTCGAAAAAAGTCAAAAAGTTCCTCGTATGGAAAAAAACAAAATATTCCTTTCATAAAAAGTGGTAAAAGTAAAAAAGTTGTAAAAATAAAATTTAAGCATACATAAATACACATTTATAAAACATGTACATGTATGATAACAATAACCATAGTAAATACTTATGAAAAAACAATCTCAGAAAAGAACGAGATTAGAATAATTATCCATTACCTTATGTTAGATATGCTTTGTATGTATCCAAACCTCCTATATAATGATTTAAATAATTTAATTTAATGAATACATAATCATATTCATTTTTATGTTTTCATATATGGTTGACTTGTGACTTTATATTACCCATTCTTTTGAAAATTCCATGTTAAAGTAGAGTTTTGGGTAAAATTGTTTCATTTATTGTACGTGTTTTGACATGTTGTTCCTGATATTATTACATATATCCATATTTACGTAATTCAAGAATGTAAAAAATGATTTATATATAATATATATTCAGAATATAAATATATATTATAGATTGACAAATGGAATAAAATACACCGTTAATGGAGACGGTAGGCTGTACGTACGTATGAACGCTATTTTCATTTCCTAATTGAATTAAATAGAATTAAGTAAATGAAAAATATATGTAAATAAATCATGTATCATTATTATGTAATATATTTCATGATTATTTATTATATATACTTTATAATCATACTTTAATGGTTAATCCTGGAAAATGAATCTCATCGCGTTCATGGAGATGGTAGTGCGTACGTACGCACAAGCGAGGATATCATTACCATGATGGTGGAATATTATTTAAGTGTATGTATAATATTTAATAATCAATATCACTTTACAATAATAATATATAGTTATTTATTTACACCATTATACCCATTCAAGTAAGGTGTTGGTGGAAAACAGATCACACCACGGCGTGGAGACGATATTCTGTTGTACGCATGCGCGGTGATTTCATTTTCCGTAGGATGGATAGAAAGAGAAATAGGGTTTTTATTATTTATAATAACATATAATTATATAATTAATACTTATGTTATTAATTTATAATGAGACAACTAAATAAGAGGAAGTAGAAGAAGAAGAAAACTTGAAAGAGTTGGTAGAAGAGATTACCTCTTCCTCGACGCACCCACTTTAAACTTCTTCTTAGGGAGCTAGAGTTGGTCTTTTGAGATGAACAGAACCTCTATGATATAATTTGAGCGGTTGAGAAGAAGAATTTTCATGGTTTGGAAGATCTTCAAGGCTCAAAAGGATGTGAAGAGAAGTGGGAAGGGGTGATGTTTTTATAAGGGAGGAGAGAGGCACCTTTGGAAGAACATAAAATATTATTTTATAATAAATTCATACTTGGTTTATAATATCTCCAAATAGATTTATATAGAAGGTAAAGTGAATATGGGTCGAAATACTCTAAAAAAATAGGTTTAAAACAAGTTTAGGTTACTATTTTAACCTTATCATTTATATTTAAATCTATGTTAAATAATTTACCTTTTACCGCGTCTTCTTGTTCTCTTGAACAATATGGTTAATAAACATACTATAACAAGACAAAATAACCCCAATTGGTTCATAATTAATATATATAACATTATATAAGTCATTTAGCTGATCCATATATTTTTAAGAATATAATAATAATTAATAATATAATATTTGTTTTAAAATCTATTTTATGTCAATTTTGACACTATTTTGTAATTGATTTTTGTGAAAATCACAACTGCATTATTAGTTCGAAAAAAATTAATTAAATAAATAATATCATGTCATATTGACCTATAAAATTAGTGTAATTCATAAAAAGACACAAAATAAATATATTTGGATATTTATAACATTAATTATGATAATATTTCATTAATAAGGTAATTAATGCATCATCATTGTGTCATAAATAAATTATATTATTTCATTACTAAAATTTATAAATAAAATACCATTATATATGAAATAATTTTCTATTTATAATTATTTTTTATAGTGGAAGTTATCTTATTTATAACCCTATATTATAAATGTTTTAGTTATTAAACTTTAATTTTACCTCTTTTAAAAATTCTTTAAATAAAATAATAATAAGTGTCCTAATCTAATCCAAGTGGTCCTAAAGGGTATTATTTTATTCATAAGGTTGTTTTTTTTGACTAATTTCACTTATCTAATAGAATTAGGACATGTGTTATTTTAATAATAATATCATTTTACCCTTAATTACCCTTTTTATTTTTAACTGTGGTAAATAAAAATAAAAAGTTATTATTCACCAAAAATTATTTTTATCTTATAGAACTGAATTTTACTCCTTGATATTAACCGTGTCTCCCGGATGTTCTAAATTCCATTTACAGAAGTTGTAAAATTATGTTTTATGTCAATTTTCAATTTCTCCTAGGAGGTGGGTAAAAGACAGTGAAAAGTTCTATAAAATTTTTATGTATCTAAAATTATTATAAAATGACTCAAATGAATTACATTGAACTTATATAGGTATTATGTATCAATTTTGACCGAAAATAAATTTAAATAAATTAAATAATTATTTAAATAAAAAGTTAGTTTTTAAATAGTTACCCAGTGTTTTCATTGTTCATCAAAAATTGAATGTTTTCATAAAAATACCAAATATTCACCCAAGGCTAATTTCGATATTTTGAATCCAAAAATGAATTCCATTTTGAAAGATACAATTTATAAAATTTCCAAAAGAGGGTATTACTAATCATAATAGCTAGTTCATAATAATATTATAATAATATCTCATTTAGTGATACTTGTTATTCCGTAGTACACACGCTATCGAATAAGGTCTTGATTTTGTGTAATGCAAACCAAGTCAGGGCTTCGTGTAGTGAAATCATTGTTTGGTGTTGCATATAAAAAAATAAAAAATTATTTCATTTATACATTAAAAAAATCTATACTTAATGTTGAGTAGAATAATTTCCTCAAAATAAACATGAAATTATGTGTAACACGAGCCAATAATAGTGTTGCATATACCTCAAGCTAATACAGTGTTGCATATAGTACAAGGTAATATTTGTGTAGTGTATAATAGAAGACATCAAAGAAACTAAAATAATATATCTCATAATATCATGGGGTGTTACATTCGATATGAGTATTTAAGAAAATTATTATTGTTTTTTCTCTTATACAATTTTGAGAAAGAGTTTCGTATACATAAATATTAAAAAAAAAAGATTAACGGGACATACAAGTGTTTGTGTGTGGTTTTTTATTAATGATAGGTTTAATTATTCAACATGACACAAACAACATAAATTGTTTTTCCATTATAACTTAATAAGTTCATCCTACTCAACTAAACTATAATATTATTTTATGGAAAGTCATGTGGATATTTGTGTTGGATTTTCTCTTATAACAAATATGAATATCATTTGTATAAGGGATATAAAGGTATACGTGAAGGGGAAATGTGGTAATTGGATGCCTTAGTTATGGAACCCTTAGAGATGATTTTGAAATGATTAAGTGACTTAATGTTCAAATAAATACCTATATGAAGTTTTATATATATTTATTATTATCATTCAACTGATCTAAATCAAATAGATGAGGGGTCTATTTCGAATTCCTTGTACATTTGGTATCATTTAAAATTCATATGTCATTATGAGTTTTATAGATAGAATGTGGGTGATTATCTATGGTGTTCAGTCCTTGGAATAATAGATTTTGCATAGAACCATACAGTTTTATAAAGATGATTGAATGGATAGTGACTGAGAATTTATGCTGGATGTTAGTGAGATGCCTTGTCCTAATAGATGGGTAGGCATGTAGTTTGGTATGGATGATTGGTCAATTCTGTGAATCTTTTTTAAATGGGATATGATTCTTTTGACCATGATTTTGGTTGGGAGAGAGGGTTGTTCAAGAGTGTGAACCCATTGGGTTCAGTGGATGTCAAGTTGGATATTGAGTAAGAACATATGCCTATGTTCTTGGTAGATAGAAATACATTTGGAGTACTAGTGTTATGTTTGTATGGATTTATAGAAAATCCTCATTGTGTTTGCTGATTTTCATTCTATTTAAATGTAGTTATAATTGGTTTTGTATTTTTGAACAACCATGTGTGGGATGAGGATATATTTTTTTGATGAAAAATTTTGAGCATGGAGGCATGTGGTGTAAAATGTTAATTGGGGATGTACATTTGTGTCCACAGGTGGAAATGGAAATGGATCAATGTACAATGGTATAATTGATCCTTATTTTCCATGACATAAATCATTAGGGTTAGTAGGGTGGGTGAGGCTGGCTTTAGTGGAGAATCAAACATTAAATTATGCGACACATCTAAGTCCTCACTCGAGGAGTAGTGTAAGGATATTGAGACTGTAGGTAGTGAACTATTGGTAGTTAGAGGGGTTGATCCCCATTTCGAGTGGTTCAGTAGTTGGGGATATATGTTGTAAGTCAGGTATGTGTTAAACCGAATTGGCATGTCATTGTGTGTTATGTTAGGTGGAGCAAGGGTTATTAAGATTGGGTGTTTCATCAAAAGAAGAATGATTCAAAAAATACTATAAGATGGAGGATTTATTCGATCATTGTTGAATAATTATTATGTTAGAATGATCTTGGTTTTGGTAAGACTGATTGGTAGATTCTATATGACCCACTCGGATTCCAGTCTGTGGGAATAACTAATTTCAACTGGCTCTTTAGTAACCATTATATTTAGACTTCATATACATTGTCAATTAGATTCAGTGTGCTAGCATTCGTCCTGGGTTTGACTTAATGTGGTCAAAGAGTAGTCAGATCATAGGTGTACTAGTGCTCATGGTGAGAGTATTATGGTGTTTGCAAGAGTATGGTGATAAAAATATATAATTACATATATGAGGTGTATTTGGAACATAGTGTTCGTGTTTGGGTAATCACAAGATGAATTGGGGAGTTAGGTCATCATGATCAAAATGGGTGATAATACATCGATAGAAGAGGTTGATCATTTGTAGTCGAGTTCATATGCCATTTTTTTTATTAGAATTATTTATGGTGAGGAAGAAACCACATTGAGTGTGTCAATGGAATATTTTAAAAGTGTTCATTCTAGACTATTCATATGGTGTAGAGTAATGTTGTTTTGAATCCTTAATTGTGAGTGATGTATTATGTTGTAGAATGATATATGCCTTGGGATGAATCATATGTTGGAACATAATTGTTCTATTATACTTGGTATTGACCCTAATGGATGTCAAATCTCTCAAACATTGGTGGATATAAAATTATGATGGATGGAGTTACATAATATAATTTTTTTTGAAATTTAAGGAAGGAACACAATGATTCTTTAGTGTATAGGTGATCAGGGTAGGTAAAAATTCTTTATTTCTGGCGAACTGTGGATTCTAAATACTGAGAATCACATATTTGGAGTTTTTAAGGACATCAATCATTATAGTTTTTAAAAATTCAATATGGATATGAATTTTTGGCCTTGAGAATGTGTTATTTCAAGAATTTATTTTCATATTTTAAATATGAGTATTGGAACATTTTATGGAAAATTAATTCTATATATAACATAGATAGACTATTTATTTGGGTTCTTGGGTGGGCATTAGGGATTGGTAGGGTTGAAAAAGCTAAAAATATAGTTATATACATTGCGTCATGTCACAATGGATGGTGGTCATGTCATACTGATATGTAGAGGGGGATTCCACAACATGAGGTTCTATGGAAACATTCCATTAAGTTTTGTAGGCCACATGAGTTTTATATCTAGGATAATGTCATGTTAAATGGCTAGAGGGTTATGCATTGATTAGGATTTGTAAGGTGTAGGCACCTTTTCCTTGTGTTGTTGCATGATTAGACGTTTAGGGGGATGTTAGTCATGTCGCCAAGGGAAATTGTCCATTTTGTGGTGCTATTAATTAATGAGAAGATTCACCGTGACCTAGAGGGTCTCATTGTGACCTTCTTCGGTGAAATGTGTCAACATATTTTGAATAATGTCTCGTAAATTTCAATTTTTGTGGTAGTTACATATTTTTTTATCATTTTTATCATGTATTATAGTCTAATGGAGATTGTAGGATGCCATTTTGACCATCCCATCATCCTGTCATTCCCCTAGTAATCCCTTATTTTTAGGTGATTCAATTTATGTTACTTATTCTCCTTCTTTCAATTGTACTTAATCTTGGTTAGAAACTAGTTTGGAATGTCTCCTTATATGTTTTTATTTATTATTTCACTAGATCATGGTGAAATCATCTCAATGTGAATGTCATTTTAAGAAAATTTCATTGAGGATATCCTGAAAGGTGGATGACATGTCGTTTAGTGAGGTTTCACTACTATCTAATTATGATTATTTTTATGTTTTTATACCTAATTAATTATTTTCATTAACTAAATATAATGATTATAATAAATTAATTATGTCACAGTTAATTATATATATTCTTGGGGACATGGTTAAACATGGATGAGGATCAATGGAGCATGGTGAGGGGTTAACTCCATGATTGTGGTAGTTGAATCAAAGATACAATTTCTTATGTTTTAATGCATGAGGGTGGAAGAATACATAATAAATGGGTTTTCATATTATTATTAGGTACAAAGAGTGAATTAGAGGAAGATATTGGATGGAATTGTTCCTTATATTCTTGAGTTAAGTTATCAGTATCAATTGAGTTAATTGGGATCACACAATGATTATGTTTTAAATGGGATAAGGTGTGAGTTAGGTTATATTAGGGATGAGGTTGGTCGTTGGGTATGAAAGGTGATTTGGGATAAACTAGGCTACATTACTATGGAACGTGGGATGAAAAGGGAGTCATGGTGTAGAGTGTACATAATTTATATATCCTAACACCTCATGAGTGACCAAGAACTATCACATTTTGTTAGAGGATAGCTTTAGTGTGCATGAAGAGGGTGATGATCCATCTACAAAATGATGGGAGTGCTGAAGAGGGATTTAATTTGGGAGATGTTTTGAGAGATCTACTCCAGGGTATGGGAGATGACAACCCATTAAGGGGTTACTGAAAGAATTTAGGATCTTTAAATTAGGATTCCAAGTTATATTGGATGGGCATAAACACTACAAACTAATGATAGATTTTGATAGAGCCTACGAGATATGTTGTCATGAAAGGGTGGATAAAATCATTTGGTAACAGTGATAATATATTTTTATAGATAAAATGTAACCTAGTGGATTAAATGATATGACAGATAAACTATGATTTGAGGTATGAGGTTAGGTCTTTTGTAAATATACCTTGAATGTTGAGTACTGGTCTTTTCAGATGAGTTGTATTCCCTGCATGTGTAACATGTCCATATGTGAAATGATAGATATAGATGTGTGGGATGTGTATATCATGTCCAAACCAGAAAATGAGTGAGATAATGCTGGTTGGGATTCCATAAGTAAGATGAATTCCTTATCATGTATGAAGTTTGGGACAATATTGGGTGGTAAGGTGTTCATTAAGACATTTTGTCTTCTCTTTGAGTAAGAAGGTGTTTTTGTCGACCTGTCCATAATTAATAATGTAGTGATAATGAATGAAATTTGGTGAAGGACTATATATTGAGTGAGAAGTCAAATCTAGATTACCTTTTCTACAATATGGTATACGTTGTGATGTGATGTAGGGTTAGATGATGAGTCCTCTTGGGGGGAGAAGATTGGTCCAAAATGTAATGTGGAGATAAAAAATGGACCACACCTTGAGATAAGTCATGTTTTGAGAATTGGATTTATAACATTCCCATGGATAAAGATTTTTTATTCTAATGTGTAGGAACCTTCTATTAGAGGGTAGTGGTTGGGTATTGGATTATTACGTACCCAAAATCATAAACTATGTTCCATGACATGTGGCATGAAACAATTATCATATTTCAGCATAACACTAATAAATGTATGGTTGGGTGTTGGGGTGTCCTAGTTAGGGAATAATGACATGAAAATCATGTATATAAATGAGTGTTTTTGTAGTCCAGTTATCATATGAATAGTATTTGAGAATATTTATATTATTAATTTCCTTTTATCATTGATAAACATGAATATAATTTCCTCTATGATGAGTGATTTGAGAGAGACTACTATGTTATATGCTCACACACTATATGGGTACCCTGAGGTGTGAGTAGAGATTATGTCAACTTTTAGGTTGAGAATAAGATGTGGAGTTGATCAAGTTGGGGAAGCACATTGGATATTGGTTATTGGGTTACTTTTGGGGGAAGAACTATACTATATAAGTATGAGAATATACATCTTTGATCAATTAGAAGATCAATTTCACCCGAGACACTGTTATATAGAAGATATAAAAAATAAAGCTCCTCATATTTGTAGTATACTAGATGATAAGAAGATAATGAACCCTACTCACCTCTAAACAGTAACAATTTTCTCTCTCACTCACATTCACAAAAAAGATCACACAAGCATTCAAACATACAAAAATATCAAAAAGTAAAATCAATACAAAAGAATTCAGGGATCAAAATTTTTCCTAAATCCATGAGAGGAAAGGATTAGGGTGTAGTTGAATCGTGTGATGGGTCATGTTCAACTTTTATTTTTTTATTATTTATGATAAAACCAGTATTTTCATGATGAAGAACATTCCAATCAATAGTAATTTAATCAAGGAAAATTGAGAAGTTATATAATTCCAAAATGAATAACGTGATGATCACATATTATATATAATTATTTTATTCAATTAAATAACTACCTGATGTGAATTATTTCATTATTTATGTATCTTACAACACATCTACATTGTACCGTCATTTAGTGGTAGCAGTCAAGAAATTATTTCTTATAGTGATGATCCAAATGTGTTCCAAAAATCATCGAACATCACCATAAAAAACATTGTGGGACAGAATGATAGATCTTACCACATTTTTATTCTCCTTTTATATCCACAATACTAAATTAAAAATAATTATCCTTGATCTCTTTATAATAGAGAGTAGGAGGTGGGGGATTATTGGTATTAATTATTGGGAGCATTCTTGAAGAAGGGAGCTCTTTTGGGATTCAGAAGATTCTCTGGATTCGTTGTTCACAACAACAAAAACTGAATTGAAAATCAATAAAAATAATAAAATTTAAAATTAAATACCACTAGCGTATAAAAATAAATATTCCCACATGTTACCCTTAGTATTTATTTAATCCCATTTAGAACACCATGTTAATATAAAAATAATATTATTATTATTTCATTGAAACATGCTTAACATGTGAATTACATTAAATATTATTTCATTAAATATTATTCAATAAATATTATTTCTCACCGAACCTAAAAAATCATCCTTCCACTCGTCCACAATATTTATCGGGTCAAGAATAATGAATATTTAATCAATAAATAAATATCACTTCATTATTCACCAAAACGTAAATAAATATTATATTTACTAAATTGAAAATAAATATTTATTTTTTATTCTTCTCCAAAAATATTCGATCGTAGAACTAGGGATATAATATATTTGGTTAATAAATCGTGAATAATCATTACCCCACACATGGGAATAATATTTATATAACGTGTAAAATAAATTATAAAATATTTTTTAATATAGATTCTGGATACACATAGTGTGTGAACCTTTATGAATCGTTGTCAGTGCCATTATGAGAAGTAGCCTAAAGTCTAATTTTAACATCTAGAATCATTCAAAGGAACACATAGTGAGATATGATAATGTCGTAATGACTTAATTCCCTATATGGATTATTAGTGTGTAATTAAATCAATTAATATTTATATCTATAATCAATCAGGTTGCATGATGGTGAAATCAACCTACAAACTCAATGTCTCTTTTATTGAATTTCTAGGAAGGCAAATTTCCTATAGTACAAAATTTCCAAATATTTTTTAGGCTATATCATTTCCTTCTAATTTCATGAGATATATAAATCAATTAATGAAAAAAATAGTCAAATAATTTCTCACATTATTTATTAATGCAACAAGACTTTTGACACACAGAACAAATCGCACTTTTCTATGAACACATATATTCATCATTTTCACCACAAATTAAAGTATGTGTCTTATAATATTCAATAATAATAATAATCATAACACTCGAATATTCTATTTGAGAACATTACATTCAATAGTGTTTATTACCGGCAACACTAAGTGTAAAAAAGGAATATAATAAAATAATAAATTAAAATGTTAATTAAATAAAATATATTCTATAATTTATAATGCATGAAACACTATGTTATCTTACATCGCATAGAGGAGAGGCCTTCCTTTAAATATAGTGTTACATGGAAAACTGAGATTCCCCAAATAAAAATATATTTTCAAAATATTAATATTAAATATATTATAATATAGCATATAGGTTAGGTTAGAAGTTATGAATAATATTTACTAATTTTTTTAAAAATTCTATTTATATAAATATAATATGTATTCATTGGTTACTAATTAATGAGAAATGATAATAAGAACCAATTGGCTATAAAATGAAATATAATTTTTTTTATGATTCCAAATATTTTTTGTATTAATAATAATATTATGTGACAATTAGTGAAATATTTTAATGTATTATACATTTTATATATTCAGTAAAATATTTTTTTACCCATTAATTTCTATAATAATAAGATAAAAACACCCAATTTTACACATTATAACTAGTAATTTTATAAATTTAACATTACATACATTTAATGTATAAATCATATAAAATATTAAATTTTACACTTTAATTGATTAAATATGTAAAAATAAACTTATTATTTGAAATAGATGTTTAAAATTTATGTTTGGGTGAGTTTTTGATATTTTTATGAAACATAACATTACATAATGGGTAGTTAAATATAGAATTTTAGTTCAAAATTACTTTTTCATCTAAATTATTTATATAATAAAATTATAATTTTAATTGGTTTGGTGGTTTAACCATATCATATTTTTTTCAATTAATTATATTTTTTTAAATGGAATTAATTTCACATTAATATTTATTTGAAAAAAATTCAAAACTCACCGATGTTTTTACTTTATAAACATTCAGTATCTCCATCCCTAGGGGATTAAATTTAAATAAATTTATAGCACTTATATGATAGGAACATGTAAATATGGATTCATTATTTTTAATAATAGATATTTATAATTTCATATAAAATAATATATGTTTTTTAAAAATTATATTAGTGACATTGATTAAAATTAATTACAATGATTATGGTTAAATTAATATTACATAGGTGTAGACTTAATCCTTAAGGAACAAAACAACTATATCCATGTAAAAGAGATATAAAATGAAAATATATATACCCTATACTATATTTTATTGAAATTGGATTATCATTTGATAAATCGTAATCATGAATAATGTGTGAAGAATTCCTTTTTCAAACTGATACAACCTCCAATGCCAAAGGCCTCCTTTCCTCCCACTTCCTCACACTTATCAAAACACATAGGTTCAGATATTTTATTAACAATTAAATTAAAAAAATCCACCCCATTATAATATATTTCTACCATTGGACATAAAGGACTCATAGTAATCCTTTTGTTGAAAAACTAAACATGTTACCAAATTAAGTGTTAACTTCTTTCCTAATGTTCTTTAATTTTAATTACATTATCCACCCTTTAATAGATATTATTCTATATTTTGTATAGAAAATAAAGTATCATAAATATTCTATTATGTTTTCAATAAATGTTTTCTAGCTATAAATACACACACCTCTATCTAATGGGTAATTAACACACTATTTATATGTACGGTGATCTACCGCCAAAAGAATTGATGATTGTTTAATTTTCTTATCGCCAACTATAATTGATAATATTGTGATCAAAAATATATTTATATATTATATAATAATATTATTATGGCTTTATATGATGGTAATAATTTCATGACCCATTCCTATAATACTTCTGGTTTTGCGTCAGTTCGGTAACATCGTTTGTGGAAGTGTGGACTACCTCCCTCCAAAGCGATGGTATTAGTTCACACTATACAAGGAATGTATTATAGATAATTTTATTAAACATATATAAAATATTTAATGAAAAGATGGTGATATAATTAAAATATAAATATATATATATACAATACATTTAATCTTAACTATTTTGAAATGCATCAATGAAATGATGGTAGACTTCATGTGTATGTACGAAAAACCATATCCTTGAATGCCACATTTCATTTCATATCTCTAAACATTATAGATTAATATATAAACATATATACTATATATATATATATGTGATATTAAAACAATGGAAAAAAATATTGAGATGATGAACTATTATATATTTAATAATAAGAACATATAACATGTTAAAAGGTAATTTCCAAACTAGTTGACTAACACCTGAAAGTGTGGTTATTAATAAATTGATAATAATATACTATAAGTGGATAATATATGATATAAAAAGTTTTAATATGGTTTTGTAATATGTTATTATCTTATATAAAACTACTATATAAGAGGTTAATGGATTTCAACCCAAAAAGTAACATGTGGTAAGAGATTCTTAACTCATTTTATTATCTTTATGAATAATAAATTTCTGAATTCCTAGTTTTTTTATATGGTTTTTATATTACAAATTATTGATAAATTTCTATTGTGAGAAATTATATCATTATGGAATTTCGTGTTTGAACATGAATTATTTATTTTAAGATTATTTCAGTCAAATGTTACCTAGTAGAATAGAATTTTATAAGTAAATTCCTATTTATTGAGTTATTTTACATCATCATTTTCCTTAGTATTATAAGATGATGTGAATAATAAATTTTTACTATATATTTTTGTATTTTAAATTCATTATGTTGCTTCAAATTTGATACAAATAATGTAGTCATTGATTAATTCTTATTTCAAAGATATATCCTTTTCAAGGGTTAATTTCACAATATCAGTTTTATTTGAGATTGTTTGTACGTAAACTTCTATTCATGGAAATTATTTTATAATTGTTAAATTAAAAAAATTAATTTTATTCTTATATATTTATTCATGACGAATATATTGTATTAGTACCATTTTTCATTCTTTTTTAATTAAAATATTTTTTATATTTTTTATGAAGACGCAACATCATTTCATTATTTATTAAAAGAACCTATTTTCTTCAAAAAATAATGTCATCCAAAAATGATTCGAAAATGTGTTTTTATCCTTTAAAAAATTATTTTAGAAATAAAAATTTACCCTATTCATTTATGAGTGTTTTAAAAGGAATCTACTTATCACCTTAAAAATGAAGCATGGTTCTTACTATATTTACCTTGCAAAAGGAATGTTTGATTTTTTAAATAATACATCATATTCACATTTATCCAATTTAATTTAATTAAAGATTCATTTTCATGTTTAGTAGTATTATTTTTAAAAAAAATATATTTAAATTTTATATTCAAATAAACGTTTTTTCAAAAATTATTTCAATGAAAATTATTTTTTCTTCATGAATTTTTTATATTCTTTTCCTCATCAATGAATAAATCCCTATATTTCTACTCCACATGATATATATTTTATTCATTATAACCATATAATTTATAAAAATGGTTTTCAATTTATTTACACAAGGAAATTTTTAATATTCACACCTTGAATTCCTTGTTAGTACCCTTGAAATATTTAAATTCATATATCCATTGAGCATTGAGTTTTGCATAATTATCCTTTTCATTTTTCATGGGAATTAATATTGCTTAAACCATATACCATTTTAAATATGGCGTTTACTTTGATAGTTGTTTTATAAATTGGTGAATTATTGAAAAATGTATATTTCTCATTAAATAATTTTATTTGATAAGGCATATTATTTATTTGGTGTATTCAATACGAGGAATGACATGGAATAGCAATGAATGGTGGGCTCAGAATTTATATATACCTTCAATGTATCAAATTTTTATAATGAGACATATATGTTGCACAAATTGATTTGGAATCTACTATAAATTTAAGTAATCTTGTTAAAGGTCTCGACTGTATATGCTTTCATGTGTCTGAGACATGACATCCAATAATTAATAACTTCCAACATTTGTAAATAGTTGTTATAATCCATGATATTTTGTGTTGAAATATATATAGATGCATTTCATTCTAATTTTAATGATTAATGGTAAATCTTTTAGTTTCTAACTATTTAATATATACTTTTTCTTATCTAGTTATTTGAATGACTTGTGTATTCATTAATTATCTTGTCAAATTATTTAACATTTATATTTATTGATTACATAGAATTTATGATCATCTATTTACCTTTCCATGTAATCTTGTTCTTGTTGAATAATTACTGATTTCTATATTCATTACATAACCATACTTATATTTGAGCTCACCTTTATTTTTTCCCTTTTCCCCTTGAATCCAAGAACTGTATTAAGAATTATATTCAATGATACAAAAGATTTTATAATGTTATATTAGAAGATACATATTGGAAGAAAATTATGTTTTAATTAATATAATAATTTGTTATACAAGAATCATATATGTATCTAGTTTTCATTGTCTACAAAACTCTGTGTTCTATTCAGTTATGCTTCCTTGTAATCATACCAGTGTAACTGATAGAAGACATCAGCTTTCGTCTTCTAGGTTCAGTTCAACATGGTTGGTATCGAGGGATGTTTATTAGTATCCATGGGAATATGATTTAGGAAATCATATCAAAGAGAACACAATCCTGTTGTTGAATTTAAGGACAAGTACATATGAACATCATTTAATTGTTTTAAGCTACAGATTGTATCAAAATTCATAGAAATTCATTCTTATATGGATATAAAATGGGTAATGGTACTAGAACATGTGTACCTAGGAATGATCACTTCGAAAATATTTTCTATGCCTATCTTGGGGTAACCAGGAAAATGAAAATAGGCATTATTACACAGCTGGTTTGACACTAGGGTGGGATATTCTTGGGATAATCCATTTTTTCAGGACAAACCATTATGGAAAACTTTAATGGACAATACATATAATGATAATGGTTAATTTTAATGGTGTTTATATTTTAAAAAATATTTAATTATTTTGATATCTTATAAATGATTTTATATTTCCCCAACTATGACTATTGTTTCTCACACTATTCTATATGGTTTTATTCAACGTCTTAAAAATCAATGATTCAAGGTAAATATTAACATTTAGGATAATGAGGTGAAAAAAATAAACCAAATGATGTTTTTTAAGGAGTAAAGGATATCACATTTATGAAAAATCATTTTTCTTGAAATATAATTAACAATATATACCCATACCAACTCCCAAACACAGAAAAGAAGAGAAGGATGGAGGTTACATAGAGCTCGTGTTGTGGAGACCATAAAGAAAGTACAGTTAGATTTCAAAAAATTGAGACGTATGGAAGGAAAAACCTAGGAATGTGTCTTAATAAATCAATGAAATTCTTTATTTGTGAGAAACATTGACATAATGAAAAGTATTGCCCAGGAAAAATGAAGAGTGGTATTTAAAGAAATAAAACTCATCATATGGATCTATTTGTGGTTTGTTCTAGTAAATGTTGGGATCCTGTTCATTACCATAGTCAATACATAATCTTAATGGCTAAACCCTAGATAAAGGAATGACCCATTTATTAAATAAATGGATGAAATATTTAGGTATTCAGGATGTATTTAAAACCATAGTCAAGAGTATATTTAATGATTAAATTTTAATGTTTTCCATTCAATTTATTTACTAAATTATATTAATATGATTTTAGAAAAGGAAAAAATATATGTAGGGTGACTACCAGTAGATTATAAAATTCTACGGGTCTTGAACCCATGACCGAAGAATGATAAGGCTTTCATTCCAACCACTGTCCTACAGAATTTTCAGGCAAATTTTTCATTTGTTTAGTTATAAAATTTGATGAATAAATATTAATAATGAACATGTAATATCACACTAGAGGATTACATATTAATCTATTAAAAATATTTTTTAATATATTCGGATAAAATAGTTATACATTTCATTATTTTAATGTATTTCAGATCTGTTAAATTATTTTTTAGAGCATCAGGCATAAAACTATCATTATTTTTAATTATATTATATGAGTAAAGTGATGAATTAAAATTTTATAAAAAAGAAACAAAATGGTAATATTGTTTATATTAAATTAAAAACTAAAAATTAAAAACATTTACATATATTCTTGTTTAGTAAAATAATTACCCAACATTAGGAAAATTATTTCGAAATGAAATGTTATCCAAATTGCTTAATTTCTATTTTACTTATTGTCTTTTAAATCATCAATGATTTGACAATTTTCTGAACTAAGAATTTTATTAATCATTAAATTTTTTTTTGTATTAAATTCCACCTTATATCACAATAAATATTTATGATTTTCCTCCAAGAATGTGTTCTCCCTTTTCCACTAATGTTCTCTAACTTAGAGACCTAGTTACATGGTAGTCCATTTGACCTTGGTACATCTCATTCTATCTTCATTAGAGGATGTTTTATAAACCCTTTTAATGATGAGGGATTTCAGTATATTAAATATAAAAAATATATTAACATGAGAGAGTATAAAATGTGAGGATTCTATTTAATTAATTTGTGGAGAATGTTACACCCTGAAATTATAAAGTACCATATTATATTAAATATTGATTATAACACGGAAAAACAAGTGTAAAATGGAAATATGTTAACACAATAAATTAAAATATAGAATAAATATAATTGTTTATACATCTTTTATGCACACAACACTATTATAGTTTATATCACATGAAAAAGTTATATTCCTCGAAAGCATGTCTTACACACAATAATTATATTCACTAAATTACGAGTTATTTAAATATCATTATTTAATATACTAGGATATAAAGTTGAATTTATGTTAGAGTTTATGAATATTATTAACTAAAATATTAATATATTTAGTTTATATGAATATAAAATGAATTCATTAGTTACCGATTAATGAGAAATGAAAATAAGAACCAATTGGGAATAAAGTAAAATATTATTATTTGTTTGTTTCCAAAAGAGTCTTGTCTTAATAAACGTAGTTAATTGTAGCTATTGAATGTTTTTAATGAAATATATATTATATATTTTAAATAATATATTTTTTTATTCATCAATTAGTTTTGATAGGAATATGATATGAACAAATCCAATTTCACACATAAAAACCTATATTTCCATAAAAGAAAATTTTAACATAATTTTTTAGAGAATCTATTTTAAATCATATTTTTACACACTAAATGATTTAATAGTTATAGATAAACTTAATCTATGAAATATAATTATCAAAATTCGGGAAGTTTTATGTTTTCATATTTTTCTAAAACATTTCATTTGTAATGAATAATTAAAAATACTGATTTTTAGTTCAAACTTCGTTTTCATATACTTTTTTTAAATTTTGGGGTCTAAGAATCAATTTATTATTTAAAGAAAATACGTCTTTTATGACTCGGTAGAGGTAGACATATTACATAGCCTGAAAGCCGAAGGCTAGGTGGCCTGAACACAAGGCTTGAAAGCCCATTTTTTCGCCCAAAGGACCCCATGGCAAATAGTAATGCTATAGTACCGGCACAGCTACAGTCCCTGCTACAGTTCCACCATAGCTACAATACATGATACAGTGCCTCTGCCACTATAGTGTCATTTATTCTATAGTACTACTACAGTTCCATGCTATAGTACTGCAATAGTCCCCAAAAATTTGTCCCTCCTCATATTTGATCTTTGGTCTTTTGGATGGAAAGAAGGAGCCTCTTCCACTTGGATTTAGGTTCGTTGGTTTTGTTAATATAATTTATATATTAAGAAAAATTTGTATAATTAATTGTTTTTAATATTTAATTAGATTATAATTTTTTCAATTAATAAAAATTATATCATAGTAATCAATTTCACTTTTAAATAGATTAAAATACATAGCAAACTTATAGAAATATTACCTTAAAAACCAACATTTTTGTCCCCCCTCAAACAATAGATATAAACCAATTTCATCAACATCTATGATTGTAATTTGGAAAATCTTATTTCATATTTGGAATCAAAATAATGTATAATTTAAAATAAGACCAATTTTTCCCCAAATTATTAGTTGTTGTTATTAAATTTAATTACAATGATTGAAGTTAAATTATGATTAATAAGTGACTAAACCTTAAAATTATGTCTTAAAACGACCTGTACACTTTCAAAATGGATTTTTTATTCCAATATATCTACCATATACTTTATTAGTTTGAAATGATATAGTTATTGGATACACTTTAAACATGAAAAACGTGGGAATAATTCTTTCTTCAAAATATTACAAGTGAGTAACTCCTTTTCATCTATAAAAGGTCTCTTTTCCTTCCACACACTCACACTAATCAAGCCACGTAGGTTCAGATAATATATTAACAATTAACTCCCAAAAAATTATCCCATTCCAATTTGTACCTTCCCATTAGGATGAAATCAATATAAGCAATCATTTCTGTTGAAACCAAATGGAGTGACCTAATTATGAGGTAATATTTTTCCTAATGTTCATTCATTTAATATCATTTATCCACACCTAAACTCTTATTATTCAATTTTTATATTGAGACTATTGTATACAAAATATATTATATTTTTTTATGATATGTTTAATACCCACACAAACATTATAATCTCTATATTTGATAACAAACATACTGTTAATTTGTATGTCGAACAACTGCCTCATGAAATGATGTTTGTTCGTTTATCCTCTCACCAACAATAATGGGGACATTGTAAAATAAAATCTATTTATATATGATATATATGATATTTATTATTGTTTTATACTTCTTTAATATTTTATAATACAAATCATTAATAATTTACATTTTTCTTTAATATGATAACATCATTTGAGGAAGTGTGGACTATTGCCCCCTTAAAGAAATATGATTCGTCCATATTATACATGGAGCATATTAAGGATAATTTTTATAAATGTATATTAAATATAATAAATAAATATTGTACTATAATGATAATATACATATATTTATGGCATTTAATTGTCATTCTTTTGAAATACGACAGTGAAATGATGTTACTGTTCTGGTATATGTACAGACTACCTTCTCCATGAATGGGTCATTTCATTTCTTAGCACAATAAAATATAGATTATTATAGATTCAAAAATATTAGATATATATGATATTAAAATCCTATTTTAAATTATGGAGATGATGGAGCCTTAATATATGTAACCAGAACAACAAATTTAAAGTTAAAACTTACCCGACAAACTAGGCAGTTATAATTTGAAATATTTAAACTAAAGGAAGGTTATTTAAAAATGGTAATAATTTATTATAATATGAAAATATAATATATAATAATTATTATTACATTTCTTAAATAAATAATTAACTTATTTAAAAAAATTACAGATAAGGAAAAATGACATCTACTTAATTGGAAACACCAGATAAGGGATTTATATCTAAATTTTTTGAATGAGAAAAAACATATTTTTTCAAAACTAATTTTTTTTATATGATGTATATAAATAAAATTTTGATATATAATATAATGAAAAATTATATTTTCCTGGTACTTTTCATTTGAACCTGAATGATTTCTTTTATGTGGAACTATGTTAAAAGTTACCAAGTGGAATATTATGGCTTTAAAAGATTGTTTTTGTTTAGTTATATAACATTCTCGTTGTTGTTAATATCCAATGAATATTTATGTAATATATTTTTTTAATATATTTTTTTATTTAGACTTCCATTTTTTAATTTATATTTTATAAATACAATATTCAAATTCATTGATTCTCACATCGATTGTACATCTTTTTGAAGGGTTTATTTCACAATCTCAATCTTATTTAATATTTTTTGTACTTGAATTTTAATTTGATGATATTATAAGATAATTTATAAATAAACACTATTATTTTATTCTCCTCTAGTTATTCATGACATATATCATGTATTTGTACTATTTTTCTATTCCTAACTATATAAAATGGTTTATAAAATGATTGAAAAAAAACTAACAACATTTCACTATCTATTCATAGAACCTATTTTCATTAAAAAAAATATTCTATTTCTAAATGTCTCTAAAACATGTTTTTTAAATTTAATATATAAATTGTTAAAGAAAATTTTATCTCTTTTTTCTTTTATTGAGGATTTTAATAGAATATTTGTTTCACTTTTAGAGCAATGAATTTTTCAAACCCATTTTACATTTAAAAATGAATGTTTTCTTATCCACATATGACACATAATAATTTATCCAAATTCATTTATTTAAATAATTATTTTCATTTTTAAATGATTTTTTCTTGAAAAATATGATTTTTAAAAGGAAATTTTTTTAAAAAAAATTATAATGTAATGGAAATTATTTCCCTTAATTTTTGGAAGTTAATCACATATTACATAAACTATAAAACCCCTATATTTTTACCAACATAGGATATTTTGTATTAATACAATCTATATCCTTTATCCGAATGGGTTTCAAATGATTTGGCCAATGAAGGTATTTATATTCACTTCTAATACTACCTTGTTAGTCCCCTTGAAATATTCAATTCTATATGATCTCTAAGCATTGATTTCCCCTTATTATCTAATACTTTTTCTTAGAAATTACTATTTCCTAAACTATATAACATTTTACATATGGGGTTTACTTTGAAAGTTCTTTAATTAACTTGGTAATTTTTGATAAATTTATATTTTTAATTAAAAATGGTTATTTTATAAATCATATTATTTATTTTTATTATTAAATATGAGGAATTTTTAATAATGTTAATGATGGGAGGGCCCATGACATTTTATAACCCGTCAATGAATTGATTGGTTCTCGTGAGAAAAATAATTTATTCAAATTGATTGGCTTCTACCCTTAAGATAAATCATCTTGTGAAATGACTTGATAGTATATATTTTCATGTTCAAGATACATAACATCAGTTAATTAAGCATTTACATCATATATACTCAGTTATTATAATCCATGATAATTTGTATTGACAAATCTATGGATTTATTTAATTCTCAGTTTATTGATTAATGGTATGTGTTTCATTTTATCACCTTTCAATATTAACTTTTATGAATCTATTTATTTTAATTTAATGAGTTTTTATTTATTATTATTTTATACATTTTATCATTTCAGTTTATTGATTACATGGTAGTTGTGTGATGTTATTTTCCATTCATATTAAATTATTACCATTGATTAATTATTTATTCCCCCATGTTATACTTAAGAATACAATGAATTATATCTCACACTTATTTTTTTACTTTTCTAGTGGATTTGAAGATATGTACCAAGAATTTTATGTGAGGATACATTAGATGATATATTGTTATCCATGAATTTATTTAGAAGAAATAAATAAGGTTGTAATATGTTAATAATTATTAATATAATTATCATGTATGAATCTGGTTTACCGTGAATACTAAGCTTTGGAGTCCATTGAGGATTGATTCCTTGTAATCAAGAAAATTTCTTTAATAGAAGTCACCAGATATGGGCTTCTAGGTTCAGGTTGCTTCAATTTTAATTTCTAAGGATCAATACAAACACCAATAAAAATGAACATTCAATGAGACATATAAAAGCATATTTTTTAGTAGAGGGAATCATTATAATTGTATCCTACACATAGTATAAGGGAATACACACTGAGAGGGTTCCTCAATGTCCAATGAGTCTCTACCACGGATAGCCTATATCAACTGTGTCACTCAAATAATATCATCTGGCTATATGACTTATATTTAAGAATTGTTTTCTATAACTTTTAAGTTCACTACATATCAAAGAACTTGATTAACCATTTATTGTGACAATTACTCTTGGGAAACTATCACATACTATATTAAATAGACGAAAAACCATGTTTGGATAAATAAATTTTTAATACTTAAAAATAAGAATACAGGTTATCATAAAATACAGATATGGTAGTTCAGTAGAACTAAATACAATATACTACCACATTCACTAAAGCTAACTTGAAATTACATTCAGTCTAATATAACTCATATGATACTCTTTATTCTTATGAGATAAGTGATATACCGAAATAGAATTGTTATTTTTTATCTTTTCAATGAGAAATACAAAAATTTTATAAAATCCAATTACAATACTTACATTATTAAAATTCAGTTCTGGTAAATTCATGTCCAATCCCATAAATATGTTGAAATATTTGGATTAGGCTTTAAAATATTTAAATATATTAATTTATATAAATAGGTGTGAAAAGATGCGTTATAAATGATTTAATGGAAGAACAATAAAATAGAAGTAGATTGATTATTGGTTTGAAAACATATTTTTGAAGAGTGAATTTGTTTTTTAATTTTCGGGTTCAGGTGTAATTAGATTTTATAAAATAAGATAATTGATCCATGATTGGTTTCAATAATGAGACAAGATAGATCCAATGGACATGGAATCCCATCCTTGAAAAATAAATAAACTATTTCATTTTTCCGAGTAATTTACATTTTCAAAAAAGCTAATTTTTCGCGATATGATTTTTAAAACAAATTCCTACTAAATTTGAAAATGTTCATGCCACTTTTAGGGTTGTCAATTATAAAATTTTAAGCATCTTTTTAGATTCAATTATCAAGGATCATGATAAAATTAATATAAAGGGATAGTAAGTGATTGAAGAAATCATGACCAAACTTATAATGGATAATGGACGAAAAATAAAACCAAAAGCACCTCCCACCTTCGATTACCTAACAGTTGTATAATAAAGGTTTAACCCTTTATATTGGTGATGAGTGGATAATAGGGAAGGACATAAGAATAATAAATCTTAAATAAAATAGAGATTAAACTAGGTAGGACCCTCCATAATGAGACTTCTTACTTGAATCTTTTGAATGATTCGATCCCCCAACTTTAGTAGGATAACCCTTTATTTATTGTATCTACATGGAATCATATTATAATGGGGGACATTAAAATTATATGAAAAAATTATTTCTATGATGGAATGTTTGTGATGCGCCCCTCACCTATCGCAAATTAGAAATCAACAGAAAATATCATTGATGAGATTCATATCCAATTGAAAATAGTTTTTAATAATATTATTTCAAACGAGATTGTTTTCCCTTATCAAATACAATGGGAATTCATTGTACTCCATTCCTCAGGAAAATTATTTTATTCATTGGAATATTCCCTCATTTCATTTACCCAGTCGTCATTTTGATATTTTCAATGGGAGTTAACCCCTATCGCAAAAAAGCTGTCAGTAGGAATGTATTTATGATCAGATGCATCACAATTATTTTTAGTCAATATTTATTATTTTGGGATGAATTTTATCCCCTTGAAAATAAACTATATGTAGAGGGTTTTTACAATGGAACATATCACAAATCACCTCTTTTACAATTATTGTAAATAATTATGTTGAATCTATTTGTGATGGGAATCCCATCATGAATAGTACTATTGTAAATTATCAATCTTATATATACACCACCAATTTTTTTTATTCCATTCTTCACTGAACTCCTCTCTCCTTCTCTGATATCATTTTATACTACTAAATGACTTTATATGTTTTATAATTTATGGGGGGAAATATTAGGGTTTTCATCCATTGAATGATTTAGTTTTAAGGCCTTTATCAACTGTTTTATGTTTTTTATTTGCATTAAATATTATAAATTAGATTTAATTAGAATTTGAAAGTTTTTTTTCAATAATTAGTTTCTTGTAACATTAACTATTATTAAATGCATGTATTTAATTTAATTATTAATAACAATATTTAATCAAAACTATTTAATAGTAATTACTTTTATTTTGTAGTAGTTATTAATAATTAGTAAAAAAATTATAATCAGTACAACATATGTAAATTATGATGCTACATATTAATAATTTTTCTTAATTTGTAAGAAATTGTAACAAAATAATAGATATTAGTAATAATTATTAATAATTAGTGTTAAATAGTTATAATTAGTAACAATCTGTGGTAATTTGAGATAATTAGTAACACATAGCAATAAATTTTTATAAACTAAAAAAATTAGTAATTTTATACAATTTATAATAAATTTATAAAAATTATTACAAATTAATATAAATTAATATAAATTAATAATTTTTTTAAAATTTAATAAAAAAATATGATCATATAATTTTTTTATAAATCAATAAAAATATTTTAATAAGATTAAATTTTAATAAATTACCTAGAAATAATATAAATTATTATAAATTACTAGATAACATAAAATAAAATATGTCAGCAATTTTTTGTTGCTAAACAATTACAATTTAGGGCATTGTTGGAAAAATTGGTTTCATCACAAGAAGAATGTAATATATACGACTAATTTGTGGCAATAATGGCCAAATGTGTCACTAGGCCAGATGAACTGGTGTATGAAGGATATGATTTGACGATGAAAGCAGTAGGAGGAGGAGGAGATGCATCATTGGTAGGAGCATTATCATGAGTAGATTATGGAGTAAACGAGATATGTATTTGAAATTAGAAATATGTAGTTTTAATTAGTGGAAATGTTTTAAATTATATATATGTAGATTTAACTTGAAATAATTTGTTTTAATAATTAGTATGTTGTTTTTATTAATGATAATTACTTATAATTGATAGATATATAAATTTAATTAATTAAACATAGTAATAATGTATATATCGTAACAATAAGAAATAATAATTTGATTCATTTATTAATAAATAACATTATTTAGTAAAAATAAATACTTAACTAATATAATGAGTTAAAATTACTAAAAATTTGAAAAACATAATAAAATATCACTATAATTTTTAAAGTTTTTCATTATTAGTAAAACTTAGAGTCAATTATTAAAAATTTATTTATAGAAATGATAAATATATTTTTTTAAAATTAGCGTTATTAGTAAAAGTTGTTGTTGGATAATAAAATTTAGTAAAAATAAATTTTAATGACAAAAACATCAATAAAAATTATAAGAAATCAATAAAAGTTATTAAATATTATTTGTGATTGGGAATAATTAGTAAAAAAATATGATAAACCAATATAATTAGATAATTTTCAAGTAATTAGAAAAAATTAACCGTAAATAACTAAAATTAATAAAAATTAATATAATATAAATATAATTAGGAATAATTAATTTTCAATCTCTCAAATTATAAAAAATTATAGGTAATTATAAAAACAATAGTAAAAATTATTGTTAATTAGTAAAAATTATCGATAATTTCTATAAATTAACGAAAAAAACTATAACTATTAATAATTGAAGTGATTATTAAAAATTTGAAAAAATAAAATTAAATCACAATAATTTATAAATTTATTAGAATTAGTAAAAATGGAATAAAGAATATCTAATTTATTAAATATTAATCTTAAATCAATATAATTGGAGAAAATTTGATGTAATTTGGAAAAATTAATTGTAAACCACTATAATTATTAATAATTATCGGTAAAATGTGAAAATTTGTAATAATTAACAATAATTAGTAACGAATAGTATAAATGAGCATTAATCATCTATAATAAATTTATAATTAATGGAAAATAGTATAAAATATTGGAAAATAGGAAAAATTAACTGTTTATCACCATAAGTATTGAAATTTACTAGAAAAGTAACATTGAGTAATAAAAATTACAAATAATGTATAATTAATTAGGAAATATTAATGGTAAATAACTATAATTGGACATAATTATTTTATAAAATCAACAAATAAGTAATAATTACTTGTAATGAGTTATGATTAGTAAATATGATCATTAAATCAGTATGATTAGTAAAAATTAATGTAAACTAGTAAAAATTATAGATATTAAGAATAAATAAGTGGTAAATATATAAAATTTACACTTTTTAAAAAAAATATTATAATTTTTTAAAATATCATTCTCTTTTTTGGATAATACTTTCCATATATAAAATTTATCCAAAATAATTTCTTCATATATTTTAGGGATCTACAGAATAATGAACTAGACAATTATATTTAACACATGATCATGATTGGATAAATTATCAACGTAATCGAAATAGTTCTAGTATAAATCCTATATATATTGAGGAGTCAAATAATTTTTATCATTTTCATTATCAAAAGCATAAGTTTTTTATAATGGATAATTAAATGGCTATGTACGAAATGTGATCTAGGGAAGCTTGGAACATTTTAAAACATTTGGTGTCATCTATTGAGTTTTATTTTTAAAAAATATTATATGACTTGTTATCATTTTGGTGAATGAACTTTCGTAGAAGGTACTAATAATTTAGTTCCAGATCCATCATGGTTTCAAAATTTAGTACATGATATGACTGGTCAATATTTTCTTCAAATTGAAGCTCGGGATTATACTGATTTATCTTCGGAGTTACAACCATCTTAATTATTTTTTTATGTATGTAGTGGTTGAAATAAATCATGGTTATATGATAAATAAATTTAAATAAATTGGAATCTTTATGACTATTTAATAAGAAAATGGATTTTCAAATAAATTTTTTGGGTTGTATATTGAAATTAATTAAATCACTATTATCGAAAGGAAATGTGATTCCTATATATTTCTATGAGAGAAAGAAGATTATTTATAATGTGCTTATTGGTTATCATTAGATGCATTAAAGTTCAAATGATTTCATGTTATATTTTGGTTAAAATTATTTTTAGTTAGTTTTTATACACATTAATAATTGAGATTCACAATGGCTCCACCATGGATGTTTAGGTTGATTCTTGTAAAAAAATTGACGGATTTCCCACTTACTACCTTATTAATGTGTTTATTTATGTAACAAAACATAACAGCATTGATCAAATGGATCAAACCCAATAATTCAGTTGATAAATTATTAAATCATACTTATACTAGTGATTATTGTAATAATATAGACAATGTATATCCATATTTTTCATTAGAAGCTAAAAAAATGATTGGGTCTTTCTACAGACAGTTAATGTCCATTTGGTTCATATAGTTGTCAATATTCTTTTTGGACTATCATTATATCAATATACAATTTATCTCCTTGGTTGTTGATTAATGAGAAATATAACATTTTGACCATTCTAATTATATGACATCCAAAAAATAGTATATTTATTTATTAGAAGACAATTATTGATGAGTTAAATTTATTATAATGTAATGGTGTTAGTACATATAATATTGTTGAAAAACAAAATTTCCAAATGAGAGATGATTTAATTTGGACAATTAGTGGGTTCCAAGAATATGAAATGTTATCATTATAGATTACACATGATCCAAAATCTTTTCCGTAATGTATGAGTGAAAAATTGGTTATGATCATCAATGGAAGTGAAATTTTTTTTAGACTGCCATAAATGATTTCTTTCAAACAATCATCCTTTTAAAAGGAAAAAATATCATTTGAGAATATTTAAAAATAAATGAGATGGACCACAAAAAATTATCATAGTTATTAAGTTAAAATTTTCCCTCTTCCTTACCTATTATTACAATTGTATAGACTATAAACCCCCAAAATAGATGAATTTGTGAAAGAAAACAATTGTGTAAAATAGTTAATTTTGTGGGATCTTCCATATTAGTCAGATTTATTAGAACAGTATATGTTGGATGTCATGTATATTGAGATGTTATATTTTTATAAAATATTTTATATAGTCTTAGACAGTGCTAATAAGACCCATGTTACTGTATGTAACAATTTGATTTTTAAAAAAAATCACGTGACCAAAGCATTAACACTATTAAAATGAAAGTCCATATAAGATAATGATTCCAAAAGTGTCTAATAATGTATCCAAATAAAATTGTTTATTATTTTTTTATTGCATTATAGATTTGATGATTTTAGATTGTTATGTTTGCCAGTTTGGCTATATGTGTCTAAAATTGTAACATTACTAGATTATACACTCATTAATGTCTTATTATAATGAAAATACATCATCATATTTGATTTTGAGGTTTTTTGAATTCAATTATTTGGGATGCGCTAACAGAAACATCATATTATTAGGACATATTTGTATAGAGAAAAAAGGCTATGATTCACTATGTAGGCTCTATTAGGATTTTTATTAATTTTAGGTAAACTTGATAAAACATTACTACTGACTATCATTGATTCAATGGAACATTTTATTTTACATTTCAAAAATTAATAAAAATGTAGAGGTCAGGTACACAAAGGATGGTTTTACAAATGATAGAGATGCATACATAAATAGTAGTAAAAGCTTTGTTATAAAACATTGATTGATGAATCAATTATAGAATATTATTGGGTTAATAATTTATTTTTCATCTATCATTATTTTAAATATGAATATCTATCAAATCATAACCATATGGGGAAATATGAGGGAAATATTAATGATGAAATTAAAAACTAGTTATCAGTTTTTGGTGAACAAGAACATTGATTTGAATGAGTTCATGAGTTCTAGCTTTAAGATGATGGACATCAAAGGGAGAATACATATGTTAGGGACAATTATGAATAAATGAGGCTATTTTTAATGTCAAGGATCCTATAACATATTAAATTATTTTTGAAGTAAATTAATATTATTTTATTTTTAGATTATAAGATATTTATATCAAAAATAGTTTCGACAAAATATAGAAGCGTATCAAAATGAACTCCAACAACATAATTATTCTTATTGGTTTAAAAAACATTAAAATTATTATTTTTATCATTTCACATATAAAATAAATTTATAACACGTTATGATGATAATTTTTTTCAAAGTTTAGGTTATCTCAATATGATGATAAAATTGATAATTGATTTTTTGTATTTGGTTACCCACTATACAAAATCCTTAAATCGTAAAATACATATGTGGTGAATGGATTTCATTTTGATACAGGTGAATAAGGGGATTAAAATAACAATTATTATTTTTATTCTTATGAGTGGATCTCATTGTAGAGAAAGTAAATTTTACATTTATGGCATACTAAGAGAAATAATTGAATTTTCTTATCTAGTGTATAATTATATGATGATGTTTAAATGTCATTTGATGGATACTTATTATTGATTTCATGTTCATTTAAACCATGTAATTGTTGATATTAAATATAAATTATTACTTGTAGTAGATAAAGAATTGTAATTGGTCCATAAGGAAAATCAAATTTATTATCCAAATTTTTATGATACATTAATAGAGTTATTTTATTAGTGGAGTATATAATAATGGAATCTCAAGAAAATAATTTTATTCAAATTGAATGTGGTTCCCCTGAAGTGAAAGGATATGAAAATTTTCAAGTGATAACAGAAAATCCATCTTTTCTATGATGATACATGAATATTGATGATGACACCCCAAAATTATCGGTCAATTGTGACGATGATGTTATTGATATAACAAATTATTTTTAAATATAACAATATGTTGAAGTTGAAAAAATCTATGGAAATTGATTATATTGAGGTGGAAAATGAATATATTGGCCTCAACTTATAAGAATATGGGGATGTAGATGAAGACTAACAAAATCCCATTATGGTAATAATCGTAATACATATATATAATATGTTTCTTTCAATTATTAGTTGAAAATAGTACATTCATGTTTTATATAGACAATGACCATTTATCTCATTTATTTTTTGAGTTGGATGGGGATACACTACCTGGTGATGAGCCTAATGCTACATCAGCAAACCCTCATACTATTTTCATTTCAATTTTTACGTGGAGGGGTCGTGGTCTTTCATGATTGATGATTTATATTAATATATTCTAGTGATGTCCATGTCTTGAGTTTAATCAAAACAGGTGTATGTTTGTTTTGTTGTGTCTTTTAGTTATTTTTCATTATTTTTCATTAATATATTTGAATAATTATATTTTGATTATTTTTTATAATTTTAATATTTTTAACATCATTTACAATATTGTTGTTTGATAGGAGAGTTTATGTTGATTAATTATTTTTTCTAGAACCTGGGTGGCATGGGATCAGATTCATATTGATGTTCAACAACACATGTTTGAACATTGGATGGTGCATATGTTAATAATACTAATTTTAAAATTAATTTAATTAGTAAAATATTATTATTATATTTAGAATGTTTGAAATACCATCTATTATATAAACATGGCATCTATATGGAAGGCATGGAATGTTTGTATGCATGAAAATCGCCATATGCTTTTTCAAAATATGATGCAAATTGCTAGTCAGAAAGTGCGAGCCAAAGATTTTGATCTGTATTGTTGGGCCCACCGACCATATTACATCCCATTTCTTATTTTCGATGGATTAAGTTCATTCTAAATGAGAGATATTTTTTGGGGAGGGAATCATTAGTTGATCAAAACTAGCAGATATAGGAGGTGGTGTATCAATTTGATAGTCATAAATTCAATACACATCAACGAGATATGGTAATTAATTTTAAAAAAATTATATATCATTAAATATATTATATTTGTTTTATAGTCGTGTAATAAGTTTAACATCATGTTATTAATGGGTTTGGTGTTTATAAGAGGATGTAAAATTATCCTCTTACAAGAGAGATTATTAGTGTTCTCCAACATCGTATTATGGTAGCTATATTTTTTTGGAAATTTAAAATTATCGTCATATAATATTTTAACTCATTAAATTGTTAATATCAATTAAATGAGTCACATGGGTCAGGGATATCTCAGAAACATGATGAGATTCAGCTCAAGACTAATGATCAGAACACCGGTGTGGTGGGATTTGATGATGTAGCATGGATACTAGATACTCGATATTCCATTAATAAAAGAAGATTTATTTTAATCATATCTTAATTGACACCAAAGAGTTTGTATGGTACCATAGTGATGTTTTTGTCTAGATCGAGAAAATATCATAGAGATTCAGCTTCATTTAAAGATCAATATCAATAAAAACTATGAACTCGTGGTGAGCATATAGAGACCATGCGTCAGGCATAGGAAGAGCTTAATTGATAGTAACAACAACAGCTGGAGGAGATGCATCGATGGTAAGAGTAGTTTCATGCACAGATGAGGGAGTACATGTGATTCCAAACTCAAGATTTTGGGATGGACTTCCCTCTAGAACCTCCTCTAGATGACACCCCTAGTAGTTTACCACCTCCTCTAAGTGACCATCCCTGGTGATTTATTAATTATTTAAATAAAAAATTTGATTTACTTAATTTTTTATATTATTTTATCAAATAATATATTTACAGTTCTATATATATATTTTTACTGTGGTTAATATTAATTTTTTTTAATTTTTTACTATTTATATAATTATTTATTATGGGAAGATCCACCCATACCAAATATTTATTTGCAATTGGTGGATCCTCTATTAAGAAAATAATTTTTCTTATATATTAAAAGATTTATGATTCCATTTTATACAATGGGTGATTTTCTATAGGGTCACATTTCAAATAACTCTTTATGATAGGATCCCATCACAAATGTACACTCACAAATACATCACTTTCTAGTTGTGAACGGTTTTTTTATAAGGGCTAATGGGTGGGTATTATGACATAGAATAAGTCAAAAAATAACGATACCTCAAACATGGCTACTTAAATCACATCCCACTTTTTACATGACATGTAATTGTTTCACAAGGTGTAATTTTTTCACGTCGTATACCAAATTATTTGAATTTGGATTAATAAACATACACCACATGTGTCATAGAGTGACATACGTGTGTCTTGTTGTGATAAATGTCTACATCATTTCATGCCAGTTTACACCACTTCATGCCATGTGATTCTTTCATGACATGCACTGGTTATCAATGTGTAGTGATTAAATGACATGTAAAGTAATTTTTTATTTAGAAGTATCAATTTTCCATGGTTCATCAACTATTCCTTGTATGTGATCCATTATCATTCTAAAAAATTTATGTTCTTTCTACTTTGCTTCACTCGTGATGAAAAATATATTTATTCCATTTTCAATTACATTTTTTATCCATCTACATAACAAAAAATGAGTTGAAAACAATTACCTAATTGGTAGGTATAATCATTTAAATACACAAATTGTTAAATGAAAACACCATAATATATATTCAAGAAATATAGATATCAAATGGACTTTACTCAGGGGGTCCCCCATGTTCTATTTCATGGGTACTATTCTTACTGAAACTTCACCTCATTGATAAAAATTCCTTAAGAGGTGATACTTCTGGATAAAATTATTTATTTGTATGTGTGAACTTGTCCAATTTTCAATATCCACTAGTATATATTTTTTTCATAATAAAATATTATAGGATCTTCACTACTAGGATCTAAATTGGGATCCTAGAAAATGGTTTATATCTAAACGTCTTCCTCGGCTACATCAGAAGAAGATATATACCTTGAATCTACTACAGAATCCATAATAAATGGACTTGTTGATCTCTTATAACTCGAAACAACTACTTTGAGATAAAAATATTATTATTATTATTGTGAATTATAATAATTAGCATCTATTTGGAAGCTATTATTAGTATGCCACTTGATGATGAACTCCTCATATCCTCCATATTGAAAAATCATATCCTTAATTATTCTTAGATAAAAGAGGATATCCTTAATATAATTCCTATATTTTTCTCCTAGATATCCTTATATATATTTATACCCTCTTCAATGAATGTTAAACATCATGCCTAGTTTATAACATGGTGTATATGATTGATAATATCACTGGAGAGTATGGGATCTTACTAATTATCAATTTATACTATTGTCTGTGAATATGTTTTTTTAGAAACATGTAAACCATGTGACACTATAACTAATACAATAGTGTATTATTTATTACTAAAACTGTATAGTATCATTTCAATATATATACTTTTACTTAGTCTTTGCATCCTATTAGATATATCATGAATGATCTGGATACCTAGAATATATCCTTCTTCACCCGAGTCTTTCATGGATAAAGACATCGTTAACCTATCATCAACAGACAATAAGACATATATGTTCTTTCTAGAAAGTAATATGTATTCGAAATAAACTAATAGGATAATTAATATATTGTCACTAAAACTCTTTTAAACACATGGCTAATGTTTTTTCATAACAAACCCATATTCAGTTAAATATTCATCAAATTAAATGTTCTATGACAATGATGCTTGAATTAATATATAAATTTATCTCCACATATTTAAAATATTCTTCAAACCCCTAGAGTCCCAAAAACTTCATGCGGTGTTATATTGACATGTTCCTAAAGTTTCCCATTAATTAATGATGTTTTGAAATTCATCTACAAAATTTTATTATCTTTGTAAGCTATTATATCGAGGATAATTTTAATGGATTTAAACATGGAAACTGAGTAAAAGGATTCCCCATCTTTTTTTCCTTGATGATGTTTAAAACATTTATCCATTATACCTTATTTTTAAGTATTTACAATAACTTATATGTCTTGTATTCTCTTCAAAACACATTTCCATCCAATTTGATTTTCATAATCTAGCACATCTACTAAAACCCCAACATGGATCTGATACCTGAAATATACTTCAAAATTCATTGATTTCTCCAATCATTCACCTTATGATCTATCTACGTCATTTTTATAAGAAGGATCATCATTGTCAACAAATAATGTCTCAATATTTTTGGTGAATAGATAACCATATCTCTATAGTTCTCATACAACTCATATGATCCTACACAGTACATTGGTTTCACAAATTATTTAATCCATGGTGTCCTGTGGAATTTTTTCCCACCAACTCTTGAATATTATGAGCATCAACTTCATTGAATTAAATCTTTATCAAACTAACCTTTTTTATGATATTCTCCATCTCAATAAAGACGCCGTTTATTGGAAAGAATCAGTCTCTATTCCAATAGATAGAATAGGTAGTATCCCTTTACCTCTACGGTATAGCCTATAATGATAAGATTTGTTCCATGTTGTATTATTTTTTCATCTAATAAGGACATAATAAAACATCACAACCCCATACATAGGTATGAAACCAAATGGGAATCCGTCCACCCCCAAAATTGAGGGGAATTCCATTTTCCACTGTAGTTGGTACTCAATTTAATGTATATGATGTATTTTGTAAAATGTATCCCAAAATTTATAATGGAATATTTTCCTGACTCATAATCAACCTAACCATGTCTAACAAAGTAAAATTCCCCATTTTATTAAAACCCATCCATTGTTTTATGTGTTTTGGAGAGGGTAGAGATAAAATAACAAACACTGAATGAAATTTGACAAACTCTTGATTAAGTTATTCACCACCATGATATGCTAAAAGCCTATTTATCTTAATTATATGTTGATTCACAACATAATTATGGAACTCTTTGAATTTCAAAACAGACATAGAATTATAGCTCATAATGTTGACGTATCAATATCTATTCAATTGATCAGTAAAATAATGAATTATTAATAACCACCTCTACTTTATACTATAAATGGTCCACACACATCATTGTGTATTAATCCTAGATTCTATGTGGCCCTTTCATCATATCCATCAAATGGTAGTTTGTTTATTTTTCCACAAAAAACAATAATGAAATATATCGAGTGTTTTTAGCATAAAAGATTCTGAATAATCATCTTGATAGTTATTTTTCAAACACAATTCATTTAAATGTCCATTATGAGGATTCAATAGCTCGATGTTATTTTATTCTTGTGAACATGATTTGTTATGAATTTCCAATACATGGTTTTCATAATTTAACCCATAAGTACCATTATTTAAATATTCTATACCATAAAATATGTCATATTTATAAAATAAACATCTATTATTTAAAAAATTGAAAATAAACCCATCTATATCTAAGGATAAAAATGAAATTATGTTCTTATTAACTGCTGGTATATAATAACAATCCTTTAAATCCCAAATCATTACCATTAGTAATGAAATTTAATATTCACCAATGGATAGAGTAGTAAGAATCACACTTTTAGAAGATATCATATCCACCTTTAGTCATGGAATAATTCAGAATATACATGGTTACTGCATTTGGATAGTGATGTGAGCCCCACAAGTTTTATCTAATAAACAATTCAAAGGTATTAGAACATTACACTTCATAAAGAAAGAAACATTAGCTTACCCTTTCTTCTATGTGTATTTCCTTTTCTTATGGCATGGTTTGACAAATGAAAAAAATAATTACTCCTTTTACATATCCCAAAGAAAGATCTTCCTATTAGTTGATGAAATTTAAGGGGGGTCATTATAATTTTTATGAGTCATTAGCCAATTTTTCTTATTATTCATTTTTCATATTCAAAATATCTCCTGTCTATTTATCAAGGACCATTTCTGTATCCAATTGGGGACTCAACATAAGTATTTATGAAATACTATCCTAATTATTTGGCATATTATAATTAAAAGTAAAATGTAATAGGTCTGCAGATGTGATGGACGTATGAGATCAGTACACAACACCTTTATGAAATTAATAAATAGTATTTCTTGGAATTCAATGTATTCAATTACCTTAAATACATAAATCCCTGATGGAACATACCATCCAATCATTGTTGTAAACAAATAATTGGATATCTAATATATGTATTGTCTCAAAATCTATTGATCAAGATGATGAAGGTATGATATCATAATATATTCACCCATTTCCCCAGGTTGCATCAAAAATATATTGGTCATGGATGATAACATTAAAAATGATCATTAATAGAAAAAGTTCAAAAGTTTCTCATATAGAGACAACTCTTTTTCGCTATCCTCATTTCTAAGTCCATAAGATATTTGTTCTTCCAACACAGATAATTTCCATTCCTGGAGAATAATAACCTAGAAGTGCCTTCTACAATCATGGAAATTTCTGTCGGTGAGAAGGTTATCTTTATCATGTATGGAGTGTATTGATATTTGTGAATTCATTATACAATTATATATATGAATAAGAAGATAAAAAATTTAATTCATTATCTAAAAAAAATTAAACTAATAAACATATACTACATTTATTAATCTTCCACTATTTTAACAAAACCTAATATCATGCACTGTTGGATTCAAAATATCATATTTCAATGATATTGTAATGGTAAAGATCCATATTCCAATTCATGTAACCCAAAATTTTGTAGGTCAAGGGGCATGAATAGTTTTAGGAAGGAATTACATATGCCGACTACATTAACTGAAAGTTACAGGATCTATTGAGTGGACTCCCCAATCCGAAAATCAACACATTTAGTTTTCTCAACTCTTGGCTCTCAGTTACACTAAGTACTGCTTTGGCAGGAAACCCATGATGTTAATTAAGATAATTCAACTGAAATATTCATGTTATAATTCCACAATAATTGAAAGCACCCAAACATTGGTTGGAAATGAAATTTGAACAATGCATTGATTTTAATAGAATCAGTGGAAGGCTACACCAACATTAAATATATTTTGGAGGGATTTTATCCTTTTATGCATATTTTCTAAATTATTATCATTATGACATGCTTATTAATATTATGTGGATTTAAATTAGTGTGTTACAAAATATTAGATAATATTTACTCATAATGAAATTTACATCAGTTCTATCTTTCAATATTATTAATTTATTAATTAAAGTTATTCAGAGAATAGAAATAACCATACAACATGAAAAAAATAAAACAATAATATGGTTTGATCATGTTTTTTTACTATTGCTATGTTTATAAAGAGGATGATAAAATGACCATATACCTAGGAGAAAAAAAATACATGAACCAATTTGTGATCATGTTATTGCTCCCCCCTTACCCCCTATGTATCTCTCATTGATTGGTTACACCACTACAAAAAAATTGAACTGCCTACACAAAATTTGGAGCTTCATCCATTACAAATGGTTTTGCTCAAACACGTGTGAGTGTTATGGTTTTACATAAAATAATCCTTGGGCATGCAGGTTCATACATAATAAGGGGAGTTAGAGAATTCATTACAATACTTTAGTTTAATAATAATATAATTGAAACTAATAAAATTCAATTGTTTGGTCTATGCTACTGATCATCCACATGCATTCAACTAATTACAAATTCTATAAAACTAGCATTAAATTATAAATTATTCTATTAAATGATAAATCATGCTTGAAATTATTAATTATCTTCTTTATAAAATCAATTATTCTATATAAATACTCATCCAAATTTCCTTGAGATTCTCATCAGTAATAATTTTAAAAAATTTAAGGAATTTATTTAAAATTAAATGTCTACATAAATGTACCATAGAAGAAAAACATGGAATTTTTTTCCAAATCTAACCAAAATATATTATTCCCATATACTATTTACTTTTGTGTCATCTGTCATACATGGGTTATCATTTACATTTATGACACATACTACCAACTCAATGATTAAATATTTTACTTAATTTTTCATTCATAAGACATGCTTTAATACCTATATAGTAATATATGTAATATGACTCCCTCATGATATAGAGATATAAAAAATAATTATAAATCAATTAAACCTATTTATATATGTGTATATATATAATAAAAACAATCACATAAATTTCCAAATAACATAATGAAAACACACAAGTACATGTTTATTATATTTATCATGTATTATAGATTAATGTTAATTCTATGTAATTTGGTATACATAAACAACATTTACACTAGAGATGAACTTCATGTATATTTGTCACTGTCTATCTAAGTAACGTACATATGGACTCAGCATGTAAACCATGCCAAAAAAATGGAGTAAATAGTGTGCAAAAGGGATACACAACATGTGGCCTCTGAGTTACATGGTCACCAGTATGGTTGGCTGTATAAACTGATACATGACTTCAATGTGACTATAGGACCTCAATATATGTATGTGGGATACATGGTGTGTACTTTGTCTAAACATTGATTTGAATGGCCAGGTGAACTCATGGTGTAAAATTAAATGCAATATTTGTATTCAATGAACTAGGTTTGAATTAATTCTTGGCAGGTTGAACACCAGTACATGATGTATAGTTGTAGTTAGATGCAAATTACGGTTGCTTCATATTGCATGAACCCTTGGAACATCCTACTGATTTATCCGATTACATTTCTTTCATAAATATAACCAACTAGATTATATCTCTATGAAACTAAAGTGGAAGAATTAGATCATTAAATTCATTTTAAATAACGATAAAACATGAATTGAAAATTATATGAAAAATGAAGAAATCAATAAAAAATCCTTCAATATTTATGAATAATTATGTATCCCTTGGATACCACTTATAGGTTCCAAGCATAGTGGAAGCATGCGATGGGTCATGTCCAAATTTACATATTTCAATGTTTGTTGATCAATCATATATTTAAATGATGAAGTATGTTGTAATCAATAGAATTGAATCAAAGAAAAAGACAAGGGATAGATCACCAAAACCAAGTATTAGATTATCAGAAATTATATTTTATTATTTTAATCACTTAAATAATTACCATGTTTGAATTATTTATTTGTTGACATATTTGAAAAAATATATATATTATTGTATCAATACATTTTTGGAACAAAAGAAAAATACCCTCTATTGGATATTTACACATCCTCCAAAATTCTATGAATGTTGTAGTAGTAGTATCTAAGTTATAAGATACAAAATATTATCACATGAATTTTTTCACCTTTAATAACCATGAGAATAAATTTCAAATCATTCTCCTTGATATCTCTGTAGTAGAGAGTGTGAGATAGAGGATGATCATTTTCCACTCTTGTGTGTATTCGTAAAGAAGGGATCTCTCAAGGGATTGAGATGATTGTTGATATTAATTATGAAAAAAATGAATTGTCCCTCTAGAAAAGTAATGTAATTGGGTTTGTGTATCTTTAGGGTAAAAAAATAACTTTTTTCCAAGACCCCATTAATATTTATATAATCCATTGTAGAACCCCATGTTATAATAATTATATTAACAACAATATTTCTTGGAAATTCTATTAACATGATAACTAAATTAAATATTATTTAATAAAATAATATTGATACACATTATATCATTCTAAAACTAATAAATCTATTCTACATTCCTATATAATATTTAGTCAGTATTGAATAATGATAATTTATTTTATAAATAAATATCATTAATTAATCACTGATAAAAATATTAATAAATAATATTTTTACAAAATATCAAATAAATGCTTATAAAATATTAAACTCACAAAATATTTTTTCTAACAACTGGTTACATAATATATGTAATCAAGATAACCTAAATAATTGTTAAAAAACATGTAGGAATAATATCTATTCAAATTTTTAAATAAATAATAAAATATTATTTAACAAATATTCTAGATACACATAGTGTGTGACCCTCTAGTCCCCTTTCAGAGAGGAATTATGTGAGGCCGCCTAACATCCAAGGATGTCATCTGGAAGACTTTAAAGGCACCCTTAGGGAATTAATTTAATTACTCCATGAAATAATACCTCATACAGATTCTTATGGTGTAATATAATCCCTTTATCAAGTTGTCTATAATCAAGAAGGATTCACGCTAGTTCCATCAACCTATATGCTCGATTGCTGTTTTTTGACCTTCCATATATCAAACTTTCCTATTAAAAAACCGGGACCAAGATTTATTTAGGCCATATAAATTCTTTCAATGGCCATGGGATATCAATGTCCATTAATTAATAGAAGGGAATAATTATTTCTCACATTATTAATTATTTTTATGATACTTTTGATACAGTCAATATATACAACATCATTGCAAACATATTTCATCGTGTTTTAATCAATACATAAAATTACATGTCTTATAATAATCATTAAAAAATTAATAAATTATAAGGATCAATTCAAATGTTTATTTATAGGAATATCCAATGAAACATAAATGTTTTAATTTTCTACTAGTGGATAACATTTTAATAATATCCTACAGTAGATATTACCAAGGGAATACACAATGACAAGTTTCCTCAAAGGTAAATGAGTTTCCACCCCTAATGTGTGATATCATTTGTTCCCCTAAAGTGATATCATCAAGTCATAAAACATTTATATAATAATAGTGTCATAGAAAATATAGATTCCCATCATAACAGGGAACCAATATGACCATTTAGTGAGACAACTACTCTTGGAACCTTTTCATATAATATGTTAAATGGAAGAAAAATCATAATGTGATAGAGTTCATTAATATTCAAAAATATGAATAAATGTTATTATAATGTACATAAAAGTTGTTTCTTGGGAACCAAATCCAGAATATAGAACATTAAACAACAATATTCCACTAGAATCATAGGGATAAGAATCACTATTTCATATGAACTAATGATTTCAATAAGATTTTTTTGTAAACAAATTGTCAGAAACTAGTCCCATATATACATTATTAAGGTAAATAACAAACCAAAAAAGTGGAATAAATATCCAAAAATTGTTTTTGGCCATCCCTTGAATTCATTATTCTTTTATGGAAAGCACCGACTCAACCGAGGAATATGGATTACTATTCATAGCACCCATTAGGAAACTATATTCCAATGTGAAATTTCATTATCTATTTTTAAAATCTTGAAAACCCAAAATCTAGATTCCAAATATGTTGTTACTAATTCCATGACAAGCCCAAGATGAATGTCCAACATTCCTCGATTTAAAATATAGAGTATAGTAACGTAAAAACACCTCTAAAATCAAACAATGAACCACTTAATTAATTTTCTAGGGATATATTTAAAATAATTCCAAACCTAATAAAACACATATACTTTACTCAACACATATAGTTCTCTCCTCCATCCATCATTCATCATATTCACATTGAGTCACAATATTACATCGTATTTTCAAGGGATAAAAACATTTTGAAAATGATTTTTATATTTTTGTCTAAAATAACTCCATTCCTATATCATTTTACCTTCTAGTAGATTTTTGATGAAATTTAATATCAATTTGATGAATTTTATTCATGAATAAAACAATATATTTTGGGCCGGGTGAATATAACTCTAAATACAATAGAATATGACTCGTCCTATGGGGGACCTTCCAAGAACCTTCAGCATGCTGGTTGACCAGACTAACTCCTCTCGGTCTTATATTGATGTTACACATTCTAATTATATTATAGATAAAGTACCTATAGACTGTAACCAAGACATCCAATGATCCACTACTCTATTAAAATTAAACATGTATAATATGTTGATCTTACAGGTATTTACATCTCTAAAATAGTATAAATTCAATGTATCCATGAAAATGGTCAACATTACCAAATTTTATTACTTTACATTTTATTTATATCATGTAAAATATTATCCATATAATGAATTCTGAATGCACCAACTCTAATTTTATATCAATTTAATTACTTCTCCCAAAAAAATTAATTTTTTATCCATGTATAAATCATCGCATTCACTATGTTTATGAAATATGATGCATGAAGTACTTTCACAATATAGCAGGCCTCATCATCCTATAGTAGAGCCTATACATTAGATAACCTCAACTATTTGTCAAGGAGGCTGAGATAGGTATATATTTTGTTAACACAATATTCATGATGATCATTGAGATGTATCCTTTTTTTTGAACTACCCAATGTACTAGATTTTATATCCCATGGTATCCTCGTAACTAAGAGTATTTTTAAAATGAGATCTAGTAGTTATAATATTCATGAAATCTTACTCTTTATCCCTAGAATACTTGAACACTCTAGAGTTAATAAAAATAGTAATCCATATAGAGTAGAAGCGAGATATATTTATTGTAATCTATTCATATTTGATATCAGTAATAATTGGATTCACAATTCATAGATCCTTCCCCAATCATGGATGTATCAAACATTTGGTTCCACAAATAGGGAACATGTCCCAGGACTTAGCTGATTCACATTTAAATTTGAAATAACGGTCTTTTTTATGGTCCTAGAAACCTAAGGTCCACATCATGTTGAAATAATTTTCAAACCATAATGAATGGAATTCATAACATCCATATTTTCCAAGTGAAAATACTAAATAGATCTAACATCCCAAGTAAGTAATGAATAATTGATATTTTTATCTATGTCTATTAAAGAATTTGATAGTGTTTTAGAGGCTTAAAATGAAAATAAATCCAATCTTAAGCATGGAATACACTAATATTCTTAAAAGATTGTTTTACTGCCTTTTGATGGAAAACCCTTTTTAAATCAAAATTTTGACAATTTTATAATCTATATTTGTCAAAATAAACATATTCATTATGATTGGGACATTTAAATTTACATTGGATAAATTTTTGGTATTTTTCTGACAATGTTCATTTTTTAATGAATACTGAAAAATACTGCATTTTACATCAAAACTGCTTCTTCATTTAATTTAATTATATGGTTAGATTATATTTTTAATTGGTATTAAAGTTTAATCTGAATATATGTTTACCATTAAATCCAATTTTGGTCATTTGGATTAATTTAACTCTGAAATTGGTCATAAACTAATGCCAAACTTTTCATAGATATTGTTTCAAAAAAACCCGCTATTTGTTTTGACAACGGGAATTATTTTTAAATAAATTATTGCAATTAATGTGTTTGGAATTTGGTAAAATGGATTACATATTTGGAATCAGAATTTTCAAATTATGTAATAAAGACTCTTTTGTTTTTGGACATTATGAATAGTAACGACGATAATTATCTTTAATTATCTTGATTAACGAGTAATCGGGTAGTTAAGGATAATAAAATAATATCATAATAACAAAAAACGACACCAAAATGTGTCATAAGGCTACTGGTTGTCTCATGGCCGACCATGGTATGCCTTTCACCAATATTGGGGGCCCCATGAAATCACTTTTTTGAGAAAGTGACTTTTTATCTTTTTATTTTTAAAGAATGTTAAATGCAACAAAGAATGTATCACCTAATTAAAATATTTTTAATTTTGTCTACATAAGTGATATTTTTGACTATAAATAGTCATTGGAAAGCTAATAATATTTTCTACCTCATAGTATTTTTTTTATCATTTTTAGACATAAAATAAATTAAATTATTTATGACATCATAATGATGCAGTGATGACCACATTATTTGACAATTTAAATAAAATGGAATGATAATGTAAAATCTAAGACATAAACATGTACAAAACCTATTGGGTGGGTATATTTCGAACCCTTATCACCTTAGCCTAGAATTATATCAATTTGGGACCTTTAAAATCTGAAACCCATTTGAAAATAAAGTAACATTTCTTTACTTTCCAAGAGTTCCCCTCCTCTCCTCTTATAAATGGCCCCCACCTCTACCACCTTACCCACACATACAAAGCCTTTGGCTCGGCCAAACCCTGCCCATGTTGTATCTCCACTTCCCTCTCTTACTCCATGAATCCTCACTTTGGGCAGAAGTCTTCCCAAGGAAGCCTTTGAGCTCAAACCAACGGGAGTTACCCGATTTAAAGGTAATGTCTTCACTTGAGTCCTTTTGTTTTATTTTGCTTCTCCAACCCCCTAAACTCTTTTTATTCATTTATTTTGTAACGACTCCAGTATATTCAATATACTAGGATGTTGTTATAAGAGTTAATCAAGAAAAACTTACACACACCTACATCTAATGGTTAAAGGACATTCTGTTTCTGTGGATGGTGAATTTATGCCTCCCGAAATGATGATTGTTCAACATTCTTTTAACACCTCCAAAGGTGGCCATTAAGATGTAACTATATTTATATATGATATAAAATATGTTTATGTTTTCCTTAATCTTCTGTATTTTTCATTTTGGGCATACCTTTATTGTTTCCATTATGGGTAAACGCGATATCTTCATTTAAGGAAGTGTGGACTACCACCCCCTCAAAGTGATTTAATTCGTTAAATACCATATGTGGGACGTATAAAGGATGGAACTATGATATTATATATTATATTATACTGTAATTATAATATAACTTTTATATCATTATGATTCCATTCTATAAAATACGAAATAGAAATGAAAGTAGCGTTCATGCGTACGTACGGCTTACCGTCTCCATGAACGGTGCATTTCATTTCTTACCTCTAAATGATTATGTAATATTATAAATGCATGCATGTACTAGATATATATGACATATATGATATCTACATCATAAATACCATTCTGGATATAATGGATACATGAACAACTTGTAATTATAAAGGGCTTATTTTTGACTCAAGTAACAATGATCGTTAAAACGACCGTTATTAACATAAATAATTACATAGTGTTCATGACATGGAAATAAGTGATGTAAAAGGAATAATTAACTGGAAAAATGTTCTTAAACCAGTAGAAATTAACTCACGTTTATTATTCAGGAGATTAAAGAATGACCGAGTCAAGTCGGACCTGAGGTATGGGACTTCGTCTCAATCTCCTTTCATTGAGGCATATTTTGTTTTATACAAAACCTTCTTTTATACGGTGTATAAACCCCTTTGAATTTTACGTTTATTCAAAAGGGATCCTTTTTATACAAAGCGTTTACTAAAAGACAAGAGAGAATGTTTTTTTAGTACGTATGCGGAAACAACGACTTCTCTGTCGCCGTGACCATTATTTGAGTTTCGGCATCCTCTACAAGCCATACATTCTTTTTAAAAGAAAAATAAATACCATGTTATACTTTTCTTTTATTTTGGTATTGAAAATGGTTTTCATAATGTTTTTATTATATAAATGTGTTGTATTGATATCTTGTGATTGAAATGTGGAAATGTTATGTTTCCTTTATGCAAGTTTTAAGTGATACGATTATGTTGAGGTTCCTGGGCATTATTATAAAGACGGGTGGTTCCATGATAAACTAAGGGCGGGTGAGCCCGATATAGCTCTCCAATGCATTGGGTAATGCGAAGGAGTGAAACGTTAAGGTTTCTCCGAATAGATTTAGGGAATATACTGTGATAGGTATTCCAAACATAACCAATAGGGTTACTCCCTACGTAATAATGTTATGAATGCCTCAAGTTACCTTTATGTCTTATGATTTCTATGATTTATTAATTAATTGATGAGGTATGTTAAAGTGCTTATGTTTTATGGGTAAATTATGATTTCATTCTTATGTATATATGTACCCATGTTTCCTTTCCATATATTTTTATATCCCTTGCTGAGCTTTTTATGCTCATCACAAGTTTTTTTGAAATGTTTTTCACAGGTCAAGGGAATGGTACATGATATGATGATAGTGTCAAAGAAGTGTCAAGAAAGAATCCATGTTTTATTTTAAAAATGTTTCCATTGATGGGAAAGAATAATACTATCTTTATGAAACCACATTGTTTATATGTGGAATGTAATGAAAGTTTTATGATATAATTCCCTAAAACTCTAAACCCGAAATGATCCTCAATGTGTAATCTTTTAATAACTCAAGATTAAGTAAGGTTCAAGGATGGGGCCTTATAGTTGGTTTCAGAGGTCGGTTTAGATAAATTTAGGAGTTAGAATTATATTAAATGATTATCCAAAATTATTATTTTTTGGTCAAATTTAAGTGATATAGTATTTGAAGATTACCATGTTGCATCATCTAAGACAAGTTTGTTCATAATGGTTTTCCACAGAGGAAACAGGGAAGCAGTGCTAGGAAGACATGCAGAAGGAAATAACCTTCCGAATCAACATCCTGAGATGGTCGGAATTGGAACTGAACAGTTTGTTGCAGTAATGGCGAAGTTGACTCAAGCGATAAATGGTGGTGGAATCCATACACGAGATCAACCGTATCAACCACAGAGGAACATGTCAGTGGGGGAACATTTAATGAGGCAAAATCCCCCATCATTCAGAGTATCATCTGACCCTGTGTAGTTGAAGGGTGGATTAAAGCACTGGAGAAGATTTTCGATGTCATGGGTTGTTCATACAATCAAAAGGTTAGTCTTGCTATTTACCGTTTGGAGGGTGAAGCAGATCAGTGGTGGTCGATGGTTAAAAATATCAGGGATGCTGATGGGATTGATGCTCTCGACTAGGATGAATTCAAAGGTATGTTTCTTGAAAGGTATTTTCCTAAGGATGTTCGACTTAGGATGGAAAATCTATTCTTGTAATTGAGGCAAAAGGAAGACTCAGTGGCTGCCCATGAAGAAGGGTTCACTCGATTGGAAAGGTATGCTCCAAATTTTATCCAAGGCCTTGATAGTAAAATCAATCATTTTGACTCAGGATTAAAGCCAAAATATCAAAGGGAATTATCTTCTCGTGAGTTTAATAGTTATGAAATGCTTGTTCGATGTGCTGAGAAGGTGGAAATGGAGATTGTCAATGATCAAGTGTTCTATAACAACCAACATAAGAAGAAGCCTAGGTGGCAAGAGAAAGGTAAGAATTCTTTAAAAATGTATGATGTTAAGAAAACAAAGTTTCCAGTTTGTGATAAATGTGGCAAAAGGCATGCTGGGGAATGTCTTCTGAATTCTGGAAAGTGCTGCCGATGTGGTAAGTTGGGACATATGGCTCGTGATTGCACTGAAAAAGATCAAGGTGAAGGTAAGAACCAATTTGATTTACAGTTAGTGAAATGATTTACGTGAAATGTGATGGGTCACTATGCAAAAGAGTGTCCGACAAAGATCTAGAGTGATGGGAAGCAGTTAGACTACAAGCAGAAAGGGGTGGTGAAATCCTTTGAAACATTTCAACAGATATCAGGCTATCAAATGAAGTTGTATCAGGTACTTTGTTTATTTTTTCAGATTATGGCAGTGTGTTGTTTGATTTGGGGTCTACACATTCTTTCATCTCTGAAACCTTTTCTAGTAAAATCGGAATACCATCTCAAGAAATGACTCCTGAACTTGTCGTAAAACACCTGGGGGAAATGTTGACGAAAAACGAATTTATAAGAATATTAATATCCTTATCTGTGGAAAGAACCTACTTGAAAACCTTATTGTTCTACCTCTAGTAGAGTTTGATGTTATCCTGGGTATGGAATGGATCTCTATTTACCATGCTAAGATTGACTGTAGTGCTAAAGAAGTTTCTTTTCAGAAAGACTTTCAGTTTGTGTACAAGAATGAACCCTTACTGTTGATAACATATCAAGAGGCTGAGAAACTTGTAAAAGATGGAAATGAATGTTATGTTGCACATATTGTTGAAAACAAGGGAACTGTTCAGATTAATGAGGTGCTAGTGTTAAATGAGTATCCTGATGTTTTTCCTAATGAGTTGTACCAGATCGGGAAGTTGAATTTACTGTTGACTTAGTTCCTTATGCTAAGCCAATTTCAAAACCCCATTATCGAATGGCTCATGTTTAACTTTTAGAGTTAAAGAAAAAATTTCAGGAGTTATTAGATAAAGGTTTCATTCGACCTAGAACATCACCATGGGGTGCTCTAGTCTTGTTTGTTAAAAAGAAAGATGGCTCAATGAGACTTTTCATTGATTATATGGCCTTGAATAATATTACTATTAAGAGAAAATATCCTTTGCCTCATATCGATGATTTGTTTGATCAGCATCAGGGAGCTCAGTATTTTTCAAAGATTGACTTCAGATCGGGGTACCATTAGCTGAAGGTAAAGGAGGCAGATGTTCTGAAGACTGAGTTTCGTACAAGATATGTCCATTATGAATTTTTAGTAATGCCTTTTGGGCTAACCAATGCACCTTCTGTATTCATGGACTTAATGAATAGAATTTTCCATTAGTTCTTGGATAAGTTTGTGGTGGTTTTCATTGATGATATTTTGGTGTTTTCTAAAAGTAAAGAGGAGCATGAATTACATTTAAGGGTTATCTTCCAAACCTTAAAAGAAAAAAAACTATATGGAAAATTTAGCAAGTGCGAGTTTTGGTTGCAACAAATATATTTCCTTGGTCACATTTTTCTAAAGATGTTATAACCGTTGATCCTACAAAAAAAGGTTGTTGAAGAATGGCCAAGACCAACAAATGTTACTGAGATTCATAGTTTCTATGGTTTGGCAAGCTATTACCGAAGGTTTTTTGGAAATTTTTCACGGTTATCTCGTCCAATGACTAAGCTAACTCGGAAGGGTGTTAAGTTTATCTGGACAAAAGAATGTGATGATTGATTTCAGGAATTGAAATGAAGATTAGTGAATGCTCCAATTTTGGCACTTCCATCCAGGAATGGTGAGTTTGTTATATACAGTTATGCTTCATTGAATGGACTTGGTTGCGTCCTAATGCAGAATGATTAGGTAATTGCTTATTCTTCACGACAGTTGAAAACTCATGAGGTAAATTACCCTACACATGATTTGGAATTAGCTGCTGTTGTTTTTTCTTTAAAAACTTGGGGGCATCATTTGTATAGAGTAAAGTGTAAAATATATATTGATCACAAAAGGTTAAAGTATATATTAACTCAGAACGAATTGAACATGAGACAAAGGAGATGGCTAGAATTAATCAAGGATTATGATTGTATAATTCATTACCATCCGGGAAAAGAAAATAAAGTGGAAGATGCTTTGAGTCGAAAAAGTAATGCTTCATTAGCAATGTTGCATTTGGAACTTGATCCTTTGGTTAAAGATTTGATGAACTTTGGCAAAGAAGTTTTTGGTGCAGGATGTTCTTCAATTTTGTTTCAGGTATTAGTGAAATCTTCTCTATCAGATAGAATCAATCAAGCACAGAAGAAAGATAGTGAGTTACAGAAAAAGGTAGAGCTAGTTTAGAAAGGTAAGTTGCCTGAATTCAACATTGATAATTATTGCGTTTTGAGATTTGGGAAGAGATTGTGTGTGCCTTGTGATTCACAGTTGAAGAGAGAGTTGTTATGTGAATCTCATAGTTCTCCGTTCTCAGTTCATCCTGGCAGTACTAAGATGTACAGAGATCTGTGGGAGCATTACTGGTGGGATGGAATGAAAAGAGATATTGCTGATTTTACTGTGAAGTGTTTGACTTGTCAACAGGTTAAAGCAGAGTGGAAGTTACCAAAAGGGATGATTCAGCCTTTACCAGTGCCAGAGTGGAAATGGAAGAATATATCCATGGACTTTGTGGTGGGATTACCGAAGACATCTCGAGGTAAAAATGCAATATGGGTTATTGTTGATCGCTTGACCAAATCTACTCATTTCCTTGTTATACGAGATACTTTTTCCCTAGATCAACTTTCCCGTTTGTATCTTAAAGAGATAGTCAGGTTACATGGAGTTCCTCTCTCCATTGTATCTGATCGTGATCCCAGGTTCATATCTAACTTTTGGAAAGGCCTTCAGAAGTCGTTGGGTACTGAATTTAATTTTAGTATAGCATTTCATCCTCAATCAGATGGCCAGTCAGAATGAAAAATTTAGACCTTGGAGGATATGCTACGAGCTTGTTCGATGTATTATCAGGGAAGTTGGGACCAACATCTTTCTTTGGTTTAATTTTCATATAATAACAGTTTTCATTCTAGTATATAGATGGAACTATTTCAGGCATTATATGGGAAGCGGTGTCGAACTCCATATTTCGGGTATGAAGTGGGTGAAAGGAAGTTGATGGGACCAGAATTGGTAGAAGAGTTGGCAGAAAAAGTTCAGCTGATACAGAAACACATGAGAACAGCTCAGAGTAGGCATAAGAGTTATGCGGACAACAGGAGGAAGGATCTCTCTTTTGAGGTAGGTGATCATGTTTTTCTCAAAGTATCACCATGGAGAAGTGTGATGCGATTTGGTAAGAAAGGAAAGCTGAGTCCAAGGTCCATTGGACCATATGAAATTCTAGAGAGAGTTGGATCATTTGCTTACCGAGTGGCTTTACCTCTGAGTTTATCTTAGGTACACAATGTTTTTCATGTTTCGATGCTGAGAAAGTACATGCCAGATCCATCTCATGTTTTGAGTCCAGAGGTAGTTCAGCTGGAAGAGAACCAATCTTATGAGGAACAACCGGTCCAGATTCTTGACCATAGGGAGAAAGTGCGCTGGAATAAGGTGATTAATTAGGTAAAGGTTTTGTGTAATTACCACATGATAGAGGAGGCAACATGGGAATCTGAAAATGCAATGATGGATAAGTACCCCCATTTATTTGATAAGTAAATAAATTGCGGGGACACAATTTTCTAAAGGGGGGAAGGATGTAACATCCCAAGTAAGTAATGAATAATAGATATTTTTATCTATGTCTATTAATGAATTAGATATTCTTTTAGAGGCTTAAAATGAAAATAAATCCAATCTTAAGTATGGAATACACTAATATTCTTAAAAGATTGTTTTACTACCTTTTGATGGAAACCCCATTTTAAATCAAACTTTTGAAAACTTTATAATCTATATTTTTCCAAATAAACATATTAATTATTATTGGGACATTGGAATTTAAATAGGAAATTTTTTTTGTATTTTTCTGACAAGGTTCATTTTTTTAATGAATAGTGAAAAATACTGCATTTTACATCAAAACTGCTTTTTCATTTAATTTAATTATATGATTAGATTATATTTTTAATTGGTATTAAAGTTTAATATGAATATATTTTTACCATTTAATACAATGATGGTCATTAGGATTAATTTCACTTTGAAATTGGTGATAAACTAATGCCAAACTTTTGATAGATATTGTTTCAAAAAAAACCCGCTATTTGTTTTGACAAAGGGAATTATTTTTAAATCAATTATTGAAATTTATTTGATTGGAATTTGGTAAAATGGATTACATATTTGGAATCAGAAGGTCCAAATTATTTAATTAATATTCTTTTGTTTTTGGACATTATGAATAGTAACGACATAAATTATCTTTAATTATCTTGATTAATGAGTAATCAGGTAGTTAAGGATAATAAAATAATATCATAATAATAAAAAATGACACCAAAATGTGTCATAAGGCTACAGTTTGTATCATGGCCGACCATGGTATTCCTTGTGCCATACTTGGGGGCCCCATGAAATCACTTTTGTGAGACAGTGTCTTTTTATCTTATTATTTTTAAAGAATGTTAAATGTAACAATGAATGTATCACCTAAGTAAAATATTTTTAATTTTTTCTACACAAATTATGTTTTAGACTATAAATATTCATTGGAAATCGAAAAATATTTTCTACATCATAGTATTTTTTTTATAATTTTTAGGCATTAAATAAATTAAATTATCTATGACATCATAATGATGCATCGATGACCTCATTATTTGTCAATTTTAATAAAATGGAATGATAATGTAAAATCTAAGACATAAACATGTCCAAAACCTATTGGGTGGGTATATTTAGAACCCTTATCACCTTATCCTCTAATTATATCAATGTGGATCCTTTAAAATCCTAATCCCATTTGAAAATAATGTAACATTTCTTTACTTTCCAAGAGTTCTCCACCTCTCCTCTTATAAAAGGCCCCCACCTCTACCTCCTTACCCACACTTCCAAATCCTTTGGCTCGGCCAACCCCTGCCCATTTTGTCTCTCCACTTCCCTCTCTTACTCCTTGAATCCTAACTTTGGGATGAAGTCTTCCCAAGGAAGCCTTTGAGCTCAAACCAAAGGGAGTTACCCGATTTTAAGGTAATGTCTTCACTTGAGTCCTTTTGTTTTATTTTTCTTCTCCAACCCCCTAAAATCTTTTTATTCATTTCTTTTGTAACAAATACAGTATCTTAAATATACTATCATGTTGTTATAATAATTATTTGAGAAAAACTTACACACACCTACATCTATTGGTTAAAGGACATACGGTTTCCATGGATGTTGAATTTATGCCTCCCGAAACGATGATTGTTCAACATTCTTTTAACTCTTCCAAAGGAGGCCATTAAGATGTCACTATATTTATATATGATATATAATATGTTTATGTTATCCTTAAGCTTATGTATTTTTCATTTTGGGCATTCCTTTATGGTTTCCATTATTGGTAAACGCGATATCTTCATTTAAGGAAGTGCGGACTACCGCCCCCTCAAAGTGATTTGATTCGTTAAATACCATATGTGGGACGTATAGAGGATGGAACTATGATATTATATATGATATTATACTGGAATTATAATACACCTTTATATCATTATGGTTCCATTCTATAAAATACGAAATAGAAATGAAAGTAGCGTTCATGCGTACGTACGGCTTACCGTCTCCATGAATGGTGCATTTCATTTCTTACCTATAAATGATTATGTAATATTATAAATGCATTCATGTACTGGATATATATTACATATATGATATCTGCATCATGAATACCATTATGAATATAATGGATACATGAACAACTTGTAATTATAAAGGGATTATTTTTTACTCAAGTACCAATGATCATTAAAACGATCATTATTAAGTTAAATAATTACATTGTGTTCATGAAATGGAAATAAGTGATATAAAAGGAATAATGAACATGAAAAGGATCTTAAACAAGTATAAATTATCTCAAGTTTATTATTCAGAAGATTAAAGAACGACCGAGTCATGTCGGACCCGAGGTATGGGACTTCGTCTCAATCTCCTTTCATTAAGGCATATTTTGTTTTATACAAAACCTTATTTTATACGGTGTATAATCCCCTTTGAATTTTACGTTTATTCAAAAGGGATCTTTTTTATACAAAGAATTTAATAAAAGACAAGAGGGAATGTTTTTGTCGTACGTATGCGGTGACAATGACTGCTCCGCCGCCATGACCATTATTTGAGTTTCAGCTTCCTCTACAAGCCATACCTTCTTTTTAAAAGAAAAATAAATACCATGTTATACTTTTCTTTTATTTTGGTATTGAAAATGGTTTTCATAATGTTTTTATTATATCAATGTGTTGTATTGATATCTTGTGATTGAAATGTGGAAATGATATGTTTCCTTTATGCATGTTTTATGTGATACGATTATGTTGAGGTTCTTGGGCATTATTATGAAGACGGGTGGTTCGGTGTTAAACTAAGGGCGGGTGAGCCCGATATAGCTCTCCAATGCATTGGGTAATGCGAAGGAGTGAATCGTTAAGGTTTCTCTGAAGAGATTTAGGGAATATACTATGATGGGTATTCCAAATGTAACCAAGAGGGTTACTCCCAACGTAAGAATGTTATGAATGCCTCAAGTTACCTTTATGTCTTATGATTTCTATGATTTATTCATGATTTGATGAATTATGTTAAAGTGATTATGTTTTATGGGTAAAGTATGATTTCATTCTTATATATATATATGTACCCATGATTCCTTTCCATATATTTTTATATCCCTTACTGATTTTTTATGCTCATCCCAAGTTTTTTTGAAATGTTTTTCACAGGTCAAGGGATAGGTACATGATATGATGATAGTGTTAAGGTAGTGTCAAGAAAGAATCCATGTTTTATTTTAAATATGTTTCCCTTGATGGGAAAGTAGAATACTATCTTTATGTAACCACATAGTTTATATGTGGAATGTAATGAAAGTTTTATGATATAATTTTCTAAAACTCTAAACCCGAAAAGATCCTCAATGTGTAATCTTGTAATAACTCATGATTAAGTAAGGTTTAAGGCTGGGGCCTTATAATAAATGAGACCAAACATTATCTCGATCAGATTATTCATAACTACTGATGAATGTAGTTTTGATAAATTAAATCATTCCTTTTCTTTGTATCCAATACAAACCAATAATATATTTTATATAATTCTTTTTTCTTATTTTTAATTTATATGAAATAACTTTTTATTTTACAGTTCTATCTTTCCTTATAATAGTCAGGAATATTTCATGTACTTTTGAATTTAGTGACACCATTTCATCTTACATGGCTGACTCCCAGTAATCTAATTCACTGATTATTACGACCTCATTAATGTATTAAATTTCACTTATATTAATTATAGTTATGAAATTAATATCATCTATATACCTCTATGATGGTTTTTTGACTATTGAAAATATTCTCAACTCATCTTGAGACTCCTCCATAATTGTGCGATAATTTCCAATTCTCAAATTTATGATGAATCAATTATTGTTCTTATAAATTTTATTTTTTTATCTACAGATTTAGAAAATCATGATAATTCTAGATTTTATTTCAGATGTAGAGTATTTTTGAACATTTTGATTTGAGGAATCATTAAAACATTTGATAAATTATTGTTCATATTCTGAAAAACATGTATAGTATTTTGATTCGTCATTCCAAAAAATTATTACTCATATCTATATCAATCATCCCATCAGATTTTATCGTTGTGGAGAATGTTTCAATTTATAATTATTTTATTCTTATCATAACCCCATTTTTAAAAATTAAAATCTTCATTACCATTACTTATAAGAAAATATTTTTTTGTTTTTTTCAATCCTATATCTATCCTTCACATCAATGACTGGATAAGATATAACTATTAGGATTATATGTTATTCAAATTATAATTTCTTACAGAAAAAAATATATTTTGGTATAATTTTTTCCATAAAATCTGAAGGACATCTATTAGTCAATTATGTTTTAGTGTTAATTTTATCAACCCTAATGGCCTTTGAAATGATTGAATATACATGCATAAATCTCACCATCTATGTCAATTTACAATTCATTCAATCTATCCCAACATTCCAGAATAGAGTTATAAGAACAATTCTCATGATCCAAATTTAATTCATCAAATATAAATGATAAAATATACGTGTGATGTATTCACAATATTTTTCTAACATGAGGAACTTTAACTTCACGTTGCTTCCTCTTTCAACCACTACATCTCAATATAATATTAACTCAAAATGTAAAAATTATTATTAATTAAAAACATACACAAATTAGATATTGCATCAGCAAGTATTTCAAAAATCTAAATTGGTCCTCTATTAGATCAATCTGTGGACGATCCCCATACATCTGAGTGAAAAATATCCAACTCTAGGATTTGAGATTATGATAATTCAAATTTATTGAAACACACATTTATTTTTGAAGAACATGTCTCCTAAAAAATTATACAGTTTGGTGGATGAATTATATAATTATCTATATAGCTAGAACCATTATGCTCTTCTCACAATGGATAATTAGTGTACAATATAAGACCTCAAGATCATTTGAGATTGAATTGTATTTCATTGAACATCCATATGATATTCTAATAATGTATAGTATTTCAACATTCCTTCCACAAAAAAAACAAAGACTATTGTGTCACATTATATAATAATTTTGAAATGTTATTTATGTATCCTACATTATCCATCTATCTCATAGTTATATATTTCTTCCAGAGAAAAGGTATGTTCCTCACTTTATTAAATTTAATAATCACCCATTCTTTATCCAATTATTTACATATCCTTTTATGATCCCCTACTAACAGTCATAAAACGCAATAAGAACATTACCAAACTTATATAAACATATATTTTCATATAACCATGATCATTCATTGAGTGTAAGGATGCCCAAAAGTCAACTACCCAGGACAATATTGGTTCACAAGTGTTATGTAAATGGTTGATACAATTTTTGTGTGTTAATGATTATTGAAAATCCATGATCAATACTTTTGATACATTCTTTTTGAACATTATAATAACATTAAACATTTTCACAGTTCACAAAATTAAAAAATTATAGTCCTATACTATATTAAATTCCTCAACCCATATCCATGGTCCTGGCTTCTAGTCATTGTAAATTTATTCTCTATGTTGATAATATCATTATGTTTTCATTCAATGTAATTTTGGAATGTACATTGTGATATAATATTTTTATGCTCTATATTGAGGATCAAATTCCATATTTCTTCGAACACAAGATTAGTCTATTCTTATCTAATAATTACCACCGTAATCATATTATCCCTAGATTCAGGGAAAGATGAATATAGTGGAATCTCCCATATATTATTTTTGGATGTATCTTTCAATACTTCTATCTGACAGTTGATTGTATTAAAAAAAATCAAATGTTCTATAATATTAAAAACATCTGAAAATATCATGATAATGTTAACTCACATTTGAATCACCATGTTTAATTTCATCATGTTTCATACATTTCTTCTATAGCTTCAATAATTTTAGTCGTGGTATTATTCCCATGGTTGTTTAATGATATATTCTTTTTCCAAAAAACTACCTCATTAAACTCAACATAGTTAAATAAATATTTTTTATTATATATTCTTTGTCTTAATAGGTTTCAGTATTACCAATTAATGTTTGATATCCTTCTAATTGATATATTTTTATATCTACATCTGCTAAATTCTATAGCTGGTTCAATCAAATAGATTTATTTAACTGTGTCTTCTTCAATCATACTATCATTTGGTGACAATAAAATAAAATTAAATTAATATAACATTTTGGGGAATGTGAATGATACCTGAGTTTTCAATTGATTGTGAAGTACTAAAATATGTTACAATATATTGGGAGAAGATCCAATTTATATAAATTTTACAAGATACATCATCAATATATCAGAAAACCACATTCTACTAACAGTCTATGTTTTGGGATCAAGACCACCAAAATATCCCCCTATGCTTGGTTTCCCAAAAGATATGAAGACAATTCACCCTACTCATCATTTATATGTCAAACTTCCTCACACACACTATAATAAAAAACTCACACACAATAATTCAAATATAAGAAGAAATGGGAATGAGAAATGGAAACATAACATTACATGGTTTGGAAATTATTATTAAATTCATGGGGGAACACACACAAAATTATTACATAGTAAATTCAATGATATTAATCACTATAACATATGATATAGTGATTAAAAATTTATTTAGTTATATAATCCTAGTCATCAACTAGCCCCACATCTACTTATAGAGGTATAAAAATGGATAAAAATGATAAAACTTAATTCAATATGTACGGTTTGACATCTATTAACATCACCATTTTATAGTGGTAGTCAACATCTCTACCTTTATAGTTGGTTACATTTTCATTTTCCACATTCAGTAACTATATACCAACATAGAATCTAATTTATTGTTTTCAAACTTTTGGAAAATAAAATTATAAATAATGATGATTATATTACGAGAGAATTGATTAGAACAAAATAAAATTATTAGTAATATTATTTCAGTATCATGAAAATCCTTCAAAATATTAACCACTAATGAGATTCACGGTTGGAAGTAGGGATTTCAGAAATATTCTTTTTATTTTTTATATGTGTTCATCATAGTGGGTGACCAATCGAGATGTATGCTAATAGTTAATCATTATATTTGTATAAAATATTATTTATTGAATCATGTCTAATATATATGATGGTTTTAGTGATATTTATATGTTATTTCAATTGGATTCTTACTATAATTTTAGGTAACTTTATCCTATATAATTTATTAGTGCCCCACTATAAATCAAAATTCTAGGGAAGGCATGGAGGTTCTCTAAGTCACATATATGACCGATATGGGATACTATTTTATGGCATCCTAGCTGGGTTGTTATAATTATGATTCATAGTTGAGGCCCTATCCCTCCTGTATATATACTTTCGATACATTATCCATCACTCCTAACTGATTATTCTAATGAATGTTTTCCAATAATTTTTTTGAGATGTATTTTTTGAGTAAGAAACATAACAAGAGTTGTAACCATTTATATCATATTCATTTCTTAAATTTTTTTAGAGGTTCTCGACTAGTTTTTTGTAGTACTTTAAAAACATTTAAAATTAATTCAAACATAAGAAGGAAGGAGTTATAGTTTAGATTTTCCACCCTATCAATGTCTTAAAAAATATATGGTTCAATAAGATGTCTGTGGTCATTTGGTTTTGAAAGATCTTGTACCTTATACACACAAGTACATGAGGTTATGATGGGATATGTTTCATTGATGATTAGCTTAATGTTTTGTTGTTTATGATGGAATAATGAGTTTGGAAAAAGGTTTTTCATCCTCAAAGTTAATAGTTTTTAGATTAATTGATGATGTTTCTCTAGAGTTGATTATATTTATTTTGTGATGGAGGATGTGTCTTATAGTTTTCATTGTTTTTTCATTGTTGATCATATTATTACATAGTGATGATAAAATCATGGAAATATGGTCTACTTTTATAGTACATACATGAGATAACGTGTGGCATGTTATAATTGTTTTATGCTTCGTGGATCTATCAACATTTAAGGATTGATATACTTTTAATTTTTAAGGGAGAATCTGAATTGTGAATTTTTTAGGAAGGCATTTAAATTTCAAATTTGAAATTTATTTTTTGGGGTAATATTATTTATAATGGGATTAGTGTATATCCTCAGTTTTATGGTTCCAAATATTCCAAAAAAATGGATTTAAAGCTAAATAAACATCAGTATTGAATTAAATATAAATGTATTAAATGAGATAACATGAAAATAGATTTCTATCATGTTTGATGTAGAGGAATGATTAGATTTTTTTACTTGTTTAGAAAGATTAAATTTTATGATAAAATGATTATTAGCTTTATTTAAACAGATTAAATTAAAATGAATTGCATTTTTTTATGGGGAAAAGATGGATTTGATTCTTCATTAGATGATATGTATCGATGTTTTATTAACATTAAGGCCTACTAAAACATATTTTGAAACTATAACATGTTTTATTCCTGAAATTTTTTTAATTATTAAGTGTTAATTACCCTAATATAATAGTATTTCAAAAAATCATATTTATGTTTTTAATTTAAACATAGTAAAAGTTATATTATTTGGTTAATTATTTTTAATTTTATATTGAAATGACATACAATAATCTGGTTTAGAAAGTTGTAAATTTATTTATTATTCTTAGGATGATCATATCAGTTGAAATGAAATATAATATTTATGAATATGTTGAGTGTAAAACCTTTTATGATTATTTTGATAGCATTTTTATGATGATTCAATTATTTAATCATAAAAAATTATAGAATATTTTGATAATGATTAGGTTCTAACCATTATGTTGGACTACGTTTTATGTTAACATGTAGATCGTGAATTTTTTTTGTAAAAATAATTAAGTAAACAAATTAACCTAAGGTGTGTGATGTATATTATAAGTGATTAGAAACTAAATGTGGGAAGACAAATTCATTATGAGGAATTAATTTTTTTTAATATAATGGTGTGTTTTAAAAAATTCAACTAATATTCAGGTCATTAATGATGAATAAACTACATAGTGGGTCTCAAATAGGTAAATAACATAATTGAGATCGGTATTTTATATGTTTTTAATTATTTTGAATTTATTGTAAGAAACAAATCGATGTAAATGTGTTAAAATATGTGTTAAAAATAAGAGTAGTGTTGTCATTTAGAATGTTGTTTGGGATATTTTTTCACATTTATGATGAGTATGTTTTTTTGATTGTATAAACATCTATGATAAGTGGTAATATTTTCGAAAATACACAAGTGATAGAATATATTTATTGATGATGTGATTCTAAATAAATGGAATTATTTTTGTAGGTATATATTAATACATGGGTTAATTTTGATATGAAAATTAATGTTTTATTTTAAAAAGGGAATGTTTAAAATATTTTTGTGTTATAATGAAATATACATGATGTTAATTTTTTGTTGAAAATTATATAATAATGAATGAGAAATTTAATTGGTATTATTGTTCATTGTATTTTATAAATAAAATCTAAATTCATTCATTTATTGAGGTCTTCAAGAAATTAGATTGTATTTGTAATATATATTTATAAATTATTTTTTTGGTTAGTGATTCATTTGGGTGTATATACTTTGTACTATTCTTAACATTATTTTTAAAATGATGCAATTTAGTTTTTTGTTTATATATAATTAAATCCTCATGAATTATGATTATTTTCATGTTTATGGTTTCTACACTTGATTAAATTGTCTTAAATTATTTAGAGAACACAAATTAATCATTTTATTATAGATTATTTGTTTATGAAAATGTAATTTCAAATAGTTTTTTTTTGAATTGAGGCCTGGTTTGAATAATAAATATATCAATTTAAACATTTAATTTTTAATAATGGAATCATTTCGGTATAAATAAAAAAAAGTGGGATTTAATAAATATTTACAGAATTTTTAATTGACATATTTTCCTTTTGGGGATTCTTTAAATTGAATTATACTATGATAATAAGTTTCTATTTGTTTTCATTTATATTTTGGTGTTCAATGACCATTGATTACGTGTAAAAATTTGTTAAAAAGTGTAATACCTCATTGATTTTGTTTTTAATTTTTTTTATTATTATTGATTTTAAAATGGAAATAATTATGGAGTGGAGTACCATGAGTGGACATTAGTGTATGCCTTTCAGATATGTCAGTTGTGAAATATTCATTTTTTTGTGTTTTATGTGTGTAAAAGTAGTTCCATGATAGAGGAAACTTCTGAGGGATGATAATAATTATGTCACAGAGATTGTGATGTCCCATATTTTTGGATTGAATGTTTTTTCAAAGAGTTATATTTAAATGGGGAAATTGTGATTGGGATAATTCTTTATTTTGATAAATTATACTTGTTTGTTTTTGACATTTTCAGGGTGATAAAAAAGAATAGTGGTTAAATTGTTATTTGTGTTGGGAGAAAATAATGTATGTTCTTCCATATATGTATATAGTAAAACACACACACACACACACTCACATATGTATAAATTTATATATAGAAATTTTTTTAATAATTATAATATTTTATTTTTACCAATAATATTGTGATGATAGTTTTACTATTTCATCAATTTAATTTGTTATATCTATATAAAAAAGATTATAAATGGTTACGTGTGAGATGCTTAAGTTATATTAGAAAAAAAGTTAAAAAAATAATGGTTTGGGTGATATATTATATTTATGGGATACACATAGTGATTATAAGAACATTAAATAATATTGGGGAAAAATAATGGAAAAAAATATAAAGGGAAGATTGAAAGAAATGGGATAAGGGGAGGAAGCATGTTCATAATGAAAGAAGTAGCATGTGGGATAAAAATTTACCCCTTACCTATATCTATCACTCACTCACTCTTTGTCAATATATCATTCTAACACCTCACTCAATAAATCATCAATTCCCAGTCATTAATAACTACTTTGATATTGATTGGAATGATGCTCTACCAGTGGCATTGTCTTTCTTAATGAGAGTAAGTCAAAACCTATGGTTGTTTTCATAGATTTCAAATAATTTCAACATGATATAATTAAATATAAATTAACTTTTATAATTTCAATAGATGGAGATTCCAATGACTGAATATTCAATTGGAATCAGCTCATAAAGGGTAATAACCCCTTGATAATGACTGTTATTTGAATTTAAGGTTCGTGTCCCTATATAATGATTATCCCATTTGTCTTAATATTACTTCTTATATTTTCATCAGTTTTATTTTTTATTTCATTATTATATCTAATTATTCAAGGATGATTAATGTTTTATTCCCTTCAATTATTGTTAAAAAATTTGTTTTTATTTGTTTTCCATGTCATTTTTTCTTAAAAAAAAATATTTAATGCCTAAGAGGTGATTGATTAAATTTTTAAAATATTTTTTTGATTCCAAATTGGATTTATAAATTCAGTTATAATGATGAATTGTTTTTTAATAATTAAATATTTATTTGTAATAAATTGTTATTAATGTCTTATTAATTATGTGTTTGGTGTTGTTTCTCTCATGTTGTTCGAATGTAATGGGACGCACATGAGAAACCATGGGTATGTGTTCGAATATCCCCTGTTGGGTGCTGATCTATCACAATTTGTTTAATAGATATATGTTATTACTATTGATATCATGAAATACATTGAGATTGGTTTTTTGATAGGTTTGAATAGACAATATTGTATTCCACGAGTGAGTCATTGTTACCTTTGGATCATTTTCATAGATTCCATGTTTCGTGTGTTATTCTTAGTTGAGATGTTTAAATTTTTCGGATTCATTATATTATTTGGATATTTTGATGATGTTTATTCGATGTTTCTCTAGGTTTCTTTGTACACTATAGTTTTTCATGATTACTTTAGATCTTGTGTTATCTTTATAAAAACCAAGGACTCATAGAATTATTTCCTACTATTTAAATTATATATAAAATTATATTTATGGAAATAATATTTTCAAACTTGAAATATTGGTTTCCATTCATTATGATATTATACAGATTTATGATGGAATCCTATTGGGATCTTCCACAATCATTCATAGGATGCTGGCTATACACAGACATTATTATTTATAATAAACGGAAAGGTAATGGAGACACAACATATAATAGTGCTTCATGCTGAATTCATCATCATTTGTGGTAAGATATTTATTGTTAACACAAGTCAAATTGGGAAGAATTGGTTAGAGTAGGGGGGGAATCCCCACTGTATTATTTGAATATTGGTTTTATATCATCTATATTTCTCTAAGTTATTTTTTATCATAATTTGGATATAGGATATAGTTATTTTATCAGTTATTAGTAATAATGTCTGTTATGATTATTCAATAATTTTTTTGTATTGTTTGTTGGTACCTATTTTATGGATAGTGTTTGTAATTCATGAGGGGGTTGAATTGAGTTCATAATAAAATTTATGTATAAAATAAATAAAAAATCCCCAATATAATAAAAAATCATGATAATAAAAATAATATATTTATATATATATCAAATAGATACTCAACGGGGGTTCATTTATAAATTAAAATAATCATTTAAATTAATACAACATTTAGAAATAAATTACCTGATTAAACTCATTATATGGTAAAAAGATTAATATTAAATATCTGGGAAATGTTATGATACATATTTTAAACTATATATTTTTTGAAAAATTAAAATATAGAAAAAGACAAATTAAACAAACAATGGAATTGGAAAAAGGGGTTCTTTCTCAAGAGAATACTTAATCCAACCACCTAGAAATAACCAACTACCATGTAATTTATTAAATAATAAACATCATTCAAAAACATGATCTGGTTTTATTGGTAGTAGTACAAAATTATTTCTTGTCACAATGATACGCCCATAGTTATATGTTGGATAAAAACATTTAAATGACACAAATAACGTATTCTACAGTTTTTATGGCTATTAAATGAAGAAATATTAGGGGGAGTTTCAAGAACTCCCCTATTAACTACATGAGTTTGTGTTTTATAGATAAATATATTAAAACTAAAACAAAATAAATTATGAAGTATGAAAATAAATATAAATTGATTCTAAATAGGAATATCTGATAATCCTCAATATGAAATGAATTATATGTTTAAAGGCCCTCAAAAAATTCATTGAATGGAGCTTGATAACGTTTTTCAGAATATACAGGGGAAAACATCATTTTGGTCTAGAAATTACATCTATTTTCAATTGTTGAATGTATAGAATCGTTATAGACACATGTGTATTAGATTTTATTTTTGAAATGCTCATGTATCAATTCTTGTATGACTACTATTGTCATTTTTTAATGAACAAAAGGAAATTCATCTAAATTTATAATACTCAAGGACAAATTATCTGTGAGATAAATACTTGTACTGAAAACTACATCATGAAATATTGAATTTTTATTTAATTCATTCATGTATTGTTTTATGAATATTTATTCTTAGATACATATATGGAAAAAAAATTTAACTCTGTAAACATTCTTGTGAATGAATTAAATTCAAATAAGTGTTTTAACAACAATGGAAGCATTATTAGAATAGATATGAAAATAATATATCAAATCTATTGGTGGATTCTCACTTGTAGATGATGAGTTATAGTGGTAGATCATCGTGGAAATAGGATAAATGAATGGTAGAATAGGATGATTGTAGATAATTATGGTAGTAGATTATTCTATTTGTAAATCACCTTAGAAAAAAATATATATTTATAGATAAAACCCTTCATTAGTAGATATATCAATGGTATATTTTCCAGCATTTAATCTATCAACAATAGATATGTTAGTGGTAGAACAATCAGATGTAGATGTCTTCAATAGTATATGTCTTTAGAAGTACATCTATTTGGGTAGAACTATTGAAATTATATCTATAAACTGTAGATGTTGTTGATTAATCAATTTAGATTAACTAAAAGTAGATTAAAAAATAACCATGTTTTTATGACAGTTAAATAGAAAATGGTCAACAATCATAAAATATTTAATGTGTTAGAAACATAATAAATATCATTTTTTATCATTTAAATAAGGAGGTTCGAACTATCTAATGATATATATGTATATATCTTTACCAAATGGAATATTAGATGCCCAAGACAACACATAATGAATATAATATATATAACTTCCATAAGATCATATCATAAATCATGATATTACAAGGGATTCATAAAAATTGCCTCTAATTATATCATATAGATAAGAGATAGATTTTATTATAATTTCATCATTTCATCAGAAAAAATTCAATTAAGATTTGATAATGGAATCCTTAGTTTATATCCCTAGCTACAAATAAGTTACATTAATGGATGTCATCTTAGAGAGATTTTCCCGACCCAACCATACCTAGGCTCGAGCCGCAACTACCCCAAACCTGCCTCCATAGGCCCGGGGCTGGTAACAATCACTAAAGGTAAAAAAACATAGGGACACATTTTCATGAGTACCTGTACACACACACACACAACCCAATCAATGCGTAAGTGCAGAGTAAAAGAAAAAGTAAAGTACAAACTATTATAAATAAACCAAAAAGTGCATCGACCTCTAAATAGTACAAAGAAAGTGCTGAAGGTAAAATGAAAAGAAAAATGGGAAAACTGCACCCAACTAGAAATGTTCCACAACCCAGCAATAGGTAAACAAAAGTAAAACAGCTAGGAGAGTCCCACACAAGGTACCCAACTACAACCACTGCACGCAGCTCAATCTCTCGAACCCCTATGCTTCCCTAAAATCAAGACCAACATGTTCGTCGTCTGCAATGGCACACCATGTGCGAGAAAATCCCATGTAGGGTTCTGTATATAAATACAATGTTGGATTACCTGAAGGCTCGAGGGAGCAAAAAAGGAGGTACTGAAGTGGTGAGTAGTAGATCAAACCGGGAAAATTGAAGGAGTACATCCACGAGTGTAGTAAAGAGGACAACTCAACCCAACAAGAGGAAGGGAGTAGACTCATCCTAACTCGTGGACCTAGAAATGGTGAGATGATAAACTTATCATAATGTTTTCGCTACCTATATCATGACAGTAGACTCATCCAACAATGAGAATCTAGACACAAAAAACACATGCCATACCTCACGTGTCTTCACCTCTCCTAGAAGGAGAGTAACTAAAACCCATGAAGTGGGTACTGGATCAAGGTATACATATATATATGTTATTTCAAGAAACCTGAACAAGATCGTAAGGGGATCTCCATCCCGAAGCTCAACCCAAGATAGTGAGTAGCCAATTGTCCCAGAAGTATACACCATCGATGCCCAGTATCTGTACGTCTACCCCGAACTGTAATTCAAGGGACTTAAATCACCACACCTTGACACTAACCTCTTTGTGAGGCACTGACTTTCCCACACGGTTTTAGGTCGCGTCTGAGGGATGTGTCTCGGTGGGGAAAGCGCATCTCATACATAAGAGTTCTAGGGGAGCTTCAAGCCACACCAAGTCATTGTCACACAGTCGAGAGGTCTTATAAAATTTGACGGGTTCCCACTACCCATCGCCGCAAAATGCTAATCTGCAGGAGGGAGACCTGGAACCACTCTGGCCATCCCTTTTGGTTGGTTCCCCACAGGCCATCCCTGCTGGAGGGTACACCGATGGCCATCATTGCTGGATGGTACCACACTATACATCCATAATGGATTGTACCACACTGGCATCCCTACTAGATGGTATACCATTGGTATCTGGAACACATAGAAAAAGATCATGGAAGGAAGATATGATCTCAATACAGAGCTAGTAAATTTGTGCCTAGTGCTCACTAGGGGCTCTATACCCTACTAGAAACAACCTGCTGGGTATAGGATCGGGGCCCGTGTAATGTGTTGTTCACCCCTATACACAAATAACTCTACCCTGGTATATGAAGAAATTTGATGATCTCCCTGGGCCTCTCAGGGTGATCATGCTCCAATCTGCTAAGTCACCTTCGATGCAGACTGAGACAACTCACTCCAGAATGTGGGAAAACTCCCACACTGTACGAACGCACGTAGCCGTAAATGATGCCACAGTCCAGTGAAAGGGACCAAAAACTAAATACCCCCTCAGTTGAAGAAACAGGGGAACCCAAACAAATCCTCCTTCCAAACCATCAACAATAGAACTGGGGGACCCACTCAACCCTACTGGTCAAAACCATCCAGAATAGAAGCACCCTCTATGTCGCGAGTGGTCAAATGTATGTTATGAATAACATGGCACACAACTCCAGGACCTTGTGGCGCCTGCACCATTATGTGGAATTAAAGAGGGTGGATTGCATCATTGTAATGCCCTTGGAAAAACACTCTGAAATGACTGCTCGCAAGCCCTGAATTGACGTCTGATAGAAAAGTTGTAAAATACGGCTCACAGCTCAAAAGGCGGGTAATGGGGCTCATGCCTCAACACTAGTTTCAACACCTGAAAACACCCTGGAAAACTCCTCCTCGACACCAGGGTCCCGACGCTACTGACGGTGCTCAAATCGGACATCCCATGCATGAGTTAAGTCCGACACAACAATTAATTAATTAATTAAATAATTATTCATATTTAGCATTTTGTACAACTGAGCAATGAAACCAACCTGCAAAGGCTCCGAACTGACCATAGAAGGACAGTCTCAACTCCAGGACATCACGGCTATGAGGGCACGCCAAACAGACGTCTGACGGACGTCTGACAAGCGAGCCACATCCGTCGCAACTTTAATAATAATTTAATATTATTAATGTAAAACATATAGGGGAACCTATCTTCGGGTACAGAACCCAAAAAACCTGAAACATACTTCAAAACATCTTTCTTCTTAACATAGACCTACCGTAGTAGATGGCACGTCAAACAAATGTGTCATTTAGGAATTTCGGCCCCTTGAATACAAGGGGCCCAACTGGGCTGGTCCACCCTGGTCGGCCTAGTCCGGACCACCGGCCAATGGACCAGCTGCGGGTCTGGTCCATTTCTCCGTGGCCCACTATCCACGGCCCGTCCCACAGCACCGGACCTGAGCGGGTCCAGTTTTCTCCTAATAGACCGACCAGTCGACAGGTCTTCGTCTCCCAACAAGAACAACAGCGTGCGGGTCCTTGTCTTCCAACAGACCCGCCATTCGGCCGGTCTTCGTTGAAGCACCCACAAGACCCATGTGGCATGGGTCCTGGCTCCCTCTGCACACCAGAGGTCAGCCTCAGGCACCCCTTCAACCACAATGACTGGCAGTCACTGCCTCGCCCTACCGCCGACCACCCTCGCCGGGCGCCTGCTGCGCCTTCGCGCTTGCTTGGCCGCATGACCCTGGAAGCCTCCGCCCTGAGGATCCCGCTCGCCCAGCCAATGCCCTCCCAACAGCTACCTAATTTGCTCGACCACGTGTCCTAGAAGCCTCCTCTAAAGATCAGTCGTGCCGCCACCGCCGACTTGTACAGCCACCGCTACCTCAGAATGCCGGATCCTTGCTGGAAAACACTCATAACACCCTGAAACATCGCCAGACGATTACAATCACCTCGGGACTCAAATTGAAATTCCGAAAAGTGCATCAGATTGCTCAGAAAAATTATTACTCATTTATAAGATTCATTCGATGATCAAACAGCAATTAGATGCATATTTAAACACAAAATCGTGAAGCTCAGAAATTAAAATACAACCCAAAAACCCCTACATTGTTGGACGTAGGCCGACGCTTCAATGATGAACTGCCGGAGCTACCACGCCAAGCCGGAGAGATGGAGGAGAGGAGAAGGAGGGTGAGAGGTGTTTATCAGGGTATTTCAGAGAGGAGGAATGGGTGGGTTGGTTTAAGTAAATAAATAATAATTAATTTACTTAATTAATTTTTAATCTCCCATAGAAGGACCCACAACTGAAACTCTCGGTGGGGTCGAGGTTATGCCTCCTCTAGGGTAAACACCACCTCGAAAGCACAACAGTGGCATCATAATATTAATCCAAGGACTCATTCAAAATTTATAAAATTTAACAGCGAATTCTACTAAATTATGAAAACGCCCCTGGTTGTATTTTCCACAGAAGGCCCGCGCCTGCGAAACATACACCCCTCCCAGGGTAAACAACATGCTCTGGACTCATCGGTGCCCTTAGATTCCCCATCGAGCTACTGTTAAAGTGATATATTCATTTAACCATTAAATGATAATTTATTTGTTTATTTGTTTTTTTAATGTTTCTTTAATGAGCGAGGGGTCCCAACGCCCTGCACCGACATGTGTTATGTCGTTCCTGGTGTAAACACTCCTTTTAAGACCAATCCGTACACTCAAATTCTGGGTTTGAGTTACCGTTTATGAGTTATCCCATTTATTTGGTGTTCCCAGTGTGAAAACATAGATAATTTATTTCCAACCACATAGGGGCTTGGAATCCCAATCCATTTGAAGGCACTGCATTGGAATAATATGAAGAATATTTCAATGTCTTTTATAGAAAAAATGGGTTCTTTCTTCATTCCCACCTTCTAGATTTTCATCCCCGAAAAAAAAATCAGGGAACAACTTAGTGTACTAAGCCCACACCTGGCTCACCCGTACCCAAAAGAACCCTTACACAGTCCCACGTCGCCGCACACAAACCAATGGATTTTATCGATTCACATGAGGTATACCCTTGCTGATGACGTGCATAAGATCACGCACACATCTTCTCATGTGAGTCAAGTGGGAGACTCTATGCACCCAAACCAGAATTGGGGGTTAGGCAATGGTTGTATGGTACCTCGCCATCCCTTCACACAATCTCAAATTTACCGAAGGCTCTTAGTGGTAGCTCACCTCCCCAACTGAAACCATGCGTCGCACACAGAGATTGGTCTCATAGTTTGGACCTGGGATAAAGACCGGTGATTACCCCCTTTATAATATCCATATGGTGAAACACCCAAGGATATCTAGTCACACAAGATTTCACAGTCGATGTCCCATGACCCAGACTCTCTTACACACCTAGAGAGCAAAGGAGTCGACACCATCGACTAATGAAATGGTCCCATGACATCCACTCTACCGATACTGGGTTATAGTGACGCCCTGCATCATCCTGGTAACACCTCAACCAAGGAGCAGGGAGAAAATAATTTCACCCAAATATTATAACAATTGTACTGAAAAAAGTAGAAGAGTCGTAAAGCGTAACTCATCCAGCTCATGCTCTTCAGGATCATTGACATCCAAAGCTCTCGGGTGTCTGTGGTCCCATCTATCTGCTCCTACATCCTGACGTGGACCACCTGGTGGTTATGGGAAGACCCTATAAGGTCATCCTCCATTTCTAGCACTACCCACTCCTTAGAAAGCACCACCTCATTGGGTGGTTCTCCGATCACAGCACGACCTCCATCGTGGTGGTGCACCCGCTGCCTGCCCGATATTATCAGCGCGCCTGGTCGGGCAGTCTCGCGCAAGGTGACCTCTCCCATCACATGCATAACACCGACTCTCTTCGGGTTTCACTATTTCCTTCCGGAATCATTGTGGTGTATGAACACGCCCCTGAGTTCAGTTATCATATATCCACCTGCGTCAAGGTTTTATCACCGGATGCCTACATGTTGCGGCAGACGTCTTGGCTCTGTCGAGCCCACTGCAACCACCAACTATAATGCGTGACATGAAGCATTCTATCACCACTGTCTGCTCTATAACCTCGAAATAAGTTGAAATTACCAAGGGTACAATGAAAGAACAAATCTCTCTGTGGAGACCCTACTCGAACTTCTGTGCAAGGAAGATATCATCATGGACCAAGTCCAGGAAAAAGCATGCACAGTATGCGAAACAAGTCGCATACTCAGTCACTATCATCCCTCCCTTCCAAAACTGCAGGACCCCATGGATTCGAACGGAGCGTAAGAAGGTGGGGTAAAACTCTTCACGAAATAGTAGCTGAAAGTCTCCCCATGAAAGCGACGACTCTTCAAGATACCGAGTCACCAGACTCTATCAACCCCCAGCCGCTCCATGGAAAAGGATGGCGGCCAAATCCATGATAAGATCTACCGAAATCTGAACAAGCCTAAATTGGTGAACCACTGCCTCTAGCCAATCCTCTACAGCCTAAGGGACTGTCTCACCATTGATCATTAGCGGTATCTTTCGCAGAAACCCACGAAGCATGCTCAACCTGCTCTCAAGCTTGTTCTACTCTGCTGAAGCTATCTACTGCTCAACAGGTGGGGGTGCTACTACCGGACCACCCAGATAAAGGGACATCCATGATGGGTCCTAGACAAAGGTCTCGAAGCTCACAGGGTCATCGTTACGAACCAAAACTGTTATCCTGGCTGGCTGTCTTCACAGAGACATCCTGAATGATATCAAGGAGTGATGTGATTAGATGTGAATATATGTATATAAAAATACAATAATGGGGATCAGACTCGAGAATTATAGTCAAGACTCAATCCTATGTGATTCACAAACCAATTTTCCCTGCAATGAGTGTCTCACCATGCTGAGTTGACATGCAAGTTATTAGGGTCCCAGTGAATGGATATGTCGGCCGCCGCACCATCACTGGACTCCCTGGCCTAAGAGCCACTCTCAAGACACGTTAACACTATAGCCCTAAATCCCAACCAATTCCTTTTTAGGGACGTCCGAAAAATTTCCAAAGGAAAGAACCACCTATGATACCACATTGTCACAACCAGACCCTACCAGGGCTCGAGCCGCAACTACCCCAAGCCCGCCTCTATAGGCTAGTGGCTGGCGACTAGCGTCGAAGGCTAAACAACTCGAGGTGGCCTTTACCTGAGTAACTGTACACATACACGTAGCCCACTGAATGAAGAAGTGTAGAGTAAAGGGAAAAGTAATGTACTAACTTCTATAAATAAACCAAAAAGTGCATCGACCTCTAAAAAGTACATAATAGGTGCTGAAGGTAAACTAAAAAGAAAAAGGGGAATTACATGAGCCCAACTAGAAAACTATCACAACCCATCAACAGGTAAAAAAAAGTAAAACAGTTGGGAGAGTCCCACACCTAGAACCCAACTACAACCACCACACGTGGTCCAAGCTCCGGAACTCCAAAGCTCCTTTGACGTCACAACTAACATGTCCGTCTTCTTCCAGGGAACATCAATTGTGAGCAAAGTCCATGCTGGGGTGAGTATAAGAATACTCATTAGGATTCCCTGATGGCGTAAGGGAGCAACAAAGGAGGTATTGAAGAGGTGATCAGTTGATCAACTAGGAAAAGTAAAGGAGTACAATCGAGAGTGCAGTAAACAGTACAACTCAACCCATTAAGACGAAGTGAGTAGACTCATCCAAATGCAAGGAGTTAGAACTGATGAGAAGATGAAATTATCGTTGAGTCTTCACTGCCTATACTAGGAGAGTAGACACATCAAACCATGAGAACCTGGACATGGCAATCACGTGGCATACCCCATGCATTTTGGCCTCTCCTGGATGGAGTGTAACCAAAACCCTAGAAGTGGGTTCTGGAACAAGGTATACATATATAAATACTCTATCAAGAAACCTGAACAAGATTGTAAGGGGATCTATGTCCCATATCTCATCCCAAGAATGTGACTAGCCAACAGTCCCAGAAGTATACACCATTGATAACCAATATTCATACATATGCCCCAAACTCCATGTCAAGGGGCATAAATCACTGCACCTTCACACTATCCTCATTGGGCGGCACTAACTCGCTTGCATGGTTTTAGATCGCATCTCAAGGACGCGTCTCGGTCGGTAAAGCACCCCTCGTACTTGAGAGCTATGGGGGAGCGTCAAGCCACACCTCGTCACTATCAAAAAGTCGAGAGGTCTTCTCAAAGTCGACAGGTCCAACTGTCCAGCCCTACAAAAGGGTAATTTGCTGGAGGGAGACCCGGAACCACTCTGGTCATCCCTGCTAGATGGTACCCCAGTGGCCATCCCTACTAGATGGTAAACAACTAACCATCCTTGCTAGATAGAACCTCACTGTCCATCCTGACTGGATGGTACCGCACGGGCCATTCCTACTAGATGGTACACCACTAGTCACCAGAACATGTATTGAAAGATCAGAGAAGGATGATATTATCTCGACACACAGCTAGGGAGTCTATGCCTAGGGCACACTGGGGGCTCCGTACCCTACTGGAAAGAAACTCCTCGGTAGAGGATCAAGGTCCGTGTAATGTGTTGGTCAACCCTATACCCAAGGAACTCTAATAGGGTACACGAAGTGATGTGAGTATCTCCCCAGGCCTCTTAGGGAGATCATGATCCAATCCACTGAGTCACCATCGAAGCGAACCGAGACAACTCACTCAAGAATGTGGGAAAACACCCACATTGTATGAATGAACCTAGCCGTAAACGATGACGCATTCTGGTGAAAGGGACCCAACAATGAAAACCCCCTCAACATATGTAATTACGGATCCCAAACAACTATGCTAGCCAAACCATCTAGAAATGAACCAGGGTACCCACTCAACCCTGTTGTTCGAAGCCAATGAGAATAGAAGGACCCTCTACATCGCAAGAGGTCAAAGGAATGTAAAGAAGAACACATCACACACATGTGGCCCACACGATGTGTTGCCTAAACTCATCTCTAAACCTAGCATACAAATGTTCTCAGGTAAAAACTACAACATGTACCTCCACGAATTCCCATATACTCATAGAGTATACCACATCTCTAGCCCAAAGGCTATCATGCACACAACACCCAACATCAGCGTGAACGATGAAAATGTAATTTTTCCAACCTGCTCCCTCTACAGCCCTAGCATGGCCAACCATATATCTTCAAACATCAACTTCACTCACACGGGAGTGAACGCGATCACAATCCAAGGGTTCACTTTCATACACAGCTAGAAGAACCACCATCGGTGCAACTTTCATGCTTCCAAATATATTAAGATCTCGTATGAGTCTCCACGCATCCAAATGGATCACACCTTTGTAATCCTTGTGGAAAATCATAAGAGATAGACTTATTACACGCCTCCAATGGATATCTGATGTAAAAGATGTCTGACATCGCTTTAGGCCTAAACGGCATCCCGTGGTCCCAAGCCTCAGCCCTAAAAATAGTGGGGTGCATTGCACCATTTTAATCTCCTCGCAAAGACACGTCAAATTAAAACCTCAGTTGAGTGCAACAGATATCCGGAGAAAAAGAATCATTTTGTCGTACCACACACGAGTAGTGCTTCATGGGACGGACATCATAGTCCTAAATCACAATGAATGGATCGCATCGTTGCAATCCTCTCAAAAAAGTACACAGGATTGACTATTCATTCGCCCGCAACGGACACCCGGTGATAAAGAGGGAAATCACTACCAAATCCCAAAATGGCCCTCATGGGGCCCACACCATCATGCAAAATTAAAGAAGGTGGATCACCCCATTGCAATGCCCTCAAAAAAATACTCAAAAACGACTGCTCACATTCCCCAAACAGACGTCTGATAGAAAAGTTGTGAAATGCGTCTCACAGCTCAAAAGCCAGGATGTGGGGCCCATGCCTCAACTCCAGTTTCAATGTCTGAAACCACACTATAAAATTCATCCTTGGTATCAGGGTCCCAGCGCTGCTGACAGTGCTCAAATTGGACATCCCAAGCATGTGTTCGGTCTGATGCAACAATTAATTAATTAATTAATTAATTATTCATATTTAGTGTTTGGTGCCACCGAGCAATGAAAAAAACCCACAATGACTATGAACTGGCCTTAGATGGACTGTCTCAACTCAAGGCCACCACGCCTCTAACGGCACGTCATACAGACGTCTGTCTCACAATCCACATCTGCACAACATTAATAATAATTTAATATTTTTAAAGTAAAACATTTTGGGGCACCCGTTTTCATGTGCAGAACCAAAAAACCCCAAAAAATACTTCAAAAAAATATGTTTTTTTACACGGACCTACAGCCATAGACGGTGCATCAAACAGATGTTCCGTTTAGGAATTTAGTCCCCTTGAATACAAGGGGCCCAACCGGGCAAGTCCACCCTGGCCGGCCCAGTCCATACCACCAGCCTGCGGCCTAGCAACAGGTTCGGTCTAGTTCAGCATGGCTCATTGCCTGCGGCCCACCCGGCAGTACTGGAGCAAAGAGGGTCTGGTTTTCTCCAAACAGAATGGCCATTCGGCCGGTCTTCATCTCCCAACTAGACTTGTAGCACACGGGTCATTGTCTCCCAAAATACTGGTCATTTGGCCGGTCTTCATTGACACACCCGCATGACCCATGCGACGTGGGTCTTGTATCCCTCTGCACACCTGAGGCCGTCCACAGGCTCCCCTTCAATCGTGATGGCTGGAAGACTCCGCCTCTCTATACTGCCGACCGCCCTCATCGAGCGCATGCTGCTCCCCCGCGCTCACCCGGCCGCCTGACCACGGCCGCCTCTGCCCTTAGGAGCCCGCTCGTCCGGACGCTGCCCTACCTACAACCCCCTGCTCCACTCGACCATGAGACCCGAATGCCTCCTCTGAAGACTGGCTGGGCCGCCACCACCTACTCGGACCGCCACCACTACCTTGGTAGGCTGGATCCTCACCGGAAAACACCCGTCACACCCTGATACTTTGCCAGATGTTTGCGATCACCTCGGACTCATATTTCAATTCCGAAAAGTGTGTCAAATAGATCAAAAAAAATATTACGCATTTATGTTTTTCATTGGATGATAAAATAGAAATTAAATGCATATTTAATCTCTATAGTGGGGGGTTCAGAAATTAAAACGCAAAACAAAAACTCCTACGTCGTTGGGCATTGACCGACGCTTCAACGATGATCGTCCATAGCTGCTATGCCTTGCCTGAGAAACGGAGGGTTGGAGAAGGAGGGTGACTGGGTTTCTCCATGGTAATTTAGAGGGGAGGAATGGGTGTGTTGGTTTAAGTTAGGAAATAAAAATTAATTAACTTAATTAATTTTTAATCACCCACAAAAGGACCAATATCCGAATCTCTCGGCAAGGTCGAGGTTATGCCTCCCCTAGGGTAAACACCACCTCCCAAGCACAATGGAGGCATTGGAATTTTAATCCAAGGCCTTGTTCAAATGTTATAAAATTTAACAACCAATGCCGCTAAATTACGATAATTCCCCTTGTGGCATTTTCCCCTGAAGACCTGCGCCCGCGAAATTTACACCCCTCATAGGGTAAACAGTATGCTCCAGACTCAATGGTGCCCTCAATTTCCCCCATCCGAGCTCTCATTTAAGAGATACCATAATTTAACCAATAAATGAATAAATTATTTATTTATTTATTTGTTTCATATTCTGTTAACCGGTGAGGGGTCCCAACGTCCTGCATCGACATATTTTATGGAATTCCTGGGGTAAACACCCCATTTCAGACCCATCTGTTCTCTCATATTTAAAGTCCGAATTACCATTTAGGATTTATCCAATTTAATTTGTGTGCCATTGTGAACGCACTGAAAATTTAATTATGACCACACCGAGGCTCAAAATTCTATGCCATCTGAAGGCACTGCTCTGGAATAACATCATGAATATTCCAAATACTTTTATACCAATAACTGGGTTCTTACATAGATAATTATTTTAAAGGATAAATCACATGGAATGTTTCTTGAAGTAGATAACATTTTTTGTATATCAAATTTTAATAGTTAAAATTCATAACTTTTTTTTGGAAACATTTAATTTGGAAATAACCATCAAATCATATAATTTATTTAGTACTAATAATATAAAACATTCTGTGAGAAAAATATCCTTGACACATTGAAAAAAATAAATTTTTTAAAGGTTTAAAATTTTTTAAAGTCTTTTTTTAATATAACCTTAAAAATATATAAACTATTTTTCAATAAAAATAATTTTCATTCTAGTGGGAAATTAAATTAATACCATACACATTAAAAAATCATTTCCTTCACATTTTTGGTAAAATAAAAATGGAATTGTATAGAAAATTACATTAGGATTCCATTATAATAATTTAAAAAAGTAAAATTTGGGTAAAAGTTTCATTGATTAATAATTTAAAAAAAGATAATAAAATTTTTGAATACATTTTTAGAAAATAATATTTTGTAAGTAAAAGGGGACTAGACTGAAGAGAGAAATAAAGAAGATTTTTATTTAAAATAATTTTGTTAAAACATAAAAAAACATAAAGATAGTAAAATATTGTTAATTTATGTATTTTCTTGAGATAAACCTAATATAATGATATTTAAGAGTTTATTCAGATATTTATTATAAAAATTTATCATTGGAAGCATAATCATGAGTAATTGTAAAAATGATGAGATTGTAACATCAAATATTTACAACTTTAGTAACATAAAATTTTAATCCTCAACATAAAATAACATGAAATTAAACAGAAAATATTCAAAGAATAAATATATAAAAGGAATTACTTGTCAAATGAGATTTATATACAACTTATAATGGAATATAGTTTCATAACATGACCTAAGTCTCAAAGAAAAAAATTTTTGGCAAAAATTACATATCTCTTTTATAATATATTGAATCATATTCACCAATAAAGAATAACATTTAATAAAAAATTTAATATCATTAAACGAATTATATTTATTAAATATCTTGTCAAAGTTTTATCATACTCACTACACAAAATAATGGACTGGTTAATTTTTATATTTCTCTTAAAAATAAATCAGTGTAGAGAAATCTTGTAATATATGTTTATGATTTCTTCATACCCATTCTAGCCATATGTATAATAAATATAATTTTATTAAAAAAATATTATTAATTAAAATTACATATTTTATACAATATATTATTTACTTATTTCCTTTTATTGCTTATTTTTATCAAATCCATGTTAACGTCACCTTTCGAGTAATAATGACATCACTTTTCCTACATGTACAGATTTGTTATATTTGGGATTCTTACATAATTCATGATTTCATAATCTCTAGAATAATAATCATGACTCAATAGTCATATTTATATTTCATTTATATTTTTAATAACTATAATAAGATATGGTTTTGTGAAATGAAATATGTTGCGATTATAAAGACGAGTGACCTTATGTTTGTTCGAGAAAAATTTCCATTTTTCAATGATCATTAATGACATAAAGTAATATTTTATATTTCCATAGTTATAATTATATAATATTATTTATTAAAATATACTTATACAAAACATCCATCTGTTTTTGTAATGAGAGGATAGAGCCACACTGTTTCGTTAACCCGGTAGTCCAAATGTACACAAACAACATTATCAAATTTCAGAGAGTAAAAAGGAATGAAAAAATTGATATCATATATTTTCCTAAAAATTATTATTAAAAAAATAAAATATTAATATCATTTATATCATATACATTAATTAACATTATCATTATTATCTTTCAGAAAAATTATCATTGAAAATGTATCACATCACTTCGCGAGGCAGTAGTCAACCGTACACATGATTGACATTTGCGTATCCACTATATAATGTAAATGAAAGAAATATATATATTTTATAATTGATATATAGGCATTAAAATTTTATAATTAACATATATATACATTATATATATCATCATACCCAACCTTGATTGTTGTTAGTGGAAAATGAATTTCCATAATTTAGGAGGTGCTAGTCATCCGTATACATAAATGATGATTTCAGAACCCATTTTGACGAATTAAATAAGGTTTTAAGTCATTAAATTAACAAAAAATAATCTCTGAATATGTAATATAATTTGTTTATTATAATAGAATATTTCAATAATAATTTAAGCTAGTGGGGATGAAATAAAGAAAAAACACTTATTAAACATTGTTATATCTTATTTAGGAATCATTGTTAGGGTTGAACTTAAATCCATTATTTGTTAAATTTTTGTCAAAAATAACATTTCTAGGATGACATGATATAATTTTGGAATTTATTTTTCAATATCATAGAATAATGGTTTTATGGTGTTATTTGTAGAGGATATGTGGAGCCTATTTATAAGTGAGGTCAGTGGCTCATTTGTATTTTTTGAAGATAAAAATGTGTGGCCTCATTTTTCACATAAAATAAGGGAAAAATAGATTATTATAGATACATAGAAATTATGTGGTCAAAATATTTTAATCCAATAGTTTATAAACAAGTGTTTTAGTCATTTTGACACTTACTGTATTTGTTTTACCAGTAATAAAACCATTTTTACCTTAACCGTGAAAATTAATTTCAATTATTTTAAATATTCAATTTCTTCAAAAAATAATTTTAAATTATTATATAATATAAATTATTTTAATTCCAAATATATAATATATTTTATCAAATTCGATTCACATTAGTGGAAAATTTAAATATAGAATTATTCACAGAGAAATGATGAGAATGCAGGTTTAAAATAGGAAAATGTTTAAGAGTTTATATGGTATTTATACCAAAATTAAATATTCAAATAATTGTAATGACAATATTTGGATTGATAGATATATAATTAGACTAATATTAATTTAAAATAAATTTTAAATATAATTTATTTTTGAACATAATTCATAAAAATCTAGCATTCATTTTAAATTCATTACCATTTAACATTTTTTAAATTATATGTATTTTCGGAGAATTGTAAAAAATTTAACTATATGATAATTTTTTAATATTGCTTCCAAAAATTAAAAATTAATTTTCAAAAAAACATTATTATAAAATTTAAATTCTAGATTTAATGTATGTATGAAATAATTAAAACAACATTCTTTTTTCCTAAAATACTGATTTAATCATATAAATGAATGTATTACTTTCTCTTGTAAAGAAATAATGTAATATGAATGTGAAAAAATAAATTATTAAATAAATTGTATATAAATATCATTAAAATAATCCACCCAAATTGAATTTATTAAATATTTGAGGTAAATTTTTGTGTGTGCATAAAATTTTATTTTAGAAAAGGATTTCAATTGTTTCAATTTAAATTATATTTTCATTTCAAATTAATTGGTAAATAAAAAATTAATTTTATATTCATATATAGACCATATAATTTCATAATTTATTTAATATTCTTTATACCATAAATTTCAATGGAAATAATATAACTATCAAATTTAAAAATAATATTCTAATACAATGACACATTTTATTTGAACTCATTTTCTCATGTAACTCAAGATAACCCTAGTGTTATGTGTAATATAATATAAAATTAGTGTTACCTATAACTGAATAAAAACTTGGTGTTTTGTGTAATTCAAGAAAAACATAGTGTTGTGTTTAATGAAAATATCTTAAGGATTTTATTTATTAGGATAAAAATTTCACAAAATCTTACGGTGTTTCTTTCTCCCCCCCTTAAAATGAAATACATCCTAATAATTTATCATATTGGTACAAAAACTCAGTATAATTCCACACCATTAAATCCTATGTTCCACATGTAACTTATTGATGTTAGTGGCGTCACTACAAAACATTGACAGTGTTAGTTGTCTTGTTTTATAGACATTTATCTATAAGATCTAGAGTCATCACTATTTTTCATCATGAGAAAGATCGAGATCATGTGGTATGATTTCTATGTTCAATAAATGTGATAGAGAAGGTAAATACATCCTTATGAGAAATACAAAGAACATATATTAATCCTAATAGAGGTTTGGTTGAAGTTCACAATGATGGGTTACTATCCTGATATGATTAAGAATTTATAATGGATCTATTAACCTATGGATTGGCTTTATTATGTATTATTAGCATAGTTTCATCATTTGGTGGGGAGTTAATCAATTTCTACTTCTTATCATACTCAAAGAAATGAATTTTGTCTAAGTCACTAATGGATCACAAGATCTATAATAGAATGAAAAGTCTACTCATATATCTCTAGTTATAGATAAATAGTTTGTAAGGATTATGAAAAATTTATAAATTTTCATATGGTAAAGTAATATATTAATATCTAAAACCTCCTTTGTTGATCAACTTGAACCATTTTATAAATGGTTATCATAAGGACCATTCCAAAAGAATAAAATACAAAAAATTATAAAATAAGGTCACCTATTTCTCAAATCATCTTATAATTAACCCCTCAAACCACATGGTGTAACTCTTAATCATCACAACCCTACAATGTGAATACATTCATCGTGTATTCTCTTCAAACATGGTAATAACATGAATTACCATAAAACCATATAAAATCATGCATGGATCCTCATTCCTTTAATAAAACAACATATTATTTAATATATTACATAAATAAAAAAATTTTAACTCAATGAATGATTCTATAAAACATTTTTTAATAGAAATCATTAATCAATTCCAAGAACATCAATACAATCCAATTTACTTTACCAAAACAATCATCATTTTATACAAAATCAACCTCATTTCTCCAATATCAAGAACACATTACGTCTTATAATACCTTACTAAAAAGGTAACCATTAAATTAAATTATTTTTCTTATCCATCGGAACCATTAATCATATTTTTTCAAATAAATAATGATAAAAATATATGGAAAAATAATTATAAATTTTATAATTCATATCACATAATTGTTGAATAACAATACATAATCACATTGATCATCCAACTTCCATCTAAAAAAATTGACTACTCTCTTTCATCTTATTCCATAAATTTTAATTCATTTAATATGTGATTTGTGGTCCTTTTCCCTATAAAAGTATAACATTTATCATAAAACCTTGTTGATTCTCCTCAATAGTATTCCCCTTTGGATATATTTGAAAAATTACTACACATTCCACATATAATAAATTTTACAATCAATGAAAAGTTATGGATTCCATTTTAATTTTCAATTGAATTAATTAAACATTTTATTTTTCATTTATTTCTAATTATTTCTTGGCCTTATCTTACATACCCAAAACATCATCTCACACCATTAAGAAAATACATTGAGTACTTATTTACACAACCTTGCAAAATAAGAAACTAAATCATATATTTTTTATGGTCTCGACTACCCAAAATCACACAAACCACTATCCTTTTAATCTTTGTTGTGTCCTAATGTTGGCTAAGGTGAACACTGTTAATCATGTACCCTAAATAAAAATGAAGATTAATCACAATATACTTCTCTCAACTCATATTCCCATTTGTATTATCATTAGTAAATTCTTTTTCACAATCAATGTTTACCTAGTCCCTTCAGATTTCTACAAATGAATAAAACTAACAAAACTGTGATCAACGAAAATAAAAGTGGGAAACCAAATAATTTTGAAAATAAAGTACATGATGTCTAAGAAATGACACCATGATTTTAATCAATTAAACATTAGGTTTATCCTAGATCATTCATTATCATTGTATATTTTTGTATTTAATGATGTTTTGTAAAGACTTCATAAATTAACAATGAATATACACAAGGAGTGTTACACTATATGTGAAATAAGGCCCATTTTTCATTCACTAGTTTGTGATTGAGTCCTACCCAATGTTCTATTTTCAGAGTTATTACCCCTACGTACCCATCTATAAGAGTCACATTCACTTGTATAATCACGAAATGGATGGAATTTCATTGAAACCTCATACTCTATCCATAACCAAAATTAAATAAAATTTCATATTCTTTGAATATTCCTACTAAATATCCTTATATTCATCACTATACCTATATGTAGAAGTACTCATATGGTTCTCTATAATGTTTCCTCATCCTGTATTTTAATGGATAAATATAACATTCCTCTTATACCAACTATAACAAGCCAATCCTATCATGCATGGAAATTGTATATTTTTATATTAATATTTCAACGATTAAAAAATTACATGACAACAATAACAATATAGTGGCTTTGGAGAATATGTACAGAATATACTGGTTTGGTTAATGAAATTAATATTATCTATATTGATCTTATTATTTATTTTTCATCACAATCATATCATACTTAAAACATTTATTCATAACATAGGGAAAAGAAACATAATATGGAGTGATCATATATTCTCAATAGGGGTAAAAAATAGAGATACATAAGCATAACAAAAACACATGTCTATGAGAATATAATAATAAGATATGTAAACCATATCCCACATATCAATGATCATAATCATGAAACATTTCATAAATATTAGTAGTTAAAAATGAATGAATCAAAATGAAGTCAATAAGAAAGTGAAATGAGATCATAATATTGGAATAATACATGGAATCGTGGTATTCACATAAGTATAGGAAATCACTGATATAGTAGTCATGTCTCACTTGAAATGATATCATAGTTGAATGGGATCACTCCCTAATAAATCGTATTATTCATGGATAAATCCCAAGATATTAATATTGGAAGAAGTGTGTTATTGAAATGGGTTAACTACTTATTCATGTCTTTTATATCTCATGAGAGATAAATAATTACCCAAAGTACTGTAGAGAGATATAGGTCCCACTAATCAAACAGTGAGAATCATACATATCTGTTCAACAATAGAATACAAAAATCATGAAATCCTAACCTATGAAATGAAATGGGATTGATAAATATATCATCATATAATAAAATATTGATACAAAACAAGTTTCATAATCCTTTCGACATTTCATTATCTAATAAACCAGGTATAAATAATGGTTCATAATAATTTTTTCATGGTACAACTAGTGTAAGAGAATTGGGTTTCATAATCAATATTTAATAATTAACAATTTAGAGACAGAATAATTTTGGAACACTGGTTAATATCCCCATAAAAGTATTATTTAAATCCAAGTATATCATTGTAGATGTATATTGATTTGAAAAGATAAATATCATTGGTAATTTTATAAGGATGTTATTTTTTAAAATCACTTTTTAAAATTAAAAATTCAAAAAACATTTTTGAAACAATTTTCATATAAAATAACATGTAAAATATATAATGGAATATTTAATAGAATTATAATTCATTTATTAAGTAAAATATATATAATGACTTGTATTTTGGGTGTATTACATTTTTATATCTTATGGGTTATTTTCTAGACCATGTGCTGAGATGACATGCGATTCTATGGCCCGATGTGATGTGAATGAATGTTTAAAATATATTAAATATATTAAATAGCACACACAAGTTGTTTTACTAAAACAGTATAATGACTCCCTAATTTAATTATTTATTGAATATATAAATGCATTATTGAGTTTAAATGTGGGTTTAACCCTTGGCATGACATAATCACTGTTTGAATGTGTTGTTTGACAAAAATTCATCACAGGCATAATTAAATGAAATAAATGAAATAATTAATTTATTTGGTTTATTGTTTTTTATGGTGAATGAAATCACCATTATGTATAATACAGTGTAAACTGGGTTAGGGTTTCCAACGAATCTATGATGACCTAATATTTTTTTTCAAATAACTTTCATGGAAAATGAAAATAGATCAAAGCTTTAATCATGGATCAGGATGCAAATAGAGTTAAAGGATATCATTAACGCTGATAACACAAAAAATATTAATTAAATATGTATCCAAAATCTAGGTAAGATGTTTTTATTTTTTCGTTCCATTTCATTTCAAAATCCCATATTAGTTAGAATAAATTCCAATACCATAATAAACACATGTTTGTCGATAAATTTTATTTGATGGAATTATTTTGTTTGTTTTATTAATTTTGTATTTTTTAAAATTTTTTGTCCCATTATATGAAAATAACTCAAGGACAAATGAAAAAAATGGGGTATATTCCTCACAATTTATGGATTGTGAATTTTATCACAATTTCTTTGTCCAATCATCGTTGGTATTCCTTCTCATAAATAGACTGAAAAATACCCGGGTTTTCCATTCTTTTGCAACCATTATTTGGTGATAGATATAATAAATATGGGTATTGATCGTGATAAAAGTTGTGTAATGAGGAATGATTATGATCATGGCTAGAATAAGGGATAACAAGTCCAAATAAAGGGTTATTCATCTTTATAGGTGTCGAATGGAAAACTGACGTCAGAGGTTTTTTTGGATGAGTTTGAAGATCAACTTTTAAAGAATAGTAAATGGTGAGGGATATCAAACCTAGATATGGAATATATAGTTATTTTTTATTTTAGATACAAGGTAGAAGCTTAACACATGTAATAATAGAGAATAAACATGGGATCAATAAAATTACAAAGCAATAAACCATTTTAATTGGGATTAGATGCACTGTAGAGCCCATTTAGTGGCATGTATTGTTTCATGATGAATATAATGAATTAATGGTGGGTGAAAAATAACACATGGTGTGTTGACTTTCTCATATGGTTCATATTATTGTTCAGTTAGTACAAAGACATGGGATAATGTATATTGGTATATGTCATGTTGTGTACTTAAACACGAATTCTGTTAGGTGTACATGTCCTAGAACATGAACATGATTACCATACACAGACTCATACAGGTCACAAGAGTAGGATACCATGCGTCTCTATAAATTTTATTGTTATTATAAATTCTATTTGTATTCATACATTAATTACAGGGGGAGATCTTTAACATAAGAAAGCATTGGGATAGCTGGATACGCTATGTATGAAATGGTACAAGCCATGTATCCCAATCTAGAGTGTTTATGGCTCTTAGGTTCCTCAGCTTGGAAAAATATATATTGAGGTTATTCCATTGGTCCATTTCCATGAGGGTATAGTGGGAGATTACATACAAATCAATGGATTTTTATCCCATCTAGTGGTTGACTCAATGATATGATTATGGTGTCCCTCCATGAGATGGGAGTCAGATCTGATATCACCCGTTCTTCCCTTGGTGGAGATTATATAATTGAAATGGCCTCCCTGGTTATGGTTTTGATACTCCATCTAGAAGGATATATCCAAAAAAAATTGGATTCATTTTCATTTTATCTCCTTCATAGTTGGTTGATCCTCATTAGGTTTTTGGTGTCCCCGATTAGTTTAGGGTGTGACCCATTTCCATGAATTATTTGTTTCTTGACTAGTTAAATTTCATGGAGAGGGCCAAATAATAATGAAATCTTCATCGAATGTATCTAATGATTGAATATATAATATATAGGATTATCCTAGAACAATAATTACTATGAGAAGAATTATGTGGGTAACAGTTGGCTATGATCATCTAGTGGTGTGGTTCCTTTCCGGAGTATAGCTGGGTATGTCTGTTATACATTAATTTTTTATCTTATACAGATATTACTATACATGGATATTTTCATTTATTGTTTTTTTTTCATACAATGTATTTATATCCTCACCCCTATATCATAATTTATGGCACATTTCATGTCTTATGAAGACGACAACCGAGTTGACGGTTTCCAAGGAGGAAATGGAGTAGGTGCAACATAGTTGGAGCTTATTAGACTGAGTTTTTTTAATAAGGGAATGCATTTGAATGTAGTCCAAATTCATAGGATAATTTACCCCATTTTTCTATATTACTAATCAATGTTTTTATCCAACCCTTGGTCTACTAGATGTGGGCTTAGGGTAGTCTGGGGTCGGACCTTGGCTAGTTGGGTTAAGACATTATCAGTTCGATTAAAAAAATTTAAAAAATAATAAATCATAAATATGATATAGATAAAATTAAATTTTAAACATATAATGTACCCTTAATGAATAAAATGGTCATGACTACATTAAATTATGTTAATTATGTACATGTTAAAACCTATATTCCCTTCACAATTTTATTAAAAGTCAAATGGACACTATTTGAAAAAGGACATGAATATTCATTTAAAAATATTTTTAAAAATACCCAGTAGGAAAAAATATTTTTAATAATTCATATAAATAATTCCAAATACCTTTTTAATATATATTTACAAACCATGTTTTTCGATGAAAATTTATTTTCTATAAAAGAGATAAAAATTTATAATTTTCTATTTAAAAATTCTTTTGAACTCTTGATTACATAAAGATAAAAAAATGAAAGTAGATAAATTATTCTCACGAAAAAACCGTTATAGAATAAAATTTAGGAGTTTATTTAGATATAGATAATAATATTTAATCATTGGAAGCACAATCATGAGGAACTATGGTAAATAATGAAATTGTGACATAAAATATTTACCACTTTAGTAACATTTAATTTTATGCCCTAATAAGAAAAAACACTAAATAAAACATAATATATCACAAGTATTATGATTGTCCTGATATTAAATTTCAAAATTTATTTATATACACTGCATAAAATAATATAGGTGTATATCATTAAATATGTCCCAAATAATTAAAATAGAGAGAGAAATACCTTTTTCACTTTAGTAATGTTTTGAATCAAATTCTCCAATAATACATAAAATCAAATTATACAGGTTATATAAATATATTTAGTATATTCATTATATAACCTGTCAATTTATATTTATACATAGTAAAGGAAAGAATTGAGTGGAGAAGTTTTTTGTCTCCCAGAAATAAAGGGAGAATTGAAATCCCTTGTCATATTTGTCGATTTACATCATAATTGCCCATAACTATTATATAATAATTATAATTATATTAATTATATGTTATAAAATAATATAATATATTATACAAAATATTATTTACTTTGGAAATTTTATTACCTCTTTATAAACATATCTATGTTAATGTCACATTTTCAGTAATAACTATATTATTTTTCTAATATGTTATGATTTTTTATTTCAATTATTCATACATTTATAATTGTTTACTAATATCTATATTAATTTTGATGAAATAACTATGTTATTTATTTTTTTATACTTCTAAAACCATTCATGAAATAGGGTTTTTATAAATAAAAAATGTTGCGACCATGGGGATGCAAGGTCATACGTGCTCGTGATTAATGTTTCCATTTTCCATTGATCATTAAAGAAGGTAGAGATTAATATTTCATATTTAAAAAATGTTCATATTGTAATTTTATTTAATTAAAATATATATATATATAATTTATGTGGAATAGTGATGAAAATAGGGAGTCACAATGATTCACTAAGGCGGTAGATAACACACACACGAACGAACTAATCATCATTAATCTAGTTAAATTGGAAAAAATAAAATGATATATTATATTTTTAAAATGATAAATAAGTAATGAATATAGTAAATATTTAATTTATATCAGATATATTCAATAAATTTATCATTATTATTTCCATTTAATGTGTTAGGTAAAATAAATCACGTCAGTTCACGAGGTGGTAGTCGTCTATACACATGAGGGACATTATCGTATCCCATATATAATAGAAATTAAAATTCTATATATATGATATAATGACTCAAGAGTTCTAATTATTTCATAAATATCACATATATACATTATATCCTTCATAATACCCAATTTTGAGAGGTGGTAATGGTAAATTAATGACATCTTTTTGAAAGGTGGTAGTCCTTCGTATACACAAATGATGATTTCATAACCCATTTAATGGAAGTATCGATTTTTTTGGGTAATGAAATTAACATAAGAAAATATCAGAATATGGGATATATTATGTTTATTGAATAGGTATGTTTTAATAAGAATTGAAGGATGATTAATAATAAATAAAATAAAAACAATCACACGAAAACATTACCTCCTCTTCGAGTATCCTCTTTAGGTTTAGACTAAAAACCATTTAATATTCCATTATTCCCATATAAGAATTATAGTATGAGAAGATGACATTTGTTATTTTATTTTTGTTTCTAATTTCTAAACCAAAATGGGTGGATGGTGTGAATAATATAGGATATGGGGTGGCCTTTTATAAGTGTGGGGAGTACTAAACATGTAATTTCTAGGAATGAAATAGAGAGACCTATGTTTTTCCATGAAAAAAGGGTTCCAAAAAAATAATTATGGATTATTAAACATGATAATAACAATATATGGATCTCTAATCATTTCAAGATAGGTGTTAAGGTCATTTTAACCCTTCTATTTTTTTTAATCCTGGAAATACCGATTTTTCCTTTTCTATAGTAAGTAATTTTATCCTTTTTCACTATTCAATTTAGTAAAAATTAATTTGAAATTATTAGATAATATTATTTCACATGATTCCAAATATTGAATCCTTTTTTTCCAAAAACTACTCATATAACATAAAAAATTAACTAAAAATTAATACCATAGACACAATGAGAATTCATATTTTCCATGAGAATACATTGAAAAGTTTATAAGGGTTTTAATGAAATGATTAATATGAAAATCATTAAAATTACCTAAATTGGATTAATAGATTTACTATTGTACAAAATAAAATTTAATAATAATTTTAAATATAATTTAACAATATTATTAATTTTATGAAAAATATTTTGTTCTTAATTAAAATTTAGTATTTTTTACTATTCATAACGAAATTAATCGTTATACAAAATTAAAAAAAAATTAAACTTATGAAAATTGGGAAATGATGATTTAAAAAATAAAATTTATTTTTTAAAATGTGTTTTCTAAATTTTTTAAAAATTATGTTAAAATTAAGTACACAATGTCGTGAAAGAATGATCTTTTAAAAAAATACGGGTATTATGCCTAAAATTGGATGTATTCTTCTCTCTTATCTCAAAAACAAATAAGATGATTTTTAAGAATTTGAGTGAAAATACAATATTTAAATTTAATGAAAATAATCCACCCAAAGTTATTGTTTTATATATTTAGATAAAATTAATTTTTGTGAATAATAAAAATTTTTAATAAAAATATTTCTTTTATTTCCAAATAGTTTTTATATTATTTTATAAATAATTTTCCAATGATGAAATCATTTAATATACATGAGTGTAACATATTTTTTCATAATTTATTTAAAAATATTCAAAACAACCATTACATTAGACTAAGATAAAAATAAAATTTTGAATAATTATATTTAATTGTACAACACATTTCATTTAAACATATTGTTTCATGAAATATAAGATAAAATTAGTGTTTGATGTAATAAAAGATAAACTCCGTATTGGATGTAATACATTATAATATTGTTTTTTCATATAATTAAATCTAAACATATTATTTTATGAAATAGAAATATTTAAATGATTAAATCTATTTTATTATTTCACAAAATGTTATTGTATTATAGTTAGAGTTATTTACTATTTAAATAAAATCATGATGACTAAAATATGGTTAATTATTGTAACGAACTATGGTTTGTAATAGTGAACGTATCTTAAGAATGGATTATTTTACATGTAATATTCCAAAAGTTAAAATAATTTTAGAGATAGATGAGTCTTTATAAGATACATCCAGAAGCTGAATTAGTTCTAAGCTACCTCTAAACAAACTTTTAACCGCACTAAAAATGTAATTTATCTGTTCTAGGGAAGCACTGACTACTAGAAATAGATTTAAAGCCCTAGGATTTTATCAGTAGTAAAAGATAGTTGACAAATGTATCTCCTATAAGAAATTTTATAATCAATGATAAAGATAACTTTTATTAGTACTTTTATATTGAAAGGATAATGGGGAATATTGTAGTGTGCTATAACAACACATTGTGGGACATGTGATGTGTCCTATAATATCACACTAAATCCAATAAAAAACATTAAATTAGTAAAATCACGATCCAATATATAATTTAAATGATATAAATTTTTAAATAAAAATATAATAAAAACTCTATATTATAGAAATTTCATAAACATGTATATAAAATTATATGATTAACAAGATTATCTAAAAAATTATTTCATGAATTCGAAAAAATTAATTTTCATTTGAGTTCTAACCATGACCATGTGTCATGCTATTGTGTAACAAACAACCCCCGAAAGAGAAAAAAACCTATAAAACAATTTGTTTTCTAATAATATAATAAAATAAATTAAACTGAAAATTTTAATTTTAACCTAAACATTTATTTATATCAGAAACTCTGGGTATAAGATTGAGTTATGGTATCTTCATGAATGTCACAACATTTCTTGTTTTTATTAAAAAATTATCACTATTAAAATAAATTAAATAATTATATGAGAAAATGATATAGAAATTAATTACATAATAATAGATAGAATTATGATAAAATAATATAGACTTGTTTGATTAATTTTTCAAATGTGATACATATTTGAATCTAAAACAACACTTATATATTGAAAAGATGCACTTGGAGTCATACTGATCACAACTTGCATTAGATTTTGGTGCAGATTATTACTACACATCTAAAACGATTTATGGATTATTTTACCAATGTTTCAAAATAAGTAGAATGTATTTTATCAGTTTTGAGTATGTCACTTCCTTTTTTTTAATAAAATTTAACTTTAAAATGGAAACACACACGTTGGCTTGAGAATTTATTTTTTACTCTCATATGACTATGTTGATTAAATCTCACACAATGTAAATTGAATTGGCTCGTTTTCTCATGAATTGGGAATGCTTTCCCTCCTAATAAGGCCTCATGCATGGTAAGATTAATTAGGAAATGGGTAAATACCCCTCTTACATGTTAACTGGGTTTGATTGTATCCTCATGATAATGGTTATAAATTAAATACTGATGGGTAATATATGTGTTATATTAGGAGAGGGGGTGGTGTTTTATGTAATTAGGAAGGTTCTAATACTCATTCTTTCAGTGCTAGTTTTGGAAATGGTGACACTCTTCATATGTCATCTCTGTCTATGCTTAAAGAAATGGATCTGTGTATTTCCCATGAAATAATGCTGAAGGGGTGGAAAATTTCTAATCATTGCTTCAAGTATATTTATAAGGGACCATGTCTATACGTTGGGCTATAACCTACCTTATGTAGAGATTCAAGATCATACAATCCAATAACAATTCAATTACTCATACATGGCATGACAGTAATATGGTTGTGGATCTCCTTGCCACAATGTGATCTCCAGAAAACACTATTATCAAATCTAATAAAAATGAATCATTTCATGAACCTGCCAAAGATGTCATTTGACCAGAAACATGACCCAGTTCCGGATAATTCTCTAAGGGTGGTCATGATCCCCACAATCTAGAAAATAGGTTCAGGCATCAAAACATACAAGAGGGAATGATTTCAGCCAAAATAAATATCCAGGATCAAATAACATAATCTATACCAGCCACAACATATGACCACCAACTAAACGATAGATAATAAACAACAGATTCAGTCCCAAGATGAAATTAAATGTACTGAAAATAAACAATTAAAAATAATAATCGATCTTCATGTGACCTCCCGATCACATCCAATAATAAGAATAGATATCCCCAATTGCTGGATCAAAATAGGAAACTTGAACTAATAAAAACATATAGAACAGAACAAGTTTACTGACACCCGGAGGTATAAGTAGGGTGTGAGGTAATCAAGCTCACTTGGAAGCCACAAAATAATCTGAACATTTTCCTTTCACAAACAATTCCATTAACATTAGTTTTAAATAAAATTATAAAAATAAATTTTTCATATTTTAATACAATTACAATGATTTTCAGTTTTGAAATCCACCACAAGACACCTTTCATTTTCAAAACAAACCACTATTTCATAAATAACCCCAAATAAAAATATAATAGGGCAAGGATGAAAATAAACATACAATATAATTATAAAATTAGGATTAAAAAATACTGACAGGATTATATAGAAATTATCCATGTACTTTTTTACAAATATATAGAATACTGAAACACCTGGTTCTGAATCTCCCACTGATATATTTTCAAGGCCCTATGTCTATTTCCAACTTGCCACCCTAAACCAGACAACCTATTGGAAATCCCTCCTATCCTAAGAAAAACCCTATATGGTACCAACCTTTCTAATCAGGGATGGTAGGAATTGTCTCTTAGTTGACTAAAAGACTCCCCAGAACCCATGGCTGTAATAATACTGTGTAAATAAGAGGCTTATACACATATTAATCAACATACATGACATAAACTCACTTCCATACCCAAAACACAGACACCAAGAAATGATAAACCATAATGGGAAATCTCTCCAATATAAGATCCTATACATATATATATATATATAGACGAACATATAAAACATTTAATACGCATTTCATAATTCTAGCCAAGAATTCACATTAAAAAAAACATTCATCATCCAATTATTAACACACATTTACATTTTTTATATAGTTACACATCATATTCTTTTCAAAATCCAACATAAAACTACACATTTAAAAAAACAATGCCACATGGGACTTTATGATTTTCACTCTCAAAATAATTTTACCAAGGAAATTTCTAAATCTCTACTTCAAGAAACATATGAAAATTGTGAAATATTATAAATTACACCTTATTCTAAATATGGACCAAAACACACCCACCAATTAACAATCAAGAAGGCCCTTTGTGATTTCTGTTTTAAAATATTCATAAATCACACAATGGGTGAAATTTTATTTGAATCAAAAAACCATATAAGAAACTGAGGATTTGAGAGAACAACATTTTACAATTACAATCTTTATTTTAGGGCACATCAATGCGTGAACCCAGTGCACCCATGGACGTGAAAACCTCTAATTGGTCACTCTAACATCCAAAGAAAAATAGTCATAGCTATTGTAAAAAAATACACATACTCATACAAAATAAACCAACCATTTTAAATCCTTGAAAACCATTTCCAAATAGTTCACAACTGTCAAGAAAAAATTTAATCAAATAACTCATAAAAATAAATATATACAATCCAATAATAGTAATAGAAAGTAAATAGATAAAACATTTTTTAAAATACTCAATCATCTCTTCAAATAATTCCCATAATTTCAACCCACAACCAAAGTTCATATAATGATATATATATATTTTGAGAATAACTTTGAAAACAAATTTTTAACAGTTTAAACCGAAAAGGAATATGATTTTTAATCTAGATAGGTGTATTAGGGAGGTGCAAAGCATGTTTAAAAATTAATCAAAATCAGTCAAGCATCAAGGTTTTTCATTAGAATAGAATATCATGGAAACACCTACCTCTAACGGTGTAGATGTAATAGAGCTTTAATAAGAGAATACAAAATGCCCCAGGGATGACCCACAAGCCCTAAAACTCTAAGAAAAAAATAAAATCCAACCCTAAATCACGGTTTTTTCCATGATAAGAAACCCCTAAACAAAACAAAGGAAATAGGAGTGGAATGAAGAATGTGGGAAGATATGGGTGAGAGCCCTAATAAATTACATTGTAACCAAGGTATGAGCATCCATAGAGGATGGGGGATATGGTAGGATGGGTTTTAAAACCCCGTAGTGTTCGAAAATCGAACAAGGAGGGTTGGGGAAATAAGGTAAAATATTGTGAGGTGTAGTATAAGAATTTATAGTGTTAATTATTCTTGGTTAACCACACATTTTAGACACATGGACTAGTAAACCATGTGCTAAATGTTTTGTATCCACCTCCCACAGAAGGAAGGAAAATGGTTACCAAGTACATATCGATCAACCTTGCACTATCCATGTGGTAGGATCTATCTAAACTTTCACATGCTACACAACTAGGACCCATAGTTTCCACAAACCATTGAGATCCTATGTGATACCTAGAAAACCCAACCAAAAAATTCAAAACTAAAATTTCTCAATAGGTTCTCAATCCAAATTCTTCTTAGAAGATCCAAGAGCAAGATATGAATAAAATAATAGAGTATCTCAGATCGGGATGTGACAATACTGCCCACCATAAAAAAATTCTTCCCCCATTAAGTCACCAACCCAAAAGTTAACCAATGCCAGAATCTATTCCAAATTAAAACCAGTGGGGACTAATAACTTTTGGGTGACCATTACCATCACAAGTTATACCATACCATTCAAAATGAATCTAATTCCCGAGACTAAGGGGTAGAAAAGTGGGTATTATCCCCACCATAATAATTACACAAACACATATACATTAAAATAAGAACACTCAACCTCAGGGAGGGGATAATTTAGTAACTCCAAACAAAAACTAACCAATCCTATCAAAAAAATTAAACATCATATTCAAGAATCAACTATAAAAATATGATACAAAAGACCCAGTAAACTCTGATCTCGAGAATCTGGGACAATGGGAAGATATAACTAATAGAACCATTTTTTACATTAACATAATGACATAACCAATGAGTTTGGGAACTCCTAACAGGAAATTCATCCAACTCTATTAACATGAGAGGAACCAAACCACCACCAAAAAATGAAATATAACACCCTAGAAAACAATAAAAAATTTATCCAAATAGAAAACATGAAGAAACATTCAAACAACAATATTATAAAACAATTACATCTCTAGAATATGATAGTTTGAATCAAAACGAATCCCTCTGATGTAAGGGATAAACATTTCTTAACAATGATAATAACTCCAAAACCCATATTCAATCTGTTAGAACTACTTGGATAATAAAATTACCAAACCATCACAACTATAGAAGTAAATGTTGGAATTAAAATGGTACGGAAAAAAAAGAACCATGGATCTTAAAAAATTTACATCCCAACACATTATACCACAACCAAAAAAACGTTTCTCACACCCTTTGATGTTCGTAACTCGGGGCCAGATTCACCCAAAGACTAATGGTTGGGGTTTTGATAGTGGATACATCTCATAACATATAATCTGGCATGATAATTACCTGATCACCCCTCCTTCATCATGAAATACTTTCCTATAGGACATATCTAAGTGAACCGAATGACCACAATGGGATAAGGACTTTGGATGGATGCGATATGAAATGTCGAATTCTCAAACCCACCACAACGATTGAAAACTATGAAGCATTCTAATGAGCTATGTGCCAGAATAATGAAGAAGATTCCTTATGGATAGCTACCCTTATCCTTCAATTCTTACCACATAGGAAAAACATACAATTAATGATAGGTTCTAAATTCCCAACCACCAATGACTACACCCCAAGAACCATATATTTATGATGGAAAATGTAGAATTTTATAAATCGATGGCCCTACAGGACACCCCACAATTCTACCCCCTTCATCAACTTCACCCTCTCAGATATTAACAATTAGATGAAGGTGGACATGGCCCCATCCCATGAAACCCCAAAATCCAATGTTAATGAAACAAACAACATCCACTAGTCCAAGATTGACTATAGTAAAACACCAAAACATCGAAAACACTAATAGACTCAGGAGATTCCAACACACTGAAGACATGATCTACCTCTTTGAGCCATCAACCTGCTTCTAACGGACCTCTAAACCTATGATAGAAAAGTGAAACATTAAAAGAATTGGAAAATGGGCATGAATCACTGGCAGAAGTATGGTCCATTTTGTTCGGTATATCCTGAACAACCTGAGGAACACAAATCCAAAACCATACTCTAGCCAAAATGTAATCAAAAGGAATACCCCTGGCTATGACAACCTGCCTAGAAACCAAATAAATACAAACACAACAAATATAATTTTTTTCAAAAGCCCCATTTTTAATTTAATTTTCAAACTTGCTTAACCCAGTGCCTTTTTTGAACTACAAAATCCTTATTTCACAATTCAAAAATACACTAATCAAGGGAAAAATAATATCAAGACACATATTATTTCAAAATATCACCCATATTATCCTATGAATAATCACTTGTGTGTCCATCCATTCACATCCACATCATCAAAAAATATATTCCCTAGACATTTTCTATACTCACAAATACACATGTGATCCACCATAAAAAATGGAAAGGGTCACATCATTCCTCTCCTCAATAAAAACCAAGAATTCAATAGTTTTCCACTCTAAACATTTTCCTCTAAAACTCATATTAAAATTCCAAACCATTTTAAGGAAATAATTTCCATTTAGAAAAAACATTAATTTTACAAATCAAACATGTACCAATCAAAAACAAGATGAATCACGGATTACACCAGCAATGGGAGTTAAAAACATGTTATTGTGCCTTACATAGTGAAATAATGGTGATCAATTCCCCAAATAATTCATAACACTATGAGGGACTTTAACTAGGTAATTGGACTCCACATGGGTCACTACTCCATGCCGGATCAAAACAAGACACTAGCCCACCTCCATTTGTCATTCCTCAATCCAAAACAAAGGTAAATGACTCAAAACTCATACTAACACTGCAAACATGAGGATTAGAATGGGATGGGGTTCATTAAACCATTATTTTATGTACCTATTGAGTCCCAATTATCCTAATCTCTAACTATCAGAGTCCCCATATAAATTTGTCATTATCTGAAACCATTTTTCCATGAACTTGCTCGAGATGACATCCGACCTGACAACAATCCCGGTCTGATACAAGCGTCAAAGGGCCTTCCTGATCCCCATGGTTTGGAAACAAGTACCATGACTGAAAACATATAATAGGGAAAGATTTCTGACCATATAAATATCCATGATCGATTAAAATATACTGAATAATCCATGATTTACATCCACAAATGAACCTCAGATAACAAATAGTTGGTCTATTCACAAGGTGCAACTAATCAAATTGATAACTAAAAAATGAAACTAAGACACCACAAATTGATCTCCATGTTTCATCTGGGACACATCAAGCCACATGACCCAGTAGATCCAAGGGATTAATAGAATCAGGAATCCAAAACAAGAAGATAGCCTGCCTAATAGATATGGTCTATCGGCACTGAGAGGTACAAGTTGGGTATGAAACAAACACGCTCCATAGGAAACCACCAATGAATCAAATAATTTTTATTTCTAGAAATAAATACTCTAATAGTAGATCAAAATAAATTAACAATTTTTTTTTCAAATTTTAATAAATATTAATAGCTTTTACATTTTGAAATATATCTCAACACTCCTTCCATTTCAAAAACAAACCACCATTTTATAAATAAAATGAAAAAAGAGATAATATGGATGTGAAAAAGTAAAGATAAAGGGTAAATAGAAAACGTGGTGCAAAAAATTAATAACAAGAATATATAAAATGTAAACATGGTATATCCTATGAATCCTTAGAATAATCCTGGATGAACTCAGTTTTAAACCACCTGACAACATATGGTGAAGCCTCAATGTTTATGACTAACGGGAAAACCTCAACTAGCCAATCCAGTGGCAAGCCCTCCTTGCATGACAAAAAATCCAAGAGGGTTCCAAGCCCTCTAATCGGGGAAGGCAATCGACATCCATCAATCCTCTAAAAGACAACCAAGAACCCATGGGGTCAATAATAGTGTATTATTTGGAGGACAACACACGCATGACTCATCTTACATGTCATCACTACACATGACTACCCAATGTTTGGACATAAATACATGATAAAATATTATTTTAAATACCTCTTATAGAGTTTTCATAACCATATATACATATACATAATTTTATGAATAATTTAATTTAATTATGATTGTGTGAAAAGGACATTTAGATTTAGAAAACCACATTTCTCACCAAATTTTTAACACACACCCCACTTTTTGATAAAAATGGAAAAACACATTATTTTTCAAATCACCCAAAAAAATTTACCGAATACATTTCTAAATCCTCGTTTAAGTAGAAACATACAACTTTTGAAACAAAAAATATGTACCCTTAAGCCAATCATTCACAAAAAACACCAAAATGATGATCCAATCTAGAATACCCTCTGAGATTTCGTTTTTTAGATTTTTAAAAATCACACAGGGGACCATATTTATTGGAAACAAAAAGCCATTTAAGAGTCACCGTTTTTGAGTGAATACTATTTTAAAAGTACCATCTTCATTTGGGGGCACGTCCATGTGTGAAAATAGTGCACCCAGGGATGTTCCAACATCCAATGGTACCCTTTAATTTCAACATAAAATACTCAAACCCATTTTCACAAAATCACCATTCTAATTCAAATGAATCCAACCATTTTAAAACCATGATAACCATTTCTAAAATAATTCAATTTATCCCACATGCCACAAGTTCCACAAAACACACATGCAAAGACAAATTACAATCCAATAATGCAACCAAAACAAAAATACGGCTAAAACATTAATCAAAAGACCAAATCATCAACTCAAATTGTACATAACATTTCAACAAACCTCAAATGTGAACATAATGTTATCCATATTACAAGGATTACATTGAATAAATGTTTTTTAATGTTTTGAATAATATAGAATTGATATAGTAATTTTAATAAGTGTATTATGGAGGTGATTTTTTTTAAAAAAAATTAATCTAAATCACTCAAACATCAACCGTTTTAAATGGAATGGAAAATCTTGCAAACACCTACTATCATGGGTGCATATGCATTTAAGCTTAAACGAGAGAGAGAAAAATACACCATAGATTATACACATTCCCTAAAACCCCATGAAAACGATTCAAAAGACAACCTTAACATCTAATGTTCATCGTATAGAAGAATTCCCCAATGAAAACCAAGAAAAAAGGAGAGGAGGGATGAATGACAGTGGAAATGGGTGGAAAACTGATGAAATTAACTTGGATCCAAGAGTGGAGTATCCATGGGGATGGGGAGTCCATGGAAAGGTCGTTATTATAAACCCCTAGTGCAACCAAATCAAAAAAGGATGAGGGGTCTGAAATTGGATAAAATTTCAGAAGGGTATAATAAGAATTTCAATTTTTAAATTTTCTAGGTTGCATGCATAGTTTGGTAAATTGTGTGCCAGCCATTTGGGATCCACTACCCATGGAAGGAAGGAGAAAAATTATATATGTCCTACTACACGACAGTGCTCTTGTTGTGTGGTAGGATTTATCTAAACCTCTACACGAAGCACGATCAGACAAACACATTTTCCACTAACATTGTGATACACATCCACCACCTGAAAAACCCACCCAAAATTTTAAAAATGATTAATATTGATTAGGCCTCAATAAAAAATCAACCAATAAGGATCCAAGATGATGTAATGAATAAATTAACAGAGTATCATTGGCCAGGGTATGATAGTTACCTTCCCCTATAGTGTGTTAATATTGTAAAAGACCATGCTATTGGGCTTTATTATTTTAGACCACAATTATGTTTTTGGGCTATGGATTTTTTATTAATATTTGATAATGTTGATCAGAGTATTTAAAAGGAATTTTTATGAAAATTAATATCAATTATAAATAAATTGATACATATGAAGTTATAAATGTCAGAGGAGGCATCATATTGAGGTGTGTATGATTCCTACGAATACAAAATTATTTATGGATCATTTTACTAAAGTTTCAAGACAATAAAAATAGATTTTTTGAGTACATCACAAGTCATTTTTACAAAAATATTATTTTAAATAGGAATCATGCATATTGACACATACGAGTCACATCATCTGTCATGATTATGTTAGAATAATTCTTACAGATCAAAAATTAATTATTATTTTTTAATTTATCAATATAATCCAATATGGATTTCATTATTTCAAATGGGTAACAAATTTTGAACTAAAATTTCAATTTTAGACATATAACATATATTATGAGATATACTGGACACACCATGTATCATATTGTTGTGTAGTTGATTAAAAACCCTAAAAAATTAAATATGGACTATTTTACTAAACTAATATTTTCATATTAATGTGTTTTCTTGTTTTGGTGTATGTCAGTTTCCTTTTGTAATAAAATTATGTTAATTGTAAATAAAAATGCACACTTCGAGTCAAACCAAATACACCATGTGTCATATTATGGTGTAACCAATCCCCAATCATCCCAAATGATTTATTCATTTTTTTCCTAAATTATAAAAAAAATATGAATGTCTTTTCTTGGTATTTATTTTTTCTATTTTCTATTTTACTAAAATGAAAATTTAACAATGAATATAATATTGAGGCATACATGTAAGATCATGTCTTGGATTTAAGTGAGAATGATTCCTGAAAGTAAAAAATGAATTATAAATCATTAAACAAAATTATTAATAAAATCTAGGTTTATTTTCTCATCTTTATATGAGTGACACTTTTTGAACAAGAATGTCATTTTTAAATTGATAATGAACAATTTGATTCATATTGGTAACTTTTGTATCATAATTTGGTTTCATGTATTAATACATGTAAAAAAGGAATATGGATAGTTTCTATAATACATAAAATATAATATGAGTGTTTTTCTCAATTTTTAGTATGTCAATGGCGTTTTATACAAAGATTAATTTCAATTTTAAATATAAAACAAGCATTGAGTCATACTAGTCATACCATGCATTAAATTGAGGTGAACATAGTTACTACACATCTAAATGAATTATGTATCATTTTCATGATGTATAAAAAAATACATATGTGTATTCTCAAATATGAGTACATCATTTTACTTTTTATGTAAATTTTCATTTTAAAATAGAAATAATACAATTGACTCATACCAGTAACATCTTGTGTCGATTTGATGTGAGAAAAGTTTTTACACCTAACAAATTTCATATTAATCATTTTAATAAATTATCAAGATAATCCATAAGTGTTTTCTTCATTTTTAGTGATTGAAAATTGTTTTACTGAAATGTGAAATTTATACTGATAACAAACACTTGAAGTCATATCAAGAGCATCTTGTATTAGATATAGGTGAAACTGATTACCCAAAATCAAATAAAATACATATATCTGATTTTACAAATGTATAAAAACAATCCACATGTATTTATTAGTTTTGACTATTTCATTGACTTTTCAACTAAAATTAATGTTAATATTTTCAAAAAATTGTGTTCATTGAGTGATTACTCTCACAATGTGTATCTGAATGGGGTTTATATGATTATTACACATCCCAGGTGAATTTTGGATCATTTTAATAAAATATAAAACAATTAAAATTTATTTTATTTATTTTGAGTGTGTTACATATATTTTTTAATAAAATTTCATTTAAAACTGGAAACATATACTTTGAGTCATATATGTAGCATCTTATATCAATTTGAATTGAGAGTGATTACTTCACATAAAAATTTACTTATGAATCATTTTCCCAAATTATAATGACTAGATGCAAAAGGTTCCTTTTTTTATTGTGAGGGGTATTTTTTTAAATTTTAAATATTAAACAGATAAAAACCACATTGATTCATTCTGAGTGCATCATGTATAATATTGAGGTGTAGATGATTCTTTCCTGTTAAAATTTTGTATGAATCATTTTTCTAAAGTTTCAAAAAAATTCAAAAATGAGTTTTCTCAGTTGTTAGTGTGTCAATTTTCTTTTTAACTAAAATTATGTCAATTATAAGTGAAAAAGGAAAACTTGGTATTATATAGGACACACCATGGATCATATTGTAGTTTTGTAGATTCTTACATATATAAAATGATTGATGTACAATTTTACTAATGTATTAAAATAGACCGAATACATTTTCTAAATTTTCATTTCATCACTATTATTATTTACTAAACTGGATTTTAAAACTGGAATCACACACCTACAGTCCTATCGGTCACATAATGTAATTTTTTGATGTCACATGTATTAATATACATGATAAATTACTTTTTATCCATTTTCATAAATCCTCTGGAAAATCTTATGTATTTTTCTCTTTTTTGGTGAGTGACAAATTTTGAACTAAAATTCCAATTTTAGTCTAACAATTAGAAGATTAATCAAACTGGGAACGTCATGTAATATGTTAAGGTATTGTTGATTCCTAATATTTAAAAATTACATATGTATAATTTATCTATAGTATGAATATAATATCAAAGTGATTTCTCAGTTTTGATAATGTGTCATATATTTTTTTTCAAAAATAAATTTCAATTTTAATTAAAAAAAGCACTTGGAGTCATACTAGTCACACAGTGTGATAGATTTTAGTCTATCTAATTACTAAATATCCCAGTTTACCAAAAAATATCCCAAATTCAATTGTTAACATAATTTTAAATGCCTTTCATTTTTCAATTTCCAACACTGCATGATGAATAAATGTTCTTTGCTGAGAATGAATTTTCTACAAACTAAAATGACTCAATATGCAGTGTTAGTAGTTTTAAAAATAATCACAATAGAAATAATGGTAATATTGATTTAAGGGAACATGATTTATTGTTGAGTCTTATTACAAATATTTGAAATAAAGATACTTCATCTCAAAATATCGTTAGAAAAAAATAATTATTAAATTATAATGATATGGAATCATACAAATAAAAGATAAAATGATAGAAAATTTAACTTAATATTTAGTATCATTTGAAATTTTCATGATGGTTTTATAAATTCTTGAACCGTTTCATTGTTTTCATTTTCTTAGTTGTATCATGGATGTCATATATCTCACATGAATGAGTATCTTCGAACAAACCATCCCAACTAAAATAAAATAATCCACCTCTATAAAAAAACAATTCGGTTGTGATTAATACTAAAAACATATTATGTAAACAATCTAAATAATATATTTATTCTTTGGAAAATTATTTTTTAGTTTAAAAATAAAAATTACCTCTATTATTAAGTGTAGGAAGCAAAATTTCTCCTCCTGAAAAATAAGTGGAGGAAGCATTAAGGAAAGTGACAATTTCCAAAATTGTAGAGCTGAAATGGTTTTGAGGGAGAAGAATTATATTGATTTTTTATTGTAGAAATTCATAAATGTTGGATATAAGTATTTTAAAATAAACAAAAAGATCATGGAATAATTAACATTAAATAGATTTGTCATTATAATTATTTTCAGTAAATTAATAAAAACATACCATAACATTACTTTTAAATCTTCCCAAGAGGGTTCATTCATTATAGTTTTTTCCCTAATGGGATTTGTAACATCATCACGTGAAATATACATTTTCTAAATAAGTAGTAAAAATTATAATTTATATTATAGTAACTTGGTAGAGAATATGTAATATTATAATGAAAACATGTTATATTAATAACACTTTTATCTTTTAATTTTAGTCACATTATTTTTTATAGGTTTTATGAATATGAATCCATTATTGGGAAAAAAAATACCCTCCTTTTGGTCCCCTATAATGTTCCAAACACTATCAACATTTGAATTGACATGAACTGATTGCGATATCCCAGTGAAAGGGACATACTTTATTGAATTTTCATCTGACATGATAGTTATTTTAGTATGTAGTAGAAAATCAAAAAAAAAATTTCATTTGATACCTAAAATAATTGTACTGCATATGATTCCATTTGGAATCGATCTCCTTTTTCCCATTCCATATTGAAATTCTTCTTCATGAAGCTCAATTCATCAACTATCAGTGCACTCCAGTTGCAAACCCATTTGAATAATAAAATAGGCACTTCAAATGTTTTATAATCCAACACTTATATAGGTATGATAAAGCCAAAATATGAAATATTTTATTAAATTTAATTTCCATCATTTTAACTAGATATTTTCACTTTTTACCAAAGGCTTAACTCCACCATTTTTCATCATATTATATACATCATATATTTTTATGGAATGTATAACTCTTTACTAAAAATAAATTGTATGGTAAAAAATTTTCAACTAGTCTAATGGATATCCATTTATGTCATTAAATTGTTAAATTCATATTTTCAAATAACTCCATCTAAATTTGATCATGGTACCATTCTATAAACTATGGATCATGTGTATTTGATACCCATCCTTTATTCCTCGACGGATTAAAATATCAAAGAATTGTTTTTATCCCTTCAATGAATGGATCAAAATCATCATTATTATGTAAAATAAAAAAATTTAATTGCTCCTGATATGTGAATGAAATTGTAAAAAAATCTTCTAAAAATTCATTATCCAGAAAGGCTGTAATTGTGATGTGACATTAAGAGATAGAGGTTGTCAACATTTGATGGGTAAATTTCTCAAAATTTGACATTATCGTCAACAATATATCATTATGAAATAAAACCTTCTATACAACTTTGATCCTTGATATACCCTTTCAAAATCTTAATATATTGTTCAGTATAGGTGCATTCATATGTAAATGACATGGCCTCATAATTGAACCACTATAACCATGTGAACCTTTTGGTGGAAATTTATTTTAAAGAATTGTGGGGGGAAGAACCTTTATAATCTACAAAATATGTATTAATATTCTTATTCATGATTGGAATCATCTTTGGGTCAATACATTACTAAATATGTATTTGGAAAAAATCAGATTTTGGTTATGTATGCCATTCATTTTTAGGAAGAATACCAATTATGAAATATGAGTCCAATGTACCCTCAAAACCAGATTTTCATGTGATTCTAGTCCCTGTGACTTCAAGTTACTCATTAAAAAATCATTCTAGATATTTTGTGAATACCCAAATATATGTTTTACACTATTAAGGAAATGAAAAATTGAAAAATTTTCCTATATGGATAGAGTGTAGGATACTATAGGAAGAAAATTCCACCCTTTTCTGATAAAAAATCACAACTCTTACATTATCCCCATTTCAATGAAATAAATGTTAGCCTTCATGCCATATTTTTTGTCTTATAACTTTTATTAACATGCCAATACCACTATCAAATGTATTTCATTCAACATGATTGATATCCATAATTTTTTTGACATAACAAAAATTACAGCATGGTAATTTAATGAAAATTGATCCCTTACTCCATCCAAATTTCACAATTTTTTTAAAAATTACTTTATTTAAAATAGAGTCAAAATTTTTCATTATCAAATAGATGATCACCTATTTGTGGAGATGGTGTTTTATATTTTTTGATATTCCCATCAAAGGATGTCTTCTAGGATCAGTATTTCTATCATGAAGGTAATAATTTATGATGTCCTAAAAACACAGTCTTTGAGGAATTATAAATCTTGATTAATTGAATTAAATAATTATAAATGGGTCAGACTAATATTCCTTATTTTTTATATCCTAATAAATTCACATTAGTAGGAATGAAATTTATTGTCCCGTACAACATGGGTCTCAATTTCTATTATTCTCTTTTATGGGAATCATACAATGTAGCACCTTTAACCCACATAAATTTCATATCATTTATCAATGGATCCAAATATTCATCAATATTATGACTAGGTTTTATTTTTGACATCTAGGAACCAACTTCGACTTAACACGTACCCTTGTCCCAATTTCCACATGACCCTTGGCTCATCTACTATATGCTAGGGGCTATTGACTAGAAGCGGAGGTGTGAAGATAAATTAGCGGGAAAACTATACACCAATTTAAGGGTACACAGTTGATGCTACCATAATATAAAATAGAAGAGGCATAATAAAACATAAATATACAATGAACAACAGATGAATAAATAGATATAGTGGAATACTGGATAACTGAATATTATAGAAAAATCCTCAAAATCAGGGTCTGATAAAAATATTCATACATGTAATAAATTTAGAAATGGAAATAGTTATTTGTCAATAGGCATATAAACTTTTTTAAAAAAAGTGAACAAAATATGAAACCTACTCCATAGAATCTCCATCATAATCCAGATCCTCTATTACCAAGAACCATCTAAGCAATATGAATCAACAACCTGAATAGGGGTGTTTTCCCCAATCCATACTTACAGTAAAATAGTCCTCTCATATGAAAAAGGAGTCTTGACTAGGGTGTGAGATATAAATCTCAGTATTCAACCAGCATTAGTGTGTATGTGTAATATGATTTGGCTCTCATAAGAAAACAATTTGCATCTAATAGCATGAAGGTAAAACAAATCTGAATAAATAATTAACCACCCACTCAGGTTCTTAAAGGACACCAGGTGGGCGTACCTACTTTATCTCGAAGATGTTATATCTGATCTTGTTATCATATTTATATATAGTATAAATGGAATGGGGAAAGAATTCCTCCCATAAATAAATGTATATACATACTATAATTGGTGTGGCGTATAAAAGAATCCCTCACATACACAAATAGATATCAAAGCTATCATGGGGTAAGAATGCCTCCATCCCATATAGTTATATCATAGAAGGAGTGGGGAAAGAATGCCTCAAACTCATACTCTTGTTTCATAATTAGAATGTGGATTGAATTCCTCCAACCCATTAACATTAATATAAACCATAATCATAACAATGGAATAACCATTCATTTCATATAAAAAAAGTCAAAACCATCTTATATCATTTTAATATAAAAAATAAAACCATATCATGAGATTCATTTATAATAAATCATAACAAGGGAAATTCTATTACATCCTATGAAACCATTCCCATAAAGACAATTCATCCTTAAGGATTAATCCATCTCATCCTATCCAAGAAATACATGTCATCCATCCCATGTGTGTAACATGAAATATCATTTCAATGCATGATGTTAAGGGAAATGTGCACATTTAAAATAATCACAATCCCATTCGGAAAATTTCATTGAAAATGGTTTAATTACTATTACGAAACATTTTTACAAACCAATTACATGTGAGACAATTACAATTACAATTAAAATCCAAGACAGAGGATAAATAGGGTCCCATGTATTTTGAACTATTTGGTCCTAAGGTCCATTTTCAATGTGGCACCTTTATGGGCGTTCATATAGAGTTAGTGTGGTCTCTAGAAATATAAATAAACCAAATTAATCTATATCAAGGAACTAGGGTCCCCTATACTGGAAGGAACCATCACATCAAGGGATTTTGACAAGGGTCGGCTCATGTCACGATTGATTAAAGATGAAATGTAAAAAACTAAAATGTGAAAATGAGTGACCACCAACTTTAGGTCCATAGACAAATAATCTATTGATATTACAAGGTTAGAAGAGATATAAGTTTCAGACAAATTCCATAATAATATACTGAATTATCATAAATCAAAATTGAATAAAATATTACATGATGATCAAAGATACTGGTAGAGATACTAGGGAGCCTTACCATAAGGTTTCTAGTGACTCTGATGGATATATTGTTGGTCATTGTATGGGGGAGATATATTATATTGGTGCTTCAAAGAGTTTATGAAAAATAAATAGGTGGATCCCACTGTTATTCTTACTGGATTTAAAGTGGAAGGACAAATTAGAACTTATGTGGGAAGAGGGGGAAATGATAATTTTTACAGAAAACATACTATGAACATTTTATGAGAATGGTTTACAGACAACACATACAACAGGTAATAAGGATCTATAAATATTATAATATAATTCGTTTCCATACAATCTATGTAGAATTGTAGGTGCCCATATCTACAACCACATGATTTATTCAAACCGTGTGTCCAGGGATGCATGATTTACACTTACATTTTAGCCTTGCTGATAACCAATTATTTCAAACCTCTATGCTCTAAAGCATTCCTATATTCTCCTTTATTCTTCCCTAGGCCCTATCATACATTTACCATGATTAATGTAATGATTAAAAAACAATTATTCATAACTTGGTCAGAATTTAGGTTGTTACAACCTCTCCTCCTTAAAGAAACTCACATTTGAATTTTCCTCCTACGGTAATTGAGGTACTGCCAACAACGAGTTCATACCAATAAGAACGTACATCAGCCTCCTACACACATGTTATCAACCAATACATGACAATGCTTCCATAACACCTTTGTTAGAGGAAAAAACATTATCATAGTGTCTTCATTCACTAATCAAATACAATTACTAGATACTCAATGAATGATGTATCCATATACAATTCAACATCATAATTCTGAAAGATGTGATATGTGTTTGGATAATATCTGAAAGGATGAGATAAATGGAATAAATCATTTATAGAACATTATTTCTAAGGATGTGTCAGCTGGTAAGCCACTAGTCCGATCAGTTTAACAACAAAAAAGGGTCCAACGAATCTCTATGATATCTTATGCTCCTTATGAACACATCCATACCTCAACATGGGGAATAATTTCTAGAATTGAAAACAATAGGCCAACATCATTTATTGGCACAATACTATTGTCTTGACTGAGCTATCAACATGTGATTTTGGCCAACTAGACATTCTCTAAAGTCCCCAGTATGAGGTGAGGCCCAATCGCAGCTTCTTTCCTAGCCTTTATCAAGAACATAGTTGAGCAACAAGGCCTTCCATACAATGCTTCATTGGGATCCATCTCAATGGTTTCTATAAATCTATTATTAAAAAAAAATTTACTTGGGGAATGTGTTTCTCCTAGGAACCCTGAATGTTGAGAATACACAGACATAGCATATTACCTATCACTCGTATTGTACGCTATGTCGGTCCATCCATCGGGTGTGATAGACTATGCTCAAAATAAAATGTGTACCCAAGGCCTTATAAAACCCCATCAAAAACCATAACGTGAGATGAGTTTCTCTGTCAAAAATTATAAAATGAGGAGCCCTACGAAGATATACTGCCTCCATGACTTAAATCCTTCCTAGATCGCCTACCAATAATTTATCTCTCACATATAAGAAGCGTGTGACATTCATTAGATGTTCAATGATAACCTAATATGTGTCTTTTCCTTGAGGTGATATGGTTAGAACAGTCATGATGTCCATTGGAACATCGTTAAATTTCAACATAGGAATGGACAATGGTTTAAGAAGCATTATTAGACACTGATTTCTCACCTTCACCATCTTATTGTAGAAATATCATGTGATGAAACATACCATTTAATGCTTTATGCAAGGCCACCAATATTGTAAACATAGATCTAGAAACATTTTGGTGATTATAGGATGAAATACCCTTGTTGAGGTGTGTAAATCATTCATCTTCTCCTCTCTGATGTCTGTTAGGACCCTAACATTCCCCCATAACAATATAGTATCATCCCCATTGACCATCCAATCAGTAGTATTATCATAATATGAGAGACATTCCAATAGGACATGTCCTTTAAAATTATATATTTTCCTCGACCTTACTCTCTCCATTAAAGTAGATGTCACTACATAAGATGATATAATAGTTAGACCATGGTCCTCTTGAACCTCAACATTCTTCTTCGATAATATGCCCATAAGTTTCCATTAATCCATAGATTCTTAAACTTCATATTTTTCATTATATCATCTCATATCAATGGCTATAATTTCCATTTCCCTGGAGTATAGGTATGATCGAAATTAAATGATATTAGTTACTCAACCCATATATACTGCCTGTTTTTCAAATACCACTTAGTAAATATTTATCGGAATATTTTTTGCCATTGAAAACCACAAAACACTCTCTGAATATATATTCAATCTAATAGTGTAAAGCATGCACAACTACTGTGACCTCATGTTCATGTGTTGGGTAATTACTCTCATGAGGCCTAAACTGATGATAACCATTTACAATGACTAGATCATTATGTATTAGAACATCTACAATACCATTACTTGACTCATCATTGTAGAAAATATAAGCCTTCCCTATCTCCAGAAGAAGCAGTATTAGAGCAGAATTAAATCTCCCATTCAACTCATAAAAGGTTGTTTCGTAAGCTTCAATCTATTTTAATTTCACTCCCTTATTTTTCAAGCTCATAAGCCCTCTTTATATTCGTGATAAATATTGAATGAGTTCACTGTAATATCCAGAATTCCCCATGAAACTCTTGATATCAAATATTTTCTTGGGATTCTTCCATGAAAATACATCTCTCACATTATTTTGTTAAACAGAAACTACTAAATTTGAGATGATATTAACATTGATGTGTACCTTATCAATCCATAACTGGAATTTACGTTCAACAACAGGGAGATCATTATCTCTCATCATATTTAGAATGATTTAATAATGGGTCTCATGGTCTTATCTGGAGCATAAATTCGTCAATTTATCTTCCACAATGGAAACCATAAAAGAATCTAGGAAATGATGGAAATCATAGTTCATAAAACACATGCATATAGAAGGTGTGTCTGTGAGATAGAAAGTAATAACCCGGATGTTATAGAGACTATACCTCCTCTAAAAACAATGTGAGGTACGTATGACGTATTGAAACACAACTAATGATAGCCTCCCCCCCAGATCTATTTTTGAAAACACCTTCTCTCCTTGCAGATGATCAAATAGGTATTCTATTCAAGGATATGGGTACCAGTTCCTAATATTCATCAAATTAAACCAATGGTAATCAAAACAAAAAGCCTATGTGTATCGTATTCGTTATTGGAATAGAGTATAGATGAACCCCAAGTAGATTTTCAAGGGAATATAAAACCTTTCATGTCTAGATACTCTGTCAGCTTCTTGAGGTCCATAATTACCTTAGGTTCCATTCTATTGGTGTAATGGTCATAAATGGTGCTTCTCATACAAGCTCAATATTACACTATACCTTTATAACTAGAGGTAAAATAGACAAGTATTATTGAAACACATTTCTAAAGCAATCTAGTATAGAGGGAAATAAATTGGTTTGTAATCGATGATCATGAAGGTAAATACTGGCATCATTTTCTATAACATTACCCTTAACCGGTTTCATGTGTCCTAATCATGTTGCACTGACATCCCATTATCTCTTATACACATGTGTATCACACTATGGTGATGTAAATTTCACCCACTATGGATTGTAGTCATTATGGTATGTCAAATGAACTAGAAAATACATCACAATGATTACATCAAATCATGTCCTGTTAATACCATATAGGATCCATACCCAAGGGTAACCTCATATCTCAAGGGGAAATTATAAAAATGTTTAATTACCTCTGAAATAACAACTAATGTTGTATCTAGAGTGATATTTCTATGATAGTACTCACTATTTAGGCCCACAACATCTATCTATGCTGGCATACCTGGGTGATGAAATCCCACAAACAGATGTCTATGTTGTGTAACATGAATGAAGCTAGCTCAAAAAATTTATCTATTTGTGTCCCTAAGTGCTTGATGAAATAAAGAAAATCCTCGGTCCCTTACACTACAACAATTAGTTCTCCATCTCATTATAATGTAACAAGATGATGCTAATGAATCTCATTAGTCAACACTTCCGTACATGGGGTAGGATTAAGTTTATTATTCATAAATAGAATCATACATAGAAATCCTTCTTGAAATTGGTTGACATCACCCAAATCAGATATACGAGGAGGATCTATAGGGGGCTCGATGGGAAGAACGATTGGTGTTTTAAGGCCCACTACCTTGAGAACCGGACCGTTGTCTCCTTCAGGGTAACCACCATGAGGATGTTCTGTTGGGATAATGATACAATTACAAATTAATTTAAAAAAAAGGACTCAAGAAATTTAGAACATTTATTTTTGGAAGATAGGATAGTTACTAAAACCTTCTATAAAAATAGATATGCCTCTCTACTAGCTTCAATGGACAGGACTAGACATTGAAACAAACCATAACATGCTATAATGATTGTGAAACAAACACTACTTACAACTGAAGAAGAATTCGAGTCCGGTCTCTATATTAGTAAATTTCAGGATGGTTGTTCTAAGGTTATAAACCATTTCCCATTTGAAAACATTCTCTTTCAAAGAATTAATGATTTTAAATCATCTTAATGATGTGATATGTCATTTTCCAGTCCATAAATGACCACACACCTTATGAAACAGAAGATGAAACACATTTGGATAAAATTTTCATATAAATTGTTCTTATCCAAGTTATTGTGTCCATTATCAAATGTTTGAGCTCACTAGAATGCTATTTGTGGATCCAAAATGGCACACACACCTTATGAATCAGATAGTGGAACCCTATAAACTGACACTACAAAATGATATAAATCCTACAAGAAGAGTTAGTAAAATAATATATATGTAACTAGTCACAGAAATATATAACATGAAATTCTAGCTGAAAATTTAAACGTGGAATAGAATAAGGCTTGATCTATTCACTTGTGCCTATCGTGATGCATGTTATAATACATAACCCTTTTTATGGAATGAAAATTAATTTTTTTTATTAAGATAGACACCACTTTTAAGGGATTTTGGGGAACGAATCATGACATCATAGACATAGAAAGCCAGAAACCAATTGTCCAAAATCCCAAAACTATAAGAAAACCACATTATAATAGAACTACCCCAACCAACATAGAAAATCATAATACCCAGCTTCAACCATCCATTGCTACTTGACTAGATGTCCCGTACAACAACACACAAACCTAGTACGGATCAAAAAAGTCAAACCCTCTCAAATATAAAATTATAAACAGAAATGGATAATTAAAAATAATTTCACTAGATGTAATAATGGGAAGCCTATTTTAGATGATATGGTTTCAGAAACCATTGATATGCGTACCATAGAGGCCAAAAAAAGTCACATCACCATAAAATTCAAACCACCAAAAATAATTCATTCCATGTTCTCAAATAGATTCACCTAAATCCCAATCACAAATAGAATAAACTCATCCGATCCAAAATAAAGTCGTTCACCATTTCCATCATACATCTATAAAACATCTCCAAATCATCATTTCCTTGACTTCTTTCCCTAGATATCCAAAGCCTACCCGAACTTCACATCCCAAAGCTCTGTTGAACCACTAATCCTAACCAACTTGGAGAGAAGGGATGGGACTTGGGGCCAGGGTAATGTTAAGGCATCAAGACCCTAGGGGAACTCGAACACTGATGAAGACAACATCTCAATTCCTTCGTTCAGCCATCCATCTAAATTGCTAAAAGATAATTTCACAAATAAAACGCTCAAACACACAAATCCTCACATCATAGATTCGTTGGATCCTATTTTGAATTTCGTAATAATTCTATACCAAAACCGATAGGCTATCAACCATTGTTGGATTGGGAACACCATACAAATGGTTTTCATTGTATGTTGGGTGGTGGTGGGAACGTTGTAGTGACTTAGGTTTGACCTCAGCATAACATCGACTCCCAGAGAAGCCACCTGCTTGGATTGGACATGAAATCACTCTCTGCTTCCATATATCCACTCTCCGAGAATCCCCGCCTTCCCCAATGGCCCACAGAACATCCCCTTTCTAGACTGTCACCTCATCGCTGGAAAAACCGCTATCTGAATTAGCCTCTTTTCACCCGCAGACCACACCAGGCACCCATTTCCATATATTTCTAGAGAAGAGCTCGACCGAGAGACCCTCAGAAGAGCTCACAACCAAGCAGTGGCGTACGATGGAAAACCACTTAATCGCCCTTGTAGAGGGGCATGGTCTGAGATACATATAAAGGTTACGAAATGTAATAATATTTGCAGTATTATCAATATTAATTAAAACACAAAACATGTGAAACACGAAATTGTGAAATATTATCAATTTTAATAGTCGAATCATTTAAAATAAGAAATAATGAACATGGTCTTTACCCCATACATGGGTTTGGGATTCCCAAACATGACATAGGAGTATGTCCCTAATCTTTTTCAATGTTCTGTCTATGGTAAAAAAAATTGTAAATAAATAATTGAAATTCCTCTAATACCACATTATGTAATCCTAAAAATTGTTATAACATATCCCATGACCAAGGAACAGTTGGCCACCTGGCGCATCTTAAAAATTATAGGGGTTGCTGACTAGTAGCAGGGGTGTGATAGTAAACCATCAGGGAGACTATACCCCCATTATAGAACACACATCAGATGAAAAATTAATATATAGTATTGAAAGCATAAGAAAAAATAATTACATAATAAATAAAAGAATCATTAGTAGATACAACAGAAGATATAATAATTTATTAATATAGAAAATGCCTCTTAGGAAATGTCTAATGCAAGCATGCATTCACGGAATTCATGTTCAAATGGAAATAGAGACCATTTAATAGGAAAGAAAACCAAAACATTCAAAATTAAACAAAATCCAAATGATGCACCATAGGATCTGTAGCCTTGGACTGATCCTCTACTCCTATGCACCATCTAAGAAATATGAATCAACAACATGAATAAGGATGTTTTCCATCATCCATACCTTTATAAAAATAGTCTTCTCAGGTGCCAATGGCTTCTCGAGTACCGTGTGAGGTAAAAATATCAATAAGACACCCCTAACGGTGGATATTTATATTCCAAGTAGGTGTAAATATTTAAATAGTGTTCGTCTAATAGAAAGAATGTAAAATAATACTGAATAAATAATTATCCTCTTCCTTATGTTCCTAATGGATGCCTAGAGTGTCTGCCTACTTCATCATAAAGCTAGTGTGCCTGATCAATTTATCATATATATATAGTATAACTGGAATGAGGTAAAAATACGTACCATACATTCTTGTATATAGAGAATATTATTTCTGTAGAGTAATAATTACCCCCACCCAAAGACATATATACATTGTAACTGGCATGAGGTAAGAATGCCTCCTGTCCATTCACTTTTATCATAGCTGGCTAGGGGTTAAAATGAATTCCACCAATACTATTATATCATAGCTGGCATGGAATAAGAATTCTCCTGCCCATTCAAATTCATATATCCCATAATCATAGTAGTGGGATAATCATTAATATCATATATAACATAAGAAAAAAAACTTCTTATATCATTTCAATTTAAACAAAAAAGATATCTCATGCAATTCCTTCACAATAAAACATAACAATAGAATGACTATTAAATCCCTTGAAATCATTCCATTCAATACAATTCATCCTTAGGGTTTAATCCATGTCATCCTATCCAACATATAAAAGTATACCATTCTATGTGCCTAACACAGTATATCATTTCAAGGTATAGTGTCTATTCCAAAGTGTCAAGGTGAAAACTCACATGCCGATTTGGACGAATTCATTGGAAATGGTTTATAAACTATTGTTAAACCATGGTAAACATCAATTACACATAAGAAAATTTTAATATCAAATAAAATCGATGCAAAAGGCTAAATTGGATCCCATGTATTTTGAACAATTTGGCCCAAAAACCCATAATCATGTTTGTACCAAATATAGGGGTCCATATAGAGTAAGGGTAGTCTCTAAACCCCTAAATGAAACCATATTCATATATATCAACTCCCTATAGTCATTAAGACATGATGGAACAAACACATCATGGGATTTCAGTAATGGTTGGATCAGGGAATGAAATACTAAATATGAAATAGTCATAACTCAAATGGAAAACTCTGTGACCACATACCTTAGGGACATAGATAAGAAATTGTTTGATATTGAAAGAATAATTAAAGATAGTTAGAAGAGATATGATTTTCATTCCAACACACTAAAAATAAGGTTAATGAGCCTGCATCTAAATAGCATAAATTATGGTAAGATTAATAGAGATAGTAGTGGAGATAAAAGAGAGAATCACCATAGTTTTCCAATCAATGGCTTCTATTTATTTAATATTGGTTGCCGAATAGAGGAGATATATTAGATTTATTCTTTAGAGGGTCTAACATAAAAGAATAGGAGAAGACCTCTATTCTATCCATTGGAATCAATGATGAAAAAGAATTTAGAACATAGGTGGGAAGAGGTTCAAATAGTAATTTATCTCCAAAACACTCTGGGCACAGTTTATGTGCACAATTTATAGACCGTGTGAAAGCTGTTCTTGAAGGATATTTCCCCTTTTTGAAAAAGGCCACTCGACTATGCACCTTGTCTGTAGGGTTGAAAACAAACTATTTAGACTTGAAATTGACCTTGTCTACTGCCACACAGATTACACTAATTATGTGGCTAAACCTCCAACCCGTTTTTTAGAACCTCATAGATCAGAACCAACCCAAGATACCCCATGGGCCTTCACTTATCCATATCATTCCTCTATAATATTTAATGTAAATATTAAAAATAAAAAACCAATGATCCATACATTGGTCTAAATTTGGGTGATTATAGCTTTGGTCCAGATTTAAGGAAGGACATAATAATGTATTTTCAGTTTAGGAATAACCATGGTAGAATGTTGTAATTTACAAACAAGACAGGGGTATACACTATGATTACTACTCTTTACACAATAATGATTTATTCTGTCTCATGATAATTCAAGAATAAGTTTTCTCTGATTATTTCCAAATTTATGAAACACATACTAAATTTTACTCCACAAAAGATAATCTTCATGATGATGTAATTTCCCATCAATAATTCCTGTATCAACATTCCATTTAAATTTTATCAAGATTTCCTGACATCCATATAGTATAATATAACATTGAATGATAGGAATGTATCATACACCATTCAATTTACATTGTTTTATTTTCATGTATCAATCTAAACCACCCTTAATGGAATTTTAGGAGTGATTTACGGTCCTTTTGAAACTATATTCAACCATTTTAACATGAAATTATTTTATAGAAATAAAAACCATTGAATATAGGATTCATCTAGTGTCCTATGTTGGATATGGAAGTTAATTTTATTCTAAAATATAATAAATCAAGAGAATATTTAGTTCTATAAATATATTGTTTCCCCATCTTTTGGTAGAATTCAAATTATATAACACCAATATAGGTGAAATGGATTATTTAGTTTAACTGGTATAAATAGGTCTCTTTTCCATTAAATTTAACTTCACAAAAAACTATGGGAAATTACAAATTTCATGTTCAAATTTCATTTTAATTTCTTACTTGCTATCCAAATTACTATTTACAAAGGTATTACTATCAAATGACCCATAAACAAAAGTATTATCCCAATTTCATTTCATAGTTTGTTTTTCCCCATTTTTGGTTCAATATTATTAGGTCTAATATATTTTGTGACAAATAAAATGTTCATTCAACTCTCCTATACTAATTTTTTAAGAATAACAAAAACAAAAAATGGGAAAAATATTTGAGAAGGGTTGTATACATTTTCTATTGAAAACATTATAATAATTAACTCCATCTTCATAATCTTCTATCAAACGATTATCATGAATACATTTTTTATTCATATCCATCCTATAACTTTTGTTAATTATTAATTTAATAAAATAAATAAAAAAATATACATAAGATATTAATTATCAATGTTGAAAGTTATTCTTAATTACAATATGGGAAAATCATCATTTGATTGTTCGAATAAGTTTAAATGTGATTTAAGGAAATGGATAATTGAACTTTAGAAAATCATTTCTCCAATGCAGTAGGTGTAATCCTATTAATTCATCAAATGGTAAATGTTATAGAATCTATAATACTCAAGATAATAATCTACCAATAAATTATTAATTCATTTTGATTCTTGAGACATATCCTCTATATCTTGTGCCAATGAACCATTGTTTCTTGAACTACTCTAAGATGTAGTCATATAGGGGAGGACTACAGCTCAAAGTTTTTTAAGACATATAAAAGTGATGGAAGTGAGTCTCAATAAAATATAGCAATAATAAGAATTTGGGAAATTAAAATGATGAAGATGGAATTTATACATTAGTGTGTTCTCATAATGGGATAATGCTTCCAAATTCATATAATTAAACCATTTTCATTAGTTATTAACTTATGGACTATTGAAGGTGATATGAGGGGGAAATTCACATTATTTTCTATGATTCTAATGTTCTAGATAGGGAAATTTTATGACATATGAATCTTTGTGGCCTCTATGAATTCTATATTTATATAAGGAACTCCAAATTTTATACTTTCAGTCCCATAAATAAGACATGTCCTGACTCTATAAAAATGAGCAATCAGGTAATTCTTTAAATCCTTAAAAAATGAAAATATAACATAGATAATTTTGATGTATTATGAAATCCGATTTTGGTAAACATGAAAAATAAAATCTCATTAAAAATCCTAGATGATATTAAAATTTATTAATAAAAAAATTTAATAAATAAAGAGTTATTTAATATTTATCAATGTTAATAAATTATTACAATGTGTTAATCCAATACATGTTTTAAAAAATTTCAAATATATAAAATTATCATCTAATAATTATTCTAATGTATATATAATTTTATAACCTCTACTAAATTTTTTTGTAACAATCGATGTAACAACCTAAGGAATTGTTACATGTAGTATTAAAGGTATATATATCATCATTGATCTCTATAAAATCTATGAAAAATACCATTCACCTTAATAAATAATATTTTATTAATGACAATACATATAGGTTGTTTAAATACTCTAAGGATCTGGAATATTCCTCTTTATAAAAATACCCATGAGGAATAATATATAATATTAAAATTAATCATTACTCAAAAAAATAAATAAATCAATTCAAATAAATAAAAAATATTAAAACTCATTCAAATTATAATGTGTCCATATTAAATTATCAGTATATAAAAAATAATACATATTTAAATAGTATAAAATGATTCATATATAATATTGGTAAATTCAAAAACATCCCATGTGGTGACTGTGGACATACTTTGGTTACAACCGCCTATAAGCATGGTGAAAAGTTCATGTGTTTATAACCAACCATAGACCCACAACTATCCAACATTATTGTACTCCCATGTGGATTTTGATATAATTGGGGAACCATACAATCAAATTGGGACTAAATTTTAATTATCTCTCATCCCTAACTAAGAGGCATATGATCACTATTATGATAACAATATTTTCTATGGTCTCTTTTTCATAAATCATATCAATCCTCAAACTACACTAGAAAAACATGTTTATTAAAAAATTCTTCCAGCACCGATCAATAAAGTCTCTATATTTAATAGAAAAAATATTACCTCATCAAAACTAATACAAAAATCTTCCATAGATGGTGAAATATTTTCATAAAAACCATTTCATGGTACCAACAATGCCATAACACTTGATACTAATACAAATTTTAAATGAAAAAACTCATTCATTCAATATTATTCTAAATAAATATTGGGAATAAATGTAATTTTAAAAAGATACAAACATTCCTCAATGTCATGAGTAAAAAATGCATTAATTATCTCATTTGATGTCATTTATGAAACCAAAGAGAAAATCTATCATTTTATTTATGTAATAAATTCTATATATACTTCACATGACTACATGATTTCATATATTAATGATATTATATGTTCACACAAACACACACACACATATATATTTATATTTAGATTTAAAAATTAACATACATATATATACATGGATGGTCATATCAGAAAGAATGAAAAAAATAAAGAGATAAAATTTATTAAAGTTAACATAAAATAGAAATCTTGATGTAATACCAATGGTGCCTCAAAATATAAAAAACCAAAACAAACACTAAATGAAATGAATTTATATTTTTTAACTAAAATCCCTGGAAAGAGTTTTCATAAATGGGTTTTGTGATTTATTTTATTGAATGATGTTTAAGTCATTTAAACATAATACTCTAAAAGGATGAAATTAACGAGTGAAATTCTTCAAATTCTATAATAATGCATGAAAACACCGTAAAAGGTTCAATGAAAACCAAAAATAATAGAAACCCAAATTATATATTATATCATGAAGGGAAATAATTGATTAATAATGAATTGAAATAGATAATGAACAAAAAACATAAATAGATAACAGAAAACATGCAATCAACGAGTGGGGTTGGGGAGAAAATAATATACATTGGAATGGGGATTTGAATCATCTGAGAAAAAGAAGAGATATCGCCAATCCTTGGATTCAATTGATCCTTGGATTCATTCGACCCTTGAATCATTCGATCCTTGGATTTGGGCTTTGGAATTATTTTAGCCTTTGATCAATCCTTGATTAGAGTTTGGATTCGATAAGGAGTACTGGCAACAGTAGGTGGCTTCATCGGAATGCAAATGATATGGAATCAGGTTAACAACTGATTAGGGTTATTTAAATATATCAGTGAATCATTTATTAGTGCTGGAAAAAACAACTAATAAAGAACCCATTTATCAAAGGTAAATTAATATTTGTTGATAAAATGGATTTTATCAGTGCTTTTTTAGAACAGATAAAGGATTTATAAATGTATTTATTAAAAAATATTGTCAATATATATATATATAATAAACACATATAAACAGAAATAATGGTAATATATATATTATAATTTTATAATTATTGAAATACATAATTATATAAATACTTTTCTAAAATAATATTTATATATATCTAGATTAATATCATTATATATATATTTAATAAAAATATATTAATAAAAATATATTCAATTTATTCAATTTATATATATTTTTTTTAATTTATTTATTATATAAATATAATTTTTTATTTATTTATAATTATATAATTTTTATTTTTAATTTTTATTATTTATATATAATTATATATTAATTAAAGTATAAAAATAGAAAATATACATTAAAAAAATTTACAAATATTTTATTAAAATTATTATTGAAAGTATAATCTTAAGTGCATTCGTGGTGAAAAATAATGAAATTGAATAATTAAAAATATGTACACATTTACAATAATTGAAAACCGATATGTTTAATAAATTAAATATAAATTATGAAAAACATATTGATAAATATTCAAATAAATATTAGCATATATTGAAAATATTAAAACGTAGTAAATAAATACATTTAAATAATATATATAAATTTTTTAAATTACATAAAAATATAAAAAAAATTAAAAATTGAAAAATAAATAACATAAAAAATAAATTAATACTTAAATGTAATAAAATTTAAAACATGTAACTAAAATTTACTAATTATTGAAATAATATATTAAAAGTATCATTTTATAAAGAATTCTAAAATTCATACAATAATTTAAAATAATTTAAATAAATAATAAGTGTTTGTGTTTCTATATAAAATTTCATTAATTATGTAAATATTTGGGTGTGTGTGTTATATATATAAATGAATTAAATGTGTATATGAATGTGAAATAAATATAGCACACATGTGATATATGTTAAATTGAAAAATCAAGAAACATTCAATTATGTCATTAAATCTAGGTAATTAGTTAGTATTTTTAAATAATATTACTTTTCAATTACAATCCACTATTCACTAAATATATGAATTATTTAATATAAATAATAAGTATTTCATATTTAATAAATCATATTTAGAAAATATTATATATAGTCTCATATGACTATATTTAAAATATAATGTTTGTAAATATTTACATTCTATATATATGTGTCAAATTTTATCAATTTTATTAATAATTCATTAAAAAATAAAATGTTTAATATTTTTCTTAATTTACTAATTTTTTAATTTTTATCTTTTTAATTAATATATTTTAAATATTTAAATATTTAATATGTACAACTTATTAGTATTTATAATTTATATACAGTATATAAAATTTATTCATTTTTATTACGAATTGTTTATTTGATCAATCTTATTATTTTTACTAATAAACTTAATTTTAATTTTAATTTATGTTATTATTTTATTATATTTAGGAAATTTATGAGCATTATAAACAAAGAACATAAAAAAGGGTACTGATTATCAGCACTAATAGATGTTACCCATCAGCAGTGAAAAAAAATTAATAAAGGGAACCTTTATCTGTGGTTGTCTATAGAATTAATAAAGGCAGCCAATCCAAAAGGCCACTTTGTAGTAGTACAATGAAATGAAATGTAATTCATTTTAATAAACATCACAAATGATAAAATCATTAAATAAAAGGAATCATAATATGATCTTTATGAAGTGAAGAAAAAATTATTGTTGTGATGTAATCTATGAATTAAAATACAATTTCATGTTGTTTATGGAAATAATGATGTGGTTATATCGGGAATTAATATAGATACACTAAAACTATTGTGTTTAATAGTTTTTATATTATTGTTGATATTAATTACATGATTATGTATTCTATGTAATTATTTGATAAGAAAACTCTCATGTCCTGTAGAAGTATTAAAGGAATATATATTTAGATAGGATTAAATTATCATAAATGATGAAAGGGAATTAATTGGATACTAATGATTAAAAGCTATTATGATAATGGAAAATAAAAAAAGATCATATGATAAATACCATGTGTTTTATTTTTGAGAATCAAATGAGATTATGGAACAATGATGTGGGGGTCTTTCTATATTGTAAATATAGAGAATATATTTGGGTGATTTTTTGATGAATAAATTAAAAAAGAAAAATACTGAGGTGACCAAAAGAAGAGAACTGAATACAACATTCTCAAAGGGGAAGACTCGTTTTGTATCAATTAATTAGAGCACAAATCTATTCAGTAGTATAATATCCTATATTTTTAATAATAATAAGTTGAAAAAGTAACCAAACATGTCCCACATTATGAAACAATTATTTCCTCATTGGTATTGAAGAAGAAGAGAATGAAGAAAAATGAAGAATATGAACTGAGGTAGAGACCAACATGTACAACTTTTTTTCTATTTCTATTTTTAGAAATTCAGATTTAGGTAGTATTAGTTTACCAATATCTAAGGAGGATTATGAGTTATGTAAGATTAGTGATCCATATTCTATGTAAATAATGTTTTCAGGTTATTTTGAAAGGAAATTAGTTTATGAAAATTTATAGATCGTAAGCAGGTAGATGAAGAGTCTGATTGAGAAGGATCAGAGCAAATCCACTAATGTAGCTTCATCCTTTTTTGATTTTTATTCTTCATTAAATGTTCTTAATGACTGTTTTAAAAAGAACAATAAAGTATAATGAAGTAATAACAAGAAGGTTTAAAAGTGTATTCACGTGAAAGGTGATGGATAGAGGATGGCACAATTACAGAACGCTTATATTGATAATTTATATTAGTGTAAAATCAATTTTGTAGACTGGACATGGGAAAATGATAGTGTAGATTTCAAAATTATAGTTGAACCTTGTATTTTTTTTATGTTTTCATTTTCATACTTCATTTCATGATGTAATATATAATATGATAAACATAATATGATACATTTTTATCCAAATAGGTAAAGTAACTTTGAATACTCGGAAGTGTCTTAAAAAGGGGAAAATTTCACGTTCAAAATAATTCAGTAAAATATATAACCCTAATTAACCCCCAGGTGAACGAAAATACTACTAACCCTTCAATAATTACTATGAAAATTATAATGACTTCACTCTAGTAATATATAATGTCTTAATATAATATTCCAATATTCAATACTAATGTTTCTCAGAAATTCCACTATAAAAACTTTTTGATATACATAACCATTAAAAATAAAGGTGGTTGTCTCACTTGATTCAAAATAACAATAACATTATAAATTTCTATAACTAAAAACATTTTTCCATTCATCTTGTTAAGGATGTTAGAATAAAACAGATTTAAATAACCAAATGATAATTAATTAGTTCCATGCATATCCAAATAAGTACATTATTTGGTACTAACTATTACGTCCCATAATATTGATTAGAATAGATAATATTGGGTTATGTAAAAAAACATCCCATATACATATTATTACATAATTTTTCACATAAATAACCAAAAAAATGTACCCATAAATATAGATTTTCTCCATTTTTTGGAGAGTAGGAACATCATAAATCATTTCAAAATAAATAATATTCAATTTTATTTCAATATTCATAATCTTCTCCTAGATCTCACCATAATTGTCTTTTATCATATGATTATTTTAGAACATATATAAAAACATAGTGATCCATGAAGCGTAGTAAGGGTGTAAATATGATATATATTATGGGAGATAACATTATATTCAATAATCATTCCATGTAATAATAATATAAGGACCATAAAGATTTATAAAGAAGTAAGGAACAATTATCAAAATAATATTATTATTGTGAACATCAGAGTCAAAAAATGTATAAAAACAAAAGAAATATAATCATAAACATATGTCAAGACTCACCAAAATGATATAATAACAATTTTGGAAAATAAAACTACATAACTACCATTTATATGATTTTTAAAAAACCTAAAAAAATTCTCATTCAAAACATTGTGGAAAATTCTAACCACATTATGAATACAAATAATGATCTCCTGAGATATAATAAAATATAAAATTGATTAGGGGGTTTTATAATTATGTGATCACATATTTTCATAATATATAATGAATATGTATAACATATATAAAATAAACCTTCATGAATCATAATCATGAAATAAACAGATGCTAAATAAATGGGTAACAAAATAAGTCCATGAATAACTACCCATTGGGGGATTATGTTTTTCCTAGGAAAATAAGGTATTAATGATTCATGTTCATTAATTAACAAATATAGTATAATTTTTCATGAGAATATACATCAATGTTAAGGATCAATAATAATTAAACATAAACTATAATTCATGAAATCAAACTTTAATGTAGAAATTTTATGAGAAGGGAAAATTATTCCTTAAGGTGGATTAGAGGTGAGTTAAAATATTTCCATAAAAAAATATAAGTTAAAATAAGGAGGCTATTAATAAATTTTATAGAGAATGTAATATTTTTGGGATAGATATATCACAATAATAAATTAGTGATTCAGATATAGAAGCAATAAAATCTTCCCTTATATGATATATAATGATTTACTTAAGGATAATATAAAAAAAGAAATCATAATAGAATTAATATCCATATAAAATTAAATAAGGATGAAGAATAAATTACATAATTTATGATTATTATAAATTTATAACTAGGAAGAGGGGCAGATAAAGAATGTGAAAGAAATTATATTCAAAAAAGGGAAAAACATAAAAAATGGGAAGGAACCCCTACCTAGAGTACTCACATTCATTGGACACGCCATTAAAATCCTAATTATTAATTATTAAATAATTAATTAAATGATTAAAACCCATTTTAATATTACCTTCATATAATATAAAAAAAAGTTATCATTTTTTATTTAATTATGGACAAAATGTGTTTTGGGCGTAACTTTTTCAACATAGTTTAGTTCATGGATCCAAAAACGATTTGATGTAGTGGTAAAAATAAAATTTCATCATATAATGTTTCCATAATCTTTATAATTGTATTTTAAATATTTGTTATATCATTCCAAAAAAATTTCAATTTCAATAAATTGGTAGATATGTATAATTCTAGTAATCTCCCACACAAATCATGATTTCAGTAGTTAAATATTACAATAATTGTTTACAATTAACAATATTATTATCAGGGATATTTTATTGATAAATAATATTATAATTTAAGTTATTTAATAATTATTTTAGATTAAATCTTAAAATCAAGATTCAATAATATCCATTAATGAAATAATTGAAAAGTATAAAAACAACGTTCACATAGATAGAATAAAACTACCTCAGGAAGAACTTTTTAATAATATTTTTAAAAGATGTTGTAAACAAGTTGAACATAGACTTATATAAAAATAAAAATATATTAAAACATCGAATATATGATATATGATACTGCTAATTTCATTTCATAGAATGAGTATGGGGATAATTGATATGGAAAATGGGGTTTTGAGACCCTTACCTCACACATTGAGTTTCCTCATTTTGATTGATCATATGTACTTTTTAAAGAGGGCCTATTGGTCACAAAATGTTCCTAAGGATGTGGATAGAAAATTGTAGATGTGTATTTAGATTGATATTTAGAAAGGGAAGGTGTTTCGGATGTGTGGGGAACAAGGTAGGATATGGGTATTTATATAACCAAGCGGAGAGTTATTGTAAGAATAAAGTGTTAATTATTTTATTATTTAGGACAAACACAAAGAATATTATAAAATCATAAGATTTTATTGATTTAGTAACTAATTTTCCTTTAAATTAAAATCCATAAAAAACTATTTTAGTTTTTAAAATACTACATTAATGGTAAGGAATCAATTTTTTTAGAATAAATTATAACATAGCATATGAAATTTCTAATGTATCCTTATAAATTAAACATCTTACTTGAATTAAATTATCGTTATGCTTAATAAAATTTTGAGATAGTAATTTTATATTAACATGAACACATATTTACATATGATGATGTCATAAAACATACAATATTCATAAAAACTGTATTTTTTTCTATTCACCAAAAATAATATTTTTTAAATAGATATCCAAATTACACTGTAATATATTTTTTAAATTATTATTCAAAAAATAAATATTATTTTATCAAATTATAATTTTCAATTTTTTAAATTTAGTATTTTAATTAACACATATAATTTATCAAATGATAATTCAATTTCAAATAAATATTGTTACTTTAATAAGGAGTGAATAAATATTTTTATCAACCAAAATTATTATATAATTTTTTTATTAATATATTTCTCTTAGAATTGATAATATTAAAAAATATATAATTCCATTTTAACATTCATTTTAATATATTACTAAATAATTTAAAACATACAGTATTAAAAAAGGAAAAAAAATTCTTTTTAGTTGTAAGATTGGATAATTAAATTTTTAGATCAATAATATTACTATTTAATTATATTTTTCAGATATATGATTAAATCACAATAAATTATATATTAGGATTACTTAATCAATAATGGGTGATATTCACATGTTACATAGTGAACTTTACAATATATGTATATCACAAATGAATAGTGGGCTTCTTTTAGTACCAATATTATAATCTATGATTGGATTATAATTTACACATATATAATATATGAATTAGCTTTGATTCTCTCACACGGTGTCCTTGAGTCGAATCTTTTTTGATTGTATTAAACATGGTTTATAGGTCTATTGAATTAGTTTAATGGATCCTCCATTTCATAGTAATGGATTTGATACATTAGATATGGGTGATGTATTTATTATTATAGGAGGATTATCAATAATGAATACATAATGGGATATGATCCCCACTATTGGTAAAAGTGAATACAAGATAGAAATAATGGTTAATATCATTAGTTTAGTGGAAATATTTATGTATTCCCTTTTCTGACCCTGATACATTTTATCAATCAGTGAAGGCATTAAAACACCTTCTACATCTGAAAACTATCCTGATAAAATGAATGACTAAAACTCCATTTTAATATCCAGAAATGTTGAAATAATTCAATTGATTATTAACTCATTATAAATAATATTTCTCTAGGAAATATTGAAGATTTAGGGTATCAATACGGCTTTTTTGGAATGTTGTTTTGGGTTTTTCGATGCACATTTTATTTTTTAGGGTATATTGGGAATTATGTAGGGTTTTTATACTATATAATATCATAGTATTCCCCTAAAACGAATCAGTGGTATCACACCACTATATTTTAAGGATAATATCAGTTCTATTTATTTTGTTTTCTTTGCAATTCATATTATAATTGATATCTAATAATATCAAAATATATAATATAAATAATTTATTAATGTTTGTTCGGTCACATCATATTACTATAAGATATTATAAGGTAAGATATAAGCATGACCTAATAATTTTTTCTGATCCTTATCTTATAAAATATGAAATTATATTATATAAATGGATTTAGGGATTCTAAATAATAAATGATCGTAGCATAATGAAACAAATAACACTGAATATTAAATTATATGGGGGAATTAAGATTCATCAAGTCATATTGAATGACACCAATCTTATCATATATATATATTATTATCTTAAAATATTAAATAAACATAGAATCTACCTTTTAACAATATTAAACAAATTTTATGACTAAAATTTTTATTAGGATTCATAAAACATGAGTGTAAAAAATTGAAATCATTATACTTAGATAAATTTGGTTAAAAATTGTAAATAGTTTATAAATTATAAACCCTGAAATTCTATGAGCCAGGAGAATACCAGTTCCCATAAGATTAAAAATGAAAAATTTAAACAGTACAAACCACTCAGGAAAGGGGAGCTTTAAACAACCTTGTAAACATAGTACCAATTCTATCATTGTCAACTATATCATTGCAATAATCAGTAATAACGAAGGACCAGCTAGAGCTCACCTCCATGATTTCTCATTTTGAGTGTGCATTCGACCCGTGATTTTATTCTTTGTATACATGAGAAAACTCAATGTAAATTAGCTTAGAAATATTTAAATATCCTATCCATGCAAGGAGAATCCTCCATGGGACATTCCTAGACCACTCTTTGAGGATCTGCATAGTAATAGAAGAGTCTGATTATATCCAAATCTTCCTCCATCCATAGCAAGTAGCATACCTTATTTCCTTAATCAGAGCCCATAGCTCCGCCTCAAGAGCATGACCATTTCCAATGTAATGAAAGAAACATCCCTTTACAAAACCTCTGTAGGTCATGAAGACTCTACCACATTCAGCTGGTCCCGGCAAGCCAGAGGATGCCCCATCCACATTCAACTTTATATAATCATTTATTGGGGGATCCACCTAATATATTTCAGCACCTTAGGCTTCCCCTCCCTACCACTAACACCTACTGTTCTCAATAATAGGAAATCAGACATATTATTGTTCTTAGAGCTAGACTGTTTCACCAAAGCAAGTTTAATGCTTCGGTGAATCTCAATCATCCCATCCTTGAAGGAGGGGCTGACGCCATTGAATGATATATTGTTCCGGGCCTTACAAATATAAGATATAATAGAAACTACAGCAACAATGAGCAAGGAGTAAACCTGCTCACTATTTTATCCATTCATTACAAAATTGAATAGGGTGCCAACTGAATTAAAGAACAATTGACACTGAAAAATATCCATTAAATACCTCAAGAACTGAGCAGCAAAGGAGATGTTGATGAAAATATGATCAGTAGATTCATCCGTTTCTAGACAGAAATATCATAATGGGGCCATATTCAAACCTTTTCTTTGAAGGGCAGATTGGATTGGAATCCTGCTTTTCTAGATACACCATATAAGAAGAGAATCAGCTTGAAGGATGAAAGCCTTCCTAACCTCCATCAACCAAGAAGGAGTTAGATGTGCATTCCAACACTGCATGGTATAAGACCGTCGACTGGAGAATAAACCAGTCCTAGAAGGTTCCCGAATCAGGGTGTCCTGATCCATATATTCAAAAGAAGAGATTTCAATTTGACGATTAGCATGAATTACTGCTAGAGCCTATGCATTTCCCCATAAATCAGATACATTAGGGTTCCTCAAAGATATAATAATGGTAGTTGTATAATCATTTGGACAAGACAATCAAAGTGTTTTCTAGCAATTCAGCTGGGAGATGGAATAGACCAGCCATTTAGAATGTGACCTAAGATCATTATAAGTGTCCCTGATTGATGCCGAGACAGAGGATCTTAGATACACCATCTAACTCCTATGTAACCTATCAACAAATATGTTAGAAAGTGTCTCCAAGGCAAATTCTATACCAGCAAGGAGTATCTATGTAAATTTTTGGAGCAAAGCATCATTAAGAACCCCGACATCCTTGACTCCCATTCCACCATTTGAGAGAGGCTTGATATAGTCCTTCCATTTAACAGTAACCAATTTCTAAATTATATATTATAGGTATAATGGAATAATATTTTTCATGTATATATTAAACATTAAATATACTTATTTATTTCTCATTTTTTGTATGATTAAATTTTTAATTTATTTTTTAATTTTATTTAATATTAACGTTTTTTAAATTGTCAAAGTATTATAAATATTTTATATCCATAAATTTAAAATTAAATATTTAATCTATATGATAAATCCCTATATATATTTCTATCTATGTTTATATAAGATTTATCTTATATATAGTATAACCATAGATCTTTACGGTAGTTATTTTCATAAGAATGGTTTTTCAATAATGTTTTTCCATATTTGGATTTAGAGATATCAAGAATTAAATTTTACCATTAGTGAATTATCCCTAGGGAGAGGTGAATGGTCCCAAACTACCCACGATTCCAACGTATTATTCCTTGTCCAATAAATTCTAGTGGATTGATATCATTCTCTCCAGGATTACCCTTGAGGAATTTCAAAATCGTATTTATCTCTAACACATTAAATTACATGTTCATGAGTCTTATTCCAATGATGCATTCAAAAATTTATAAGGATTTTAAATTCTATTTTGGGATGAGTAACACAATAATTTGTGTTATGAATAGAGTTACACAATAATGGGTCACAGATGAATTAATTTATATGGATGGAATAAGGTTTTCGAAAATAATTTTTTTAAACTATATGTATAAAAATGAATAAAAAATGAGATATTAATGATTATATGAGATGAAAAAAGTTTAATATGAATAATATATATTTTAATATAGAGATAGTATAAAAATGAATACCCCTAAATACTAATTTTTATATTCATTCTCAGTTATTAATAACAAAGAACCAAATCATTCCACTTGGTAGATTGTGCCAAAGTTGTGTTCCTATGAATTATCTGCTATAATAACTTGGGATAGCTTATTCTTATCATATTATTATGTGTAACTTTGTGGGGAATCCCAAATAAATAGAAAACAATAAGAATAATGTTGATTTTATTTATATGATGAATATGAGAAAAGAATTTTCAACTGAATTATTAAAGAATCATTGGTATTTTGATCAGGATGATTCATTCACTATATAAAATAATGGAGATGAGAGAAAAAGAACCCATTTCATAGTGAAATATGGATTGTAGATCACAAAACAGATTTGACATAAGTGGTTATTGTTATAGTTCTCACCAAATTCTTGTTTAATGATCACAAACACTCTTTAATATTTTTAACAATTTCCTTTAGGATATTTATTTTTGAAATATAGTGAAATATTATTTTACTCTTTTATGAACATTTATGTATTTGTATAGGTGTTGATTTATTATAGTTTTACTCTTGGAGTGACATTCCAGGATACTTAGATGGATATTCATTAAATTGGTGGAGCCACTTCATTGTTTTTTATGAAAAAACATCATTAAACCCACACATGGTTCTTGGAATATTATTTGAAAATGACATTTTTTTAATGACCCCTAGGTCATAGAAGAGATGGATGATAGGGGAATAACTATCCAACACGTTCATAGGTTGGTAACCACACCCAAGGTCTTGGGTGTCTTGATGGCCAAAATGGCTATAAAGTTTTCACCGTCCTATTTTCAATGTTGTATTGATAGGTGTCACTATATTTAATGTTCTATATGATCATTAATCTATATCTACAACATATTTAATACCCTCCCCAAATTCCAAAATAATTCTAAAGGATATTATGACTCTAAATAGTGATCTCTTAGAGTCTTTTTTCACCACAATATATTCTTCTCATTCAATCAACATTGCCTATGTGCTATGATCGACATTTCTCTCTAATGTTTTCTCTTTTTCTAAATACCCACATATCCATTATAGTGTGTGATAATATTTTAATATCTTCTCAATCTCATTATTTTACCTTTATCTCTTATTAGTACATCATATTGTTTTGAGATAAGTGATACTAAATTAAAACAATATTTCCTCAATTAAATTAATTATCTATTCCTAATTATTCAATTACCAGTGATCACTTCCTTTTAATTTAGGGACATAGGTGTTCATTCCATAACCAATAATAAAAAATAGAATTTTCTCTGGGGGGTTTCTAGTTATACCCATGATAAATCTACTATTAATTATAATTCTATTTTCATGTCACTACCAAAAAAATAATGGAGTTCGTTATATTTATATTGTTCCACGAAGGGGACTAATAAATTATGTGCCCAAGTTATTGAGTTGGTATATTTAAGGGATATTTTTGAGAAATTTTCTGACCACATTACCAAGTAATTCCCCTTTATTAATTTCCACATTTTTATTTATTTGTCCCATACATTCTTTCAATTAATAAATTGTTTAATATTACTTTTTTATTTCTGAATCACTATTTCATTTATTTTTCCTAATTTATGTAAATATATAATTATATCATTTTACATTAAAATTTTATTTATAGATCTCTCAGAACGACCTTAAATATCTTTAATATATAATAAATATTTTTTTGGACATTTATAATTTAGTTATTTAAATTAATTTTTATGGAACTTTACCTCCCATTTTATTTTACATCACTAAAAAATATATTCAATATAAAGAGAGTATTTAATTAATTTTTATTTCAAATTCATTCAATTATAATTTTAATTTAAAATTATATCAATTATTTTCAAGGAATATTTATTTTCATATGGTGTTTTTCAAACACCCAAGGCAAAATCGAAGGACAGACTATGGGTCATGCAATTTTTTTATTGTATTAATTGTGATTATTGAAAAAGATTCATGTCATAATTTTATAGATGTATTCATTATCCTATATGGATGATTATTATGAATGAATATATCAGTATTACTAAGAAACAAGAAAAATTGACCCTTGATGATATTTATGCGTTTGAATTATATGGTAAAATAATGAACGCATTGTAATGTGTTTTAGATAAAAAATTCATTTAATTAATTTCATACATAACAAAATGGTTAGGAAAATTGAAAATTATTAGATGTAACTCATTAATGCATGAAAATTTTAATTGATTCAATATTTGATATATTTAAACAAGACTTTGAATATAACTATAATAATTATTAGGAATCTATTATTGAAATGTTTACAATATTCATTGATATTTTTAATTTAGAAAATGATATTGGTGAATCTATTTCATCAAATGATTAAGTCATGAAAATAATTGGTGGTCTAATAATAAATTGGTAACATAATATCCCCACAATCCAAAAATATAAATTCATAAAGAAGATAGTGGATGTGGTGATCTTTAGTACTCTTATGAAATATAGGTTGAAAATAAAAATAAAAGATATAGTATAAGAATATGACCCCAATAAAATAAAAACAATTTCATTTAAGATAATCAATAGCTAATCATATAAAAAAGAATTATAGATTTCACACATTTCCAAAAGGTTTAGAATTTACATTAGATTAAATATATATACTCAATCATATAAAAAAATTAACAATAAAAGTTATATGGGCCACATTGAATCAAATATTTCCATGAACAAAAAGAAGAAATTTAAGAAATATATATTTTTGTAACATGGAGAGCTTGTAATGACATAATTTTAAATTATAAATCACATGGTGAAATTCCTATGTGACTTATACCCAATGTCGAGTCAGGTGACTAAGTAAATTATAAATGATATATTTATTACTCATAAAATTATAAAACCTATTATTTAATTAATATATATATTATTTAGGGTTGAGATAAAATATAATATAGTTATTGTTAAAATTCTTTAAAATTTATGGATATTAAAAATATTTAAAATCATTTCCTTCTTCTAAAAGTTCATATTTTTAATGATAAATATGATTTCGTTTTAAAACTAAACGTTTATCAAAAGTTAATAAATATTTAATTTTAAATATAATATCTCAAAAAATAATATTTTATATTTATCAAATAGTGATGAAATATAGAATAAAATTATGGGGTATTATGATTTTTTGAAAATAAATTTTGGGATTATTTTTTGGAAATAACATAATATTACCAAAAATTGATAAAATAATATTTTTTATAAAAGGAACATTACATAATAATTTTTTTAATTTTTTTAATTAATTTGGTAATATTTTTTATTATGAAATTGAAAATTTTGTAGATTTTTTATACCAATGGTCATTCTAATATCTTTTCAAATTTGTGATTGAAAAACATGTTACAAATATGTTTTTATTAGAAATTATTTTCTGGTTTACATAAGTGGAACTTAGATATGGTTACCGAAATAATTTTTCTATAAATGTTTCATAGCATATGGGTCTCATAGAAAAATAATAAGAAGCTACTTGGAATATTTATAGAGATTTGTCAAGGAATGTATGCATGATCATTTAGAATTCGATCTTCAAAAATATTTTGACGGAAGAAATGTAACATGTGGAAATGAATTTAAAGGTAAATAGAATTCACATATATATAACATGAAATCAAATGATGTACAAATCTGGAAATTCATTTAAAATAAATAATTATAGAAGTATGATTGGATGTCTAATTTTCTATACTATATCTTAACAACACAACATATTTTTTGTATACCAATGTGAACATTTTCAATCAAATATAAAGTAACTTCATTCAAAATCTCTAAAACTAATTTTTTTTATGGGAACTAAAAACCTTGAAATATATTATCCTATGGAAATCAATTTTGGACATAATTATTTTTTCTAGTGTTACTTTTATAGGATGTCAACTGTATATTAAATGTACAGTGGAACTTTTCATATACTATGAAAATACATCATCCCTTGGAGAAGTAAGAAGAAAAATTATATTTCTCTTTCTACATCATATGTATAATATATAGCCACAATGATTTGTATAATCCAAGTTATATGGATAAAATATACTGTATTAGACATTATTGTAACATGTTTTCATGTCCTTATCATGTATGGAAACAATATTTCTATTAATCTCATGAATAAATATCCAACACTCTATTACTAGGAAAATGGATCCATGAAATAGTTTTATTTGTGATCTAATTTAAAAAGAAGATTTTTTTATTTTATTGGAAATAAACCTTCAGCATGATGATATATTCACTAAACATCATACTCTTTATTTCTTTTACTTTATTAATGGAGAATTTGGTATTATTAGCTTGTGATACTAAATATTAACCTCGAAAAGCATGAAAAATATTTTCAATTTCTTTTTAAATTTAAATATACATTTAAAAATAAAATATTTTATTTGTATTCCAAAATGAATTTTAAATAGTTAATGTCTTCAATATTTTCATAACATTAGTAATTTTAAGTTAATGTAATTTTAACATCCCAAGTAAGTAATGAATAATAGATATTTTTATCTATGTCTATTAATTATTAAGATAGTGTTTTAGAGGTTTAAAATGAAAATAAATCCAATCTTAAGCATGGAATACACTAATATTCTTAAAAGATTGTTTTACTGCCTTTTGATGGAAAACCATTTTTGAATCTATATTTTGACAATTTTATAAACTATTTTTGTCAAAATAAACTTATTCTTTATTATTGGGACATCAAATTTTACCTTGTGTGAATTTTTGGTATTTTTCTGACAATGTTCATTTTTTTAATGAATAGTGAAAAATACTGCATTTTACATCAAAACTGCTTTTTAATATAATTAATTTATATGATTAGATTATCTTTTTAATTGGTTTTTAAGTGAAATTAGAATATATTTTTACCATTTAATCCAATGGTGGCCATTGGAATCAATTTCACTTTGAAATTAGACTTAAACTGGTGTCAATCATTTGATACTTATTGTTCTGTAAAAACACGCTATTTGCCCTGGCAGCTGGAATTAATATTTAAATTAATTAATGTGACTTATATGATTTTAATTTTGTAAAATAGACTTCATTTTTGAATTCGGAATATCAAATAGAGCTTAGGGTGAATTTTTGGTAATTTTCTGAAAAAGTTCAATTTTTGATGAATAGTGAAACCACTAATTGGTAATCAAGCAAACTGATTTTTCAGTTAAATGAAAGTTTACCACTAATGTGTATTGAATTTTGAAAATCCGACATAAATGGTTTTCATTAAGAAGTAAAATGTGGTTCAATGAGATTATAATAATTTTTTGGTGAATAGTAACTTATTAAGTTCATATTCGCGATTAGTGGTAATTAGGGTAGTTTAAGGTATAAATAATGCTTTAATAATAGGAAATGACCTAGAAACATGTCCCAACCTTATTGGTTGTGTCATGGCCGACCATGAAAAGCCATGGGTCATCTTTGGGACCCCATGGAGACACTTTGGCTTGGAAATGACATAAATAACTTTTTATTAAATGTTAAAGTAAAAATGACACAAACAAGAGATGTTTTACGAAAACAATTTTTACATGGGGTTATAAATATCATATTTTTGATTATAAATAGTCATTGGAACGCTAAAAATATTTCCTACATCATAGTATTTTTTTATGATTCTTAGACTTTAAATAAATTAAATTATTTATGACATAATAATGATGCAGCGATGACATCATTATTTGACGATTTAAATATAATGGAAAGATAATGTAAAATCTATGAACTACACATGTCCAAAACTTATTGGATGTGTGGATTTCGAAGCCTTATCACCTTATCCACTAATTATATCAATGTGGGTCCTTTTTAAACCGAAACACATTTTCAAATAAAGTAATATTTCTTTACTTTCCAAAAGTGCCCCTCCTCTCCTATTATAAAAGGACCCCACCTCTACCTCATTTCACACACACCTCAAGCCTTTGGCTCGGCCAAACCCTGCCCATTTACTCTGTCCACATCCCTCTCCTCATCCTAGAGGATTCCCTTTGGGCAGAAGCCTTTCAAAGGAAGCCTTAAGGCTCAACTCAAAAGGAGTTACACTTTTAAAGGTAATTCATTCTCTCATGTTCATTTGTTTTATTTTGCTTCTCCAACCCCCTAAACTATTTTTATTTACTTATTTTGAAACAACACCAGTATCTTAAATATACAAAGATGTTGTTATAATATTTATTTGAACTACACTCTCACACAACTACTTCAAATGGTTAAAGAACATACGGTTTCCGTTGATGGCGAAATTTTGCCTCCCGAAACGATGATTGTTCAACACTCATTTAACACCTTCAAAGGTGGCCATTATGATGTCACTATTTTTATATATGATATATAATATGTTAATGTTTTCGTTAAGCTTCTGTTTTTTTTCATTTTGGGCATACCTTTATGGTTCCCATTATGGGTAAACACGATATCTTCATTTTAGGAAGTGCGGACTACCGCCCCCTCAAAGTGATTTTATTCGTTAAATACCATATGTGGGACATATAAAGGATGGAACTATGATATTATATATGATATTATACTGGAATTATAATATACCTTTATATCATTATGATTACATTCTATAAAATACGAAATATAAATGAAAGTAGCGTTCATGCGTACGTACGGCTTACCGTCTCCATGAACGGTGCATTTCATTTCTTACCTCTAAATGATTATGTAATATTATAAATGCATGTATGTACTGGATATATATGACATATATGATATCTACATCATGAATACCATTTTGGATATAATGAACCTTTGACCAAATTAACAACATGTAAGTGTAAGAAGTCTATTTTTGACTTAAGAACCAAATACCGACAAAATGAACATTATTAACTTAACTGATTACATGATGTTCATAACATGGTATAAAAGGAATAATGAACATGAAAAATATTCATAAGCAAGTAGAGATTAACTCAAGTTTATTATTCAGGAGATTAAAGAACGGTTGGGTCAAGTCGGATACGAGGTATGGGACTTCGTCTCAATCTCCTTTCATTGAGGCATATTTTATTTTATACACAACTTTCTTTTATACGGTGTATAATCCCCTTTAACTTTTACGTTTAATCAAAAGAAATCTTTTTTATATGAAGAGTTTACTAAACAACAAAAGGGAATGTTTTTGTCGTACGTATGCGGCGACAGCGACTTCTCTGCCGTCGTGACCGTTATTTGAGTTTCGGCTTCCTCTACAAGCCATACTTTTTTTTAAAACGAAAAATAAATACCATGTCTTACTTTGGTATTGAAAATGGTTTTAATAATGTTTTTATTATATCAATGTGTTTTTTTGATATCTCGTGATTGAAATGTGGAAATGTTATGTTTCCTTTATGCATGTTTTATGTGATATGATTATGTTATGGTTCTTGGGCATTATTATGAAGACGGGTGGTTCCGTGATAAACTAAGGGCGGGTGAGCCCGTTATAGCTCTCCAATGCATTGGGTAACGTGAAGGAGTGAAACGTTAAGGTTTCTCCGAAGAGATTTTAGGGAATATACTGTGATGGGTATTCCAAACGTAACCAAGTGGGTTACTCCCTACGTAACAATGTTATGAATGCCTCAAGTTACCTTTATGTCTTATGATTTCAATGATTTATTCATGATTTTATGAGGTACGTTAAAGTGCCAATGTTTTATGGGTAAAGTATGATTTCATTTTCTGTATATATGAACTCATGTTTCCTTTCCATGTTTTTTTTATAACCCATACTGAGTTTTTATGCTCATCCCATGTTTTTTAAATGTTTTTCATAGGTCAAGGGAATGGTACATGATAAGATGATAGAGTCAAGGATGTGTCAAGAAATAATCCATGTTTTATTTTAAATGTGTTTCCATTGATGGGAATGAAGAATACTATCTTTATGTAACCACTTTGTTTATATGTGGAATGTAATGCATGTTTTATGATCTAATTCTCTAAAACTCTAAACCCGAAAAGATCCTAAATGTGTAATCATGTAATAACTCAAGATTAAGTTAGGTTTAAGGCTGGGGCCTTATAGTTGGTATCAGAGGTCGGTTTAGATAACTTTAGTAGTTAGAATTCTATTAAATGATTATCCAAAAAAAATTTCTTTGAAATCATATAGCATTTGAAGATTACCATGTTGCTTCATCTAAGAAATGTTTGTTCATTATGGTTTTCTACAGAGGAAACAGGGAAGCGGTGCTAGGAAGGCATATAGAAGGAAATAACCTTCCGAATCAGCATCCAGAAATGGTCTGAATTGGAACTGAATAGTTTGTTGCAGTAATGGCGCAGTTGACTCAAGCGATAAATGGTGGTGGTATCCATGCACGAGATCAGCCAGATCAACTGCAGAGGAACATGTCAGTGGTGGAACATTTCATGAGGCAACATCCACCATCATTCAGAGGATCATCTGACCCTGTGCTAGTTGAAGGGTGGATTAAAGCACTTGAAAATATTTTTGATGTCATGGGGTGTTCAGACAATCAAAAGTTTAGTCTTGCTATTTACCGTTTGGAGGGTGAAGCAGATCAGTGGTGGTCTATGGTTAAAAATATCAGGGAAGCTGATGAGATTGATGCTCTTGACTGGGATGAATTCAAAGGAATGTTTCTTGAGAAGTATTTTCCTAAGGCTGTTCAACATAGGATGGAAAAGCAATTCTTGGAATTGAGGCAAGAGGAAGACTCAGTGGATGCCTATGAAGAAAGGTTCACTCGTTTGGCAAGGTATGCTCCAAATTTTATCCGAGACCTCGATAGTAAAATCAGTCGTTTTTACTCAGGATTAAATCCAAAATATCGAAGGGCATTAGCTTCTAGTGACTTTAAAAGTTATGAAAAGCTTGTTCGATGTGCTGAGAAGGTGGAAATGGAGTTTGCCGATGACCAGGTTTTCTATAACAACCAGCAGAAGAAGAGACCGAGGTGGCAGGAGAAAGGTACGAATTCTTCAAAAAAGTCTGATGGTAAGAGAACTAAGTTTCCAGTTTGTGATAAATGTGGCAAAAGGCATGCTGGGGAATGTCTTCTGAATTCTGGAAAGTGCTACCGATGTGGAAAGATGGGACATAAGGCTCGTGATTACACTGAAAAGGATCAAGGTGAAGGTAAGAACAAATTTGATTTACAGTTAGTGAAATGTTATAAGTGCAATGAGATGGGTCACTATGGAAACGAGTGTTCGACAAGGAGCTTGAGTGATGGGAAGCAGTTAGACTACAAGAAGAAAGGGGTGGTGAAATCCTTTGCAACTACTTCAGCAGATGTCGGGCCATCAAATGAAGTTGTATCAGGTACTTTGTTTGTTTTTTCAGATTATGCCAGTGTTTTGTTTGATTCGGGGTCTACACATTCTTTCATCTCTAAAACCTTTTCTAGTAAAATGGGAATACCATCTCAAGAAATGACTCCTGAACTTTTGGTAAAAACACCTGGGGGAAATTTCGAGGCAAAAAGAATTTATAAGAATCTTCCTATCCTTATCTGTGGAAAGAACCTACTTGAAAACCTTATTGTTCTACCTCTAGTAGAGTTTGATGTTATCCTGGGTATGGATTGGCTCTCTATTTACAATGCTAAGATTGATTGTAGAGCTAAAGAAGTTTCTTTTCAGAAATACATTCAGTTTGTTTAAAAGAATGAACCCTTACATTTGATAACATATCAAGAGGCCGAGAAACTTGTAAAAAATGGAAATGAATGTTACCTTGCACATGTCGTTGAAAATAATGTAACTGTTCAGATTAATGATGTTCTAGTGGTAAATGAGTATCCTGATGTTTTTCCTGATGAGTTGCCTAGAATAATACCAGATCGGGATGTTGAGTTTACTGTTGACTTAGTTCCTGATGCTAAACCAATTTCAAAACCCCCTTATCGAATGGCACAAATTGAACTTTTAGAGTTGAAGGAGCAATTACAAGATTTATTAGAGAAAGGTTTCATTAGACCTATCACATCACCATGGGGTGCTCCTGTTTTATTTGTTAAAAAGAAAGATGGTTCTATGAGACTTTGCATTTATTATAGAGCCTTGAATAATATCACTGTTAAGAACAAATATCCTTTGCTTCATATCGATGATTTGTTTGATCAGCTCCAGGGAGCTCAGTTTTTTTCAAAGATTGACTTGAGATCGGGGTACCATCAGCTGAAGGTAAAGGAGGCAGATATTCCGAAGACCGCGTTCCGTAGGAGATATGGCCATTATGAATTTGTAGTAATGCCTTTTGGGCTAACCAATACACCTTCTGTATTCATGGACATAATGAATAGAATTTTCCATGAGTTCTTGGATAAGTTTGGGGTGGTTTTCGTTGATGATATTTTGGTGTTTTCTAAAAGTAAAGAGGAGCATGAAAAACATTTAAGGGTTATCTTACAAACCTTAAAAGAAAAGGAACTGTATGGGAAATTCAGCAAGTGTGAGTTTTGGTTGCAACAAATTTCTTTCCTTGGTCATATTGTTTCTAAAGATGGAATAACTGTTGATCCTGCAAAAACAAAAGTTGTGGAAGAATGGCCAAGACCCACAAATGTAACTGAGATTCGTAGCTTCCTTGGTTTGGTGGGCTATTACCGAAGGTTTGTTAGAAATTTTTCACGGTTATCTAGTCCAATGACTAAGCTAACTCGGAAGGGTGTTATGTGTATCTGGACAAAAGAATGTGATGATTGTTTTCAGGAATTGAAAAGAAGATTGGTGAATGTTCCAGTTTTGGCACTACCTTCCAGGAATAGTGAGTTTGTTATGTACAGTGATGCTTCATTGAAAGGACTTGGTTGAGTCCTAATGCAGAATGATCAGGTAATTGCTTATGCTTCACGACAGTTGAAAACTCATGAGGTAAATTACCCTACACATGATTTGGAATTAGCTGCTGTTGTTTTTGCTTTAAAAATTTGGAGGCATCATTTGTATGGAGTAATGTGTGAAATATATACCGATCACAAAATTTTAAAGTATATATTCACTCAGAAAGAGTTAAACATGAGACAGAGTAGATGGCTGGAATTAATCAAGGATTATGATTGTACAATTCATTACCATCCGGGAAAAGAAAATAAGGTGGATGATGCTTTGAGTCGAAAAAGTAATGCTTCATTAACAATGTTGCGTTTGGAACGTGATACTTTGGTTAACGATTTGATGAACATTGGCATAGAAGTTGTTGGTGCAGGAAGTCCTTCTGTTTTGTTTCAGGTATCAGTGAGATCTTCTCTATCAGATAGAATCAAGCAAGCACAGAAGCAAGACAGTGAGTTGCAGAAAAAGGTAGAGATGGTTCAGAAAGGTAAGTTGCCTGAATTCAACATTGATAGTGATTGTGTTTTGAGATTTGGGAAGAGATTGTGTGTGCCTTGTGATTCACAGTTGAAGAGAGAGTTGTTATGTGAAGCTCATAGTTCCCCATTTTCAGTTCATCCGGGCAGTACTAAGATGTATAGAGATCTGCGGGAGTATTACTGGTGGGATGGAATGAAAAGAGACATTGCTGATTTTACTGTGAAGTGTTTGAAATGTCAACAGGTTAAAGCAGAATGGCAGTTACTGAAAGGGATGCTTCTGCCTTTACCAGTGCCAGAGTGGAAATGGGAGAATATATCCATGGACTTTGTTGTTGGATTACCGAAGACATCTCGAGATAATAATGCAATCTGGGTTATTGTTGATCGCTTGACCAAATGTGCGCATTTCCATGCTATACAAGATACTTTCTCTCTTGATCAACTTTCCCGTTTGTATCTTAAAGAGATAGTCAGGTTACATGGAGTTCCTCTCTCCATTGTATCGGATCGTGATCCCAGGTTTACTTCTAACTTTTGGAAAGGCCTTCAGAAGTCGTTGGGTACTGAATTAAATTTTAGTACAGCTTTTCATCCTCAATCAGTTGGGCAGTCAGAACGAACAATTCAGACATTGGAGGATATGCTACGAGCTTGTTCTATGGATTATCAGGGACGTTGGGACCAAAATCTTTCTTTGGTTGAGTTTTCATATAATAACAGTTTTCATTCCAGTATACAGATGGCACCATTTCAGGCATTATATGGGAAGCGGTGTCGAACTCCAGCTTTCTGGGATGAAGTGGGTGAAAGGAAGTTGATGGGACCAGAATTGGTAGAAGAGATGGCAGAAAAAGTTCAGCTGATTCAGAAACACATGAGAACAGCTCAGAGCAGGTAGAAGAGTTATGCGGATAACCGGAGGAAGGATCTATCTTTCGAGGTAGGTGATCATGTTTTTCTCAAGGTTTCTCCTTGGAAAAGTGTGATGAGATTTGGTAAGAAAGGAAAGTTGAGTCCAAGGTTCGTTGGACCATACGAAATTCTGGAGAGAGTTGGATCAGTTGCATACTGGGTGGCTTTACCTCCGATTTTATCTCAGGTACACAATGTTTTTCACGTTTTGATGTTGAGAAAGTATATGCCAGATCCATCTCATGTTTTGAGCCCAGAGGTAGTTCAGCTGGAAGAGAACCTATCTTATGAGGAACAATTGGGAGAATTGATGGTGACTGCTTCCTCAAATAGTCTATTCTTAGCTGAACCAGAGGGGTGAGACTGTGTGTGCCTCCTATAGGGTTTCTAGTACTTGTAGGTTGAACCATAGTGGCTAGGCTGTGAGAGCAACCCAGAGGGTTACCTGTTTTCTTCTTATTACTGGTTGTTTACTTATGTACATTCTATGATAGAACTGTGGACTGTAGCAGTTGTGTATTTCCAATTTACTGTTCCTGTACTTTACATGCCATGTATTCATTGACTGTTAGGTCGAGACCTTTGGGTGGTTTCCAACTGGGATGTTTTCTCACACCCTTTTTGGGCAATGATTTTGGTCCCAAGAAGATTATGTTGTTGCGGGTATAGATAAGGTAAAGGACCCTTCTACTTATGGTACCCGTCTTGCGAAAGATGGAGAGCATGGGACCGAGCCGAGGCTTGCGATGTGAAAGAGTTTCTCTTCTGTTTTTATTTTTCTGTTGCATTAGTACTTGTGTTTAGTTGTATTTCAGAACATTGGTTTGTTTACTTCTTTCCATAGACATATGTACCATGTTGGGTCATTATTATTTTATACATTGCTTCCGCTACCCAGTTCAGTTGTTGTATATTGTTATTGTTTCCAATATTGTGACTTTTTGTTCTTTCACTGTATACTTTACCAAATGGGGGCATAATATCTCCACCGACTCACCAAGGGCCTCACTGCTAGTCGACAGCTTCTGGCATTTTGGGAAATGCACTTGAGGTCATGAGGTGAACCAGGTACGGGGCACCAGTGGAGGGGATCCGGATTCGGGTCATTACAAAGTGGTGTCAGAGGGGTTATTTTCTCTTGCTTTGCTGTTTGGAGACTTTATCTTGGGATAGGATGGATTTGGTACTTGGTATTAAGCTGTTCTCGTGAGTAGCTAACCCGTGTACATGGAAAAGTCATACAACATCATTATTGAGGTTTCTTGGTTTTGAGATTTTACGGTTGATATGATTTCACGTAGAGTGATTCACTTGCTTGGTTTTGTTATTTCCTTGATGATTGCAGTTTTATTTCTATCAAAACCCGATGAGATGAGGGTATTCCATCTCATGCATCATATAGGCATTTGTAGAAATTACATGTGATGCATTCTTGCCATGCCATATTGGGTGCATTAGCTATTGCATGTTGTTGTGATTGACTTTGTGTAGATTGCGTATGTTGTTTTGATAGATGCTTGATAGATTCTGTGCTACCTTGTTAGAGGAATTTTGTGTTATAACATTCTTAAATGAACACCATGATTTGATTTGCTGGGAGTATTGGCCCTCACTAATCGGAAATTGGCACCTCTTTGCCTTGTTTTCAGTGTTTCTTGTCTTCTGTGCAGTTTCTATGATATTGCCTAGAAAAACCTAGAATACACGGCATGTACTTTTCAGATACACGTCATATAGTTCTCAAGCCATGTCACTGACCGTGTGAGCATGGACACACTGTCGTTTATGTAACTTCAAGAACACGCCGTGTATAGTAGATAAATGTCATGTAGTTTGGACCCCTGTACCCGGCCGTGTCACTAACAACACGGGTTGGGGAAGCTCGAGTAGAACACGTCGTGTTATAAAGGAACACGCCATATAGTCCTATCTAGGTACCCGGCCATGTCACGATCAACACGTGTCAGCATTAACTTCTCTTCGACATGCCGTGTTGTCTTCAGAACAAGCCGTGTAGTCTTGTTCAGGTATCTGGTTGTGTCACAAACAACACGGGATGGTGTCACCTTCACCTATACATGCCTTGTTTGTTCGGAACATGCCGTGTAAGGTTCAGCCGTGTAGATGGCCATGTGATTAACAAACATGGGGCACCGAGGCCTTGTCTAGTACATGTTGTGTGTGTTCAGAACACGCCATGTAGTCTAGGGTTAAGTCGGTCCATGTGGGTTAGCCGTGTAAAGAGACTCGGGAAGGGGAATAGTTTTAAAGTACATTCCGTGTGTTGTTACAACACGCCATTTAGTTTGGGGTATTACACGAACTGTAGGTTAGGGTAAACGCCATGTAGTTTCATACATGTCGTGTAGTTTTTTTGTAAACTTGTGTGTTTTCCTTCCCCTGTTGCCATTTTGTACTTTTGTGTTCCCTATCCTTGTTTTATAATCTACGGTGTGCTTTTGATATTTCAAATCTATGCCTCCGAGACATCCTCCGGTTGTATGTATGTCATTAGGGAGTGATCAGATGCCATATATGGCTGATCATAGACTTCCTACTAATCCTCCTATCGAGACAGCCTTGGAACCGGCTATCATATTATTTACAGGCAATGATGCACAGTTTAGGAATGGTTTTATGGGGATGATGCAGACCATTCCGGGAGCATCACCTCCTTCCATGACTATGGAAGACCAGATGCGGGTTTTCCAGAAGCAGTATCCTCCTACTTTCTCGGGAGAAGGAGGACCTCAGGCTACAAAGTCATGGCTAGAAGACATGCTGTCTATCTTAGAGCATTTGGAGACACGCCTAGAGAGGAGAGTCAAGCTCGCTACCTACATGGTCCGAGACTTCGCCAATAGGTGGTGGGACGTGATCTCACGGGTAGGTCATCAATAGGTCATGTCATGGGAGGTGTTTTTGCACATCTTTTATGACTACATCTTCCCGGAGACCCTAAGGGCCGATCAAGCCCGAGAGTTCATGAGCTTAGACCAGGGTACTCTTTCAGTCATATAGTATTCCTCTCTTTTCAACGAGCTGCATGGTTTCACACCCCTCTAGGATGGGAGTGGAGTGTTCATAGCAAGGAAGTTCTAGGATGGTCTCAGGAGGGAGATCTGCTCATAGGTGAATATCTTCCAGTTGACTTCCATCACTTCTGTTGTCTACTAGGAGCTGATTGTAGAGCACAATCTGAGAGACTTCGGAGCTACGAGCCAGGGCGGTTGTTCTTCTTGATCTAGTTATCCTCCTGATGACATCAAGAAGTTCCATAGAGAGTCTACACGTGGTGATCCAAGGAAGCGATATGCATCGTCAGGCAGTCAGGTGGTATGCTACCTGTGTGGCCGGTTAGGGCACACGCGGCCACAGTGCCAGAGAGACCCCGTGGAGTGCCGATTTTGCGGCAAGATTGTTCACCATTAGTGTTTCGTGTAGGTTTTTTTTCACCAGCAGTGGGTGACCGGGGTTCTTCCATGACTCCTCGTTCAGGAGTATCACCACTAGTTTCTCACCAGTCAGGGAACTGGATTTATTACAGCCGTTCTCACCGAGGTGGAGGTCGAGGCCGTGGTAGTCTGCCACCAGACCCTTATTACCAGCAGGGAGGTTCAGCTCAGAGTGGTCAACCAGGGGCACCGAGCCGTGGTGTAGGCCAGTCTTTCACAGTGGAGCAGACCTATGAGGAGCAGGATCCCGACCCTACTATAGTTCGAGTTATGGTTTTAGTAGCCTCAGTTTTATCTTTATCCCTTATCCATACTAGTGATACACGTAGTTTTATCTGTGTTGCAGTTGTGGAGAGCATTGGGTTCTATGTCTTTTCTTCTACCGACTAGTTGACACTAGACACACCTTTGGGGACATGGACATATAATGTGCACCAGTGTAGAGAGTGCACTCTTGAGGTTGCAGGTTATCGTTTCTTATGGGATCTCTATGTCCTAGAGATGACAGGCTATGATGTCATTCTCGAGATGGATTTGTTGGTTCCCTTCCAAGCTATCTTTGACTATTATCACCACATAGTGAGTTTCGTTTCACTAGAGGGTGAATCATTTCTTCATAGAGGAAAATGGGATGTTCAGGTGAGTCTAGCAGGACTCAAGCCTCATGGGCAAGGAAGGGTAACAACCCAGATTGCTAGTCTTTTTCTGAATGATCAGTGGACTTTGCAGTTGGACTTTCCTCCAGTGGTGGATTGTTTCAGGGACATCTTTCTAGATGCCTTTTTAGGTTTGCATCTGTAGTGATAGGTAGATGTTTCTATTGAGCTCATTCTAGGAGCAGTGCCGATGTCCATTCCTCCTTAGAAGATGGCAACACCTGAGTTTCTAGAGCTCATGATGCAGTTTGAGGAGTTTCTAGAAAAGGGTTTCATACAACCATGTACTTCTCTTTGAGGTTCACCTGTCCTGTTTACAAATAATGCAGATGGTACACTTAGGATTTGTGTGGATTACTGGAAGCTGAAACTACTGATGGTCAAGAACCTATATCCCTTGCTGAGGATCAATGACCTCTTTGATTAGCTTCCAGGAGCGAGGTTGTTCTCGAAGATTGACATGAGTTCCGGTTATCATCAGTTGCTTGTTAGGCCCTCAGATATACCTCTGACCGCATTCAAGAGTAGGTATGGTCGATACGATTATACATTCATGTCGTTCTATCTCATGAACATGCCTTTAGTTTTCATGGCTCTAATGAACAAAGTGTTCTATCCTTACATTGATTCCGTCATCATGGTCTTCATGGAAGTTATCTTGGTATACTTTCACACTCGACATGACCATGACACACATCTTGAGATCATTTTGAGTACACTGAGAGTGCATCAGCATTATGCTAAACTCTCGAAGTGCAACTTTTGGATGAATCATATTCACTTCTTGGGTCACATCATCTCAGAGGAAGGAGTATCTGTGGACCCAGAGAAAGTGAGTGTTATAGTTTCCTGGATTCATCTAAAGAACATTTTTGAGGTATGAAGTTTCCTAGGGCGGGCTGGATACTACTTATGCTTTATTCAGGACTTTTCATGCCTAGAAGCACCTTTGACAGGACTGACCAAGAAGGGGTCAAAGTTATTATGGTCAGATTCGTGTGATTCAGCCTTTCAGGAGCTGAAGGTAAGATTGATGTCAATGTCGATACTAGTCTTTCCAGAGCTAGGCAAGAGATACATTTTTTATGATGATGATTCAGGTATCGGGCTAGGAGTTGTGCATATGTAGGGAGATGGAGACGTTGTGTGAGGGTCTCGACAGTTGAGGCCACATGAGAGGAACTACCCAACACACGATATAGATTTGGAAGCTATTGTTCATGCGATACGCTGTTGGAGACACAATCTTCTAGAAGTGCACTTTGTGGTCTTCACTAACCGCAAGATTTTCAAGTGTATCTTCACTCAGCGTGATTTGAATATGAGAAGCGCTGGTGGGTCGAGTATCTTAAATCTTTTGATTTCATGCATTCATATACACCCGTAAATAGCAACGCAGTGGCAGATGTGTTGAGCCGGAGAACCCAGATTCAGGCAGTTCAGGAGGCCAGAAGTGAGTGGCAGCTAATGGCTCTGTTCTTTGATATATATCTGGAGGATCAAGACAGACATGGACAGACTTTCCTATCTTCGATAGTTGTTACCTCTACACTACTTGATCAGGTACGGATTAGGAAACTATCAGACTCAGAAGGCCTAGTCATGTGGGAGAGTGTGTCAGGAGAGGACCCTCTTCTTGGATGGATAGTGGGTGGGGATTAGATCTTGTGCTTCCAAGGATGCGTATGGGTTCCAGCCGACATAAACAAAGAGCTGATGTGGGATTTTCATTCCTTAGTTTGGATAGTTCATCCTGGCATCACCAAGATGTATCGAGACCTTAGTCGCCAGTACTGGTGGCCTGGTATGAAAAAGATATTGCTAGTATTTCTATGAGATTGTCTACTTGTCAGTAGGTGAAGGAAGATCATAATTGACTGACATGCCTTTTATAGTAGTTACCTATTCTGGAGTTGAAATGGAATGATGTCATGATGGACTTTGGGACAGGGTTACCAAGGTTGCCCTGAGGAAACGATGATGTTTGGGTTGTCTTCGACAGGATCACGAAGGATTATCACTTCTTACTGATCAATGAGACCTTTATTGTTAATGATCTGGGATGATTTTACATCCGAGATATTGTACGTCTACATGGAGTTCCACACTCCATTGTTTCAGATAGGGAAGCGCATTTCACCTCTCAATTCTGGCAGGGCCTTCAGATGTCCTTGGGTACACAGGTACTTTTGAGTACAGCATACCATCCCCAGACTGATGGCTAGTCCGAGCGCACGATCCATGTGCTTAAGGATATGCTCTGAGCATGCATTCTAGACATCGGTGGTTCTTGGAAGAAGAATATCCCTCTAGTGGAGTTCTCCTACAACAATAATATTTAGGAAACTATTCAGATGGCACCATACGAGGCTCTGTATGGTAGTCCATTCCAATCACCCTTATGTAGGGTGGAGGCAAGAGAGGCAGCTTTGCTGGGACCTCATCTTGTTCAGGAGACATCATAGAAGATAGAGATGATTCAAAAGAGGATGTCTACATCACAGTCTCGGTAGAAGTCTTATGCTAATCAGCGGAGGTGACCTTTGGATTTGGAGGTCGGGGATCAGGTTTTCCTACGTGTCACACAGAGGTTGGTACACAAGAGGATTCGAAGACAGGGTAAGCCTTCACCACTTTACGTTTGGCCATATGAGGTTTTAAAGAGAGTTGGGTTAGTCTCCTATTGGTTGTAGCTTCCCCAGAGGTATCGGGCCATGCATGACGTCTTCCACATCTCTCATCTCCGACGTTACATTTCAGACTTGTCTCATGTCTTTCAGCATGAGGAGGTTGAGGTCGAAGCGGATGCATATTTTGAGGAGAATCCCATCCTGATTGTCGATCGTAGTACAAAGGTTCTCTGAGGCCGGTCTATCCCTCTTGTATGGGTGCTATGGACACATAGGTGAGTATAGGACGAGACCTTGGAGAGGGAGGCCGATGTACGATAACCGTGTCTAGAGCTGTTCGGGGATTCTTCTTCTACGCCTTGATAGGGAAATTCAGGGAAAAATATATTTAAGGGGGAATGTTTGTAAGGACCCAGATCTTCTTTCCAGGTACTCCTTTCTATTTTTTTGGTGTTTTTACAAAATATAATGTTCTGAAAAATTCTGTATTACGTGTCATGTACTTTTTGAGTACACGTCGTGGACTATTCTCCGGCTCTAAGCCGTGTGCTGGCCGTGCTCGGACCACACACATGGTGTGTAGGGGTGACATGGAGGACGATATTGGTGGAGTATGAAAATACATAGTACACGCTGTGTACTCTGAATGTACACGTTGTGTACTTTTTTTTCAGTAAACACACTGGGTTGCGCCTGATGGACAGAACACACCCCTTCTTTAGGTTCTTTGTCCGAGAGTGACTCGTACGACCTGATCTTACCTGAGCCCCCACATCTCCATCTGTACTTTGATTCGAGCACAGTCGATTGTGTTGGAAGAGAAGCGTTGATTTCTTCATTCTTCTTGAGCCTTGTTTTCCAATTCTTCATCCTTCTCAAGTTAACTATGGTTGAATATTTTATGTGTTTTCTCAGATCTACAATGTTCTTGGGAGAATCAGTGATCGGGGATCATGTATATCGATCTCCTCGGATTGAGGTTGGTGGTTTGTGCCTTACTGTAGGATTTCGATGAGTATTTTTGTGCAAATTCCCCCAATACCCTTGAACAGGGTATTGTGTGTTCCTATTTTTCCCTTGTTGTATTTCATGTTTTGAATTGTTTCTAGAGTAGATATTTTTCCGTTGATTATGTTAGTATTTACTGTACTCAAGATGTTTTCCATACTTGTTTTTCTTGTTTGGAATTATTTCAGTTTCCATGCCTAGTTGTAGGATAGTGGAACTGTTGATTTGTTATGATATTGAGCCTTAGATTTATAGACAAGTAGTTTTTGAGGGTTACATGGATGATACAAGCACGCTGAGCATGTTCGTTTCATACTGGACTGTGAGAACCTAGTGTAGTAGACCACAGGGGGAATAGACATAAGGGATTCTCCAGAGTGTCTTTTAATACGAGGTGAGAACACATGGGGAATTGATTATGAGTGCCTCCTCATAGAGTCTGTAGTTCCTCGATGTGGGCCACATGGGGAATGAGACGTTGAGTGCTTCCAGGGAGAGCCTTTAGCATGATACGAGACTATAGGGGGAAGTGACGGTGAGTGTTTCCTTAGAGAGTCTATTCTTAGCTGAACCAGAGGGGTGAGACTGTGTGTGCCTCCTAGAGGGCTTCTAGTACTTGTAGGTTGAAACATAGGGGTTAGGATGTGAGAGCTACCCAAAGGGTTACCTGTTTTCTTCTTGTTTCTGGCAGTTTACTTATGTACATTATATGATAGAACTGTGGACTGTATCTACTTTGTAATTCATGTTTACTGTTGTTGTACTTTACTTTCCATGTATTCATTGACTGTTAGGAACAGATCATTGGGTGTTTTCCTAGTGGGACATTGTCTAACCCCCTGTTTGGGACATGCTTTTAAGCCCAAGAAGATTATGATGTTATAGGTATAGAAAAGGGAAAGAGTTCTTCTACTTCAGGTACCTGACTTGCTGGAGCTGGGGAGCATGGGACCGAGCTGAGGCTTGCGATGCTGAGGAGTTCCTCTTCGGTTTTTCTTTTTTGTTGCTTTAGTACTTGTGTTCAGTTGTATTTAAGAATATTGGTTTGTTTACTACTTCCCGTAGACATATGTACCATGTTGCATCATTATTATTTTTTTACATTTCTTCCGTTGTTCAGTTCTGTTGTTGTATATTGTTATTGTTTCTTCTATTGTGACTTTTTGTTATTTCATTGTATACTATACTGAATGAGGGAATAGTTTCCCCACTGACTCACCAAGGCCCTCAATTCTAGTCAGCAGCCTCTGTCATTTGGGGAAATGCGCTTGAGGTCATGTGGCGAATCGGGTATGGGGCACGAGTGGAGGGGCTCCAGAATCGGGCCGTTACATAATTATTATATATTTTTTAGATAATTATAATATTTATTTTTGGATATAAAATTTTAAAAATTAGTTATACATTTTAAAATATTTTTTTATCATTTTACAAAACATTTTGAAATCCTATATTATTAGAATTTATACTTATTTTCTATTTAGGTTGTATGATTTGAGAATTCATTTTCCATAACTAAAATATTTATATTCGGTTATAATTTTTCTATATACACTTAAACTAATATGAATCATGTAATAAAATTTCATAACACATAGGGTGGATATGCATGTGTTTTATATCAAGATGTTTAATATGTTTTTATCATTAAAGAATATTGTGATGATTCAATTACATATATCGTAAGCTATGATTGTATTACAATTTAAATACCTCGTATTGATACATTTGTGATAATTGTATCACATGGTTTCCTTTAGTATAACACATTATGACTATATTAAACATTATTTCCATATATATTCATATTGATCAATGGATCCTCCAATGGGTAGCAATGTATTTTATTATTTACAAATAGGAGAGGTATGTATTATCTAAGGAGTATAGAAGATGAATATATAATGGGTTGTCATAAATACTACTGGTAAAGGTAAATAAAAATATGAAAACATGGTGAAGATCATTAGATTCATGAAAATCCTTCTATATTCCATTTTCTTACCCTTTCTCCTTTAATAAAACTATAATGGCACTAGATCCCATTTAGTATTCCATAATCCATATGAAAAATCCACTATTCATTATATAGTGTAGTCCCTTTAGAGTTGGGAATCATTAAATTTATTCTTGGGTGAATTTTAACAAGATTTCTCCACAAAATATTGATTATGGAGGCTATTAGTACCAATCATTTGGTATAATGTTCAATGTTTTTACATTAACATTTGTCTACAAAAGTTAGAACATGCATTATACTGGGTTTTTAAATTATATAATATCAATGTATGATCTATAAAATTCATTAGTGCTATTGAATACTTATATAAAAATTATTATATATTTTAATATATTTGGTTTTATAAGAAATTCATATTGAAATTAATAAATATTTACGTTATATTTTTTGATATAAGGGATTTCTTCAAGTTAGTCTAGTAAAATAAAATTACTAGAAGATATCTTAATGTATGGTGTTATGAGATCCTAGGAATTTTTATGATCCATGAAAGATGATATTTCATACTGTGTCATGTGAAATTTTTTTTGGGTTCAAATTAATAACATATCATATAATAAATAAAAAATAACATTGAATCCAAAAATACTATTAGGGAATTATGATTCAGGTATTTATATTCAATGATACCAATCATAGAGAATGAATAAATATATTCCATAAAATATAAAAAACAAATAGATGCTCAATTTTAAAAATATCTTCCATATATTTTGACTAATAATGTGATTATAATTCGTTAAACAAGAAATTTAAAAATAAATTAAAAAACATTAACAACATAAATGTTGTTATAAAATTTAAATTTTTTATGAATTGTAATTGGTAGGAATTATGATTCTATATTTTTCTTAACTATATAAAAAATTAAATGTTTTTATTTGTTTCACATTTTTTTATGATTAATAAAATGTTTTTAATTTTTAAAATTCATTAAATATTATGGTTTAGTTAGTTTTTATGGGATGTAAATATAGTGTATAATTATATGTATTTTATAAATCCATTCTACATGATAAATGCCTATTTATAAATATAGGTGAGATGGTATAATAATTAAATTCTATCTAGATTGAATATAGTTTTTTTGTTTATGTTATAATATTAAAAATAGTTATTGGATATATTTTTTCAAATCACAATTTAGAGACATCATTAATTGAGTTATATCTTGATAATGGTCTCCCAATGGAGAGGGACTTGGGTTCTAACTACACACCATACCAATGACTTATAGATTTTAATAGAAATGTGAATGGTGGGATATTTATATATAAAATATTATTCATGTGATGCTTTAAATATCAAATTACGATAATACATTAAATTAATAGGTCACATATATTATACCTAAGATTAATTCAAATATTTATATATAATTTTAATCATTTTGGGTGATTAAGACAAACTTTTCATATTTTAAAGGAGTTAAAAAATAATGTGGCATAAAAAATTAATTTTTGTGGGTGGAATATGGACTCCAAAACAAATTTTATTTAAGAATTAAAACAAAAAATTAATATAATGTGAAATAATAAAAAATACATGAGGTAAAATTATATTAATATATAGAAGACATATATTATGATGGAATGGATTTCAAAAGGATGAAACCGTAACACTAATTGTGGGATTCCTCCCACATTGTTACTAATCAAGAACCAAATGATTCAAAAATGGTACATCAATGAAATTAGGATGTCCATGAATTATATAATGTATTGAATGTAAGAAATAAGTAACATGAGATCATACATGGATATGTTCTTCCAAATATAGTCTCTCTGGGAATAACTTGTGTTATCTTATTAATAGAGTTTTATTTGGGTGACTCTGAGATAGGAAACCTAATTGATAAGATATGACATGAATAATGTTGATTTTATCAATATTATAGATCGATATATAGATTATACAAATCAATTATCCAAGAATCATACCTAATATAATTGTGATGATTCCCTTCTTAAATAATGAATGGGTTAGAAGAAGAAAAAGAGAACAAGTTACATAGTGAAATATGGATCATATATCACTAAATAGATATTATATGTGTAGATATTGTTGTACTAAAAATAATAATTTGATTAATTGATCACAAAAAAAATTAATTATTTTGAAAAACATTTATGTGATTTCAATTCAGAAAATTTATGAAATATTATTCGAATCTTCTGATGACATTTATGGATTAATGGATATTTATTGTCAGTCTTTTTAAATAAATGTAGTTATATTACCTAAATATTAGATGTATATTAATTAAATTTGAAGAAAAAATTATTAAAATTTCATTACATAAATATTGAGACACACCCATAGATCTAGGTATTTTAGATGAAAATGACCTGGATTATTTAAAACATAATGTTGAAAGAATCCCTGGTTGACATGTGGCCCAAAAATCAAAAATGGGAATTGGTAGGTACCCATGATAATTGTATTTTGAGTTTTTAAAGACAAAATGTCTATAAATTGTTCACTGGGATATGGTGAATATCGTTCTTATAGGTGTCACTACATTTAATGTTGTATAAGATAATTAATATCTAGCGTCAATATCATTATTACCCCCTCCATGTTAAAAAATATTTTTGTAGGTTTTGATGTCTATAAATTGATTCCTCTCTGAGACGTGGATTACCACAATATATTCTTCTCATTATATCTCCAATTAAAATGTTCTATGTTTGACATTTCTCACTAAAGAAAATAACTTTTAAAAATAATCTTCTGTCAAATCTAGAGTTTGTGCCCACTTTAATATATTCAGACTCTGATCCATTTCACATTATCCGTTGTCTTATCATCATACTATTTTTAATTAATCGAGAATATATTAAAACATAATTTATTTTATGAAATTATATATCTCAAAATTATTATTATATTATTATTGTTAATTTCCTTTATAGTGATGGAATCGAGTTTTCATTCTATAATCGTTAAAAAGAATGGTACTTTTCTCCTTGAAGTTTCTATTTATACCCATTAAAAAGACAATGTTGATTATAATTCTAATTTCTTAAAACAACCAAAAAATCAATGGTGTTTATGATTTTCGATAATATTAAGGCCTAGTCAATAATATAATAAAACAATATTTAATAAAGGTGCTGGATTTTTGAGATATTTTAGAGATATTGTCATACAATATTACCAATTTTTTCAATTATAAATTTTTAATTGTTTAATTCGTATACACATCATTCTTTAAATTAGTCAATTGTTTATTCCTATTTTTTCACATTTGAATTAGTATTTCATGTATTTTTTCCCTTATATATATATATGTACATTTATATCATTGCACTCTCAACTTAGATTTATTTATCTCATTTAATGGACATAAATATCTTCAATATTTAAAAATTTGGTTTTTAAACATTAGGAATGTAGTTATTTTCCATTTTTAGGATAAATTAACCCCATTTTTTTACCATACTCAAAACTATATTTGGTTTGAATGAATTATTAAGTTACTTTTAAAACAAATATTTCAATAATTATTTTATTTCAAACATATTTTCAATAGTTTTTCATTTTTTAATTTTATTTTTATAACCCCCTTGGAACTGGCGAAGGATGCTCTATAGTCCATGTTCCATTTTATGGAAACCCTTCTTTTTATTACAACTTAAACATGATTTATTACATAAAACATCACTTGATACAACAAAGAAGATCAGGTGGGTTAGTGTCTTTGGGAATAAGATCATTACATAAAAATTTGAAACATTAAATACAACATCTTTATTGAAAACATTCTTTACATGACCACTACATTCCCAAATACCTATCATTGCATGGGATAACCTGAGGAAATGCATAAGAAAAAGGTGATCCATAAATCCCAGTAAGAGAATATACATTTAATAACATGAGGAGTAAATTAATTTTATACATTAGGCATGTCAATAGAGAACAAGAGAAACATGAACATAAAGGCATGATAATGCATTATAATCATAACATGAAAATATGGCAACAACACTTATCATGGAATTAAAATGAGCCAAGACTCATTTCACATGGAGCATGAGTAAATCCTCATTTCACATGAAGCCTGAGTAAACCATCATTGCACTTGAATTATCATGAGTCAACACTCATTTCACATGACTTATCATGATACTATACTTTACCCAATGCATTGGAGCGCTATAAGGGTGCACCCTTATTAAACATTTCATTTCTTGCATAAGTGTGCCACAACGATTCATAAAAAATAATCATTTATTCCACGATAAAGGATGGAGGATTTCATAAATGAAACATTATAATAAATATGTAAATGTGCATAATGTTGAATTCCCTTGATGGAGAAATGGGCATGGTATTCACTACACAATGGAATTGGCTTGAAAATCGATGCGATTTCAGCAACCAAATGGCGTGACATAAGAATTCAAAAAAATGGTTGATGATAGAGAAAGGGGTTCCTGATAATATTTACATGTAATGTATAGTAATTAGGTCATATTGATACATGTTGCAACAATTTTAATGGAATTTAGATTCATGATACAAAAGTATTGCTTCAATGTAAATGATGAGAGTGATGTTCTTTTAACAATTTCGGTATAGTAATGGGTGTACATGGGAGGAATTTAATGAGAGAAAAGGGGGAATCCCATCATTAAAACATAAATAGGGCAGTATGAGGGAGGAATGAAATCATAACCCAACATTCATTATTTAAATTAAAAGGGAAAAACAACTTAATGAAAATTGAACAAAAAAGAGAGAGGAAGAAAAAAACCCATACATTGAAGTGTGCTTCCAAAGGCTAGATAGAGGCTTGTGAGAAGCTTATTGGGAGCTTGGAGAACTGTGAGAGGATTCTAGATATAATAGGGCAGATGTTGGATGAACACCAAAGGTTTTGAGTGAGGAGGAAGTGGGATATTGGCTGTGTTTATATAGGAAAGGTGGGGAAATTCTTTATTATTTATGTTTGGGACCCATTATATTAGATTAATACAAACCACAATCCAACCCATGGTTTTTCCCATGGATTTTGGAAAAGGGAAGAGGAAAAAAATATTTTATAAGGCCAATGTCCAAACATATTAAAATAATAGGTTTTCTTATGTGCAGGTGAGTCACACTCTAATGGAAATTAATTTAAAAAGACAAGGTGTTTAATATGTCTCGAAGGGTCCATTAATGCTTTAAAAAATAATTCAAACAATCCCAAAATCATATTATTTTAATGTTAAAACATATATTGTCCGAAAAAAAAGATTATAGTATTTTATTACATCAGTATTGGGTCATTATAGTGTCATAAAACACATTATATATTTAAACAGTATTTAATTTTTACCCAAATATTTGACTGTCTCAGAAAATTATGGAAAACTAACCATTGGATAATTTCAACATCCTGATTCTATAAATAACATTTATTTTATCTAATAAATTTTTTAAATATGTTTATTTTCACTTTAAAAATAAAAACTGACTTTTATAGAAAATTCACGGGTTTTGACAAAAAATGGCTTTCAAACCTTAATAAAAATTATAATTGCATTCATAAAATTATAAGATCATTTATATTTGATAAAAATTAATTTAATAATAATAATAATATTTTATTAAAATATTATTTAATTCAAAAATCGTTTAATTTAATAAAATATAATTCTTAAATAAATAATAAATAAAAATACAATTTGTACTTTAAAAACAATTTACAATGTATCGATAATGACAAGATGGTATATTTATAATTATATAAAAAAATAATATACATGATAATATTATTAGAGATTTGATACCAAAACCCTTAAAATAGCCGCATATGACCTAAGGGTAAGGTGTGCGATGTTGATGGACTCTTGGGGTGGCTCGGATAACATCATTTGAGTGGTAATTTATATCAACTTCCACTTCTCCTGTGGAGGGCCTCGTTCTAGTTTGAAATGTTGAATCTCAGCTTGGCCTTGGTCAATAGCGAAGCCCAAGGATGCCACCTCATTTCCGAGATCCGACAAATGGGATTCGTATGGAGAAATTCTACTGGATGAGAGCATCGCTTCTTTTGACCGAGTAAATTGGATTTGTTAATGCCCTATATTTATACTAATCATGTGATCACTTATAAATGGCTATATTAGAAACGGTCAAAATTCTTAACATAAAACCAAATATGTTGATATTTTATATAATCATAAAATATACATTTAATTAGATCAAAAAGGATTTCCATTAATGAAACTTTGAGTCGTTACAATATTCCCCCTTAAGCAATTTCTCCCTAGAAATTTTCCTTTTCCCACACTAAAACAGATGTGGGTAAATCAGCTTCATTATTTCCTCTGATTCCCAAGTAGCTTCTAAAAACATTTGCTTTCTCCACAACACCTTAAAGAGGGAAATTGTCTTATATCGTAGAACTTTTTCTCTACGATCTAATATCTTCACATTGGTTGCTCCTCATAAGAAAGATCATCTTCCAATTGAACCACCTCATAAGAGAGTACATGTGAAAGGTCTGGTATGTACTTCTCTCAGAGGGATACATGATAGACATCATGTACATTTTCCATGGTAGGTTGAAGTGCTAGTCGATAGGCCACAACCACAACACGATCAAGAATATCAAAGGGGCCGATGTACCTTGGACTTAACTTCACATTCTTTCCAAACCTCATGACATTATTCCATTGAGATATGCATATAAACAACATGTCTCCAACTTTAATCCCAAGGTCTTGTTGATGATTATCTGTATAACAATTTTATTGACTCTGGGCTTCCTTGATATTCTCCTGAATAGTTTTCAGCTTCTCTACCATTTCCTCGACCATTTCTAGTCCAAGCAGCTTCAGTTCACTGACCTCATCACAAAATGAAGGTGTTTTGCACCTTTTCCCATATAGTTCTTCATATGGTGCTATTTGGATGATCGAGTGGAAACTATTTTTATAAGAGAACTCAACTAGAGGAAGATATTGATCACATCCTCCTTTAAAGTCTATTGAGCACGCTCTCAACTTTTCCTCAAGTGTTTGGATAGTCCGCTTGGATTGGACATCAGTTTGAGGATGATATGCCTTACTGAAGTTCAGTTCATTATCCAGAGAATGTTGAAGACTCTTCCAAAACATCGAGGTGAATCTTGGATCTCATTCAGACCCAATAGATAGTGGCCCTCCATGAAACCTTACCACTTCCCTGATATATATCTGTGCCAGTTGATTCAATGAGAAATCCTCCCGAATAGGAATGAAGTGTGAAGTCTTTGTAAGATGATCCACCATAACCCAGATCGCATTGTTGCATTTAGATATCCTCGGATGTCTGGTGACAAAGTCCATGGTGATGTTCTCCCATTTAATTTCTTGAATGGGAAATGGTTGTGTCATCCCCTTATACTTCTACCTCTCTGCCTTCACTTGCTGGCACACTAGGCACTTTGATGTATATTCAGCGATCTCCTTCTTCATATTATCCCACCAAAAGTTTTCTCAATGATCTCGATACATCATTGTGCTCCCTAGGGTAATATAGAAATTTGAACTATAAGAATCATCCAAAAGTTCCTTCTTCAGCTCCGAACTAGATGGAACACATAGTATTTTCCCAAATCGCACAATTCCTTCTTCATTATCATTAAACTCTAAGGATTTCCCTTTTTTGATAGCTTCCACTTTTTCCTGAATTACCACATCATCCTTTTGAGCATCCTTTAACATTTATAAAAGATACGGTTGAGAAATCATTTGTGAAAGGATAGATGATGTTCCCATATTTAAGATTCCCATGTCCATCTTCATCAAGTCTAATAATATTGGATCCTTCTCAATTTTCATCATTGATAAAATCATTGGGTCCTTTCAACATAGGGCATATTCAACCTTGTTCGATTTCTCAGGGTGGTAATGTATTGATCAGTCATAATCCATGATGAGCTCTATCCGTCTTCTCTGGAGAATATTAAGATCTTTCTGTGTGAATATATATTTAAGACTCTTTTGGTGAGTATATATCTCACATTTCTCCCTATAGAGATAATGTCGTGAGATTTTCAAGGAAAAGATCACCACTACCAACTCCAGATCATGCGTTGGATAGTTTCACTCTTGGATTTTCAACTACCTTGAGGCATAGGATATCAATTTACCATTCTTCAATAGCACACATCCTAATCTCTTCTTTGAAGCATCACTGAATACCCCGAAGAGTTCCCCACTTTTGGTTAATGTGAGTACATGCGCAGTGATAACCCTCATTTTCATCTCCTTGAAGCTTTCTTCATATTCATCACTCCAATCAATCTTTACTCCCTTTTGAGTTATCTCGGTATGAGGGTTGGAAAATCGTGAGAAATTCCTCACACATCATTGATAATATCTAGCTAACCCCAAGAATATATGGATATCTTTTACAAATTTTGGCCTAGGCCATCCCTCAATTTCATCTGTTATGGAGGGATCCATAGATATCCCATTTGTTGTGATGATATGGCACATGAATGAGACCTCCTTCAACCAAAACACAAACTTGTTTTATGTTGCATAGAGCTTCTCCTAGTGCAAAGTCTCTAGTACAGTACATAAATGCTCCTCATAATCCTCCTTGGTTTTGGAGTATTTTAGAATATCATCTATAATGACTACCACAAATTTGTCAATGTAATCTCTAAAGACTTTATTCATTAAGTCCATGATGATTACAAAATAATTGGTGAGTCCGAAAGGCATTACTATGAATTCAAAGTGCATGTATCCTGTATGAAAAAAAGTCTTGGGGGTATCTTCCTTCTTCACGCTTACTTGATAATATCCTGACCGCAAGTCTACCTTGGAGATGTATTGTGCTCCACGCAGCTGATCGAACAAGTCATCAATTTGTGAGGGAGGATAATTTTTCTTTATAGAGATTTTGGTAATTTCACAATTATTGATGCAAAGCTGCATTTACCCATCCTTCTTCATGACGAAGAGGACTGGTGAACCTCATGGTGAAGCACGTGGGAATATAAACCCTTTATCCAGATTCTCATGTAGTTGTCTCTTCAGCTCTTCAAGATCTAAAACATCCATTATATATGGAGTTTTGGATATTGGTGATGCCTCGCGTATAAGTTCAATTGTTAATTCAATATCACTTCTAGGAGGAAGACCAAGCAGTTTCTCGGGAAACACTTTAGCAATTTCGCACAAATAGGCATTTCTTCAAGGATGTTTTCTTCCATGGAGTCAATAATATGAGCCAGATATGCTTCCTCATAGGGCATTAATATCTATGCTTGAGATGATGGAGATAAATGAGATTCATCTTCCTCCATAAACTTGTAATGAATCAGGGGTCGATTCTACATATTTAGTGTGATTTCTATCTCCCGACAATTTATATTGGCCATATATAAGGAAAGCTAATTCATTCCATGAATTGCATCAAATTCCACCAGAGGGAATATGATGAGGATCGCTGGGAAATTCAATCCACATATTATAATAGGGGAGGACTTATATTCATGGGATTCAATGATTTCCCTATTTTTCGTACTCACCGACATCTTCACTTCCATTATTCGTGGTGGTGTTGGGATTGTTCTACTAAACTTTAGATATATAAAACAATGCATAGAACCTGAATCAAAAAGTAAATATTCTACACTTGAAAGAATAACTAGCGTACTTATCACCACTTCGTTGTTGGGGTTCACTTCGTCAGAAGTGATGGAAAAAGCTCTCCCTTGCTACCTTGGAGGTTGTTGGTTGCCTCCAAAAACCCATGGATTAGGGCACTGATTTGAAAAATGACCCGGTTTTTTACATTAGTAGCACTGAACAACGTGTTGAGGTTTTAACGGAGTGTTCCTCTCCTCTGTGGTAGTCTTGGGTCTTTCTTACTAACAGTTAACAGTTAGGTGCCCTTGTCGTCCACACCTGAAGCATTTCTTCGTCCCCTTAAAGAAATTTCCAGGGTGCTTCTTTCCGCTCTTTCGGAAAGTGGGGTGATCGATCTTCTTAGTACAATTGTATTTATCTATCAGAACACCATCATTGAAGTCCACCTTACGCTTATTATCCCCATGATACCCCTGTGATTCTCTGGTCTCTATTTTGACCTTGAGGGCACATCAGACAATTTCCTCATAGATGACGAAGTCACGAACTGCTAATACATTCTGTAGGCTAGGCTTCAACCCACCAAAGATGAGGTCAAATTTGCATTCTGGGGTAACGGCAAAGCAGAACGTTTATCATGCAAGCCTTTTGAAGTTTCCCTCATATGCTCCAACATATTCTTCATCTTTTTTCTTGAGGGAAAGGAAGTCCCTTTCCATCTTATATCGGAGGGTGCGTAGAAATTATATATCGAAAAACATCTTTTAGAAATTATTCCATTCCAATACCAAGATCTCCCCCTCAGGCTTCATATTTTTTATCAATGTCCACCATTGATTAGCTTCACCATCCATATGATAAGCCTCTAGCAGAACCTTCTCTTGTTTGGAACATTGAAGGATGGAGAAGATCTTTTCAATGGTGCTGATCCATTGTTCAGCGATTGTTGGATCGGAATATCCACTAAAAGTAGGAGTCCTTTTCTCATGAAGCTATCGATGGTGTCTTCTTCATTCATAGGGGGGTTGAATGTTCCTCTTGACCTGTGTTTCTATTCAAAACTTGATTTATCTGAGAGAGAAGTGTGACAAAGATCGTGATTCCCGCACCTGTTGGATTGGGAAACTCATTAGTACAGTCATCATATTGATATTAACAACAGTTGTTAGCCCGAGTCCTCCTATTACCGACCATTGGATGGAATAAAATGAAATTTATGGGTAACATATAAAGGGTAATCCAAAGAAAAAATTTGATGACTTATAAATAAATTTATATTTCCATAACTCATATAGGATTCAATCTAGGCTTCTCATGTTCTACATTCTAACATATATTCTTAGGGGCATTTTTTAAATTCCCCTAATAAGGGTTCATACTGAGATTGTGAATTTATCTAAACATATCTCCCGGGAGTGTCGTAACCAGGAGTGCATCAAGGACCATTGTCCTGCACCAGTTCCCATTCGAGTCTAGCACAAAGAATTGTTTTCGGGTTTTACCCCTTGAATACATCTGTGTCAGAGCCGCCTCTACCAGCTCGTATCCCGATAGGGATGTATTTTCTTGATAAAACACTTACTCAGTACTTACCAAAACATAGGGATGATTTTATAATACATATTCTTGTCTCTAAGGCTTTACTAGGGATTTCTAATCCTAATCCCAGAAATAACTAAACCTATCCTCTTATACTAACGATAACAACCCTTCTTTTTATTACAACATAAACATGATTTATTACATAAATCATAACTTGATGAAACAAAGGAGATTTAGAGGATTATTGTCTTTGGGGCTTAGTATCATTACATTAAAACATGAAACATGAAATGCAACATATTTATTGAAAGCATCCTTTCATGACCACTACATTCCCTCGTACTTAGCATTGCATGGGATAACATGAGGACATGCATAAGAAAAGGGTGAGCTATAAAGCCCATTAAGGGAATACACATCGAATAACATGGGGAGTACAATACATGTTATCCATTAGGCATATCAATATAGAACAAGAGAAACATGAACATAAAGGCATGCTAAAGCATGATAATCATAACATGGAAACGTGGAAATAACACTTAACATGGAATTAGCCTAAGCCAAGACTCATTCCACATGGAGCATGAGTGAATCACCATTGCACATGAAGCACAAGTAAACCCTCGTTGCACTTGAATTAGCATGAGTAAACACTCATTGCACCTGACGTATCATGATACTATACTTTACCCAATGCATTAGAGAGCATTAAGGGCTCACCCTTCATAGACATTTAATTTCATACAGAAGTGTTCCACATGGATCATAAAACATGGATTCATAAAACATAATAATTTATTACATGATAAATGAAGGTGTTATTAATACATGTAACATTATAATCAATATGTAAATGTGCATAATGGTGAATACCCATGATGGGGAAATGGGCATCGTATTCACTACACAATGGAATTTTCTTAGAAAATCGGTGCGATTTTGGCAGCATAACGGCGTGACATAAGAATTCATAACAATGGTTGATGAGAGAGAAAGGTGTTCCTCATCATATTTACATTTAATGGACAGTAAGGAGGTCATATAGATACATTTCCCAACAATTGTAATGGAATTTAGATTCATGTTACAAAATTATTCCTTGAGAAAGGGGTCTCCCATCATTCAAAAATAAATAGGGACATATGAGGGAGGTGTGAATCCACACATAAACATTCATAATTGAAATTAAATGGGAAAAAAACTTAATGATAATTGGACAAAAAAGAGAATGGAAGAAAAAAACCATTACATGGAAGTGTGCTTGCAAAGGCTAGAGAGAGGCTTGTGAGAGGCTTCTTGGGAGCATGGGGCTCTATGGGATGATTATAGAGAGAGTAGGGAAGAGGTTGGACGAACTCCAATGGCTTTAAGTGAGGAGGATGTGGGTGATTGGTTGAGTTTATATAGGAAAGGTGAGGGAATTCTTCATTATTTAGGTTTGGGACCCCTTATATTAAATTAATCCAAACCACAAACCATCCCATGATATTTGACCATGGTTTTTAGAAAATGGAAGAGGAAAACAATATATTATAAGGACAAAGTCTGAAATTCTTAAAATAATAGTGTTTCTTATGTGGAGGTGAGTCACACTCCCATGGAAATTAATTTAAAAAGACAAGGTGCTTAATATTTCTTGAAAGGTCCATTATTGCTTGGAATAGTAAGTCAAAAAAACCCAAAATCAAATTATTTTAATGTTAAAACATATAGTGGCCGAAAAAAAAGCTTATTATATTTTATTACATCACTATTGGTTCATTATGATGTCATAAAACACAATATATAATTTGACAGTATTTAATTTTTACCCAAAAAATTTACTGTCTCAGAAAATTATGAATAATTCACCATTGGATAATTTAGACGTCTTTATTCCAGAAATATCATTTATTTTATCTAAATAATTTTCTAAATATGTTAATTTTCACTTTTAAAATAAAAAACCAATATTTATCGAAAAGTCACGGGTTTTGACAGAAATGGCTTTCAAACCTTAATAAAAATTATAATTGCATTCATAACATTATAAGATCATTGATATTTGATAAAATTTAATTTAATACTAATAAAAATATTTTATTAAATTATTATTTAATTCAAAATTCAAATAATTTAATAAAATAGAATTATTAATTAAATAATAACTAAAAATACAATTTGTACTTTAAAAACTATTTAGAATGTATCGATAATGAAAAGAAGGTATATTTATTATTATATTCAAAAATAATATACATGAACATAGTACTAGATATTTATTACATAACCCCTTAAAACAGCCTCATAAGACCTAAGGGTAAGGTGTGTGATCGTGACCGACTCTTGGGGTCGCTCGAATAACATTCCTCGAGTGGTAATTTCTATCAACTTCCACTTCTCCCATAGATGGTCTCCTTCGAGCTTGAAAAGATGAAGCTCAACATGGGATTGGTCAATATTGAAGCCCATGGACGCCACCTTTTTTTGAGCTCTGACAAATGGGCTTCATATGGAGCAATTCTACTAGATATGGCCATCGCTTCTTTTTTCTGAGTAAATTGGATTTTTTAAAGCCCTATATTTATACTAATCATGTGATTACTGTTCAACGTCTATATTAGCAACGGTCAAAATTCATAACATAAAACCAAAGATGTTGACCTTTTATATAAACATAAAGTGTCATTTAATTAGATCAAGAGTGATTTCCATTAATGAAACTTTGAGTCATTACACATTTTTTGGGTAAAATTTAAGATTATTACAAAACACACTTGTATAGTTTTCAGAGAGATATGATTTATCCTATATTGATGATTGTTATGAATGAGTATATATATGATAATAAAAAGTATGATAAATTGAACAGGGGTGATATTTCCATATTTCAATTAGATATTCACAAAATGAAAGACATGCAATGTGGTTGAAATAAAAATGAATTTATTCAAATTTGTACATGAATAATAGGTAATGAAATCAAAAAACACATTAAAGTAACTAATGGAAGAGTGAAAAATTTTAACGATAGAGGATTAGATTTATTTAAACACATATTCAAATTTTTCTCTATGAATTATAGGGAATATAAAACTGATATTTTTTCTTAATTATTTAATATTTTTAATTGTTGAATTTATATTTGTAAGTATCTTTTTAAAAAACATTTATTCAAGACCTCCATTGGTTTTTATAGATAAATTATGAAAATAATGTCAACAAAATCCAAAAATATAAATACATAATGAAAATTTTGGTTTAGTATCCCATTAATAATACCACTAAATATGATATTACAGTTAAGATACATGATTAAATGGAAGTAAATTATGTAAAATAAACTGAAAAACAAATTTCATTCATTATAATCATCCACTAATAAACCAAAATAGAAATTGATATTTCACCATTTTCCAAAAGGTTTAAAAATATCATGAACAATAAAAAATATATTAAATGATTCAACAACTATATCATTAATCAAATTTTATTTACATATGAGGAAATAGAAAGAAAATATATAATCAGGTTTTTCCTAGAACAAAAAGAAGTAAGGAAAGAAAGTTCTAAATGTTATGACTTAGAGTTCTTGGGGGACTCATTTTCCACATATGAATCGTCTGATGAATTTTCTAAGTGCCTCATATCCAATTATGAGGTATGTGATGAAGTAAATAATACATCTACAGGTTTTTACACATCAAATTATCTAAAAAATTAACAAAGAAACAATGTTCTTCTTTTCCATATATATCAAATTTTAGATAGTTTTTAGGAACATGATTTAAATTTTAAATATATTTAAAATAATAATAATATAGTTCTTTTTGAAAATGATAAATCATTATTATGAAAAGTATTATTTGGTTTTAAACTAAAATAATAACCAAATGATGAAAATTTTGAATTTAAAATTAAATATAAAAATACTCATTCACATTTTACTAAAGGTTTTGAATCCTCTAATTGAATTATGTGATAGTAATATTTTATTTAATGTAATTCTAGAATTATGTTTTAAATATAACAACATATTTAAAAAATAATTAAGGAATTATTTAGTGAAAGTAACTTTTGATAATTTGTTTCAAATTATTTCATCTAATTTAATATTTTTTTACCATGTCAATTGAAAATGTATATATATTACAGAAGAAAGATCATTCATATCTCTTCTAATATTTTTAATGGTGATATATGTCAAAAATATGCCTCTACTCAAAATTCATTATTGGATAACTTATGTGGACACCAAATATGGGTAGTCAAAGAATCATTCTATTAATATTTTTTTAGAAATGGTTATCATGATACAAAACTGATAGGATAATTGGTATAAGGATATAATGTTCGTGAGGAAATTGTGTGCGGATCTATGAATATTCTATCTTCTAAATGTTTCTAATGGAGGACATGTAACATTTGGGGATGAATTAAAAAGTAAAATTATTAATATTGGGATGGAAACATTCTACAACAACACTATAATTAAATATTGTTTGATTTTAAATGTATTTAGTTATAATTTATTATTTATTAGTCAATTAAATGATAGTAGTTTTACAATTACTTTGAAAATATATATTTATGTGGTTTATCATCATAACAAAAAAATTATTTACCGTATATCAGTTTGAAAATATATATCTTATAGATTTAAAAAATAATTAATGTAATAATATTATATTTTTTAGTAAAAAAGATAGATAATTATTCTTTTATTTGGAATCTTTTCATTGTTCACCATAACATTCACTCTGTTGTAATGCTAAATCGCAATCAACTATAATAATATTTATTGTAATTTTCTTTCAAATGTAACATTGATTTTGAACCATGCAAACATTGAATGAAATATTTTTATTTATTAAAATATAAAAATGATTTCCATGTATAATTTCCTAAAACTAGTTATCCTTGATGTTCTTGTACCAACCCATATATCTACTGTTCATGGTAAATATTTGACTTTTGTATCTATAAATTAATATACTATATTTATATGGATTTTATTCTACATTTATATTAATTAAGATTATAATTTTTGTATAAACTTTTAAAGGAATGAAAGAAATGAAATATTATTCAAAATATTTTCCACTAGAAGTGACCATTGAATGGAATTTCAAAAAAAATACTTTGATTATTTTTAGGGTTATCATGCTTATCATCAATCCATGTGTCATCCAAGAACACCTCAATGAAATAGTTTTGTCCAAAGATAGAATAGAAACCTCTATTAAATTTTTAATATTATATTGAATTAGTTTACCCTTTCTAAATTATATTTGGATGAGGTAGTCAATATATATTTCTTTATCATTAAATATGTTTTAATTAGAAACATCCTAGGAAAACCACCAATAAACATTGTAATGGTAAAATTCATAAAATTCTAATCTCTATGATTTTTCGTTTCCAATGATTTCCCCTTAATTATAAGAATAATCTTGGAAATATTCAACCTAAATACATGTAAGGTATCGTATATTGGTATTTACACTCAATTAAATCCTTGTTAACATTCAATAAGAGTGCCATGAGCATAGAATAGTTAATTCACAACAAATACGTTTAGAATATTTCAAAATCACATCTTAATGGTGATAGTGATTTTGACCAACCAATTTTATCCACACATAAACCAAAATATTATAATGTAATTGAATATGTTCAAAATACCCCTTCTTCTACATTACCCAATGAAGGGGTTCAATCTAAAGACCATCCCCTTGAGAACATTATTGGTGAATTAAATTGTATAAATCATGTAAAATGGTCAGTATTATATGAGGTTGAAAATCAAGATTTTTTCATACACAAATAACATAATTTTTTTCATAATTATATTAATTATAATAATGGGTACTTTCCATGGAAGTGTATTTCCACAAATTTGAAATGAAGAACATTTCAACTCTCTTAAAAACACACTACAATTATTTTAATAATAGTAGAAATGATTTTTTGAAAATAAACATGATGATAAAAGAAAAAAAATTGTATCAAGGATAGAATTATTTATATAGGAACTAATAATGAAAAAGGTATTGATTATGGTGAAAACTTCATAGCTGTTGAATGTATATAATCATTTAGAATCCGTTTTTTTGATTTCATCAGTTATGTTAATTTTATTTTTTTTAAATATATTTGAAAATTTCATTTATAAATTGTTTTATTTCTGGTAATATTTTTTAGAATCAACAACCTAGTTATGAAAATAATAAATTTTCATATCACGTTTTCTAGTAAACATATTCTCTTTTAATTATAATAAAAATACCATTATCATTTGTATGAAAGGTTAATTAAATTAAATTTTTGAAATTATTTAAAATTGGGAAAATATGGTTCCATTATTCTAATCAAAACTATTTCGATTGATTTATTAGGGTTTAAAATTTATTATGGGGATGCTGTTTTTTGGTCAACTAAGGAAACTATTTATAATTTTTGTTGAGTTAATGGAAAAAATATTATAATTGATTTTTATGGGATAACTAAAATTCATCCTTGGTTTTTAAATTTACCTAAATTTTTAAATAAAATTAAATAGATTAATAAATATCAAAAGAATTGTTGAATGAAGAATTATAATGGAATTAGAATGCCAATAAGACCAATATGAAAGCTAACATTGACATAATTTTTAATGTCTGTTGACAAGAATATTTATAGAAGTATGTATGGAAGTCTCATTTTCCACTATTTTTCCTGACAAGACATTATATTTAGTCTACATCCATTGTTTAGGTTTTCCAAAAAATATAAAGGAATATCATCTAAAATATCTCAAATTATTTTTTTCTATATGAATAGAATAAAAACCATTATATTATTTAATCTTATGGAAACATATTTGAATATAATACTTTTTACGATGATTATTTTATATTATGCGAAGTAGATATGAAATGTAGTAGTAGAAATTTTCATTAACTAAGAAAATCCCAATTCTCATTGTAGTAATGTGAAAGGCACTATATCACTTTATATAGTTTATCTAGAATACATAGATACTATGAATTATTAGGAAAAAATTTAATTGGTAACAAATACTCTATTAGACATTGGGATAACATATTCCAATGTCTTGCTGTAGTGTGAAAACAATATTGATAATCGATTATTTAAAAACCCTATCCAACACCCTTATAATAAGAATATTGTACTAAGACATCATTTTCTTTAATATCACATTTCAAAAGATGATATCATCATTCAATTGTTTTTTAAAACCACCTACATTCTTATCTAATCCCTAAAAAATTAATTTTAGACTTTTTGACATTATTAATTGAGAATTTTGTATGAATATCTTGTGATACATATCTCTTAACCATGGAACTCTTGAGTAAATTTTCGATTTTTTATTCAATTTAAAATTTTTTTCCAAAATAAAATAAGTTATTCAATTGTTAATATAATTTTCAAAATAATAATGTTTTCAATCATTTCATATGTTTATTTATGTTTTATGACATCAATACTAGAAGAATCAAATTCATGTCTTAAAAAAAACGTGGGTGTGGGTTTGCCATAGATGATCCTAGATGTTATTTCCTAAAAAATGATAGGTTAGATTTTGAATATGATCTTAACCATTGGAAAAAGCGGTGATCCTTCAATGAATTCCTTGTCTGACACTCCTATGGAATTAACTATGTTTTATTGACTCAAAAATTTTATAAAGAGCATTCATGTAATGTTTTAAGAAATAATTAATATATTTTAGTTTTTTATATTAGTTTTATTTAATTATTATGGTCCATTTATCCATCTTAATCCATTATTTATGGTTTAACTAATATTATTACTATTGATATGATCCTAAAAGAGACACCGCTTTTAAAAAAATATTTTCCATAACATGTATATTAACTCATATGTTTATAAAAAAAAATAATTTTTCATTTCTCAATTATATATTTTTTAACTTAAAAAAATTTCCATTTATTTTGTCATCAAATTTATTTAAAATATATAATTTTCAATTTTTTGTTTTATAAATTCTCTAAACATTTTATCTAGAAAGAAAATTATTAATTATAAACATAGTTTAACTTTTTATTATTTATCCTAACAACATATTTGAATAATTTTTGAAAAATAAAAATGTAGAAATGTTTTATTTTAAGATATTTTATCTTGTTTTATGATGATAATTTTATATTAATGAGTACATTATGAAATAATATAATGTATTTTTAAAATTCTATTTTTATTATAAAATTTATATTATGGGTGATTAATCTTGTGTTATTTTACAATTTTGACGTAAATATTTTTTATAAATATCTAGTTATATATTTATATTATTCAAGTAGTTTTTATTAATAAATATGTGAATATTATTGCACTTCTCACTATATTTTATTTTAACGACTATAAACACTCTCTAAAATTTTTTACACATACATTTATGTGTTGTCTTGTTATAAAAATGATTAATTCTTGTTATAAGGCTGTAAAAACATTGATTGATCCTTGGAGTAGTATGGTCGTTATTTTTATGGACTTGTAGTGATGTTTCCATAGCCTTTGAAGGTAATTAATTTAAGTATAGGAACAACTAGTTGGTGATACGTTCATAACATTAACAGCCTGACCCATAGTTCACAGATTTATAGTGGAAATGTGATAGAGTTTTTACATCATTCCATGGTTAATGTAGATATAGTAAAAAATTGGTTCAAATTGCCAAAATGGGTGTAGCTAGGTGACTATTTTCATAGACTTGGGCATTTTAATGGAGAATATAGACATGATTTTTTCACTAGGACCTATTTTATGCTATGCCGATGGGTATCCTGGTATTTAATGCTGGTAATGATTATTAATTTTTTTATTCATTGTCTTCATTTCCCAAAATGAATTATATAATATTTTTTGAATGATTTTAATTCTATAAATAGATAACATTTGGGACCTCAATAAATTATTCTCATTCAATCTTCAACGATGACATGAAACGATCAAAATTTCTCTCTTTTTCATGATATGTTCATCTCCAGTATTAAATATATACCTATTATAATATCTTTTCACTACCATCCATTTATTATTCTATCATAGTTATCCTTTACATTATTTTAATAGAAATGAGGCTATACTAAAACATGATAGCTTCTTTCGAATCCTATTTCTACCTATTCATCATTTGTTATTTATAACTACGTTTAAATTAGGGAAATATAGTTTTCATATCATAACTATTAAAAGAATCTATAATTTCAAATTTTAGGATTCTAAATATACCCATTAAAAATAATTTTTCCATTGTAATTTTAGATTCATTATACCACCATAATGGAAATAGAGGTTTGGTATCATGACTATTGCTAATGCAAAGGGACTAATACAATAATCATCAGGAGACTATGGTGATATGAATAAGAGATATTTATGATATATTATTGAGAATATTCACCAAATTGTTTACCTTTTTATTTTTTTTCAAATTTACCGCTTTCACTCATTCAATTAATCAATTTTTTATATCTAATTGTTTTATTTTTGAATTTATCAATATTTTTTTAAATTGATTTTAAGTATATTTGTAATAATATAATTTTTCATTAATATTTAAATTTTTTCTACTAAAAATGTTTTATATATCATCAATATATCAAATGTTTTTTTATCAATTTCAAATATATTAATTCCTTTGATATTTAGAGGGAACTGAACTCCTATTTCCACCTTACCCTTCTTCGATAATGAGTTATCCTTTTTTGGGAGGAATTACATTTAATTTCATTGTTGAAAAGATAAAAAAAATGTTTCTCAGTCACATATAGGTCTCAATTTTAGGTATAACCTATAAAATATTTAAATATTGTATCTAATGTTTATAAATGTTCTCAAAATATAGAATTTAGAGCATATGGATATGAATTTTTTTGAGAGAAATTCCAAAAATTCATAATCATTTGTATTAGATATTTGGGGTGAATCTCACATCTATGCCGAAACAATAGGATACAAGATATAAGGGAATTTTTGAAAGGTTGAAATATTTATACATGTTAGAAAGGGTGAAAGTATTAATGCTATAGAAGTTAGAACATATGATCTACATTTAACAAGTGGATTAATATTATAATTAGAGAACTATTTCTATCTCCATAACATAAATATAAATGTAACTTCTACACATTGATTGGATAATATGGGATTCCCATTCACTATTAAGGTACGAAATTCAAAATAGACATGAATGAGATGTTTTATAAAATTGGGATTATGATAAATGGTCTTTCAATATATGGATAACATATTGTATGTCATTTATAATTATAATTCCATCATGGAATTCATTCCTACTTGTCTTTGGAATAATTTCATTAGGAATATAAATGGGAGGAACATTCAAAGACACTATAGAGATATATTTTTGTACATTTTAAATTATGAATCCTCTAAAAAATATAAATATTATTTATTTGTAATGATTATAAATTCAATGTTTAGTACACATGATAAAAGAGATAACAGATCATTGGATATAATACATGGAGATGTATATGGACTAATGAGTAAAAAATTACGTGGGGGTTTTATAAATAAATTTCACAATAACCAATTACTTTATCTGGTTCGGATTTGTGTTTTAGACAAAAGAAAAGATTTAATTTTTTTAAAATTTCAATGAATTTAAAAAAATTTAAATACTCAAATAGAAATGTGTATCAAGATCATTTGATGATATTAAGTTGATTGATAATTGATCTAATAATTCATTGATGATTATATATATTGTTGAATGGTTTCAAAACACACTCCTCATTGAATACCATAGTGGAATGGTGTGTATGAGTGGAGGAATCCAATCTAGTTGAACATTGTTCAATTAATGATGAATCAATGTATACTTCATATTATAAAACGTGTAATGGTTATAATGCTTCATCATATCTAAACAAATATATTCTATTTAAATAATTCAAAAAAACACATGATTTATGTTAGGTGAATCTTTATAGAGTAAATTTTATAAATATTTTGTTATTCAAATAATTAAACAGTTTTTTGAATTTTAATAATCATGCCTCTACATCTAACAAGTTCTCATATATTGGTTATCATAATGAAATGAAGTGGTAATAATTATATAACATATATGAGAATAGATTATTTGGGTCTGAAATTGACACATTACTTAAGAAGGAATTCATCAATAAAGGAGTTAGTTGGAGTAATGTTAATATTTGAGATATTCATGACCAATTAATAGTAATCTCTCATGAGATTGAGGTTGAGTTGGATCCATTAACAGTCATGGAAGAGGAAATGATTGAAGGCACCCCAGAACCACTATGGTTTGGTAGAATTATTCATGAAAACATCAGATATATATTATATATAGTAAATTATGATGAGGTAATGTTCAAAGTAGATAAACCAAATACCCCCTGGGAAATTGTAGAGAGTTAAAATTTTGAGAAATGGTTAAATACATGGAATCTAAAATAGACACGATTATTGGATAAGAATGTATATGTAGATGGAAAAATAGAATAAGGGGTGAATTTTATGTTTATGATCTTTTGTAATTTACATTATATTTAATTAGATTTTAATATTTAAACTAATTCAATTCAAAAAATATATTATAATAAATATATATTTTCCCTTGTGTCTGATTATAATGATATCACAATCAGGATGATTATGATATTTTATTTGTTACAAGTCACCCAAATATAAAATTATACCTTAAAACATATATAATTTTAATCAGAGTAATTGATTTAATCAACATCACAAAAATGGTAATCTCAATGTAATACAAATTTATCATAATTAGTGTAATTAAAATAAAAAATACATAATAGATAGATAAATATATAAAAGATTCACATTATATCACAATAGATGTGGAAATAAAAGAAATAAAAATGAAAAAACTTCTATTAACCGAAAGAGAAGGGTACCTGATAACCTAAGATAATGGTCCCTTAATTTATATATTCATGAAAATATGTCTTACCAGCACCAGGGTTAGCCATCATTACAATTTTCAGCTTTGGTCTCTCTACCTATCCCTAGTGTCCATCGATGAAGATGGTGATCATGACCATTGTCTTCATATCCTCAGATTCACTCATTCCTAATCAAAATGATCGACATTGTGTAATGAAAAAAACTCAATAAAGTTATATGTTCATAGAACACAAAATTGAAAACATTTATTCTTGAGAGAATTCATATATAGAAAATTAATTAGAGATCTCACATAGTTTATTTATATCATTAATTTTGAGCTCATTCAAATGACCAAGTATTTATAATAATTGATCCCAATTAACATCTTGATCTCTAATGGTAATATTTACACCTAGAATGTTACAGGGACATGGAAACCTACCTCTATAAAGGACATAAAGAAACTAAAATCATGAAATCATTTATATTATCATCTAATACACCAAATTGTGTAAAATTTAACGAAATACTTTCACCATGATATAGTTTTATAGGTACGATAAATGAGGCTTATTTTTTCCATTATGAGTGTCATTATGATTTATATCATTAAAATTATATAGTTAGTTCAAAGGGATTGTTAGCATGAATGATTTAAATTACATAAAGTGTGTACAATATAAATCATATTAAGTCTCATTATGAAAAACATGGAATGAGTCATTATAGTAATAATAATAAGTATTAATTTTATCTAATGTACTATGAAACTCAAAATGATATAGAATAAATTTAGTATCAAAAAAAATGTTCTCAATGTATTAATAATTGAGTTATTAATTAAAAATTTAAGAAATAATTTGTGATTTCCAAAAAAAGGAATACTAAAGTCAAAAAGAGACTTTTGTCTTAACATTCATTTACTCTTATACGATATGTAAAATTATGAGGGGTGAGAAACATATTATCAAAGTAGTTATACATAAGAAAAATGATATAGTGGATTGAGTGTTTACCTATAAAACACACCTAGGGGGAAAAGGGTTATAAAAACTAAATGGTAGTAACAATAAAGAAAACATTTCACATTTTATGATGATAAAATCAATTTAGATATTTCACACCATAGGGGATCATATTGATTAGGAGATATAGTATTTTTTAGTGTAAATGAATTTCTTTAACATGAATTATAACAAGGATGTGTATGTGATTCAACAAAATATTTTTTAAGTTAAAATTGAAACTAATAATTTATAATATCTAAAACAATCCATTTTGGGATTGCAAAAAAATTATCAGAGTTTCAATATAAAATGTGATGACCAAATTAGAGTATTTAATTTAATAAAAAGACCATTATTTTATATATATTAATTTAACATAGTATATTATCTTTTAAAAAAACATCTATATAACATTATTTTTATCATTAATGAAATATTGACACATCACCCTTTGAAGAGGTTGATGTGTAAGTGAATATAAATAAATGACATATGTGTAGTTTCATATAAACAGTGTATAAATATCTCTATATATTGATCTAATTGGATTCAAGGACACAGTCAGGACACTTATATTGGAAACATAATAATATATATTAAAATAGAGTTCTCTTAAATGGATTATTTACCACAGAAAAATGGATTGAAAATTATGAAAATTCAAAATCCTTATTAATAGTTTGATAGGATGGATATAAATTCATATTCATGAACCATAGGGTTTATCATGTAATCCATTTTGTGTACTCATCCTGATGTTAGCAATGATCTTAATAGAACTAGTATATAATAATAAAACCATAGTGGGGATCAATAGATTTCAAGGATGATTATCCTTATGTAATTAAGAAGAAAAGAGGATGTGTTCTTGGTATTTGGATATGAGGATGTGATCCATGTAAAGGGTTACATATATTCTAGTTTCCAATCCAATTGAGGTGATATGAAATATAAAATTGGTTTTAGGTTTTACATGAATTGTGGAGCTATATGTTGTAAAATTTTCAAATAATCCATTATAAAAAACATATTAATACAATAAGTGTACATTACTACATCAGATGTTTCAAAAGTTGTTTTTTATATAGATGTTAATTTTTGAAATAGAAGTTGGTTTCTAGAATTAGGGGAGTAACCCAGACATACTATGATAACAATAGATATATTTCTCAAGCTAAGGTAATATGGTCTTATCAATGGACTAAAAAAATATGTGGGAAATACAATCACATATAATGGATTAATGAGTGGGGTGATGTTATGATCTATTTCTTAGAAATTGATGAACAAGTAGTAGATCCATTTATGAAAATGTTATCATAGTAGAATAATAAGGGTAATCAGGAGTCTATTTGTATATAATACATAAGATATTGATTTCATGGATTCATAATATATCATGTTATTATAATATATAGAAATTCTAATTTATCATTCATTAAAATTTACAAATTATTAGTTTACATGAATGTTGAATTTTAAAATCCCCTCAATGTATATCCTTATGTATTCGAAAAATGATGATCATCAGTGACTGTAAGAGATGTGATGATATGATTATATCTTCATGAAAAAATATTGTTTCTTGTTAAAAACATTGGTATGTGTGATATGAACTATTTTTTCATGATGTAATAGTTAGAGATTTATTACATGGTATATCTCATGGAATTACAAACAATCATTGACATACATAGGGTTGAATGTTTTTTATAAATCCTTTTAACCTGTTGTTAGTGAGATATCTAGCATGAGAATCATTATACTTTAATACAATTCATCCATAATATATTATTACAAAAATGGTAGTTTGGTATTTTTTTGATTATTTCATCAGTTGGAGAAATATAAAGATGCTATTTATCACCTTGTAGGATGTCTTATGAAATTTGGTGCCATTATGTAATTATATTGTGGTAATTCATGTTCATCATTAGTTGTATAACATGTGATATGTTTAAATTCATGTATGAGGTTTACGTGAGGTACCTATCAATGGGATGAAAGAAACAAGATGTATTCATCATCCAGGATACACTATTTTTGTTAATCTGGAAAGATAAAATAGTCTATAGAATATTTATATTATTTTATATCTAATGGAATCCATTTTTTAAAATGGTGGTTCTTTATTCCAATTGGAAATTGAAAAAAATATATAAATAAGAATGATGTGGAGTTACAAAAATATAAAAGTGGGGATTTTCTTATAATATTTTTCTTGAAAAGGTACTAGATCCATGGGATGGTTTTATAACCATATTAATTCATTGATGAGTCCTTTTTGTAGAAATACCATACCTCTTGAAGTTCTCTTAGAGATAATCATGAGTAATTATTTGATTGATACGTGAACGGTGATGGAGGAAGTTCAGTCATCATTCTATGATGGATCGAGAGAACTAAACCATTCCAATATATAGGCTTTTCAAAATTGTAGTGGAGTATAATTTAATAAATATGTTGTTAAATTTCGTTGTCTAGAGAAGGAAAACCAAAAAAATGATTGTACACATCACAACATATAGAGAGAGGGAAATATCACATGTACAATAAAATCCTCCAAGAATATGTACATTTTAATCTCATCCCACAATTCTAAAAAATTAGGGACCCCAGATTTATTTTAAGTAACATTACATATTAATTTTATTCCAGCCAGGGGAGGAATATTCCAAAAAAATAGACCATTCCACTTATCGGGATGATCATTCTGTCAATTCCTAGTTTACAAAGTTCTATAAGGCCCTTGATATAGTTGTGATAAGTACATGGTCATATCATTCCAACCTCTTTGACTGTAGTAAAAACAATCACTTGAGTTTCATAAAAATTTGTGGAATTATTATTGTGAACAATCATGTTTTTGTCATAATAGATTACCTGTAGTAGTTAGACAACAAAAACTATGGAGAGTTGTCCCATCTGTTGAGAAGTCTCCACATCAACAAGTCCTTGTTAATGAATCTGAATAGAGACTGAATCTATCCATCGATGATTAAAAATGAAAAATATGTGTACCTATAATAATGATATAGTATCAAACGATAATATTCGATTGTCAGAATATTCCCATTGTTGGTGGTAGAAATGGAATTTGAATAACAGTTGGATACCAAATAATTTTAAATTGTTTTAAAAAGATATTCAATTATGCGATATTCAATTTCAAAGAATCAATGATGAGGGTCTAACCCATGGATTTTCATTTTTCTTTATCTATGAAAAATATTGATTCTCATCAATGGAATTATGTTTTTTGTAGCATTAGGAATCCATAATCCCATTTTTGGTTGGTTCCCAAAATAAAAAATCATCTAAAAATTTGATAACTATTAAATATATTAATAATTTCATTGGGTAAATCTTGGTTTGAGGTTGTAAATAGGTCATTAATAGAAACACTAGTATCAACATGTTGGTGCAAAGGGTTAGCCATAGAGAAAAGTGGAAAACTATTCCAGTTTTCCAACCAAAAATTCAAAGAAAATTCTCTATTTCCTAGACATATTAATTGTGATGTAATTTTCAAAATAGATTTTTAAATGGATACCTATTTTGAGGAATCCATGTTGGTTTGATTTTATTTTTTCAAATTTTTTAAAAATATACCCTAATGAAATTAAAATCCATGGAGTTGTTATTTTAAAAGTTCAAAGTTATCATTTTCTAATGGGCTTTCTGGTAGAGACTTAAAGTCACGGGCCAAGGGATTATATAAATAAACAAATATTCAATATGATACATATTATCATGGAAATGTTCCCAAAGATATGTATATATGTATGATGGTTATTAAACCAACTAGATATAATGAATATTTGTAAAGAGACCTTCCCAGAGGATATTAATTATCAACATCAAATAATAAGTTTTTCAATTATTTTTTAACAATTCTACCAATGTCTAAAGGAACACACAATTAGTATTTTTTTTAAGGATTTAGTTTTGGACAATGTTTTTGTTTAAAAATGTAAATATCTTAACAACCCAAGTCCAAAATGAGATTAAAAAGGATTCATGGTGATTTGTGGAGTTTTTTGATTTAGTTCTTTTGGTATCTATGAGAAAGTGTGATACTATTCTATTTTCAATAAAATAATGAATTATTGTATCATATGATTAATTGAATCTTATGGGGGGAATTACATGTTATTCATATCCCAACATACGATACATGTCTATCAAAAACTTATTTGGATTCACTTATTATATATTTCATATTATAAAAATGTATTACGAATTTCTTAAATGGATTACATGAATTTGAAATTATTCAACACACAATTTTCATCAGTTTAATAAATTATAATTGGATTTATCATGGATTTATTTTCTATTGAATTGGTTAAATAGATCCTCTAATGGGTAATCATGCTTTTTATACAACACATATGGAAAATACGTATCACATTAAGGTGGAACCATTGAGTGTGTCTATATAATTGGAATTTATATATCCTTTAGGTGGTGGAAAAGTGAAGTATGTGATCATGGTTAGGATTATTAGACTCATTTATGTTTTTCTATAATTACCCTTTCATATCATGTATTCTTCTTCCACATAGGGAACCTAATAAATCCTCTTAACATTTGAGTATCCTAGAGATATGATCACGGATCCAGTGGTAGGTGTAATCCCTAAATTGTCGGAATATATTTTTCTACATTGTAACTAATCAGGTTGTTTTTTCCACTACTGATTGAGGGGGGAGGAAAATATCTCATCTTTACAAATATGTTTTTCTTTTGTTTTTTCATTGTATATTTGAGTCTTAATAATAAATTCGTCATTATATGGGTTGATTAAGACTTCCATGATTATATGATGATCCCTTAAAACTTATTAATGATTATTAATTGTAATTTATTTATTTTTTAATATTTTCATTGATACATTTACTATTTAAATATCCATATTTTATTCTTAATTTTCATATACTATCACAGAGCCCATATAATCACAACCCATCATAAAAATATATAACATTTCCTTCATTATTCATTTATTTTTCATTATTGTTATATATATTTCATATAAATAAATAAATATTTATTCAAATAACGTATATAATAGTTTATAGTATCTTTAAAATTAGTGAAAATTTTAGGGGACTATAATACACAAGGATATCGTGTTCATGTTTTTTTCATTATTTGTTTCAATTAATGTATTTTATTGTTATTAATCTGATGGAAAATACAATTACATTATATTTAATTTTTTAATAATGATTTAATAAGATATTTCTTCTCATTTGTATGATTTTTACTATACATTATACCAAAAATATATCAAAGAGTGTAATTTTTCATATATGAAATTTCATTACAATTATATTCTTCCCTCATCCATAAATTTAACCCTAAAGATTTCATCCAAATATCTAATATGTAAATAGATATTTGTAAATTTATTTTATCACATACTCATGTTCCCCTATTTCGCCATCGTATTTATGATATCATTATAGTACATTGAGATGATTAATGGTCTTGTTTTATAAAATATTATCTCCCAAACCAATATTTAAACTGGTAAAGCCTCATAAGAAGGATCAATCTCCAATAATACAACTAATTGATTTAGTACATGAGAAGGAAATGTTGGTTATAATGATGTTAATGTAATAATTTATCATTATTTCCTAATTGATTTATTTGCTAAAAATTGACCCCATTTAATCGCTGATAAAGTAACTTTTAGTGGATTTTAGGTTCTTATTTATCTAAAATTTTATTTAAATTTTACTATAATTATAGAAATTATACTTTCATAATAGTATTTTATAACAGTGAAATATTATTCTCTAAATTATTCAAGATATTTTGAAGAAGTATGGCATCTGTTTTCAAAATGTGATGTTGCATCATGAAACTGGTATCCAGCCCTACTTTGGGAGCCCCAAATTTTAAGAAAACTTTATTTTAATGAATTTACCTTTTCATATGGAATTTCATATTTGAGTCCATAGGGTCATATTTGGATCCTCATATCTTCTCTGAATATTGGGTTCATCAATCTAACTTTTGTTATGGTGGCTCACGTTCATGTAAGTAATTATCGATATGAACCTAATGTAAATAACCTAATATTCCTATCAATATTCTCATTTTGAAATAATTTTTATTTGTTATAAATTGAATGTATGAAGGCATAATGAAACAAAATTTTCATACATTTATTTTAAATATAAATAGCTATATATTCATTACACAACATATCCAAACCACAATATAATTTAATTGGATTAGTGTATTTGGAATCATGGAAACAAAAAAATAGGTACAAGAACTGTACATATAATCTCCCTCTTATTAACTAATAATAAGAATTTTTTTTGAAATATAAAACATAACACCTTGGTTCATATCCGGGTGAAAATAAACATAATTAAAGAGTTATCTCAGATTCCCTATAAGGGTAAACAATGGAGATATGAATCATAACATAAATGTAATGGTATAAGAGTATGTACATAATTTTTTTTTAAAAAATTCCATCATACTAAACAAGACATTAATCAAAAAATTTATAATTGAAATAAAATTTATGGAAATAATTTTAGGAAACTAAGAGATAGAAGAAAAGGATTCTTATGGTAAATTTTAAAAAAGATAATTCATAAAATAAAATCCTTCATAAATATCATATAATTAATGTGAATATAAAATTACTCAATTATGTGTATTTCATGTTAATAAAAATAAAAAATTGTAATTAATTATAAGATAATAAAAATTCACCCCACACATAATTATATCATGACATAATCTAGGATATAAATGGTTAACCCAAAGAATGAAAATTGGGCTAATAATTCCCTTACGACATTGTAAATTAGTTGAATCAGAAGCCCCGTAAATATAATAATTCACAAAAGAAAAATGTAATGACATGAACATAATTAGATTTATGAAATGATAAAAAAAAGGAATTATATACCCCCTGAATAATAAATTTTTAGTTAATAAGGCATATATCTCTGGGATGTATAAGTGAGATTAGAAATACTTACCTCATGGATCCATCTAGTTTTCAATACTATAAACTACTGTAAAAATGGTTATAATATTTTATTTTAAATGGAATAAATATATTAATATTTATTAAAACTTTTTAAATTATTTTGTATCATATAATGATCCACCCATTAATAATATCTCAATATATTTATTGTTTTGGTTGCGTTCATTCCATGGTTTCATGATTGGTTCATTTGGGTATAACTATGAATGTTCTTGTAAAATGGTATTAAAACACAGTAAGTTGGTTAAAATAGTATTTTTAACTATTTATTAATGGTTCTATATATATATTTTTTTGTTTTATTTGATTGATTAGTTTGATAAAACATTAATGATAATAGTTTAGTTCATTTTTTTGTAGTTTTTTACAAACATTGTGAACTAGTATCATTTTATTTAATATTTAGTGTGTATATTAGTTCTGTAATATGAATTATTATGTATTAAAACTATTAATAATTAATATAACATGAATAATAGTTTTATGATGTGAAATGAAGGCAGTAGTGTGAAATAAACAAAACCATTATTCAAGGAGATGGTAAACCACTATAAATTGGATAATGGTTTCATTTCATTAAATAAGAGGAGACGAGAAATGAAATGGTTATGAGATATTAAATTATAGAAATAAAACTCTATAATATATATGATTATTTGATTAAAATTAATTCATGGTTTAAAGGATCCATCGAGAATTTTATTTTATCAAATAAAATATATAAGGTTGTAAAAAATTATTTTGAAAAAAGAACTTCATTAAAATCTAAAAAAAATTCTTTTAGAAAAAATATAGATTTTATGATTAAAATATGATTTTTTTTATATTAATCCTATAAATTTTAATGGTTGAATTTATAAAAAAATTAATGAATATATAAAATATATATTTTATTAATATATTTCACTAATATTTATTAATTTAATTTGATAGACTAAAATTCCATTTTTGGGGACAAATAATTTTATAAAAACAGTTCTTTTTCTTCAATTGGTTTTAAAATTCATTTATAATTAATTATTATCCAATGAATTAATTTTATGAAAATATGTAAAATATGTTTTCGTAATAATTTTAATCTCATTCATTATCTTCATTCCAATGTTTGGCTGATAGTGGATGCGTTAGAAAAAAATAATATTCTGGAGTTTATTTGAGATCAGTTCATTGTAAAAATTAATATATTGAAGATATTAAATTTATTTAAATATAATTAATATTGTATAATTATTGGTTGTTACCAAAACCATAATTTTGTCGTTATGGTAGCACAGATAAAATCCAGGTTTAATCATGCATATATATAATTTGTATTTTGAATTATTTCTAATATTTCTGCCATGTTTTCACAGAATTATAAATATTCATAAAGTGATTAAATGGACATTTTATAAGATCATTATAAAAAATTAATTAATTCATATTTCTATGGGATGTTAATATATTCCATATAGTATTAATTTCAAATTTGAAATACACTAAGAGTGTTGAAATCATGATTTATATGTAAATTTTTTTAGATATTCTCGACTAGATTTTAATTAGTGTGTTTATTTATTCTAAACTGATTATTTTTAGAAGAATATATGGATGTAAATGACCAAATATAATACTAAAATATCTTTATAAGGATACATGAAATAGATATATCTTCGTCTCCAAAATTACATCATAATTTTATACTATCCTTGGATGTTTTTTTTCTTTTACAACTGTTGTTGTTATTATATAGGAATTATTATATATAGTTTATTGAATCATTTGGAGATTAAAATTTAGAGACATATATGATATAATATCATAAGGTTTGCTTTTCTTATAAATAAGATGTTGTTTTTCTTATTATATTTTCTATGTACATTATCTATATCAATATCGATATTCATGATAAAGAATGTTCTTTGACGTTATACATTTATTCCAATGAATAACTCTTCAATTGATAGTTTCAACTTTTGCATCAAATTATTATTTCTAAGTTAATTGCTTTTTGAAAAACAAAATATATTTTTATAAAAAAATATTATATTGGGTGATTAAATGTATATTTATTTTCCTATTTAAATCATTATAAAATTGTTTATAACATGTTTCAGTTTCTTGCACTCTAAAATCAAGATCCCTTGGAAAATGATATACTAATGAAATTCTCCATGAACGTGGAGAGAGTGTTGGATGAATGGGCTATGGGATATGTGTACCCTGATGCACTATAAAAATTAATGTCTCTATTTCTATTATTTTATTCAACGTAATCTATTGATGAAAAGGGAAAAATAAATTTAAATTATACAGTGGTGGTAGATTTCATATTTTTGAATTGTTTCAAAATAGAAAAATATCACCACTATCATTTATTCATAATCATTCCAACCTGAAAAATGGTATTTGAGGATTTCTCTATTAATGATTTAATGTATCTCAAGAATGATTGAATTAAATATCCAAAAAAATAACAATGACAATTTATAATCTAAAAAAGGAATGATTGTGATCAAATCTATATATTTAAATTTAAAAAATAATAGATGTTGGAAATCCAAAATAGTAATATATTGGAAGTATCATGGTTTAAATGTTTATCTGATATATTTCAATATATATGAAATCCGATTTAATTCAGTCATTATTGAGCTATATTAAAAATTATTCTTCTCCATAAAATGATTATGTTTATCTACAAGGATGTCGGTTGTTCATATTTTGCTTTGGGGTAATTATCAATTTGATCAGATCAAAATATCAACAAGGAATGCTTATAGACCTTGAATGTAAATGTGTAACCTATTTTTTACTGAAGCATGAATATAGAATACAAGTTCATGAAGTAATGTTTCTATGGGGGAATTTCGGATATGGATTAAAAATTTAGGTCAATAAATTTTATGAAAATGCCAAATATGACACTTAGGAAAAGGAAAATGTAATATTTTCAAGAGTTAAAAATTGTTTTCATTCATGATAGTGGAAATGAATCTATTTTTAAGATCCATTATGATGTAAATTTCAATTTCATATTTATATTAATTGGAAGACGGAGTTTAAAATGATAATAAAATTATGAAATTTCTTTTTGGGGAATATAATGTTAATAATATGATGATCAAGGATCTAGAAGATGAAAAAGGACTTGTTCATTTTTATTCAAAAAATAGTAGATCTATGTATTATTGTGTCTAAGAAAATCTCTATTATTACATGTATATAATTTTACTCATGCTCAGTGACCTATAATTCAACATAATTTGGTACATTTTTAGATATATGATCCATTAAATTCAAAATGATTCCCATATGTCTTTTTATCAGTATAGTATATTGGTGTATCAAATTCATTATATTCTGTGGGTGATTTATAACACCAGAAATTCATTAATATTTCATCAAAATAATATAATTTTCCATAGGAAATTTATATATTTTTTATTTTATCTAGACTTTGACAAGAGTAATGTTAATTATTGTAGGTTTCAAATAGGTTGAGCTTGATAGTTATCATGTTGAGGGGGAGTACAAGAGTTTATTGTCACTTTAATATACAAGATTTGGTGTAGAGGATAATATATAATCTTTAAAAATGGGAGTATCTAGTTTCCCCTTAGTAGATGGATGTTTAGTGGATAATTAAATTAGTGATCAAAATATCACTATCAATACTAGAAGAAGGTAGGTTTTAGAATAAATTATTATTACTATATTTGTGGAAATTGTTAGTTTCCCAATGAAAATAAATATCCCTATTCTGATGTATATATTAGTGTTATAATTATTAGAGTCCATAGAGAAGAGAGTTCCCTACAGCAGTTTAGAATTTTTTTGAATATTATTCTAGGGAGGTATTGTCGGTGGATAATATATTTAAATATATAGATCAAAAATATATTCATTGTGAAAAATAACCAGTAGGGGAAGTTGGTCATTTTGAAGTACTTTAAATCATAGAATAATGTTTTCATGATGATGAATAAACTGCTGAAGAATTTGTTCTTTCCCCTATATTGAAATTAATAAATGAAGGTTTTTATGTTGAGAAGATGAGTACTCTTGTTTTTGATATGAGAAAATTGATTGAGAATCAATCATTTTAATTTGTTGACAAGTCCATGAATATTATTTTATAAGAAATTAATGTGTAAACCTAAATGATTATTTAGACACATCCTCTATATCTAGTTAAGATGTGGAGGTTCAATGAAATTTATTACATAAATATGGATAACCACGTTCATGTGTTGAGTAATTACCCATAGGAGTTAACAATTATTACAATTTGAATATTGTGAATAACTTTTTTTTTAAATCCTATTCACATGGTTTGATCTATTATAAATAAGGACACATATCTACAAGTTGAACATAAGAGTTCTAAGAATGGAATTGAACATATGGAAAGTGAATTTTTTTTCTTCAATAGATAATGAATCACTCTAGATATTCAATAGATTTTAATAGAAAAAAAAATCTAAAATAATGATTTAAATGTTTTTATAAGAATAGATGTTGACCATGATGGGAGATTTAATGGGGAAATTGGTTAAAAATGAATGTAGTGATCTGATGTAGTTTCTGACCAACCCATTAGATCACATAAAGGGTGTATGTTCTAGTCTGGGGAGAGTTTCCACATTCTGTGGAGTAGTTTCTAAATATTTGTTAGGATGTGTAGATATTCTATCAACACATATTTCCTATATCAATGAAAGGATTCAAATTTTTCAATGCAATAATTAATCCTTAAATGTTATAAAATAAAATCATATAGATTTGGTTAAAGGGTTGACATCAATATTAATAAGATCCAGTTTTTTATTCAACCCATTAGGAGAAATGATTCATAGCTATGTTTTTTATTTTAATACTATTAATAATTTTCAAATTTTGAATTCGGAAAAAGTATTGATGATGAGTCAGTAATGAAGGTGTCTGATCAAGGGGTGGGAAAACCTAATGAATTAAAATATAAATGATTTTATGGATGATTTTATGGTTGTGCACTAGACTCTATGATATTAAATAACCTCTAAAAATTAATCCTATAAAAAACATGTATCCAGTACTTCTCGTCACATATACCATAATTAGATTATCTTTAATATATAGTTTATAATAATTTGTGATGATTGATAGAAATATGTTTTTTTATTTTGACTTGTATTTATTTTCTCTATGTCACTATTTTATGTTTCGATGTCTATAATGTTTTATTATATCATTAACCATGAATTAACTAATGTTCAAAAACAGTTCTATGAAAAATTAATTTCATATTGAAACATTTAAATCGATAATTTTTATTTTTAAAAATGTGGATAAATTTAGATAATAAAGATTATAAATATTAAGATATTTTATTAATAAATAATTACTCATTTTTTGTTTTTTAATAAAAAAACATGTTGTATATTTTTTGTTTATTTTATATGTGTGGTGGGATCATCAAAAGGGGGTTATTTTTTGGAATATGTATATTAATCTAAAAAATTCTCCTCATGTTCTCATTGATTTTAAAACTCACAAATACCATCACTTGTTTTACTAATAAAATTTCATTGATTGGATTTTAGTTATATATATATTTTTATAATTTCATAATTATATTTGAATTCTTGAAGATTTATTTTTTTATTAATACTAAATTTTGCTGAATGTATATTATATAAAATATTTTGGATGTTTTGATGATGTATCGAATGACAATTCACAAATTAATGTTGCAACCTCAAATTACTATTGAATCCAAAATTTGGAAACATATCATTATGTTATTCATTATGTTTAAGAAACAATAATTTTATATGTAAAATCATGTTGGAGTACCTAACATCATGTTTGGAAACTCATGTTCGGAAAGAATGTTATATCCAAAATCCTTTGATTCATTAAGGTGCCTCGTGTTCAAGTATGAAACATTTAGTATATACATAACATAAAAAAACTACCTTTTTTTATCATATCTTATATTCTATATTTCTTCCTTTGGAATCAAAATAATGATAAATACCAATATTTTGGAGTTATCCTCACACAGAGAAGCCCCAAATTGAATTATTAAAATACAGGGTTTGAATTATTTATGAGATTTCATCCATGTTTTAACTAGAGAAAATTTCCTGATGAAGATAAGAAATACTGATTCATATTATCATCAAGAACATATTAATTAAATCATATATATAAGTTATTTTATGATGTTTCCACAACTGATTAAATTTAAATTTCAAATACGATGATAATTTTTAAATTACGGATTATTTTGAGACATTTTCAAATATTCTTAAACATGTTTAAGTCAATGTGATTATTTTTTCTTAGTGGAATATTTTCATAAGAAAGAGATGATATTTATTAATGGATAGAATATTATTCTATCTTTTAGAAGCTCTGGTAAAAAGAAATATGTATTTCAATAAAATTAAATAGGAATATCTGACATACAGATAATGTTTTTTTCTTCAATGATATTTTTTTTTCTTATCAGTAACTAATATTCTACATGAAATTGAATATTTTTTTAACTAAACTGTGGATACATACATGTTATAATATACTACTATGTGTTCTTTATAATTACAATATGTTGTTTTTCTACTTATATGTTATCTATAAATTCACTATAACAACTCAAATATTCTTCTTGATGAGAGTTATTTGATGTTATTCATATATTCTTCTGATTATATATTAATTTTTATATTCATCATTTGTATTTGAATTCCCTCAAAGTTAATTTTTCCAACCAAAGTAAATAACTTTCTTCAGAACACTTGGGTGATTATGTTTTTGGAGGGATAATTATTTTCTTATTTTAAAGCTTTAAACGTTCATTTTTAATAAGTTGTAGATAAGTGCAATAAACTGTTGAAATTTATTTTAAGATGATCTACTAATGAAAATATCTAATATCATATATAGAGTGTTAGTTGAGTATACTAGGGTATTTTTTTCCCTCAAGAGCTATAAAAAAATGTTGTGTCCCATTATCTTATTTTTTCTACATAATCTATTTAAATCAAAGGTACAAACATAACTTTTTATTTTATAAAGTGTGATCTATTTTAAATTATTCAAGTGTTTTTTAAAGGACACATTTCACCCCCTCTTTTGTCTTCATCACCATTTCATTATAATAAGATGTGGTATGATATTACTCAAGGGATATATATGCTAAATTTCTTGTAACTGAGACATGTTTTGTAGAAGGGAATGTAGATAAACCATATCTCCAATGTGATTAAAAATAAGTTAGTGGTCCTATTTAACTAGGAAGACAATATTCCTTCTTCTAACACATTATAAGTCTATTCAATTGATATATTCTATGGAAAAATTTATCCCCATCCTCTTACTACTTATCTTTTCGATGATTGTATCTATTTCTCTTCTATATTCTTCGGGGTACTCAGATGTATAGAAGAATGGTTTAGACATTCTACCCTATTTCTATTAAAAATTCTAATACCATTCAAAAAATTAAATTTGGCACAATATAATACAACATTTAGTCCCATATAGGTATTCATATGAAGGAATATAAATTTTTGGGTAGATGCAATTGATTTATGGGAACATGTTTATCCCAACATCATTTAATGTCTATTGAGACTGATCAAGTAATACAATCTAATGAATGAATAATATATTCAGATCAAAAACCTATCTAAGGAGGATGTGTCCTATTAATGTTAAAATCCATATTAATTACCTTTTAATGCCTTTTCATGAACTGTTAGGTAATCCTTAGTTCACAATTTTATGAAATCTATAGTGGCATTCCCTATATCCTCGTCGATTCATAGATATATCCCATTAAAATTTAATAAAGTGAGATTCCTTAATGAATGGTGTTAATGTAGACAGTCTCTATAATATGATTCATGCTAACCCATGTGACATTGTTTTCTTTATATATATTATAAATACTTGTTAAAATGACTATTGTGATATTATATAATTCTCATATCAATATGGTTAATGGTTGTATTACCCCCTTGGACTTTTCAAACATACGCTTAACTAGTTTTCACCCCATGGATAATAATATATATTTAGAAATCTTATTCATTTCATAATCCACCCATAAGTGATCTCTTTGGTCTCTGCATATCATTTTATTCTTGTATTGATGGATAATGTTAAACTATGATAACCATATAATAGCTCCCTCTTAATCAGATGATCAAATGGAACTCTTAATAATGGTGAAAATCATATAAATCTATATATATCAATATTGAAATGTGATATTTTTCTCTTCATTACTACTTCCACCTTGTTTTTTATCTCTATATTTTCATTTTTACAGACATTGATCTTATTTAGGAAACATGGTTATGGAATAATTTGAGTGATGGAAGATATTATTTTTTCCTTAATAAGTTTCATGTGTATATATTGTGTCATAACCTTGACGCATATACCAAACAAGTATCAGAATTAGGACTAGAAAAGGACCTGATGGAACTCTATGATTTTCAAGGGATAATGAATGGAATTGTAGGTATTATATTAATATTTTGTAATGAGTTACAATAATTATAATTTTAAATAATCAATGTCCAGTCAATCCATTAAACCAACATGATTCATTCATGAAATGAACATCTCAATTAAAATATATAAAATAAAACATGTCATATTCGAACATATGAAGAGGGAATGACCACTGGGAAATTTCTATATTAATGTATATCAAATGAAACTACATGAAATATAAAAAAAATAGAAGAACTATAATATATGTAATTTTTTTTACCTATGATAGGGAAGGCCAGATATAGGGAAAATAAAATTTCTGAACGAGTCCCTTAACAATCATACCATCAAATACGAATCCAAAGTGGGAACTAATACTTCAACAATGACAAACTGATCGAAACATGCCACAAATTTCCATCATTTACTATGTACCTAAAATTTAACTAATTATGTTTCTTATCATCCAATGTGTTCTTATATGGTGTGAAAATATACATATTCATTATGGAACCACCAATGTAACTTAACTAAGTGGATAATATACAAGAATATACATGAACACATCTTCACATTTTCATAAATATAATTAAAAAAATTCACACATAGAAAATAAACATAACATAAGAATAACATAGAAAATTTACTAGAAGTTCGATAAACAAATATATTAAATAACCCCATATACTTGATGAATGAATTCATGTTATTCCTACTTTGTGATAATTCATGATGTATGAGTAATGCTGGTTTTCGTTAATACCTGGTGTCTACTGTTTTGGAGGGGGAATTTAATTATACATTTCCCTACATAGTAATAACTGGGAACCCTTGATATTGAAATCCATAAGGAACTTGTTAATTACACTATGTAAAATACCATGTGTGGGGGGGGGGGGTGAATTAGGTTATGAAATATTAAAACAACTACCCATTTTGATGTTGTTTTGTTGTTAAAAGAAATTATCTTCTCCCTCTTTAATGTACAAATGTATGAAAAGAAGTTAATGAATTCACAACATATAAAGATTTTACTAAGTTCAGTATCACTGAGAAATATCTAAGGTGCATACAATGGTGATGTGCCGATTTACCCAATCCACTAAAATTGCACTACAATTTACAATGTTCATAGTGGACACACTAACCCTCCTGGTTTACAGCCAATCCCAATTTTAAATCTCACTACTCTCTATACTATAATTTTTCCACTACTTCTACAGAATATCCGCTAATATATTATAGACTTTTCGGACACTTTATTATCTAAAATGAATACATCTCCTACTATTTGAAGATTCTCTATTGATGTAACACATTAAATGACTGATTAATACCACATTACGACAAATGTATTGGGAAACTCCAAATTGTTCATGCATACACTATTTCACCTTGCATGAATGATTTAATCCATTTGCACAAAATCTCATCTAACGTTCATCTTCAATATCATGCACAACTCCATCATTACGTGTAACATATTTACCTTTCAAAGAAGTCCATTTTCTTCATTTACACTCCCATTGTAAGAAATTCATATGTGATCTGAATATCAAATTCTCTCTATGTGTTTAGCTCTTTCAAATGACTAGGCTCACTAGTTATTTATCAGCACCATAGACCCATACCAGGAAGATTCCATGCATCATGAAAATCCCCATTGTGTGTGTAAAACCCAATTTGATGTCGCATTGGGCACACAAGTTTCTTTTGTAAAACCCCACCTTTTGCGCTCATTTCCAAATATTTCACACACATCATCCCTTTTATAGTTTTTTGTCATTCGGATCACAAAATATTCTATAGGAAGAGGTTTCCAAATCACCTTTAATATTGTAATGAAACAACCTTTTCAAAAACATGTTTCTTGATTTTCTAATTTTGAGGTACAAATTTTTTTAAAACATTAGAAAACAGTGCCACCTGGTATCTGTTCTTTTTGTACAACCTCCATATCATTCGTTTTTTTGCACGATTTTTTATCAACATGTTTGTAAAAAATATTTGTGGAAGTTAAAAATTAACATTAGAATACTAATTATTCAATAATCACAACCAACCCAACCATTCTTAAATGTTTCTATTATGGATTTTTTCCCTACAATCTCCAACTTTGGGTTTGTTGAAAAATCATTCATAATTTGACACCACATTATAGATTCACCCATATTCCAAAACCATTCGCCTCTTAAAACTTAGATAGAGATCAAGGATTTACTCAACACATACTATTATCCCACTTGACCAATTATCTGTATGATAAACAATAGTATAATGAAAAGTTCATAAATTAATCACTTTATTCTGACAGTAATTTAGGAAACCAATAAACATCATTCATTAGAAACATTAGTTTTCATGATATATCTTATTTGATCGATCACTACTGGAATCGTCAGATTGAATATTCCCATATCATTGATGCTCCACCAATCAGCTTCTCCCCATGTATTGACTAAGAAATTTACTCCCCTATGATATCCATATTTTCTTCTAATTTTCCAATGAAGCCTAAGTCACTCCATTGTTTTCTGCAGTAAATTAGGGAACACAAATATGTACATAAGTGAAAAAAATATACCATAATGAGAAGGGGTCCCATATATACACTTTTTTATGTTTGGGGAGACATCTAATCTCTTAGAGACAACTGATGCCTCATAAACATTTTTTTTGGTAAGGCCTTTGTCATAATATCTACATGTTGTAGTGCTATAGTCAAATAATCCAACAAAAGTATCCTTTGATACACCTTATCCTCCATAAAATAATATGTTATTTCAATGTGATTTGTATTTATTTGATGGACTGGATGTTTGCTATGATTCATAGAACATGAATTAAAAAATAGAATTCAATGAGATATTTCACTTCAACTTAATAATAATCATGTTGTTACTCGTTCCACAATAATTACATTATTGCAAAAGTGGAAGAAATTTAATCATCTTTATTTGTTCTCAATGAAATGAAATCTTTTTCATGATTAGCCAAGCAATACACGCTCCACCAAGATAGAAAGCTCCTTCTGCCGTTGAATTCCTTTCATCTGCTAATCTTGCCCAATCTTCATCTGTATATCCAAATAACTCTTTCCATGATTGGACATTATACATCAAACTGATTTCCCATATACCCTTGATATAACAAAGTATTTTTTTCACCGCAATCATGTGAATTTCCTTGGGATTTCCTTGATACAATGTTACCTAACATCTAGAAAACATAGTATCGGGTTGTGTCATTGTTATTTATAATGGCCTTCCAATGATCTACCTATATTATGGGACATTAAATGATTTTTCGTCATCATTTATTAGATGTTTCATCTGTTTATCAATGGGGGTCATCATCTCCATGTAATTTTCCATTCTAAATCTTCACAAAACCTCCATTGCACATTTATATTATGAAATGAATGTTCCATTCTTTCCCTATGTTACCTATAAAACAAGGAAAAATGTGTTCTCACCAATCATTGACATTTAAATATCAATTTTCATGAATTTGTTAAACCTTATATTTTGGGATTCATCTGAACCACCTAATATCATGTCATTAACATAACCCAACAACATCAACCTTTTATTACATTCATTATTGACATGGGGATTTTAATTAAATCCACCATATTGAAAACGAAGATTCATCAAATACTAATTTTTCATGAATAACATGATCTTGGGGATTTATTCTAACCATATAGCTCCTTCTTCAGTATAAATAAATTTTTCTCATATTCATGAATGGGAAAACCATCTGGATTCTCAATATACACATCCTCTTCTAGAAACCCATTCAAAATGCGGACTTGAAATCCCTGTAGATAATGTTGAATTTTTGTTGCAATGTAGTGGCCATTAATAATCTGATTGTCTCTTGCCTTGAAATAAGTGATAATGTCTCATCAATATCAAAAACATCAATATGGGAGTATCCTTTTCACATCAGTTGTGATTTTTTTGAATCACCATGCCATATTCATTCATCTTGTCATAATGGACCTGTTTTTCATGATAACATTCTTATCTGTGGGCATCAAAAAAATTCCCATGTTTGATTCTTCTCAATATGGTCTAGCTCATCATTCATTTCATAAACCCAGTTTTTATCTCTATGTTCATCAGATAAACATTTCAGCTCTACCTAAGGTAGGAATGATTCATACTATATTGACATTTTTCATCTTATTTTAATAAGAAATTTCTGATCACTAAAGAAATTTTTCCCATAAATTTCAACTTGACATTTTGGGTTCATCATAGATATAAGCATGATGTCTTCTTGTTCATCATCAATATCATCTTCTGAATCTACATCTTCAAATTTTATCCCCCCTATATTTGTTTCCTCCTCATCACATTCTTCATGAAACTGTTCACTATGTTGTTTCCCATTATCTTTATTTTATAGTACATTGACATCATTTCACTCAACTACTTCTCCCAGCCTCTTATTAAATCATTTATGTGATTTTATTTTTCCTATGTAGACACAGAATATCCCCTCATATCCACATGAATCAAATAACCAATGTTTTTATTTTCAACGAATAAATAACATAGTTACAATGATTTGAATATATTTTAACATTATATTATTTCTGAACTACATCTCATATGGATTCCATCCTTCCTTTAGACACAACAGAGCCCAGTTAGAGATTTAGAATGATGTCAAGACTTCCTACTTCAAAATTTCTCTACTATGACTTTTTCAATAAGAATCATTCTATTCATATGGTTGATGGCATGATTTCTCCTCTCAATCATTACACGATGTTGATGATTTGGCTTTACTGATACTTGATTCCATTTCTCATCTTTCCCAGACAATCCTACACTTTACTATTTGTTAATTTCGTAGCATTGTCAGTATGGAAATATAAAATTTTCAATCCAAACATATTTTCACATTACTTTTGATACTGTTTTATGTAACTAAACACAAATTACTTATTGGAAATGAAAAATACCCATTTCAGTATGTATAATAATCAATTAATGTAATTTAATATCTCTTACTGTCAATGGATCTTCTTGATATTGGTCCAAAAACATTAGCTAGAACCAATTCAAGTACTCTTGTTGACTTCTGTTCATTTTCCTTTTACATTATTCGGATAACATTATCATTATGGCATGCATCACACCTATGAGTGTGATCACGTAATATATTAGGAAGGTTTATAACAACATCACACATTACTATATTTTCATGGGATGGTTGGCATAGATGACCAAGCTATTTATGCCACAACTTTTTTCTTAGTCTCTAGATAAAAGGCATGTATCCTCTACCCCACATTCAATGTATTGATTTCCCATTGTACATTTTCCATGTAGAAAAATTTTTCCATCAATTCCTTTAAAAATAAAAATCTTCTTAATAAATCATATAGAATACCATGAGTCACCTAGTTAAATGATGTTAAGATATTTGTATCTATGTACTTCTACTACATAGACATCAGCATGTCTCATTTTTTACCCCCACAACCGGGCTTCCCAAATCAAATTATCTTCAGGTCTTGATCTATTCGGAATTTGAAAAGTCCATATTTTTCATATATTATTTTGTAACAGTATCAATATTTCATATCACATGGGACGTGGAGCCATTATCAATGATCCATACACAAGAATGATTTGATGGATTAACAGAAATTTCAGCAACCACTAACATATCCTATCACTACTTCTTGATCCCTATTTTTGACTTCATAATAGTTATAGATTTTAAATATTGACCATCCTTTGTGTATGAGGGACCATCACCATCTTGTAGAGATGAAAATTTAGTTTTCATTTTCGTATCACATATTTGATCTTTGATTTTTTGCCTTAAAAAAATGGTTATTCTTGGGAAAATTACCAGGAATGGTTTATGTATAATATCTAACCCTATTCCCTAAACCTTCATAGCAAAAGATATTTTCCATGAAATATATTCTAGAATATTGTGATATTTTAGGATACCACTTTTGTTCTTGTACACATTGATATCTTCTAGATTTGGAACACACATTTTTTTTAATATACCATCTCTCCATAGAAATAACACTAAATATATGGTGCATTACAATGGGTAATTTCTCTACATACGGTTTTCCCTTGGGTTTTTTTGCATATTTTGATTCTCCTCCATACCCTAATCAATATTCAGTATAAGAGCTTATTCTTGTTGTTGTTCATCACCTATGAGTTCTTTCTATTTATAATCAAGGACCATATATACATTATCATTTATATTTGTCTCTTGTTTTTTTTCTGGACCACTATACTCCATATCTAGATTTTCCATCATTAGATTTATCTACTTTTCCATGTTCATATGGGAGTGAATATTTTTTATTGATCCTTAACATTTTGTCACATATCAAAAAATTATTCATCATGTTCTTTAATGCATTTTATTTGATATTTCACTGGGTTATTAAAACCATTGAATTCGCTTCCAAATTCTTCAACATTGATTTTTTTCACACTAAATATTTATGATTCCACTGGATATGATCATTTGATATTCTATATTTCTTATATTAACATAGACTTGTCGTCACCATTCTGATGCATGTATTGTTTTTAATCATGAATCACATTGTTGGATTTCTTAATTTTGGATCTCCAAACATCTATCTATAATGGAAAGGATTCTAGTTCATCATCCATATCAATTTTCCCTTAAATTTATTCACCATCAATATCAGTTTCAACCATTTTCTATGCACAACAGGCAACCACCACCATTGAAATTTCTCCACTATATTTTTAATTCTCTATGTATTCATCCAAATCAACCACTAATTCTTCTAAACTATCACATTCATGTGGAATACGAATATTTTTCCTGAATATATGTATATTAAAATTATTCTTCTCTTTTACATTGGTTGAACTGTTTTTTCTAGGTATTTCATCATCTTCTTCATTATCTTCTAGTATAATCTTGTGGAACCTTGCTATAAGATGACCAACTATCCCATATCTAAGGAATGAAAGTGGATGTTTCCCCTAGAACGTTACTTTTCCACTTTGTAGATTTGATGAAAGGAATGATATCATCGCATCTGTATCTTCTTCTTCATGGGAATATTCTATGGTGATATTCTAAATTTCATTGAATGTGAAATCAATAGATTTACCATTTTCCACAACATTGTTATCATCATTTCACATTTCATAGGCTACAAGGGTAATATGAATGTCATCCAGTGTCCTCTCTTTTAGGATACTATCATCCAATACTGAATCATTGAGATTGAACCGAGGTGGAAGTTTCCAAAAGAGTTTCTTCACAATCATTATATCATCAATAACTTCTCCATGACCATGCATGAATTTCACTACAACATTTACCCTATAAATTAATGAATCAACAAACTCATTGGGGTTCATTATCATATCATTAATATGTTGCACAGAATATAAAACTTTTCCCCTATTACCATAGAATTACCTTCTTATATATTCAACTACATTTCCCACAATGCATGTGATATTTTACATGACATCACCTTTTTACATATTACATTGGATAGTGCTCACCCTAAATCATTGACTCTTTTAGAATTAGAATCCAGTTCCTTTATTTCTACTTCTAATAAAGTACCGTAATAAATATCAGCTGAAATACCAAACATAGTTGGTATAAATACATTTATTCCAAAGGATTGGAAGTAGTGTGGCATCTTATTCTTCCATATCAAAAAATTACTCGTATCGATGATCTGAACCCCTTTATGGTGGATGTACACTATAGAGAGAGAGAAACTACTATTATATTTTCTCTCACATACCGATTGTTCGGTCCACTAGGTGAAATACCCTAACAGGTTGTTGGGGTGAATCATGGTATGATAGATTAAAACTAATGCCCTTTTTAATCTTATTTCATTGTTAAACAAAACTCTCTTATCTCCCTTTCACATATAAGGGTTTAATTAGAATTTAAAGCATGCACAAGATGCATAAATATTACTTGGTTCACCCTCACTAGGCTACATCCAAGGATCAATCAATAATGACGTGTCGATGTACCCAATCAACTAAAATTTAACCACTATTTACAATGATTAGAGTAGACTCACTATCCCTCCCAGTCTACAAAAATTCACTATATGAAATTTCATTTATCTCTCAACTAATGTGTGATCACTGCATCATTATAAGACCCACACCTAATTTATAGACTTATATATCCCTTCATTATATAAAATGAATGCATCATTCCCTATATTTATATTCTCTATTGATGTACCACATCCATCCACTAATGTATTCCACTCTACCCCATATTTAATGGGATACTTCAAATATTTTTTTAAACCCTTACTATTCCTTGTGCACAAGTTATATTCCTTGCACTAAAAACCTCATGTTATTCAAACATCAATCTTATGTGAAACATCCATATCTTGCATGCAACTTCAATTTTTCCTCACAACTCCCTTTTCAATAAATTATTTTGTGATATGGAGCTCGTATTTTCCATATGTGTATAGTTATTTTGAATTATGGGGGTCACCTTTTATTTTTACCCATCACTGACCCCGACATAGAAGATTCAACACATCGCACATGATCCAATATGTGTGCGCAATACCGAATTTAAAATCACATGAGGAGCACAAGTTTCTTCAGCAAAACCTTCTATTTCTCTCACATTTCCAAATATGTTTCTCACACCCTTTCTTTTCCATTTTTTTACATTCTAATCCTGAAACAGGATTTCATTTATTTTTTTCAAATTACCTTTAACCACGATTGAAACATCCATTTCCAAAAAAAAATTATCCATTTTCACATTTTGAGGCTCAAAAAATTTAGAAAACGAAACCATCTTGTATTTTTTATTTTTCTACAACATCTAGATCATTCATTAAATTTTCATGGTTCTTTGTCTTTATGGATTGTCTACAATATCTAGGGAACATGAAATTCACCTTGGAATACTACTTTTCCAACAAACAGAACAAACACAACAACGCTTCAATGTTTCCTTGAGGGAATTTTTCCCAACAAAACCCACATTTTTTATGAATGGGAAGGTGAAAATAAGAGTGAAAAAAATTAAATCATATAGGTAGGGCTAGGTGTATATAGTAGTTATTGTTCATCACCCATACCATTAGAATTTTTACACCGATATATTAAATATCCACGTTCAATTTATTTAATAAATTTATATATGAATAACAATTTTTGAATGATGGTTATCAATTAAAATATAGAAATAGTCCTGAAAATATTATAATCCAGGGAAACAATTATCAAAATATTAATATATATATATGATTCATTAATCTAAACTTTGTATCATTCAATCATTGAAATTTTTTAGTTACATTTATTCATAGATTAAGACATGCGTAATACATGAAATATATTCCATGATTCCAAGACAAGCATACAACTAACAATATTAACATGGTATAGGATAAGAAATGAAATCACTATAGCGTGTTTTAATAACATGAACGACCTTTGAAAAGATACATTTTCAATTACCATTATGTTTCATTAATATCCCTTTAAATAAGTAGCAATATTTTAGTGATTATTAGAGGATGGTTTTAATATTCAACCATAAAGGTGACATAGAATGAAATTTCTCATAGCCAATAAATAGGAATAGTGAAAAAATAACATGTAAAATAATAATTGGAAGTTGAATTAAAATATTCCATTAAAAGTGATGATTATTTTAGAGTAACATTTCTCTTCCTAAAACATAGTTTATGATAAAAAATATTTTAAAGGGATACATTTATAATTATTTAAAACAATAACCTTTACAGCTTTTTATGTAAATAAATTTGTCCTTAAATTTTAACTAAAAAAATTATTTTTTCAAAATGGGGAATAATTCAAACTCCCAAATAAATGTATGGTTTTTGTCTAATTAACGGATTAAATAATTAAAATAGAAAAATAAAAAATTTATTACTTTTAAAAAGAAAAAATATACTTGTAATTTGAAAATATATATTTTTTTTAAAACAAAATTTATTGGAATCCTGTTATGTAAAAGGGTTGAATTATTTCATTCCACATAGCTTGCCTAATCATCATTACACCACTGATACAACTCAAAATCGGGGTTTAGGATAATATTGTTGGATTATAAGACATTAAAACCATGATAGGATGAAATGATGTAATTAGTAAACAAATCAATTATTCAGAGAGACGTCCTAGGTAAAATGTATTCAAACACTTCTTATTCTAATGATCATGTTGATTTCCCTTTCTCAGAAAGAAATGTAAGTCGATTTAGTATTAATGAAGACATATACGACTTTCCACCCATTTATAAACTTATACCATTTCTTTGTTTTATTCAATAGGATGAAGGATTGATATTTTTCTAGAAATTTCAGTAAATGTTCAAAAATTTATAGAACCATATAAATATGAAATTCATATAAATTTTATAGAATTACCCAAACATAAATGTTTAAGAAGACATGTTATAATTAAAAAACTAATATGTAACCATATATAATTCAATAAATGATTTGAAATAATTATTTTACATTAAATTAAATTATTTATAAGGTAATATAATAATTTTATAGAACACACTTTTGAAAACATTTAAAACGTAACTATAAATATTAAATTAATACTCTTTATCGATAACTTTTGAGAATACTGTTATAGAAATATGATTAATTTTAGAAAACAATTAGAAATAATATCATAAGAATATCCATGAACCTAACTAATGAGTTAAAACCCCCTACATTAGCCATTATAGATCTATTAAATTCCCATTATTTCTAAAGGATACTTTGAAGACCCCTAGAAATATTTGACAATAATTTTATAAGAAACCATATTCCAATATATATAATAAACTCATAATCATAAAAAATACATATAAAATATTTTAAATTCCATAAGAACCTAAATACTAAGGTAAAATAAAAAATAATCTTTTTATTGGTATTTCAAATCACAAAAATCCTAGAATAAATCTCAATCAAGTAATACCCTATAAAAAATAATTCAAAATTACTTGATAACTATTCATTTAAACATTCTTCACCTTAGAAAAGTTGAAATATTTGGGTATGGGGGGATTTCAATATATATTAAAGGAATTAATTATTTTGAAAATTTTGATCGAAAAAATACGATATTGAAGAGAGGATGGAGGGAATATTAACTTGAGATAATGTAACACCTTAATTTTTTTTGAAATATACATGATGCATTTAATAGCTTTCCTTACATATACCCCCATGTGTAAATAAATTTTCATTTATTATATCTTCATAACTGAGCCAATAAATTGTATGGTGTGAATAATAACAACTACATTATGAAAAATATCTAAATTTTTTAAAATAATAGGAATTTATTTATTAATTCATAATTAATAATTACTCTCTTTTTAGTATAGTCAATTTATATTTTAAAAATATGTTTTGATACAAAAATAGTTCTCAAATCATTTTTATGTATTTTATAAGTAATGTATTTTATTATTAAAAATTTTATTTAAAATAATGAATATAAATTTTCAATTCATCATCTATACAGTATATTATGATGATTTTCAATGGTTTCATTAAAGGTATTTTATTAATTGATTAGTTAAAATACAAATTTTATGTAAAACTATCATTTCATTTCAATAAATTAATTAATTTGAATATTACATTATATTTCGAACATTTTCAATAAATAAATAAATAATAAAATTATTATAAATAATCTAATTAAATATATATGAATCCTCATTATACTATATATTCATATTAGTTTATTTTTTGTCCTATGAACACAGTTTTCTGAATACTATTTTATGTGCATAGTGTGTTTATATATTTATAAATTAAATTAATCCTTATTGAGGGAGAATTATATTTAAATATATATATTATATATTATCAAGAATATTTTAAAAATAAATTTATAATTTATAATAAACTAGTGGTGAACATAAATTTATATTTATGCTTAAAAATACATTTTTTCTAATAATATGTTTTCATATCTTTTCAAATTATTATTTTAAATTTAATTTTTTCCAAAAAAATTGAATTTCATTAAATGGATCCCATGTTTTATGTCAATATTTAATTTTTTTTAACTTGGATACTTTCATTTTGGATCATAATGAATAATAATAATAGTAAAACATATGTTACTATTGTTACTGTTAAAATGGGGTTGTGGGTGATTAAACTAAGAGAAAATGTTTATATTTCAACATAAAATTAAATAATTTTTATTTATTAAATTTATTTTGATCCCTTATAATCAAATATTATATTTATTTTCTATTTGGATCAATTTTCAAATGAAAGTGAGATTACGTGTAATTCAGTGGGTGCCTACTCCCTCACCTATAAAAGGGCTCATCATCTCTACCAATGATCATGAATTTTAATCCTTATTGTTCATTATTTATATTCCATAATAACAACTTAAATTCCTTCCCTTCACCTTATATACCTTGATCTTATCTCAATAAAAATATTTTAAGGATTAAGGAGTAATCCAAATGAGGTATCTTCTTGAAGAGGTATAAATCTACCCCAAGCTCATTGAATATTTTTTTTTTTACTAAATTCCTGAAAAATAATGTATCCATAATAACATGACTATTATAGTAGCATATATACACAAATATTTTGTGATATTTATTTCACTTCCTTTTCAAAAAAATTACCATGACACATTAAATGATTGTATCTCTCTTCCAAAAATGTGGACTACCGCATCAACGTAGAAATATTATTAATTATACACTACACCATCTTATTGATGGAAGAAATGATATATTTAATAAATATATGACCTTTATTATTTAATTATGTCTATTTAATGATAAAATATTTTTTAATATTTCTTTTTTTATTTTCATTAGAAAATGGAAATACTGTTCATGCCTACGTACAGACTACCATATCTGTGAATGAGTTAATTTTTTTTCTATATATAATATTCATAGATAGTAATAATATGAAAATAGTGACTATACATAATATTTTTACCACGATTAAAATTATGGAGTTTATATAATAATATATAATATATAATTATTGGAACATCCAAACATAAATATTCATGAAAAACAAAATAGTTATCATCTCAAACATTTATTTTATTAAATATTTATTAATAAAAAGGTTGAAAGATGTAATATGTAAACCACCTATGGTATATAATGTGTTAATAATTCTATTATATATTATTATATTAAATTTAATCTTATTATAAAATATTTTAGATCTCTTATGAAGCATTTCATACAATAGGAAATAATGTTTCCTTACAATCTCATTTTTTTCATGGATTACATATATTTAAATTCTAAATGATAATATTATATGATCCATATATCCTATATATTATGGATTTCATTCTCAAATTTTAATTTATGTAAATTAACCATATTTCATTCATTTTACACTTTTTATGTACTCAAGATTTCAAATGAATGTTTTTAAGAAACACAAACATTATTTCTCTCTTTATCCGTAAATATTATTCTTCCATATCAATATTTTATATAAAATTTGGATGAATTTTTTTATTATTACATAATGAATTATTAAAATAATTTTTCTCCAAGAATTAATTCTTATTAAATTGTTTAAAAGGAATATTTTTTTTCATTTTCCAAATGATGTACTTATTACTAATGGTGTGAACATAATCTTTGTTTTATTGCATACAACATGGATATTTTTCCCTATATCATGATTTCTATTTTAGTTGATGATTCCATACCATTTTTTCATTGTTTTATAAAAATATAATGATTTAATTAATATTTCAAAAAAATATAGATTTAAAATAAGTTTTTTCAAAATTAAATTGTATATTCCTCAAGAAATTTTCCCAGGATAATTAAAAGACATTTTTCATCTATGATAAAATCCTTAAGGTGTATTATTATTAACTATGTATATTATACTATGTTGCCATCCATATTCATTCCCTGTATGGATTATGATTATGTTTTTGATGTTTATATGAAACAAGTTTTCATTTTCCGCGGTTTATGCTCTATTTAGAAAAAAAATCTTATCATGATCTTGTGTAATATATTTGAATGGATTATTATTTTATACTGGTGGGTCCATTAAATAATTCAAAAAAAAAATTTGTTAATATTATTTTATATGAGCTCAATGGGTACATGGGAGGTTATTTATAGCCCAATGGTGAGAAGTTATCAAAAGGTAGAAGCAGGTACCTTGGGGTTTTTCTATAATGTTCGACACATTCCGTGTATTTTTTATAAATATTATATAGAAATAATTCAATACCAGGCGCAGTGAAGGGGTGTGATTCATAAGCCTAGTGTTCCCATAATAAATGATTGAAATATATTAAATATATTAAATATCACATAAAATAAGTTCTCTGATAAAATTTAATAACATTTAAATGAATGTATAAATTATAAATACAAGGACACCGTTACGTTTAGAGTAGTAATTTTCCAATTGGCAAGGCATAACATCAACCGGTGCAGGTCAGCAGTATCTATTAGTTTTTGAAATTTTAGAGAACAAAATAAAATTTAGTTTTATTTTATTTTAACATTTTTTAGTGATGTACCAATGTATCATTTATTTTTTCCATTTCAATAGGGAGATAGGGTTAATCTTACGACCTTGGAATTTCATATATGTTCTAGAGAGAATACAGGAGAACTATCTCGAGGGAAAACATAGAAAAAGATTGGATTAGGGATCATCATAAGTTTTTTTCGATGGATCCCACCACCAGCAGAAACCAGATGATCGATCCTTTCAGAGAATGATTCAGATTGGAGAATTTATGTTGTGATTTAGAATTCATTCCCCTTTATTATATTCAGAGATGAATGCTGGACAACCGACAAACATGTTTACACAGGGTTCAATCATTCTTATTGGATGTGCTTTAACTGTGGGTTTTATGAGATTTATTTATTGTTTTATTTTCATAATCATTATCATGGTAATAGATCGAGGTGAAAAATAAAAATGGTTGAGGTACATTCCTCATGGTTTTTTCTTGTTCCTATTTCTTCTGCATGATATATTCAACACAAGGTTCATTCATTGTGGATTATGAATAGTTGATCTTTGCATCCTAATTTATAGTTTCAATAATTATAAAATGAATATCTTGAATCGGGATGACCTATAGGAGGTGCGATGATGTTAGTGATGTTAAGATCAAAGTGATACCAGAGATATCATTTTTCTAGTGATTTTCATGTAGATGATCATAATTGGATTTGGAGACAATTAAATCCCCAAAACTCATTTATTCCATCTTTTGATATAAATAAGACCATGAATATATACTTTTGAGGTTAATGGAGCATTGGACAAAACACTAGAGGTTCCATCAAGGCATGTGAAGGAATAATGGTGGTTTTGGATAATCATGATTGAAACGACATTTAAAATGGGGTTACACAGTGGGTGGAAACAAATAAGAAACAACTACAATTTCAAGAGTTATTTAAATGACACATGTTGTGTGAACCTATAACATGGCGTGTAGTCCCTTCCGGGATTCTCAGTGTGTATCTCATAAGAAACACAAAAATGGGGTGGATTATACAGGTTTCCTACATGGTTAGTACCCCATCACATGACATGGCCAAAACCAATTAAATGGGTTATCCCTTGTATAGGAACATGGGTAGGAGGATATAGGTTGACACTGTTTATTGGCACATGGCTAGAGTACATGGGTGGACCCTATATGGAAGGACAAAATGTGTGACCCTTCTATATGGCATGTATCCACCTTCTACACGACAAGTAATTTTAATATGGACCATGGTACACTTGGAGTACTCGGCCTCAAGGTACATAGTGTGGGACCCTACTGCATGCCTTATAATCTTTTATATAGGTATTGAGATACTTTTCCACCATATATTAGATAGGTCTAATTATGGTTTTTTTCAGTTTACAATCCCCGAATGTTAGTTGGTATAGTTTCGTACATGTAGGAGTATGATCTCTTCAGTAGGACATTCTATGTTGAGTTTTAGGAATCCCCCTAGAGTGGCCCAAATTAGGATCCAATATTAATTCATCATTCCCAAGGTATATTCCTTGGTAATGACGTGATATACTTCATCAAGTGTTGAAATTTTATATAAAATTTTATTCCATATGGAGTTTTGGTATCACCCCATGGACATCGCAGTGATCCTGATCCATTGTTTTATATCTACAATCAATCTATTAGAATTTCTCTCTCATAATGGTTTATGATGAAAAATACATCTCTAATGGACAACATCTTGGAAATCAGATTTAGGACTGTGTTCTCCCAGATGAGTGCTTTGTGGAATCCTCTAACTGAATCCCAAGTACTGGTATACGGTAGTTGGGACTTACGTCTTCACTGAGTGGATTTATGTGAGAATATATTGATATACTTCTTATGTGTGTGGTATACATATAGTGTATATATCTTACTGTACCTTTCTATGTGGTTTCATGATGTCCTACTAAGTATTTTTAATCTCACCCCTTCATAGGCTTTTCCCACACATGTTTTGTCTTCTCTAGATCAATGACTATTTGATGGTGTCCAGTGTGGACAATTATTGGATGAAGCATTGTGAGTTTTTGTATTATTGGGTCTTCCTAAAACTATGACAATCTGTCTGAGTACCTATTTTTCTTACAGGTTGGACTTTTTATTTTATAGAATCTTTAATTTTGGTGGGCTGGTATTTTGGACCAGTTTACATTAATGTACATTAATTATTATCTTACTATATTTTTTCATATAGGTATGCATGCAATAGTTTCATAGTGGTTTTAACATTTTATCATTTCTGGGATTGCATATGTCTGTTTGTGAAGGTATATATGAAATTCCTTCCATGAAATTTGTATTCCTAGTTGGTTTTAGTCACAATCCACTGAACTAATGTAGGCGGGCATGGGGATTTGTGGCATGGTCCCCACTAGGATGGGTCGTGAAAGATTGGTATCATAGGTGGTTAGTTCTACATTAAGATGGACAGTCTATGAGATTTGATTGGGGAAAAAATACTAATTGTTTCGAGTAAGTCATTCATCTTTAGCCTCATTTTTTGGAGCATATAGACAATATATCCACACACCTGAACATTGAAAACCTACTTTTTAACTAGGTACATGAGGACACTAGTTTCAAGGAAAATACATGAACATTCATGATATAGGAATGAATTGTGGTTCATTTTCATTGTCACTACTCGTCCTCGGGGCCCGTTCCATGACTACCCCAAGTCCGCCTTCCATAGGCCAGGGGCTGGTGACTAGCACCAAGGTGTAAATCCCAGTAAAAAAGGGAAGCCATTGCCTTTTTAAAGTAAACAAGAACCACAGAGTAAGAAAGCGGAAAAAGTAAAAACTAAGTAAATACTGGTACAACAGTATGTGCGGAAAGTAAGTGGGCCAGAATACAAACCCAAACTAAAATTAAAGTACAACTCGAAAGGGGAAAACAGCAACTGAAAAGTAAAGCTGCAACGTCGAGCCGTCCACTGGAATTCCCACATGAATGGTGGGTACAGAAGGCCTCCACTGCTCCTCGGGTCCAGCCGACCGCTCTGAGTACGTCCCACCCAGTGGTCCACCTCCAGGTACGGTCCTGCTCCGCAATCCTCCACCACAATCAGCGCTGTCAATCGTCTGCAACCAACACAATGTAGTGCGGGCATAGCTCGTGCAGGGGTGAGTATAAGCTACTCAATAGGGACCCTGAGACCCCCGAAGGTCTCCCAAAATCCAAAAAGGATAAACCACAAAGAAAGATACAATCACGAAGTAACATCCGACATGACTTAGGTATATGCCCATACATATGCCTAATTCATCAATTCTCACTCAGCTCCAACATCTGAGCTCAAGTACAACCAAGTCCACACAGGAAGGAAAAATGTAAATCCACATAGGATAGCACAACACAATCCACAAAGGAAAGAAAAACGTAAATCCACACAGGATAGCACAACACAATCCACAAAGGAAGGTAGAACATGATTCATATCACACAGGTATACTTCTTCGAATGACGATAGAGATGATCACTGATCCATCTAAGTCTTCACACCCACAAATGATCAAAAGGTAATAACCCCCGCAATGACCAAAAAAGGATGTGACCCACAATGGATCGATAGGTATCAAACCCCCGCAAAGACCCACACAAGATCGGTCCCACACAGGACCTGTAGGCGCTGGCCCACACAGGACCGCTGAGCGCTGACCCACATAGGATCGGACCCACACAGGATCGGTACCACTGACCCACAAAGGATCGCTGAGTGCTGTAGTCATCGTCGTCGAATCCACTGAGGATCTCTGCACAGTCATCGTCGTCACAGTAGTAGTCGCAGCCAGCTCTAAGGTTCCCGTACACAACAAGCTCGTTCGAGAGGGTTCGCTACACGAGCCGAGAGGATGATACGTCAAATGACACCTAGTATAGAGTTGATGAATCCAAAAGTTCTGTATCATCAACAGGAACTCAACGCAACAGATGGCGGGTCAATCGGACACCCGGTCTGAGAGATATTGGCTTTTTCGTCCCAGGGGCCCTGTTGGTTTTTAAGGAAAAACCAACCCGACCGTACTCCACCTGCGTCCATACCTCGGTCGGAGTAATCCAAAAGATCCGTCTCACTTAGAGGAAAACAACAAAGTCGAAGGCATGTCAATCGGACGTCCGGAGCTCATGTTATGAACGTTTCCGCTCCGGGGGCCCGGTTGGTTTCGTGGATGAACCAACCCGGCCAAACCCAAAGTATTCCCAAACCTTGAGTGTGATATACCAAAACGACCGACTCGGTCCATGGATCGCATCGCCGCTGATGACGCATCGTTCGGAGGCCCGTAGCTCATGTTATGAGTAAAAGACAGAAAAGGGTCCGGAAACGGGGGGTCTGGGCCCGGACCGACCCGTCCCAACACCCCTGGGTGGGCCCGAACTGGGTCGACCCGACCCGGGTCTGGGTCCGACCTGATTTGGCGTGACCCGCCTCAGCTAGGGCGGCCCGGCCCAGCCTTGGCGCGACCCGGCCGGTGGGTCGGCTTGGCCCGACTCGTCTCGGCCAAGTGGCCGAGCAAAGGAAGCCACGGGGGGCGTGTTCCCCCCGCGTGAAACGAAGCCACGGCCCCGCGTGGGGCTGCTCGGTATCACCAGATGCGGCTGGACCGATGCGTCCCTACCTTCAGTTCCATGCGGCCACAAAACCGCCTCCCACCGCCACGCCGGCGACCCGCGCCGCCGGTGGAGTCTACGAGCCACCGAAGATGCTCCGGTGGTCCGATTCATCTTCTATTTGCGTTGTAGCTCCTCCATGTCCCGTTCCTCACTGTGGAATCAACAAATTGTCTTTGTGCCCCGCTTTTTCATCGCCATCATTCCGCACATCAACGAAGAAATGCGGAGGGTTGTTGGGCCGTGTTTGTTTGGCCTGCACCCGACACGTTAGGTGATAACAATCGGGAAATAAAGATCAACACATGAAAACATAACAAGATACAATTTTAAAAAATTAAATTTTCACTTTGATCCCAGGATCATTGTTTTTAAAAGGAAACAACTACGAGAATAAAATATTATTTTCAAATAAAAATCCCCACCTCACCATAGTCATGGAGCATGCGTTCTTCGCGAAATTTATCGTCGCAGAAGAAGAGGATCATCACATCGCGGAAGGGTGTTGCGTAGTCGCGGTATGTGGAGTTGCGTCGACGATCTCCGAGGGGTAATGAAAACACACAGATTTAATTTACACGAATTAAATCCAGGTCAAGTATAAAATCCACAAAGTAATTTATAAGATTCGTAAACTCCTACCTCAAACGGATGTTCGAAGATTTGTCGCGGAAGATGGAACGTCACAGAAGAACGTTGCAGGAGAAGAATGGTTTGCGTCGCGGAACACAGCGTCACGTCGTCATTCTCCGAGGGTTCGGCATTCTTCGTCACCTTTCGTCGAAGACCGGTGTTCTTTGAGTTCTTTGCGTTCTTCGCGTTCTTCGCAAAGGAGGATGAAGGACACAAGGTTCTGTCAAATCCTCTCAACGAACAACGCACAAGAAGAAAAGTGTTGGTCTTATTTTATTAACATACCCACAAATGAAAAAAGATAAGTTAAGAAACGACCCATTAATTCATAATATTAATTCAACAAATAAAACCGCCCAATTTTAATTAGCGATTAATAGATTAAGAAACACCCCAGTTGACTTTCAATTAATAGGGGTGTTCACGGGTGCATTACTTAGCGGAAAAGAAATGGTGGGGCTCGTGCGAGACCCACATCACAAATATCATACCAAGAGGGTAGGATATTTTTTGGGTTCCACCCTCTCCGCTTCAACTTAGCATAAGTAGCTTAAAGTATAAGGCCCCAGCCTTAAACCATACTTAATCTTGAGTTATTACAAGATTACACGTTGAGGATCTTTTCAGGTTTAGAGTTTTAGAGAATTAGATCATAAAACTTGAATTACATTCCACATATAAAAAAAGTGGTTACATAAAGATAGTATTCTTCATTCCCATCAATGGAAACACATTTAAAATAAAACATGGATTATTTCTTGACACATCCTTGAATCTATCATCTTATCATGTACCTTTCCCTTGACCTGTGAAAAACATTTCAAAAACTTGGGATGAGCATAAAAACTCAGTATGGGTTATAAAAAAACATGGAAAGGAAACATGAGTTCATATATACATAGGAATGAAATCATACATTACCCATAAAACATAGGCACATTAACATACCTCATAAAATCATGAATAAATCATAGAAATCATAAGACATAAAGGTAACTTGAGGCATTCATAAAATTCTTACGTAGGGAGTAACCCTCTTGGTTACGTTTGGAATACCCATCACAGTATATTCCCTAAAATCTCTTCGGAGAAACCTTAACGTTTCACTCCTTCGCATTACCCAATGCATTGGAGAGCTATAACGGGCTCACCCACCCTTATTTTATCACAGAACCACCCATCTTCATAATAATGCCCAAGAACCATAACATAATCATATCACATAAAACATGCATAAAGGAAACATAAAATTTCCACATTTCAATCACGAGATATCACTACAACACATTGATATAAAAACATAATGAAAACCATTTTCAATACTAAAATAAAAGAAAAGTAAAACATGGTATTTATTTTTCTTTTAAAAAGAAGGTATGGCTTGTAGAGGAAGCCGAAACTCAAATAACGGTCACGAAGGCGGAGAAGTCGTTGTCACCGCATACGTAAGACAAAAACATTCCCTTTTGTCGTTTAGTAAACGCTTCGTATAAAAAATATTCATTTTGAATGAATGTAAAAGTCAAAGGGGTTTATACACCGTATAAAAGAAAGTTCTGTATAAAATAAAATATGCCTCAATGAAAGGAGATTGAGACGAAGTCCCATACCTCATATCCGACTTGACCCGACCGTTCTTTAATATCCTGAATAATAAACTTGAGTTAATCTATACTTGCTTGTGAATCTTTTTCAAGTTCATTATTCCTTTTATACCATGTTATGAACATCATGTAATCAGTTAAGTTAATAATGTTCATTTTGTCGGTATTTGGTTCTTAAGTCAAAAATAGAGTTCTTACACTTACATGTTGTTAATTTTTTCAAAGGTTCATTATATCCAGAATGGTATTCATGATTTAGATATCATATATGTCATATATATCCAGTACATATATGCATTTATAATATTACATAATCATTTAGAGGTAAGAAATGAAATGCACCGTTCATGGAGACGGTAAGCCGTACGTACGCATGAACGCTACTTTCATTTCTATTTCATATTTTATAGAATGGAATCATAATGATATAAAGGTATATTATAATTCCAGTATAATATCATATGTAATATCATAGTTCCATCCATTATATGTCCCACATATGGTATTTAACGAATCAAATCACTTTGAGGGGGCGGTAGTCCGCACTTCCTAAAATGAAGATATCGTGTTTACCCATAATGGAAACCATAAAGGTATGCCCAAAATGAAAAAAAAATATTCCTAAGGAAAACATAAACATATTATATATCATTTATAAAAATATTTACATCATAATGGCCACCTTTGAAGGTGTTAAATGAGTATTGAACAATCATCGTTTCAGGAGGCAGAATTTCTCCATCCACGGAAACTGTTTGTTCTTTAACCATTTGATGAAGTTGTGTGATTGTGTAGCTCAAATATATCTTATAACAACATCCTAGTATATTGAAGATACTGGTGTTGTTACAAAAGAAGTAAATAAAAAGAGTTTAGGGGTTGTAGAAGCAAAATAAAACAAATGAACATGAGAGAATGAATTACCTTTAAAAGTGTAACTCCTTTTGATTTGAGCCTAAAGGCTTCCTTTGAAAGGATTATGCCCAAAGGGAATCCTCTAGGATGAGGAGAGGGATGTGGAGAGAGTAAATGGGCAGGGTTTGGCCGAGCCAAAGGCTTGAGGAGTGTGTGAAATGGGGTAGAGGTGGGGGCCTTTTATAAGAGGAGAGGAGAGGCATTTTTGGGAAGTAAAGAAATATTACTTTATTTGAAAATGTGTTTCGGTTTTAAAAGGTCCCACATTGATATAATTCGTGGATAAGGTGATAAGGGTTCGTAATCCACTCATACAATTGGTTTTTTCCATGTGTAGGTTTTAGATTTTTCATTATCTTTCCATTTTATTTAAATCGTCAAATAACGATGTCATCGCTCCATCATTATTATGTCATAAATAATTTAATTTATTTAATGTCTAAAAATCATAAAAAAAATACTATGATGTAGGAAATCTTTTTATCTTTCAAATTATTATTTATAATCAAATATCTGATCTTTATAACCCCATGTAAAATATTTTTTCCGTAAAACGTATTATGTTTGTGTCATTTTTACTTTTACATTAAATAAAAAGTATTTTATGTCATTTCCCAACCAAAATGTCTCCATGGGGTCCCCAAGTTGACCCATGGATTGTCTTGGTCGGCCATGACACAATAAATAATGTTGGGACATGTTTCTAGGTCATTTCATATTATTAAAGCATTATTTATACCTTAAACTACACTAATTACCACTAATCGCGATTAAAAACTTAATAAGTTACTATTCACCAAAAAATTATTTTAATCTCATTGAACCACATTTTACTTCTTAATGTCAAACATGTATGTCGGATTTTCAAAATTCAATACACATTAGTGGTAACTTTCATTTAACTGAAAAATCAGTTTGCTTGATTACCACTTAGTGGTTTCACTATTCATCAAAAATTGAAGTTTTTCAGAAAATTACCAAAAATTCACCCTAAGCTATATTTGATATTCGGAATTCAAAAATGAAGTCTATTTTACAAAATTCAAATCATATAAGTCACATTAATTAATTTAATAATTAATTCCCGCTGCCAGAGCAAATAGCGTGTTTTTACAAAACAATAAGTATCATAAGATTGACACCAGTTGTCTAATTTCAAAGTGAAATTGATTCCAATGACCACCATTGGATAAAATGGTAAAAATATATTCTAATTTAACTTCAAAACCAATTCAAAACATAATCTAATAATATAAATAAATTAGATTAAAAAACAGTTTTGATGTAAAATGCAGTATTTTTCACTATTCATTAAAAAATGAACATTGTCAGAAAAATACCAAAAATTCACACAAGGTAAATTTTTATGTCCCAATCATAAAGGATAAGTTTATTTTGACAAACATAGTTTATAAAATTGTCAAAATATTGATTCAAAAATGGTTTTCCATCAAAAGGCAGTAAAACAATCTTTTAAGAATATTAGTGTATTCCATGCATAAGATTGTATTTATTTTCATTTTAAGCCTCTATAACACTATCTTAATCATTAATAGGCATAGAAAAAAATATCTATTATTCATTACTTACTTGGGATGTTACATCCTTCCCCCCTTTAGAAAATTGCGTCCCCACAATTTATTTACTTATCGAATAAATGGGGGTATTTATCCCTCATTGCATTTTCAGATTCCCATGTTGCCTCTTCAATCATGTGGTTTTTCCACAAAACCTTTACCTGCTTAATCACCTTATTCCGTAACACTTGCTCCCTGTGGTCAAGAATCTGGACCGGTTGTTCCTCATAAGATAGGTTCTCTTCCAGCTAAACTACCTCTGGACTCAAAACATGAGATGGATCTGGCATATACTTTCTTAACATCGAAATGTGAAAAACATTGTGTACCTGAGATAAACTCAGAGGTAAAGCCACTCGGTATGCAACTGATCCAACTCTTTCCAGAATTTCGTATGGTCCAATGAACCTTGGACTCAACTTTCCTTTCTTACCAAATCCCATCACACTTTTCCAAGGAGAAACCTTGAGAAAAACATGATCACATACCTCGAAAGATAGATCCTTCCTACGGTTATCCGCATAACTCTTCTGCCTGCTCTGAGCTATTCTCATGTGTTTCTGAATCAGCTGAACTTTTTCTGCCATCTCTTCTACCAATTCTTGTCCCATCAACTTCCTTTCACCCACTTCATCCCAGAAAGCTAGAGTTCGACACCGCTTCCCATATAATGCCTGAAATGGTGCCATCTGTATACTGGAATGAAAACTGTTATTATATGAAAACTCAACCAAAGAAAGATGTTGGTCCCAACTTCCCTGATAATCCATAGAACAAGCTCGTAGCATATCCTCCAATGTCTGAATTGTTCGTTCTGACTGCCCATCTGATTGAGGATGAAAAGCTGTACTAAAATTTAATTCAGTACCCAACGACTTCTGAAGGCCTTTCCAAAAGTTAGAAGTAAACCTGGGATCGCGATCCGATACAATGGAGAGAGGAACTCCATGTAACCTGACTATCTCTTTAAGATACAGACGGGAAAGTTGATCAAGAGAGAAAGTATCTCGTATAGCAAGGAAATGAGCAGATTTGGTAAAGCGATCATCAATAACCCAGATTGCATTATTACCTCGAGATGTCTTCGGTAATCCAACAACAAAGTCCATGGATATATTCTCCCATTTCCACTCTGGCACTGGTAAAGGCTAAAGCATCCCTTTCGGTAACTGCCGCTCTGCTTTAACCTGCTGACAAGTCAAACACTTCACAGTAAAATCAGCAATATCTCTTTTCATTCCATCCCACCAGTAATACTCCTGCAGATCTCTATACATCTTAGTACTACCCGGATGAACTGAAAACGGAGAACTATGAGCTTCATATAACAACTCTCTCTTCAACTGTGAATAACAAGGCACACACAATCTCTTCCAAAATCTGAAAACGCAATCATTATCAATGTTGAATTCAGGCAACTTACCTTTCTGAACCAGCTCTACCTTTTTCTACAACTCACTATCATGCTTCTATACTTGTTTGATTCTATCTGATAGAGATGATTTCACTGATACCTGAAACAAAACAGAAGGACTTCCTGTACCAACAACTTCTATGCCAAAGTTCATCAAATCCTTAACCAAAGGATCACGTTCCAAATGCAACATTGTTAATGAAGCATTACTTTTTCGACTCAAAGAATCAGCCACTTTATTTGCTTTTCCCGGATGGTAATGAATTGTACAATCATAATCCTTGATTAATTCCAGCCATCTCCTTTGTCTCATGTTTAACTCTTTCTGGGTGAATATATACTTTAAACTTTTGTGATCGGTATATATTTCACACTTTACTCCATACAAATGATGCCTCCAAATTTTTAAATCAAAAACAACAGCAGCTAATTCCAAATCATGTGTAGGGTAATTTACCTCATGAGTTTTCAACTGTCGTGAAGCATAAGCAATTACCTGATCATTCTTCATTAGGACGCAACCAAGTCCTTTCAATGAAGCATCACTGTATATAACAAACTCACCATTCCTGGAAGGTAGTCCCAAAACTGGAGCATTCACCAATCTTCTTTTCAATTCCTGAAAACAATCATCACATTCTTTTGTCCAGATAAACTTAACACCCTTCCGAGTTAGCTTAGTCATTGGACAAGATAACCGTGAAAAATTTCTAACAAACCTTCGGTAATAGCCCGCCAAACCAATGAAGCTACGAATCTCGGTTATATTTGTGGGTCTTGGCCATTCTTCCACAACTTTTGTTTTTGCAGGATCAACAGTTATTCCATATTTAGAAACAATGTGACCAAGGAAAGAAATTTGTTTCAACCAAAACTCACACTTGCTGAATTTCCCATACAGTTTCTTTTCTTTTAAGGTTTGCAAGATAACCCTTAAATGTTTTTCATGCTCCTCTTTACTTTTAGAAAACACCAAAATATCATCCATGAAAACCACCACAAACTTATCCAAGAACTCATGGAAAATTCTATTCATTAAGTCCATGAATACAGCAGGTGCATTGGTTATCCCAAAAGGCATTACTACAAATTCATAATGGCCATATCTCGTACGGAACGCGGTCTTCGGAATATCTGCCTCCTTTACCTTCAGCTGATGGTACCCCGATATCAAGTCAATCTTTGAAAAAAACTGAGCTCCCTGGAGCTGATCAAACAAATCATCGATATGAGGCAAAGGATATTTGTTCTTAATAGTGATATTATTCAAGGCTCTATAATCAATGCAAAGTCTCATAGAACAATCTTTCTTTTTAACAAATAAAACCGGAGCACCTCATGGTGATGTGCTAGGTCTAATGAAACCTTTCTCAAATAAATCATGCAATTGATCCTTCAACTCTAAAAGTTCAATTTGTGCCATTCGATAAGGGGGTTTTGAAATTGGCTTAGCATCAGGAACTAAGTCAACAGTAAACTCAACTTCCCGATCTGGTATTATTCTAGGCAACTCATCAGGAAAAACATCAGGATACTCATTTACCACTGGCACATCATTAATCTGAACAGTTCATTTATTTTCAACGACGTGTGCAAGGTAACATTCATTTCCATCTTTTACATGTTTCTCGGCCTCTGGATATGTTATCAAAAGTAAGGGTTCATTCTTGTAAACAAACTGAAAGTATTTCTGAAAAGAAACTTCTTTAGCTCTACAGTCAATCTTAGCATGGTAAATAGAGAGCCAATCCATACCCAGGATGACATCAAACTCTACTAGAGGTAGAACAATAAGGTTTGCAAGTAGGTTCTTTCCACAGATAAGGATAGGAATATTCTAATAAATTATTTTTTCCTCGACACTTCCCCCAGGTGTTTTTACCAAAAGTTCAGGAGTCATTTCTTGAGATGGTATTCCCATTTTACTAGAAAAGGATTCAGAGATGAAAGAATGTGTAGACCCCGAATCAAACAACACACTGGCATAATCTGAATAAACAAACAAAGTACCTGATACAACTTCATTTGTTGGCCCGACATCTGCTGAAGTAATTGCAAAGGATTTCACCACCCCTTTCTGCTTGTTGTCTAACTGCTTCCCATCACTCAAGCTCTTTGTCGGACACTCATTTTCATAGTGACCCATCTCATTGCACTTAAAACATTTCACTAACTGTAAATCAAATTTGTTCTGACCTTCACCTTGATCCTTTTCAGTGCAATCACGAGCCTTATGTCCCATCTTACCACATCGGTAGCACTTCCCATAATTCAGAAGACATTCCCCAGCATGCCTTTTGCCACATTTATCACAAACTGGAAACTTAGTTCTCTTACCATCAGACTTTTTTGAAGAATTCTTACCTTTCTCCTGCCACCTCGGTCTCTTCTTCTGCTGGTTGTTATAGAAAACTTGGTCATCGGCAAACTCCATTTCCACCTTCTCAGCACATCGAACAAGCTTTTCATAACTTTTAAACTCACGAGATGCTAATGCCCTTCGGTATTTTGGCATTAATCCTGAGTAAAAACGATTGATTTTACTATCACGGTCCCGGATAAAATTTGGAGCATACCTTGCCAATCGAGTGAACCTTTCTTCATAGGCAGCCACTGAGTCTTCCTCTTGCCTCAATTCCGAGAATTGCTTTTCCATCCTAAGTCGAACAGCCTTAGGAAAATACTTCTCAAGAAACATACCTTTGAATTCATCCCAGGCAAGAGCATCAATCTCATCAGCGTCCTTGATATTTTTAACCATATACCACCACTGATCTGCTTCACCCTCCAAACGGTAAATAGCAAGACTAACCTTTTGATTGTCTGAACACCCCCATGACATCAAAAATCATCTCCAGTGATTTAATCCACCCTTCAGCTAGCACAGGGTCAGATGATCATCTGAATGATGGTGGATGTTGCCTCATGAAATGTTCCACCACTGACATGTTCCTCTGCGGTTGTTCTGGCTGATCTCGTGCATGGATACCACCGCCATTTATAGCTTGAGTCAACTGCGCCATTACTGCAACAAACTGTTCAGTTCCAATTCCGACCATTTCTGGATGCTGATTCGGAAGGTTATTTCCTTCTGTATGCCTTCCTAGCACTGCTTCCCTGTTTCCTCTGTGGAAAACCATTCTGAACAAACATGTCTCAGATGAAGCAACATGGTAATCTTTAAATGCTATATCATTTCGAAAAAAAAAATTTTTGGACAATCATTTAATAGAATTCTAACTTCTAAAGTTATCTAAACCGACCTATGATACCAACTATAAGGCCCCAGCCTTAAACCATACTTAATCTTGAGTTATTACAATATTACACGTTGAGGATATTTTCAGGTTTAGAGTTTTAGAGAATTAGATCATAAAACTTGCATTACATTCCACATATAAACAAAGTGGTTACATAAAGATTGTATTCTTCATTCCCATCAATGGAAACACATTTAAAATAAAACATGGATTATTTCTTGACACATCCTTGACTCTATCATCTTATCATGTACCTTTCCCTTGACCTGTGAAAAACATTTCAAAAACGTGGGATGAGAATAAAAACTCAGTATGGGTTATAAAAAAACATGGAAAGGAAACATGAGTTCATATATACATAAGAATGAAATCATACTTTACCCATAAAACATAGGCACTTTAACATACCTCATAAAATCATGAATAAATCATATAAATCATAAGACATAATGGTATCTTGAGGCATTCATAACATTCTTACGTAGGGAGTAACCCTCTTGGTTACGTTTGGAATACCCATCACAGTATATTCCCTAAAATCTCTTCAGATAAACCTTAATGTTTCACTCCTTCGCGTTACCCAATGCATTGGAGAGCTATAACGGGCTCACCCGCCCTTAGTTTATCACAGAACCACCCATCTTCATAATAATGCCCAAGAACCATAACATAATCATATCACATAAAACATGCATAAAGGAAACATAAAATTTCCACATTTCAATCACGAGATATCAATACAACACATTGATATAAAAACATTATGAAAACCATTTTCAATACTAAAATAAAAGAAAAGAAAAACATGGTATTTATTTTTCTTTTAAAAAGAAGGTATGGCTTGTAGAGGAAGCCGAAACTCAAATAACGGTCACGACGGCGGAGAAGTCATTGTCACCGCATACGTACGACAAAAACATTCCCTTTTGTCGTTTATTAAACCATTCGTATAAAAAATATTCCTTTTAAATGAACTTAAAAGTCAAAGGGGTTTATACACCGTATAAAAGAAAGTTGTGTATAAAATAAAATATGCCTCAATGAAAGGAGATTGAGACGAAGTCCCATACCTCGTATCCGACTTGACCCGACCGTTCTTTAATATCCTGAATAATAAAATTGAGTTAATATCTACTTGATTATGAATATTTTTCAAGTTCATTATTCCTTTTATACCATGTTATGAACATCATGTAATCAGTTAAGTTAATAATGTTCATTTTATCGGTATTTGGTTCTTAAGTCAAAAATAGACTTCTTACACTTACATGTTGTTAATTTGGTCAAAGGATAATTATATCCAGAATGGTATTCATGATTTAGATATCATATATGTCATATATATCCAGTACATATATGCATTTATAATATTACATAATCATTTTGAGGTAAGAAATGAAATGCACCGTTCATGGAGACGGTAAGCCGTACGTACGCATGAACGCTACTTTCATTTCTATTTCGTATTTTATAGAATGGAATCATAATGATATAAATGTATATTATAATTCCAGTATAATATCATATATAATATCATAGTTCCATCCTTTATATGTCCCACATATGTTATTTAACGAATCAAATCACTTTGAGGGGGCGGTAGTCCGCACTTCCTAAAATGAAGATATCGTGTTTACCCATAATGGAAACCATAAAGGTATGCCCAAAATGAAAAAAACAGAAGCTTAAGGAAAACATAAACATATTATATATCATATATAAAAATAGTGACATCATAATTTCCACCTTTGAAGGTGTTAAATGAGTATTGAACAATCATGGTTTCGGGAGGCAGAATTTCGCCAGCCATGGAAACTGTATGTTCTTTAACCATTTGATGATGTTGTGTGATTGTGTAGCTCAAATATATCTTATAACAACATCCTAGTATATTGAAGATACTGGTGTTGTTACAAAAGAAGTAAATAAAAAGAGTTTAGGGGGTTGGAGAAGCAAAATAAAACAAATGAACATGAGAGAATGAATTACCTTTAAAAGTGTAACTCCTTTTTATTTGAGCCTAAAGGCTTCCTTTGAAAGGATTATTCCCAAAGTGAATCCTCTAGGATGAGTAGAGGGATGTGGAGAGAGTAAATGGGCAGGGTTTAGCCGAGCCAAAGGCTTGAGGAGTGTGTGAAATGAGGTAGAGGTGGGGGCCTTTTATAAGAGGAGAGGAGGGGCACTTTTGGAAAGTAAAGAAATATTACTTTATTTGAAAATGTGTTTCGGTTTTAAAAGGTCCCAAATTGATATAATTCGTGTATAAGGTGATAAGGGTTCGTAATCCACTCATCCAATTGGTTTTGGCCATGTGTAGGTTTTAGATTTTTCATTATCGTTCCATTTTATTTAAATCGTCAAATAACGAAGTTATCGCTGCATCATTATTATGTCATAAATAATTTAATTTATTTAATGTCTAAAAATCATAAAAAAAATACTATGATGTAGGAAATCTTTTTTGCTTTCAAATGACTATTTATAATCAAATATCTGATCTTTATAACCCCATGTAATATTTTTTTCCGTAAAACGTATTATGTTTGTGTCATTTTTACTTTTACATTAAATAAAAAGTAATTTATGTCATTTCCCAACAAAAATGTCTCCATGGGGTCCCCAAGTTGACGCATGGCTTGTCTTGGTCGGCCATGACACAACCAATAAGGTTGGGACATTTTTCTAGGTCATTTAATATTATTAAAGCATTATTTATACCTTAAACTACACTAATTACCACTAATCGCGATTAAAAACTTAATAAGTAACTATTCACCAAAAAATTATTTTAATCTCATTGAACCACATTTTACTTCTTAATGAAAAACATGTATGTCGGATTTTCAAAATTCAATACACATTAGTGGTAAACTTTCATTTAACTGAAAAATCAGTTTGCTTGATTACCACTTAGTGGTTTCACTATTCATCAAAAATTGAAGTTTTTCAGAAAATTCCCAAAAATTCACCCTAAGCTATATTTGATATTACGAATTCAAAAATGAAGTCTATTTTACAAAAATTCAAATCATATAAGTCACATTAATTAATTTAATAATTAATTCCCACTGCCAGAGCAAATAGCTTGTTTTTACAAAACAATAAGTATCATAAGATTGACACCAGTTTAAGTCTAATTTCAAAGTGAAATTGATTCCAATGACCACCATTGGATAAAATGATAAAAATATATTCTAATTTCACTTCAAAACCAATTCAAAACATAATCTAATCATATAAATAAATTAGATTAAAAACAGTTTTGATGTAAAATGCAGTATTTTTCACTATTCATTAAAAAATGAACATTGTCAGAAAAATACCAAAAATTCACACAAGGTAAATTTTGATGTCCCAATCATAAAGGATAAGTTTATTTTGACAAACATAGTTTATAAAAGTGTCAAAATATAGATTCAAAAATGGTTTTCCATCAAAAGGCACTAAAACAATCTTTTAAGAATATTAGTGTATTCCATGCATAAGATTGTATTTATTTTCATTTTAAGCCTCTATAACACTATCTTAATCATTAATAGACATAGAAAAAAATATCTATTATTCATTACTTACTTGGGATGTTACATAAAGTTTCTTTTAAGCGGCTTTAAGTGAAATAAAATAAATCTTGTCGTACCACCTGATTTTATTTCATTACGTAAAGCCCAAAAATTAAAAACCACACCCGAGCAAACACATCTCCGGAAGAGGCGTTTCTATGAAAATACTGGCGCTTTTATTCCATCGGTGCCCTTGGAATTCGATTTTGAGCACCGGTTCAAATTTTAGAAAAACTCGCTCGTTCGTTCACTGAACGTACCCGAGCCAAACTTCAGAAAATGATTCCGGGCACACCGGGTCTCGGAATCACGTGCCGTCAGAAACTGCGTTCTTATAAAATTCCATAGAAAATTAAGAAAAAAATTTCCTTGAAATTTACGGGTCTTTACATCACTCCCACCTCATGGATTTACGTCCCTGTAAAGATACATCATATACTTGGGAAACAAATGTCGGTACTGAGCACGCATATGAGCCTCCCGCTCCCAAGTGTTCTCCTGGAGGTTCCCATGCTTCAATCTGATGCGCACTAGAGGAATCAACCATCCACGTAGGACCCGCTCCTATTGATCCTCGATCTATACTGGGACCTCCGCAAAATTCTCCCCATTATCAACGTCTAGATACCCATGGTCAATTATGTGTGTCGGTCATGCACGTATCTCCTCAGCTGAGATACGTGGAAGACGTTGTGCACCCGGTGCAACTGGGGTGGTAGAGCCAGGCGATAAGACACCTCGCCAATCCCGCTGAGGACCTGGAATGGTCTGATGAAGCATAGAGACAACATGCCGCCTCGGCCAAATCTTCGTAAACCACGTCGAGGTGAGACCCACAAGAAGACGTGGTCGCCATCCTTGAACTCTAGTGGCCTTCGCCTCCTGTCAGCATAACTCTTCTACAGGCTCGGATCTATCCTCATCCACTCATGGATGACCTGGACTTTCTCTGTCGTGGCCCGGACAATCTATGGTCCCACAAGTGCTGACTCCCCAGAGTCTGTCCAGCATAAAGGAGATCTGTAAGGTCTGCCATACAACGCCTCGTATGGTGTCATCTTGATGGTGGAGTGGTAGCTGTTGTTGTACGCAAACTTCACCAAGGGTAGGTGGTCCTCCCAGCTGCGACCAAAGTTGAGGACACATGCGTGGAGCATGTCCTCGAGAGTCTGAATGGTCCTCTCCGTCTGAACATCCGTCTGAGGGTGAAAGGTGGTGCTCAGACGTAGCTGCATCCCGAATGCCTCCTGCAACCCCTTCCAATGCCGGGAATTAATGCGAGCATCTCGATCGGAGACGATAGATGATGGCACACCGTGAAGCCGTACAATCTCCTGAATGTAGATACGTCCCAAGCTCTCCACTGAGCCCTGCTCTCTAATGGATAAGAAGTGAGCCAACTTGGTGAGTCGGTAGACAATCACCTAGATGGAGTCGTGACCTGTGGAAGTGCATGGAAGTCCAATCACGAAGTCCATTGATATCCCATCCCACATCCCCCACGGGGCCTCCAAGGGATATACCAAGCCTGCTGGTACCTGATGCTCTGCCTTCACCTGCTGGTAGGTGAGGCATCGAGAAAGAAACTCTACCACAGCCTTCTTCATGCCTGGCCACCAGTGCTGTCGTCTGAGGTCCTAGTACATCTTCGCCACTCTAGGATGTACCACCAGAGGAGAAGTGTGAAACTATCTCAGCACCTCCTCTCGTGAAGCGACTGGTACTAGGGTATGACCTATGAAAAGGATATCGTTCTCTTATCCAAAGGAGAAACCATCAGGTGCCTATCCTGAGGATATATGTGCATGTCGCGTCTCACAGTCAGCGTCCCCTCATTGTGCCTCTTTGACCTGCTGCAGTAGTGGAGGAGTGACTGTGAGAGACTGAAGGAAGGCTGATCCATCTCTATCCATGAAGGATATCTGCATAGTGTCTAGATGCTTTGTCGTCTCCTCATGTAGCTGAATGCTCGTCCTCCTGCTGAGAGCATCGACTACCAAGTTCCCCTTCCCAGGAGTATAGACTATCTCAAAGTCATAGTCCTGGGGGAACTCGGTCCATCACCGCTGTCTCAGGTTCTGGTCCTTCTGTGAGATGATGTACCTGATACTCTGATGGTTATAAAATACTGTAAAGTGCTCACCCCTCAGATAGTGTCACCATGTCTTTAGGGTGAAGACCACTACTGCTAACTCCAGGTCATGGGTAGCGTAGTTCTGCTCATGCGGCCTCAACTGACGTGATCCATAGGCGATCATTGCCCGCTCCTACATCAAGACACATCCGAGTCCATTCCCTGATGCATCGTAGTAGACTACGTACCCTAATCCCTCCTCATGCAACCTCAAGATAGGTGTGATGGTCAATATATGTCTCAACTCCTAGAAGCTCTGCTGACATCTGTCTGACCACACAAAGGGTTTCCCCTTCTTCGTCAAAGCTGAGAGTGCCTCCGCAACTCTAGAGAAGTCCAGCACAAATCTCTGATAGTATCCTGGTAGTCCCTAGAAACTCCGCACCTCCGTCAAGCTCTTGGGTGGCTCCCAAGCTAGCATTGCCTTGATCTTCTTGGGATCCACCGCAACTCCCGCCTCAGAAATGACGTGCCCCATAAAGTGCACCTCACGTATCCAGAACTGACACTTCGAGAGCTTTCCATAAAACTGGTGCTCTCAGAGTGTGTCTAGTACATCCTGTAAGTGCTAGGCGTGCTCCTCCTCAGTCGTCGAGTATATCAAAATGTCTTCGATGAAGACTATGACAAATCGATCAAGGTATGGCTGAAAGATCCTGTTCATGAGGCCCATGAACACTGCTAGAGAATTGGTTACACCGAATGGCATAACCAAGAACTCATAGTGGCCATACCAAAATCTGAAGGCCGTCTTCTACACGTCCTCATCTTGAACTCTAAGCTGATGATAGCCTGACCTAAGGTCTATCTTCGAGAACCACTGTGCTCCCTTGAGCTGATCGAAGAGTTCATCAATCCTCGATAGCGGATACTTGTTCTTCACTGTCACCTAGTTCAGGCGACGATAGTCGACACACAGTCGCAAGCTCCCATCCACCTTCTTGGAGAACAATATCGGGGAAGCCGAGGGTGAAAAACTAGGTCGGATGAATCCCTTTCCCTGCAAGTCCTCCAACTATACACGTGGCTCTCGAAGCACATCGAGGGCCATCCGATATGCTGGAGTCGATATCGGGGTTGTCCCGGGGTACAGGTCAAGATAATAGTCTACCTCTCTGCGAGGAGGTACTCCTAGAACGTCGTTGAGAAAGAAATCCACATACTGATCCACCACTACAGGAAAACTAGGACTCCACACATCAACTCCTCTTAGGTTGAGGCTAGCCAACTGATGAGTAATGGGCTATCCTCTCCTCTGCGGAAGTCCATCTTGTGCGGCGAAGGCTCTCTTCTCGTCGATGAAGGTGAACCTGCTCCCGTCGGTACGTACACATCGCACCTTGCGCCTAATACAGTCAATCTGTACATGGACTGTAGATAACCAATCCATGCCCAAGATGAAGTCGTAAGGCCTCGACGCAGCTACAAGAAGATCCCAGCCGAAGCTCTCACATCCTAGAGTAAGCTCACACTACCAGCACCAATGCGTAATCGTTGAGTCTGCTCCCGTATGAGTCTCTAGACGTAAGGATCTTGCCAACGGCTCTGTCGGAATCTCCGAGCTCTGAACAAGGGCAGCGGCTATGAAAGAGTGACTCGCTCCTGTGTCTATAAGAACTGCAGCAAGGGGGGAATAGACACAGATCATACCTCAAATCATCTCTGGCACACCGTGGTCGTAGGCCTCCGCTGCCTGGAGTTGTGCCTATCTCTGCCCGCTAGCTCCCTGTGGTCGGGGTGGACCTCCTGGTGGTGGTGTTGGTAGAGCCTCAAAGCGTCGCCCACCACCTGTTGCTCGGCAAGCTGCTGTGCCTCGTCCGCCTCCTCCCTACGGACCGCCATGGTCGACCGTCTGCATCTGCCTGGGTTCCCCCTCAACTGTCTGCTGCTCCTCAGCACTGTGGGTCGGGTAGTCACAAGCCATGTGGCCCTGCCCGCCGCATGTGTAGCACTGCCTGCCTCTTGAAAGACTGGCTCCATGCTATGTGCCCTGAACTGCTGATCCAGTGTCCTGAGGTCGTCTGCGTGAGGGTCAGGTCTGCCTGGAACCTTGAGTCATCCGTTGACTTCCTACTGCGGAAGACTCTACTATGTGTCGCCCCACGGTAGGTCTCGCCGCTGGAGAAGTCTCAGCAAGAAAGCTCTCGATCAAAAGGGCTCGCTCCAGAACTCCTGCCTGAGTCGGAATGGTGAGGGAGATCAGTGATGCCCTGATCTCATGTCTCAATCCCTGCTCAAAGGTCCGGGCCTGGATGAACGGGTCCCGTACCATGTCTGTCAAGTAGCGCGAGAGATCGGTAAATCTCGCCGAGTACTGGGCAACCGTCAAGCTGCCCTGCCATAGCTGAAGAAGCTCCTGGATGTGCACCGCACGTAGGGTGGCTGGGACGAACTCCGAACGGAAGATGCTATCAAAGTCCGTCCAGAGAAGAGATGCCTCATCGTGCAACTGGAGGATCAAGCTCCACCATCGGCCCGCTGCTTCTTACAGTAGGCTCGCTGCGAGGATCACCATGAGGTCTGCTGGTGTCCTCACTAGCCTGAAAACTCGTACAACTGCCTCCAGCCAGTCCTCGGCTGCCTGGGGGTCCGTCTCCCCGAGGAACCTGGGCGGTTGCTGGCGCTGAAACTCATGCAGTGCACTAAGGCGACATTCATCGTCAGCAGCTGGGGCTGGAAGCATCGGTGGGTCGGCGGGTAGAGGTACCACCGGTGCCTCTGCTGTCAAAGGGCCCTGTACCGAGGCCTCATCGCTCAGCGGACTGTCGTCACGTACAACTCTCGGAACCCTAGCTGGCTGCCGTCGTGGGGCCATCCTGAAAAGAAACAGGTGCGCCATGGTTAGAACAGTATTCCTGGTGAGCTAATAAAAAGTAATCACAAAGAAAACGTGAAACACACATGCAATTAATGTCTTCGTGCATTAAGTCGGAAATCAGAAGTCAGGGTCCTGGTGTACGGATACGTCGGCTGCCGCACCAACACCGGGCTCCCTGGAATGATAACCACACTCAATACACTTAACACTATTGCTTCACATAGAAGAAAGATCAGATACTGCGGTAGAACCGAACCCCTCTGATAACAATTTGTCACGACCCGTCCTCGGGGCCCGTGCCGTGACTACCCAAAGCCCGCCTTCCATAGGCCAGGGGCTGGCGACTAGCACCAAGGTGTAAATCCCGGTAAAAAAATGGAAGGCATTGCCTTTGTAAAGTAAATAAGCACCATAGAGTAATCAAGCAGAAAAAGTAAACACTAAGTAAAAACTGGTACAACAGTAAGTGCAGAAAGTAAGTGGGCCAGAATACAAATCCAAACTGAATGTAAAGTACAACTCGAAAGGGGAAAATAGAAACTGAAAAGTAAAGCTGCAACGTCGAGCCATCCACTAGAAGTCCCACCTGAAGGGTGGGTACATAAAGCCTACACTGCTACTCAGGTCCAGCCGACCGCTCCGAGTACGTCCCGCCCAGTGGTCCACCTCCAGGTATCATCCTGCTCCGCAAGCCTCCACCACGATCAGCGCTGTCCGTCGTCTGCAACCAACACAACGTAGTGCGGGCATAGCCCGTGCAGGGGTGAGTATAAGCTAATTAGTAGGGACCCCGAGACCCCCTAAGGTCTCCCAGAATCCACAAAGGATAAAACACAAGAAAAGATACAATCACGAAGTAACATCCGACACGACTTAGGTATATTCCCATACATATGCCTAAGTCATCAATTCTCTCTCGGCTCCAACATCCGAGCACAAGTACAACCCAGTCCACACCGGAATGAAAAATGTAAATCCACACAGGATAGCACAACACAATCCACAAAGGAAAGGAAAACATAAATCCACACAGGATAGCACAACTCAATCCACAAAGGAAGGTATAACAGGATTCATCTCACACAGGTATAATTCTTCGAATGACGATAGTGATGATCACTGATCCATCTACGTCATCAGACCCACAAAGGATCAAAATGTACTAACCCCCGCAATGATCCACAAAGTATTTGACCCACAAAGGATCGATAGAAAACTAACCCCCGCAAAGACCCACACAGGATCGGGCCCACACAGGACCTGTAGGCACTACCCACACAGGACCACTGAGCATTGACCCACACAGGATCAGACCCACACAGGATCAGTAGCACTGACCCACAAAGGATCGCTGAGTGCTGAAGTCATCGCCATCGAATCCACTGAGTATTTATAACATTCGTCTTCGTCAGAGTAGCAGTCGCAGCCAGCTCTAGGGTTCCCGCACATAGCAAGCTCGTTCGGGAGGGTCCGCTCCACGAGTCGAGACGATGATACCTCAACTGACACCTAGTCAAGAGTTGATGTATCCAAAAGTTCTGTATCGTCAACAGGAACTCAACGCAACAGACGGCGCGTCAATCGGACGCCCGGTCTGAGAAATATTGGCTTTTTCGTCCCAGGGGCCCGGTTGGTTTTTAAGGAAAAACCCACCCGACAGTACTCCACCTACGTCCAAAACTCGGGCGGAGAAAGGGAAATGATCCGTCTCACTTAGAGGAAAACAACAAAGTCGACGGCACATCAATCGGACGTCTGAAGCTCAAGTTATGAGTGTTTCTGCTCTGAGGGCCTGGTTGGTTTCGTGGACGAACCAACCCGGCCGAACCCAAAGTATTCCGAAACCATGAGTGTGATATAAAAAAACGACCGTCTCGATCCATGTATTGCATCTCCGCTGACCGTGCGTCGTTCGGAGCCCCGTAGCTCATGTTATGAGCAAAAGACCGAAAAGGGTCCGGAAACGGGGGGCCTGGGCCTGGACCGACCCGGACCGAGCCGGCACAACCCCCCCCCCCCCCCCCCCCCCCCCGGGTCCGCCTGAACCGGGTCGACCCGACCCGGTTTGGCATGACCCGGCCTGGCCTGGGTGGCCCGGCCCGACCTGGGTGCGACCCGGCCGGCGGGTCGGCTCGGCCCTGCTCAGCTCGGCCGAGCAGCCGAGCAAAGGAAGCAGCGGGGGGCGTGTTGCCCCCGCGTGAAACGAAAATGCGGCCCCACATGGGGCCACTCGATGTCACCAGACGTGGCCGGTCCGCTGCATCCTTGCCTTCAGTTCCGTGCGGCCGCAGAACCACCTCCCGCCGCCGCCGGCGCCGCCGGTGGAGTCTACGGGCCACCGGAGTTGCTCCGGTGGTTCGATTCCACTTCCATCTGCGCCGTAGCTCCTCCTGGGTCCCGTTCTTCACTACGGAATCAACAAATCGTCTCTGCAGCCCACTTTGGCATCATCCTCCATTCCGCACATCAAAGAAAAAATGAGTAGGGTTGTCGGGCCGTGTTTGTTTGGCCCGCACTCTCCGTGTTAGGTGATAACAATCGCAAAATAAAGATCAACACATGAAAACATAACAAGATACAATGTTAAAAAATTAAAATTTCACTTTGATCCCACGATCGTTGTATTTAGAAGGAAACAACTACGGGAATAAAATATTATTTTCAAATAAAAAATCCCCACCTCGCCGTAGTCATTGAGCGTGCGTTCTTCGAGAAATTTATCGTCGCAGAAGAAGAGGATCGTCACATCACGGAAGGGCGTCCCGTCATCGCGGTATACGGAGTTGCGTCGACGATCTCCGAGGGATAATAAAACCACACAGATTTAATTTACATGAATTAAATCCATGTCAAGTATAAAATCCACAAAGGAATTTATAAGATTCGTAAACTCCTACCTCAAACGGATGTTCGAAGATTTGTCGCGGAAGAAGGAACATCGTAGAAGAACTTCGCAGGAGAAGAATTGTTGGAGTCGTGGAATACAGAGTCACGTCGTCGTTCTCCGAGGGTTCAGCGTTCTTCGTCGTCTTTCGTCGAAGGCCGTTGTTCTTCGCGTTCTTTGCGTTCTTCACGTTCTTCGCGAAGGAGGATGAAAGACTTAAGGTTCTGTCAAATCCTCTCAACGAACAACACACAAGAAGAAAAGTGTTGGTCTTATTTTATTAACATGCCAACAAACGAAAAAGTATAAGTTAAGTAACAACCCATTAATTCATATAATTAATTCAACAAATAAAACCACCTAATTGAACGGAGCATTTAATAGATTAAAAAACGCCCCAGTTGACTTTCAATTAATAGGGGTTTTCACGAGTGCGTTACTTAGTGGAAATGAAACGGTGGGGCTCGTGCGGGCCCCACCTCACAAATATCCTACCAAGAGGGTAGGATATTTTTTGAGTTCCACCCTATCCTCTTCAACTCAGCTTAAGCAGCATAAAGTTGATTTTATGCGGCATTAAGTGAAATAAAATAAAGCTTGTCGTACCACCTTATTTTATTTCTTTACTTAAAGCCCAAAAATTAAAAACCACACCCGAGAAAACACAACTTCGGATGAGGCGTTTCAAAGAAAATACAGGCGCTGCAATTCCATCGGTGCCCTCAGAAGTCGATTCTGATCAACGGTTCAAAAGTTAGAAAAACCCGCTCGTTCGTTCACTGAACGTACCCGATCCAAACTTCGGAAAATGATTACGGGCACACCGGGCCTCAGAATCACGTGCTGTAAGAAACTGAGTTCTTGTAAAATTGCAAAGAAAATTAAGAAAAAAATTTCCTTGAAATTTATGTGTCTTTACATTAATTCTTGAGTATTTTCTCTGGATAAACTCTTGGACCATTGTACATCTTATTTTCATACCAGGATACCCCATACATGTGGACCAGTTATTATTTAGTATATCTATCACGAGGATGACAACCTTAGTGATGAGGATTTGATATTGTGATCAGTTCCCCAGATGTCACTTCTAGCTGGTGAACCTTACACACCACCACCTATGGAGTAGCATGGGGTACCTGCAATACTAGTGGATGAGGAGCATAGGCTAAGCATGCTCTACCCGTTTCAAAGACAGAGACCCCTAAGGTTCCATGGAAATCCCGACCCTTAGGCAGCTGAGGAATGTATTGAGGTGATTACCCTTGTTTTAATCCTTTTCTGCACACCATCATATCCAATGGTGGTCTTGGTAGGGATCATTCAACACATATCATCAAGGTGATGGTGTAGATTGGCTATCTAAACTCATAATAAGGTTACTCATTCATGTACATAGTTCATGAATATCATTAAAGAGTTGCTCTCTCCATTTGCACTAAGAGTTGTGGGTGTACATGAGCTTCTTCGGCTCTAGTAGGGTTTCATGACTGTGGTGGATTCTTCATCGAGGTTCACCATTCGTTCCATGAACTTGATGGATATGGTTAGAGATATGTACATCATGGATTCAACCATTAATAAAAGTATAAATAGATACATCTAATTTACCATTATACATATGTGAATTCCAACATATGTTATAGTGATCAACTGATGTTTTGTGGTGGAATGATTCTTGGATGGGATGTATGGAAATTAGTAGTATGCAGTGGATAAGTAGTTGAAGAGACATCAGATCTAGGGAGTTAACTTCAGTCATAGGGATCCGAATGTGTGATTCATTTTAGGAGGAGGTCACAAGATATACAATCTTCATTTTAGGGTTAATATGGTTGATCTAGTCAGCCTAGAGAGAAGTGGTTCTATTCATATGATTGTTGGGGACATCTCACCGGAGATAGTCAAATATGTCATACAAAATTTAGGTAAATTGTTGATGGAAGATCGAGGTATAAGCTACCACATGATCTGGAATATCCTTTGGGTGGAGGATGTGGAAAAAGAGCTCATAGAGAATCATCAGGTGGTTGATGTTAAGAATTATTGCCCCCACCACCACTTATAAGAGGTCCATGCCAAGCATTGGGAGCTAGAGGTCTGGTGTGGGGAAACACACATATGGTTTAGGAGTATGACCTAGGGTCTCTAGGAATGAATCGTTTTAAGATATGTGTCTTCTCAGCATTAGTTGCAGTACTGATAGATAGTGTGTCTAGTCATTCTTTCCATGATCCAAATCTTGTTTGAGACCTTGTGATTCTAGTTGAATAGTAGACTCAACTCCTACACATGGAGACACACACTGGAGAAGAGTAAGTGATCACACATATATGAAGACAATGTTACCTGACCCTTGGTGGCGATAGTATAAGTTGAAACCTCTTGGTGGTAGGATTGATCATTTACGATGCTATTCTCGGTATGGATCAGTCATCCAAAGTGCACGTCAATATTTATTTTTTATGATAAGGTTGTGTATTTCCATTATGATGGATAATGGTTTTCATTTCATGGTGAAAGGGTGTCTTATGTAGCATAGATTGGACTCCATTATAGCAGGGTGTATTCAATTACTCATGAGTTGGATTGCATGACCCTCAGTGCAATAGGTTTTTTTGAGCATTTGGATTACTGTATTGGTGGTGGAGTAGAAGGTTGTCTTCCCTAACAATGTTCCATGATTACCTACCCATCGGTAAATACATCTATATCAACTTACACACTAGGATGGAAATGATATAGTCACCCACATATCAGATGGATCGTGTAGAACTTTTTGAGGAGAAGGTTCCATTGGATTACTTTCAAAGGAAGGGCATAATGAGACCTAGTGCTTTTCCATTGGAAGCCCCCATTTTCTTTCCTAAAAAGGAATATGAGATCTTGAGGTTGTGTGTGTACTAATTATTCTTGAACCAAGTGACCTTGAAAAACAAATATCCACATCTGAGGATTGATTACCTCTTATATCCATTGAGAGGGTATTAATGGTTCTTGAAGATTGAAATTTGATCAGGCTATCGCCAGTTGCGAGTATAGGGAAATTGATATAGGGAAGTCAAAATTCAGTTGTAATTATATCTACAATGAGTACTATAAGAACCTGGGTTTTTGGTGCAGGTCAAAATCCAAACACTGATTGAATTTTTTACTCATTTCTATGAAAACTAGAGAAACTAAGAAGTTTTTGGAAAATTTCTGATTACACACCTTCTACCTTAAGTACACGTAGTGTACCCTTGTCTATGTGAGAAGGTAATACATGGCTTGTAGGCATGTTGGTGGGGTAGAATTTTTTTAGAATGTATATGTTGTGGACAATTTGTACACACTGTGTAGAGGGGCCATGTATGGGGAGATACTTGGCATGTTTTGCATATCTGCTGGGTAGAGAGGTACATTTCATGCACCATAGGTACATTCCATATAGTCAGTTAGAAATCCTCAATGAAATATCAGCTATCATATGAACAGTAAAATAATACACGGTGTGTAGTTATTAGTACATGCAATGTATTTTATTTTTTTCTCTAAAATGGGATGTATCCATGTTTTGAGGAAGAAACCCAAACCCATGATAGGATTGAGTGGGGAGAACCCACCAAAACTCATTTTTGGTCCCGATCTCCCATCCAAACTCTGTTTTGATTGATGTTGGATGTGTTAGGACCCCCTCAGTAAGGCATTGATTCCTCCTGAGACATTATTCGTTATTTATGTTCTAAGATGAGTTATAGGGGTTTGATCGGTTTTGATTCATTTGTAGATATGCCACATTTTAGACCTAATTAGAGGCAATTATCAAAGGAGGATCATTGTACAAGTATGAGGTCGGTGGTCAAACCACATTTTCTATTTTTTTGAACTTTTGGGTGGCACGACTTTGACCCATTTTTGGGTATTTTGAGTGTGACCCTATTTACCTCATATTACCTATTTAATTGTTATTTTACATATGGGATACCTTTGGGTATGCCCTATTACCAGTTTTTCATGAGTAGGGCCAGAAGTGTGGTTACTGCTCATTGTGGAATTTTTGATAGGGGATGATAAAATGGTTATAAATGATTTTATTTGGATAAAATTTTTGAGATTATTTTATTAATCTAGGATATGACTTGTTAATGCCTTTAAATATCATAGTGCGGGTATGGGACAACACCTGCCTAGTGAAATTCAACTATTTTGTTTGACATTCATGTTTAAGTATTTCATTTGATTATATATGTGATACGTGCCATTATATATGATGAAATCCTTTTGGTTGTGTTTAGAATGTACTGGATATTTTCTTAGTGATGCTGATCACATGTTAGTTTTGACGTGGGTTACATTTAGTTGTTCTGACCACAGGTTTGCATGTCATGGATGGTGGCTTGAGGCAGGGGGATTTTTAGGTTGGGAATATCATGGTTTACATGGATGGAGAGGTCATCGAACATGAATGGTATGGTCACAGGGACATGAGGAGTCATAGGGGTTGTGGCTTGAGTACTATTTTGGTGTTTACCACTCACTCGAATCATTGATATTTGTGCACACAGAGAGACTCTGTGAGGAGGTTGTTTTGATCACTCATGTGTATAGAGGCCCCCATTAGTTGTGGTTTCGGTACTATTTTTTTGGGTTTCTTTCTATAGGAAGCCACGTTGACGGTGAGGAACCATCATGGGGTAGCGTTGAGGTGATAGGGTTGGGGGAAAAGGATCCCCATTATTTGAGGGTAGACATCGTTGTCCCTTAGGTTACATTATTTGAGGAATGCTATCGATGTTTCTCAGAGTTAATATTCCATGGGAGTGCATGAAGGACGTCGGTACTTGAGACATGCAGTGTCTGGGGGCACATAGTGCTGGGTTACATGACATATATTCTAATGTTAGACAAAGAAGGTGACACTCCACGGTGGCTTCTGAGCACCAGTGGAATATGTGTTCGGTTGTGTTCATTTTAATGTTTACTATTTTTCTTATAAATTAATGCATTCTTAAACAATTATTTTAGGTATGCACCATAGGGTGGTATCCTACTAAGATTCATCTAACACCCTGGACAGGCCCATCAGGAAGTGTGCATACATTATGGATTTGTGTGCAGGAAAGAGGTCACCATCAGGAGCTGGACTACACTAGCTATATCATGGATATGATAGGGACCTAGAGGTCTTTCCTAGATGGAGTTTAAATTGTTTTGCCTTCATTCCCTTGTTAGCATGCTTACTTGTTTCGTAGCTATAGTTGTTTAGCCATAAATTCCTTTATATATGGATCATGCATGGCCTTATTTGGATGTATGTTTGTTGATTATTAATAGTTACAAGTGATTAGAATGTTGTTGTGTTTACATTCTGCAGCTGTTGTTTTTATTTATTTCTTATGTTGTTTATCGTTATTGAATTTTCTTCCACACTACGGGTATGGTTCGATTCTTCTGAGTCGTTTATTTTTCTACATAATTATTTATACACATGGAGCATTATAGTTACCGTCCTCCAAGAGATTATAGACACCCAAAAGTACCTATAAGACCCTAGCTACTAGTTGGATACCTTTGGCGTTCGTGGAGGTGCACCTAATATATTAACTCCCAACCTATTTAGCACGGTTGAGGTGGTTGCTTGGGTCCGGGTCATTAAATAGTTGTATCATATGAGTTCTTTAAAGGCATTTAATAGCATTTTCATTATAGCTACAAACGATATTGAGACCTCTCTTTTTATTTCTACTATTTTTACAATTTGGGATGTTGTATACTGGAGACAGGTTTTTACTGGAACTGGGATTATAGCTTTTGTGTTGGTGCTTGCATCCCTATGTATGAGTAATGGACCACATTTCCTTCAGTGGGAATTTATATTTTTCTTTTTCTCTGATTAAAATTTATATGATTTCCTCCTCGGTGTATCACATGGTGTGTGATATTATTCATTGGGATATGTGACCCCCGACCCGGTGTGGTAAAGGAGAAATAGACCTTGTCCCGGTATGGAAAGGGGTGATTGTTTTTCTTTTGAAAGGAACATTTTTAGTGTATTTCTTTTTCATAACTGCACGTATGCGTTCTTAGGTGATAATTCCATGTGATTAATATCATCTTCCATGCCTTATATCCATTCAAAATGTGAATATGTGAAATTCTTGATAAAATTTCTTGATTATGGCAATATGTTGTGACATGATTTATATATTTTTATAGATGCATGTGGTATTATATTTGGGTCTAGATCATGTACGAGCAGGTAGGAACTATGGTTGAGGAGATTTTGATCATCAGGATTGGGCGACTCAGTCATCAGTTTCAATTAACATTGGTTGTCAGGACAGGCATGACGTGAGGTACTTTTGATAGTGTGCTCTGTTGAGTGGTGGGTAAGGTGGCCCTGAGGCCAGGATTCCATGGGCAAGGGTTACGGTGAGGTAGAGTATGTGTAGTGTATTAGTTTTTCCATTTACTAATTTTCCTATCAACGTGAATGTTTTTGAGGCTTTTGATGGGGCGCATTCATCCATGTCATTTGGTGGGACGGTGGTGATATATGTTGCACTGCATTCCCGCTTTCCAATGGCAGGTGGAATCTGCTCCTTGTTTAGGGACGTCTTCTTCTTGATATAAATGAGATGATTGGATGTCAATTCTTCCTTCTTTGGATTCCTCCTCAGAACACATCACCATATCTGGGTCTCCCTTATAGATTTATGACGTTGTTCGTGAAACTCATCCTAGCACCATATCGTCATGGACACCAGTTAATTACACTGCTTTTGTCAGGACATTCCAAGGCCTCTGGTTAGGGAAGCAACCATCAGTCAGGGGAGTAGTCACATTGGACATCACTAGCATGTCTGGACATTGGGACACTAGCACGTCTGGGCTTCATCCCCTTGTTATAGGGATTCTCGAGGGCGTGGAAGCCAGATGCATCCCGTGTCGAATTCAAGGAATTATATTCCATATGCATGTTTTAGAGGATTTCCTCAGCTTTGAATTTTTAAAACAGGGTATGCCAAAATTTTAACATCCAACAAAGAAAGTTCAGACTATCGGAACACTTATTAGAGTGGATAAGATGGGTGTAACCCCTGGAGGGAACACTGATGTTGTGGCCAACATATGGATTCCTTCTTGGTTCCTTTTGAGTGTAATGAGGACTGAGATGGCATGATTTCCCCAAGATTTGGTATCCCAGATATAAATCATGATGGATGATGGGTTGGTTGAATGATGTGGATGGTAAATGGGATGGAACCATCATGAGGATTATGGTGGTTTTGGGATTGAGCCTTGAAGAGGCTTTCAACGTATCCATCTGGCAGGGAATCAAAGTCCACATAGTTTATCTAATAGCGTCTTACAACCGATTGGGGTTTTCAACATATTACAACTGGATGGGGTCACAACAGCTTACCATTGGATAAGAATTTCAATGTCTTTCTGATGAATAGGGTCACAACAGGTTACCGCTGATTGAGGTCACAATGGCTTACCACTGGATAGGGATGTCAACGACTTATCGTTCAATGGGGTAAAAACGGATTACTGCTGATTGAGGTCTCAACAGCTTACTACTGGATGGGGTCGAACCGATGTGAATGGGGACCTGGGGCACATATTGATGGTGGGGATTAAACCTCATGGAGGATTCTTATGTACATTTCCTTTGCAAGGAATGAAGACCACATTTTTCAGGGTGTGGGAACAAATGTGAATATAGTCGGGATGAAAAGTGGATGGTGGGATTGAACCTCATAAAGGCTTCCTAAGTACCCTTCCTTGGCAAGGATCAAAGACCACATAGTTCAAGGTGTGGGAACCGATGTGAATGATGGTCGGGACCAATGGTTGTTGGGCATGATCCTTGGAGAATATTCCTACATATGTTTCCCTGGAAAGGTTCAAATACCTCGTAGTTCAGGATATGTTTGGTGTGCAAGGAAATACGTCTGACTATGAAAAAATGGCTTACCACTGATTGGGGTCCATAGTTTAATGTCATGTAGGACGAGGGTGAACTGATGTGAAGGTGGTCGGAGCGACTGAGTGTTGGGATTGAACCTCTTGGAGGATTCTAACGTACCTATCCATAGAAAGGATTAATGTCCTTGATGTTCTAGATGGATTTTGGTGCAGCAACGTAAAGATGGTCAGGAACAATGGATGTTGGGCTTTAACCTCGTGGAAGCTTCCTACTTACCTTGCCATGGAAAGGATCAAAGACCATGAAGTTAAGGTAGGTGTTTGGGGAATACACTATCGGCTGTCAAGATATGATGTCATGGTGGGTTCTTGCTCTAAGCCCACGTGTGTCATGCTCTATGGGATAAACAAGAGACATCAAGGACCTGACGATATTGTCACAAATGGTGCATCCGTGGGAAATGGAGTGAGGCTTACACTTGATCACAACCCAAATAGGAAACAGGGGATTATACGTGGTTAGCAGCCTGAAGAGGATGGGACTTACAACAGGATGGAGGTTTGGTGGTGACAAAGCCCATAGGGAGAGGGATTTCACACTGAAGAAAGGAGGGGCATACAAGGCCCCAACCTTAAACCTTACTTAATATTGAATTAAATGAATAATTCACATTGAGTATCTTTTCAGGTTTAGAGTTTTAGAGAATTAGAACATAACTATTACATCTTAAAAGATTACAAAGTAGACACTTCTACTAAGTCTCCATAAAATAAAAACGCTTAAAAAGAAAGATGTCTAGATTCCATGTTTTAGATAGCATGAAATTCCCTTGATCCATCCATGACCTTATTCCACTTTATGTCCTATGAAAAACATTTCGAAAAACTTGGGGTGAGCATAAAAAGCTCAGTAAGGGATACAAAAAGAATGAAAACTGTTAGTTTTTCAAAATCAAGTAAACCATGTATACTCTATCAAAGTAATACCTTCACCTTCATGAAGTAGTAAAAACAAATCTTCACTGAATAAAGTATCATTACTTACCTTTTTGTAACCAAAGGATTACCATAAAACCTATATAAAAAACACATAGAAAATATAAAGGTAACTTGGGACATAAACATACTTAAGTGGAATAACCATACGGTTGACTTCCACACATATCACTTAATGGAATAGCCGTACGGCCAATTTCCATACATACTTAATGGAATAGCCATACGACCGACTTCCATACCCAATGCATTGGAGGTTATAACGTAACCACCCGTCCTGGTATTCACGGCACCACCCGTCATATGGTTTATAACGTAACCACCCGTTAAAATGTCCATGTACCAGTATAAAATCATAAAACATAAAACCAATATAATGGAATGATAACATTTCCACATTTCAATCACAATATATCATAAATATATTGACATAATAGAATCCTTTTTCAAAACCATTTTCAATACCAAAATACATAAAAGAGTATATGGTATTTATTTTATTTTAAAAACATTACGGCTTGTTGAGAAAGCCAAAGACCAGATAATACTCGCGGTGGCGGAAAAGGTCGTTGTCGCGACGTACGTTAAAAGAAACATTCTTTTTTGTCGTTTTGTAAAACGCTTCGTAGAAAAAGATTCCTTTTGTATAAAAGTAAAAGTCAAAGGAGTTTATACACCGTATAAAAGAAATTTGTGTATAAAACGAAATATGCCTCAATGAAAGGAGATTGAGACAATGTCCCTTACCTCGGGTCCGACTTGACTCGATCGTTCTTTAACGTCCTGAATAATAAACTTGAGTTAATTTATACTTGATTAAGAACCTTTTTAAAGTTCATTATTCCTTTTATATCACTTATTTCCATGTGTTGACGCTCCTTTTTCATCACAGAATCTAAAGATCGGAAAAGGGGATATCTGAGCTGAAAGTGATTCAGCCTTTGAAGAAAACATCAAAAATCAACAAAGGAAGGAAGAAAGGATCAAAGCAGCATCACCGCGCAAGTTATCTAACTGGCACGCAAGTGTACTTGCGCAGCCACCTTGGTCGCGCAGGTGACTTGCGCGACCTAATTGGTAACCGCCCGGTAACCGCCCGGGGTCTTCTGTTGCCTATAAATAGACCCTGTGGGCCCCCCATTTAGGATGATCTTTTTTCAGAAACTCGGATTGAATATCCCGACGCCCAAGTCTCTTCTCAAAGCTTCCGGAACACTTATAAGGTAATTTCTTACCTAGAACGGAAGATCTAAAGAGAAGAAGGAAGGCCTAAGTGTTGAAACTGATCAAACACTTGCGCGCCGACTTATTTCCTTCAATATAACTTGCGCGTTCCTTTTTTGGAAGAACCTCGAGAACATTGTAAAGGGTTTAAAAAAGAGTCGCTCAGGTATTTCAATGCTGGTTGAAAATCGCGCAAGTACACTATGTGTCACGCAGGTATACCTACGCGACCAATACTTGCGCGCCCACGGAAGACTTCCGCGCCTTGCAAGACTTGCGCGCCCCTATCTTTTTGGGTGCCCATATTGGCCATTTTTACCCCTCTTAAGCCATTTCACCTTTCCTTTTCAAGATTCAGTCTTCAAGACACTCTTCAATTCTATTTATGGCATGATTTCTTGATTTGACTTTCTTATCTGAAAGGAATTATTTGGAATCTCTCTCAAAGTCTAGTGATTTAAATATGCTTATGTCACTAAAATACAGAGAGTTCATTCATTCAACCTCATCCTTTAAGATGAGAAAATCCTAACCTGGGTCTCCTTTTCAGGAATAATCCCCAGTTATAAAACCTTTAATCTGGGCATTTTCCTCAGGAGTAAGCCCCAAATTCTTAAAGTTCCCAATCTTGGGCATCCTCCTCAGGAGTAAGCCCCAATCAAGTCCTTTAATCATGGGCATCTTTCATAAGAATAAGCCTCAACCTCAAATATGGGCATCCCCCTCAGGAGTAAGCCCCAAACCTTAATCCCTAACCTGGGTCTCCTTTTTCAGGAATAAAACTCAGTCATAATCTTGGGTTTCCCTTTCAGGAGTAAGCCCCAAGTCCCTTAACCTGGGTCTCCTTTTCAGGAATATGACTCAGTCATAACCTTGGGTCTCCTTTTCAGGAATAAGCCCAAAGTCCCCTTAAATTTCTCTTAACCAGTCATAATTTACCTTTTGATTTGTGTTTCCTTTTCAGGAGTAAAACCCAATCATAAGTCCCCTCCTAACTTGGGCATCCTCCTTAGGAGTAAGCCCCAAGATTAGAGTGTTCAAATCTCCATGAAGCACATATAACTTTATGGACCCTGTTTATGGATTTTCTCCCTAAAAGTAAATCTTAAACCTTCATCTATCTGGGCAGTCATCCATACATAAGCCCCAAACAAATTCTTATGATTGCATCTTTCATGGTACAATTGTCTAAATTTTACCAATACCTCTTATTTCTCACACCGAGCATGACTCACGTGAGCTTAGAGTGTAAAAGTAATTATGACATTCATCTTTGAGCCATCAATCATAAACATCATAATCCATTACTCGAACTACGTGGGTTCTGATTCCTTTTCCAAATCAAAGGATACATAGGTAGCCCATTTATGGGTTCGATCCCAACTTTGAAATAATCTATGTCCTTCTGAATGACGATAAACTTCAAGTGCCCCACTGAGTGGCATTAAAATCAGTCTGGTCATCATAAATGACCAAGAGTCTTTTATATAAATGTTTTGAAGGATATCATTGACCAAGAATCTCTAAACAGATATAGATGATTCTCTATTGATGAAGAACCTCAAATACATATAAAATATTCTCTAAATTTCTTTGCATATTTAATCATTGATTGTTAAAACTAAAAGAATGCACATTTTATACTTGGTAATGTAATAAGGATTCACGAACATAACTTAAATCTATAAAGAGAGTCCCGGAGTAGACAATAATTCCCCTCAAAATGGTGTGATGAGTCCGACCTCCCATCCTATCGACCAATGAAAATTCCTATGCCTCATTAGTCCACAAGCTAATGAGCGCCTGCCTTTGGAAAGTAGGTCCAAACGGATGTGGAATCATTGGATGTTTCCAGTTCTACGAACAAACCCATTAGAAACCGATCGGAACGTTTGAATCTCCCGTCCAGGAGGTCATCCCCGGATTCCGTGCGAAACAATAATGGTGAACCCGACGTGAATCCTTAACCAAGTTAAAGTGATGTTCTTCTTATTTGTTAGGCTCCATGGGCCAACAAAGCAATCATTGACATGTGCTCATCCAAAAGATGCAGTGGCCGGATTCATCTTGATTATGTCTGTTACAAGGAACATGCACTCTTTTCTCAAGATCTTTTGCAAAATGGCTTTCCTTAAATTCACCTCTGTGAATACTACTTCTGTGAAAACCTCTACTGTGAGGTCTGCTGCTGTGAAAACCAATGCTGCTACTCCTGCTGGAACGTCATCCGCTCTGAGGATGACATCACCAACTCAGCATCTTCAACGCTGGGTTTCTAATGCACTGGTTAAAGAGTACCGTCGCAACGGTACTATCCCAACTCTGGAGGCCGCTCGTCAAGCCCTCCAAGTTAACAACTCTACCTGGTCGTCCGGACAACGGCGGCCAGCAATCAAGAAGCAGGCGGTGCTGACTACCGTCTCCAACCGTTTCGGGTCGTTATCCCCGGAACACAATTTCCATTCACTCCCTTACACTGAGGAAGTGAATGAGCAGGTCCCGCAGGACCTTAATTCAAAAAGACAGGAGTCCTTCTCAAGGGCTCCCATCAACAATCGCTGCCAGACTCGTGCGGTAGTGCGCCCTCAACATGATGAGGGTACCGACTCCAGGCATTCAGCTCAGGTTCCTCGAACCCGAGCAGGCAAGATGAACCTCCAGAGACGGAATCCGGTTAACAATAGGCAGGTTGTCATCCCTGCCATCTCCGGAGAAGTCCACCAACCTAACTTGGTGGCAAAAAACGAGCAGGCATACACACCTGTTTGTTTTAATTCCGCTGTCCAGCAGACTCGTCTGACAGCATCAATCCTATCCCGCCAGGCAATTCCGGCGGAGTACAATAGGCAGGAACATACACCTGCTTATACATCACCAGTTAGTCAGCAGGCTCGTCTGACTACATATGATGGATCTCGTCAACCGCTTTTGGCGAAGTGTAATCAGCAGGCACATACACCTGCTAATACTAATCAGGCCTACCAACAGTCTCGCTTGGTAGTGCCCAGAGAAGTCAGTCGGAAAGTCCCGACGACAAACAGGAGGCAGACTCAACTCTCTGCCTCCACACTTGAGTACTGTCAGGATTCACTGACAGGAAAAGGAGGACAGGAGCAGGCACATACACCTACTCTAAGCCTGGAATGGACGTATATCCTCGTTCCGGCGGCTGAAGTCACCAAACATATTTTGTCAATGGTGAAAGAGCAGAAGCAAATTCCAGCTCATATTCAGGATGCTTGCCAGGATATCATAACAGCTTCAGCATCATCTCAGGGACAGACACATAAATCTATCCCTAGAAATGGAGTGACACATCAAAGATTCACTCCGGAACAGACACACACATTTGTTCCAGTCCAAGAGGGTTATGGGGCATACTCCCCCATATCATACGGACAACCAAGTCAGGCACATACACCTGATTTGAGTGGAGATCGTCAGCCTAACCTGACCATCTTTCCTGATCAGGCACATACACCTGCTCAGAGCAATCACTTTCGTCATCAAGTGGTTCTTAAAGCGAGCAAGAAGGCATCTAAGAAAAAGATCCGCCCAGCACAGTCCGGAGATCAAAGGCCAATCTGCAACAAGGCCTTGCTCGATGCTGGTGTTCTTGAAGCCCTCAGACATTTATCTGTCGGAATTCAAGATTCTACTCCCTTAGTTCCCAATAACGGGAACATTAATTCTGAAGGTCTTCAACAGAAACTTCCTCATGAAGACTTGCTTCATGAAAATTCGGTCAATCTTGAAGTTTCTTCTTCATATGAGAGCCACAGGAACCCTCTGTGTGGTCAGAAGTCCAAGGAGCAAGAGATTTCATCTTTTGTTGTAACCCATCATGACGGTCCTCCTCATGGTGATGAACTTCGCTGCGAAAGTCCTCTCCGCAGTAGTGATTCACATTATCTCGAAAATTCTTCAGAAGGAAATGTAGTGACGAGAAACCCCTCCTATCTCGAGGAACTTGCAAACGTAAAACCAGTCTTGGCTGATGCTTTACTATCGGCAGGTGAAACTCTTTCTCCATCAGAAGATAGCCTGGGGTTCAGGTTATTCTCCGAACCATCCCTGGGTCATTCATCTTCCAGCATGAATAGTGATTTCTCTACCAATCTTGTTGAATCCGATGAAGCAATAAGGAAACACCAACTCTGGTCCAAACAGGTAGAAGAATCTTCATTTAAGGATAAAGAGGAAATGCTGAACATGAGGAAAAAACTGGAAAAAGGTGAAGTACCAGTCATGTTTTGGCCTTTGGCTGACTCCCAGTACGACATTCCAAAGATGTTGACGGATGATGGAATCCATGATATTCATCTCAACATATGGAAAACTCTTTGTCAATTAAAGAAGAAGGTATTATCTTACAATGAATATGAAAATCATCTTAAGATAATAGAAGGGTTACAACGCCAGATTGATTTGGCATCTCTATCAGTCTCTCGGTATCCGAAGGCTGAAAAGCAACAGAGAACCCTTCAACGTTCATGCCTTGGCGCACTAAGAAGATTGTGTCAATTAATTGCAAATTCTCCATCTGATGTTCATATCAGAGGATGGGGTGTTCACGGAGCACTACATTTCACAGTGCTTTCCAGTCAGCAAAGCCCGCCGAAAATGGTCTCATGCAATGTTATTGCCCATGGCCGGCCACAGTCAATGGGCTTTGTTCATAATCAAAATCTTTCTCAAGAACAAGATTCAACTAGTTCCTCTCAAAATCAAGTATATAGAGAACAGGTTGTTGAATTGCTCCTACATCAAGCAGGCGAGAATATTGCACAAGCCTCTCGTCTGGAGAAAACACGTCATCAAATGACATAAGTTTCGGAAATCATCCAACGGTCTGTTGAACCAGGTGATAAAAGTAGATACAGGTTAATGCATCCAGCTAATTTCTGAACTAAGATTCGCACGATCAAGAGAGATTTTAAAAAGATCTCAGACATAGCATGACAAGAGACACCCTAGCTTGCCAGACTTGGGACTTCTCTAACCCAACCCTCAGAGTCAAAAAATGAGATTCGAGGAGTTGAGCGGAAGCAGCGGGAACATCCCCAGTCCACTGGACTGGGGACTTTTTCAAATCCTCAATCCCTCCCTCAGAGAAAGTCAGTATTCTCTCGATTAGGTAATAAGCCTCAAGAGGAACGAAGAGCCAAGCTGTCAGGATATTCTCTCCAAGTGACGGTTCTCCAAGAAATTCATGAGGGATCAAGTCAATGGAATGTCATGTCTCATCATGGACATGGAAGGAGACAATATCACAGAAATGCTGATAGAAAGGATTCCATGCAATATGCATCCATTAATGTCATCAATGCCGTTGCTGCTGATTCACCAGATGAGGCTCAATCAGATGGATCAGACGAAGAGGATCCTGCTCAAGAAGTCGTGCACACAGACCTAAATGAAGAAGGTGTGCACACACGTAATCAAAGGCTTACCCAAAATCTGGGTATTCCTTCAAGTAACCCACTTCCCCCTCTCCGAAAAGGATCCAATAAGGGGAAAGGAAAGAATCAGGTTACTTCTCACCCTTCCTCTGAAGGAGGTCAATCGCTCTCATTAGAGCAAAGGTTTGCACAACAGGAGGAAGAAATGAAAGAATTAAGAAGGTTGAATGCAGAACTACTTCAGAGTAGTCTTCTTCTTAAGAATGCTGAAGTCCGACAGCCGAAGGAATTTGTTGTAACTACTGAGATGGATCAAGTATATCCTCCTTTATCAGCACACCCACAGAGGTCTAATCCTATGGGTCAAACGCAACAATGGTTGGCAGCACTACCATCAGTTGCAGCACCAACCACCACGTCTGTCCAAGCTCCATTCATTGCACCTACCCAAAACCAAGTTCAACCTGACGTTTCTCAAAAGTTAATAACTACTATTGAGTCATTAACAGCTTGGTTAGAAACTATGGAAGGGAAACGGGCGCAATTTCAACCTAAAAAGAATGTTTACCCTGAATGGGTAGATTCAATTTCTCCTCCATCCAGTTTTGGAAACCCTATTTTCCTTACTTTCAATGGATCATGCGACCCTGAACAACATTTGACGCATTACGTGTCTTGTTGTGATCCTATGATGGGAACTCCAGAACAGCAAGAAGCAGTGAAACTCAGATGCTTCGTGCGAACCTTGCAAGGACCAGCTTTTGTCTGGTATACAAGCTTGCAATCCCGGTCAGTCATCGGATGGGAGGATCTTCGTCAAAAATTCCTTCTTCAGTATAGTTCAACTTTGCCAAAAACGACAGTTTTCGATCGTACAAACTGCAAGCAAAGGGAGAATGAAAGAGTCGCGGATTTCATTGCTCGTTGGAAGGGATTAACGTATTCCTTGAGTTTAGCACTCCCTCAGGAGGAATTATTGCCAATCTGTGTGGCCAATTTGTTGTGACGAATTACGCACGCCATTGATCCCTGTGAAATACACAGGAGGGTTTCGAGACCTTACTTCAATCGCTCAACAAGTTGAAGATTCCCTTATACAGGCTAAGGATAAATCTCGTGTAATTCCATCAGCTCCAGGAAGAAGAATGGGTAAAGCAGAAACTGCTACAGTTATGCTTAAACAGGCACATGTACCTATTTCTACTTCAAAACCTTCATCTTCTCGAAGGGCTCCACCTCCTGAACGCCAACAACAAAGGCTGTTTCGTCCAAATGATCAAAAAGATCAACGACGAAAACAATTTGAGGATATGAAGAGTAAAACATACTCTTTCCGAAGTGAGCAAGTTCCTGGTTACTTCATTTCAGCTCTGGAAAATAATTTGGTTCAATTACCAGTGCCGAAGAGGCCAAACAAGGAAGGAGATGAAGACCGTCCCAATTATTGTCCCTTTCATCAAATGTTGGGGCATCCCATACAGGAGTGTTTTGTCTTTAAAGACCTCCTGCAAAAGATGGTCGACTTGGGACAAGTCAAATTGAAGGGTTCTTCAGCTCATGTAGCGTGTATTACCGCTACAGATCCAGAAGAAGGAGGCGAGTGGCAGGAAGTCAAAAGCAAAACTACGAAAAAATATGATGATTGGATGGTCAGAAAGACAATCAATCGGACCCATTCCATTTTGCGAACACAATTGAAGAAGCCAATTGTGTCTCCTACAAAAGCTGCAGTAAAGCCTCCATCAAAAGACAAATCCTCAAAAGGGCAGCGCAATTCAAAGAAGAAAGAGGAATCAGGAGAAGATGAGTATGTATCAAAGCCTAAATTGTCTTTGACTCTGGAAGATTTCATGCCATCTACTTCAAAGCCACGGGCACCGTCCCACCAAACGGCACAGCCTAAACAGGCTAACCAGGCAGAGTCTTTATCAGACGAAGAGTTAATCTTTGGTTCTGTTAATATGATTCAATTAACAGATTCATATTCCAGTCTTGATGAGCCTGAATTCCCTGTATCAAATAAGGGAACCCGTGGAAGTTCTAGAGGTTCAGGATATAGGGGAAGACGTGGATCTTTCCGAAGCCACTACTCTAATTCTACCCCTGCTAGCACTGTATATGCAGCAGAAACTCGTGGTAGAGCCCTTCAGCGAGCTCAAAAAGAACAAGCAAGTTCTTCTGCCAATGGCCGACTCAGCTTCGGCACAGTTATTTTGGAAGACCGATTAAAGGTTCCATCTTCTTTATCTCAGCAAATAAATGGATCTAATCAGTCTAATCTTCCAAAACCAAAGATGTTGCCAACTTCAATACAAGATGCATCAGCTTCCAAAGCATCTGCTTCCAAGGTACCTTCTAAACCGCATATTCCTATTGGGAAACGCAGACCTCTTGATCAAAATTATAATATATTGAAACACTTGGCCCAAGTACCAGCCAAGTTATCAATTTTGGATGCTTTGAATCTGTCAAGAGATCTTCGGGAATCACTCATCGAAGCTTTGTCAAGTCCTCAGGAGTTTGAAGCTGAAATTGATGCATCTGAAATCTATCACATAGAGAATAATCCTGCAGAATGCCATGCAGTGATATCTTTTACTGATAAAGATGAAGATGATGTTGTGCATGGGCATATAAAACATTTGTACATATCTGGCAAAGTCAATGGTATAGATGTTCTAAGAGCTTTCATTGACAATGGTTCAGGAGTCAACCTCATGCCCATTCGCACACTTCATCGATTGGGCCTCACGGAATCTGATTTATCTCCTTCTACCATGATGTTGAAAGGATATGATAAAAATGAACAAGAACCACTGGGAGAAGTTAAGCTCAGAACTCAGTTTGGAGATCGTGTTTCCAATTCGGATTTCATAATTGTTGATCAAGACCCAGCTTTCAATATCCTGCATGGAAGACCCTGGCTACATCATCATGCAGCTATTCCATCATCATACCATCAATGTCTCAAATACTGTTTCGATGATCAAGTTGGAACATTTTATGGTGATAAGGCCCCGTTCAAGACATGTGAGTCTCAATACATTGAGGCGGAATTTTATCACATGAAGGGAAGAGAAAAATCTACAATGAAGTAAATTACCAAAGTTAATGCTCCATATGGTTTGGAAAAAATTCCAATAAATCCATTTTCACATGTGAGTATAGATTATGTGTTACCTATCAGTCAAATTGACAAAATAGGCCCAAATCAAAATACTCTTATGGAATGATCCATAATGACAATTACGGCAATCGAGCCAGACAACATGGGAGAAATTGGTAACTTACCAAGCAGTGATGAAAGCATAAGTGGTGACGTTTTCATTTCGTCTGCTGAAATCCAACATGTCTATACTTCGCTAATCAGGCCAGAAGATGTTATAGCAACACCAGAGGCGAATATTGATGTCGATTCTCAATCCATCATCTCCTCTTTATTTCCAAAAGAAGACCCTTTATCATCAATAGGGTCGGAAATGGAAGCTTCTTCTTCAAAATGTGAAAATTTTGACATCTCTTATGATCATGAGAATTTCTTTTTTTCATCTACTTTGCAAGTAGAAACGGAAGAAATAACACATGATGAAGAGGAAGAGGAAGATCTTAGAGATGGTCCTCCAGCATTTGAAGAGGTTATCTCTACCACTGTGGATGAACTCAGAGATGTAAATCTGGGTACAGAGAAAGATCCACGCCCCACATTAATTAGTGCGGCCATGACCCTTGAAGAGAAAAAGATGTATATTTGTTTCTAAAGCAAAATAAAGATAATTTTTCTTGGAATTATACAGAGATGCCTGGCCTTGATCCTGATGTTGCCACCCATCATTTGGGTTTGCCAAAAGAACATCGAGGATTCAAGCAAGCCGCGAGAAGAACACACCCAACCTATGAGTCCAATATCGAGGCTGAAGTGGATAAGATTATCAAAGCTAACTTCGTCAGAGAAGTTCTATATCCCAAGTGGTTGGCTAATATTGTCCCTGTAAAGAAGAAGAACAGACAAATTAGGGTTTTCATCGATTTAAGAGATCTTAATCGGTATTGTCCTAAAGATGATTTCCCAGTTCCGATTACAGAACTCTTAATTGATGCGACCGCTGGCTATGAAGTACTTTCTTTCATGGATGGGTATTCTGGATATAATCAAATCCGAATGGCCCCAGAAGATGCGGAATATACAGCCTTCAGAGCTCCTCAAGGTGTGTTTTGTTACCGGGTGATGCCCTTTGGTTTAAAGAATGCAGGTGCAACATATCAACGTGCCATGAATCGTATCTTCAATCCTTTTCTAGGGAAATTTGTTGAATGCTATGTAGATGATTTGGTGGTTAAATCCAAACAACGTTTTGATCACTTGTCTGATTTGGAAGTCGTATTCCACAAGCTTCGACAACATAATTTGAAGATGAACCCCTTAAAATGTGCTTTTGAGGTAACCTCCGGAAAATTCCTAGGCTTTGTTGTACGCCATCGTGGTATTGAAGTCGATCCTCAGAAGACCAAATCAATCCTTGGTATGTCACCTCCTCAGAATTGGAAATAATTAAGAGGACTTCAAGGACACTTATCCTATATTCGGCGTTTCATCGCCAATTTGGAAGGCAAAAGTTTACCCTTTACCAAATTATTGAAGAAAGGAGTCACTTACCAGTGGACTGAAGAATGTCAAGAAGCATTTGATGTTCTCAAGAAATACCTCTTGAGTCCACCAGTACTCATGCCACCTGTTGAGGGTAGGCCTCTTATCCTCTATGTGCCAGCTTTAGAGCGATCATTGGGTTCCTTTCTCTCTCAAAATAATGATGCTGGGAATGAAAATAGTCTCTACTATCTCAGTAGAACTATGCTTGAAGCAGAAACCCGGTATTCGAGTATTGAAAAGTGCTGCCTAGAATTAATCTTTGCAGTTCAGAAACTGAGACACTACCTGCAACATCACGAGGTCCAATTGGTATCTCGTAATAACCCACTCAAATTCATCCTTAGTCATCCAATGCTTATAGGACATCTGGCAAGGTGGGCGGTTATTCTACAGCTGTTCGACATTCAGTATGTGTCTCAAAAGGCAATTAAGTTCCAAGCTCTGGCTGATTTCCCGGCTGAACATCCTTCAGTGGAAGACATGTATTCAGATATCGAACTCCCTGATGAGGAAGTTTTATCTATTCAAGAGAGTCCTCAAACATGGGAAATGTATTTTGATGGTGCTTCTAGAAGTCCAACAGGGAAGAAAATGGAAAATCCTAAATTCAACAAAGTTGGTTTAGGATTTGTACTCATTTCTCCAGATAAAGCAGTGTTACCTTATTCCTTTTTGTTGTGGGAAGGTGGTACCAATAATGAAGCTGAATACCAATCTCTCATTACAGGCTTGGAGTTAGCGCTTCAAGCACAAGTGAATCACTTAAAGGTGAAAGGTGATTCATACCTGGTAATCAAACAAGTCAATGGGGATTATGCCATCAGAAGAGAAGAATTAATCCCTTTGTATGATTACGTCAGAGAGTTAATGTCAGAATTCCCTTCAAAACCGACATTTTCTTATTTCCCAAGATCAAAAAATGCTCAAGCTGATGCACTGGCTAATATAGCCACAGCTTTAGCAAATCCAAATCGGGACGAAACAACCATCTGTATTGCCCACCGTCGTGCAATTTCACCTTATGTTCAAGTCAGAACAGAGGAAATTAATGAAATTAGTCCCATTCCTGAACCGTATGGTCATACTACAGGATGGATGTCACCTATCAAGGAATACCTTCAAAATGGAACAGTTCCACCTGATAGAGCCGAGAAAGAACAAATTCGGCGACGTGTGGTCAATTTTACTCATTATGATGGTCCAAACCACCTCGAGAAAATTCTCTAAAAACGTGGTTTTGATGGAGTTCTCTTCAGATGTATTGATGGTGAAGAGACAATGGCTGTCATAAAAGAAGTGCATGAAGGAGTCTGTGATGCCCACCAGTCTGGACATAGACTGTCTGATCAAATTCGAAGGCTTGGATACTTCTGGCCTTCAATGATACAAGATTGTGTTAATTCCACAAAGAAGTGTCATTCATGCCAAGTATATTCCAACTTCATTCATCAACCTCCAGAGTTGCTTCATACAGCTAAATACTCATGGCCATTTTCCACATGGGGAATGGATGTGGTGGGACCGTACCCGTCAGCTACGGCCAAGCAGTTCAAGTACATTCTTACTGCTACTCATTTATTTTCCAAATGGGAAGAGGCAGTACCTCTCAAAGAAGTCAGTTCTAAATGCATTGTTAGCTTCATCAATTCTAACATCATTACTATATTTGGTGTCCCTAATACCATATTGATCGACAACGACACCAACTTCTATTTTTCTGAGTTAAAGAAATTGTATCAAGAATACAACATTAAGTCCAACCATTCATCTCGATATCATGCAGCGGCTAATGGCCAGATAGAGGCCTTCAACAAGACTCATTCAAATATACTGCAAAAGATGGTGGATAAAGATAAGAGGTCATGGCCTGATAAACTCTTTCATGCTTTATGGGCTTATCGGACTACCACTCGCAATGCAACGCGGTCTACTCCATATTCATTGGTATATGGAACAGAAGCAGTCTTGCCAATTGAAGTTCAATTGCCCTCACTCAGAATAGCCATTTGTGATCAGTTATCAACAGATGAGCAATCCCAAAAGCGGTTGAATGAATTGGAACAGTTATATGAGAATAGATTGTGCACTTTGCACCACTTGGAAATCTATCAGAATCGGATAGCACGAGCTTTTAACAAAAAAGTTCGTCTTCGTTCATTCATTCAGGGAGAATTGGTATTGGTTCTCAGAGCACCAATGATACCAAGAAAGAAGCCTCCCAAGCTTGAACCAAAATGGGAAGGACCTTATTCAATACATAAGGTCTACTCCAATGGAGTGTATTCTCTGATCTCAATTGATGGAGAACACATCACGACTCCAACTAATGCCATATTTCTAGAGAAGTATTTTGTATAAACACAAAATATTGTTCCCAGATCCAAAACAATCACATTAGATCATACTGCTGTCCAACATGACATTAAACTGTTATAATGTCCTACATGACATTAAACTGTTATTATGTCCAATCTACATGACATTAAACTATACAGAAGATCCTATATTTTGTCCGAGATGACATTAAACTATATTGTGTCCTAGCAACATGACATTAAACTGTGTGGCACTTTCAACGTCCAGCATGACGATAAACTGTAAAAAGTCCCCAGAACTGATATCCTCATATTGGTTCACCTTAGTCCTAGCTACATGACTTTAAACTGTACAGCAATGGCCCGGTATGACTTTAAACTGCAACTTGGTCCCACACGACATTAAACTGTGAAAAAGTTCCTTAAACCGTCCAGCATGACCTTAAACTGCATCATCCCTGGTCCATGTATATGACCATAAACTATTTGCAAATCCCTTATGTCCAGCAAGACGTTAAACTGTGACGTCCTAAACTACATGATGCTAAACTGTATAAAAGTCCCTCACGTCCGAAAAGACGTTAAATTATATAATCATCAAAGGTCCAGCATGACATTAAACTGCACCATCCACGGTCCATGCATATGACCTTAAACTATTCGCACTTTCGTCTGACATGACATTAAAATGGTACACTCTTTTGTCCTTACGGCATGACATTAAACTGCACAGTCCCCCTTTCGTCCAATATGACGTTAAACTATTTTATCCCCATCGTCCTAACTACATGACGCTAAACTGTACAGAAAATCCTTGATAGGTCCTACATGACATTAAACTGTATTTTGTCCCTGCTACATGACACTAAAATGTGCAGCACCAATAGTCCTAACTGCAAGGCTTTAAACTGCATAGTCTCTTTTTTATGTCCTACATGACATTAAACTGTGCATCGTTAAGGTTGTTATTACCACTTGTTTCTCACACCGAGTATGACTCATGTGAGCTTAGAGCGAACATCAACCATAACATGCCCTTTGGGCCACTAACCATGTGTAAGTCCCAACAATATTTTTTTTATTAGATCATTGTCCACAAGAACAACTTGATCATTAATTCATTCTTTAATTGAACTACAAGGACATTGATCCTCGCCCTCCAGGCTGGGTATGTAGGCAACCTCCCAGGGTTCAAGCCCAAAAACAATCTCTTCACATCGGTTCACCACAACCTCATATGATGTTGATTTGTGAAACCGCCCCTGGAATCAATATCATTACATTGATTCACTTTCGTCCTTGTTATATGACGTTAAACTATACAACACTTTTGTCCGGTACGACAATAAACTACAATATTCTTTGATTTCCTCGTTTGAGAAGGAAATATTATTGACATTGATTTTTCAATCATGTTTTATTTCAAAAAGACTACGTGCATACATGGTAATGCCTAAATTTTTTATCTCAGGTTAAACCATCATTGCACTAAAGTCCCCTTTCACCCTTCACATGTACGAACCAAATTTCTACAAAGGGTAGTTCTAGAACTACGTGGACTTGATTCACATCCTTATGGGATACGTAGGAACATTCGAGTGTCCCTCGAATCCAGTCCCAAGTCTTTTGGGCCTAACCCCAAATTTCACTTTCAGTCCCTTGGCTGAAAAGTCCTCATGAAAACACACACTGTGCATTCATTATTATGGTCCGAATTCTATGACCCTAAACTAAGATCACTCATACTTTCGTCCTGCACGACATTAAAATGCATTTCAAGAACTACGTACGGCTTGATTCTCATTCTTATGAGATACGTAGTGAAGTCCAAGTTTCAATTCAGGACCCAGCTACAACATGATTATGGTTTTCATTGACCTATGTATCTCTATAGACTTTGGACAATACCCATATTTATGTGTTATAATCCTAACCTTAAATATTTTCAGATCATCATAACCCTTTTCATGACTTCTAGTCACAAAAATGTCAAACTTCTGAGAATTCTATTGCCTGACTATGCAGCACGTGCCCATAGGTGGCCTTGCATAAACAGTCCACATAACAGACTTGTCAGCCAAAAGATGCTATTCATTTGACCATGCAGCCAATTCCCATAGGTGGCCCTGCATATTTCAACCCCCTAACGGGTTTTGTTAAATAATAGTAACTTCATTCTTGGGAAGAATGCCTCTTTTGTCCTTATTTGTCTTAAACAAAAATATGTAGGGATCCACAAAAAAATAGCCATCCTTAACATATTTTTCCCATATCCTTTTTCATGATCTGAAAGTATTCAAGTCTATGGTTTATTCTTCTTCCCTATGTTTGGGTTAGACCTTCGTAGGAGTGATATTCATCCAGTTCTTCGATATTCTTGTTTGGAAATATCTTCTCCATATTCAAGTACCTCTTTCCATACAACAAACTCTATGCTTTAGAAAATTTTAATATCCATAAACTTTCACTGGATTTTAGCACTAGGAAAGTAAATTTCTGGGAGTTCTTTTGCCTAACTATGCAGCACGTGCCCATAGGTGGCCATGCATAAACAGTCCACATAACAGACTTGTCAGCCAAAAGATGCTATTTTATTTGACCATGCAGCCAATGCCCATAGGTGGCCCTGCATATTTCAACCCCCTAACGGGTTTTGTTAAATAATAGTAACTTCATTCTTGGAAACTACTTCTTCTAATTCCTTTTAGCTCTTTTTCATATCACTCCTCAGATTCAAATATTCTTAAGCCATAGTTTACATTTTTTCCCTCATACTTGAGTATGGTAATATGTTTTCAGATAAATTGTCAAGGAATTGAATCCATTTTTAATCCATTTTCGGTCAAAGCTATTTCGACCTTAAACATTAGCCCCTTTATGTCCGGCGTGCATGACATTAAACTGCCCACACAAAAGACAAAGGAACTCTGAATAAAAGTCAAGTTCCAGCTCACTAAATATAAATTTTTTGTTTGATTTAGGTAATATTGAGCAGTTAAAAGATTCAAAGTTTGTAGGGTTATTTGTAATAATCCTAGTAAAAATCAAACTATGATTACTAAGCCCACTGGATTAAGTAAATTTGAAGTAGGTAATGGAAGAATGCAGGTACAAATGATTGAATACAAAAGTGTTTTTCATTGATACACAAGAGTTAGAAGGACATCCACAGACTGGAGTCTCTTCTCTTCTTTCAAGAATTACAAGAGGCTTTCAACATAACACTTCATTTGATTTACGGCAACCCAATCTTCATTAGAGACCACCTAGAATTCATTCATTCAACTGGATACAATAAGAGATGCAGTGATACCAGCTCTTCTTGGAACAATTGTAAAAGGATGTTCTTGAATGCGGTTTGAGAAAATTTTCTGCTGATCAAACAGTGACTCTGTTTCTGTCCAAGAGACTTGGAAGATGGATACATGGATTTGAAAATGGAGCATTGGAAGTAAAAAACCATTTGGAGAGAGTACTCTTTTCAGATATTGCTCTAATATCATGTTTGTCTTCTCTCCACCAACCATTAGTAGAAAAAATTTCATCCCATGGGTTTTCCATTTTCATATCTGCAAGGGAATGACATGGAGGAAGAATTTGAAAGTTCACACCATTGTTGTTACTCTTAATACACAACATAACCTAAATAGAGAAGTAGCAGTGCAGCTGCATCTCAGGTGTATAATTGTCTGCATTTGGAACATTGACTCCTTGCAGATGACCATGAACACACAGAGACAGGAAGATGCTCTGTGGGAAATTAAGATGATATTTCTTCAAGTACTTATCCAAATCTGGGAAAGTGTTTTCGCAGATATCATAGTAATCATGGCCAATAATGTTCAACATGTCATCAATCCGCTGGTAGCCAGTTCATCAGCCGTTCTAATTCCCTTAGGAGCCATTTATTCTATACAAAAGTTGAACAAATTTAACTCTTAAATGGGTTTATTTTTTTAAAATTTGTGAAAAGAATTCGGAAAAAATGGCCAAGGCATTAAGTCGCGCAAGTCTAAACAATGGCGCGCAAGTATTTCGGATGTCGCGCTAGTTTTTGACGTGAAAGTCTAAACCGCGCAAGTACGAATACCTTTACAGGAGCGCGACAACGAGGGAACAGTGGAAAAGAGACTTGCGCGGCTTAGGTGATTTGTGCGGCGAGAGCTCGAGAAGGGATGAAGTCCAGAAATACGGATACTTGTACGGAGGTGAGGCCGTGTATTTATAGGCCAGGAAGCCTACCTGCGCGCCACACCAAGAATGCTTAAGGCCTGCGCGACGCAGACTTGCGCGCCTCCCTCTGCGCACCAAAAGACATGCGCGCCCTCCCTTTTACTTTGAAGGGATTCGATTTCCTCAGAGTCAAATCCTCATTTCTCTCCGGATCCAACTCTGAGGGGGGACTTTTGTTGACGCTCCTTTTTCGTCACAGAATCTAAAGATCGGAAAAGGGAATATCTGAGCTGAAAGTGATTCAGCCTTTGAAGAAAACATCAAAAATCAACAAAGAAAGGAAGAAAGGATCAAATCAGCATCACCGCGCAAGTTATCTAACTGGCACGCAAGTGTACTTGCGCGACCACCTTGGTCACGCAGGTGACTTGCGCGACCTAATTGGTAACCGCCCAGTAACCGCCCGAGGTCTTCTGTTGCCTATAAATAGACCCTATGGGCCCCCCATTTAGGAGGATCATTTTTCAGAAACACGGATTGAAGCTCCCGACGCCCAAGTCTCTTCTCAAAGCTTCCGGAACACTTCTAAGGTAATTTCTTACCTAGAACGGAAGATCTAAAGAGAAGAAGGAAGGCCTAAGTGTTGAAACTGATCAAACACTTGCGCGCCGACTTATTTCCTTCAATATAACTTGCGCGTTCCTTTTTTGGAAGAACCTCGAGAACATTCTAAAGGGTTTAAAAAAGAGTCGCTCAAGTATTTCAATGCTGGTTGAAAATCGCGCAAGTACACTATGTGTCGCGCAGGTATACCTGCGCGAACAATACTTGCGCTCCCACAGAAGACTTGCGCGCCTTGCAAGACTTGTGCGCCCCTATCTTATTGGGTGCCCATCTTGCCCATTTTTACCCCTCTTAAGCCATTTCACCTTTCCTTTTCAAGATTCAGTCTTCAAGACACTCTTCAAAGCTATTTATGGCATGATTTCTTGATTTGACTTTCTTATCTGAAAGGAATTCTTTGGAATCTCTCTCAAAGTCTAGTGATTTAAATATGCTTATGTCACTAAAATACGGAGAGTTCATTCATTCAACCTCATCCTTTAAGATGAGAGAATCCTAACCTGGGTCTCCTTTTCAGGAATAATCCCCAGTTATAAAACCATTAATCTGGGCATCTTCCTCAGGAGTAAGCCCCAAATTCTTAAAGTTCCCAATCTTGGGCATCCTCCTCAGGAGTAAGCCCCAAACCTTAATCCCTAACCCGAGTCTCCTTTTTCAGGAATAAAACTCAGTCATAATCTTGGGTTTCCCTTTCAGGAGTAAGCCCCAAGTCCCATAACCTGGGTCTCCTTTTCAGGAATAAGACTCAGTCATAACCTTGGGTCTCCTTTTCAGGAATAAGCCCCAAGTCCCTTTAAATTTCTCTTAACCAGTCATAATTTACCTTTTTATTTCGGTTTCCTTTTCAGGAGTAAAACCCAATCATAAATCCCCTCCTAACTTGGGCATCCTCCTTAGGAGTAAGCCCCAGGATTAGAGTATTCAAATATCCATGAAGCACATATAACTTTATGGACCCTGTTCATGGATTTTATCCCTAAAAGTAAATCCTAAACCTTCATCTATCTTGGCAGTCATCCATACATAAGCCCCAAACAAATTCTTATGATTTCATCTTTCATGGTACAATTGTCTAAATTTTACCAATACCTCTTGTTTCTCACACCGAGCATGACTCACGTGAGCTTAGAGTGTAAAAGTAATTATGACATTCATCTTTGAGCCATCAATCATAAACATCATACTCCATTACTCGAACTACGTGGGTTCTGATTCCTTTTCCAAAACAAAGGATACGTAGGTAGCCCATTTATGGGTTCGATCCCAACTTTGAAATAATCTATGTCCTTCTGAATGATGATAAACTTCAAGTGCCCCACTGAGTGGCTTTAAAATCAGTCTGTTCATCATAAATGACCAAGAGACTTTTATATAAATGTTTTGAAGGATACCATTGACCATGAATCTCTAAACAGATATAGATGATTCTATATTGATGAAGAACCTCGAATACATATAAAATATTCTGTAAATTTCTTTGCATATTTAATCATTGATTGTTAAAACTAAAAGAAAGCACATTTTATACTTGGTAATGTAATAAGGATTCACAAACATAACTTAAATCTATAAAGAGAGTCCCGGAGTAGACAATAATTCCCCTCAAAAAGGTGTGATGAGTCCGACCTCCCATCCTCTCGACCAATTCAAATTCCTAAGCCTCATTAGTCCACAAGCTAATGAGCGCCTGCCTTTGGAAAGTAGGTCCAAACGGATGTGGAATCATTGGATGTTTCCGGTTCTACGAACAGACCCGTTAGAAACCGATCGGAACGTTTTAATCTCCCGTCCAGGAGGTCATCCCCAGATTCCGTGTGAAACACCATGTTATAAACATTATGTAACCATTTATGTTAATAATGATTGTTTTGTCAATATTTGGTTCTTAAGTCGAAATTTGACTTCTTACAATTACATGTTGTTCATGTGGTCAAATGTTCTTTATATCCAGAATGAAATTCCTGATTTGGATATAATATGTAATATATATATCCAGCATATACATGTATTTATAATATTACATAATCATTTAGAGGTAAGAAATGAAATGCACCGTTCATGGAGACGGTAAGCCGTACGTACGCATGAACGCTACTTTCATTTCTTTGTCATATTAATGGAATTAAAACTAAATGAGAGGTATGTATATTTTAATTCCAGAATTATATTCATCATTTAGATATATCATTAATTATATATATCCATTATATACATGTACTTTTAATAGTACATTACATTTGGGGATAAGAAATGAAATGCACCGTTCATGAAGATGGTAAGCCGTACGTACGCATGAACACTACATTCATTTCTATCTCATAATTTAATGGAATGAAATAATAATGATATAGAGGTATATTATAATTCCAGTATAACATCATATATAATAACTTTAAATCCATCATTTACACATCCCACATATGGCATTAACGAATCACATCACTTTTAGGGGGCGGTAGTCCGCACTTCCTTAAATGAAGATATCGTGTTTACCCATAATGGAAACCATAAAGGTATGCCAAAAATTAAAAATACAGAATCTTAAAGAAAATAAAAACATATTATATATCATATATAAAAATAGTGACATCATAATGGCAACCCTTGAAGGTGTTAAATGAGTATTGAACAATCATCGTTTCGGGAGGCAGAATTTCGCCATCCACGGAAACCGTATGTTCTTTAACCATTTGATGTAGTTGTGTGAGAGTGTAGCTCAAATAAATATTCTAAAAACATACTAGTATATTGAAGATACTGTTTTTGTTACAAAATAAGTAAATAAAAAGAGTTTATAGGGTTGGAGAAGCAAAATAAAACAAATGAACAAAAGAGAATGAATTACCTTTAAAAGTGTAACTCCTTTTGATTTGAGCCTAAAGGATTCCTTTGAAAGGATTCGTCCCAAAGGGAATCCTCTAGGATGAGGAGAGGGATGTGGAGAGAGTAATTGGTCAGGGGATGGCCGAGCCAAAGGCTTGAGAAGTGTGTAAAATGAGGTAGAGGTGGGGGCCTTTTATAAGAGGAGAGAAGGGGAACTTTTGGAAAGTAAAGAAATATTACTTTATTTGAAAATGTGTTTCGGTTTTAAAAGGTCCCACATTGATATAATTCGTGGATAAGGTGATAAGGGTCCGAAATCCACTCATCCAATTGGTTTTGGCCATGTGTAGGTTTTATATTTTTCATAATCTTTCCATTTTATTTAAATTGTCAAATGATGATGTCATCGGTGCATCATTATTATGTCATAAATAATTTAATTTATTTAATGTCTAAAAATTATAAAAATCATACTATGATGTAGTAAATCTTGTTATCTTTCCAATGAATATTTATAATCAAAATTTGGACTTGTATAACCCCACTCAAAAATTATTTTAGTAAAACAATTTATGTTAGTGACATTTTCACTTTAACGTTAAATAAAAATATATTAATGTCATTTTCCAACTAAAGTGGATCCATGGGGTCCCCAAGTTGGACCATGGCTTGTCGTGGTCGGACATGACTCACCCAATAGGTGTAGGACAAGTTTCATGGTGTTTTCACATTCTGATAATACCATTTTTACCTTAAACTACACTAATTACCTCTAATCGTGATTAATGAAAAAAAGTTACTATTCACCAAAAAATTATTTGAATCTCATTGAACCACATTTTACTTCTTAATGAAAACCATGTATGTCGGATTTTCAAAATTCAATACACATTAGTGGTAAACTTTCATTTAACTGAAAAATCAGTTTGCTTGATTACCACTTAGTGGTTTCACTATTCATCAAAAATTGAAGTTTTTCAGAAAATTAACAAAAATTCACCCTAAGCTATATTTGATATTCCGAATTCAAAAATGAAGTCCATTTTACAAAATTCAAAACATATAAGTCAAATTAATTAATTTAATAATTAATTCCCGCTGTCATGACAAATAGCGTGTTTTTGTGAAACAATAAGTATCAAAAGATTGACACCAGTTTAAGTCCAATTTCAAAGTGAAATTGATTCCAATGACCACCATTGGATTAACTGGTAAAAATATTTTATAATTTCACTTTAAAACCAATTAAAATAATAATCTAATCATATAAATAATTTAGATTAAAAAGAAGTTTTGAATTAAAATACAACATTTTACACTATTCATAAAAAAATGAACTTTATCAGAAAGGTACCAAAATTTACACAAAGTAAATTTTGATGTCCCGATTCTAAAGAAGAGTTATATTTGGTCCAAAATAAAGTATAAAAGTTATCAAAACTATATTTAATGACGGTTCACCATTAAAAGGTGATAAGTGAACCTTTAGTGAAAATTAGAGTATATATGCCCTAAAATTGAACTCTTTCCGTATTTTAAGCCTTTATCTTTTATTTCTAATCATATTTTAGTTATTTCTATCCATTCCCGCCAGTAAAACGGATACTTGTTAACTAACATCTAAAATAATATTATTTTATTACTAGTGTGCTACGTAAGTTTCAAAGAAACTCATCGTTGCGTATCGGGTACGCTATCGAACATAGCAACCCCTTTAAAATAAAATTAATATTTAATTCGTAAATATTAATAAATATGAAAATTCTTTATTCTTTATTTACCTGGGATGTTACATCCTTCCCCCCTTTTGGGAATTGCATCCTCGCAATTTTATTCACTTATTAAAATAAGTGGGGGTATTTATCCCTCATAGCATTTTCAGATTCCCACGTTGCCTCTTCAGTCACATGGTTTTTCCACAAAACCTTTACCTGATGAATCACCTTATTCCGTAACACTTGCTCCCTGTGGTCAAGAATCTGGACCGGTTGTTCCGCATAAGATAGGTTCTCTTCCAACTAAACTACCTCTGGACTCAAAACATGAGATGGATCTGGCATATACTTTCTCAACATCGAAACGTGAAAAACATTGTGTACCTGAGATAAACTCGGAGGTAAAGCCACTCGGTATGCAACTGATCCAACTCTTTCCAGAATTTCATATGGTCCAATAAACCTTGTACTCAACTTTCCTTTCTTACCATATCTCATCACACTTTTCCAATGAGAAACCTTGAGAAAAACATGATCACCTACCTCGAAAGATAGATCCTTCCTCCGGTTATTCGCATAACTCTTCAGCCTGCTCTGAGCTGTTCTCATGTGCTTCTAAATCAACTGATCTTTTTATGCCATCTCTTCTACCAATTTTGGTCCCATCAACTTCCATTCACCCACTTCAACCCAGAAAGCTAGATTTCGACACCGCTTCCCATATAATGCCTGAAATGGTTCCATCTGTATACTGGAATGAAAACTGTTATTATATGAAAATTCAACCAAAGAAAGATGTTGGTCCCAACTTCTCTGATAATCCTTCGAACAAGATCGTAGCATATCCTCCAAGGGCTGAATTGTTCGTTCTGACTGCCCATCTGATTGAGGATGAAAAGCTGTAGTAAAATTTTAATTCAGTACCCAATGACTTCTGAAGGCCTTTCCAAAAGTTAGAAGTAAACCTGGGATCACTATCCGATACAATGGAGAGAGGAACTCCATGTAACCTGACTATCTCTTTAAGATACAAACGGGAAAGTTGATCTAGAGAGAAAGTATCTCGTATAGAATGGAAATGAGCAGATTTGGTCAAGCGATCAACAATAACCCAGATTTAATTATTACCTCGAGATGTCCACGGTAATCCCACAACAAAGTCCATGGATATGTTTTCCAATTTCCACTCTGGCACTGGTAAAGGCTGAAGCATCCCTTTCGGTAACTGCCGCTCTGCTTTAACCTGTTGACATGTCAAACACTTCACAGTAAAATCAGCAATGTCTCTTTTCATTCCATCCCACCAGTAATACTCCCGCAGATCTTTATACATCTTAGTACTACCCGGATGAACTGAAAACAGAGAACTATGAACCTCACATAACAACTCATTCTTCAACTGTGAATCATAAGGCACACATAATCTCTTCCCAAACCTCAGAACACAAACACAAACTTATCCATGAACTCATGGAAAATTTTATTCATAAGGTCCATGAATACAGCAGGTGCATTGGTTAACCCAAAAGGTATAACTACAAATTCATAATGGCCATATCTAGTACGGAACGCAGTCTTCGGAACATCTGCTTCTTTTACTTTCAACTGATGGTACCCCGACCTCAAGTCAATCTTCGAACAATACTGAGCTCCCTGGAGCTGATACCACTTCATTCGATGGCCCAACATCTGCTGAAGTTGTCGCAAAGGATTTTACCACTCCTTTCTGCTTGTAGTCTAACTGCTTCCCATCACTCAAGCTCCTTGTCGGACACTCGTCTGCATAATGACCCATTTTATTACACTTAAAACATATTACCGTTGGCTTTTCATTTCCTGCTTGATCATCTTCCTTACAGTTACGTGCAATATGACCAGACTTACCACACTGAAAGCACTTACCAGACTTGGATATACATTCTCCAGGATGCATTTTACCACAATTCTCACAGGATGGATATTTGGTTTTCTTACCTCCTTGCTTATTTGATGAATTCTTCCCCTTTTCCTGCCAACTAGATCTCTTATTCTGTTGTTTGTCATAGAACACCTGATCATCGGCAAACTCCATTTCCACCTTCTCCGCACATCGAACAAGTTTTTCATAACTTTTGAATTCACGAGAATCTAAAGCCCTTCGATACTTTGGCTTTAACCCTGAGTAAAAACGGTTTATTTTACTATCAATATCTCGTATGAAGTTTGGAGCATACCTTGCCAATCGAGTGAACTTTTCATCATAAGCAGCCACTGAATCATCATCCTGCCTCAATTCTAGGAACTGTTTTCCATCCTAAGATGAACCACCTTAGGAAAATATTTCTCAAGAAACATACCTTTGAATTCGTCCCAGTGAAGATCCTCAATCTCATCACTATCCCTTATATTTTTCATCATCAACCACCACTGATCAGCTTCACCTTCAAAACGGTAAACATCAAGACTAACCTTTTGATGTTCTGAACACCCCATGACATCAAAAATCTTCTCCAGTGCTTTAATCCACCCTTCAGCTTGCACAGGGTCAGATGATCCTCTGAATGATGGGGGATGTTGCCTAATGAAATGTTCCACCACTGACATGTTCCTCTGCGGTTGATCTGGCTGATGTCGTGCATTGATACCACCACCATTTATAGCCTGAGTCAACTGTGCCATCACTGCAACAAACTGTTTAGTTCTGATTCTGACCATCTCAGGTTGATGATTTGGAAGGTTATCTTTTTCCTGATGTCGTCCCAACATAGCTGCTTTGTTTCCTCTGCGGAAAACCATTCTGAACACAGAAATATCTTAGGCGAAGCAACATGGTAATCCGTAAATGCTATATCATTTCAATCATATTATAATTTAACACTTTTATAACTCCTAAAGTTGTCTAAACCGACCTCTGATACCAACTTTAAGGCCCCAACCTTAAACCTTACTTAATATTGAATTAAATGAATAATTCACATTGAGGATCTTTTCAGGTTTAGAGTTTTAGAGAATTAGAACATAACTATTACATCTTAAAAGATTACAAAGTAGACACTTCTACTAAGTCTCCATAAAATATAAACTCTTAAAAAGAAAGATGTCTAGATTCCATGTTTTAGATAGCATGAAATTCCCTTGATCCCATCCTTGACCTTATTCCACTTTATGTCCTGTGAAAAACATTTCGAAAAACTTGGGGTGAGCATAAAAAGCTCAGTAAGGGATACAAAAAGAATGAAAACTGTTAGTTTTTCAAAATCAAGTAAACCATGTATACTCTATCAAAGTAATACCTTCACCTTCATGAAGTAGTAAAAACAAATCATCACTGAATAAAGTATCATTACTTACCTTTTTGTAACCAAAGGATTACCATAAAACCTATATAAAAAACACATAGAAAATATAAAGGTAACTTGGGACATAAACATACTTAAGTGGAATAACCATACGGTTGACTTCCACACATATCACTTAATGGAATAGCCATACGGCAAATTTCCATACATACTTAATGGAATAGCCATACGGCCGACTTCCATACCCAATGCATTGGAGGTTATAACGTAACCACTCATCCTGGTATTCACGGCACCACCCGTCATATGGTTTATAATGTAACCACCCGTTAAAATGTCCAAGTACCAGTATAAAATCATAAAACATAAAACCAATATAAAGGAATGATAACATTTCCACATTTCAATCACAATATATCATAAATATATTGACATAATAGAATCCTTTTTCAAAACCATTTTCAATACCAAAATACATAAAAGAGTATATGGTATTTATTTTATTTTAAAAACATTACTGCTTGTTGAGAAATCCAAAGACCAGATAATACTCGCGGTGGCGGAAAAGGTCGTTGTCGCCACGTACGTTAAAAGAAACATTCTTTTTTGTCGTTTTGTAAAACTCTTCATAGAAAAAGATTCCTTTTGTATAAAAGTAAAAGTCAAAGGAGTTTATACACCATATAAAAGAAATTTGTGTATAAAACGAACTATGCCTCAATGAAAGGAGATTGAGACAAAGTCCCTTACCTCGGGTCCGACTTGACACGACCGTTCTTTAACGTCCTGAATAATAAACTTGAGTTAATTTATACTTGATTAAGAACCTTTTTAAAGTTCATTATTCCTTTTATATCACTTATTTCCATGTTATAAACATTATGTAACCATTTAAGTTAATAATGTATGTTTTGCCAATATTTGGTTCTTAAGTCGAAATTTGACTTCTTACAATTACATGTTGTTCATGTGGTCAAAAGTTCTTTATATCCAGAATGAAATTCCTGATTTGGATATAATATGTATCATATATATCCAGCATATACATGTATTTATAATATTACATAATCATTTAGAGGTACGAAATGATATGCACCGTTCATGGAGACGGTAAGCCGTACGTACGCATGAACGCTACTTTCATTTCTTTGTCATATTAATGGAATTAAAACTAAATGAGAGGTATGTATATTTTAATTCCAGAATTATATTCATCATTTAGATATATCATTAATTATATATATCCATTATATACATGTACTTTTAATAGTACATTACATTTGGGGATAAGAAATGAAATGCACCGTTCATGGAGACGGTAAGCCGTACGTACGCATGAACGCTACTTTCATTTCTATCTCATACTTTAATGGAAAGAAATAATAATGATATAGAGGTATATTATAATTCCAGTATAACATCATATATAATAACTTTAAATCCATCCTTTACACATCCCACATATGGCATTAACGAATCACATCACTTTTAGGGGGCGGTAGTCCGCACTTCCTTAAATGACGATATCGTGTTTACCCATAATGGAAACCATAAAGGTATTCCAAAAATGAAAAATACAGAATCTTAAAGAAAACATAAACATATTATATATCATATATAAAAATAGTGACATCATAATGGAAACCCTTGAAGGTGTTAAATGTGTATTGAACAATCATCGTTTCGGGAGGCAGAATTTCGCCATCCACGGAAACCGTATGTTCTTTAACCATTTGATGTAGTTGTGTGAGAGTTTAGCTCAAATAAATATTATAAAAACATCCTAGTATATTGAAGATACTGTTGTTGTTACAAAAGAAGTAAATAAAAAGAGTTTATAGGGTTGGAGAAGCAAAATAAAACAAATGAACAAGAGAGAATGAATTACCTTTAAAAGTGTAACTCCTTTTTATTTGAGCCTCAAGGATTCCTTTGAAAGGATTATGCCAAAATGGAATCCTATAGGATTAGGAGAGGGATGTGGAGAGAGTAATTGGGCAGGGGTTGGCCGAGCCAAAGGCTTGAGAAGTGTGTAAAATGAGGTAGAGGTGGGGGCCTTTTATAAGAGGAGAGGAGGGGCACTTTTGGAAAGTAAAGAAATATTACTTTATTTGAAAATGTGTTTCGGTTTTATAAGGTCCCACATTGATATAATTCGTGGATAAGGTGATAAGGGTTCTAAATCCTCTCATCCAATTGGTTTTGGCCATGTGTAGGTTTTAGATTTTTCATTATCATTCCATTTTATTTAAATTGTCAAATGATGATGCCATCGCTGCATCATTATTATGTAATAAATAATTTAATTTATTTAATGTCTTAAAATTATTAAAAAAATACTATGATGTATTAAATCTTGTTAGATTTCCAATGACTATTTATAATCAAAATTTGGACTTGTATAACCCCACTCACAAATTATTTTAGTAAAACAATTTATGTTAGTGTCATTTTCACTTTAACAATAAATAAAAATATATTAATGTCATTTTCCAACTAAAGTGGCTCCATGGGGTCCCCAAGTTTCCCCATGGATTTTCTTGGTCGACCATGACTCACCCAATAGGTGTAGGACAAGTGTAATGGTGTTTTCACATTCTTATAATACAATTTTTACCTTAAACTACACTTATTAACTCTAATCGCGATTAATGAAAAAAAGTTACTATTCACCAAAAAATTATTTTAATCTCATTGAACCACATTTTAATTCTTAATGACAACTATGTATGTCGGATTTTCAAAATTCAATACACATTAGTGGTAAACTTTCATTTAACTGAAAAATCAGTTTGCTTGATTACCACTTAGTGGTTTCACTATTCATCAAAAATTGAAGTTTTTCAGAAAATTACCAAAAATTCACCCTAAGCTATATTTGATATTCCGAATTCAAAAATGAATTCCATTTTACAAAATTCAAAACATATAAGTCAAATTAATTAATTTAATAATTAATTCCCGTTGTCATGACAATTAGCGTGTTTTTGTGAAACAATAAGTATCAAAAGATTGACACCAGCTTAAGTCCAATTTCAAAGTGAAATTGATTCCAATGACCACCATTGGATTAACTGGTAAAAATATTTTATAATTTCACTTTAAAACCAATTAAAATAATAATCTAATCATATAAATAATTTAGATTAAAAAGAGGTTTTGAATTAAAATACAACATTTTACACTATTCATATAAAAAATGAACTTTATCAGAAAGGTACCAAAAATTTACACAAAGTAAATTTTGATGTCCTGATTCTAAAGAAGGGTTATATTTGGTCCAAAATAAAGTAAAAGAGTGATCAAAACTATATTTAATGACGGTTCACCATTAAAAGTTGATAAGTGAACCTTTAGTGAAAATTAGAGTATATATGCCCTAAAATTGAACTCTTTCCGTATTTTAAGCCTTTATCTTTTTTATCTAATCATATTTTAGTTATTTATATCCATTCCCGCCAGTACAATGGCTACTTGTTAACTAAAATCTAAAATAATATTATTTTATTACTAGTGTGCTACGTAAGTTTCAAAGAAACTCATCGTTGCGTATCAGGTACGCTATCGAACATAGCAACCCCTTTAAAATAAAATTAATATTTAATTCGTAAATATTAATAAATATGAAAATTCTTTATTCTTTATTTACCTGGGATGTTACATGGCATGTATGCTTCTTCCTACAGGAAAATCTAGGGGTCTTACACTAGGGTGGTTTCTCTTTCCCCGTGTTGGAGTCATGGGGGGAACTCATAGTTTAACATCATGTGCTGAAGATGATGATGCTTGGCAGTTTAACATCATGCTGCTCGGACGAGGTGGGTTCACTCTGCACCCCTAGGACATATATAACTGATTCCCTCTGCACCTTGGTGAAGGGAATTGATCGGAAATGTCATGGTTTGGGGTTGTCGTGAGGTGATACCATTAGGGGTCCATGTTAGCATGGCTTGAGAAGAATCAACAATCATTAGCGTGCCTAGGCAAAGAAGCATCAGGTGAGGCAACACATTGTGAAACATCACCCAAGGGCCTTTGAAGATACATCCTGCGAACCATGGAGGTTTCATGGGAGAGTGAGTTGTAAAGAAAAGGGGTTTATGAGTAGAGGCCTCGTAGATCTCGGGTGCTCCATGAAATGTAATGGCTTCTAGAAGGTGTGGGCTTCACGATGTGATGTTGCATGGAATAAGAATAGGGCGTAGGTGTGTACAAGAGGTGTTTCATGAAGTGGAATGGAATTCACAAAGAATATACCTACAGATCAATGGAGCCTCATGAATCATGGTTTTGTGGAGAAATGTGCTACATGAAGCATAAGACTCTGCCTTAGAATTTTAGTCACTTGTTCCGGGGGGTGGTTCATGAAGCATAAACGATCCGCGATGACATGAGTCCCCCTAAGGATATCATTCCTTCATGAAGGATTGAGGGCTTTGTGAAAGGAATCCCACTTGAAAGAGGGGGTGAAAAAAAGGAAATAGGGATGCACTTCGTAGAGAAAAAGTACCTTGAGCAACTCATGGTTTCCGGAGTAGAAAGTGCTTCACGAATTCAGATCATAGAAGCTGAATGTTTGGATGATCCATCCTTTGGGCCTAGGGGAGGCTTGTATTTATAGGAAAGTGAATATGTGAATCAGAGGTCTCTCAGCATAAATATTGATTCCACTCCATGGAGGTCTTGCGAAAATCAAAGTAGCTCATGAATCTTCCTGCCTCCCTACTTCGTGGTGGGCTCAAGAACATCAAATCAGCTCTCGAAGCATCCCACCTCATTACTTCACAGAAAGATGGAGAACTTTAAATAGCCACGTAGAGCATCCTTCCTCCTTACTTCGCTGTGGGCTCACGAACATCAAATCGGCTCATGCAGCATCCTACATCCATTCTTCACGGCGGGCTCAGGAACTTCAAATTGGACCACAGATCATCCTGCCTCCTTGCTTCGTAGTAGGCACAGGGCTGTGGAACTATGCGAAAGGTCTTTGCGAGGCCGCTACAAAGAATTTTTTATTATCCTTATCCCTTCCAATTTTTGGGTCCAACAAATTCACCTCCCCCCTCAGACTTGGATTCGAGGAAAAATAAGGGGTCATAGTTAGAGGGACAATCGCCAAAATTCCTTGCCCATTCGCGAAGCTGGCTCGCGAAGGTGGTTCATAGAATGGGAAAGCGACGGGTCGGCTTGGCATGCCTTGAATATCGCCACAGTTGAGATTATCTGTGATGCTACGAGGGTTATCGCCAATAAATAGAGTGGTTGACTTCTCTTTTTTCCTTTCTCTCCCTCGCGATTTTGGCTTTTAGCGCTCTCAGTTCTCTATGCTCCGCATACATCGTGATTTCTCTCCGTAAAATGGTCATTCATATTCAGGATGCTTTTCAAGTCTTTGAATTCACGTTTTTGAGCTCCACTACACCTCATTTAGAGGCCGAGGTAGGGCTTTGTGAACAGACCCCGTGAATTCACTCCACGAATGAGCTTCGCAAATGAACCCAAAATTTTCCCCAACCTAAAAGACTGAATGGATCATAAAGAAGCTCCTAGGGGGTACATGAAAATGCTTCACGAAGGGATGAGATGGAGAACAGTCATGGTTTAGGAGAGGTAATTCGGAGCCAATCTGACCACGGTTCTTTGGTGGAGTTACTATCGAAGAGTAAGAGGAACTGACCATTATGTAAGAGGTTACCTATTTCTGTATTTTGGCTGATGGATGATATCATCATACTAAAAGTAAGTCAGGATCAACTAGCTTACTGGTTCAGGAGCACGTCATGCCAGTGATGATGGTTCAGGGTTGCTGACGACCATGCCCAGGAGGACTTCACACTCATCATTGTTGACCTCATAAACAACCACCTGAATAATGATTACGTGAAGTAGTTATAGTTGGATATGTCTTCCCCCATGAATCTGATGATATTGACGGAAGCTCAAGGGAACCCGGAGAAGTGGTGGTCAGAGGAGTGGGACCTGCGCGAGGGAAAAACGTCACAGATTACTAGGTCTAGGCCTACTGGGTAGGTGACTCATGTGAGGAGTTTGAGGTGGAGCTGAGAATATTGGGCATGTATGAGGTAGCATGGGTCTATGAGTTTCACATCTACCATCCAAAGCAGCTGATGTCAGATCTGTTGAGAAGGTGGTCATCGAGGACCAACACATTGCATTTTCACCTTGGGGAAATTGACATCACCTTGTGGGATGTCCACCAAATCTCAGGGGTCCAAATACTGGGGGTTATGTATGATGAATTCTTCCTCATCACGAGTTCCTGGGAGGACCTAGAAAAAATTCCTCTACTGGAGATGGCTTTGATGGAGCTTGTGTTGGGAGAGGACATGGAGGAGTTGAGGGACATCCATATTAGGTGGTGGATCAAACAGTTCCTGAACTTCCCAAAGGACAGATAGTTTCTGGTGAGGCCAAAGAATTTCTTGAAGGGGGCTCAGAGTAAGGAGAACTCATTCTAGAGACTTTTTGAGGAAAATAAGTGTATGAAGTGGGCATTTAGTGTCATCACTGAACAAAAACTGATAATCATGCTGGTAGAATTCATCGCGGCTCAAATTAGTGGTTGGATCCAACCAGTGAGGGAAACCAACATGGGGGTGCAACAAAGAACATTTATTATGGCCTCTGTGTTTGTGATAGGAGGGATGGTCAACTTCTGGATCCCAATGATTTCCAAGCTGTATATGATGTTTCAGGATATCAGCAAGGGGAAAAGGATGCAGAGAATGTGTGGGCCATTCCACCTCCTGTATGGTTGGATAGAGGAACACTTCACGGGGGGTATACGAATAACCGAACCCCATTTCTACTCTAAAATTTAACATCCAACCATCCATCCTAAATGCTACTAGGACAATTCAAGCCAATTTGACTGCACCGTCAGTTCTGAACCGAGTGTGGATGTTCGAGGAGTTCAATTTCCAACCATTTTCATTGCTGACAGGAGTATTCACTGATGATATTCATGGAATGGATGAGAACTATTCCTATCTCCTAGACTTTCTAGAAGGAGATTTTGTGGCAAGGGTGGATCGTGCGCCTATCTATGAGTCGTACTCACCACACCGATTTGCTCGGCAATTTCGGTGCATGCAGCAACTAACCCCGCAGGTCAATCTGGTGGTGTGCTAAGTGGAACACCCATGTGTGATGAGGTATATGAGGATCATGTTCACATGGAAAGATGGGAAGCTGTGGAACCAGCTGCCTCCACCGACTGCTGTTGTTAGGTTAGTGAAGGAATATGCCCAGAGTTGGGAGGTTGCCTACCCGAGGGAAATGATGAAGCAACCAACCATTTGAGTTGGTGATGGCGTGGCTCCTAAACCTTGGGATCATGGTCTGAAGGAGGAAGGGGCTTCTCATGTTGGAGGGGATTCTGTAGTGGCCAGGCTCACCCTAGTTGAGGGAGAGGCAGCAGTGGAAACGGACCTGGGGGTCCCAAAAGAGATGATCTATCCTAAGGGGAGGCCACATAGAGTGTTCTGTAGAATATCCACTTAGACACAAGGGACATGGATGAACCACATTGATATGCAAGAGAATTCTATCTTCACAGAGGCCTGGGACATCTGGGATGTTAACCGGCAATTCCTCAACCCGTTGAAGATGTGGAAACATCTGAACCATTTCGGGATGGATTTGCTAGCGATATGCCCTATCATGGCCAGCAATGCGGTATACCTGGTGGAGGCAGAGCAATACTTGACAGAGTTAGAGGTCTTTGTGCACTCCCGAGGTACCCCATGTCTGACGACTGAATAATTCAAGGTGTTGCTCGATCACACCACTCCCCCACAGTTTTCAGTAGCTGACATAAGGGAAAAGTTCCCTATGTCGGATGAATCAGATGAATCCTCTTTGGGAGATGAGGCTGGTAGAGGGATCCTATTGGAGAAGGGTGATGTCGGGGATCAAGACTCAGATCTTGAAGATTTGTTCGAGGCCCTTAAGGTAAATATTCCAAACTCATTCATCAAAACCCATATTCAAATCATTTTGGACACCATGCTAACATTTAAATTTGTGCCGGAGGGCCTTATGCATAGAGCTCATTCTCACCCTTCATGAGATACAGATGTGGGACCATCAGGATCCACACCAACAGCTAGGGATATCAGCATGTCTGGCGGGGTCAGAATACCAGAAGTGCCTCCCGAATCTTCAGACCATCCAAAAATATATGGAGGGCCACACTTCAGGGTCACAATGACATCAAACCAATAATAAGACTGAGAATTTGATATATATAAGTCTACTCTACCAAATTAATGATTGTCATCCATTCAACATGTTAACTGACGTGCATGCCCCCTTTTTGGTATGCACAGTCCTCCAAATGGTGTGGGTTTCCTTGGCGATGTGGTTCGATACCCCCAGCAGTTCCTTTCCCTGGGGAATGCTAGTGTCTGTGGTGGTGGAGTTCCAGATTGATCGAATAATGGTGTTCCAGAACACTAGTGGTACCATTAGGGAGGCTGAACATGAGATCATCAATGTGGGGTCCGATGAAGAGGATCTGTCAGAGAACCCATGTCCCACCATGCCTTATCAAACACCAAATGTGGACCAAGCTAATGTGTTCCTAGGGGAATTGCCTTCCTATCAGCCTACCATTCTTGTCGTCTGGGACGAAATGACCTTTGATGAAGAGGACCACAAAATAGTCAACTACTGAACATGGAAAATGATTAATCTCTTCATCGATGACACCCCCCGGGAACTGTGCGTGATGATATGGATAAATATCGCACGTGGCTTCTTGAGCTGTGTTCCAGGGTGTAGATGCCTAACATACCCACAGGCTCTTCTGACATCTTATGGTAGAGAAGATTCGGGAGTATGAATGTGGATTTGGAGTGACCTAGCAGTAGAGGAAGGCAATGAACATTAAAAGGCTCTTGGAGGCTAAAATGAGCTCAAGAGGCTGTAGAGTCAGGAAGACGATCACTCATTATCCGTCAATGCACAATCTGATCTAGTAGTGTGACTGAAGGCCCCGCTGGCAGAGTCTGAGGAGTGTCTGGAGCGATGCTCCAGAGAAATGGACATCATCTAGAAAGGTGTGGACTGGGACATGGTTGCAGCAGATGAGATGCACCCGATCACTGTCGAGGAAGAGTGGGAGCTGAACAGGCAGCAACAATCCCAAGACACCATAAGCCAGACGGTGGATGAGCTGCAACGCTCTTTTGATGGGATCAACCCATCCATGGGAGGGGTCGATCCTAGGGTGTTGTAGTGCCTACAACCATTTTAATTCACATTCATTCTTTGATTATTTTATGCCAACTTCATTCATGAGTTCCATTATTTTTGTTGGTTAATTACATTTCGATGACATTCATGGAGCGTCCAGCAGTCAATCCCTAAGCTCACATGGGTCGGGCCTAATGTTTGAATTAATGGATGACCACCTTATTATTACATTCAAATCTGGGAGTGTAGATCAACTTTTAGGCATCTTGGGGCATTAAAAACCAATCAGGATTTCCGAGAAGAGAAGGGAGAGGCCCAATCAGAGGGAGATAACCTCATAATAATATGTGTGTCATGTTCCGAATGAGCTCTAGTGCCTGAGTGTGGTATAACCATGGGCATTATAAGTCAATCCGAACATAAGGGAATGGAAAGAGTGAATTACAATACCCCAAATTTCAAACACTGTGGGTATGGTGAAACAATAAAAGATAATTGTTGACTGTGTTTGAACCACAACATCTAAATTATGTTAGGCTGAAATGGGGATGAATGATAGGGGCCAACCACTAACCATGTACGAAAAATGTGGCCTAACTCGGAATTTCATAAATTATCCTTTCATATCATTGGCCCGGGATAGTAGGAGAGCCATAGGCTGAGCATCCATAATGATAGGGTGTTCCTTTCGATGTGAGAGAGGAAGAGGACCTGAATAAAGGGCACACAAGGCAGAGAATATGGAGTGGAGGTTTGTTCGAACAATGTATGACACTCTTGTAATTACATCACCATGGTGAAAGCTTGTTAGGTGGACTCATCGATTTGATCATGGATTTTTTCTACTATTAGGCAGGATTTCTCAAGCGAGGAAATTGTGGCATCCCAATGTTACCGTGGGGAATCCCAAACATGTTTAGGGTAGGACTTTGGTCACATGGTTCCCCCAAAAAGGTTTCAGGCAAAGGGGTGAAAATGAGGAGGAACATGACTTATCATTCATGTGGATAGACCCAATGAGAAATGCGTGGGCATCTCTATGTATCCCAAGAGGTGGAGAATCAAGCTAAACATAGTTATAAAAGGTGTCACGGTAAGGTACCAGTTCTCGGGATAAAAGGGGTTTGCGGGTCTGGCCCTTGCACCTAAAGACACAACATTTGATAAGACTTGTTTGTCCTTTAGGGTGAAGGTAGGTGTTTTTTGTGAGGCTATGGGCCTAGAATATTGAATCCAATCATCACAACATGAATCAAGCCGAACAAAGGCATTGGCGAATGGTATGCTGTTTGACCAATTCCAAACATGATGTCCCTTGAGAAAAGGAACCACAATGTAGAACCATTTTTGTCATGCTTCTAGGACGATACTATTAATGTTTAGGGTCATGTGATGGGACCAGCCATGAATATTAACATTGTGCAGCATAGACATAGTATAGATGAGGCTAAAGGGGGAATTTTCATTTTCTAATAAAGCATACCCGACATGAATGAGGATGAGGTCCACCCCAAACCGTGCGCAATTCTGAGAAAGAATCCTTGTTCCAAGGGGCCAAAGAGAGGTAATATGGTAAGAATTAGGAGATAAAAGGTCTAAATAATGCTGGACCCAAAGAAGAGATGCACAGTGTTCCTAACTATCCCATGAAGATGTGAATAAATCTCTACGTAGTTCTCACAAATAGGCAATATGAAAAGATCCAGGTTTAAGGCCTTATAACATGGACCATGGAAAAGTGGGACTATTCCAAGTAAGTGAGGTCCTTAACTCGATCCCTAAGCCTACGTGAGTCAAACATGGTGTAGGACACAAGGGTGGGTAAGGTATTTTCATTATGTGGAATACATGGAAAATGGAAATCAGCATAATGCCCCAAATGATTTCCTATTCGTGGCATTATCCACCTTACGTGCGGATGTGCCCTGAGGAATGGTATTAAGTGTTTCGAAATTCTACTTGGACATGACGAAGTGGACAAGGGTGTGAATAATGTAACCAATATTTTGGGCTTAATGGGGTATGAATGACAATTAAGGATAACTATTGACAGTGTTCCAAACACAGTATCCATATCATGTAACATGAAGTGGGAAAAATAAACAAGCATTGACCGCTGATGGTATTCTCAATGTGGGACATGCATCAAATCATTTCAAAAAACCCTCGAGTATTTTGTCCCTTAATGGTAGGAGGGACCTTGGGCTCATCATCCATGCCATCTGGGGGTCCTTTCTGGGGTGAAAGGTGATGGAATCCTTAATGAAAGGGGAACATGAAGCATGAAAAATTGGGCGAAAGCGTGTCTGGGAAAAATCCGACACTCTAGGTGCTAAACCAATATACTCCCAGACACATTGGTGAGTCACCAAAGAGGGTCAGGGGGGCCAAGTAGAGAGTGGCCAATTTAAAAAGGATGATTATGGAACAAGGGGATGGGTAACTCTCCGGATAATGAGATTCATGGAATGGTCATTACAACACCTGACGTGAGTGAGAACATAATTCCATACCACACCATTTATTCCTCTCTCTGGGGTAATGTTGGCCAAGGGGCCAAGATGAGGCTGGACACGAAGTTCAAACGTTCGGGTGGTCCTATGTATCCCATGAGGATAGGAATCAAGACACACGTAGTTATGGAAATGACACAAATAGGGGTAAGAATCACGTAAGAGTGGGTGTACGTCACGACGAGTAACCCGACGTGAATGAAGACAAAATCCCATACCAAACCATAAAAACCCTATCTCTAAGAAAAGTCAGGCCAAGGGGCCAAGACGACATAGTGGGTTCTAAGGGATGAAGCTAGACTTGATTATTACTCATTCGGGCAGTCCTATGTATCCCATGAGGATGGGAATCAGGCCACACATAGTTATAAATGATGGTAATGTGCAGTTTACCACCACGAAACAAGGACGCAAATGTGTAAGACACCCCAAACAAGGGAGGTGTACAACACAACGAGTAACCCGACATGAATGAGGACATGGTCCCATACCACACCGTATAATCCTGAATTAAGGCTGGGGCCAGTGGCCCAAGACTAGGCCATAGATAAAATGATGGGTCCGGATTGCAGTTTAATGTCTTACAAAAAGAACAATAGTGATACTAGTTTACGGTCATAGAGCTCAAACTGTGGAGGACAGCTATTGACCATATTCGCAACACAGCATCCATCATTGCGTGACCGGAGATCGGGGTAAACAATTGGGCATCGAACGCTAACCTCATTCTCAATATGTGACTGGTATCGATTTTCCCCTTAAAACCCATGAGGCCGTTGGTTCCTAATGGTTGGAGGACCCTTAGGCCCAGAATCCATGCCATTCGAGGGTCCCTATGGACGCAGAAGAACAATAACCCATATGATGGGTGCTGCGAAGTATGGAAGGGAATGTGTTTGAAGATGGGGTGTAAATAAAGAAAGGATGTCTCCTAGTAATGTGTGTGGCATGGAAATATATCCCATAATGAATAAGGATGTGAGTCCCTACCACACCACATAATCCCAAAGAAGAACTTGAGCTGAGAGGTTGAAAGGATCGGGGAACCTAAGACTAAGGGTCCCAACCAACGGTTGTCATATGAGCTCTTATGTGGGTGTTGACTCATCATAGCTCCTATGCCCATGTGAGCAATGCTCGGTATGGGAAACAAGGATCAGGAGTTGGGTCTCCCCATTATATGAGGGTCAGATAGTTGGCATCACCCAAAGGAAACCGCGACTTGATGGAAAGCTAGGCATAATGAACAATTACACTCAATAATTGGTACATACGGGGTGGAGATAATAAAAAATGAGAGTTGTGGACCATGTTTTAAACACGACGTCCATATCTTGTGACCTAGAATGGAAAAAAATGATCATCGACCGCTGACCGTATTCGTGACCAAGGACTTGTACCAATTCATTGCTCGGAACCCTCGATGACCTTGGCTCGTATTGGAAGGAGGGCCCTTGGGCAGAGAATCCAGGCCATCTGGGGGTCCTTTCAGGTGTGAATGGTGATGGAGTCCCAAATATGGATCATGCGTGAGGCCAAAGTGTGCACGTGCATTTAAATGTCCAATATGACAGTGATAGAGGTGGAAGTCTCTGGGGAATTGGGAACATGGAGGGATTATGATGAACCAATGTGAATTGAGGCCAGAGCCTATACCACACCATATCTATTGACCTGAGGGAATATTATAGTGTTTTGTTCAAGGACAATAGAAAAAATTTCTGGGCGTTCCTACATATTCCATGAGTATTGGAATCATTCCACATGTTGTTCTAGAAGTCCATGCAGTTTAACTTCATGGGGTGAGAACGTGGGGGAATATAAGAATGAGGATAGAGCACCCCTTGTGATTATTGTAATTATGACGTGGGCAGGGCCAAGGAGGCCTGCAATACACCATGAATGGATCCTTTAAGAGATATATACTCAAGGGGGAATAGTTCTAAGAATGTTGTGTAGTTTAACATCTTGCATCCCAGACAATGGATTGTTTATGGCCACGTGGGACCCAACAGCTTTGGGTCATGCCGGACCTAGCAGTTTAGGGTAATGCAGGACTAGTTATAGTTTAAGGTCGTGTGGGACCGACTGGCTCAGGAAATGTATTGCATGAGAAAACTAGAAATGGTGGGAGGCATTTTACACTCACCCTCCATGGTCATCAGTGAGTAAGCACTATTGGTATAAACACTGTGATTTATGTAAGTTCCTTCCCTTTTGGGATCCATGTTGGCCGGTTTTCTGCCTGGGATCATTGTTGTCCCGAGGGCCAATATGAAGTCGCCTTGAATTAATGCACGAAGGCGAACCTTCTTCTTGAAGGCTCTATCTATCTTATTCTGATGCCCTTTTAGATTGTGTAGAGCAGAAAGACTATTCTTATTTAGTGCTTCCAATTCCGCCTGACCAATTTCAGCTACCTTATCTGTCACCTTCTAATCATAGACCACTGTGTGTAATGAAGGCGATTGGATCTTGATGGCAAGATGACCTCAACTCTGTAGATTAGGGATTATGGGGTCACCTGGGTGGAATTACGATCCATCGTCCAATACACCCAGATGGTGTTGGGGAGCTTTTTTGGCCACCTATTCTTATTCTGACTAACCATTTTCGGAAAAATAATAGAGAGGGTTTTGTTGAATGCCTTGATCAATCCATTTTTCTACGTCTAATAGTGGGAGGTTTGGTATAAACTGATGTTGTACTTGGCATACAAATTCTTCAACTCAACTTCTTGGTAGTTGGTGTAATTAACATTAAGAATGGCGTGAGGGACTCCAAACTAGTAGATGATATTGGAGCTCAAAATGTCAACGATGGAACGAGACTTGACCCCCTTGACCAGAACTGATTCTTCCCACTTGGAAGGGAAGTCTATAGCAGTCAAGATGAACTGGCACTGGTGAGATGTCACCAGCGGGTATGGTCCAACGACATCAAGTCCCCTATCTGCAAAGGGCCACACGTACTTGGTAGTGTGGAGAGGCTCCGGTGGACGATGTAGAAAGTTGTCATGAATTTGAGACGCATGACACCTCTTGGCAAACTCTATGCTGTCATGGATCATGGAGGGCTGGAAATACCCCATTATCTGGATCTAGTGAGACCGCTTCATCCCAGTCTAATGGGAACCGCATGAATTGGTGTGAACCACCTACATTTCTTAAGAAATATCAACACCCTGGATGCAATGGAGAAGAACACCATCAATCCTGTTCTTATAAAGGATCTTCTCAAGACTGGGACCACTCGTGGGGGTAAAATTCAGTGCACAAAGTCAAATTTTCTCACGCTAAGCCCATTCATCCAGGAGAGAACGATCATGGATATACTTGATAAAGGGGATCTCTTGTTGGGAGTCACTTTATCCACTGCTTATAAGGTACCCATGGGTCTTCAAGTGGATGCTCCAGTGATAATATGGAATATCTGCAAGCCATCGTCATCATCTAGGGTGATAGGAGAAATGACTCTTTAATGTGCCACATTTATAATCAGATCATCTTGCTTGGGTTCAGCAAGTGATGCATCAAGGATATCTACGGAATCTGTTCGACCATTCTATGATTGACGAACTTGAGTATCTTCCGACTGATATGGGAACTAGGCCATTAGCTAGAGACGGAGCTCCAATAATTTTACGAGCTATGGGTTTCTGACAATGTTGTCACCATTGATTTTCTTGATGATTAGTTTGGAATCCCCTTTTACATGCAAATGGGGCACAACGATCTCAAGGTCCTTCTTGATGCCAGTGATAAGGGACAGATACGCTGCCCCATTGTTGGTGTAGCCTTCTGATAATAGGAATGAATAAGGGTGAATGGATTGTGCCAGGGTAAAAAAGCCAATTCCCAGGCCTATCCTATTGTTCCGGGGATCATTTAGCCTCCTTCATCAGAGCTTCGGGAAGCACCATCAATGTGAATCTTCCAACACTTGATGGCATGATCTACTGAGGGGATTGCCTCATTAGGAAAATAAAGATCCAAGGACGGGTCAGCAGGTGCAGGATGGTGTGCAAGGAAGTTTTCCAATTCATGCCCCTTAATAGATTTCATAGTGACATAACTGATGTTGAATTGTAGGAGGATTATTGTCCACTGTTCTTGATGGCTAGTCAACATGGGGTAGTTTAGAATATACTTCAGCGGGTCTACCCGAGACACCAGCTATACCTCATGGTACTGCAAGTAGTGTCACATTTTATGTACTACGAATACTAGTGTGAGGAAGCTCTTTTTGATGGTGGATTATCTTGTCTATGTATCGAGGAGCATGCAACTACGGTAGTAATGAATAATCTCCATCCTCTCATTATTCTTTATGGAAAGATGGGCACCACAAGATCATTCCAGGGTAATCCCATAAAGGACCTACGGATTTCTGGAGACGGGTGGCATCAAGACCGGAGGCTGGAGCAAATACTGCTTGGTTTCATCGAATGAAGGCTGGCACACTTCATACCATTTTTTAGGCAGATCCATTCTTCATCAGTTGAGAAAAGGGTTTACACGTGCTATCCAGATTCACAATTAATCGGTTATCGAGCCTATGTTTCCATAGAATCCTCAATGCTCAAAAATATTTCATGGGGAGGTATCTGATTGTTGGACTTGATCTTCAATGGGTTGATCTCGATGTCCCTATGTTAGACAACAAATCCAATAAATTTACCAGAGGTGACTCTCAAATAACACTTTAGCAGGTTCATCTTTTGGTGGAGATAATGGAGGAAGCGAAACACTTTCTCAAGATCCTTGAGATGGTCAAAACTATGGATGGATTTGACCACCAAATCATCGACATAATATTCCACCAATGTCCCAAGTATTGGCTTAAATATGCGGTTCATGGCACGTTGATAGGTGATTCCAACATTCATCAAGCCAAAGGGCATGACCTACTAAAATAACATACCTTGTGGTGCCCTAAAATTTTTGGACTCCTCATCTTGGGGGACCACCCAGATCTGATAATATCTACTGTACCCGTCCTTGATGTAAAGGGATTGGAACCTAGCCATAGAATCGAACAAAAATTATTTCATAGGAAGGTGAAAATAATCCTTCGGACAATAAAGGTTGATATCACATAAGTCGATGAAGACTCTGATCTATCTATTGTTCTTCCTAACTGGCATAATGTTGGCTAGCCACTTGGGGTACTGAACCTCCTTAATGATGTTGGCCGTGATGAGCTTGTCAAATTCTACCTTGATCATGGAACCATGATAACGGTGCATATTTCTGAGAGACTTCTTGAACCCACGATGATTTACTAGAAGACTAAGGTGGTGGATGGGTACCTAAGGATTAAGTCCTAGTATCTCATTGTAACTCAAGGAAAACACATCAAAATGTTTTTTGATGAATTCTATATACCATTAATTATCATCGAGAGGCATGGTGGAACTAATCAATGTGGGTCTCGGATCTTCCATACTACCGGAGATCACTTGTACCATTTCACCGACTGTGGCAGAGATTCACTCATCAATGGTTGGGGGAGCATCATCCAGGTCCTCATCTTCAATTGTGGAAGATGGATCCCCACTGGGAGGAGCCTCCACTTGGTCGATAGCCCCCCGTGAGAGGCGGCTACTAGGATGGGTGGTAGTGGATAGCATATCAGGAGGTTCGCGTGCTATCGAAACCATAACAATGAAGGTTGTCAATCCGATCCGGTCTAGTCTTCCACCCAAGGTGCCACACTTGATGATATCAAAGAAGTAGTGGAGGATGGGTTTGAGCCGGTTGATTACAGCCTAGAAAATTAGGCATGTATGATGTATCACCAATTCCATGTGATGAACATTTCGATAACTTATGGGAGTATGGGGCTCAGGGATAACCGATGCCTGATTCATTTAAAAATATGATGTGATCTCCGGACGATGCTTGGACCTAAGAATATACTTCCCCCTTTTCTAGAGACAAGAAAAAAATGCCCCATAACGGTGCTTGGGGCCTCTAATCGATTGATTAGGACGACATATGTGTTATCTAGACCTACCCAGGGGTTAGTTGCAACCGCAATGGGTTCAACCTCACTATCCTAAATCAGCATGTGCTTGATCTTTTAATAGTCACCACCCAAATAGCGATCTTGACCAGAGTCCCACTCTACCATTTCGGGTGTTCTTATGGCCCTGGTGATACGATTAGGGGATCAACACATGTAGGTGGTGCCATGTTCTACCCATCTATGAATTGTACGTGGTTTCTTGGGAGACGATAATAAACATGGTGTTGGAAACTAGGCCACTATACTGGGTCATCAAATGGATCTTACCGACCGAGGTATACACTATCAATATTATTCCTAGATTCTTAAATCATAGGGACTCAGGTCATCTTCGGATAACTGAAGCTTTCGTAGTGTCTGTGTCGGGATAAGGTTAAACCCGAAGATGGTGTCAACAAGATAGCAGTGAACCACAATACCGTTAAATTGTAATGTGATGTATAGTGGGTGCATTTGACCTTTTATTAGAGAGCCTTAATCTTCTCCCTAGTACGAAATGATGGTATGAAATTCAGAATTCTCGACTGCTTCAGCATGAAAGGCTTCTATAGCTACTACCTCCGTCTCAAACTAGTGGGGGCTTCGTAAAGCCCCAGTGAAGGCCTCTTGTATATCTGATGAATGGAGAAAGGCCTCGAGGATATAAATCCTCACTGGGATACTGGAAAGGTGATTGAGAACATCATAATTCGGTGCTAGTTTTGAGCTTCTTCTTGTAGGAGGCCATTATGTGACAGGAGGCCTGGTGGGTCCTACTTGCTGGGCCGACATCAGACTGGTGTTGGGCATATCCTACTGCTCACTAGTCAAAGACCACATAATAGTAACCAGATGAGGTCTGGACAACTGAGGATTCCCTATGGTGGGGTGAGGATCATTGACACATGGTCGAGGTGGCTCTGCATGATCCAGTAGCACAAACTATGGAGGAGGGGGGCCCAAAGACACTAGATGAAGAGGCAGTGCGTGTTGAGTTCTATGATAGGCCTTCTATCGGGTCTAGGTGGCATACACGACCTAGTTGGAAGATCCAAATGATGCGCATCGATGACCCATATGTCCATGGATTTCCCGACATTGGTTCTGGCTACTAATGTTGGGGAGGTCTGCCTGGAGCTCCCCGTCCTTAGGAGTCATATACATATTTACCAACTCCACAGTATTATTCAAAGTATACCCATTAATATCAAGTGAAGATTCATCCACTATTGGGAAGATTCTGGGAGAATCCCCATCTTCGGAGGCATAAAGATGCCGAGAGTGTGGTACTATGATGGGATTGGGGGGGTCATGCTACTTTCCCTTATGTCGTCGATGATTGCTCTTCTTGGAAGAGGTCGGCAAAGATTATGATGCATGAGTAGCGGCTGTAGCTTCTGATGGCTCTGGATGATTATGGTGTGCACGAATGATACCATGGTCATTAGAAATAGTTTTTCAATCCATCCAATTGTTATACTTTGGGACTCGCAGTTAGAAACCTGCTGCCACTCGCCCTCGTTGTCGCTGCTACTGTCAGGCCTTACGACGACGCATGCCAGTTATGCTAGGGCCGGGCACAACATGACTATGTTGTCATCAACCTGGTCATGAAGCCAGTCTTTAAACACATAGCACTGCTTCGGGGTGTTCCCCAAGATCTGATGATAGGCGTAGTAGTTGGGGAGATCAGTGAGGTTCGCCTCTTTTGGCCTTCTGCACATAGGAAAATGCACAATCACTTATTCCAAGGATCATAAAAAATAGCCAGGGACTTGATTCTCATTGAATGAGTAGTTCTGGTTTCTTCTTTCTAGAAAGGGGGGAATTGGTGCATGGATTTGACGAGGAGCTAGAGGAGCCTATCAAGGAGCTAGATCCTGGTTTTCCCGCCTAGACGATGGCAGTGCATTTTTTCGGGGCAATTACCAGTTCTGAGGAATCCACTGCGGGGCTGGAGGCTGCACCTGTGGTGGAGGGCCTCTTTGAGGCTGGGGAGGTGGCTACGCCAGAAATAATTCTAGCTATCTGGAGTATCTATTTGGGCCTCCATGGTATGCTTTGCTCTCATCACCCTTCTTGCGGGAATTTTGGGAGGCAACAGACATGTCTAGATGTCCTGTTGCAAGGCTTTTTCCATGCACTGGGTGTTATCGGCGAAGTCTCAAAATCCCCTGGGGTAGTTCTGGGTAATCAGAGAGGGAACCGGTTCTTTATTGACATTTCCTACACACATCGTCAGTAATTTATCCTAATTCAGTGGCATGTCAAGAGAATATGTAAGCGCTTTCCACCAGGAAATAAATTCTGTGACATGCTCATTAGTCAAATTTTCACTTGAAGAGGTCTGTGATGCTTGTGTTCATCATGGTGGATCTGAACAGATAGAGGAATTTCATGCGATGGTCATCCCATCTAGTTACGGATCATATGGGAAGCTAGATATACCAGACTAATGCAGGCCCCTCCAATGTTTGAATAAAACAGTGGAGCCTAGTGTCCTCCACTTGCTCTAATGTCCCTAACATGGGCCCACACCTTGATTTGAAGTGGACCAGGTTAAATGGATTGTCCCTCATCCCATTAATGTGGGAGAATGTGGGATTCCCGAAACCCGGAGGTGTCGTCATATCATCCACCCATGCTGGATATGATTTTCCATCACGTGGGATTGCCACCTATTGTGTTTATAACACCTCTAGGCGGAAAGTGAGTGCCACCATTGGATGATCTGGGTGAGGTTCCCTATCTTGATGGGGATCTCTAACCATGAGCGTGTTGGCAGGATCATTATCATTTTATGCAGGCATAGCGTCTTGTGGAGCGGCTGGCGACACGACACTCTGGGTGGCTAGGGGGAGCATGAGTTGGGTCCCTTGTATTGTCAAGCAATTTAGGAGGGTTTGGAGAGGCATATCGTGCCCTATTTCCATACGTTCTGGCCTCAACCTTGTCTGCAGTGGAAGGCTGGTCAGGGTCCCCTAGAGGTAGCTCACCGAGGAGTTGTTTTTCATACCCCTGTTGCCCTTGCCTAGGATCACTGTAGTCTAGATATCGCTCTAATACACCTTCAACAAATAGGTTATTGACTAACATCTTCTTCTCGGCATGTTGCTCATGCAATGTGGCCTTCTTGGGGTCTTATTTTGTCTTATGCACTGAGAAGGATGGTATGGAGTGCTTTGCACCACCGACGTGCTCTTTACCCTTACAAAAATTCCGGCCGAGTACTAATGCCTCAGTGGGCACTGGGAGACCTAGTAGGTTCCATAAATAGTGATTAACTCTTCTTGATGTGTCCAATAGTGGTGGCAAGCCGTCGGGGGGTATGTCCCCATCATGTAGCTCCAACTAATCCTCCACATCCACTATGTTGGCCATGATGGCATTGACCCTTCCAGGGTGAATATCCCCAATTTCTCCTAGAGAGTCGGCCTGCAACTGGATAAGACTGAAGATGAGGGCAGCACACTACCCCCAGCCACAGATTTGCGCATGGGTGGAATCCTCCTTGAAAATCATGTAGAGTACCTTGAAACTCTGAATGAATTTCTCTTGGAGGACCTTACGATAGCCTGGTGACATGGGGAGTTGGGCCACAGGGAGCACAACCAGATTGGCTAGATGGTATTGCACGCAAATTTCTTCAAGATGCTTATCTCCCAGGATAAACCACTCACTGATGACGAAGGTGAATGTGCATCACCCAGAGGTTTTGGTTGAAACATTCAACCTTCTATAGGGAGATGGATTCTGGCGTGTGAAAATTAAACACTGCCATGGCCCAGAACATCTCATGGAAGTGGTCCACTGTGAGGATGTTCCATAAGCTCCTCAGCTCGAATTATGTGTATGTCCCTTGATATCTCCTTTCATCAACTGGGGGTGGCTGAGGAACTGGTAGTGGTACTGAGTCAGACTGTCGGGACGTCAGGCTGGCCGGTGGAGAGTATGGTGAGCGGGCTTATTGGTAGCAGAATCATAAACTGTCCTCTGAGGAGTGTAGCGACCTGGCCGCAACATCACAACAAGATGGCCCAACCACCGAAGTTCCTGGATCAGAGGCTAGGGCTACTGGTGATAGTCCATGATGCTTCTCACCTGCCATTAGTCCTCAAAATAGCTATCTGTGATATCTTGTTGAGGTAGAGAGTGCTTCTGGTGATTTTCTGACCTTGACCTATGGGGATTCATGATTTTAATCCTCCTTAATATACCAAAAGAGGGAGGTGGGAATCCGATGGACCTCTTATTCTTGGAGTATTTGGATGATGCACCTCATTCATAACCCATCCCTTGACTCGGATGAGTGAGAGGAGGGTTCCCATGTTGAGTCGTACTCTGCTTCAGAATCTAAGAAGCGTACTAGTTGGATCTCTATCCATACCTTCCCAAAATTCTTCTTATGGCGGTGACAAACTTCCTTCCTTCCCCTGTGTGGTGCTTTGGGATATGGATAATTTCGGATACGGGGTCATTCGTATGCACTGGTGCTGAGGTAGTGAGGGTTTCCACTTGAGTAAGATGGGGTGTGAGGAGCACTGAGACATATATCAAAGGTGATAAGGGAATGACTTCCATGGGTAGTTCTATAGTAGGCCAGACCTCATCTAGAATTAGGAGGAGCAAGGGGAGGAGTATGATGAGGCCCATAGTACTTGTCTTGAGGAACATGCGTAGGACTTCCATGTTGGGTGCTAGTGAGTCATGTTTGGGCTTCTCCCTTCTGGTTTTGGAGGCATGGAGGGCCTTCTCTATCTATTAAGAGGACACCGGGAGGATCTCCACGTTGATAATAGACCAGATATTCAATGTACCTACATTGGTGGGGGGCAGGAGTAATGTCTCCACACCCAGTGTAATGGGATGGGAGAGACATCTTTACTAAGTTTCAACACCATAGGGAAGACCCTAATATGGATTGGGGGTGGAACAGGGTGGACCACCATGTCAAGCTTCGAAGTGGGGATGACCCATATTCTCCATGGTAGTGGTATAAGGATGACCTCTATTCTGTCTGGCATCCGTGTGGGTTAGTTTGCGGCACCCACTGCTTGTGCCGGTGACCAAGAGAGTCAATCCAACCTGCCTATGGGTTGTTGGGGCCTCAATCCAAGTTGGACCATTATGTTCCCCAGATCATTGTATTCAAGGAACTAATGATATGCATCGAGGGTGGCTCAGGACACAGTAGCTGCTAATGCTGACGCCCCTTGGCTGGCCTCCTCTGCTTGCACCCGATGATGGCGTCAAATCAGACGAATCGGAGCCGGTGGTGCATGTACGTGGCTTACATTCTCCTCATCCAGCAAGACCAGGTGGCAACACTGATGCAACTAGGTGGGAGCCCTCGCTAGGATCCTTTAGAAAGGGACTCTGACAGGGCTGGGTAAGACATCACCTACCTCATCACCATAAGGAAATGATTAGTCAAAGCATTCTGGGGAGAGGATCTCGAAACAGTTATATGTGGGCATAGGGAGAGGCATCTCCCTGTGTGGCCTTCAAGGGAAACATTGGTGACAAGGCGCAGAAGACTCCAGATCTATGTGGTCCATAACATGAGTCAGGATTAGGCCCCCCTCCTCGTAACAACGTATTATAAAAGTTATCACCCTTCATTGGATGACCTCAGACATGGAGATTGGTCATGGGAAACTCATGGTTATGGGTGTAGAGGCCATCATGGAAGAGATGAAAATGCGTGAGACTACCATGTTAGAACTATCCCTAACCCTGTGCTGGTGTGTAGGTGGTGATCACGTTCTGGGAGCAACAACATGATTCCTTGAAATCAGGTAGATTAACTCATCAGTGCTGAATGAAAAAAATAATTGATGTCCAATTCCCCAGTGACATTCCATCTTACATGACCATTAAGAGGGATCCATGATGACAACATCGAAGAACGAGATGTCAAACATTCTACTACCCCATATTCTGGCGAGATTCTCACCAGGTCCACTACTTGCCTGGTGGGACCCGGTGCTAGAAAATTGGATTCGGTGACATGCTAATCCATTGATGCCTCAAGTGCTACTAATCTCCATATTGAGGAGAAGAATATTCACATTGGGTTCACCATTTTTATTTCACATGATTTTGTCAGGGTGAGAAAGTCTGTCTCATTTGGGGGGATGGCAGGGATGTATATTTCCCTACCTTCCCACTCTCCAATGGTTAGAGAAATCTGCTCCTTGTTTAGGTATGTCTGCTCCATGATCTAAATGGAATGATGAGATGTTAGTTCATCCTTCCTTGGATTCCTCCTCAGAACTGGTCACATAGTTCAGGTCTCCTTTATAGATTTAAGATGTTATTCATGAAACTCATACTAACACTATATCTTCATGGACACCAATTAATTACACTGCTCCTATAAGGACATTCCATGGGATCTGGTCAGGGAAGAAACCATCAGTCAGAGGAGTAGTTACGTTTGACATCACAGGTGTGTCTGTTGGCTGGGACACTGGCTCATCCGGGATTCTACCCCTTGTTATAGGGATTTTATAGGGACCAAATCATGAGGATTCCCACATATAATATGAGTAATTATATGCCATATTCATGTTTCAGAGGTTTTTTTCATTTTCCCTTATTAAACATAGGGTATGCACAGTCCTCCAAATGGTGTGGGTTTCCTTGGCGATGTGGTTCGATACCCCCAGCAGTTCCTTTCCCTGGGGAATGCTAGTGTATGTGGTGGTGGAGTTCCAGATTGATCGAATAATGGTGTTCCAGAACACTAGTGGTACCATTAGGGAGGCTGAACATGAGATCATCGATGTGGGGTCCGATGAAGAGGATCTGTCAGAGAACCCATGTCCCACCATGCCTTATCAAACACCAAATGTGGACCAAGCTAATGTGTTCCTAGGGGAATTGCCTTCCTATCAGCCTACCATTCTTGTCGTCTGGGACGAAATGACCTTTGATGAAGAGGACCACAAAATAGTCAACTACTGAACATGGAAAATGATTAATCTCTTCATCGATGACACCCCCCGGGAACTGTGCGTGATGATATGGATAAATATCGCACGTGGCTTCTTGAGCTGTGTTCCAGGGTGTAGATGCCTAACATACCCACAGGCTCTTCTGACATCTTATGGTAGAGAAGATTCGGGAGTATGAATGTGGATTTGGAGTGACCTAGCAGTAGAGGAAGGCAATGAACATTAAAAGGCTCTTGGAGGCTAAAATGAGCTCAAGAGGCTGTAGAGTCAGGAAGACGATCACTCATTATCCGTCAATGCACAATCTGATCTAGTAGTGTGACTGAAGGCCCCGCTGGCAGAGTCTGAGGAGTGTCTGGAGCGATGCTCCAGAGAAATGGACATCATCTAGAAAGGTGTGGACTGGGACATGGTTGCAGCAGATGAGATGCACCCGATCACTGTCGAGGAAGAGTGGGAGCTGAACAGGCAGCAACAATCCCAAGACACCATAAGCCAGACGGTGGATGAGCTGCAACGCTCTTTTGATGGGATCAACCCATCCATGGGAGGGGTCGATCCTAGGGTGTTGTAGTGCCTACAACCATTTTAATTCACATTCATTCTATGATTATTTTATGCCAACTTCATTCATGAGTTCCATTATTTTTGTTGGTTAATTACATTTCGATGACATTCATGGAGCGTCCAGCAGTCAATCCCTAAGCTCACATGGGTCGGGCCTAATGTTTGAATTAATGGATGACCACCTTATTATTACATTCAAATCTGGGAGTGTAGATCAACTTTTAGGCATCTTGGGGCATTAACAACCAATCAGGATTTCCGAGAAGAGAAGGGAGAGGCCCAATCAGAGGGAGATAACCTCATAATAATATGTGTGTCATGTTCCGAATGAGCTCTAGTGCCTGAGTGTGGTATAACCATGGGCATTATAAGTCAATCCGAACATAAGGGAATGGAAAGAGTGAATTACAATACCCCAAATTTCAAACACTGTGGGTATGGTGAAACAATAAAAGATAATTGTTGACTGTGTTTGAACCACAACATCTAAATTATGTTAGGCTGAAATGGGGATGAATGATAGGGGCCAACCACTAACCATGTACGAAAAATGTGGCCTAACTCGGAATTTCATAAATTATCCTTTCATATCATTGGCCCGGGATAGTAGGAGAGCCATAGGCTGAGCATCCATAATGATAGGGTGTTCCTTTCGATGTGAGAGAGGAAGAGGACCTGAATAAAGGGCACACAAGGCAGAGAATATGGAGTGGAGGTTTGTTCGAACAATGTATGACACTCTTGTAATTACATCACCATGGTGAAAGCTTGTTAGGTGGACTCATCGATTTGATCATGGATTTTTTCTACTATTAGGCAGGATTTCTCAAGCGAGGAAATTGTGGCATCCCAATGTTACCGTGGGGAATCCCAAACATGTTTAGGGTAGGACTTTGGTCACATGGTTCCCCCAAAAAGGTTTCAGGCAAAGGGGTGAAAATGAGGAGGAACATGACTTATCATTCATGTGGATAGACCCAATGAGAAATGCGTGGGCATCTCTATGTATCCCAAGAGGTGGAGAATCAAGCTAAACATAGTTATAAAAGGTGTCACGGTAAGGTACCAGTTCTCGGGATAAAAGGGGTTTGCGGGTCTGGCCCTTGCACCTAAAGACACAACATTTGATAAGACTTGTTTGTCCTTTAGGGTGAAGGTAGGTGTTTTTTGTGAGGCTATGGGCCTAGAATATTGAATCCAATCATCACAACATGAATCAAGCCGAACAAAGGCATTGGCGAATGGTATGCTGTTTGACCAATTCCAAACATGATGTCCCTTGAGAAAAGGAACCACAATGTAGAACCATTTTTGTCATGCTTCTAGGACGATACTATTAATGTTTAGGGTCATGTGATGGGACCAGCCATGAATATTAACATTGTGCAGCATAGACATAGTATAGATGAGGCTAAAGGGGGAATTTTCATTTTCTAATAAAGCATACCCGACATGAATGAGGATGAGGTCCACCCCAAACCGTGCGCAATTCTGAGAAAGAATCCTTGTTCCAAGGGGCCAAAGAGAGGTAATATGGTAAGAATTAGGAGATAAAAGGTCTAAATAATGCTGGACCCAAAGAAGAGATGCACAGTGTTCCTAACTATCCCATGAAGATGTGAATAAATCTCTACGTAGTTCTCACAAATAGGCAATATGAAAAGATCCAGGTTTAAGGCCTTATAACATGGACCATGGAAAAGTGGGACTATTCCAAGTAAGTGAGGTCCTTAACTCGATCCCTAAGCCTACGTGAGTCAAACATGGTGTAGGACACAAGGGTGGGTAAGGTATTTTCATTATGTGGAATACATGGAAAATGGAAATCAGCATAATGCCCCAAATGATTTCCTATTCGTGGCATTATCCACCTTACGTGCGGATGTGCCCTGAGGAATGGTATTAAGTGTTTCGAAATTCTACTTGGACATGACGAAGTGGACAAGGGTGTGAATAATGTAACCAATATTTTGGGCTTAATGGGGTATGAATGACAATTAAGGATAACTATTGACAGTGTTCCAAACACAGTATCCATATCATGTAACATGAAGTGGGAAAAATAAACAAGCATTGACCGCTGATGGTATTCTCAATGTGGGACATGCATCAAATCATTTCAAAAAACCCTCGAGTATTTTGTCCCTTAATGGTAGGAGGGACCTTGGGCTCATCATCCATGCCATCTGGGGGTCCTTTCTGGGGTGAAAGGTGATGGAATCCTTAATGAAAGGGGAACATGAAGCATGAAAAATTGGGCGAAAGCGTGTCTGGGAAAAATCCGACACTCTAGGTGCTAAACCAATATACTCCCAGACACATTGGTGAGTCACCAAAGAGGGTCAGGGGGGCCAAGTAGAGAGTGGCCAATTTAAAAAGGATGATTATGGAACAAGGGGATGGGTAACTCTCCGGATAATGAGATTCATGGAATGGTCATTACAACACCTGACGTGAGTGAGAACATAATTCCATACCACACCATTTATTCCTCTCTCTGGGGTAATGTTGGCCAAGGGGCCAAGATGAGGCTGGACACGAAGTTCAAACGTTCGGGTGGTCCTATGTATCCCATGAGGATAGGAATCAAGACACACGTAGTTATGGAAATGACACAAATAGGGGTAAGAATCACGTAAGAGTGGGTGTACGTCACGACGAGTAACCCGACGTGAATGAAGACAAAATCCCATACCAAACCATAAAAACCCTATCTCTAAGAAAAGTCAGGCCAAGGGGCCAAGACGACATAGTGGGTTCTAAGGGATGAAGCTAGACTTGATTATTACTCATTCGGGCAGTCCTATGTATCCCATGAGGATGGGAATCAGGCCACACATAGTTATAAATGATGGTAATGTGCAGTTTACCACCACGAAACAAGGACGCAAATGTGTAAGACACCCCAAACAAGGGAGGTGTACAACACAACGAGTAACCCGACATGAATGAGGACATGGTCCCATACCACACCGTATAATCCTGAATTAAGGCTGGGGCCAGTGGCCCAAGACTAGGCCATAGATAAAATGATGGGTCCGGATTGCAGTTTAATGTCTTACAAAAAGAACAATAGTGATACTAGTTTACGGTCATAGAGCTCAAACTGTGGAGGACAGCTATTGACCATATTCGCAACACAGCATCCATCATTGCGTGACCGGAGATCGGGGTAAACAATTGGGCATCGAACGCTAACCTCATTCTCAATATGTGACTGGTATCGATTTTCCCCTTAAAACCCATGAGGCCGTTGGTTCCTAATGGTTGGAGGACCCTTAGGCCCAGAATCCATGCCATTCGAGGGTCCCTATGGACGCAGAAGAACAATAACCCATATGATGGGTGCTGCGAAGTATGGAAGGGAATGTGTTTGAAGATGGGGTGTAAATAAAGAAAGGATGTCTCCTAGTAATGTGTGTGGCATGGAAATATATCCCATAATGAATAAGGATGTGAGTCCCTACCACACCACATAATCCCAAAGAAGAACTTGAGCTGAGAGGTTGAAAGGATCGGGGAACCTAAGACTAAGGGTCCCAACCAACGGTTGTCATATGAGCTCTTATGTGGGTGTTGACTCATCATAGCTCCTATGCCCATGTGAGCAATGCTCGGTATGGGAAACAAGGATCAGGAGTTGGGTCTCCCCATTATATGAGGGTCAGATAGTTGGCATCACCCAAAGGAAACCGCGACTTGATGGAAAGCTAGGCATAATGAACAATTACACTCAATAATTGGTACATACGGGGTGGAGATAATAAAAAATGAGAGTTGTGGACCATGTTTTAAACACGACGTCCATATCTTGTGACCTAGAATGGAAAAAAATGATCATCGACCGCTGACCGTATTCGTGACCAAGGACTTGTACCAATTCATTGCTCGGAACCCTCGATGACCTTGGCTCGTATTGGAAGGAGGGCCCTTGGGCAGAGAATCCAGGCCATCTGGGGGTCCTTTCAGGTGTGAATGGTGATGGAGTCCCAAATATGGATCATGCGTGAGGCCAAAGTGTGCACGTGCATTTAAATGTCCAATATGACAGTGATAGAGGTGGAAGTCTCTGGGGAATTGGGAACATGTAGGGATTATGATGAACCAATGTGAATTGAGGCCAGAGCCTATACCACACCATATCTATTGACCTGAGGGAATATTATAGTGTTTTGTTCAAGGACAATAGAAAAAATTTCTGGGCGTTCCTACATATTCCATGAGTATTGGAATCATTCCACATGTTGTTCTAGAAGTCCATGCAGTTTAACTTCATGGGGTGAGAACGTGGGGGAATATAAGAATGAGGATAGAGCACCCCTTGTGATTATTGTAATTATGACGTGGGCAGGGCCAAGGAGGCCTGCAATACACCATGAATGGATCCTTTAAGAGATATATACTCAAGGGGGAATAGTTCTAAGAATGTTGTGTAGTTTAACATCTTGCATCCCAGACAATGGAGTGTTTATGGCCACGTGGGACCCAACAGCTTTGGGTCATGCCGGACCTAGCAGTTTAGGGTAATGCAGGACTAGTTATAGTTTAAGGTCGTGTGGGACCGACTGGCTCAGGAAATGTATTGCATGAGAAAACTAGAAATGGTGGGAGGCATTTTACACTCACCCTCCATGGTCATCAGTGAGTAAGCACTATTGGTATAAACACTGTGATTTATGTAAGTTCCTTCCCTTTTGGGATCCATGTTGGCCGGTTTTCTGCCTGGGATCATTGTTGTCCCGAGGGCCAATATGAAGTCGCCTTGAATTAATGCACGAAGGCGAACCTTCTTCTTGAAGGCTCTATCTATCTTATTCTGATGCCCTTTTAGATTGTGTAGAGCAGAAAGACTATTCTTATTTAGTGCTTCCAATTCCGCCTGACCAATTTCAGCTACCTTATCTGTCACCTTCTAATCATAGACCACTGTGTGTAATGAAGGCGATTGGATCTTGATGGCAAGATGACCTCAACTCTGTAGATTAGGGATTATGGGGTCACCTGGGTGGAATTACGATCCATCGTCCAATACACCCAGATGGTGTTGGGGAGCTTTTTTGGCCACCTATTCTTATTCTGACTAACCATTTTCGGAAAAATAATAGAGAGGGTTTTGTTGAATGCCTTGATCAATCCATTTTCCTACGTCTAATAGTGGGAGGTTTGGTATAAACTGATGTTGTACTTGGCATACAAATTCTTCAACTCAACTTCTTGGTAGTTGGTGTAATTAACATTAAGAATGGCGTGAGGGACTCCAAACTAGTAGATGATATTGGAGCTCAAAATGTCAACGATGGAACGAGACTTGACCCCCTTGACCAGAACTGATTCTTCCCACTTGGAAGGGAAGTCTATAGCAGTCAAGATGAACTGGCACTGGTGAGATGTCACCAGCGGGTATGGTCCAACGACATCAAGTCCCCTATCTGCAAAGGGCCACACGTACTTGGTAGTGTGGAGAGGCTCCGGTGGACGATGTAGAAAGTTGTCATGAATTTGAGACGCATGACACCTCTTGGCAAACTCTATGCTGTCATGGATCATGGAGGGCTGGAAATACCCCATTATCTGGATCTAGTGAGACCGCTTCATCCCAGTCTAATGGGAACCGCATGAATTGGTGTGAACCACCTACATTTCTTAAGAAATATCAACACCCTGGATGCAATGGAGAAGAACACCATCAATCCTGTTCTTATAAAGGATCTTCTCAAGACTGGGACCACTCGTGGGGGTAAAATTCAGTGCACAAAGTCAAATTTTCTCACGCTAAGCCCATTCATCCAGGAGAGAACGATCATGGATATACTTGATAAAGGGGATCTCTTGTTGGGAGTCACTTTATCCACTGCTTATAAGGTACCCATGGGTCTTCAAGTGGATGCTCCAGTGATAATATGGAATATCTGCAAGCCATCGTCATCATCTAGGGTGATAGGAGAAATGACTCTTTAATGTGCCACATTTATAATCAGATCATCTTGCTTGGGTTCAGCAAGTGATGCATCAAGGATATCTACGGAATCTGTTCGACCATTCTATGATTGACGAACTTGAGTATCTTCCGACTGATATGGGAACTAGGCCATTAGCTAGAGACGGAGCTCCAATAATTTTACGAGCTATGGGTTTCTGACAATGTTGTCACCATTGATTTTCTTGATGATTAGTTTGGAATCCCCTTTTACATGCAAATGGGGCACAACGATCTCAAGGTCCTTCTTGATGCCAGTGATAAGGGACAGATACGCTGCCCCATTGTTGGTGTAGCCTTCTGATAATAGGAATGAATAAGGGTGAATGGATTGTGCCAGGGTAAAAAAGCCAATTCCCAGGCCTATCCTATTGTTCCGGGGATCATTTAGCCTCCTTCATCAGAGCTTCGGGAAGCACCATCAATGTGAATCTTCCAACACTTGATGGCATGATCTACTGAGGGGATTGCCTCATTAGGAAAATAAAGATCCAAGGACGGGTCAGCAGGTGCAGGATGGTGTGCAAGGAAGTTTTCCAATTCATGCCCCTTAATAGATTTCATAGTGACATAACTGATGTTGAATTGTAGGAGGATTATTGTCCACTGTTCTTGATGGCTAGTCAACATGGGGTAGTTTAGAATATACTTCAGCGGGTCTACCCGAGACACCAGCTATACCTCATGGTACTGCAAGTAGTGTCACATTTTATGTACTACGAATACTAGTGTGAGGAAGCTCTTTTTGATGGTGGATTATCTTGTCTATGTATCGAGGAGCATGCAACTACGGTAGTAATGAATAATCTCCATCCTCTCATTATTCTTTATGGAAAGATGGGCACCACAAGATCATTCCAGGGTAATCCCATAAAGGACCTACGGATTTCTGGAGACGGGTGGCATCAAGACCGGAGGCTGGAGCAAATACTGCTTGGTTTCATCGAATGAAGGCTGGCACACTTCATACCATTTTTTAGGCAGATCCATTCTTCATCAGTTGAGAAAAGGGTTTACACGTGCTATCCAGATTCACAATTAATCGGTTATCGAGCCTATGTTTCCATAGAATCCTCAATGCTCAAAAATATTTCATGGGGAGGTATCTGATTGTTGGACTTGATCTTCAATGGGTTGATCTCGATGTCCCTATGTTAGACAACAAATCCAATAAATTTACCAGAGGTGACTCTCAAATAACACTTTAGCAGGTTCATCTTTTGGTGGAGATAATGGAGGAAGCGAAACACTTTCTCAAGATCCTTGAGATGGTCAAAACTATGGATGGATTTGACCACCAAATCATCGACATAATATTCCACCAATGTCCCAAGTATTGGCTTAAATATGCGGTTCATGGCACGTTGATAGGTGATTCCAACATTCATCAAGCCAAAGGGCATGACCTACTAAAATAACATACCTTGTGGTGCCCTAAAATTTTTGGACTCCTCATCTTGGGGGACCACCCAGATCTGATAATATCTACTGTACCCGTCCTTGATGTAAAGGGATTGGAACCTAGCCATAGAATCGAACAAAAATTATTTCATAGGAAGGTGAAAATAATCCTTCGGACAATAAAGGTTGATATCACATAAGTCGATGAAGACTCTGATCTATCTATTGTTCTTCCTAACTGGCATAATGTTGGCTAGCCACTTGGGGTACTGAACCTCCTTAATGATGTTGGCCGTGATGAGCTTGTCAAATTCTACCTTGATCATGGAACCATGATAACGGTGCATATTTCTGAGAGACTTCTTGAACCCACGATGATTTACTAGAAGACTGAGGTGGTGGATGGGTACCTAAGGATTAAGTCCTAGTATCTCATTGTAACTCAAGGAAAACACATCAAAATGTTTTTTGATGAATTCTATATACCATTAATTCTCATCGAGAGGCATGGTGGAACTAATCAATGTGGGTCTCGGATCTTCCATACTACCGGAGATCACTTGTACCATTTCACCGACTGTGGCAGAGATTCACTCATCAATGGTTGGGGGAGCATCATCCAGGTCCTCATCTTCAATTGTGGAAGATGGATCCCCACTGGGAGGAGCCTCCACTTGGTCGATAGCCCCCCGTGAGAGGCGGCTACTAGGATGGGTGGTAGTGGATAGCATATCATGAGGTTCGCGTGCTATCGAAACCATAACAATGAAGGTTGTCAATCCGATCCGGTCTAGTCTTCCACCCAAGGTGCCACACTTGATGATATCAAAGAAGTAGTGGAGGATGGGTTTGAGCCGGTTGATTACAGCCTAGAAAATTAGGCATGTATGATGTATCACCAATTCCATGTGATGAACATTTCGATAACTTATGGGAGTATGGGGCTCAGGGATAACCGATGCCTGATTCATTTAAAAATATGATGTGATCTCCGGACGATGCTTGGACCTAAGAATATACTTCCCCCTTTTCTAGAGACAAGAAAAAAATGCCCCATAACGGTGCTTGGGGCCTCTAATCGATTGATTAGGACGACATATGTGTTATCTAGACCTACCCAGGGGTTAGTTGCAACCGCAATGGGTTCAACCTCACTATCCTAAATTAGCATGTGCTTGATCTTTTAATAGTCACCACCCAAATAGCGATCTTGACCAGAGTCCCACTCTACCATTTCGGGTGTTCTTATGGCCCTGGTGATACGATTAGGGGATCAACACATGTAGGTGGTGCCATGTTCTACCCATCTATGAATTGTACGTGGTTTCTTGGGAGACGATAATAAACATGGTGTTGGAAACTAGGCCACTATACTGGGTCATCAAATGGATCTTACCGACCGAGGTATACACTATCAATATTATTCCTAGATTCTTAAATCATAGGGACTCAGGTCATCTTCGGATAACTGAAGCTTTCGTAGTGTCTGTGTCGGGATAAGGTTAAACCCGAAGATGGTGTCAACAAGATAGCAGTGAACCACAATACCGTTAAATTGTAATGTGATGTATAGTGGGTGCATTTGACCTTTTATTAGAGAGCCTTAATCTTCTCCCTAGTACGAAATGATGGTATGAAATTCAGAATTCTCGACTGCTTCAGCATGAAAGGCTTCTATAGCTACTACCTCCGTCTCAAACTAGTGGGGGCTTCGTAAAGCCCCAGTGAAGGCCTCTTGCATATCTGATGAATGGAGAAGGGCCTCGAGGATATAAATCCTCACTGGGATACTGGAAAGGTGATTGAGAACATCATAATTCGGTGCTAGTTTTGAGCTTCTTCTTGTAGGAGGCCATTATGTGACAGGAGGCCTGGTGGGTCCTACTTGCTGGGCCGACATCAGACTGGTGTTGGGCATATCCTACTGCTCACTAGTCAAAGACCACATAATAGTAACCAGATGAGGTCTGGACAACTGAGGATTCCCTATGGTGGGGTGAGGATCATTGACACATGGTCGAGGTGGCTCTGCATGATCCAGTAGCACAAACTATGGAGGAGGGGGGCCCAAAGACACTAGATGAAGAGGCAGTGCGTGTTGAGTTCTATGATAGGCCTTCTATCGGGTCTAGGTGGCATACACGACCTAGTTGGAAGATCCAAATGATGCGCATCGATGACCCATATGTCCATGGATTTCCCGACATTGGTTCTGGCTACTAATGTTGGGGAGGTCTGCCTGGAGCTCCCCGTCCTTAGGAGTCATATACATATTTACCAACTCCACAGTATTATTCAAAGTATACCCATTAATATCAAGTGAAGATTCATCCACTATTGGGAAGATTCTGGGAGAATCCCCATCTTCGGAGGCATAAAGATGCCGAGAGTGTGGTACTATGATGGGATTGGGGGGGTCATGCTACTTTCCCTTATGTCGTCGATGATTGCTCTTCTTGGAAGAGGTCGGCAAAGATTATGATGCATGAGTAGCGGCTGTAGCTTCTGATGGCTCTGGATGATTATGGTGTGCACGAATGATACCATGGTCATTAGAAATAGTTTTTCAATCCATCCAATTGTTATACTTTGGGACTCGCAGTTAGAAACCTACTGCCACTCGCCCTCGTTGTCGCTGCTACTGTCAGGCCTTACGACGACGCATGCCAGTTATGCTAGGGCCGGGCACAACATGACTATGTTGTCATCAACCTGGTCATGAAGCCAGTCTTTAAACACATAGCACTGCTTCGGGGTGTTCCCCAAGATCTGATGATAGGCGTAGTAGTTGGGGAGATCAGTGAGGTTCGCCTCTTTTGGCCTTCTGCACATAGGAAAATGCACAATCACTTATTCCAAGGATCATAAAAAATAGCCAGGGACTTGATTCTCATTGAATGAGTAGTTCTGGTTTCTTCTTTCTAGAAAGGGGGGAATTGGTGCATGGATTTGACGAGGAGCTAGAGGAGCCTATCAAGGAGCTAGATCCTGGTTTTCCCGCCTAGACGATGGCAGTGCATTTTTTCGGGGCAATTACCAGTTCTGAGGAATCCACTGCGGGGCTGGAGGCTGCACCTGTGGTGGAGGGCCTCTTTGAGGCTGGGGAGGTGGCTACGCCAGAAATAATTCTAGCTATCTGGATTATCTATTTGGGCCTCCATGGTATGCTTTGCTCTCATCACCCTTCTTGCGGGAATTTTGGGAGGCAACAGACATGTCTAGATGTCCTGTTGCAAGGCTTTTTCCATGCACTGGTTGTTATCGGCGAAGTCTCAAAATCCCCTGGGGTAGTTCTGGGTAATCAGAGAGGGAACCGGTTCTTTATTGACATTTCCTACACACATCGTCAGTAATTTATCCTAATTCAGTGGCATGTCAAGAGAATATGTAAGCGCTTTCCACCAGGAAATAAATTCTGTGACATGCTCATTAGTCAAATTTTCACTTGAAGAGGTCTGTGATGCTTGTGTTCATCATGGTGGATCTGAACAGATAGAGGAATTTCATGCGATGGTCATCCCATCTAGTTACGGATCATATGGGAAGCTAGATATACCAGACTAATGCAGGCCCCTCCAATGTTTGAATAAAACAGTGGAGCCTAGTGTCCTCCACTTGCTCTAATGTCCCTAACATGGGCCCACACCTTGATTTGAAGTGGACCAGGTTAAATGGATTGTCCCTCATCCCATTAATGTGGGAGAATGTGGGATTCCCGAAACCCGGAGGTGTCGTCATATCATCCACCCATGCTGGATATGATTTTCCATCACGTGGGATTGCCACCTATTGTGTTTATAACACCTCTAGGCGGAAAGTGAGTGCCACCATTGGATGATCTGGGTGAGGTTCCCTATCTTGATGGGGATCTCTAACCATGAGCGTGTTGGCAGGATCATTATCATTTTATGCAGGCATAGCGTCTTGTGGAGCGGCTGGCGACACGACACTCTGGGTGGCTAGGGGGAGCATGAGTTGGGTCCCTTGTATTGTCAAGCAATTTAGGAGGGTTTGGAGAGGCATATCGTGCCCTATTTCCATACGTTCTGGCCTCAACCTTGTCTGCAGTGGAAGGCTGGTCAGGGTCCCCTAGAGGTAGCTCACCGAGGAGTTGTTTTTCATACCCCTGTTGCCCTTGCCTAGGATCACTGTAGTCTAGATATCGCTCTAATACACCTTCAACAAATAGGTTATTGACTAACATCTTCTTCTCGGCATGTTGCTCATGCAATGTGGCCTTCTTGGGGTCTTATTTTGTCTTATGCACTGAGAAGGATGGTATGGAGTGCTTTGCACCACCGACGTGCTCTTTACCCTTACAAAAATTCCGGCCGAGTACTAATGCCTCAGTGGGCACTGGGAGACCTAGTAGGTTCCATAAATAGTGATTAACTCTTCTTGATGTGTCCAATAGTGGTGGCAAGCCGTCGGGGGGTATGTCCCCATCATGTAGCTCCAACTAATCCTCCACATCCACTATGTTGGCCATGATGGCATTGACCCTTCCAGGGTGAATATCCCCAATTTCTCCTAGAGAGTCGGCCTGCAACTGGATAAGACTGAAGATGAGGGCAGCACACTACCCCCAGCCACAGATTTGCGCATGGGTGGAATCCTCCTTGAAAATCATGTAGAGTACCTTGAAACTCTGAATGAATTTCTCTTGGAGGACCTTACGATAGCCTGGTGACATGGGGAGTTGGGCCACAGGGAGCACAACCAGATTGGCTAGATGGTATTGCACGCAAATTTCTTCAAGATGCTTATCTCCCAGGATAAACCACTCACTGATGACGAAGGTGAATGTGCATCACCCAGAGGTTTTGGTTGAAACATTCAACCTTCTATAGGGAGATGGATTCTGGCGTGTGAAAATTAAACACTGCCATGGCCCAGAACATCTCATGGAAGTGGTCCACTGTGAGGATGTTCCATAAGATCCTCAGCTCGAATTATGTGTATGTCCCTTGATATCTCCTTTCATTAACTGGGGGTGGCTGAGGAACTGGTAGTGGTACTGAGTCAGACTGTCGGGACGTCAGGCTGGCCGGTGGAGAGTATGGTGAGCGGGCTTATTGGTAGCAGAATCATAAACTGTCCTCTGAGGAGTGTAGCGACCTGGCCGCAACATCACAACAAGATGGCCCAACCACCGAAGTTCCTGGATCAGAGGCTAGGGCTACTGGTGATAGTCCATGATGCTTCTCACCCGCCATTAGTCCTCAAAATAGCTATCTGTGATATCTTGTTGAGGTAGAGAGTGCTTCTGGTGATTTTCTGACCTTGACCTATGGGGATTCATGATTTTAATCCTCCTTAATATACCAAAAGAGGGAGGTGGGAATCCGATGGACCTCTTATTCTTGGAGTATTTGGATGATGCACCTCATTCATAACCCATCCCTTGACTCGGATGAGTGAGAGGAGGGTTCCCATGTTGAGTCGTACTCTGCTTCAGAATCTAAGAAGCGTACTAGTTGGATCTCTATCCATACCTTCCCAAAATTCTTCTTATGGCGGTGACAAACTTCCTTCCTTCCCCTGTGTGGTGCTTTGGGATATGGATAATTTCGGATACGGGGTCATTCGTATGCACTGGTGCTGAGGTAGTGAGGGTTTCCACTTGAGTAAGATGGGGTGTGAGGAGCACTGAGACATATATCAAAGGTGATAAGGGAATGACTTCCATGGGTAGTTCTATAGTAGGCCAGACCTCATCTAGAATTAGGAGGAGCAAGGGGAGGAGTATGATGAGGCCCATAGTACTTGTCTTGAGGAACATGCGTAGGACTTCCATGTTGGGTGCTAGTGAGTCATGTTTGGGCTTCTCCCTTCTGGTTTTGGAGGCATGGAGGGCCTTCTCTGTCTATTAAGAGGACACCGGGAGGATCTCCACGTTGATAATAGACCAGATATTCAATGTACCTACATTGGTGGGGGGCAGGAGTAATGTCTCCACACCCAGTGTAATGGGATGGGAGAGACATCTTTACTAAGTTTCAACACCATAGGGAAGACCCTAATTTGGATTGGGGGTGGAACAGGGTGGACCACCATGTCAAGCTTCGAAGTGGGGATGACCCATATTCTCCATGGTAGTGGTATAAGGATGACCTCTATTCTGTCTGGCATCCGTGCGGGTTAGTTTGCGGCACCCACTGCTTGTGCCGGTGACCAAGAGAGTCAATCCAACCTGCCTATGGGTTGTTGGGGCCTCAATCCAAGTTGGACCATTATGTTCCCCATATCATTGTATTCAAGGAACTAATGATATGCATCGAGGGTGGCTCAGGACACAGTAGCTGCTAATGCTGACGCCCCTTGGCTGGCCTCCTCTGCTTGCACCCGATGATGGCGTCAGATCAGACGAATCGGAGCCGGTGGTGCATGTACGTGGCTTACATTCTCCTCATCCAGCAAGACCAGGTGGCAACACTGATGCAACTAGGTGGGAGCCCTCGCTAGGATCCTTTAGAAAGGGACTCTGACAGGGCTGGGTAAGACATCACCTACCTCATCACCATAAGGAAATGATTAGTCAAAGCATTCTGGGGAGAGGATCTCGAAACAGTTATATGTGGGCATAGGGAGAGGCATCTCCCTGTGTGGCCTTCAAGGGAAACATTGGTGACAAGGCGCAGAAGACTCCAGATCTATGTGGTCCATAACATGAGTCAGGATTAGGCCCCCCTCCTCGTAACAACGTATTATAAAAGTTATCACCCTTCATTGGATGACCTCAGACATGGAGATTGGTCATGGGAACCTCATGGTTATGGGTGTAGAGGCCATCATGGAAGAGATGAAAATGCGTGAGACTACCATGTTAGAACTATCCCTAACCCTGTGCTGGTGTGTAGGTGGTGATCACGTTCTGGGAGCAACAACATGATTCCTTGAAATCAGGTAGATTAACTCATCAGTGCTGAATGAAAAAAATAATTGATGTCCAATTCCCCAGTGACATTCCATCTTACATGACCATTAAGAGGGATCCATGATGACAACATCGAAGAACGAGATGTCAAACATTCTACTACCCCATATTCTGGCGAGATTCACACCAGGTCCACTACTTGCCTGGTGGGACCCGGTGCTAGAAAATTGGATTCGGTGACATGCTAATCCATTGATGCCTCAAGTGCTACTAATCTCCATATTGAGGAGAAGAATATTCACATTGGGTTCACCATTTTTATTTCACATGATTTTGTCAGGGTGAGAAAGTCTGTCTCATTTGGGGGGATGGCAGGGATGTATATTTCCCTACCTTCCCACTCTCCAATGGTTAGAGAAATCTGCTCCTTGTTTAGGTATGTCTGCTCCATGATCTAAATGGAATGATGAGATGTTAGTTCATCCTTCCTTGGATTCCTCCTCAGAACTGGTCACATAGTTCAGGTCTCCTTTATAGATTTAAGATGTTATTCATGAAACTCATACTAACACTATATCTTCATGGACACCAATTAATTACACTGCTCCTATAAGGAAATTCCATGGGATCTGGTCAGGGAAGAAACCATCAGTCAGAGGAGTAGTTACGTTTGACATCACAGGTGTGTCTGTTGGCTGGGACACTGGCTCATCCGGGATTCTACCCCTTGTTATAGGGATTTTATAGGGACCAAATCATGAGGATTCCCACATATAATATGAGTAATTATATGCCATATTCATGTTTCAGAGGTTTTTTTCATTTTCCCTTATTAAACATAGGGTATGCCACAAGATTAACGTCCAGCGGAGACAGATCAGACTGATCTGAACACTAATTAGTGTGGGTTAGATGGGTGCAACCCCTAGATAGAACACTGATGTTGGGTCCAACATGTGGTTGACTACCTAGTTACTGTTGTGGGGAATTGGGAATTATATGGGATTATTTCACCAAGATGTGGTGGATTGGATATGAATCGGGGTGGATGATGGTGTGGTTGAATGAAGTGGATGGTGAATGAGATGGAAAAATCATGAGTATGATGGTGGTTTTGGGCTTGAGCATTGAAGAGGCTCCATACGAATCCCCGTGGCATGTAATCCAAGTCCATTTAGTTCATCTGATGAAGGATTACAGTCAAATGGGGTTTTCAACAGCTTACCGTTGGATGGTGTCGCAATGGCCTACCGTTGGATAATAATGTTAGTGGATTACCGCTGTATTGGGTCAAAACGGCTTACCACATATTGATTACACAATGGCTTAACACTGGATAGGGATGTCCACAACTTTTTTTTGAATTGGGTCACAACGACTTACCACTGATTGAGGTCACAATGTCTTACCGCTAGATGGGGTCAAACTGACATGAATGGGGACCTGAGGCATAGATAGTTGGTGGGGGTGTGAACCTCATGGAGGATTCCTACATACCTTTCCTTAGAAAGGATCAAAGAATACAGAATTTAGGTTGTGGGAATAGAAATCATGATGGTCATGAAGACTGGTGGATGGTGGGCTTGAAACTCAAGGAGGCTTCCTACGTACCCTGCCTTGGTAAGGATCAAATACCCCGTAGTTCAGGGTGTGGGATCCAACATGAAGGATGGTTAGGACCAATGGTTTTTGGGCTTAAACCTTATGTAGGATTCCTATGTACAATGCCATGGAAAGGATCAAATAACTCATAGTTCAGGATGGGTTTGGTGTGCAACGACTTTCCACTGACTGGGGAAACAACGACTAATTTCTGATTGGGGTACATCGTTTAACATCATGTAGGATGGGGGAGAACTGATGTGAAGGTGGTCAGAGCGACCAAGTGTTGGGCTTGAACCTCTTGAAGGCTTCCTATGTACCTCTCCTTGTCAAGGATCAAAGACCTCATAGTTCCAAATGGAGTTTGGTGCACCGACGTGAAGATGGATGTGACCATTGGACAGTGGGATTGATCCTCGTGGAGGCTTCCAATGTAAAATGCCTTGGAAAGAATCAAGGACCTCATAGTTCAGGATGGTGTTGGGGTATTACACTCTAGGAAGCCCAGATAGGATTTCATGGTTGGTTCTTGCTCTAATCCCACACAAGTCATGCTCAGTGTGAGAAACAAGAGACCACATAGACCTGATGATCATGTAGCGAAAGGTGTATCTATGGGAAATGGGGTGGGGAATACATGTGATCACATCCCAAAGAGGAAACATGGGCTTTTACATGGATAATAGCCTAAATATATTGGGACTTACTATAGGATGAAGACCCAGAGGTGACAAAGCCCAGTGGGAGAGGGATTTTGCCTTGATGAAAGGAGGGGCAGGGATGATGCCTCCTACAAGAAAAGCTTGGGGGGATTAATCCATGGTGGTTTTTTCATTCCCCTATTAGGATTTATAGGGGGAAGACACAATTTAACATCATGTGTTGAGGATGATGGTGCTTGGAATATTAACGTCCAACTACTCAGATGAGGTGTGTTCACTCTGCACCCCTAGGACTTACATAACTGGTACCCTATGCACCATAGTTAATGTAATGCACCAGCAATTCCATGGTTGAGGGGTGTGGTGAGGTGATCCCATTGGTGGTCCACATTAGCATGGATATGTGAAGTAGCAATAGTCATCCACGTGCCTATGTGAAGAAGCATGAGGCGATGTAATGAAATTTGAAATGTCACCCAAGGGACATTGAAGAAACTTTGTGTGAGCCTAGAAGGTTGCATGGGAGTGTGAGTTGCAAAGAAAAAGAGTTTATGTGTAAGGGCCTCATAGATATCTGGTTCTCTATGCAATGGAAGGACTTCGTGAAGGTGTGGGATGCACAATGTGAAGTGTCCTATCCTAGGCATAGGGGATAGGTGTATACAAGAGCTCCTTTGCAAAGTGGAAGGGCACTTGCGAAGAAAATCCCTAGAGAGAAAGGGTGCCTCACGATGCAAGGTCATCTAAGCCAATGTGATTCTCATGGAAAAGTGACTATCCCATAGCATTTGAGTCACATGTGCATGGGTGCAGCTTTGTGAAGCAGAAATTCTCCATGATGTCTGACATCCCCATGAGGATCTCATTCTTTCGTGATGTCCAGTGGACTTCTCCAAAGGGATACCTCTCAAAAGAGGGAGTGAAAATAAGGAAAAGGGGAGGCACTTCAAAGAGAAAAAGTACATTGAGCATCTCATGGTTCATATAGAAGAATGTGCTTCATGATTTGAGAGCTGGGAAGGTAAATGTTTGGAAGTTATCTCCATTGGGCTCGGGGGGAGGCTGGTATTTTTAGGCGAGAGGATCTACGAAGATGAGGTCGCTTAGCTTGAATATGGAATCTACTCTACGGTGGGCTCCTGAATGACAATGGGGCTCGTAGATCATCTTTCCTCCTCATTTTGCAGTGGGCTCATGAATGTCAAATCGGCTCAGGGAGCATCCTGCATCCTTGCTTCACGGAGGCTTGCCAATGTCAAATCAGCTCACATAGCATCTCGCCTCCTTGCTTTGCGGCAGGCAAGGGGCCATGGCGCTCCGTGAAAGTTCTTCACGTGAAAGCTTTAGAGACACTCTTATTATCCATATCTTTTACAATTTTTGTCTCTAATTGTGAATATATTGTTATATATATATATGGGTTGTCTGACAATTTATGATATTCAGCGTGTTCCTCTTATACGTCTAGATGGAGCATCAGGTGGGTGGTGATAAAGTGTCGCAGGTGCAGGAACATGTTATGGAATCAGTGCAGGCAAAGCATGAGCTACAAGTACAAGCACCTAGACATGACCAAGTACCGTATCCAGTGTAGGAATGACAATAACTAGGTTTGGTATTTTTCATACCATGGCTCAATGACAACCTACGAGCTAGCCCAGAACATGATGTGCAAGGTATCGATAGAGCTGCATACGGTACTGATCTATCTATGGAATATCTGATGCAAGAGTTCATGTCACATCACTTGCCACTTTTTCATGGTGAGTTTGGCCCATAGATAGGTGATAACTGAATGGATATCATGAAGATTATATTTTTGAAGCTTGAGATTCATCCATGGTGGAGGGTAATGCTGGCGACATACTTATAGCATGGATCGACAAAGTGTTGGTTGGACATGCCGGTTCAGGCTCATAGATATGATGGGAAAGCATTGAAAGACATCAGGGATACATTCTTCTAGAACTTTTACCCAGAGACATAGAGGGAAGAGAGAGCTTATATGTTCTTCATCCTTCATCAAGGAGACATGTCTGTCATGGACTATGCAACTACTTTCACTAAGCTCTCTCACTTTGCACCTGGTTTGGAACGAAATGACGTGGAAAGGGTGATATAGTTTGAGGATAGATTACGACATGCCATTTAGATCCAGGTGAATATCTTTTGGCTGGGCTCATTCTTATAGGTGGTAAATCAGGTGCTCATAGTGGAAGGTAAACAGAGGGATATGCCCCAAGATGGCTGGGTGATGACTTCAGGTGATGGTTCAGATAGCAGGAAGCAAGGACAGGATGAGTTCGAATAGGGTAGTCCTGATAAGGACTCAGATAAACCACATAATATATGTTCTTTATTGGATTTCATTTAGTGTGGTCATCTAGGACATGTTCAGACGTAGCATGTTAGGCCTCCAAATGAGTTCATGGTATGTGGATAAGTCGGGCATCTAGAGAGGTTCTGCAGGTAGCCTTCACAGACTATTGGAAAGCATGGATCTTGATAGACTATGGCATATGGATATTGTTCAGGGTCTATAATAGGAGAGGGTAACTATGTTTTAGCTGAACGGGGAGGATGTGACGGAGATAGTGGGACCCATATTAATGGTCAATGGAGAGTGATTGGAGTGTCACCATAGGGAGATCATGCATCAGATAGTCATACATCAGGCCAGGTGCACACTATGGAGGTAATAGGGGCTGAGCTGGCTAGTGATCCGATGAAATTTAGAGGTACACCACAAGTGTGCCCATGACTTTTTTGTTTTCATTTGGCATGACCTTTTGAGAAATGTCTTTTCTGAGTGCACAAGGTGCACAAGATTTATGTGGACTGACAATATTCTTATCAGTGGGATTGGCACCATATCGGGTGCACAATATATATATATATATATATAATATGCGTGGCATATGGGATTTGAGGAAACCGGTTACATGAAATTCCATGGGCATAAGGACATCAAGGACGCACCTTACGTGAGATTTCATGGTATTTGGGAATCGAGGATGCATGTTGTAAGAGGTGTTAGGAACCATGATCCTTTTAAGTATTTGAGGGATGCAGGACCTCATGGAGGAAAACACCGATGAGGTTCATGAAACATTGGGTGTCAAAAAAAGAAATGGGTGTACCAATGAGGTGCAAGGGGGATGATGCATCATGAGAGTACCATGAGTTTGGAAAATAGGTTATTAAAGAGATTGTTCGACTCAATGTAGTACAATCAGAGAGAAGATTTCAGTAGATATCATGGGATTCTTCTACATGAATGAGATAACTCTACTCCATGGAGTAAAATCTATGAATGTTTCTAATAATTATCATCACATTATGTCTTAGTAGTTAAAGTAATTATTGGAGGAATTTGTGACCCAGTTATGCATGGGCACACAACATTTCACCCTAAGACAGACTACTAGATTGAGTGGACTATTCAGGGCTTAGAAGACTTATTTCGGGATTTCATGTTCGACATTGTCCATAAGTGGGAGGATAAAATTATATTGGTGGAGTTATCATTCAAAAAATATATCATTTATCCATTTGTATCAAACCATTATATGATTTTTTTTGAAACCCTTCCAGTTACCGCTTTTCTAGACTAACCTAGAAAAGTACGCACTCATGGGCCAAGAGCTGGGGGGAGATACTACATAGAATGTGTAGTTCATTCAATAGTAGATGAAAACTACATAGATTAATCAGAAATATGATGTTAACATGTGATAAAGTCCCATTGAGTTCGAAGAATGAGAGTACATTCTCATTTTAGTCTCAACTCGTCAGGGATTATGGATATTTGGTCAGGACATCAAGTTATCTCTACGGATTTTCGGCCCTCTTCTGATACTATGTAGAGTTTTTGAGATGGAATACCACTTAGCTCTACCCCCACATTTTGATAGGTTCCATGGTTTATTCCATGTGTTGCAACTAATTAAGTATAATCTTGATTCCTCACACATCATCAACTAAGTAGAGATGAACCTTGATGATAGAGTTACATTTGTTGATTACCCAATAGATATCAAGGATCAGAAGGTGATGACCCTTTAAAGGTGAATTTTTTTATTCTATTTCCGGTGGTAGCATGAGAATCACCAACAGAGAACATAAGAGCGGGAGTCTCAGATTAATGAAAAATACCCTCATCTTTTTTAATAGCCATTTTTTTGTTTTTCAGTTACGTAAATCTCTATGATGGGGAGAATTAAATGTCCTAGGATTCAGATTAATTATTTTAAAATGCAATATGGATATAATTCGAGACCAGTAATTGAGATGAAATATGATTGCAAAGCAAGGTGTGCCAGGAATAAATGTTTCAAATTTATTAAATAGAACACGAATATAGTTTTTGGAAAAAGTGTAATAACATATAAATCGGTAACCAGATCAAAACAATGAGGGATCCATTGTTTTTATAGTAGCGAGTTTACCATTGGAGAGTTTTTACATATATTGGCGTAGGTCTGAGGTAATAATTAATTTTTCATTTTAAATAATAAAAAAAATTATGATTTATTTTGTTTTATCATTTCACAGCGATGCAGTGATGTTTCATTTATTTTATCATCTTAAATAGGGACCCTAGTTTAGGTTCATAGCCATTAAATTTCCTAGAGGCTCTGGAGAGAACATTGGATAAATCACTTGATCGAAATTTATGACCATGCTAGGCTCGATGATCGACATAGACTTTTTTTATGGATCCTTCCAATAGGGGTGATTCGATGATCAATCCTTTTTTGTGAACAATCTAAACCCGATATAGGATGTTTATTTATAATTATTCCCCATTATTAGATTTTTTGATAAAAACAAACAAACCATTGAATAGGTTGATTCAGGGTATGAGAATTCTTATAGGATGAGATTTAATTACGGGATTTATGGGGTTGATTTACTGTTTGATTTTGTAGATCATTCTTATAGGAATAGATAGAGACCGAAATGAATAGAGATTAATGAATATTCTTCTGGGTTTTACATTTTTCATATTTCTTCTCCATAATTAGCTATACTAGTTCTTCTTTCTTAATGAATGGATGACCATTGATCCCTAATTTATTGATGAAATTCTCTAAAATTGATGATCCAACATCAAAAATACATTGATGAGGTATGATGATAATGGTGATAAAATTATCAGTGAAATTTGGGAGATATCATTCTATGAGTGATTTTGTTTTTTGGATAATTGGTATTGGATTTCAGAGTATATTGAATGTTGAAACATACTGATTCTTTCATGTGATATAAAGATGAACATGGATCTCCATTATTAAGGTGAATGAAGAATTGGACTAAACACTGGAGGATCAAATGAGGTATAGGGATAAAGAATAGTGGTTCTAGAGAATCATGATCAATATGGCATGTATCCTAGGGTTACATGGTGTGTGGCTACCTCTGAGTAGAGACTAGGGTTGTAGAATTTATTTAAATGCCACGCGGCGTATGACCCTATCACGCGGTATGTTGGCCTTTTCTAGATATGTAGTGTGTATCTTGAGAGATACACTGACATTTGGTAGGTTACATGGGTTTCTTACATGATTTTTACCCCACCACATGGTTGTATTCAGACCTATTAGTCTAGTTTAAACATGTACTAGTACACTAGTAGGTGCACATGTGTTGAAACCATGTACTGGAACATGGCCAGTGTACACGGGTGAACCCCAAATAGAAGGACACAATCTGTGACCCTTCTACTTTGTGAGTACCTATCTTCTACCTAAAATTTACTTTTGATGTGGGTTACTATAAACAAGCAGTTCTGGGGGTCAAGGGACATGGAGTGTGACCCCAATACATGTTGTGTACACTCTTCTACATAGATTGATCCAATTTTACACAATATCATAGAAATGTATTCATATGGAGTTTTCTGATATCCTTCCCATCACAATTATCTGGTATCATTTCCTACTCATCAAACAATGATCCATTCCACAAGAATTTAGGGGTATAGTTGCTAGAATCCCCTCTGAGAGGATTTGAGCATGATCCTTTATTCGTTATGCATTCCCTATGTAGAGTCCTTAGTATTGATATGACCAAATTCACTGGGCTTCGATCCTCTACTAAGATGGTTAATCAAGATGCAAATATTAGTATTACCCCATATTTTTAGTTGTGATCCTTGTATGTGGAATCATATCAATCTTCATATCTATCAATGTTTCTCTCACATGAAGCTTTTTGATAATCAACACTCATTAGGAAGACTTTATTAGGGCTATTAGAATCTGGATTGTGTTCTCTCCAATGTGTGATACATGGAATCATTAGAATGAATCCACAGTGCTGGTATAGGGTTGTTTTGAAATACCTCTAGATTTCATATCATGGTTTGAGTATATATAGATATACCATTAATTGGTGTTTTAGATATTTACAATGTAGATATTACTATAAGAATCATTGTTTATTTCAATGTGGATTTGAGGTGTCCTACTAAGTATTTCTATACTCACCCATGCATAGGATTTTTTCTCACTTTTTGTGACTTTTGCATAAGATAAACCTTCTGATAGTGTCCTAGGAAGGACTGGAAAAATATTTGTGAGTTCATGTACGAAAAGGTGTTGCTACGAATTTGGGTAGTATCCCCTGTTCTAATTTATTTATATGTTTGATTTTGTATTTTACAAACTCTTTCATTTTGAAGAGATTTTATTCTAGTCCAGTTTAATTTAATTCACATTACTTATTATGTCACATTGTTGGTAGGGAGAGCGGTATGCATGAATTCTTTCATAGTGGATTTTACATTTCAGAATTTGTTGGATTTTAGATGTTCATGTGCATAAATGTATATAAGAAATTCCTCCCATGTTGCTGATATGGAAACTCGGTGCAAATCACCTACCCTCATCCAATTAGATACGATCTTGGGTTGTTATGGAATGAGCACCATTGGGACGGGTTTAGACATTATCCTAATACTTACTTTTTTTAATGTTTTTTTGGTTTTTTTCAATATTATTTATATGATTATGAGTATTTCACACATTATTCCACTATGTAATGACACTATATTATTCTAATGTTTTAATCTCATGTCTTTTTTTCATTGAATTATTTATGATTCATGTATTCTGAACTATCATGATTTATTTCATGATTCATGATTATGATATATGAATTACTGGTTTTGATTTTCAAATTTCATTGTCGTATTATCATTCAATTATATTTATGTAAGGATTAAATGATCATTTATATCTGCATTTTTTACCCATATTGATCATCCAATCTCGCCCATAATTATGTTTTATTTTCTCTCTGATCTAATAATGGTTTTATGTATGAGATTCCAATTATGTGTTATTGTAATGAAAAAATAATTCAAGTTGTTATAGATATTTTATGTTCTAGGATTTTATACATCCATGTTTCTAATAAAACTAGTCCTCCATGATTCTATAGTTCATTTTAAGGATATTTAATATATTTAAATATAAAAATATATAATATTTATGTTTGAAAATATTTAGAAAACTCATTTTGTATTTGAGAATGGTTTTATCATTTTTGGAAACATGGATGATGAATCATTTATCAGAACCATTTTGATAAACCTATATTTATGAGAAATTAAAATGTTATGATAAATAATGGAGTTTAATATTCCTCTCAAACACATCCTTATATAGATACAATCTTCTGTATGTCTCTATAGAAAATATGTACCTAGGAGTAGTAAATACCAATGGTCTGGGTTCATTATTAAATTAATCATCACTAATGCATGATGAGTGTTCAAATGTCTGTACACATGGCTTAACACTCTAAAGGGATGTGTATATTTTTATTCACATTTATATTATTATCCGTTATATATGATTTTAAAATATATGGATGACATATGACCTATGATAAAAATAAGGTGTTATCGATTGAATGTATTTTATCATGATTTTGGTGGCCTATAAATTATTTTCATGATTATGTGGTTTCTCAATATGATTAATATATTTCAAATTATAATTTTTGGTATTAGTCAATTTAAATAACTATGAGGAATCATGTTAACACTAAATTGAAATGAAAATGAAAATATCAACCCCTTGTAGAATAAAATTTTAGGTCATTTAGGATGAAAAATCTCATTTATATGATTAAAATATATTCTCAATACAGGAATCATACAAGTTTCAAAAAGAAAATAAGAGGGACCATTTTTCTATTGAGTCCAACTTGATAAAAATTACACCTTCATATTTTGGGTTCACTAATTTATAAATTATGATAAATAAATCATCACCACTGAACTTTTTTTAAAATTATGTAGTGTTCATAGCATTAAAATGGTATTTTTCTTGTTTTTTATATGGAATTCCAAGAAGATCAATGGTGGACATAAATCATAATGATTAAGAAAAAAGAATAAATTATGTATATGGTGTGGTATGATATTAAAAGGATGGGTTTCAATAAGAAAATTCATATTAATCATCATATGACTAAATATAGTGAACACCATGAGCTAATGTAGATGGATAGGGAATTCATTAGAACATATGTGTAATCTTTTTTAGGAACAGATAGTTAATAATATTTTATTATTACCCAAGAAGTAAGTATGAATGTTGTATTTTTAGTGGCATAAAACAATGTATCTAAATGGTGTTTTCCATATGATACTTAAATAGCTATGAATAAATCATTTGATAATATCTAAATGAAGAAAACATGATAATATTAACCGATAAATCTCAAGGATTTTATAAAAAATTCCATATGGAAATAAATATATTTTAAAAATAACTGAATGAAAAAATATGAGACTTCCATCATGTTAGAAGTGTAGAGTGAAATGTGTAGGAAATTTTTGTAAGGGGACTACTAAATGCGTTAAGTGAGGGAAGGATTTTCATAATGTAATCGAATGGAAATATAATTATGGAAAATCTTGTTAATGATTTTATAGGGTAGAAATATCACCTAAATCACCCCTCATACTTGAGTGTTTCAAATGAAAGAAGTATGTGAATTATGCTTATGAGTTCTCAAATTAATGGGTTGATGATACATATTTTAATATCATTTTATTCTAGAATAATTAAATATTATAATAAAACCATCATTATCTTTCTAAAAACAAAAAAAAACAATTTATGAAAACTTGATTATAATATGGAAATTTATGGATCCAAACATTTCTGAATAAAACTACCCTTTTTGATTTAATGAATATAGAAAACACATGCACTTCATATGTATTATTTTATCCAATTGTATTTAATTTAACTTTATGTATTATTACCACAGAAAATGTATCCCTTAAATAGTGATCACATGACTATTGTAAATATATATATTTATGAAATCCTTTATACATAACCAAAAGGAAGAAATGGTCTCATCCAATAGAATTATACAATATGAATCCCATTTACTGGTGATTCTGAGAGAGATAACATTTATGGGGTTTAACCAATATGAACACTAAGATAATATCCAACAACTTATTCATGTGAGAAATCATTTACATGAAATGTTCAAGCTCTTCAAGATCGCGACCTAATCATTATTCACCGAAAACCCCCCATGAAATCCCAACCATCACGTACATTACTCTTAGGGATTATACCAGTGAAATAAGAGGATATGTATAATGATTCTATCAATAATATTATGTAAATTATCTTTATATTGAATAATGAATATATTTTATTCCTATTATTATTAGTTTTATAATGATTTTTAATGAACAAATAGTATTTTTGGTTTATATTAAAATTTAATTAAAAAAGTATTAATTAATGTACCATTTAAATAAATAATATTATATTAAATATAATTTTCATGAATTCAAATGTAATTTTATATGATATAATAAAATATTATTAATAATATTATAATAAAATATTATTAATAATATTATTAATTTTATTTTGTAAAATAGAAATAATAATATAATTTATATGAAGTCAAATGTAATTTTTATTATTGTTCATAAACTATTATTGAAAAAAGATGTCATTTTAAATAAATTTCAGTTTTTATTTTATATGTATAATCTTAAGTGTCATATAATATATTTAGATAATATGGATATTATTTTAGAATTAGGTTTTCGAAATTATCCAACTTTGATTTTTTCAATAATTTCGGAGCCAGACGATTTTTAAAGTAACAATGAAATATTGTATAATTATACAATGTGTTTTATGACATAATAATTCCTTAATAATTATTTAATGAATAAAATAATAATTATATTATATAATATATATAATCCCTTTAAAATAATTCATTTTTTTTATTTATTTATTTTTTAAATTCCTTATGAATCCTCCCAGTTATATAATATATTTATGAATTTAAATTTATTTCTTTAAGTGTTTGACTCATATCCATAAAAGCAAGGTAAATATTTTCAATCATTGGGGATTTTATTTTAAAATTATTTATAGTACCCTATTTTGGTTGAAATCCAGGGAAAAAACAATAGGATGGTTTATGGTTTTGAATATTTTTATATGAAGTTTCCTAAACCAAAATAGTTAAGAAATCAACCCCTTTAATATTAAAATACACCATATCTCCAATTTCTCATCACAAAACTCATTTAATATCATATAAATTCTTCTATCTACTACCTAGAGTCCTCTTAAAATTCCCCCCAGCTCCCAATAAGCCTCTCTTAATTAATTGGACTCACACATCCATGTAATGGATTTCTCTCCTCAACATTGAATTCAACAACACTCTTTGAGATTTGTTCTCATAATTTAAATCACTTATATTTTCATTCATTTGTAATAATTTCCTCTAAATAAAATTTATTTTATTGGTATCAGGGATCATTTATCCAAACACATTTATACCCTTACCTAATATGTTACTATGACAAAATTCCATATTGTATTTCTCTCTTCTCATTTCCATTGAGGAACTTCATTAATATTATGCTTCTTAAATACCATATTCATATGTGGGGATATAATGATCCATGATTCCCATAATATAAATTTGATTAAGAAATTACGATATCTTCGTTTCACTCTCAATAATACTACCTTTGATCCTTTATGTACACATGTTTCCATGCCAAAATTTCGTACGGGTTATTTTTTACTCCTATACATCAAGAGAAATTATTATGTTATGCCTTATATTTCTAAATACATAGTTTGAGTAATATGAGAAAATTTCAGAACAAATGTCAATTTCATGTAAAAATTATGGGATACCACTTTATCTCTCATTAACCCATATTATAAATTTCTATTTTACGATGTAATGCTGTCAAAATTGCACCTCGATTTTCCGGCCAAAATCATTATGTAGTGAATACAATAACCTTTTAGCTATAAAAAATTATTCACCTTTATTTACATGAACTTATTTATTGTGTATTTTATGTATGTATTCTACATTTACATGATTGTGGAATAAACTTTTATTATTGATGAATCCTTGTTCTGTGATCTAGGTGACACACATTAGAATGAACCTGAATTGATTGTTAAGGTGGTTCCCTAATATTGCTCCAATTAATTTTTTTAATTTTTAGTATCATTAATTGGTGTGTGAAGTTATCATTGACTCATGATCCTCCATGTGAAATGATCTTGACCTGTGATCCTTCATGTACAATGTGATTTGACACACTATACTCCATGTGAAATGATCCTTAACTCATACTAATAACATGTTTTATATTGTTTCCAAATTTCCCAAGTTTTGATTATCCTGTTATATCATGCCTTATTATTCATGTTCTTTTTTATGCCTCCTTTCTAACATGTATTTTATTTCTCATGGTATGACATTTTTATTACCTTATTAGGATTTATACTCACCCAATTATTATATATTTTATTAGGTTATCCAATGTAGTATTAAGTAGAAGGAATGTAGTGACCTAGTAATAGAATATTTTTGTAATTTTATTTCTTCAGATGTTTTATGTTTTCGTGTAATGTACATAATTTAAAAAATACACTATCCCTCTCGATCGGACGAGTTTTATTATGTGAAATCTTGTGAAATAAATCATGATTATATATGAAATAAAGAGAATGGTTGTTAAAGTTGGTATTAGAGGATATGTTTGGTTATTTTATAGATTGGGTTTATAAAACCTCTATGAAAACCCATAGGTATAAGACTATGTGTAAGAAAACATCAATAAAATTGTGTATGTATAGAGTAAGTGTTTTATCAAGAAAATATATCCAAGTCTACAAACTTCAAATGGATAAGGTTCTAGAACATGTTTACTTAGTAGTAACAACCCCGATGTGGTGTTCCAGGCATCACTCATGGTAACCTAGTACACAAAAAATAAGACTAATTAAGAAAATTTCTTGACACTCTTTGAGAATATTATTTGGTATGATCATAATCTCACAACATGTCATTATAATAAGAATAAGAAAATAAACCTAGGAATATATGTTAGGAGGTTATCCATAGATAACATAGACTGAGACTTAGAAACTAATATGTTAAGGAGATAAATGTACTTTATAAGTTATCCCTTTAAAACCATTTCATACCCATCTATGTGACTAACTTTCTAAGATACTCATCTATAATTTCTTTTTTATTCTTTCCAATGGTCGGAAAAAATTTTAATTTTCATAATAGGTGAAGGGAAGGGATATTTTTTGATTTAACCAAAGAGTTTCCCAACCCGATGGGATCGGGAATTGGAAACATTTTCATGATACTCTCTTTGAAAACATATATTTAGAATAGAAACATAGATGATGATGTGTAGCACCAACCCAAAGAGAATGAAACCCACATTTGAGAACATTATTCAATAAATACATACTACATTAAATGGGTCATATGATAACTTAATCATGAAAAACATAATAAATTACATTGAAATGGTATTCTCTGTCCATCAATGTTCTGATCAAGAAAAGGTTCTTCTGGTTGTTTATCATGTGGTGGGTGAATATGATCATTGGTTGTCATTTACCAGGAATTTGTATCCAGAAGATTTTATCGAATAATTGAGGGGATGCAATTTCTTAAAATGTTTATTGATGAAGATTTTCCCCACACCATTCATATTAAGATGCAATGAGATTCCCCTACAATCATGAAAAATTATGATGAATCAATTGTGAAATTTAAGGAAAACTACACAATACATGCATGATACACCTTCAGTTTTTTCCATTACCACCAAATACAAGGTTGACAGCTTCATTGGTTGGATAAATCCAAGCCTATGAAAACCATGAAAATAAATGAATTTGATGGACATTAAGAAATTTTATCATGTAAAATCAATTTCACGTTTGAAATCGATGATTCTCAAGGGTAACATGGGGATAAGAATATGACTTTGGTCAATAATTATAGTGGTCTGATGGATAAATCAAAGGATGCTATGAAATTCATGAATCCCTCTTGACAATGGTGTGGAATGACACACCATATAAATTGCCTAAGGAGATCATAGAAATGATTTATATTCAGAAGTGATGGGAGCCATGATAATACATTCCAATTGGAGAAACCCACCAATGTGATTGACAATGGAATTATGTAGATGAACTTCAATGCACTGTTCATTACTACAACTAAAAAAAGACTAGGGAAATTTTTGAACCAGTGCCCTAAGTAAAGGGTTTTCAAAGGAAACCAATAACCTCCAAGGAATAAAGGGAGAGATTTTCTCACCACTTCTATTTAAGATAATCCCAACAATTATGTGGGTACACGCACACTAGTTATTGATTAAATAATAGTGAACATACTCTTTTGATTCGGGTTCTATAAATTTCATTATATCATTGCATTTTATTTGATCTATTCAAACACAATCACAATACATGGAAGTAGAGATGTTTCTTCAATTAAAAAAATGGGGAAATTGTTGCCTCTCATGTATATAACTCCTCCCCAATCCCTATTTATGAATTGATATTCCCTGGTTAAATTTTCATACAACACTTGGTAGAATTTGATGCAATTTGATGCATGAATTGGTGTTCCCTATATAGATCCAACATATATTTCCATGAGAGTTAAGAAATCTTTAAATAGAGAATCGACCCCCAAATTCTATTCATGATCAATGATGATAATGAATATTCCGTATCACCATAATATCATGAATTTATATTACAGCCCTATGAGAAATTATATCTAGCTAAAATGATTGAGTCTAAGGAATGGTTCATCCTTGAAGACATGCCTAATTTCGGGGAATATACAGATGAGTTTACCAAGGAATTTCCAAATCTTCCTCTAAGATGAGAGGTAAAATATTAGATAGAACATATACCTAGTGAATTCCCAATACCCATGTATCTATATTCAATGTTTATTTTGGAACATATAAATATAAATAAACAACTGTAGCTAATCTGGATGGAGAGTTTATATGAAAAATTTCATTACTATGAGTTGAACCAGTCCTTTTATATAAGAATTAGGATGGCCCAATGCACCTTTTCATGATTATTACAAGTTCAACAAAATCATGATAAAGAAAAAGTATCATTTACCATGAATTTGTGTCTTGGCCGATCAACATTTTGGGGAAAAATTATTATTCAAGGAGGATATATGGTTACAATATTACCAAGTAAGGGTGAAGAAGGAGGATATCCCAAAGAATGATTTCCATAAAATGTACATGCACTTTGAGTAAATATTGATTCTTTTTGGACACAATAATTCTATATAAATCATCATGCAATTGATGAATATAGTCTTTCAAAATTACCCAGTTAAATTTTTTATTGTAATTATAGATGATATTATAATATACACCAAAACCAAGGAGGGAAATTAGGAGTATAGAGGAACTCTACTTATGACCTTGGGGCAGGAGAAGCTCTATGAATATTACAACAATTTGGTGTTCTTGTTGAAAAAATTCAAATTACTAGGGCATTTCGTTACAAGAAATGTAATGTTTGTGGAACAGTTGATGAAATTATAAGTTGAAGGCCGGTTTAGGATATCATCTATGATATATATATATATCAATAGAATCCAGGGTTTATTTGGTTATTATCTCCGATTTTATAAATTTTTTATTATTTTCAAAACCTCTTATGAAGATAACTCTAAGGGTAGTCAAATTTTCATAGAATGATGAATGTGGAAAACGATTCATAGATTTTAAAAGTGTTTTTTTGTTACCCATCTACTCACAATACAGATAGGTGGTTTAATTATAGTTATTTTTAGTGATTCTTGAATAATGGTTCTGGTATGTTTGATGAAGAAAAATGAAAATGTCATTAAATATGTTTCAATTAAATTGAATATTTCTGAAAAAAATATCCCACATATGATCAAGATTCAGAGACTATGGTTTCTTCATTTAAAAATATAGTTCCATTATCACTTTTGGGAGATGGTTGATTAATATATATGGATCAAAAAAGTTTCAAATATATATTCATACTGAAAAAGACGAATATGCACAAAAAATATACTTAGAGATCATCATGAATTATCATAGTTCAATCCACTACAATCCTGGGAAAGAGAACAAGTTGGAGGATGCTCAATGTATAATGGAAAAAAAATTCTATTATTGATGATAATCGATAATTATCTGATCTTGTTAAAGTTGAAGAAGATTTATATAATAATCATTAATAAAGGAACATCATTAAACCATTCGAAAATTATTTCACATCCAACTATTTTGGAATGGTTAATGGATGCTCAAAAAGGTGATGTGGGAATTAAACCTAATGTGGATGCCATCAAAATGGAAAATCCTTATAGTTTAATGTTAATGAAGAATTAAATGTGAGTTATGGGTCATGACGATGTTTTTCATCAAATCTTCAGTTAATGAATGAAATTTTGGATGATCCACATAGTTCAAATTTCTCCATTAACATAGGAACCACAAAAATGTACAATGATGTCTAAGAAAACTATTGGTGGGATAACATAAAGAAGGAGATAACTAAATATACATCAATTTTATTACTATGTCATAATTGGAAGGCTAAATGATAGGTGTCTATGTGAATATTGCAACCATTACACATACAAACATGGGTATAGGGAAATATAACCATGGAATTTGTCACCAGACATCCAAATACATCAAAAGGAAACAATGAAATATTGGTTGTTATGGATTGGCATAAAAATATAGAACTCTTCATTACAATCCGAGAGAATTTTTAAATGGATCAACATCAATTTATATAAATTAGAGATGTTGTAAGGCGGCATAGGGTACCACTATCAATTGCATCTGATTGAGATCCATGATTCACCTATATGTTTTTGAAATGTCTCTAGAGTTCTCTTAACATTGATATTAATTTTAGTACTTCTTATCACCGTAAAAATCATGGGAAATCTATGCATACTATCCAAAAACATGAGGACATGTTGTACTCTTTCTCAATTGAATTCATAGGCATATGGGTGAAACATATTCTTTTGGTGGGGCTCTCTTAAAACAATAGTTTCAATTTGAGCATCAAAATGAACCATTATGAAGCCCTTAATGGGAATACATTTATAGAATGAGAAATTTTGGGTGATGTTGTGGAATTAAAACATCTAGGTATGGAAATGGTCAAACAAATAGTGGAGAATTATAAGAGTATACATCAACAAATCAAAGATTCATATAGTTGAAAAAAGAGAAATGTTAACATTCATCGATGTGATCTAGAGTGAAACGTTATAGAGATGGTATTCTTTAACACATCACCGTGGAAGAGAGTTATGAGAATATGGAATGATGGTAATGCTTATTCCAATGTACATATCCCGATTTTAGATCCTTGATCGCATCCAAAATATGGCTTATCAACTAGAACACCCCCAAACCTATCTCATGTACATGATGTCTTCCATGTATCTCTCTTAAGAAGTTTCATCATATATTTAATGGCCCTTACCTCTCCGTTCTATTCCCTTGCTGAAAACTGGTTCCTGAGGTGTTCTGGGAGGTCAAGGTGACATATCCCCAAAACATTTCCAAATTTCTAGTTCTATGAATAGTGTTTCCAGTTCTGTGAACAGTGAAATGGTACCCTTATGTGAATAGTGGAATGGTAGCCTTTTGTGAATAGTGAAATGGTAGCCTTATGTGAATAGTGAAATGGTAGCCTTTTGTGAATAGTGTTTCTAGAACGGTGAGGTCCAACAGTAGCCTCTATTGTCATTTCCAAATTTTGAGTTCATGAAACGATTTCTCAGAACGGTGAAGTCCAATGGCAGCATCACTTTTATTTTTGAAATTTTGAGTTCATAAAATGTGTTTCTAGAATGGTGTGGTTCCAAGGGTAGCCTCTATTTCCTTTTCCAAATTCTGTGTTCATGAACAGTGTTTCTTAAATTGTGAGGTCCAACTATAGCCTCTATTTCATTTTCCAAATTTTGAGTTCATGAACATTGTTTCCAGAATAGTAAGGTTCCAATGGAAGCCACTATTTATTTTTCTAAATTTTGAGTTCATGAATAGTGTTTCCCGAATGGTGAGGTTCCAACGGTATCCTCTATAAACTTTGGAAATTTTGAGTTCATGAACAATGTTTCTAACTTCATACTATTTCTCCCCTTTGACATTTCCATTGATGTACAAGTCATTAAAATCATTTAATTATGGACTCTACGTCTTATTAAAAGGTCATAACTCATGTATATATTTTTCTTAATTCTTGGAATGCTTTTTCATGGTCAAACTGCATCGTGTAATGTGATCCGCTTTTAATGGAAATTTCATCGTATCTTAAACTGATGCTCTGTTAAATATTCTAAATAGATGGGAGACCTTCCTCACTAGTTTTTCCTCCTTTTTCTCAAGTGTGATACACTCTAAACTTCCATTCCTTCACATAGGATTTCTCCAATCAAAATTTTTTCCTGGGATTGATTCCCCTTTGTTTTTTATGTATACAAGAAATTTCAATCAATCTTTGATATAAGGTATTATCTATCATCATTTTTTTGGGTGAATCTCCTTATATTTCTACTTTTGTTTTTATGGAATTCTTTCTCCATGTTTCTAATGATCTTTTCATTGGTGATGACCAGTGTTGTGGTCGCTCTACATCCTTGGGTGGATACAGTCATCATGGGGTGAGGATATCGTAACCCCTTATTCTTCTTGTTCTCATATAAAGATTGTCAATAACCTTTTCAGGTAGGGGATTCAATTTTTCTCCTTTATTTTATGTGAAACTATAGATTTAGCATGTTTTATCCCACTAGATCACAATGGAATCGATATATTAAATATTTAAACTAGATAAATAAATTTGATATCAATTTGATGCTATTGCCTATTATTTTGAAAGATAGTGTGATATCAATTATTTCTTTGTATTCTATTCATTCCGGAAGGAAATTGTTAATGAATATAATGATTTAATTATTTTATAATTATGGTTAAAGATAAAGAGTCATGTAAATTAGTTTGGTTATTTTTGTTGTAATTTTATTTCAATCAAATTGATAGATTAAACTTTTTAAATCAATTTTTGATAGATTACTATTTAGGTTTCCCAATGATGAAACCTATGATTTATAATTCAGTTAATTCAAGATGGATTGAAGAACTGTTTTTTAATAAAATATAATTCCTTGTAGATTTCTAAGTTACCCTCTTATTTGTTTAAGGGATAAGATCCCAATTTATAGGATTTTTGTTTTCCTAATGTTTTTGTTCTGTTTTGAGCCTAGAAGGCAATTTTTAATATGTGGGGTCCTAAAGGCCTATTGGTTATGGCAGCAGTAGATGCCTAGAGTGGAGATATGCATCAATTTATATATGTGGGTGTGAGGGAGGACCCTAGAGACGATGGAACAGGTTGGATGTGAATGTTTTTATGCTTGTTGTTTCTAGTTGTATGTTTATCTTTCTCTATTTTCCCATTGCTTAAGGTAGCTGGTTTGCATACCCTCCTTCCAAATGAGGTGAAGATGTGCAGGGTATGCCTCATGATTTTTGTGTTTAGGATAATAAGGTTCGACGGGTATTGTAACACCCGAGACTTTTATGTTATATAAATCATCAAAGGAAGATTTTTATACACACAACACTTGCTTGGATTGCTTTACACGAAATCGTAACCTTCCTTGATAGCTTGCATCGTACACAATACCGAGTTTCACTAAACAATGATATACTAATAAAATATTATTAAAACTAGCCATTATGAATAGTAATAACCACTTTTTGAAATTTTATAAATTTTATTTTTCAAAATGGACTTCATTTTTGGAATCTTAATATCGAAATTAGCCTAGGGTGAAATTTTGGTAATTTTCTGAAAGCTATTAATTTTTTATGAATAGTGAAACCACTAAGTGGTAGTTAAAAAAAACTGATTTTTTCATAAAACTTAATTTTACCGCTTCTGTGAGTGGAATTTCGAAAATCCGAGAGACAAAGTTAATATCAAGGACTAAAATTTGGTTTAATGAGATGAAAATAATTTTTTGTGAATAGTAACTTTTTACTTTTTTTTACCACGGTTAAAAGTAAATATGGTAATTAAGGGTAAAAATGATATTATTATTGCCCTAAAACATGTCATAATTTTATTGGAAAACTGTAATTCGACCAAAAACAAACTTATGAATAAAATATGACCATTTAGGCTCACTTGGGTTAGATTAGGACATTTATTATTAATTTATTTAAAGAAGGGTTAAAATAGTTAAAATCAAATTTTAATAACTAAATAATTTTTATTATGGGGTTATACATAATATAAATTAGACTATAAATATTAATTAGAAACCTAAATATATTTCCTACATAATTTTATTTTATTTTTAATTTTTAGATATTAAATAATTTAATTTATTTATGACACAACGATGATGCAGTAATTATCTTAATAATGAAATATTAACACAATTGATGTTATAAATACCCAAATAAATATAATTTGAAACTTTTTTTGAATTCAACTAATTTTCTAGGTCAATATGACATGTTAGTATTTATTTAATTAACTTTTTTATAACTTATCATTCTGATATGAGTTTCACAAAAATCAATTACTAAATAGTGTCAAAATTGACATAAAATAGTTTTTAAAACAATGATTATATTATTAATTGTTATTTTATTCCTAAAAATCTAAGTTTTAGAAAAATGACTTAGATAAGGTTATATATATTAATAATAAACAACTTGGGGATCATTTGGCTTGATATAGTAAGTTTATTAACCTTATAGTATAAGAACACAAGAAGACACTGTAAAAGTAAAATTATTTAACTTAATATTAAATCTACATGATATGGTTAAAATAGGAACCTAAACTTGTCTAAATTATATTGGAGGAGATTATATCAACCCATCCCCACCTTAGCCTCGAAATATATCAATTTTGAGCTATTTAAAACCGAACTTGATTTTATAATAAAATAATATTTTTAGTTATTCCAAAGGTGCCCCTCTCCTCCCTTATAAAAGGGCACCTCCTCCCTCTCTTCCTCACACCACATTGAGCCTTAAATCTCGGCCAAACCCTTCCAATTAATCCTCTGCACTTCCCTAGAGACATCCTAGAGGTCCTGGTCTTCTTCAAAGACAAATTTTATTTCCCTAAAAGAAGGTCTCAAAGAAGCACTTCAAGGAAGAGGTAATGTCCGTTACCGATTCTTTCATCTTTATTTCTTCATCCACTTCTTCTTCATTAGTTGTTTAATTATGAATAATAACATCAATATCACTCATATACTGATATGTTATTATAAGTATGAAACAACCCTATTTCACTATCTATCCATCCTACGGAAAAAGAAATCACCGCGCGGGCGTACGTACGGAATACCATCTCCATGCCGTGGTGTAATCTATTTTCGACCACCAACATACTTGTATGGGTATAATGGTGTAAATAATGACTATATATGACTATTATAAAGTGATATTGATTCTGAAATAGTATAAAAACACTCCAATACAATTCCACGATCATGGGAACGATATCATCGCTCATGCGTACCTACGGAATATCGTCTCCGTGATGTGATGTGATTCGTTCTACATGATCTTCATTGCATAATGATTATATAAATGAATTGAATGAATAAATATGATATATAGTACATTAATACCATTCTGGAAATGATGTATCTATAACCTAAAGATAAGAATAAGAATTTATTCAACAAAACACGCATAAGAACAAAAACTTATAAACACCCGAATAACAAGTAGCAATGAAATATTACTACCAAGAAACTAAGAATATGACCATATATGATATCATAACAATTATTATGATTCTGTAATAAGTCAATAACATTATTTATATCATTATACAGGAGGTTCTGACACATACGATGAAAATCGGACCTAAGGTAAGGGAAAATATCACAATCTCATTTTTATCCGAGATTGTTTATACTTAGGTATTTACTGGGGTGTATTTTATCATCCACATACATGTTTCCTAAATATGAAATATTATTTCCATCCAGCTACAATTTTATAAATCTAATTTTACCCTTTGGTGAGTTTTTAGTAAAGGATATGAAATGAATCTTTTGTCGTTTTTCGTATGAGGTACTTTTTGACTTTTCTGACAAAAGTACGAAGAATGTTTTTTTAACATATATGACATGAATGGATTTTTAAAACATTATTTTCAGGAATCTTCCTTTACAAGTTTTTAGGTTTATTTTTAATCAACTTATTTTAGTTTATAAATGTATGACATGTTAGGAAAGGAAAAGTATTTTTGAAGTAGAAAAGTTATTTTCCTCAAGAATGGAGTTTAAGTGTTTTATCAAAATTATTTCCATCTAAGATAATAAAGGGTTATGTTTCTATCCCTATGATTACATTGATTTGATTATGTTGTGATGGAATTATATTTTGAATTCCTTTATCTTATATGAATTTATGATGTCATGATGTTTAAGATTCCCATTTTTATTACAAGGGTTATGAAATGATGTATGATTTATGATTTTCTGGCACACATAAGAATGGTATCAGTATGAGAAGGGTGGGAAATATATCTCTCTCCAATGCATTGGGTAAAGATTTTATATCTCATGAGATAGACATGGCTAAAACGGTAGGTTATACCGGTTCAGTGAAACAGGACTGAAACGAGGAGTGAACTCGGTTCAGAAATGGACTTTGTCCACTAAGATAGTCTTGGAAATGAGTCTGGAATAATAAGAAATGATTCTCTATGATTATGTGTGTATTCAAAAAAGTTTCATGTTTTGAGACATGATTATTGGGAATACTTTTCACTACTAGGATTTATCCCATGTTATGAAGTTATGCTCTCTTTTGCAGGTTACTATTTCCAAAAGTTATGTTCTCAGGAACATGATGTGATTGTTATTTCTTTTGTTTACCCTTACTGAGCATTTGAGCTAACCCTTTTGTATGTTTTCATTCCCCAGGTCAGGAAGAAGGTTATTACGTAAGATATGCCAAAAGGGACTATAGATATGATGAAATAAATGGGAGACAATTTAGTCGCTTTATGAACCAGTTGTTTATGTTTCCCAGTTTTCTAATGATATTATACCTATATGGTCCTTTCGTGGTTTTGTTATATGTTGTAATAAGTATGCTTCAATTTCGAAGTAATAACAATGTATTTAAAGTATGGGTCGTTATAGTTGGTATCAGAGGAAAGGTATAGTCAACCTTTGGAATCTAGGATGTGAAATCCTTAGTAAGAACCCTAAGGATATGTCTAAGCATAGAACACAATCATAGTGTTTTAGAAATGGCCATGAATAACCTAGGATAAGATCTTAAGTGTGAAATTTTATTCTTGATTTTGTGGTTTTCCAATTATAATTAGTGTTGCTCACATTGTTCTTCTTGGTTTTAGTAAATGGCAAGAACCCGAAGGTACCGTGTTAATGCAGAATGCGACAGGCAATGAAATGATTGTCCCCCGGAGCAACCAAACGTTATGGGAGCTGGAATGAAAAATCTTGTAGCCATGCTCACACAACTTTCTCAAGCTATGAATCATGCAGGACTTCCAAACGATCAAAGGAAGGAGAAACATTCTTTTGAATCCTTCATGAGGCAGCGTCCACCTTCATTCAGCAGGTCTACTGATCCATTAGTTGCTGAACAATGGATTAGTACTACTAAAAAGATATTTTCAGTTCTTCAATGTTCTGAACATGATAAAGTCATCTTAGCAGTGTATCATTTGTAAGGTGATGGTGATCAATGGTGGAATATTATTATGAATACGAGGAAAAGGGATGAAATTGAGGCCATGGAATGGGAAGAGTTCAAGAACTTATTTTTCAATAAGTACTTCCCTCGTATTCTCCAAACAAAGATGGAGAAAGAGTTTCTTGAATTGAAGCAAAAGGATGATGTATCTGTTGGTACCGATGAAGAAAATTATACAAGACTTACAAGGTACGCTTCTGGTATTATTATCCAACATGAGAGTAAGATCGATCGATTCTTTAGTGGCTTAAAACCAAATCTTCGAAGGGCCTTAGCCATAAGGGACTTCAATAGCTACGAGGAAATCGTTCGATGTGCTCTCGAATTTGAGATGGATATTGGAGTAACCCATCAGTCATATGGGTTTGATAAGAAGAGGAAAATGGAATTCAAAGGAAAATATAAAGAGCACACTGAAAAGAAGATGAGCTTTCCCTTATGCTCAAAGTGTGGAAGGAAACATGGTGGGAGTTGTCATAAAGGGACAAGTAAATGTTTCAAATGTGGAAACGAAGGTCATCGGGAATTTGAATGCCGTAATGATGAGAAGAAGATGTATAATGATGCAAATAAAGGAAGGGATGCACAGAATGAACCTACTACACTTCAATGTTTCAAGTTCAAGGAGATGGGGCATTATTCCAATCAATGCCCAAATCCAAGGGTAGATGATGATGGTCGACGTCAACAAACTCTTAAGGCTAAAGGCAAAGGAAAGTCACATGCAATTTCTATCAGCGATGTGGAGTATGATAACGATGTGGTGAAAGGTACACTTACCATCCACTCTAAAGTAGAAAATGTTTTATTTGATTCTGGATCCACCCACTCCTTTATTTCTGAAGAATTTTCTAAGGATATCACCGTATTACCTCAACAGTTAGATGTTGAGTTAGCTGTGACAACCCCTAATGGCACAACAGTCGCATCAAAAGTTTATAATTCTTCTCTGATTGAAGTTTGTGGGGAATTGCTTCCTGCAAATCCTGTGATCCTTCCTATAATGGAATTTTATGTGATTATTGGCATGGATTGGCTTTCTCTACAAGGATCTCATATCAATTTCCAAAGAAGGGAAGTCACATTTCTTATTCCAGATCAATATATGATCGTCTATCGATGCATGGATGAACATAAGCTTCTAGTGGAAATTCCTTCCATCTTATGGGTCTTGATTCCACCCAATGAAGGTTATTTATCTCAAATGGTTGTAGAGAAACTCACAATTAAGAATATTCCCATTGTACGGGAGTTTGATAATGTCTTTCCGGATGAATTACTGGGTATTCCACCGAATCGTGAAGTTGAGTTTTCAATAGAACTCATACCGGGTGCTTTGACTATTTCAAAGTCACCATATAGAATGGCCCCAATTGAGTTGCAGGAATTGAAGAAGAAACTCCAAGAGAATCTTGATAAGGGGTTCATACTCCCTAGTGCGTCAGCTTGGGGATCACCTTTTTTGTTTGTTAAGAAGAAAGATGGAACAATGAGACTCTGCATTGATTATCGAGAACTTAACAAGATCACTATCAAGAACAAATATCCTCTCCCGTGCATTGATGACCTATTTGACCATCTACGCGGAGCTCAATACTTTTCCAAGATTGATCTTCGTTCAGGGTATCATCAATTAAGGGTCAAAAGGGAGGATATACCAAATACAGGTTTCCGTAGAAGGTATGGACACTATGAATTTATAGTGATGCCTTTTGGTCTTACTAATGCCCCTGCTATCTTCATGGATCTGATGAATAGAGTCTTTAGAGAAAATCTTGATCAGTTTGTGGTAGTCTTTATAGATGATATTCTTGTATATTCAAAGAGCAAGGAAGAACATGAAGATTACTTGAGAATTATTTTGAAGACCCTGAGAAAGGAGAATCTTTATGCAAAATTTACCAAATGTGAATTTTGGCTTAAAAAGTTGCATTTTTTGGGTCACATAATCTCAAAATAGGGATATATGTGGATCCAACAAAAATAGAGGTTATCGAAAGATGGTCGAGACCAAAAATAGTGACTGAGATCCGAAGTTTTCTTGGTTTGGCTGGATATTATCGACGTTTTGTGAATGATTTTTCACGATTATCAAATCCCCTCCCCAAGTTGAATCGGAAAGGAGTTATGTTTTTTTTGGATGGAGGAATGTGAATAGAATTTCAAGGAGTTGAAAAGAAGGTTATCCAGTGCACCTGTGCTCACACTGCCTTGTAGTGGAGAAAGGTTTTTGATCTACAGTGATGCATCCAACAAGGGATTGGGGTGTGTTCTTATGAAAAATGATATGGTGATAGCTTATGCCTCACGACAGTTGAAAATACATGAGAAAAACTACCCAACTCATGATTTGGAGTTAGCTACGGTAATCTTTTCATTAGTGATTTGGAGGCATTATATTTATAGAGAATGGTGTGACATTTATACTGATCATAAAAGTTTAAAGTATATTTTCACACAAAAGGAGATGAATATGCGCCAAAGAAGAAGGTTGGAGATGATTAAGGATTATGACTGCTCAATCCATTACCACCCTCGGAAAGCAAACAAGGTGGCAGATGTATTAAGTCGACAAGACCATGCTAGTTTATCCATGATGAGGATCACAAAAGATCCAATATTTACGGATTTACAAAGGATGGATCTTGGAATTATAATGGATGGGGGAAAATCGTATCTTTCTCAAATGAATGTTCAACCATCTATACATGTGAAGATTAAAGAGGCACAGCAATAAGATGTCGAGTTACAAATGAAGGTGAGAAATGTTCCTAAATTACACCTTGATTGTGATGGGATAATAAAGTTCCAGAATCGGGTTTGTGTTCCTCCCATCCCCGAATTAAAGAAGGAGATGCTGGATGAGGCTCATAGTTCTTCATTCTCTATTCATCCTAGAAGCACAAAGATGTATAGGGACCTGAAAGAGTACATCTGGTGGGATGGAATGAAAATAGATGTTGGTGAATATGTCTCTCGATGCATTGTTTGTCAACAAGTTAAAGCTAAGAGACAGAAGATTAAGGGGATGTTACAAACATTACCCATACCCAAATAGAAATGGGAAAACATCACTATGGACTTAGTCACAGGACATCCTAAAACATCCAAAGTCAATAATGCTATCTGGGTCATAGTTGATCGTCTTACAAAATCTGCACAATTCATTGTTATTAGAGATGATTTCTCTCTGGATCAGCTTGCAAGGATATATGTAAAGGAAGTGGTAAGATTGAATGGAATACCACTTTCAATTATATCTGATCGGGATCCGAGGTTTACCTCAAAGTTTTGGCGAAGTCTTCAGCATACTCTGGATACAGAGTTAAGTTTTAGCGCTGCTTATCATCCTCAGACAGACAGTCAGTCTGAGAGAACAATTCAAACTCTAGAAGATATGTTGAGAGCTTTCTCTATGGATTTCAAAGGTGGTTTAGGATCAACACCTACCTTTGGTTGAATTTTCTTATAATAATAGCTTTCAATCCAGTATACAGATGGATTCTTATGAATCTCTCTATGGAAAGAAATGCCGGACTCCAACTTTCCGGGATGAAGTTGGGGAAAGAAATCTATTAGGACCTAATCTCATTGATTAAATTGCATAAAAGGTCAAATCTATTCAACAACACATAAGAGCAGCTTAGAGTCAACAGAAAAGTTATGCTGACAACCGATGAAAATACCTAGAGTTTGAAGTGGGTGATAAAGTGTTCTTACGAATATCTCCCTGGAAGATGGTTATGAGATTTGGAAAGAAGGGGAAGTTGATCCCTAGATATATCGGTCCTTTCGAAATACTGGATCGTGTTGGGAAGGTAGATTACCGATTGGCGCTTCCACCAAATCTGTCTCATGTTCACGATGTCTTCCATGTATCTCTCCTGAGAAAGTACATACCTGATCCTTTACATGTACACAGCTCAGAAGTTGTACCGCTGGAGCAAGATCTTTCTTATGGAGAACAACCAATAGATATTTTGGATCGTAGCAAAAAAGTCCTACGAAACAAGACCAATCGATTGGTGAACGTTTTATGGAGGAACCACCAATTAGAAGAAGCTACATGGGATCTTGAGGATATGATGAGGGAGAGGTATCCTCATCTGTTTGTTACAAAGTGATGAATTTCGAGGGTGAAATTCATTTTAAGGGGGGTAGAATGTAACACCCGAAACTTTTATGTTATATAAATCATCAAAGGAATCTTTTTCTACCCACAACACGTGCTTGGATTGCTTTACACGAAATCGCAACCTTCCTGGATAGCTTGCGTCGTACGGAATACCGAGTTTCAATAAACAATGATATACTTATAAAATATTATTAAAACTAGCCGTTATGAATAGTAATAACCACTTTTTAAAATTTTATAAATTCTATTTTTCAAAATGGACTTCATTTTTGGATTCGTAATATCGAAATTAGCCTAGGGTGATATTTTGGTATTTTTCTGAAAACTTTTAATTTTTGATGAATAGTGAAACCACTAAGTGGTAGTTAAAAAAAACTGAATTTTTCATAAAACATAATTTTACCGCTTCTGTGAGTGAAATTTCGAAAATCTAAGAGACACGGTTAATATCAAGGACGAAAATGTGGTTCAATGAGATGAAAATAATTTATGGTGAATAGTAACTTTTTACTTTTTTTACCACGGTAAAGTAAATAGTTTAATTAAGGGTAAAAATGATATTATTATTACCCTAACACATGTCCTAATTATATTGGACAAGTTTAATTCGACGAAAAACAAACTTAGGAATAAAATATGACCATTTAGGCCCATTTGGATTAGATTAGGACATTTATTTTTAATTTATTTAATGAAGGGTTAAAATAGATAAAATCAAAATTTAATAACTAAATCATTTTTAATATGGGGTTATACATAAGATAAATTCGACTATAAATATTAATTAGAAATCTAAAAAGACTTCCTACATAATAGTATTTTATTTGTAATTTTTATACATTAAATAAGTTATATATTTATGACACAACGATGATGCAGTAATTATCTTATTAATGAAATATTGACATAATTGATGTTATAAATACCAAAACAAATATAATTTGAGACTTTTTATGAATTCCACTAATTTTCTAGGTTAATATGACATGTTAGTATTGATTTAATTAACTTTTTTCGAACTTATCATTCTGTTATGATTTTCACAAAAATCAATTACTAAATAGTGTCAAAATTGACATAAAATAGTTTTTAAAACAAATATTATATTATTAATTGTTATTTTATTCATAAAAATCTATGGTTCGGCCAAATGACTTAGATAAGGTTATATATATTAATATTAAACAACTTGTGGTTAGTTTGGCTTGATATAGTAAGTTTATTAACCTTATAGTATAAGAACACAAGAAGACACGGTAAAATTAAAATTATTTAACTTAATGTTAAATCTATATGATAAGGTTAAAATAGGAACCTAAACTTGTCTAAATTCTATTGGATGAGAGGCTTTAGACCCATCCCCACCTTATCCTCTAAATAAATTAATTTGGAGCTATTTAAAACCGAACATGACTTTATAATAAAATAATAGTTTTAGTTATTCCAAAGGTGCCCCTCTCCTCCCTTATAAAAGGGCATCTCCTCCCTCTCTTCCTCACACCACTTTGAGCCTTCAAGCTCGACCAACCCCTGCCAATTTCTCCTCTACACATCCCTAGAGACATCCTAGAGGTCCTGTTCTTCTTCAAAGACCAATTTTAGTGCCCTAAAAGAAGGTCTCAAAGAAGCACTTCAAAGAAGTGGTAATGTCTGTTACTGATTCCTTCATCTTTATTTCTTCTTACACTTCTTCTTCATTAGTTGTTTCATTATGAAGTAATAACATCAGTATCTCTCATATACTGATATGTTATTATATGTATGAAACAACCATATTTCACCATCTATCCATCCTATGGAAAAAGAAATTATCGCGCGTGCGTACGTACGGAATACCATCTCCACGTCGTGGTGTAATATATTTTCCACCACCACCTTACATGGATGGGTATAATGGTGTAAATAATGACTATATATTACTATTATAAAGTTATTTTGATTCTGAAATAGTATACATAAACTCCAATACAATTCCATGATCATGGGAACGATATCATCGCTCGTGCGTACATACGGAATACCGTCTCCACGATGTGATGCGATTCGTTCTACATGATCTTCATTGAATAATGATTATATAAATGAATTGAATGAATAAATATGATATATAGTACATTAATACCATTCTGGAAATGATGTATCTATAACCTAAATAGGAGAATAAGAATTTATTCGACCAAAAACGCATAAGAACAAAAAGTTATAAACACCCGAATAACAAGTAGCAATGAAATATTACTACCAAGAAACTAAGAATATGACCATATATGATATCATAACAATAATTATGATTCTGTAATAAGTCAATAACATTATTTAAATAATTATAAAGGAGGTTCGGACACTTACGAGGCAAATCGGACCTATGGTAAGGGAAAATATCACAATCTCATTTTTATCCGAGATTGTTTATACTTTGGTATTTACTGGGGTGTATTTTATCATCCACATCCATGTTTCCTCAAAATGAAATATTATTTCCATCCACCTAAAATTTTTTAAATCCAATTTTACCCTTTGATGAGTTTTTAGTAAAGGATATGAAAGCAATCTTTTGTCATTTTTCGTACGAGGTACTTTTTGAATTTTCCGACAAAAGTACGAAGAATGTTTTTTTAACTTATACGACATGAATGGATTTTTAAAACATTATTTCCAAGAAGCTTCCTTTACAGGTTTTCAAGTTTATTTTTAATCAACTTCTTTTAGTTTAGAATTGTATGACATTTTAAGAAATGAAATGTATTTTTGAAGTAGAAAGCATATTTTCCTCAAGAATGGCGTTCAAGTGTTTTATCAAAATTATTTTCCATCTAAGATAATAAAGGGTTATGTTTCTATCCCTATTATTACATTGATTTGATTATGTTGTGATGGAATTATATTTATTAATTCCTTTATCTTATATGAATTTATGATGTCACGATGTTTAAGATTCCCATTTTTATTAGAAGGGTTATGAAATGATGTATGATTTATAATTTTGTGGCACACATAAGAATGGTATCATTATGAGATGGGTGGGACCTATATCTCCCTCCAATGCATTGGGTAAAGATTTTATATCTCATGAGATAGACAGGGCTGGAACGGTAGGTTATACCGGTTCAGTGAAACAGGACGGAAACGAGGAGTGAACTCGGTTCAGAAATGGACTTTGTCCACTAAGATAGTCTTGGAAATGAGTCTTGACTAATAATAAATGATTCTCTATGATTATGTGTGTATTACACAAAGTTTCATGTTTTAAGACATGATTATTGGGATTACTTTTCACTCCTACGATTTCTCCCATGTTATGAAATTATTCTCTCTTTTGCAGGTTACTATTTACAAAAGTTATGTTCTTATGAATATGATGTGATTGATATTTCTTTTGTTTACCCTTACTGAGCATTTGAGCTCACCCTTTTGTATGTTTTATTTCCCCAGGTCATGAAGAAGGTTATTATGTAAGATATGCCAAAAGGGACTATAGATATGATGAAATAAATGGGAGACATTGTAGATGCTTTATGAACCAGTTGTTTATGTTTCCCAGTTTTCTAAAGACAATATACCTATACGGTCCTTTCGTGGTTTTGTTATATGTTGTAATAAGTATGCTTCAATTTCTAAGTAATAAAAATGTATTTAAAGTATGGGTCATTATAGGTATATTCTCTCTCTATAGGTGGCAAAGAATTGACAGGTTGTTCATCTACTCATCGTGCTGAGACCCCTTCTACTTAGTAGTTCAGAGTGTTATTGTAGGATTTCTGGGAATATGGGAATGTTATAATGATGTCAAAAAATTATTTAATAAATTATGTTAACCTATGGGGTTTGAGCCTGTAGGGACACTATCCTGAGGATTCAATTTAATGGAACAATGTTGTTTGGGAGCGATTCTAATGAAATATAATGTGGAAATTATTAATGGTTATTTAATTATTGAATAATTAATTAAAATAAAGTGAAACAGATAAAAGGGAATGAGGAAATGTATTAATGCTCATTAAATGGTTGTGTATTTATAGGATACCTAGACTTAGAGGTTGCAGCTGGGATTCAGAGAGATGTTTGCTGCATTGGAATCTAAGAATAATTTATGATTATAGTTTATTTGTGAGCTACAGAATATTCTATAATTTTTTCTTTCTATATTCTAATCCACCCTAATCAGTTAGGGAAACTGACACCCCTAGGATTTTCTGCCCTAGGGGTGTTTTCCCTAACATTCTGCTCGGAGGATTGATGGTGGATTACCCCCTTTGAACACACTCTTTTCTTTTTCTAGTTAGTTATGCTGGTAGGCACAGTGGTTAGTTTTCCCCATATATGGGAGTAGAGTGCTGTAATGGATTTTTGTTATTAACACACATATATTCTAGATATAGTTTCATTTGGACTACTATTGCTGTAACGTGTATTGGTTGTGATGGTTTGAGAATCCTTACTCGTTGACTTGGTGGTAATGGCTTGAGGTATAATGCTGGATGTATGATACACATTATGCGATATGTGGTGGGTCCCAGAAACTACCTGGTTACTTTACTTACGTTGATGTGGGGATTTTTTTCTCAATATTCATGTTGTGGTGATTCACCCAAGTGTCTACGGGAAATCCTTTTTGGAGAGAGAAGATTATGATATACGACGTTGGGGAAAAGCAGCAAACTAATGGGGAATTAGTAGCAGGTACCCTTGATATTCATTATAATATTATATGATCTTCTATGTGATACTTGGTGAGGGTAACCATGGTGAGGCTGGGAACATAGTATACCTATTTAGGTGATGAGTGAGTTTCACTTATTTTTCACTATGCATTAAAATGATTTCTTTACTTTTTCTTGATAGAATCATGGGAGGATCCTACTTAGTATACAGTTATACTCACCCTATGTACATATAAAATGTCTTTCAAGTCAGTTGGTGAAGTTTGAAGATCAAGTTGGTTTCTAAAATCATGGGGTTACAGATGATGTTCGGGCTTCTAGTTGCTGTTATTTTTACTTTCCTTTGGTACTTGCAGTATTACCCTTTTAGTTGTAGTAGTATGTCATGACATTACTAATATGTACTTGGGATTTATTTTATACTACTATCTATGTTGGAGTTGGTTGTTGTATATCGTATCTCTTTATTTCATATGTGTTGTCTTACAGGGTAATGCCTCTTATCTGTGTGTTTACTCTACCCTCAGTGCTAGTCGCCAAAGAAGGGCCTAATAGAGGTTGGACTCATGGGTCATTATCTCCCTTCTCACATTGCCGGTCAAGGAGGGGTACACCTTTTGGGGATGGGGTCATGATTTAGTGGTATTAGATGGAGGTTGATGGATAGGATGAAGTTTGTTGTTTGGAACATTTGAGGTTTCATGGGTTGTTAGTGAAACTGTGTCATTCAAGTTTAGTAAGCGATGTATACACATTATAATAATGAGACATAGTCGTTTAGCCCCCCTTATGATCTAATTAACATGCCTTTATGTTTATAATGAATTCTAAACAATGTGATACTAGTTTCAGGGTAGAGATCTAGAAATCGATCATTCATCGTTCTTCTTCTTTTTCTGTGTCTGAATCGGTAGACCATGGGAAGGGATAAACGAGAATGGATAAAAAATTAATCAATTAATGTTTTTTCCTCTATATTCTAGGTTTAGTATCTCTAAATGTTTTTTTATTTTACAGGAATGGTTCCAAGTTAACATCTTCATCTGGATCGCATAGAATATGTCTGGTTGGATATGACCATAGTTCACCAGTGGGTAGTGGTTGACGACGACGACACTTGGTGGAGGACACACCAAGAGTTTCAGCTCTAGAGTCTGCAGAATTGTGAGGTATCCATTTTGGATGTAGTCATGGATGAATATTTGGAGGAGGTCATGATAGGATTCAATTCGATCCGTGCTTGGAAGGATCATTGGGTGTCCATGGTAGTGTCGATGGTGCATGGAGTAGCGAGGAAATAGTGGTTCTTGCTTCTCAGGGATCGTGAGGAATCAGTGATCACATGGGAGGAGTTATGAGACATGTTTAGAGTCATGTTTTTTTTTTCTACCGCAAAGGCTTCCAGTCACCAAGAGATTCTTTTCCTTCAATAGGGGAGCTCAAGTTTGCGAATGTTTGGAATCAATTTCTGGAACCTTTTATGATATGAATCAGACCTATTTCTAGATGAAGAGGCCAGGTTGAGGTATTTTTAGTAGGCTTTGCATCCAAATATCAAATGACCAATCATCCCATTTATACTGAATACATATCTTCAGGTGCTGTGATGGGAAGAGGTCATTGGGAGGAAATTTGATAGTATTGTAACACCACGAGATGGGAGTCATCATAATTCCTCACAAAGAAGATTGGTGGTATGGGGTTCCTAGTTTTCAGGGTAGAAGAGTTTATTTTCAGAAAGGGGTATATCCTAGAACTCAACATCTCATTTCTCCAGGGGCAACGTCTTTTAGGAATATTCCAAGAGATCAGGAACCTTTTTTTCATTTGGTGGTCAATGTCATCAGTAGAGAGAGATCCCAACCATTCAGAGAATTACTCATGCACTAGGTGTTCTGCTCCAGGTTTCTCTGTTGAGGTAGCTTGAACCATGAAATTTGTAGTAGGTTGCACCATCTATGGATCAGAAGAGGGTAGAAGGGGTAGGTAGAGGACAACCCCATGATGCTCCGCATTCATAGAGAGTAGAGAGCTGCCATGGTGGTGGTTGTCATTAGGGTAAGAGAGGCCAAAGAGGAGGTCATGGTCATGTACATGATTTATAATTTCCTACTCCAAGCAAGGAAGATGTCATTTGAGGTAACCTTTTCTTGTTTTCTACCATGGTTTATACCATGTTTAATTTAGGAGCGACACACTCCTTCATATCTTCTACCATTTTCCATGTTTTGGGACATGAGGTAGAGAGGCATCTAATTCCATTGGATTTGACTACACCAGTTTGAGGTTGAGATAACTTGTTTGAAGTATGTATAGACTGTGAACTAGTGCTAGGAAATTATCTCTCATGGGTAAGTTTCATGTGTTTACAGATACAACCATATCATCTCATCCTTTCCATGTATTAGTTTAATTTGGTGCAGGCTATTGTAGATTGCTTTAGGTGGAGGGTTGTGCTCTTCGATGTTGGTGGAGAGTCGATGGTGTATGATGGTGAGAAAGACCCTCGGATGGGACAAAGTCATGTTATGTCCTTATCATCCATGATGGATGATCTTATTCTGAGTTCCTCAGATGTTCAACAGTTGGCCTTTCCTAGGCTTGTTGAAGAGTACACTAATGTATTTCCAGAAGAAGTTATAGCATTACCCCCTCAACAAGAGATCAAGATTGAGATCGAGCAACAACCATGAGCATCTGTTATCCCTATTCCTCCATATAGGATGGACCATTTTGAGATATTAGAGATATGTACACATCTTTATGGACTATTATAGTGTGTTTTTATTAAGCTGACTGTGTCACTATTGGGTGAAACTGTTTTTTCATCAAGAAGGCTAATGACAGTATGCGGTTGTGTATCGATTATTGTCACTTAATGAATGTGACAGTAAAGAATCTATATCCTCTTCCACTGATAGATGATTTATTCGGTCAAATGAAGGGTGATTATTTGTTCTCAAATATAGACTTGCAGTCATGATATCATTAGATGCGTGTAATGGATGAGGATATCCAGAAGACATGTTTGTGTTGTTGTCATGGGCACTGTGAGTTCATTGTAATGTCATTTGGTGTGATGAGTTATCCATCTCTATTCCTGGGATTGGGGAACACAATGTTCTTGTGAGTTCTAGGACAAGTTCGTTGTGTTTTTCATTGATGAAATCCTTCTGTACTCAACGTATGAGGAGGAGCTTGTAGAGCTTCTACATGATGTTTGGGGAGTTCCTCATCAACATCAGCTATTTGAGATGTTTTAAAAGTGTGAGTTTTGGGATCAAGAAGTCTGTTTCATGGGGCTTGATGTGTCCCATTAGGGAGTATATTTTAATCCGTTGACGATAAAAGTAGTTGTGTCTTGGGGCGCCCCCATGACTTGGTCAGAGGTGCGATGTTTCCTTGTTCTCATAGGCTACTACAGGTGGTTCGTAGATGATTTCTCTTGAGTTGACACTGATCTTGCCACATTGAATTAGAAGGATCATGTGTTCATATGCACTGAACAGTGTCATGAAGCATTTGATAATCTAAAGGAGAAGTTTGTTAGTGCTCCAGTTCATTGTCTTCCAGTAGAGGGAGTTCAGTTATATTTATTCTACGATGATTTTCATCTATGGTTAGGTTGTGTTCTTATGTAGTAGATATTAGTTGTTTCTTATGGGTCTCGGTAGTTATTTCCCCTTGAACATATATAGGCCACCCATGATATTGATTTATAAGTCATAGTGTTTACTTTGATGTTGTGGAGTCATTACCATAGCGGAGAGTACATTGTAGTTTCAACTGATCATAAGCGGTTAAGGAATGTTTTCTCCTAGAATGAATTAAACATATGACAATGTTGATGGATGGTGTTATTACAGGAATACAACTTAGAAATATCATATACACCTAGAAAGGGGAATTTCATCGTTGATGCACTGAGTCAGAAGTCACATAGTGTTGTAGTGTTTGGATCTGGTGATTCCTAGAGAGTAATGGGAGAACATTAAGCATTACATCTCGATATGGGAGATATTGGGGGTAGAGGTTGTAAATATCAGATGACGGTGTAGTCATCCTTAGTGTAATAGGTGGAAGAGTCCCAGTTGGGGGATCATGAGGTATAGGTCTAGAGAGACCGAGTTGTTTGTTGTGAGGCCCCTGATGGTCAGTCTGAGGATGAACTACACTGATTGTTGTATGACGGAAGGATATTTGTTCCTTTGTATATGCAATATAAGGTTCTCAGATATTTCCATAGATCAACTTTAGCGGTGAATCCTAGCGTGACAAAGATGTACCAATTCTTGAGGAGTAAGTTTCCGTGGCTCGGGATAAAGGGTGCAGTTTCAGATTTTGTATCTTTATGTTTGGTCTAGCATAAGGTAAAGTCTTAACACTGTGTTCTAGGTGGTCTTCTACATCCTTTAGATGATCCTCGGTGGAAGTGCGAGGACATCTCAATAGACTTTGTTAATGGTTTACATTGAGCTCAAGGAGGACAAGATACTATTTATTTGGTAGTGGATCATTTTAAAAAATAATTCCACTTCATAGCAATCAAGGAGTCAATATTAGTGGAAGTTTTGTCAAAGCAGTATCTAGAGGAGGTGTTGAGACTTCATGGAGTCCCATGTCTGATAATTTCTGGTCAAGAACCAAAATTTACCTCCAGGTTGTGGAAAGTATTCATGAACACTTCCATCTATCTACTATGCCTTAGCACTGCATTTCATCCCTTGATGGATGGTCAGAAAGGGCGGACTATCCAGACTCTGGAAGACATGTTACGCTCTTATGTCTTGATTTTGGAGGTTTTTGGATGAAGCACTTTCCCATGGTGGAGTTATATTACAACCATACTTTTCAATCCACCATTAGTATGGAACCATATTAAGCCTTGTTTAAAAAATATTTCCATTCGTCGTTGTGCTGGATAAGGGTTGGAGAGTTAGTAATTCTCAGAGAAAAACTAGTGCAGAATACAACAAAGATAGTTCATGTGATTCATGAGAAGAAGAAGATAGCACATGATCAACAAAAATCATATTCTGATCAAAGGAAAACATCCTTAGAGTTTGATTATGGGTATCACAGGATTCTGATGGTCACTCCCCTCATTGGCAGTGATGGTTTGGTCATGGGAGTAAGAATTCTCTTCAGTTTGTTGGTCCTTTTGAGGTGTTATCTCAATATGGAGTTATGGAATATCGAGTAGCACTTCCCACATAGATTATCCAGATACATGATGTATTTAATGTGTCACATATCTATCATTATCTTCATTATGACTCTCACATCATCAATTGTGGAGAGATCGATGTTGATGATGATGAGACCGTCAAGGAGAGACCAGGGGAGATCCACGATCGTAAAGTGAAGGTGCGGAGCGGGCATTCTATCCCCTAGGTTCAAGTCCTGTGGTGACATTGTGTCATGGATGACAGTAACAATAAATTTGATTCATAGATACATGCCCAAAACCCAATGTTTTTTTATTTTTAACTCTTTTCATTTAAAAAAAATGATGTTTTCTTTGTCGTTGTAGACCTTTCATGTTTATGATATGGATTTCTTTTGTTGCATCTTATGGCTTGCTCTCTTTTGAGAGGTAGCATGAAGGGTGGTTGTTCAGACCCGATTTTTGTTTACCTTTTGGAGGGGTTTGAATTATTGAGGATGAGAACGTTTTGAGAGTTATCTGATGTAATGGACTAGACCTCTCAAGTCCATTTCCTTAATTAAATATGGTGCATGAGGTGTTCTGGGAGGTCAAGGGGACATATCCCGAACAATTTTCCAAATTTCTAGTTCTATGAACAGTGTTTCCAATTATGTAAACAGTGCAATGGTAGCCTTATGTGAACTGTGTTTCAAGAATGTTGAGGTCTAACGGTAGCCTCTATTTCCTTTTCCAAATTATTAGTTCATAAACAGTGTTTCCAGAAAGGTAAATTCTAATGGTAGCCTCTATTTCATTTACAAAATTTTGAGGTCATGAACTATGTTTCCATAACGGTGAGGTTCCAACATTAGCCTCTATTTCCTTTTCAAAAATTTGATTTCATGAACAGTGTTTCCAAAATGGTGTCGTATAATGGTAGCCTCTATTTCCCTTTCCATATTTTGAGATCATGAATAGTGTTTCCAGAATGTTGAGGTTCCAATCATAGCCTCTATTTATTTTTCCAAATTATGATTTCAGGAACATTGTTTCTAGAATGGTGAGGTTCTAATGGTAGAATCTATTTCCTTTTCTAAATTTTGACATCATGAATAGTGTTTCCAGATTCTTACAGTTTTTCCCCTTTGAGGTTTCCATTAACGTAAAATGAATATAAAGCCTGGTTTTAAGGACTCTAAGGCTGATTCAAAATCCATAACTCCTATAGTAATTTTTCCTAAGTCTCACGATTATTTTACTTGTTCATCCAATGTGGATTGATGTGATCGACATTTAATGTAAATTCTAGCATATCATTAATCGATGCTTCGTTAAATATTCTAAAGGGATGTGATATCTTCCTCCCTAGTTCTTCCTCCTTGTTCTCATCCATGTGATGATAGAACCTTCCATTCATTCATGTAGGAGTTGTGCAATCATTGTTTATTTCTTGGATTGGTTTACCTCTATTTCAAATTAAAACAACTTGTATTGATTGATCTTTGATATAAGGTATGATCTATAAGCATTGTTTTGGGTTTATATCCTTCTGTTTCTCCATTCCCTTTTATGGAATTCTATCACCATGTTCCTAATGGACATTTCTTGGGAGTTGACTGGTGCAGTGGTGTCTCTGAATCCTCATAAGGATGCAGTAGTCATGTGGGGAGGAGATCATAACCCGCTATGAGTATCATTGTCATATAAAGAATGTCTTGAACTGATTGAGGTAGGGGATTCATTTATTATCTTTTATTTTACGTAAAACAGTAGAGTTATCATGTTTTAGCACACTGGATCACAATTGAAATGAAATATTAAATATTTTAACTAGATAAATAAATTGACATTGATATTATGTTTTTTCCTTTTGTTTAGCTTGATAGTGTGATATCTAGACTTTCATTGTTATCTTTTAATTGTTGATTAAAATTTGTAATGAATTTAAATATGGAATTAATTGACATTTATTTGGATAATGATAAAGGGGGATGTAAATGAATCTGGTCGTTGTTGTTGTAATTTGATGTTAATCAAATGGATTCAGTAAGCATGATTAATCTATTCTTTATAGCATATATTTTAGGTTTTCCGATGTTAAAACCAATGAATATTAAATCAGTTAATTCAATATGAATTAAAGAACTTGTTGTTTGATAAAAAATACTTTTAGGGTTATGAGTGCCCCTATTTCTTGTTTAAGGCCCAAGATCCCAAATTATATGTTGTTTGTGTTCCTGCGTCTTGGGTTATGATCTGAGCCTGGAAGACAGTTGTGATATTTTTCAGCCAGGAGGCCTATTTTTTATGGCAGTAGTTGATGCCTTGAGAGGCGAGATACATATGTTTACACATGTGGGTGTCAGAGAGGACACTATAGATGATGGAATGGGTGGATGTGAGTGTTTGAATTCTAGTTGTTTTTGATTGGTTGTTATACTTCCTTACTTTCCCAACTACTCATGGTAGATACTTTTCTTACCCTCCTTCCAAATTGGGAGAAGATGCATGGGTTAATCCATGTGATTTTTGTGTAAAGTTTCCTAAGGTAATATGGGTCTATGATCTTTCTATAGTCGGTAAAGACTCAACGGGTAGTTCATCTACTCACCGTGTTGACCCGCACTTGTGTTTAGTTTCGTATAATTTTTTTCTAGAATTCATGAGAACATTGAAATGTAATAATGTTGTTAATAAATGATATAATAAATGATGTTAACCCATGGGGTTGGATATTGTTGCGACACAATACTGTGGTTTCAATTTAATGGATCATTGATATTTTTGGGTGATTCTAATGAAGTATAACCCGGAAATTATTAATTATTATGTAATGTTTAAAGAATTAATTAAGGTAAATTTAAACTGATAAGAAGGGAATGAAGTAATGTATTAAATCTGATTAAATGGTTACGTTCTTAGAGGATACATAGTCTTAGAAGTGGTAGCTGGGAGTCCGAGAGACATTAGCTGCAGTTGATTATAAGACTAGGTTACTCCCATTGTCTGGCTGTGAGCTATAGTATATTCTGTGTATTTTGATATTCTATATGCTACTCCACCCCAGCAGTTAGGGAAACTGACACCCAGGGGATTTTGAGCCATTGGCGGTTATTTCTCCAATATTCCAGTTGAATGATATATGGATGACTACACCCTTTTCCACTACTCTCTTCACTTGGTAGTTACTTGTGCTGGTAGGAAGAATGGTTAGTTTTACCCATATATGTGCATAGGGTGTTGTAATGTCTAGTTTTTTATTCACACACATATATTTTGGATATAGTATCCTATGTACTAATATAGGTTTGATTTGTTTAGGTTGGGAAGGCTTCTGGATCCTTACTCTGTTTGTGGGCTGTAATGGCTTGAGTTGTAATGTCTGATATATGATACACATTATGCATGTTTTGGTAGCTCCTAGAAACTACCAGGTAAGTTTTTATACCTAGATGTGGTGGTTTTGTTGCATGAGGGACATGTTGTTGTGCTTTTCATAGGTGTCTAAATGAAATACTTTTCAGATACATATTCTTAGGACATGAAACATTGGTGAAAAGCGGCAAACTAGTGGGGAAGTAGTAGCAGAGTACCCTTGATATTCTATATTATATTATATACTCTTGTATTCTATACGTGGTTTGAGTATCCATGGTGATGATGGAAACATAGTATAACTATTTAGTTGACGAGTTAGTTTCACTAGTTGTTAACAGTTCTTTATCATCCTTCATTTACTTTTTCACGGGAGGATTTGAAGAGGACCCTTATGAGTATACAGTTATATTCTCCATATGTATATATAAACTTTTTTTAGGACACATGGAGAAATATGGAGATCCCACATGTTTCTACTAGCTTGGGGTTGCAGGAGCTGTTCAGCCTTGTGGTTGCTGTATTTTTTTACTTTCCTTTAGTACATGCAGTTTTCCACTTTCAATTTTAGTAGTTTTCAATGACATTACATATGTGTATATGGGATTTATTTTATACTATTGTCTGAGTTGGAGTTGGTTGGTTTCTATCATATCTCTCTCTTTACCATGTGTTCTCTATAACACCCCATGATTTCATAGTACGTTATCTTATTAATGTAATTCAATATCTTGTGCTACAAACAACTTAGAAATCGAGCACACCACAAGATACCAAACTAGACATTGAAAAAGTAGTTATGAATAGTATTAACTTCATTTTGAATCTTATATTCTCTATATAATTTCAATATTCATATTATTTGTCTCTTAGTAATAATATAAGAACACTTCCATTTTTTAGAAAAAAGAAGTATTTTTCAAAAAAAATGAAATTTTACCACCGTTTAATGGAGAAACCTTTTTAAAACCAATATTTGACACTTTTATATATTCAATTTAATGAAACTAAATTCTTCCATAAAAGAGGGAAATAAAAATTTATTTTGTATAATTTTTTGGTACTTTTTGGATAACTTTCATATTTTGAAGAATTGTGAAAAATTCTATGTTTTAATTGAAAAAAACCTGTTTAATAGAAATAATTTATAGTGTAAAATTATTATTTTGAATGGTTTTGAAGTATAATTAGATTAATGTTTTATCATTTAATAACATTTATGTCATTTTTAGTAATTTCATATTTAAATTTGACATAAACACATGCCAATATTTTGATAGTTTTTACACTTTAAAAACCTACGTTTTGGTTTTAACAAGGGGAATTAATTTTAAATTAATTAATGAAACTTCTATGTTTTATATTTGGTATAGTAAACTAAATTTTTGAATTATTAATATCAAAATTATCTATGGATCATTTTTTTATTTTTCTAAAAACTTTTAATTTTTGATGAATAGTGAAAGTCACTATGTTATTATTTAAAAATGACATATATGTAAATAATAATTTATTTTATTTAAATTTTTTATAAGTCAAAATATATATATTACCCATATAAGTTCAATTTAATTCATTTGAGTCACTTTATAATAAAATTATATGTATAAAATTTTATTGAACTTTTTAACCTGTTTTACGCATATTCTAGGCACGTTAGCAAATTTTCATAAAACATAATTTTACTACTTCTGTGAGTAGAATTTCAAAAATCCAAGAGACACGGTTTACATCAGTAAGTAAAATGTTATTCAATAAGATGAAAATAATTTTTAGTGAATAGTAACTTCTGAATTTTATTTTTCACGGTTAAATGTAAATAGTGTAATTAATGGTAAATTGATATTATAATTACTGACAAACATGTCCTAATTTTATTTGATAAGTCTAATTAGAACAAAGACAACCTTAGGGATAAAATATGATTCTATTTGGTCAAAATGGACTATATAATGACATTTATTATTATTTTATTTAAAGAATGGATAAAAGTGTTAAATTCAATGTTTAATAAATAAACAATTTTTAATATAGGGTTACACAGAATATAAATTTGATGAAAAATATTACATAAAAATATAAGAATATTTCCTATATAATGGTATTTTATTTACAATTTTTCAACATTAAATAATATAATTATTTATGACAGAATGATGATTTAGTAATTACCATTTTAATGAACGAATCAAATTAAAGGTATTTTAAATATTAAAATCAATATAATTTCATAGTTCTTATGACATCAACAAATTTTCTAGGTGAATATGACTTCTCGAGGTTGATTCAATGTATCTTGTTTGATGTAATCTTGTTTTGAGGGATTTCACAAAAACAAAATACAAAATAATGTCAAAATTGACGTAAATTAGTTTTTAAAACAAAAACTATATTATTGGTTGATTTAGTATTCCCAAAAATCTATGGATCAGAGAAAGGGCATAAATAATATTAAATGTGTCATTAACAAACCATTTTAATATCTCTTGGAAGATTAGAGGAATTTTATTATCCATATAGTATAAGGATACAAGAAGGCACTGTAAAAGTTAAACTATTTAACTAAGAGTTATATCTAAATTATAAGGTTAAAATGGTAACCTAAACAAGTCTAAAACATATTGGTTGAGAGTATTTCGACACATAACCACCTAAGGCTAGAAATAAATTCTTTTGGATCCATTATAAACTGAATATGATTATAGAAAAAATTAATATTTTCTTACTTTCCTAAAGTGACCCTTACACCTCTTATAAAAGGGAACATTCCCATATCTCAAACTCACACCTCCAATGACATATGGATCGACCAACCCATAGAAAAATATCCTCCCTTATTCCCTCACATCATCCTAGAGGCCTTACATTGATCAGAAAGCCAACCTAAAGAGACCTTTTGATCATCTCAAAATGAAACACCTGATGTAGAGGAGGTTAAATGTACCTTTGACCAAAGGAAAGGGCAAGGTAAGGGTTAACTACCCAATCTCATTATTATATGAGATTTTTTATGAGTAAGTATTTATTGGGACATATTTGTCATCAATGTCCATATTTCAGAAATAATTTTAAAAAAGGAATTAAGGTTTTATGGAGGGGTCTATTTTTCTATATCATCATTTATAATGTTTTAAATATTTATTTTTCTAATTTTTTTTTAATATCAATTTTTTCAAAATGATTTTTAGGATTTAATTATATAGACATCACTGTTTTAAAATGTTAATTCCTTTAAAATTTTCAAACTGGTATGGGTCACATTGATTCAAAATTTTCATTAAATGTCTTCTTTTATAAATTATGTGACTATTAAAAGATTTCAAAAATGAAAGTGATATTTATCTCAAATAATTTTGATTTCATCTCTCTCAACATCCTTGGAAGGATTTGACACTTTTTTTAAGTTGATTAATTATGATAAAAATCATCTATATTGTATTAAAGGTTTTGTGATATGTTCGACTATGGATGTATTATTTTTATACCATTTATGTTTTATGGTTAATGTGTTAACATTTCGTATGCTAGTTTTAAGATGACGGTTTATGTTATGTTTAAACCATTTCATATGAGGAATTTATTGGACATAGTAGGTGATAGGTGGAGCCCACTATAGGTGCTCAGTGCATCAGTAAGTCTCATGAGACAATTATATGTGAAATTTGATGAGGCCTTTTTCATTTTTTATATATGGTTTTGGATGAGGCCTAAATCATTTTTAGATATATTGGTTGAGGAATTGATATGATGTTTCAGTACATCTGACATTATACATTCCCTCATTATGAAAATAATAATTATGGTTAATGTGGTTATTACACTAGTAGAATACCCATGAATTTGTTTTATTATGGAATTATTTACTCAGGTCATATTTCTGCCATAAAGTGTTAATGTTTATTATTTATAAAGGCATGTGTTTTCAATTATTCACCAGGCCTAATGTTTATATTATCTCTTGCTTTATTGTTTACCCTTACTTAGCATTTGAACTAACCAATTTCATTTGTTTTATTTACCTAGGAATCCAAGAAGTGTATTTTGATTGATATTTAGGGTTAAGATAAAGGGAATAATGGTGTTCTCAAAGAACTATCTATGCCATTTTTTTTGATTGAAATTGCAATGTAAATGTGAGGTATGTAATCTATTTTCCAGGACTGCTAAACCGATTGGTATTTTGGGACATGATTCCTTTTAATCATGCCAATGTATTAAAATAATTCACCAACTCTGGGTAACTGGGGTTGAAGCATTATAGTTGGTATCTGAGAAATTTTAGCAACAACCTTGGAAAAATATTTAGATAAACTCTGATTAGAGAACATTACACTAAGATAGAAATTTGGGATTAGTATATAAGAACATTCAAGAATTTTTGTATTGTAGAATTTTTGTGTATTTTCAATGAAATATATCCCTTTCAAGATATGATCATGTAGAGGAAGTTCTATCACAAATATATCTAGGAGTGAAAACTCCGACAATGAGTTTTGGGCTAGACATGGGGTATCCTAGTACCTGAAACTAGGCCTTACTGCACTCTTGGTTATGACACTCCCAGGAGATATTCTTAGGATAATTCACTTATTCATTACTAGCCATTATAAAGGATTTACGGGTAAATACTACTTCAAAGAAAAAATTATATGATTATAGATTATATGCATAATCATATAAATTTACGTAAGTTCTTTTACATGATTGGAATTATGCATTGCGATTCATAACCTATCCTAGGGTAGGGAATTGTTTTGAAATAGTGCATAGTAGAAGGAATACGAATTCCAGCAAAACGCATGATCAAAATATTATAAAGGATCTTATAATTCATGGTATTACGCCAACATTTAAGTGGTAAATAGTCTCCCATGTATTATAATCATATGAAGAAATAGTATAATGAGTGAATAAGATAGGTAAAAAATTATATAAGACATATGGATCTTAAGGGACATAATAGAAGAAAATCATGGAAGAGAGAAAGATGAATAATGGGGAAAGGGGAAAGAAGGATTTTCTCAAATGTTATAACTGTGGAAAGAATCACCTTAGAAAATTCATCAAGAGAATTTGAGTTTGTTATATGTTTAGTGAAAAAGGACACCAAGTACGTGATTCCAAGGGTATGAAAAATGTTTCAAATGTACAATGCATCATCTGCAAGGTGTTGGGACACTATGCGAATCAATGTCCAAATCATCAGAGTATACCACAAATGTTGTTTTTAGATAATAATCATGTTATGATATTACCATAGATGATGAGTAATGGCTAGTTTTATTAAGTAGATATTATAAAAATTAGGTCATTTTAGTATTGTATCAACGATGTACTGGTTATAATAATTTTTTAGTATACATGGATTGTGTTGTACAACTATTTCATTAAGGACTTCATATTGTGTGGAACCAAGAAAAGTGGCTCAATACCAGGTTATTTTTTTTAGAAAATATATGTTTGAGAGAAAGATAATCTATAATATGGTTCTCATACTGAGGTAGATATTTTTGTAATAATATATGATTGATTTAGTTAAATTATATTTGGATATTCTTGACTACCAAGAAATATATTAATGATTTCTATATTCCATCATTGTTGGAGTTTAAAAACTTTTGGATAGAAGGAGTATATCCAGTATTCTATAAATATTAAGTGAGAATGAATGTATCAATTAGGTTTTAATGTTATTTAGGGTGTTGATGTTTTTTAAAAGAATACATGATGAAGGTATTCACATGTTATTATGGGGAAAAAAGAAACATCATTCTGTTTAACATGCATATACATTTTGGACTGTGAGTTTTGATAGAAGTATTTTGGGTAAGTCTAAATGTTGGAATGAATTGGGTTTTTCATCAGATAATATTATTTTGGTTAAATCATTTCTTGAGATTATTTTTGGATTGTCAAAAAAATGACAACATAGAGGTCGGGTGACAACCCATCGCGTCTGGAAAGACCACTAGATGTGAACCCACAACCATAGGATGAAAAGCGCGGATCACCTACCACTAGAATACAAGATGAATAGGTTTTTATAATTTAGTTTTTTAAAATAGACTGACAAATTAATTATAAATTCATTATTTATTTTAACCGTATATGATTAGGATAAATAGAATATTTTTGATTTCTATTATCTTTTGGACTGAAAGATGAGTTTGTGGAAAGAATTAGTTGAATGATGAAACTCTACTCGTCTAGTAAATTTTTTACCTCTTAAACATTAGGGATGGGATCTTAAAAAGAAGAAAGTGTTATCCTAATACCTTATGTTTTGTTGAACTAATAATATTTTAAATCATCATAGATTGATGGTCTTGAGGCCCTCAAATTCACACTAGATTATGGTTGATGACCTCAATTACTCCCTCTAAATATTTTTGTTTTCATCCAATTATCTTTCTCTAATTTAATCCAATGTTCTCCTAATATAAAATATAATTTGGTTGTTACATTTTCATTCGCTTTCCCTCCTATTAATATTAAAATTTATTAACCCAATTTCTGATGTTGGTTTTCCACAAAGTTAATTTTCTATTTTTAATCTTTTATTTTTGAAAATCAATTTCAAACTAATAGGATTCAATTTATTAAAGGAGAGGAGAATTTAAAACCCCCAATATTTCATTGCACGTTATCACATTAATGTAATTCAACATATTGTGATACATGCAACTGAAAATCGAGTGCACCACAACTTACTAAACTAGCCGTTCCAAAAGCAATTATGAATATTATTAACTAAATTTGGAATATTATATTCTTTATATATTTTTAATATACATATTATGAGTTTCGTAGACACAATATAAGAAAAAAAATTCATTTTTTAGTTAAAATGTGTTTTTTTCAAAAAATAAAATTTTACCACCATTTAATGGATAACGCTTTTTAAATCCAAAATTTTTCACTTTTATATATTCAATTTAATGAAATTAAATTCTTCTTTATAATTGGGACATAATAATTTAGTTTGGGTAATTTTTGGTACTTTTATGATAACATTCATATACTGACAATTAGTGAAAAAACTATGTTTTAATTAAAAACAACTTTTTTAATAGAATTAATTCATAATGATAAATAAAAAATTTGAATGGTTTTTAATTATAATTAAATTTTATTATTATAATTTAATAAAATTTATGTCATTATATGTAATTTCACATTTAAATTTGACATAGACACATGTCAATCTTTTGATAGCTTTTACTTTTTAAAAACCAACTTTATGGTTTTAACAATGGGAATTAATTTTAAATTAACAAATGAAACATCTATGTTTTGAATTTGGTAAAATAGACTTAAATTTTGAATTCAGAATATCAAAATTAGTTTAGGGTACATTTTTGGTATTTTTATGAAAACATTCAATTTTTTATGAATAGTGAAAAACACTACGTTATTAATTAAAACTGACTTTTAATTTAAATAAAAAATTATTTTATATAAATTTATTTTTAGTAAAAATAGATATATAATACTTATATAAATTCAATTTAATTAATTGGAGTCATTTTATAAAAAAATTAGGTGTATAAAATTTTATTGAATTTTTAAACCTCTTTTTCCCACCTTCTAGGCACTGTTACATATTTGCATAAAACATAATAATACAGCTTCTGTGAGTTGAATTTAAAAACTTAAAGAGACATGGTTTACATCATTAAGTAAAATGTGATTCAATATAATGAAAATAATTTTTTTTATTAGTAAATTTTGACTTTTATTTACCATGGTTAAAAGTAAATATGGTTATTAAAGGTAAACATTATATTATAATTACCCTAACACATGTCCTAATACTATTGGATAAGTTTAATTCCACCAAATAAAACCTTTTTTGTAAAATATGATCCTATTTGGACCACTTGTATTTGTTTAAGACATTTACTATTATTTAAATTAACGAATAGTTAAAATTGATAAATTTGATGTTTAATAATTAAACCATTTATAATATTGTGTTACACACAATATAAATTAAACTCTAAATAACAATTATAATGATAAAAATATTTCATACATAATGGTATTTTATTTATAATTTTATACATTAAATAATTTAATTTATTTGTGACACAATGATGATGTATTAATTACCATTTTAATAAAAGAATCAGATAAATTGTATTATAAATATTAAAATAAATATAATTTTAATGTTTTCATGACATCCAAAAATTTTCAATGTGAATATGACCTGTTAGGGTTGATTTAATATATCTGGTTCAAAGTAATCATGTTGTGATTACTTTCATGAAAACCAAATACCAAATAATGTCCAAATTGTCATAAATTAGTTTTTAAAACAAATACTATATTATTGGTAGATTTATATTCCAAAAAATATACAGTTCAGTCAAATGGCATAGATTTTAATATATATTTCATTGATTAACAACTTTAGGTTATCTTGGATGTTTATAGTATGTTCATTAACCATATAGTGTAATAATACAAGAAGACATGGTAAAAGATAAACTATTTAACTAAGAGTTAAATCTAAAAGATAAGGTTTAAATGGACACATAAACTTATCTAAAACCTATTGGTTGAGAGTATATTGGCCAATAACAAGCTAAGGTTCTAAATAAATTAATTTTGAGCCATTATTAATTGAATATTATTGTATTATAAATCAATATTTTAATCTTTACCTAATGTGACCCACACACCTCTTATAAAAAGGCACTTCACCTTCTCTGAAAATCACACCTCCAAATCCATATGGATCAGCCAACCCCTACCAAAATATTCTCCCAAATTCCTCACATAAATGTATTGGCCTTACTTTTATCATACATCCAACCTATGGAGCCCTTTTGATCAAATCAAACGGGAACACCCGAAGTTGAGGAGGTTAAACTTACCCTCGACCAAAGGACTGTGCAAGGTAAGGGTTAATTCTTCAATCTCATTATTATCCGAGATTGTTTATGAGTAAGTATTTATTGTTACATATTTTTCATCAATATCCATATTTCCTGAAAATGATTTCAAAGGGAATATTTTCTGGTTTTACGGAAGGTTCTATTTAACAATAACATCAATATAGATGTTTTAAATATTTATTTTTCTAAATCTTTTTAATTAATGTCCATGTTTTCAAAAATATTTTAAGGATTTATTTATATGGACATCATTGTTTTAAAATGTTAATTACTTTCAATGAATCAAATAGGAATGGGACACTTTGATTCAAAATTCTCTTTAATTGTCTTACGTTCTAAATTATGCTACTTTTAAACGATTTCCAAAAATAAAGATATATTTCTCTCAAATTGTATTGATTTCATCTCTTTCAACATCCTTTCATTAATTTTACACTTTTTTGATGTAGATTCATTATGATAATAATATTCAATATTGTATTGAACTTTTTAGGATATTTTTGACTGTGGATGTGTTATATTTATACCTTTCATGGTTTATGGTTAACGTGTTGAAATTTCATATGCTATTTTTAATACGACTTTCTATGTTATGTTTCAACCTTTTCATACAAGGAATGTATTGGTCATAGTTAGTAACGGGTGGAGCCTTATATAGCTCTTTAGTGCATCAGTAGGTTTCCTGAGACAATTAGACATGCAATTAGCTGAGGCCTTTCCCAATTTTGATATATGGTTTTGGACGAGGACTAAATCATTTTTAGAAATCTTGCCCAGAACCATGAAAATATGTTTCAGTATGTCCAACATTATACATTCTCTCATTATGAAAATAATAATGATGGTTCATGTTGTTATTAAACTATTATAATTCCCATGACTATTTTTTATTATGTAATTATTTACTCATCTCATATTCCTACCATAATGTGTTCACGTTTATTATTTGTAAAGACATTTGTTTTTAATTATTCATTATGCCTAATGTTTATGTTATATTCCACTATATTACTTAACCATAATGAACATTTGATATCACCCCTTTATTATGATTTATTTCTTTAATAATCCATGAATTGTATTATTATTGATATGTTGGGTTAAACTAAATGGAATAATGTCATTCTCAAAGATCAATCTATGATGTATTTTTGGTTTGGAATTATAATGTAAAGTTGATGTACGTAATCTATTTTCCAAGACTTCTAAACAAAATGGTCTTTCGGGACATGAATGCTTTTAATAATGCCAATTTATTAAAATAATGCACTGACTGTGGGTAACTGGTGTCAGAGTGTTACATTCTATAAGAGGGTAATTCCTCCCATCTGTGAATTTATTATGCCCTCGGTGCTAGTCACCAACCAAAGGCCTTCTGGAGGCGAGACTTGTGGGGTCATTGTCTCCCTTCTCACATTGTCAGTCCACGATGGGTACACATTGGGGGGGGGGGGTGACAACATACCCACCACATGCACTCAATCTATAAGTGGTACCATTAGAGAATAATCGTTCCTATGAGGAGAATATGATGAAGATCATGGATTGTGGAGTAAATGTTCTACAAAATAAGACAATTCCCCTTGTCAGGTTGTGCTGGAGAAACTACATGTTTGAAGAAGTAATGTGTAAAATAGAGGAGGTAATTAAGTATAGTTACCATCATATAATTTAGTGTGGGGAAAATAAATTTTTAGGGAAATCTTTCCTAAGTGGGGAAGGATGTAATTACCCAAAATATTATGAATAAAATCCCACTTTTTGATTTAATTGATATAGAAAACACATAAACTTATATTGTTTTATTTTATCCAAATAGATTTAAATGAAATTTGTGTATCATTAACAGTGATGATAGAGTCTTTGCACAATGATAAAATGAGTCGTATAATTATAGGGTTTAAAAAAATACATTTGACATAAACAAAGGAAGTGCTAGATTTATTTACTGGGATTGTACCAATTGATGTCCATTTATCTGATCTTCTAAGGCTGTAGAATTTTTTTTATTTTCCCAAGATTGATCACAAGACATGATCCAAAAACATATGTAGGAGAAAAACAACATAAGTTAGAAGTACAATCTCATCAAGATGACAACCCAATCCATGTTCTCTGAACGACCCCATGAAAGCTCCACCATCGTGAACCATTCTATTAAGGATTTATATAAAAGGATATAATATAACATCCTAGAAATATGATTATGTAAAATATTTTTTATATAATAATGAATATATTTTCATTCTTTTATGGTCACATTGTAAATTATTTTTAATGAAAAAATAGTATTTTTTTTAATTTTCAAATTCTACAATGAAATCTATTTGTAGAAATAAATATAATTTTAAAATAAATAATATTTTTAAATATTATTATCATTAAATTAAGGTTATGAAATATAAGTAACCATATAATTTTCATGAAATCAAATGTAATTTTTGTTAGTGTTCAAAAACTATTATAAAAAACCCCCAATAATTTTCAATAAATGTATATGTCTATTTTTAAAGTGATAATTCACATATTTATAAATTATTAAAATAAAATTAATAATATTTTTAGAACCATATTTTCAATGCTTTCAAGCATTGAATTTTTAATAATTTTTAGAGACAGTTGAATTTGTGGGTAAAAATGAAATATTCTATAAATTTATTATGTGTTTTATTACATCATATTGGATCCATAATGATGTAATAAATAAATTAAATTTTATATTTGGCCAAATATATTTTTTATATTTAAAACAATGTTATTTGTTTTACATGATTCATTTTTTAAACAAATTATTAATCTTCTATGATGTATAACATATTTTATTATTTTATTTTAATTTCTTTAAGAGTGTGACTCATCTACACATAATCAAGGGAAATATTTTTATTTTTTTCACAATGGAATAAAAATATAATCTAAATAACTCTTGATTTGGTGTAATCCATGGGAAAATGAAGGTATTATTTGTGGTTTGGACTATTTTTTTAAGAAGTTTCCAAAATACAAATAATATAGAAATCCTCCTCCATTCAAATATAAACATACCTAAGATACCATTTGTCTCCATTAAATCTCATTGAATATATTACATGATCTTCTATATAATCCATATATTTCTCAAACTTCTTCAAAAATCTTGAAAGAATCCTCTCTAATGCCTTTTGTTTCACACATCCAGGTAGGGGATTTATCTCCTCACCTTTGAATTAAAGCACCTTTTTGAGAATGGTTCATTTAATTTAAATTTATTATATATATATATATATATATATTTAACAATTAAATTAATTTCCAATTAATGTTATTTGTTTTAGGTATCATTTATCCTCCCTAATTTGGACCCTTACCTAAGCAGTTACTATATAAAAACATTATATGGGATTTCCCTCTTCAAATTTTCATTCGTGCACTTCTTTTATATTATGCTTCTTAAATTACATTTTCAAATGTTGGGATATGATGTTCCATGATTACCATAATATCAATTTTACTTATAAATGATTATATATTCCTATTACAATCGTCAATCCCCACTATTATCATTTATGTACACCAGTTAGTATGCATAAATTTTAAGAGGGTTCTTTTGTATTCTCCTAAATCATTAAGACTCTATATTATGTTACAAATTATAATTCCAATTAATTATGCTGGGGAATATCTTTCCATGTCCGTAGAAAGTTTATATTTCAATTCTATATGATTGGATACTAATTTTTCTCCAATAAACCCAGTTTAGGATTTCATATATGATGCCTTTATGCGGCCAAAATTTCCCCATGCTTTTTCCTTGCCAAAATCAATTTATAGGGAATACCATGCCAATTTATCTATCAAGGGTATTCAACATTATGAACATTTAATTAGTGATTGTGGATTTATATTTATTTATGATAACAAAACTTTATTGTGGAATACACTATGATGATTAATAAATCCTCATTGTAATATCAATATAACATACGTAACCATTAAAATGAAATGATTAAGAAGGTTGTGCCCTAAAAGTCCTAAAATGCATTGGGTAATGATTAATACCATGATACATAATGTGAGATGAGATTTACTCATTCTAATACATGTGAAATGATCTTGAGTCATGATATTTAATGTGCAATGACCTTGGACTCATGCTCCTCCACGTGCAATGATCCAGGACCCATGCTAATATCATGTTGTATGTCATTTCCACATTTCCCATTATATTATTACCATGACATATAATGGCCTATTATTAATTTTCCATTTATATTCATATTTTATAAATTGAATTTTATTCCCCATGCAATTCCATGTTTATTCCAATACTAGTCTTTATATCTAACCCATATCTAATGAATTTCTTCAGATTATCCCATGCAGTATTATGTACAATGGACAATTGCAGTCATGTAATGAATTTTTAAATATATATTTTTATTTTTATGCAATATGATTTTGTTTAATGTAAATAATTTCCAAAATAAACTATACCTATTAATCTTTTGAGTTCTATTAAGTGAAATATTCATTAATAAATCATTTTTAAATGTGAAATAAAGAGTTGGGTAGTAATAGTGAAGATATTCATTCAACATTTTAAAAGAAATCATGAATTATAATAATTATATATTATTATTTACAATGATAAAAAAATAATAAATTTTAAAGATATTTTATAAATTATATTTTATTCTTATTAAAATTACATTTCATGTTCAGTTGATTATGAATCACATAATAATAGTTTTATTTTGGTGTCAAATTTATAGTTTTGATTAAAATGAAAAACAATTTATTTTTAATAGAGTTGGATTTAAATATATTATTCTTTCTCAAGAAATATGATATATATATATATATAAATTTATTGAAATATATTATTATGATATTTATAATTTCATTTTGAATATGTTTATAACTCATATAGTTAATCCCATAATATAATTATGTAATCTATTATATTTATTAAAGAAAAAAATATCATTGTTAATAAAGAGATTTTTTGAAGTAGAAAATACTAATTTAAACATATATGTATAAACTAATTTTATAGAAATTTCACTAATAAATTAATGAAATTTAATTATTATTTATATTTTAGAATTATAATTGTAAAATTTATAATTTAAATTATTATTATGAATAAAAAATTAATTTATTTAAGGGTAAGATGTGTTCTCTATCTATTGAATTATGGTTACTGATATTTTAATTATGTAATGTATGGGAAAATAGTAGTTTCCAAACTAAGTGTAAGGGTAGTATATGAACTTATACTCATTGTAATGGTATGTTATTACCTACTTAAAGGCAATATTATTTATACTTCCTCATGTAATGACAGGGTATACAGTTTTAAAGGCCACTTTGTAAGGGTAATCATAGTTCCCACATTCGAGTAATATGAATAACGGTCATCGAAAGTTATATAAGGCTAACACACCCTATACATAGGCTATGTAAGGGTAGTATTCACTTTACCAATTATATATAATGGTTGAAATATACTAGTTTTAGTGTATGATTTTTGATATAAAATCTTTGTAATGGTCTCCAAAAGTTATTTAATGGAAAAGTTAGAGAAAAACACCCACATTTGTGTAAACCACGGGCTACATAATAGAAATTCAAACATTTACAAATCCATGTAAGGGTCTTATACATCGTACAAAATCATTAAACTCATTTATAATGTAAATATATAGGTAAAATTGATTCCCCATAACAGTAAGTGCACACTTTTATTTAACCCATTATCACATCATCCTCTTTCTTATGTGTATCATATAGTTAATATATTTTTTAAGATATATTATATATATATATGATACATCATCAGAATCATAATACAATGTAAAATAAACTAATAAAATCTAAAGGATTACAAAACAATCATCGTATTATCAATATATAGATGATTTATATAAAAATGATGAATATATATATATATATATAATATATATATCATATAGGTTTGTATGAATTTTGTATCGAAAAATTGGATCATTTTTTGTGAAATAGGAAACCAATATGAATTAGAACATTTATAAAACTGTGTTTTACAAACATACAAGCACAATATTCTATTGGATCTTGACCACCCTAGAAGCTTGATGTTTATAGTTTTTATAGAAAATAATAATGAGATAATCTAAACTCAATCTTATGAATTTTATTTTATATAAAAAAAAATTAAATTAATTTTTATGGAATATACATTTTTATATAGGTGGGGAATCTATTATTAAAATTCACATTATTTATATATGTATATACGATAAGCAATTTTCTATATAATAGGTATCATCATCCATGGGAGTTTATTTAAATTAAATTTATCTACTTTCATTCACTTAAATGAATTCACAAATTTGTTCCAACTATAATGATAAACTGAAATATTAATTCAATGGGGAATGACATTTTCTTTACGAGTAACCTTAAGGGGGGTGAATATCTTCATAATAAGAATTCTAATTTTATATGTGAGGAAAATTATTTTATTAAATTTATATTTATCTTAGTCTTTTATTGATTGGGAAAGTATTTTAATTTAACATCTATTTTTACCAAACCATTATTTTAAGTGGAAATTATTTTATTAAATTTTTATTTTCATTTTCCAAAACACTCTTTCTTGGGAATATTATTATATGTATTTATTTTCATTAACATTTACAAATGTCTTCATATATTTTCAATTTAATTTTAAAATTTCCATTTAAAATTTTCTAATTATTTATAAGGAAATATTTATTACTAATTTCAATGTATTAAAATCATTATTTTATATATGAAATTATTTTTTTATTCTATGTATTTCCTTCATGATTACATGTATTTAATTTCCACAAACTACATTTATCGTTGAAATAACATTTCTTATGAAAATGAATAGTATATTTTTAATTACAAAAAAAATTATTCATTAGTGTCTACCATGTCATTTAATGTTATTTATAAACTCATTAAATATATTCATTCTCCATAAGTAATTTTTTTTAATATTATGAGGTATTTAATTAATTTAATTTTTGGAGATAAATTACATAGAAGAAAATTACATTAAAATGCTTTATTTAGTGTATTTATATTTAGAAAGGAAAATTAAAAAAATAGTTTATTTTAAATTTTGTAGTTGGGATTTGGTTATGATAATATGGAATGAGGAGTGAACTCGTGACCTAGAGGATAATTTATCCTAAAAGTGAGGTTTATAATATCAATATTCTTAGTGTCCACATTGTTTTTTATAGTTTTACAAGTGTTAATATATTCCGAAATGATATATTAATTTTGAAATTAATGTTACCAGATTTTAAACAATAAATCTAGATTTTATTCAAGGGATATTATGTTTGGAAATGAAAATTGTTTAAAAATAATTTGGAATTTCAATGATTGTTTTTAAAAGAATATATGATTTATTTTGAAATTCTAAATATTTATTTTAAAGAATTTATTTATTATTTTTATGATATTATGTTGGATATAAAAGGAAATGTTTTTGAGGGATGTGATTAATAATTTTTAATGGGAAAATATTTAAACTATTGTTTTAAAACCGATTACTAAGAAATGTTTTCTATACCCCATGATTTAAAATAATTTTTATCGATATCATGATTATGATAAGATAAATGGTGAGCGGTTTTAATTAAGAATCTTGTTTCGGTGAATCCAGATAAGAGTTCATATAATTTTCTATAAAATTTGATGTGTATTAAGGTTTTCTAGTCCTATAGATATGCAATACTAAAATATACTGGAATAAGTAAGTGATAGAATATATCAATTTTTTTATATTTTTAGTGGTTATATTTTTTTTATGAAATCTAAAAATGTAATGTTTATGTCTTTGGCCCCAGATCTAGGAGTGTGTGTTTAGAGGTGATACATTTTGTATCAGAGGAAAGGTATATGAAACACAAGAGATTGGGTTTTATTGATGAGAGTTTATCATAAATGTTTCCGATATCACAATGATTTTATATTTCTAAGGGTAATAACAAGTTCAAACAAATAGACTACCAATAATGCTTTTAATTTTTGGGGTCCTAAGGAGATTAATAATATTATAGGAGGGAATTATGGTAATTAAAATATTAGGATTAGTATGGGAATGGTTTATTTTAGGAATCATTAATTTTAATTTATGGAAATAAGTTTTATGTTATTTATAATATTTAGGTTTTATATTATATTTAATGATGATGTTAATTTGGAAATTAAAAATTTCTTTTCATAATTATAATACAAGGGAAAAACATCATCTAGAGGTAGAATGTAATATTTGTATAATTATAGAATAAATAAATTTTGTAATTAATCAGGATTTATATAATTAAAAAAATTTGAAATATATTTTAATTAAAATTTTTGAAAATATATTTAGATATTTCGTAAATATTTTAGAAGATGTGATTCATTATTCAAATTATACAATAATATTAATCAATGTAAATAAAATTCTAGTTTAAATTAATTTTATAAATTATTATTCAATCACAATTTAATTTAATTTCAAGTGAATGTTATTATTAATCGAATTACTATAAATTAATTTTGATATTAAATTTCTTATTTTCATTAAAATGAAAAATGTATTGTATTTAAATTTTTTACTTATAAATATATTATTATATTTAAGTAATATATATATATATATTTTAGCTTATTGAAATATACCATTATAAATATTATTATTTAATTAATAATTTTTTTTAATAATGTAGGTAATATATAAGCGACTATCCTTAAATATAAAATAATCATGAAATAATTTGATAATTCCCATTGAGGATCTTTTTAGGTTAATAATTTTACAAAATTATGCCATAACTATTGGATTACATCTCAAAAATGACAATGTACAAAAATATACTCTATCCAAATTTATCACAATAGAAAAACTCCTTAAATAAAACAAGCGTTCTTTTCTTGATATATATCTTCTTGAATTCTTTATTTATCATACCCTTTATCATACCCAATGAAAAAATTTAAAAAACATGGGATTATCATAAAAATCCCAGTATAGGTTATACTGTAGCGGCGGCGATACTGTGTGGTACTGTAGCAGCAGGTTACTATTCACAGAATGGGAATTGGCCTTAGAATTTGGGCCTACGGGCTATGTAATGGGCTTCATGCCCACTAGGCCTTCGGGCTAGGTAATGGGTTTCCCTCTACCCAGTTAAAAAGAGGACTTTGATTTGATTTAATAATAAAAATGAGGCTTCATCCCCAAAAAAAATAAAAAATCTTTATTATACCACACAAAATCATAGGTTTTATGAATAATAGATGGAAATCATAAATCCTAAAGTTAACATGTGGCATCCATAATATAAATACATTGTAGCTTTAATAGCTACATATAGAGATACGTTTTGATTACCCATCACAGTAAATTCCCTAAATATTTTAGGTGAAACATCAACATTTACCTCTGTCACATTACCCAATGCATTGGAGAGCAATCTTGGGCTCGCTCACCCTAGGTTTATCACTGAACCACGCATATAAATAAAAAAACCAAAGAACCATAACATTTCATAACACATAACATATTAATAAAGGAAATTTAACATTTCCACATTCCAATCACAATATATCATTCCAATATATTTACATAATCAATGCTTTGTCAAAACCATTTTCAAAACCATTTAAAACATATAATAAAGAGATTTTGGAATCAAAGTGTCCCATATCACATTGAAACATTTAAAGGAATTAACATTTTAAAACAATAATGTCGAAATAATTAAATCATTTACACCAGTTTGAAAACATGTACATTAATTAGATAGATTTATATGATTTAATATTTAAACTGTTAAAAAACAATGTTTTTGTTAGAGACTATTACCACATAGAAAATACTTAAATAAAAACAAATAATTAAATAAATTAAAAAAATAATATTATATCATGAGAAGAAATATATTCATGATATAATATGTCAATGGTCATTATATAAACCTTATAAGATAATAAAGGTGCACAATATCAAGATATGCCTCAGGTGAAAGGAAATTGAGACATAGTCCCTCACGACAATTTGGCAGCCTAACGACATCACATTAAAATTTAGAAAATGTGTTGTTGAGAGGGAAAATGGTATCTCATAACATGGACATAATATTTATAATAATAAGAATTTAGAAAAACGTTTCCCAATATAATATAATGGAAATTAAAAGACATAAAATTGAAGAATTATTTGACTAAAATAGGTGGGTGACAGGTTCCCATTCAAAGAGGATATCATTAAATTAATGATAAATCAATGAAAATAATATGTGTGACAAACATAAATAAATCCAATATAAGTGGATATTATGTCTAAAACAATCATTGGTCACTCAAAAAAATTCATAGAATGAGATAATTAATAAGTGTAAGTTTAACCTAAATAATTGAAATTTGGATAAAACATTCCCTTACATCATTTCTGACATGACTTGTTCATTATTTAATATCCTGAATAATAAACTAAATTTATTTTATACTTTCTTATAAACCTTATTAAATTTTATTATTCATTTTATATTACTTATTTCCATGTTATAAACATTACATAATCATGTAAATTAATAATAGTCATTTTGTCGATATTTGATACTTGAGTCAAAAATGAAATTCTTATAATTAATAGTTGTCCATGTGGCCAAATTAAATTATCTACAGAATAATATTAGTGATTTATATCTCATATATATATATATATCATTTATATCTAGTGTATATATGTATTTATAATAGTACAAGACATTTGGATATAAGAAATGAAATACATCGTTCATATAGACGGTAAGTTATACGTATGGATGAACGCAACATTCATTTATATTTCTTATTTAATGGATTTAAAACATACTGATACATATTTATATTATAATTCTATTATAATATCATATATAATTTCCATAATTCCATCCCTTATATGTTCCATGTGTAGCATGAACGTGTCATACCACTTTGAGGGGGCAGTAGTCTCCACTTCCTCAAATAAGATTATCGTATTTACCTATTATGGAAACCATAAATGTATGATATAAATGAAAAATAAAGAAGTATAAAGACAATAAAAATATAATATATATCACATATAAAAACAGTTCCATCATAATGGCCACCATGAGTGGTGGTAGAAGATAATTGAACAATCATTGTTTCCTGAAGCAGTAGTTCACCGTCCACAGAAACAGTATGTTCATATCCATTAAATATAGGTGTGTGGAAGTGTAGTAAGAATACATCACATTATAAAACTAGTATATTTATGATATTGTTTTTTTATGTAAAAAAATAATTATAAGAGCATGGGGAGTGTAGAAGGAAAATAAAAGAAAAGAACTTGGGAGAAGAGGTTACCTTTAAATCTGGTATCTTTTTTTTAATTTGAGCCAAAGTGCTCTCTTGAATTTTTTTCTACCTAAGGGAAGGATTCTAGGAGGATGACAGGGATGTTGGGAGATTATTTGATCAAATTTTGGATGATTTAAGGGGATTGAGTGGCGCTTGTAATGGGTTATAGTTGGTGTCTTTTTTTGAGGGATGAGGGGCGTTTTCAGAATATTTGAATGTATTATTTTATTATAAATTTATTTTCAGTTTCAAAACGTCCAAAACATATTTAATTTGAATATTATGAGAATTTAAGTCGAAATAAAATCACAAAATATGAATTTTACTAGTTTTGGTTATTTTTTAATCCTTATCATTTTTTATTTAACCATTTTTTATCATATTTAATATTTACCATGTCCTCTTATACGTTCTTATTATATGGTTAATATATTTACTATATAATTACTAGAAACCAAAACTGTATCATTTATGAAAATTTGATTTTTATTTATGCCGGATTTTGAATCTTAGATTTTTAGGTTTATATTATCATTTAACAAAATATTAATTTTATTAAAAACACATTTAGGTCAATTTCTAAATTATTCATAACATGACTTTTAAAAAATCAATAACAACATGATTCATTATAAAAACCCTCATTAAATAAAATATTACAAGTCATTGGTTTCCATAAAATTCATGTATGGCATAAAAATATTGAAAATAAATTAATTTTAATATTTGTAATTTCTTTTATTTGAGTCATTTATTAATGAAACAATTACTACATCACTATTGTGTCATAATTTAGATCATATATTAAATCATTAAAAATAATAAATAAAATAACATCATGAATTAAATAATTTTAGATTTAAAATCCATATTAATAGTCTAAGAGATCACTTATATAACCGAAGATAAAAATTGTTTAACTAAATGATATATGTTTATGTCATTTTTCCCTTTACATTAAATTAATTAATATAAAGTGTCATTATCACTCCCATGTGGACTATGGGGTCCAAAAATAGACCATAAGATGACATTGGTCGGATATATCTCTACCAATAGGGTTAAGACAAATGTAAGTGAAATTTAATATTATTATAATATTATTTTCACCCTTTTTTACCAGATTTACCCTTTAATCATGGTTAATACAATATTTACTGATGTAATATTCATAAGGTCTAAAAATAAAACTTACCTATTCACACATTTTAGACCTCATGATTCCAAATATGGATTCCATTTTCCTTTATTCATAATAGAGATGTTTCATAAATGAATTTAATATTGATTCGCATTTTCAAAACAAAAAGCATGTTTTTATGAAATAATAACTATCAAAATATTGACACATGATTATATAAAATATCAAAGTGAAGTTACTTCAATGAACAACATTGGATTAAAAGTTAAAAATATAATTCAATTACAAATTAAAACCTATTAAAATTAAAATCTAAATATATAAATAAATTAGATGAAATGGAAGTTTTGAATTAAAATGTTGTATTTTATCACTACTCATTAAAAAATTAAATTTATCAAAAAGATACCAAAAATTTACCCAATGTAAATTTTGATATCCCGATTCTAAATAAAAATTTTATTATATCAAATATAACAAATAAAAGTGAGAAAAACTAGGTTTAAAAAAGGGTTTCCATTAAAAGGCATTAAATCAACCTTTTAAGGAATATTAGAATATTTATTCTTAAAATTGGATTCATTACCATTTTGTGCATCTAAAATTTTTTATATAAGTTTAAAAAATTTCACAAAATATGAGTAATAATATTTTAGTTAGTACTATTAATTCCCACTAATACAATGGCTAGGCATTAAATTCCATTTAAAATAATATTATATTATTATTTTTCAGTAAGACTCAGCCTTATATGCAAATGAGATTTTTGTAGAAACTCATTGTTGAGTGTCGGGTATTCCATCGAACATAGCATTTCCTTTAAAGTAAAATAAATATTTAATTCACAAATATTAATAAATATAAAAATTTTATATTCATTATTTATATTGTATGTTAAATAATATCCTAATAAAATTATGTAATTCAATATAATTATTAACAAATATAAATTATATTATTTTTCAAGCTATTGAAAGAAGTTCTTGAAATAAATATGAATAATTGGAATATATATGTATAATATATCTTTAGAGAAACTATGTTGTTATATTAATAAAATTAATTGATTATATGAGTTTTATAATTTTATTTATAAAATTTAAAAGTTTAAATTTTTTCTACATAATAAAGGAATTTATTTAATGGTAGGAAATGGCTTCTAAATATTCCTTAAAGGTAGGTGATGTTTTCACTGAGTATCATAAGGATAAAAGTGTGTTTGAAAAACCGAAATAAAGGTTATATATGAAATTATGCACCCTATAAAGGTATATTATTTCATATATAATGGTAAGCCACTTTTTCATTCCACATGTAATGATATGCTATGCTCACATAAAGGTTACTACCTAAGTGTCATCATATGGCTCGTGTAAGGGTAAGATTCATAAGGTTCATCATCAATTGTATAAGGTTAACACACCTATACATATCCTATATAAGGGTATTAAGCATCGTACTAAGGTGAATAAAAGTAGTAATACACTCTTGTAAGGGAAATTTGTTTATAAGAAACCCTATATAAGGATCTAAAAAGTTTCTAGAATGGTAAATCAGAGAACTGAATCCCTTATAAGGGTAAACCCATGGTTATGTAAATGTAATTTATACATTTCAAAATATGCATAAGGATATCATACTAAATAAATAATGTTTAAATGGAGTTATGTCATCTACTAAAACATAAAATTGATTCCGTATAAATGTAAGTGCACAATAAAATTTTAAACCGAATCCTGTTGTCTTCTTCCTTTCATGGAACATGAGGATAATAAAACGTTTTATATATATTATATGTATATATATATATTGGATCAATGAAATCATAATAAAATTTATCATAAAGCACTAACATGTATTTGATTCTTTAACCATCACCTATACTTCCTAGCATGAACCGTTGAAATAAAATTAATGAATATATATGTAACAAAAATATCAATATAATGTTGGTTTTAATTACATTTTTATTTCTAAAGAAGATCTAGGATAGTGAAACGTGACCTAAATATGAAAGGCTTATTTAATAAACCTAGTTTTATTAATAAGTGTCCTATGTAAACCATAGGATCTTAACCAATCTAGAAGAAACATGTTTAGAGTGTTTTGTGGAAAATATGAAGATCATAATATTATCTCAATATTTAGAATTTTATTATATTTAAACATAATTTTAAGGGGTATTTTGAAAAATATTTATATTTTTTAGTAGAGGAACCAATCATTCATATTTTTATTATTTATATATGGACATAATATATGTGATGTTCTGTACAATATGGAACATTCTTTTTTATTGTTTGTTCCAATGATATACATCTATGTCCCCTCTCATAATATAATGAATGTGATTACCCTAGTTTCAATTATTGAGAGAGATAGATTCAGTATGAAATCAGATTATTGTAGGAGTTCCACTATGTAGGAATATGTTCTATATAATTGTAATTTTGATTATTATGGTAATAGAAAAATTAAATTATTACATTTCTATTTTTATAAACCCCTTATTGTAATATAATATGTTTTTATAAAACATAATGTTCCTAATACTCTTGTGATAATGGGTTATAATTTTATTAAAATTCTATATTCTTTTACAAAAACATATTTACAAGTATTATTATTTGAATAATTATTTTCAATTTCATTTTATAAATCATTTCATATTTGGGAAATTACATATTTATATTCTAATGTCAGGCTTTAAAATATATTATTAGGTAATATTGTTTTTGGATTTAGATAATGGTTTTTAATGTATTTATAAATTATTTTATGTATGAAATTATCTTTTAATTATATATATTTCTTCCATTATTACATGTATTACAAGTACATGAAATATATTTCTCATTGAAATTCTATATTTTTATGAAAAGTAATTTTCTGATATTAATTTATAAGAAAAATACAAATAATTTATCCCCATTATGTTTTTGGTTATTTCAAACAAAATTAATGTATTGCTCCTATATACAAATATTTTTTAATTTTATTTTCTATGTAATTATTTTAGTATTTGAAAATAAATTACGTATTAGTTATTAATTTAAATAGTTATTTCAAATGGAAATATAATGAGAAATCCATGATTCAAAAAAAGCTTAATTTAAAATTTGGAACATCTGTATTGGTATGATGATGAGAAATGGGGAGTGAACCCACAACTTCAAGGGGGAGTTTTCCAAAAGGAGATGTTTGGACCACTAGTATTTCTAGTGGACACATTGAATTCATAGTGTTTTATAATAATAATTATATTCTATGAAGAGATATTTTTTTCAAAAGTAATGGGTTGATGTTTCAATATATAAATATATATATTTTTTCAAATGATATTAGTTTTTGATAAAAATGTGTTTTCAAAATAATTATAATTTTTAACGAATTTATTTAAAAACATATCTTATGTATTTTGAAACCATTAAATGAAATTTTATGTAATATTTATTTCTTATATCAAATGTTTGATATTTTATATATACGGAAATATTTTGAACTAATTTTTTATATTTTCTAAATGAAATTATTTCACATCATGTTTTAAATACACTTTCTGATGAATATTTTCATCACCCTATATTTTAATATTATTTTCACATGGATAGTGATGAGTAGATGATAATAAATGAGTGATCTTGATTAAGAGTTTAGCTCAAATGAAATCAACAATGATTATATTGATTTTTGTATAAACTTTTAATATGTAGTAAGGTTTCCTAATTCTAAAAAACTCAGAATATAACTATAATTGTGCATGAAAGTGGTATATTAATTGTAACACCCCAAGATTTCATAGTGTGTTATTTCTTCAAAATAATTTAATAACTTGCACTACACGCAACACCGAGTTCAATTGCACCATGACTTAACAAAAAAAAAGCCATTAAAAGAGGTCATGAATAGTATTAACTAAATTTTAAACTTTATAATTTTAGAATCCATATTATGAGTTTCTTAGTCATAATGCAAGAACAGATTCATTTTCAGTATTGCACTTTTATCAACTTTTGATAGTGAAACCTTTTTAAATACAATATTTTAAACTTTTTGACTAAATGGAGACATCAAAAAATTGAAAATGAAACTTCCCAAGCTTCCACGGTACGCTTTCCTTTGAATAAAACAGTAGCGTGTGTTGTACGCAACTTCGAGTTTTTACACACACCACAACCAATCAAACTGGCCGTTATGAATAGTAATACCTAAATTTTGAAATAATATATATTTTATATTTTTAAATGGAGTTCATTTTTGGATTCGGAATATCTAATTTAGCCTAAGGTGAAATTTTGGTACTTTTCGGATAACTTTCATATTTTGATGAATAGTGAAAATTAATAAATTTTAATTAAAAACAACTTTTTTAATCAAAATAATTAATAGTGATAAATTGTGAATTTGAGTGGTTTTAAAGTATATTTAGAATATATTTTTACCATTTAATATAATGTTGGTCGTTGGACATAACTTTACAATTAAACCGAACATAAACAAGTGTCAATCTTTTGATAGTTATTACCTCTTAAAAACACGCTTTTTGTTTTGACAGCGGGAATTAATTTTAAATTAATTTCTGACACTTATGTGTTTTGAATTTAGAAAAATGGATTCCATATTTTTAATCAGGATGTCCAAATTGTGTAAATAGGTAACTTTTATTTTTAGACATTTTGAATAATTACTGTGGTAAATATTTTATTTACCATGGTTAAGGGTAAATCCGGTAAATAACGGTTAAAAAATAATATTATTATAATACAAAATTACCCTAAAACGTGTCCTAACATTATTGGTGGACACATACCCGACCATGGGCATCCTTGGGTCAATTTGGGGACCCCTTGGAGCCACTTGTATGTGGTAGGGACACATTATATTAATAAAGTTAAAATAAAAATAAAAATGGAATAAGCTTACATCTTTTAGAAGAACAATTTTTACATAAGGTTATACATGTTGTATTTTCGATTATAAATATTCATTAGAAATATAAAAAGATTTACTACATAATGATATTTTATTTATAATTTTTAGACATCAAATAATTTAAATTATTAATGACACAATAATGATGCAATGTTTACCTCATTAATAAATCATTTAAATAAATAAGATTATAATGATTAAAATATTATCTAAAACCTGTCCAATTCTTATTGGTTGATGTTATTTAGAATATTAGTCATCTTATCTTCGACCTCAATGAATTCTGGACCATTATAAACCGAATATAATTATATTATAAAGTAATACTTTCACTCTTTCTTAAAGAGCCCCTCCTCTCCCTTATAAAAGGAGACCACTTCTACTCATTCCTCACACCTCTCAAGCCACTTGGCTCGTCCAAACTCTGCCCAACTAAGCTCCCCACATCCCTCTCCTCCTCATTGAAGCTTCCCCTTAGGCAGAAAGCATTTCAACAAGTCCTTTGGTTCTAACCAAAGTGAGTTACCTAAATTAAAGGTAACGATTTCTCTTAAATTATTTTCATTTATTTTTCTTCTCCAACCCCCAAACTCTTTTTATTTCCTTTCTTTTGTAACAACACCAGTATCCTCAATATACTAGGATGTTGTTATAATATGGATTCAAACTACACATACACACAACTCCATCTAATGGATGATGAACATAATGTTTCTGTGGATGGCAAACTAACGCCTCACGAAACGATGATTGTTCGAATACATCTTACCGCCTCTCAGGGTGGCCATTATGATGGAACTGTAATTAAATATGATATTAATGATATATATTTTATATATAAGCTTCTGTAATTCCATTTTATTTCATACCATTATTCGTTTCATGTTGTATATACATACGATAATTTAATTTGAGGAAGTGCGGACTACCGCCCCCTTAAAATGATATGACTCGTTCATACCACACATGGAACGTATAAAGGATGGTGTTAATGAACTTAAGTAACATATATAAAATATTATATTATATTTGAATAGTAATATACCTATGTATCATTTGGATTCGATTCTTTTAAAATAAAAATTAAATGGAAGTAGCGTTCGTGCGTACGTACGGACTACCGTCTCCACGAACGCGATGAGATTCATTCTCCATCGTATCCATTCAAGTATAATTATCATTTGATGATTTAAAAATGATGTTTAAGGACTGGATATCATTCTGTATATGAATAAGATACAACAACCATGGCTTATGTAACAAAACATATAAAAGAAAATGAGTAAGTTAACTCCCGAAACGACGATAATTCTAAGATATTATTAACAAATCAATGTTAAAAGATCATATATGATATCATATTAATATATATGATTCTTGTATAATTTAATAACAACTATTTCACCATTATACAGGAGGTTAACTTACCCAAACAAAGGAAATGTACAAGGTAAGGGTTATTTCACAATCTCTTCATTATCCGAGGTTGTTTATACGTAATAATCTACTGGGATATCTTTATCATCCACATCCATGTTTCTTAAAAATGTATTTCAAAACATTTTTACTATTTACAAGAATATGGGTTAAAGTCATTTATACCCTTGTTTTACTTTTTATAAGAGGTTTATAAAGGAATCTTTCCGTCGTTTTCAAAACAAGGTCCTTTTTAACCTTTTCGACAGAATTGAGGTAAGAATGTTTTTTTAACTTATACGGCGGGTGCGGTTATTTTACGCCGTTATAAAATCTTCAGAGCTTTCCTTACAAGCTTATAAGAATATTTTCAAAGAAAATGTTTTATATTATATGGATCTTAAATGATTTCAAAATAAAAGGAGATATTTCTTTAAAAAGAATTTTGATTTCTTCTATGTCAACATCCTTTGATGGATTTTAAGATTATTTGAAGTTGATTTATTATGATACAAAACTTCTATATTGTATTGAAGGTTTTGTGATATGTTTGACTATGGATGTGATATTTTTATACCATTCATAGTTTATGGTGAAATTATTGACATTTCGTATGCTAGTTTTAATACGAATGTTTATGTTAGGTTTAAACCTTTTCATATGGGAATGCATTGGACTTAATAAGTAACGGGTGGAGCCCGCTATAGCTCCTCGATGCATCGGTAGGTCTAATGAGACAAACTAGTGTCTTGGCACAAGGCCTTGACAAAATCTTATTTGTAGTCTTGGCACGAGGCCTTGGCTATATGGTTATGATAGTCTGGCATTATGCATTCCAACATTATGAAAGTGGTTATTGATTTTTTTCATGTGATTATTCGATTAGTAGAATATCCATGTGAATAAGTAAATGGCATTATTTCATTTTATTTATGCCATACCATGTTGAAAGTTCATATTTAAAAGGCTTTTGTTTTAGTTATACATTGCCTTAAATGTTTATTCTTATTTATGAAAGTTTCCGCTTTATTGTTATCCTTACTGGGCATTTGAGCTCACCCCTTTTCTATGTTTTATTTTTCCCAGGATGTGAAGAAGTAAGTTATGAATGACCTGCAGGGATTTTATGAGGGGTTAATAGTGTGGATTGTGGAAACATTATGTTGTTGTAGTAGTTTTTCATTTTATGATGTAATGTAAAACTTATGAATATAGCTAGTGTTTCCAAGGCTACTAAACCAATCGGTCTTTCGAGATTTGATCTTTCTTGTGATCATGCCAATGTTACGAAGTAATGCACCGACTCTGGGTAGCTGGGGTCGGGGCGTTACAGTTGGTATCAGAGGAAGTTTAGTACAAACCTTGGAAGCTAGATTTAGATAAACTCTGATTAGAGCACGTAGACCTAAGATGAACTTTGAGGATTAGTATAGAAGAACTTCCTAGAATTTTGGTATTGTAGAGTTTTTGTGAGTTTTCCGAGCAATACATCCCTGTCTGGATACGAGCAGGTAGAGGCGGCTCTGGCACAGATGTACCTAGGGGTAAAACCTGAAAACACCGCTTTGAGCTAGACTCGAACGGGAACTGGTGCACGACAACGGGCCTTGCTGCACTCTTGGTTACGACACTCCTGGGGGATATGCTTAGGATAACTCTCATTTTCTTTACAAATCATTTTGAAGGGATTATGAGTATATACTTCCTTAAAGAATACATTCTTATGATTATGGATTATATCCATAAATAGTTCAATTTATGTTAAGTATTTTATAAGTATGGGATTATGTATTTTGATTCATAAACTGATCTAGTTTATGCCATTGTTTAGAAGTGGCGCCCAGTAGAAGGAATGAGAACTCCGAAAATGCACATGATCCAAAGAGAAGGAAGGATCATATCTTTCATGGTCTTAAGCTAGAATTTATAAGATAAATAGTCTCCCATGTATTATCATCATATGAAGAAATAATATCATGTATTGATAAGATAAGTAAAGAGATTACTGAGTCCTATGGCTTTGAAGGGAAGCAAGAGAAGAAAAGGATAGAAGAGAGAAAGATGGATAAAGGGAAGAGGGAAAAGAAGAATTTTCCCATATGTGGTAACTGTGGAAAGAAACACCCTGGAACTTGCCTGAAAGGAATGAGAGTTTGTTATAAGTGTGGAGGAAAAGGGCACAATGTACGTGACTGCAAGGGTAAGAAAATGGTTTCAAATGTACAATGCTTCATTTGCAAGGAGTTTGGACACTACGCGAACCTATGTCCCAGTCATCAGACAATGACGCAAATGATGCTATTGGATAATAATCAAGTTATGATACTACCACAGAAGAAGAGGAATGATTAGAGTTCTTATGTTGATTATGTCAATTGAGTGTTGTATCAACAATGTACTTGTTATAATAATTATGGTGTATATAAGGATTGTACTGCATTACTATTTCATTAAGGACTTGAGATTGTGTGGAGCAAAGAAAAGTGACTCAATAGCAGGATAAATTTTTGGAAAATATATTGTTGAGAGAATGATAATCCATAATATAGTTCTGATACCGAGGTAGTGATTTTCGAATAATACATGATTATTTTGGAAAAAAATATATTGGATATTCTTGAATACCTTGTAACTGATTAATGATTTGTATATTCCATCATTGTTGGGGTTTAAAACATTTTTGGATTGATGAAGTATATCCAACATTCTATATGGAATAAGGGAGCATGAATGTAATCAATAAGGAATATGGTAATACCTGATGAAGGTATTCATATGCTATTACGGGGTAAAAAGGATCTATATTATGTTTACCTTCCTTATAAATGTTAGACTGTGAGTTTGGACAGAAGTATCTTGGATAGTTCTAGTTTGGATTATTTTGGATTTCCATAAAAGGACAACCCGGAGGTCGGGCGGCAACCCGTCGCGTCCGGCAAGGCTGCGAGACTTGAACCCGCAACCAAAGGGCGACAAGGGTGTATCACCTACCACTGGACCATGAGATGTCCTGGATTAAATAATGTAGTTTTTATAAAAAGATCATGTAGATGAATTATAAATTCGTTTATTTTGGAACCCTATACGAATAGTGTAAATAGAATTTTTTTTACATTCTATTATCTTTTAGAGTGAAAGATGAGTTTGTGGTAGAAATTTATTAATGGATAAAACTCTAATTATAAAGTAAGTATATCTCCTTATGATCTTAGCCAATCTCATAAATAAATTCCTCAATATTAAGAAAAGCAACTTTGAACAAAAATGTTTTCCTAGATGGTACCTTAAATCATCAATAATTTATGGTTTTGGGATTGTTGGCCTTTTTATAGCCATGTTCTCTACCACTCTCCATCAGATAATTGATGGTTATATTTTTCTTCCATATCCATATTTTCCTACATGGAACCCTAGTATGTGTTATTTTCGGTAATCTTCATACTTTCGACTCTTTATTTTAAATAGAGGCCTCATTAATTCATTTTTCGATGTGGGATTTCAACTAAGATATTTTGAAACGTCAAAAATTTGTTATCCTAATACCCTATGTTTTGTTGAACCGATGGTATTTCAATTCCTCATAGATTGATGAATTTAAGGACCTCAATTTTATACTTGTTTGTGATTGATGACCTCAATCACTACCTATAAATATTTACGTTTTTCCTCCGATTATATGTCTCCAATTTCCACCAATGTTCTCCTAATCGAGATCATAATTTGGTGGTGACCCTTTGATTTCTCTTTTCCTCATATTAAGACTAAATTTTAGTAACCCAATTTCCGATGTGGGTTTTCCCACAAATATATTTTCTACTTTCAACCTTTTATTTTCGAAGAACAATTTCAAATTGCGAGGACGCAATTTATTGAAGGAGGGGAGAATGTAACACCCCACGATTTCATAGTGTGTTATTTCTTCAAAATAATTTAATAACTTGCACTACACGCAACACCGAGTTCAATTGCACCATGACTTACCAAAAAAAGCCATTAAAAGAGGTCATGAATAGTATTAACTAAATTTTAAACTTTATAATTTTAGAATCCATATTATGAGTTTCTTAGTCATAATGCAAGAACAGATTCATTTTCAGTATTGTACTTTTATCAACTTTTGATAGTGAAACCTTTTTAAATACAATATTTTAAACTTTTTGACTAAATGGAGATATCAAAAAATTTAAAATGAAACTTCCCAAGCATCCACGGTACGCTTTCCTTTGAATAAAACAGTAGTGTGTGTTGTACGCAACTTCGAGTTTTTACACACACCACAACCAATCAAACTGGCCGTTATGAATAGTAATACCTAAATTTTGAAATAATATATATTTTATATTTTGAAATGGACTTCATTTTTGGATTCGGAATATCGAATTTAGCCTAAGGTGAAATTTTGGTACTTTTCGGATAACTTTCATATTTTGATGAATAGTGAAAATTAATAAATTTTAATTAAAAACAACTTTTTTAATCAAAATAATTAATAGTGATAAATTGTGAATTTGAGTGGTTTTAAAGTATATTTAGAATATATTTTTACAATTTAATATAATGTTGGTCGTTGGACATAACTTTACAATTAAACCGAACATAAACAAGTGTTAATCTTTTGATAGTTATTACCTCTTAAAAACACGCTTTTTGTTTTGACAGCGGGAATTAATTTTAAATTAATTTATGCCACATCTGTGTTTTGAATTTAGAAAAATGGATTCCATATTTGGAATCAGGATGTCCAAATTGTGTAAATAGGTAACTTTTATTTTTAGACATTTTGAATAATTACTGTGGTAAATATTTTATTTACCATGGTTAAGGGTAAATCCGGTAAATAAGGGTTAAAAAATAATATTATAATAATACAAAATTACCCTAAAACGTGTCCTAACCTTATTGGTGGACACCTACCCGACAATGGGCATCCTTGGGTCAATTTGGGGACCCCTTGGAGCCACTTGTATGTGGTAGGGACACATTATATTAATAAAGTTAAAATAAAAATAAAAATGGAATAATCTTACATCTTTTAGAAGAACAATTTTTACATAGGGTTATACATGTTGGATTTTAGATTATAAATATTCATTAGAAAGATAAAAAGCTTTCCTACATAATGATATTTTATTTATAATTTTTAGACATCAAATAATTTAAATTATTAATGACACAATAATGATGCAATGTTTACCTCATTAATAAATCATTTAAATAAATAAGATTATAATGATTAAAATATTTTCTAAAACCTGTCCAATTCTTATTGGTTGATGTTATTTAGAATATTAGTCATCTTATCTTCGACCTAAATGATTTTTGGACCATTATAAACCGAATATAATTATATTATAAAGTAATACTTTCACTCTTTCCTAAAGAGCCCCTCCTCTCCCTTATAAAAGGAGACCACTTCTACTCATTCCTCACACCTCTCAAGCCACTTGGCTCGTCCAAACTCTGCCCAAATAAGCTCCCCACATCCCTCTCCTCCTCCTTGAAGCTTTCCCTTAGGCAGAAAGCATTTCAACAAGTCCTTTGGTTCTAACCAAAGTGAGTTACCTAAATTAAAGGTAACGATTTATCTTAAATTATTTTCATTTATTTTTCTTCTCCAACCCCCAAAATCTTTTTATTTCCTTTCTTTTGTAACAACACCAGTATCCTCAATATACTAGGATGTTGTTATAATATGTATTCAAACTACACATACACACAACTCCATCTAATGGATGATGAACACAATGTTTCTGTGGATGACAAACTAACTTCTCATGAAACGATGATTGTTCGAATACATCTTACCGCCTCTCATGGTGGCCATTATGATGGCACTGTAATTAAATATGATATTAATGATATATATTTTATATATAAGCTTCTTTAATTCCATTTTATTTCATACCATTATTCGTTTCATGTTGTATATACATACGATAATTTCATTTGAGGAAGTGCGGACTACCGCCCCCTTAAAATGATATGACTCGTTCATACCACACATGGAACGTATAAAGGATGGTGTTAATGAACTTAAGTAACATATATAAAATATTATATTATACTGGAATAGTAATATACCTATGTATCATTTGGATTCGATTCTTTTAAAATAAAAATTAAATGGAAGTAGCGTTCGTGCGTACGTACGGACTACCGTCTCCACGAACGCGATGAGATTCATTCTCCATCGTATCCATTCAAGTATAATTATCATTTGATGATTTAAAAATGATGTTTAAGGACTGGATATCATTCTGGATATGAATAAGATACAACAACCATGGCTTATGTAACAAAACATATAAAAGAAAATGAGTAAGTTAACTCCCGAAACGACGATAATTCTAAGATATTATTAACAAATCAATGTTAAAAGATCATATATGATATCATATTAATATATATGATTCTTGTATAATTTAATAACAACTATTTTGACCATTATACAGGAGGTTAACCTACCCAAACAAAGGAAAAGTACAAGGTAAGGGTTATTTCACAATCTCTTCATTATCCAAGGTTGTTTATACGTAATAATCTACTGGGATATCTTTATCATCCACATCCATGTTTCTTAAAAATGTATTTCAAAACATTTTTACTATTTACAAGAATATGGGTTAAAGTCATTTATACCCTTGTTTGACTTTTTATAAGAGGTTTATAAAGGAATCTTTCCGTCGTTTTCAAAACAAGGTCCTTTTTAACCTTTTCGACAGAATTGAGGTAAGAATGTTTTTTTAACTTATACGGCGGGTGCGGTTATTTTACGCCGTTATAAAATCTTCAGAGCTTTCCTTACAAGCTTATAAGAATATTTTCAAAGAAAATGTTTTATATTATATGGATCTTAAATGATTTCAAAATAAAAGGAGATATTTCTTTAAAAAGAATTTTGATTTCATCTATGTCAACTTCCTTTGATGGATTTTAAGATTATTTGAAGTTGATTTATTATGATACAAAACTTCTATATTTTATTGAAGGTTTTGTGATATGTTTGACTATGGATGTGCTATTTTTATACCATTCATAGTTTATGGTGAAATTATTGACATTTCGTATGCTAGTTTTAATACGAATGTTTATGTTATGTTTAAACCTTTTCATATGGGAATGCATTGGACTTAATAAGTGACGGGTGGAGCCCGCTATAGCTCCTCGATGCATCGGTAGGTCTCATGAGACAAACTAGTGTCATGGAACAAGGCCTTGACAAAATCTTATTTGTAGTCTTGGCACGAGGCCTTGGCTATATGGTTATGATAGTCTGGCATTATGCATTCCAACATTATGAAAGTGGTTATTGATTTTTTTCATGTGATTATTCGATTAGTAGAATATCCATGTGAATTAGTAAATGGCATTATTTCATTTTATTTATGCCATACCATGTTGAAAGTTCATATTTAAAAGGATTTTGTTTTAGTTATACATTGCCTTAAATGTTTATTCTTATTTATGAAAGTTTCCGCTTTATTGTTATCCTTACTGGGCATTTGAGCTCACCCCTTTTCTATGTTTTATTTTTCCCAGGATGTGAAGAAGTAAGTTATGAATGACCTGCAGGGATTTTATGAGGGGTTAATAGTGTGGATTGTGGAAACATTATGTTGTTGTAGTAGTTTTTCATTTTATGATGTAATGTAAAACTTATGAATATAGCTAGTGTTTCCAAGGCTACTAAACCAATCGGTCTTTCGAGATTTGATCTTTCTTGTGATCATGCCAATGTTACGAAGTAATGCACCGACTCTGGGTAGCTGGGGTCAGGGCGTTACATTAATTCATTTTATTTTTATATGTTTTAAGGATAATGTTTTTTGTTATAAAATCTAGAAATTTAAATTTTATGTTTTTAGCCCTGTATCCGGCAATGCATGTTCTGAGATATTTTAATGATCAACAATAGCAACCTCTTAAGACCAAATACAAATGTAAATATCCTGAAAATACTATTTACAATGTGGTTAATAATTATTGTGTGGTTAAAGGTAAAAATATCATTCACTCTAGATCTAATAATTTCTTTCTTTATTCTAAATCTACTCAATATTTTATATCTGATGATTTTTTATTTTGGTATCGCATTACTAAAACAAAAAATAGATGATGATTATAAGTGAAAACCACTAATTTAATGATATTCATATCTCAATACTATTATTATACTTTTATTTTTTTGGGAATTCGATTACTACATATCTTGTTATTATCAATATATTTTATATTAATTTTATTTTGGGCATAGATTAGATATTGTTATATAAATCCAATAAATAATTCCAATGAACAGAAGCCACATTTCAGTTTCTAAGGTAACCATATGATTTTAAATTAGTTCAAAGAATAATATCAACTAGCAATGGAAATTACATATATCATTTGGGTCATTATTTCGATTCATAAGGGGTATTTTTTTCATATCGTTGTGATTCTAATTCAATATCAAATAAATTCTTACCATATAATTGTTTTTGATGTATTTATAGAATATTTTCTTATTATACTAATGTATTTTAAATATTACACAAGAATTGTGTCACACATATTTCAAATTTCCATAATGATGGATCTGATTGAATTTTTGGAAATAAAGAAGAATCTCTATGAGAATATTGTTTTGGGATTCATTTGTCCAAGTGAGTCACCATGTGGTGCACAAGTTATTTTTTAAGATGAAATATGATTCAATTTGACTCATCATTGAATATTGATAAATTAAAATGATCATAATCATTAATAAATTCCACATTCTGTATATTGATTATTTTTTCATTAAATTATGTGGATTTCAACGTTTTTCCAATATTGATCTTTGAATTGGACACCATAAATTTAGGGTAAAAATTGAATAATTTTCCAAGACAACATTTCTTATGAGATATGGATACAATGAATTTTTATTTTTTCCATTTGGACTTACTAATTCCACCACTATAATGACTTATTTAATGAATATAATATTTAGATATTACAATGATTTTTTGGGAATTCATTATAGTTTATATTATTATACATTCCATTTAGAATGGAATCGCATGGAGATCAATTTAGTATTTTACTAATGTCCCCAATGAAGGATAATTTTTATTCTTAATTTACAATGGGTTAATTTTTAATATAAACACATTCATTATTTTTCATATAATCTATATAAAGGGTATGTAAGAGCAACCTCTAATGATTCTTGTTATTGAACATTAGTTCAGAACAACCAATATGATTGAATGTCATTATTCCTTGTATTTCCTAGATATTATTGAATCATTATGATAAATATATCAATTCTATCATATCATCTCCCCATGTTATCCTAGAAGGGGGTCAAGTAACATTATAATAATGAATGTGAAAAAATTCCATGGAGTTAAAAAGAAGGTTCTTTAATGCATTGAAACCTATACTAGCCTACAAAAGATAAGAGTTTTTTACCAATAGTTATGAAGAAAATGAGGGGATATGATGCTTTCGTATAATGAATTATTTGTTGAAAGACTATGAATCATGAAAATAAATGTTTCATAAGGAAACATACCCAAATCATTATTTAGGGTTAGTAGTGGTTATACTTTCACGAAATATATGGAGGTATTATCATAATGGATTAGAATGTTACATATTTATTGATTAAAAATGAATAAATCATACCTTAACCCTTAACTAGTAATATATGTTTTAGAGAATATGGTGGGAGCTGAATAATGACTATTAATTCTAAATACATTACCACCCAGTGAGGGAAAACACATGGGATGATGCGTTGAGTCAAAAGGATCATGGATGTTTATATTAGATGGGGATGAAAAAGCTAATACATAACGGTTTTCAATAGAAGGACCTTGAAATCATATTGGAAAGGGGGAATATTCTCTTAATAAAATTAATATTCTACCATCTAACCATATGATGATTAAAAAAATAAAAATATGATGATTTTAAGACATAAATGAAGGTGATAAATATTCTTGAGTTCAACATTGATTCTGGATGAATGATAAGGTATGGTAATTGAGAATGGGTTGAATCGATTCTAAACATGAAAAATGAAGATTTATTGATATATAGATGTTTTTTCTGGAAAAAAAATATATGAGATATTACAATGAATTTATCAAGTAGTGTGGTTTGTGATAAAGATAGGACAATGAGATAGAGTTCTCAAGGAAGATACCATAGTTACCAATACAAAAAATGGTAATATAAGAACATCACGACGGATTTCTTAAATGTACTTAACAAAATATCTAAATTTAAAAAATATACTTAAGTTATAGTCAATCGCCTAAAAATTCAGCAGAATTTTTTTCAATTAGAGAAAATTTTCTCTTTATCAACTATCCAGAATATGCATTAAGGGTGTAGTATAGTTTACATTAGTTCCAAACTCTATTGTATCTGATGATGATCTAAGGTTTCTCTTGATGTTATGGTGAAGTCATAAACAAGATCATGATAATGTGCTTTTTTTAACTACTTTTAGTCATCCCTAGATACATGATAAGTCCAAGAGATACATTCAGTACTTGGAAAATATGCTTATAACATATTCTCTAGATTTCGAAGGTGTTTTGGTCAACATCATTCGCTAATCAAATTCACTTATAAAAACACCTATCAATTGAAAATTAATATGTATATCTATGAATAAATATATGGAATTAAGTGAGAAATACAATTTTATAATATTGAAGATGGAGATAAAATTTTACTGAATTATTATCTATTTTATTAGATGAAAAAAAAGGTTAAATCCATGAAGCAAAACATTAATGTAGATCATCGTCGACATCAGTTTTATGCTAACAAACACAGGAGAGATCTGAAATTCAAAGTTGGTGGAAATATATTCCCATAAATATCACCACTAGATAATTTGTAGAGATTTTAAATTAAGGAAAATCTAAACAATAAATATATTATCCATTTTAAGATTCTTAATCGATAAGGAAATATTGCTTATAACTTGAATTTTCCACAAAAACACAATCAATATTATGATCTATTCCTTATATCTATCCTAAGAATACATTCATGGTAATTAATATGTATATAACATGGATAAAATTACACATGAACGCGATCCGTAATATATGGATCAACTGGTAGAATTATTATATCATAGAGATAAAGTGTTATGGAGCAAGGCTACTCAACTTGTTAAACTAGTTTGGAGGAATATGAAATTTTACAATGATACATGGGAACATTAGTATGTGATCAATTAGAGATATCCTAATTAGTTTTTATTGGGGTTATTGAATTTTATGGGAAAAATTAATTTAATTTCAGGACTAATGTAACACCCTGAGATTATATAAGAATTTTCAATGAAATAAAATTAAGGTATTATATTAATTTTGTTATATGCATCCCTGACACAAAACAAACTATGATATAATATAAAATTATAACTAATATATTAAACATTAAGGTATGGATTTTATTTAAAAAATTATTAAAAATATGAAATTTTTTAATAAAATTCCTAATTATTTATTAATTCAAAATAATGAATTACTAAATTTTTAGAAAAATATTTTTATGCTTCAGAAATAGGTTTCTATAAGAAATATTTTTTGGATAATTTCATAAATATAAAATTTAATTATTTTCTACCATTTTATAAATTTTATTGTATGGAATTTATATAAATTTTAAATATTATATTTTTATTAATTTTTAATATTTTGTAATGTGATTTATTGTTTAGTGATTAGTGAAGGGTACATATTTTCATAAAAATGTCATTTCATTTCATGAAGTAAAAAAAATATTTTTTTAATTTTATCTTTATGTAAATTAATACTAATATAATTATAAATAAACTAATTATTTACCTAGGAATAAAAATTAAACCTGATTTTGGTATGAGTTATTTTTAGTGATTAAAATAATATTTTTGGAAAAAACTATTTTTTTCATGTATTCTGTTTTTCTGATAATAAATATTATTAAAATATTTTTATCAATGGTTTTAATTAGATTTATTTTTTATATAACCTATATAATATTTTATCATACATTTTATATTTTTTAATTGGAAATTATAGAAGGTATGTTCTCATTTATGATTAAAATGTAATTTTCAAAAACATTTATTTAGTTTATAGGGATTATTTTAATATTAATTCCCACCACATATAAATGTTGATTCATATAAAATTTATTATATCTTTTTTAACATATTTTATTTTCTTTAATTTGGATAGTTTAAATTATGGTCATAATGATTCGTCAAAACAGTATAATATGTGTTTCCCCATTTATGGTTAAAATGCATTTACTTGGGCTTAAACATTGTGATATGGGTTTTAATTATAGATAAACAAGTAAAATAAGTATTTTTTGATGTTACATAGAAATGATATCTTCCATGATTATATCGATTTTTAATTTGGATTGATTTTTAAAATAATTTACATATTATATTTAAATCATTCAAGTAATTCAACGTCGATCACATCCCTAAAAAATAAAACTGAACCTCCTCTCCTATCATATTCATGAAATCTGATAGCCATATATAAGAAAATTACAATCCCAATACCTTCATATCTCTATTACCTTCTTCCTATAACCCCTATTATTCTCCCATGACTAACATTTGAAGGATTAAATAGGATGCTAAATGTAGGCTCTCAAAGAGGTTTTATATATCATTCTCAAGCTCTTTCATGCATAATTCTACTTCCAAATGACATACACTTGTTGAATAAATAATAAAATGATGAATAAAATAACATATATATAATGATAAGATATTATGACTATGTAAAAACCATTTCCACAACCTTCCAATCAACCTAGAAATCAAATTATCACTCTTATATATGTGTTGAATACCATCTCTATGTAGTGATATGATTCATTTTTCCTCAACGCATCACATTTATGGATATAATGATATATTTATCAAATATATTTTTTATTTTTTATATTATTTTTATAATGAGTGATAAAATAATATTTATAATGTATTCGCTTTTATTATAAAATTAAAACAACATTCATGGGAATGTTTGAACTGCCTTCTCCAGGAATGGTGTTATTCATTTTTTTATATATAGCGTATATTGATTGTTCTACTAATATTTTTAATTAATATATGTAATATTTATATCAGTATTAAAACTAAAAAATTTATAGAAAACTTTTCAATATATAAGGGATGGAACAACTGAAATGAATTGTTATTTAAAAATGAATAAGTTTTCACTGAGAACATTAATGTTAAAAAATAATTATGAATAAGTTACAAATAATATGTATTAATTAAAATAATAATTTAATAAAATAATGAATATTATTAGATTTTATTAATTAATTTAATTTTATGATTCATGGGGTTTTAGAGCCTACATAGAAAGTATTACTAGGGGTAAGGGTTTATGTTACTATTTATGATTTTTCAACAATTTCTTATGATTATATTTTTTATTCTAAAAATATATTATATATATATCTAAAATAATATTTATATTATTATAATAATTTTATTTATTAAAGATAATTATTTTATTTTCTGTTTACTAACATTATTTAAAAAAGATTCCAGAATAATGTAATTAAAAAAAGTGACTTTATTTCTCCCATTGGATGGGAATAATTTTCTTCCATGCCTATATTTTCTATAAAACGTAATGAATAATTTTTTTCATTTATAAAATGTTTTTTAAAATATTTTTTCACTTGTAATACTTTATGTATTTTTTTTGGAATGGAACATTTTTGATGATTTTAAAATGACATAATTTTAACAAAATGTATGAATATAATCATTTCATCGAAAAATTTTGCACAAATGTATTTTTCCCATCATAATGAAAACTATATTTATTTGATCCTTCAATTATATGTCTCCAAGGTTATTTTCAAAAATACTATTCTATTAATATTTGGGACATTATTAGATGTATAATATGGGATTTCAAAATGAAAGGGGTATATTGCACATGAAATTTCACAAGGTACATTTAAATTAATTTTTCTTCTATGATAAAATCCCTTATTGTTATTTATACTTCACTGAGAATAATATCCTATGATTCCATACTTTTTATTATTTAATAATTTTGATTATTATGATGATTAGGAAATTATGAAACCAATTTTCTTTTTCCCATGTGTTAAACATGGATAAAATGATATAAATAATCATAATCTTGTGGAATAAATATGAATATATTATGATTATGTGTTGGGTAGGTATTTTATATTCCTCAAATTAATTGTGAAAATAATAATTTATTAGGAGATAAATGGGTATATAGGGGGTTTCCAAAATCTAAAAATCGGTACAGGAGATGTTATCCCAAGTCCAAAGTAAGTACACTAGTTGTTAAAAAAATATTATCTTGTTATTGATGTCTAGGTAGGTATACATGAAATATGATTCCTATGATTATGATTATTAAAATCTTTTTTTATTTGATATTATGCCAACATGATGATATAATGGCTCATGTTCTACAATGTTTTTGGTATTCATGTCTTCTAAATTACCTAACAATATTTCACGACTCCTCTATATGATCTTTGAATTTCTGGCTATGATTTCAAAATGTTAATCTTTTTTTTATCATACCCTTATTCTCATGTTAACATTTAATTATACTTTATACAACTATATTTTAATTTTATTGAGTATTTTAGATCACCTTGTGTTATGTTTAATTTTCGCTAATATATGATGAATGTTATTATATGTTATTTATATGAAGGGTAAAAATTGTGATGAACTTAGTGGGAGATGATTTAGGTCTTTTATATATCTAGTTTTTGTTTTTCACATTTCTAAAGTTATAAAACCTTTAGAAAATTCATTATTCCTAATGATAAAAAATGACTATTCCTTTAATTAGATGTAATATTTATATGGGAAATTCATTGTTTTCCTTAGAGAATCCATCACAGAATGTTTGAAGAGAATCCATTAAAATAACGACGATCGATGGGTAAAAATTCGGTGAACATTATAGCCACTATGATCTCTTTACAGTGCGTGGGTGGAGAAGAAGAAATGATTCTTGGGGTTTGTCTTTAAGGAGTTTTGAAAATTTAGTTCAAAAATTCAATTTCACTCTCATTTAAGAAAAAATTAGCTAGATCACACTAAAACTCTGGAGGGATCCACTAAAATACTAGTGGATGCCAGTTTTTCAACTGGATGATTCATTATACTTTGGGTGGTACCCACTAAAACTATGGATTTCTTCTACAAAGTCCATTTTATGGTGTTTTCCCACCTTACATTACCAAAATGATAGGGTTTAGGGGAATTTATTGTGATCCATGGTGGTGGAAGATAAAACATATTTTTCTTGATATACCATCATGTTATCCTTGTAAAAAATTTAAATAAAATAGATAATATCAATCATTCATATAGATATCTATAAATTTAGTATTGTGATATATATTCTTATAGGATGAAGATGGTTTGTTAAAAATCATATTAATTGAAAAACATTTATTAAAAATTTCATGGGGTTTATATAGGGCTTTGGGTCACATAACATTTCATGATGATCCCAACATGTAAATGGAGATCAAGAAAATTTCCAATTAGTTGTAAACCATGATTTAGGGAGAATTAGTCTGTGAGATTTTTTTTATGAAATCAAAACACCCAAACAAGGGGGATCATATCCGTATATATATCAATCTATAAGGCATTTCACAAAATTAATCTAGTTTTAAAAATTAAACACATCGACATAGGTTAAATAATAATATAATTATTTATTGAACACATCCAATGAATACACATTCCTTATTTTGTCAATTAATATTGGATTATGACAGTTGAAAATGGAATGGGGAGGGACAAGATATTCAAATGCATCCTAGGAATGAAAATTATTTATTTGAGGTTTTTTATTATAATATCATCATATTCTACCATATCAAGTTTTTTAATATTTTATATCACATAAAAAATATCCCACATTCACCAAAATCCGTTATGGACTATATGAATAATTTATGAACTTTCTGTGAATCCATCCAAACTCTTTTAAAATATAGCCGTTTAAAAAACATTCCCTAAAACTAGATTCTTATCCATTATCCTTTCCTTGTCTATATATGATCATGAATCTAAATTAAAAAAATATATCATATCCCTGTTTCTATAAGTAAAAAAAGAGAAATATCATGAAAAGATTAATTTTTATTAATGCTACCAACGGTTGTGTTTTTAACTTCATCAAACATACTCATATCCTTATATTACCTATTATATCATAAGATATTCATATTGATCATATTTAATCCTATATAATCTATTTTCCATGATATTTATTTTCCATTATACATGGATAATTTCAATATAGTAAAGGATATCTCAAATATTATTTATTCTATAAAAATAAATGACTACGTATATGAGTACATCAAATTTTATTCATTTAATTTTTTTTTCTATGTTGATCATCATGTATTTTTTTGGCAGTCATTAATATTTGAAAGTTTTATTGTGTCACATGTTTAGTAATAAATTAGTTCAAACCTAGTGGTGATCATTCATTTGAGGGTTCTAAATTGTAGAGTTATTTTACAAGGATAACATAATGTTTATACATCCTTGTGAATTGACCATGTGATTTTACCATTATTACTATTATGTGGAAAATTTTGGAGTAGATATAGAGCTAAATATGTGGAAACCTTGAGTTTCACCTAAAATTAGATATTATTATTTTAAAAAATTTCCCAAAAAATATATAAACACACATTATCTTCCAACCACTCCCATATCATGCAAGACACACCTATGTGATGCTAGGTGCTTGGCATCTCTATTTACCCCTTGCGATTTTGGTGCCCCTCCCATGGATTTTAGGTATCTCTATCCAGGTATGTACCCATCATCCATTCACCCACCCTCATCTAATTCCCCTCATTTATTATTTTGACTTGTTTAATGCACATGAATTGGTCAAAAACATGATGTGTTTCAAATATTATTAGATATAGTGTTGATGAGTTGGGCATGTTGGTTTTTTTAACTATCTTATTTATGTATTTGTGGTGTTTTAATAGTCCAGACATACCTTAGGTATGTAATTCTATAACTTCTCATTTGATTGAAAATTCATTTTTTCATGGGTGTTGCAGAAATTCTTTTACTCAAATTTAGAATTATTTTAAATTTCAATGAATTTAAATTTATTAATCTACAAAATTTTTTGTGAAATTATAGTTGATTTATAAGTTAGTTCTAGATTTCCCCTATTCTATGTCTACATCTAAATAAATATTATACTTTACATATACTAAATATTTTTGATAATTATTATATCAATGATAATTGTTTTAAAATTATATTTGATTGTTCATGTTATTATATATGATGGAATATGAGTTTATGATGTTAAATTGGTTATAATTTTCATATTTGGGAAATATTAATGTGTTACATGTTCTGTAATCTTTTTTTCACATATGTATTGGTGTATACCCACAAACATTCCTGTTCAAATATTAATATTAGAAAGCAAATTTTAGAATGTGTTAATATATATGTATGTATATGTGTATAATTATAATTGGAAGTGTAGTTATTTTAAATATTCATGATATTTTGATTCAATAATGAATATTATTGTGGAGTTTTAGAAATGGTTTCTAACGTATAGTTATGAAGTCCCAATTAACATTTTATATTAGTCCCTATAAATGGATTTTTTTTAAATTAAAGTTTTACCCATGAAATTATATCAGATAAATGATGGAAATGGGTTAAAATGATAATTATAGATGGACTTTTCCCTCTTCTATTTAATTATGAATCTTATACTATTGGTTGTTATTTTTTTGTGGACCTCATAGGAGGCCACCGTTTCTTGGTTTTGTTATATTATATGGGATAATCTCCGTTTCTACCAAATAATCTTGTTATGTAAATTTGATATATCCAATATCTTGTGACGTGTTACATGTTCCACTAATTATGGGATAGAAATTATTTAGTGTTGAATTTGTAGGATGCCCTGTACCTAATAATAATATTGCGTTTCAAAAATGATTTCATTTTTTATGGTCAATTATTTTTTAAATTTTAACCTTGAATTACTTTATACTTCCCATGATAAATAGTATTTATTTTCTCTATCCTTTCCAGTACTTATTTTGGTAAATTTATGAATTATTTTTTTGTATGTTTCTAGCTTACATCTATTTATTTATTTCTTTATAATTTTATTTACATGGTTTATAATTTTACTACTTCTTGTTGAGTTTCATTTATAAAATTATAATCAATAATTTAATTTAGGATTTAGAAATAGTTTATTTTCTAAGAATGATTGTTCTGAAATTGTCTAGTAATAAAATTTAATTTTGAAGGAAATCATTTGGATTTGTTTTATTAAAAATTTTAATTAAAATATCAATTTTGATAATTTTATTTATACTAAAATTTTGGAGTGTTTAGAAAAATTTATCACAATGACCCCATGATGAAACCATACAAATATATTTGAATGACACCCTACATAAAACACATATAATCTATAGATGAAATGGATCATCCATATTATGGTTTGTTTTATAAAGATTTACACTTTATTGAAACATTATCAAAACATATTTCAGATGGAGCTTTATGTTAATGGATGTTGTGTGACCTTAGGTCACATAGGATAAATTTTCTAGGAATATCTGTATTTATTTTAGATCATTTTCTTCCTTGAAAAATATTCCTCCACTATTATTTTGTTTATTTAATCAATTTTTCATTATAAATATATATATATATGTAGTCATGGGGATATATATCAAGGAGAATCTCTATAATATTTTTTATGGTGATTTGAGGGATTGTTCATACATTAAATTTATTTAATATATTTTTATGAATCTTTTTTTTCTTTTATTTAGGACTGGACATCTAATTTACAATTTCCTCATGCTGATTTTTATTGTGAAGTTCCAGTTCTTATTTATTTTTTTCAAACTATTCCCTACTGGGGTTTTCTACAGGCCCATAAGATTGTTTCTTTATGTCTGTATCAGATAGTTCCTTCAATTTTCTCACAACCTAGATTTTCTGATGAGTTCAAGGGTGTCCCAATGATTGTTTATGAAAGACAATTTCATCACATTCCGATCAACCAGGATGGTTAACAAATCACTTGTGACTCAACTACGCTACGTCATGAGTTTCCTCTATCAAATTCAATCAAGGTCTCAATGTCATTACCCATAAAATAAATAGAAAAAATACCATCTTTGTTACACTATAATATATATCATGATAAAAAAATTATAGTAACCAACAGTAGTGTTCTTTATAAATTTTTATATTAGATAAATCACTATTGACCTAAATTGTTATCCCTATATATAAGGAAACATAATTAAATTAAGGAATTTGTGTTAACTAAATAAATGTCTTATTACGTAACATAGTAATTGAAAACACATGTTTTATATTACACTATTATAATCAATAATGTTTTGAATCATTATTAAACATCATATCAATTTATAGAATAACATTATTATAGTGACCATTATGGATAGATTATATTAATTATTTTGATAAATTTGAATAGATAAAAACAAACAATGTGTTGGTATCATCCAATAAAACCATAGCTTATAAAGAAATATTTTCTGAGCTTCCATGGGAGGTATAATAACAAGTAATTTCTCCTACTTAAGCATAATATGGGAATTAATAAAAAAATAATAAGTGAAACTTTTTAATCTATAATTTGAAGATCATCAAGATCATTACCACAACCATTTCTTCCAATCCTCCATAAAAAAAATCTCACAATCACTAACCATACCCTTTTGCTGATCTCTAGTGTAATGAATGGTTATGTATCTAGTCCCTATGAATATGATATTTTATAATTCTATTAATAAATCAATAGTTATATTCATTATTTATGGTTTCAATATATTTATTAATCAATAAGTGTGATAAAAATTTGATTTTGATAGGATAAAATTATAATTGTATTTTGGAGATATATATAAATTTTTCAAGACACTATTTATGTAAATTTAATAATTTATAAAATATATTCAGTTTTAATAAATTATTATTTTTTAATAAAATTTATTAATTATAAAGTATAATATTATTTTACTAATTCAAATATATATTTTTTATGGGTCAAAAAAGTTATTGTAAAAAAGACATTTCTTTTTCATTATATAGAGTATTCTAATTTAAATTTATAATATATAATTTTTAAAAAATTATATTGATAAGACAAGTATTAATTTTTAAATTATGACAATAAATTTATCCAATAGTTAATTTTTGAAAATTTCTCAAGACTATCAATTTTTTATGTAAAAATTCAACATTGTATAAATTTAAGGCATGTATTATTACATCATAAAAAAGATGAAATAAATTCTATAATGGGTATCCATGACCAAATATTTGTTTACACTTCAAAATAATTTCTTTTTTATTTTACTTTATTATTTTTATAAAACCATAATGAATCCTCAAAAACCTATACAATCATTTATGGTTTGAAAAAAATTATTCATTAAAATTGATCACTTTAGCATCACCAAGGCTATTATTCTAATGATATAAGTTCATAAACATCTACAAAATTTATTTCCACTACAATTTGTTTGAATCCATGGGAAAAAACAACGTAATGTTTTCTGGTTTGTATTACTTATTTATAGAGTATCCAAAACCAATGTTTTGAAATTAATAATGAATCATCCCCTATTATTCTATATAGACAAACTAAAACCCCCTATTGTAGTGCCCTCTCTTGTCAAGGGATCCTCTCATTATCACCTTCATTTGGGAACTTACTTTGTATTAAAGAATATGATTACCAACTATTCATGTTAGATGATGCTTTAAAAATCACTCTTACTATACAAATGTTTAATAAGTGACGAGACACCCAATTCACTCTCTTTAAGCCCTCATTTAAAACTCTACATACCCTCATTATTATAGTGATATTAACATATTATTTTCAGTGGAAAAAATTTGTTCGGTGAATACCCATCCCTGTTTCTACTCAAGGGTATTCAATTTTAAGTATTTGTCCATAATTTATGGAAGATTACCATTTATGTAACCCTCACTCCATTATCATGGAATTAAAATTTATTTATCTAATCCTTAAATTGTAAGATATATGTAGAAGAACTATTCATTTATATGATACGAAAATGATGGTTACACCAACATATCACTGTAATGAATTAGGTATTGTTTTTATCTTATGAGATTCTATGTATAAGGAAATTTCTATTATCCTAAGAAAACTATGTTATCATTTATTGTATGTTCTCCTTATGTTGTGTTCATTATTTCATGTATTATGCTGTTTCTATATTCCCATGTTTCCTTTAAAATATCAAGTTATATCATTCCTAATTGTTGACAATTTTTTTCCAAACCTGTTATTCTGTGAAATTCCTATTGGATCACACGTTCTACTATACCATTTTCTATTATTTTTTATTCCCATGCTAGTATTTAAAGATTAACCCTTTATTACTTACATTCATTGACTTTCCTATGTATTTTTATAAGATATATGGAATATATGTGAATATTGTATTGTTTTTCATATAATTAATTTTATCCCATATTCATGTTTTTATAATATTTACCAAATAAACCAAAGAAAATATAATTCAAAATATTATGGGTTATATATATTTGGATTATAAGAAATATATAATAAAATAAAGTGTATTTAAACACAGGATTCAAAATATGTATGTGAGGGATGTCATGATTTTATTGGTTTTATTGTTATAAAAATATATAATAATCCTTAGTGATAAGATTATAAAAAAGAAAAAATGCCTATATTTTGGTAATTTATAGAGAAATTGACTTCTCGGAAAATACACCACTTATTGGATATTAAAAGTTTATGAGGATCTCGTATAGAGGTACCTATGTTTAATAACTCCAAAATAGACACATTGAGATGGACATTATGAATACATATTCAATAATAATGTGACATTCTACAAACCTAGTTTTTTACTCTCAAGGTATATTCAATATTAAAATTACAAGCTTATTATGAACCATTTATAAGGGAACAAAAATTCTTGTAATCTATTAAATTGGGATATATATTATCAATAACATATTTTATAACCTAGAAATTCATTTTTTTAATTAATAAATATACTTAATGTGTTATAATTTTAACATTAATGATTTTTTCATTTCTAGGTTTAATAGTTTAAAGATTTACATCCCTAATTTTCACTTTATTCATGTACATATATTGAAATAGGAGAAACCAAAAGAATAACCTATGTATGTCAAAATGTAATGAATGGCCAAATGAAATGGATGTCATGACAAGAGAAGAAATCAATTATTTATTGACGATAATTTATCATTTGAATCAAGATATTAATTAAAACATGAATGAGATAGAATTCCCAAATCCCCATAAAAAAGAATAATATCTGATTGAGAAAGTTAATTGATAAGGACTGTAACATTCAGTGGATATTCCAATCCTTTAATCACTGAATAGTGGATCAGATCTATTGAAATGATCTTCTCCATCCTTCCAGGATATGGGCATGATAATGTGATAATTTATGTTTATAATGTGGAATGAGAAGCTAAAAATGGTTTAATTTGGTGGAAAATAAAAAAATCAAGGAGGAGATCATTGTGAAAGAGCATACTAAATTTTGGAATTTGTTTTGGAAATTTTTTTACTCACACTCATTGAATTAAAATGAAAATGTATTTCTATTCCCAGATGAAAAGGTATGATAAATCCATTATTTAATATAAATTTACATTCAAAATAAATTGATGATATCCCTGTGAAATTGTTAACATCACAAAAATAATGGTTTTCTACTTATTTGTTTGGATAAATATAGGTCTATAAAGTTATTAGGAAATTCATGGATTTGTGTAATATGATGTAATTGAATGATGTTCCCTTAAAATTAGGAATGATATTATTGAAATTCCGGTGTCATGTAAGTTAGGATATTAGAATATGAGGATGTATTTCAATTCTACTAGTGTGATGTAAAAAACTCATGGAGCAATAATGTCGAACACCCCACATTTCAAATGTGTGGGAAGAAGCATCATGGAAATCGTGGGAAGGGATTCTGAAAATTATTCAGGTTTGTGATGGATGTGATCCCAACAATCAAAAGTCAATGGGACAAACCAACTAATGGGGTGGAAGAAAGGAATGATCTAATCAATCCTAAGCCTATTATACATTGATTCATATGAAATTAATATGCACACTATAATAATATATGATGGATGATAAGGTTCATTGATGATAACAAGATGAGAAAAACCTTCCAATCCAAGAGAGCAAGGATGAGCTTATGAAAGCACAACTGCAGAGGTGGATCCTAATAATGAAGTGGTGATAGGTATGGTAGTCACTAATAAAATGATTGAAAACAAAATATTTGATTCAGGTTCAACCCATTTTTTCATTTCACATAAGTTTAGTGTAAGTATTCAAAAACCACATTAAAAAATAAATCCTGAGTTGTTAGTAAAGATGGAAAATGGAGAAATTATAATATCCAATGTTTAAAACTCCTACTCTATCAATATTTGTTGGATAACAACCCATAATACCTTTATATAGTTTCTTATTTGTATTTCATTTAAATTTTAGAAATGTATTTGATTTTATTATATAAATTTAATACAAATTAATGAGGGGTGAAAATTAATCTCTATATCTTGAATCACACAATGATTCTACAATATTTTACGGAGGAGGATGAATATTAGTTTGAGTCATCATCTCAAGAATAAATTTTGTTTGATTATGATAATGAATATCTAGAACAAATGATTTATTTTAAAAAAATTATCATGTATGACAATCTTATTATGAAGAAATTTAATGATCCATTTCATAAATAATGTATCAATATTTCTCTATGTTGTGAGGTTGGATTCTAAATTAATATTATACCCTAATCATCACCTATATCTAATACTATATATATAATATATGTTTTTAAACATAAGGATTCGAAGAATAAACTATATGATAATATGGGTAATGTGTTTCTAGGCCCAAGGGTTTTTGTGTGGGGTTAACTAGAACCATTTAACAAGAATATGGATGGGTCAATGTTCCTCTGTAGTGACTATCATGACCTCAAAAAGATCATGATTAGGATTATGTATCATATAACATAGACTGATGACTTTTTTAATCATCTATGAAGATCTTATTATTTCTCCAATATAGATCATTGGTTTGGAAATAATAATGTAAAGTAAATGAAGAGGATATTCCCAAGGATGATTTTCCATCAATGTTTGAGAACTACAAGTTCATTTTAATTCTATTTAGACTTTCAAATTCTCTGGAAATCAGCATGTATTAAGTAATATGATCATTAGGGCTTACATTTAATCTTTATTGGTTGTCTTAATTGAAGATATTCTAATATAATCCCCAATAAAATAAGAACATGGGGAGTATTGAAAAACTCTAATAAATATTTCTCAGAGGAAAAATATGTATAACACTATTGAAAATGAGAGTTTTGGTTGGAGAATGTTTCATTCATGTGGTATGTTATCACCAAAGAAGCGATATTTGAGGACTATTTAAAAACATTAGAAATAAAAGGATAGCCCAGGAAAATATTTGTGATAGAAATCCATTATATCTATAGGTAATCTGGGTAGTATCATACATTTTTTGAAACATCGAATGATTTTATAGACCACAAACAATGATTACTCAAAATAGAGTATTGGATGTATGAACTATTGAATTGAAGGATAACATTAAGGTGTTAAATAAGAGGATAATTACTTTATTTTTTCCAACAATACCCACAACAAAGTATGAATTTTTAATATATAGAGATGCATCTAAAAATGAATTGGGTTCTGCGCTAATGGAATATGAATAATAGTTACACTATGCTTCCCAAAAAATAAAAATTCTTGAGAAGAACTACCCCACCCATGATCTAGAATTGGATATCGAAATATTCACATTAATTATTTGGAGGAATTATCTCTATGTAGATAGGTGTGACATATATATAGATAAAAAATAATCAATTAGATAATATGAAAAATGATGCTTAATATGATCCAAAAAATTATGATTGAGACAATGAAGCATTATGAATGTTTACTCCACTACCATCATATTAATGAAAACAAAGAAGAAGATTCCTTTTCTATAAATTATCCTTATCAAATATTCATGATGAGGATTAAATGAGATCCATTATTCATGGAATGTAAATGGATGAATGTGTGAATAATAATAGGATATTCCTCAAACCATCATTATAAAATTTCCAATCCATTAATTTTTAAATAATCAATGAAAATTAAAAAATATGATGATGTTATAAAAAAGGATGTAGTGAATATTCAGGAATTCAACTATTCAAAAGATAGAGTTATTTGTTTTCTAATCAATATATGTGACCCATTAGAACCAAAACTATACATAGATCTTCAAGATGATGCACACATATCAAAATTCTATTTTCAACCTAGAAGAACTAATATGTATAGTGATTTTAGGAAAAAACTAATGGGACAAGATGAAGAGGGTGATTGTAGTATTTTTGGTTATAATCTAGAGTTTAAAAATTGTTTTTTTTTCTTGAAATAAATGTGTATAATAATATACTATATAGTAGTATACACATTAAGAATGAAAAAAAATTATTTCATTAAAAAATAATGTTACAATAATTAGTAATGAAGCCAATTAAACTCCCAAAAATTATAGTAATTAAAATTGAAAATAAAAATGAAAAAATTGGAAAATATGGATTTCCTATATCCTCTAGAATCATTTCCCCCCCACATAACATAATATAAAAGAATGAAAATATAATAAAACCAATAAAAATTATTCTTAATGGAAATATATAAAACAATATAATTTCAAAATTAGATATCGAAGATTTAGAGGACATAATTTGAATTCTGATGTAAATAATTAAGTGATATTAATAGAAGGTATGGTGACAATAGGATAGTTATTTGATCAATGTAATAGTATCCTAACAATTGGGAATAGTGAATTACCATTGGGAATAGTAACATGTCCATTGCTATATTAATTTTACATATAAATAATAAAAAATAAAATACTAAATAATTTTCATTAGTAACATAATTATATATATATTTTATAAATCATAAAAAAATACCAATATTAATAAAATCAAATAAAATATAATCACATATTTAGTAAATTTTATTTTAATGTGTTTTTTAAAACTAATAAATTTATATTAAAATTTAATATTAATAATGTTTGAAATTTATTTCTAAAAATTTAATAACATTTATGAAATCACCACATCCATATTTTTCAATAGATATTTTTTTGGTAATTTTCTAAAATACTACAATTTTTAGGTGAATAGTAAAAATTCTATTTTCCAAATAAACAATGTATCAAACATTTAATAAATCAATATGTAATAATGAAATAAACCTTTCTTAAATTTTAGGTTAGGCTATGATATATTTTATTTCATAAAGGAGTCATTGATATAATATTAACATAATTACCAAACATTAAAAGAAATTTCCCATACCTAAAGTCAAAAATAATTCCTAAAAATTACAATTTCTCTTTTTTCCACTTCAATTTTTAACAAATTATTGATATAAATTATAATGGGACGTTAAATTATTAATCCCATTATATAATATTTATATATTATTTATATTGTCAAAAATTCACTATTACACGTTTTACATTTGATATAATATTTTCTTCAATATTATACTCTAAAACACCCCTCTCCTAAAGTGTAATTAACCCCTCTCACCGCTTGGAAATCCTTTCATAACCCACAATCTAATTACTATACTCTAAAACATATCCTCCATATAACTACCCTTATAATTACTAGAAACATTATTGAGTAAATAAACACCAAACATAAAGGGTTTGTTAGCGATGTATAAGAGATCCTACACTAAGGATTAAATATGTTTTAATCAAATATTTTTCTTTTTTATTTCTTATACTTTTCTTAATTTATCTTTTTTCTCACAAATTTAATAACCAAACCATATAATATTAATTATTAATTATTTTATAAGTATATCAATTATGTTAACCTACTGAAATTATCATATACTATATATAACTTTCTAACATCCCTTTCTCACTCTCTTGAAAATGTCACTTTAAATGTATGTAGACCACCAATGGATATATTTACACATAAAAACGTATAACCATTAGCATGGATAGTTATTATAAACAATACATAACATATAAAATTTTATTTTTATTTTTTAATATATTTTGTAGTAAATTATTGTAATGTTTATATTACATTGAACAAAATAGGAAAATCAAGGAAAAATATGAACTTTTTTTTGTAAAATATCATATAAAAATGACTATTATCTAAGAAACGAAATTTAGATATATAAAAAAAGAATATAAATGATAAATATTGGAAAAAATTAAAATAATTCACTTATGGATAAATTTTATAATAAATATATTTATATTTTTCAGGAGGCTTAAAAGTGATGAAATAATGCGATAATAAAGGTAAGATATTTCTCATAAACAAGTCTATTTCATTGTGTTATTCCAATTTAATTGTATTTTCAGTTTGTATATTCTTATATTTCACCTTAAATATAATTAAAATACTATTCACTTTTATTATTTGGGATATGTATTCTTCCACCTTAACTAATAAGACAAATATAGAGATTTTACAATAGGAATCCTTTCTAAAACACATATTTACTCCACCATAGTGGTTTCTTCATCACTTAGAAATGATGAATATTATTCCAAATATGATTTCCTATGTTCAATTCGTATCATAACATTTATTCATGAAATTATGTTTGATGAAATCCTAATAAATCACAATAATTGTTATATGTTCAATATGGCTTACATAGTTAATTAAACATGTTGATTTCATGGGTGAACTAGAAATATATTTCATTATAATTCCAAATGAAATGTGATCCGTATCCTGATATAATATTAAATATCCATGAAAATTGATCAATATTTTTCATAATTATGTTGATATGATTATTCATATATGTTATAACTAAACATGATGATCGATTTATTCACAACTATGTGTGGTACTTAAACTCTATTAATTGTATTTCATTTTTATGCATTTAAAAATTCAATTCATTTAACTATTTCTTCCATCAATATATTTTTGAAGATCATGTGCCTATAATATTATAATGATGATTGATGTCACATGTTTTATATTGATTCATGTCCCTTATTTATCAACTTACTAGGATTTCATCTCATCCAATTTTTGGAATTAGATCCATAGGTGATTAACTGTACTATGTAGAACATGAGATTTTTAGGATAATAATGAAGGATTTAACTAATATTTTTTTGTTTTATTATGTAAAAGTTATGTATGATCCTTCATTTTCAAAGAAATTATATCTTTTCATCCTAGATTTTTATCTCTATTAACATATTTATATTAAAATAATGCAATAGTTTTGTATTGAAAAATAGGTTCAAAATAGTTTTTATCACATTTCATAAATTTTCTAATTAGGCCGTTAGGATTCGAAAACAATAGTGAAAAACCTATGTATAAGAAAACATATAGTCATTTAGTCCATTATATGACAATTATCTCCATCATTTAGTGCAAATTATGATCCACTTGTCACATAATTGAAGGTTAACTAAATAGATAAGATCATTTATTTGATCCACTATTATGAGAGGAAAATGTGAATCTTGAAATCTATTGTTTAAATGGAGAGGATGAATAGTGAGGGGTGTCTATCCAGAACACAACAAAGTTGGATGAAATGGATGAGATGGAGTGGGAATAATTTATGAAAATATTTTTTAATAATTATTTTAATCAAACATTTAGAAAATTGTGAAGAGGGAATTCATATAGATGAAAAAATGATGGGTAATTTTTCATATCATATGATTAAAAAATCATAATTATTTCATTATATGGCTTAGTTTTTCTTTCTAAAAATGGTAGGAAAATAGATATATTCTTTATTCGTTTAAAACCTAACCATCCAAAGTCATTTTCTACCTAATTCTATATGAGTTGGGCAGAAGTTATTTGGGTTTATCTCAAATTAGATAATGTTTTTAGAGACAAGTCCAATGGTTTTTGATATAAGAAGAGAAGAATATAGTTTTATTTTGTGGGGTCAAATTAAAAAGGATTAAAGTGTATCCAACTACCCGAATTTCAATAATTTAGAAAGAACAAACGTTGGAATTTTCTAAAAGGTATGTGGTTGTACCTCAAGTGTGGGAGAGAAGTCCATCATCCTCCTGAATTTTAATGTGTATTGAAAAATATGACAAGCATGATGGAGGATTTGAAGGTACCTCATAATGTACAACGCATGGTTCAATTCATCAACTATATGGATCAATGGAACTATGTAAACTAGTTCACTAAATTTGGGGCTTTTGAGGGTAATCCAAGTTAGAAAACACCAAATCCAAATGACAATGGAAATTATTATACAATCAGTTATATTGACACTGAGAATGAAACGTATATTTTTCATGGTAGGCATTATATTCAATTAATAATGGAAAAAGTTTTATTTGATTATGGTTCTACACATACTTTTATATCATACATGTTTTCTTATACTGTTGAATGGAAGCCTTGAATCATTGAAGTGCAGATATCTATAAAAACACGAAGTGGTGTATTCATTGAAACCCAAGAGTTGGAATCTTGTCCTATAAAAATATTTGTGATGAATATTCTAGAAAATATTGTAATCATTTCCTTTGTATAATTTGATGGTATAATGGGAATTGTTTGGATCTCTTTATAAGGAGTTCACATTTTTTGTCAATAAATTAAAAAAAAATCATATTCTTAACCATACAATAGTTCATTTAAAATGTAATAAATACCCTGAATATTGTTTAAAAATTCCATCAATGGAGTGGGTGTTGATACCCATTGAATAAGAATATGATTACAAAATGGAGTAGTCAACGGAATGTATCACCCTGGAGGAAATTCATGTTGTAATAGATTACACGAGTCTGTTTAAAAATGTGTTACTAAGACTTCTACAAGACTGTGAGTTGTAGTTTTCAATTGAGCATGTACCTGGTACCACTCCTATTATCAAATTCCAATATAGGATTTCCCTGATCAAACTAGAGTAGTTAATGAAGAAACTACATGATCTTTTTGAAAAAGGGTTCACATTCCCTAGTGCATCACCATGGGGTTTACAAGTTCTCTTTATTAAGAAGAGGAATGGATCAATTCTATTTTTAATTTATTATTGTGAGCTTGAAAAGATCACTATAAAGAACATTTATCATCTTCTATAGATAGATGACTTATTTGATCAACTATTTAAAGATCGGTAATTTTCAAAGGTGTTTCAATGTTATAGATATATTTAACTGATGGTGAGGAAGTACATATTTTCTGAATTCAACTTTCTGTAAATGTTATGGTCACTATGAGTTCATAGATATTCCAATAAAACTTACTTATTACCTAAAATTTTCATGTATTGGATGATTTTATCCTTTAGAGAATACAATGTAAAATTTGTGGTTTTGTTTATAGATGATATTCTCATTTACTCCAAGAAAATGGACAAACATGAATTGAATTTAAGGGATGTTCTGGGAACATTATTGAAGGATAAAATGTATGGAAAATTCAAAAAAAAATTCCATTTTGATGAATCATGTATCCTTATTATTGTGTGTGATCAAAGGTAATGGAATGTTTATGGACAATTTAAAGATCAAGTAAATTAAGGAAGACCCAGACCCTCTAGTGTCATGGAAATACTGAGTTTTCAGGGATTATCTAGGAACTGCGGACATTTTGTTAGGAATTTATCATTATTTTCTAGCATTATACTCATGATTACATGGAAATGGGTAATTTATGAATGGAAAGAATAATGAGAGGAAATATTTAAGGAGATCAAGAAGAGTCTAATAACGGAAAATATACTCACACATCTAATACGTGGAGAAGGATTTGTGATATAAAATGATTCTTTAAAGATATGATTGTGTATCATAATCATTTAAAATGATATAGTGATATAATATTCCTCATAATAGTATATGATCCATGAGAAGAATTTTGTGAAACATGTTATAGATTCTGAAACTATGATATTTACACTAGTTATTTGGAGGCACTATATCTATATTAAATATTGTGATATATATAATGGTCACAAGTGTCTGAAGTATATATTTACATAGAAGGAGATCATCATGTTCCAGAAAACATAGTTAGAGAAAATCGAAGACTATGATTTCTCTATTCACAACCATACTGTATAGGAGAACTAGGTAGATTATTCACATAGATGAAATTAACCATGTATGATATACATGATGATGATTGAGAAAGATCCTATAATAATGGATATGAGAATGATGGATCATAAAATTATAATTGATGGTAATACATTCTAAATTCCATAAATTATTTTCAAACCATGAATCCATGAGAAGATCAAGGAAATAAGGGATAATGTTGAGCTACAAAATAAGGTGAATGTTTTATGGAAGGGGGATAAAAATGAGTTATACATCGATTATAATGGTTTGATTTAGTATGGATTGGAATTTTTGGTGCCATCATCAACTAATAAAATGAAGGATCTATTAGAAAATTCATATATCTCTAATTTCTCCATCCACCCAGAAATTTCCAAGAACCATGATCCTTAAGGAAAAAAATTGTGGGAAAACATTAAGGAGGATATTAAATATTATATCTCTTGGTGTTTTGTAGTTGAATATTTAATGTAGAAATATATATGACTAATGGGTTGACTCAATCATTTTTTATACCCAGATCGAAATCAAAGTATGTTACAATTGACTATTTCAATAGTATCCTATACTGTTCTATTGTAAATAATGATATAGTAGTTGTGTTGGATCGACTAACCTATATTTCCCACTAAATTTCTATTAAAAATTATTTATCACATGACATAATATCCAAGATATATGTGATGGAAGTGGTGAGGCCTAATGTGGTTCCACCTTCAATCGACTTTGATTATGATATAAAGGTCACAGAAAAATTATTGATAAGTTTTAGCATTCTTTAATTATTGAATTTAAATTTATCATGGCTTATCACCTCCAAACTAAAATAAAATTTATATAATATATTCAGATGCTCTAGGACAAGATAAAATACAGGCAAATGGAATTTAATAGTTGATGGGATCAACATATCCCATTGGTTGAGGTCTCATATTATAGTATCTTTTACGTGAGTATTCCTAATGATCTATATGATAACTTATATTTGAAGGGATATTTAACTCCATCTAGTAATAATGAAGTTGGAAAATGAAATCAACATTGACCTGACATTGTTTAAGATATATAAGAGAAGGTTCAATCAATCAAGAAACAAATAAATGATACCCCAGGTTAAAAAATTGTTATTAATACTTTATTTGAAGGGAGTCATAGTAAAATGTTGGTAATATTTTTTTCCTTTGAATATCAATATGTTAGAGAGTCATCAATGTTGGAAGGAATTGGAATCTTAACCAAATCTACTTTACCATGATTTGAGATATGTGATCTCATAGGAATAATATCCTATCGAATTTCAATTCCACCAAGTATGGATCATGTTCATGACTTGTTCTATATATCACTCTTTACTGTGTGCATCCCTGATAAATTGTATGTAATGATTTTAGAGGTCGTACAAATGGAGAATGAACTATCATATGAAGAGAAACTGGTGAAGGTGTTTGAACGTAGTGACAATGTTCTATGAAACAGGATAACAAGAATTTTTATGGAGTGATCGAGGAACCATAATTATGAAGAGGTGACATAAGAACCATAGGAAATAATCATATAGAAGTACCCAACTTCATCTTAACAATGAATAATATTTCAAATTTTAGTGATGGAATTAATAAAGGGGGATGAAAGTAACAACCCAGAGTTAAGAAATCATTTTTCATCATTAAATAAATTTGTGATATAGTATACTGTAAAGTATTATACCGTAAAAAGACCAAAAAAATGTATTTTAATTATAAATAATACTGAATTAATCATAAATGAACCCAATTAAAATTCCAAACATTACAATTGGATAAAAAATAAAATAGAAAAGATAAATGGGAAAAGTATGGATTGTCCAAATCCATTAGTATCACCTACCTCACTAACAACACTATAGAAAAGAAACCAATATTAGTAGACCATGAAACATTTTAGAAAACTGTAAAATATAACCATGAGGGGAATTGAGTTTAATCTAATGTTATTGAATGAAGTTGTATTTAGGGGAAGAATTTTTACCATTAGAGTAGTAGTGTGACCATTATAATAGTGAACTAACAAATTGGAATGTTAAAATGACCATTGTTAATAGTAACCTGACTATTGGGATCCTAATTTGACCTAAAAATAATAAGATATCATACAAATAATATTAATTAGGATTAATATTACTATATATAATTATTATAATGTCAAAAAATGAATACCATGATTAAAAAACTAATAGAATATATATAAAAAATTTGAATATTCTTAATTTTAATGTACATCCATTACAATTATAAATTATTACATTACAAATGAAAATCAAATATGTTATAAATTTTTTTACAAAAAATTAATATCATTTTTAAAATCAACAAATATATACCAAAAAGTCCAGGGTCCGGTCAGAACCGTCCCTAAAAAATTTATTAAGAAAATGATAAGAGAGTCAGGCATACAAGGAATTATTACAAAGGCGAGAGTATAGTACACCACGCTTGTCCGCCTCCACCAGTGGAGCACAGTATTCTGGTGCCATGAAGAACCACATCATATTCTTTGCCATTATTTCTTTCTTTGCCAAAGCATCGGCAACTTGATTGGCTTCCCTATAAGCATGTGATATTATCAGATTGAGCTTGGTAACCTTGTTGAGACACGCAATCCAGTGAGGTATAATTCTCCATGGCACATCTTGTGTTCTTGTTTTCAAGGCCTGCACTGCAGTTTGAGAATTTGATTCAATCCATAACAATCCACATTTGAATTGAACCGCAAAATTGACCGCATGTATAATAGCCCTTAGCTCAGCTTCATAGGCCACCCCTATATCAGTGTAACCGTAAAAGAAACCCTTCAAAAAACCACAATGTGTGCGGAAGACTCTGCCACATCCAGATGGTCTTGGCGCGCCAGCAGCAGCCCCATCTACATTTACCTTGAGCCGCACGCCTATCGGAGGTATCCATCCAACGTATTTGAGAGTTTTCGGCTTTCGGGGGCGACCGAGAACACCTAGTATTCTGAGGACCTGCAGGTCAGATAAGTTGTTATTAATCCCTCTAGTTTTCACCATAGATGCCGCATACACTTCCCTATGTTGAGCAAGCATTCCGGTCTGGGCAGAAATATGCTTGTTCTCAAACAGGATGGCATTGCACGCATGCCAAACAGCCGCAAAAATTGCATCACCAGCCACCAGCAGCTGATTCTGAATTTTCTCACTTCACCCAGCACTGGACATCACTGAAAGGATCTCATCAACCTGCATATGAGAGCACAAATCCAGCCCAAATAGAGAACCTGCATATGACCAAAGTTGGTGCACATATCGGCAGCCCACAAACAAGTGTTGCACATTTTACTCTGCACACATACATAGATAGCATGCTGAAGCAATCTGAATTCCATCCCGCTTGAGTTGATCATGTGTGGGAAGTCTATTTTTCCAGATTCTCCAAATTAATATGAATCTAGATGGTTGGATACAGGGAGCCTGAAAGTATTTAATGCATCTCGGAGTGTGAGTAGAGCTCCCACATTCCATCCTATAAAATTCCTTGATGTTGAAGCACCCATGCCTATTCGGCTTCCATACCAGAGTGTCATTATCCATGAATGTGTAATTCTGAATTTCAAGTCTAATTTGAAGGGGAAGCAGGCTGTCAAATCTGTGCCATTGTGTTTTGAAATCAGCAATGGGCATATTCCTTACTCCAGAGTGAGTGCTCATGATATCATGCAGTGGATTATCAAGCCAAGTGATATTCCAGCAGTTGAGGTTGGAGTTCTCACACACCAGCCACATTTTTTCGTTCATGAATTTATTGAAGGCATGTCTAAGAGAAGCCCACACGGATGACCCAAGATAATGTTTTTACCCATTAAGCAACCTTTCCTTAAATATTTTGGCCAAAAAAGCATTAGAAGCATCATTGGAGTTCAGGATCCATGTGAATTTCCCAATGATACCATCATTAAATATCTTTAGGTCCTTGATTCCAAGGCCTCCAAGATCAACTGGTTTGATACACTCATTCCAGGCAACCGTTAACAATTTCCTTTCGTGGGCAGAACCAATCCATAAGAAATTCCTTATCATACACTGCAACTCCTTGATGAGGCCCCTAGTCCACCTATACAATGAGAAGGAGTACACAAACATTGATTTGATCACTGAGTTAATGAGACACACTCTTCCATCAAGGGACATAGCCTTCCCATTCCAGATAGCAAGTTGATTGACAATTCCAGAATAGATACCTTCCAGATAATACCGCTTAACATTCCCCCAGAAGAGAGGAACACCAAGGTACTGGAAAGGAAGAGTCCCTTTTTTCACCCCAAGCCCTCAGATGATTCTATTTTGCTTTCCAACCTTAATTCCATTACCAAAAACAATGAAGGATTTATTCCAACTAATCTCTTTTCCATCCACCTCTTCAGAATTCTCAAACAACACCTGGATAGAGGAGATATATTTTCTCGAAGCTCGCCCAAACAGAAGTATATCATTAGCATAGAGTAAATGTGAGGGAGAAAAATCATTCTTCCTAGACCTAATTTGCTTATAAAAGCCAAAATGAAAAAGATCATTGATGCACCTACTCAAATAGTCTTCTGTAATAGAAAATAACACACCTGATAGTGGATCCCCTTGCCTCACACCTCTAGTGCACGGGAAGAATCCTCTAGGTGCCCCATTAATTAGAATGGACAACCTTGATGAGATAAGGATGGTACTAACCAACTTGATAAAACCATTCGAGAAGCCATACCTTTTGAGGACATTGAAAAGAAAGCTCCGATATAGAGTGTCAAAATCCTTAGATATGTCAATTTTGAGTGCAAAGTTCCCATCTCTAACCTTCCTCCTCATCAAGTTAACTCTTTCGGAGGCAGCAAAAAGACAAGTTTGAATATTATGTCCAGGAACAAATCCAAATTGATTTTGAGTAATCATGTCACTAACCAACGGTCCCATCCTGTTCATAATAATCTTACTGATGGCCTTAGGGATTGTATTTCCAAGCACAACAGGCCTGAAGTCTTTAGTTTTAACCGAATTTTCCTTCTTGGGTATCAGTGCAATAAAACATCAATTCATCCCATATGGCATATAGGAATATTTGAAGAACTCCTTGATTTTTTGAGCGATATCATCCTGCAATAAATCCCAGTAAAACATGAAGAATTTGTTAGTCAACCCATCTGGACCAGGAGCACTATCCATATAATGAGAAAACAAGGCTACTTTAATTTCTTCCTTTAGAGGAGGAGCAATAAGGGCCTGATTATTTTGATCGTCAATGAAAGAGCTAATGTTGTCAACCATTTTCTGTGTGTTATCCTACCCATCATCAGAATATAGACCCCTGAAGTATTCCATAGTAGCCTGGGCAATTGCATTTTCAGAGGTGTGATGCTGACCATTAATGTTAATTTCCTTATTTCCTGCTCTGTCCCTCTTCTCCTTGTGAATCCTATGAATGAATTTTATGTTCCGGTCTCCCTCCTTCAGACATTTCACATTTAGATGGGTTTTTTCAGACTTTCTTTGACCACTAAAAGACTATCCATCCAGTTATGGGCTTCAATTTCCTCCCTATAGGGAGTATTCAGTTGTTGATCCTTGATCTGGCAGCATGAAAGAGCCTCCTCAGCAGCCTTAATGTCACTATCCAGTATAGTGAATGAGATCTTGCTCCACTCCTTGAATATATTCTTGGTATGTTTTAATTTCCCAGCTATCCATTGCAACGGGCTGCCAATCACCTCAATGCTCCAAGCTTTCAACACAGTTTCCCTGCACCCAAGAGCTATAAGCCATCCATTGTTATACCGAAAAGGTATTGGAAGAGACCTCCTAAAGAGTGTATTAATTTCCACAATAATCGGTTTGTGATCAGAATGATGTTTCGGAAGTGTGAACCCTGAAATTCCATGGGCATAACTTTGATCATCTATTTTAACAAAACATCTATCGAGTTTGCTTGCTTGCTTCCCCTTCCATGTGTACCTACTCCAGGTAAAGTAATCTACAACCACCGGGACCTCAACCAAGTTTCATTGATCAATACACAAAAAGAATTCCAAGGATGCGCTGCGATTGAAGTTTTCTCCAGTTTTTTCCTCCGGCCTCAAAATAGTATTAAAGTCACCAAGGATCACAAAATTTTGATTAATGTTCCCAGATATAACCTTCAACTCATCCCGCAATTCCCTTCCTCTAATATAGGAGTTAAAAGCATACAAAAACGCTGCAGAGGTCTCATACTCATCAATGCTGCAAGAGACAAGAATGCTTTGAGACAGCTTACAGTAGGATAGAATTCTGACCATCTCATGCCTTAAAACCCATAAATTATCCATATTGGAGTCATGGGAAATTTGAGAGATAAATTTATATCCAAGGGAGATCCACTTGAATGTTGTCCAGTTATTAAAAATAAGCTTAGGCTCAGCAATGCCAACAATCATAGGTTTGTAGGTAAAAATTAAATGCCTTAGGGCTTTGACCGTTAGGGAGTTCCCTAGCCCTTGACAATTCCAGTAAAAAAATTTCATTGTTGATGAGTTTTGCCCTGTGTTTGGGGGCCTCCACTAAATTCCATGCTCACCTAGCCCTTACCATTCCTTCCTTTACCTTTCTTGTTCCACTTTTCCAAGCTGATACTTTGTTCAGATACCTTCATTACTAACTTCTTCTCAGTGTTCTCCCCTGAGAGAGCCACATCCTACTCATGTATCTGTATGCTTTCAGAATCATCAGCCTGAGACACACCAGTCGAGGGTGTGAATTGATTGTCGTCTTTCCCATTTTTATTCTGTGTTTCCATGACAGCTCTTTTCCTGGCAGCTTTGGATGCTTCAACCTTTATGAATTCCCCCTCTTGATCACTGTTATGCGGTGTGTGTTCGCTCCCTGGATTAGTTGAATGCCTCCCATCCAGATCAGGAACCAACAATAGAGGTAAGGGCTCATAAGGGGTTACCAGTCTCCGACCAAGGGTGCTTGAGACCTGTTGATTTCCCATTCTAGTATCTGGACTGAGCTCTACAGAAGGATCCAAGGACTTCTATGCAGCCACATTGCTGACATTTTCCCCATCCAGCACTCCGATAGAAGATTTCAGGACAACATCATAGGTGCAAGTATTATCCAGTACATTCCCATCCATAATGCTGACATTCTCCCCATCTAGAATACCTGCTGTGGGTTGTAGGCCAGCATCTTCAGCAGCCGGTTCAGTGGAATTTCCAGACCCTTCGCCAGGTCTGCAAGACATATTACTGTCATCCATCCCCTGCATTTTTTAAACAGGAAAACACCCCTGCTGGGAAGTATACACACCAGCATCAGAAGCACCTTGAACCTCCAGAAAGCCAGTGCCTCCAGACCCATCACCAGACCTGTAAGACAGATTAAAACCATCCAAAGCCTGCTTGTTTCCAACGGGAAGACACCCCTCCTGAGGAGCAGGCGCATCAGTCTGATGAACAGCAGAAGGTAATGAACTACCCTCCCTATTTTCTATAATTGCCTGTTTTGCTGGATTATAGTCCATCATATCATCATACACTGTGGAAGATCTTCCTAGAGGTGTATTCTCAGTGTGTTGATCAAGAGGCTCTTTACCTTTCCTCTTCCTGCAAATAGAAGTATCATGTCCTTTAATCTTGCAAAAGATACATTCAGTATCCCTTTTTTATTCAGACATTAAATGACCAATGAATTTCCAGCCATTGCAGAATTTTGGCTTTCTTTCATAGGGAATATTAAGCTAAATGCTATCATCCCTTGTGGTGAGTATAACCTCTTCCACTAGGGTGTTGGACATATCAACCTCCACTAAGATTCTTGTATAGTGACCAAACCGCGGATTATCAGTTTGCTTTTCCATCCTAATCGGATTTCCAACAGATGAGGCAATGTCCCAGAGGATTTGCGGATGCCAATACAGCCAGTTGAGCTTATATATTCAAATCCAGATCTGAGTGAACGTGTTCCTTACATTACTAGGGTCAAAATGCCTATCCCATTCTTGGATTCTCAGAAATCCCGGCTTTAACGCTATTGTTCCGATGCTCCAGGAATGTTGTTTACACTCATCAGATGGGAACACTACATGATAGTACCCACGAACCATGGCTGTCTTTTTCCAATCATCAAATCCACATACCTCCGCGATTCTTCTCGTTAGCTCATGGAATTTCCAGTGTTTATCTCCCTTGGAGACCAAAACCCTTGCAATGATGGAGAATTTTCAAAGCCTTACCCGTTCTTCCACTACATCCTGGTTCGCGGAAACATGCACAATCCGACCTTTTCGAATCACCCGCCCAGGAGAAGGTGTGTCAAAATCAGAGAAGGATAGTGATGCAGCCGATTTCACAGCCTCTGCAAAATTTTTCCATGGGGCAATATGCAGGTCATTCTCATTGTTCTTTGATTTAGATTTGGCCTCAAGATGAAATAACTCATTGTGCCCCATATGCTCAGATTGATTCATATCCTTCGAGTTGTCCATGAGGTTCGAATTGCCATCAGACTCAGCAGATTGAGGGTTCCCCTTCTCCGCCTCCTGGTTCCCTTGCTCCACCATCCTCTCAACAAATATATATTATAGAATTATTATATTTGATAATTTTCAAATTTATGTCAATTTTATATTGAGTAGTAAAATAATGTTATTACCATAACCTATATATATTAAATATCATCATTCATGATTAAATACTGACATAATAGTTTATAAATAATTGATTTTATCCATGATTAATTTTATTTCATACGTGAATCATTAAAATATAAAAAAACTAATTTCCAAACAAAAAATTACTTCCCCAAACCTAAAGTCAATAGTTATTCCTTAAACTAAAAAATTATAGTTTTCCCAAATTCCTTTTTAAGAAAAAAATGAATTATAATTACAAATAGTATTTAATGTCTCAAACAAATTATATTATATTTATAATGGATTAATATTATATAATCTTAAATATTGCATGGTTTACCTTTAATATATTATTTTTTACAATATTTTATTATAATAATTCCCATCAACTCGAGTATGATAACACCTCTCTAAACAATTGAAAATGTAATCATTCCCAACATTCCAAATCACAACCTCTAAAGAAAAAATATCTCTTAATTCCCTTCTTATACATAGGTACTTTATGGAGTATTTTTACTCCAATATTTAAGGTATTTTTTTAGGTCTACAAGAGAATATTCACCAATGGTTATGTAGTTAACAATCCTGACTTATTCATTTTATTTATTATTCTTATTATATTTCTTTTTTTTCACCACCCCTTCAACAATGTAACCATTTAGTTTTAATTATGTAGTAAGTTAATATTATATTAACGATTTTAACCAACTTAATGTATCATATTTACTATATATAAAAATTTCTAATATCTCATTTTCATTCTCTTGATAATTTTTTTAATGTTTATTTAACCAATAATAGAGATATTTCTATTATGAGACATCAATTTTTATCATTTAGTATAACTTTTGATCCACATGTCACAAAATTGGGGGTTAACTCAATGGAAAAGATCATTTATTTGATACATTACTCTGAAGGGAAAATTGTGAATCTAGATATATATATTTTAAATGGAGATGTTGAATAGTGGTGGGTGTCGATTATGAACACCAAATAGATGGATGAAATTGATTAGATGTAATTGGAATAATTTATGAAAAACATTCTTAATTATTATTTAAATCAATTTTTAAAAAAATGGTGTAGAGAGAATTCATAGAGATGAAAAAATTGAAGAGGATTTTTTCATATCTTATAAGGAAAAAATCAAAGTTATTTCAGTACATGCATAATTTTTTATTGCCAACAATGATATAAATATTGATATATTATTTATTGGTTTAAAACCTAGCCATTGAAATTCATTTTCTACATGATTCTAAAGGATTTGGGTAGGTGTTAATTGGTGTTATCTCAACAAAGAGAAGGTGTTTAGAGAGAAGTCCCATGGTTATGGATATAATAAGAGAATAATATAGTTTTATTCTAGTGGATCAAATGAAAAAGGAGTAAAGAGGATCCAACATCACAAATTTCAATAATTTAGAATGAAACATCTTGGGATTTTTCTAAAAGGTGTGTGGAAATACATAAATTATGGGAGAGAAGGCCATCATACTCATGAATATTTACGAGTAATGAAAAATATAATAATCATGATGGATGAAATAAAGGAACCTCCTAATGAACCATGCATGGTTAAATTCTTCAACTTTAGGAATCAATGGAACTGTGTAAACAAGTTCTCTAAATTAGGTTTTGTTGAGGGTAATCCATTTTAAGAATCACCAAATCCAACTGATAAATGAAATTATTATACCATCACTTATATCGATTTGGATTAGGAAAATTTTATTGTATACAGTGCAATTTATATTCAATCAAAAAATTGAAAATGGTTTATTTGATTCTGGTTCTACACACACCTTTATATCCAACACGTTTTCAATTATAGTCAAACGGAAGCCTTAAAACATTAAAGTTGACATATCAATAAAAACCCCAAGAGCTGTATTAACTGAAACCCATGTTTATGACTCATTTCCTATAACATTATATGTGAGGAATATTCTAGATAATCTTGTAATAATTCAATTACTATAATTTGAGGGTATAATGTGAATTGAGAGGATATAATTATAAAGAGTTCATATCAATTGTCAATAAATATAAATCTTTTTTAATATTATTGACCATATAATGGACCACTCAAAATGTAATAAATATTCTTAATAACTTTTTAAAGAACCACCCATAGTGTGGGTGTTGATACCCTTTGATGAGGCATACCATTAAAAATGGTGTAGTCAATGGAATATATCACCGTAGAAGAAATTCCAATTGCAATAGATTACAGTAACTTGTTTAAAAATGTGTTACTAATTCATCCCCAAGCCCGTGATGTATAGTTTCAATAGATATTGTATTGTGTAACACTCATATTATCTAATTCCCATATAAGATGGCCCTGATCAAACTGGATGAGATAACAAAGACTCTACAATATCATTTGGAAAAAGGGTTCACATTCCCTAGTCAATCACCGAGGGGTGCACTAGTTCTCTTTTTTTAAAAAAAATGGATAAATGATATTTTGAATTTATTATCTAGAGATCAAAAATATCACCATAATAACAAGTATAATCTTCCATAGATTGATGACTTGTTTGACCTATTATATAGAGATCAATACTTATCAAAAGTGGGTCATTGTTAAAAATATCATCAACAGAAGCAGAACAAGAAAGTATATTCTGAAGTCATCTTTCTTAACAAGGTATTGTCACTATGAATTTATAAATATTCCCTTGAAACATACTAATTCACCTACAATATTTAGGTATTAGATGATTATATCCTTTAAATATTACATTGTAAAATTTATAGTTTTGTTAATAGATGATATTCTTATATACTCCAAGAGAATGGAGAAAAATGATGTGAAAATAACGATTGTTCTAGGAACATTATGGATTGAAAAATGTAATAAGGATTTAGAAAGTGGGACAATTTAATGAAGAAAGTCACCTTATTATGATGTCTGATCATTGGTGATGGAATTTGTTTGTACAATTTAAAGAAGAACGAAAATTAGGAATGTCCCAGACCTGTTAGTGTCATAGAAATCTATAGTTCTGAGGGATGATCATGGTACTACAGAATTTTATTGAGGAATTTACCATTATATTATTGTATGGTAATTGTTTTTACATGGAACAGGGTATAGTATGTATAGAAATAATAATGTGAGGAAATATTTAAGGAGATCCAGAATTGCCTAATCACAATACATATACTCACACATCAAATAAGCGGTGTAGTATTAGTGATATACAATGATTCTTAGAATAAATTATTTGGTATAATAATAATTTATAATTATATTGTTTTATACTATTCCGCATAATAGTCTATTATTCAAGAGAAGAACGTCATGACACAAGATATAGATTTTGAAACTGTGATATTAACTATAATTATTTCGTTTTACTACCTCTATATTAAAAAGAGATATATATATACTGATCACAGGAGTCTGAAGTATATATTCACATAGAAGGATCTCAACATGTTACAAAAAATATGATTATATCTAATAATGGATTAAGATTTCTCTATTCATTACTATACTCTAAAGGAGAACAAATTCGTTTATTCACATAGATGAAATTATCCAAGTAAGATATCTTTGATGATGATTAAGAAATATCAAGACCTCATGGATATGAAAATGATGAATCTTAAAATTATAATTGAAGGTAATACATTCTACATTTATAAAATTATTTCCAATCTATGAATCTCTGAGAATATCTAGGAACCACGGGCTAATGCAGAGCTATAGATTATGTTTAAATTGGTAATGAAGGGGGGTAAAACTGAGTTCTACAATGATTATGACTGTTTGATTTATTTTTGAATGAGTTTTTCTCCTTCATCAACGAATATAATGAATAATCAATTCGATAATTTACATAGATCATATTTCTCCAACCGCACCAAAATTACCAAGAAGAACCATGATCTTTAAGGATACATCTGGTGGGAAAACATAAAGAAGGATATTGAATATTATATCTCTTTGTGTGTGGTAGTTCAATTAGTTAATTTAGAAAGAAATGTGTCTAATGGGGTGATTCAATAATTTTTTATACCCACATGGGATTTGTAGAATGTTACTATGTAATTTTTCAGTAGTCTCCTAATGACTTCCAATGTAAATAATGATATATTAGTTGTGTTGGATCTACAAACCAAGACTTCCCACTAAATTTCTACTGAAAATTATTTATCACATGAACTAATTTCAAACATTTATGTGATGTAAGTGGTGATTCTTAATGGGGTTACACATTCTATCATCTTTTATTATGATACTGGGGTCACCTATAAATTCTGGATAAGTCTTCTGCATTCTTTGATTGTTGAATTTAATTTCACCATGGCTTATCACCCCCAAACTGATATAAAATTTAAATGGTATATTCAGATGCTCATAGAAATGATAAAAAAGGGTCAATGTAATTCAATAGTGGATGGGATCAATATACCCCATTAGATGAGATCTCAAATAATAGTAGTTTCTACTAGATTATTCAAAAGGATCTATATGAACCCCTGTATTTGAAAAGATGTAGAATTCCAAATTTTTACAGTGATGTTGGAAAATGAAATCTACTTGGACCTAAAATTGTGTATGATATATAAGAAAAGGTTTAGTCCATCCAAAAAAAATAAGTGATAATTTAGTTTATGAAAAGGATAATAATTACTATCGTTTAAGGGACTCATGGTTCAATTTTGGTCAAAATTTATTGCTTTGAATATCACAATGGAAAAGAGTCATGTATTTTGGAAATAATTAGAATATTAACCATATGTACAATAGCATCTTTTTAGATCTGTGATCTCACATGAATAGTGTCCTATCGAATTTCAATTCCACCACGTATGGCTCAAGATCATGACATGTTCTACATTTAAATACTGAGGATGTAAATCCCTGATAACTCACATGAAATTATTTAAGAGATCGTACACATCTGGAATGAACTATCATATGAAGAGAAACTAGTGGAAAAGTTTTACTATAGAGAAAATGTTCTATGAAACAATATAACTCCACATTTTAGGGTGTTGTGGAGGAACCATACGTATGAAATGTTGGCATAAGAACTATATGAAACAATCAAATAGAAGTATCCAAACTTCTTCTTAACAAAGAATACTATTTGAAATTTTAGGGATGTCATTTATAAAGGGGGAATACTGTAACAACCAAGTGTTAAGAAATCATATTTCATCATTAAATAAATGTGTGTTATAGTATAATATATAGTATTATGAACATAAACAACCGAAAAAATGAATATTATTTATAAATATTGTATAATTAATCAGATATGTAACGTCCTAGTTCAGGGTTCCAATCAATGGGTGCCCCAAATCCGGTTCACCATGTGACCTCAAGTGCATTTCCCCAAACTCCAGAGGCTGAAGACTAGTAGCGAGGGCCTAGGTAAGATAGTGGGGAAACTATGCCATCATTTTTCAAAGTGTAGCACAGCGGAATGAAATAAAACATAAAACAACAGGGGAATCTGTAAACCATACAAAACTAAATTAAACAACTGTAGAAGAAATAACCAACCAGTACATAAATTGTGGTGCAACATGCCAAAAATTTTATGAAAGCAGCCAGAACATGTCACAAAAAAATACAGTACAATACAATTACAGGAAATCAAAACAGAACAAAACAGTCGTTAGCATCATGATCCTCAGCCCGGTCCCATGCCCCCGACTCCTCAGTAGCAATCAAGTACATGTAAAAGGACCCTTGACCTTATCTAAAACTACAGAAACATAATCTGTTTGGGCCGAAACGCATGACCCAAATTGGGTGTGAGATATAATCTCAGTAGGCACCCACTAAAGGCTTGTGGTCAACTATGTGTAAACATGCAACAACTGTGTGAAAAAGTAAATTCAATAAACTAAACAGTAGTCAAAATTAACTATCTTACCAGTCATATTTCCATTTTAATATATATTTAATCAATTAATTTGAAATATCACCACAGTGAATATTCTAAGTAAACAAAAACCTTCTTCAGATATTTGAAAACCTAACCTTAGGTAAAGAGATTCTAAACACAAGAATATACCCACAGACATAAAGATATTTCCCTCGGGTGTAAAATGTATTGCCCTCAGGCAAAGACTCTACTTCCCACAGGCACGGAAGAAGTTTCCCTTAGGATAAGATAACATTTCTCTCAGGATAATACAGTCATTCCCTCCGGCAATAGTAAACCACTACCCTCAGGAAAAAGTAATCGGGCCATGCCCAACATGTAAATAAGAAGTTCACATAAAATTCCTCTCAACGAATAATTAATGCTTAAAATAAATAAGGCATACCCTCAGGTATCCTGGCCAAACGGCTAAACAGGGAAACGCACCCCTATGGTGGTCCTAGATCCCAGCATCGATCCAAAACATCATTTTAATATCACATTTAATTACTTATACAATTATAGGTATTTTAACATCTACGGACTTATCCATATGACACTCCAGCATGGGTTCGTGGCACAACAAATTCACAAAACGCACAACAGTTGGAAAATAAACACCAAGCCACCTACCTTTAACACCCATGAATGATATACACGAACATCGCCTCCAGAAATTCCAAATATCAATATAGATCTGATGTAGAGGAAACTTCGTTTAAACTTAAATAACATCCCTACTGGAAATAATTGGTAAGAACCACTCTAGGAGAAGAGAGAACTCACCCATGCGGTTCCAGGGAGACCGACGGTGCCGAAAACGGATTCCCGACGTGCACTCGGTGGATCTCCAAAGCCCAGGCCTCCCGCTTTTGCTCCTTCTTCCTATTATAAGCCTTCCCTATGAATAGGAAAGTCTAATGCACATTTTAATCGAAAAAAACAGTGTACACGACATGTACTTCTGAGTACACGACATGTATTTCCTTCATTTTACTATTCATCTGGTAGTTTTCCGCCAGCGTGGCACTGTTCATCTACCGACATGACTATACGCCATGTCTTCTTTAGTACACGGCAAGTTCTGTCGCATAGCTAGCCTCCGCCTTACTATTTTCCTTCTGACTGACTACACGGCATGTAAAGGACCACTATACTGGGTGTAGTCAGTTTCGAAACCGTTCCTCACCTATATGGCCACACGCCCTGTATACTCATCCCACATGGCTAAAAGTACACGGTGTGTGGAAAAGTACACGGCATTTACTTTAAAAATTTATGATTTTTCCCCATTTTCCTTATTTTCTCAAAAAAACTTAATAAAAAGATAAAATAAGAAACAGGTACCTCAAAAATTAGAAATAGGTTCCTACAAACATCCCCCCTTAAATAAATTCATCCCCGAATTTCCCTTCCATGGGTGGTGAAGATAAATCTGATAATAACTCTAGCCACTAAGCACGTACGTTGGTCTCCCACTCCCAGGTTTCATCCTGCACTTGGCCATGCTGTCGTAGCACCTGTACGAGAGGAATTGACCGGCCTCGGGGAAACTTTTTGCTTCTAACAACAATACGAATCATATGCTCCTCAATGGGCGCATCTTCATGAAGCACAACTTCCTCGGGCTAAAAGACGTGAGACGGGTCTAAATGATAGCGGCACAACTAAGATTATTGGAAGACTTCATGCATGGCCCAATACCTCTGAGGTAACTGCAACCAATAAGAAACTAGCCCAACTCACTCATGAATCTCAAATGGCCCCACATACCTCGGTGAAAGCATACTCTGTCTCCTGATCCGCCTGTGTCCCAACCTCGGTGAAGCACTCATGAAAAACTAATCGCCAACCACAAACTCTAAAGGTCATCTACGGTGATCTGCCTAAGACTTATGACGAGACTATTTGTTAGCCATCAGCTTCTATGTCAACTGGACCTGCTCAGAAATCACATACACAAGACATGGTCCCAGTAAAGCTGTCTCACCTACCTCTGACCAGCACAAAGGTGATCAGCATGGCCTACCATATAAATCATTGTATGGTTCCATCTCAATATTTTCGAAAAAGATTTTATTATAGGAAAAATCGACTAAAGGTATATGATTCTCCCAAGAGCACCCAATGTCTAGGATGCATGAACGTAGCATGTCCTCAAGCACCTGTATCGTACGCTTTTACTGGCCATCGATCTGAGGGTTGTAAGCTGAGCTCAGAAGCACCTGTGTACCCACTGCCCTCTGAAAACTATGCCAGAAAGGAGACATAAAATAGGTATATCTATCAGAAATGATAGAATGAGGGACCCCATGAAGACATATGACCTCTCGGATAAACAACCTTATGAGATCCTCAACTCCAAAAGTCTCATTGATCAGCAAAAAGTGAGCTACCTTTGTGAGTCTATCCAAAACAACCCACACGACATCATTGCCTCGAGGTTACCTCGGAAACCCAGTAACGAAGACCATCGCAACATCATCCCATTTCCACTCTGGAGTGGGAAACTGTTGAAACAGTCTGGCTTTCCTCTGATGCTCCACCTTCACCTGCTAACAGGTGGAACACTTCATAACCAAACCAGCTACACATCTCTTCATACCCGACCACCAGTACTGACGTCTCAAGTCACGGTATATCTTGGTAACCCCAGGATGAACTTTCCAAGCTGAAGCGTGAAACTCCTGCATCATCTCCTCTAATATATCCATTGGAACTCAAACTCGTTCATGGAAACACATAATTACATCATCGCCTATTGTCCACCCAGGAGGAGGGCCCTCACTTGACACTGAATTCCATTGAACTAGGCCTTCTAAATCAGATAGTTGTTCATCATAACACTATCCACTATGTTAGAAGTCAATGATAAAGAGGAAATATAAGTCTTCCCCTGACTGTCATTCAACTCCAAATGCATCACAGAGAACAAAGCCATAAGCTACCGTTCACCACTGGCCTCCTACACTGCCTGCATCTAAGTCTTCGAGGCCAATGCATCAGCTATGACATTTCCATTACCAGGTGTACATAGAAGCTCCAAATCAAAGGACTGAAGGTATTAGACCCACCTTAACTACCTCATATTCATGTCATGTTGAGTAAAGAGATACTGAAGACTTTTTTGGTCGGTGAAAACCACAAAATTCTACCCCAGAAGATAATGTCTCCTACAGCGCAATGCATGAACTACTGCAGCCAACTCTAGATCATGAATCAGGTAATTCCTCTCATGTGGACGAAACTGCCGAGACCCGTACGTAACAACTCAATCACCCTACATCAACACAACTTCTAGACCAATACATGATACATCATAGTAAACTATATAGCTCTTCCCCTGCTCTTGGAGTATCAGGATAGGTGCTGATGTCAACCTTTCTTTCAGATCCTGAAAGGCTGTCTCACAATATTCTATCCAAATGAACTTGACACCCTTATTCTTCAAACCCATCAACAATGCTGCTAAGTGGGAGAAGTCCTGGATGAAATGTCTATGGAAACTAGACATCCCTATGAAACATTGTATCTCAAACACATTATTTGGATACTCCCAAGAATCTTCTACTCTCACCTTCTCAGGGTCTATTGAAACTCCTACCTCTGGGATGATATGACATAGGAGGTGAATCTTGTCCATCCAAAAGTGGAACGTTGAGAGCATAGAATATAGTTGATGCTCTCTCTGTGTACTCAATACAATCTCAAGATGGGTGGCATGGTCGTGTCAAGTGTGAGAGTACACTAAGATATCATCCATGAATACTATAAAAAATGTGTCCAGATAAGGATGGAACACACGATTCATCAGGTCTATGAAAACCACTGGTGCATTTGTGAGTCCAAATGGCATTACCGTATACTAGTATAGACCATACCTACTCCTGAAAGCCGTGAGAGGTATTTCAGATTGTCTAATGCGCAGCTGATGATATCCTGATCTCAAGTAAATCTTAGAGAACACTCGTTCTCCTTGAAGTTGATCAAAAATATCATTGATCCTCAACAAGGGATATCGGCTCTTAACTGTCAACTAGTTCAGATTCCAATAATCTACATAGAGTTTGAGAGTATCGTCCGCCTTTTTTGGAAAAAGAACATGATAAACCCAAGGAGAAGTACTAGGTCTCATAAAACCCCTTGATTGTAACTCCCCTAACATCCACTTGATCTCCTAAAACTTAGGCTTGGACATCCTAAATGGAGGAATGGACACTGGTGCTGCTCATGGAACAAGCTCGATAGAGAAATCCACCTCTCGCTCTAGAGGTAGACCTAAAAAGTTATCTGGTAAGATAACCCTGAAATGATCAACCACGGGAGGTAAATCCTTCTGACAAGTTCCCTAGTCGTCTAGATATAAACTCTTCATGTGGGTTGCGATACCACCTCACCCATGATTCCCAGGTCTAGCTCGACTCACCTGAACATCCCACTCAACCTTGTGTAGAAACTTTACGACCTCTGGTGACGTGAAACTCACCCGGAAATGATAAAAATCCACAATGGCTCGAAAGGGAACCAACCTGTACATCCAGAGAATGACGTCATAAGTTGTCATATCTATGTGATAGATGTCCCAATGGAAGTGACACCCACAAACATCAAGGGGGAACTCCTTGCGATGATGCACACCAGCCGTTCTAGTTCCCAACGGAGTGTCTAGTGTCATGATATCAGAGGAAATAGAAACACAGATCTCAATTATCTCCAAAACGAGTACATATATGAAACTATGTGTTGCACCTATATCAAAAAGTACTAAAGATAAAACAGAAGGTACTAGAATAGTACCTCTGACTGTAGAAGGTCCAATATCCTGCACCTACTGGGTTTTTTGAACTGCATATGTCTGCCCAGTGTCGCGGCCCTGCGACACAGCCTGAATACCCTGAGTTGTCCCGCCCTGGTGCCTCTGAGATCCTGGTGTCTGGCTACCACAGTGATGAACACCATCTCTACCTTCACACCCTGACATTTTCCAATTACCTGACTGCTAAGAGGATGCTGGACCTACACCCGCATGCAGAGTCTACACAAAACCCCTCTCACTAGCCAATGGTTGAAATGCCCTACAAAAGCACAGAAGATGACCCATCTTTCCACATGTTCGGAACTCCACTGGGTCTCGTCGACACTGTGGCCTCTTGTACCCCTCTTTTCCTCATTGGTAGCACATGACATGGAACCTGAAGCATTCTTCGGGCTGGTACTACCACCCTTAGATAATTCCATCTATCTCTTCGTCTTACCAGTAGAAATAGTACCAGAAACTGGTGTTGAACCACCCTATCCAACACCACTATCTTCCTAAAGGTTCTTTTCTATAATCAGTGCCTAGTTCACAATAGCATGTACTGATAGAAGTCTGAAAACATTCACCAGTGCTCATATGTCATAATGAATACCATTTTCAATGTGTCTGGCTATCAGCATCTCATCACCCACCAGAATAGGTGCAAAACACTGATGCTCGGTGAAACAAGATGAATAGTCCATCACCGACATAGCGCTCTGCTGCAGATTCATGAACTCTCAAGCTCTATCTTCCATCAGCGTCTATAGGAAGAATAATTCATAGAAGACTGCCTAAAAATCATCCCAATCCATGTCTCTGTGATGCTCTGACTGGGTGGTAACATCGCACCATATCTTGGCAGAATCACGCATCATGTATGTCGTGAGCTTGACCCTCCGCCCTGGAGGAATCTCAAGATGGTCTAAAGTAGTCTGAATTGATCCTAGCTAAGACTCCGCTGCCTGTGGTCTTCCATACCCTACAAACCTAGGCAGATTTTGCTTCTAGAAGATACGAGTAAGCTCACCATAGAAGTGGCAGCCGGCATTTATCCCTGAAAGGTCGGTGTGAAGACCATAAAGCCTACACGGAACTACTCCTCCATGTCTATGTCTGGTATAACTACTAGCTCCCCATCTGGCTCTGCTGGACGATCTACTGGTAGCCCAAGGCCCACCATTTCAGGATTATACTCATTGCTGCTCTGCCGATGAACAACGCATGGTTGTCTCGGCGGTATGACACAACCAGGTCAAATGCACACCTTATAACAAGATTATTAAAGACCGAAAATGAAGAAACCCAAAATGGAACAGGAGGAAGATGTTATCTAAAATTTTCTATACAATACTGCACGGTGTGTCTACTGACTACATGGTTTGAAATTGACTTCTCTTTCCCTATTCGGGTCCTTCTACACGGCTGAGCCACACAACTCCTGTTGAAAAAAACTACATGGCAGGAATATCATCTACACGATGTGTATGGTGTAATTTTCCAACTACCCATGTTTCTTATGACACGTCCGAATACTCAGCTTGACACTACAGGACATGTGACACCTGAGCACGGCATGTACACTTCCCAATTTGCAAGAAACACGGCTAAGTCCACACAGTCTGTCCTCAGATAAGACTACACGGCATGTCCCACAGGTACACGACATGTCCACTAGGTTCACAACATGTACTAGATGAGCTCCACTAACCCGTGTTGTAAGTTACACGGCTGGATACATGTCTCAACCTACAAGGTGTGTTTTTTATAATCATGGCATATACAGGAAAGGATTTCCCTAACCCGTGTTGTTAATTACACGGCTGGGTCCCCAGGTCACACTACACGGCGTGTTCTTCATTGACATGGCATGTTCAAGAAATGATAACATCAGCTTGTGTTTTTTAGTTACACGGCTAGGTCTCCCATTCAATAGTACATGGTGTGTAAAGAATCTACACGGCATGATCTCCCCAAGATTATCCCTTCCAAGTGTTGCTACCCACACAGTTTGTGACATGGGAAGAGATTAAACCGCGTGTACTCAAAAAGTTTTCTGTTATTCCTGAACATAAGAACATACACGGTGTGTTTAAGGTACTACATGGCGTGTATACTTAGTTTCCAGACAGTATGCCTCAGAAACATCTCTAGAACCTAGAAAACACAGAAAATAAACACCTGCATGCCAAATTCTAATCCGTAAGGGCCCATACTACCAATGAATAAATGTTTTTCATCTTATCTGTATTATAAAATACAATAAACACCCAATGATCCACCAAATTCTGGTCAATGAGGGATTATACACCCCATAAACCAATGATTGGCATCTATTCTATAAACATGATCACACAATAATACCATATCAAACAACATGTATTTATCAATGAAGCTTTCACAACAACATGCTTTTACTTGAACAATAACTATCCCAACAACATGAAATTTATAAGGCACCTAAATGGCGGTGAACTATGAATGGCATGTGATTTCTAGCATGTACCAAAATGATGTATGAGATAGAATAACCTCATCTCATCGGGTTGAAACTAAATAGAACCCAAGCATAACATATAACAGCTCAATCCCAAGTGCGTCACCCAACGGTGAAATCATATCAACTGTAAATTTCAAAATCAGTAAAATTGCAATAAGTGGTAAATTGGATTTTCCCTGTAAATGGGATAGCTACGCCCAGGAAAAACTTATTACCAACTACCGTTCTCGTTCTATCCCTGACTAAGGATACAAATAGTAAGTCAACGAAAAAACCTCATCTGATACTAATTTGAAACTTCCCGGTTCTCGGTGCCACTCAGCAGGTGCCTCGAATCCAGTTCGCCATGTGACCTCAAGTGCATTTCCCCAAATTCTAGAGGCTGATGACTAGCAGCAAGGGCCCAGGTTTGATAGTGGGGAAACTATGCCCTCATTTTTCAACGTTTAGTGTAGCGGAATGAAATAAAACATACAACAACAACAGAATCCATAAACCATACACAAATGAATAAAACAAATGCAGTATAAATAAACAACCAGTATATAAAAAATGGTGCAACAATCCTCAAATTCTATGAAAGTATCTAGAACATGTTACACAACAATATAGTACAGTACATGTACAGAAAAGAAAAATAGAACAAAATAGCTGGTAGCATCACGATCCTCATCCCGGCCCCATGCTCCCCTACTCCTCAGTAGCAATCAAGTACCTGTATAAGGGCCCTTTCCCTTATCTACACTTGCAGAAATTTAATCTTTTTGGGCCGATAAGCATGACCCAAATAGGGTGTAAGAAATAATATCAGTAGGCACCAACCAAAGGATCATGCTCAACTATGTGTAATCATGAAACAATAGTGTGCAAAAGTAAATGCAATAAACTAAGAAGTACTCAAAAGTAACTAAAATACCAGTTATATTTCCATTTTACTATCCATTTAATCAGTTAATTTAAAATATCACTATAGTGAATATTCTAAGTAAATAGGTAACATCTTCAGACATGTAAACCCCTAACATCAGATAAATAGAATCCAAACACAAGAATCAACTTACAGGAATTCGAATATTGCCCTTGGGCATAAAAAAAGTTTCACCCTTAGGAACAGATTATATTGCCCACATGCATGGAAGATGTTGCCCCCAGGCTAAGAGAATATTCCCCTCTGGCTAATATAGTCTTACCCTTAGGCAATAGTAAAACAATTCCCTCAGGAACAAGTAACTAGGCCATGCCCAACTTGTAAATATGCAGTTCACATACAATTCCTCTCAAGGAAAACGTAATGCACAAAATAAATAAGGAATACCCTCGTGTATCCTTGCCAAATAGCTAAACAGAGGAATACACCCCTAGGGTGGTCCTGGATCCAAGAAGCGATCCCAAAAAAAATTTAATATCACATTTAATTACCTACAAAATTCTAGGTATTTAAACAGCATTGGCCTCAGCCACACAACGCTCCAACATGGGTTTGTGGCACAACAAATACACAAAACACACAGTAGTTGGAAAATAAACACCAAACCATCTACCTTTAACATCCCTGAACGATATATGCGAACGTCGCCTCTAGAAACTACAAAGAACAACCTAGATCTAATGTAGAGGAAACTTCATTTAAACTAAATAACTTCCCTACCGGAACTAATTTGTAAGAAATACTCTAGGAGAAGATAGAACTCACCCGTGCGGTTCTAAGGAGATCGACGATTCAAGCAAATGGATTCCCGAAATGTGCTCGGTGGATCTCCATATCTCTGCCCTCCCTCTTCTACTACATCTTCCCATTCTTACCCTTCACTGTGAATAGGGGAGGGTAATTCCCATTTTAAGTGAAAAAAACAATGTACACAGTGTGTACTTCCGAGTACACGGCGTGTACTTCCTTCATTTAACTATTCATCTGGCAGTTTCCATCTAGCGTGGAACTATTCATCAACTGACATGACTACACGGCGTGTCTTCTTGAGTACACAGCATGTTCTGTCACACAGCTATCCACCTCCTTACTATTTTCATGATGACTGACTACCCGGTGTGTGAAGGACCACTACACAGTGTGTAGTAGGTTTCTACATCCTTCATTGCCGACATGGCCACCCGCCCAGTGTACTCATACCACATGGCCAATAGTACACAGTGTGGGGAAAAGTAAATTGAGTGTACTTTCAAATTTTACGATTTTCCCTATTTTCCTTATTTGTACATAAACACTTAAGGAAGAGGGAAGAGAAGAAACCCGTTATTCAAAAAAAAGAACCGGGTTCTTATAAGAAATGAACCCAATTCAAATTACAAACATTAATAATGGATAAAATATATAAATTAGAAAAGCTAAAAGCAGAAAAATATAGATTTCACATATCCATTAGTATCACGTACCCCACTAACAACACAATAGTGAACAAAAAATATTAGTAGACCAAGCATTATTATAGAAAATTTAAATATATAACCATGAGATGAATTGAGTTTAATCTTAAATGTATGAATGAATTGGTATTTAGAATTGGAATGTTTAACATATGATTAGTACCGTGACCATTGGAATAGAAAACATATTAATGAGAATGTGTAATGGGCTAATTGGAATAGTAACCTTACTATGGGGATCATAATTTTACATCAAAATAATAATATATCATGAAAATAATGTTAATTAGGATCAATATAAACATATATAAATATTATAATGAAAAAAATGAATAACATAAATAAAAAAACTATATGTAAATATATGTACATTTTCAAAATTCTATATTTTAATTTACATCAAAAATATATAATATTTTTTAAATGAAAATTAAATATGCTAGAAATTTATTTTAACAAAATAAATATCATTTTTAATATCATCCCGTCTATATATTAAATGTATAATATTAATTAATTTTATAAAATGTGTCACTTTTTTATTGAGTAGTAAGATAATTTTTCCCCATAACCTGTGTATATTAAATTTTATCATTCATGATCCAATAAATACATAATACTCTATAAAACACTTGTTTTATCCATGATAAATTTTATTTCATAAGTGATTCATTAAAATTTAACAAACCTAATTTCCAGACCAAAAAATAACTTCACAAAACCTAAATTCAATAGTTATTCTTTATAACAAATAATTCTAGATTTTTCTATATTCCTTTTTAAGAAACAAATTAATTATAATTATAAATGGTATATAATGTCTCAAAACCATTATATTATATTTATAATGGATTAATATTATAAAAACATCATTATTAAATACTTTACCTATGATGTAATATTTTTTCGATATTTATTTCTAATAATAACATGCAACTAATGTTTGATAACCCCTATCTAACCCATTATAAATGTACTCCTTCTAAACATTCCAAATCACAACCTTTGAAAAAAAATATTACTTAATCAACTTATAATACCATGGTTATTTATAGAGTATATGAACTCTAAAAAATAAGGTATTTTTTTTAGTCTATAAGAGATTATACACCAATTGTTATGTAGGTTTCGATCAAGTCTTCTTCATTTTATTTATTCTTCTAATTATATTTATTATTTTCACGACCCATTCCACAAAATAACCATTTAATATTAATTAGATATTAAGTTAAAATTATATTATTTATTTTATCTTAATTAATGTATCATATTTTCTTTATGTATAAATTTCAAATATATCATTCCCATTATCCTGATAATTTCATATTAAAGGTCAGTTAACCAACTATAAAGATATTTCTATGTAAAAAAATTAACATCATTACTGATGAATATTATAATATATATATATATATATAATATATATATGTAAACATATATATTATAATATTATGGAATTAATTATACTAATGTATAAAAATCATTTAAAAGAGTAGAAAGATGTATTAAAATGGTAAATTTTTAAGTAAAAAATGATAGGAAAATGAATACCCTATAACCAAGGAAATTATAAAATATAATAAAATAACTATAATTGATAAATATTTGTAAAAATTAAAAACTATTAACTACTATATGAATGTTTAAATAAATTCATCTTTATACTTTAGGAGGTGAAAAAGTGAAGATATAAAGAGGAAATAAAGGTGCTGAGATTCTTAATCTCATCTCATTTTCATTAGGTTATCACAAATTATTTAAATATTTAGTGTAATCATTTCTATATAGTCCATTAAATACCCTATAAATATTCTCCCCATTTCTTTATAGGGATGTACGTACTTTCACATTGACTTATTAACCAAATATGATGATTTTTCAAAATGTCTTGCTTAACAAAAGATATCTTTTATCACTCTGGAGTTGTTTATTATTTACAAAATAATGATTATGATTATGAAAAATATGTTTTTTCCATTTTATTTGGGAACTGAAATTTTATTCTCTAAATTATTATTTAAGAAATCCTTATGATACACAGTCCTTTATATGGGTCATTTTATGACTACAATTATTATAATTTATTTGAGGAATGTGTGATTATGTAAATATTATTATGTGATGGGTTGGCCAAGAATTATATATCCCTCTAATGCATGGGTTATATTTATTATCTCATGATATAATGTTTAATATATATTTTCATTATTGTATATTTTTTATAAAGATGATGTTATGATTATTGACCTATGTTGTGTGCAAACATAATGTTCTCTGAGTTCAAAACTATTTGTGGTATTTTATCACTATAACATGGTGTTTATTTTTATGCATTTTCAATTTACATTTCTATTGAGAACTTGACATTTCATTCATTAATATTACATAAAATATGTGTAATACATAAAACATTAAACAAATAGACACAAAATGACCATACTAATCTTGTTCCTATTGAAACTTGGAAACATAAACACTGATACATAAGTGAGCTACACTATCTCCCAATAGGTTCTTCTTGACTATCACAATTCTTATACACATCAAACATAATATATATTTTCGTGACATGGGGATGGAAATGGATAATGGTGAGCTTAAACACTCAATAGAGTTGAAATGGGAGATATGTAATCATAATCATGAACATAAGGGTATGAGTACATGATCATGAAAATAAAAGAACATAACCATTATATCAATGAACATATACACTAATCCTAGGATAAATCTTGTATGTTCATAATACATGAATCATAAGAAATTAATGAACATAATCCATGAAATAATAACATAATAATAAATCATTGAATTGTGGAAAACACCTAAGAATGTAATATATGATTTCTATAGTATCAAAATAATCATTTCCAAGACCATCTAGTTAGTATATGTATACTCACCATACCATCTTTTAGTCATAGTAAACAACCAATGCCATCTTAGTAGAATGAATTCACTCTTCATACCCTGTTGGAAGCCAATTTTCACTACCATGGCCATGTTAGTAGTCAATGTTCATTCTCATTTCCCTTATAGTCTATCATATGGGATATAAAACATTACCCAATGCATTGGAGGGAGATATAGGACCCACTCATTTCATAATGAAATTTCACATTCATGTTCCACAAATCATAAATAATCATAACATAACCGATGAAATTAAATTTGTATTATAAACATATTATCATATCATAACTAGTGAAAATTGATAGGTTTCATAATAATTTAATAATAAATGTATCTTGTGAAAAAAAGATAGTTTCGAAATAATATAACACATGAAAGAGAAATGAGTTTCATCAACATCATGCCATCAAAACATAATCCATTCAAAGAAAGACTATGAATAAAAACATGAAATTATTTCCTAAGAATTTAATGAGTAACACTAATTAAATTTACATTAGATAGGAAATAATTTTGAATGTTCTTGTAAAAACAATTTTTAGGAAAATATATTTTCCTCATTGAACACACTTTTATATAAATAATTCTTATTTGAAATTTTTTCTTTTAAAATAACTATAAAAAATTATAATGGACGAATATAAAATCATATAATGTATTTGAAATTCATTTTCCTTGAAAATTGGTTCAATAATATTTTGAAGACATAGTTTTGGAATATAAGTGATATTTGACTGGAGGATGGGGTGGTCATATTTTACATAAATACATTATCATAAGTACTAGACGGTGTAAAAATAGTACTAATAAATTTTTATGTCATGAATAAATAGAGGATAAGAAATATCATTTGAATTCATGAGATATGTATAACATGATTTCATCAATGGAATCATAAATATAAAAAATAATGCAAAATGATGTGATTGTTTCAATAAGACCATATCACATTGTTACATGGGATCATACTCTCCAGGTAAGAATAAGTAATTTGATAAATCATATAATGTCAAAAAAAATAAGGATATTCAGGATATAATATGTAATTTTTAATTATACACACCTCAAACAGAATTTAGGTGCATAACAAAACATGAGTCTCAAAGAAGTAAATTTCAGTCAAAACTATTTTACTGATTTCGTAACTATTGAAACCAAATTATTAGGAAAGAAAGTTTATAAAATGGATATTTGAATACCCATAAATTTAATTAAAAGAGTTATATAACACATTTCAGAGATTTACAAGGACCATACAAAAGGAATTGGTGGTAAAAAAAATATGTTTCTCATAGAAAAACAAGTGAGATGAAATCACCTTACATTTTGTCTTAACCCTCATCACAATCATTAAAATTACTTGTATAATAAATATAAATTCCTAATAAAATTTTATTATAACCATATTTTTATATATATTACAATATATGGTTTTATCATGACCTTATATTTCGCACTTTTTAACCATATTATGTAAAGGATTCACTTCAGATAATATTTTTTTATTCTTCATAGGTGTCTTAATTTGTATTATATATTTCCATGTATCTATATAATGACTCTAGAATATAAAATAATGAATAAATATAATTTAAATTCATTATATTTGTTTAATAATAATATATTGATTATAGAATTATGAAATGGAAAACAATCTTCATGGGGATGGTATGTCGTACGGATAAATGAATGGTGTCTTTATTTTTGTTTGCGTATTGAAGTAAATAACTAAAATGATATGTATTTATTTATTATTATAATATAATTATGGTTGATTTATAATATTATATATATTATATAATTCCTCTAATATCATCCTTAATACATTCCATGTATTGTGTGAATAGATCACATCACATTGAGAGGGTGGTTATCCACACTTTCTCAAATGAAATTATCATATTTACACAAAATGGAAAGTAAAAGATATGAAATATAAAAGAAAATAATAATATTAAATAAAAATAAATATAATATATACCATATTTAAATACAGTTTCCATCCTAATGTATAGAATGAGAGGACGTAAAGGAAAATTAAACAATCAACGTTTAGTGAGACAGTTGTTCGGTGTACACGTGAACAATATCTTTGATACCCATTAGATGGATTTCTGGGTATGTCTAGTTTTACCAATATTAATAAAAAATACTATTATATTTAAGATAATTTTTTCATTACAAAAAAGTGTAATAATTTTCTTTTAGGGGGTGGAGAAGGAAAAGAAAAAAGTGAGCTCTAGAGAAGGTGTTACATCGTAATCCGGAAACTCTATTTATTTATTTTCAAAAGGCATCCTTGAATGTATTTATGTTTAATGGTAGGACTTGATAAATAATTTAGGGATGTTGGTAAGTTTATTGGGAAGTTATTTTATTAATCTAATTGTTTTAGTAGGTGTGAAGAGGAAGAAGAGGTGGTGGCCATTTATATGGAAGGAAAAGGACTCACGTGGTATTTTTTTAAAAAAAATTGGTGTTCCCACATATTTGACTATAAAAAGTCATAAAAACCTACCAAACTAAATAATTTACGGTTAATGGAATAATTAAAACTATAAAATGGATTTTGAAAAATTTTCTATGTCGGTTCGGGTCATAAATTTATGGTTTAGTCCATCGGTAATCTTAAATTTACCAAAATTGATGTAATTAATCTCAATTTATTATGCTAATATTTTTGGTTGAAAACTAATTTGAAATTATTAGAAATTAGAAATTATAATTATTCCCAATATGGAATCCATATTTCCATATTCTATTCATATATGTGTCATAAATTTATTAAAATTAATCACACAGTCGGGTCGACAATAATGGTTTTTAATGTAAAATGATCAAATGTTATCAATGTTTTTATATCAAATTTCAATGTGAAATTGGTTATAATTACCCAAAATGTATAATGTGATAAAAATATAATTTATATAATCTTTTATAATAAATAGAAATATAATTTTACCTTATTAATAAATTAGATGAAAAATTCATTTTTGATTTAAAATCTGTTATTTTCACTATTCATATAAAAATGACGTTTCATTGAGAAATATCAAAATACACCCTTTATAATTTAGACATACTAAATTAATTATTATTCAGGATTATTAAATTTAGTTTCTAAATGTGTTAGAATTTAATTTTTATGTTTTTCCATAGGACAATGAATGCAGACCATTCAAGAAAATCATACTTTTAAACATAATATGAAATTACCAAAAATAATACCATTAAATATCAATATGTTTTATTTATATAATAAAACCATTAAAAAATATTTGAAAATTATTTATTACGATTTTAATAACATTTTTTGATTTAGTGGTAATAATTATATCATATAAATTATTATAAATAGAAAATTATGTTGACTGTAATGTACCCTAAGACAATGTTATGTATAACATATTCCAAGGGGATGTTATGTGTTACATATTACATGTTCATGCTAGGTAACAGGTGTGTAGAAACACTGCATGAAAATTTCATTCATTTGAAAAAAAAGGTCCATAAGTACTCATGGTGTAACATTCTACCCACCTTAAAATGTATTTCACCCACATAATTCATCACATAGATAAAAAAAATTAGGATACTAATGCTTCATCATATCCCCAAGATCCCTAGTAGATCCTTATATTTGGTGATTTATCCAAAACAACATTTAACACATGAGTGGTATTATTTTAGTGAACATTATCTAATTAGTCTAGAATTTAAATTTGTTATTATTTGTATGATATATCCATCTCCCTCGGTATGAACCCTATTATTAGTACATGTGAGGGATCCTCTTTTTTACTTCTTCATGAGTGATTCATGGAACACAACATGGACTTCAAAGATATTTGGTGAATCTTCCAATATATAGGCTTCTATCCCGATGTGATTGAGAATATCAAAGGGAGAAATATACCAAGGGAGTATTTTCCCTTTATATCAGAATATCATTAACTGACTTCCATGATCAAATTCATAGAATCAAAATCTCACAAACATCAAATTCTCTATCGTGCTAATGGTTATCAACATTACATTTCTACTAATTTTGAGCTTCCTAGATTTTTATTGAATGGATCTGACCTTGTCAAAAATTTATTTATCTATATTATGTCCCGATATATTTCTTTTTTACAACCTCATTCCATCACATAGTTTCTTACCACTTATTAAAAAAATGGCTTTATAATGTGCAATCTAAAATCTTTAGTGATTTCTATTATTGTAATAAAAAAACTAGAGGATGGTGTTGATCCCTAAAACCATTCAATTCCATAGAATAAGATATCAACATATTCTATAGGGTTTTAATTGTTCTTTTCACCAACCATCTATTATATTATGATATGTAATTATGAAACTCAATTCTAAATCACGGGCATGCAGAAGACTAATCCACATCATTACAGAAAACCATAGATCCTGACCTGATATAATAAAATTTTGTACTCCATGAATCCTTATAATATCCATAATGTATATCATGTAATGATAATCTAGATAGAATATTTATTTCATTGAAATGATGTCTGGTGACTTAGTATAGGGATAGACTACCACCCATATAGCATTAAACCCTTTATAGTTTTTGGGTGTTGAAACAACAAAATCCTAAAGGATTATCTCCAATTTCCATTCTATTTTTTCTAATAGATGAATCATACCATTGAAATTTATCTTTTAGAATTAACATGTAGTCATACCATTCATTGATATACAAACTCTATTACATCTCTCCTCATTCCATCCCATGATAGTATTTCATTCAAGTCCCTATATATCTTAATAATTCTATGATTAATATTTAATTAAGAACAATGTGGTTACTCTAATATATCCTTCTTCAAATATGGTATATAAATAACACATACAAGGTTACTAACCCTTATCATTCCATCCTAATCGAGGTTAATCTCAGGAACATTTTGGGATTTCATTACTATCTATTCATCTTACATTCAAACCGTCTTAATCTTTACATGGATTGAGGGTTGAAAATTCATTTTAGAATGTTTTGTATTATTCCCTTCCCTCATGATTTATATATCCATCCTCAAAGAATCCATAATCAATTGATATTTTTTATCTACATCATGGAAAAGCTAGCATGATCCTTCAGACTCAAAGAATCATCCAACTTGTTCACTATCCCGGGGTGGTAATGAAATGATTTTTCGTAATCATTTATCAACTCTAACTATATTATTTGGAGCATGAGAACTACTCTTGTGAGAATATATATTTAAGTATTTTTTTTAATTACTATATATACCACTATTTTCTTTAATTTGATAATTCCTCAATAACATGAAAACAAAAATTACCACTCCTAACTCCAAATCATGTTTTGGGTAGATTTTATCATGAATATTCAACTATCATGAGGAATTTGTGATAACCATCTTATTATGCATAAGAACACATATCAAAACCTTATTGTATTCATCAGTATATATTAGTAACACTTCCCAACAAATGGGTGATGTTAGAATAGGTTCACTAACTAACCTTCCTTTTAACTACTTGAAATTTTACTAAAAAATCATCTAGACCATAAGAACTTGAAATCCTCCCATGTTAACATGGTCTGAGAATTTGATAGTTGTGATAAATTCTCAAAACAAATTTGATAATATATAGGTAAATTAGGATTTTTATGGATCTTAGTCACCATGGTAAGTCAATCCCATCATTCAATATCCTCAATTTTGATGTATCTACTTTTGTACCATCTCATGATATTATGTGCCCTAAAAATTAATCTTCTTGTAGCCAGAATTAAATCATTATAAAATATTTATATTTCTTCAACATGTATAGTTTATTTAGTAAAATTATCATGTGATTCTCATTCTCATCCATTCTCTTTCAATAGATAATAATATCATCTGTAAACACAACAAAAAATTGGTTGAGGTAATATTTATTGATATTAGTCATTAAATCCAGGAAGATAAATGGTTCATTTGAATGACCAAAAGGAATAACTATAAATTCATTGTATTTATACCCAGTACTGAATGTTGTTTGGGGGATATCTTATTAATTGACCCTCAATTGATGATACATATAAAAATGTTAAATCTTGGAAATTTATTGATCTCCACGTAGTTGATCAAACAAGTCATAAATATAGGAGAGATGGTAATTATTCTCGATCATGATCTTGTTAGACTCCTGATAATCATTGTAGAGTCACAATGATTGATCATCCCTTTTCAAAGAGAAAAAATGGGTGGACCACATGGTGAAACATGTGACTGAATGAGTCCATCATCAAGGATTTCATGGGGATCGTTCTTTAACACCAAACACTCAATCAGATATATTCTATAAGGAGACATTTATATTGGTGTGGAACTAGGTGTATGTTCTCTTAAAAACTCTACATCTCGTTTTGGTTGAATACATTGAAACTATTTCATAAATACATCCACAAATTATAAAACTGTAGGAATTTCCACAATGATAATTCTCTTGCTAACCATTTTATATTTGCTTCCACATTGAATGGAAATTTAGAACCACAAACTAGATATAATATCAACATGATGTTCATAAAAATCATCACCTGGATTAATGTTTACAGGAGGTCTTGAAATAATAGAATCCACTTCCCTTCCTCCACAATTAATGATGTCTATATTTAGAGAAATACAATTTATGCCAATGATGAAATATAATTCAACCCATGTGAGAGGGAAAATATTGGGGGGAAATAAAAGTTTAAAAAATTTCAATATGAGGGGAATCATAGGCTTCGGATGGAGTCACCATACCATTAAGGTATTACAATGACAATTTAACATCTAAAGGTTTTTGTGGAAGATTAATACCATTATGAAATAATTTAGATATGTATTTTTGGGTATATCCAAAAATAAAATTTGACATTATCATCTCTAGAGTTGATAGTAAGTGTACCTTTAATCACAACATTATCCCACCCTCCTCAAAATTTTTGAATTCATGAGATTTCCCCTACATCCCAGATTAAGTGGTTGTTGAAATTTATCTTCATCATCAGATATTGTGTTTGGGTAGTGGTTTTCATAATTCATGTTCTCCTTACACTTGTAGCACTGAATGAGGGGATTTTCATTTTGTGTTGGTTTATCCCCTTTCACAAAGTTATATAAATTCTACCCATCACTTCTATAATCATTTTCTTATTAGCCTTCCAATAAAAAACATATATTTTACCTCATAAAGAAATTTCCTCCCATGATTCTTGCAACATATAGAGCATTAAGAAAAAATCATCTTTATCTCTCCATGGTTATTACATATTCCTTTACACTATATCTTCATCTTCTTGTGAAAACCATGATGATGATTCATGAATCTATCATCCATTTCATCATTTATTTGACAAATAAAAATCTCTTAGAATCTATTAAATACACTTATGGATAGTGGTCTTCTCATAATTTTCCTTAAACCACTAAAGAACCCATCAACTTTCCATTCAGTTTGTGTGATAATTCCTGAAGTTCACCTCACAGGTCTCATGAAATTCACCCTACATATACTAATAGATTTCACTTTAATTTTCTTAAACACAGGGTACACTTCCTCCTTCTTGGTTTATAGTATTCATGGAAATTATTTATTGAGAAATAAGTTCTAAAACCCATCCCAACCCATGGATTCAATTTAATATTTTTTCCTAGTATTATATATTAGAGTCTACTATTGGTTTTCATCACATTATTACTGATAGACAACCAGGATGACATTATAATGCTCTTTACACTAGAGAATTGAAATATCATCTGAATAATACTAAACCATTTTTTGAAAAATTTGGATCCTAAAACCCTCTGGAAGATGGTGTATTGTTGCCTTATTAAACTCTCAATAGATTTATGTTCCTTACATTTATCATTTGTATGTCCTCCATGATTCATATCTTGAGAAAGTAGTTTAATCAGAACAGCGATATTTTACATTACAACTCTAATATCATTCCTTTTCTCATGTGGAAAATATTTGGATTATCCATTTCCATCACCATTAACATGGTTCATTTGGGTTCCATCCATTGATTATATCCAAAATTCATAGCATAATACATATATACCTTGTTCAGGAACGAAATAATAATGAAAAGTCACACAAATTATGTCTAAATCCAGAAACCACCCTTAATACAAGACACATTAGGTTTATCATATGGTATTCCATGGAATTCTCTACATAAATCCATCATGATGGATCATGACGAGTTTGTGAAATTTTAATGCATATCCCCAGGGAGTGTCCAACTAGGTGTGATGGAAGGACTACTGTCCAATAACGAAATACCCTGAGTTTGGCCTGAGATATTGTTTTGGAGTGGTGAACCCTTGGTACATCTATTTTAGGGCCACATAAACATATAGTATCTATACATGTATGTATTGGTATGAAAACACTCACACTATCAAATACCTAAATTCCAATATTGTTCCCTAAACATTTCCTTATATTTATACTGATCAATCGACATGCCCTTACTGTTACCACAATGGTTTCCTCATCCTAGTTTCTAAATTTTAACTAAAACTTTTCTCTAATACAAATCATATTGACACCAAATATTCCTAAATTAATATTCCATATAATTTAAGAAATACATAAAACATTATTCAAACAAATTACAAAAAACTATAGTGGTTTAGTTACTTTGGAAAAATGGAAACATAATCACTCAATCATAAGACAAATACATTTTCTATATCTAGGTCCATCATTACTAGAACCCTTATTAGAAATATAAATCATAATACATATATTTATAACCTGGGGAAGGAAACATAAAATATCTTGATCTAAAATTATGAGGTAGGGTAAACAAGGGAGATATTTAAACATAATCATGATCATAAGGGTATGAGAAAATGATCTTAAAAATTGATGATCAAACACTACATATTAGAGATCATTTTCCGTAATCATGGAATAAATAATTGAATTTCCTAATACATGAGTCACAATGAATTAAAGAAAAAATAAATGTAAGAATAACATTGCAATAAAACACGTAATTGTGGAGGCTCAAAAGCATTTAAAATATGATTTACATAGTATCCAAGTAATCTCTTCCAAGACCATCTTGGTTTTATGTGTTCCCACCCCATAGCATCATGGAAGTCACGGTTTACTCCCATGGACATCTGAATATCCTAAGTTAACTCCTCATACCACATTGTTAGTCATGGGTTACCCCCATGGAAATTTTATTTGGCAATATTAATTCCCATGACCAACTAATTATATTTCATAAGATATAAATCTTTACCCAATGCATTGATGGGATTTATAGTCCTACCAATAAAATAATGAAATCATGCATACATGTTCAATAAGATCATAAATATAAATATCATACCCATAAAATAAAATATATATTAAAAAAATTAATTATATCATAACATATATAAAAAAATATGTTTCAAAATCATTTCATCTTAATCATAACATCAGATGTGAAGTGGTTTCCCAAATCATTTAACCCCTGAATGTGAAACGAGTTTCATCAACATAATTCCATAAACAATAACCCATTATGAGATAGAATATAAATATATGAATTTAATTATTTCTCAATAATGTCATGAGTAAACCCAATGGATGTTCTCATAGATAGAAAATTATTTGTAATTATATTTTAAAAACATTTCTTGTAGAGAATATCCTTTCATCATGTAAATGTATTTTTGAAACATAAATCCATCTTGAAAGTCATTTTCATTGAAAATAGATTTTAAATCATAAATACGATGAATAGAAATCTGAAAAATATTTCTAAAATAATTTTTCCTACATAATGGGAATTAAATATTATTTGATATCAATTTTTAAAATAGGTTTTAAAACATTTTTTAAAACATGGTTTTTGTGTACAATATATTTCTGACCATAGAGAGGGATTATAATATTTTACATAAAAACATTATATTAAGAACTAATGAGATGGGAAATGGAACTAAGAAATGGATATATATTGAATTAATATAGTTAAAGGAAACTCATTAAAATTATTGAGAGATGGATCATAATATTTGTTCAATGAAATAAAAATTATAAATAATTTTGAAAAGTGATCAGATTATTTTATTTAGATTTTATCAATTGTTAAATTAGGATCATAATTTTTATGTAATAAATGGAAACAAAATATATATCATAATATCGTGTAATTATGGTGAATAATGATATAACATTTGAAATTTATGTATATAGACCTGAAATATAATTTATGTACATAACAAAACATGAGTCTCAAACAAGGAAAATTAATACACAACTATTTTAACGATTTGGTAAATTTTGAAATAATGAACCCATGTAAGGAAGATCATAAATTAGATATTTGTATACCCATAAAAATAATTATATGATATTAAGAATAATTTTATTGGTACTATAGACACTATACAAAAGGAATGGGTGTAGAATAAACCACGTATATAATGTAAATAAAATTTAGTTGATTTCCCCTTACCATGTTTCTTGACTATCATAGAAATCCATCATCAAACATGTATAATTAATATAAATATATTATATATCTTTTATATATAAATATTCTTATATCTTATACCATATATGGTTTGATCATGAACTTATATTACTGTTTGTAACCAATCCTATGTTAAGGTTTCACTTCATTTAATATTATAATTTTTCATCGCATGTGTCATAATTTGTTATATCAATTTTATTTATATGTATATCATGAATAAATTATATAAAACATTAAATTAATATAAGTTTTATTAATTATATTTTTATTTTAATAATATATTGAATATATAATTTTGAAATTTCATTCATAGTTCATGGAGACAGTTAGTTGTATGCATGCATGAATGATGTTTCAGTTTTCCTTTTCATATTAAAAGAAATAATGAATATTAATTATAATTATTTTGGCATATATTATTGTTAAATTTTCATTATATTGTTTTATATATAATACATTTTCACTAAACTCAGCCTTATTAAATTTCATGTAGTGTTTGAATGAATCACATCTCTTTAAGGGGTTAATAGTCTAAACATCTCAAATGAATTTATCATATTTACCCCAAATGGAAAGTAATAATTATTGTGTTTTAAAAGTAATTAAGAAGCATAAATATATAAAAAATAATATATAACATATATAAACACCTTTTCCATCTTAAGTTACAACATGAGTGTTAGTAATTGAATAATGAACAATCATCATTTAGAGAGTTGGTAGTTCTTCGAACATGTAAACAGTATGTTCGTTACCCATTGGATAGAGGTGTGGGTATGTTTATGATGAAACTATATAATAAAAAAACTCATATTATATTTAATATATTTTTTTAAAATCATTTAATATAGATATTTGAGGGGTGGATAAGGAAAATAAAAAAAGGAGTTTCAGAGAAGTCGTTACCACAAAATCTTTTAACTCATTTTGGTTTGCCCCAAAAGGATTCCTTGGAAGGTATTATAACAAAGGGAAGACCTCATGAAGGAAGAGAGGGATTTTTTTAATCATATTAGGGATATATTTTCCAAACTAATTTGTTTTGAGAGGTTTTATGAAAAGGGAGAGTAGGTGACCTTTATTGGGAAGGGAATGGACAAACATGGTATTTTTGAAAAAAAGATTTGTGTATGAACATTTTTCCTAAGACAATTCACACTAAACAAATTAAAACATAAAAATTTAAGTTTTATGGATGAATCATGGATATAAAATAGTTTTTTGAAAATTATATAAGTCTTTTTGTGTAAAAACTTTAAGATATAGTCGCTAGTTATGTTTAATTTTACCTTAATCGATGTTATTAATTTTAATTACATTCACTAATATTTTTTTACAAAAAAAATAATTTCACCTTGTAAGAAATTATAAATGATTATTATTAAAAATATGAAATAAATTTTTCAAAATTAAAATCACATATGCTTAGAAATTATTTTAATATCAATCCCACACTTATGCCAAGAATATGGGGTTTTAATGTAAAAATAATCAATAGTCTGCTATGTTTTTACCTCCAAAGTCAATGTAAATTGGATTTAGATACCCAATTTTTATTAATTTATAATAATATAATATAATTTTAATTTTAATCCAATATAAAATATAATTTATGTTTAAAAATAAATTAGATGAAAAAGTTGATTTGAATTAATATTCGGTATTTTTAACTACTCATCCAAAAATGATGTTTCTCAAAATAATCACAAAAATTCATCATAAGTTAATTTATTAATTATAAAATAAATATTTTTTTATTTTATCATGTTGAATTTAATTTGTTGTCGCAAATTAATTTTAATAATTTTTCACAGAATGGCATTAAAAGTAGTTCATTCTTGAAAATTGTATTTTTAAACATAAAAGGACTTTACAAGAAATAATATTATTCATTTTAAATACGATTCATTTATATATAGAAATTATGTAATTTTTTAAAATCATTTATTACTATTCATATAACTATCATTATTGGTGAGTATACAATTATCTCATTTAAATAACTATAATAATAAAATAATGATTCAATGAATTTTTATTGTCACGTGTTACATATTACAAGTCTATGATCCATTTAATATAAAGAAAAATTGATGTTATGTGAAATGTACATAATTTATATGATGTGTTAAAGGTATGTTTAACATAGTTCATGAAAATATAAATTATTCAAAAAAATGGTCAATAATAACATTGGGTGTTACAATGCCTTTGTCACATTTTTCCATTATGATATTTGTTATAATCCTATACTTATGATATGATAATTATGATTATACTCAATCATTTGATATTGGTTAATTTACATAATTCTTCATATTACAATGATTTTAGAAAACCCATTTCTTTTATGTATATTCATAGGTGATTATATGTGCTATAGAAACATCAAATTTTAAAGAAAAGTTTGATGGAATTACATAAATTATTTCATTATTATTTACATGTTATTTATGTTCCAAACATTCCCAAGTCACTAAAACCATTAAACCAAGATTTTTATGTCAATTATGTTTTTTGTTTCAATCATGATGAAATTTCAATGTTTGTAATTATATGGTGCTTATTGTTTATATCACAATTCATTGTATCCCAAAAATTCACGGTTGAAAAAAATATAAGGGTATGATGCAACCATTTCCGATACATGTACGGAAATGGAAAAAAATAACTATTTATTTTTTCATAGGATTCCCCATGAAATGTAATAGAAAAAATTACATGAAGGTGGATTTTAATCACCTTACAATGTCCTCCCAATTCATTAATATCAAGTAATATTTCTCTCTCAACCAACATGCCATGATATATGTAAGGGAAGAGGTATTTCTGAATGGAGTTACTCTCCTTAATATATGTGATCATGATATGTGGTTTACCTCAATGTTATAGACAATAATTTATAAATTTTTGATTAATTTTCTTTGTTTCAATAATACATATCATGATCAAAAAAATGGATAGTCTGAATAGACCATCAAACACTCAAGGGCATTTAGATATCATGTTTAATAGATTTTCAATGGTTTTGGGATCATCATGTTCCCCTAGTGGGGTTCTCATATAACAACTATTTGCATTCTAGAATTTAAATGCCACCTTATGAGGAATTTAGGGGATAATTTTCTAGACTCCATCATACTGGGACGATGTTGGAGAGAGGAAGCATATGGGTTTTGATAATTTCAAACGTAAGATGAAAATGGATCCAACCATTTGACATCATATAAAATCTATACAATGTAGGAATAATCTATGTAAAAAATCATCTTTTGGATTAATAGTATGAGGTTGGTGAAAAAGTGTTCCTTCATATATCACCTAGGAATAAATTCATATGGGTTTTAAAGAATAGACAGATTATTCTTGGACACATCAGTCCCGTTGAAATCCTTGATCACATTTGAGTTTTGGTTTATTGACTAACAATCCAATCTAACATATCTTGAGTACAATTTGTATTCTATTTATTTCAATTGTTTAAATAAATAATGGACCCTCACATGTACTGAATTATATGGTGGAACCTTTATAGAAATTACATTCGTATGAGGAGAAGAAAATGAAATTCTATACCCATAGAGAAAATGGTTTATGAATCAATAAAACTATGCTAATCATATTCTCATGGAAGAACCACAAGTTTGAGGATGCGACAGAGCAACTAGATGAGGTGATGAAATAGAAGTACCGTTGTCTATTTTAGTGATTTAAAGGTAAATTACATGGGATAATTTTCTAAATTGGGGTAGAATATAAGGACCTGTTATTTTATAAATTAAATTAGATTGTTTTCAAAATTTTATTATTATGTAATATAGTTATTGAAAACAGAAGATATACATTGGACTATTTTAACCATTCAACTTTTAAATTACAATTAAACACGATATCCAATGATAATATTGTCATTTTATTATGACCATTAAGGGTAGTATATTTTAAAGATTGTGATTAAGTGCTATTGACATGGAAAAAGGATGTGATATACTAAACTAGTATAATAATACACAATGAATCCCAAATTTTATAGCTTCTAATGGAGGTAAAATCACTAGTATTTTCCTTTAACCAAGATCAATACCCGATTTAACAACTATGGAATGAAAGAAACAGTTTGTAGGATATGTTAATGGATATTGATATCTTGACCCAAACCATGTACAAAAAACTACCATATGATTATATCACCATCAAAAACCATAACCCTAGGTTTATAACTAGTGTAATAAATGGATATGGATCTATACCATAATATTATAAATTTATAAATTTATTTTTATAAATTGATAATAATTAATTTAAAGAATAACTACAAGATTATGGTTATTTTTTTAAAACAATGATCCATATCCCAAAGCTTGAAAAATGGAATAATAATATAAAAGCATATTTGGGTGGTTTAAATTAATGAATTATAATGGAATCAACATAGATAATACCAACACATTCTAGGGGAAGGCTTCCCATGCTAGAGAGAAAAATATGATGATCTTCCAAGATTCCCTTATAGTCTGAAATATTGACAACTTTGTTTCCTTCACACCATGTGTGGAGTAAGCTCAAACAATTAATAAAACAAAATTTATACATATGAATTTAGTAAATGATGTACCTCTGTATTAACTTCTTTCCGTAGATAGATTTATGAATACCTACAATGTCCTTTTGAATAGTGGATAGTAATAAGTTGTTTGCAAGGAATACCTTTAGCCTATTAAGAAGAGTGATGACCTAACATATAAAAGAATCCCTTTGTACACGGAATATGTTGAAGGATATGTGAACTATATAGTAGTGATCATGAACTACTCATCCTCCACACATCATGTATAGTTTGTACTATCCATCCCCATTAATAAATTTGTTTGAAAAAAATTGTAGTTTTTATATGATGAAACAGAAATTTATTTTTCGAGAGATATATTATTCCAATCAAGAAATATATTTTATGAATGTAATAATATTTTAAATAAAAATTTTTAATTAAATATTATTATATAATAATATTTGATAAATATAAATAATAAACTTAATTTTATGAATATAAATATAAATTATACAAGTGTTTGAAAATTGGTATTTTCAAAAGACAAATGATTTCATTAAATAAGAAATTTTTATTTAAAAGTATAATGAATAATATTTAAAGAATAATATTCATGAAATGAAAATTATTTTTCAAATTATATATTCAAAATTATCAAAGGGTTAATTTTAGAATTTTTTTAAGAAAGTCATGTTTGTTATTAAAAATTACATATGGTATAAATTTATGGTATGAATTATGACATCCTAAATGCCAGAAAGAAATATAATAACATCTATAAATAGTATCCAAAACTAAATATGTGGTTCCCCTTTAATATTATATGTTGTTAGATTACATGATTATTTTTATAAACCCCTAATGAATCTTTCAACATAATATTATATTATATTATCTTAAAATCATTTATTTCAAAAAATGACTCACTTGAACATAACAAAGGGTATTATAAAAATGGGGTTATATATTAAAAATTAAAAAATTAAAAACTCACATTAGTAGAAACCCTGGACAATGCCCGTGGGATGGTTAGGGTTTTTTTGAATTATCATATATCATCCCAAAACTATGTTGTGAAATTAATAATTAATCCTCCCCATTATTTATATATAAACCCATTGAAATTCAATTTCCACTTAATTCAAAGCCTTTAGATATTGAAATTGATCTTACCTCCCCTCAATAGAGTCCTCTAGAGGATCCCCCAATAACTCATTAAGCACCTCTTAATATTTTATATGTTCCCCTTCATGGGAAATAATCCTCTCATAACAATCTTAATTCAATAACTTCCTTTGTATTACACCTTATAATTTCCATATTTTCATGTAGGAAGTGGTTTTACATCATCCCTATTATATTCCATAACTTTTTAATTAGATTAGAGACCCCTTAAAATATCATCAAATTCCTCCCATCATCCTAGACATACCCCTATTGTTCTGCCTCAATTACTATCCAATTTTCCATAAAAAACATTTTTCTTAGTGAACACCCATCACCATATACACTGATTATTGTTATCCAAGATAAAAATATCCTTCATTTATTGGAAAAATCCATGAATTTAATAAAAACATATTATTAATTGGATTATAGTTGATTAAATTAATCATAATGTTGTAAGATCTATGAGGGGAACTTATGAGTGTGTACAACATGAAAATGATGGATATGTCCAGAGAATGGGCCATTGAATTTGGGGATGTTTTAATTTCATGAGATTATGTAACATCCATAGTAAATAAAGAATAAAACATATTTCATTTTTATTAATATTTATGAATTATTTATTAATTTTTCTTTAAAAGGGTTTCTATGTTCGATAGAAAACTTGATAACCAACTATAGGTTTCTTTGAAATATTTCGTTGCACACAAATATTATAATATTATTATTTTTAATGGTAGTTAACTCCATGCTATTGGATTGGCTGTAATGAACAAAAATAACTACAATATGATTATACATGTTTGTTAAATGTATTTACTTTTATCCAATAAAAGTTATAGTCTTAAAATGTGAATGACTCTAATTTTAAGTATAATTTAAAATAATAGGTCGATTTACCTCCTTTTATTAGTGAATCCTATTTAAATATATTTTTGATCAATTTAATACATTCTATTTTACCATATAAACTCTTTCTTTAGAATGGGGGAATCAAAATATACTTTGTGTAAATATTTGTAATTTTTTTGATAAAGATCATTTTTTAATGAATAGTGATAAATATTGTATTTTAATTCAAGACTGTGTATTAATGTAATTTATCTATATAGATAGGTTATATTTTTAATTGGTTTTAAAGTGTAATTATAATATTTATTTACTATTTAATCCAATTTTGGTCATTTTAATTAATTCCACATTGAAAGTGAACATAAACAAGTTTCAATCTTTTGATAGTTAATGTTTCTTACAAACACGCTATTGGTTTTAAAAATGGGAATTAATTTTAAATACATTAATTCCAATTATATGTTTTAAATTTATCAAAATGGACATAATTTTTTAATTTGTAATATCAAATATATCTTAGGCTGAGTTTTTGTTATTTGTCTAAAAAACATCAATTTTTTATGAACAGTGAATCAACTTAGTATCAGTTAAAAAACTAAAATTTTAATTAAAATGAAATTTTACCACTTTTTTTAATTGAAATTTTAAAATAAGACATACATATTTGTTATTATTATATAAAATTTGGTTCAATAAGATGAAAATAATTTTGTTAAATAGTCACTTTTGACTTTTATTTAACGCAGTTGATGGTAAATAGGGTAATTCAAGGTAAAAAGGATATTATAACAACTCATTAAAACCATAAAAATTGTCCTAAAATAATTTGATTAGTAATGTCCTACCATGGGAATCCTTGGGTCTATTTTGGGACCCCATGGAGCCACTTCTTATTGATATTAACATTTTAGATTAATTAATTTAATGTAAATGCCAACATGGCATAAACAAAAATCTTTTAGTAAATTAATTTGTATATTGTGTTATATAAGTAATATTTTTGACTATAAATATTCATTGGAAAAATTAAAAGATTTCCTATATCATTGTATATGTTTCATAATTTTTAGAAATTGAATAAATTATATTATTTATGACACAATAATGATGTAGTGTTTACCTCATTAATAAATCTTATAAATAAATAAGATTATAAATATTAAAATAACATAAAAAACCGGTACAATTATTTTTGGCTAATTTATTTGGACCATGAGTCAACTTATCTTTGATTCTAATTATTTTTGAACCTTTAGAAACCAAATATCATTATATAATTAAATATTTTTTTTCAGACTTTCCTAAAGAGCCCCTCCTCCCCCTTATAGAAGGATACCATTTCATACCAATTCCTCACACCTCTCAAGCCTTTTGGATCATCCAAACAGGGCCAAATTAAGCTCCATACATCACTTTCTTCCTCCTAGAGGTCTTACCTTAGGCAGAAGACACTTAAATAGGTCTGTTTGGTTCAAACCAAAGGAAGTTACCCAAATTAAAGGTAACAATTCCTCTAAAGTTCTTTTCATTTATTTTACTTCTCTAAAACATAAACCCTTTTTATTACGTTATTTTATAACCACAACAGTATCCTCAATATACTAGTATGTTGATATGAGAAGGATTATAACTACAATTACACACACATCCATCTCATGGGTGAAGAACATAATGTTTCTGTGGATGGAAAAATAATGCCTCACGAAACGAGGACTATTTAATTACCACTTATCGCCTCTCAATGTGTCCATTAAGATGAAACTATATTTATATATGATATAAATTATTTTTATGTTATGTTCATTCTTCTATATTTTTCTAATATAACATACCTGTATGTTTTCCATTAGGGTAAATGCGATAATTTCATTTGAGAAGGTGCGGACTACCGCCCTCTCAAAGTGAGATGACTCGTTAATGTAAAATATGGGACGAATAAAGGATTCATTTATTGATATTATATATGATATTATACTGGAATTATAATATACCTATGTATCATTATTTTTTAATTACATTAAAATATTAAATACAAATGAAAGTAGCGTTCATGTATATGTACGGCTTACCGTCACCAGGAACGATGCATTTCATTTCATACCTCCCAATGTTATATACTATTATAAAAACATGTATATACAAGATATATGTGATATATGTGATATATAAATCATGAATATAATTCTATATATAATGGACTATTGACCACATGGACAACTTTTGAATATAAGTTGTTCATTTTTGACTCAAGTACAAAATTTCAAAAAAACAACCATTATTAACTTGAATGATTACCTAATGTTTATAAAAATATAATAAGTTATATAAAAGGAATAATAAACTTGAAAAAGGTTCTTAAGGAAGTAGAAATTATCTTTACTTTATTATTCATTATATTAAATAATGAACAAGTCATTTCGGACATGAGGTAATGGACTTCGTCACAATCTTCTTTCATTGAGGCATATTTTGTTTTTTACACTACATTCCTTTATACGGTTTATAAAACACATTGACTTTTACTTTTATTCAAAAGGAATATTTTCTCTATGAAGTATTTTACTAAATGAAAAAATGAATTTTTTTAATGTAAGCGGTGACAACGACCATGTTCACCACCGCGGGTATTATTTGTTCTTTGGCTTCCTTAACAATCCGAAATGTTTTAAAAAAAATACCATATACACTTTTTCATGTTTTGGTATTAGAAATGGGTTTGATAATGTATTTTTTATGTCCATATATTTATGTGATATATTTTTATTTAAATGTGGAAATGTTTTCTTTCCATTATATAGGTCGTATGTGTTATGATTTTATAATGGTACATGGAAATTTGATGGTTATTTACGTGATAAATCAAATTATGGGTGGTTCCGTGATAAACCAGGAACGGTGGTTACGTTATAACCTCAAATGAATTGGGTATGAAAGTCGGTCATATGGCAATTCCATTTAGTGATATATGTGGAATTAAACCATATGGTTATTCCATTTAACTACATTTATACCCCAAGTTACCTTTATATACTATGTGTTCTTTATATGGGTTTTATGGTAATATTTTGGTTACAAAAGGGTATGTAATGATCTTTTATTTAGTGACGTGTATTTACAATTTCATAAAGGTGAAAAGTATTACTTATTCTAATGTATTCATGGTTTACTTGTTGTTTTGAAAAACCAATTTTTTTTTCTTTCTGTATCCCTTACAGAGGTTTTTATGTTCATCCTATGTTTTGGAAATGTTTTTCACATGACATAATGAGGAATAGGGTCAAGGATGGAATTAAGGAAATGTAATGCTATCTTAAACATGGAAATAGACATGATTTTTTTAAGAGTTTTTATTTTATGAAAAAACGGAAACTGTGTAGAAGTGTCTACTTTGTAATCTTTTAAGATTGTATAGTTATGTCCTAATTCACTAAAACACTAATCCTAAAAATATCCTCAATGTGAATTATTCATTTAATTCAATATTATTTAATGTTTAAGGCCAGGTCCTTATAGTCGGTATCAGAGGTCGGTTTAGATAAATTTAGGAGTTAGGGAATTGTTAAATTAATATCCATAAAGTAATTTATGTTAATATTGAAATCATATAACATTAATAGATTACCATTTTGCTTCACCAAATATATTTCTATGTTCAGAATGGTTTCACATAGAGAAAACAGGGTAGGTATGTTGAGATGACATCAAGAAGAAGACAACTTTTTAAACCAGCCACATCTGAAGGTCAGAATCAGAACTGAATAGTTTGTTGTTGTAATGGCATAACTGACTCAGGCTATAAATGGTGGTGATATCCATGTAGTAGATAATCCAGATCAACCACAGAGGAACATGTCAGTAGTGGATCATTTCAGGAGGCAACATCCTCCATCATTTAGAGGATCATCTGGCTCAGTGCTAGCAGAAGGTTGGATGAAAGCTGTGGAAAATATATTGGATGTCATGGGTTGTTCAAAACATCAAAATGATAATCTCGTTGTGTACCGTTTTTGTATGTGATGCTGATCAGTGGTGGTCGATGGTGAAAAATATCAGGGATAGTGAGGAGATTTATGCTCTTGATTGGGATGAATTCAAAGGTGTGTTTCTTGAGAAATATTTTACTAAGGTGGTTCTTCTTTGAATGGAAAAAAATTACTGGAATTGAGGCAAGAGGATGACTCAATGGCTGCTTATGTAGAAAAGATCACTATACTGGCAATGTATTGTCCAAATTTTATCCGAGATCCTGATAGTTAGATAAATCTATTTTACTCAGGACTGAAGCCATGATATCGATAAGAATTAGCCTATAGAGAGTTCAAAAGTTATGAAAAGATTTTTCGATATGCAGAGAAGGTGGAAATGGAATTTTCTGATGATTAGGTGTTCGTTGACAAATAACATAATAAGAGGTCCAGTTGGCAGGAAAAGGTAATGAATTCATCAATGAATCTTGGAGGTAAGAAAATTAAATATCCAACTTGTGAGATGTGTTGTTTAAATTGTCCTGGAGAATGTTTATCAAAGTATGTAATGTTCTTACGGTGTGGTAAGTCTGGTCATATTGCTCCTAACTGTAAGGAAGATGATCAAATATGCAATGAAAATACATCAGTAAGTTGTTTTAAGTTTAATGAAATCGGACATTATGAAAATAAGTGTCTAGCGAAGAGCTCAACAAAGGGAAAGCAGCTAGACTACAAGTAGAAAGCTGTGGTGAAATCCTTTGAAACTACTTCAGCAGATGTTGGTTCATCAAATGAAGTAGTATCTGGTATACTGTTTGTTTGTTCAGTTTATACCAATTAGCTTTTTGATTCAGGGTCTACAAACTCTTTCAATTATGAGATGTTTTCTCGTAAATTGGAAATTCCATCTCACGGTATGAATATAGAACTTATGGTAAAGACACCTGGAGGAAACGTTGAGACAAAAATAAATCATAAGAACATTCATGTCCTTGTGTGCATAACATATCTACCTGAAAACCTTATTGTTTTGCCTCTAGTATTGTTTTATGTTATTTTGGGAATGGATTGGATATCAATTTATCATGCTAAGATTTACTGCAGAGCTAAAGAGGTTTCATTTCAGAAATATTTATTGTTTTTGTGAATAATGAACCCTTGTTATTAATAACATATCAGGAATCTGAGAAACTAGTAAAAAATGTAAATTAATGTTACCTTTAAAATATTGGGGAAAATAAATTAACACTTCTGATTAATGATGTGCCAGTGGTAAATAATTATCTTGATGTTTTTCCTGATGATTTTCCTTGTATTATACCAAATAAAGATGTTGAATTTACTATTGACTAAGTTCCCAATGCTATTCCAATTTCAAAACCCTATTATCGAATGGCTCAAATTTATCTTTTAGATTTAAACATGCAATTTCAGGAGTTATTAGATAATGGTTTCATTTGACCTTGCACATCATCATGGGTTTCTCCTGTATTGGTTTTTAAAAAGAAATATAGTTTAAGGAGACTTTGTTTTGATTATAGAGCAATGACTAACATCACTGTTAAGAATATGTATCATTTTCCTTATATTGATGATTTTCTTTATCAGCTCTTGGGAGCTCAGTATTTTTCAAAAATTAATTTGAGGTCAGGGTACCATCAGATGAATGTAAAGGAAGAAGACATTCCCAGTATCGCGCTTCGTACAATATGTGGCCATTATGAATTTTTAGTTATGTCTTTTGGGTTATCTAAATCACCTACGGTTTTCATGGATCTTATAAATAGAATTATCTGTGAGTTCTTGGATAAGTTTGTGGTTATGTTCATTGATGATATTTTGGTTTATCACAAAAGTTAAAAAGGAACATGAAATTCAATTAAGGTTTGTTTTGAAAACATTAAAAGAAAAGAAAATATATGGTAAATTTATCAAGTGTGAGTTTTGGTTGCAACAAATTTCTTTCCTTGGTCACATTGTTTCAAAAAATGGCATAAAATTTGATCCTTCTAAAACAAAAGTTGCTGAATAATGGCCATGACCCACAAATATACCCATGATTCAAATTTTTCATGGGTTTTCATGTTATTATGAGAGGGTTTTTGAAATTTTTTCAATGTTATCTAGTCTAATAACTAAGTTAACATGAAATGGTGTTATGATCATTTGGACAAAAAAATGAGTTGATTGCTTTTAGGAATTGAAAATAAGATTGGGGAATGCTCTAGTTTTGACACTGATTTTAAGAAATAGTTAGTTTTTTATTTATAATGATTCTTCATTGAAAAGAAATGGATGTGTCCTTATGCAGCATGATCAGGTAATTTCTTATGCTTCACATCAGTTGAAACGTCATGAGTTAAATTACCCTACACATTATTTGGAATTAGCTACTGTTGTTTTTTCTTTATAAATTTAGAGGCATCATTTGTATGTAGTAAAATGTGAAATATATACTGACCAAAATAGATTAAAGTATATATTTACTCATAAACAATTGAAAATGAGACGGAGGAGATTTTTGTAATAAATAAAGGATTACGATTGAACGATCCATTACCATCTTCGAAAAGTAAATAAATTGGTTTATGCTTTGATTCATAAAATTAATGTCTCATAAACCATACTACATTTGGAACGAGATCCTTTGGTTTTTGAATTGATAAATTTAGGTATAGATGTTTTTGGTACATGAAATTATTCTGTTTTGTTTCAGGTGTCAATGATATCATCTCTATTAGATATATTAAATCATGTACATAAAGAAGATAGTGAGTTGTAGAAAAAGGTATAGTTGGTTCAGAATGGTACGTTGCCTGAAATTAACACTGATAATGACTATGTTTTGAGTTTTGGAAAGAGATTATGTGTTCCTTGTGATTCACAGTTGAAGAATTCGTTTTTATGTGATGCTCATTGTTCTCCCATTCCAGTTAATCATTGTAGTACTATGATGTATAGAGATATTTAGGGGAATTTCATGTGGGATGGAATAAAAAGAGATATTACTGATTTTATGGTGAAGTGCTTGACTTTTCAGTAGGTTAAAGTAGAGAGGTAGTTACCGAAAGAGATTGTTCAACCATTACCGGTGCCACTGTGGAAATGGGAAAAAATATCCATGGAATTTGTTTGGTATTATAGAAGACATCTTGAGGTAATAATGAAATATGGTTCATAGTTGATTTATTGACTAAATCTTTTCATTTCCTCCCTATTTGAGATACATTGTCTCTAGATCAACTTTCTCTGTTGTATGTTAAAAAGATAGTTAGGTTTCATGGAGTTCCCCTGTCCATTGTATCTGGTTGTAATCCTAGGATTACTTCTAACTTTTGGAAAGGCCTTCAGAAGTTGTTGGGTACTGAATTAAATTTTAGTACAACTTTTCAGCCTCAATGAGATGGGATGTCAGAACGAAAAATTTAGACCTTGGATGATATGCTACATGCATGTTCACTGGATTACCAGAGAATATTGGACCAACATCTTTCTTTTGATGAATTTTCTTATAATAAATGTTTTCATTCTAGTATACAAATTGCTCTATTTGAGGAATTATATGTAAATCATGGTCAAACTCCAGCTTTTTGGGATGAAGTAGGTGAATGGATGATGATGGGACCAGAATTGGTACAAGAGAAGGCAAGGAAAGTTCAGTTGATTCAGAACCACATGAGAACAACTCAGAGTTGATAGAAATGTTATGCAGACAAACAGAGGAAGGATCATTGTTTTAAGGTAGGTGATCATGACATTCCCAAAGTATCTCAATCGAAAAGTGTGATGTGATTTGGTAATAAGGGAATGTTGAGTCTAATGTTAATTAAACCAAATAAAATTATTGAGAAATTTGGATCTGTTGCATATAGAGGCTTTACCTCAATGTTTATCCTAGGTACACAATTGTTTTCATCTTTCATCATTGAGAAAGTATATGCCAGATCAATCTCATGTTTGGAGCCCAGATGTAGTTCAATTGGAAGATAATATCTATTATGAAGAACAACCAGTCCAGATTCATGACCATTGAGAGCAGGTTTTTTAGAATAATGTAATTCACCAGGTAAAAGTTTTTTAGAAAACCATATGGTTGAAGAGAAACCTGGGAATCTGAAATTGCTCTGAGGGATAAATACCCACACTTATTTGATAGGTGAGTAAAAAATGTTAGGATTCAGTTTCCAAAATGGGGGAAGGATGTAACATTCCATGTAAATATGGAATAAAACATATTTCATATTTATTAATATTTGTGAATAAAATATTAATTATACATTAAAAGGGTTTCTATGTTTGATTGCGTACCCGATACGCGACAACATGTTTATTTGAAATCTTACGTTGCACACTAACAATATAATATAATTATTTTAAATAGTAGTTAACTCATAGCTTTTGTATTGGAGAGAATGAACAAACATTACTACAATATGATTATACATGTTTGTAAAATGTATTTACTTTTATCCAAAAAAATTTTAAGGCTTTAAATGTGAATGAATCTAATCTTCAGCATAATTTACATTAAAAGGTCAATTTACCTTATTTTATTGGAAAACCCACTTTTAATATATTTTTGGTCAATTTAATACATTATATTTGACAATTTAATCCTTCTTTAAAATGAGGGCGTCAAAATTTATATTGTGTAAATTTTTGTAATTTTTTTGATAAAGAACTTTTATTAATTAATATTGAAAAATACTGTATTTTAATTCAAAAATGTGTTTTAATATAATTTATTTATATTGTTATAATATTTTTTTAATTATTTTTAAATTTTAATTAGAATAAATTTTTACCATTTAATCCAATGTTGGAAATTGGAATTAATTTCACTTTAAAAGTAACATAAATAAGTGTCAATCTTTTGATAATTATTGTTTCATAAAATCAAGATATTTGTTTTAACAACAGGATTTAATTTTAAATTAATTAAAGACACATCTATGTTTTAAATATAGAAAAATTGACAACATTTTTTTATTTGGAATATCAAATATATAATAGGATGAAGTATTGGTATTTTTCTGAAAAACATCATTTTTGGATGAATAATGAAACCACTTAGTAGTAGTTAAAAAATATGAATTTTTAATTTAATTGAAAATTTTCAACATCTGTTAATTGAATTTATAAAATTCAACATACATAGTTGTTATTATTAAGTAAAATGTGGTTCAATAAGGTGAAAATAATTTTTGGTTAATAGTAACTTTTTACTTTTATTTACTGCATTTAATGGTAAATTGGGTAGTTCAAGGTAAAAAAGATATTATAATAATTCAAAATTACCTTAACACTTCTCCTAATATTATTGGATGAGTAATGGAAGACCATGGGCATCTTTGGTTCTATTTTGGGACCCCATGGGGGCACTTATGAATTATAATGACACTTTAGATTAATTAATTTAAAGTAAAGGTCAAAATGACATAAACTAAAATCTATTAGTAAAATAATTTTTCTATGTTGTTATGAAAGTAATATTTTTTACTATAAATATTAATTGGGAAGAAAAAAATATTTCCTACATCATGGTATTTTTTTATAATTTTTATAAATCGAATTAATTAAATTTTTAAGGACACAATAATGATTTAGTGTTTACCTCATTAATAAATCATATAAATAAATAAGATTAAAATTATTAAAATAACATCCAAAGCATGTGAAATTCTTATTGGATGATTCCATTTCAACCATGAGTCAACTTATCTTTGACTCTAATTATTTTTGAACATTTTTAAACCGAATATCATTATATAATAAAATAATATTTTCACACATTTCTACAGAGACCCTCCTCCCTGTTAAAATAAGAGACCATTTCTAGCAAATTCCTCAAACCTCTCCAGCCTATTGTCTTGTCCAGACTCTACCGAATTATGCTCCCAACATGCCTCTCTTCCTACTAGCAGCATTAACTTAGGCAGAAGACACTTCAAGAAGTCCTTTTGGTTCAAGCCAAATGAACTTACCCAAATTAAATGTAATAGTTCCTCTTAACTTATTTTCTTTTATTTTACTTCTCCAACCCATAAAATCATTTTATTATCTTATTTTATAACAAAAAAAGTATCCTTAATATAATAGGATTTCGTTATAACAAAGATTCAAATAACAATTACACAGACATCCTTCTAATGGGTGAAGAACATAATGACTCTCTGGATGGAAAACTAACGACTTATGAAATGGTGATTATTCAATTACCACCTACCGCATCTCATGGTGGCCCTTAAGAAGGAAGTATATATATATATGATATATATTATGTTTATGTTTTCTTCATTCTTTTGTATTTTTATTTTATAACCTACCTTTATGGTTTCCATTATGGGTAAACGCGATAATTTCATTTGAGGAAGTGCAGACTACCGCCCCCTCAAAGTGATATGACTTGTTAATGCCATATGTGGGATGCATAAAGGATGGAGTTAATGATATTAAATATTATATTATACTGGAATTATAATATAATTATGCATTATTATGTTTTAATTCCATTAAAATAAGAAATATAAATTTAAGTAGCGTTCATGTGTACGTACGGCTTACCATCTCTATGAACGGTGCCTTTCATTTCTTACCTCAAAATGTTATGTAATATTATAAATACAAGTATATACTGGATATATATGTTATATATTATATCTAAATAATGAACATCATTCTGGATAAAATGGACTATTGACCACATTGACAAATTGTAAATATAAGGTGTTCATTTTTTACTCAAGTACCAAATATCGATAAAAAGACCATTATTAACATGAATGGTTACATAATGATTATAACTTGTAAATAAGTGATATAAAAGGAATAATAACCTTGAAAAAGGTTCTTAAGAAAGTAGAAATTAACTTTAGTTTGTTATTAAATAGATTAAAGAACGATCAATTCAAGTCGGACAAGAGTTATGGGACTTCGTCTCAATCTCCTTTCATTGAAGAATATTTTGTTTTATACACAACCTTCCATTATACGATGGATAAAACTCTTTGACATTTACTTTTATTAAAAGGAATATGTTCTCTATGAAGTGTTTTTCTATATGACAAAATGAATGTTTTTTTAATGTAAGTGGTGGAAATGACCATTTTCACCACCACGAGTATTATTTGATCTTGGCTTTCTTAACAAGCCGTAATTTTTTTAAAAGGAAAATAAATACCATACACTATTTTACTTATTTTGGTATTGAAAATGGTTTTGATAATGGATTTGTTATGTCAATATATTTAAGTAATTTTTTTTGATTTAAATGTTGAAATTTCATCTTTCCTTTATATTTGTTGTATGTGTTATGATTTTATAATAGTCCTTGGACATTTGAAGGGTGGATACATGATAAACCAAATGACAGGTGGTGCCATGACAAACTAGGATGGGTGGTTACGTTATAACACCCAATTCATTGGGTATGGAAGTCGGTCATATGGCTATTCTATTTAGTGATGTTTTTGGAAGTCGACCGTATGGTTATTCCATTTATGTATGTTTATATCCCAAGTCACCTTAATATGTTATGTTTTATTTATATGGGTTTTATAGTAATGTTTTTGTTATAAAAGGGTAAGTAATTTTCTTTTATTCAGTGAAGAGTATTTTCTTCTTCATAATTGCGAAAAGTATTCGTTATGTTAATGTATTCATGGTTTACTTGCTGTTTTGAAAAAATAACAGTTTTCCTTCATTGTGTATTCCTTACTGAGGTTTTTATGAACATATCCAATTTTATAAATGTTTTTAAAAGGGAATAATGTGAAATAGGGTGAAGTATGGGATCATGGAAAATTCATGATGTCATAAACATGGAGTTAGACATGACACTTTTTTAAGAGTTTTTATTTTTTGAAAAAATGGTATCTATGTTGAAGTGTCTACAGTGTAATCTTTTGAGATATAATAGTTATGTTCTAATTATATAACTCTCTAAACATGAAAAGTTACTCAATGAGATTTATTCATTTAATTGAATATTATGTAATTTTTAAGGCTGGATCCTTATAGATTCCATGTATGTTTCATGGTGGATTATCCTTAAGAACACAATGATACGATGTCATAGAATTCATACATATATTATGTTAATCAAGTTATGTTTTATGTTAATTCCATATTCCCATGTTTAATTTTATGTTAACATGTTATATCATTCATAATTTTACTTAATTATGTTTACCACCCCTATTAATCCTTGATATTCTTCATTGTACACATGTACATGATCAACATTTTATATTATTTATTTTTCCTAATACTGGATTTTATAGATCAAAACATCATTATGTATGTCCAAAGTTTATCTCATGTAGTTTTAGAATATCCATTGAATATATGAACATGTTATAGTGTTTTTTTATGTTTTAATATCCCTGGTTCATGTTGTAATTATATGTACCAATTAACAAAAATAAACTAGGTCTCAAAATCTTATGTGTTTAATTATGTGTCATTATATTTTATAAATCATGAATTAAATTGTATTTGAAAAAAGTGATTTCATATAATCCCTTAGGATAGTAAACAGTGCCTTTTTGTCCAGAAGTATCTTTTGGAAAAATTTATGCCAAGATAAAAAATAATAATAACAATAAATGTTTGGTGTGGAATCATAATCAGATATAAAAATACAAAACCACAATTTCTGGTAGACAAGTATTATATTAAAATGTAACATGAAACTAAAAATGCATTCATCCTATTTGTACATGACCACACACTATTTCCAATGTCAAGAACCCTCAACCAAAAAGAAAAATTGCATACGGATTATGAGAGGAGCATTAGTACCCTCTATAAGAACCAAAAGGATCCAAAATGAAAATTGAAGTATGGCGTGATATATATAGACAAATATGATTCCAAAATAGAGTATACATAATTAAATAATAATTTAATTAAATTATACTAAAAATGGAGTATATTATGGAGAGAATAAGGATTTATATTTCTGAATATAAAACTAAATACATTATAAAATGTTTTCAATTGATAAGGGTTTAAAAAATAAGTTTATTATTTGTAAAATAATTTATTAGGAAATTAATGAAAACGTGACACAAAATCATTTGATAATTGATCCATTTCATGAAAATATATCAAATCCACTTCAGAAGGTAAATTCGTATAAACCAAGAAATGGTAATAATGTGCACATAAAATCAATATATGTACATGTTTTAAAACAATATAGTCATGGAACACAATCTCCTTGAAAACATCAATCAAAAAATATTAATCGCTCAAGCGGGGGTAACAATAGTGTCATGTAGGGACAAAAAACCCAATAATGTATTGAGTATCATGTATATGGATTCCATGGGAATAACCATGATATAATTGTGTTTCCACTATAGAGAATCTAATAAAAAACAATAATGATTAATTCATGGGATTGCATATAGTCTCACAAGACTTAGGGTTACAAGTCCCCAAAAAATCTCTTTCCCGACCACATTTTCAATGATTGAAAGATTAATATACAATATCAATCCAATATATGAGTTGTGAATCCACTAGGAAATCATACATCATGTTCCTCACATCTAACTAACTAAGTAACCTTGACAATTCCATATAGGTGAGTGAGATAATCAAGTTAAAATTTAAAAAATAAGGATAATTATTAATATCAATCATGTTCTCATGCATTTATCATTTCAATCATGGGATCATGACTTTAATTCACATAAAAATCTCTACTAAAAACTCTCCTGATGAACACTTGTCATGTTGTTTGGAAAAAGAAACATTATATTTCTTTCTAATATAGCATAGTGGCTGAATAGGGTCATTATTCTTGAGGAGAGTTTTATTTTGTTCCCTTATTTCTTTAAAATCACCTAAGATATCTCTTATTTATGGTTTTAATTTTTTATGAAATCATTGAAAATATTTTTCAGTTTTTTATTTATGACATGGTAATGGAAATTATAATTTACACTACCATGATAATATAAATAGAATGAGTTAGGAAAGAAATCACATGGTATTGGGTTTGGTATTGGATTCAATATTTTTTTCATTTATAAGACAAATTTTAGTTTGAAAATAAAAACATGAAATAACTTGATTGAACTGAAATTACTTATTTATAAATTTTAGAATATCACCGAATTCAAAAACACTATAATATATTTTTCCTCCTTTAATAATGGATGATGACACTATTTTGTCTTTTATGTTCCACCTTTTAGGACCCAGCTCTATCAATGATTTATCATCCATTGATTAAATCAACTCCAATGTTTGAAGACCTAACCAATGTTGTGAAGGAAAATCGATTAAATAATAGAAGAGAGATAGATTGAGTTGCATTTCATTGGGAGTAGTCACCACATTGAGTACATTAACCTCACCAATGTATAATAGTAAATTATATCTATAAACATAATATTAAACATTAAATAAAATTCAAGGTCACATTGATCTCCCCCATGGACATGCCTCAGGGTCAGCCTCTCATTTTATAGAGTAAAGGATCTTTTGGTGGAGTGGGTGGAAGAGGATAGAAGAAACAAAATAGAATATATTAAATTAAATTTAAAAAAGAAACGGGTTGAGAAAATAAAAGATTAATGTAAAATAGAGTTGTGATGATAGAGAGAATAAAAACTATGATTAGGGGACAGAGATTAAAAATAATTAATATATTTATATAATTTATAAATAATGATAAAATAATAATAATAATAGTAATATAATTTATTAGAATAAGTATTATTAAATTTTTTAATAGAATAATTTATTTTTGAGGAAGAAGAGAAATATGAAAACAAAGAAATTCAATAAATTTTGTTTGTTAAAAAAATTATAACTATTATAAAAATATTAACACTACAGATATTTTTTTAAGGTTGAGCCGAAGCCACATTTTATTAATAAAGTAAAGGAAAGACCTCTTTTTTCTGGTTCTAGGGAGACCAATTACATAGAACAAAGGCCTAGAGGCCTTGTAATCCATTACATATCCCACAGGAAATATTTTTTTCCCAATGCACACAATCTGTGTAGTATTTCTACAGTACCCACCTACTACAATACCCACTGCTCCTAAATTGCACTGCCACCACTACAGTATCTTCCACTGCTATAGTACCCGTCATTGAAATTGTAGATGCACATTTAATAAAGTAGAATACAATTAAGTATCACATATCATAATAATTCACATAATTTATTTTACTAAAATGAATTAAAATTAAAATAATAAATTATTATAAATTATATTATAATGAAAATAAAATAAATAATAAGAATAAGACAGGTAAAATTTTAATCAGCTTCTACATCAGCTGAGAATCGTTATTTGGGGGTTGAGATGATGTTTTTGGATGGGTCATGACCCTCATTTTATCAGAAAGTTTGAATGTTTTGATTTATAATTTTTATTCAAAGGTTTCAAGATGTTATCCCCATTAAATTTCTAAAGTGGGAAAATCTTAATTCATAAACAAAATTCTTAAATATCTTTCATGTTTCTGAATCAAATTCTTCATCCTCCAAGTGTGGATTCAATTTTGCTTATTTTACTACATGAATTTACTCTACACATGCATACTCTTCCCATTCAACTTCTTTGGTTTACCATGAATTAATAACCATAAATAGAACCAATTCATGAATATAAGAATTGTAACACCCCAAGATTTCATAGTGTGTTATTTCTTCAAAATAATTCAATAACTTGCACTACACGCAACACTGAGTTCAATCACACCATGACTTACAAAAAAAAAAGCCATTCAAAAGAGGTTATGAATAGTATTATCTAAATTTTAAACTTTATATAATCCTTATAATTTTAGAATCCATATTATGAGTTTCTTAGATATAATGCAAGAACAAATTCATTTTTAGTATTGCACTTTTATCAACTTTTAATAGTGAACCCTTTTTAAATACAATATTTTAAACTTTTTGACTAAATGGGGATATCAAAAATTTAAAATGAAACCTCCCAAGCTTCCACGGTACACTTTCTTTGAATAATACAGTAGCGTGTGTTGTACGCAACCTTGAGTTTTAACACACACCACAAATAATTAAACTAGCCGTTGTGAATAGTAATACCTACTTTTTGAAATAATATATATTTTATATTTCAAAATGGACTTCATTTTTGGATTTGGAATATTGAAATTAGCCTAGGGTGAAATTTTGGTACTTTTCGGATAAATTTATATTTTGATGAATAGTGAAAATTACTAAATTTTAATTAAAAACAACTTTTTTAATCAAAATAATTAATAGTGATAAATTGTGAATTTGAGTGGTTTTAAAGTATATTTAGAATATATTTTTACCATTTAATATAATTTTGGTCATTGGACATAATTTTACAATTAAACCGAACATAAACAAGTGTCAATCTTTTTATAGTTATTATCTCTTAAAAACACGCTTTTTGTTTTGACAGCGGGAATTAATTTTAAATTAATTTCTGCCACTTATGTGTTTTGAATTTAGGAAAATGGATTCCATATTTGGAATCAGGATGTTCAAATTGTGTAAATAGGTAACTTTTATTTTTAGACATTTTGAATAGTTACTGTGGTAAATATTTTATTTACCATGGTTAAAGGGTAAATCCGGTAAATAAGGGTTAAAAAATAATATTATAATAATACAAAATTACCCTAAAACGTGTCCTAACCTTATTGGTGGACACATACCCGACCATGGGAATCCTTGGGTCAATTTGGGGACCCCTTGGAGCCACTTGTATGTGGTAGGGACACATTATATTAATAAAGTTAAAATAAAAATAAAAATGGCATAAGCTTACATCTTTTAGAATAACAATTTTTACATAGGGTTATACATGTTGGATTTTCGATTATAAATATTAATTAGAAAGATAAAAAGATTTACTACATAATGATATTTTATTTATAATTTTTAGACATTAAATAATTTATTTTATTTATGACACAATGATGATGCAGTAATTACTATAATAGTGAAAAATTAAAATAATTGATATTATAAATACGCAAATAAATATAATATGAAACTTTTAATGAATTAAACTAATTTTCTAGGATAATATGATATATTAGGATTGATTTAATTGACTTTTTTGGAAGTAATAAATCTGTTATGAGTTTCAAAAAAATCAACTATTGAATAGTGTCAAAATTGACATAAAAGAGTTCTTAAAAAAATATTATATTATTAATTGATATTAAATTCCTAAAAATCTAAGGTTCGGCCAAGAGACTTATATCATGATAGGTTCATCATTAATGTACCACTTGGGGGTCTCGTGGATGTATATAGTACGTTTATTAACCATATTATATAAAAATACAAAGAGACATTGTAAAAGTGAAACTAATTATCTTAGAGTTAATACTTAAAGATAAGGTTAATATAAGTACCCAAACCTGTCTAAATTCTATTGGTTGAGTGGTTTTAGACCTATCCCCACCTTATCCTTTAAATAATAAACTTTGGAGCCATTATAAACCGAATATGAATTTATTATAAATTAATATTTCTAGCTTTTCCAAAGGTGCCCCTCACCCCTCTTATAAAAGGGCACTCCTCCTTCTCATTTCTTCACACCTCTAAAGCCTTTTGGTTCGGCAAACCTCTGCCCAAATACTCTCCCAACATCCCTCACTACAACCTAGAGGCCTTAGTTTGATCAGAAAGCCAACCTAAGGAGCCCTTTTGATCATATGAAAAGGAAAAACCCGAAGAAGAGGTAATGATTTCACCACCCTTCTCCAAGTTCATTTCTTCTTCCACTTCTTCTTCCTTTGTTCTTACCATTATAAAATAATAACTCCAGTATCTCACATATACTGTGATTTTATTATAAATATGGTACAACCATATTCAGTATTCTATCCACCCTTTGAATAACATGTCACCATACGTGCGTACGTACGGCTTACCGTCTCCACGTCGTGGTGTAATTGTTATTCAATATAATATTATTTGGATGGGTATAATAATGATGTGTAACTCATGTAAATAATAAATATAACATGTTAATGATTCTGTATATATGATATACAATTCATTTATATATTATTTTAATATCAAAAGAATGATATTGTCGCTCATGCGTACGTACGGACTACCGTCTCCACGAACGAGATGAGATTCATTCTCCATCGTAACCATTCAAGTATAATTATCATTTGATGATTTAAAAATGATTTTTAAGGACTAGATATCATTCTGGATATGAATAAGATACAACAACCATGGCATATGTAACAAAACATATAAATAAAATGAGTAAGTTAACACCTGAAACGACGATAATTCTAAGATATTATTAACAAATCAATGTTAAAAGATCATATATGATATCATATTAATATATATGATTCTTGTATAATTTAATAAAAATTATTTCACCATTATACAGGAGGTTAACCTACCCCAACAAAGGAAAAGTACAAGGTAAGGGTTATTTCACAATCTCTTCATTATACGAGGTTGTATTATACGTAATAATCTACTGGGATCTCTTTATCATCCACATCCATGTTTCTTCGAAATGTATTTCAAATTTTTTTTACTATTTACAAGAATATGGGTTAAAGTCATTTATACCCTTGTTTGACTTTTTATAAGAGGTTTATAAAGGAATCATTCCGTCGTTTTCAAAACAAGGTCCTTTTTAACCTTTTCGACAGAATTGAGGTAAGAATGTTTTTTTTAACTTATACGGCGGGTGCGGTTATTTTCCGCCGTTATAAAATCGTCGAAGCTTCCCATACAAGATTATAAGAATATTTTCAATGAAAATGTTTTATTTTATATGGATCTTAAATGATTTCAAAATAAAAGGAGATATTTCTTTAAAAAGAATTTTGATTTCATCTATGTCAACATCCTTTGATGGATTTTAAGATTATTTGAAGTTGATTTATTATAATACAAAACTTCTATATTGTATTGAAGGTTTTGTGATATGTTTGACTGTGGATGTGCTATTTTTATACCATTCATAGTTTATGGTGAAATTATTGACATTTCATATGGTAGTTCTAATACGAATGTTTATGTTATGTTTAAACCTTTTCATATGGGATTGCATTGGACTTAATAAGTGACGGGTGGAGCCCGCTATAGCTCCTCGATGCATCGGTAGGTCTCATGAGACAAACTAGTGTCTTGGCACAAGGCCTTGACAAAATCTTATTTGTAGTCTTGGCACGAGGCCTTGACTATGTGGTTATGACAGTCTGGCATTATGCATTCCAACATTATGAAAATGGTTATTGATTTTTGCATGTGATTATTCGATTAGTAGAATATCCATGTGAATAAGTAAATGGAATTATTTCATTTTACTTTTGCCATACTATGTTGAAGTTCAATTTTAAAAAGCTTTTGTTTTAGTAATTCATTGCCTTAAATGTTTATGCTTATTTTGAATGTTCCGCTATATTGTTATCCTTACTGGGCATTTGAGCTCACCCCTTTTTTATGTTTTATTTTTCCCAGGTAGTGAAGAAGTAAATTATGAATGACTTGCAGGGATATTATGAGGGGTTAATAGTGTGGATATGAAGACTTTGTTGTTGTAGTAGTTTTTCACTTTGAAATGTAATGTAAAACTTTATGATTATATCTAGTGTTTCCAAGGCTACTAAACCAATCGGTCTTTCGAGATTTGATCTTTCTTGTGATCATGCCAATGTTATGTAATAATGCACCGACTCTGGGTATCTAGGGTCGAGGCGTTACAGTTGGTATCAGAGGAAGTTTAGTACAAACCTTGGAAGCTAGATTTAGATAAACTCTGATTAGAGCACGTAGATCTAAGATGAACTTTGAGGATTAGTGTAGAAGAACTTCCTAGAATTTTGGTATTGTAGAGATTTTGTGAGTTTTCTGAGCAATACATCCCTGTCTGGATACGAGCAGGTAGAGGCGGATCTGGCACAGATGTACCTAGGGGTAAAACCCGAAAACACCGCTTTGAGCTAGACTCGAACGGGAACTGGTGCACGACAACGGGCCTTGCTGCACTCTTGGTTACGACACTCCCGGGGGATATGCTTAGGATAACTCTCATTTTCTTTACAAATCATTATGAAGGGTTTATGAGTATATACTTCCTCAAAGAAAACATTTTTATGATTATGTATTATATCCATAAATAGTTCAATTTATGTTAAGTGTTTTATAAGTATGGGATTATGTGTTTTGATTCATCAACTGATCTAGTTTATGCCATGGTATAGAAATGGCGCCCAGTAGAAGGAATGAGAACTCCAAAAATACACATGATTCAAAGAGAAGGAAGGATCATATCTTTCATGGTCATAAGCTAGAATTTATAAGAGAAATAGTCTCCCATGTATTATCATCATATGAAGAAATAATATCATGTGTTGATAAGAAAAGTAAAGAGTTTACTGAGTCCTATGGCTTTGAAGGGAAGCAAGAGAAGAAAAGGATGGAAGAGAGAAAGATGGATAAAGGGAAGAGGGAAAAGAAGAATTTTCTCATATGTGGTAACTGTGGAAAGAAACACCCTGGAACTTGCCTGAAAGGAATGGGAGTTTGTTATAAGTGTGGAGGAAAAGGGCACAAAGTACGTGAATGCAAGGGTAAGAAAATGGTTTCAAATGTACAATGCTTCATTTGCAAGGAGTTTGGACACTACGCGAGCCTATGTCCCAGTCATCAGACTATGCCGCAAATGATATTATTGGATAATAATCAAGTTATGATACTACCACAGATGAAGAGGAATGATTAGAGTTCTTATGTTGAGTATGTCAATTGAGTGTTGTATCAACAATGTACTTGTTATAATAATTATGGAGTATATAAGGATTGTACTGCAGTACTATTTCATTAAGGACTTGAGATGGTGTGGAACAAAGAAAAGTGACTCAGTAGCAGGTTAAATTTTTGGAAAATATATGGTTGAGAGAAAGATAATCCATAATATGGTTCAGATACCGAGGTGGTGATTTTAGAATAATACATGATTGATTTGGATAAATTATATTGGATATTATTGACTACCTTGAAGCTGATTAATGATTTGTATATTCCATCATTGTTGGGTTTTAAAACATTTTTGGATTAATGAAGTATATCCAACATTCTATATGGAATAGGGGAGCATGAATGTAATCAATAAGGAATATGTTAATTCAAGATGTTTCAGTTTATTAAAAGAATACAAGATGAAGGTATGCATATGCTATTGCGGGGTAAAAAGGATCTATATTATGTTTACCTTCCTTATAAATGTTGGACTGTGAGTTTGGAAAGAAGTATTTTGGATAGTTCTAGTTTGGATTATTTTGGATTACCATAAAAGGAAAACCCGGAGGTTGGGCGGCAACCCGTCACGTCCGGCAAGGCTGCGAGACTTGAACCCGCAACTGAAGGGCGACAAGGGTGTATCACCTACCACTGGCCCATGAGATGTCCTGGATTAAATAATGTTGTTTTTTTAAAGATCTGGTAGATGAATTATAAATTCATTTATTTTGGAACCCTGTACGAATAGTATAAATAAATAAAAAATTACATTCGATGAGTTTGTGGTAGAAACTTATTAATATATAAAACTCTGATTATAAAGTAATTATATCTCCTTATGATCTTAGCCAATCTCATAAATAAATTCCTCGACATTAATAAAAGGAACTTAGAACAAAAATGTTTCCCTAGATGGTACCTTAAATCATCACTAATTTATAGATTTGGGATTGTTGGCCTTTTCATAGCCATGTTCTCTACCACTCTTCATCAGATAATTGATGGTTAGATTTCTCCTCCATATCCATATTTTCCTACATGGAACCCTAGTAAGTGTTATTTTCGGTAATCTTCATACTTTCCACTCTTTATTTTAAATATAGGCCTCATTAATTCATTTTTCGATGTGGGATTTCAACTAAGATATTTTGAAACCTCAAAAATGTGTTATCCCAATACCCTATATTTTGTTGAACCGATGGTACTTCAAATCATCATATATTGATGAGTTTAAGGACCTCAATTTTATACTTTTTTGTGATTGATGACCTCAATCACTACCTATAAATATTTACGTTTTTCCTCTAATTATATGTCTCTAATTGCCACCAATGTTCTCCTAATCAAGATCATAATTTGGTGGTGACCCTTTCATTTCTCTTTTCCTCATATTAAGACTAAATTTTAGTAACCCAATTTCCGATGTGGGTTTTCCCACAAATATATTTTCTATTTTCAACCTTTTATTTTCGAAGAACAATTTCAATTGCGAGGGCGCAATTTATTGAAGGAGGGGAGAATGTAACACCCCAAGATTTCATATTGTGTTATTTCTTCAAAATAATTCAATAACTTGCACTACACGCAACACTGAGTTCAATCACACCATGACTTACAAAAAAAAGCCATTCAAAAGAGGGTATGAATAGTATTATCTAAATTTTAAACTTTATATCATCCTTATAATTTTAGAATCCATATTATGAGTTTCTTAGATATAATGCAAGAACAAATTCATTTTCAGTATTGCACTTTTATCAACTTTTAATAGTGAACCCTTTTTAAATACAATATTTTAAACTTTTTGACTAAATGGGGACATCAAAAATTTAAAATGAAACATCCCAAGCTTCCACGGTACACTTTCTTTGAATAATACAGTAGCGTGTGTTGTACGCAACCTTGAGTTTTAACACACACCACAACTAATTAAACTAGTCGTTGTGAATAGTAATACCTACTTTTTGAAATCATATATATTTTATATTTCAAAATGGAATTCATTTTTGGATTCGGAATATTGAAATTAGCCTAGGGTGAAATTTTGGTACTTTTCGGATAACTTTTATATTTTGATGAATAGTGAAAATTACTAAATTTTAATTAAAAACAACTTTTTTAATAAAAATAATTAATAGTGATAAATTGTGAATTTGAGTGGTTTTAAAGTATATTTAGAATATATTTTTACCATTTAATATAATGTTGGTCATTGGACATAATTTTACAATTAAACCGAACATAAACAAGTGTCAATCTTTTTATAGTTATTATCTCTTAAAAACACGCTTTTTGTTTTGACAGCGGGAATTAATTTTAAATTAATTTCTGCCACTTCTGTGTTTTGAATTTAGGAAAATGGATTCCATATTTGGAATCAGGATGTTCAAATTGTGTAAATAGGTAACTTTTATTTTTAGACATTTTGAATAGTTACTGTGGTAAATATTTTATTTACCATGGTTAAATGGTAAATCCGGTAAATAAGGGTAAAAAAATAATATTATAATAATACAAAATTACCCTAAAACGTGTCCTAACCTTATTGGTGGACACATACCCGACCATGGGAATCCTTGGGTCAATTTGGGGACCCCTTGGAGCCACTTGTATGTGGTAGGGACACATTATATTAATAAAGTTAAAATAAAAATAAAAATGGCATAAGCTTACATCTTTTAGAAGAACAATTGTTACATAGGGTTATACATGTTGGATTTTCGATTATAAATATTCATTAGAAAGCGAAAAAGATTTACTACATAATGATATTTTATTTATAATTTTTAGACATTAAATAATTTATTTTATTTATGACACAATGATGATGCAGTAATTACTATAATAGTGGAAAATTAAAATAATTGATATTATAAATACCCAAATAATTATAATATGAAACTTTTAATGAATTAAACTAATTTTCTAGGATAATATGATATATTAGGATTTATTTAATGGACTTTTTTCTAAATAATCAATCTGTTATGAGTTTCACAAAAATAAACTATTGAATAGTGTCAAAATTGACATAAAAGAGTTCTTAAAACAAATATTATATTATTAATTGATATTAAATATCTAAAAATCTAAGGTACGGCCAAGAGACTTATATCATGATATGTTCATCATTAATGTACAACTTGGGGGTCTATTGGATGTATATAGTAAGTTTATTAACCATATTATATAAAAATACAAAGAGACATTGTAAAAGTGAAACTAATTAACTTAGAGTTAATACTTAAAGATAAGGTTAATATAAGTACCCAAACCTGTCTAAATTCTATTGGTTGAGTGGTTTTCGACCTATACCCACCTTATCCTTTAAATAATCAACTTTGGAGTCATTAGAAACCGAATATGAATTTATTATAAATTAATATTTCTAGCTTTTCCAAAGGTGCCCCTCACCCCTCTTATAAAAGGGCACTCCTCCTTCTCATTTCTTCACACCTCTAAAGCCTTTTGGTTCGGAAAAACTCGGCCCAAATACTCTCCCAACATCCCTCACTACAACCTAGAGGCCTTAGTTTGATCAGAAAGCCAACCTATGGAGCCCTTTTGATCAAATCAAAAGGAAGAACCCGAAGAAGAGGTAATGATTTCACCACCCTTCTCCAAGTTCATTTCTTCTTCCACTTCTTCTTCCTTTGTTCTTACCATTCTAAAATAATAACTCCAGTATCTCACATATACTGTGATGTTATTATAAATATGGTACAACCATATTCAGTATTCTATCCACCCTTTGAATAACATGTCACCATACGTGCGTACGTACGGCTTACCGTCTCCACGTCGTGGTGTAATTGTTATTCAATATAATATTATTTGGATGGGTATAATAATGATGTGTAACTCATGTAAATAATAAATATAACATGTTAATTATTCTGTATATATGATATACCATTCATTTATATATTATTTTAATATCAAAATAACGATATTGTCGCTCGTGCGTACGTACGGACTACCGTCTCCACGAACGCGATGAGATTCATTCTCCATCGTAACCATTCAAGTATAATTATCATTTGATGATTTAAAAATGATTTCTAAGGACTAGATATCATTCTGTATATGAATAAGATACAACAACCATGGATTATGTAACAAAACATATAAATAAAATGAGTAAGTTAACACCCGAAACGACGATAATTCTAAGATATTATTAACAAATCAATGTTAAAAGATCATATATGATATCATATTAATATATATGATTCTTGTATAATTTAATAACAATTATTTCACCATTATACAGGAAGTTAACCTACCCCAACAAAGGAAAAGTACAAGGTAAGGGTTATTTCACAATCTCTTCATTATCCGAGATTGTATTATACGTAATAATCTACTGGGATCTCTTTATCATCCACATCCATGTTTCTTCGAAATGTATTTCAAAACATTTTTACTATTTACAAGAATATGGGTTAAAGTCATTTATACCCTTGTTTGACTTTTTATAAGAGGTTTATAAAGGAATCTTTATGTCGTTTTCAAAACAAGGTCCTTTTTAACCTTTTCGACAGAATTGAGGTAAGAATGTTTTTTTTAACTTATACGGCGGGTGCGGTTATTTTCCGCCGTTATAAAATCGGCGAAGCTTCCCATACAAGCTTATAAGAATATTTTCAAAGAAAATGATTTATTTTATATGGATCTTAAATGATTTCAAAATAAAAGGAGATACTTCTTTAAAAAGAATTTTTATTTCATCTATGTCAACATCCCTTTTATAAGGGAGGAGAGGGGCACCTTTGAAAATATAGGAAATATTAGTTTATATTAAATACCAAACCCACATAAAAACTTCCAAAATGACTCATATTCGAAGATTAGATTTGAAAAGGTTGTAATATCATTATCCAATAATATTTAGACATGTTAGGAATTTATTTTAAACATTATTAACTTGATTTATCCTTATTTATCAATTTAATTTTATTTGTGGTAATAATATTCTAAATTTGAAATTATTATAAATAATTAACTATGTGTTATGAATTATGCATAATTTGACACTACATGATATTTTAGACCATATAAATTTTAATTTATAATTTGTAAATATTTTTTTGATTTTTAAACAATTTTATAATATGTTATTTTTATAAAATAACAATAGTGTCAATTTTGACACTATTCATTTATTTGAATTTAAATAAAATATAAACAAAAGATATGCTCAAACTAAAAGCTTTAATAGATTAATAAAATGTCATATGTATCTAGAAAATTAGTTTATCACATTTAATAATTCATATAATATTTATTTTAATATATGGAAAACAATTTTTTTGATATTTTAATTAATAAAATAATTTCAACATCACTATTGTGTCATAAATAATGATAATTATTTAATTCCTAAAAATTCTAAATAAATTCCTATGATGTAGATAATTATATTATATTTCTGGAGACTATTCATTTTCGAAGTTTCATTAAGTTTATCACGAAATTAAAATTATTATACTTATAAGATTTAAGAAAGTGACATGTTGTCACATTCTTTAGTTTTAATAATAATTAAATCATTTTCATGAAAAAAGTCCATTAAATGAATCCAATCCGACCCTTAGGTGATATGGGTCTACTTTTAGTCATCTAATAGGATTTTTTCAGGTGTTAGGGTAATTTTATAATCTTATATTTACCCTTAATTACCCGATTTACCTTTAACTATGGTAAATAGAATTTACCGTAGTTACTATTCAAAATTCCCAAAAACAAAAAGTAGTCTATTAACATAATTTGGACCTAATGATTCTGAATATGGAATCCATTTTTCAAAATTCAAAACATATAAGTTGTAGTAATTAATTTAAAATAAATCATGTTGTTAAGAAAACGGGTTTTAGAAGTTAAAACATTGCCAAAGATTGAAATGTTTTTACCTATGAATTCAATGTGAAATTAATGCTAATGAAAAACACTATATCAAATGGTAAAAATATATTCTATTTATACTTTAAATCCATTCAATATTATAACTTATCCATATAATTTATCTAAATGAAAAAAGTTGTTTTTAATTACAAAATAGATTATTTTTACTATTCATCAAAATATAAATGTTATCAGAAAAATATCGAAAAATTATCCAAAGTAAATTTTTATACCTTGATTCAATAGAAGAATTTTATTTTGTCATATTTAACTTATAAACATGTCAAAACTAGATTTAATGTGGGTGCGCAATCAAAAGGAGGCAAAACTCTATTTTTTGAAAAATATTTCTTTAATCCAAAAAAACAGATTTTGCTTTTATACCTCATTCTAGAAAATGTATAAGTTGAATTAAAATGTTATAAAATTCAAAATTCAGTTAGTACTATTCATAACAGCTAGTTTTAATAATATTTTAATAGCATATCGTTGTTTAGTGAAACACGGTATTGCGTACGACGCAAGCTATCGAGGAAGGCCGTGGTTGCGTGTAATGAAAGCAAAGCTAGTGCTGTGTGTAGTGAAAGATTCCTTTAATATAAACAAAATATTTCTCATAAAAGTCTCAGGCGTTACATTCTACCCCCATTAAAATTAATTTGGCCCTTGAAATTCGTCACTTTGTAATAAAAAGATGAGGATACCTCTCCCTCATCATATCTTCAAACTCCCTTGTAGCTTCTTCTAATTGGTGGTTCCTCCATAAAACTTTCACCAAGAGAGTGGTCTTGTTTTGTTGGACTTTTTCACTATGATCCAGAATCTCTATAGGTTATTCTTAATAAGAAAGATCTTCCTCCAGTGGTACAACTTCTGAGCTGAGTACATGTGAAGGATCAGGTATGTACTTTCTCAGGAGAGATAAATGGAACACATCGTGAATATAAGAGAGATTCGGTGGAAGCGCCAATCGGTAAGCTACCTTTCCAACACGATCCAGTATTTCAAAAGGACTGATATATCTAGGTCTCAACTTCCCCTTCTTTCCAAATATCATGACCCTCTTCCAGGGAGATATTCGTAAGAACACTTTATCACCCACTTCAAACTCTAGGTCTTTTCTTCGGTTGTCAGCATAACTTTTCTGTCGACTCTGAGCTGCTCTTAGGTGTTGTTGAATATATCATACATTTTCTACCATCTCATCAACAATATCTGGTCCTAATAGCTTTCTTTCCCCAACTTAATCCGAGCAAGTTGGAGTCCTGCATTTCTTTCCAAAGAGTGATTTATAAGGATCCATCTGAATACTAGAGTGAAAGCTATTATTATAAGAAAATTCAACCAAAGTTAGGTGTTGATCCCAACCACCTTTGAAATCCATATATCAATCTTTCAATATATCTTCTAGAGTTTGAATTGTTCTCTCAGACTGACCGTCTTTCTGAGGATGATAAGTAGTGCTGAAACTCAACTCTGTATCCAGAGTATGCTGAAGACTTCGCCAAAACTTTGAGGTAATACTCGGATCCTGATCAGATATAATAGAAAGTGGTACTTCATGAAATCTTACAACTTCCATTACATATATCCTGGCAAGCTAATCCATAGAGAAATCCTCTCTAACAGCAATGAAGTGTGCGGACTTTGTAAGACGATAAACTACGACCCAGATAGCATTATTGCCTTTGGATGTTTTAGAATGTTTTGTGACAAAGTCCATAGTGATGTTTTCCCATTTCCATTCGGGTATGGGTAATGGTTGTAACATCCCCTTAGACTTCTGTCTCTAACTTTAACTTGCTGACAAACCAAGCATCGAGAGACATATTCAGCAATATCTATTTTCATGCTATCGCACCAGAAGTACTCTTTTAGGTCCCTATACATCTTCGTGCTTCCAAGATGAATATTGAATGAATAACTATGAGCCTCATCCAGCAGCTCCTTCATTAATTCGGGGATGGGAGTAACACAAACCCGATTCCTGAACTTTATTATCCCATCACAATCAAGGTTGAATTCAGGAACTTTTCTAACCATCTTTTGTAACTCGACATCTTCTTTCTGTGCCTCTTTAATCTTCACATGTATAGATGGTTGAACATTCATTTGAGAAATATACGATTTTCCCCTTTCATTATAATTCCAGGATCCATCCTTTGTAAATCCATAAATATTGGATCTTTTTTTATCCTCATCATAGATAAACTGGCATGGTCTTGTCCACCTAATGCATCTGCCACCTTGTTTGCTTTCCCAGGGTGGTAATGAATTGAGCAGTCGTAATCCTTAATCAACTCCAAACATATTCTTTGGCGCATATTCAGATCCTTTTGTGTGAAAATATACATTGAACTTTTATGATCAGTATAAATATCACACCTTTCACCATAAAGGTAATTCCTCCAAATCTTTAATGCAAGGATTACCACATCTAACTCCAAATCATGAGTTGGGTAATTTTTCTCATGTATTTTCAACTGTCGTGAGGCATAAGCTATCACCATATCATTTTTCATAAGAACACACCCCAAACCCTTCTTGGATGCATCACTGTATATCAGAAACCATTCTCCACTACAAGGCAGTGTGAGCACAGGTTCACTGGATAACCTTCTTTTCAACTCGTTGAAATTCTATTCACATTCCTTCTTCCAAACAAACATAACTCCTTTCCGAGTCAACTTGGTTAGTGGATTAGATAATCGTGAAAAATCGTTCAAAAAACGTCGATAATATCCAGCCAAACCGAGAAAACATTGGATCTCAGTCACTATTGTTGGTCTCGACCATCTTTTGATAACATCTATTTTTGCTGGATCCACAGATATCCCCTCTTTTGAGATTATGTGACCCAAAAATGAAACTTTTTGAAGCCAAAATTCACACTTGGTAAATTTGGCATAAAGCATCTCCTTTCTCAGGGTCTTCAATATAAATCTCAAGTGATCTTCATGTTCTTCCTTGCTCTTTGAATAGACAAGAATATCATCTATAAAGACTACCAAAAATTAACCAAGGTAGTCTCTAAAGACTCTATTCATCAGATCCATGAAGATAAAAGGGGCATTAGTAAGACCAAATGGCATCACTATAAATTAATAGTGTCCATACCTTGTACGAAAAGATGTCTTTGAAATATCCTCCCTTTTGACCCTTAATTGATGATACCCTAAACGAAGATCAATCGTAGAAAAAGTATCGAGCTCCTTGTAGTTGGTCAAATAAGTCATCAACGCATGGGAGAGGATATTTGTTCTTGATAATGATCTTGTTACATTCTCGATAATTAATGCAGAGTCTCATTGATCCATATTTCTTCTTAACAAATAGAACAGGTTCTCCCCAAGGTGATTCACTAGTGCGTATTAATCCCTTATCAAGATTCTCTTGGAGTTGGTTCTTCAATTCCTGCAACTCAATTGGTGCCATTCTATAAGGTGTCTTTGAAATAGGCAAAGCACCCGGTGCGAGTTCTATTGAAACTCAACTTCAAGATTTGGTGGAAGACCTGACAATTCCTCTGGAAAGACATCATCAAACTCCTGTACAATGGGCATATTCTTAATTTTGAGTTTCTCACCAACCATTTGAGATAAATAACCTTCATCAAGTGGAGTCAAGACCCACAAGATGGAAGAAATTTACACTGGAAGGTTATGTTCATCCTTGCATCGATAGATGATCATAGATTGATCTGGAATATGAAATGTGACTTCCCTTCTTTGGAAACTGATATGAGCTCCATATAAAGAAAGCCAATCCATGCCAAGAATCACATCAAATTCCACTATAGGAAGGATCAAAACATTTTCAGGAAGCACTTTCCCACAATATTCAATCGGGGAACAATTATAAACTTTTGATGCGACTGTTGTGCCATTAGGTGTTTTCACAGCTAAATCAACGACTAATTGTAGAGGTAATACGGTGGTACCCTTAGAAAATTCTTCAGAAATAAAAGAGTGGGTGGATCCAGAATCAAATAAAACATTTGCTACTTTAGAGTGGATGGTAAGTGTACCTTTCACCACATCGTTATCGTACTCCACATCGCTGATAGAAATTACATGTGACTTTCCTTTGTCTTTAGCCTTAAAAGTTTGTTGATGTTGACCATCATCATCAACCCTTATATTAGGGAATTTATTGGCATAATGACCCATCTCCTTGCACTTGAAACAATGAAGTGTAGTATGTTCATTCTGTGTATCCCTTCCTTTGTTTGCATCATTAGACATCTTCTTCCCATCATCGCAGCATTCAAATGCCCGATGACCTTCCTTTCCACATTTGAAACATTTAATTGTACCTTTAAGACAACTCCCTCCATGTTTCTTTACACACTTTGAGCATAAGGGAAAGCTCATCTTCTTTTCAGTGTGATCTTTAGATTTTCCTTTGAATTCCATTTTCCTTTTCTTATCAAACCCATATGACTGATGGGTTACTCCAATCTCCATCTCAACTTTGAGAGCACATTGAACGATTTCCTCATAGCTATTGTAGTCCCTTATGGCTAAGGACCTTGGAAGACATGGTTTTAAGCCACTAAAGAATCGATCGATCTTACTCTCAGGATGGATAATAATACCAAAAGCGTACCTTGCAAGTATTGTAAAATTTGCTTCATAGGTACCAACAGATTCATCATCCTTTTGCTTCAGTTCAAGAAACTCTTTCTCCATCTTTGTTCGGAGAATACGAGGGAAGTACTTATTGAAAAATAAGTTCTTGAACTCGTCCCATTCCATGGACTCAATTTCATCCCTTTGCCTCGTATTCTTAATAAGATTCCACCATTGATCCGCATCTCCTTCCAAACAATACACTGCTATGATGACATTATCATGTTCAGAACATTGAAGAACTGAAAATATCTTTTCAGTAGTATGAATCCATTATTCAGCAACTAATGGATTAGTAGACCCGCTGAATGAGGGTGGACGCTGCCTCATGAAGGATTCAACAGAATGTTTCTCCTTCCTTTTCTATTTTGGAAGTCCTGCATGATTCATATCTTCAGAATGTTTTGTGAGCATAGCTACAAGATTTTCTATTCCAGCTCCCATAACGTTTGGTTGCTCATGGGGACAATCATTTCATTTCCCATCGCATTCCACATTAACACGGTTCCTTTGGGTTCCATCCATTGACTAATACCAAAAAGAATAGTGTGAGCGACACTAATTATAATAGGAAAACCACATAATCAAGAATAAAATTTCACACTTAAGGTCTTATCATAGGTTGTTCATGGCCATTTCTAAAACACTAAGATTGTTTTCTATGATTTTAATTATCCTTAGGGTTCTTACTAAGGCTTGCACATCCTAGTTTCCAATGCTTGGCTATACAATTCCTCTAATACCAAATATAATGACCAATACTTTACATACATTGTCAATACATCAGAATTTAAGCACACTTATTACAACATATAACAAAACCAGGAAAGGACCGTATAGGTATAGAGTCTTTAGAAACTTGGAAACATAAACAACTGGTTCATAAAGCATCTACTTTGCCTCCCATTTATTTCATCATATCTAGAGTCCCATTTTGGAATATCCTACTTAATAACCTTCTTCCTGACATGGGTAAATAAAGCATTCAAAAGGGTGAGCTCAAGTGCTCAGTAAGGGTAAACAAAATAAATATCAATCACATCATATACATAAGAACATAACTTTTGGAAATCTTAACCTTCAAAAGAAATCATAATTTCATATCATGGGATAAATAATAGTAGTGAAATGTAATCCCAATAATCATAACGTAAAACATGAAACATTTTGGAATACACACAAAATCATAGAGAATCATTTCTTGTTAGTTAAGACTCATTGCCAAGACAATCTTAGTGGACAAAGTCCATTTCTTAACCGAGTTCACTCCTCATTTCAGTCATGTTTCACTAAACCTGTTTAAACTTCTGTTCCAGCCATGTCTATCTCATGAGATATAAAATCTTTACCTAATGCATTGTAGGGAGATATAGGTCCCACCAATATCATAATGATACCATTCTTATGTGTGCCACAAAATCATAAACCATACATCATAGCATAACCCATGTAATAAAATTGGGAATCTTAAGCATCGTGACATCATAAAACAATTCATATAAGATAAAGGAATTCATAAAAATAATTCCATCACAGCATAATAAAATCAATGTAAAAATAGGTATAGAAACATAACCCTTTATTATCTTAGATGGAAATTAATTTTGATAAAACACTTGAACTCCATTCTTGAGGAAAATATCCTTTCTACTTCAAAAACATTTTCCTTTATTAACATGTCATACAATTTTAAACAAAAAGAAGTTGATAAAAAATAAACTTGAAAAATTGTAAAGTAATATTCTTGGAAATAATGTTTTAAAAATCCATTCATGCCGTATATGTTTTAAAAAACATTCTTCTCGTACTTTTGTCGGAAAAGTCAAAAAGTACCTCGTACGAAAAAGGACAAAAGATTCCTTTAATATCGTTTACTAAAAACTCACCGAAGGGTAAAATTTGATATAAAATATTGTAGAAGGATGTAAATATTACATATTGAAGAAACATGGATGTGGATGATAGAATACACCCTAGTAAATACCAAAGTATAAACAATCTCGGATAAAAATGAGATTGTGATATTTTTTCTTACCTTAGGTCCGATTTTCCTCGTATGTGTCCGAACCTCCTGTATAATGATTTAAATAATGTTAATGACTTATTCCAGAATCATAATTATTGTTATGATATCATATATGGTCATATTATTTGCTTCTTAATAGTAATATTTCATTACCACTTGTTATTCAGGTGTTTATTACTTTTTGTTCTTATGCGTGTTTGTCGAATAAATTGTTATTCTTTTCTTTAGGTTATAGATACATCATTTCCAGAATGTTATTAGTGTAATAAATATAATATTAATTCATTAAATTCATTTATATAATCATTATTCAATGAAGATCATGTAGAACGAATCACATCACATCGTGGAGACGGTATTCCGTACGTACGCACGAGCGATGTTATTGTTCCCATGATCGTGGAATTGTATTGGAGTGTATGTATACTATTTAATAATCAATAACAATTTACAATAATCATATATATTCATTACTTTCAACCTTATACCCATCCAAGTATGGTGGTGGTGGAAAATAGATTACACCACGGCGTGGAGACGGTATTCCGTACGTACGCACGCGCGGTGATTTCGTTTTCCGTAGGATGGATAATAGGTGAAATAGGGTTGTTTCATATTTATAATAACATATCAGTATATAATTTATACTGATGTTATTAGTTCATAATTAAACAACTAATGAAGAGGTAGTAGAAGAAGAATCCAACTTGAAGAAAACTGTAGAAGGTATTACCTCTTTCTCGGAGTGCCTCCTTTAAACATTCTCTTAAGGCACTAGATATGGTCTTTTGATGAGACCAGTACCTCAAGTAGGTTTCTAAGGAAGTGGGGAAGTGAAATGGGTAGGGTTTTGACGAGATTTAAGTCTCAAATTGGTGTGAGTAAGAGAGGGAGTAGGTGTCCTTTTATAAGGGAGGAGAGGGGCGCCTTTGGAAATATAAGAAATATTAGTTTATATTAAATCCCAACCCCACATAAAAACATCCAAAATGACTCATATCCAAAGCTTAGATGATATAAGGTTGTAATCTCATCAACAAATAAAATTTAGACATGTTTGGTATTTATTTTAAACATTATCAACTTTATTTATCAATATTTATCAATTTAATTTTATTTGTGGTAATAATATTCTAAATTTTACATTATTATAAATAATTACATATGTACTGTGAATTTTCCATAATTTGACAGTTTATGACATTTTAGACCATCTAAATTTTAATTTATAATTGTTAAATATTTTTGTGATTTTTAATCAATTTTATAATATGTTATTTTTATAAAATAACAATAGTGTCAATTTTGACACTATTCATTTATTTGAATTTAAATAAAATATATACAGAAGATATGTTCGAAATAAAAGATTTAATAGATTCATAAAATGTCATATGTATCTAGAAAATTAGTTTAGAACATTAAATAGTTAATATAATATTTATTTTAATATTTTTAAAACAATTTATTTGATATTTTAATTAATAAAATAATTTCAACATCAGTATTGTGTCATAATTTAATGATAATTATATAATCCCTAAAAATTATAAACAAATTAATATGATGTAGATAATTATATTATATTTCTGTAGAATATTCATGTTCAATGTTTCCTTAATCTTATCACCAAATTAAAATTATTATACTTATAAGATTTAAGAAAGTGACATGTTGTCACATTCTTTGGTTTTAATAATAATTAAATAATTTTCATGGAAAAAAGTCCATTAAATAAATATAATCCGACCCTTAGGTGATATGGGTCGACTTTTAGTCATCCAATGGGATTTTATCAGGTGTTAGGATAATTTTATAATCTTATATTTACCCTTAATTACCCGATTTACCTTTAACTATGGTAAATAAAATTAACCATAGTTACTATTCACAATGCCCAAAAAAATAAAGTAGTCCATTAACATAATTTGGACCCACTGATTCTGAATATGGAATCAAATTTTCAAAATTCAAAACATATAAGTTGCAGTAATTAATTAAAAATAAATCCCGTTGTTAAGAAAATGGGTTTTAGAAGTTAAAACATTGCGAAAGATTGAAAAGTTTTTACCTATGAATTCAATGTGAAATTAATGCTAATGACATACATTATATAAAATGGTAAAAATATATTCTATTTATACTTTAAAACCATTCAATATTAAAATTTATCCATATAAATTACCTCAATGAAAAAAGATGTTTTTAATTAAAAATTAGCATATTTTTACTATTCATCAAAATATGAAAGTTATCAGAAAAATATCAAAAAATTATCCAAATTAAATTTTTATACCCTGATTCAAAATAAGAATTTTATTTTGACAAATTGAACTTATAAAAATGTCAAAAACTAGATTTAATGTGGCTGCTCCATCAAAAGGTGGAAAAACTATAATTTTTGACAAATATTTCTTTTATCCCAAAAAACTGATTTTGATTTTATACCCCATTCTAGAAAATGTATAAGTTGAATTAAAATGTTATAAAATTCAAAATTCAGTTAGTACTATTCATAACAGCTAGTTTTAATAATATTTTAATAGCATATCGTTGTTTAGTGAAACTCGGTATTGCGTACGACACAAGCTATAGAGGAAGGTCGTGGTTGCGTGTAAAGCAATCCAAGCTAGTTTTGTGTGTAGTGCAAGATTCCTTTGATAAAAACAAAATATTTCTCATAAAAGTCTCGGACGTTACAGTAATCCTCTTTTATAATTACATAGAACACAACTACTAAGATAACAATATGGGGATCCTCAATTATATATTCAATGAAATCAGTGATTTGAATGCTTTCCTCAACATGTGAATGTCTAGGTTCTTAATCTTCTTCAAAGTCATAAAATAGATTTTATGAATCTATAAGATCAATGAAATAAGGATAGATAAAAAATTTATATTAAAAATACAAAATAGTTAGATTCAAAGAATTATTTCACACCATGAGTTGGTTCAATTTCAATGGATCCCTATACGGTAAGTTCCACTTGATGTAGCTTCTCAATTTATGGAGGTATGTAGATGGGTTCCTCCATCATTACATTAAATTCCACTATATCAGTGCTTTTTTCTTTGCTATTTTTGTCTCTTCTTCTTTTTAGGTTTTGGGGAGATCAATAAGTTCTGCAGACGCATTCTAGACATCATCTAATTCTTGTTTTCCTCCAGAATTTGGCACATAATGAAATTCATCATCCATTGAATACAATGGTAAGACAATTGGTTCATTATATGGATCCTGATAAGGCTTAGTTTTATGTTCTTCTATTGATTGATGTAAGTATAGGGTTCTGCAAAATATTTGTTCTTGGTGAACCTGAAACATTTCCTCAAGCACTATAATATCAAAGTTGAGTTTTTGTTTTTCAACTTACTCTAAGAAATCATTGAAGGATACATATTTAAAAGTGTTGTTATGAAATTATGTGCACTCTTCTTGTGTATTTATGAAATATTTATAAAAAATAATGAATTTCTCCCAAAATTTAGTGAGCTCACTTACTATCCTTCATCCCCTAGTTGCTCGAGGTCCTACAAGATATCCTAGTTGTTGTCTATGAATTTATTCACTTTTAAAAATTGCCTTTGTGCTACCATGATCTATCTATCCCATAATGAAACACCATATTCTTTACACCATGGTTCTTAAGCTATTAGTTCTTACACCAGAGATTCAATTTTCCTTGAATTGAAGAAATGATCATTGGTAAACATTATTTAAGTATATATTTCATTTTTTATTTATAAAAAAAATTAAATCTATAAAAAACACGAAGTAAAAAAATATAATAAAAATTACGATTAGATCTGTAAATTTCGTTTAGTTTTGACGCAAGCCTATCATGTGTTTTGTAAAATGAAACATTATAATTTTTATAACCTAGTATAGTGGATGACCAATGATGTCTCACTTGGGGAGCCTTTACAATTTTTAGCATTATTCATCTAAATTTCATAATATATCCATTTTTGTGGTTATATATATTTAATGAAAAAAATGAAAATCTGTTTTTTTTTGTTTTCATTTATGACATGAGAAATGAAAAATCTAATTTATAATACATATCAAATATAAATAGAATAAACAAAATAATGAAGGAATATGGAGTTGGGATTGGATTTGGATTCAATAATTATTTTCTTTAATATGATCAATTTTAGTTTTATAATCCCAACATGAAATGTCATGTTTGAACTATTATTGGATATTTAAAAAAATTATAATACATTCAAATGTATAAACACTATCAATTTTAATCATTCCTCCATTAATAAATTTTGATGACCCTACTTGGTCATGGAGGTTCCATCTTCCATGAACTAGTGCTATTAATGATTTTTGAAAAATTGACTAACTCAAATCCAATGTCTGAATAACTAACAAATTTAGAGTGTTAAAATGATTATATAAATGAATAGATATAGATTTATTTTTTTGTCATTAGGGTAGGTCTCCACATTGCGAGATTCTTCTCAGAAAATCATGATACATAATTCTATCTACAAACATAAAATTAAACATTAATGAAGACTCCAGAATACCTTTATCTCACCCAGGGCCTAGCCTCATAGTCGGCCACTTATTTTTTATAATTATATATCACATGATGGATTTTTTGGAAGATAAGAAGAATAAATATAATAAAACAATATAATTAATATTTTAGAAGGATATTGAATAGAATATAAATGATTAACATAAAATAGAATTTGTATGAGATAGAGGATGAAAATAAAAAAATAAAAAAATGAAAATAATTTATGAAGTTTATATATTTTATAAATAACGTTTAAATAATTATGATGATTATTATTATTATAATAATAATTAAGAGAATAGTTTTTTTTTGAATAATATATATAAATAAATAAGGCAAAAAAATTAAAAATATAGTGATGATTATATATATTAATAATAAAATCTACTAATAATAAATATATTATTATTATTAATGATATTAGTTTTAATAATAATAATAAAAATTAAATAGAAGTTGAACTTGAGAAGAATAAAAAATATATTGATTTAAAATTGTTAAAATACATTTAATTTTTTAAACCCAATGGAATTTCAATTAAAATTAAAAATGAAATTAAAATATAGGAAAGAAAACAAAAAAAATATAAAAACAGATTTAGAAGTTACAGAAGGCTCATCATTGGCAATGAATCCTTATCCATGGTTGAGATTATTATTTTAGAAGGGGGTATAGACCTCCTTTTATAAAAAAGGGTGTGAGTTTATTTCTATATTATTACATCAAAATTTTCTACATATTTTTCCCACTAAATGACCAAATTGTGAAAAGGTGTATTTACAAATGTTTTTCACCAATGTCATGCATGTTTCCCCTCTCAATTTATGCTTTAAACATTATGTGTGGAGAGATATATGTATTCTTAATTGTGAGAAATTATTCAACAACGACATAATATACATATTCAATATAACTGGTTTACAATGCATTAATAACCTTGAAAGAAGCCTATTCACATCTATACACCTTCATGAAAGTTGTTCATAAATTTCATTCTCATTTTACCTCTAAATTTCATTTTATTTAGTCGGCCCAGTTAGGAGTTATAGTCCGAATGAAAAAATATCTAGATCTATATATTGTTTTCACGGTCAAACTTGTGAACTGTTTTTGGGAATCAAAATGGTTTATTTATCATTCCATAAAAAATCATCAAATGAATCCCAAAAAACACAAAATCCTAAAAAATGGATCGATCATTTAATTGCTATGATAACAATTTAAAATTGATTAAAATATGTCAAAATTTAATAATTATCAAATTTTTATATTTAATTCTATTCTCATTCTATAAATCAAATTATCCATTATTTTGAAAAAACAATGAAATCCATAGGTTTAATGATTGAAAAAATTCTGAAAGCATCATAATGTCCATAAAAATGATCACAAAAGTTTTTAATATTGATTACCCCTAAATATAGAAAACATTTTTTCATAAACATGAAATATTAAAAATGATTTAAAAATTCTACCAATGTTTTCAATATTTAAATTTCAATAAAATAAAATAAAAAACTATTAGTTATGAAAACAATATATAAAAAACATTTATTCAATAAATCATTTATTAATGAAAAAACTGATCCATGTATTTTAATTTTCCCCTTTGAAAAATGATGGGACTTTGTCTCTCAGTAAATAAAGTTCTTGAATTCATTATTATAAAATAAAATAAAATCATGATCTTCCTCATAATGGATTATTTTATCTCATTATTCAAGATACAACTATTATAGAGTTATTCATATATCATAAACACATGCTCTTTATATGAAGGCTAGTAAATGAAATACTTTTTTCAACACTAAAAAGAAAAAAATATAGACAAAATCGTGGGGTATTTGAATAATAGTGGAAACAATGTTGATGATTAATGTTTTTAGGATTTTATTTTTTGAAAATTTAGGATCACGGAAAAGGTATATCCCTTAATTAAAATTCATGATATAAAAAATAAAAGTGTATAGAAATTATCCCCGTTAATGTAGAAACTCCCACTTCCCACAAAAACTCAATGAAATGTTCATGAATAATGAATGAAAAATGGGAGATGTGCACATTCATTAATTTTTATATACATTTATATTTTTATTCTTTTTCCAAGAATCTTTTTTTCAATTTTTTGTATGTTATTATTCGTATAATCCTAACATCCACCACCTAACCACATATGATAAAAATCATCAATACATTGATGGGGTTTTTCTATTAATCTAAGTCACAATACATTAGATTTTTAAAAAAATCATGATGGGAAAAATTAAATATATTGAATTAATCAAACCCCATTATTTAATCTCACAATAAGAACTAACACCCTTATTTCATAAAATTCATTTCATCCCATCCTCCATTATTTTCATCAACCCGATACATCAATTTTAATTTATCTTGATATTTCTAAGAGTATGGTATGAATGGATTAAAATATATAAAAATGTGGATAACTTTTATAAAGTTAATTCATGGTATCATTGGGATAAAGAAGGATTGACATAAAGCTGGTATTTTTTGGATAAGTTGTCATCAAAATATACCTCAATCATTTTAAATTGATTTTTTCCCAGTCATTACATTGACATGTTTAAATTCACATTTCATAATGTGCAAATTCCCAAGATCCATCAAGAAATATTATCAATATAAAATAAAAATTCATTTTTCATGAAATCGTGTAGGGAATTGGAAATATTTTTTTGGAAAATAAATCAAGGAATGAATAATAATAAAAAATCAATTTACATGAATTTTAGAAATTAAAATCATGTTTTTAAGGAAATTTATTTTATATGAATCAATCAATTCATTCAATTCATGATTCATAATTTTTATATCCATTCTTCACGTTAATCATAAAATTCTCAATTTTACTAATTTAATCTCATTATCATTGAAATAATAAACACAACATTACTGTTTTATATGAAACTCACAATTCAATGATTTTTAAAGTAAATCATTAATTAAATATTGGGAATGGAATTTTATTTAATGATCAAAACATTCTTTTGAAAAAATATAAGGATTTTATTAGATAATAATGGAAAAATTAACTCCCACTCTTATATATATTGGTTCTTCTCCTTCACTGTTTATGGCTTACTTATTCCATTTATGAATCTATAATATAAAGATACTAAGTTATGCATTTGGATCATGTCATTTAAAATATAAAAATGTTATATATGTGTGGGATTCAACATGGAATAAATCAAAATAATATGAAATTTAAATAACTATTAATTCAAATAAAATGAAAGTAATAATTCTTTGTATAATCCCCTAAGTGGTCCTTGTATTTTTATTGCCTCTAGAGCGTAGTGACATCTTTTATCCAATGATAAATGGTGGATAAAGGTTCATTAAATTGAACTACCACATGTGACTACCCCTATACTATTCTTTATCCTTGTTGGTGATTAATTATCCATAGATATTTTATACTATATATTCCTCATCACAATTAGGTATTTCTATAATGGTGGAGGAATGAGGAAGAAGAGTTCATCCTCCATTGAGAATTCTACATCTGTAAAATTCATTTTCTGATCTAGTATTGGCCTCACATTTGGTGAATTTTATGAATTACTAGAGAGAAAGTAAAAATGTATTTTTACATGAATAATATTTTAATTTTTAATACTTAATTTATCCCATATAACAAGATCAACCTCTTTTCTAATTTCCTCAGTCTTATCTATTTGGATCTCTTGATGGGTATCATCAAATGTTTTTCATTGTAACTGAGAATCTCAATGTGTTCATTTAAAGGTGAGAGTCCAGGTTTATTGAATTTATCCTAGGGATTACATAATGTTTTTTAATCTATATGCTCCAAAAACATGGAGTTATGGGTAATATATATTCGATAAAATAAAAATACTAAGAGTCAAATGAAGATTCAATAACCATATATGGATCAGTTTCATTCACTGCCTCAATGGTAGGTTCCTATTGAAGTAGTTTCATAGATGATTAAGGTAGATAATAGAGATCTACCATAATTACAGAAATTTCACCACATGGGTTGTGTTTTACAATAATGATTTTGGATATTATTTATTTCATGGATTAGGGGGATCAAGTAGTTCCTTAGATTTATTCCAGAGTTCATCCGATTATTTTTTATCTCCAACATGGGGATCCTTATAAAAGTATTATTCAGTTCCCTCCTTAGGTATGAAAAGTGGATCATCTTATTGTTCCAGTTCATTCTTATGTTTAGTTTTTCTAATGATCCTTTAACATAGATAGCTGTGAAATCCATTTGGTCATAAATGACATGAAAATTTTTATCAATCACTTGATTATTGTAGTTGAGTATTTTTTTCCACAATCCCTTAGAAATATTCAGGGGATACTATACCTAAACCCTTGTGGGGAAATTAAGGGAACTGTTGTTGTGTCATTTAATGTTATTGATTATATTCTTGATTCTAGTCATGCATTTTAGTAAGCTTTCTAGACAATCCTTCAACCACCAGTTTCTCAAGGATCTCCATTTAAATTCTAAATAAGGTCTCGAAATTCCTATTATTTAAAAATCTGTCTCTTTTCTCCAATGAAAAGTCTCTCATATAATAAAACCCCATCTTATACAAACAAGGGTGCTTTGGGTACTATTTCATTCACCTCAGAATCCTTGTTCTACAAATTTAATAAATTATACTTGGAATAAATCATTGATTTATATTTTTTTGATTTTTTGTATTTAGTGATTAAAATGTAAATAATTTTTGGTTTTTTATTTATGACATGATAAATGGAAATTCTAATTTATAGCCACATAAAAATATAAACAGAATGCACTATAAAAATAATTAACACGGACACGGGTTTGGTTTTGGATTCAACAAATATTTTCCTTTATATTTTTGATTTATTTTGATTACACAAACATGGAATCCCTTATTTAATCTACTTTTCATTATTGATAAATTTTGGAACATCATAAAAATCCTAAACACTATCAATTACATATTATCCTTTAATTAAGATTGATGAAACTCCTTGGTCTTGGTGGTGGCATCTTCCAGGACCCACGTCAATCGATGATACATCATCCATTGATTAGTGCACCATTAATGATTGATGAACTAACCAATCGAGAGCGTGAAAATTGATTAAATTAAGTAATATAGATATATTGAGTTGCATTTCATTGGTGAAAGCCACCACATTGAGGACATTAACATCACTCATGAATTCTACTCAATTATATCTACTATATTAATATTAAACATTAATTAGAATTCAAGAACACATTCACCTCACCTGTGGCAAGCCTCGGGATTAGCCTTTAATTTTTTATAGTAATATATCCCTTGGAGAAGATTGTGGAAATGAATATGGAAAATTATAAAATATAAAATAGAGGATATATAAAAATAATATTTATGATAAAATAAATGATTAATGAAAAATAGAAATCAAAAAATAGATATATATAGGAAATAAAATAAATGAGATGAAATTAAAATGAATTTGCAAAAACATATGATATTTAAATAATGTTGAAATATTAAAATAACAAATATTATTTATTATTTTTAGTATTATATTCATAATTAGGATAATAATTTATTCCTGATGAAGTAGAGAAAGTGGGAATTTATTTTTTTAAAGAAGAATGATAAAAGAAATATAAATATAAATATAAATATAATATTATTTTTATAAATGATATTAATTTTAAAAACACTACTAAAAAATTAAAATTTTAATAATTAGAGAAGGAGAATAAAATAATTTATTTCATTTAAAAAATCATGTAATTTATTTTTCAATGTGGAATTTAAATTACAATTAAAAATAAAAATTCTTAAATAAAAAATAAATAATGAAAAGAAAATAATCAATACCAATTAAATAGGTAGATTTTACAACATACTACTCCATTTCAATTTATCATCATCCTAGCGTAGAGTTGGTGATTTTTGAAGGGGGGATGGCCCTATTATTATTGGCAATGGTAGATGTTTGGTTTAATAATATTTATTTAAAATTTTCTATTTGTAATCACAATTAAATGGTTGAATAGGGAATGGATTCATTATAATATTTTTTTACTAAATATCTTTAACTTTTACCTTCGATTTCTTAGCTATATTATCAATGTGTATAGAGTGTTATGATTGTCTTAAAATCAAAAAAATTTCTGCCCAAGCAGACACTTCATATTCCACACCTCTGGTTTTATATGTTTTAATGAATTTGAAAATGGATGATTCACTATTAGAAGCCTTCATATATATTGTTCAATAATTAATTTCCCATTTCCCCCCAAAATTTTATCTTATTAAGTTAAAATATTTAGGATATATTCTCAAAACCAAAAAATATGTTGATTTATGTGTAATGTTCTAGTTCCAGAAGCCGCCTAGAGGCGCCCCGTTCCTAGTTGGTCACATGGCCTCAAGCATATTTCCCAGAATGCTAGAGTCTACCGACTTGAATAGAGGGCCTTGGGTGTGATAGTGTGGACACTATTACCTCATTAGAAGAGTACTTAGTGGATGCAAACAATACGTACAATAAGGGAAGAAGTAAATATCCAACAATAGTAAATAGGGGAAGACTGTAATAATAAACAACTCGAGCACATATTTATATGAAATGATGTATGATACTTATGTCTAGGAAAGAAGACAAACATGTCACAATCCTAGAAATACGAATAGTATTAAACCAAGTACAAAATAATGATATATATCTCCTTAGCATCGCAAGCGCTAGATTTGTCACATACTCTCTAGCTTCACAACAAGTCATGTATATGTAGTTGAAGGGAAATTTCCCTTATCTATACCTACAACAATATAATCTATTTCTACCCAAAAGCATCATCCAAACAGGGCGTGAGACTAAATCCTAGAAGGGAACCACCCAAAGATCTGTGCCTAACAGTCAGTGAGTATATGGAAGGTAAAATTACAGAATATAGTAAACAGAATTGTACCAAATAGTAAACAATCAATAGTTTCAAATCAAGCAATAGTGAAATAAGCAACTCAACCTCAAACAGGAAACCCTCTGGGAAGTACTCACAGCGATCCCCTCTAGTCCTACTTAAGAAGTAAAAAACAACCCTCTAGGAAGTACACTGAACCTATCCCCTCTGGTTGAGTCATAAAAATATAATATGACTCTCTGAGGAAGTGCTCAAAGTCCATTCCCCATATAGTCAAAGGTAAAGAAAAACTCTTTGAAGAAGCTCACACAGTCAATTACCTGCATAGTCTAGGGTAGTGAAGGACTCTCTGAGGAAGCACACGTGCTCAGTTCCCCTTATAGCCCCATGTTCTAGGACTCTCCGTGGAAGCACACTTGGTCAATTCCCCTTATAGACCAGGACGTAAAATTTATATAATGTCTCTCTGATTAAGCTCACGCGGTCAATCCCCTTATAGTCTAATGCAATAAGTACTCTCTGAGGAAGCTCACTCGGTTAATTCTACATGTATCCCCAAGTTGTCCTAGGATCATTGAGGATTCGCACATGGTCAATCCACCTTATAGCCTAATTTTATCAAAGACTCATTGAGGAAACTCACCCGATCAATTCCCCATATAGTCTACTACACCAGGTTCTCACGACCATATATTGGTCAACGAGCATAGTAGTGTAATATGTCTAATGTAACCCTAAAAAACTAATTGCATAATATTCTACATCATTTCAAGTGTGTCAAAATACAAACTCTCCATCCCACAAAAATAGGCATGGAAAACTAGGAAGGCATCCAAACTAGCTAAGAAAAGACCAAATGGTCGTAAACAGAGCATGCAAGGGAAAAAATCCAAAGCATAGAAATCATCCATATTCATATCCAAATTAAAATTACATAGGAATAAAATCATAGAAGAAAATTAGCATGTGTAAAATGGTAAACACACAATACCCCATTCAAGGTTATTGGTGGAATTTGCACATAATACTAAAAGACATTGAATTGAAATACATAAACCACCTAGATCCAGGTTATGAGATCACTATAATTGAACCTATAAGCTTGAATCTTTTTATAACTCCATTTATCTGTGAAAAAATATAAAAAATTCAACCCACAATAATAAGGAAAAGAAGAAAAATCATGAAATCATGTTCCTGCAGAATAAAGAACTCACCAATGAGACTCCAATGCAACCGATGGTGTTTGATTTGGAGGATGGATGGAGGCTCAGGGGCTCATTGAAGATCTATGGCCATACGGGGTCTCTAGGATGAACTAGACCATGAATTAGGGTGCTCTGTCCATTATATGTGACCTCGGCGTGTTTAATGAAAAAAATAAATTACATGGGGTGTAATTTTTGAGTACACGGTGTGTACTTTCTGTTTCTGTACTCCACATTAGGCAGCCTCTAATTCACACCCACATAGCCTTGTGTGTGGCTACTACATGGCCGGCACATGACCTTATGTGTCAAGAAAGTACACAGTGTGTACACATAAGGTAAACAGTGTGTACTTAAAAAATTTCCAGAGTTTCCACTTTTTTCTCAAAAACGACTAGAAAAGGGAAAACATACATGTAAAGAAGGTTCGAGTTCTTACAAAAATCCCCCAATAAATAAATTTGTCCTCGAATTTACATGGTGTGGCATAGAAGATGAAACCTTGAACAGTTCTGGTCACTATGCTTATACATCATCCTCCCTCTCCCAAGTCTCATCCTGCACACGCCCATGCTGCGACAACACTCATACCAGAGGAACATACCGTCCATGAAGAACAATTATATTGCGATCCAAATTCTGGATAGGAAGTTATTCAAATGATGCATCCACTTCAAACTCAACCTCCTCGGTTAGAAATAGATGATACGGGTATGAGAAGTAACGTCGTTGCTGAGAAATATGCAGGACGTCATGCATAGCACAATACCTCTGAGTTAACTGCGACTGGTAGGAAACCGGCCCAACTCTCCCCAACACCTCGAATGTCCCGTTGTACCTCAGTGAAAGATAAACCTGTCTTTTAGTCCCCTGGTGTCCCAACCTCAGTGTGACATGCAGGAAAACCTGATCCCCAACATCAAACTATAGAGGTCATCTCAACTGATCAACATGATAATTCTATCAAGAATGTACAATAGCAAACCTCTTTCGAATCAACTCTACCATCTCTATGGTCTCATGAACAAGACGAGGTCCTAGAAAAGTAGCATATCATGCCTCGATCCATTATAATGGTGACCGACATGGCCTACCGTACAGTTCAACAAAAGGTTCCATCTAAATAGTTTCATAAAATCTATTTTTTTAGTAAAACTCCACAAGAAATATATGCTTCTCCCAAGAACCTCCAAAATCTAGAATGTATGCTTAGAGAATGACATCAAGAACCTGAATCATACGCTTCGACAGGCCACCTATCAGGGGTGGTATGATGTACTGAAAAGTACCTATGTTCCCAAAGCCTTCTGAAGCCCCTGCCAGACTTGAGAAGTAAAATATGCATCCTTTTCTGAAACAATAATGTGTGGAACTCGATAAAGATGTGCAATCTCACGAATGTACAACCATCCTAGCTCATTAACACTAAAGGTATCCTTGATCAGAAATAAGTTAGAAACCTTTGTGAGTGTATCAATGACAACCCATACTACATCATTCTTACGAGGTGACCTCGACAAATCGGTCACAAAATCTTTCATGATGTCATTCCACTTCTACTCGGGAATGGGTAACAGCTATAGAAGCCATGATGGTTTCTGATGCTCTACCTTCACCTAATGACAAGTGCCACACATCATGAAAAATATATTAACATCCCTCTTCATACCTGGCCACCAATACTGACAATGTATATCATGATACATCTTGTTGACACCAGGATGAACTGCCCAAACAGAGGAATGAAGGCCCCAAATCAGCTCCTCGTGTATATCTACTAGCACCCATACGCATCCCTAGAAACAAAAAATCCCATCCTTGTGTATGGTCCACCCATGAATAGGATCCTCTCCTGACACACTTTCCTATCGGCTTAGGCCCTAAGAATCTGATAGCTGCCTCATTTGTACATGATCAAGAAGGGTAGAGGTAATAACAAAAGAAGAAAGGTCTCCCCTTGTCCATCATGCACCAACAAATGCATCTCAGAGAGAAGAGCCATAAGCTTACACTCACTATTGGCACCAAGAACATCATATATCTATGTCCTCTTGCTCAGTGCATCAGCCATTGCGTTGTCTTTCCCTTGTGTGTAGGCAAGTTCAATGTCAAAATATTAAAGGTACTCAACCCACGTGTGCTGCCTCAAATTAATACCACGCAGAGTGAAGATGTACTTGAGACTTTTGTGGTTGGTGAAAACCAAAAAATGATCTCCCTGGAGATATTGTCTCCAACCTCTTAGGGCATGAACAACAGCTTCCATCTCCAGATCGTGTGTTGGGTAATTCCTTTCATGTGGCCTCAACTACCAAGACCCGTAAGCAATGACTGTATCTCCCTGCATATTCATAACCCCTTGAACGATACCTAATTCATCATAATAAATATTATAGCTCTTGCATGGACCTAGAAAGACTAGTATCAGTGCTGAATTCAACCTTCTTTTCATCTCTTTAATGGTTGACTCACCAGAATCTGACCATAAAACATTTCTCCCATCTTAGTCAGACCTGTCAGCTGTGATTCTAAGCATGAAAAGTCCTGTATTAAATGTCTGTATTATCCGGCCGACCCTAGAAAACTCCTCACATCAGAGATGTTCTTCACCTTCTACTAGGAAACTACAACTCTCACATTCTCTTTTTCTTCTCATACACCTACCTCTGAGATAACATGACCTAAGAAGTGAATCTAATCCTTCCAAAAGTGGCACTTTGAGAGCTTAGAAAATAACTGATGCTCCCTTTGTGTACTAAAAACGATCTCATGATTAGCAGAATGATCATGTCGAGTATGAGAGTACACCAAGATATCGTCCATGAAGACCACCAAAAATGAATCCAAGTATGGATGGAACACTCAGTTCATCAGTTCCATGAAAACTGCAGGTGCGTTTGTGAGTCCAAATAGCATAACCACATACTCGTATAGTCCATACCTGCTCTAGAATGCTGTGAGAGGTATATAAAATGGTCTAATGCACAATTGATGATAACCGGACCTCAAGTCAATCATCGAGAACACCTGGGGCCCTCGAAGCTGATCAAATAAGTAATCGATCCTGGGAAATGGTTATCAGTTCTTGACTGTCAACTGGTTCAATTTCTTATAGTCCACACAAAGCCAGAGGTTTTTGTCTGCCTTCATCACAAATAGGACAGGTGAACCCCAAGGAGAAGTACTGGGCTGGATGAGACCTTTTGAATTTAACTCTTCCAACTACCTATTGAGGTCATGTAACATAGTTGTAGCCATCCTATAAAGATTATTGGACATCGGTGCCCCTTCGGGAACAACGTTAATCACGAAGTATACATCACACTCTTGAGGAAAACCTAAAAAGTCATCAGGAAAGACATATCTAAAACGATCCACCACTGGAGGAATTTCTAACTTTCTAGTCCCCAGGTCATCTAGATATAGACTAGAAATCTAGGCTGTAACTCCTCCCAACCCATGATGCTCTAGACCAGATCTACTCACCTGGACATCCCATTCACCCCTATGAAAAAAATATTCAACCTATGGTGATACAAAACTCACCATGTGGCGATAACAGTTGATGAATACCTATAATGGTACTAGCCAGTCCATCCCAAGAATTAAATTATAGCCTATCATCTCTGTGACATAGAGGTCCCATAAAAAGTGAGATCCACCAACCTGTAGAGGGAACTCTCTTCACTAATGTACACTAGCAGTTATATTCCCCAACGGAGTATCTAGCATCAAGATATCAGAATAAGAAAAGATATCGATCCCAATGCTCTCCATGAAAGAAATAGATATAAAGTTATGGTAAGCCCCTGTATAAAAAATAGTAGAAGTAAAAACTGAGGCTTCTAATATCGTACCTCAAACTATAGAATGTCTGGGATCTTGCTCCTGCTGGGTCTTCTCCAAATCAATAGTATGGCCTATACCGTGACACTATGACCCTGTCGGACCACTCTGCACTGATCCACCCTGAAGTTGCTGAAATCCGGCCATCTGGCTACCACGACCATGACCTCCACCTCAGCCCGACTGCCGAAAGAACACCAGTTACGAAGCTAGGGAGAAACTGATGGAACTTCTCTTGAATGATGAGTCATTAAGAAACCATGTCACTAGCTTCGGGTGAGAAGAACTGAAAAAAGCACTGAAGGTGACCCATATTGTTGCAATATCGGCACTCCACTGGGTCTTTTGGGCAACATAGCCTTGATTGCTGACTTCTTCCACACTATTTGCACACCACCTAGCTACCAGAATATGCATCATGCCTGCTTTGATCTCCTCATGCAGCCATCCTACGGTGCCTCCTACTATCAGTTGTCGGAGTAGTAAATCTGAATGCTGAACCACCCTATCACACAACTCCTAAATCCCTCATATTTAAATTTGTGTTCAGAGCCTGGTTGATGATTTAAGATATTGAATTCAACCTAACGACGTTCACCTATGACCATATATCATACCTCATACCATCCTCAAACTTCCTTGCATGTAATAAATCATCACCTCCTAGAATAGGAATGAAACACTACTTCTCTGTGATGGGAGAGGAATACTCCCTAACAGTAAGAGTACCTTGATCTAGACTCATGAACTCTCAGGTTCTATCAGCCCTTAAGGTCTCTAGATAAAATTAACCATAGAAGATTCATCAAAACTCATACCAAGACATATTCTGCTGGTGGCCTGCCAATGATATCACATCCCACCACCTCTTGGCAGATTATTTGAGCTTGTAGGAAGAAGTATTCACCCATTTTTCTAGAGGTATATCCAAATGCTCAAAAATTATCAGTGTGTCCTCTAGCCATGACTCTACAGCCTGGGTTTCATCATCCCCTTAGAAGGTGGGAGGGTGCTGGTGCTGAAAGGCCCATGTCAAATCAACCATCGACGGGGCAGGAGGAACCACCCCCTAAAAGGTATTCATCATCCTCAGAAAGCCATCCTAGAACTATGCATAAACACTTATGTTCGGTACAATGACTGGTTCCTAGGCTGGCATAACGGGATGATCTCTAGGTAGCCCCTGATCGACCATGTCTGATGTCTGATCACCATCTGGAAACTGGAACTCAATTGGAAGACGTCTCGATGTCATGACTCTGCATGGTCAAGCACAAACCATAGATCAATATTATCAAGGACTGAAAACAAGTAGTGCAATAAGGGAACATGATAAAGAAATCATTCATGTTTTACCAACATGACCACTCGGCATGTACATTTTTTACACAGTGTTCCCTGAAGTCATTTACAAGGGAATGTAATCCTGTCTTAACTGGTTATGTAACACCCCAAACACATGGCGTGTTGTCTTAACGCATGGGGTATACTTGAATATTATTTACCTGTCTGTGTCCTTCTACACGGTTAAGCCACACGGCTCTCCTAAGGCAAGACAACATGGCATGTACAATTCCTACACGACCTGCACTAGACATGATTAACCTGGCCCATGTTGTCATTGGAACATCCTTAAACACAACCTAACACATGGGTCAAACTATATGGTGTGTATCAGACGGACATGGCATGCATGAGAAGGGATAAAATAGACTCGTGCTATTTGTGACACGACCGAGTACTTGGGTCAGACTACACAGCTTGTTCAACATAGACACAACATGTATAGCTTAATGTCTTATCCATCTGTGTTCTTGGTTATACGGGCAGACACCAGGTCCAAACCACTCAATTTGTTTTTCTGGTAAATGGTGTGTTCCCACCAGTCATTACCCATTCCGTGTCTTTGCCAACGTGACCCATGACATGATAAAAGGTTACACAGCGTGTACAAAATTTACACGAAGTATACTTATCAAAAACAGTTTCTCCGCGAACAGAAGAACACACATCATGTACTTAACATTACACGGCGTGTATTTTGGGTTTTTCTATACAGTAAGCCTCAAAAACTACTCTGGAAACTACATAACATTGAAACGAGCATTGGACGTTCCAAATTCCGATCCGTGAGGTCCCGCACTCCCTGTGAATCAATGTTTGGCTACTTAAAAATTATAAAATGGAAAAAAAGGCAATGATCCACCAAATTCCGGTCCATGAGGGCCCATAACACCTCAAGAACCGGAGTTTTTCATTCGTTCAAGTAAACCTCTACTCAAAAAATACCCTATCAAAAAACAAGTATTTCAATCACAGAAACTATCACAAAAGCATTCATATTTTACACATCACCTATCATAACTACCTGAAATCACTAATGCATCCAAGATGGAATGGAAAAAATGCATGATTTGTTATTCTAGCAAGTGTGTATATGATTCATGAGATGGAATACCCTCATCTCATTGGTTTTCTATAGAAATAGAAAATCAATAATATAAAAAAATTAACACAAGTCATATGAATCAATCAAGGAGAAATCAAATGAACTGTAATAATTTTCCAAACCAGAAAAAATTGAAATTAACGAGGTAGATTAGCTTTTCCCTGTACACGGGTTAACTACTCCTAGGCAAAACATATTACTAAGAATCTATTCTATCTTATCCCTAGCTAAGGCTCCAAATAGTATGTCAAGAGAAAATAAATACTTTGATACCACTTTGTAACATTCTGGTTCTAGAATCCACCCAAACGTGCCCCGTACCCAGTTGTTCACTAGGCCTCAAGGGAATTTCCCCGAACACCAGAGGCTGCTAACTAGGAGTGATGGGCTTGGTTGTGATAGTGGGGAATATATGCCCTCATTGGCAGAGTACACATTGGAAGTAAACAATATATACAGTAACAGAAGTAGTAAATATCCGACATTAGTAAACAACAGAAGACTGGAATAACAGACAACTAGAGCACATATATATATGAAATGTTGCATGATGCAATTTCTAGGAAGCATCCTAACAAGTCACAATTTTTGAAATAAAAACAGTTCTAAAGAAAGTAATAAATAATGGTAAACATCTCCTTATAATCACAAGCCATAGATTGGTCCCATACTCACTAACTCCACAGAAAGTCATGTACCTGATGTTGAGGGGCACATTCTCTTATCTATACCTGTAACAATATAATCTGTTTGGGCCCAAAAGCATTACCCAAACAGGGTGTGAGACAAAATCCCACTAGGAAACCACCTGATGATTTGTTCCCTACAGTCAGTGAGTATATGGTAGGTAAATGTATAGAAAGCAGTAAACAATAAAGTACCAAATATTAATCAATCCATAGTTTCAAATCAAGAAATAGTGAAACCTCAAACACGCAACCCTCTGGGATGTACTCACAACCACCACCTCTGGTCATAACAAATAAGTATAAAACCCCATCTGGACAGTTCACTCATCCTACCTGATGAATTACATCTCTCAGACAGGGGTCATCAGGGATTTCCAATTCAAGGAGCGTCTACTCTGATCATTGATCTACACTTTGGGACTTCACTGAAAATCCCCAAAATAGCTTGAGTTTGGGGCCTTATGTTTCTTGGTGGATAAGAAAATTATATCGTATATGAACTTTGTCTTTTTTTTATTCTTGGAAATCTAGATCATGCTTTGTGGTTTTCCATTGTGGAATTTTGAGAGACCTTCGAGGGTCTCGGGGTCCCTACAGGGTATTGTTATACTCACCCATGCATGGGCTTCACCAGCACCTTGTTCAATCATGTGCAGATGAAGGGAGACCGTGACTAAGACTTAGGGAGCTAGGACATGACGGTGGACGATAGTGATGATTGATGTAGAGAGCTGTGGAGACGAGCTTTACCCACCATTCATATAGTATTCCCAATGAATGACCTCAAGCGATTTTTTTGGTTTTTAGTTGTAGTTGTATCCTTTTAGTTGGGCTTTTATTCTATCCCCTTACATTCAGTACATACATTTACTATAGTAGTGTTTCTTCATGGATGTAACACCCCATGATTTCATAATATGTTATCTCTTCAAAGTCATTCAATAATTTTCGCTACATGAAATAATGAGTTCAAGCTCAACACATCTAACCAAACAAGAAATTCAAAAATAAGTTATGAATATTATTTACTTCATTATGAATTTTATATATATCCTATATAATTTTAACTTTCATATACTATTTATGATACATAATTTAAGGACACATTCAATTTTTCAAATAGAAGAAGTATTTTTTCCGAAATGTAATTTTACTACCTATTTAATGGGGAATCAATTTTTAAACAATTATTTGACACTTTTATATATTCAATTTAATTAAATTATATTCTTCTTTATAGTAGAGACATAAAAATTTAGTTTGGATAAATTTTTGGTACTTTTTTGATAACTTTAATATTTTGGTGAATAATGAAAAATACTAAATTTTAATTGAAAAAAACTTTTTTAATCATAATAATTTATAGCATTAAATTATTAATTTCAATGGTTTATAAGTATAATTACATTATTTTATTATCATTTAATACAATTTAGGTCATTACAAGTAATTTTACCTTTAAATTTGACATAAACACATGTAAATATTTGGTTGGTTTTTACTTTTTAAAAACCTGCTTTTTGTTTTTGACAACAGAAATTAATTTTAAATTAATTAAAGAAAATTATATGTATTTAATTTGGTAATATAAAATTCATTTTTGATTTCATAATATAAAAATTATATTAGTATAAATTTTTGGAATTTTTTTGAAAACATTCTGTTTTTTATGAATTGTGAAAACACTACATTATTATTTAAAACTGACATTTTATTTAAATAAATAAATAAATATTTTAATTTAATTTATTTTAAGTCAAAATAGATATATAATACCTATATAAGTTCAATTTAGTTAATTAGATTCTTTTTATAATAAAATTAGATGTATAAATATTTATTAAACTTTTTACCGTCATTTACACACATTTTTAGAGCATATGATAATTTTCATAAAACATTATTTTAGCAATTCTTTGAGTTAAATTTCAAAAATCCATGAAACAAGGTTGAAATCATTTTATAAAATGTGGTTAATAAGATGAAAATAATTTTTTTGAATAGTAAGTTTTGACGTTTATTTACCACGGTTAAAAGTAAATAGGGTAATTAAGGGTAATAATGATGATATAATTATCCTTACACAATTCCTAATTCTATTTGATAAATTTAATTAGACCCAAAAAAATTATTAATAAAATATTATCCCCTTTGGTTCACATGGATTAGATTAGGATATTTTTTAAAATTTTATTTAAAAAATCGTTAAAAGTTTTAAATTCAAAGTTTAATAATCAAACCATTTTTAATATATGGATGTACAAAAGTTAAATTAGACAATAAATAATCATTATTAATCTAAAAATATTTCCTACATAATGGAATTTTATTTTTAAATTTTATATATTAAATAAATAAATTTATATATGACACAATGATAATGAATTAATTTCATTATTAATGAATGATTAAAATAATTGGTATTAAAAATATCCAAATAAATGAAATTTGAGACTTTTGATGAATTCCATTTATTTTATTTGTTAATATGACATGTTATAGTTTATTAATTAATATTTTTTCCTTTTAATAATGCTATTATTATTTTAAAAAAAAATCAAATACTAAATAGTAAAAAAATTGACATTAATGAGTTTTTAAATCAAATACTATTTTATTTGCTGATATAATATTCCTAAATATATATGGTTCGGAAAATGGTATTAAAAATATTATATAATTCATTAATGAACCACTTGAGGTTCTCAGGAATTTTTAGAGTAATTTTATTAACCATATAGTGTAAGAATAAAAGAAGACATGGTAAAATTTAAACTGTTTAACAAATAGTTAAATTTAAATGATAAGGTTAATATGGTGACCTAAACATATTTAAAACCTATTGGTTTGGTGGATTGAGACCTATAACCAACTTATCTTCAAAATAAATCAATATGGATCCATTAGAAACTGAAATCAATTTTATAAGAAAATAATATTTCAAGATTTTCCTAAGGTGCCCCTCACCCCTCTTTTAAAAGGGAACATTCCCTTATCTCAAAATCACACCACCAAAGCCATTTGGATCGTCCATACACAGACCAAATATCCTCCAAAATTCACTCACAATAACCTAGAGTCCTTAATATTATGATAAATCCAACCTAAAGATCCCTTTTCATCAACTTCAATGGAAACACCCGAAGAAGAGGTAATAATTTCTCCACCCTCTTTCATGTTCATTTCTTCTTCCACTTCTTCTTCCATTGTTATTTACATACCAAATTACTAACCCCTATACCTACAGTATAATTTGATATTGTTATTGATATGGTACAACCCTATTCATTATTCTATCCATCCTATGAATGAAAAAGTCACCATATGTGCGTATGTACAGATTACTTTCTCCTCGTCGTTGTGTAGTTTGTTATTCAGACACTTAATTATTTTTTTGGGTATAATAATTATTATAATTGATTTAAATAAGAAATATAACATGTTAATTATTATTTATATATGATATATCATCCAATTACACACTTTTCCCTCTTCAATATAATCATATTGTCGCTCGTGCGTACGTACATATTACCTTCTCCATGACCGTGATGAGATTCATTCCCCATCGTAATCATTGACGAATAATTTTCATTTTATGATTAATAATAATGTTTAAGAACATAATATAATTCTTAATATGAATCAAATACATCCAATCCATAAAAAACATGGCTTATATAACAATGTATATAAATGAAAATGCATCAGTTAACACCCAAAATGATGATACTACTAAAATATTTTTAACAATGAAATATTAGAGGATCATATATGATATCATATTTATGTATATAGTTCTTGTATAATTTAATAAAAATTATTTAACTATTATACAGTAGGATAACATGCCCTCAGACAAGGAAAATTAAAATTTATGGTTCAATTCAACAATATCTTTACTTATTCGAGCTTGCTAATAAGTAAGTATCTACTGGGTCCTCTTTATCATACACATTAATGTTTTCTTAAAAATTTAATTCAAATAATGATTACTATTTACTATAATATGGGATAAAGTCATTTATACCCTTATTTTAACATATATGTTTTGAATGAAATGTTTTCTTCATTTTCAATACAAGGTAATTTATTACCATTTTGACAAAATTTAGGTAAGAATTTTTTTTAACTTATAAGGTGGGTGCTGCTATTTTCTTCCATTATAACATCATTGAAGCTTCCCATAGAATATTATGAGAATATATTTAAAATAAATGTTTTTTTATAATTATGTATCCTTTAAATGATTTCAAAATGGAAAGAGGTATTTCATTCAAATAGTTTTCATTTCTTATATGTCAACAACCATTGATGGATTTTCACCTTTTTTGAAATTTATTTGTTATGAAAGAAATATTCCATAATGTATTGAAGGTTTTGTTATATGATTGAATATGGATGTGATATTTTTTACCATTAATGTCTTACGCATAAAGTATTTACATTTCCTATGTTAGTATTAATTCGAATTTTTATGTTATGATTATACCTTTTAATATGATGAATACATTGGACATAGTATTAATAAGAATGTTTATGTTATGTTTAAACCTTTTGGAATAAGATATTTATTGGTTTAGAAAAATTATATTGGTTGTTATTGACTACTTTGAAACTGATTAATGATTTTAATATTCCATTATTGATGGAGTTTACAGCATTTTGGGATATAAGGAGTATATACAGTATTAAATAAGGAATAAGGGAGCTTGAATGTAATCATTATGGTTTTATGGTAATTCAGGGTGTTACCGTGTTTTTAAAGAATACAAGATGAAGGTATTCAAATTTTATTACATGGAAAAAAATGATCTTCATTGTGTTTAACTTCATTATAAATTCAGGACTGTAAGTTTGGACAGAAGTATTTTGGATAAGTCTAAGTGTTAGAATGGATTGAGATAAACATTGGATTCTATTGTTTAAGGTTAATGAAAATTCTTAATATTATTTTTTTGGACTTTTATAAAAAATACATCCTGATGGTCGGGTTTCAACCCATCTCTCCTGGAAAGGACAAGAGTGTTGAGCCGGAAACCCAGGGGCAATAAGGGTGCATCACCCATCACTATACTATTTGATTCCCTAGTTTGTATAATGTAGTTTTTCTTAAATATTTCGACTAATTAATTATCAATTAATTATTTTTCAAACCCTATACGATTAGGATAAATAGAATAATTTTGAATTATATTAACTTTTGCAGTGAAAGATGAGTTTTTGGAAGGAATTAGTTGAAGGATGAGCCTCTAATTGTCATGTATTCATTTTCCTCTTATTCTATGAATAAATTAATTCTTAATCATTAGTAAAGGGATCTTAAAACAAAAAATGTGTTATCCTAATAACTTTTGTTTCTTTTAACCGATGATATTTTAAATCCTCATATATTGATGACTTAGAGAACCTCAATTTTACACTTGTTTGTCATTGATAAACTCAATAACTCCCTATAAATATTTAGGTTATTCCTCCAATTATGTGTCTCCAATTTCCTCTGATGTTTTGGTGGTGACATTTTTATTTCCCCTTCCAACTTGTTAAGACTAAATTTTATTAAAGCAATTTCCGATTTAGATTTCCCATCAATTTATTTTTCTATTTTCAACAATATATTTTCTATGAATAATTTTATATTGTGAGGAATCATATTATTGAAGGATGGGGGAATGTAACTCCCCATGATTTCATATTATTTGTTTCTTCAAAGTAATTCTGTACCTTGCACTATTTGAAACAATGAGTTTGAGCGCACCATGACATTCCAAAATAGCAGTTCAAAAAGATGTTATGAATAGTATTAAATGAATTTATTATTTTTTATACATTATATATAAATTTAACATTCATATATTGTGTTTCATTGACATAATATAAAGTCAAATTCAAATTTTCAGATAAAAGTTATATTATTCAAAAAATGAAATTTTATAGACTATTTAATGGAGAATCCATTTAAAAACAAATATTTAACACTATTATATATTCAAATTAATGAAATGAAATTCTTCTTTAGAATATGGGTATAAAAATTTAGTTTGGATAATTGTTTGGTACTTTTGTGATAATATTCATATTTTCATGCATAATGAAAAACACTAAATTTTAATTGAAATTTTTTTATTTGATATAATTTATAGTGAAAAATTATTCATGTGAATGGTTTGTAAGTATAATTCGATTATATTCTTATCATTTAATATAATTTAGGTCATTATATGTAATTTCACATTTAAATTTTACATAAACACATGTCAATCTTTTGATAGTTTTTACTTTTTAAAACCCCGATTTTTGGTTTTGATGAAGGGAATTAATTCTAAATTAATTAATGAAAATTATATGTTTTTAATTTTCTAAAATAGAATTCAATTTTGATTTTGGAATATCAAAATTATCTTGTGGTTAATTTTTTGTATTTTTCAGAAAACATTCAATTTTTGATGAATAGTGAAAAATACTGCGTTATTATTTAAAATTGAATTTTTATTTAAATAATTATTTATTTCATTTTAAATTAATTTATGTAAAAATAGATAAAAAATTCCTATATAAGTTCAATTTAATTCATTGTATTAATTTTATAAAAACATTAGACGTGTATATTATTATTGAATTTTTAACCATATCTTACCCACCTTCTAGAAGCATTTTCAAATTTGCATGAAACATAATTTTACCAATTCTATGAGATGAATTTAAAAAAACTGAGATACATAGTTGAATTTTATATATAAAATATGGATCAACAAAATGGAAATATTTTTTTGTTGAATAGTAAATTCTGACTTTTATTTACCATGGTTAAAGGTAAATAGGGTAAATAGGAAAAAATGATATTAAAATTATCCTAACACATGGCCTAATTCTATTTGATAATTATAATTTGACAAAAAACACCAAAAGGAATAAAATATGTTCCCATTTGGTCATCATGGATTAGATTAGGACATTAATTATAATTTTATTTAAAGAATGGTTAAAAAAGATTAATTAAATGTTTAATAACTAAACTATTTTTCATATAGGGTTATACACTAGATAAATTAGACTATAAATATTCATTATAAACCTCAAATTATGACCAATATAATGGTATTTTATTAATTATTTTTATCCATTAAATAATTAAATTTATTTATAACACAATGACTATGCAGTAATTACCTTGTTAATGAAAGATTAATATAATTGATATTATAAATATCAAAATAAATGTAATTTGAGAATTTTGATGAGTAACACTAATTTTATTGGTTAATATGAAATGTTAAGGTGGATTAAATAATTATTATTCTAATTATTCATGTTTTTATTATTTTCACAAATACCTAATACCAAATAGTGTCAAAATTTTCATAAATGCGTTTTTAAAAAAATACTAAATTATTGGTTTATATAATGTTCCTGAAAATATAAGGATCGAAAAATGGGATTAATTAATTTTATATATGTTATTAATGAAAAAATTGAGATTATATTGGATGTTTTCAGTATGTTTATTAACTATATATTGCATGAATACAAGAAGACACGATAAAAGATAAACTATATAACTAATAGTTAAATATTAATGATAAGGTTAATATGGTGACCAAAAGTTTTCTAAAAACTATTGGTTCATAGGAATTCTACTGATAACCACCTTATCTTCAATGTAAATAAATTTTTATCCCTTAGAAATTGAGTCTTATTTTATAATAATATAATATTTCAAGCTTTTCTTGAGGTGCCCCTCACTCCTCTTATAAAAGGGCTCTTCCCCTCCTCTCAAAATCACACCTCCAAAGCCATTTGGATCGGCCAAACCCTAACAAAATATCCTTGAGACATTTTCACATCAACCTAATGTCCTTATTTTGATCATAAAGATATCCTATGGAGCCCTTTTGATCTACTCAATAGGAAACACCTGAAGAAGAGGTAATAATTTCACCAACCTCTTTCACGTTCTTTTCTTCTTCCACTTCCTATTTATTTGTTGTTTCCAAACCAAAATAATAACTCCTGTACCTCCACAAAATTTTATTTTATTATAAATATTGTACATCCATATTCATTATTCGATCAATACTAAGAATTTCGATGTCACCAAATGTGCATATGTATGGCTTACCGTGTCCATGTTGTGGTTGTGTTTGTTATTTGAACACTTTATTATTTAGATGGGTATAATAATGATTATAATTTCTGTAAATAATAAATATAACATTTTAGTGATTCTTTATATATTATATACCATACAATTACCTATGATTTAACCAACAATATAATGATATTGTTGCTCATGCGTATATATGGATTACCGTGTCAACAATCACAATTAGATTCATTCCCCATCATAATAATTCAAGAATAATTTTAATTTTATGTTTAAAAATAATTTTTAAGAACATAATATAATTCTGTATATGAATCATATACATCCTTTCCTTAAAGAACATGTCTTGCGTAACCAACTGTATATTGGAAAACGAATCAGTTAACACAAAAAATGATTATACTACTAAAATATTATTAACAATGAAATATTATAAGATCATATATGATATCATATTTATTTATATATTTCATGTATAATTTTATTACAATTATTTAACTATTATAAATTTGTTTAACATACCCTAAACAAAGGAAAATTACAAGGTAATGGTTAATTCTTCAATCTCTTTGGTTATCCAAGGTTGTTAATTCATAAGTATCTATAGGGTCTTCTTTATCATCCACACTTGTGTTTTCTTAAAAATGAAATTCAAAACATTTTTACAATTTACTAGAATATTGGTTAAAGTCATATATACCATTATTTTAAAATCTATGTTTTGAAAGATTTTATTTTGTCTTTTTCAAAACAAGGTAATTTATGACCAATTCTACAAAATTATTATAAGAATTTTTTTAACTTATACGGTATGTGTGACTATTTTCCACCGTTATAACATCGTCGAAGATTCCCATACAAGTTTATATAACTATTTTCAAATTAAATTTTGTCTTTTATAGTTAGGCTACTTTCTAATGCATTTAAAATAAAACTTGGTACTTCTCCCAAATAGTTTTCATTTCATCTATGTCAACATCATTTGATGGATTTTAAACTTGATTGAAATTGATTTATTATGATACAAATCATCCATATTGTATTGATGGTTTTTTGAAATGTTAGAATGTGGATGAATTATTTTTTTACCATTCATGGTATATGGATAATGTTTTGCAATTTCATATACTAGTTTGAATAAGAATGTTTATGTAATGTTTAAACCTTTTCATATGAGGAATGCATTGGACATAATAAGTTACAGGTGGATCCCACTATAGCTCCTCAATGCATTGGTAGGTCTCATGAGACAAACTAGTGACTTGGCAGAAGGCCTGGACAAAATCTTTTTTGTAGACTTGGCAAGTGGCCTTGAATACATAGTAATGAAGTTTTGCATTATGAATTCCATTATTATTGAATTGGTTGTTGATAGTACATGTGATTATATGACTTGTAGAATATCATTGTAAATAAGTAATTAGTATTATTTGATTTATCAATTCCATATTATGATGATGTTTATGTTTAAAAGGATTGAGTTTTAGTCTTATACATTACCTTAAATATTTATTATTATTTATGATTGTTTCCGCTATATTGTTATCGTTACTGGGAATCTGAGCTCACCCCCATCTATGTTTTATTTTCTACATGATGTGTAAGTATTATATTATGACTGACCTACCATGATAGTATAAGAGATAGGAATGTCATCAAATGAGACAATGTTGTTGTTTTTTTCATTTTATAATGTAATGTAAAACATATTAATGTATGTAGTACTTCCAAGGAAACTAAACTGATAGGTATTTCGGGATTTGATCCCACGTGATCATGCCAATGTTATGTAACAATGCACCTACTCTGGGTAAATGGGGTTGGTGTGTCAAAATTGGTATTAGAGGAATTTTAGTACTAGCCGTGGAAACTAGATTTAGATAAACTCAGATTAGAGCACATTACCCAATGATAATCATTGAGGATTAGTATTGAAGAACTTCCATGATTTTTGGTAATAAAGAAATTTTTTGTATTTTCCATGAAATACATCCCTGTCTGGATACGGGTAGGTAGAGGCGGCTCTGACAGAAATGTACCTAAGAGTGAAAACTCTAACAAGGAGTTTTGGGCATGACCTGGGGTATCTTGGTACACAACAATGTGCCTTGTTACATTCTTGGTTACGACACTCTCTGGGGATATGCTTAGGATAATTCACATTTTCATTACAAGAATTTATGAAGTATTTAAGAGTAAATGCATCCAAAAAGAAAACCTTTTATGATTATAGATTATATGCATATTCATTTCAACTTATGTTAGGTATTTTACAAGTTTGTAATTATGAATTGTGATTCATAAACTGACCTAGTGTATTCCATTGATTAGAATGGGTTCCTAGTATAGGGAATGAGAACTCCAGCAATATTAATGAACCAAATATTAAGAAGGATCATACCATTCATGGTATTAATCCATCATTTAGAGGGGGAATTGTCTCCCACATATTTTCATAATATGAGGAAATATTTTAATTTTTTAACAATATTTGAAAAGAATTATCTGAGTGTTGTGGGATTTGAAGTGAAGCAAGAAAAGAAAAGGATGGAAAAGAGAAATATGGATAATATAATGTGGGGAAAGAAAGATATTCCCATATATGATAACTATAGAAGGAATCACTTTGGTAAATGTTTGAAAGGAATGGATTTTTGTTGTAAGTGTGGAGAAATATGGAATCATGTACGTGATTTAAAGGTTTAAAAAATGTCTCAAATGTACAATACTTCATATAAAAGGTGATGGGACACTATGTGAATCAATTTCCAAATCATCATAGGATACCCCAAATTATGATATTGGATAATAATCAAGTTATAATACTACTGAAGTTTGAGAGGAGTGACTAGAGTTCTTATGATGTTATTAATGTATTGTTCCATTTGAGTATTGTATTAATGATGTAGATATTATAATTACTACAGAGTATATAAGGATTGTACGTCAGAACTATTTCATTAAGGACATGAGATTGTGTGGAACCCTATAAAGTGACTCAATAGCAGGTTATTTTTTTGGAAAATATATGGTTGAGATAACAATAAACCTTAATATGATTCTGATACTGAGGTAGTGATTTTCGAATATGATTTGATTGATTTTAATAAATTATATTTGATATTATTAACTACCTTGAAACTGATTAATGTTTCATATATTCCATCATTGTTAGAGTTTATAACATTTTTGGATATAAGGAGTATATCTAGTATTCAATAACGAATAAAGGATAATTAATGTAATCAATGTGATTTTATGGTAATTCATGGTGTTATCGTGTTTTAAAAGAATACACGATGAAGTATTCACATGTTATTATGTGGAAAAAAGGATCTTCATTAGGGTACCTTCCTTAAAATTTTTGGACTATGTGTTTGAAAAAAAGTACATTGTATAAATATAAGTGTTAGAATGTATTATGATAAAACTTAGATACTATTGTTTAAAGTTAAAAAACTTATTAATTTTTTTTTTAATTTAATAAAGAAAAACCCGGAGGTGGGGCGAAAACCTATCACGTCCGGTAAGGCCGCGAGACATGAACCTGCAACCGAAGGGCGACTAGGGTGCTTCACCAACTAGTGGTCTACTTGATCTCCTAGTTTGTATAATTTTTTTTATAATTGTTTCACAAATGAATTAAAAATAAATTATATTTATAACTCTATATGATTAGGAAAAAATGATTATATATGAATTCTATTATCTATTTGAGTGAAAGATGGGTTTGTGGTATGAATTAGTAAAAGTATTAAACTCTACTTTTCAAGTATATTTTTCCTACTATTATATTAATAAATTAATTATTAAACATTAGGGAAGGTATCTTAAAATAAAAAATTTGTTATACTAATATCTTATGTTTTTTTGAACCGATGCTATTTTAAATCATCATAGATTAATGGATTTGATACCCTAAATTGTACACTTGTTTGTGATTGATGACCTCAATCACTCCCATTAAATATTTACATATATCTTCCTATTTTGTGTCTCTAATCTCCACCAATGTTCTCCTAATCATGATCATAATTTTTTGGTGACTTTTTCATTTCCCTTTCCCTCTTATTAAGACAAAATTTTATTAAACCAATTTTCGATGTGGGTTTTCCACAAAGTTATGTTTATATTTTTAACATTTTATTTTTGAAGAAATTTTTTGAATTGTGTGGACTAAATTTATTGAAGGATGAGATAATGATACACCCCATTATTTCATAGTATGTTATCTCTTCAATTTAATTCAATAACATGCGGTACACGCAACAACGAGTTCGAGCGCACCAAGAGTTACAAAACTAGCCATTAAAAAGTGATTATGAATATTATTGACTGAATATTGAATATTATATATATCCTATGTAATTCTAACATTCATATATTGTGTTTCTTAGACATAATATAAGGATAAATTCAATTTTTTAGATAAAAGAAGTATTAAAAAATTGAAATTTTACTGCGTATTTAATGGAGAATTATTTTTAAAGAATATTATTTGAAAATTTTATATATTATATTTAAAGAAACTAAATAATTTTTTGTAATCAGGACATTAAAATTTATTTTGGATAAATTTTTGGTGTTTTTCTGATAGCATTCATATTACGATGAATAGTGACAAATACTAAATTTTAATTGAAAACAACTTTTTTAATCGAAATAATTTATATTGTGAAATTATGAATTTTAATGGTTTGGAATTATAATTTGGTTATATTTTTCTCATTTAATACAATTTATTTCATTATATGTAATTTTACAATTATATTTGACATAAACACTGGTCAATCTTTTGATAGTTTTTACTTTTTAATAACATGTTTTTTGTTTTTGACAACAGAAATTAATTTTAAATTAATTAATGAAACTTATATGATTTGAATTTGGTAAAATAGAATTAATTTTTTAATTCAAAATATCAGAATTATCATAGGGTGAGTTTTTGGTATATCTATGAAAACATTCAATTTTTGATTAATATTAAAAAACGTTGCGTTATTTTTTAAAAACAAATTTTTATTTAAATAATTATTTATTTTATATATATTTATTTTATGTCAACATAGATTTATAATACCAATTAAAATTCAACATAATTAATTGGATTCATTTTATAATAAAATTATATGTATAAATGTTTATTTAACTTTTTACCAATGTTTACCCACCTTCTAGGAGAATTTGCAAATATTCATAAAACATACTTTTAACACATCTATGAGTTGAATTTCAAAAATCTGAGTGACATAGTTGACATCTGTATGTAAAATTTGGTTCAATAAGATAACAATATTTTTTTTATGAATAGTATCTTTTGACTTTTATTTACTATGGTTAAAAGTAAATAGGATTATTAAGGGTAAATATGATATTATAATTATACTAAAACAAGTTATATTATTATTGGATAAGTATAATTCAACCAAAAACAACCATAGGAATAAAATATGATCCCATTTGTTCCACTTGGATTATATTAGGAAATTTATTATTATTCTATTTAAAAAAGTGTTCAAATTGTCAAATTCAATGTTTAATAACTAAACCATTTTTAATATTGGATTATACATAAGGTAAATTTGATTATAATTATTCATTAGAAAGATGTATTTATTTATTATATACTGGTATTTTATTTATAATTTTTACACATTAAATAATTAAATATATTTATGAAAAAATGATGATGCATTAATTACCTTATTAATAAAGGATTACAATAATTAGTAATATAAATATCCAAATAAATTTAATTTGACACGTTTACGATTTCCACAAATTTTATAGGTGAATAGAACATGTTATCATTGATTAATTAATTTTTTTCTAAGTAATTAGGCTGTTATGATTTTCACAAAAATAAAATACTAAATAGTGTCAAAATTGACATAAATGAGTTTTAAAAGAATACTACTTTATTGGTTGATATAATATTTATAAAAACCTAAGGATCCACAAAAGGGCTTAAATAATATAATATATGACATTAATGAACCACTTGAGGTTCTATTGGATGTTTAGAGTTAGTTTATTAGCCTTATAGTGTATGAAAACACGAAGACACGGTAAAAGTGAAACTATTTAAATAATAGTTAAATCTAAAAGATGAGTTTATTATGGTGAACTAAACATGTCTAAAACCTATTGGATGGGATTATTTCGACCCATACCCACCATATCGTATAAATAAATCTATTTTAATCAATAATAATCCCAAAATGATTTTATAATAAAATAATATTTCATGCTTTTCCTATGGTGCCCCTCACCCGCTTATAAAAGGGAACTTCCCCTTCTCTTAAAATCACACCTCCAATGCCATTTGGATTGGCCAAACCAGGCCCAAATATCCCCCCAAATTCCCTAAAATCAACTAATATTCCATATATTTATTATAATTCCATCCCGAGGAGCCCTTTTGATCAACACAAAAAGAAACACCAAAAGTAGATGTAGTAATTTCACCACCCTCATTCAAGTTCCTTTCTTCTATCACTTCCTATTTCATTGTTGTTTCCATAACAAAATAATAACTCCCATACATATTTCATACTGTGATGTTATTATAAATTTGGTATTTCCATATTTGTTATTCTATCCATCCTATAAATGACCTAGTCACCATACGTGCGTACGTACAACTTACTGTCTCCACGTCATGGTGTAGTTAGTTATTCATACACTTAATTATTTAGATTTGTATAATAATTATTACAATTTTTGTAAATAATGAATAAAAAATGTTAATAATTCTTTTTATATGATATACCATCCAATTACATACGATTTCACCATCAATATAACGATATTTTTTCTTGTGCGTACGTACGGATTACCGTCTCCATGAACGTGATGAGATTCATTCCCCATCATGATCATTCAAGAATAATTTTCTATTTATGATTAAAAATAATGTATAAAAACATAATATAATTCTGTATATGAATCAAATACATCTTAACCAAAACAAACATGGCTTACGTAACCCAACATATAAAAGAAAAGAATTATTTAACACCCAAAATGATGATACGATTGAAATATTATTAACAATGATATATTTAAGGATCATATATGATCTCATATTTATTCATATTGTTATTTAATAATTTAATAAATATTATTTAACTATTATACATGAGGTTGACATACCCTCGTCAAAGGAAAATTACAAGGTATGGGTTAATTCTACAATCACTTTACTTATCCGAGTTTGTTAATACATAAGTATCTACTGGGACCTCTTTATTATCCACATTCGTTATTTCGTAAAAATGTAATTCAAATTTTTTTTTATTTACTAGACTATGGGTAAAATTCATATATACCCTTATTTTACTACATATGTTTTGGGAGTAATATTTCTGTTGTTTTCCAAACAAGGTACATTATGACCTTTTAGTCAAAATTATGGTAAGAATGTTTTTTAAACTAATACTTCGTGTGCAGCTATTTTCCACCGTTATAACATCGTCGAAGCTTCCCATACAATGTTATAAGAATAATTTAAGAATAAATGTTTTCTTTTATAAATAAGTGACATTTAAAAGGATTCAAAATATAAAGAGGTATTTCTTTCATATAGTTTTCATTTCATCTATATCAACATCCATTGATGGATTTTAAACATTTCGGAATATGATTTAATATGATTCAAATCATCCATATTGTTTTGAAGGTTTTGTGATATGTTTGACAATGGATGTATTATTTTTGAACCATTTATAGTTTATGTATAATGTGTTGACATTTTCAATGCTAGTTTTAATATGAATTATTTTCTTATGTTTAAACCTTTTCATATGAGGAATCCATTGGACATTGTAAGTGATGGTTGGTGCCTGCTATAGATCCTTGATGCATCGATCTATCTCATGAGACAAACTAGTGTCTTGGTACAAGGCCTTGATATAATCTTATTTGTAGTCTTGGCATGAGGCATTGAATATGTGGGTATGAAGTCTAACATTATGCATTCCATCAGTATGAAATAGGTTATTGATATTAAATATTATTATTTGACTAGTTGAATACCCATGTGAATATGTAAATTTAATTATCTAATTTCTCATTACCATATTATGGTGATGTTTAAGTTTAACAGGATTCTGTTTTATTATTATACATTTCTGTAAATATTTTCTTTATTTATGAATTTTTCCACTATATTGTTAACCTTACTGAGCATTTCAGCTCACCCCTTTCTATGTTGTGTTTTTCCTAGGATGTGAATATGTATACGATGACTAAGTTGTAGGGATTGTATAAGGGATATGAATCTGGTCAAATGAGATAATTTTACTGGTGTTTTTTATTTTATAATGTAATGTAAAACTTATAAATGTATCTAGTAATTTTAAGAATACTAAACTAATTGGTCATTCATGATATGATCCCTTATGATCATGGAAATGTTATGTAATAAAACATCGACTATGGGTAACTAGGTTTGTTGTGTTATAGTTAGTATCAGAGGAAGTTTAGTACAATCCTTGGAAACAAGATATAGGTAAAATATGATTACAACACATTACAGTAAGATTTACCATGATTATTATTGTGGAATAACATCAGAGAATTTTTGTAATGTAGAGATTTTGTGTATTATCCAGACAATAAATCCTTTTCTAGATACAGTTAGGTAGAGGTACCTCTGGCACAGATGTACCTAGAAGTGAAAACTCTGACAAGGAGTTCTGGGCTTGACCCAGCGTAACATGGTACACAACCACTGGCCTTGTTGCACTCCTGGTTATGACACTCCCATGGGATATGCATATGATAATTCACATTTTCATTTCAAGCGATTTTGAAGGATATAGGAGTAAATAATTACTCAATGAAAACATTTTATGATTATAGATTATCCATAATCATTTCAACTTATGTTAGTTATTTTACATTTTTGAAATTATACATTTTAATTCATAAACTAACCTAGTATATTCCATTTTTTATAAATGGTTCCTAGTAGAAGGAATGAGAATGCTGACAATACGCATGATCCAAAGACTAAGAGGGACCATATCCTTCATGGTATTAAGCAAAAATTTATAGGGTAAATAGTCTCATATTCTCTTAATATGAAGAAATATTATCATATTTTAATATCTTAAGTAAATAATTCTCTAAGTCTTATTTCTTTTAAGGGAAGTAAGATATGAAAAGGATGGAAGAGAGAAATATTGGTAAAGAGAAGAGGGGAAAGAAGGATTTACCCATATGTGTTAACTATGGAAAGAATCACCTTGTTTAAAATGTGATGATAATGGGAGTTAGTTATTAGTGTGAAGAAGGAGGACACAATGTACATGATCGAAAGGGTAAGAAATAGTTTTCAAATGTACAATGCTTTATCTGCAAAGAGTTGGGACACTATGCAAATCAATGTCCACATCATCATAGTATACCCCAAATGCTACTATTGGATACTAATCAAGTTATGATACTACCAATGATGAAGAGGAATGATTAGAGTTCATATGTTGTTGTAAAATTATTAGTTCATTTGAGTATTGTATTAATGATGTACATGTTATTAGAATTATACAGTATATAAGGATTGTACTGCAGTACTATTTCATTTAGGACTTGATATTGTGTAGAACCAAGAAAAGTGACTCAATAGAAAGTTAATTTTTTTTGTAAAATATATGGTTGAGTGAATGATAAACCATAATATGATTCTGATACTGAGGTACTGACTTTGGAATAAGATATTATTGATTTTGATAAATTATATTAGATATTACTGACTACTTTGAAACTGATTACTGATTTTTATATTCAATCATTATTGGAGTTTACAACATTTTTGGATATAAGGAGTATATAGTTTATTAAATAAGGAACAAGGGAGTAAGAATGTAATCCATAATATTTTGTGGTAATTTAGGTTTTTACTGTGTTTTAATGTAAAATATAATGAAGGTATTCACTTGTTATTACGTGAAATAAAATCATCACAGTGTTTACCATCCTTATAAAATTTGGACTCTGAGTTTGGATAAAATTATTTTGGATATGTCTTGGTTTCAGAAGGATTAAGATAAACATTGGATTCTAATTTTTTAGGAAAAAACTTCTTATTATTTTTTGGATTGTTATAAAAATGAAAAACAGGAGTTCGGGTGACAACTCGCCGCGTCTGGAAATGCCGTGAGACTTGAAATCGCAAATGAAGGGAGACAAGGGTGAATTCCACACCAGTGGACTACTTGATGTCCCAGTTTGTATAATGATTTTTTTATAATGGTTTGACAAATGAAGTATGAATTAATTATTTTTTGAACCCTATAACATTAGGATCAACAAAATTGTTTTTAATTATATTATCTTCTAGAGTGAAAATGAGTTTGTGATTGGGATTAGTAAAAGGACTAAACTCTACTTGTCAAGTATATTTTTTCCTCTAATTATATGAATAAATTAATTCATAAAAATTAAGAAAGGGATCTTAAAAAAATGTGTTATCCTAATACCATATGTTTTTTCATACTGATGATATTTTAAGCCATCATAGATTGATTCCTTTGAGAGATTCAATTGTACACTTGTTTGTGATTGATGAACTCAATTTCTTCATATAAATATTTATGTTTTTCCTATAATTATGTGTATTTAATTTCAAAAAATTTTCTCCTAATATATATCATAATTTGGTGGTGACTTTATCATATATCTTTCCCTCTTATTAAGATTAAATTTTATTAAACCAATTTCTAATGTGGGTTTTCCACAATGGTTTTTTTCTATTTTTAACATTTTATTTTCGAAGAAAAATTTCAAATTCTGAGGATGTGGTTTATAGAATGATGGGAGAATGTAACACCCCAATATTTCATAGTATGTTATCTCCTCAATGTAATTCAATAACATGTGCTACAAACAACAACGAGTTCAAGCACACCACGCCATACCAAACTAGCCATTCAAAAAGCGATTATGTATATTATTAACTAAATTTTGAATTTTATATATATCCTATATAATTTTAACATTAATATATTGTGTTTAATAAACATAATATGTGGACAAATTCAATTTTGCAGATAAAAGATGTAATTTTCAAAAAATGATATTTTGCTACCTATTTAATGGGGAATCATTTTTAAAACAAATAATTTGAACTTATATATATTAAACTTAATGAAATTAATTTCCTCTTTATAAACGGGACCTAAAAAATTAGTTTGGATAAATTTTTGGTACTTTTTTTCTAACATTCATATTTTTAGGAATAGTGAAAAATACTAAATTTTAATTGAAAATAACTTTTTAAATCGAAATAATTCAGTGTTAAATAATGTTTTTGAATTATTTTCAACTAAAATTAGATTATATTTTTATCATTTAATACAATTTAGGTAATTATATGTAACTTCAAATTTAAATTTGACATAAACAGATGTTAGTATTTTGATAGTTTTAACTTTTTAAATCCCTGCTTTATCGTTTTGACAATGGGAATTTATTTTCAATTAATTAATGAAACTTATATTTTTTTTATTTTTGTAAAATAAAATTCATTTTTGAATATGTAATATCAAAATTATCTTAGGGTGATTTTTTGGTATTTTTCTGAAAACATTCATTTTTTGATGAATAGTAAAAAATATTGTGTTATTGCATAAAAACAACTTTTTAATTAAATAATTATTTATTTTATTTTAATTTACAATAATTTAAAATATATATATATAGTACCTATATAAGATCAAAGTAATTCATTGGAGTCATTTTATAATAAAATTAGATGTATAAATTTTTATTGAACTTTTTACCATTTTTACCCACCTTCTAGAAGCATTTGCAAATATTCATAAAACATAAATTTGACACTTAAGTGAGTTTAATTTCAAAAATCAGAGATAAATGATTGAAATTATTAAGTAAAATGTGGTTCAATAATATGAAAATAATTTTTTGATGAAAAGTAAATTTTGACTTTTATTTACCACGGTTAAAATTAAATCGGGTAATTAAGGGTAATAATGATATTATATTTATCATAACACAAGTAATAATTCTATTTTATAAGTTTAATTCTACAGAAACAACCTTAGGAATAAAATATGGTCCCCTTTGGTCAACTCATATTAGATTAGGACATTTATTATTATTTTGTTTAAAGATGAGTTTAAATTGTTAAATTCAATGTATAATAATTAATCCATTTTTAATATATGGTTATAAAAAAGGTAAATTCAACAAAAAATTTAAATTATAAATAAAAATATATTTTCCACATATTATTATTTTATTTAGAATTTTTATACCTTAAATAATTCAATTTATATATGACACAATGATGATGTAGTAATTACCTTATAAATAAAGATTAAAATAATTGATATTATAAATTTCTAAATGATTGTAATTTGAAACTTTTGATTAATTAAAAAAAATTTCAAGGTTAATATGACATTTCAAGGTAGATTAAATAAATTTTTATTGATTTAATCATTCTTTTTTTATTTTCACAAAAACCAAATACTAAATAGTGTCGAAATTGACAAAAATGAGTTGTTAAAACTAATACTATATTATTGGTGAATATAATATTCCTAAAAATATAAGGTTATGCCAAAGGGATTAAATAATATTATATATGTTATTAATGAACCATTTGAGTTTCTCATGGATGTTTATTGTGTGTTGTTTAACCATATAGTGTAATAATACAAGAAGACACAGTAAAAGTTAAACTATTTATCTAATAGTTAAATAAAAAATATAATGTAAATATGGTGACCTAAACTTGTCTAAAACATATTGGTTGGTAGTATTTAGACCAATACCCAACTTATCTTCAATAGAAATCAATTTTGATCCATAAGAGACTGAAAATTATTTTATAATAAAATAATATTTCAAGATTATTCTAAGGTGCCCCTCGACCCTCTTATAAAAGGGAACTAACCCTTCTCTCAATATCACACCTCCAAAGCCACTTGTATCATAAAAACCCTACCCTAATATCCTTCCAACATCCATCAAATCACCATAGATTCCATACTTTGATCAGAAATCCAACCTAATGTTCCCTTTTGATCAACTCAAAAGGAAACACCCAAAGAAGAGGTAATAATTTCACCACTCTCTTTTAAGTTCGTTTCTTCTTCCACTTCCACATTAATTTTTGTTACCATAAAAAAATAAATACTCTAGATCTTCAAACATAGTTTTATGTTATTATAAATATGGTACACCGATTTTTATTATTCTATCCATCCAATTAATTAAAAAGACACCATACGTGCGTACGTATGGCTTACCTTCTCCACGTCGTGGTGTAGTTTGTTATTCAAAAACATCATTATATTGTTTGGTAAAATAATTAGTATAATTAATTTAAATAATAAATATAACATGATAATTATTTTGTAAATATGATATACCATCCTATTACATATGATATCACTATCAATATAATTATATAGATGCTCGTGTGTTCGTACGGATTACCTTCTCCACGAACGTAATGAGATTCATTCCCTATCGAAACCATTCATGAATAATTTTCATTTTGTGATTAAAAATAATGTTTCAGAACTTTATATAATTAAGTATATGAATAAAATACATCATATCCATAACATACTTGGATTATGTAACCAATCATATAATTGAATAAATTATTAGTTAACACCAGAAACTATGATACTACTGAAATATTAATAACAATGCAATATTATAGGATCATATATGATATCCTATTTATGTATATAGTTCTTGTATAAATTAATATCTATGATTTAACTATTATATAGGATTTTACCATACCCTTGACCAAGTAAAATTACAAGGTATGGTTTTATTCTACAATCTCTTTACTTATTTCAGGTTTTTTATATGTTAGTATCTACTAGGAGCTCTTTATCATCCACATATTTGTTTTCTTAAAAATATAATTCAAGGCATTTTTTCTATTTACTAGACTATAGGATAAATTCATTTATACCCTTATTTGACCATATTTGTATTTAATGTAATCTTTCCATCATTTTCCTAAGAATGTACTTTATGACCATTTCGACAAAATTAAGGTAAGAATTCTTTTTTAACTTATAAGGAGGGTGCATATACTTTCTGCCAGTATAAAATCATTGAAGATTCCCATACAAGCTTATAAGAATATTTTAAAAATAATTGTTTTCATTTATAATTATATGAGTTTTAAATGGTTTCAAAATAAAAAGGTTTATTTCATTCAAATGGTTTTCCTTTCATCTATTTCAACATCCTCTGATGGATTTTAAACTTTTTTGAAATTAATTTATTATGTTACAAATAATCCATATTTTATTGAATTTTTTCTGATATGTTTGAGTATGGATGTGTTATATTATTACCATTCATGGTTTGTGGATAATTTATTGACATTTTGTTTAGAAGTTTTAATAATAATGTTTATGTTGTGTTTCACCCTTTTCTTATGAGGAATGCATTGGGCTTATTAAGTGACATGTGGATCCCACTATAGCTCATTGATGCATAGATATGTATCATGAGACAAAAAAGTGTCTTGGCAAAAGGATTTGACAGAATATTATTTCTAGTCTTGGAATGGGTCCTTGACTATGTGGTTATGATGTCTAACATTATGTATTCCATCATTATGAAATTGGATATTGATATTACATGTGATTATTTGACTAGTAGAATATACATGGAAATAAGTAAATGGAATTATTTGATTTAATTTTTCCATTTTAAGAAAATGTTTATGTTTAAAATGATTGTTTTTTAGTCTTATACATTTCCTTAAATGTTTATTCTTATTTTTGAAAGTTTCATCTTTATTTTTATCCTTACTAGGCATCTGAGATAACTCCTTTATATATTTTATTTTTCCTAGGATAATAAGAAGTATATTATGAATAACTTCATTGGATAGTATATTGGATAGGAATGTGGTCAAATGAGACAAATTTGTTGTTGTTATTCATTATATAATGTAATTTAAAAATTAAGAATGTATCTAGTACATCCAAGGGTACATACCTGATTGTAATTTAGGGATATGATCCCTTGTGATCATGAAAATATTATGTAATAATTCACCAACTCTGGGTAACTGGGTTCCGACCATTACAATGTTTGCATCTTGTTGCGTTATAGTCTACGTTTTTGTATGGGATTAATGGCAATGCCTTCTTGTTTTAGGGATATACCTTTCTGGTGCTAGTCGCCAACCCCTACCCTATGGAAGGTTTGCTTGGGGTATTCACGACATTGGCCATAGGGGATGGGTCATGAAAAAGTGGTATCAGAAGGGTTGGTTCAAATGATGTTCTTGGAATCTGATTTTTCCAATGGAGCAATAGTGGTATGTGTTTTGAGTGTGGTTTTTTGGTCAGGGAGTCTGGTGTTGGTGCAGCTGCTGACGTATCCATACACAAGGCCCCTTTATTTTTATTCCCAACTCGGTGCCTGAAAACACTAATTTTTAGAGTTTTGGAAATGTTTTATTTTTGATATCTTTTAAGGCATCTCACTAGGTATAACATATTAACTATTATTCATCTTAATTCTCTTTCATGATGCCTCCACGTAGACATCTGACCAGTATTCCAGTGTGTGACCATGTGGATGGTCCATTGAGTGATGAGGTTTTAGAAATATGAATGTTTCTCGAGATATGTACCTTTGGGAAGTGTCCTAGTGATACCACTTCTCGTTGGTCAATATTTACTAATGGTGCTACCAGAAGAGGACACTTATAGGATCAGTTCCTTAAACAAGATTCTGTGACAGATACCCCTTAGGTTCAAAGGTGAGCCTGAATCAGTGGTAGCTAAGGATTGTCTTGAGGTGTTGAATGAGTTTCCATTCAGCCTAGGAACCATTATATCAGATGTCGGTCTCAGATGTGAAAATTTAATGTGGCTCAGCAGGGTGATGGCGGAGTTTAGATTACTCTGATCATATGATGCGGTGACTTTTTCCTTGGACAGAGCTTGAGAACCATTCTCAGAGAAGGGGGGTATCTAGCCAAAAAAAGATACGGGGCATGTGTTTCAATGTGCTTCTACAGATTCGGTAGGATGACACGTCGATTGCTGAGTATTCATCGAGGCATTCCAACCGTTCCAGGTAATCAATTAATATGATACAACCAGTTCTTCAGGGATCAGACCTTCGAGTGAGATGTGTTTAGGGACATATGAGCTATCAATATTCCTCTATTTATTCTATCTTATGATAGGGAGCTAGATAGAACCTTTTTGGTTGAAATATTCAATGGATGAGAAGATAAAACCAGTGAAATTAACTAGTGTAAAGGAGAAAAGAAATGTCATTTTTAGAGACATGGATGTGTTAAAATATTCAGGTTGAGTATGTGATAGGGAAAGATGAATCTGTAGGGAAGTAGATATTGAAGAGGAGCTAAGAGAGTATTAGGAGTTGGTATACATGTTGACATGTTAACCCCCCCCCCCCAAATGTGGTCCCCACCTGGCTCAGGCAGCTAGAGCACATTGGAAGGGAGTAGCTGCATGCAATCAATGAGTGTGATCCAAGTGATCCATGAATGTTTTGACATACTATCTGTGTCAACAACTTTCTACTGTATTAATATATATAGGTACTAATCATTCCTTCATGTCATGAATTTGGTTCATGACATAGAGTTTCCTATTGAACAGTTTTCTTGACCATTACATTTGGAGATACCATTATCAGGATACTTTATAAAAACACTTACGATGATGGTGTGATCTGACTCTTGAGGTGAGAGTTTCATTTGGAACCTCTTGGTGGTAGCGTCAAGGCCTTACCACATTATTTTGGGAATGGATTGGTCACCCATAGTTCTTTCTTAGATTTACTTTTCTAGGGGAACAGGTTGTGTAATATCATTAAAATTGAAGTGGGGTTTTCTTTGGTCACTAGAAAAGGAAACCCTAGAAGCATGGGTTAAACTCATGCATAGGATAGTGCAGCTGATCACTCTTGAGTCAGCCGGCCTTTACCTTGTGGCAGTTGGATTTTTGAGTTTTCAGCTCCCAACATTAATAGTAGAGTATAGGAACATATTTTCAAAATATGTTTCCAGAATTACTTCCCCACAAGAAGAGGGACTTCTACATTGACTTGTAGCTAAGGACTAAACCAATATCTATAATTGTGTATTCAGTATCTCCTGCATAGATTTGGATGCTGAGAGTCAGAAGCAGGACGTAGTGGAAGATACACTTAGTGGGATGTCGGGTTTATTGCTACTGAGTTTGGTGACAAACCAGGTAGTCGCGTTACAGATACACTTCATGGATAGTGATGGAGTATCTTACCTTCAGTCTATAACTATCACACATGATCACTTTCAACGAGTTATTAAGGCACAACATGGCGATGTAGACTGTGAGGATCAATATGCTTAGATATCCTCATCATAATCGCATGAAGGATTTTCTGAATGTGGGTAGCACATCATCCTTCTCAAAGGATGCACCATATTACTACTGACACTACAAGAGGAGGTATTTAGGGACATCCACACATCCCCTTTGGCGATAAATCATGGTGTGGAGAAGATATAACAGGACCTATGGCATCATTACTGGTGTCTAGGGATGAAGACTTCATAGATTCAGTAGAAGTCTTATGCCAAAAGGATATGGAGACCCTCAGAGTTCAGGGAGGGAGACCATGTCTTCTTATGGGACTCACCCTGAAAAATATTGTGGAGATTCGGGTGGGGCGAGAAACTACCACTGAGGTTACTTGATCCTTTCAAAATTCTTAGTAGAGTTTGTGAGGTGGAGTACACCTAGATTTACCCCCATAGATGAACTGTATGCATAATGTTTTCCATGTGTCAGTGCTAAGGAGATCAAGCAAGATACATCACATGTTATCGACTATAGAGGGTTGGACATTGATGATAGGGTGACTTTTATAGAGTTCATGCTGGAGATAGAGGATCAACATGAGAAATTCCTTTATGGACCATCGATCCCTATGGTGAAAGTTTGGTGGATACATGGGAAAATCCATGAGAGCAAATGGTAGAAGAAGTCATAGATTTTGGCTCAGTACCCTCATTTGTTTGATTTTCCTTTTCATAGGATTTTCTGGGAAGAAAAGACTAAATGTGCGGGAAATGTAATATCTAGGAATTTCAGTGTAATATTTTTACTTATATGGAATTATTTCGATACCAAAAAATCTGATGGCATGTGATTTTGAGGCCTGGAGTTCCAGGAATAATCGGTCCAAAAAGTGTTAAACTTAAAAAACCATGCGTGAGTTGTTTTCCAGTTAAAGTGTAATAACTCTTAAATGACTGCCCAGATCATAAATCTGAGGGCACCATTGCATTCAATATAGCTATTTTAACCTATGCGTGACATAAATTTAGTTAGCGGTTACCTTCTGTGAGAACACTAGAAAATAGGATGATTGTAATTAAAATAATAAAATAAAATTATTTTATTATTCAAATTTTTATAACTCACGAACGGTGACTCTGATTAAAAATATGAGACCACTTCTGAAATCATGAGTGTATGCCTTCCTTAGGAATATAGTAACATTGGATGGCTTGGGCCACTAGTGGAAGCCAACTTTTGGTGGTAAATAATATAATTAAGTGACAATTATTCTATTGTAAAATCATTAACTTCTAAATAGTATCACAAATTGAAAATCTGAATGTACCATTGAGATAGTGAGGGTGATTTCCCCTTAGGTATATCCAAATATCAATTTGTGTGGGTTGATGGTGAAAGTTTATAATATTTGAACATTTATTAAATGTACATTTGGTAAACACATGGGTGAATTTTTCTATTTTTGGAATTACTGCTCAGATTAAAAATATGAGGGTACCATTGAATTTGTAGTGTTGGGATTCTTTTGAGGAAGGTGTAACTTAGACTAGAGTAGGTAGGGTAAAAATTTAGTTTTTAAGAATTTTTTTAAAGATGATAAACTAACACAGTAATTCTTATTTTATTTCTTTTTTTTCTTACCACAAATTGATTTGCAGTGGCAGGGAACATGGAGGTGGTAAAACATTTAAATATTGGGTATTAATTTTATGGTTACACTTTGGTTGTGTAACCATCCCTCATGAAATCAATGTGGTGTATTAATTACATAAATTAATAAACATCATTAATTTCTTGGTCTGTTACTTGCCCATCCCCTCCTATATTTAATTGGGGCTCGGGTAGAGTTTTTGACACAGCTTCACCATGAGAGGAACCTCCGGTGAAGTGATGTGATGACTTCCACCGACATAAACAGATACTTGGGAAACAATGAATCGGGAGTGACGAATGTCAGCAGCTTCAACAAAGCGTGGATACTCCTCCCACCACAGTGACAACACCCACAATTATCAAGGAAGAGGTTTTCTTTTAAATCATGAAATTACCATATTTTTTCACATTATTCTTGAATATGAAGGTGGTGGCTGTGGGGTATTTGGATGAATTTTATCAGTATTTTAATGTTATGTATAATTTACCCCAACTTGTTATAATGCTAACATGGAGGGCGCGACCAATATAACAAGGCCCCAACGCTCAGCCAATAGTTTTTCATTGCGTTCTTCAGAGGCGGGTTGTTCTAACATGAATAAAAAATGAAACTAGATGATGTGCAATGAAGGCAGCATCCCAGGAGGACGGTAGGTTCGTCAGGAAAGATGAATGAAGAACTGGAGCTCAACTACTGGCCCGTGTAGGATCTGTGGCACGAAAATGGAAAGGATGTACTAGAAACTAGTACCAGCAGTGGAGGGGGTGGCCAATGGTTGCCGACTATGGATGTGGACAGGGCCACTTGGCCCTACAATGCACCTGAAGTGGTGGCTGAAAAAACGGTTGGTTGTGTTAGTGAGGAGGCACACCGTTGTGTGCCCTAGTGAAGGGGCCGCAACATTGAATCCACAGAAATAGGGGCACCCATGACCCATGGAACACACAGATCACAAGGTTCCACCATGGGGGACACTAATTGAAGAGCTGAATGACTCTTCTTGAGCCCTTCCGGGAGCTGGCAGCCACCCAGGTGGCGAACCACGCAAGCGCACTGGGTCGTGTTGTCTGACTTGCTGAGCCTATCCATGGCCCATCAAGCTGAGTCCTCTATGGCTCGGCCAAGGCCAGTTTAGGTCGGGCCAGGATAGACCCATACCGGGTCTGGTCAGCTCGGGCCGGACATGACATGGACACCACTCGGGCCCAGTTATGCTTAAAAGGTCGTATCATGTGAACCGGTCTTTCGTTTGATAAACTGTCTACAGTTTTGGGATCTATTTAGTGAGATGGTTCTTTTGATATACTCGACATGAATTTTATATAATGATGGTGTTGGGATTGGTTGGATTGTTCTTGAATCCAACTGGGACCTCAGAACTAAAATGCTTATATCTTATAGACTAGGTGTCTGGTTGACGCACAGTCTATTGTGTTAGAACCCTTATGTCATGATGGATCAAAAATTACTTCCTCATGGAACTTCATGGTTGTTGAGTTATGACTGATTACCATAGGAGCCTAACCAATTTTTTCTTATAGTGAGAGTTAGGATGGATACTCCCTTAATGACTCAAGGCGTGAGTATTCTTTACTCCTCCGATCTGGCAGAGACGGACTCCCCACATATTTTGTGTGGGTTCATTTCCATCTGATTGGTTTTTTTCTATCATTGGAGTTGGTATTACCCTATTGGAATATGGTATGGGACCTCAATAATTATCTCAAAGAGAGTCAGGTAATCCCCTACAAGGTAGGGTGAGGGACCTTTAGGTTAGGAGTATGTAATCCCTTGTCATCCCAGGGTATAGGTCCTCCTTATGAAGTGTTGTAGTAGAGTCAATACTCCCCTTATATGCTAGGGTTAAGGTCCTCCAGCTTGTGGTCAGTACTCCTCTGACGTACTTGGGCACGGGTCCCCCACAACAAACGAACTACCAGAGTTGTACTCCCATACTGGGTAGGGTGCGGGTCCTCACATATAGAGTCGGCACACCCCTATCGTGCTAGGGTGCGATTTCTCTAGCTTGGTTTGGGTAAACCCTAGACATACCAGGGTGTGGGTCCCACACAGCAAAATAACTACCGTAGTTGTACTCCACTACCTGGTTGGGTGTGGGTCCCCACATATGGGGTAATACTCCCCCATCTCTTAGTAGCAATGGGTAGTGAGTCCTTTTGGAGATTTAGAGCACCCTCGACTATAAGAAACAGTGTTGAGGAGTGGGACTCTTCCTTGAGTTTTCATTGGTATTTTCTCTAGCACAAGAATGTGACTGTAAGACCTCTAGTGTCAGGCATTAGAGGAAATTCTAGATGAAAGTTCCCAATGGAGCATGTCCCCTAGAACATTTCATTAGGAATGGATGAGGTGTACCTAATGGAATACGTCTCTCAGATGGGTGCCATCATGGATTTCTAGTTCATAGAGAACGTACTTTGAATCCTTGAGGTATGCTTTGAGGCTTCTTTAGAAATCCTGGAAATGGCTTGAGGATGGGGCCTTTTGTTTCTTTCTAGATGATACGAGTATATCTTATTTGAGCTGTGTCTTTTTCATTGTGCATTGTGATTGTGATAATTATTTGTGGTTTTCCTTTTAGGAATTATAAGAGACCTTCGGTGGTCTCGCGGTTCTTACTGGGTATTGTTATACTCACCCATGCACGGGCTTCTCCAACACCTTGTTGTGTCTTGTACAGACGATGGGCAGGCTTGACTGGGACTCATATAGATAGGACCTAATGGTGGATGGTGGTGACAGTTGACGTGGAGAGCTATGTAGTCTATTTGTACCTACACATCATGTATGATTTCTAGTGGACGATCTCTCGACCTAATTTATGTTTTCAGTTATATTTGAATATTTTGAGTTGGACTTATATTCATTCCCCTTACAATCAGTACACACTTTTACTACATTGGTTTTAATTTGTTGTTTCATCTTTTTGATTACTATTCTGTTTGTTTTTATAGCTTTAAAGGGAATTACTTCTTGTTTTAGGAATACACATTTCTAGTGTTAGTCTCTAACCCCCGGCCTATGGAAGGTGGACCTAGGGTAGTCACAGCATGGGACCCGGGGGACGGGTTGTGACAATGAACCCTAATGTGGGTCATAGAATTTTAAATCCTCCTAAGGGTTGTAACATCTATAATCCAATGTCATATGGGGGATGATGCTTATTTGATTTGAACCACCAAATTTAGATTTTTGTTTCTTGTGTCTCAACCATACTAGTGAGGAATGTTTCAAGGATGGAGTATATGAGATCCACCAACTTTATAAATAGGAATATATTTTATGAGAGGTAACGAAGAGTCATAGATCATCCTCATTCATAGAATCTAAATATGGAGAAATAGTTTTTTCTTCTAGTGATATATTTTTATGGGATGCATAAGTTGAATATGAAAAGGGGAAGTAAACATGTATTTTTACATGAATAAAATTTGAATTATTAATAAGTTATTTCACCCCAAGAAAATTTGAATCCTCTTTTCTGATTTCCTTAGGATTGAATACTTGGATCTCTTTATGAGTCACCTAAAATGTATGTCTCTTAAAATTATGGAGCTTCATGTGTTCCTCATCAAGTGCAAGTCAGGTTTATCCATGTTCCTCAAATGTATACCAAAATATTGTTTGAATTTGTATGATATAAATAGTGAAGACTGATACACAATTCAGAATCAATAAAATCAAAATATTTCAATTCAATGATAGATTCAACTCACTATTTTAGTTCCATTATAATATATTCTTCAGTGGTAAGTTTCTCCATAATTATCTTCCCAAGGGATAGAAGTAGGTAGTTAGGCTCCTCCATGTATACCTCTAACTCCAATACTTGGGTCGTGTTCTCCTTTACCGATGATACAATTTTTTCACTCCAGTGTTTGTGTATATTTAGTAGTTCCATATATAAATTCAATAGTTAATACGAAATTTTTTTTATCTCTAACATGGTGCCGAATAGGAATGTATTCCTGGATTTCCGCCTAAGGTAAGACAATTGAATCATCTTCTATTTTAGGTTCACACTCATAATACGGTACATCTGATGTTTCTGGTAAGTATGAAGTTATCCAATCCATTTGTTCTGGGATAACTACCACCTATTCATCAAGCCCTTGAATATCTAAATTGTGCTTGTGTTTTACCAATTTACCTTGTTAATATTATGGTTATAATTATTGAAAATAAATGGGAGGAAATTATGTTTACTCCTTCTTGTCTCTTGAACACTTCTTCATAAAAATATGGGATGTACTCCAATAATTTATTGAGCTCTTTGGTGAATCCTTCAACCACTGGTTTCTCAACTGTCTCTATGATAACATGAATTAGGTCCCTAAATTCCTCCTCATTGAAACATTCCCTCCTTTCCCACATGATCAGTCCAACCCATAATGAATCACATTCTTCTAGGACCAGGGTACCTCATCTATATGTTATTTCACATGAGATTAATTGATACTTGAATTGATGAAATGATTATTAGAAAACATCGTGGATATATATATATATATATATGTTTTTTATAATAATTTAAATATATATAAAATGTGAAGTAGGAAATGATTATAAAACATATTATTAGATCATAGGAAACAGTTCCAGTTTTGATGTATCCCTATCATGGGGAGTGCCAAAAGAAATATTATGTTTTTCCAAATACAAAATTGTGGCGAATCATGGATGTATCACTTGAGGAGAATTTTAATTTGTAAAACTTATTCTTCTAAATGACATAATCTATATCATTTTTTGGTTTTAAGTAATTAATTAAAGCAATGAATTTTTTTTAGTTCCAAATTTATGAAATGAAAATGGATATTCTAATTTACACTACAAAAAAATCTAATCAAAATGAGTTATGGAACGAAATCACTTGGTATTGGGTTAGGTCTTGAAATAAATCATTATTTTCTATCATGTGTCTGATTTTATTTTGATAATCCAAAGACGAAATATCATTTTATAACTACTGTTATATATTTATAAATTGAGGAATATCAACGAATTCCCAATCCCTGTGAATTCGATCTCCTCCTATAATCAAGGTTGATGATACTACATTGCCTTTGAGGTGATATCTTTTAGAAAATATCCCTTTCGATTATATCTCATCCATCAATTAAATAGAATCCACCATGTGAATATTTAAAAAATGGGGATAAGGGAATGTTTTAAATAAAATAATATAGAGATATTTTGTTGGTTGTCACTGAGGGAATTAAACACATTAGGGACGTTCAGCTCACTTATCCATGACACTCAATTCTATCTACAAACATAAAAATAATCATTAATCAAAATTCATAAACACCGTAACCTCCCGCAACTAGGAAAAGCCATGGGTTTATCCTCTAATTTATGACAATAATAGATCCCTTGGTGGAGATTTTGAGAGAGATAAAGAATAAATAGTGTTAAATAATGGAAATGGAAATTTTAAATAGTGGTGATGAGAAAATTAAAGAATAATGTAAAATATTATTTTCATGAGAGAGAAGAAGAAGAAGATAAAAAAAAGATAAATTAAATATAATATATAAATTCATATATTTTTTAGGAATGACAAATAATAACAATAATAATAATAATTATTATTATTATAGAAAACATATTATTTTGTTTTTGAAGAAGAATAGAATGTAGAAAATGAAAAAAAAAATTTAAGAGTAGAATATTAAATTTAATATAATAATAATTCTAATAATTAAAATAATAATAATAATAATAATATTGATATTAATTATAATAATAATATTAATAATTTTAAATAAGAATATGTGGAGAAGTTTAATTAAAACATACATGGAATTTTATAAAAATTCATGTAATTTATATTATTAATTGTAATATGAAATTACAATAAAAATGTATAACTTGAATAAAAAAATTAAATAATGAAAATATAATAAATAAAAATAAAAATTTTGGGAGAAGATTCAGTGTTCTCCTCCTCATTTAATGATACTCATCTAGGGGTAGATATATTGATTTTCGAAGGGGCATGAACGTCCTTTTATAAGAAAGAGGGAAATTTTGTTTTCATACTTTTCATTATAATGTTTCTGCATGATATAGAAATTAAATTGATAAATTGGTAAAACATTTCATTATAAATGTTTTTATAAAATGTGATTCACGTTTCCCTCAAAATTTGGTATTTCTCTTCATTGTGTAGAGAGATTTATATCCATTTTACTAGGAAATTTTTTTTTCCTCTAGCAGACTCTTCATATTCCAACTCTCAATTTTACTCTCTATTAATGAAATTGAAAACATCCTATTCATACCTACACACCATGAGAAATGATTTTCTTATATGTATTTCACATTTTACTCTTAATTTCATCTTATTTAGTCGTTACATTTAGGAGCTATGGTCCAAAAATAATATTTCTTGTCATTACCTGACCTGTACCAGGGTTCAAGCCCCAACTACCCCAAGCCCGCCTTTATAGGCTAGGTTCTGGTGACTAGCTCTGAAGACACAACAAACTAGTGGAGGCCTTTTCATATGAAGCTTTACACACACATGCAACTAACTCAATGAAAAAGTGTAGATAACGCAAAGCATTATACAACTCTTCTACAAAAGGGAAACCATCTTACATGCATCGCCCTCTAACTAGTACATGTAAGGTGGTGAAAAGTAGACTGACATGAAAAATGAATAGTAAAAGGGGAAAAATAAACACCCAACCAGAATGGTGCCACATTCCAACAACAGGTAAATGATAGTGAATAGATATTTAGTTTCCCATCTATAAATCCTCCAATGTCCATATAATGCAACCCATGCTCCTCTGTCCTCTATGCTCTTCTGTAGTCTTGAACGACCTATCCATGGTCTACAAGGGCACACCATATGCAGAAAAAGCCCAAGTAGGGGTGAGTATAAAGACACTCATTAGGATTCCCTGAAATCTAGAGGGATTAAAAAAGAAGATACTAAAACGGTGAGCAGTAGACGACCAAAGAACAGTGTAAGAGTACAAAAGAGAGAGTGTAGCTCAACCCGACATGAGAATGGAAGTAAGATCATCCAAACAAGAGGATAAAGACATAGAAAGCACGTGGCATACCCCATGCATCTTCTACCCTCCTAGAAGGAGAGTAACTGAACCCAAGGAGTGAAAAAAAGTAGGGTGTACATATATATTCTACATAAGAACCCCGAACGAGTGTGCATGGGATCTCTATCTCCAAGTTCAGACCAAGAAAAGCCGCCAACAGTCCAAAAGATATCTGTCAGTGATGTAAACTAGTCCCACATGCCATATCTACCTCATCCCTAAACTGTACAACCATGAGTCCCTCTCTAGTAATTTCGGAAAAAATTCATTGACTAGCCTCATATAAGGGGCCTTGTCTGAAAGAAGTTATCGGGTAACCCACTACCTAGCCCTGCTGAAGGGTAAACCATAAGAGGTCATCTGGTAACCCACTGCCCATCCCCACTGGGTGGTAAACCACAAGAGGTCATCAGTTAACCCACTGCCTAGCCCCGCTAGAGGGTAAACCACAAAAGTTCATCGGTTAACCCACTGCCCAGCCCCGCTGGACGGTAAACCCTAAAGTCAATGGGTAACCCACTACCCAGCCCCGCTGGAGGGAAAACATGGAACAAGTCTGATAACTTTTCCCTGCCCATGCCATCACTGGGTGTCACCAACACTGCTACTGTGTGTAGGTTAGGAGTTCATCAAAGAACATTCGACCAACACCCTTTCATGTTTCCACATTTAATGAGATCACGAAAGAGGCTCTACTCTCCCAAATAGAATACACCATTGTAATCCTCATGGAAACTATGCAAGATAGACTCCATACTCACTGGAAACGGGATCCTGGTGGACTATTATTCCACACCACTTTATTCCCATACGACATCTTGTGGGGCCCACACCTCGGTCCTGAAAGAGGTCGGGCGAACAGCGCCATCGTAATGCTTTCCGAAAAACATACTAAAACAACTACTCATAGGCCCCAAACAGACATCTGAAAAAAATCACAGTATGCTGCATATAGATTCAGAGACGGCCCATGAGGCCCAATTCTCAACTCAGGCTTCAATGCCTGAAACCACCCTAGTCAACATTGCCTCGATACCAGGGTCACAACGTCAGTAACATCACCTAAAATGGACTCTGAATGTTGAAGTTGCAACTCCCTATGTTATATGATAATTGGGCACTGTGGGGACCACACCTCAATCTTGAAACATGTCACGCAGATCATACCATTGCGTTCTATAAAGATAATGACGCAACGTATGCTATTCATTTTACTTTAATAGAATTATGTAGCATAATTCATAAAAATACAGCATACATCCAAATACCACCTCATTGGGCCCACAGCTCAGGCTATGATTTAGACGGGCGAATTTCACTGTCACAATCCCATCAGAAAAACAAACCAAAAATAGAAATCAGACACCCCAAATGGATGTCGGATGAAAAAGTGGTGTTTCATTGTAAAAAGTGTGAACTAGGCCCTGTGGGGCCTGCACCATGTCTCCAACCCGAATTCTTCGAAATGTATCTAAAAAATTCCACAAGAGGACTGGGGTCACACTGCCACTAACGGCGCATCAATCATACATTCCAAACAAGAGTTAGGTCTGACGCAAGAATAAAATATTAATTTAAATAATTAATTAATTATTCTCATTATTTGTTTCGTGCCACCGAGCAATGAAACAAAATAGGAAGGGTTCTGAACCAACATTGGACGGACCGAATCAACTCTAGAGCCACAACACCTCTAACGGTGCATTAGACGGATGTCCATCTTGCAAATCACGTCTGTCGCAAGATTTAAAAATAATTTAATATTATTAATTTAATGATTTTCGCGTCTCCAATTATCAAGCACAGAACCCAAAAATCATGAAACCCAACAGAAAATGTCCACCTTGAAGAGACAGACCCACGCCCACAGACGGTCTGTCAAACTGACTTGCTGTTTAAGAGATACGACCCCCTGATCGCAAGGGGACCAACTGGGCCGGTTCACCCGGGCCAGTCCAGTCCGAACCGCCGGCCCATGGCCCAGCCTTGGGTGGAGCCTGAATCACCGTGGCCTGCCAGCCCCAGCCTGCTCCTGCAACACTGGACCCCCTTAGGTCTTGTTCTTCAATTAAGACCAGCCAAAGGCCGTTCTTCATCGCCCAGCAGGACCCGCGTAACGTGGGTCCTCGTTCCCGACTCACTCCCCTGAGTGATGGACATGGGGGCCTCCTCCGACCGCGTCGGCCCGCAGGACAATGGCTCCTCCGCCTCCCGCAGAACTGCAGAGCTCCCATGGCCACCTGCTTCTCCGCTCGACCGCACCCTGGAATCCTACTACACTACAGCTGCAGCTGCAACCGCCTTCTGCCCGCTGCTCCAACGTACACACTTGTGACCCCCAATGCCACCCCCTCATATTCCTTGGCCACGCTGCCTCAGGTCCTCCTGGATTCTTCGACTCCACCGTCCGCCTCACCCGCCGAACTCCACAGCCACCTAGTTTCAGCCTCTAGTCGCCGCCCACGTCATAGACCAAGCTTTAGCCGGTCCCCACGACCACTCCGGTGGTTGGAAAAATTATATGACACTGGTTTTAGGATCCTCAGGGCCGGATCCTTACAACACCGCCCTTCACTCGTCGATACGTCATGGTTTTGGAATGTCTGAATTTTTTTGATGAAGAACGCTCAAGAACAGAATATAGAACGGGTCTCGGATGACGGTCGTGTTCATTTGGCCATCTTCCTAATTCTATAATTATAAAATTAAAATGAAGAAATTGAATGAAACTCCAAAAATTAATGAAGGTGTGGAAATTAATCAGAAATCCTACCTCGATCCGGCCGTTTGACTTTGGTGATGCATCTGCTGCAATCCCTCTTCAATCCACCGGAGTTTGCACCTCAATCCGGTTAAAAATGACAAAGAACACCAAATAGCATTGAAGAACGCTCGATCGAGAGAGGGGGGGAGGGGGGGAGAGAAGGTAAATTAGTTATTTCCCCTAATTCCACAAAACAAATTGATAAACTCTCTAGGAAACTCTACCGATGGGTGAGGATTATAAAACCTCCGCGCCCGCCTATTTTATATTACACCTAGGAAAATTTACCCTTTTTGAACTCAGCATAATTCTTGTATTTCCATTTGGGGGATTCATTCTAACTTTAATAAAAAAGGATTCCAGTGATAAAAATAACTAAGTCATTATTTCAAAATGATGATTTTTCCCTGGGCTGACATATCTCACAGCAGCCCGCAATAGCAACATTTACACCACACCAGGGTAAACGGAACACTCCAGACACAACTGTGCACTTTGATTTTTGATCCAATCTACTGTTTAGGAAAAAACACAACCTTGAAACGTGATTAGTATAAAAATACTAATATTTTTATAAAATTAATTTCAGGCACACCGGGCCTCATAATCAGACACTGTCATGGAGCCTAACTCGGGAATTATATTATTAATTTTCCAATGTCTTATAGGGTAAAAAAACGGGTCTCTACATCATTATCTCCTTCAATATTTTCATCCCAGAAATGAAAAACTAAGAAAAAAACTACTTGGGATACAGAGCTCACACCTAGCTCTCCCAGTCACAAGAAAACTTGCACAACACCATGCTGGTACAACATCCGAACCAAAGTGATGGTTTATTCATATATTGTCTTCTACTTTTGATGATGTGTGTAGGAACACACACGCACCTCATCAGTTGTGACATGTGGATGATACAGTGCACCCACTCCAATTATTGGGATGGTAGGGAAAGATGGTAGACAACCACTCAACCGCTCACACATTTCCCGAACGGCCCAAAGAAACACGGTGGCCTTCCCCGGCCGAACCGCTACTTTCCACATCGCGACCAAAATCACGATTTGTTCCTGGAACATGGTCTCGTTATTCCTTCCTTCAAAAATGTCAATGATTACCGGTCACACAAGTTTCACAGTTAGTGCATCATAACTGAGGCTCTCTATTATGGGATCCTACTACAACACTGCCATTTTCTGGAACATAGACTACCTCGAATCATAGTCCTTTAGAAATCCCAACCAGCACCGTCATCTCAGGTTCATGTCTCTCTGGGTGAAGACGCATCTGAGAAACTGGTGGTCTGAACAAACCACAAAATGATCTCCTAGAAGATAGCGTCACCACATTCTCAGTTCAAGGACTATCACCACCAGCACCACATAGTGAAACACATAGTTCTGTTTATGGGGTGTCTATCACCTCAACTTGTACTTGATAATGATATCAAGAATGACATTGATCATGCAAGGTACCAAAGAACTGGGCGGGCGAACAAAATCATCCAACCACCAGTGGCAACACATGGAAACCAGGTGGCATTCCCCACGTGTCTTTACCCCTCTTGGAAGGAGAGTAATCCCCAAAAAAAAGCACTATTCCAAACCTACATGTGTACCTCATGAAAAAGGGGGTCAAGAAGAAAAGCCCCATTGGTAAATCCAGGATCTACTCTAACATTCAGTCACCCAACCCCTCCGTGAATTCACATGTCAGAGGGACTCATCCACCACATCTAAATACTATCCGCTTTGGGTGGTACTGACTCTCCCTCGTGGTTTTGATCATGTCACAAAAACATGTCTTTGTGGGGTGAAAACCCCCTCTTTCTTGAGCATTCAATGCTACGTCGGACAACACCAACACAGGGTTACACTGACACCCTGCATCACCCTCAGTAACCCCTCGAATAACGAGTTAGATGAAACGATTACCTCACAGAGTGTCTATCAAGTTCTAATTTGAAAAGTATAAAATGACATCGAGTGTACCTATTATCATATCATGTGTTGCAGGATTTTAGACATCCATAGCACACAGCCACCTATGACCCCATGCATCAGCTCCCTGAACCTGACATGGGATGCCTAATGGTGTTGGAAGGGCCTCGAAATGTCGTCTGCCAACCACAGTTCTTCCTACCAACACCGCCTCCCTGGGGACCACCCTATCCTCACATGGGAGTTCTCTAATCACGAAACGGACTCTATCTTGGTGGTTCATCTACAAACTATCAGGAAAACACAGAACATATGGTCATGTAGTCACACGTCACATGAAAATTCACTTCACAAAACAACACTAGTACTCTTGGGGCTTTTTCGGTGCTCTATGATGTCCCCGACCATGTTCTTGAGTCTCATAAAGGGGAGAAATCTGGTGCCAAGGACCTGCCAATTGTCATCCCTCTTACAAAATTTCATCCCTGAGGTGGGTGAGGATGAACAAGGGCACTACACTGGCACAAATCTCCTCTACAAAGACCACGCTTAAGCTTCTATGCTTGGATGTTTCCATCATGGACCACATACAATGAGAGCCCCATATGTTCTGTGAACCTAGTTGTGTACTCAGCCACTACCATCACTCCACACTGAAGCTCCAACATCTCTCGAAACTGTAAAAAGCATAAGTTGGATGGGTATTACCCCTCATGGAACAGCTGCTAGATGTCATCCCATGAGAGTACCGACTCATCATGCATGTGAGTAACCATGGATCTTCTAATGCCAATATGATTGGTGGAAAAACAAGCTTTCAAATCCATTGTCTAACAATTCAGTGTCTGAACAAGACTAAAGAGGTGAACCACCGACTCTAGCCAACCCTCCACTATCTGAGGGTACGGCTCACTGTGGAACCACAGTGGTCTCTGACGCTGTAACTCACGTAGCATGCCCATCCTACGCTCATCATTAGTCTTCTCTATCGGTACTATCTGCTACTTCATAGGGGGAGGTTCTACTACATGTCCTTTAAATAAAGGGTAATCATTTGATGGATCTCAAATTGTGGCATCGTCGCTCATGGAGTCATCATCAAAAAACAAAGATAGTATCATGGATAGCTATCATCGTGGGGATATCTTGAATCTGAACAAGGAGTACCATGGGAAAATGAGCATATATATATCAATAAATATGGGGAGCTGACTCAAATAGGACACTCAATGACTCGATCCTATATGATTCACGAACCAAATTCCATGAAACATGTGTCTCAGTGTGCCATATTGACAATTGGGTTATAAGTGTCCTAGTGAATGGATACATCGGATGCCGCACCATTACCAAACTCCCTGGCCTGAGAGCCTCTCTCGAGGTACGTTGACACTATTTCCCCAAAACAAAACCAATTCCTTTTTTGGGACGTCCAAACAACACCCCATGGAACAAACAACCTTTCATACCACTTTTTCAAAACCGGATCCATACTGGTGTTCGAGCCACAACTACCCCAAAACCACCTCCATAGTCCAGGGGCTGGAGACTAGCGCTGAAGGCACAAAAAACTAGGGGAGGCCTTTGCCTAAGAAACTATACACACACACGCAGCTAAGTCAATGAAAAAGTGCAGAGAAAAGAAACAAAGACACAACACTACTACAGAAGGGAAACCAACATACATGCATTGACCTCTACGCAGAACAAGTAAAGTGCTGAAAAGTTGACTGACAATAAAACTAAATAGTGAATGGGGAAAAACACACGCCCAACCAGAAAGGTGCCACAACCAGGCAATAGGTAAATTAAAGTAAACAGCTAGTGAGTCTCCCGACCATAAATCAGCCTACATCAATTGAATGCATCCCCCGCTCTTATGTCCTCTATGATCCTCCGTAGTCTTGATAGACTATTCACTCATTTTCAAGGGCACACTAAGTGTGAGCAAAGCCCAAACAGGGGTGAGTATAAAGATACTCAGTAGGATGACCCAAATGCTCTATGGAGAAAAAAAGGAGATACTAAAAAGCTAAGTAGTAGACAGAGCAAGAACAGTGTAAGAGTACAAATGTTAGAGTGCAGCTCAACCCAACATGAGAAAGGAAGCAGGCTCATCTAACCAAGATGAGCTAGAAACCGAAAGCATGTGGCATACCCTACAAGTCTTTGCCCGTCCTAGTATGAGAGCAACTAAACACAAGGAGTGGGGAAAAAGTAAGTTGTATATATATGTGCTCAACAAGAAACCTGAACAAGTGTGCAAGGGGATCACTATCTTTATGCTCAACATAAGAAAAGTCACCAAAAGTCCAAAGGATATCCTTCACTGATTTCCAAAAATCCCACACACCAAAGATGCCTCATCTCTAAACCATAAAACATAGAGTCCTGCTTTGGAAATCTTGGAGAAAAGTCACTGACTAGCCACAAAGAAAGGGCCGTGTCTGAAAGATGTCATTGGGAAACCTACTGCCCCGCCACACTGGAGGGTAAACCACAAGAGGTCATTTGGTAACCCACTACCAAGCCCTGCTGGAGGGTGAACAATAAGAGTTCGTCGGGTAACGCACTACCCAGCCCTGCTTGAGGGTAAACCAAAAGAGGTCATCAAGTAACCCACTACCCAGCACCACTGGAGGGAAAACCACAAAATGTCATATGGAAACCCACTGCCTAGACCTTCTGGAGGGTAAACCCTAATGTTAACGAGTAAACCACTGCCCAGCCCCACAGGAGGGAAAACACGGAACTGGTCCACTAACTCCGCACTTTCCATGCCATCACTAGGTGTCACCAACACTACTACCGTGCGTAGACTTGAAGTTCATCAAAGGAACCTCTGAACAATGCCCTTTCCTATTTCCACATTTAATTAGTTCTTGAAAAGGGATCCACTCTCCCAAACAGATTACATCATTTTAATCCTCATGAAAAAACACGTGATATTGTCTACTTACTTGCTGTAAATAGACACCTGATGGAATGTTATTCAACACCACTTTTTTCCCATACGACGTATCATGGGGCCTGACCCTCGGTCCCAAAAGAGCTCGGGCGAACTGCACCATCTTGATGCTCTCGAAAAAACATGCTGAAAAAACTACTCATAAGCCCCAAACAAACGTCTAATGAAAAAGGTGCAGTATGATGCACACAGCTTAAGAGAAGGCATGTGCTGCCCATGCCTCAACTCCGGCTTCAATTCCTGAAACCACCTTATTAAACGTCGCCTTGATGCCAGGGTCACAATGTTGCTGATGGCGCCTAAAACAGACTCTGGAAGCAGAAGCTGCGACTCCCTGCGTTATATTCAAACAGGGCCCTATGGGGCCCACAACTTGATCCCAAAACACATTACATAGATCATACCATTCCATTCCTTAAAGATAACCATGTGGCGTAGTCTATTCATTTTCCTAGAATGGACTTATATATCCTACGTTGTAAAAACTCATCATATGTCCGAAAGCCACCTCTTGGGGCCCACTCCTCGGGCTCTAATTTAGGCGGGTGGATTGTACCATCACAATCCCCTTAAAAAAACACTCAAAAAATAGTACTCAAACACCCCAAATGGATATCGGGTGAAAAGTGGTGTTTCACTGTAAAACGCGCGAACTAGGCCCTATGGGGCCCATAACTTGTCTCCAACCTGAAAGCTTCAGAAAGTGTCTCAAAAAGGATTCCTGAGGACTAGGGTCGTGCAGCCACTTATGGAACATCAATCAGACATCCCAAAAAAGAGTTAGGTCTGACGAAAGAATAACTTGTTATTTTAAATAATTAAATAAATGTTTTCATCAAGCGTTTTGTGCCACCGAGAAATGAAACTAAATTTCAAGGGTTTCGAACCAACTTTAGAAGGGCTGGATCAACTCCAGGGCTAGAGTGCATCAGATGGATGTCCATCTCGCGATGCACGTCCATCACAAGCTTCAACAACAATTTAATATTATTAATTTAATGTGTTTCGGGTCACCCATCTTTAGGAACATAACCCAAAAACACAAAAACCCAACATAAAATGTCCATCTCGGAGAGACGGACCCACAACCATAGACGATACGTCAAATGGATGCACCATTTAAGAGATACAGCCCCTTGATCGCAAGGGGCCAAACTAGAACGGTTCACCCCGGCCAGCAAGGTCCAAACTGCTGGCCCACAGCCCGGCCGTAGGTCCGGCCTGACTCATCGTTACCCGCCAGCTGCGGCCCACTCCAGCAACACCGGATTCCCTCAGGTGCAGTTCTTCAATGTAGTTCGGCCAATGTCCGGTCTTTATCACACATGCGTACCCGCGTAACACAGGTCCTTGTCCCCAGCTCACTCCCCTGAGCGCTGTCCTCGAGGGCCTCCTCCAACTGCGATGACCTGCTGGACACCGACACCTCCACCTCCAGTTGCACCACAACAATACCACGACCACCCACTTCTCTGCTCAACCGCGTCCTGTCATCTTGCTACGCTGCAAACACAGCCGTGGTGGCCTTCTGCCCACTACTCCACCATCCCCAAAGGCGACCCCTGATGCCAGCACCTTCGAAGCCCCGGTCGCGCCACCTCGGCTCCTCTAGAATTTTCCGACGCCGTCATCTTCCTCACCCACTGAACGTCATGGATGATCAGGTTCATCCTCCAGCCACCGCCCCTCATTGGAGCCGAATCTTCGGCTAGTTCCCCATACCACATTGGTGGTCGAAAAAATTATCCGACACCGGTTTTGGGATCCATGGGGCTAGATCATTACAACGCCTCCCCTCGCTCATCGATCCGTCATGTTTTTTGCGCATCTGAAATTTTGGACGAAGAACTCTCAAGAATGGAATGTAGAATAGGTCTCAAATGATGGAAATGTTCTTCTAGGAATCGTCCTAATTCTAGAATTTTAGAATTAAAATAGAAAAATTGAAAGAAACTCCAAAAATTGATGAAGGTGCGGAAATTAATTCGAAATCCTACCTCGATCCGGTCGTTCAACATTGTCAATGCATCCGAGGAAATCCATATTCGATCCACCGAAGTTTTCTCCTCTAACTGGTGGAGAACAGTGAAGAACAATGATGATCATCAAAGAATACTCAAGAGAGAGAGAGAGAGATAGAAGGGAATTTAGTGCTTCCCCCTAATTCCATAGACGAATTTATAAACTCTCTCTTAAACTCTACCGATGGGTTAGGATTATGAAACCTCCAAGCTCACCTATTTTATATCGTGCCTAGGAAAAACTCCCCATTTCGAACTCAATGGAAGTTTAGGATTTTCATTCTGAGGAATCATTCGAAAGTTATTCGAAAAGGATGCCAGGGCTAAAAATCACTAAGTCATTATTTCAAAATGATGATTTTACCCCTGTGTGACATCTCTCATAGTAGGCCCATGCCCGCAACCATTACACCCCACTTAGGGTAAACGACATTCTCTAGACACAACTATGCCCTCAGATTTCTGATCGACCTACTATTTAGGAGAAAACAAAACCCCACCACGTGCATAGTATAAAAATACTTCATATTTTTATAAAATTTATTCTAGGCACATCAGGCCTCAAAATCCCATGTCTTCTTCACACGAAGCTCTAGAATTATATGTAGAAATATTCCAATGTCTTATATGGTAAAAAACTGGGTCTCTACATTTCTCTAGATATGTACATAGTTTTCGTGGCCCAAAATTGTAAGCTATTTTTGGTCTTTAAAATGGTCGATTTGGCTTTGGTTCCAGAAGAATAAACTAATGAAAAAAATATTCAGTAATAAATAAAAAGATGAACCTCAATGTTTGGATTGAAAATTTAAATTTAATGATCAAAATACCGAAGTGATTAAAATATATCAAATTATAGAATTAAACAAACATTCATATTTTTCTCCATTTTAATTATATAATTCAAATTACACAGTATTTTAATAAATAAATGAAACACATAGCTTTTATCATTGATAATAATGATGAAATCAACACAATTTAAATATAAAATTTCACTTAATTTTGCACTATCATCCCACAAAATAAATAATTTTTTTAAAACATCCATGAATTGTAAGTATATAAATATATAATGTTAAAATAAGGGTTTATTAGTATATAGGATAATCATAAAGTTTCAACTAGGCCGTTAGGAATCAAAAATATTAATTCAAAACAACTTTTTAATATCATTCAAAATGGGTAATAATCCCTACATAAATGTATATAACATTTTCAAATTGATGAACTTGTGTTGAAACAAAGTATTTATTTCAAAAACAACAATACAGAATTTATTAAAAGTTTTATAATTTAAGAGGATCATATTCATATCAAAACATATTAAAACACTATCTTTCTTTGAAATAATGTCACCCACTATGAATACCCCAAAAATACAATTTATTATATAAGGGTAGAACCATTCTAAGAGGGATATTGGCCTTTTCATAAAATTAAGAATTTTAAATCCATTTGAACACATTTCATTTATCATCACATTTGATTAAAATCCTAAAATTTCACAATATAAATCAAACAGAAAGACTAAGACACCACTTTCATCAAATGTTTATTATTAATATTTAAAATAAATTAACACTATGATGGAATTCAACATTTTAAAAATAGATAGTGGAAATATTTATTATAAAAACGGAAATACATGCCATGTTTAATTATTAGATAATTATATCAAATAGAATTAAACGATTCAATTTAAGGGTAAAATTAATAGAAAATGTAATATGTTGTAATAAACACACACGCACACACACAAACACATTTTAATTCTTATGTAAAAATGATTTATAAGATGAAATAAAAACATATAAAAAACTAACATAAGAATAATTCCCACAGCGACCTCATCATCAAAGGATATGGTTGAAATATAAGAAAAAGGGTTGATGAACCTATAATGGACCAAATTTGGTTTCCCAATGAATGATTGGAAAATTATTTTATATCAAACTGTTCTAGAGTATTTGGGTATTTATACCCAGTCTACAGAAAATAACTTCATTGTGAAACCCACCACTCCACAAAACATAATTTATAAAATAAACACCATACCATAGTTCACTTAAAGGGACTAAGAAATAGTGGTAGAGGAAATCAATGTATAGGATATGTGGAAATCTCCACATTGTAGATTTGGGAAACTCATGAATGGATTGTGGCATAACTAACTATGTTAAACCATAACACGGAAGTACAAAGAATTATATTACACCAAATCTTATCACCATGATGTAAAAAACCCTAAAATGTGAGAATAACCAATTGAGACTATAAAAGACTCCCTGATATATTCCCTTCTCAACAACATAGTTGGTCTTTAAGGGTAGAAGAACATAACTCCCCCTCAATGCTGCATCCACACAATGGACACAATATTTTCTCCTAATTTTTAAATGACATCCAAACTAAATAAACTTTTTGTTCCTTTTCCATTCCAAAACCAATTCTCTCCATGCTAAATCCATTATGAACCAATGAATAGCTTCTTATAACTGTCCCAAAATAGTAGAAAAACACCAATATTATAATATATCAATGGTAATGGATAATAATAATGTAAATACTTGTAAAAGATGTTATAATCTATACACATTATCATGTTGTGTCCCTAGAAAGAATCTTGTCTAAAAAGATATAGATCATGATTACAATATTATTCCACTAACATCTCGTAAGGTCGATGACCCTCAAAACCAACACATGACTCACCCAAAACCTAAAATCTGTCATAACTACCTAATTGACATATCTAATCACAGAAAATCCACAAAATTTAGAGGAAAAGGAAAAAACATGAAATATCATGACATAACCAGAGTTATGTGATGACCTTTAATAGGTCTCCCAACTATTTAAATATTTCATTGAATATTGTAACATGAGAAAAACATGTCTATTAACCTCATATTTGAGACCTCAATCAGTCACCATGGAGAAACATCTAATATAAAAAATAAAACACTCAAAAGAATGACCTGGTGAAACAAATTAAAAATTAGTAAATGTAAAATCAAATAAAGATATAAGAAAAATAAAATTTCCTCAAAAAAATAATATAACTAATATGGATTTACCCATAGGAATGTACTGAATGGTAATATTTTATTTTCGACCATGAACCTCTCCCCTGGTTGAGTACATCAATACATCCTCCATCACCTCTAGGTTCTGAGTCTATCATTAATAATCATCATGTTCATACCTAAGTACCACCGCATGGTATTTCTATGTCCAATTGGAACGTACATACAATAAAATGATCAATGAATTAACATGGAATTATATTCTCACAAGGGTGATGATCCATCACATTATTATCAATCATTAAACATTAGTGTAGATTGAAGAGGATATTATGGGTACAATAAACAAACAATCAATGCCCAACAATGAACTTATATAGACACTAACTGGATGAAGACAAATAATGGATATATGAGAATAAAATACCTGACTTCTAAATTATATCAATAAAAGATTCAAATCCACTTTCTAGAGCACAAAATACCTCAAGGAACTTAATTTTTTAACAAAATGGCTATCCATGTTGGAGTGAACATCCTTATAGAACAACCACAATTATAATTAAAAAATTAATCCATTATCATGATCACAAAATAGGTCCACCATAATTAAATATAAAACACCAAAATAATCATTCAAGATCTTTGAATCGATTTTGTACTCAGAATATAAGATTCATCAACAAAAAACGTGAATAGTTTCCAGTATGTTTCTTTCGAAAAAAAGTTTTTTAACGATCCATCATAATTGGATGATCCTCCCCTACATGAAAATATTCACTTAGAGACATAGGGATCATTTCATATTATCATGGCTAATTTTCTATCATATTGATTGGAGATAATTAATATTGTTAAAAATCATTAAATTTAAGTGTAGCAACATACAAAACCTATTATGGTAACCTAATTAACCACAGTTTTTATGAACATTCATGGATTTCAGATAATACTTCATATAATGAAATGTGATCCAGACATTAAGAACATGATATTACACTTCTTTCCCTCAGAATTCCTTCCCTTGTTAACCCAACTCCCATGTTTCATTTGATAGTAAATCTTCTCTAAAACTCACTATGAACATGACATTATATACTAAACTATAGGAATGCTAATAACGACCAATGAAGACCTAAGTGGGGTCTAATAGTCGAAAAGGATATGGATCCACACCCAATTTCATAGTCTGGGTATCGTCATGAACTTTATAAGTCCTATCCACAAAGAATAATGGACTACTAAAAAAATATTGACAATTGAATATTCTATCATTCATAGATTGAAATTTGGGAGACATTTATAGATATCACGAAACTTATTATCATAAACATTATTATAATGAATCACTCGAGTAGTGCACAAAATGTTATAAAAATTGATCAAAGACACATTCCTCAAAACATCAATATAGGGAAACAAACATGATTTCCCAATTTATTAAACAATTTAAATATCATTTAAAAAGAATAAATCAGGTTATAAATCAACCACAGTTAGTAAAATTACATTACAAGATCATGGAAATGATTACATAGTTTAAAAAAATTAATCCTATTTTCTAATTAACAAAACCATTTACTTTTGAAACCCATTTAAAACAAAAATATCTTGTTAAATATTTTTTAACACCTCATCCAATATTCAACAGAAATTAGTTTTCCCAATCTACTATTTAAAAAGAACATAATTTATATTAATTGAATATTTGACACAACTAAATCAATAAAACATTTTATAAGATAGAAATTGGATTTCGTTACAAATTAAAAACATCACTAATGGGTTTTAAATTGAAACAATAATGAAATTTTACAAGAAAAGACACACCCCAAAAGTCCATTCAACCATATGAATCCACAAAATTAAATTCACATGAGAGAAATAAATTTTGAAATATTTGAATGGGTAACCATGTTATAGTTAGTGTAGAACTATGCATGATTTGGTTTCATGGACTATTAAACCACACAAAAACAAGATAATAGTTCCTAGATTGAATCCTGTATCTATCACACAGATTTCTCATAGTATCCATGATTGTAATAGTATAATGTTACTCTAGAAATCATTATATTCAAACCCAAAACCCATAATAGATTCCAAAAATAAAATATATCATCATTGGTAATAAAAATAAATTTGTGAATTATAAAACCAATAACTCAAAATAAATACACCAGTCCCTTTATTCCTTAGAATATTAATTATCATTTTAAATATGTGGTGATCGTGAACCAACTCACAAACTACCAATTAATTATCATTATTTTATAAATCTCATTCTAAGATATCTCACCCAGAATAATATATAGAATTTAACAGTAAATGATGTTTAATTTAATTAAATACATCACTAGGATATCATTATTAACCAAATAACTTGTATTACCATCTAAAATGGTATCTAATCAAATTCTCCATTGACCCTAAAGGTATTCTTAATCCACACACACTCATGAATAGTGCTTGTGATTCCTAATGAAAAAACAATTTGAAATGATATATCCCAACATAGTAGTTAAAAATATTCACTATATTCAATGAAGACATCATCATATAAATAGATCAAAAAAACCAAATACTGTATATGGTGATCATCGATAAAGGTAAAACAAAACCAAAAAATCCATCTCATGTTGGTTGACGATAGAAAGAATTTCCCAAGATGACAACCCTCAGCCAACAAATCATGATATAATAAGGAATACATGAAGAACATAGGTACCTAATCTACGAAAAAAAATCATAAAGAGACAAATGGTATATATATGTTGTAAGCTAAATATCACAGTAGCATTCCACAAAATATTCATAGATGTTAATTTAGAATGTAATTAAAATATTTTAAAAGAGGGGAACAATAAGAGGAGAAAAATGATTTATATTTCAAAATGGAAGAAAAACTAAAAAATATGTTTATAATATATTCGATTTTAATGAAGTTGTTTAATATTTTCAATATCAATTATCAAAAAATGTTGTAAAACATTTCATTTTATTATTTTAAAACAAAACCATTTCTCGAATCGATTTTAAAACCATCCTACATGCAAGGATATATTAATAAAGCGAAGGTATTAACATTCACTTGATATCAAAATTTAAAAAATAGTAAATAAAATGGAGTCATGGTGCATCATCAAAATTAGAAATTGAATTAATACACAATAATCAATTAGCAAAGGAAACCCTAGGGGCACAAATAGGAAAAATCATTGTAATGTATCAACTATCAAGTATATAAATTTCATTGATATAACCAATATATGACAATGATACATCATATAAAATCTAATAATGATTCATCATGACTAATTTCTAGTATAACATCCAATCTCATGGTTCTCAAGATTACCATTTCTATTAAAACCGACTTTCCAGGATACATCTCTATAGCCTAAACCTTCCATACTCTCATTGGATCCTCTAGATGGGGTGTGATTATAATAGAGGAGAATACATTTATGACATACAAACATACTATATAGCTTCTAAGGACTACTCAAAATATGTTGGTGTGATAATCCTTAAATGAGGATCACAACGGGGTTGCTTATCAATATAAATCATGGGATCATTCCATCTACCTTTCAATCATGGGATAATTTCCTCAGTTCACATCATAATCCCACCCTAAATATCTATCAATGTAAATAATCCCTTTCTCATCATCTATCTATGTGATATAAAAGAATCCATAATGATATAATAATATATTATTAAAAGTGAGTATCATCGTAATGTTTCAATCAGTTCACCCTGAATTATCAATTTAAATGCAAAAAGTATTCATAAAATCATTAAAAGGGGTAATCATCCCCACTCCATTCTAAGAAACATCATCAGAATTGCAAAATTTTAACTAAAAATTAATTTCTATAAAAAATTCCCCAAGGCGTTCAATCTTTCTTCTACCATTTAATAGAGTCAAAAAAAAATTAAACAATTTATTTGAACCCCTTTTCAATGTAAAAAAATCACTCATTTAAAATAACCCATGTATTCCCATTTTATAAATAATGGGGAAATTATTAATAGATGGATCTTGGCCTTTTCAAAAATTAAATTATTTTAAATCATTTAGAAATTATTTTATATATCACCCAATTTCAATATAATAAAATAATTTCACTTTTGAAAACAAATCCAAAGCCTAATCCCCAAAACTCATCAATTAATATTTAATAGATAATTGAAAAGGAATTATCACTTTAATGGAATTAAAAAATTTAAATTTAGAGAGGGAGGAAATCTAGATTATAACAATGAAAACTAATTCCATGTTCTATTAATAAAAAATATGATCATAGAGACAATTATGAATTAATTCTACGGAAAAATTAATATAACATGAATTATAAAGAAATGAAAAAACATCTTTGAATTACTAAACTATTCTGAATTCCATGAAAAATTAAAATAGTATAAAAAAATACAATAATAGTGGAAATCACAATGAATTTATCTCATAAGAATGAAGTTGAAATCAAATAAAAGTGGGATGAAAACCCTTAAATGGATTCATCAGGTCATCCAATTAATAGGAGAGAAAATTATATTATGAAAAGGTTCAATGAGATTTGTGTTTTTATAAAAAGTTTCCTGAATAAAACCCCATGGCACAACCCACAATTACATAGTCTATATTTCATAAAAACACACCATACCATACTAAAACACATGGTAAAATGTTTATGTGGCTATTTTAAACCATGTAAAAGATATGTATATCACTCCATGATATATGTTTATAAATTTTGGGAAAAGACCCCAAGAAAAATTAAAAAGCTACACTACAACACGTGACAAAATGGAAGGGTACCATGTAATATCCAATCACCAAAGTGATACCACCACAAAAATGGAATAATAAATATTCAAGACTAAATAATAATCCATGATTGAACCCCTACTCCATAGAAAAACTATTCATATAATAGTAGAAGAAACTATATCCTTCTGCAAGACTCCATACTACAACCAAATGGCTAAAAAAATAGTTATTTCAAAACTATAAAAATATTAAAAACTACTGATGCCACATCCATAATCTAATTTCCATAGAAAAAACTCTCAATTCCATTAACCTTCACTACCACAAAACTAGGAAAAGCCAGTGCCAACCATTATCAACACTAACGAAAAAGCACTGATAAAGCGGGGTACATTTATCAGCGCTAAAAAAGCACTGATAAAGGGTACCTTTATCAGCACTAAAAAAACGCTTATAAAAGAACCCCTTTATTAAGGTTTTTTAGCACTGATAATGGTACCCCATTTTACAGTGATTTTTTGTAGTTCTATTAAAGGGTACCCATTTATCGGCACTTTTTTAGTATTGCTAATAATGGGGGGTCTTTATCAGCGCATTTTTTAAAAGCGCTGAAAACGGTATGATTCCAAAAAAAATCATTAAAAATATATATTAATATTTGAATATATTGATATAGTTATATTGATAAAAATATAAAATATATTTTTTAAATATAATTTAAAATATATTTTAGATAAGTGTAAATATACAGTTACACTTAATATATAAGATATTTAGAGAAAATGGATTATAAAAAAAATAAAAAAAATATTTTTAATTAATAATTTGCTAATTATTATGGATTAATATTCATTTAATAACAATTTAAAGACTTCAAAAATAAAAACAATTTGAAAAGATCCAAAATTTGTTGAAAATGCAACTCGAACATCAAACAACCATAACTTTTGATCCGGGTGTCCGTTTGAGCTCTACAGCATATCAAATCAAATCCTGCAATGAGATCTACGCACTAGTGAATGAGGGAATGCCTCCGTCACATTTTTATATTCCAAAAAAGGCCCATAAGGCATCTAATACTGAGTTTTTAGTTTGGTTACCGTGATTTTTTAACGTTTTTTGGATTTTCAACCTCATTTTAGGGGTCTTATTGGCTTTTTTGGTGGGGAAAGAATTTCTTTCAACGTATTTCATTCATATTGATATTATGTCATTGAAATTATATCATTTTTTATAATGAAATGATATTTATAATCAAATATATAATATTATATTCATATTTTTTATATATTCACACATAAAAATTAATTTTTTAAATAAATAATAAAAAAAATTTACATATAGAATATATTAGCTTTATCTAAATAATAACTAAAATCCATTTTATTTAAAATAACAATATATCAATATTTATAAACCTATATATTAATCTAACTATATATGTACCTATATAATGTGTCTATCTATATATCAACAAACTGATATATATATATATATATATATATTCTAACATATGTATTTTCATATATATTTATATGTATATAAATATGTATAATTATACTTATATAAACACAAATGTATATCAATGTGTGTGTGTGTGTTGTATATATGTATTTATTTACACACACGCAAAACAAAACATATTTTATAATTGTATTGAAAACTAATCTTATAAATATACATTAATATACAAATAAATATATGGATAAAAAATATAACTAAATATATATAAATAATAGATATAACATAATTTTAATATACAAATAAATATATAAATATAAACATATATAAATATAACTAACTATATATATATATTATTAATATACAAATAAATATATAAATTTATAAATATAACTATATATGTATATATATGTATATATCTTAATAAAAACATATAAATTTATATTAATACATGAATAAATATAACTATATATATATATATAAATATCACTAGTTGGAGAACAAATCAAATTAGAGGAGTGGTAAAGGATTAGCGCGCATGGGGGGAGGTCTTGAGTTCAAAACTTGGTAGAGGTATGCAGGGTCGCGTGCATGGGTGAATTTCAAGGGGGGTATATAGTTATTTTAAAGGGGTCTACAATGTGCTGATAAAACGTGTGGCGTTGTGGCTGGGGCTTACAGGGGAGTGGGTGGGGGCAAGCGCTGTTAAAATCCCCCTCTGATTTATAGATTTTTTTAAATTTTTTACATTTTTTAACTTTTATCAGTGCTCAAAAAAGCACTGATAAAAGGGGCCTTTTATCAGAACTATAAAAGAGTGCTGACAAAAGGGTCCTTTATTAGTGCTTTTGTTTAGTGGTGATAAAAGGACCCTTTTATCAGTGCTATTTTAGTGCTAATAAAAGGGGTCTTTATCAGCACTTTTTGGAGCACTGATATAGGTGAACCCCCTTTTATCTTCACCAGAATTAACATCGCTTTTTTAGCACTATTAAAGGCCTTTGTTAGCATTGATAAAATCCATAGTTGTAGTATTACTTCTCTATAATGATTAATATTGTTTTAAAATACTATAAAAATAATTAAAACAACCAAAAATTTATGAATGATAGGAGATTAAAATAATGTAAAAGAAACATGTTGTTACATTGGTTGGGCAATGAAATATTGGAATAAATATTTCAAGGTTCTTATTTTATGTATATCTCCAATCTCAGAAAATAAGTATTTTTAATAATAATACACCCCATATAATATCAATGAATGTATGACATTAAATGAAATATATATTGGTTGGGAAATAAAAGAAATAAATCTCTACTGATCACCTTATGAATCTATTATTCATATTCCATATAAAACCATTTACATTGTGTATAAAATTATATTAATTATAAAATTAATATATCATAACTACCCATTATAAATAAAAATCATTATCAGTTAACGATAACTCATTGTTTCACATTGTGGGTATATTATCATTTGATCATTCATGAAATACAAAACGACCTCACACATGAATGAAAGACTAACATTTACTCACTTTATATAAAAAATAAGGATATAATATATTTCCTTATAAACGAATCTATTAATTATTCAACACTAAGAGACCAAAGATGACCCTCATGTTCTTGTTCTGATAATGGAATAGTCAATTGTTCTCCAACTTTATCCTTTTTATCCACTAATCAGATACTTACATCTCACCTCCTAATGGTCTTAAATGCAAGATGGTATTTTCAAATAATTCATTTGCTCCTTGGGAGAGACCATGCATCATATTCCGGAGAAATAATACCATATTGGTCATAGTAGATCTTTTTTTATCACTTAATGTGATGAGCCATACCATTTTAATTAAATAATTTCATGATACAAATTGGTTCCATCAGAATATCTAATATAGATATATAATCATCGATTATTTATGATTATATTATGGTTGGTTATCTAGAACACTTCTAAGTGATTTCTAAAATATATAAGAATAACAAAAAAAGTAGATTGAGTCCAAAAATACTATTTTTTAATTTTTTTCCAAGATTTTGTGTAACCCTTTACAGATATCAAATTTTTTCACCGAAATATTTGTAGATAAAAATTAGTGATGCTAAAGAATTTAAGAATGTTCATTATATAAAATCAATGACTATCAAAGGGATCAGATTTGTTTTTAATAGTTATGATGAGGGGATAGGAAACATCAAGTTAGGTACAAAAATTAAAATAAAAGATAGTTACTATACACGATTCATAAGAAAAACTATCCCTACAAAACAACTCTATTAAATGATCCTAAATCATCCTATGATTTTTACCATAGAACATTGGTAAAGACAGATTATTATATAGTTTCAAACAAAAAAACATTTGAATATTATTATTATATGTTTCATGACTAATACCATGTTTTTTCTTAGATATATCCTTATATATCTTTGTACCCAGTATGTTGGAAACTTCACCAATGTCGTTAATCAATAGGCATTTACGCAAAGACATCTTCATAGAGTTAATATTCTGATTATAATTTCTAATAATATGTACATTGTATATAAAAATATTAGAAACACAATAATACTCCCCAAATAATAATATATACCCAATATCCATGCACATTATTTATGAAACTAAACTATTTTATTACATTATCAAAATAGATATTTTATCATTGAGAACCATATTTTATTCTTTTGACGAACCGTTGTAGCTTACATGGAATAAAAATAAAATTTGGAACCTAAAAAACTTTGGGATGTATTAAATATAGGTCATTGAATAAATTATTTTAAATGAAAGAGGTTTTTATATCCATTTTATGTCTCAAATAATAATAAATTTCCACTAATGAAAGAAAAAATCGAAAGAAATTTATCATCCTAATAGGTTGAAATATTTTTTCATAGTCAAGGCCGTGAGTTTTTGTGTAAATTTTTTCAAATAGTATTAAAGTATAGGTAGAAACTCTACCATAAATATTAATTTTATTATAAAAATACCACATGATCAATATTGTTATCACCCCTATAGGTGCAACTACTATTTTTGAAGAATGATTAACATGCATGAATTCGACTTCAGATTCCGTGTATTTTATCCTTTTCATAGAATCAGACCTCTCCATTGAATCAAAATATGTTATTGGTTAATATTTTATAATCATTACATACGTATCATTTTCTTGTAAAAATCCATAGCTATTATATTCCTAATGTATCCTTTTAAACAATTTGAGTTCTTCAATAACTGGAGTCGATTCTTCATCCACCTCTCTTTGAAGAATGTAACAACCCAATCTTTTATTAATGAAAATTAATTTAGATATATTTTAATTCCTTAATATGTAAAATGGTTATGGTAAAAAAATATACTTCTTTTGATGTATGTTTTTGGATTTTAAAATTTTGTTATGAATTGTTATCATCAATAATATTTCCATTGAACTATGATCACATGATTAGTATAAATGTAGAGAATTAACACATCCAATTTATACAAAAAAAGGATGTGATGGACTCATATAGTACAATTTTTCAATATTAATCCCATTTTTTAGAACTCTAAAAGAAGGTAGTGTCACTGAGCTTCACTCTTGACCATAGCAGAACCGAGGTTCAACACTTTTTGATAAAACAGAATTGGCAGCGGGAGAAGTGGATGTAAATATAGATTACCATCTGAGAGATGTTATATGCACCACCCCAAGAGTCTGTCATCATTGCACACCTTACCCTTAGGTTATCTATGGGTGTTAGAAGGGGTAATGTTACAATATCCTAGCACTATTATTATAAGAATTATATTTGTATAGAATAAAAAATATACATTCATTTTATTATTTTTTACTTTGTAAATGGTTGTTAAAGTACAAAAAGTATTTTTTAGTTAATATAATATTAAGAAATATATTTTCATGAATTACTTCATTTTGGAAATAATTAATATCTTAATAAAATATAATTATAAAATTAAACTTTTTAAATAAAAATAATATTATAACATTTATAAAATTGTAATTTTTTTAAGTTTTGGTAGCAGTTTTTGTCAAAAACCCATGAATTTTTTATAAATGTCAGTTTTTATATGAAAATATAAAAATAATTATTTAAAAAATTATTTAGATAAAATTAATATTGTTTATCTATTTAGGACATCAAAATTATATAATGGATAATTTTTCATATTTTTCTCAGATATTCAAATTTTTTCTTAAAAATTACATATTGTTTAAATGTACAATATGTTTTTTGACGTCATAATGACACAATAGTGATGTAATAGAGTATTATAAAATATATATTACACCAATATATGTTTTAAATTTAAAAAATTTGATTTTAGATTTTTTTTTTATAAATTTTATGATGCCTTAGTGGACCCTCCAAGACTTACAAAATATTCTTTCATTTTGAAATGATTTCTTTGATAGTATGACACTACTCCATATAATAAAGCATAATATTTTAAAAGGATAATCCATTGACATTATAAAATAATTTTTCCAACTCTCCTTTGAAAACAAATGTGCAAAACCAAGTGGTTGGATTTTTATTTTGAATTTTTAAATATATCGATTCCAAAACCTGAGTTTGTTAAATATTAAATAATTCCCCTCTTTTCCTATATAAACATACCAATCCTCCCACATATCATCATCAAAAAACCCTTGTATCACTTCCCAACTCTTCCATTTTATTTATATAATCATCCCAAGGAACCCCAATTTCGTAAGAAGCCCCTATCCAAGCTCTTGTAGTCACACACTAATGTAAGAGATTTCTTCCTTTCTTATTTTTGTCAAAGTTTCTTTATGTAGGTATTCCATTTAATATTCAATAACAAATTATGGGTTATGACATTTAACCACCCCTATATTTCACTACTTATATTTGAATGATGAGAGACCCTTCCTCTCCCATTAATGCATCCCATGTACTCCTGTTACCATGCCCAAATTGCGTATAGGATCTTTACTTCCATTCCATATTTTTGTCCAATTTTTTATGTATTTTTATTACCTTCAGTTTTCCGTTAAAAATGATGTGGTATTATTTCAATCCTCCTAAATACTTCCCTCCTAACGTTTTAATGATTAAAGACCCCATTCTCTCTCACTAATTCATCCCATATACATTTGATACCAAGTAGAAATTCCATAAGGGATTTCTCTATCCTCATTCACAGTCAAGAAATTATTTTATATTATGCATCTAAACACCATTAAATATGTTTGAATATTATGTTCCATTACCCTGTTACTATCCATTTCATGTATAAAAAATGAGAGACCCTTTTATCTCCCTCCAACCCATTTTATGATTTCTATTTGAGGTAATTATGCTACCAATGTTACGCCAATATTTCCCATTCCAAAATCATCATGTAAGTGAATACAATACAAATTTCATTATCAAGGGTATTCACCTACATTCACATGTAATTGTAGATCTAGGACATACATTTTTGTATTCCACATCACTTATGCATGGAATAAATTATGATTCTTAATGAATAAATGTTGTATTCTCTATGTGGAACACTTATGCATGAAATGAAATGATTAAGAAGGGTGTGCCCTGATAGCACTCCAATGCAGTGGGTATTGAATAGTTTCCAGATCAACACTATTTAACGAGGGTTTTCTGATTCTAATCCAAGTTAAATAGGGGTTTACTCAATCTAATTCATGTTAAATGAGGTTTCACTCATGATCCATGTGAAATTATACTTGTCTCATTCTCATATCTTGTTAAATGATGTTTCACATCTCTATTTATAATAATTAGGCTATTCCAAGCCTTTATGTTCATGTTTCATTTTTTCTCTATAGATATTTTTATTTCCTAACATGTATTTTATTTTTTATGTTATTCCTTTTTTAATTCCTTACTAGGCTTCATAGCTCACCCTTTTTTATGTATTCCCTTAAGATGTCCAATGTAATGGTAAGAACGAAGGAATTTTGTGTTCATGTAAAATAAGTATTTGAAAAAGCTATTGTATTTTATGTCTTAATTTGTCATGTAATGTTCATAATTTCATAAGAAACTAGACCTATAGATCCTCACAGTTGTATTAAGTGAATGATTTTTTTTATAATTCAGGTTTAAGTGTTTAATGAATAGTACAGTTGTTCTAGTATGTATCAGAGTATAGGTTTAGTTATTTTTGGGATTAGGATTATAAAACCATTATTAAAGAAATAGGGATACTAATAAGTATAATAAAAAATCCCTAAATTTTTGTGAGTATATTGTATCTAGTTTATCATGAAAATACATCCATGTTTGGATATAAACAAGTATAGGTGGCTCTGGAATAGATGTATCTATAGGTAAAACCCGAAAACACCAGTTTTATCAAGACTCATATTGGAACTGGTACATAACAATGGTCCTTTCTATACTACTGGTTCGAAAGTCCACAATTATATGATTTGGTTAATTCATACCAATAGTATGAACTATTATCAAGGGAATAAAGAAAAAATGCCCGTAATAATATATGTTGGGAAGTAGATCATGGATAACATAGATTGAAGCATATAAAATCATATGTTATGGAAATTAATGTAATTTATAAGTTATCCCTTTTTGTAATTGGATTAACCTTTATGTGTTACCCCTAAATATCCTTATATTCCATCCAATGTACTGTTATAGGAGGACTCAGGATAACAACTAACGTGAAGATCAATATTATAACTATTCTAATGAGATTCCCAGTCCAATAGAAGTAGGAATAAAAATAATAATAATGATACTCTCATAGTAAACTCATGTTTCGAATAGAAACATGGGTTACGTTGAATGTTCAACTGCCCTCCCCCCTCCACATAATGAACAAGATTTAATCAGGAGATTCATGTTGGAAACACCTCATACATTTAATGGATCATCTGATCCATTACTCAGCAAACAATAGATCAATTCCATTTAAAAGATATTCCAAATCCTTCTATATCACCATCATGGGATGGTTCTAATAGATTCTTATCATATACAGGGTGATGTTGATCAATGGTGTATGTTGATCAGAGTGATAAAGCCTGTGGAAGTGACTGAGGCATTGGCAATGATGGATTTCTAGAAAATGCTTTTCAAGAAAAATATTCCTCGCACCCTACGATATATGATAGAAGGATACTTTCTTTCCCTCAAGAAAAAATAATGAAACCATCAGAGAGAATGAGGAAAACTAAACAAGGATATCATGATACACCTATGGCTATGTCGTTACCCTATAATGCACGGTTGAAATCTTATTTGTTGTGCTAAAACCTAGCATACGGAAAGCCCTAGTGATCTGTGACTTCATATGATATGAGGAAATTTTCTTATGTACCCTCATAGTCGAAATACATATTGGAGAAATCTTGTTGTATGATGGGGATTAAAAGATGAATGTTGAGTTTAATTCTTGTGGTTTGATGGATAAATCCAACAATTCTATGAAATTCAATTAACCCACCTTCCAAAGGTGAGGAAAGAAGCACCCCGGAAATTTCCTAAAGGAGGCCAGAAATGTTTTAGGTGTGGAAGAGAAGGGAACATAGCCATTAACTATCATCAATAAAACTCCAATGTTGTGATTGAGGAGATAATGCTCAATAAACCCTTAATTCATTGTTCACTACATCAACTGCAAAGAAACATGAAACTTTGCAAACAAGTTCCCTAAGCCATGGGTTTTTGAAGGCAACCAACAACCTACATGGTAGTAAGGGAGAGATTTTTCCATCACTAACACCGATGTGAACCCTAAAAAATAAGTGGTTAAAGGTATGCTAGTTATTCATTCATAAATAGAGAACATATTTATTTATTTTTTCTACACATTTTTTTTATATCGCAAAAGTATAGTAGAACAATCCCAACACCGCCAAAAAATCATGGATGTAGGGATATCAGTGAGAATGAAAAATGAGGAAACCATTGCATCCCATCAATATGACACCTCACCTATCATAATTTTTGGATTGATCTTCCCAGTGATCCTCTTCATACTACCTATGGTTGAATTTTATGTAATTCATGGCATTTATTAGCTTCCCCTATATAAATCCATCAGAAATTGCTGTGAGAGGGAAATCACTCTCTATATGATGAATCAAACCCCAATTTTGTACAATTTCATTGAGGATGATGAATATTATTTTTAACCATCAACTCATGTGTGGATTTTATAACCCTATGATCATGCATATCTTGATAAGATGATTGAGTCTAAGGAAAATATCATCCTTGAAGGCATTCCTATTGTGGGGGAATTTGCTAACGTGCTTCCCGGGGAATTGTCTCGTCTTCCTCATAAAAGAGATATTGAATTCAGGATAGAGATTATACCTGTGAAATTTCTAATATCCAAGATTCCATATAGAATGGTTTTTTAGCTTTAGGAGATAATGAAACAACTAAAAAAGAATCTGGATAAATGGTTCCTACACCCAGGTGCGTCATAATTGGGTGCACTAGAATTCTTTATCAAGATGAAGGTTGGGTCGATGTTCCTTTGCATTGATTATCATGAAATCAACAAAATCATGATAAATAACAAGTACCATCTTTTAGGAATTGATGACTTTATTTATCAGCTACGTGGAGAATAATACTTCTCCAAGGTGGATTTATAGTTGGAAGAATACAATGTAAGGGGGAAGAAGAATGATATACCCAAGACTGCTTTTCGTACATTGTATGGGCACTATGAATTCATAGTAATTTTATTTGGACTCACTAATGCTCCAATGATCTTCATGTACTTGATGAATATACCCTTTATAGAATACCTCAAAAAAATTTGGTAGTGTTTATAGATGATATTTTAAAATACTCAAAAACCAAGATGGAGCATGAGGTGTATCTAAGAACTATACTAGAGACCTTGTGAAAGGAGAAGCTCTATAAAATGTATAGAAATTTTGAGTTCGGGTAGAAAGAAGTCACATCTATTGGTCATATCATAACAATGAATGGGATATCATTGGAAAGCTCGAAGACAAATTCAATTGAGGGATGGGAAAGGACAACATTAGTTACATATATCCATAGCTTCCTGGTGTTTTCTAGATATAATCTCCAATTTGTTAGAAATTTATCATGATTGTCAAAGAATATTACCAATATAACTCATAATGGAGTTAGGTTTTCATGGAGTTATTAATGTGAAGAACAAATCAAGGAGTTGAAAAGGAGGATTATCACTAAGCCCTTGCTCACACTACGCATAGTGGAAAACTATTCGGTGGATTTAGTGACACTTTAAAGAATGGAATGAGCTTTGTGTTGATGCAAAATGACAAATTCATTGCCTATGTTTCAAGGGAATTAAATGTTAATGATAAAAACAATCCTACACATGAAATTATGTTTGGTGTAGTAATAATATCCTTGAAAATGTGGCAATATTACCACTTTGGGGAGAAATGTGAAATATATACAGATAAAAAGATCCTCAAGTATTTATTCACACAGAAAAAGTTGAATATGCAATAATAAAGATGGTTAGAGGTGATCAAATACTATGACTCCTCAATCCATCACCACACTGGGAAAGTGAACTAGGTGATAGATGCTCTATATATAAAGGAGCTCAAAATTCCATCATTGATGAGAACTAAAAAGGATCCACACTTATTAGATTTGATGATGATTGTAATTGGAATAATAACGAAGGGAATATCATCAATAATTTCACAAAATATTTCTCAACCTTATATTTTGTAATGTTTGAAGGATGATCAAAAAGATGATGTGGTAATTCATAAGAATGTGGAAACTATCCAAAAATGGAAATCCATAGAGTTCAACAATAATGATGTAGGAATTGAGATATGTGGGTCAATACATATGTGTTCCATAAAATCCAGAGTTAATGAAATATCTTTTTGTTGATTCCCATAGTTTGAATTTCTTCATTCACCCAGGAAACACAAATATGTATCAAGCTCTCTGATATCATTATTGGTGTTATAACATAAATAAATAGATAGAAGAGTATACATAAAAGTGCATGGTATGTAAACCTGTGAAGGCTTTGAGGAAGATGTTTAAGAAGATGATTCAACCATTACCCATACCAACATAGAAATGGGAGAACATCATCATGGACTTTGTCATTAGATTTCCAAAATCATCGAAAGGAAACAATTCTATATGGGTTGTTCTAGATCATATTTCAAATATTGAACCTGACATTGCATTTCAGGAGGATTTCTCATTGGATAAACTGGAACATATATACAACAGATATGTGGTATGGCGACATGGAGTACAACTATCAATTGTATCTGATCACGATCTGAGATTCACCTTTATGTTCTAGAAGAGTCTCCAACACACTGTGAAAATTGAACTAAACTTCAACAAAACATATCATCCTCAAACTAATGTCCAATCTGAGTGGACTATCCAAACAAACGAGGCTCTGTTGACAGCATGATCGAGGGACTTCAAATGAAAATAGGATCAACATATTATCCTGGTTGAGTTCTCATACATTAATAGTTTACACTCAAGCATCTAAATAGATCCTTAAGATGCCCATTAGGGGAATATAAGTAGAACACTAACATGTTGGGATGAATTTGGGGAGTGATAACATACCGTTCCAAAAATGGTCCAAAAAATGGTGGAGAGGGTTATGACCATCCAACAATACATTAAAGAAACTTAGATTTGATAGAAGATCTATGATGAAATATATTAATTAAACCTAGTGTTTGATGATGGAGTCAGGTTATTCCTCAAAATATAAGAGAAAAATTGATTTATGAGATATTGGAAGAAGGGAATTCATAGTTCAAGGTACATCATCTCTTTTGTGATCCTTGATCCCATTGGAGAAATGACCAATCGACTAGCACTCCCAACGAATCTATCTCAAGTTCATGACTTTTTACATGTATCACACTAGAAGAAGTATATACCTGAACTATCACATGTACTCAATAATGAGTTGGTACCATTGGATAATGAACTCTATTATGAAGTGAATCTTATAACGATTTAATATTATATAGAAAATGTTCTACCCAATTAGGAAATTCCCCTTGTCAATGTGTTCTGAAGAAACTATAATATTGATGATGCAACGTGCGATCTAGAGGAATTGATAAGGTAGAGATACCAACATCTATTTTAGTGGGGTAAATGGATATTTCAAGGGATAAATTTCTTAATGGGGAATATTGTAATGACCCAATCATTTATTAATGAAAATTACATTTTACCTAATTAAATGTTTTATTATATAAAATGGTTATGTAAACTAGAAACACTTCCATGGTTTTATGTTTTCTAATTTTAAAATACCATTAAGAATTGTTACCATTTATAATATATCTGTGGGAATGTGATGAAATTATTAGTATAAATATAGGGCTTTATCAAATCCAATTTACTCAGAAAAACAAATTGATGTGATCATCAAGTAGAATTTCTCTATATGAATCCCATTTGATGAAGATCAATATAGAGGTATTGTCACTCGCTTCACACTGGACCAATACCATGCCGAGCATCAGCACTTTATGCTTTAATTGAATCTCATGTGGGAGAAGTGGAAGTTAATAGATATTACCACCCTGAGAATTGATAACCGAGCCACCCCAAGATTATGTCAAATAAGACATCTTAATATTAGGTCTTATATGGGTGTTATAAGGGTTTATGTAACAAGAACATAGCACTATGATTATGTGAAATATTTTTTATAGAATAATGAGTATCAATCATTTTATTATTGTAACTTTTTGAATGGTTTTTAATGAAAATTTATTTTTTTAGATAATAATCAATTAAAAACTATATTTTCTCGAATTAATGTATTTTTAAGTTAAATATTATTTTAGTATAATATTATTAATAAATTAAGTTTTATTAAATATAAATTATGATATAACATTTATACAATTTTAATTTTTATTAAGGTTTGAAAGCTGTTTTTTTAAAACTAATGAATTTTTGATAATTTTCATTTTTTATTTTAAATGAAATAAATCTAATATTTATAAAAAAATTACATAAAATCAATATTATTTTTGGATTCAAAATGTCAAAATTATTTAACAGTGAATTTTTTAAATTTTTCTAAGATATCAGTACTTTTGTTTAAAAATTAAATACCTTTTAAATATATAATGTTATTTATAACATCGTAATGACCCAAGAGAGATGTAATTAAGTAATATAAAAGTGTTATTCGACCAATATATGCTTTACCTTTAAATAATGTGATTTTAGTCTGTTTCAATAATTTAATGATGCCTTAGTGAAACCTCCAAGACATAAAAAAATATTTAGTCATTTTAAAATGATTTCCTTGAGAGTGTGACTCACCTCCTCAGAATCAAGCCTAATATTTTAATAAGTTAACTCATCGTCCTTTTAGAATAATTTATCCACACTCCTATGGAAGAAAACATGGCCAAGAACCATGGGATGGATTGTGTTTAGAATTATAATTATATCGATTCCAAAATCTAATTTTGCGAAATATTAAATAATTCCATTCTCTTTTTCTATATAAACCAAACTCATCTCACACTTATCATCACTAAAAACAATTTTAGAACGTCCCTAATCATCCCTATTATCTCTATATTCTTCCAAAGTCACCCCAGGCTCTCATGAAGCCCCTCTCCAGGCACATGAAGTCACACACTCTAGTAAAGGATTTCTTCCATTCTCTTTTTTTTCATGTTTCTTTATGTTGTTCTTCCATTTTATTTTTAAATAAAAACATTGGGGTATGATTTAAAGACTACCCTATAATGACCTCATTATGTTTGAATGATTATATAACCCTTACTCTCTCATTAATGCCTCCCATTTACACCTGTTAACATGCCGAAATTCTACAAGGGATCCTCAATATCCATCCTTCTTTATTTATGTCCATGTTTCCTTATAATGTTATTCCAATATATTTTTAATTAAAAATGTTGGGGTATGATTTAAAACCTACACTATACATTCATACTTATGTTTGAGTTATGGGATACCCCTTTCTCTCACATTAATTCCTCCCATGTACAAACTGTTATTAATCCAAAATTCCCTATGGGATTTCCCTCTTATCATTTACTTGCATTAAGTTCTATTATATTATGCATGTAAATTCCATTAAATATGTTGGTATATTATGTTACATTACCCCATTATTGTAAATTTCATGTATAAATGATGATATACCCCTTTCTCTCCAATCAACCCATTTTAAAAATTATATTGGACATCATTATGCTGCCGAAGTTACACCAATATTTCTCGTGCTGAAATCATCATGAAAGTGAATACGATACCCATTTAGCTATCAAGGGTATTTATCAATATGAAAATTTTCAAGTTATTAGGAAAATAAATTTATGTATTCTTCATCTCTTATGTGTGTAATAAATTATGATGTTTAATGAATCCATTTTGTTTGATCTATGTGGTTCACTTATGCATCAAATGAAATGATTAAGAAGGGACTGCCCTGATAGTGCTCCAATGCATTTGGTAAAGAATAGTATCATGATATACCATGTGAAATGAGGTTTTAATCATGACTATTAAAATGAAATGAGATTTTAATCATTCTAATTTATGTTCAATGTGTGGTTAATCATGACCAATGTGCAATGATTCTTTACTCAAGCTAATATCATGTTAAATGTGGTTTCCACATCTCCATGTTTTGATAATCAGGTTATATCATTCCTTTATGTTTATGTTTATCTTATGATCCATTGATGTTCCTATTTCCTAAAGTGTATTTTATTTTTCATGTTATGCCTTGTATACTCCCATATTAGGCTTTATGGCTAACCATTTTTATGTATGTTCTCAAGATATCCCATACAATTCTATATACGAAGGAATGTCACAGTCTTGTAAAATAAGTTTCCAATAATGATGTTGTATTTTATATCATAATTTTTCATGTAATGTTGATAAATTCCGATGAAAATAGACTTCTAGATCCTTGGAGTTGTCATAGGTTAATTTTTATTTTACAAGTCATGTTTATGTGTGTAATAAATATTAGGGTTGTTATATAGAACCACCAAAACCTACATCTTTGAAACACATCTTTTTTTATGGTAGTGAAATTAATTGAGGAAAACTTTTATCCCATTAAATAATTTATATATTTATCCATTAATGAGGAATACATTATTTTTTACCACAAACCCTTTCTATTAGATGTGAATATAGAAAAAATAACATACAGTTTCATTATAATGACAAAAAAATTATATATGTTTTTGAAATGGGGGTATGTTTTTTATAATGATAACATTTTATCAGTGCTTTTCAACTTGAAATCCTAATAAAATCAATTTTGATATTTTTTCTATTATATATATACTTTTTGTCCTTATTATTTATTTATAGGGTATGTGGTTTAATAATAATGAAATAGTCTCCATAGCATAATCCCATAATGAAAGAGGAAGGCACATAAACTCACCATAGATCAAACCATGTACAATATCAAATGAATCCTCCTCTCAGATACACCATTCTATTGTGGTGTTATAGGATTAGTTAGTTTTGAAATAATTACACAATATCTTAGATTATCTATGAATCCATAGATTAAATTTATAACCACCATGATCTAATCAGAGAATATTAATTATATTTTTGTAATTGATTTCTTAATTCATCCTGTAACTACTTGAAATCTTCAAATATTTCATTCTATTATTTTATAAAACAATACATACCAACAAATTCATCTATAAAAGTAATGTAGTACATATAACCACTGCTCTCTTATATTCTAATCAGTCCATATACATCACAATATAGGAGATCAATTATTCCACTATCACATTAACATTTTCTATGAAAATATGTCCCTCTCATTATTCTCAATAAATATAATTCCCATGTATCACATGATTCATAATTTATTTTCTAAAAAATCAACCTATATGGATTTTTTAAATCATTTCTCATTTATATGTCCAATCTAAATTATTTAATGATAGTTGGCCTCCAAATAGACCATGAACTTCTTATTAAATATATTAATAATTGAGTTATCAATATCTATAAAGTATATATACTTTATTAAATTCCCAATTTCATAAAAAAATTCATCATTGTATATGTAAAAACATTTTTAAAGGGAATTAAAGGTCCATATTTTGAAAATAGTAAATTAAAATAAATTTAATGTTAATGGTAGTAACAGAATTACAATTCTCTAATTCTAATAATAATCCACTTTGTATTGTTAGATCATAGGGGGAATAATTCAAATAAAAAAACTCTTTCTGTTTTACCTACAAAAATGTATTCCATGAACAAAATTAATTCTCATCTACTTATAGTTCTTTTTTATATATGAAATATGTGTAATGCGCACCTAGTAACTGATACCCATGAGACATCTATGGTGGAATTAATCTACATAACACTAATATTTAGATGACCAAGATATTTATTATTAAAATTACTTCTAAATCCCAAAACCAATATATATGTGTTTTACAGGTCATATCTATAAGCAATCTCAATATGATTATTTTTATGTATTTTTTAATATACAATAAATACATATCAATTGGAGAGTATCATGTTTTATATATTTTCATTTATTAATTTTAATGAAATTGTTGTTTAATGAGACAATATACATATTTTACAATGTAATGAATACACTTTATAAATCATCTCAATACATTGTAAAATGAGCAATGAATTATCCCAATAATAACAGTTTTGATTAATGTATAATTCAGTGAACAAATATATATCTAAATCCATCACATGGATATACATAACCTTATTTTTCATTTATCCTAATCATTATGATTTCCCCACCACTCTATTGTAACCAAAATTCTAAAAACAATTCCCATAACAATGTGGAAACCTAATTTATTTCATTCCCAACACAAGGTAAAATATGGGTGCCAAAATTTAGAAAAAACTACCGAGTTGGATGATATACGTCTCAATAAGTTCCACATTGGAATGAATCATAGACTTGTTATATGAGGGTTTTACTATTATAATGTCTATCCTATGTTACACACATCATCATCATATTATTAAATCCAAATATATGGAACATTATAAAATCGTTATCTAAATAATTTTTATTTCTTTTGTTTATGAATTATTATATCAATTTAGTTTTGGAATCCCTATTATATCAACCAATTTTTTTTTCATGCCACATTAATGTGTATCTATTTACAGAACCCACAATTTATGTTACCCACTCAGATATAGAATCCAAATATATTCACACATATCAATATTCATATTATGACTATTTTAAAGGTACTCTAATATAATGTTTTATAACTATATGGGATTGAATGTCTCCTCACATGTAATTCTGAAGCCATAGGTAGAAAACAACCACCTATATTGTACAGGGAATAACCCCAAAAGATAGTAGGATCCATAAGCAAATGTACGTCTAGCAAAGGATACATTACTCAACATATAATTAAAATCATGATAATCCTAAAACATAATCTGAAACATAAATTCCCAAAATCACAATTAAATATAGTATACAAAATAATAACATAGGTAGTGGTTTATGAAAAATATATATTATATAGGCAAAATTATAATGTAATTCACTGCTTTTTCTCCTAGAATATATATTATTAGCAAGAAAATTTCTTAAAAAATAATCAAATTTATGAAAAATGGTTCTATAAATTTATATGAAATTAATCAACATATAAATAAACATTTTTTTTTTCAAATCATGAGATCTGATATAAAATATGTTAGATTCAATTAAATAATTAAAAAACTCAGTTTAAAATATCTATAACAAATAATTTGTTATCAATAAATAAAAAAAATTAATAATAATATGTTTTTAAATCCACTTAAGGGTCACCATGTCTCACACCATGTCATGGGCCATATGTTGGTGATCGTTTTGAACAGAACCACCATATTTTGGAACCATCCACAATACATGGTGAAATCATCTGAAAACATAATAGTCCTCGAAAATTGGAAATTTAACTCTATATGAGGAGTCCAATGGGATGGTTTCTGTATTGTTTAATAAAAAAATTATAAAATAGTGCACCACACATTTCACTAAGGGGAGTACAAATCATGGTGTGTTCCATGTTTTATAAAAATGTTCCATCTAGATCCACCACACCATTCACCATAGTGTGGTGAATGTGAAGTGGTGAAATCCTTATCATGGTGATGGAATATGTTATTCAGAAACTAGTTTATTCAAAGGTATAATCATTGAAAAATCCTGTTTTGATAACATTGATGGGTTTTGGGGGATCATCATGTCATCCTTGAGAGCAGTAATGAACCCATATATTGAACAATCTATCTTCATAGAATCAATATGAATGAATAATTTAAAAAAGAAAATATCCAAATACCAATAGATTAATTTTAATACTAGTGTTTCAACATCTATTTTCTTCTTGGATGGGGCATGATTGATAAAATCACTCTAAAAAAGTGGTCCCTAACATTATATTGTCTACTATTGCATTCAAGTGTCGAAATGATTGTTGAGGATCCATTAATTAATAAGGGTTGACAACACCTTCATGGAAATTGATAAAAATGATCTAATGATATTAGAGAATCAACTATCCTATATTATATTGACACACCCCCATCACGATGATCATATAACATATATATATATATATATGATTTTTATCAATTAAAACATATTATACAAATACAATGTATTAAAAGATGTAACATCCCTTTGGAATTGTTATGTAAACACAATAATTATATATAAATTCAGTATTTAGTCCATTCATAATGCATTATGAAGGTTAAAAGATGACTAGAGAGTCATATGATAAGTGTATACCTCCCATAGATAAAAATGGTGATCTTGTGGGTGAAATCATTGGAATCAATATACACCACAACATTGTGGTGTTTCTTATTTTCAGGAACATCAATGTAAAACCAATAAAGTAAATCATAAACAATTTACTAAACTTAAATACATACCCAAAACACACCATAATATGTCATGAAACCTCTAAATTATCTATAAAATCATAAAATGAACAATCGATACTCATATAAAATTTCATAATAAAAACATAATGATAATTTATGTGACTCTTTAAAATTACCCAAATGTTACATTTCATTAAAAGAAGGAGGACATAGGGTTTTACAACCTCCGTTATGAAAAAAATTTCCATAAAAATACGTATTGTCAAGTCATACAATCCCCATTTTCCATAAGAATCCAGACCAGAGTCTCATCCCAAAAAATGAAACATCACCAATTTATGAATCCCTTGTTAAAATTATTATATTCTTCCAAAATAATCACAAATATTCCACAAAAAATTGCCTAAATGAAAAATAAATCACTAAATACACCCTAAATCTGTCATTCCCAAGACCCATTATCCACTAGAACATGGATTCCAAATGTAAACTAAACCACTATAATGTCTGCAATAAATGAAATTTCTAAATCAATATATATTTCAATACCTAAATGAAATGATTACTAGATCCACTGAAACACATTTTAATCAATTATGAATATCTTGATATCTTATATATAAAATCAATGCAACCCACTCTATAACACAATAATTTTGGAATCTAACGGCTTGTAGATTTTTCTAATTCATCATAACATGTATAACTAAACACTTTCATTTTTATGGGCTCCCAACCATATGGTATTTCATTTTTTTACAAATTATTATCATACCACTAAGTGAAAATTTATTTACAAATCCACCAATCATACAATACTTACATGAAAACAACTCTAATTTAAAAATAAATTTCATTTTTATTTGTTAAAACAATAAAAACTTTAATATAAATCTATTTCAGTATAAAATCAAAAAAATTCCCTAGTTTTACTTGATAATATATTTTTTTTTAAACTGTTGATTTCCTAAAAAATATGTAATTTTATAGATCAATTTACAAAATTACATGCCATTTAATTTTACCAAAGGGTATCCCATCCTAGACAAGAATCAATATTCAAAACCTATTTTTAGTCTAAATATAGGGATATAAAAAGTTATACACTAAAAATATATTCAAGTACAATATGTGAACTAAAGGTATATAAAACAAAATTCATATAACTTTTCATAAAAACAAGAGATATCATTACTATAAAAAATAGGAAAACTAATACAACACTTTTCTAAATAGAGAACACATAACATACTCAATAATGAAATACCTACAAGTTGAAAATTATCATGATAAAATACCAATACTATAATTTTTTTTCTATATATCACTAAATAAAGAACAAGTTACATGATTTCAAATAATACCTATGTAAGAGAAAGATAACATGCTTACGAATTTCAGTGACATTAAAATTCTATAATAGACTATTTAACATATAATATATTATTAATATAATCATAGAATACATGGGAAAGAATTTACTTACATATACAAGAAGAAAAATGGTATACATGGAAACATGAGAAACATTAATTTATACTATTTAATTAATTAAGGCCAATCACATATACAAAATCTATTATACATGATAATATAGTTTTCCATCAAATACACAAAGGGAATACATTCATATAATATAACACTATATGATTCTACATATAATAACTTATTTATTCCTGAAAGCATGAGGTCGTAGATAACCTTAAGACATAGATACAATAACAATTTTAAATAACCTTCTCTAAGAATCCTATCTAGTTGTAAAGACTCAGAATTTATATATAATGTTTTCCATTTATATGGAATTATTTTAAGATATCAATATTTTACGGCATGTGATTTTGAGGTCCACAGATCCCAAAATGGAATTTTGAACATTTTTAAGGAACATTCAGTAAATGTGCAAGAAGGTTTTTCTATCTTATGATCCTTAAATAGGATCCAAAATATGAGGGCACCGTTGAATTCAGAATTCCAGAATTCGCCAAGAAATTATATAACATCAGCCGACAAGGGTCGAGAAGAAATAATATTTTGCATACATTTGGAGAAAAACTATAAATTAATTTAAATGAATTATTTTATTTTCATTCACACATTGTAGTGGAGGACAACGACGCTACAGGGTTGTGATAGGGAGACAACGATTTGAATCAATGGGGCTCACTAATGGCTCATTAAACATACAGCGTAATGATGCTTTAATCATGAGTAATAGAGATGTTGATTCTTTGTAACGACATAAAACTGCATCAATATGGGAATGAACCGACAAGATACTATTTATAATTCTACGCACTGGAAAAATATGGATTAACAAAATTCGAGGTTTCTTTGTAAAACCTTTGATGGAAATCCACCCCCTTGAACAAATAATAATGTCGAAGAAACTTCTCTTTCTTCGATGCCTTTCAAATATCAGAACCAAGAAGTGACATAGATGTCTTAACCCCTAGAGGATGAACGTGTAGTAAAGAATGTCAATTGGTAGGGGTTTTTATTCCATTTTTCATCAAATCTATTACTAAATGGGAAATTCTTATTAACCCACAAATAGGTTAATTTATGGATTATGAGTTATAACAATAGGGTTACTTTCCTTTTGGGATGATAATTATGGGCTCACATCTGGAATGTAATGATTGAACGGATACTCCCCAAACCTTCACCATCTTTAAGCAATCTAACATTGAGGGTGTCGGCGGATACGAAGAAAGGTCTAGACCCCTCAGTTTGTGCGGTCATGGAAATTTGGTTTTGATGTAATGTCAATGATGGTTTTAATGCTTCACATTAAATGAATCTTCATCCAATGACTGTTAGAACAAGTGTTACAAGGGATAGACATCCAAAGTGAGTCTGATGGTAAACTAAAGATTCTACCTGCACAACGGTGTTGAGATCGAGAGCACGCGGTGGTGGCAGTGGAATGCGCCAACATCATTCCAGATTGAGGAGTAGGTATTTGGTGTTTATGGGGTATGTGGAACCCACTAGCAATGTTGGACTGGTTTATCCAACTGGGACAAATTAAGCCCCATCATCACTAGCCCCATGGTTACTAAAACGAATGTACCTTAAAAAAATTCCAACTTATGAGTCGTTTGTGGGGTTGGGACCCTCACGATGAAAGGTATCTTTTGTAATTCTCTATAGAGACATTGTGGAAGTTGAGATTCAATGAATGGAATGTGGAGAGATTCTCCAAAGTGCAATACGTACAAAACCCTGTGACTGGTTGAGACCTGATGACTGTTGGATTTTGGCCCAGAGGGAAGCACCTCTATGTGACATTGCATTCCCATGATGGGAGACACTTATATGTGGATTTGTAGTCCCATGGTCTGTGATGAGTAGGAGTATCTCAGTAGGCGATGAATAGTGGGAAAAACATATTTGTGACTTTGTAAGACAACAGAATGCATTATGGAGGAGTACCAAAGATGTCTGACGTTAGTGGGAAGTATCTCTATGTTACATGGAAGGAACACTGTACTCGATAGAGGAGGATTTCCCTAGAAGTTTAGGTGTTCAGTGATTTTACAGATGATACTAATGTTACTACCCTCGAATATACCTGGTGTGAGCTATCTTGTGTTTCTTTCTTTATATTTTGGAATTGAAGTGTAATATTTTCTTTTTTGATTTGGGGTCCCCACTGAGTGTTGTGTTAATCATCATTGCACGGGCATCACCTGCACATGTTGTGTCTGGTGCAGATGATCGACGTTTCGACAGTGGTGCTCTGGGTTATGGGACAAATGAACACTATGAAGATAGACAGGGTGGCCTAGGACCAGGTGAGGCCTAGTCGGACCTGGAAGAAATGATGTATGAATTTGTATTCCAGTACCTTATATACTCTCATGATATGGTGGTGTTTACTGCATCAGGACACTATAGCACTTTTCGTACTTTTCAGTTTTCCATACATTTTCTTGGGTTTGGGTTCAGGCTGTTTTTCTTTCATCCATATTTTCACTTAGTTTATTTTGTGGTATATTGTTTCCCTTTTGCGATTTGGGACTTGTATAGGCATGTGTGTGCATACAGGTTTCATGGATATAGTCTCCAACTTTCATATTGACACCTTCGGTGCTAATTGCCTGCCTTTGTCCTTCATGATTATGGAATGGGGTAGTCATGACATAAGCCTCAGGGGATGGGTCATGACAAAGTGTTATCCAAGGTCAGATGGATTCCCTTCAAGGACAAGGAGTCTGATGTTTTTTTAGGGAAACCATTTTTAGTGATTCGAGTCAGACTTTGAGATTTGGGGAGTCCAGTTTTGGTGTGGTGGCTGACATATCCATACACTAAGTCCTTGAATTATGGTTTTGACTCAATAAATGAAAATAATGATTGCATAATTTCCATATTTATTTGAATATGTGAAATATCCCCTATTATTACATTATAATCGTAGTACATCTTGATATATCTCTGGATTCCACAATGAGAATGACCATCAAGGATCTTGATACAAGGTCATGAACACAACCCTCCATGAGATAAGACTTCTGTTTAGGGACCAGTGCTTGAGATGGCCCCACCGGGTGGTGCACAAGGGAATCCAACACCCGATGGTCAAAATCTACTACCGATAATTCCTACAAATGATGTTCTTAGGCTTGGATCCCTGTATGATTTTCAGATATAGATACCACCCAGGTTTGGTGGAGAGACAGATCCTCAGGTTTTTTAGGATAGTCTAGAGGTTATGAAGGGGGTCTTCTGCTTAGTGTGGACACCACCTAACTAGGTGGTGATATTGGCAGTGAGACTTCTGTAGGTCTCAATAGGTAGATAGTGCATTTTGAACTACCAAACTCAGGAGGAGTGGACTCTCACATGGTTTGACTTCAAGAGGATTTTCCCGGAGGAGTTTTTCTCTATGATGATGCGCTCTGTGTGCATTCAAGAGTTTCTTCACCTATAATAGGGCAGCATGATAGTGGCCAAGTACTCAGTGTGGTTTATAGACCTTTCCTTCTACTCCACAAAAATTCTATGAGACCCTTTATTCAGGGCTTGGTCCTTCGATCAGGGACTCAGGTGGGAGATCAGGGCTTCAATGGTGTCTCTCAGTATCCATAACCAGACCAAGGTGATGTAGAAATCCTTTCTAATGGAGTTATTTTTGGCAGAGATGGCACCCACTATTAGGGATTCGAGAATACCCTAGGAGGAAGAGTGTTTGATAGGTACCATACAACCTACATGTAGGCCCAAGCTATCCAGGTCGTTCAGAGGCTGACCCTATAACTCAGGTTCACCAGCACGTGGCACCCATTCCCGAGGGAATGAAACGGGGGCCAATATTTTCATTTCTTGCTGTGGGTAGGGACCCATGGCACATGACTACCTGTCCCTCCATATAGATGACTAAAAAATATTAGGGGTCTTGTCGAGATAGAGACAGCAGTTCGAGTGAAGTGGTCTGTAGGGCGGCAGACGTGGCATGGGAGTTGGATAAGAAATAGGCAGTGGGCGATGGTTTGATGTGTCACATCCACCCCACCTTGGTTTTCCACCCAAACCTCAGGGAGTTGGTGGACATGTGCGAGCTCACCTCTAGTCAATAGTGGCATACAACCACAGAACTCCAGGTATGATCTAAGATATTATCTAGATCTTCTCCACCCTAGGTGAAGTACTTATAGACACATTTACTAGTCACTCTTTCCTTTTCACAACTCTAGTTCAGATATCAAAGATTTTGTTGGAGCCATTGGATTGATCTTTATAGATAGAGACTCATACAGAATGGGATTATAAGATTATACACTGGTGCTGGAAGAGTGATCTTATTCTAGGAGGTCAGATTTTCAAATGAGATCACCTAGTAGTAGTGTTGTGACCTTACTATGTCATCATTGGTATCTCTTGGTTATCCAAAGTTTGTTTTCAGATGGATTGTTTTAGATGTATGGTGTAGTGTTTCCTCTTAGATGGGATGAGTTTTTCCTTCACTGGATAAAAGGTAACACATATTGCAGAAGACAAAATCTCTCATAATATTGTGTATCCAATCACTGAACAATTGTCTAGACTATACTCATTGCAGTAGAGGAGAGGAGCCCATGTTTTCTTATAGTGGTTGATGAGTATGAGACTTTTTTTGATGAGGTTATAGGTCTAAATCCTCATAGAGGGGTATAATTCTATACCGACATGTACCCCGAGATGAACATGATATCTACTCTGTCATATTGAAGGGCTCCCAAAGGGCATAATGAGGTGAGGGTACATCTAGAGGACATATAGGATAAGTGGTTCTAAGACTCAGTGTTTCACCATGGGCAACACATATGGTTTTATCCAATAAATAATATTGGAGTTTGAGGTTTTTCATGGACTTCTGTCACCTGAAACCAGTGACTGTGAGTAACAAGTACCCACTACTAAGAATTGATGACCTCTTCGACTAGTTGTTTAGGGAAAAGTGGTTATCAAAGTTATACCTAAAATCATGGTATCACAAGCTTTGGGTATGAGACAAGGATGTACTAAAAATGGTCTTCATATTCCATTACAGCCACTATGAGTTCCTGGTAATTCCTTTCGGCGTAACAAACTCCCCCGTAGTGTTCATGGAACTCATGAGCTGGATCTTCCGGTCCTAATTCAAGCGGTTCATTGTGGCCTTCATTGGTGAAATATTGATTTATTCAGCATCCGAGGAGAATCATGCTATACACCTATGGATAGTCCTGGATGCACTCTAAGAGAACCAGCATTATTGTAAGCTCTCGATGAGTCAGTTCAGGATACCAGAGGTCCACATACTAGGACACGTCATCTGAGAGGATGGAGTTGTAGTAGATCTGGTGATGATTGATGGGGTGCTTTATTAGAATCCACCTAGGAGCGTAACTGAGGTGAAAATCTTCTTGGGGATAGTTGGTTACATTCATAAGATCGTGCCCGACTTCTCAAGAGTTGAAGCACCCTTGTCAGCTTTGCCACAGAAGGGATTTCTCATCAAGTGGTTAGAGAAATTTAGGATAATTTTCCAAGAGCTGAGTTGTATATGGACTAGTTCCACCATAATGAGACTACCAAAGGAGGTAGCTATGTATTTAGTTTAATATTATGCATCAGGGACCGGTATAAGTCGTGTCCTGATGGAGGAGAAAGCAGCGATCACCTAAATCTCATGGTAGTTATGGCGGCATGAGCAGAACTACGCGAACCACAACCTGGAGTTAGAAGTGGTGTCCATTACCTTGAAAATATGGAAGCACTCTATGATGGGTGAGCGATACACATTTTACTCTAACCACAAGTGTCTCAGGTATATATTCTACTAGAATGACATGAACTTGAGATAGTGGGGATGTCTAGAGTTCCACCAGGACTATATTTTGACATAGTTTATAATACAGGAAAGGGAAACATGGTGGATGATGTGATCAACAGGAGGATTGGGTTGCAATTGTTGAGTGAGTCGATAGAGCAGTTAGCCAAAATGGTGGTGTCCCTTGAGGATGATGGTGCAGTTGTTTACTACCTATCAATGGATGTTACCCCCCCCCCACTCGTTCAACAAGACATGGAGGGACAACTAGGGGACATTGACTGTGAGGCCTGACATACTCAAATATCCTCAACATGGGCTTCTGAAGGATTTTGTAAATGTAGGGATCACACCATTATTTTTAGAGGGTACGCCTTAGTACCAGTGTATTTGCCGGAATATGTGTTGATGGAGTTCCATACTTCCCCTAAGGCAGTAGACCCTGGAGTGGAAAAAATTTACCAAGACCTCTGGCATTAGTACTAGTGGCCAGAGATGAAGAAATTTTTGGCTGAGTTTGTCTCATGATGCCTCACATGATAGTGAGTGAAGACTGAGCACAAGGTTCCAGAAGGCTTGACTCAGTCACTTGAGGTCCAGGAGTGGAAATGGGACAATATCTCGATGGAAATTGGGAAGGGACTATCACATACGTTGAGAGGTCATTATTTTATTTGGTTGATCATTGACAGACTCACCACATCAGCTCACTTCTTACCTACCTAGGAGTAGGGGATGGTAGGGGGATTGGGACACCACTACATCTAGGATATAGTGCGGCTTCACAGGGTTCCGTTGATGATTTTCTCATATCCCAACACCCACTATACATCCAAGTTGTGTAAGGGATTACAAGAGGTGTTATGGATGCTGCTTCTAATCATCAAAACTTTTCATCCTCAGAAGGATGGTCAGACAAAGCAGACCATAAAACCCTTAGAGGAAATTATTTGTTCTTTCATTATTTACTTTGGTCATGTTTGGGAGGACCACCTTCCATATGAGTAGTTTCCATACAACAACAAATATCACTCCACCATTAGCATGGAACTGTTGAGGCCATTTATGTGAATCCTTTTAGATCACCCAAATGCGGGAAAGACCCAAGGGAGTCGGATCTAATGGTTCTGGAGTGTGTATGGGATATCACCGAGAAGGTGCAAATCATCCCAGAGAAGATGAGTATTACACAGAGCAGGATGTTGTATTATGCCAACAAAAGATAAATACAATTGGAGTTCCAGGAGGGACAACATGTGTTCCTTTGGTTCTCACCCTGATGAGGATTGCGATGATTTGGTCAGTGCAATAATCTATCTCTGGGGTTCATTAGACCTTTTTAGATCCTGAACAGAGTTGACGAGGTTGTGTAACGCCTAGCACTTCCCCCACAGATGCACAAAATTCATGATGATTTTCAAGAGTTGGAGATGAGGAGGTGCGTTCATGATCCATCACACATCATCAAATGGGGTAAGTTGATCATCGTTGAAGGGGTGATGTTTGCAGAGTTCCAAATGGATATATATGATCAACATGAGAGGGTCCTATTCATGAGTTCGATTCCTTTAATGCACATCTGGTGACATCATGGGAATCTCTAGGAGAGCACAGGGGAGCAGGAGGCTCAAATTCTTTATCACTACCACAACCTCTTAATTTAGTTGTTGTTTTGGATTTAAAGGATGTAAATCCCTAAGGTTGGGTGAATTTAACATCTCAGAATTTATGTGTAATTTTTTTATTTATATGGAGTTATTTCAAGACAGAAAAATTTGATGGTACGTGATTCCGATGTCTGAAGATCCTAGAATGGAATTTTTTTTCATTTTTAGGTGATTTCAGTAAACATGTTAATAGGTTTTTCAATCCTTTCAACCGCCACTCAGTTTAAAAATCCAAGGAACCGTTGAATTCAGAAGGTCGGGATTCACCTAGAAATTATGTAACTTTGGCTAGCAAGGGGTGAGTGGAAAATTTATTTTTCAAAATATTTAAGAAAAATACTAAAATAATTTAATTATTTATATTATTTTCCTTCTCCCTTTGTAGTGGTAGTTGGTGATTCTAAAGGGCAGTGACAGGACAATGATGATGAACATTAATGAGGCTCAATAATGGATCCTTAAACTTATAGTGTAATACCGCTTTAATGATTCAAATAGATTATTTTCATCTTTATCAACATCAGTTATGGGTTATAATGATTCATTGAGGTTTATATTTTCTGATACAATCTTCCACAAATTATTGAATGTTTTTTATCATATTTATTATGGATATACTCTTTTGATACCATTCATGACTTCTAGTTAATGTATTCACATTTCATATTCTATTTTTTAAAATATGAATGTTTTTAGATATCTGTGGTTTTTATAAGGAATTAAATGGACTTATTAAGTGATGGGAAGTTCCCTATATAGCCACTGGTTGCATCTGTTGGACTCATGATGCAATCTAGTATTGGTACTGGATAATAACAACCCATTTATCTAGGGTGTCTTGGACAAATCCCGGAAGGTATTTTATATAATGTCTGTCATTATGCATTACACCATTGTGAAATTAGTTATTGATATTCCACATGATTATTTAATTACTATAATATCTATGTGATTATTTATAAGGAATTATTTTATTTCCATTTAATCAATCCATATTATGATTTAGATTATGTTTAAATGTATTGTGTTTCTGTTATACACCTTTCCTTAATATTTATACTTATTCATTCAATATTTATTCTTTTTACACTTACCATTATTGATCATTTGAGACCACCCCATTCTTATGTGTTATTTCCCCTCTGATTCCATCATTTATATTTTGGCTACTATGTCGGGTCAATCTAGAAGAATAAAAGTTTTTTAAAAAAAAATCTATATTTTATTTTATATTTTAAATTGTAATATTTCTTTCATGTACATATTGTGGTTTCTAAATCTTCTATACTAATAAATCCATTTGTATTTGAATCTAATATCAATTCCAATGTAATGCAGTGAAAAACCATCATCGAGATACCAAGGTATTGGTCATTATAATTGGTATCAAGGAAACTTTAGTAGAAATCATTAGAACATGATATTGGAAATCATATATTAGAGAGTGAAACCCTAAAACATAATATTGAAATATAACCAAATAAACATAGATTATGATTTTGTGATTTTATACCTACATTTTCAATTCATGTTTTGTGATTTACTAAAAATGAAATTATGAAGTCTTTTTCTTTATGTTATAATCTTATATAGTGTATTACATTTTTATAGGAATGGTTCTAGGTGGATGGAAATTAAATCAAAGAAACACACATAATCCACATGTTATTTCCCTTCTATGGAAGATAATGATGTCATAGTTATAGCTATAATTGGCATTAGAAAACATATCTCTTTAATGAGAAAACATGCTTAGGTCACGAACAATAACATTAACCATATGGAGATTCCAGACCCACAATGAAGAGGAACAATGTTAGATTTTCTCATGACAAAACAACCTCAATAATACAATAGGATTACAAATCCATTTATATACGAGAAATTCATAAGTTCTTAAAAGATGATATTTATTGATTTGAGATGTATGTAAAAGGAAATTGGTATAATTCCACTTTATCAGGTATCTAGAGATGTGGATCAGTGGATTTAAACGATTAAAAACACTAAAGGGGGTTAAGAAATAGATTTAATTGAATAGATGTTTTATAAATATATTTTTTGGGAAAAATGCTTCCCTTAAAAACAGAGAGAATACATAGACAAAAAATTCATGAATCTTGTTCAAAGAGAGGATGATAATGTTTCCAAATATGATGTAAAATTTAAAATTTTATAATGTAATTTTTTGAAACACCTAAATATGATTTTTAATCATTTTGATCAATTATTTTATGTGATAAATCCATCCATCTGAAAGGAATTTGTCTCATAATCATTCTCATCATATGAAGATATAGTCTCGTGTTTAATGAATAAAGAGAAATAATTATCAATGTCTTATGACATTAATAGAATGAAATTGATGAAAATAATTATAGAGATAGAGATTCATCAAGGGAGTAATAGAAAAAAATGATTTTCCCACATGTGATAATATTGGGAAGAAACTCCCTTATTCGTTCTTGAAATGAAGGAGAGTTTGTTAAAAGTTTGGAGAAAATTTTCACTATGATTATTTTTTTATGAAAAATAATTAATATTTAAATGTGTTATGATTCAACTATAAGATGTGGGGAAATATAAAAATAAATGACCCAAGGGTCAGGGAAATATAGCTCAAAATGAATATGGTTCAAGGTGAAACATATGTTGTTACTACAATCAAGTTGGAATAATTTTTATATTTATATATTTTGATTCCATAATTATGTAATGATATTATGTTTATACGATTCAAGAAATATATAAGTATTTGATTAGTGTACTTATTCATAATTTAATTTTGGGATTTCAATTTTTAATTAAGGTTTTATGTTGTCAAAACAATTCATATATTTGGAATGTGACAAAAATAATTTCACTATTTTATTTAGGAATAATATGAAGATAATTTGATTTTTTGTAATTTAGTGATCCTCCTAATAAATATTTTTAATAGTGAATTTAGATAGATGTACTTTGGATGCGTATTTATGTTGGAATGGATTTTGTTAAACATTGGATGTTATTTTATGAGGATTATGTATTATTTATCATATTGGGTAACATGTGATAACAATTTTAGTTTCATAAAACATAAAAGATGATCAAATACTAATAGATCTTATGATTTATAAAAGTGATTCAAGAAAATAAAATTATTTGTTAATTTTATTTAATTGGTAGAAGGGGTGAAGTGAAAATAGATCAAAGCAGATCAAAAGGATGATATTACGCTAGTGAAATGGAAATAAATAAATTATATTTTTAGGTGAATAGTAAAATGATCCTTCAACTCTTGGAATGGATTTTGAAAAAAAATGTCATCCGTTTTCTTTTATTTCTTCGAAATCAATGGTCATTTAACCAATCACCTATTTATGGGGTTTTTATTGATAAAATTATCCAGACCATATCCTATATACCTCTATTAGAACAAGATATATTTTTTGTAATCTTTGTCCATGTTTTTGTACATGGATCCATATTATGTTTTTACTCATGTGACCTTCAAACTTGTCATTTTTTATTTTATAGTGTAATTTTCATTAAACCTATTTAAATTTTAAATTTACCTTAAATGAATATCAAAGTATAAAAATTTTATTTTTGAATTGAAATTGAAAATTTTGAGGATGAAATTTGATTATGTTGGGTAGAAGGTAACACCCCAAGACATTATGGCATGTATTATTTTTTATAGTTAATATTTTTGATAGCTTCCGTTGGACGAAACATCAAGCTTAAATGGAACCATTATAAAATATTATTATTATTATTTAAAATGAATAAATCTCTTAACAATAATTTTTGTGGTTATAAATATGATTAACTATAAAGTGAAAATTTATTATTCAATTCATAGCTTACAAAATAAATAAAATAAATATAAAAAATAATTCAATATTAATTGAATTTTTTATAAGAACTTATTTAGTGAACCAATAAAATTTTATCCTAATAAATTAAATTAATTATAATTTGTGAATGAACACAGTTAATTTTACATGTATTTGATGTCTAACATTCATCTTACCTTCCTTCCATATATGATATAAAAATAAATCAAAATGTTATACAAAAAATCTATATTTTAAAAAACGTATGTTTTCCACCTTTTGATGGACCAGTTATATTAAATTTCGTTTTTGATGAATGTATATATTAAATTTCACAAAATATGATTCTTCTCTAAATTGTAAATATAAAAATTCATTTTTTTTTTCTTATGAAAAGCATCACGTTTTAAAAAATACTAAATAATACTGATTTTTAATTGAAAATAAATTTTTCCATTAAAATAATTTATAGTGTTAAATTATATTCATATTATTTATTAAGTATAATTAGTTCCAATTTTTATCATTTAATCCCATTTAGGTGGTTTTTATAAATTTCACGTCAAGTATGGATATTAAAAATTTTCAATCTTTCAATTTTTTCATTTATAAAAGCTACATTCAAATTCCATCAACGATATTTATTTTAATATAATGAATAAAAATTATATGTTTAGAATTTAAAAAAATTAATTCCATGTTTGGAATCCTTGAGACCTAATTATTTATATATCGTGATTTTATTTTTTATTAATTGTAATTAGTAAATTTTAAAAAATTATATTAGCATGGTTAATAGTATATCAAGTAATTAAGGATAAAAATAATATTAAAAATATTGAAAAATTACCATAACACATGTCAAAATTTTATTGTATGAGTGGTATAGACAAAAAATATACGTGTCCTAGGATTATGAACTTGGGATGATGCTTGGATGAGATTTTTTAGATTATTATATTATCTTTAATGATGATTAAATGATTTAATACTCATATCTTTAATAGAAATGTAATTTTAGATAGAGATTTATGCATATGATAAATAGACAACAAATTTTAATTTCATTTCTAATATATTTATCTACTTCCTGATAATTTATTTCTAATTTTTAAAAATACATAATTACCATAATGTGTTATACAATGATGATGTAGTAATTATTTAGTTAATGGAAATTTCAAATATATGTTATTAAAAATATTTATATAAATATATATTGATACAATTAATTTTATAAACTAATATTATTAAAAACATTGACATGAATGTGATATTTTAGTGTTTTTTGTTAAAAATTGTTTTTTTATTTGTTGTAAAAGTTAATGTAATAAATAACCTCCAAATTTTCATAAATGATTTATTAAAAATAAAAAATATTTAAAATTTTGAAAATTAATTAGGATAATGATTAAAATTTCATCCAATAATCATTTATGGTTATTTATAAATTTTATTGTATCAATATTAACCATCAAATAGTAAATGAACATGTTGTCACAGTAAGAGTTAAATGGATTAAAAAAGGGATAAAACTAAATCATAAGGGTAATGATTTGACAAAATTTCGAATAATTATTTTTGGATATTGTAAACCCATAAAAATATTTTAGTTGAAATAAATCACATTGGTTCCACATATAATTGAATATTAATTTATATATATATATATTATTTTTTAGGGTTTCCAAATGTGCTCCCTCACCTCAATTATAAAAGTGAACCTCCTACTTCACTTCCACACACCTCAATTAATATACTATATTGACCAATCTCCACCCATATATCCCTCAAAAATATGTATCTATGTTCTATATTTACTTTTATTCTAGAACTACCATTCCTACATCAATTATGAAGATATCTAATGGAAGTCTGCCAAAGAAAATGGTAATCATTTTTACAAACTAATTCATGTTCATTTATTATTGTACATCCTATTAATGTGTTTCTTCCATAATTAAGTAAAATATAAATTACCATATATATTATGAAATATTTAATTTAATATCAAACTACCGTATTACACCTTTAATCCATTATACAAGAAATTAATGCACTATGCATGTGTACGTATGACTTACCCTCTCAATGTCGTGGGGTTATTTTTTTCATCAATACATTATTTTGATTGGTATAAGGATGGATATAACATTTATAAATAATAAATTTTAAATGACAATAATTATTTATAATTAAAATACCAAAATATTTCTTACACTTTCACTATTAAAGGAATGATATCGCCGCTCATGCCCCTGTATTTCCTATAGTCTCCACGACATGATGCGATTTATTTTTAGTGTTCACCATTCAAGAATGAATATATAAATGTATATATTGAGTATATATAAAATCAATGAACATAATATAATTATTTATAATTAATAAATATCCACTATTAGAAAAAAAATTGACTTACTTGAAAAAAAATGCATTGGATAATGAAGTAGTTAATAGGAGATAAAATGGTAACTAATGAAATATTAATAAAAAATTATAAAAAATGATCATATATATTATCATAAATATGGATCCAGATTTTGAATACATTAATAAAATTCCACAAACCATTATATATGTGGTTAAATCTAATTAAAATAATGTAATGCGTAAGGTAAGGGTTAATTTTTCAATCTCATTATTATCACAATTTTTTATATATAACTATCTTCTAGTGAATATTTATCATCCATGTACATGTTTTTTTTAAAAATTATCAATCATATTTACTAATATCCTATATATGAATAAATAATTTTTTACAGTGTCATAATTTTAATTAAATTGGTTGAAAGTAATGTTTTTTCCTTTTCCAATGAAGTATTTTTGGACTTTTTTTGAAAAAATAGGGAAGATATATTTTTTTAACATATACAACATGAGAGGATTTTTCTAATCTTTATGAAACAATAATTTCATAAAGAGTCCTTTACATGATTAAAATATTATTTAAATAAAAAATATTCATTCTAAATTACACATCCTTTTAAATAAGTACTATCAATGTAAAATGGGTATTTATATCAAGAAAATTATAATGAATTTTTTAGATAATTTTCATATATTTCCAAATCCATTGCTGGATAATATGATTGATTGAGGTTGATATTTTTTGAACCTATTTACCATTTCTAATTGAATATTTTATTATCAATTTGTTTATGGATGTGATACTTCAATTCCATTCAGGATTTATTGTTAAAATATTAACATTTCATATGCATGTTTTTTCAATAGAGATGTTTATATTGTTTTTGTTGTCAAATGAGGAAATCATTGGAGTTAGTATGAGAATGGTGGGTACAATTATATCCTCAAAATGGATTGGTGGATAACATAAGATAGACAAGTTTTGTTATTGGGTAACTCCTTAACAATTTATGAATGGTGTCATGGCCAAATCCATGATTGTATGATTATGTTTTCTCGGATTATGAATTCATCCATTATGAGATTATGTATTAATATTCCATGTGATTATTTGATTATTACAATGTCTAAGTGATTATTTATGTTTAATTATTTTATTTTTGTCTCTTATTTCCATATTATTTTAATGATTATGTTTAAAAGGATTGTGTTTCAGATATACACCAATCCTTAATGTTTATTAATAGTTATTCATAATATCTTCCATTACACGCTTGCACGTACTGAGCATCTAAGGTCACCACATTATTATGTTTTATTTTTCATTGTATTCTAAGATGTATATTATGACTGATATGTACGATTAATCTTGGATAATAATGGTTTTCTCAAAGGATTCATTATGTTTAATTTTATATTTTAAATTATAAGGTATGTTTGATGTATGTATTCTGGTTTATGAAACTGCTAAACTGATCGCTCCTTTTGGATTTGAATCATGTATCTATTCCAATGAAATAATGTGAGGCACTATATCTATGATAATGTGTTAATGATAATTATATATAGTAAACTCATATTTATAATAATGGATAATCAAATGTGCACAATGAATGTCAATACTTAAGGTATGTGAATTTCATTTAACTTTTTTTCATTAGATACATTCCTTATTTACCATTAAATTATTATTTTTGTTTTATATAGTTCCCCTAGACTTATTCAATTATTCATATAATTAAATTTATAGATATTTACATATCATTTTTATGGTGATTCCTTCATGGGGTTTTTGTTTAAAAAGATACAAAATTAGTAAAGTAATTCTATCTCATTTTTCAAAAATTGAGACACATTCTATGCTATGAACTGATATTTTTAATTGAGGTGTATATAATTCTTTTGACAGGTTGTAGCACAAATCACCTTCTGTTCTTGATATTTTTAGATTCATGTAATTTTATTCTATACATTTTATTATGATCCAAATTACCAAAAGGGAAAGGATTTATTTCAAAATCACATCATTTATCGAGATTGTTTATGATTAGGATTAAATTGATTAAATATTATGATCCATATCTTATGAATCTCATGAATTTTTAACCTTTGTTTATTCATGTTATATCTAATTAATGGTATAAATTTTCCGGAAATTGGTACTTATGAAAATTATGAGTTAGTTTTTATGAAAACAAAATATTAATTCCCTTTTCATTGGAAAATCTATGCCATTTCAAAATAATGTTTTCTAAAAAAAATTTAAAATTGTTTTTATTTTATCATATGTCTTTTAGATACTATTTACACATGTATTATCTTTAAAAAAATTTAAAATTATTCTACTTTTCATTCACCTATCATGGAACATTTATAATATTTTAAGGTCTAAAAGGAATGTCTGACATTTATAGAAATCTCAACTATCATGACTATCATTTTTTGATGGTTTCTTTATTTGGTTTTAAGTATTTTTGATGATGAATGATTACCTAATATTCATGAAATTTGCATATTTTTTAAAAAATATCAATGAAAATTACATTTAAAAAATTATTTAATTGTTAAAAATTGTTTTAAATGATTTTGAAAGCAACCTTACTATGTTTAGAAAAGGCTGCTCTCAAATAAATTGTTTTCAATGATCCCAATATTAATTTTATTTGTTTTAAAAATATTTTCAATGAAAAATATTTCAATGGGTTTTCAATATTTTTTTAATATGTTTTAATGTAATAATTATTATTAAAATGTTTTCATGATTATTTGTATGATTTGAAGGTTATTTTCAAGGAAAATGGTCTTGAATATAATTTATGATTTATAAGAATTTCATATAAAATAGAATATTTTCCATAGTAAAATTTTTAAAAGATATTTCCAAATTATTTTCAATTTATGATGACATTTATTGATATTAATCAATCATTTTTATGAAAATGAACGAATGGTTCCCTTTATATTCTATCTCTGGATCGTATTTTTTAATGTCATGATGTTTATAAAACCATTCAATTATTCTTTAGTTGTATTTTAATGAATCCTTCTTCCTTCCATAGTTTATTATATGATGAAAATATTATGAAAAAAATCTCTTTTCAATAGTTTTGTATATAATTACATGTTTTTGAAACCCATTTCATTCCATTTTTTTTGATACAGCTTCTTATGATCTTGTGGAACATGTATATAAGATTTTATAATGATACAATTGGTACCTATATCTCTCTACATATCATTGGCTAAATATTTATATCTCGAGAGATAATGATTGAAAACTAGTCGACGATATTTATTCAAAATGGGAAACGTGTGTGTCTTGATCAAAAATGGGAAATGTGTGTGTATTGTTCCAAAATGGTAAAGATTTTCATAATAATCTAAAATGGGAAACATGTGTGTCTTGAACAACTACGGGAAGAATGGAAATCCAAGTCTACTACATGTATATGGGGAAACCTGATACACTATGGGATGCTAGGGAAACCCAGTCCACTTTTATATGATGGGGAGACATGAACACTTATGAGGAAAATACTGTAATTGGGGATGGTGTAATGTCTCATCCAGGAGGTGTAGTCCCCACAATGCACCATGACATGTTTTGTCAATGAGAATTTACATATTGGCAATGTTTTTATATGACTACGTGTTTTGCATAAGTTTTATGTCTTATGCCTATGAAGTTATCACGTGGTTTATTATCATGATTATAATATGATTCATGTCTTATGAACTTCTAATAATTAATAAATATATCATATTTTTCATCTTTTATTTGCATGGTATATTCTTAAAATGTTATTCTCGTGTAATCATACCCTTATGTTGGTTATATACTTACAAATTTCTTTTTTTACTCTTAATGAGAATTTGAGGTCACCCCTTCTTATGTTTTCCCCCATGTTAAAATGAATTTTCTAAGTCAGAGTACGAAAGGGGAAGTTATTTATGTATGATTTTGAAGATAGTCCACCAAACTAAAAGAATTTATTCTATGATTCCAAAGGCAGTAAACTATTATGGTCCAGAGCATATAAATTTTTAATGTGATTAAAATTCATCAAAATTTATTTACTATCCATGTATGTTTTGCTGGGGTCGCTATATGATGATTTTTAAATATTATTATTTTAAAATAACAAAATTTTTGAAAATATCATGTCATTATTAGATGTCATTTATTTTTTGAGATTTTACCCCAAAATGTTAAATTTATGGTGAATAATGGATATATTTACTATTAAAGAAAATCATATTATATTTTCTAGTATTTTAATGGATTACTATGGATTTTACTTGGTACTAAAATTCCAATACATTCTTATTATAGGTAAATAATTTAATCTATACCCTCTTGATAAACATTATACTTGATCATGCTATAAAAATACATTTAAACATAAATAGAATTTTTTAGAAAACTGTTTTTCATCATTCTTGAACGGATTATTATAAAATGAATTTATTCCACTTATAGAGTATGAATATGATAAAATTAATTCCAAATTCTTAATTATGTGGTGGAATTTTTTTAAAATATTACTTTTATTATTTTAAGGAATTATGAATATTATCGATGGTATAATTGACCACCTAAGAAAATGGTAAATTAGTTATCATAGGTTAAACATAAATTGTTGAAAAATTAAAAGCAATATATCAAAAAATAATTTATTCCATTTAATAAGATTATTTAATCTATAATCGTCCAAAATTAAAAAATATACCCTTTCAAAAGATAATTTCATTTAATTTGACTATTATATTATTTATAAAATGTATAAAGTCAAAAATTAATTTCTCCTTCTTTCAATATATATAAAATTTTTGTAATGAGACAAAAATAAATTATATTTTTTTATAAAGAGTTAATTGAAATATTTATTAATTTAATATCATGGTATTTTAATTATTATTTTTAGTAATGAAATAATTACATTAAATTATTACAAAACACAAAAAAACAATTTAATTATTTAGTAGATAAATAAAAGAGATTATTGTAAAAATATTTTAAAGAAATAAAATTTGCTGAGTTATAGTGATTCATTAAATTTTTATAGAATAAAATATTATTTATTTTTAAATGGTTTATATTCAAATTAATCTGATTTCATTATATTTTTAAAGTCAAATTTAATGGCTACTTCAAAAAATGACATTAATGATATTTTATAAAAAATAATATTTTTTAAATTTGTTGAAAATTAATAAAATAACTAAATTCCTTCAATATAATGTTATAACCTTTAAAACAATGGTCATGGTCAATTTATTTGTGGTTTTTCTTTTTATTGTATCTTTATTTAATAATAAAGGGTATAAAATATTAATATTATTGTAATTTTCAATTGGGCTACCACAGGGTCTAAACTAAAGAGTAATGGTGGAATCATTAATAAATATTTTATAAATAATATTGTATTATATTATTTCAATTATTCATCATACTATAATTAAATTATAACATTTTAGATCAATGTTGACAAGAAAAAGATTATAATAATTTAACACTTCATGAAATTCCAATAATGCCCCACACCCAAACTATAGATGGAGATGCATTTTAACATTTAATTAAATGAAATTGTGAAACCTACATATACCAAACCCTGAAACTTTTTCTTATAAATCTCAATATCCAATTAATATAAGTTGTACTCTTCCCAAATGAGAAACCTATGTCCCTTAAGAGGAGATCTAATTAAACTCTACTAAAGAAGAGGTATTCGTCATTGCCGACTCCATAAAATTTGTTTCTTATTCTACATATTTTAGATCTATAGTACCTATAATAAAATAATAATTTCACTATCATAAATATTAATATATGTTTTTTAGATTATAGAACAACATGGTTCCCTCCGTTTTCCATCATGTTCAAAGTGAAAACAACACTCGTGCATACATATGGCTTACTATCTCAACATCGTGTTGTAATTTATTATCAAAAATTTACATGAAATGTTACAAAGATGTATCTAATGTTTTTATATAATATTTATAAAAAATTTATTATTTATTTATAAAATCATATGTACAGATTTCCCTCAAATCTATTGGAAAATGATTACGTTTCTCGTTAATACATGTGGACTACTACCTTCACATGGAGATGAGTTTTTTCTTATTTCAAATTTTAATGGAAGCAAATACGTATATATTTAATAAATATATATTATATATATTATATAAAAATGATCGATAAAGGGTTCTTTATTCATGTTTTTCATTCCATTTGTCAAAAAGTGAAAAAAAAACATTCATGCGTATATATGGCTTAAAAAATTCTTTAATATTGAAATTCAATATTATATATATAACCTTTTTGGAAGAATAAAAATATATATTTTAAATATATATATATATGTTATATTTAATTAAATATTTACATTTTGGATGTAATAGAACCATAATCTAATTAGAATGAATGAAACTTGGAAAATAATATTCCACAAAAAATAAAGCAGTTAACACCAAAAAATGATATTGATAAATAATTATTAATGAATAGGTGATAAGATGTTATAATAGGATCATATGTGATATTAATATGGTTCTAAAATAAATTAAATACTTGCTTAAAAAATTATATTGGACTTAAAAAATCTATGAGGCGTGTTTATCTTACTTTAAGGGGTTTTCTAACTCTGTACATATTCATTGGGTTAAAATTTTATTGTATTGGGTTAAATAACATCCTCGTTGATTATATTTTCTCATATTGTGTGTGAAATTAATTTTTTGGAAATATTTTATATTTCCACTTGTATTTTTTTGGATTTACAATTGCTAAATATAGAGACTCCAACTCTCATACCATAAAGAGAGTGGATACATTATAAAATTTACATGAGAATTATGTGATTGCATCAGAAAGGATCGAATAGTATAGTAGTCATTGTAAAATATATACATACTTGTTTCTTAATAATAAATCATTAGTAACATATATTACATAATCAATGTAAATTTTCTATATTCCTTAACTCATTCAATGATTCCATTTTTTTATCCTAGAGAAATGAAAAAAACTAAGTGTGTGGTCCGATTATTAGTAAAGGTTATGTATAGTGGAATCTATAATGATTAAATGATATATAATCAATATGGAAAGGTAAATAATTCAGATCAAGTACCATTTAATAAATACATTATGAATTAATAAAAATATGGAGTGAATAAATGAAGGTAAAATAATGATATATAACTAATCTCGTAATCTTATAACTTTTCCACGAATATCCTAAATATTTAAATAATAACATAGGAATTACTAATTAATCTCATTATGATGGAATTAATATTACATTCTAACTAGATTGATAACTAAGTTACTAGTCGGAAAGGTGGTTCATGAGGCCTCAAGCCTACCTCCCTGTATGCTACAGGCTTCTGACCACAAATGAAGGTTTAATGAGGTGATGGTGGGGAGACTATACCCTTATTTTCCAAGCAGCACAATGGTATTTGATATAATTATTGATAGAGAATAATAGAATAAGTAATCAAAGAATGATATACCACTCAGATGGTATTACAAACTGAATATAAATGTCTTCCAATGACAATGTAAAACAACATGTACATGTATAAATGGGAATAATTAAACTAAAATAGAAGACATAAAATATGAGACAAGATACTATATAGTAAAAAAGTAATGAATAGTGATAAAATGTACAAGGGAGGTCACCATGAGAATATAGATATCTAACTCAGTCTTGTTCTCATTAATCCTATGTAAAATTAGGGTACGCATGGAAGAATCAATTGTCATTCCAACTTTATAACTACTCGAGTACAATGAGAAATTGTAGCCCGATCTGGTAGTGAGAGAAAAATCCCTAAATTTTACCACAAACTATGTGTACCAACAAATCTACTCTATGTATATCAAGTGAAATATTTTGTAGGTAATATGAATAATAAACCAAAATTAAATATAGACCAACAAGCCCTCTTAGGTTCCTAAAGAAACTCAGTGGCTCTACCTACGTCGGCTCCAGACTAGAAAAAATATTACTTTTCAATAAATATATATATGTGTGTATTAATACTTATATATATATATATATATTATTTATAAATTTTACCCACCTATATGAACCAAATATTTATGGACATATGTGGCCACATACATGGAAAACCAAGTGATGGGTGGACCAGGGTAACTCATTCATCCATAACCGGTCTAAATGAGACTATAACATTAATAAATATGATATATTTCATACATCCAAATATAGTGTCATATGTATTGAATGAATCATGGGGTGGTGAGTGATGCATAATTTCATTTCTCTAAACAAGGTGTGTGGTGCCTAAGACAAATGCCCTATTAGTATCAATGGTTCGAGATGAAATGACTCAAATCCCAATATAAGGCAGCGTGATTCTCATCAATGTTAAAAATATCCCTATACATCATTACCCTTCCCATTTAAGGAATAATCATAGTTATGAAATTAGCTATGAGGAATTACATCTCAGTCTCTACATTTAATATCACCATTAAAAAAATCATGTTCATTCATCACAATTCACATTAAGAATATACATAATAATATAATGATTGGGCTGTCCATTCCACCCTATACATACCATTATATTTGACTCATTTAATTAAATTCACAAAATCTATGTTTTTATTATCATAACAAGAGGTTTGTTCAAACCACACAATTCAGTTTCATTCCATTCAAACCATTTAATATAATCATATCACATTATTCATACATTTAAACGTATCGACGAAGGAATCCCATCATAAAAATCCATTCATTTAACTATATCAAGAACTGTAAACGTATTTATCAATTTTAAATGAGGCACATAGATGATGACTTCGTCAAAATGTGAATCTACCTCTTTTGGAAAATACCCTTTATAAATCTATCCATAAAATTTATAAAATATGATAAACACTCAAGTGGTTCCTTAGTTCATTAAATGTTTATATATAAATGAGGTAAAAATCAATTTTCAACATCAAAATAATCAATTTATTGAACATGCCTTTTACCAAACAATGAAATCGCGCTTAGATAAATACCCAAGAATCATGTCAGTCGTGATTTTAACCACTAACCATCACTTTAAAATTTCAATGACATCACACCTCATTGAATTAATTTTATAATAAAAATAATAAATTGTAAATAAATAATTAATCTAGAATAAATATATATCATATTAAAGAATCATATTTCAATTCAACATGTAAGTATATAAAATAACTATCGACATGGAAACAAAATAAACTTCATAAAAAAACACTTTTGATGTGCTATGATTGATTTATAATTTTCCTACACTAGGTAATTCTGATATTAATCTAATGTGAATTTTCCTAAGGAATTTCAGCATCATTATAATTTAATTAAAGAAGATAAATTCATGTTTGAAATCACAATGAGTGTTTGTAATTGAGGTTGGTATCTCCAAACTATTTAAAAATTCTTAATGAAAGGAATATGAGGTCTGTATATCAATTAAAAATCTATAATACATTTTTTTATAAATATTTTGAATATGGGATGTTTTTGACAATTATTTGATTTATAGAATGAGTTTATAATTGATTTAGAAGAAAAAGACTGCCTACATTATTTTTAGTACACTTCACTCATCCAATATCAAGGTATCATTTAGTCTAGTTTGGAAGAAATATACGAAATATACAACCTCCCTAAAATTAGGGAAAATGATCTTTCCCCTCAGTAACTGTGAAGAGATAATATGAAATGAAGAATGATTCAAAAGGAATCTAGATCTCACTAATATGGATCCAAAGGGACTAATGATGCTCAAAATGGATGATGGATGTATGGGTTTTTATAAAGCCTAGATGAGGGTATCCTAAGAGATTACAAGTGATAATTAAGATCTTTATTTGGCTTTCAGGAGAAAAATGATGAATAAAAGGAAAAATATGGATTCATTAAATGAATATTATACTTTCACCCTAAAAACCAGGTCTCACGATTTGTCTATGTTGTTTTGACCAACCAAGTGCCATATGTGTGTCTCCCACTACCTAATAAACCCACCTCACATGGTTGTGCTGCACTACATTCAATAATATGGACCATAAATGTGATGAATATTGTAAGGTCACTTCCTTTGTGTCTCTACCTATGCAAAATAGGTGCACAGTTTTGGTAAACCATGAATACACCATGTGGTCCCCTTCTACTTCTTTGAAATGGGCCACAAGGTTTTCTAGTTGGGGAATACATTTTCAAAAAAACATTGTTCCATATATAGACCACCAAAAAGATTTATTTTTTGGGTCTTATCAATCCAAAAACTAAACAAGACACCTGATAAATATGTCAGCCCATAACTGATGTCTAATAACAATAGTTTGATTTGCTAAAACTCTTGGAATTATGTTTTGATGATCAGTAAAAATAACAACATTTCCATTAAATGTTATAATTCAAATTACACTGTAATTATACCATGGCTCAAAAAATTAGGTATTATAACATACAAACCATAAAAATTATCATTCCTAAGAATCCTTCAGTAACAATAATAACATCAACTGAAATACAACGGAAATGATGTCTCACCTAAATGGTCGTGCTGCATTTCGAAATACTAAACACACATTCAATCATCACAATAAGAATACACCACATATGATTTCTAAAATATATCCAATTCACTTTTTCAAATTAAAAATCAAAAATCACTTACACATTACTATTAGGCTATATAAACGTGCAATTCATTATCTCCATGAACATATGGATGATGATTCTCCCTACCATATCTTCTTACAAAAAATGGTCCAATTTTTATTCATGGTACATCTACAATCATAAATTCCATATGAAGAATTTATATAACTATTCTAGAGAATCTTTGGTATGATTTCATTACCTAGATGAACGTAATTGCAAATGAGGTGTTATAAAGGACCTTAGTGGAAATAAATAGACAATTCCTGGACATCCTAAAAGAAACTAACCACATAAGTTTTCCTAGAAGACATTATCGACCCATCACCACAGCCACCATAATGGGAAAACATGCTTATAATGGTTCCTCATGACCTTACCAAATGATCAATAAGGAAAACAAGCCAATCCAATTAGAATTAGTTTCCTCGAAAATTCCTATCATATTTAGCCAGCATATTACATACAAAACCAAAAATCCATATTACATGGAATGTTGCATTCAGAATGAGCATGTTCACAAAAGCCCATACATGGATTTCAATAATGTTTCCAAAATAAATAATCACCTTACCATTTAAACTAGTATGTCTCAACAAGAAAAGTTGTGCATCCAGATGTCTCCCATTGGAATCCATGCACATTAAACATCACCTATGATCCTAAAAACATGCATGGAATATCCTTAGATTCAATACACTATACTATAAATAACTATAATAGGGAATTCCATAATCTATGTATACATGTGAGATATTGGTTAAAGGCCAAAATGTCCACTATAGATCACTGACTGATTCCTGATCAGCATCCGTATGGAGTATAGATCAAAGGAGAAGGTTATGTGTCCAAGAGTCTATCCAAATCCTTTCTATATAGGATTCCATGTATCATCCAATAATAATCATTCCTTGATAAAAAAAATTATTTTAGTGTTTAACATTGATATGGATTACATACCATGCCCAACAATTTTTAATGCTTTACTACGGAATAATACTTGAACTCTCTTAAAGCATCATGTACGATGTTAAGGTAAGACAAATACTCATATATATTAGAAGAGTAGATTAATATTATTTTAATAGTCTCTAACTAACCATGAAAACAAAAATAAGAACAAAAAAACACTACTGCTGAACCTATTGGAATAATCGTAACATCCAATTATGACACATCACTGTTGACTAAACAGAAGCCTTCACCACCTGAGTCATTCTATGAATATTCACACTTAATAACTGGATTACATCCAACATCTATTGTGTTTCTGAAGGGTTGTATGGATATCCAACTATAGCAATGTCATGTAACCAATCAATCACTGAAACATAAAAAACTCACCAACCCAAAACGCATTAAGGAAATACCCACTACTTACAAATGGTTCTCTTTGGATGTGTTCCTTCTACTTGGTAGGGAACATAAAAACTAGAACTATCATGATTCTCCTACCATTATGACTATACTAGACATTGAAGCAAGGTATATACTATCCACCCATGAGGGTTCTTGGTCATAACCACCATAAATATAAATTTTTTATCCATTTTATTCATGATCACCACATCACAATATTAGAGCAACTGGCATAAATGTTTGGGCAAACCTAACATTTATGTGTCCAAACACATGATCCCTTTCAAATTTCTGCACAAAAATTAGAAATAACATTGTTCCTCTTAACAACAACATCACTTTACTACATCGATTCCCTGGGATTGTACTCAACATATCTCGACTCAATGATTACATCGATCTCTACCTGTTCAGTACATCATTTAGTACTCAGCAGGAACTAGGTACATGAATACATACAACCTTGATATTTCATAAGCATTAAGTCATGTCCTTAATAATATTTATAAGTTGTATTCCCTATTAATCAAAAAATCATGGGATCCATATATGAAATTTATCTCAAATTTATACTACCCCATACAACCATTAATATGGATGATGACATATAAAGTTTTCCATTACTGAGGATGAAGTGAGGGTCATGATTCCTTCTAAGTGTATTATCCTTCTATATGCCAATATAACCTACTAAAACTAAGAATTATATGAAGCATAGGCCCATAACAATGGTAAATGATACCATGACCACTCGTCTGAACAACAGTTTCATTTGGATGATATGAGTCCTAATAGGGATAATGTCACCCAAACGACACAAAACGTCATAAAATTCACTAAAATAATCAAGGAATTTAATCTCCAATGCTGATACCAACCACATTATTTCCCCTAATGAAGATCAAAAATCTAAATTATCACTAGGACATGACAACCCTAATGTCACTATGTTTAAGAGACCCTATAATAATCTATTTCTAAATAGTAAAAACGATTATATAGAACACTCATATTTCCATACTATGGAAATTTGAAGATACATTAAAAATAAATTTATATGAGGGTTTAATTAATGAACATAACATCGGGATTCAATTCAATACATTACATTGTTTCACATTCAATATATTATATTTTAAAAAAATTAACAAAATTAACACCATGTAATATATGAATTAATTCTCAAACATCCCCCATAATCACTAACTAATTATTGAAATCCCATCATAATAAAGAAATTTATGAATCTAATTCATTTCTATGTTTTAATAGATATGGTGACCTATAAGGGTCCTTCTATCCTATCATGGGTTCATCAGAATGATTTTCAATAGTATTTTCTTAATTTTCAAAGTATTAAAATAGTTTTAGTGGGATTTATAATAAGAAACATTCCCCAAATGACCTACTGATGTCTAGGTTTTCATTTTATGTGGTAGAAAAACTCATTTATGATTCAATTTAAAAATATTTTACATTTATAATAATTTAATATTACATAATAGTATTCTATATAATACTTCAATTATTTGGAATTCCATAACCTTTTTATTAATCGCATCTACACCTTATAGATTGGAATTCATCTCCCATTTATCGAAACCAATTCACATTAATTATATTAATTTTGAAACCATTATAAATTTTCACTAGTATTTAAAAACTTATAATCCTCATGGATGGTTTGATTAAACATGTTACCTTTTTCCAATAATGAGGTCCCCATTCACCTCAAAATGTAAAATAGGCTCGTTTTACAAGAAAACCATATATTTATCCCACACAAAAAGTTATCTATTTAAAAATTACCATTCTATAAAAAAATACAAATAATCATACTGGTTAAATAGAAAAAATTTCATATAATTACCTAATAATTTTATATAAACTCACATGATAAATAGTACCTAAGAAAGAAAAAACTATGCATGGAATAAAAATCATGGAATACAATCATAATTATCAAGAATCTAATTAATGTAACTACATGGCATGGAATATGAATGACATGTGAATTCCTATATACCAATAATGATGAATTAATTCAGAATTATTTTCATACCAATCCAAGATAAAATATTATAAAGTTCCTAAATCAATAAGAAACAAAAGTACACTTGTTACTCATTGTAAAATAATGTTCAATTATAATATCAAATAGTAGGAACAATAGTCCCACCACTAGCCAAATAGGCTTTTCCATGTGGGTGGGGTGATCAATCTATGAAAAAACTATATAATAAGTGATGAAATATTACTATTATCCTATATAACTGCCTAAAATATTAATATAATGGAATTTAAACCTATGATACACTAGCTGGATAGGTGGGTGATGTTGCCTCAGGCATTCCTTATTTTATGCTAGAGGTTATGGACTAGAAGTGAGGTATAAAAAGGAGATAATAGGGAGGATATTCCCTCATGATCAAAGTACCACAATGGTATATTAGATAAAAAATAATATATAGAATAATGTGTACTAAAACAAGAATGCTATAACATTATAAGAATAATTCACACTATATATAAATGATGGAAAACACCAATGTATAAATATGAATTAATATCTAAATGAGAATAAATAAACATAAAAACAATACATACACTAGGGGTACATATACATTATAGTAAAAATGTATAGGCTATAAACAAAATCCGCAATGGTTATCTCTATGAGCATCCAAAGATCCAACTCAGTCATGTGCTTCATTCAGGTTGTGAGATATATATCCGAGTTGGTTACCTCCCATAGTGTCTACCTCTAATTCCATTTATTCACTATAAGGTTAATATTATTTCATTTAATTTTACTAATAAACAAAACTAAAATAAACCACAAATAACATGGTCATGTTTCTAAAGAACACGATGAGGCTCTACTTTCATTATCTCATGGATCAAAAGAGATATATATATATATATAGTAAATATATATATACTATTTATATATATTTTATTTATATATTGTATTTACCTATAACAAAAATCTAGGTACAGATGTATATGTCCATATCCCTGGAATACTAATTTTTGGCTAAACTGGGCATAAGTCATCCATCCATAACCTGTCTAAAAATTCCAATAAGATCATGCAATATGGTACATTCCTTATATCCCAATAGAGTGAGACATCATGAATGACACACAAGATAGATAGTGATAAAATATTTCATCATTATAAATTTGGAGTGTGGTTCCTCCTCCCATCATGATTTTAGTATCAATGGTGTGAGATGTCATAACTCAACACCTGATGTAAGGGAGAATTATTTTCCCCCATGATATACAGATTCCTTACTGTAATTCTATATCCAATTTTATGATTAATCATAATTATTACATTATTCATGAGGTAGTATATACCATGTTTTAAATTTAACAAATTCATTAAAAATTGGGGAGTTACATTCATAACAATTCACTCTAAGCATGTACATAAGCAGTAAATGACTAGTGTGGGCTTTTCACCCTTTAAATTTGATTCCATTTGATCCAATTAATTAAAATCACATAATCCATAATTATTTAATCATAATACGTGGCATGTTAGAACCACCCAATTCAATTCAATTTCATTTACACCATTTAATATAATGATTTCATTTCATTGATACATTTAAACTAATAAAAGATGGAATCCTATCATGTATATCCATTTTATATAATTAAAAAAACATGGAAAATTATTTATTATTTTGATATGAGTCAAATTTAATGTCCTACAGTGAAAAAAAGTATTTTCATAACTAGTAAAATCTCATTTATATTGTAATCCATTAAATTTACAGAACATCCCCAACATGTAGGTTGTTCTTTAGATAATTTAATGTTTCCATATAAAATAGGGAGACAACAATTAGAACATAAAAAATAAGCCATGTGATAAACAAGAATTGTACCAAATAATGACATCAAGCATTAAGAAACACCAAAGCATCATGTCATGCAAGTTATAATTCACTAACCATCATTTTATTATTTTGAAGATAGTGAACCACAATTGAGAGGTTTTATTATGAAAACATGAAATTATTAATAAACATTTCATCTAGAATATTTATGAATCGTATTATGGAATCATATTTCCATTCCAAAAGGAAGCATTTAAAATATCTACCATCATGATAAAACAGAAATACAACTCAAAAAACACTTAGAAGGTTCATTTATTACTTGTGAAATTTCCTACACAAAGAAATTAAATTAATAATCCAATAAAAATGGTGAAAATTAATTTTAGGTACTTAATAATTTAATTAATTTAGCAAAACACAATTCAACACATCGAAGGGGTGTTCATGATTGAGGGTAGAATTCAAAAACTATTGAACAATAATCATCGAAAGTAATGTGAGTGGTGTATATTTATTAATAACGGAGTATTTATTTTTGAGGGAACTATAGACATGGACATTGTGCTTAAAAATGGGCATATTTATTGAAAAAGGTATAAATTTCGGAAAAATTCAGTGAAAAACTACCCTATCCTTAAGGAACATCACTTTTCTAATATGAAGTTCTTGTTTTATATGGTTTGGCAGAAGTAAAATTAATAGACTCCTACCCTAAAATGGAAAAATTGGTGAGCATCTCTATAACATTTCCAAGAGAAGATTAAACTAATAAAAGATCATAATTATTTGAGTGATCGTCGATATAGATTGATTGAGACTGATAGTACACAAAAATTATGAACAATGGGAGAGTTATATAAATGCCATGATCAATGGATCTTTGGAGATCACATGAATTGGTGGATCTTCATGTGGAATCAAAGATGAGAAAGAAGAAAAAAATTAACACAGGGTTTCATTAAATGAAAACATGTAATTTCACCCCCAAAACTGTGATTAAGGTTTTGGCAGCATGGTTTTGAAAAACCACGAAGCAACCATGAAGCTCCCACTACCAAGGAATGCAACCTCACAGGGTTTTGCCACATGGTTTTCCAAACAATGCACTAACCATGAAATGAATAGTGAGTGGGTTCTCCCAAAGACTGACTACCCATATGGGATAAGTGAATGGTTATTGAAAACCAAGGGAACTTCCTGTGGGGAACTACTTGTTACTCAGATACATGCCATATTCTTTTATATTGGGGGAGGCACAGTTCTAGACTAATCGTACACCCAATGTAGACCACAAAAACATTTGAATTAAAGGTCCTGAAGATCCCGAAACTTAATGAGTGACCAAGGAAAACTATCATTTCATTACCCAAATCTATGAAAAAACAAATTGATGTGTTCCAAACCTCATAATTATGTTTTCATGATTTGTTACGTGAAAAAAAAGTCTAGTAAAAGGATGATTTTAAATTCAATTGAAACATTACCATTCCTCAAAATCACGGGTAATTACATTACATAATTTCTGAAATCTTCAAAATATAATTAAGTCCGCATGTTGGTACATCTTATATAAAAGTGTAAGAACATGACCAAATTTCTAAAATAGTTTATTTCAAGATACCAAAATATGAATTTATGGGAGAAAATAGTACACACCCATCGTTTATTAGTCAAATGACTTCAGCATATGAATATACAATAAAACCATACAAATATTCATAGATAATATAAAACCATACATACAAGATGAACTAGTATATGGATTGAAAATAGTTTCCATAAAAAACTGATCATAAACCTTCTAGTGAAAAAATAATGATGTCATCATTTACAAATATTCCTAAATAGAGAATATATAAAAAAAATTGGGCATTGACATTAATGAATAAAAATACCCAAAAATGATCTCTAAAATATTATTCAGGGAAATACCTTTTCCACATTCATAATTAATTTTAAAATGTAAAAAATATATAATATTATATGAAATATGTTTTTGATATGGGTCATGGAAAATTTTAAAGGATGATTCAAATCATTTAGGGGTTATGATAACAAGAATTTTCATTAATGTTGAGAATTTTTTTTAAAAAAAATTTAAAATTATATACAAAAAATTAAAATTAACTAACTCAAAAAAATTTATGAAGAATCTATTTAATTTTATAGAATCTCAAAAATCTGTAGAAATTCCATTTAAAAATATTAGTTTAATAGATAAAAAGTTTGTGAAGACATTTAAAATAAAAAATGGAATCATCGACAAATAATCCCAATTGAATTGAAAATAAATCTGGTTTTCCCTAAATGAATTATTTCAGCCTCTTGAGTCCATATATGATGAAAATTAATAGAAAAAATTTCATTTTTAGATGTAACCAGTGGATAAAAAATATATTGGGATTAATATGGAAATATTACATAATAACCCTAGTGGAGACTTAAACATAAAAAATAATGAATAAAAATGAGATTTTGAGAAAAACCCATGCAACTTTAAAAAATTTTGAATCTTAATCCCTATGATTTAAATAATATAAAATGATTTTTTAAATAACATGAATATAAATAGAATAATAACTTATCATATAAAATTATTATTATATACACCACATGAAGAATGAAAATTGTGAATATGATACATGCCTCTTAGAAACAATAGTGAGACGAGAAAACATTATAATTAATGTATCATTGGATTTATAATTTATTAATTAATGTGATTATGTGTAAAAAATATAAATTAATAGAAGAAAATTGGTTCCATAAAAATATCATAGTTCATTACACACATAATCTTATCATATCATGAAAATGATTGAGTAATATGACCGAATGAAATGAAATTGAGTTATGAAACCCCTTACATCAGGCCTAAATCATCATGTAAGTTCTTTATCTTCCAGAATAATAAAATTATGTTAATTATTTAATTTATTAATAACAATTTTTCGTTTATTACTCCAAATAGTTTTATTATTACCATGATATATGCAATTATTTTATCAATTAATTTCACATCATATATTATGATGATATTCAGTTCATATGTCCAAAAATCACATCGAAATGTTGTATTTGGTAAAAGAGAAAAATGTCCCATCTTATAAAAAATTCACATAATGAAGTAATTATAATAATTATACAATAATTATATTTTTAAAACCATCCATGAAAAATGCTTATGAAATATAATTATGGTACAATCTTAGAGATGGTAAACACCATTAATTTAGTGGTAACGTTTCCATTTTTCAATTATAATGATATAACGTGAATAATTATAAATTAATTTTTAATTGATTATAATTATATCATAATTTCCATTTTATTTATATAATAAATTCTATATACATCAGCAGTGTTTTTTGTTGATGTAAAATGAATCACATCGCTTTGTAGAGGTGGAAGTCCCAACATACGCATGAACAACATTAAAATTTTTAGTAGATGAAAATATAAGAAATTATATTATATAATAAATTTCTCAATGATAAATATTTTATTAATATAATATCTCAAAATTAAATCCCTCATTATAATCATACAATAGTAGTGATGATGAAAAGAAAATTACATTAGTTGATGATGTGGTAGACCACCGTACACATAAATGATGAGTTCATGTAACGTTTGATGAAAGATGTGGTGAACATAGGATATTAAACTAACATAAAAATAATATAGTAATTTTAATATATTTTTTATTATTTCATAATGTTTTAATAATAATTGAATGGTTTATAAGAGAAAACAATATAATAATAATTGGCTAAAAGACAAACCTCCTCTCTAGTGAACCTCATTTGGCTTAAACTATAAGCCATCAAATGATTCTATGATACCCAAAATAATTATTGTAGATAGTGTTAAGTGATTTAGGAATGTATTTTTTTAGTTAATCTATGAATAAAATGGAAATTTATATACGGATAAAATAGGATAGGCAGTTCCCTTTTATAATGAGGGAGGGGCACTCTTAAAATTTCATAAAATATGAAATTTATATAAATTAATTTTCTAGTAAATATGGATCCAAATTAATGAAATATTTGTATATAATAAGTATGAATCTAAATACAATCTAAAAAATATGAATTGAATATGTTTCATTGTTTTTATCCTCGTCCCTTTTTTTATTCATTTGTTAATACTTTTATCAATTACCATGATAATAATTTTTTCCTCTTTGTGGAATCAATAGGTACATTTAAAGGATAATTCCCCCATAAATATCCCATGGTTTATATATTTAATAGTATGAATCCCACTTGAAAATTATAGGATTTTTAGGAATTATTAAATCATTAAAACAGTAATATTTATTTTGTAATATTATTATTGTAATATTTGGAGATTTTCATTTAATTTTACTTTCAAAAAATATATACGGAAATTAATTCAAAAAGGTTCCCTTAAAAATTTATTAATATAATAATTTTTTAACAAAATACCTGTTAGGAAATAATTACTTCAAAATATATATTTTTTATTATTAAATCGAATCAATTATTTTATTTTTCATTTAATTGAATAAATATTGTTTCAACATTGCATAATCAGTTAAGGTAACTATATATTAATTAAAAATTAGAAATAAATTACCATTATAAAAAATAATCTATATTTAAAATATGTATTTATAAATAAATATAATTTTTCAATCCCTGTTAGAATATATAAAGGTTTTTGAATGTAATAAAGTTAAATCTTTTACTTTGTCTTTTGCATCATTATTATAATGGTTAAAATCATGGAAATATTGAAATAACAAGACACATTTTAGTAAAATTGATTAAAATGGATAAAATAAACACAATATATAGGATAAAATAATGTTTTAGGGTTAACTATTAGTCATTATTATACTATTTTCAACCTCATCTATCTAATTATTCATTAACATAAAGATGATTATTTACTATGGTTGCAATTCACAAAAACAAAAAATAAAAGTCATATTCTTACCAAATTTGGACCTTCTGATTCCAAATATTGAATTTTTTTTCATGATTCAATTTCTATAAGTAGTATAAATTAAATTAATATTAAAAATATCACTGAAAAAATGTTTCCAAAAATTTCCTTTTATGTGAAAATAGTTTGTATAATAATTCAACTATAAAATTAATTAAAATTATTAAAATTTAATTAATAACAATATAATAATACTAATTTTAATTTGAAAACATTTTCAAATAAAATTTATCATTCTAATTTCTTGAAAAAAATACATTTTTCATTAAAAATTATGATTTTTTAATATTAATTGGAAAACCAATAAATTCAGAAAAATCCAACGAATCAACACTAAAAAAATTTATATATTAAGATTTAAAAAATTTTATTTTATTTGTTATATAAAATTCCCAAATTTTTTTGAATTAATTATTGTAACGCCCCAACCCTAGTTACCCAGATTCGGTGCATTATTACATAACATTGGCATGATCACAAGAAAGATCAAATCTCGAAAGACTGATTGGTTTAGTAGCCTTGGAAACACTAGACATATTCATAAGTCTTACATTACATCATAAAATGAAAAACTACTACAAAAACATATTTTCTCCACAGTCCACACTATTATCCCCTCATAATATCCCTGCAGGTCATTCATAACTTACTTCTTCACATCCTGGGAAAAATAAAACATAGAAAAGGGGTGACCTCAAATTCCCAATAAGGATAACAATATACCGGAACTTTCAGAAATAAGCATAAACATTTAAGTCAATGCATTACTAAAACAAAAGACTTTTAAACTTGAACTTCAACATAGTATGGAAAAAGTAAAATGAAATAATGTCATTTACTTGTTCACATGGATATTCTACTAATCGAATAATCACATGCAATATCAGTAACCACTTTCATAATGTTGGAATGCATAATGCTAGACTATCATAACCACATAGCCAAGGCCTCGTGCCAAGACTAAAAATAAGATTTTGCCAAGGCCTTATGCCAAGACACTAGTTTGTCTCATGAGACCTACCGATGCATCGAGGATCTATAGGGGGCTCCACTCGTCACATATTAAGTCCAATGCATTCCCATATGAAAAGGATTAAACATAACATAAACATTCATATTAAAACTAGCATACGAAATGTCAATAATTTCACAATAAACAATGAATGGTATAAAAATAGCACATCTACAGTCAAACATATCACAAAACCTTCAATACAACATAGAAGTTTTGTATCATAATAAATCAACTTCACATAAGTGTAAAATCCAACAAAGGATGTTGACATAGATGAAATCAAAACTCTTTTTAGAGAAATATCTCTTTTTATTTTGAAATAATTTAGGTGCCATATAAAATAAAACATTTTCATTGAAAATATTCTTATAATCTTGTAAGGAATGCTTTGAGGATTTTATAACAGAGGAAAATAGCCGCACCCGCCGTATAAGTTAAAAAAACATTCTTACCTTAATTCTGTCGAAAAGGTTAAAAAGAACTTTATTTTGTAAACAATGGAAATATTCCTTTATAAACCTCTTATAAAAAGTCAAACAAGGGTATAAATGACTTTAACCCATATTCTTGTAATTATAAAAATGTTTTGAAATACATTTTTAAGAAAAAATGGATGTGGATGATAAAGAGATCCCATTAGATTATTACATATAAACAACCTCGGATAATGAAGAGATTGTGAAATAACCCTTACCAATTTGGTTACTTATGAAACATACAACCCATGAAAGAGGTATCATACAATGAATATGTAAATACACATAAATTAGAGTGTATTACACAAAGAATATAATTATGTGCAGTACATACACCACACAAAAGGTGATGGTGGAAATATGGCATGAATCTCACGGGAATAAGGAGTGAGATGAAAATCCCTTACCTAGTACTTTTCCTTGGTTGAGGTAGGTTAACCTCCTGTATAATGGTGAAATAATTTTTATTAAATTATACAAGAATATTATATCATATATGCTCTTTTAATATTGATTTTATAATAATGTCTTAGTATTATCGTTGTTTCGGGTGTTAACTTACTTGTTTTCTTTTATGTGTTTTGTTACGTAAGCCATTTTTTTAATGGATAGGTTTTATATTATTCATATACATAATTATATCATGTCCTTAAACATCATTTTTAAATCATCAAAAGATAATTATACTTGAATGGATATGATGGAGAATGAATCTAATCGCGTTCGTGGAGACGGTAGTCCGTACGTACGCACCATCGACAATATCATTCTTTTGAAATAATATATAAATGGTTGTTATATAATATATACAGAATCATTAACAGGTTATATTTATTATTTACATGAGTTACATATCATTATTATACCCATCCAAATAATAATATATTGAATAACAATTACACCACGACGTGGAGACGGTAAGCCGTACGTACACACGTATGGTGACATGTTATTCAAGGGGTGGATAGAATACTGAATATGGTTGTAACATATTTATAATAACATAAAAGTATATATATCATACTGGAGTTATTATTTTATAATGGTAACAACAAAGGAAGAATAAGTGGAAGAAGAAAGGAACTTGGAAAAGGGTGGGGAAATCATTACCTCTTCTTCGGGTTCTTCCTTTTGATTTGATCAAAAGGCCTCCATAGGTTGGCTTTCTGATCAAACTAAAGACCCTAGGTTGTAGTGATGGAAGTTGTGAGAGTATTGGGGCAGAGGTTTTTCGAACCAAAAGGATTTTAACGTGTGATGAAATGAGAAGGATGAGTTCCCTTTTATAAGAGGGGTGAGAGGCACCTTTGGAAAAGCTAGAAATATTAGTTTATAAGAAATTAATATTCGGTTTCTAATGGCTCAAAAGTTTATTATTTAAATGTTAAGGTGGGGATGGTTTGAAAAAAACTCAACCAATAGAATTTAGACAGGTTTGGGTACTTATATTATCCTTATCTTTAAGTATTAACTCTAAGTTAATTAGTTTCACTTTTACAATGTCTCTTTGTATTTTTATATAATATGGTTAATAAACATACTTTATACATCCAAGATACAACCAAGTAGTCCATTAATGATGATCCTATCATTATATAAGTCTTTTGGCCGAACCTTAGATTTTTAGGAATTTAATATCAATTAATAATATAATATTTTTTTAAGAACTCTTTTATGTCAATTTTGACACTATTAAATAGATGATTTTTGTGAAACTCATAACAGATTGATTACTTCAAAAAAAGTCAATTAAATAAATTCTAATATATCATATTATCCTAGAAAATTAGTTTAATTCATTAAATGTTTCATATTATATTTATTTGGGTATTTATAATATCAATTATTTTAATTTTTCACTGTTATAGTAATTACTACATCATCATTGTGTCATAAGTAAATTATATTATTTAATGTCTAAAAATTATAAATAAAATATAATTATGTAGTAAATCTTTTTATCTTTCTAATGAATATTTATAATATAAAATCCAACATATATAACTCTATGTAATAATTGTTTTTCTAAAAGATATATGCTTGTGTCATTTTTGTATTCATTTTAACTTAATTAAAATAAAGTGTCCCTATCACCTACAAGTGGCACCATGGGGTCCCAAAATCGACCCAATGATGCCTATGGTCGAAAATGTATCAACCAATAAGGATAGGACACGTTTTAGGGTAATTATAATATTATTTGTTAACCTTTATTTACCGGATTTACCCTTAACCATGGTAAATAAAATATTTACCACAATAATTATTCAAAATGTATAAAAATAAAAGTTACCTATTTACACAATTTTAACATCCTGATTCCAAATATGGAATCCATTTTTCTAAATTCAAAACACAAAATTGGCATAAATTAATTTAAAATTAATTCCCGCTTTCAAAACAAAAAGCGAGTTTTTAAGAGATAATAACTATCAAAAGATTGACACTTGTTTATGTTCGGTTTAATTGTAAAATTATGTCCAATGACCAACATTATATTAAATGGTAAAAATATATTCTAAATATACTTTAAAACCAATCAAATTCATAATTTATCACTATTAATTATTTTGATTACAAAAGTCGTTTTTAATTAAAATTTAGTAATTTTCACTATTCATCAAAATATGAAAGTTATCCAAAAAGTACCAAAATTTCACCTTAGGATAAATTCGATACTCTAAATCCAAAAATGTAGTCCATTTTGAGAGATAAAATTTATAAAATTTTAAAAGGTATGTATTACTTTTCATAACGGCTAGTTGATTGGTTGTGGTGTGTTAGAACTCGAAGTTGCGTACAACACACACTACTGTATTATTCAAAGGGAAGCGTACCGTGGAAGCTTGGGATGTTTCATTTTAAATTTTTTGATGTCCCCAATTAGTCAAAAAGTTTAAAATATTGTATTTAAAAAGGTTTCACTATTAAAAGTTGATAAAAGTTAAATACTGAAAAAGAATCTGTTCTTGCATTATGTCTAAGAAACTCATAATATGGATTCTAAAATTATAAGGATTATATAAAGATTAAAATTTAGTTAATACTATTCATAACCTCTTTTGAATGGATTTTTTTTGGTAAGTCATGGTGTAATTGAACTCGGTGTTGCGTGTAATGCAAGTTATTGAATTATTTTGAAGAAATATAACACTATGAAATCTTAGGGTGTTACATTCTCCCCTCCTTCAATAAATTGCGTCCTCGCAATTTGAAATTGTTCTTCGAAAATAAAAGGTTGAAAATAGAAAATATATTTGTGGGAAAACCCACATCAGAAATTGGGTTACTAAAATTTAGTCATAATATGAGGAAAAGAGAAATGAAAGGGTCACCACCAAATTATGATCTCGATTAGGAGAACATTGGTGGAAATTAGAGACATATAAATTGAGGAAAAACGTAAATATTTATAGGTAGTGATTGAGGTCATCAATCACAAACAAGTATAAAATTGAGGTCGTTAAACTCATCAATCTATGATGATTTGAAATACCATTGGTTCAACAAAACATATGGTACTGGGATAACACATTTTTTACGTTTCAAAATATCTTAGTTGAAATCCCACATCGAAAAATGAATTAATGAGGCCTCTATTTAAAATAAAGAGTGGAAAGTATGAAGATTACCGAAAATAACACATACTAGGGTCCCATGTAGGAAAATATGGATGTGGAAGGGAAATATAACCATCAATTATCTGATCGAGAGTGGTAGAGAACATGGCTATGAAAAGGCCAACAATCCCAAAGCCACAAATTAGTGATGATTTAAGGTACCATCTAGGACAACATTTTTGTTCTAAGTTCCTTTTATTAATGTTGAGGAATTTATTTATGAGATTGGATAAGATCATAAGGAGATATAATTACTTTATAATTAGAGTTTTATCCATTAATAAATTTCTACCACAAACTCATCTTTCACTCTAAAAGATAATAGAACGTAAAAAAATTTCTACTTATACTATTCATATAGGGTTCCAAAATAAATGAATTTATAATTAATCTACTAGGTCTTTTAATAAAACTACATTATTCAATCCAGGACATCTCGTGGGCCAGTGGTAGGTGATACTCCCTTGTTGCCATTCGGTTGCGGGTTCATGTCTCGCCGCCTTCCCGGACGCGACGGGTTGCCGCCCGACCTCCGGGTTGTCCTTTTATGGAAATCCAAAATAATCCAAACTAGAACTATCCAAAATACATCTTTCCAAACTCATAGTCCAACATTTATAAGGAAGGTAAACATAATGTAGATCATTTTTACCCCGTAATAGAATATGAATACCTTCATCATGTATTCTTTTAATACACTGAAACATCCTGAATTACCATATTCCTTATTGATTACATTCATTCTCCCTTATTCCATATAGAATGCTGGATATACTTCATCAATCCAAAAATGTTTAAAACCCCAACAATGATGGAATATAAAAATAATTAATCAGTTCCAAGGTAGTCAAGAATATCCAATATAATTTATCCAAAACAATCATGTAATATTCCAAAATCACTACCTCGGTATCAGAAGTATATTATAGTTTATCATTCTCTCAACCATATATTTTCCAAAAATTTATCCTGCTATTGAGTCACTTTTCTTTGTTCCACACAATCTCAAGTCCTTAATGAAATAGTACTGTAGTACAATCCTTATATACTCAATAATTATTATAACAAGTACATTGTTGATACAACACTCAATTGACATAATCAACATAAGAACTCTAATCATTCCTCTTCATTTGTGGTAGTATCATAACTTGATTATTATCCAATAGCATCATTTTCGGCATAGTCTGATGACTGGGCCATAGGTTCACGCAGTGTCCAAACTCCTTGCAAATGAAGCATTGTACATTTGAAACCATTTTCTTACCCTTGCAGTCACGTACATTGTGCCCTTTTCCTCCACACTTATAACAAACTCCCATTCCTTTCAGGAAAGTTCCAGGGTGCTTCTTTCCACAGTTATCACATTTGGGAAAATTATTCTTTTCCCTCTTCCCATTATCCATCTTTCTCTCTTCCATACTTTTCTTCTTTTGATTCCCTTCAAAGCCATAGGACTCAGTAAACTCTTTACTTATCTTATCAACACATGATATTATTTCTTCATATGATGATAATACATGCGAGACTATTTCTATTGTAAATTCTGGCTTAAGACCATAAAATATATGATCCTTCTTTCTCTTTGTATCATGTGCATTTCTAGAGTTATAATTCCTTCTACTGGGCGCCATTTATAAACAATGACATACATTAGATTAGTTTATGAATAACAATACCTAATCCAAAATTTGTAAAACACATAACATAAATTAAATAGTTTATGGATATAATCCATAATCATAAAAATGTCTCCTTTGAAGAAGTATATACTCATAAACCCTTCATAATGATGTGTAATGAAAATGAGAGTTATCCTAAGCATATCCCCTGGGAGTGTTGTAACCAAGAGTGCAGTAGGGCCCGTTGTCGTGCCCCAGTTCTCGTTCGAGTCTAGCTCAAAGCAGTGTTTTTGGGTTTTACCCCTAGGTACATTTGTGCCAGAGCCGCCTCTACCTGCTCGTATCCAGACAGGGATGTATTGCTCGGAAAACTCACAAAATCTCTACAATACCAAAATTCTAGGAAGTTCTTATATACTAATACTCAAAGTTCATCTTAGGTCTACGTGCTCTAATCAGAGTTTATCTAAATCTAGCATCCAAGGTTTGTACTAAACATCCTCTGATACCAACTGTAACGCCCCGACCCTAGTTACCCAATGTCGGTTCATTATATCATAACATTGGCATGATCACAAGAAAGATGAAATCTCGAATGACCGATTGGGTTAGTAGCCTTGGAAACACTAGATATATTCATAATTCTTACATTACATCATAAAATGAAAAACTACTACAACAACATATTGTCTCCACAGTCCACACTATTATCCCCTCCTAATATCCATGCAGGTCATTCATAAATTACTTCTTCACATCCTGGGAAAAATAAAACATAGAAAAGGGGTGAGCTCAAATGCCCAGTATGAATAACAATATAGCAGAACATTCAAAAATAAGCATAAACATTTAAGTCAATGCGTTACTAAAACAAACGACTTTTAAAATTGAACTTCAAAATAGAATGGCAAAAGTAAAATGAAATAATTCCATTTACTTGTTCACATGGATATTCTACTAATCGAATAATCACATGCAATATCAATAACCACTTTCACAATGTTGGAATGCATAATCCCATACTCTCATAACCACATAGCCAAGGCCTCGTGCCAAGACTACAAATAAGATTTTGCCAAGGCCTTGTGCCAAGACACTAGTTTGTCTCATGAGACCTACCGATGCATCGAGGAGCAATAGAGGGCTCCACCCGTCACATATTAAGTCCAATGCATTCCCATATGAAAAAGTTTAAACATAACATAAACATCGGTATTAAAACTAGCATACGAAATGTCAATAATTTCACCATAAACTATGAATGGTATAAAAATAGCACATCTACAGTCAAACATATCACAAAACCTTCAATACAACATAGAAGTTTTGTATCATAATAAATCAACTTCAGATAAGCATAAAATCCAACAAAGGATGTTGACGTAGATGAAATCAAAACTCTTTTTTGAGAAATATCTCTTTTTATTTTGAAATCATTTAGGTGCCATGTAAAATAAAACATTTTCTTTGAAAATATTCTTATAATATTGTAAGGAAATCTTTGAGGATTTTATAACGGCCGAAAATATCCGCACCCGCCGTACATGTTCAAAAAAACATTCTTACCTTAATTCTGTCGAAAAGGTTAAAAGGACCTTGTTTTGAAAACAACAGAAATATTCCTTTATAAACCTCTTATAAAAAGTCAAACAATGGTATAAATTACTTTAACCCATATTCTTCTAAATAATAAAAATGTTTTGAAATACATTTATAAGAAAACATGGATGTGGATGATAAAGAGATCCCAGTAGATTATTACATATAAACAACCTCGGATAATGAAGAGATTGTGAAATAACCCTTACCGATTTGGTAACTTATGAAACATAAAACCCATGAAAGAGGTATCATACAATGAATATTTAAATACACATAAATTATAGTTTATTACACGAAGAATATAATTATGGGCAGTACATACACCACACAAAAGTTGATGGTGGCAATATGGCATGAATCCCACTGGAATAAGGAGTGAGATGGAAACCCCTTACCTTGTACTTTTCCTTGGTTGAGGTAGGTTAACCTCCTGTATAATGGTGAAATAATTGTTATTAAATTATACAAGAATATGATATCATATATGATCTTTTAATATTGATTTGATAATAATGTCTTGGTAATATCGTTGTTTCGGGTGTTAACTTACTTGTTTTCTTTTATATGTTTTTTTACGTAAGCCATGTTTTTAATGGATAGGTTGTATATTATTCATATCCAGAATTATATCAATTCCTTAAACATAATTTTTAAATCATCAAATGATAATTATACTTGAATGGATATGATGGAGAATGAATCTCATCGCGTTCGTGGAGACGGTAGTCCGTACGTACGCACGAGCGACAATATAGTTCTTTTGAAATAATATATAAATGGTTGTTATATCATATATAAAGAATCATTAAGATGTTATATTTATTATTTACATGAGTCACATATCATTACTATACCCATCCAAATAATAATATATTGAATAACAATTACACCACGACGTGGAGACGGTAAGCCGTACGTAGTCACGTATGGTGACATGTTAGTCAAGGGGTGGATAGAATAATGAATATGGTTGTAACATATTTATAATAACATCACAGTATATATATGATACTAGAGTTATTATTTTATAATGGTAACAACAAAGGAAGAATAATTGGAAGAAGAAAGGAACTTGGAAAAGGGTGGTGAAATCATTACCTCTTCTTCGGGTTCTTCCTTTTGATTTGATCAAAAGGCCTCCTTAAGTTGGCTTTCTGATCAATATAAGGCCCCTAGGTTGTAGTGAGGGAAGTTGGGAGAGTATTTGGGCAGAGTTTTGCCGAACCAAAAGGTTTTGAAGGTGTGAGGAAATGAGAAGGAGGAGTGCCCTTTTATAAGAGGAGTGAGGGGCACCTTTGGAAAAGCTAGAAATATTAGTTTATAATAAATTCATATTCGGTTTCTAATGGCTCCAAAGTTGATTATTTAAATTTTAAGGTGGGTATGGGTCGACAAAAACTCATCCAATAGAATTTAGACAGGTTTGGGTACTTATATTAACCTTATCTTTATGTATTAACTCTAAGTTAATTAGTTTCACTTTTACAATGTATCTTTGTATTTTTATATAATATGGTGAATAATCTTATTATATACATCCAAGAGACCCCGAAGTGGTTAATTAATGATGAACCTATCATGATATAAGTCTCTTGGCCGAAACATAAATTTTTAGGAATTTAATATCAATTAATAATATAATATTTGTTTTAAGAACTCTTTTATGTCAATTTTGACACTATTCAATAGTTTATTTTTTTGAAACTCATAAAAGATTGATTACTTCAAAAAAAGTCAATTAAATAAATCCTAATATATCATATTATCCTAGAAAATTACTTTAATTCATTAAAAGTTTCATATTATATTTATTTGGGTATTAATAATATCAATTATTTTAATTTTTCACTATTATAGTAATTACTACATCATCGTTGTGTCATAAATAAATTAAATTATTTAATGTCTAAAAATTATAAATAAAATATAATTATGTACGAAATTTATTTATCTTTATAATTAATATTTATAATCTAAAATCCAACATATATAACCATATGTAATAATTGTTTTTCTAAAAGATAAATGCTTGTGTCATTTTTGTATTAATTTTAACTTATTTAAAATAAAGTGACCCTATCACCTACAACTGGCACCATGGGGTCCCAAAATCGACCCAATGATGCCTATGGTCGAAAATGTATCAAAAAATAAGTATAGGACACGTTTTAGGGTAATTATAATATTATTTGATAACCCTTATTTACCGGATTTACCCTTAACCATGGTAAATAAAACATTTACCGTAGTAATTATTCAAAATGTCTAAAAATAAAAGTTACCTATTTACACAATTTGAAAATCCTGATTCAAAATATGGAATCCATTTTTCTAAATTCAAAACACATAAGTGGCAGAAATTAATTTAAAATTAATTCCCACTGTCAAAACAAAACGCGAGTTTTTAAGAGATAATAACTATCAAAAGATTGACACTTGTTTATGTTCGGTTTAATTGTAAAATTATGTCCAATGACCAACATTATATTAAATGATAAAAATATATTCTAAATATAATTTAAAACCACTCAAATTCATAATTTATCACTATTAATTATTTTGATTAAAAAAGTTGTTTTTAATTAAAATTTAGTAATTTTCACTATTCATCAAAATATGAAAGTTATCCGAAAAGTACCAAAATTTTACCTTAGGCTAAATTCGATACTCCATATCCAAAAAACGAAGTCCATTTTGAGAGATAAAATTTCTAAAATTTTAAAAGGTAGGTATTACAATTCATAACGGCTAGTTGATTGGTTGTGGTGTGTTAGAACTCGAAGTTGCGTACAACACATGCTACTGTATTATTCAAAGGAAAGCGTACCGTGGAAGCTTGGGATGTTTCATTTTAAATTTTTTGATGTCCCCATTTAGTCAAAAAGTTTAAAATATTGTATTTATAAAGGTTTCACTATTAAAAGTTGATAAAAGTGCAATACTGAAAATGAATATGTTCTTGCATTATGTCTAAGAAACTCATAATATGGATTCTAAAAATATAAGGATTATATAAAGTTTAAAATTTAGTTAATACTATTCATAACCACTTTTGAATGGATTTTATTTTGTAATTCATGCTGTGATTGAACTCGGTTTTGCGTGTAATGCATGTTATTGAATTATTTTGAAGAAATAACACACTATGAAATCTTAGGGTGTTACAATTATAATATGTTCCCTAAAAACCAATAGATCCCATTATTGTTGAAATAATAATTTAGAATTATAAAATAACTTTTCAACAATTTTAGATATTATATACTGAGTATTAATAAATATGTTTTTATTGAATCATAAGTATGAATATATTTTATAGTATGATTAATCCAATTTTCACTCACCAATTCAATGAATATGATATAATAGTCATATTCAAATAAAAATAATTGGTGGTTCATTTATTTATGATTTTTTGTTTTGTTTATACTGTCAAAAATTTTTTTTTGCGAAATATCTTAGTGTAAAATTTTTCCCCCACTACAAAATTGGATAATAAAAATATTAGAAAGATCTCTATAATCATGTGTTTGATATTTTAAAATAACTTCCATGAAAACCTACCTTGTAAAAGGTTAAATAAAACATTTTTTTATAAGATAGAAATTGAAGTAAGATCTTCAACTATAATTACAAATCAGAAGGTAAATGATCCTTAGAATGTTATGGACCACATAACCATAAATCAACACGGTGTGAAAAAGGCCATCGATTCATCAAGAACGAATGTAATGGAGAAAATTTTTTATTTTCATATCATTTCCTATAGTTGGGTTATTAATTGATCATATTGAGTGAAAATTTAGGTAAATATACCGACATGATAATTATAATTTCATCCCATAATCAATTTATACCACAATCAATTATTTTTATCAAAATGAGGAGTTGTCAAGACAAACAAAATTTATTGAAAAAATAAAATAAAATTATAAAAAACAATATATTTTAAAAAATGATAATATGATATTCCATCTATCATTACTAAAACCAAAATGAATATATCAATTTAAAATAATATGAAAAGTGAATAAATATTCATATAAATAAATAAAACTGTAATCTCCAAAATCCAATAAGAAAACCAACGGTTTGATGTATAATATTCTATAAATAAACATCTTTATATCCCATGTAACCACAATAAACTCAACAGTAAATAAATTATTAAATTAACAGGTTAAATAAGACCCTTCATAATTAACATCGAAAAACATAATATCATTATTTTTAAATAATCCATTACAATAATCCTAGAGTTTATATATTCCTCAAACCAACAAAAAATCACAATAGATATAATTAATCACCTCATATTTAAAAAATATTTTATAATGTATTATGTTTCCCAATGAAAACTAACTCATTATCCATAATCATATTTATGTAATAACAATATCAAACTTATTAGGCTATCACATATTCCAATGGTACAAACAATACCAATGTATTCCTTTATTTGTGGGTTCAAACACCACCACCAATACAAATGTAACAACTTCTCACCTAACTTGTGATTTTTTTTCTCAAACCGTATTACTATAATTCATATTAAATTCAAAAAATATATATATTTGATATCCTCAAAAATAATATTAATAATAAAATCAATTTTTAAGAACTAATTTTTTTACAAAACCCATTTTCCCTCAAAAAATAAAATAATCAAAATTTCATATCATTACCTTACCATTAATGATTAAATTTACACTAAATTTTATGAACTAATGTAAACATATTTACAAAAACAATTAAATAATTATTCCACTATTGAAGTTATCACTTAAACATAAAATATTGTGAATTTTTTTATTCCTACAAATGCCTCAAGAAATTTCATACTTTTGTGTTAAACACTCATAACATGAAACCTCAAAATGGATATATATGCCTCTACAAATACGACCAGACATACAATTATTATCCTCGGACAAATGTTTTGTATCCCATATAATAATTAAATATCATATGTTTTCACTTGTTCTATTCAATCATTGATTATAATAGTTCACCATTAAAAAGTGAATTTATACAACAATATTCCTCAAAGGTATTAAAACAGTTGTGTCGTAAGGATGTACTATCCATGAACAAGAATAGGGGATGAAATATACACAACTGAAATTTTTAGAGGTTATTACCCATATATTTATATGTACTAGAACAATATCCACCTGCAGTATCAAAACAATGAAGTATTGTGAGAAACATTTCTTAATATATATGACACCAAAACAGTTTGATGTTATACTATAATATACATATCCTCAAAGACATTCATATTGTTTTGTTCACTAACATATGTTTTATTATATATATTCCCCATGGAATCTGCTCAATATTATATAATACCAACTATTAAGGACCCAACACTAATTGTCTACAGGAAGTGATTATTTTATTACATTGGCATAAGATATAATTGATTACATCCCAAAGGACCAAACAGTTTAACAGCTTAATTAACTAGATACATGAAATCATCCAATATTACTTTGTAAAAACCTATAAGACATATTGAATTTAATAACTTGGAACCCAAGAACATATTCAAATTTCCTTCTTCATATAATTGGGATATGGAAAAAATAATGGTGAGATCATATTCTCCTTAAGGGATATGTACAATGTAATAAATCATGAGTTAATGAGGCCTAATAAAATTTAATTTTACATTACAAAAAACAAATGAAATTTATTCTATAAATTGATCACAATGTATAATCTGAAGTGAAACATGATTTTATTATCCCTCAAGGTAGCTCATTATCCTTCAAGGGAGGATTGGATTGACTACACGAGGACTGGGTAGTTTATCCCTTATGCAATGTGAAGGATATTCCACTATCAAATGTTCCCAGCGAGATATTGAATAGGGTTATGTATTTTTGAATCAGACATCTTATGATATAACTTACTCAGATGGTCTCTATTAGGTTTATTCATGTAGTTAGAAACATGGAATTTCCCCTTTATCCATGATTCATGAACTATATTTCCAATGGTAGGGACTCATTTGATGAAGATTTGGCCAAAAAACATAAGGACTCCTTTGCTCCATAGGATTAGAGTTTCGGATCATCTCACCCATTTGGGGAAAATTATTGACTCTTATAGGTTTATGTAGTTTTCATATGATCCCAAATACTTGGTTCATTCCCTAAGAGTGTATCGGCGAGAAACCCATGATTTGTAGGATAGTCATAGGCATACATGGATTTGATGTTAAAATGAAAATGATGAATTAATACATGAAATAAGTTTCAATGAAGTTTATCATATTCTATGAGGCAGAAGATGGCGTGATGTAGGGATCAGTCATAAAATTTTGGCTTACTACGTATCATTTGGAGAGGAATCACAACCCATGTAGTTCTAGAAGATTGGGGCTTACTCATGGGTGTTGCCAATTTGACGGGAACATGATTGGGTGAACCCTTTTGGAAGGATACCATTTTGATCTTAGACCTTCTAAAAGGTTTCCTACATATCATCAATCGAACACAAATTAGATCTCTCAAAGTTCAATACATGTTGGTTTTGTGGATGTTGTGGTCATCAAAAATCTCTATGACCACATGATTCATAATCGGGGTGAGAAACTGGATTATTGAAGAGACCCTACCAACCACAGACCTCTCCTCCTACTGATGAGAGACGTTGGGCCTATGGAGGATGAATCTAGGGTGACTATGGGAGAGGGCTCGATGCAATGAACACATTAATGTGGAATGAATTTGGGGGTCATATGGCTCAACGTCAGATATTTGGAGACATAACATAGTGGGAATTCCCCAAAACACATTCTAGGAACGGGGGGGTCACCCCTTGTAAAAATGAGATGATAATATGATTCCTTCATCTAATAACCACTCCTCATTGAATTGAAAAGCAAGTGATCACCCCGAATCCATAAAATATATAGGTCCATGTCAGATTCTGAAGGATAGAATCTAGGTACCCATGATAATGTAGACATACAGAAATCCAATGAGTTTGGACCATTTTGGGGAGAGCCTTTTTTACTATACTTACCATGGGAATGTGGACTCACATGGGCACATTAATGCACCCAATGATCTGATCATAAAGGTCCAGTGGCTTTGTGGGTGGCTTTGTCCTGATGTTGGGGGACTGGTTCGCGGAGGGGCTATGGAGGACTGGAAGGTAATGGAGGGTCGAGATTGGAATCGGAGGGAAGGACACCTGAAGACACCCCATTCCATGTACTCTTTTCTTATGTTGGATGTGGGATCTCCTTATACCATAGTGTTATGAATGTAGAGGGGTTATCCACATACTAAATTAGTACATTGTCTTGGGAACTGACCACCATAGACTGTAGTGGTACATAGTCCTATTTGTGTTCCACAACACCGCTTCGGGATCCATCTACATACTGATGCAGTATAAAATGTCGGGTTCAATATGCATTGTGATACACTATGTCGAACTCCATATTGAAGGAGGGTAAGCGAACCTGTCGTTCATGGGGAGTTAATCCATGATTAATGTGTGGTTCAAAGGTACACAAATTAGGTTTATGGAATTCGGATTATTTTTATGTTCACCCTTTTTATGGATCATAGTATGTTATATTTAAGTAAATGTTGTTTGTGATTTGGACTTTGTCAATGATTCAAAATCGTAGCCACAATCCTCTCTGAATTATTTCTTCCAACCTCTGGTGACTCCTTCATGGTTTCTTTATCCACTATTTCTCAATTCTTTCTTGGATCCATTTATAAATAATTGGGACAAAAATATCAATAGGAATGTGACACCATTTCCAAATGCACACGAATAGATATCTATATCTGCGGATGACTCAGACATCTAGGGATAGTAGAGGCTACAGTTCACGAGTAATGGTTTGAGGAACACTAATGATTTTCTTTGTTCATGAACTAGTGAGTTCACGAGACGACATGAAAATGGCCTTCGCACAGTTTATCTTTATATCAATGAGGTTCACTAGATCCAGGGTTTTAGTAGCCATAACTCTGCGAGATAGTTCCCCACATGTCCTCCAACATAAGAGTGGTCTTTAGTTCCTGTTTTTTGCGACCCCTTCCCAGTGATGATACCTAGGTAACATAAAACTCATTTAAGAATTAAATTCCTCCAAATTTCATTCAATTTTTTCTACTCATTTTGGATCAATTCAATTTAATAGGCTTGCATGAATTCTCGCTTCCTTTTTCAAAGTGATTGTGGGAGTTTTTTCATCGCTTTGTGATGTTTTTAGGACCCTACAAATTCCCCCCATCAAAATGGTATACATTCAGAATGAAGAGGATACTATTATTATATAGAATAAGTCATGATCTAAAGTGGTTTTTGGTAGAACATATAGGTCCATTATAAGGGGACCACACTTATATATAGGGGCCCATGTCATTTTTCTGTTACCGTTTCTCACGGTGAAAAGTTATCTCAACTCTCCCTATACTTTTCCGTCATTTTTATACCATCTATTTTATGAAATCCATATTCATGAACCACTTTGTACATGTCTTGAACTAAAATCATCAAAATTTCATCCATCCGAGAATAGGACTTGGGGTTTCACAAACTGCATTTTTGAATTTAAAACTAAAATCCATACCTCCACGTAGGATAATGCTACACAATTTGTTTTTCCCACACACCATACATGAACCAATTAATAGAAAATTAAGCATTAATCATTCGAAAATAATCTTTCAAACATAAAACATGATTATCATCATGGTGAGGCCTTGGTTCATAGTTTCTTCTTTCTGTAAACCGTTTCGTTTGGAGACTAACATTCTACGAGCTAGTGCCTCATTGGAAATTCCCTTATTGTGGTTGTAGGTGGTATAATTTTTCTACGTACCACATTTTCATTCTAGTATTTCTTCTATGCATCATATAATATGGCAGAAATGGATGCCACATACCATTTCCGATAGAAGTATGTGGATCCCCATATATTCAATTTTTTATGTCCATTGTCCATTTTTAGGGCCATTATGCAAAAATATTTCATTGGACTATATTTTTTTGGATTTGGATCTTTTGGTGTAGCCTAAAATGGCTCTTTCATAGATTGTCACAGACAACCCTACTCTTTCTATGGCAACCCATATTGTCCCCTTTCAGCTACTGATGAATGATTTAAGAACATGAAGTAATTAGTTTATGTTAAAAATATTTTCATTCCATTACATCAATATATGAAAAATATTATTATGATGATCCGAAGGGAGTACCCAACTTATAAGAAGCTTCCATATTACAAGTATGATCTATTTTTTGATACAATAATTGTAGTGCCAAATCCAACTGATCATCCCATTTCCCAGATAACAAATGCCTCTATCTTGAAGTCCTTGATTTCCTCCATGGGGAGATACCTTCATATAGATATTTTCAATGGGTCCCTGTGAAGCTACAAAACTCAAAATTTAGAGGTGGTGAAGTGAAATCTAGACAATACGACCAATTTCTACCATGTAATTGTGTGGAATGATACAACGAATGAGCATCATGACTAGTCATCCAGCTGGGATCTTCGATGTTGAGGTTCATTCGTCTTAGAATGGGGGTGGCCTTTTTTGGGTTCTCCAAAGTTGTGATGATTTTTGGCTGAGGTGACAGCTATGGGATTATACAAGGCTACTTGGGTATCTCCTACCTACACTCACCATCCAACCTCCTTTATTTCACAACTCCTGAGTAGGTGCATCCCAGACACCAACTCCTTCCATTTAACCCACGAGGTGGTCGACATCATTATTTGGGACATCCAACAAATTTTGAGAATCCATCTTATTATGTATATGAATGATTAATTCCTTCCTCCTTCCTCTATTTGGGACGAAGAAGAAAAGTTACCTCTATTATCCAAGAAACTCATCATTCATGAAAAATTACATTTAAAGGAAATCGATCATTGTTTAAAGTAGAATGTTCCATTTGTTAAGTGGTGTGGTGCCATTGTTTAGAATATTGTTCTATTGACCAATCTATGAAGACTGAGTGCCTATCCTACCAAAAAAACTCATTGGTGAGTGGGTACCTATTGGACCTTCTTGGAAGAGGGTAAGTTTGATGAGTGGGGATGGGGGCTTCTCTCTGACATTGAACAATTATTTTGAAAAGGGTACATCTAGGCCATTTTTTTTTGTGTGGGTGGATCTTACCAGTTTGAGAATTTGGTTGTCTGATAGCCCCAAATTTCATAATTTACCCTTTGATGGCCCCTTGAAAATGCATCAATCTTGTTATCCCAGTGTTGGCCAAGATTTATCACCTCTTAGGTCTGATAAGTGAAGGGGGGACACCTTACCGGATGAATGGGCCCTTACAAATTATTTCGGGATGGATAGGAGATAACATTGGATATATTACCTTTTTCAACTCCTTACTAATTCCACCTTCCACCCTCTAACCATATGATCAGAGTTGCAGTGGGGTTATGAATATGACATGGGCCTCGCACGATAAGTGAGAGGGGTAGACAGAAAAGTATAGGATATATAGAATGAAATATCTCAATGTCCTAAAACATTTCACATATCATCCTTATGATTTCCTAGTCAGTACTATTCCAAATATTGTATTTGAAGACTTTGTTAACAGATAATACTATTTTTCTTTGTGAGAAGGAATCTTGGTTTCACACATTTTAGCGTAGATTATATGTGAGGGGTATACAACCTGCATATTTAGTCATCGATTTATATATGTCCAGAAGTTTAGTCCTCCTGATATCAACAGTTCCCATCAAGAATGGTAATTGATGATAGCCCTTCAAATATGGTTTATTTTCACCTGGGAGGACACCCAATTCCAGGTCAGACATTCAAACTCTAGGGATTATGTACCCTTCCTCACTGAAGGTTGTAATGAGGCCAGGGATAAATCATATATGGATAGCCAAATAGCGTATCTGGTTCTTATTGTGATAAATTCCAAGGCATGTGGGGCTTAAGGGATGGAGACCCAGAAGGGTGCTTTTGATCATTCACATCAAGAAAAAATCCTATGGAATCCTCTTGGCTCACCTTGAGGAATATTGTTAAGGGTGAGGTCCTGACCTCACGGGTAGTTGAACGAGCTGTTGAAGCTTCTGCCAGGTGTCTATCATCCACCCCCAAGACTGATTTCCTCTTAGACTAGAGGCAATGAGACCTTTTTAATGGACACTAATCCACTCACGACCATTCCCCTCATGCTTTATGTAAGCTCCTTTGATCTATGGATGTTCCTATTATTGGCATTAGTAATGTGTGAGAACCCACGGAAATTTCTATTGATAAGGATCCTATGAATGTGGTTCATTACCTTGGGGAATATGAGATCCTCATCCATTCCCAATTTGGGAACCAATAATACTCACATAGGTTATATTACATGTTGGGACCAAAAACTATTGACAAATATGTTGACTTCACTAACTTGCCTATTGAGGCTGTCATAGAAAAGCCTGCTTATTTTCCACCAACGTCTTGTAAGAGTTCATCTTCTTGAGGTCTTGAGTTTGTAGGAACACCCATGAATCATTTTAGGCTATCTAAACCCACTCATCTCTGATACACCAATTTTATATTATTGTCCATCCCAATCATGGATACATTTCTGGATGCTTGGAGGGTCTGAGTGAACTAATGGAAAACGATTCTAATGAATTTATATAGAGTCTTCTTTGGGGAGGATGTTTTGACCTTCTTGTTTTTTGGGGGATTAATTTCTCTAATAGGTATTTTAGGGAATGAATATCCTGATGAGGTGGCAACCTAGTTGAATGAAATGGGATAGTGTCTTCACACTCCCACAAATATATATTACTAGTCTTACCATATAGCATTAATGGTAGTACTCTTGTGGTTGGTGGGAAATATTTTTCTATCTACAACCCCTATATTTTTATTCCTTTGTTGTGCAGATTCTAATGGTCCCACAAATTATTCTACAGGATCATGTAGGGTCTCTAGAAACTTTTCTTTTCCCAATTTATTCCCCACAGGGCACCGTAGTTGGGGATTTTGCCATACCGATTTTGGGGGGTGATGCAGAAGGATCCCTTGGACTCCAAGAACTCAAGGATGTGGTCATTTTAGGCCTATCGACGTCATTTTACCCTCTAGATTTTCTAGGTTCTATTATTCAGGATCCATCTCTGTGAAAATCGAAGAATCACAAGAAGGCCTCCCATCTATCAAGACTAATTAGGAGGGGAATCACAAGTAATTTCTTGTTTACATGGCGGTTGAACATAGTAACCTTATCTTGTTGACTCACTGTTTCTCATGTGTACTTTAACATATGGTCTACCGGTAACCAGACGGAATTTTCTCATGCATCTAGGGCTCATATCCACTTTATGGTATAGGAATGCTCGCCAGCCATTTTGATTGACTGAAGTAGGGTTCCTAGGCCAACCGATGATTGTGGGGGTACTTTTAACCCTTTAGGAATGCCTTATCTTACTAAAACGATCTCTTCCTCAATAGTGGAAGAACATCCAGAATTTGAGGTCTCATTTGACCATATTGAGTTGGCTCCCATGGAGAGAGATAGGGTATCCCTTATGGAAGAGGCTGAGTCAAGTTGAAATCCCCAAACCCTATTGGATTTTGGAGGGATTTTAATATTGAAAAACCAATCAATATTGATCAAATGGTATTTACACATATGGATGGTGCCCCTTAGGAGATTTTTATTCTACTGACACATGCTAACTCTGCAAAAGTCACAATCACCAGGGAGGCTGATGTCCCTACCCTTGAAAACATAGAGAGGGCCAATATACATTTTTCACCAATTCTAAGAGGAGTTGTGTTTTTTCCCTAGGATCTCACGACCAGAACCCTTTTCTAGACTGACCAACCCTATATGATAGATATCTGTAAGCATTATTTTAAGGGATTTAATAGGGATTCCTATTTCGTTTGCGTATGGACAATGACCATTTTTGTTCTCAAGCAACTGTTGGGTGCAACTGATGATTTAATATGTGGAGCTACCTATTCTGGGTAGCTAAATTGTTGTGGATTAGGGATAAACTCAATCCCTCTACTCTATATTCTCTAAATATCAGCCAAAAGAATTATAAAAAGTGGTGGAAACCCCCACTATATCCTTCATGATAATTATCAAAGGAGAGTTTGTTACTGCATTGAGTCATGTTGAAGCCACTAAATCAAGTCCATATATTGTGACATTCATACCTATATATATTATTTCATTAGGTAGAGACTCAAAGACATACTATGAATGCATATTCGATCGATATCCCATCCATCTAAATCTGCGGAGGAAGATTTGTAGATTATTAGATGAGACTCCATTGGCTGAGATGTTAATGAAGTTGTTGAAGTCGCACAATCAGTTTGTGGTTCTCTGATTTAGTGGATTTTACTATCACGTAATCCATGATATAATTATGGAGGTGGTCTCTAATCAAGAAGAAAATGGTACACTTTAGTATGAACATTCTGCGGTAGATTCAATGGTGTATCTTGCTGCTATGTAGAAAAATGTTATTGAAGAAGCTTCCAATCAAGATGGAGTGGTTGTGAGGTGGAAAAATGATCAAATGAAGCAAGAATCATTGGTGTAAAAACTCAACCAAGAAGTAGACTAACAATTCAGGAAGATGGAGAGGATTAAACCGGAGTAGGCTAGGGTCACGGTCGCTACTGAGGATGGGTGATGGAAGATGTAAGAATAAAAAAGGATTGGCCTCGATGATATGAGGGAAATTGAGGAACTACAAGAAACTATAGAGAATGAGATTATGAATTTATTAATGCATTGTCAAGGAATTGAGGAGTCACATCAATTATTGATGCAACATTGAAACTCTTCCGAAAATCACCTGTAATTATCATGTCCAGCTTGCGAGGAGAGGCTCCAGGTTACGAATTCTCATCAAATCATTATTAGATAGGATTCAATTATTTTTTCCTCTAATTCTTCTTCTTTTACGTTTTTAATTTCAATTAATAAAAATCAATCATTTAAACCTTATTTATATCAGGTATTAAATTTAAAAAATGACTCAAAAATAATAAATTGGAATAATTTAATCAGGGTCTAATCTTTTCTTGAACAATGCATCCCAGTGAGTGTAGTTTGAATATTGATGAGGTTTCATTTTAAATCTCATGAAATTTTATGACTTTTCCATTCTCAACCTAATTTTTTCCAATTCCTATTTGATATGGAATTAATAGTGAAATGTGAATTTTTCTATAGATTCCCTTTTTTGGTTTCTGACCTAACATGATTTATGTCTCTTTTGATAGCTCAATATTGTTTTTCTAAAACATAAAAATTATTGATTTAATGAGATGATACTCAACTTTTTTCCAGTGGTTCCCTTTGCAGGTTTTAACTCTGGAAAGTATTGCATCATTTTCACTGGGGTTTTATATTCTTTCTAATAAGACTTATTATTAATTTCTAGGTCTAATATTTTTGGCCAAACTAGATGGGGTATGGGTCCCCATTTTGGATTCATCATCCAGGAATGTTCTAATAACATTCATACATGAATAAGGTATTTTGATTAACACTAGATTAGTGATTTTTGGGCATGTATGAGGATTGGAAGACATTTTATGTGTATGGAGGTATGAGATGACTATTCTTAGGATGAATTTTCCTTTTATTGATAACTTCCATGTAGGAATCATATATAGAGCCACCAGGTAATTAGTGCATTATCAACCAAAGGATTCTGCAGGACACTGTTCTTCCATCTGCGATGGTCTGTGAGGATGTACAACACATTGAATTTGTTTTTGGGTTGGGGCCCATTGTGGGTGGAATGTATGAGGGATGATGTCTGAATTTGTTATAGACATTCATTTCATCTTTTGATGGGCTACCGCTCCCACATAATTCTTACTTTTCTAGAGGAGATCCAATGAATGGTCAGTTCAATTAGAAATATTTTTCATGTTTGGGCATTGGGAAAGTGGATAATTTTTAAGACATTATCCCAATCGGTATTCCCAATCCGAGGAGTGAGAGGGGAGATAAATGTCATACGAGTATACAGAAACCGGAAAGGACTCTCCTGGGGATGAATTTCCTTTTGATTGATGGCCATCTTGTAGGAATCATATGCACAAGCACAAGGGAATGATTTAAATTGTCAAACAGAGGTGTCTGTCAGACACTCTCCTTCAATATCTGATGGACATGAAAGATTAGAGTCATGGGGAATTTTCTAGACATAGAATATGACCTCTACAAATGGGTGATCCTAATCATGAAATATGGAATTTGTTTTTCTATATTTGTTTTGGGGAACCAAGATATTAGTGGATGAACTTTCATTTCATATGTGGATAAGCATCGTGCATATAGATATGATATATTTATTCAATTGAAACTTCAAGAGAGACCATAGGTGAGTCGCGCTAGAATATTCTGCTATATCCCTGACATGGGTAGGAATGAGAATGGTAACAATGACTTTGAGGGTTCTTGAATCAGGAGGGATGTAATAAGGCTTTGGAGCTGTCCAGTGTACTGATATAGGATAGGACTCTCCTGGGGAAGAATTGGCCTCTGATTAATAGTCATCTTATAGGAGTCATATGTAGGTCCATGTGGCAAATATGTGCATAGTCAAAAAAGGTTTCCCAATGACGCCTCCCTTCCATCTCTGATGGCCTTGGATGATTATGGAGATTCATGATTTCTCAAATCACGGAGTTTTAGGAATGACAGGAGTGTACCCAGATACATTAGAAACATTTTTTCTATGATTAACTCATGGGATCTAGTATCCTCTATGTATATTTGACTCATATGATGGGCGAGGCATTCAACCTATCCTTGGATTACCATATAGTTTAACGTCATACAACCAAGAAACAGGGCTCCAAATGGAGAAGGGAACTGTGAAGTACCCTTTAGGTTCATGCTTCTAGGACCAAATTACTGGATTATTTTTCGATGATATCATGTTGGATATCTTACTGTGGTCCATATTCTCTTGTGTGCTATGATCAGTGTGATAAATAAGGGATTATGAGGATTCTGGATAAACTCATAGGAAATAGTATGGATAATTTTATGCATAATAAATGATATATAGTTTAACATAATGAAACTAGGACACATCTAGCCTTATCGTTTAGTTTTTTGCAGTGATGATGTTATGTTGTGCTGTTTAGAGTCATGCAGCAAGAAAATTTTGTAATGAATTTAAAAGAAATGGAGTGAGGAAATTATGTTGTGTTGTTTAGTGTCCAGAATTGGGGACATTATGTTGTCATAAATAACATAAATATGTTTGAGTTAATTAGGGTCAGGTTATTTTGGCATTCCATAGGCATTAGTGATGATAGAAGGTGTATTCCACAGTCATGGGGGGAACATGGATCAGGGGAAATGACAAGGGTCTTGAGAGACATTTGGCATACTATGGTAGGAGTGGACTTGTTGAGGATGAATTTTCCTTTGGTTGATGGTCGAATTGTAGGATACATATGAAAAGACACTAGGTCGTGATGTGCCTAGTCAAACAGAGGTTTCCACAGGACACTATCGATCCATCTTCGATGTCCATGAATGTTTATGTGGACCCAAGCATTCTCAGAGTATGGAGTTTGATAAATGGGAAAGACGTGTATGGGGAACATAAGAAAGATCAAAATCCTGATTAGCCAAAACTAATAGATCTTCCACATAGGTCTTACTCATATGTTGGGGGAACATGATATCTTGAATCGTTATGTGTGCCAAAATTCAGATGTTGAATTTCCATCATCATAAAAAATTTGTTGCACATGAAATTGGTGGAATGATCAGGAGCTCGTAACATTGAGAGTTGGGCTGTACCTAACTCTTGAAGAAGCATATAATTTAATGTCATGAATTTAGTACCTTTCATGGATTACCCCTTACAATTATGACCTACACATGAAATAAAGGGAATTTTATTAATGGTGGATGTTCTAGGATACAAAATACTAGCATCACTGTATATCTTAAAAATGTAGGAATCTAGCCATACATAGTTCCCAATGTTCCCAACAATGGTTTTTTCCATGTGTAATGACATGAGAAGAAATATTTTATGTGGGTGACTAGGCCTGGATATTAAATCCATGTGTCACTATATATCCTACAAGGGTATGAAGGAAACCATACATAGTTGAAAATATTACATGTAGAGATCTGTCTTGGACTTAGGAGTTGGGGAATTTTGTCTTAATCCAGTATTGGTGTTGGTATGCCATATTCCTCAATAGTTTGTTTATGGAATGGAATCATTACCACTGATCCAATTCGCATGTTAGTTTTACTCGATGAGAAAAACAGGGATTGGTAAGGATTTACCTCATAAATGTGGGTAGATAGAGGATATTATAGTGGTATTTTTTGTGGGGGATGTAAAAAGATCGAGGTTTGAGGCATCGCTAGGTATCCCACATGATAAATGGGAATCATGCCATACATAGTTCATTGAGTCATCATATAGTTTATTTCCTTGAAACTAAAATGATTTACGATTTGAGGTTTATCACCATGGATATTGGACACTATCAGGAGCAGTTTAGGGTCTTTTAGAGAAGAGATGAGTATCACAATTTAACGTCATGTTGTAGGGACTAATACCATGCTATTTAACATCACGAGGTTAGGATGATAACTCATAGTCCAGGGTCATAGAGTTTGGACCACGTGCTTATTCTACAATATTACTCTATAATTAGTTTGTATAAGTGAATCATTATCACTTATCCTAAGCTCACATGAGTTAAAATCAATGTGAAAAATAAGGGGTGACAAGGATTTCCCATGTAAATAGGTGAGATAGAGGATATGATATAGGAATTTTTTGTGGAGGCTGGAAAATGATCTAGTGTAAAGGCATCACTATGTATCCCGCTTAATGAATATGAATCATTCCATTCACATTTCTCTGAGGGATCTTGCAGTTTATCATCTGGTAATTAAGATGATTTATAAAATTTTCTTTAATTTCTTTCAGATGTGATGCAATTCTATGTTGTTTACATTCATGCAACAACGACATTAGCATCCCAGATTAATGTCATGGTGTAGGGAGTAATACCACATAGTTTAACATCATGTGTTTATGAAAACAACTCATAGTTTAGGGTTATAGTGTTTGGGCCACAGATGTCACCATTACATGAAGTACTTCTTAAAAAACCTTGCATTTGTAGGATCTGTGATGAGTTGTCCACCCATTTATATCAAAGCATATTATCCATTAGAATAGAACCTATGTATGAAATATGGTCCCTCCAAATTTGGATCATGCATTGGAGGATTCATCTCAAGTATCATCTGGGTTCTGAGGGCCAACATTATCTCTCTATCAAGGAATGTCTGATGGAATTTTTTTTTGTTAAGGGCTCATTCGATCAAATTTTGGTAAACTTCTAAATGGTATTATGTGTTCATCTTTTTCTAATTCAGCTTCTCCGACGACTCAAACCATCACTGTGATTTCTAATCCATGTAATTTTGAGCACAAATTCTCAAATGGAGTGTTGGAACTTGAATTTCAGTAGTCAATAACACATTTTCCAATATTCTAGAGAGTACGGGGTTGCATGGGTGGCAGTGCGGGTCATGGTCTGGTAAGCCCATAAAGCATGAAGGAGATTGTTTGTCCACAATATCGTATCCTTGTCTACCATATTTTAGTGTATTTTGGACATGTTCTTGTTGAAATCCTCTATCTACCCATTGGGTACTTCATGATAGCAGGATGAATGGTGGGCTTTGATTCCAAGCTCCTAGTATAAATTCTCAAAATTAGCAGAGCAGAAGTTGGTGTCATTTTCGGTCAATATTTTATGAGGTACAACAAATATGATATTGATGTGAGCCTTTGAAAATATAAAAATTCTTATTTCCCCAACTTCTTTACCGGTCATGTCTATGTCCCATTTGGAAAATAAGTCAGATTTTGTGAGAATGAAATTGTATTGTCTCAATGTGGTGGGGGGATATAGTCCCACAACATCCATCCCCCATGTATAAAGTGGAAATAAGTACATTGTTTTGTGATGTAGCTTTGAGGGTTAGTGAATAAAATTGGCATGAAAATAGTAGGAATGATACATCATAGTGAATAAGGAACAATCCTATATCATAGTAGGACAATAGGATCCAAGCCATTGAAATTTTTGGGAGGGCTTTCTAGCTAATTTTTGTCCTCCAAAAGCTCTCACATTCACATATTTCATGACATTAGCAGTTTTCTCTCTATAGATTCACCTGTGAAAGTGTCCATCAAGGACACATTTATAGAGAATATTTTATTTGTTTACTCTATTTTACAAGACAATGTTTACTTCCTACCTCTGGATCAATTCTCTCCCAATACTATCGAGGGGAGTTCCCCCCTCCGAAGATAATTTTCAATGGGAGTAATCATGTTGGTAGTGTGGATAGATGGTTCCTAAATGGGTTTATATCATTAATTTCCACTGTATTTCTCTAAAAAAATGGAAAGGCCATTTGAAAATGGGCAATGATGATAATTGTTTCATGTCAGTCTGAATCAGCCAGGGTTGTCATTGCATTTTGCAATGCCTTAACATGAGAATTTTGAAACTGGGGAAAAAGTTCATCATTTGTTCTAAGGGGAATTCTTCCATATGTTGTCAAACATGGTGCATCAAAGGGACAATACTTATTTCATAATAACATAGTCCCCATTGACCCACTTTATGAACAGATCTAAATCACCTTTTATCTTCAGTTGTTCGTCTCATGCATGATGTTCAATCTCATACCCTACAATGGGGGAATGGTATTCTGCATCATTATTTTTTCATCCTTCTAAAATAATGAAGGAGTAATTTATTATGGTCTTCTCAATGGAAATGCTTATAACATCCATCCCTAATCATTTCAGATTGGGATCTTCCATTCATTCCCTATCCAGCTTCTCGAAGAACCATTGAAGAACATTTCCCATGCTTGCGTCCCTTCTTGGATGAAGAACCCATCATCATCTGGAAGATCAACATCCAATAGGGTTGTTTATTCCATGTGGTTCTCTACTAGGAATTCAACTGACACATGGCCATTGATTGCTTATTGGGAATGTACCATATGACATTCTATTGTTGTATGACTCTCAATTATGATAGACATCCAGTTAGAATGGGATGGTTGAGGAAGTATTTGAGTGGGTTGTAGTGGGAGATCATATGGACCTCATGGTGTTGCAGGTACTGCATGAATTTTTGAACTACGTATATTTGGGCTAGTAAGTTATTTCCAATTATAAAATATTGAGTATCAGCATAGATCATTGGTTGGATGAAGTAAATATATATTGTTCTTAATGTAGGCATCATTCTTCTACATGTGGAATTCTTCTACTGACCGTTCCGATGAGGTTAAGTACAAAATGACTGGTCTCCCTTCAACTGGTAGGATCATCCCTGGTGGTCTTAAGAGATATGTTTTAAGATATTATAATGGTTCTTGAGAATAATTATCCCCCTCAAACATAATATATTAATCATTAACTAGGTTAAAGGTAAAAATTTACTCACAAGGTTGAATATGATGCACCTGATATAGGCTATGTTCCCCTAGAGACCCCACAACCCAGTGAGGAATTGTGGTGGAGACATGCTGAAGATGGATTTTTTCTTCATAGGGTCAACATCGATGTCACGATGGTGTACAATGAAACCTGGTAATTTTCTAGATGTAACACCCAAGGGAAAACTTTAGTTGATTCATTATTAAACATTGTTTTCATAGTTTTTTTAAGACATATTCATGTTCTTTTAGGTGGTTTCAACATTATTGTGATTTAACCACCATATCACCAATGTATAACTCAACATGTTATCCCAAGAACAGCTTGAAAATGTGATGTATGGTGCGCTGATATATAATGATATAATTTTTTAGACTTAAGGGAATCACCTTATAATAGAACACCCCCTGATGGTCCCTAGAAGCAGTTTATTCATAATCTCCTTTGTCCATTAAAATCCGGTTGTTTCCAAAAATAATCCACCCATGAAAGAGAGGGATTCATATCCAATGGTTGAATAGATCAACATTTTTGTGATTGGGACCCAAAAATCATCTATTGGGATGTACCCTATAATGACCCATACTTTGAATACATTGTTATTGCTTCAAAATTTAAGCACACTTATTACAACATATCGAAAAACCATGAAAAGACCATATAGGTATTGTGTCTTTAGAAACTGGGAAACATAAACAACTAGTTCATAAATCATCTACACTATCTCCCTTTTATTTTTTCATATCTACAGTCACTTTTGGCATATATTACATAATACCCTTATTCCTAACCTGGGGAAGAGAAAACATGCAAAAGTGTGATCTCAAATGCCCTGTAAGGTTAAACAAATGAAATATCAATAACATCATATTCATAAGAACATATCATTTTGGAAATCATAACCTGCAAAAGCGATCATAATTTCATAACATGGGATAAATCATTGTAGGGAAATATAATCCCAAAAAAACATAACATAAGACATGAAACTTCGTTTAATACAGACATAATCATAGAAAATCATTTATTATTAGTCAAGACTCATTTCCAAGACTATATTAGCGGACAAATTTCATTTCTGAACCGAGATCACTCCTCATTCCAGTCTTGTATCACTGAACTGGTTTAACATGCCATTCCAGCCATGTCTTTCTCATGAGATATAAATCTTTACTCAATTATTTGGAGGGAGATATAGGTCCCACCCATCTCATAATGATACCATTCTTATGTGTTCCACAAGATCATAAATCATACATCGTAGCATAACCCATGTAATAAAAATGTGATTCATAAACATCATGCCATCTTAACATAATTCATATAATGTAAAAGGACATCATAAAAATAATTCCATCATAACATAATCAATTCAATGTAAAAATTGGGATAAAAACATAACCCTATATTATCCTATATGGAAAATAATTTTGATAAAACACTTGACCATCATTTTTTAGGAAAATATCAATTCTACTACAATTTTTTTTCCTTTCTTAACATGTCATAAAATTTTAAACTAAAATAAGTTGATTAAAAATAAACTTTAAACCGTGTAAAGGAAGCTTCCTGGAAATAGGGTTCTATGAAATCATAAAAATCCATTCATTCCATATAAGTTAAAAAACATTTTTCTCATACTTTGGCTGGAAAATTCAAAAAGAACCTTGTACTAAAAATGACAAAAGATTCCTTTAATATATTTTACTAAAAACTTACCAATGGGTAAGATTGGGTTAATAAAAATTGTAGGAGGACAGAAATAATATTACATATTGTGGAAACATGGATGTGGATGATAAATATTTCCCATTAAATTCTGAAGTATAAACAATCTCAAATAAAAATGAGATTGCGAGATTTTCCCTTACCTAAAGTCTAATTTGCTTCGTACGTGTCTGAACCTCCTGTAAAATGATTTAAATAATGTTATTGAATTATTCCAGAATCGTACTCATTGTTATGATATCATATATGGTCATATTCTTATATTCTTATTAGTAATATTTAATTGCTAGTTGTTATTCGGGTGTTCCTTGCATTATGTTCTTATGCATGTTTTGTCGAAGAAATTATTATTATTCATGTTAGGTTATAGATACCTCATTTCAAGAATGTTATTAGTGTAATATATATCATATTTATTCATTTAATTCATTTATATAATCATTATGAAATGAATATCATGTAGAACGAGTAGCATCACATCGTGGAGATGGTAGGCCGTACGTACGCATGAGTGATGATATCATTCCCATGATCGTGGAATGTTATTTAATTGTATGTATACTATTTAAGAATCAATATCACTTTACAATAATAATATATAGTTATTTTTTACACAATTATACCCATCCAAGTACTATGGTGGTGGAAAATAGATTACACTACGGCGTGGAGACGGTATTCTGTACGTATGGACGTGCGGTGATTTTGTTTTCCATAGGATGGATAGAAGGTGAAATAGGGTTATTTAATAATTATAATTACATATAATTATATTATTGATACAGATGATATTACTTCATAATGAAACAACTAAATAAATATAATTAGAAAATAAATAAAGTTGAAAGAATCAGTAACAGACATTACCTCTTCTTTGAAGATCCTCTTCTTAACCTTTTCTTAGGGTACTAAAGATGGTCTTTGAAGATAACCAGGACCTCTAGGATGTTTATAGGAAGATGAGAAGGGAAATTTTCAGGATTTTTCTGAGAATTAAGGCTCAATGTGGTGTTTGGAGGAGAGGGAGGAGGTGCCCTTTTATAATGGAGGAGAGGGGCACCTTAGGAAAACATAAAATATTATTTTAAAATGAAGTCCTATTTGGTTTTTAATAGCTCCAAATTAATTTATTTCGAACCTGAGGTGGGGATGGGTCAAAATACTTTCAACCAATATATTTTAGACAAGTTTATGTTTCTATTTTAACCTTATCATTTAGATTTAACTCTAAGTTAAATAATTTAACGTTTACCGTGTATTCTTGTTTTCATACAATATATGGTTAATAAACATAATATAACAATTAAAAAGAACCCCAATTTGTTCATTATTAATATATATAACCTTATATAAGTCATCTGGCCAATCATTCAATTTTTATGAATAAAATAACAATTAATAATATAATTTTTATTTTAAAAATTATTTTATGTCAATTTTGATACAATTTGGAAATTAATTTTTGTGAAAATCATAACAACATTATTAGTTCGAAAAAATTATATTAAATCAATAAATACATGTCATATTAACATAGATAATTCGTGGAATTCATAAAAATTCTAAAATTTCATTTATTTGGGTATTTATAACATCGATTATGTTAATATTTCATTAATAAGGTAATTACTGCATCATCATTGTGTCATAAATAAATTAAATTATATAATGTCTAAAAATTATAAATATAATATAATTATGTATGAAATCTTATTATCATTCTAATGAATTTTTGTAGTCGAATTTATCTTTTGTATAACCCTATATCAAAAATGTTTATGTTATTAAACACTGATTTTAACTATTTTAATTATTCTTTAAATAAAATAATAATAAATGTCCTAATCTAATCCTAGTGGATATAAAGGGAAATATTTTATCCCTAAAGTTGTTTTTGGTTGAACTACACTTATCCATTAAAATTAGGACATGAGTTTGTGTAATAATAATATCATGTTTACCCTTAATTACCCTATTTACTTTTAACCGTGGTAAAAAAGTAAAAAGTTACTATTCAATAAAATATGTTTTTATTATTGAACCACATTTTACTCATTGATATTAACCGTGTATCTCAGATTTTCGAAATTCCACTCACATAATTGGTAAAATTATGTTTTATGTAAAATTCCAAATTCTTATAGGAGGTGGGTAAAAAGCGGTGAAAAGTTCAATAAATTTTTTATATGTATAAAATTTTTATAAAATGACTTCAATGAAATAAATTGAACTTATATAGGTATTATGTATCAATTTTCACATAAAATGAATTTACATTAAATAAATAATTATTTAAATAAAATGTCAGTTTTTAAATAGTAACCCAATGTTTTCACTGTTCATCAAAAATTGAAAGTGCTCAGAAAAATACAAAAATTTCACACTAGGCTAATTTCGATATTCCGAATCCAATAATCATGTCCATTTTGAAAAATAAAATTTCAATAGTAGTTATTACTATTCATAATGGCTGGTTTATATAACATATCATTGTTTAGTGAACCTCAGTATTGCGTACAACATATGCTATTGTGGAAGGTCATGATTGCATGTAAAGAAAGCCAATATAGTGTTGTGTGTAGTGGAAGATTCCATTTATGATTTATATAACATAAAAACAAATTATTTCTCATAAAAATCTTGGGTGTTACATTCTAACCCACATAAAATGCATTTCCCCCTCGAAATTCATCACTTTATAACAAACAGATGAGGATACCTCTCCCTCATCATATCCTTAAGCTCCCATGTAGCTTCTTATAATTGGTGGTTCCTCAATAAAAATTTCACCAAGCGAGTGGTCTTGTTACGTAGGTGATTTTTGCTATGATCTAGAATCTCTATCGACTATTCTTCATAAGAAATATCTTGCTCTAGCGGTACAACTTCTGAGCTGAGTACATGTGAAGGATCGGTAATGTACTTTCTCAGGAGTGATATATGGAACACAACATGAACTTAAAAGAGATTTGGTGGAAGATAAAATCGGTAAGCTGCCTTCCCAACAGGATCTAGTATTTCGAATGGACCGATATACCTAGGGATCAACTTTCCCTTCATTCAAAATCTCATTACTCTTTTCCAAAGAGATATTCGTAAGAACACTTTATCACCCACTTCAAACTCTATGTCTTTTGATCGATTGTCAGCCCAAATTTTTTGTCGACTCTGAGATTCTTTTATGTGTTGTTGAATAGATCAGACCTTTTCTTCCATCTCATCAACAAGTTCAGGTCCTAATAGATTTTGTTCCCCAACTACATTACATCAACTTGGAGTTCAGTATTTCCTTCCATAGAGAGCTTCATAAGGATCCATCTGAATAATGGAGTAAAAGCTATTATTATAGGAAAATTACACCAAAGGTAGGTGTTGATCCCAACAAACTTTAAAATCCATAGAGTAAGCTCTTAACATATCTTCCATAGTTTGCTGAAGACTTTGCAAAAACGTTGAGGTAAACCTCGGATCCCGATCAGATATAATGGAATGTGGTACTCCATGAAGTCTTACAACATCCTTTACATATTTCCTGGAAAGCTGATCAAGAGAGAAATCCTCTCTAACATCAATGAAGTGTGTCGATTTGTAGGACGATTAACTATGACCCACGTAGCATTATTGTCTTTGGATGTTTTAGGAAGTCCGGTGACATAGTCCATAATGATGTTTTCCCATTTCCATTCGGGTATGGGTAATGGTTGTAACATCCCCTTAGACTTCTATCTCCCAGATTTATCTTGCTGACAAACCAAGCATCGGGATACATATTCAGCAAAATAACTTTTCATGTCACCCCCCCAAGTACTCTTTCAGGTCCCAATACATCTTTGTGCTTCCAAGATGAATTGAGAATGAAGAACAATGAGCCTCATCCAGCAGCTCCATCTTTAATTCAGGGATGGGAGGAATAGAAACCTGATTCTTGAACATTATTATCCCATCAGAACCAGGTTTGAATTCAAGAAGATTTCTCACCTTCTTTTGTAACTCAACATCTTCTTTCTGTGCCATTTTAATCTTCGCATTTATACATGGTTGAAAATTCATTTGAGAAAGATTAGATTATTCCTCTTCCATTATAATTCCAAGATCCATCCTTTGTAAATCCATAAATATTGGATATTTTGTGATCCTCATCATGGATAAGCTAGCATGGTCTTGTCGAATTAATGTGGCTCCACCTTGTTTGCTTTCCCAGGGTGGTAATGAATTGAGCAGTCGTAATCCTTAATTAGCACCAACCATCTTCATTGATGCAAATTCAGCTAATTTTGTGTGAAAATATACTTTAATAATTTATGATCATTATAAATATCACACCTTTCACCATAAAGATAACGCCTCCAAATCTTTGATGCAATGATTACTTCACCTAACACAAAATCATGAGTTGGGTAATTTTGCTCATGGATTTTCAACTATCCGGAGCCATAAGCTATAACCATATCATTTTGCATGAGAACACACCCCAATACCTTTTTGGATGCATCACTATATATCACAAACCTTTCTCCACTACAAGGCAGTGTGAGCATAGGTGCGCTGGATAACCTTCTTTTCAACTACTTGAAATTATCTTCATATTCCTCCATCCACATGAACATAACTACTTTTCGAGTCAACCTAGTGATTCGACTAGATAATTGTGAAAAATATGTTGCAAAACATAGATATTATCTAGCCAAACCAAGAAAACTTTGTATTTTAGTTACTGTTGCTGGTCTCGACCATCTTTCGATAACCTCTGTTTTTGTAAGATCCACACATATCCCCACTTTTGAGATTATGTGACCCAAAAATGAAAAATTTTTAAGATAAAATTCACACGTGGTAAATATGGCATAAAGCTTCTCATTTCTCAGGGTCATCAAAAAATTCTCAAGTGATATTCATTTTTTTCCTTGCTCTTTAAATAGACAAGAATATCATCTATAATGAATACCAAAAACTAATCAAGAGAGTCTCTAAAGACTCTATTAATTAGATCCATGAAGATAGGAGGGGTATTAGTAAGACCAAATTTAATCACTATAAATTCATAGAGTCCATACCTTGTATAGAAAGACGTCTTTGGTATATCCTCCCTTTAGACCCTTAATTGATGATACCCTGAACGAAGTTCAATCATGGAAAAGTATTGAGCTCCGCGTAGTTGGTCAAATAAGTCATCAATGTGTGGGATATGATATTTTTTCTTTATAGTGATCTTGTTAAGTTCTCGATAATCAATGCAGAGTATCATTGATCCATCTTTCTTCTTAACAAACAAAGCAGGTGCTCTCCAAGGTGACACTCTAGGGTGTACGGATCCCTAATCAATATTCTCTTGGAGTTGCTTCTTCAATTACTACAAATCAATTGGGGACATTCTATAAGGTGTCTTTGAAATGTGAAAAGCACCCGGTATGAGTTCTATTGAAAACTCAACTTCAGGATTTGGTGGAAAACCAGGAAATTCCACTAGAAAGACATCATCAATCTCTCGTACAATGGGTATATTCATAATCATGAGTCTCTCACAAACCATTTGAGATAAATAACTTTCATTTAGTGGAATCAAGACCCATAAGATGGATGAAACTTCCACTGGAAGGTTATGTTCATCCTTCTATCGATAGAGGATAATAGATTGATCTGGAATATGAAATGTGACTTTCCCTCTGTGGAAATTGATATGAGAACCATATAAAAAATTCCAATCCATGCCAAGAATCACATCAAATTCCACTATAAGAAGGATCACAAGATTTGTAGGAAGCACAATCCCACAAACTTCAATAAGATAAGAATTATAAACTTTTGATGTGACTCTTGTGCCATTAGGGGTTGTCACAGCTAACTCAAAATATAATTGTTGAGGTAATACGACGATACCCTGAGAAAATTCATCAGAAATAAAAGTGTGGATGGATCCAGAATCAAATAAAACAATTTCTACTTTAGAGTGGATGGTAAGTGTACCTTTCAGCACTTTGTTATTGTACTCTACATCACTGATAGAAATTTCATCTTAATTTCCTTTGTATTTAGCCTTAATAGTTTGTTGACATCGATCATCATCAACAACCCTTGGATTAGATAATTTATTAGCATAATGCCCCATTTCCTTGCATTTTTAATATTTAAGTGTAGGAGGTGCACTCTGTGTAGCCTTTTCATTGTTCGCATCTCTAGACATATTCTTCACATCATTGCGGCATTCAAATGCCCGATGACCTTCCTTTCCACATTTGAAACATTTACTTGTCACTTTAAGACAACTCCCTCCATGTTTATTTCCACACCTTGAGCATAAGTGAAAAATCATCTTCTTTCTAGTGTGGTATTTAGATTTCCATTTTAATTCCATTTTCCTCTTATTATAAAACGTATATGACTGATGGGTTACTCTAATATCTATCTCAACCTTGAGAGCACATCGAACGATTTCCTTATAGCTATTGAAGTCCCTTATGGATAATGCCCTTTGAAGACTTGGTATTAAGCCAATAAAGAATCGATTAATCTTACTCTCAGGTTGGATAATAATCCTAGAAGCATACCTTGGAAGTCTTGTAAAATTTTTCTTTGTAGGTACAAACAGATTCCTCATCCTTTTGCTTCAGTTCAAGAAACTCCTTATCCAAATTTGTTCTAAGAATATGAGGGAAGTTCTTATTTAAAATTATGTTCTTGAACTCATCCCATTCCATGGACTCAATTTCATCTCTTGGCCTTATATTCTTGATAAAATTCCACCATTGATTAGAATTACCTTCCAAACGATATACTGTTATGATTACATTATCATGTTCAAAACATTGAAGAACTACAAATATCATTTCAGTGGTACTGATCCATTGTTCAGCCACTAATGGATAAGTAGACCCAATGAATGAGGGCGGACGCTTCCTCATGAAGGATTCAACAAAATGTTTCTCCTTCAATTTCTTGTTTGGAAGTCCTGCATGATTCATATCTTGAGAAATTTTTGGGAGAATGGATACAATATTTTTCATTCTAGCTCCCATATCATTTGGTTGCTCAGGGGGACAATCATGGCATTGGCCATCACATTGTGCATTAACACGGTTCCTTTGGGTTCCATCCATTGACTAAAACCAAGAAGAATAATGTGAGAAACACTAATTATAATAGTAAAACCACATAATAAAGAATAAAATTTCACACTAAGGTCTTATCATAGGTTATTCATGGACAATTCTAAAACACTACGATTATGTTCTATACATAGACTTATGCTTAGGGTTCTTACTAAGGCTTTCATATACTAGTTTCCAAAGGTTGAATATACCTTTCCTCTGATACCAACTATAAGGACCCATACTTTACATACATTTTTATTGCTTCAAAATTTAAGCACACTTATTACAACATATAACAAAATGCTGAAAGGACCGTATAGGTATAGTGTCTTTAGAAACTGGGAAACATAAAAAACTAGTTCATAAATCATCGACACTGTCTCCCTTTTATTTTATCATATGTAGAGTCCCTTTTGGAATATCTTACATAATACCCTTCTTCCTAACCTGGGGAAAATAAAGCATACAAAAGGGTGATCTAAAATGCTCAGTAAGGGTAAACAGAAGAAATATCAATCACATCATATTTATAAGAACATATCATTTTGGAAATCATAACCTCCAAAAGAGATCATAATTTCATAACATGGGATAAATAATATTAGTGAAATGTAATACAAAAATCATAACATAAGTCATGAAACTTTGTGGCATACACACATAATCATATAAAATCATTTATTATTAGTCAAGACTCATTTCCAAGACTATATTAGCGGACAAAGTCCATTTCGGAACCGAGTTCACTCCTCGTTCCAGTCATGTATCACTGAATCGGTTTAACATCCCATTCCATCCATGTCTATCTCATGAGATATAAATATTGACCCCCTGAATTGGAGGGAGATATATGTCCCACCCATCTCATAATGATACCATTCTTATGTGTGACACAAGATCATAACTTATACATCATAACATAACCCATGTAATAAAAAAGGGGTTCTTAAACATCATGTCATCATAACATAATTCATATAATATAAAAGGAAATCATAAAGATAATTCCATAATGACATAATAAAATCAATGTACAAATATGGATAGAAAAATAACCTTATATTATCTTAGATGGAAAATAATTTTGATAAAACACTTGAACTTCATTCATGAGGAAAATATCCTTTCTTCTTCAAAAACATTTTTCCTTTCATAACATGTCATACAATTTTAAAATTAAATAAGTTGATTAAAAATAAACATGAAAAATTTTAAATGATTCTTCATGTAAATAGTGTTCTATGAAATCATAAAAATCTATTCATGTTTTATAATTTAAAAAAACAGTCTTCTTGTACTTTGCATGGAAAAGTCAAAAAGAACCTCGTACTAAAAACGAAAAAAGATTCATTTGATATATTTTAATAAAAACATACCAATGGGTAAAATTGAGTTAAAACAATTGTTGGATGATAGAAATAATATTACATATTGAAGAAACATGGATGTGGATGATAAATATTCCCCAGTAAATTCTGAAGTATAAACAATCTCAGACAAAAATGAGATTGCAAGACTTTCCCTTAACGTAGGTCTGATTTTCTTTGTATGTGTCTGAACCTATTTTATAATGATATAAATAATGTTATTGACTTATTATATAATCATAATCATTATTATGATATCATATATGTTCGTATTATTAGATTCTTATTAGTAATATTTCATTGCTACTTGTTATTTGGGTGTTCATTGCTTTATGTTCTTATGCATGTTTTGTCGAATAAATTCTTATTATTATTTTTAGGATATAGATTCCACATTTCCATAATAGTATTAGTGTAATATATATCATATTTATTCATTAAATTCATTTATATAATCATTATGTATTGAAGATCATGTAGAACGAGTCACATCACATTGTGGAGACGGTAGGCCTTACGTACGCACGAGCGATGATATCATTCCCATGATCGTGGAATTTTATTGAAGTGTATGTATAATATTTCATAATAAATATCACTTTAATATAATCATATATAGTTATTCTTTAGACAATTATACCCATCCATGTAAGGTGGTGGTGGAAAATAGATTACACCACGACGTGGAGACGATATTTCGTACGTATGCACGCACGGTGATTTCGTTTTCCATAGGATGGATAGAGGGTGAAATAGGGTTGTTTCATACTTTTAATAAAATATATGTATATTATAGATAATGATTTTATTACTTCAAAAAGAAACAACTAATGAAGAAGAAGTATAAGAAGAAATAAATTTGAAATAATCGGTAACAGACATTACCTCTTTTTTGAAGCGCCTCTTCTTAACCTCTTCTTAGGGCACTAAATATGGTCTTTGAAGAATACCAGGACCTCTAGGATGTTTCTAGGGATGTTTAGAAGATAATTTTTCAGGTGTTTGCCGAGCATGAAGGCTCAATGTGGTGTGAGGAGGAGAGGGAGGAGGAGCCCTTTTATAAGGGAGGAGAGGGGCACCATAGGAAAACATAAAATATTATTTTATAATATGGTAATATTCGGTTATTAATAGCTCCAAATTGATTTATTTCCAATCTAAGGTGGGGATTGGTAGAAATCCTCTCAAAAAATATATTTTAGACAAGTTTAGGTTACTTTTTTAACCTTATAATTTAGATTTAACTCTATGTTAAACAATTTAACGCTTACCGTATCTTCTTGTTTTCATACACTATATGGTTAATAAACATACTATAACATGCCAAAAGAACCCCAAGTTGTTCATAATTAATATATATAACCTTATCTAAGTCATTTTGTCTAACCATAGATTTTTAGGAACAAAATAACAGTTAATAATATATTATTATTTTTAAAAACTATTTTATGTCAATTTTGACACTATTTGGTAATTGTTTTTTTTTGAAAATCATAACATCATGATTAGTTAGAAAAACGGCACATAAATAAATACTAACATGTCATATTCACCTAGAAAATTAGTTTAATTCATAAAAATTTTAAAATTACATTTATTTGGGTATTTATAACATAAATTATGTTAATATTTCATTAATACGGTAATTACTGCATCATCATTGTGTCCTAAATAAATTAAATTATTGAAAGTATAAAAATTATAAATAAAATATAAATATATATTAAATATTTTTATCTTTCTAATGAATATTTATAGTCGAATTAATCTTTTTTATAACCCAATATTAAAAATGTTTTAATTATTAAACTTTGATTTTAACTATTTTAATTCTAATTTAAATAAAATAATAATAAATGTCCTAATCTAATCCGAGATGAACTAAAGGGTAATATTTTATCCCTACGGTTGTTTTTGGTCGATCTATACTTATCCAATATAATTAGGACATGTGTTAGGGTAACAATAATATCATTTTTACCCTTATGTACCCAGTTTACTTTTAACAGTTGTAAAAAAAAGTAAAATTTTACTATACACCAAAAATTATTTTTATCTTATTGAACCACATTTTAATCCTTGACATTAACTGTGTCTCTTGGATTTTCGAAATTCCACTCATAGAAGTGGTAAAATTATGTTTTCTGTAAATTTTCAAATTCTCCTTGGAGGAGGGTAAAAGACGGTGAAAAGTTCAATAAAATTTTTATATGTCTAAATTTATTATAAAATGAATCCAATGAATTACATTGAACTTATATAGTTATTATGCATCAATTTTCACCTAAAATGAATTTAAATAAAATAAATAATTATTTAAATAAAAACTCATTTTTTAAATAATAACCCAGTGTTTTCCCTATTCATCAAAAATTGAAAGTTTTCATAAAAATACCAACGTTTCACCCTAGGGTAATTTCAATATTTTGAATCCAAATTTGAAGTCCATTTTGAAAATTTAAATTTCAACAAGTGGGTGTTACATACACATTTAGTTCGCAAAAGTCAATGCAGAATCTAATATGTCCATCCTTCTTTTTGACAGGGTCAATGTTTTCAAGAAAGACTAGATAGTGGACTTCTGGAATGAAGTTTTCTTTGATTAGCTTTTCAACATCAGCCTCTGTTTTGGCCGCATGTGTTGGGTGAGTCATTTTGGCTGCCTGCTTATAGCAATGATGGACTTTCGGCAGACCCAGATGATGAGTGGTGACCACATGATCAAGGCCTAGAGTTTCTATGTAGTTCAATGAATACACATCTCAATTAATTTTCACGAAGGGGTTATATTCCTATTTCTCCACAAAATGCATTGAAACACTAATTAGAGTGGGTCATAGGTTGCCTTCGGTTTGTAGGTTTATCTCTCTATGTTCATCGATTTTGGTGAAGACACACATTTCGATTGTGGGTGGGGAATATTTTATGTATTCTACTTCTTATTCTTCATTATATTCATTATCATTATTCTATTCTGATAAAGAGAGGATTATCGAGATCAACTCTCCAATGTTGGGAGAGAAATCATCTTTTGACTTAGTGAGTAAGGAAGGAATTGTTTGGGATCCTGAGGACAAGATGTTATCCTCTTTGTATGGGCCTTCCATGATGTCATAGGAGCCATCCCACTCTTCAATGACATTGGACAAGGAGGCCATAATGGAAATCATGCATATGACTGAGTCCTTATCAAAGATTAAACTTATTCATTAAAATTGGTTGATGGGTAATACATATTCTTTCGCCAAGATATTGGAGGATATCGGTGGGTTCCCTCTCCCATCCTCATGAGGCAGAGATCCAGTCAGTGTCATTAACCAAACATAACTTCTCATTAACTTCATAGAACCTAGCATCGATGTAATCTGAATCACAGTATTTGAATGTTGATTTATTAGTGTGTAATATCCCAGTTTTCTCATTATCGTGATATTTGATGCACGGATTGTATGATGAGTAAATTGTAGCGTTGATATAGACAAGTCCTCCCTAATAAAACCTTAATGGCCATACATTTCTACAATACCAAATACTCAGAATCAAGCACGAGTTCTCAAAGACAAGTTTTGGGCATGATTCTTCCCAAAAGATTCTGCTCACTTTTTTACATACCCTAGCAGAGCTGCGGTTTAGGGTTTAAAATTATCCTCATCATAGCCCAACGAAAGAGGTGTTCGTAGTGGGAGGAGGTTACATCCAGAGCCATTTTTGATGAAAATTCATTGAACATAAATGTCTTTTATCTTTCTGGATGCATATAAGTTTTTGATGATCCCTTTCATGATGGTGTCATCATACTAGAATGTGAAGGAGATTAAGGTGTGGCATTATTTGGGATTGGTATTCATCCAATAGTACGTGGTTGCTGCTACTTCTGCCTTGAATTCCCTAGAGCTTAGAAAGGCATCCATTAGTGCCTCCCTTAGGTCAGCAGATAGACACAAGGACTAAACAATTAATATCTTTTTCGGTACAAAGGAAATATGATTTAAAATATCATATTTATTCTCTAATGGTTGGAGCTTCTCGACTCGAGGATGTACATTCATAGAAAATTTATGGACTTGAGCTTTGGACATAGATTGTTCGTCATATATAAAGGAGTTAGCGGTGCTGTGGTACTTTCTGAGTTTGGCCAAACTAGTTTTAATGTATGCCTTGGGAAATTGGATTTATGTTATTCCTCCATCTGATACTCCCAGTTGATTGGGTTCAGAATGCTTCCTGTAGGGGTGGAGTAAAATTTTGTTTCACATTGGGTCTATCGGGGGGGGGTCCTTCCATGAGTTTCTGCAACATTCAAATTATGTGCTAATGTATGGTTGAGAATTTTAATCCTTCCACGATTATGCCTTCTAGGAAACTCTATTCCACTACATCCTCTTCCACCATCTCTCTGGTTGGATGTGTTGCATTCCAGTTCATGGTCATAGTCTCCATAGAAGAATGGTTACGTCAATTGAATGACATGAATGGAGGCAAAGTGTAGTTCTTGATCAGATAATGATTATGTACGAATGTATTATTCTAATGGTGTCATTTGGTGGGGTGGTGCCCATTGTCCCATTCGGTGGGGAGGTTCCTATTGTACCATTTAGCAGGGCGACACCCGTTGTACAAATAATGTTTCCATGATGTCTAAAAGGGTCAAGACCCTCTTTGGCTTTGGTGGGAGCTCATATTCTTACTCCTTTATCTGCCAGTCTATTCCTTATAGGGATGTGGGGATAAGAAAAATAGTTGTTTCACATCTGTAGCAATTGGGGGAATAGTTTGATTCATAAACTATGCCTGAAGGATTCCATGAAATTAGATGACTATTTTCTAATTTATCCATCTTTCAAAAAGATTCACATTTTTACTGGTGTCTTCTTTCCTTTCCTTTTCCTCTATTCTGTCTAAGGTGGAGATTTACCCCACTTGTGTTGGCTTCAGACCCAACATGACTTTTCTAGAATCCACTATTTTTTGAAGGATATATTTTAAGATGAATAACTATTGGATTGTGAGCCTTAGTATCTGGTGATATGAACAATAATTTGGATGGCGGTCAAGACCCACTTCATCTACTCACTTTTTCTTTGGTACCCAGAGTGAGATTCAATTCATGGTTTCTATGAATTATATATCGACTTGGTTATCTTGTAAGGAGTAGTAGTTAATTGGTGGTTCCTCAAAATTATTTCTTTTAGCACACCTTCAACAATATTTCCATGGTGGTGGTGGTCGTAGGCATCTTGGGGCCCAAATGGTTTGGTGGAGGCCTCACAACTAGATTTACGGCTTGGGATTTCTTAATAAAGGAAAAATACACTTCAAATTTTCCATTTATTTTTCATGGGGATGATGGGGCCACTCAGGACAAGATATTGGTTTGATCTAAGTATTCATCTATCCTTTGGGAAATGGTTGTGAAATATAGGATCACACTTGTTTACTTTAATAGGATGAGCCGTGTTGGTAATTTGTAATAGTGGTTATTGATGCACATAGTGAGAATTTCATCCTAGGGGAGCTGTCTATTTATGGAATAAGTCAGGCCTTTCCATCTAGTAATGAAGTCTGAAAATCTTTCATTCTCTCAATGTATGCAGTTCATGAGATCAGAAACCATTGTCTTAGGAAACTTTTAACTAAACAGTATGATAAATTTTCCCTAAAGGTCTGCGTAGCCCATGATTGAGATAGATTGAGAGGTAGTATACCAAAAGAGGGCTGAACCATGTAGGGTTCTCATGAAGCACATGGGATTTACTACTTCTCATTATTCTATAATCCTATCATGGCTTCATTGTAAGGGGGACAGTGCACTAGATGTTGTTTCAGGTCACCTGATCCATTGAACTCTATAAATACAGAGTTTCAAATGATTGGTGTTGGTGGAACATTGCTCACCCAATTAGGGTAGGGCTTCCACTCTAGTTGTATTAGAGTGTGCCACCCTTCCATGGATTCAAGTCGAGCTATTATTTGATCAACGATATTCTAGATCCCTTGATTCATTTCCTTTCAGACTTTAGAAAGGTTGGGTGTAGCAGGAATAACATTGGACATGCATGTGATCCTGGATTGTAGGGTGGATAACTAGCCAGAGGTATCCTTTGTGGGTTTTCCTAAATATACTCTTCATGCTTTCATGGTAAAGGTAATTCTTGATGACATTTTGGGGATGGATTTATGTAGGTTGACAGTTCCTTTGTTGGATTAGAAAAGTATCTGAGTTTAAATTAATTTACTATGATGAGTGCATGTGGTTGATGAACCACTTCTAAAAACACATTTTGACCTTCTGTGGGGGGAACATTTCTGAAAATATAGGTCCCTTAATGCAGCTCAACATTATTTCATATGAGCTCATTCATTTATTCTTCATTCTTGGAAAATATTTCTTCAAGTGTGAGGGACACATTCTCAAGGGGAGGAGGTGGGTCATAAATGACCTGAGATCTATTATTTTCCTTGATGGGGATTCATGTGGGAGGTAATTACGGATTAACTAAGGGGGATCCTATGTTTCAGATTGCAGTCTAGTTCCATGTACGCACACCATCTGGCTCAGTGTGGGATGCCTCCAGGAGGGAACCATCTTCTCTTGAATCTTTTCCTATTGTACCATTTTATGTGAGTTCCATGGGGTTTATGTTTACCATGAACACAAATGTATAAGAAATTGGAGGTGGTGTACCGCATGCTGAATGGTTGGAAATATTATTGCATCCATTAATGGAATTTCACTTTACATTCTTTAGCATTCTTCATGTTCCATGACCATAATTGACCTGAAGGGAGCCCCGATCATATCTCATAATGTGAAATCATCTTGGAGGGTATGAACCATGATACGAGGTTGAATGGGTGTCCTATATTATAATCATTCTTTCCATATAGTATAATAATGACGTCCATTGTGTGGGGGATTGATGTTAAAATCCCCACATCCCTATGGGTTGGGGTTTCTCTCATTCTTCTATTAATGCACTAAAGCCTACAATTATTGGTCATAGAAGGTAATTTTGAGAAAACAATTCCCCTAGTTCTACGGGATGGGGTTGTTCTTGCATTTCGGAAGTAGCCACTACTGTTGCCACCATTTTGATAGCACACAATCCAATGCAGATGTTAGATGGGTATAGTGTTTGGTGTGAATGAGATTTATGGGCTTGTAATGAAAGGATCAATTATTTCTGTTTAGCTTCCAATTGGGAGGAAGCCTTCATGATGTTCTCAGTTTCCTTCCTCAAATGATTTTCTATTGCTTTATCTAGTCGGACCTCACACATTAGAGTCTTATATCGGGCATGTTTTTGTTGTGTATTTAATATTTCCTATGTAGAGATTTCATATAATTACGGAATTTGTGTCATGAAACTTCAAGATGTCATTTCCAATGAGTTCTAATGGATGAGATATGGGGTAAATTATAAAGCACCATGTTCTCACCATCCCAAAATATGAACTCCAGATAGAGTGTCTCTAATGAGGCAATGAAACTTGTGCAGTTTGTAGAGGCAAGAATGTTCGAGGTTTTTCTTTCACCATTCTGATCGTGCTTGTTGTGCCGATGGGAGGGCTTCCAGGTCAACTAGATGGTTATGGTCCGCTAATATTTTAACATGGTATGAATAACATTCATTGGAAAAGATTATTTCTTTTAGATAGAGATAATTCATCCACATATAATTGTGAATTTCATGCATTAATTCCATAGACAACACCCTTTGTATGTCGAAGTGGGAAGTGACTATAGGCCAAAACATCACTAGAATGTTATCCTTGTTTATTTTTCTTCTACCAAGTAAAAAATAATGTTTTTGTCCTTTTGGGGACTCCTCTACTTGATATGACCAGCTTGATTGGTTCATAATAAATTTGTTCCAAGTAGCAGAGCTGGTGGGAGTCTCATATTTATATGAATTGTGTTGGGTGTCTCAAAAGATGAGCATGACCCCATACCATCATATGGATGAGGTATGATATCACTCGTCATAGATGGAGTGTCTATTATGCCATAATTCATCTGTATGAGTGCCTTAACATTGGAGGGATTCCATAAATTTGTCCTGGAAATTGGAGGGCCTTCTTGCTTGTACGAATTTTTATTGTATAGAGGAACGTTGCAATGGGTGCTACAATGGAGAGGGATACCATTGCAACATGATTCTCGACCATGGGTAGTGTATGTATGGCGTGTACCCATGGGAGGCCCTTCATGGAGGGATATTGTGGGGAGGACCTTCTTGCGGCTTGATGTCACTGAGGGGAGGACCTTCTCAATGACTTATATGATGGAAATGACAACCACCACAACTTGATATATGGATATTGGGAGAATTTCTACAGCGTACATCATTGGGAGGCCCTTTAGGATGGACAATAATCTGGGGAGGACCTTATCATTTCTTGATGCAACTATGGGAAGGGACATCACAGTAACTTCCTTTTAGGGGATGGAATTCACAATGAATGTCATTATAGGGAGGACTACTATCAAGACTCGATGTCTAACTATCGAGAGAAGCATACTAGCAGTGTATACCTCAGGGAGGTCCATCATCGCAGATGACAGTTTTGGGAGGACCATCTTTCTCTCTAATATTCTGGTCAAGGTGAGGGATACCCAGACCCACAATAGGAGATAAGCTCTTGTGATTGATCATTCATGGCCGATGGAGTAAGCCCCCATGGGTGCTCTAGGGGGGACCATCAGAGGTGATGTTAGAAACATTTTCGGAAGGGATTTAAAAACTACTACTGAAAATTACAAAGTTTTGTTTCGGACTGATAGGGCCTTGACTCTTTATGATATAAGGTAATGGGTGTCAAGAACCCAAGCTTCTAGAAAATCTACATCATGTATGTTCTCTTCATTTTTTCCCTTTGCATCATTAAATTTTTGGGTTCTCTCATGTGGGTAATTGGGGCCACCTACAATTGTTAAAAGCCTTCATATATGGTTTTATATCTTGATGTATCCGGTGATGCCATTTGGATATGAAAACAGACATATTGATTTTTGGAAGGGATATATGCCTTCCCTAAGGGAGCCACCTTGTTGGATAGGCATACCCCAGTTTAAATAAGAATTTTCCCCAATCTTGTTGTCTTTGTATCATTGGATATTTCCATCCAACTTCCTGGACTGGTGCTGGGATGAATAACAACTCCAAAGAAGTCATCCTATTTTGGTATTATGTCATTCCATTTGAGGAAACCAGGTCATGGTCTCGGTTCCTCTATATTTCAGTCAATGCAACATTTCCATAGCATATTTGTAGGATATGGGATTCAATTGACATATGATCGTACATCATTTCAATGATGTGATGAGATACATCATTGGATGGAATGGGAAAGAAGGCCCATTTTGAGGTCAGAGTTGGAGTTTGTTATTGCCCTAGTTCTCCAAGGGTTTCTAGTAGATAATTGATGTTCTCCGCTGTCAGGATAGATAAATGAGTCTTCCACTAGTTTTCTTCTCCAGTTTCCACAATATTTGACTGGTGTAATTCATATTCATGAGTGGGAATTTTCATATGATTATTTTCAAATGTATTTTCCTCATGAGATTTGTATTCATCCAGAGGAATTTAACTCTACACATATATGCTTGTCTTGCTATTTGAATGGAGGGATTCATATGCATCAGTAGGTATTTGGGCCTATGTGTGGTTGGTTTATGTTCTATTTTGATATTGGAATTCATGTGCATTAGAGGATATCTACTCCTACTGGTAATTTTTCTCTTTTTCATCATTGTGCAATTGATGAGCACTAGTGGGAATGTTCAATTTCTCGTATTATGCAACACTATTTCTATGGTGGACTTGAGTGGAACGGGAAGAGTTGTATGTTTGGCTGTTGAATGCTGCCATGTTTTTATGGTAGAGTATATCCTCAGGAACTTTGGTGATATCCTTTTCTTGATTAAAAAATATCCACCCTCAGCATGCTTCTCATGAGTCCCAGGTCTTCTGGTCTATTGTAGGTGCCCTCAACACAAGGTCTTTTTCAGCATGATGAGACTTGGTCTTTAGGTGATGGTGGATATGCTCTCTAGTAGGGGAAAATGAGTAGGACTCATGTGCTGTTGACATGATGTTTTTAGAATCAACTTCATCTACCTACCTAAGATAAGAGAGGTACATTATGACACATTTTGGGGATAGGATACTAAAATGGTTTGAGATGACCATTAGAGTCGCCATGTACTGGGGCACCGGTCGTAGCCGAGGAGGCAAATAGTGAGCTTTTAAAGACTGTTGGACCTATCATATAGCCTCCACTATAGGGAGAGTACCATTTTGGTGGTACTCATTTATCAGCATGTATTATACATAGCTTTTATGATTCTAGGTTGATGAGGGGTCCTACAGTTCATCAGTTCCCCAACCGCCTGTGGGATCGATGAGGCGTGTGACTCCATTGGTTGTCGATATGTCATTTTGATCAAGGGATACTCTGTGAGAACAATGAATATATATATTTATGACATATATAGACATCAAAACCATGTACAAGTATAATATCTTTAACATATGAATATTTTATGATTTTTCATGGGCTCCTCCCCCCCTTTTGTGAGACATTGGGCATTTGGTGGGGTAAAACCATCATCTTGTTTAAAGATTCATGTCTGGTTCACCATTATTATTTCAGGCCCTATAGGTGTTGCGTTAACCTTCTAGGTAGGATATAATTGACCCTATGGGGATTGGGTAGTTTATGTCATCTGCATTAAGAAGGAGGTTCCACAGTCAAATGGCCCTGGCAGGTTATTTCAAGGGGTTATTTATCTGTGCAATTGGTCCTCTCTGGATATAACTTCCTCTAATGGCCTCTAGTGGGTTTATTAATGGACCTAGAAAAATCCACTGGCCCCGGTATCTAGGATTCATGGACCTATATTCCAAAGGTAGGTGATCGTTGGATAATAATTTGGTAAATGAAACAAATGGACTCCATTTGTCGATAGGATTGGAGGTCAGGCTCAACACACCCTTTTGGAGGGAATTATTACCTATTCTCGGACTCTATTATAGACTTAAGTCCTGTTTAAAATATAGGATACCTACGCATGCTCTAGAGTGGAATCAAAGACTATACAGATTGGGAAACATATGCAATATTCATGGGAGACACATATTTGATGAGAACATGATTGGGTGAACCCTTGTAAAGAGTACACTTTTGAGATTGGACCTTCAACCATGCATCCTAAATATCATTGTTTGAAAAATAATCATAGTTCTTATAGTTCATGATGTGTTTTTTGTGTGGGTGATGTGATAATCACAAATTTTTATGCCCACATCTCTCATATTAGGTTTTAGAAACAAAGGATGTGAGGGATGAAACCAACCACTCACATCCTCTCCTACTGATGGGAGAGGGTGGACCTACCATGGCAGAAGCCAGGGTGACGGTGGGTGAGGGTGTGGAACATTGAACCCTTTAACGTGGGATGACATTGGTGGTAATGTGGCTTGGCCCTAGGATGGTTAGGGACTTGCCTTAGTGGAAGTGCCCAAAAATGCATTCTAGGAAAGTGGTGGAATGTCTCCTCTAGTGAAAAGTAAAATTGAATATGATTCTGTTGACTGATCATTGTTCCTAATTGAACGAAAAAGAAAGATAACACCCTAAATCCCTTGAATGGGGAAGTTTAAGTCTGCATCCCAAGGTTAGACTCTGTGGTACCATTGGAATGTAGACATATAGACATCTCGAAAGTCTGAACCATTGTGGGGATAGCCTTCATCGGTCCACATTCCATGTGTTTTGTGACTCAAAGGGGTGCACTGATGTGCCCAATGATCTGATCATACGGTTCTGGGGGATTTGGAGGAGGCTTTGGCCTTATGCTGGGGGACTAGAAAATAACAGAGTTCAAGATTGGAGCCCAAGGGAAAGACATATGAGACACCCTATTCCACATTATATTTTCTCATACTTGATGGGGGATGCTCTGCATACGATAGTAGTATGAGGGTAAAAGGTTCATCCATATACTGAAGCAATACATGTGCTGGGGCATGGACCACCATGCACCATGGTGGTATGTGGTCTTGGATTCCATCTACTACACTGATTTTGGTTCCATCCACATACTTATGTAATACATAACATCGAGATCAATCTACCTAGAGATACACAATAGGGAAAAATCTATGGAAGGAGGGTCCTGGAACATGTCATTCTTTGGGAGTTAATCCATGAGGAATGTGTGGTTCATGATTACACAAATTAGGTCATCAATTTTCCCATCATTATTATGTTCCTTCACTTTATGGTTCATCGATGGTTATACTGGCAGAAACATGGTTCTCAATTTGGACATATTCAATGATTTGAAACTGAAGCCTGTATCATCTCAAAGTTCATTCTTCCATCCTCTGGGGTCTCCCTCAGGCATTCTTCATCTTTCCATTATAAATTACGTTTGTGCTCCTTTAATAGATAATTGGGACAAAAATATCTATTAGAATGCGGCACCATTTGTGGAATCCCATGTAGAGATATATCGATCTGCAGAAGACTCATTCAATAGGGGTTTGAGGATGTTGTAGTTCACGAGTCATAGTTCAAGAAACCCCATTAATGTTCTTCGTCCTAGAATAGCTTCTTTTGTGATATGGTTTATAGATGGACTCCGCATGCTTGATTCCACTAGAGTTGTGGTTCGCGGGCTCTTGCGTTCACTGGACATCACTCTATGAGCCATTGCCTCACAGGTCATCCAGCATACTGGTAGTTTGTGGTTCAAGTGTTCTGTACACCCTTATCATTAAGGGTACACTGGTCACTTAAAAATCATTGGGAAATTCAATACCGTCATGTTTCTTCTATAATTGGCAACACATTTTGCATCCATTTTCTTTACTAGGCATGTAGGAATTTTTGTTTCCATCTTAAAATTTATATTGGGAGTATTTTCTTCCATTTAAAAATTTTTCAGGACCCTCCAATGATGATCAAGTATTTCTATATAACTATTCACTTGAGATTAAAAATTATCCATGGATATCATAACAATTAATATAATCACATATAAATCAATAAATGTTATAATAATGACATAGTTTATTATCCAAAATATCTTAGGAGTCCTTTTATTGAAATATTCTATGACATCTTACAAAAATACGTAAGGCCACTCCCATATACTTTAACATGTTTGTCATATGGGACATATTGATTCTTCAAGGATCTATAATAGAACACTCACATCACTTAAAAATTATATGTCTTCCATCATAAGAATAATCGAACAACATAATCCTTATTCCTAAATAATTAGAAATCATCCATATAGGAAGAACTAACATATGGAATGTGAATAGTTTCCACATTCAGAATGATCATAAAACATCTAGAGAAAGAATTAGGATGATATTATTATAGTATATCCCCAGTGTATTACTGGTAAAATAAATTATTGTTTTCCATGATGAATAAAAATAAAATAAAAATTTCATTAAAACATTATTGAAAAAAATACCATTTCGATGTTGACATTTAATTAAAAAAACTAAAAATGTCAACAATATTTGGAAAAAATTCATTAAATAAATTCATGAAAACTAGTAAAAGAAGATTCAATGAAGTAATTTAATCTTAATGGAAGTATATTATATTCATGAAAATAAATTTAGAACAATTGTTCATTTTAAATTTTCATTAAAAACATAATATATAACTCATTAGGAAAATGAAAAGAGTATTCCATTAATTTTTTTAATGTAAAAAATAATTAAAAAGGAATTTTAAATTTTAAATTATATGAGTGAAAACATTCTCAAAATAATTTTAACGAAAATATGGTCATGGAAGATAAATATTCCTCAAAAAATATAACAAATATTGTTTTATACAAAAACATTTTTAGTAAATTATATAAGTAAAATATAATAATTATTGAAAATTTAAAATTTCAAAAATAAATAATGGAAAATAAAATTTATTTTCTTTAAGATATATATATTATATAATTCCCCTAATAGAGACATAATGATAAAAATCATAAATAATGATGATATTATAAAATAAACCCTTACTGCTTGTGTGACATTTGAATTCAAATCCTCATTAATAAAATAACATAAAATTAATATTTAAATACAATTAATATAAAGGTGATAATTATATAAGATATAAAATGGGTAATATATACACCATATGAAAAAAAAGTTGTTAATATGATATATGTCTCACGAAAACAAAAGTGAAAAGAGAAACCCTTAAAAATATCGTATAATTAGACGGAGAACATAGCCATTGAAGTGATAATGTTTAAAAATGTAAATCTGAATAAAATAATTTTAAATAAAACAAGAAATATTTATTGTCCATTAAACACATAATCTTATAATATCAAAGTCACTAAAGAAGTAATATAACCCAATAAAAATAATTTGAGTTTTGAAACCCCACATATGAAGTCTTAATAATCATGTATGTTTTCTAACTTTTGGAATAATAAAAAAATGTTAATAATTTAATTTTCTAAGAATCACTTTGAAGTTAATTATTCCATTTATTTTTTTATTTCCATATTTTATTTATTACATAGTCATTTATGTTCGAGTTTGATGTTTTGATGGTATTCAATTCCTATATCCAAAAAGATATCTATAGGTAGAGTATGATAAAATTGGCCATTATTAAATCATATTCAGTATAATAATATTAATCTAATTATAATTTTTATTGAAAAATTATAATTTTAATTCCAACCATGAAATATGGTAATGAAAACTGATCTACAATACAATCATCGAGATAGTAAGTCCTAAAAACACATGGCTAACATTTACATTATTCTACAATCATGATAGAAAAAACATTACTATTATTACATATTTCAATAATGATAATTATATCATAAATAAAATTTTAATTTCTTTAAATACGAATATATATATTATTCATGTTATTCATTGGTGGAAAAAAATCACATCTATTTATGGAGGTAGTAGTCCACACGTAGGCATGAACATAATTATATATTTTCAATAGATGTAAAGGAAAAAAATTATATGTATATTATAATTTTAGAATAAAAAAAATTGAAGGATTATAATTTATAAAAATTGAATCAATCCTTAAAACCAGTTTTGGGGGTTGGTGATAGAAAATGAACTACATTGTTACAGGATGTGGTATGCCTCTATACACCTGAACGACAATTTCATTTCAAATTTAATAGATGAAGAGATGGGTATATGGTATTAAATTAACATAAAAAACTATAATTATGAATAATATTATTTATCAATTATTCAATTATGTTTGATGAATATTTTTTGGGGTAAATGAATAAATAAAAAATAAATCATTTTTATAAATGTTATACCTCTTCTTCAGACATCCTCCTTTTTTACACCATAATCCCTCTAAGGTTTCTAATTTTCACAACATATGGACTACAGAATGTGGTAACTGATGTTAGGAATGATTTTATGTATTTATTGGAATTAAAAAGTGGTAATTTATATGTGGATATAAAATTATAGGGTGTTCCCATTTAACGAGGGGTGGGGAATTCATGGAATTTAAAAATGTATTAAATAAATGTAAATTAATAGTAATTATAAAATGGATAAAAATTGATTAATGTAATATATAATATGGTTATGTGTTAATTTCATACCCTAAAATATGATATTTCTTATTATGTGTGATATTTTCTCCTTTATATTTTTTTATCCCTCTATTAACCATTTTGATAATTACATTGATAACAACTGTTTTTACACATTAGGGGTCAAGATAGTTACTATATATGTTAAGTGGGACCATAAATGGAAAATGCTGGAATGTTAAATCCTTATCCAAATAAATTTCCAAAAGGTATAATTTTTATTAATTTGAAATCATTTAATAAAAAAAATATTTATAAAATATAATTATTATCATTTTTGGAAATATACATCAAATATGACATTGAAAAAACATGATATTAACAAAATTAAGAAATAATAATTTTACAAATCTATAACAAGATATTATTAAATAAAAATTTCATATAAAATGATAATTATTTCAATTTATATTATATTAAATACTTTTTTTCATTTGTTTTATTTCTACTAATTGAATAAATACTATATTAGTGTTTCATAGGAATAAATGGTAATAATTTCACCACTAGAAATTATAAATGAATAAAAATTGAGAGGCAATATTTTATCATTCATATAAAAATTTATAACAAAATATATATTTTTTATTCCTATCAAAATGTAACCATATAGATGTTTCTGAAATGATCAACATTGATGAAATTAACTCATGAATAATAAAGAAAATACATTTATTGGTTATGAAATGGTTAAAACATTTTCATCCTATAAGATTGACCAATGATGTGGCATGAAACAAATTACTCAAAAAATTCATTGGAATGTTACCTCTATCTAGAATAAAATCATATTCTCCTGAAAGAGGGTATTGTAGCATCCAGAGTATGACATAAATTTTTTTCAACCCCTAAGAGAAAATTTTATCTCAGATTATGACAACATTTAGGTGGTTTGAATCATTATTATGATAGCTTCATGAATCTACCTTATAAATTCGATTCAAACCAAATTGAAATTTCCATTCATTTGAAAATGGTCACTTCCCATTTTAGTTTTTACTAACCAAATAATTCAAACACTTTTTTGGGTAGTGGAAGTCACAAACAAAAAATAAAACATGAAATCAAATTAGACAATTTAAGAAACCAATGGATTTATATGGGTTTGAGGTTTTCCTAGTCGATTGGAGAAAGGGGTTAAAATTTTTATTTCACTTATCTAGATAGATCAGCATAGGATTACATGTAACAATGAATATGTGATGAATGTGAAATTAAATGATGAAATATCATAGAATTTAATGGTTGGTTCCTAAAATATATCCATCATCAATATTTGAAATGTCAAAATTGATTGTTAAATTGTTAATTATAATTATTAATAAACTAATTTCTCTAATAATACACTCTCCTAAATTTTGAATTCTACCTGTCACATGAAACGTTTGTTTTTTAATGGACCACCATTAAAGGATTCATTATATATAAAGTTTCAACGGAACTATTTCTCCTAGTACATTAATTTTCAAAAATTTTGGTGATAGGGGAAACATGGGGACCATTAGTGACTTATTAATGAGGTTTCCAAAATTTGGGTCAACTAATGGTTGCACCAATGGGAATTGGTAGAACTGCTTGGCATCTGTGGCACTAAATGATCATGTGTAGCACCAATTTGTATCAGTGCTACGACGACGGTGAATAGATGATGTTTCTAGTGTGACGGTGCTAGGGTGACAGTGCTAGGGTGATGGTGCTAGAGTGATGGTTCCAGGGGGACGATCATAGGGAAACTGTGTAAGGGTGATCGTGCCAGGAAGATGGAGCCAAGACAACGGTGCTAGGGTGATGGTGGTAGGTGATGGTGTGATGATGACGGTTTTAGGGGGATGGTGTTTTGGCGGTGGTGCTGGGGTGACGGTGCTAGGGCGATGGTGTTAGGGAGATGGTGCTAGGGTGAAGGTGTCATGGTAACTTTTCTAGGAAGACGGTACCAGGGAAACTGTGATAGAATGAAGGTGATAGGGCATTAGTGCAAGGGAGTCGATGCTAGGGTGATGGTGCTAGGGTGATAGTGTCAGTTAGATAGTGCTAGGGTGACAGTTCTAGGAAGATGGTACCAGGGAAACAGTGACAGAGCGAAGGATCTAGGGCATTAGTGAAAGGGTGACGGTGCTAGGGTAACAGTACCAGGGTGACGGTGATAGGGCGATGGTGCCCAGGCGACAAAGATTTACCTAATAGTGATCCATTCGCAATTTTTACTAGGACAATCTACTTTCCCCCAATAACGTATATTTTGATGTAAAATTGTTGAATTACCCCATTCAAAGTCATTTAAATATAGTAAAAATTGTTTTAAACCCCCAATATTCAACCAAACATTATGTAACAAAAAATCGTGGGCTTTTTCCTTAGTGTCACACCATTTCTGTGTTTTACTATATCACCCCTATTACGTTCTTTTCTCTATTTAATGGAAATATATTTACTCACATTCATATCTCCACCATCTCCAAGGATAATAATTAAATCTCAATTAATCCAAATGTGTTAAACCACCAAACCTCATGATCGAGCCACAATATGGCTTTTAAGTACATCGAAATCATCTCCAAGATTTTAATTAATTGACTTTTCTTAAATCAACATCATCTCTTCCATTTCCTTTTAGTATTTAATATTGCACCTGGAGACTTCCTTCTAAGAAAAACGGTGCGCTCATACTGGAGCCCTTCCCGCTCAGCCTTGGAGTCCCCAGAGTTTTTCCACTACAAGTCGTAAATCATTAGTTCATGGCCCTATGAGAAAAAATCAATTGGTCATAATCTATGTAGGGGTATTTCCTCCATCTCTCATTACTATGCATCATGTAGGTGTGATTGATAATGTTTTACCTTGGGATGTAGATGAAACAAAATCTTAACGAAGATAATAAACGGACATATAATGCATAACGTGGTGTGAATGATGATGTGGTTTCTATATTCATTTATCTATTTTTATGTAATGAATTTTATAAGCTTATTCCCACTCAAAAATTGTGGTCTTTTTCTGGTCTTTTTCATGATAGCAAATGAACGTATGTTTTCTTTAAAATCATGTGATTGAATGGCTGTAATATGGAAATTAGTTAATCATGTATTCTAAGTCTAGTTAATGGATTATTAATGAATAATAATCAATGTGTGATCACCCTAGTTAAATAAACATAAGGACAGAACATAATTAATTGTGTGGTTAAATCTGAAAACATCCTTGGTATATTCTGATGATATGTGTGGTGGCTATATTTGATTCCTTGTGGGATGACATAGGGGGGAAGGAATATTCAGGTTGACAAATTATTGGTTCTCGGTTTTTTTCTTGTACTTCTAGGAATATCATGGATCCCTTTTGTTGTAGTGACTTTAAATGAGAACCGGGTGTGAATGCCTAAATTTTTATTTAGACATTTTCTTCTTCAGTAAAATGTAGTTTGGGCTGCTGTTTGTGCATCTTAGACTCCCATTAGTGGTGAATTATTTTAAATGGAATCACATGAACAAGAAACAAGAATGGGTTCGATTTGGAAACTGCTTTCTAGTAGTTGGTTGTGTTCTAGTAGTGCTTGTGGGTTATTTGTGCATGTAAGGATAACAATGAGATTTATTGTGTGCGGGACTATTTTCTATCTTGGAACCATTAGTTTGGGATGAGTTCTTGATAATTATATATATAATGTTTAGTTCATTTTTTCTTATACGCACCCCACCCAAGATGATAACTTTATGCCGAACACACCCATTTCATGGGATAGGGTGTTTTTTCCAACATTCATATTAGTGTCTAGTTACTATATCCTTTCTACTACCACTCCTAGGTAGCCCAAGTTTCATTGTGTAGGCTTTGACGGACTATAGTTCAGAATGGACAAAGACACTTCGGTCAGGGTGGATTGTGGTTTTTAGGCAAGGTGTGTTCAGGCAGGTAGTTTCCCAAGCCTTTTCGAGATAAGGCCTAGGTATCTTCAAGAGTGGTGGTGGTTGTTGTGTCCCAGGTGATTGCGAGTGTGTGTACGGGTGGTTTTTGTTTCCCAGGTGTTTTCAGGTGTGGTTATGTGTGAATGTGGCCCTAGTGTGTGTGGGTGGGATGCTTGGTGGTGGCCCAGAAGGTTGTTTTTGGGGGGAGATAGTGGGACTACAGTGGAACCTGTGTGATAGGTCAGACAAATAGGATTTCCTAAACAACCAGTGGGAATGCGATGCGGGGTACCCAAATATCAGTGTTCTCTTACTATTACTATACCTGACCGATGTTATTTGGGGAGTATTCTTTGATGTGTCTAGGTGGATAGATTCCTTTATAGCCATTTTGGTTACCTCTACTTTCTCATAGGGAATTAGAGTTCCACATAACTTGTGAACAAGATATTTTGGTTTTCCATACTTAATATACCAATATACTCACACTACATATATAAAAAATATTTCATGTTTCTAGGACCTTGATAACTGTGTCGAACCTTATTATCTTAGGCATTGAGAGTTGTTTTATTGTTTTTCCATTCTTTTTCCTCTTTCCTTTCCAGTTCTTTGATCTATTTATCACATTATTTTGGATATTCATGTAGGAATGGATTGTTGGGATTTACTTTTACCTTTATATTTGGTGTTATTTAGAACTTACAATCTTATCTCCCAATCTTGTTATTCAAAAATGGCAATGCCTTCCATTTCATGTGAGATTTTATACCCCCGTTGCTGGTCACCACTCTGGGGCCTATTGAATGTGGTACACAAGGGGGGGGGGGTCATTATCTCTTCTTCAACATGATGAAGGAAGGTTCAAGTGGTTTGTTCTTACTTCACTAATCTTGTTGAAGGTAGGTCATGAAAGAATGGTATCAGAGGGAGGTGATTTAGAGATAGGATGGAGTCTGGGATTAAGAAAAGTGGGTATTTCATTAGATGGTAGGGAATTAGTGATATGAAATCATGGTGTGTGAAATAGCCTAGGGAAGATTTACTAGGACACTGGATTTTAGGCTACAGTGATCTGATTCAAGGACTCTAGACATACCAAACAACCAATTGAGGCTACATTGATTGCATGGTAGAGACCCTAGGAAAGGTACATTCATCATAATGACTGTGCTCTTCTGTGTTCGGGGTATTTTGGGAAAATAAAATAAAAAAAGTTTTATTAAAAAATTAAATGAAGTATTCTACACTACTTGGGATTATGAATTTCTTGTTTACCTTGTACTTATGGAACCCGGATGATGTCCATGAGTAGTGCAGGAAGTCAAGGCTCAGTATGAATATGATGAAAGGTGGAATAATTCTATTCATTCCTTCCTAAGGAAGACCCTCAAGAAGTACGGGGGAGGTGTTTCCACCATGGAAAAAGAGGGTTGGAAAGATGAGTTGGATATCAACATTACAATGATAAATGCATCAAAATAGTATTAGGTTATGTTGGCAGTCAGTCAGAAGAGGTTTGTAGGATTTCTGTAGAGGATGCACTACCTCAGAGAGAGGATGAGGTATGATATTTTTTGGGCTGACATCAAGAAGGAATTGCATGAGGAATTCCATTATTATATGATAGAGGCAGAGAATAGGTAGGAGTAACATTCCCTCTAGCGTGGGAATATGTCAGTGACGGAGTTGGGTATCATGTTTACGGACCCCCTTTATTTGTCTTCTGGCTTCATTCCGGATGAGGATTCTTGGGTGAGACATTTAGAGGAGGTGATCTGACCTTCCCTATAGTATGTTTTTACTCTCTTCACTCTACCAATGTATATATAGGTTCAGAAGAAGGCTAATGTGGTGGATAGTATGCACAATCTGAGAGGTGTGTCGCATGATGGGAGCTAGTTGAGCACAATAAAGTGGATGTTTTTTAGGTTCATTGCTCCAACATCTGGGTCATCTATGTTTCAATCGGTAGGAAGCATGCCCTATCTGTTCTAGTTTCAATCTCTTGGTCATCGTATATTCTCCACAAGCCACGGACTGAGGTTCATTATCTTTGGAAGCTGTGAGAATCTTCAAAATTAGTTTCTAGACTCTGTGATGTACAATCAAGGTGTGTAGGTTCAGCACCAACCTTGGCAGCAGCAGTCTCCAACTTGCCCTTTTTAGCAGTAGGGGCAGCAAGCTCCCTCTCCACCGAGGGATGATAGTTTCAGAGAAGGAAAACATTAGGATGCTCCATAGGGACCTTGACCAAGGCATGGTTTGGGGAGGTAGATGATAAAAAAGGGGAAGATAAGCTAGGTTTGGGCATTTTCAAGCCTCGGGGGTAGCAAATTTAGCAGGGTCAAAGGTTGTTCGAGGTACGATCAGTTTGTTTAGTAGTTTTTCTAGTGACATGCTTGATTCTAGAGCTTCACACTACATTTTTTCTCTCAGTATATCCCATTTATTGTTTCTAAACGTATAGATACTCTCTATGCCATTGGTGTAGAGTACACTAATTAGAGATCCGACTGGCTTGTTTGTTTTTTTTCGAGGATGCAGACTGATGTTGGGAACACATCAGTCCAATGGGGATTTATTCTTGCTGCAAATGTAACCATATGATGTCATCCTTGGAATCTCTTGGCTATGTTCCATCCATGATTTTGTTAACTTATTCAAGAGAAGGTTCCTGTTCATAGATATGGGAGGAAATTTTGTATCATTTGTTGGTGAGTAGAGGCCTCATATCCATGTTAACTAAGCTATAATTGGGGTTAGAAGACACATACATCGTTGGAGTTTGTTGTATAATCAGTGAGTTCCTAGTGAAGAGGTTTCCATAGGAAAGGGTAATGTATGATGTGTTCTATTATGCCTTCAGTGTATGTTTAGGGTGTGTGCTGATGCAATAGTGGGGAGTAATATTTTATGGGTCTAGGTAGTTTTGTCGTCACGATCATAACTATTCAACCCATGACATCGATCTTGTAGTGGTTTTGTTCACATGGATGTTGTTGAAGAATTACTTAATCAATGAATGCTTAGTGGACATCATAGATTACAAGAGAATCTGGTATGTCTTTTCCCAACAAGACCTAAACTTGTGGCAGCAGAGGTGGATGGAGATTCATCAGGACTACGAGTTCGAGATCTCCTACACCTTAGGAATGGGGAATGTGGTAGTTGATGCCTTTAGAAGAATCTCACAAAAGGATGTGGTTAGAGTGTTAGAAAATTTGTGGAATGTAATGGAATAGTTTGATACCTTTCACTTGATTGCAATTATGGAGGAAGGTAGGAGTTGTTTGTTTCAGATGACAGTGCAGTCTTCATTGGATAAAAAAGTGGAGGAGTCTTAGTGGGGAGAAATGGAGGATGAAGTGATCTGTGATCATGTAATCAAGGGTGATTCTCTATAAGGGTTGTTTGAATATGGTCAGAATTACATATTGTATTTTGGATGCTATTTCACTTATTGATAATGCATGAGATATATCTCGGTGAGTTCCATAACTCACCCTAGAGGTGAACCCACTATTTTTTGTGATGTAATAAGGCTTTAGGGGTTATCCTTAGTGACCCAGGGTGAAGCGATTAGTGGTAGAGTTTGTGGAAAAGTGCCTTGTGTGTCAGTAGGAAATGGATGAGTACCATCTTTGAGGAGGTTAATTGCATGCCTTAGACGTTCCCAAGTGGAAGTGGGATGTCTTATCTAGGGATTTCATCACAATAATACTCAGAGCTGAGGAAGGATGTGATTCCATTTTGGTAGGGGTGGATTGGTTGATGTAACTGTCTCACTTCATAGCGATTAAGGAGTCAAGCCCAGTGGATGCCATGGCACAGATGTACATGGGTGAAGTTGAGTAGCAGTTCGGAGATCCCAGAACCATTATTTTAGATTGGGATACACGCTTTACATCTACAGTTTGGAGGGGATTAAGGTGTTATTTTAGAACCTAGCTATTCCTTATAACTAATTTCCACCCTCAGATAGATTTAAAGACAGAGAGGACTATCGAGATGTCAGAGGACATATTGTTGGAATGTATCCTAGACATAGGATGATTGTGGGTATGACACATGATTCTAGTCAAGTTTTCCTTTAATAATAGTTACTAATATACCATTATCATGGAACCATTTGAAGACTTGTAGGGGAGAACATTTTTTCCACCGTTGTGAGGGATAGAGGTTAGAGAGGTAGGTGTTTTTGTCCCGAAGGTGGTGTAGGGAATGATAGAGAATTTTTATCTTGTGTGTGAGAGGATGGAGGTTTCTCATGACTGGAAGTAGTAATATATCTATCATTGGAGGAGACCGTTGGAGTTTGAGGTTGGGGACTATGTGTTCTCAATTTTCTCCCCTCTGAGTGCGAAACCAAGGTTACACAGGGGAATAAACATTCTCCCATGTTCATCAAACCATTTGAGGTGTTGTGAAGGGTCAGGAAAGTGGAATATCAACTAGAAATACCACCGCTTCCAAATATGGTCCACAACATCTTCAATGTATCAATTATCCTTCAGTATCTACATGATGACTTTCATGTCCTCGACTGGTTAGAGGTGGGAATTGATGATTCGATGTTCATGGAGCGACAGGTGAGGATCGAGGACTGTTAGGGGAAGGTTCTTCATGGGTGGACCATTCCCTTGGTTTGTGTGTTGTGGTGACATAGTGTCCTTAGGGAGAGTACCAAGTAATGTGAGGCACAGATTCCTGCCTAGTTCCCAAAGCTATTTTATTTTTGATTTTTGTGTTTTTTTCACTTGGTTGGGATGTAATGCTTGACCATGTTAACTATTAGAAGTAATTTATTCCTTATTCTTTGAATTTATTTAAAAAGTAATCCGAATCGGGAGTGTAGTACGTAGTCCCTAATCAAGATGCATTAAGGTGGGTTCGATTAAACCAGTGTTGGAGAATCATTACATCCCAAAGTGGATATTATCATGACATAGAGGAAGGGGCTCCCTAATCCATTTATCTATATATTTTGACCATTATATAGTTGTGTGGTTAGATGGTGGAAAAGAGTGGTAGTGTATTCGTTGTTTTTCTCGAGATAGATAACGGATAAGGTTTCCCTGATATAATGGTTTACTACGGGTTTCGAACAACTCTATAGTGGATTGTCTGTGAGAGGTAACATAAGGGGTGGTTGTTCGGCCCCTCTCATCTCTTCGGGTTAGTCTTGAAATATCAGGTACGGGTGTAGATTGGGAAGTATATGATTTAATGGAATGGGCCCTACTAGTATATTATATTTCCAAATATCCTATGACATGGGAAACATGGGGACCATCAGTGACTCATTAAAGAGTTTTCCATAATTCAGGTCGAATGAATGGTGGCACCAATGGGCATCGGTGGCCCTGATGGGCGTCAGAGGCACTGATGGGCATCTGTGGTATTAATGGACCATGGTGGCACAGAAGGGAAATGGTGGAACCGAGGGTTTTTGATGGAACCAATGGGCCTCGGTGGAACTAATGGGTACTCCGTAGCACCAAACGGAATTGGTGTCAGGGCGACAGGGTCAGGGCAATAGTGCCAGTGTTACTATGCTCGAGAGAAGGTTCTAGGGTGACTGTTCTAGAGAGAAAATGCAAGGTGACATTTCCATGGCGATGGTGCCAGGGTGACAGTGCCAGGGCGAGGGTGCCAGGGCCACAATGCCAGGGCGAAGGTGCCTGGGAAACGGTGACAAGGTGAAGGTGCCAGGGCAATGGTGCTATGGTGATGGTGCTAGGGCGATGGTGCTAGGTAGAAAGTGTCTCACCTAACAATGATTTATTCCCAGTCTTTCGATGACATTCCAATTTTTTCATAGCAACATATCTTTTGATGTGAAAATGTTTTATTACCCCTTTCAAAAACATTTAATTCCATTAAAAGATATTTTAAAACCCCAATAGTTAGTCTAACCTTGAATTACCATAAAATGTGGCATTTTTCCTCAATATCACACCTTTGTTGGGTTTTATTATTTTTCCCATGTTACACGCTTTTCTACATTTAAAGGAAATCTTTTAAATCAATGTTATTATCTCCACCATATCAATGGAGAATTATTAAATCTCAATTAATCCCAATGTTTGAAACCACCCCACCATGTGGTAAATACATGATTTGATTTTTATGTACGTCTAAATAGTCGCCAAGATTTTGGGATCTAGAATTTTCTTTAGCTGACTTCTTATTTTTCTTTTCCTTTCAGTCTCTCTTAGTGCATCTACAGACTTCCTTCCAAGAAGAATTGTGCGCTCATTCTAGAGCCATTCCCTCTCTACCATAGAGTCCTTAGATTTTTTCCTCTATAATTCGTGCACCGCCAAATTTTGGTGTGATGAGAAAACATTAATCCTTGATCATCTATGAAGTGATATTTCCTCCATCACTCTTTAATTTATATCATGTGGGGTGGGTGTGATAATGTTTTCCCATTGGATATAAACAAAACCAAACCATAATGGAGATAATAAAATGAATTTCAATGATGATGGGTTGTGAATGACGAGGATGTTGTTGTATTGTTTTGTATTCATTATTTTGTTATGATTAGTATGGGCTTATTCCAACATAAAATCATGGAAAATGGTGGTCCTTTCTTGTGAACTAAGGAAGCACTATTTTTTTGGAATATCTTATGATTCAATGGATATAAAATAAAAATTAGTTAATCACAAATATTCAGTTGATTAAATGGATTCACAATGAATAAGAATCATTATGTAATTATCCCAGTGAACTAAATGTAAGGAAGAAATGTTATTAATGGTGGGGTTTTTAGGATTAAAATAATTATTTAGATTCTCAATATACAAGAGGGGGTGAATTTTATTCTTTAAAAAAATTCTTATGGAACCTTTTAAGGAATGATGATACCTTAAAGCGTATATATTTTTTAATATAATCAGAGTAATAGAATTAAAAAGTATAAGAAAGTTATACTTTCAAACATTCACAATGTTATGATTAAAATAGATATATTAAACAAAATAAAATAGTAAACAACTAACAAAAAGATTCTTTTTAACCAATAGAATGTTATCCAAAAACCACAGATACAGGTTCCATGAATTATACTTTCATGAAATTATGTCTTATATAGACCCAAGTAATCCCTCAATCTGAAGATCGGTATCTATCTTGTTATCCCTGAAATCCCTCAATTTAGAATGAAATTAGATCCTCTATCTTCCAAACCTGGATTCCCATGATCCGCATGATCAGATTCTGCACAAAGAAAGTGTAAATAAGTTTTTCATGCCTAAACAAGTTGTTCATGACATCCACATTAAGAACTGGGAGTTGTAAGATCCTCTCTCTCTAGAAATCACTTTATTGCTTTTTCACATGAATAAAGTTAATCCAATCTCTACATTATCACAATTTTCTCATTCCAATGTACTTGTATTTATAGTAAAAACTTCCGAACGGTCAGCTCCACTCCAACAGTAATATTTTCCTAAAATTTCAGAGGGACTTGGACACGTTTCAAACATACAATGGTTAGTTTGTAACAGATTGTATGAAATCATTTCAAGTATAAGAAATGATGGTAATATAGAGATAGAAGTTATTTATAAGAAAACCTAGAATCTGAAAATATTTGAATGATACATCAATCAACTTTAATATTAACAAGAATATGGATTTTTTAGAAAATGTAAATTAGATTGAGAAAAATGTATCACATTTTTACAGGAATCAGAATCATAAAATTTCTATGGCTTTTGTACCGAATTCAGAATGATGAAACTGAATGTGTTTTACACCGGATTTTGTATCATTAAATCGGTATGAGCTTTTCACCAGAATCGGTATCATAAAATTTGTATGACTTTTGCACCGGAATCAGTATCATAAAATTGGTATGACTTTTTCACCAGAATTTGTATCATAAAATCAGTATGAATTTTGCACCGGAATCAATATCATAAAACAGAATGACTAATCTATAAGTATAACGGAATGGGAACTATTTATGTATAAAGGGATGATAAAATCTGAACTTGAGAAGAAAAGAAGAACATATGAAAAAGTCAAAACTTAAGAAAAGGTGTTTGTGATTTTCAAAAAAATGTCCATAAAGAATGGAGAATTCATAATATATCCTTATTGACTCAACAATCTCCCCCTATTATGGAAAGAACAAACAACTTTGATATGTAATAATATATTTCCTTATATAAACAAGTATGAAAAACTAATCTCCCCCTTTGAATGAAATTTCATATGAATACTACTTACTCTCCCTTATATTGTGTTTCCCAAGGATCGTATTCTGGATCTTTAGTATCTAGTATTATTTTAATGAAATTATCCCCCCATTAGATATAGAACTCCTCTTAAAATAAAACTCTCCCTTACATGGACATTATAATTTCCTACCATAATCTCCCTTAATAGATTCTCCTCCTTTTAAATCTTCATTAAATTCCTCCTTTAAATAAATTCTCCCCCTTTCTGATTTTTAAAAATAGGGAAAAGAATGGGAATGTATAAGATGTACTAGTAAGGTTATGAAAGAATACATTCAAAAACAAAAGAATGATATGCAAGATGCTTGTTATGGAAATTTTTAAATAAGGATTATATTACAACAAAAAATCAAAATGTAAATAAAATTATCCATCCTTCTTCTGCTCAGAAATCATTTTCTTTATCATGGATTTAAGTTTGATGACATATTTATGATATTATTGAAGCTTATGTAAGAAGATCTCATGAACATGGTTCTTATTTTCTAAGTACAAGATCCATTCTTCCTGATCTTTGATTCTGTCATCTTGATTCTGATTGAACTCTTTTGAGAAGCCACCTTTTTCACTAATTTGGCTCTAACTTCCTTCTTATTTCTTACAGATCATGAAACAAAATTTAGTTGACAAGCCTTCTCAGATATTGATTCCTTTACCTTATTGAACACGGTTTCACAAGTATTGAATGCTCCCTTTATTGAATCCTTGATGTTAGTAAATTGTGTAAGCTCTTCATTAATGGTTTTGGTGCAGGTAAAGACATTCTTACCAATCACCTTCTAAGCCATGTAATCAATTTAAATATTACTGATGTCTACTTCTTGATTAACCACCACGTCTATAATTATATTGGTTGATTCTGTATTTTAATTTAATGTTTCATGCATCATTTGACTTCAAGAATCTATATTTACAAGAACTATAATGGTGCTGACCAACATTCATAAAGATAGCTTGACAAATTCATGATCAACGGTAGATGAGGATCAAGAGTCTGAATCATATTTTCCATTCTTAGATCCTCTTGGAGTTAAGGATTGTGTGTTTTCTATTCTATTAGAAGACTTCTGAGGAGTTTCATTTTTGGATGTGGCAATTAACACACTGTAGCCTTCAATTGGGTTCTGAAGTGGATATTTTTCATCAGATACATGGATAACATTAATATCCTTTGCACCATCATCTTCCTCTAGAAAATATCTTTCTTGACTTCATTATTGTCTTTATTCTTCCTAAATTTCTTCATACATACCATCTTATTGATCAGACTCTTATTTCTCTTGTTCTTCCATTTCAAATTCATCGTTTTCTTCGTCTTCAACATCTACTTCATCATTAGATTCCTCTTGAACATGATCTTCAAATTGTTCTTTAGAGATATATTTACAGACTGAACTCAAAAGGAGTTCCAATGTAATCTCCCACTTCTCTTAAAACATCATCATAGTCTTCATAAACAATCTTGTTTTCTATTTCATCCACAAGTTCGGATAAAGCTAGGAATTTATTGGCTTTCTAGATTCTTAGAGTGATAGCGAGTTTATTATGAAAAACATGAGGTTCAGGATCTTCATTAGATTCTATTTCTACATCTTTTAGTAGAGACTCTCATACTTGAGTTTCCAAGGATTTCTTCTTCATGATCTTCTCTTACTTTTCGTTCACAAGATTTTCAAATTTCTAGATTTTTAAGGCGTTAGCCTTTGAAAGATTTACAAGAAAGGAAGGATCTCCTTCATTTCTGGTATCTTCCATTTCTCTACACTTATTTTTATTTCATCATAATAGGATTTTGGTTTCTTTGCAGGAGGAGATGATGATATCACGTCATCAGGAACTGGTACTGGAAATCTTGGCTCTTCATGTTTTTTTCTTGGGTTCCAATTTTGAAGATATCGAAACATCACCCTTTTTCTAGACAACCATTTCTTCAAAACATCCAGATTCTAGTAAGAACTATACATTAATCCTCATTAGAGTTTCACACGTAGAAACAAAATCTTGAAATTATTGGAGACTAATTGGAATCGGACATTCAACTCTTGATGTAACATAACAATTATCCTATAGATAGTTGCCGGATACATAAGAATCTGAGATCTGATGGATCTGCCTTTTATTTCCTGGATTGTCAGAGAGATGTACTTAACCTAGTTTATCTTCCTTATGTTAATAAGAAAATATAAAAGAAAGACTACACATATATTTAGATATTCCTTATATTCTTTTCTTGGAATAAGAAATCCTAGCATCCATAGATCTACCATTTTGTGATTTCTTATAAGATTGGTAATCTTCAGATTCATAACATATATAAGACCAATATAATACCTAGACTTTAATTTTTCAAAAGAACATTCTTTCAAAGGATATCCTAGAGAGCATATAATATCTTCCTCTTTATACGGTATGTTGAGAACATTTGATGCCTTCATATAGGGAACTATAGAGGACATGTCATAACATTTGTACTTAAACAAGTCCTTTTCATCCTTTTGAAAGAAAGAAATTGATTCATGGAACTGAATAACCACATCAGGGAAAATTGGATCCTAAAATTTCTCTTTAGCCACACAAACACTTTCACATCCATTAGTTCTTATCAACTTAGAGATAAGGGAGTCATATTTTTTAATGAAGTTAGGGAATACCAATATTTACCTCAATATTGACCAATACTTTATTTCCTTGCTAATTGGAATATGATATGCTTAGGATTTAGGAGTCATTTTGGATAAAAGAAACAAAGGAATCTGAACAATGAATTCGATGGGAACTGAACTTCAGCATAGAGTTTAGCAAGGATAGTGGAATTCTTAAAAATGAGGCACCCCTTATAAAGACATAGCTATAACCATTCAACTTCCATAAGATAATAAAATGGTTAAAAATAACAGTATATTATCTAATGGTTGAAGATGATTATAGAATATATGTATTTTGATCTTTTATAGTAAGGTAAACTAGGATTTGAAATATTGAAATACCAAAAACTAAAACATAATATAAGAAAATAAAGAGTAAAAAAGTGTAGCTTTTGGAATACTCTGAGAAATTTATTGGTATTATAAGACTTCTCTTAGAAGTTCAAGATAATAAAATTCTCAATATAGAAATTTTATTAGAGAAAGATAAAATTTTAATGGGGAAAATATTCTGAAGGAAATATTAAAATTTTAACAAGGAAAATTTTCTTAAAGAAAGAATAAGAAGGGAAAAAAACAAATAATCATATGTACTCCCCATAAAATAAAGAGTAGTTTAATGTTATGAGATTACTTAAAAAAAGAATTATATATGAATGATTACCTCACAGAGAACTTTCCTAACATTTTTTAATGTATTCAAATTCTATTAGAAGATAATTGCGTTGTAAAAATATCATCATGTTATTCTTGCGTTCTGATGAGTTGAAGAATAATAACTCTTTTAAGTGTGTAATCCTAAAGAATGAGATGTCTAATATCTATGTGCTTTGCACGAGAATGGTGTGTAGGTTTTTTACTTATGGAAATGGAACTTTTTTTATAACACATTATTTGATTGTTAGTAAATCATGTACCATTGTCTATTACTGTGTGTTTCTTCCATAACAATTGAGCACAACAACTTCCAGCTGCTACATATTCAGATTTAGTAGGGGAAAGTGCTACAAATTTTTGTTTCTTTCATGACCAAGGAACTAAAGAATATTTTGAGAAATGATAAGTTCCCGATGTACTTTTTCTATCTATTTTATAACCACCATAGTCAGCATCTGAAATACTTTTATGTTCAAAATAATTTCTGGAGTAATAAAATAGTCCTAAATCTAAAGATCCCTTTTAATACAGAAAAATTATCTTTATAGCCTTTAAATGGGATTCATTAGGATTTTCGTGGAATCATGTACATAAGTATTATGAGACCAATAAGTCAGGTTGACAAGCTATTATGTAATGTAAACTTCATATCATCCCTCTATATGATGTTTGATCCACAGGTTTCCTTGTTTCATCAATATCAAGTGTATTTGAGGTTCTGATAAGAGTACTTATACTCATAGTGTTTTCATACCCAAACTCCTTAAGAAGATCACTGATATACTTATGTTGAGATATGTATATTCCATCTGGTTTTTGAGATATTTTAAAACCCAGAAAAAAGCTTAACTCACCAATCATACTCTTATCAAACTCATATTTTATAAGTTTTGCAAAGAAATTAGTTATTTATTGCTGAGTTGATCTGAAGATGATGTCGTCAACAAAATTTTGGACAATCAAAAAATCGTTATTATTTTTCCTAAAAAAATGGTCGGATTAGCAGTTCCCTTAACATAGTTATTTTGAATCAAAAATACTAAAAGTCTATCATACCCAGATCTAGGGGTTTTTTATGTCTATACAAATATTTTGTAAGTTTATAAACATGATTAGGATATTTTGTATCTTCAATGCCAAGGGGTTGATCTACATAGACTTCCTCATGTACAAAACCATTACGAAAATCTCAATTTGCATTCATTTGATAAAATTTAAAATTCAAGAATGCTAAAAAGGATGAATGAATATGAATATATTCATTTCTAGCTACAGAAGCATTGGTTTCTTCATAGTTTATGCCTTCTTTTTTATTATAGTATTTGGAAACTAATAATTCTTTATTCTTAACAATAACTCCATTTCCATCACATTTGTTTCTCAAAAACCCATTTTACACCAATAATAGAATATTCCTTAGTCTTTTCAACCAAGTTCCCAACTTGATTCCTTACGAATTCATTGAGTTCACTTTGCATAGCCTTAATCTAATCTTCATCATCCATGTCCTCTTCAGGAGTATTTGGTTCAAATTGGGAGTGAAATTAAATATGTTCACCTTAATTCTTTAAATAATTTCTAGTTCTTATTGGTTGATTGAGAATTCCAATGATATTATCACTGGGATGATTCTTAAGTAACAACTGACCTGGATTTTGACAAACTTGTTCATCAATATAGGGTATAAAATCATCAAGTGTAAATGTTTTAGAAATATTTTCATGAAAATTTTCCTTGAATGAAAGATCTTCTATAAAATGATAGTATCAGTTTTAGAAAATATATCAGGAAATGATTTAGTTTGTTTGAAAACAAAATGATCATTTTCATCAAAATTAACATGTACTCTTTTTTCCATAGTACAAGTGTTTTTCTTAATAACTATGTATGCCATAGAGTTAGTAATGTAACCTAAGAAAATGCCTTCATCATATTTGGGTGAATATTAATGTATATTATCCTTGGTTTTCAAGATAAATACATTTCAACCAAAAACATTGATGTAAGATACATTTGGTTTTTGGCCCATCCACAACTCATAAGGTTTTTTATTAAGAAAATATCTTATTAAAACATGATTTATAATATAACAAGCAGTACTTACAACTTTAGAAAAAAAATTAGCTAAAGAATATTTAATCAACATGGTTCTTGTCATCCCATAATTAATATGATTTCTTCTTTTGACAATACCATTCTTTTGAGATGTTATTGGAGCTAAAAATTTCTGAGTAATAAATTTTTTACTGTAAAAAGTTTCAAAATAAGAATTTTCAAATTATCCACTTTGATCGCTATAAATAGTTATCGACAATAGATTTTTCTTGTTTTTAACTTGACCTCTAATGGTTTTAAAATAATAAAAAAAAATTTATTTCTTTACAAGAAAATAGACCCATGTAAATCTAGTGTAGTCATCAACTAGAACAAACACATAGTATTTTCCTCCAATACATCTAGTTTGTGTTAGACCAAATAAGTCTATGTGAACTAATTGTAATGAATTAGAAGTTATATCATAACTTATAGACTTAAATCTAGATTTATGTGCCTTTCCATGTTGTCAAGGATCACAATCTTTTGAAGAATCAATCTTAAGTTCCGTTAGATCCTGAACAAGTTCTTTTTAGAAAGCTTACTAAGATTCCTTAAGTTAGAATGTCCTGGTATTCTATTCTAAATCCAGTATTGTTATTAAAGTACAATAAGGAATTGAATATCTTGACTTATAATGTGTTATAGAATTAAGGTGTGAAAATTCTCATGCTGAAGGGCTGAAAGAATAAACTCATCCTTGGAATCGTGAACTAAATATCTATTATTTATAAAATTCAAAAGGTAACCTTTATCACATAATTGGATTATTCCAATCAGGTTTGGCTTAATGACTTTTACAAAAGGAAATTTTTAAATAATAGCTTTACCAAGAAAATAATGTTACATATACCGATAATTTCTTCTTAAGAGTTATCTCCAAAGGTTAATTTTCTACCTTTAATCATTAAGATATTTTTTAAATAGACTTTTTTACTTATCATGTGTTGGGAAAATAAACTATCCATGTACCATAAATTATTTGTACTTCCTTCATTATCCTGAAAAATAAAGAGATATATTTTTAGAATCCGAACATGCTTGGATCCAAAATTGTTAGATAATGAAATATTGGGAAACCATATTTGTTTAGAAAAATATTCTTTATGAAATCAAAAGGATTTAACATTATTTAAAGAATAATTTTCCTTCCAATGTCTAGCACTATGACATTTTGTACAAAAAGGGGCTCTTGAAGGAACAAAATAATTGTTTCTAAAAATAGGTTTTTCATGAGAATAACCTAAACCTTGATTATTACAACGAGGTCAGATTTGAGAATAAATCCTGTCAATTTTTTTTACTAGAAGTAAAATTTGAAAGAAGATTATTAAAGGATAATATTTCAGATTTTATTCTGAGGATTAAATTCTTAACCTCATGAATAATAGATTTAGAGTTATCTTTATCCTCTAGAAAATATTTTTTCTAAAAAAAGATTTTTAACATCCATTGAATGTTAATCCTTATCAAAATTAACTTCTTCGCATTTCTTAGTAATATTATATACAACACCATTTTTCTTATCAAGATTTTGAGTATGATCTGAAATTTTTTCTATTCAAATAAATTCTCAATATTTTTTTATTGTTTTATAGAAACTTTACAATTTATCTTGTCAAGAAACATAGAAAAACTAGAATATTCTTCATAGGAAGGAAAAATAATTATCATTATCTAATGAATAAGATTATTCATATGAATAAAAACCTCTATCGTGAAAATTTACACTCAAAGACATAATGGTTAAAGATTCCGCACTTCATATCTTAGCCACAAGTCAATGATTTTGAAATGGATCTCATACTATTGGACCAATATTTTTCTACTCAAAAGACTATTATTCTGAAGAGTCAATAGAAGATTATCTACCACTGGAACTCCATGTTTCATTATATTTCAAAGTATTATTACGCTTTGATCTGTAGAACATCTTCTTCTTTCTTTTAGAATTCATGTCTTTCTTTTCCCATTTCTTAGACAAGGGACAAGCAGGTCTAATATGACAAGTTCTTCTGCATTCATAGCACATCACTTCCCTATCATTCTTATCTTTTACATATTTTTTGGTTTCTATATTGAAGGTTTTTCTATCCAAAAATCTTGTTCATCCTTCAAGAATGATTGGATAACTCATTTTCTGAAGCTTCACTATCACTACATTTAGATTGAATAACAACCTTCTAATATTTTGATCTTGTAATTCTCTTTGGAGTATTGGATTTTATATGATTTTAAGTAGTTGTAAAATCTACACCTCCATTACCATTATCCTTCTTAATATTATCAGCATCTCTCTTCTTTCATGTTTGATGTTGAAGAAGAGTTCCAAATAGTTCATCAAGGGAAATTTGTGTGACTTTACTTTTCTCATCTATAGTAGTCCAATTAGATTACCATTCATTAGGCATGATATCTATAATCTTGTCTACCATAATCATGTAATCTAAACCGTTCTCACCCATGGATTGTTATCAATTGATGATAGTCATAAATCATTATTGAACCATACATATGGGTTCTCCAAATAGAAATCATAAACCATGATATTCATCTCTGAGAATAGATCTTCTATTTTCAATGACTATGGAAGTTCCAAAGTGAGTTACCTCAAACTTCTTCCAAATTCTATTAGCATCTTTACAAGATGAAATTTGTATATATATATATATATATATATATATATATTTCTAGTCAGGGAACAATGTAATGTATTATGTACCTTAATGTTCTTATTGTATTCCACCTTTTCTAGATTAGTGAAGGTTCTAGGTTCTTTATTAGGAATCTTATAATCTGTGGTTAAAAAAATGTACGTTTCTACACCCGTGTTTATCAAAACGGTCTTCATTCTATCTCTCTAGTACTCATAGTCATTTCTATCGAATATTGGTGGTCTAGTTGAATTTACAGAATCTAGAGATCCAACAGGAATGCCTTCCAGACTAAAATAATATTTCATTCCACAAAACCTATTAGAAGTAAAAGCATATAACCAAATAAGACAAATAATACTTGAGCATGAAAATATATATGTGGATATAAGTATTTCAGAGACCTCATATGATACCAATTTAAGGATAAAAATGATGATGTAGATGTTTAATATACAAGAGCGGGGTGAATTGTATTATTTATAAAAATTCATTTTGAACCTTTAAATAAAGATCCTACCTTAAATCATATAGAATCATTAATATAATTATTGTAATGGAATTACAAATTATAAGAACGTTATATATTTTTACTTTTAAAAAGATATGCTTACAGTGGAAATATAGAACAACATAAAATAGTAATCAAGTGACAATAAGATTTTTTTAACCCAAAGAGAAGGGTATCCAACAACCATTGATAAAGGTTCCTTGATTTATACTTTCAAGATAATCTGTCTTACCCAAAATCAAGTAAGCCCTCAATCTGAAGATTGGTTTCATTCTTTCTCTCCCTACAAGCCCTCGATTTAGAAGGAAATCAAAAAATCTGTCTTCCAAACCTCGAATCCCATGATCTTCATGATCAGAGTCTTCGCAAAGCATGTCCTAAAATGTTTTTCATTTTTGAACAAGATGTTCACAACATCCGCATGAAGCAATGAGAGTTGAAATAGACTCTCTTTCTTGAAATAACTTCACTTCTTTTCTACATTCATCAATTTCATCAACTCTCTACATAATCATGGTTTGCTCGTTCAAATGGACGTGTATTTTAAGGCCGAACATACCAATGGTTGTCTCTACTCCAATGGTCATATTTTCCTTACATTTCAGAGGGACCTAAACATGTGTCAAACATACAATGGATAGTTGATAATAGATTTTATGACATCATTTCAAGTATAAGAAATAATGTTATGTTAAATATAAGAATTATGTATAAGAAAAATTGGAATTAGGTATTATCGGAATGATTCATCAAACAACACTAAAAAAATCAAGAAAATGAATTTTTAAGAAAATCTAAATTGGAAAGAGGAAATAGTATCACATTTGTACCAGAATCGGAACCATAAAATTTTTATGGCTTTTGTACCAGATTCAAAATCATGAAAAAAGACTTTTACATTCGATTCGGTATCATAAAATCAGTATGACTTTTGCACTAGAATCAGTATCTCAAAATCCAAATGAATTTTTTACTAGAATCAGAATCAAAAATTCTGTAAGAATTTTGCACCAGAATCGTTATCCTAAAATCTGTATGACTTTTGCACTGGAATCGGGATCATAAAAGAGAATGACTAATCTATAAGTAAAGCATAATGTGAATTTTTTAAGTATTATGGCATAAAAAACAGAACATAAGAAAAAAATAGAGCTTAATAAAAAGTCATAACTTAAGAAAAATTGATTTAGATTATAAAAAAATAAGTCTATAAGGAATAGAAAAGTCATAAGATATCCTTATTAACTCAACATGGTTAAATATGTAAATATCCATTCTCTATTCTGATGATATGTTTGGTGGCTCTATTTGAAACTGTGTGGAATGATGTATAAGGGGGAGGAATGTTCTAGTTGAGAAATTTATGGGGATTTGTTTGGTTCTAGTACTTCTAGGTGTAACACCCCAAACATCCATTGTATGCTTCTCTTTGAATAATACAGTAGTGTGTGTTGTATGCAACTTCATGTTCTAATATACACCACAACCAATAAAACTGGACATTATGAATAGTAATACCCACTTTTTGAAATTTTATAAATTTTATCTTCCAAAATGAACTTCATTTTTGGATTTGGAATATCGAAATTAGCCTATGGTGAATTTTTGGTATTTTTCTGAAAACATACAATTTTTATGAATAGTGAAAAACACTAAGTTATTGGTTAAAACTGACTATTTTTTTAAATAATTATTTATTTTATTTAAATTTATTTTAGTTCAAAATATATATTTAATTCCAATATACGTTAAATTTAATTTATTGGAGTCATGTTAAAATAATTTTAGACATATAAAAATTTTATTGAACTTTTCACCATCTTTTACCCATCTCCTAGGAGAATTTGAAAATTCACATTAAACATAAATTTAGCACTTCTGTGAGTGGAATTTCAAAAATCTGAGACACACAGTTAATATCAAGGAGCGAAATGTGGTTCAATAAGATAAAAATAATTTTGGTGAATAGTAACTTTTTTACTTTTATTTAACACGGTTAAAAGTAAATAGGGTAATTAAGGGTAAAAATGATATTAATATTACACTAACACGTGTACTAATTCTATTATATAAGTTTATCTCAACCAAAAATGTAACACCCCAAGCTTCTACGGTACGCTTCTCTTTGAATAATGTGATAGCGTGTGTTGTACGCAACACCGAGTTCTAACACACCATAACTAATCAAACTAGCCGTGATGAATAGTAATACCTACTTTTTGAAATTATATATATTTTATATTTGAAAATGGACTTCATTTTTGGATTCGGAATATCAAATTTAGCCTAAGGTGAAATTTTGGTACATTTCGGATAACTTTCATATTTTGATGAATAGTGAAAATTACTAAGTTTTAATTAAAAACAACTTTTTTAATCAAAATAATTAATAGTGATAAATAATGAATTTGAGTTGTTTTAAAGTATATTTAGAATATATTTTTACCATTTAATATAATGTTGGTCATTGGACATAATTTTACAATTAAACCGAACATAAACGAGTGTCAATCTTTTGATAGTTATTATCTCTTAAAAACACGCTTTTTGTTTTGACAGCGGGAATTAATTTTAAATTAATTTCTTCCACTTCTGTGTTTTGAATTTAGGAAAATGGATTCCATATTTGGAATCAGGATGTTCAAATTGTGTAAATAGGTATCTTTTATTTTTAGACATTTTGAATAATTACTGCGGTAAATATTTTATTCACCATGGTTAAGGGTAAATCCGGTAAATAAGGGTTAAAAAATAATATTATAATAATACTAAATTACCTTAAAACGTGTCTTAACCCTATTGGTTGATACATGGTCTACCATGGGAATCTTTGGATCTATTTTGGGATCCCATGGATCCACTTGTAAGTGATAATGACACTTTATTTTAATTAAGTTAAAATGAATACAAAAATGACAGAACCATATATCTTTTAGAAAAACAATTGTTAAATAGGGTTATATATGTTGGATTTTAGATTATAAATATTCATTAGAAATCTAAAAATCTTTCCTACATAATGATATTTTATTTATAATTTTTATACATTCTATAATTTATTTTATTTATGACACAATGATGATGCAGTAATTACTATAATAGTGAAAAATTAAAATAATTGATATTATAAATACCCAAATAAATATAATATGAAACTTTTAATGAATTAAACTAATTTTCTAAGATAATATGATATATTAGGATTGATTTAATTGACTTTTTTCGAAGTAATCAATCTGTTATGAGTTTCACAAAAATCAACTATTGAATAGTGTCAAAATTGACATAAAAGAGTTCTTAAAACAAATATTATATTATTAATTGATATTAAATTCCTAAAAATATAAGGTTCCGCCAAGAGACTTATATCATGATAGGTTCATCATTAATGTACCACTTGGGGGTCGCTTGGATGTATATAGTATGTTTATTAACCATATTATATAAAAATACAAAGAGACATTGTAAAAGTGAAACTAATTAACTTAGAGTTAATACTTAAAGAAAATGTTAATATAAGTACCCAAACCTGTCTAAATTCTATTGGTTGAGTGGTTTTCGACCTATCCCCACCTTAAACATTGAATAATAAGCTTTGGAGCCGTTAGAACCCGAATATGAATTTATTATAAATTAATATTTCTAGCTTTTCAAAAGGTGCCCCTCACCCCTCTTATAAAAGGGCACTCCTCCTTCTCATTTCTTCACACCTTCAAAGCCTTTTGGTTCGGCCAAACTCTGCCCAAATACTCTCCCAACATCCCTCACTACAACCTAGAGGCCTTAGTTTGATCAGAAAGCCAACCTAAGAGCCCTTTTGATCAAATCAAAAGGAAGAACCCGAAGAAGAGGTAATGATTTCACCACCCTTCTCCAAGTTCATTTCTTCTTCCACTTCTTCATCCTTTGTTCTTACCATTCTAAAATAATAACTCCAGTATCTCACATATACTGTGATGTTATTATAAATATGGTACAACCATATTCAGTATTCTAACCACCCTTTGAATAACATGTCACCATACGTGCGTACGTACGGACTACCGTCTCCACGTCGTGGTGTAATTGTTATTCAATATAATATTATTTGGATGGGTATAATAATGATGTGTAACTCATGTAAATAATAAATATAACATGTTAATGATTCTGTATATATGATATACCATCCATTTATATATTATTTTAATATCAAAAGAATGATATTGTTGCTCGTGCGTACGTACGGACTACCGTCTCCACGAACGCGATGAGATTCATTCTCCGTCGTATCCATTCAAGTATAATTATCATTTGATGATTTAAAAATGATTTTTAAGGACTAGATATCATTCTGGATATGAATAAGATACAACAACCATCTCTTATGTAACAAAACATATTAAAGAAAATGAGTAAGTTAACTCCCGAAACGACGATAATTCTAAGATATTATTAACAAATCAATGTTAAAAGATCATATATGATATCATATTATTATATATGATTCTTGTATAATTTAATAACAACTATTTCACTATTATACATGAGGTTAACCTACCCCAACCAAGTAAAAGTACATGGTAAGGGTTTACTTTACAACCTCTTCATTATCCAAGGTTGTTTATACGTAATAATCTACTGGGATCTCTTTATCATCCAAATCCATGTTTCTTAAAAATGCATTTCAAAACATTTTTACTATTTACTAGAATATGAGTTAAAGTCATTTATACCCTTTTTGACTTTTATAAGTGGTTTATAAAGGAATCTTTCGGTCGTTTTCAAAACAATGTCCTTTTTAACCTTTTCGACAGAATTAAGGTAAGAATGTTTTTTAACTTATACGGCGGGTGCGGCTATTTTCCACCGTTATAAAATATTCAAAGCTTCCCTTACAAGCTTATAAGAATATTTTCAAAGAAAATGTTTTATTTTATATGGATCTTAAATTATTTCAAAATAAAAGGAGATATTTCTTTAAAAAGAATTTTGATTTCATCTATGTCAACATCCTTTGATGGATTTTAAGATTATTTGAAGTTGATTTATTATGATACAAAACTTCTATATTGTATTGAAGGTTTTGTGATATGTTTGACTATGGATGTGCTATTTTTATACCATTCATAGTTTATGGTGAAAGTATTGACATTTCATATGCTAGTTTTAATATGAATGTTTATGTTATGTTTAAACCTTTTCATATGGGAATGCATTGGACTTAATATGTGACGGGTGGAGCCCGCTATAGCTCCTCGATGCATCGGTAGGTCTCATGAGACAAACTAGTGTCTTGGCACAAGGCCTTGACAAAATCCTATTTGTAGTCTTGGCACGAGGCCTTGGCTATGTGGTTATGATAGTCTGGCATTATGCATTCCAACATTATGAAAGTGGTTATTGATTTTTGCATGTGATTATTCGATTAGTAGAATATCCATGTGAACAAGTAAATGGCATTATTTCATTTTATTTATGCCATACCATGTTGAAAGTTAATATTTAAAAGGCTTTTGTTTTAGTTATACATTGCCTTAAATGTTTATTCTTATTTATGAAAGTTTCCGCTATATTGTTATCCTTACTGGGCATTTGAGCTCACCCCTTTTCTACGTTTTATTTTTCCCAGGATGTGAAGAAGTAAGTTATGAATGACCTGCAGGGATTTTATGAGGGGTTAATAGTGTGGATTGTGGAAACATTATGTTGTTGTAGTAGTTTTTCATTTTATGATGTAATGTAAAACTTATGAATATATCTAGTGTTTCCAAGGCTACTAAACCAATCGGTCTTTCGAGATTTGATCTTTCTTGTGATCATGCCAATGTTATGTAATAATGCACCGACTCTGGATAACTGGGGTCGGGGCGTTACAGTTGGTATCAGAGGAAGTTTAGTACAAACCTTGGAAGATAGATTTAGATAAACTCTGATTAGAGCACGTAGACATAAGATGAACTTTGAGGATTAGTATAGAAGAACTTCTTAGAATTTTGGTATTGTAGAGATTTTGTGAGTTTTCCAAGCAATGCATCCCTGTCTGGATACGAGCAGGTAGAGGCGGCTCTGGCACAGATGTACCTAGGGGTAAAACCCGAAAACACCGCTTTGAGCTAGACTCGAACGGGAACTGGTGCACGACAACGGGCTTTGCTGCACTCTTGGTTACGACACTCCCGGAGGATATGCTTAGGATAACTCTCATTTTCTTTACAAATCATTTTGAAGGGATTATGAGTATATACTTCCTCAAAGAAAACATTCTTATGATTATGGATTATATCCATAAATAGTTCAATTTATGTTAAGTGTTTTATAAGTATGGGATTATGTATTTTGATTCAGAAACTGATCTAGTTTATGCCATTGTTTAGAAATGGCACCTAGTGAAAGAAATGGAAACCGTATAAATGCACGCACTCCATGTAGGGATTGCCCTCCTGCTCAAGATAATTATAGTGGGGCTGGTGATGCAACTGGTGCTGATCAGCTAATCACCATACTGGGACAACTTACTCAGGTTATGAATAATAACCTTACCCGTATGGAGAACCCTGATCCGCAGCGTGGAGGATCAATGTTATCTCGATTCATGAGGCAACAACCACCAACGTTCAATGGGAATACAAATCCCTTAGTAGCTGAGCAATGGATATTTTCCCTAGAGAAAATATTTCAGGCTTTGGGGAGCAGTGAAAGGGAAAAAGTTATCATGGCAGTTTACCGCCTCACTGGAGATGCTGATCAATGGTGGTCATTGATTCAAAATACGAAGGAAGATGATAAAGTATCAAATATTGAATGGAGGGAGTTCAAAGATCTGTTTTTAGAAATATACTTCCCTCGCGACCATCGAGCAGATATGGAAAGGCAATTTATGAGTCTGAGACAAAAGGAGGATGAGAATGTCACAAAGTATGAGGCTAACTTTACAAGGTTAGCGAGGTACGCTGGTGATTATATTCGTAACCCAAGAAGTAAGATTGATCGTTTCATTGATGGGTTAAAACCATTTCTCCATCGAGCGTTAGTCTCAAAATCCTTTTCATCGTACGAAGACATTGTCTCATGTGCTATCAAGACCGAAAAGGAATTCTCTAAGTCTTATGACTTTAAAGCAAAGCAAGAGAAGAAGAGACCTGCTGATCAATCTGGGAATGGAAATAAGGGGAAGAAGGGAAAGGTTGAATATCCTTCTTGTAGTAAATGCGGGAAGAAACATCCTGGTAATTGCTTAAAGGGAATGGGAGTCTGTTACAAGTGTGGTGAAAAAGGCCACCAAGCTCATGATTGCAAGGGGAAGAAGGAAGCTACCAACGTTCAGTGCTACAATTGCAGGGAGATGGGGCATTATGCAAATGCATGTCCTAAGCGTCAGGAGAACTTACCTCAAAAAAGGCCAAGGGATCAAGGCCAGGCTTATGCTATCACTACTGCTGAGGTAGAAGCTCCGAAAGACGTGGTGGCAGGTAATTTAATGGTTTCCTCAAGTTTAGAAAATGCATTATTTGATTCTGGATCATCGCATTGTTTCATATCTTCCCAGTTTGCTAAGAAAATTAGATATTTCCAATTTGATTTAATAAGGGAGTTGTCAGTTAAAACTCCTAAGGGAAGTATCATTGCAACAAAGTTTTGTGAATCAGTCCCCATTAGAGCACATAAATTTTCTTTATCTGCTGATCTCATCATCATTCCTATGATTGAGTTTGATATAATCCTCGGTATGGACTGGCTTTCGGACTATGATGCGAAGATTTATTGTAAGAAGAAAGAGGTTACGATTCTTGATGATAATGATAAGGAGCACCTTATTTTTAGAGCAGAATCGTCACCACCTAATTCTTATTTAGATCCACCCCCAGTAGCTCAACTTAATTCAATTATTGGGGAGGAAGAGAATGAAATAACTGTCGGTGAGGAAAGGAATGTTCAAATAGAGGATGTACCTATTGTGAAAGAATTTGTAGATGTATTTCCGGAAGATTTACCTGGACATCCTCCAGAACGAGAAGTTGAGTTTTCTATTGATTTGATTCCTGGATCAAGGCCTATATCGAAGACCCCTTATAGAATGGCCACTGTAGAGTTAGTCGAACTAAATAAACAACTAGTGTAATTGAGTAATAAGGGATTTATTCACCCTAGTGTTTCTCCATGGGGAGCCCCTGTTCTTTTTGTTAAAAAGAAAGATGGATCTATGAGGTTATGTATCGACTATAGGGAGATCAATGCTATAACGATAAAGAACAAGTATCCCCTACCTCTTATTGATGATTTATTTGACCAACTGCATGGAGCTCAATACTTTTCAAAGATTGACCTTCGATCTGGATACCATCAGTTGTGTGTGAAGAAGGAAGACATTCCGAAAACAGCATTTCGAACCAGGTACGGGCATTACGAGTTTACTGTAATGCCGTTTGGATTGACTAATGCACCCTCTGTATTCATGGATCTAATGAATAGAGTTTTCAAGGAGTATCTCGATGAATTTTTGGTGGTATTTATTGATGATATCTTGGTATAATCCAAAACCTACGAAGATCATGAATATCACTTGCGCATTATCTTGAAGACTCTGAGGAGGCATGAATTATATGGGATGTTTAGCAAGTGTGAATTCTGGCTTCAGGATATTTCTTTTCTTGGCCATATTGTCTCTAAAGATGGAATCTCTGTTGATCCCTCTAAGACCAAGGCAATCCAAGAATGGCCAGCACCTACGAGTATAACTGAGGTACGTAGTTTTATTGGTTTGGCAGGTTATTATCGTCGTTTTTTCCAGAATTTTGCCCGATTGGCTAACCCATTAACGAAGCTCACACGTAAAGGGGTTAAATTTGTTTGGACAAAAGAGTGTGAAGAATGTTTCGAAGAACTGAAGAGAAGATTAGTCAATGCTCCTATATTGACTCTACCATCGGGGAATGATGGGTTCGTTATTTATAGTGATGCATCGAAGAAAGGACTTGGCTGTGTCCTTATGCAGAATGATAGAGTTATTGCCTATGCATCACGACAGTTGAAAATTCATGAACAAAACTATCCTACTCATGATCTCGAGTTAGCAGCAGTGATCTTTGCTTTGAAGATATGGAGGCACTACCTCTATGGTGAAAAATGTGAGATTTATACTGATCACAAGAGTTTGAAGTATATTTTCTCACAAAAAGAACTCAACATGAGGCAAAGGAGATGGCTTGAATTACTCAAGGATTATGATTGTACGATACACTACCACCTAGGGAAGGCAAACAAGGTGGCAGATGATTTGAGTAGAAAAGACCATGGAGTTTTGAACAATATGAGAATTGAAAGGGATCCAATTTTCATGGATCTAGTGAAGATGGACATGGGAATAACCAGGGAAGGTGAAACATCAATGCTTTTTCAAATGGTTTCCAAACCATCTTTACTAGAAAGGATTAAGAGTTCTCAGACCGATGATGAAGAATTCCAAAAGAAGATTAAAGCTGTGAATGATGGGAGATTGAGAGACCTTGTGTATGAAGATGGAATTTTGAAATTCGGGAAGAGACATTGTGTTCCCAATATACCTGATCTAAAAAGGGAATTGATGGATGATGCTCATAGTTCCAATTTCTCTATACACCCTGGGAGCACCAAAATGTATAGATATTTGAAGGAACATTTTTGGTGGGACAACATGAAGAGGGAGATTGCTGATTTTGTGTCAAGATGTATGGTTTGTCAACAAGTGAAAGCTAGAAGGCAACAGCCTGGAGGAGTCATGCAACCTCTTCCCATACTAGAGTGGAAATGGGAAAATGTTACGATGGACTTTGTCATGGGGCTACCAAAGACTCCTAGAAGGAACGATGCAATATGGGTTATTATTGATCGTCTTACCAAGACATCACATTTTCTTGCTATAAGAGAAGATCTACCCCTGGAACGTCTAGCAAGACTATATATTAATGAAGTTGTGAGACTTCATGGAGTACCTCTATCGATTGTTTCTGATCGTGATCCCCGTTTTACTTCAAGATTCTGGAAAAGTCTTCAGAAATTCCTGGATACTGAACTTCATTTGAGCACTGCTTACCACCCTCAGACAGACGGACAATCAGAACGGACTATTCAAACCTTAGAAGACATGTTGAGATCTTTCTCACTTGACATTCAGGGTATGTGGGATCAATATTTACCTTTGGTAGAATTCTCCTATAACAATAGCTTCCATTCGAGTATTCAGATGGCACCATATGAAGCGTTATACGGAAAGAGATGTCGTACACCAACCTGTTGGGATGACGTTGGTGAAAGAAAACTTGTAGGCCCAGAACTGGTGGAGGAAACGGTGGAAAAGGTGAAAGTAATCCAAAATCACATCAAAGCAGCTCAAAGTAGGCAGAAGAGCTATGCCGATAATCGAAGAAAGGATTTGGAATTTCAAGTCGGTGATCATGTTTTTCTGAAGGTATCTCCGTGGAAGGGAGTCATACGTTTTGGTAAGAAAGGTAAATTGAGTCCCAGGTACATCGGACCTTTCGAAATTCTAGAACGAATTGGGGTTGTAGCTTACTGATTGGCAATGCCGCCAAGTCTCTCCAAAGTTCACGATGTGTTCCACGTATCTCTATTGAGGAAATACATGCCTGATCTGATACATGTACTCACCTATAAGGAATTAGAACTGGAACCCGATCTGTCTTATTGCGAAGAGCCCGTCAAGATTCTTGATACGAGAGAACAAGTGCTGAGAAACCGGACGACGCGTCTGGTAAAAGTTTTGTGGAGAAACCATAAGATGGAAGAGGCAACGTGGGAACCCGAGGAACTTATGATGAAGAACCACCCGAGTCATTTTATGCAGTAATACCCTAGAAATTGCGAGGATGCAATTATTTGAAGGAGGGGATAATGTAACACCCCAAGCTTCTACGGTACGCTTCTCTTTGAATAATGTGATAGCGTGTGTTGTACGCAACACCGAGTTCTAACACACCATAACTAATCAAACTAGCCGTTATGAATAGTAATACCTACTTTTTGAAATTATATATATTTTATATTTGAAAATGGACTTCATTTTTGGATTCGGAATATCGAATTTAGCCTAAGGTGAAATTTTGGTACATTTCGGATAACTTTCATATTTTGATGAATAGTGAAAATTACTATGTTTTAATTAAAAACAACTTTTTTAATCAAAATAATTAATAGTGATAAATTATGAATTTGAGTGGTTTTAAAGTATATTTAGAATATATTTTTACCATTTAATATAATGTTGGTCGTTGGACATAATTTTACAATTAAACCGAACATAAACGAGTGTCAATCTTTTGATAGTTATTATCTCTTAAAAACACGCTTTTTGTTTTGACAGCGGGAATTAATTTTAAATTAATTTCTGCCACTTCTGTGTTTTGAATTTAGGAAAATGGATTCCATATTTGGAATCAGGATGTTCAAATTGTGTAAATAGGTAACTTTTATTTTTAGACATTTTGAATAATTACTGCGGTAAATATTTTATTTACCATGGTTAAGGGTAAATCCGGTAAATAAGGGTTAAAAAATAATATTATAATAATAATAAATTACCATAAAACGTGTCTTAACCCTATTGGTTGATACATGGTCGACCATGGGAATCTTTGGGTCTATTTTGGGATCCCATGGATCCACTTGTAAGTGATAATGACACTTTATTTTAATTAAGTTAAAATGAATACAAAAATGACACAAGCATATATCTTTTAGAAAAACAATTGTTACATAGGGTAATATATGTTGGATTTTAGATTATAAATATTCCTTAGAAAGATAAAACAATTTCCTACATAATTATATTTTATTTATAATTTTTAGACATTAAATAATTTATTTTATTTATGACACAATGATGATGCAGTAATTACTATAATAGTGAAAAATTAAAATAAATGATATTATAAATACCCAAATAAATATAATATGAAACTTTTAATGAATTAAAATAATTTTCTAAGATAATATGATATATTAGGATTGATTTAATTGACTTTTTTAGAAGTAATCAATCTGTTATGAGTTTCACAAAAATCAACTATTGAATAGTGTCAAAATTGACATAAAAGAGTTCTTAAAACAAATATTATATTATTAATTGATATTAAATTCCTAAAAATATAAGGTTCGGCCAAGAGACTTATATCATGATAGGTTCATCATTAATGTACCACTTGGGGGTCTCTTGGATGTATATAGTAAGTTTATTAACCATATTATATAAAAATACAAAGAGACATTGTAAAAGTGAAACTAATTAACTTAGAGTTAATACTTAAAGATAAGGTTAATATAAGTACCCAAACCTGTCTAAATTCTATTTGTTGAGTGGTTTTCGACCTATCCCCACCTTAAACTTTGAATAATAAGCTTTGGAGCCATTAGAAACCGAATATGAATTTATTATAAATTAATATTTATAGCTTTTCCAAAGGTGCCCCTCACCCCTCTTATAAAAGGGCACTCCTCCTTCTCATTTATTCACACCTTCAAAGCCTTTTGGTTCGTCCAAACTCTGCCCAAATACTCTCCCAACATCCCTCACTACAACCTAGAGTCCTTATTTTGATCAGAAATCCAACCTATGGAGCCCTTTTGATCAAATCAAAAGGAAGAACCCGAAGAAGAGGTAATGATTTCACCACCCTTCTCCAAGTTCATTTCTTCTTCCACTTCTTCTTCCTTTGTTATTACCATTATAAAATAATAAATCCAGTATCTCACATATACTGTGATGTTATTATAAATATGGTACAACCATATTCAGTATTCTATCCACCCTTTGAATAACATGTCACCATACGTGCGTACGTACGGACTACCGTCTCCACGTCTTGGTGTAATTGTTATTCAATATAATATTATTTGGATGGGTATAATAATGATGTGTAACTCATGTAAATAATAAATATAACATGTTAATGATTCTGTATATATGATATAACATCCATTTATATATTATTTTAATATCAAAAAAATGATATTGTCGCTCGTGCGTACGTACGGACTACCGTCTCCACGAACGCGATGAGATTCATTCTCCATCGTATCCATTCAAGTATAATTATCATTTGATTATTTAAAAATGATGTTTAAGGACTAGATATCATTCTGGATATGAATAAGATACAACAACCATGGCTTATGTAACAAAACATATAAAAGAAAATGAGTAAGTTAACTCCCGAAACGATGATAATTCAAAGATATTATTAACAAATCAATGTTAAAAGATCATATATGATATCATATTATTATATATGATTCTTGTATAATTTAATAAAAACTATTTCACCATTATACAGGAGGATAACCTACCCCAAAAAAGGAAAAGTACAAGGTAAGGGTTTACTTTACAACCTCTTCATTATCCAAGGTTGTTTATACGTAATAATCTACTGGGATCTCTTTATCATCCACATCCATGTTTCTCAAAAATGCATTTTAAAACATTTTTTCTATTTACTAGAATATGAGTTAAAGTCATTTATACCCTTTTTGACTTTTATAAGTGGTTTATAAAGGAATATTTCGGTCGTTTTCAAAACAAGGTCCTTTTAAACCTTTTCGACACAATTAAGGTAAGAATGTTTTTTTAACTTATACAGCGGGTGCGGCTATTTTCTGCCGTTATAAAATCTTCAAAGCTTCCCTTACAAGCTTATAAGAATATTTTCAAAGAAAATGTTTTATTTTATATGGATCTTAAATTATTTCAAAATAAAAGGAGATATTTCTTTAAAAAGAATTTTGATTTCATCTATGTCAACATCCTTTGATAAATTTTAAGATTATTTGAAGTTGATTTATTATGATACAAAACTTCTATATTGTATTGAAGGTTTTGTGATATGTTTGACTGTGGATGTGCTATTTTTATACCATTCATAGTTTATGGTGAAAGTATTGACATTTAATATGCTAGTTTTAATATGAATGTTTATGTTATGTTTAAACCTTTTCATATGGGAATGCATTGGACTTAATATGTGACGGGTGGAGCCCGCTATAGCTCCTCGATGAATCGGTAGGTCTCATGAGGCAAACTAGTGTCTTGGAACAAGGCCTTGACAAAATCCTATTTGTAGTCTTGGCACAAGGCCTTGGCTATGTGGTTATGATAGTCTGGCATTATGCATTCCAACATTATGAAAGTGGTTATTGATTTTTTCATGTGATTATTCGATTAGTAGAATATCAATGTGAATAAGTAAATGGAATTATTTCATTTTATTTATGCCATACCATGTTGAAAGTTAATATTTAAAAGGCTTTTGTTTTAGTTATACATTGCCTTAAATGTTTATTCTTATTTATGAAAGTTTCCGCTATATTGTTATCCTTACTGGGCATTTGAGCTCACCCCTTTTCTATGTTTTATTTTTCCCAGGATGTGAAGAAGTAAGTTATGAATGACCTGCAGGGATTTTATGAGGGGTTAATAGTGTGGATTGTGGAAACATTATGTTGTTGTAGTAGTTTTTCATTTTATGATGTAATGTAAAACTTATGAATATATCTAGTGTTTCCAAGGCTACTAAACCAATCGGTCTTTCGAGATTTGATCTTTCTTGTGATCATGCCAATGTTATGTAATAATGCACCGACTCTGGGTAACTGGGGTCGGGGCGTTACAAAAAACATCCTTATGAATGAAATATTATCATTTAGGTCAACTTGGATTAGATTAGGACATTTATTATTATTTAATTCAAAGAAGAGTTAAAAGAGTTAAAATCAAAGTTTATTTACTAAAACATTTCTAATACAAGGTTATAAATAACACAAATTCAATTATAAATATTAATTAGAAAGATAAAAATATTTCCTAAATAATGTAATTTTATTTATAATTTTTAGACATTAAATAATTTAATTTATTTATGACACAATGGTGATGTATTAATTACATAATTAATGAAATTTTAAAATAATTGATATTATAAATAACAAAATAAATTTATTTTGAGACTTTTTATGAATTAATCTACTTTTATAGGTTAATATGAAACATTAAAATTTGTTATATGAATTTTTTTCAACGTAATAATGCTATTATGAAATTATCAAAAACAAAATACCCAATAGTGTCAAAATTGACATAAAAGAGTTTTTAAAACAAATATTATATTATTAATTTATATGATATTCCAAAAAATATAAGGTTCGGAAAAGAGACTTATATTGTGATATTTGTATCATTAATGGGCCACTTTGGTGTATCTTGGAAGTTATAGTATGTTTATTTACTATATAATATAAAAATACAAAGAGATATGGTAAGTGTCAATCTAATTAACTACGATTTAAAACTAAAATATAAGGTTAATAAAGTGACCCAATCCTATCCCAACCCTATTGGTGTGTGGTTTTCAACCTATCCCAAATTTACAATTTAAATAATACACTTTGGAGCCATTATAAATTTAATATGTATTTATTATAAAAAATATTTCTAACTTTTCCTAAGGTGCCCCTCCTCCTTATTATAGAAGGACACCACTTCTAACCAGTGCTTATCACCATAAAATCCTTTTGGCTCCACCAAACTCTACCCAAATACCCTCTAAAATATCCTCCCTTAATCCTAAAGGCCTTAATTTAGTTAGAAAGCCAACCTATGGAGCCCTTTTGATCAAATCAAAAGGAAGAACCAGAAGAAGAGGTAATGTTTTCACCACCCACTTTCAAGTTCCTTTCTTCTTCACCTTCATCATTCATTATTATTCCCATTATAAAATAATAACTCCTGTATATTATATATAATATGATATTATTATAAATATGGTACAACGATATTCAGTATTCTGTCCATCCTTTGAATGACATGTCACCATACATGCTTACGTACGACTTACCGTCTCCACATCGTGGTGTAATTGTTACTCAAAACATTATTGTTTGGATGGGTATAATAATGGTGGTTAATTCATGTAAATAATAAATATAACAAGATAATTATTATTTATATATGATATAATTTCCAATTATGTATTATTTTAATATTAACTGAATGATATTTTTGCTCGTGCGTACATGCGGACTACCGTCTCCATGAACATGATGAGATTCATTTCCCATTGTATCCATTCGAGTCTAATTTTAATTTTTTTATTAAAAATAATGTTTAAGGACTTAATACCATTCTGGATATGAATAATATACAACCTATCCATAACAAACACATCTTATGTAACAAAACATATAAAATAATATGAGTAAGATAACACCCGAAACGACACTAATAATAAAACATCATTAACAAAGAATTATTAGAATATCATATATAATATCATAATTATGTATGTGGTTCTTTGGCAATTTAATAATAATTTTTTAACTATTATATAGGATGATAACGTACCATCGACTAAAGAAAAGGACAAGGTAAGGGTTTATTTCATAATTACTTCATTATCTGAGGTTGTTTATACATAATTATCAACTGGGACCTCTTTATCATCCACATCCATGAATCTTAAAAAAGTATTTCAAATCATTGAAAATATGGTTTAAAGTCATTTATACCCATGTTTACTTACTATAAGATGTTTATAAAGGAATCTTTTAGTCGTTTTCAAAAACAAGGTCATTTTTAACATTTTCGACAAAATTAATGTAAAAATGTTTTTTTAACATATATAGCGGGTGCAGTTATTTTCTGCTGTTATAAAATCGTCGAAGATTCCGTTACAAGATTATAAGAATAATTTCAAATTAAATGTTTTATTTTATAATTATGTTACTTTTAAATGATTTCAAAAAAAGAGATATTTCTCTCAAATAGATTTGATTTCATCTCTATCAACATCCTTTGATGGATTTTAAGCTTATTTGATGTTGATTTATTTTGATACAAAACATCCATATTGTATTGATCGTTTTTTGATTTTTTTGACAATGGATGTGTTATTTTAATACAATACATTTTTTATGGAGAAATTATTGACATTTCATATGCTAGTTTTAATACGAATGTTTATGTTATGTTTAAACCTGTTCATATGAAGAATGCATTGGACTTAATATGTGACAGGTGGAGACCACTATAAGTCCTCGATGCATCGGTAGGTCTCATGAGACAAACTAGTTTCTTGGCATAAGGCCTTGACAAAATCCTATTTGTAGTCTTCGAACATGGCCTTGACTATGTGGTTATGATTGTCTGTCATTATGCATTCCATCATTCTGAAAGTGGTTATTGATATTGCATGTGATTATTCGATTAGTAGAATATCTATGTGAATAAGTAAATTTCATTATTATATTTTATTTCTGCCATATTATGAAGAGGTTCAAGTTTAAAAAGGCTTTTGTTTTAGTTATACATTGCCTTAAATTTTTATGCTTATTTATGAAAGTTTCCGCTATATTGTTATCCTTACTGGGCATCTGAGCTCACCCCTTTCTATGTTTTATTTTTCCTAGGATGTGAATAGTATTTTATACATGATCTATGGGGATAGTATGGGGGATATGAGTGTGGACTATGGATTTTATGTTGTTGTAGTTTTCATTTTATGATGTAATGTAAACTTTATTATTGTATCTAGTTATTCTAACACTACTAAACTAATTTGTCTTTTGACACATGATCTTTTGTGATCATACCAATGTTATGTAATAATGCACTGACTCTGGGTAACTGGGGTTAGGGCATTACACTAGGGATCTCACCGATCCCTTTTATTGTTGTAACATTACATGAGAACTGGGTGTGAAAGTTTAAATTATAGTTTGGGTGTTTTCTTGTTTGGTATTTTAAGGTTTTTGAATTTTTTGTGCATATTAGTCACTCTATATTGGATAAATATTTTCAACATAATCAATTTAACATGGAAATCAGAATGGTATCGATGGGGAAACTATTTTCTGGGAGTGGGTTGTTTGCTGGTTATGGTTTTGGGGCATTTTTGTATGTAGAGATATCAAATATAGTGTTTTTGTGCAGGGAGGGTGTCTATATCGGAACTCTTAGGATGGGATGAGTGATTTATTATCTATATGTATAATATTTAGTTATATCATTTCTTATATGAACCCCACAAATGTTGATAACTTCTTGATGAAAACCCCCATTTCCCCAGGGAGTGTTTTTTCCAACATTCTTATGAGTCATTTGTTACCAGCTCCACTATTCTCACTCTCCCAGGTATCCAAAGATTATTGGGGAAACATGTGATGGCCTAAGGTTTAGTATTTCATTAGACTCTTTGGGCTGGGTGTGTTTTGTACGTTGTCCTAGGCGTGTGCGTGAATGTTGTTTCCCAAGAGTCTTTAGGATGAGCCTAAGGTGTTTTCTAGTTTTGCAATGGATATTGTGGCTCAGGTATTTGCGGGTGTGGTTTGGTGTGTTTGTGGACCATGTGAATGAGGGCGGGATGGATGATGGTGGCCCAAAAGGTTATTTTTGGGCGGTAGTGGGACTGTAGTGGAACATGTGGGAGATGTCTGATGCGTAGGATGTCCTAAATGACCAAAAGGAAAACGGTGCGCAGTACTCAAATATCGAAGTTCTATTACAATTACTCTACCTGACATGAGTTATTTGGGTAGAGATATTTGGTGTGGCTGGTTGGATAGGTTCCCTGATAGGCATTTTGGTTACCTCTACTTTCTCATAGGTCATTAGAGTGCCTCCTCACTTGTGAATGATAACATTTGGTTTTCCTTTCTGATTATACCTTTATACTCACCCTACATATATAAAATTGCATTCTGATTTCTAGGAGGACCTTGAGGACTACACAAGACCTACGAGTTTTGTCATCGAGAGTTGTTTTTGTTTCATTTACCTTCCTTTGGTACTTTCCTTTGGATATTTTTGTACGTTTTATTACATTTTTTTGACATTCTTGTTGGAAGGGATTTTGGTTCATTACTTTTACTTTCAATTTTTTGAGTTCATTAGGACAGACCATCTTATCTACCGACCTAGTTCTACAAAAGAGTAATTCCTTTCATTTCATTTGAGATTAAACACTATTGGTGCTTGTTTCCACTCTGGGGCCTATTGAACGTGGGACTCATGGGGTCATTATCTCTCCGTCAATTGGAGAAAGAATGTTACGGCGGTATGTTGTCCCTTTTCTAATCATGTTGAAGGTGGGTCATGATAAAAGTTGTCTAATTTTTAGTGTTTTTAGTAGCAGTTTAATTTTTTTAATATTGAAACTATTTATTTGTAATTTATAGTAACTATGACTTCTACCTATTTAAAAATATAAAATAATGGTTTAATCATGTTTATAAATAATAAAAATGAAAATATTTAATTTTATATTCTCAAAGATCCTTGAATATATTTAACATTTTTCCATGAAAATTCCTTGGTTTAAATCATATACTCCTTTATATGTGATTTTCATTAATGGAAGTAATTTATAATAGATATTATTTGTTTTATGATGTCACGACCCCCTCCCACCAAAGATGCCCCTCTTGAGCAGGCAATGTTGAAAGGGAGATAATGACCCCTGATTCCCGCCTCTAGTAGGCCCCGTGGTGGTGACTCGAACCAAGGGTATGAGTTTTTCACAAATATGGGAGGCATTACCCTCTTTATTTGTTTAAGATCGGGAAATAGGATGAGTCAATCACCAAAAGAAAAAAAAAGAAAAGACAAGTAAATAAACCCAAACCAATCCCACAGTCATGTTTAAACAGTTCTGAAACAATGTACAACTACAAGAAAGCTCAAAAGCACAAAACCAAAAGAAACAACAGTACAGAAAACTGCAACAACTCCAACTGTCCCGACTTGTAGGGTCCCACATGGCCCTGGTAGTCCTCTTGGAATCTTGTAAGTAAATGTAGGGTGAGCATAAAAGTATACTCAGTAGGGAAACCTTAAGCTCTTGTGCACATGTGGGGAGACAACCTAATGCCCCGTGAGAAAACAGAAGGAACCAAAACCTATCAAGGATATCTGTCCCCACAACCTGAGCTTCCATGCTCACCAAAACACACAAAAAAAGGTAGTAGTATATAAGAACAAAATTATTGGGTACCCCTCACCATTTCACACTAGTTAGCTGCTCTTCCTAATGGTGAATGTCCTCACACTACAACACTCTTCCTACCTGTACACACCTGGGCCTCACAACCACATATCCCGCCCGCACACACCGGGGCCTCACAACCACATATCCCTCACGTACACACCTTGGCCTCACAACCACATATCCGTCCTGCACACACCTAGGCCTCACAACCACATATACCACCCACACACACATGGGCCTCATCCCGAAGATTCTTAGGAAAAAGTAATCCTTCCTGAAGAGACATGGGTTGATACCACCCCAATCAAAACCTACCTGGAGAGACTTAGGTGTAAGTTATCCTAAAGCCATCCCAGTATATTGGAGAAGGAGCAAGAAGGAGCTAGTAACTAAGGAAAAAACACCCTCACCCGTGAAATGGGAGTGTTCATCACTATGTTCTCAACATGTGTGGGCTACGACAAAACAAAAAGACACATATATATATATGTATACCAAACACACAGCCCAACCTATGGCTTCTAAACAGAGAAACTGAGCACGTGCCTCGGCACTGCTATGTCGAAGCATGCATACAACAAATAACCCAAACCCCATTTAGGTTTTCATGTTTCTGTAGAATTATTTTATTAGTTCCTTATCTACTGGGAAATTATCCAAAACCAACCATATCAATCGTTCGTAAAACATGTCCATGCCATCGACAAATCAAGCTACGAAAACACAAGCAACACAGACAAGTCCCTTCTTTTTAACCATTTAACCCCCTTGATTATTATTACTGTTACATTACCATGCCCCACTATTCTTTAATTCTACCACTTTCATTTATTATTCACAACCCATTGTTCGTTCACATTCATACCCATTCCTACAGCCCCTCTGCCAACTACCATAACCACAAACACACCAAAACACTTACATCATCATCCCTTGATTTATTGTATCCCCGCTAATCACCCAATCCACAGCAACCCACAAATCACCTCCCTTCACATAAACACCCCCTAATCCGCACCCACATGTTTATTATTTCAATTTTTTTCAACCAGGTTGATCACACATGTGTTCCAGTTATTCTTTTAATCAGACAACTTTACGTGATTAACCAATTCCCACATTCCATAATGTTTATATCCATAACGGTCTATAAAGATAGGGAATCACTTAATTGTGCAAGAAAAGACCCCCAAATACCATGATTTTCAGTAGACATAAGCCTATTCAATTCACAACATAATATCACAGGATATGAGTAATGTAACTACATTAAAAAACTCACCATACTCGTTATATAATCTATTTATTATCTTTATTAAACTGGTTCAACTGTGTTATACAAATCAAGAGTAAACCCACCTCACATGATGCAATATTTGAGAGATGAAGGTAAATCCTTACCTCAATATGTTTTTTATCACAATGCTCCCCCAGATCAACTTTAGAAGATGTCCATCGGCATACGTCTCTTCTATAAAATCCCAAAAAAAACTCCTTGGGTGGAATATGGGAAGGTAAGGATGAAGGGAAGACAACATATCCAAGCTCAGAAGTTCCTCTTCGTTGTTACGATCTCGTGGACGCTGATGGATCGTAAATCGGAGCTTGGACGAAGATGTTATAGAAGAAATGAGCCTTGGAGTCTCTTGGGAGAGCTTTGCTGGAATGGATGGGGAGGAGAGGAGTGATTTGAAAAGGATGAGAGGCCCCCTCCTTTTATAGTCGATAAAAAAAAGTACACGGAATGTACTTACTAGTACATGGAGTGTACTCAACCATTTCACACGGTCACCACACGACTTCCAACACGGCCTTCAACATGGAACACGGTCGTTGACCAGTCAACACACAGTTTGAGGGTAACACATACACGGGGAGGGACTACATGACATATAGTATGGGATAAATGGTGTGTACTCATTTATTTCACACGTAAAAGACACTGATTCAACACGAGGTGTTCCCAGTGAGGTGGTACATGGCGTGTATTCACAATACAGGGCGTGTAGTTACAAAATTCAGAAAAGTGTGGGGAAAACCCATTTTACCCTCTAGAACACTTCATGACATTATTTTTGACAAAGGAATGGGATAGAGAGGTCCAGGACATTACATCAGATACCTATTAAAACATTATCATCCCTGAGTATTCAAAATACAACCTAGAGGAACCCAACAAGATACCTCATAGGGCTCTCGTTATAACAGGAAGTCATCCAACAACCCTAATCATAATTGTTATGAATTCATTCTCCTATGTCAAGATATTATCTACTTTAGGCAGCACTGACTCACCTGCACTGGTTTAATTGCATCCTCATCAATGTGTCTCGATTGAGATTGGGTCTTCCCTCTTCCATACATTATGATTTTTTTCAACTTGCACTACCCCCATTGACGTACGACCAACACACTGCCTGAACATGTGGTTTGGGGAAATTACTTCTCCTATGTCGAGATATTATCTACTTTAGGCGACTCTGACTCACCTAGATGGGTTTAATCACATCCTCATTAATGCGTCTCAATTAAGAATTAGGTTCTTCTATTTCCACACACATACATACATGCTAGACACATCCAGAGAAAAAGGAAACAAAAAGTCTCACAACCGACAAGACAAGCATTACATATATCAAAGGTACATAGTATATCATCAAACAAAGCTCAGAAGAACAAAGAAAAACAGAAGTCAAATCAAATCTGGGTAGTGAGCGTGTATCTGATCCTCCTGCTCCCATGTTCTCTCCTCAAGGCCACCATACCTCCACAACACACGAACCAAGGTGATGGTTCATCCACAGAGCAACTTCTCTTTACGATCCTTGATTCTGAATGGTCATTCCTTGAAGGTCTCGTCATCTCCCAAATCTAACTATCCCCTATCGATAACGTGAGAGTCATCATGTAAGTACCGATGAAGCAAGGATATGTGCAAGTCGTCTTGAACCTTCTCCAACTAAGGTGGCAGGGCTAGCTGATATGCCACCTCACCAACTCACCTCAGCACCTCGAAAGGTCCAATGAACCTAGGGGAGAGCTTACTCCCTTTCCCAAAACTCTGCTACCCCCGTCAAGGGGAAACCATCAAGAACACATGAAATCCCACCTCGAACTCCAAGTTCCTCCTCTGATGATCAGCATAAGACTTCGGTCTATCCTGAGCCACTTTGATCCTCTCACGCACAAGCTTGACTTTCTCTGTGGTGCTCTGTACTACCTCTAGCCCAAGAGCACATATCTCACCAACCTCTACCAAGAAAATTGGTGAACGACATGGTCTTCCATAAAATGCCTCAAACGGTGCCATGCCAATAGTAGAGTGGAAGCTGTTGTTGTAGGAAAACTCTACTAAAGGCAAGTGTGATACCCATGACCCTCTGAAATCCAAAACGCATGCTCGTAGCATGTCCTCCAACATCTGGATAGTCCACACTATCTGCCCAACAATCTGGGGGTGGAAAGAAATGCTAAGGTGTATCTAGGTGCCAAAAGCATGTTGTAACCCTCTTCAGACTCGTGAGGTAAACCAAGTATCCTAATCTGAGAGGATAGTCTTCAGAACTCCATGAAACCACACCACCTCATCTACATACCTCTGTGCTAAGGTACTCACCGGGCCTAACTCCTTAATTCATAAGAAGTAAGATGATTTCATCAGTCAATCCACCACTACCCAGATAGCATCATAACCACCCTGAGCTCTAGGTAGTCCTATGATGAATTCCATTGATATGTCATCCCATTTCCACTTTGGGACATCTAAAGGATGAAACAAACCACTAGGAACACGGTGTTCAACCTTCACATGCTGACACACTAGGCACTTATCCACAAACTCCACCACTACCCGTTTCACCCCCGGCCACCAAAACTCTTCCCTCAGGCCTCTTTATATTTTTGAAACCCCTAGATCTACTACCAAGGCTGAGCTATGGAAGTCATGGAGAACTCCCTCTCTTATCGCTTCTAAAACAAACATCCTTCCATGAAAAAGCATCTGATGTTGGCTGTCCTCTGACCATCCTTCTGGACCGTTTCCCTAATCAATATGATCTCGCATTACTTTTTTCTCGAAGTCTCCCCACTGAGACTCTTCCACCTCCTGTATCATGGAGGACTGCACCGTCATCAGAAACAAACATCCTCTAACACCCTCTACCCTTGCATCCAAGTGCAAGGCAGCTAACTATCCCATCGCTCTCCAAGCATTAGCGGATTCCCAAACCACTTCCTTATTCCACTTCATGCTCAGGGCCTCAGCCACAACGTTACCCTTACCTTCAGTGTAAGAGATATCTAATTCATAGTCATGTAGAAACTCGACCCATCTCTGCTGTTGTTAGTTCAGGTCACGCAGGGAGAAGACATAACATAAGCTCTTGTGATCTGAGAAGACCACAAAGCGCTCCCCAAAGAGGTAATGTCACCACAATTTTAGTGTGAACACTACTGCTGCAAGCTCTAGGTCATGGGTGGCATAGTTACACTTGTGAGAGTGCAACTGGCTAGACCCATAAAAGATCACACCCTGCTTCTGCATCAGTACGCACCCCAAACCGAGGCCAGAAGCATCAAAAAACACCTTGAACAACAACTCTTCCTCTGAAACCTGAGTATTGGAGCACGGGCCAACTTCTCCTTCATCTAGTTGAAATATTTTTGGCATTTCTCGCTCCATAGGAAGACATGGTTCTTCCTAGTCAAAGCTGTCAATGGATCTGTAACTCGAGAGAAGTCTCAAACGAACCTCTGATAATAACCTGCCTTCCCCAGGAAACTACGAACTTCTACCACGCTCTTGGGTGTCGCCCATGAAACAATTGCCTCCACCTTCGACGGGTCCACTTACACTCTATGTTGAGACACTATGTGCCCATGGAATTGTATTTCTTATGTCAAGAACATACACTTAGACAATTTTCCATAAAGCTTGTGGTGTCGAAGGACTTCCAAGATAGCCCTGAGATTCTCAACAAGCTCCTCCTCTAATCTTGAGTATATCAGGATGTCATAAATAAACACAATGATGAATCGGTCGAGAAACTCATGGAAGAAAAGGTTCATAATTCCCATGAACATAGCTGGTGCATTTGTAACAATGAACGGCATCACTACAAACTCGAAGTGCCCATACCTGCACCTGAAATCCATCTTCAAGATGTCACTGTCCTTTACCCTCATATGATGATATCTATATCATAGAACAATCATAGAAAACCAACATGCTCCCCTCAGCTGGTCGATGAGATCATCTATCCTTGGAAGGGGGTAACGATTCTTGATTGTTACCTGATTCAACCTTCAGTAGTGTATGCATAACATGAGACTACCATCTTCCTTCTTCATGAAACAAACGGGAGCACCGCATGGAGACACGCTAGGTCGAAAAAAACTCATCTCCATCAGATCGTCAATCTGAATCTGCAACTCCTGCAACTCCAAAGGTTCCATCTGATAAGGGGCCATCAAAATTGGACAGGCTCCAGGTTGTAAGTCTAACTCGAACTCAACATCACGTTTGGGGGGGGGGGGGGTAGAGACCAAACCTCCTCGGAAAAAAATCGAGGAACTTCCCAAAAACCTATGGGACATCTATCATCTCTGTATCAGTGGAAACCACTGATAACCAGCCTAACAAGGAAAAGAGAGGCTTCACATGCCGGCTTCCCACCTGATATCTCATCTTGCCAGCAAAAGATACAAGCTGCCCATCCATGATGGAGAACACGACCCTTCTTCATAAGAAGTCGATAAAGGAAATAATTGAAAACAACCAGTCGATGCCTAGGATTATATCATATGGCTACATCTATAGCAAAAGAAGGTCCCCACTGGATGGTTGCAGTCCCAACATCAGCCCACATCCTCGGAAAACTCAAGATATGCTGGTCTGGCTTCCAACTGGTGTACTCAGCACCAGAGGTATGGAAATTCTCTCTACAAATAGACCCAAATAATTGGCTAGATCAGGTGAAACAAAGGATTGTGAAGCTCTTGAATCGAACAAAGCATAAACGAGAGTTCTGAACAAACAAATTGTACCTCACACAACCTCTGGTCCTACCGGAGCTGCCAACTCTGCTGCGTGCAACTGTCTGCATCCCACTCCTCTGTCTTTCTGTTGATGTCTAGGTGCCATAGTTGTTTAGAAAATAAGGAATCCCTAAGCCCATGTAGTAATGAAATTTGTCAAGGTTTTATTTTATCATTTTTATTTCAATTTCTTACCAAGAACACCCAAATCAAGTAAAGCACATTCTTGATGATGCATGTACATTCCCTAGGGTCTCTACCCTATAATTAATATAGTCTCAATTGGTCATTTGGTAGTCTCAGAGTCCTTGCATCAGATCATGGGGGGCCCTAAAATCCTGTGTCCTAGCTGGTGTTCCCTAACCTATGTCAAGCATGATGATCTGCCAACACTTTTTCCCTACCATCCCATGCAATCCTCACTGTGCCTATCTCCAGAATCCATCCTATCTCTCAACCATCACCTTTGATACCATTCTATCATGACCCCCTCCCACCAAAGATGCCCCTCTTGAGCTGGAAATGGTGAAAGGGAGATAATGACCCCCTAGTCCCACCTCCAGTAGGCCCCGGGGTGGCGACTACCACCAAGGGTATGAGTTTTTCACAAATATGGGAGGAATTACCCTTTTTAATTATTTAAGATCGGGAAATAGGATGATTCAAACACCAAAATAAAAAAATGAAAAGACACGTAAATAAACCCAAACCAATCCCACATGCATGTTTAAATAGTTATGAAACAAGGTACAATTACAGGAAAGCCCAAAAGTACAACACCAAAAGAAACAAGAGTACAAAAAACTGTAACAACTCCCACAGTCCCGAATAGTAGGGTCCCACATAGCCCTGGTAGTCCTCCTGGAAACCTAAAAGTAAACATATGGTGAGCATATAAGTATACTCAGTAGGGAAACCTAAAGCTCTCATGCACAGGTGGGGAGACATCCTAATGCCCTGTGAGAAAACAGAAGGAACCAAAACCTATCAAGGAATTCAATCCACCCATCCTCACCAGCCACGCTCACCAAAACACAAAACAACAGGTAGTAGTATATAATAACAACAGTATTGGGTAGCCTGCACCATTTCCAACTAGTTAGTTGGTCTTCCTAACGGTGAACATCCTGACGTTACCACACTCTTCCCACCCGTACACACCTGGGCCTCACAACCACATATCCCACCCACACACAACTAGGCATCACAAACACATATCCCACCCGCACACACCTAGGCCTCACAACCACATATCCCACCCGCACACACCTGGGCCTCATAACCACATATCCCGCCCGCACACACCTGGGCCTTATCCCGAAGATTCAGGGAAAAAAGTAAACCTTCCCAAAGAGTCATGGGCTGATACCACCCCAATAGAAACGTACCTGAAGAGACTTTGGTGTAAGGTTACCTCAAGACATCACAGCCTATGGAAGAAGGAGCATGATGGAGATAGTAACTAAGGGAATAACACCATATCCTAGGAAATGGGAGTGTTCGGCACTAACAGCGGTGGGGTGTGACAAAAAACAAAGATACAGATATATATATATATGTATTCCAAACACACAGCCAATAATATGGCATCTAAATAGAGAAACTGAGCACATTACTCATAATTTCTTTGTCGAAGCATGCATACAACAAACAAACCAAACCCCATTTAGGTTTTCATGTTTCTGCAGAATTAGTTTATTAGTTCCTTAACTAATGGGTAATTATCCAAAACCAACCATATCAATCATTTGTAAAACATATCCCTACCATCCACAAATCATGTTAGGAAAACACAAGCTACACAAACAAGTCCCTTCTTATTAACCAACCAACCCCCTTGATAATTATTCCTGTTCCATTACCATGCCCCACCATTCTTTAATTCTTAAACTTTTATTTATTATTCACAACCCATAGTTCATTGACATTCAAACCCAACCCGGCAGCCCCACAACCAACCACCATAACCCCAAACACACTGAAACTCGTACATCATCATCCCTTGATGGCCGCTGACGGATTGTAAATTGGAGCTCGGATGAAGAAGTTATGGAAGAAAAGAGCCTTGGAGTCTCCTGGGAGAGCCCTGCTCGAAGAAATTGGGTGAATATGAGTGATTTGAAAAGGATGAGAGGCCCCCTCCTTTTATAGGTGAGAAAAACAAAAGTACACGGCATGTAATTTATAGTAAATGGCGTGTACTCGACCATTTCACACGGTCAAAACACGACTTCCAACACGGCCTTCAATGTGGAACGCGGCCATTGATTAGTCAACACATGGTTTGAGGGTAACGCATATGCGGGGACGGACTACACGACATGTAGTATGGGCTATAAGGCATGTACACATTTATTTCAAGCTATAAGGACACTGCTTCAACATGGGGTATACCCGGCGAGGTGGTACATAGTATGTATTCACACTACACAGCGTGTAGTTACAAGATTCTGAGAAGTGTGGGAAAAGTCCATTTTACCCACCAGAACACTTCATGGCCTTCATTTTGACAATGGAATGGGCCGGAGAGGTCCAGGAAATTACATATGATAATTTAAATTATTCAAAAAGTTCATAAATAATTGGTTTATTTCTGAGGCTATCAATTAATTTGAATGTTTTAAAATTCAATATTTAAAACCACTTTATAAATATCTAACATAGTTGAATTATTTAAAAAATGGAACATTAGTTTTTCAATTATAAATTTTTAATAATAAAAATTACATTTTTGTCCTTATATTGAACTATTACCTCTGTATATCTCAATTAATATCTAAATATAAAATTTTAAACTCTTATACATTCATGATATATAATTCTAGACAGTATGGTTTAACAAAACATATATTGAGAAAATTGTTCTACAAAATTTGTTATCATATGCATGTAAGAGTATTTTTTCCTTATTCCATCCATACATATAAATTTGAGTTCTAAGAAAAAAATTTCTATCCCTTCCTCCCACTCCTTATGTAATGATTTTTTATATTGGAGATTCTTTCCTTCGTTCTTCTAACATTGATTGGATCACCCTTTCTAATTAACATAGATTGCAACATCCCAAAAGATGTTTCTCTCTTCCACATATTCTCTATATTATAATCACTACTAATTATAATAATTTAAGCCTCCAACATCACAAATTAACTCATTTTATGTTTTATATGGTTATGCTCTATGGAATTTTACATTTTATTTTATAAAGTTCTACATATATATTTTCATTATGCATAAAATCCACAATATATAAAATTTTGTTATTTATTTAATTTTTTATATGTATTACATTCTTTTATACATATTTTTTACAATATTATAATTATATCATATTTTAAATTATTCTTAAAATAATAAACCTAAAATAAATTATAATTCATTATATTTAACCAAATATATAAATAAATTTCCAGAAAAAATTTCGGTTTTACATACATTGTTGTTTTTATAGTATAATACATTAAACTATATGATAGTTTCTATGTTTAATTTAGTCATTATATTTTAATAGGAATAGTAATGTACTCTCACATATCCCCATTGGATTGGTTCTTCCTCAATTTAGTTCTTCCATCAACTTCAAAACTATAATTCAATTTATTCTCTCTATTGTCTTATTTAAATTCCCGATTATATTCACCTCGACTTTAATTGATTCCATTATACATTTTGGATACCCTATGAGTGCAATAAATTTTTTAGTTTTAATTATACTTAATTATCCCTACCCCAAATCTCTAAATTTCATTCTAAGTTTTTACATTTTTAAATAACTTCCTTGCATTGACCTCATTCAGTTTTCCTCAATGAAAAAATACTAGTAGTGATAACATCTTTTCTTTTGAACACTAGAGAAAAAATAGAATTACTAGCCCCCTAAAATTTTTATCTTATTATATATTTCACCTATTCTATTTCATAAATTAATTGGAATTAATTTTTTTATGTTCATATAAAATTTTATTACTGGCATCTATATCATTATATTTATTATATATTTGTTTTTCCATAATTTTTTCAGTATTTTTGATTTATTGAAATTTATACCAAATGATGTTTTTCATTTAAACTCTAACTGATACAATCATTTAATTTTTCAATTACCTTTCATGTTTTTAAATTTCAGAAAACATTTAAACTATGATTTTATGTCACTTAAAATTTTCACCTTCTTTCTTATTGAATCCTCTATATTATAGGGAAGAATTAGTTTGAAAATTTTCTAGCATCATCTCAATATATATTTTTAATACTAGTTTCATGACATTTTTAAAATCATTATTTTAAAAGAAATGTTCATCGAATTCTTTTTATTAAACTCTTACCTATATTTTTGATGAATTTTCACAATCTAACTACTGTGTTCATTTTATTTACACTATTATATATTAGATATTAAATCACATGTTAATTTTACCAATACATATAATATTTATTTTCAAATTTTATATATTTTAAATATGTAATGTTATTATTAATATTTTTCATTTAAATGATCCTATAAAAAATAATTACCATTAAAAATAACATTAATGTAAATATTTGGTCAATGTTTATGGGTGAGAAGTAGGAAATAAGTGGAAACTTATTTATGGTTCATTTTTTTATTAAAAGTCTCATAATGATTCATCATACAAACGTTTTTGTTATTTTAATGCTTATTTTTAATTTAATATGTTTTATTCTTCTCTTATTAAAAAATCATATTATATTTATTATTATAAATATTCTATGAATGGTGTTTGATATTATAAAAAAAAATATTCCAGAACCTGTAGGAGAAAGATGTTAAATATTCATGAGTCTTCCATAGGTTCTTTCTGAAGGAATAAGGAAACATATTTTTTTAAATGACATATATCTTTTAACAATGTATTTACTATTACATTTGTCTTCCCCTTATTGTTAAAAACATTTTTATTTGGGTTCTTTAGTTATTGTTGTTATATTATTTTAATACACATTCATTTCAAATTGTTGTTTTCTAAAAATATCTAATAAAACAAGAGTATTACATGGATAAATTGATGCTGGAGTTAGGAAAATGTTTTTCATTTGGGGGGAGTCAAATATTTTCCGTTAAGGGTATATTTTCACCGAATAATTTTCAATCTAATTTATTCCAATATTTCAGATGGTACTTTACTGTATTATTCTATTATATTTTGGATAGATTTATAGAATTTTTATTTTGTAGTTGGTTTCTTAAAATTATTATTAGATTATTGTATTTTCCTTTAGTAATTTTTTATATAACAAAATAGGTAATTGGGATATATTTATATATTTGCAATATAATTTAAGATTCGATTCAAATATCCAACTTATGATATATTATCAATTTAAGAAAACAATAGTTGTTCATTATTCAAAAATGTACTATGTGGTTTTTTCCCATTTAGAGACATATGGAATTTAACATATGTGTAAATTATTTAATGTAGGTTTTTTAACCATTTTCCTTAGACTATTTAAATAATATTCATTTATTCTTATTTGTCACTTTTCATGTGGCACTCAATAACCAGTTCACTATTCAATAAAATACAGTAATTTAATAATTTTTATTTTTTTAACATAAATATTTTAAATATTTGTAATACATACTTGTATGATGAATAATTCAAATTGTCAGTACATTATTATTTATATTTAGTATACTAATATTTTCCCAAGTAGATTATTTTTTTGCTATAGATTAATGAATAAAATTCCCTCAATGTATAATAATGATTATTTAATTGGATTCTCACCATTTATGACTTAATGAAATTACAAGAAAATTGTATTATTATTTCAAACTGAAAAATGATGATTAAAAAATGTTATAAATATTATGATTCTTAATTTATTTTTACACTTTATTTTTTAAATTATACATCCATGATCGATTGAAAAATATACTTATTTCATTATTAAATTTACAATTATAAATTTTACTTATTATGTCCGTTAAAATCTTATATACTATTATATATTTACTTATGATTAACATTTTTGATTGTACATCCATCCAAATATCATATGAAAGAAATAGAAAAATACTTTTCTTTATAATCCTTTTCCTCTCCAAAAAACATCCCAATTCCTAAACAATTTTATTCCACATTTTTTTCACCTGAATTTACATACAAACTCAATCCTCTTATACAACTCTTTCACTTGATTATGTACCTATTCCATTGAATTTCATATGATTATTTTCCCTCCATTATAGTATTTTGTTGAATATTCATATTTATCAAAATCAATAACAATAATTATTCAATATCCTCACCTCATTTCATTGCCTCTATGATTTTTATGTTATTAACCATTATCAATCACCATAAATTGACTCTTATGGTATAAATACATATCCCCCAATGTCAGACCTCATTGTTGACAAATAAATCTTTTCACCACTTTCCACAAGTTCAGTATCCATCCATATCTTCTCTATCACATTTTTTCTCTAGTTTTATGTAGGTGATATTTACAACAATCGATGCTTACAACATAATTTTATTCAAATCTATATCCACCCTCACACCTTAATCTCTAAATCCAAATAATAAATTTATTCAATTTTTAATCTCTTTACACAACTCGCCTATTTTATTTGGCCATTATTTATTTTAATCATATTAATTTTGGTCTAATTACGTCCCAAACTATTTGATCATCATGATTTTGAATCTATTGCAAATGTTACATACATATAATCTATGTTATTATCTCTTAATATAAACATCTATATTCAATTTTATTTTGTTCTGTTATTTATTTGGATAAATTATTTACTATGTTGATTTTAAAATGATAATGTTTGAATATTTACTATAAAGTAATAATTATTCTATTAGGAGTCCATATTACTAATATTTCAGAGTGATTTTTTCCCACTGTATATTATGATTCATCACTAATAACCCAAATTCTGATTATTTTATATTATTATTATAATGATTCTTATAATATTATTTCATTCTTAATAATAAAATTTTTTAATTTGAAAATAATTCTGACATTAAATTCAACCACATAATTAAATAAATTAACATTTTCAAATTATTTTTTTATAAATTATTTAATTACAATAAATTCTTACATAAAAAAGATATTATTCTAATACCCATTATTTTCTAATTTCAAATATGAAGCACGTTCCTACCAATAAATAAATCTCCTTGGTAAAAAATATTAAAAATAAGATATTACAATAAAAAAATTACAAAAAATCTACAACATTTCATTTTATTGATTAATATTAAATTAGTTTAGTTTTTTTAATAATATATTGAAATTTATTTTATTTTTGACCCATAATATTGGTTTAACTATTACCCCTACTAATTTACATTCATTTTATAAAAAATCAAGCACTTTTGATATGATGTGAATTACATATTCTAACAAGAAAAAAGATATGTCATATAACATTATATTATCTAAGTCATAATAATTTTTTTATAATTATTTCAATAAATGGTCTTATAAATTAGAATGCGTAAATTATTTATTATTTTTACTATCTATTCCCATTTTAGGTGGTGTTTTTTTCATATTTTTAATGTGGAATATTTTCAATTGGTCTACCTAAAATATTGTTCAACTAATCTGAAGTATGTTAAAATAATATCCCCCATGTGAGGAATAAAATATCACTCTTCTATATAATATAGGTTGAATTATTTCTATAATATATTCATATTTTTTATAATTTTGGTTCTACTGATTCAAATTATTTTAAAAATAATAATGTTTGTTCAATATCCTATATCCTTTACATCTAATGCTTCAAATAATGATTTGGAAATCTGAAATAAACTAACATTTTCACATAATTTTAGTTTTCTTGATATATATAATTTATACAAAAATAAAATATATTAATTATATAAATTTTAAAATTATTTTTTTGGAACTAATTTTTCAAAAATTTCATGAAAATTAAATTTTGTTAACAGAAGAGATATATTTCTGGTCCTCGTATTTCTTTTTTTCATTGAGGTTGGTTAATTTTATGAAATTATTATTATTTTTAAATGTTTAATAATTTTATACAAATATTATTCTAAATAATCTAGTATTATAGATTAACAATGTATAATTCCTTTATTAGATATGCAATTATAAAAATGATATTGATTACTGTGTTCAATTTTATCATTTGAGGAAACAAATTTAAACGGGTATGTCATATAAAAGGTTAAAATACACAAATCAATAGAATTTTAATGTATTTTCTATTTATATTTCTCAATATGTTTAAGATATTTTTTATTAATAAATAATGTGTTTTAATAAATGATTACAACATAAGATTTTATTATGATTTCTGATTATTTTAATATTATATACAATCTAGTATTCATAAATTGTTTTTATAATGTATTATTACAATAAATTTAATTACAAAACTATCAGGTCATACCCATCTGGTTGAATTCCATTCCATAATAACCCCAATTTCACCTCTAAGAGACCATGGGATGGTGACTATCCTTGTGAAAACATAACTATAATGGGTGGCCATTGCATAATGTACCTATACAATTATAGCTGACCATCCACATAAAGTAGAGTAATGGAAATAAATTAAAGACTATAAAATTTACAAATCGCACATGTAAGTAATAAAACTCTACATAATTCATTAAAGTAAAATATAATTCAACCAATGTGTAATTGGGTAAACTACATGCTCATCCAGAAAGGAATATCCTACCTAAAAACAACTAGTGATAATGCTATTTTAGAGACATCATCCCTTGATCACATAGATCAACTACATTATGCATTCAATGTGGCTATGTATCATTATAATCCAAGATAATCACCTCCAATCTATCCATAATCTGTATCATACACGACTTTTGGGAGAAAATCCCATTAATGGGTCAATATATTCATACCAACATGGATGACCATAAAATTGAATGAGTTTGATAAAGTTGTAGTACAACAATCAAATTAACCCAATGTAATAAGAAAACTAAATCCAATTGATACATATACATATTCTCTTATAAATACAATATGATAGAGAAAAGGTTTTTTCCATCCCACAATGCAACCAATGGTGAAGAGTAAGTATATAGTTCCAAATTTTTATAACTGATCTCCAATATAAAACATAGCCTCCGTATAATTACAATGGAGGGGACCGTTCCTCACTATTGTGCTCCAAATCAAAGGGAGACCCAACTCCCATAGAGGAACTGAACAACATATGAGCTCAATCATATGGTAGTATTGCTTCGTAGATAGAGGGAATGCACTCATGTAGGGGGTACCATCTCTATCTATAAAATGAATACATGGAACCTACACCCCTGTGGAATAGGGGAGTAATGATCCCATCAAATTTGTTTGATCATTCCTTATCACTAATATCATAATGAATATCTTGAATAATAGTTGTGATTATAAAATTATTCATCATATCTCAAAACCCACCATAATGTCTACCATCGCATTTTACATGAAAAGATAATCAAACATGGATTCTCAAGGGATTAAATATTAGTCCGAACAAAGGATATTTAAAATTTGGATGTTTTATATAGTGGAACATGATGTGTGTGGGGACCACACATTGTATGTTCAATAATTTCTCCTAGGACATGTTCTCATATAGAAATATATCAATTGATATGTATCTGTATAAAATGTTTAGGGGGACCAAATGAATTTTCCCATCTTTCATGGCATTCCCATGTACTTTGGGTTGTGCCCATTATTTTTTAAAATATACCTAGTTATTCTAGCATAGTATCCAATGTACTTTTACTCCTAGAGTACATAGTGTGTCCTCCCACATAGGTTCTAAAATATTTGTAGCTGCTATATGGATAAGATATCGGAGGAGGGTCACATGTAATGTGGGCCTAGAGTCACATGTTGTGTGATCCTTATCTTCCCTGAAACCCTAATAGCCAATGTGGGATAGGGATACACATTTTTTGTTATCAGAATACACTCCATGTAGTCAAGTTTTCACAACAAAATAATTTTATTACACAAGGTTTATAGATTCAAAACCATCACCATGAATCTATTTATTTGAACGCCCAAAAATAGGGGGGTTAGAACCTATAATGGTTTTCCATCATCCAGTCACAGAAAAACTGATTCAGATCACATGATGTGTTCCTTCATGCATGCCATGTGCAATTCATTTCCCATTATTTTACCAAATTGAAAATATACTGAAACTATAACCTTTTTTTGAACTAGTCTTTATCCATCCATTAATAAACATACCCATCATCATTCTCACAACCTCCACAAATACATGGGTTTGATCATGCTCAATCTAACTCTAAAAATGTCAAAATTTTACCCAATAAGAAAATGGAAAATGTGAGCAATAACTATGGAAATAATAATAGTAAATGGTGACTAACGTCACTGACCAAGAATTCATGTCCTACAATTTAAAATAGAGGGAAACCATGGTGATATTGTGGAATAAAAATAATAACATGAATAAATATTAATTCATCAATGGGATCATTCAAGGGGTAGGAAAATAAAAATCAAAGGATGATAAATATATTTCAATTCACAATATTTAAATTAAATTTGGAAACCAAAATTGGATAGCCCTTACTCAATAATTGATAAATAATTAGTGAAGATCATATTTTTTGGTGATTGAGAAGTCCCATTGCATTTTATCCCTCCCGATCCCACTCTATATGATTTATCATTTTCATACAATTCTGATTTACCAATGATGAATACCTAGAACCACCTCTAAATACTACCAAGGTTATATTAGTAACTCTCGTAAATTTCTATAACATAAATTTTATATAATTAATTATGTTATGGGGTTAATTTAAATTAATTAATTAATTAACTCACTTAACATAACTACCAATGGTTTCTATATCTAAACGTCTAGAGATAACCAACTTTAGGTTCCACATTAGTTAAACCCTAGGTTTTTTACTCAACCGTGTCCTTTGATTAGAGATCAATGGATTTCTTTGATTTTTTTCTTTTTTTGGAAAAATACTCACACATGACCCTGATATATTTAATATTTTTATAATATACATTTCAATTTGAACTAGCCTCAGAATCTCATGTCATCTTAGTTTATAACTCCATAAATATTCCTAAATAAAATTATATTTCATAACATGAAAATCAAGTGTCACTAAATTATTCCCCACTTCATGGATTTCTATCCAATTAAAGAATAAGATAAAAAAAGGTTGGGATTATAGTCCCATATATGCATTTCTCTCTCCCTTGATATCTCCTCCATGTGTCCATGATTCCAAAACACACAAACAAAAATTATATTCTATCCCCATAGGATCCTCTCTAGATGATGCTCGATCACTACTAGGTACACCATGAATGAAGGTCCATAATCTATGTCTAGCACCCCATAGTCTATGAGGTGTAAATGATCATGAACAGATATCCTCATATTTATCAAATTGATGACAGAATGAACCCTCTCCAACTGTGGGGGTATGTCTAGGCCGCCAAAGACACATCATACCACTTTAGGATCTCAAACGACTCGATAACCTCAATGATAACTTTCCTTATTGAACAAACCACTATAATCATCAATATTGGGAGATTTTTTGGAAAAAAAACATTTTTTATTCAAAAATTAATTTCCAATAACATATATCTAAATAATTTTTTTTAAAATCTGTGCTATCTTCATCTTCTTTTTGATCACCATGACGTTCTCTATTATCACCTACAACATATATATTCCAACAAGATATGTCATTCCAATATTGGTCCAACAAAACTGTTGCCTGGAAGGTATACTTTACCTATCCTTGAAAGGTTTCATTCAAATTTTATAGTGATATATATTATTATAAACAAAATATAAGAATTAAATGTTATACTTTTAACTCCAATTAAAGATGGTGATAAAATATCTCATTATATCCTCCAACACTAATATAATGCTCTTGGTCTTCCCATCCTTCTAGTGGTGGAAGGCCATAAGTATCAAAAAAATGTTATTAATGAAACATGTATGACTCTACACAACCATGATGTAATTAAAACATTGTTATTCAATAAAATCATTAAGGGTACCCCATGGATTCATAAAATTTCTCATACGTACAACTGTCTCATTCACTCCACAGAACTCTACATCATGATGGAAAAATGTGTGTTGAATTTTTAATTCAGTCAACTATCACCCAGATAACATCGTGTCCCCTCACTGTTCATAGAACCACTATTAAATATTGTAGGGTAATGTATACCCATAAACAATTTGAGATCTCCAGAAGTTTCATCAAACCAATCATAACATATTTCCAAGCCTTCAATAACAATCATTTGAGACATTGAGAGTTGATATCAGAAACACACCACATTACACAAGTCCCCAAAAAACAGTAAACATACCTTGTCATATTTCCTACATAGGGATGTACATCCAAAATTGATTTCTCAAAATAATTCATTATTTACTCTACCATCGTGACTAGAAACATTGTTTGTTTCTAGAAAGTGTTATAATGTTATCCTCCTACAAAAAATACATCTATTGAATCTCTTGAAGATTTCTGAACTAAAGAAACTCATATTCAAGGTATCCCAAATGATCCTCACTCACTCACTAATAAAGTGTATGATTCAAACCCATTGAATAATGTTATGCTACATCTATCTTTCCCAGCTAGAAAATTATGAAGAAGAAAAATACTAACACCACCTCAATAATATGATAACCAGTTTTCTTAAAAAGGGAATGTACTACCAAATTGGCATACATATGAATATAGAATTTCATAATGTCACAGTCCTATTATAACTCCAACTAGTGACTCTATCTTTGTTTCAGATCACTCTATATAAATATATACATGGGACCCTAATGGTCTAATTATAAAACAACGCACTTTCCTCGAAGATAATGCATCCATATATTCAAGGAAAATAATATTTCTACTAACTCAATATTATGAGTTTGGTAGTTATTATTATGGGGTCTAAAATACCTTAAACCGTATATGATGTATTTTTTCCTTTATGTAGACAACCATAAAACGAGAGATCTATAGTCATAATAAAACACAACATACCCCATACCCTGGTCTTGTAGTCTCAAAAAACAATAACTAGTTATTCTAAACCTAACAACCATAAATAATCACTCACACTACTTGGTTTATGTATAAAGAATACCTATAGTCATTGGGGTAGTCAAAGGATTTTAAATACTGATGAATTCTACCCAAACAATCATACAGTACACTTCCATGTTATGATAAAATGTACATCCAAAACTCTAATCGGTGGTTCCCAAGAAATAATTACTTTAAACAATGCTAGGTACATAGAAAATCATGTTATAGATTGAAATGTTCCTAGAAGATAATAACATATATCTAAAACTAGATCATTGATATCCTACCACAATATTGGTTCTCCCTGAGTAAGTCTAGGACCATTCTTATGTTCTCTTCATTCCCCTTATTAGGGACATTGTAGTTGAGTATATAATCAACGAACATTACAAGAAATTAGTCCTCAACTGGTAAGAAGATCATGTTCACTAATTCATAATCATGACTAGTGTATTCATAAAACCAAATTCATCACTAGGAACTCCTAATATATGGAGAAAAATCTGAATGAAATTTTTGTGATATCTGCCTAGAAAATCCTCAACAAAAGGTAGCCAGAACAAAGATCAATATTTGAGAAGCAGCTCACATATCACTACTGATCAAAGTGGTATTCAATCCTGGGAATGGAAAAAAAGTTTCTTTATCAATACCATGATTTGGTGAAATTTTTAACACCCCAAGGATTTACAAATGAATTAAATATATAATGTAATGCACACAATAGTAAGTCTCTATGAAACAACATAATGTTTATATATATTTAAACAATATAGTTATAATCATTCTATTGAACCTAATTTTTCTGCCACTATGAAATTAATTTAAAAATTCGGACATACATGGTTGCAATCAGTAATATATTTAGAGTCTAATAGTATCAACAAGATTTTATGGTGAATAGTAACTTTACCTTTATGAATAGTAATGTTTCCCTAATAAAAGTTAATATAACCCTTATGAATAGTAAACCAGACAAATGAATATAACATCATGCATGAATGTCTAAATTATATTTCTTCATCATATAATTTAACGTATCATATAATTATATCATAGTATAAGTAAATGAATATTATAAAAAATATTAATTAATTGTTGGGATTTTTTTGAGTCCAAAAATTTTATTTACAAAATTACAATTAATAAAATTATTTAAAAGATAATTAATACTCAAAAAATTTATTCATAAATCAATATTTTTTGCCTTAGGATAATTTTTTAAGAACATGGTTAATTTTTAAATGTCGTATAATTTCAATTATATATTTACAATTTTTATTTTTTGAATATAGGATTGTTTCAATTAGAAATTATATCAATCATATTTTGAAAATTATTTTCATGAATTGGTGTTTATTATTGGATTCTACACATAAAAAACAAGTTTGGGTGATTTTTTGGTATTTATTTGGAAAATATGAATTTTTGCTTAACAGTAAAATACAATAATATACATCATCTTTACATTATAAGTTAAATAAAATATTTTTAACATCATGAATGATGTAAGATCCCATGGTTCAAAATCATAACAAAATATTACTATATTTATTCACAAGAATCAACACTATTTCTTTCAATGAAAATAATAATAAAATAATTAATAAAATAAGGTGAAATCACCCATATCCAACACTATAAATACCAAACCTCACCCAAGCTTCTCCTCATACAATCCACGATTTGATCCTTATAAAATTTCTATCCAAAATTATCCCTAAGAATTTAACCAAATTCTAGGAGATCTTGGTCTCATCAAAAGTCTAAAAACAATCCCTTTAAGGAGGTTCTCAAGGAAGAGTATTCAAGAGGTAGAATCCTCTTCCTTTTCCATCTTAATTTCTTTTCATGTTATCTTAATTTATTAGTCTCCCCTAACCTCTTATTTATAAATTACCATGATAACTATAGTATCAAATATAGGCTGGAATGATATCATGTTAAATTAATATCCTTCATCAAACCCCTTTCTATCCATCTCTTTTATTTTAAACAAAGAAATCATTGTCCGTGAGGTGCCTATTTATGATCTTCATGGATGATAAATTATTAATTATTAAACTTATCCTTCATGGAATTTAATGAATGAGAACATATTGCTAAACCTGACTATAATAAATTTACTAAAACTTTATTATATTCTCTATTTAACATATTTACATAACACTAAATGATAAAAGAAAATGAGTTTGTTATGATCAATATATCTCATAATAATATAAATGATTATCTCTAAATGTACTATCTAATTTTTCATCCTTATAAAATATAATAAAATTATATATATTACTATTTACACTTATATATTTTCTATAATATCGCATAAATTGAAATGTGGATAATTATACACATTGATCATACAACCCCATACTCGTATACAAGTATACCGATCATAAAAACTAAGGAAACGAGAACACCTGCTCAATAAAATGGTATCTTATAAATCATTAAAAAGGACATAAAATAATTAATAAAATTATATTAAATAAATTAAATGTGTAAATGGATCTTAATTAATTTATTAATATATTTAATTTTATTATCAATTAAATTATGGTCATGTGTAGTGTATATTCAGAAATAAGGTATGAGATTTCTCATCTAATCCTTATTTCCATTATTCACCAATTATTTCTTATATTTTTTTGTGTGTAGTACCAATTGATCTTCCATATCTTGAATCTATTTATTTTCATGGTATTGAATTTATTATTTGATGGTCATTTCTTTTTGGGCAATATGGGTCGATTGATCCCATAGTGGTAAGGTTTTTTACCTAAACCACTAGTTTTGTTTGAGGTTACTCTTTTTCTCTATTTACCCCAAGTTAATTATTAATTATCCTTATGTAATCATTAATTATATTTTAATTATCTATATATATGTACCAATCATAATCCTTCTTTTTTATGTGGAGTTATGTGTTTTAAAACTATCATTCTCAAATTCTTCCCATTAAAAATTCCTGATTCTATGGAATTTCTCAAATTCTATGCTATATACAATAAAATTGTGTAATATATTTAAAGGAACCATTATTTTTCAAATAAAATTAAATTTATTATGAAAAAACATTAATAATTAACTTCTAGTTTTATATAAATATTTTTGTAAAATAACACTTCTTGGTAAAGTAAAATATTATTCTCTCATGAATTACTCGATGGTTTTATAAGGGTATTTTCATCTATTTCAATACTTTTTTTTGATTATTATGTCAAATTTGGATTAATATTTTATGATATCATCTACCATATTTTCTATGATGGTTTACTATTAGTATTACTATGGATGTGTTATCTTGATTCCATTCACCATATTGCTCCAAATGGTTAGTATTTATTTTTGTAGGTTGGGGAATGTTATTTACATTACATATGTTAGTTTCAATATGAATTTATATGCTAATTAGGTTTCAACCCATTCATTTGGGGAATTAAGTATACTTGGTATGTTTCATATGGAAACCCTTATATACCCTCGAAGAATTTGTATGTCTGTTCAGTCAAACTAGATATGGTTTTTGCTGATGCATTAACCATTTATTATATTTTTGAGATGATTCCTTGAAAATAATAGATTATTTTCATGATGGATTGAATGTATGTTATTTAAATACCTCATTATGAAATTCAATCATTATAAAACTAGTAATTGATCATAAATGTGACTATTTTACTTCTATATTATTCATCTTTATGTATTGATATTGAATTATTTAATTAGTTTATCATTATTTCATATTATGATCTTGTTTAGTTTAAATGGAACTTGTTTTAACTCACTAATAATCCCTTATTACTTATTTGTTATTACTTTGTACTATATAAACATACTATGCATATGAACTCACCTTCATATGTTTTATTTTCCACTATGATGAGAAGATTATTATTATAATTGACTTGAAAGGATAATCTAGAAGTTTATGTGTGATTCAAAAAAATATAATAGGTTTTTTTTTCAATTCATGTTGTAATGTAAATTTCATTTTTGTAATATGGTTACCCAAAACAACTAAACAATTCAGTCCCCCGTGATAAAAATTCCTCGTAATCGTACCAATGTAATAAAGTATGGAACCATCTTCAAGATATTAGGGTCGATCCCTTTACAGATAGTATCAATGGAAGTTTAGTATAAACCTTATAAACAAGATTTTGTAAACATAGATTTTGTAACTTTACTCAAATTTTTTTTTGGATTACCATAGAAGAAAATCCGAATATTTTTGTAAAAAAAATTGAGTCTTCATAGAAAATTATCCATACCTAGATACTACTCGTGGATGTGGTTCTGGCACAGATGTATCTAGGAGTGAAAACTCTAAAAAGGTGTTATGAGCCTAAATTGGGGAAACCAATTACAATAAAATGGCCCTTACTATGGACTTAGTTTGACACTCCATGGGGATATGGTAAGGATAAGTCAAATATTTGTTACAAAACATTAATAATCATATAAAAGTAAATATTCCCCAAAAGAAACCACATATATTATTATTAGATTAAAAATGAATATAATTTCAATTTAGGTTAAGGATATTTGAAATTTGAGATTGAATTTTATGATTCAAAACATAATTATTTGTATGCCATTATGTAGATATGGCTTCATGTTGATGGAATGGAAACTATATCAACTCACATATCCCAATTAGGTATTTCCATCCAATTCAAGATAATGATGATTATATTAGAACAACGGTTGGTGTCGAGAAAATTATAACTACACTGGGAAAATATACTCTTCTTATGAACAATTAATCATCCCATATGCTACATCCAGATCATGAATGTGGAGGCAAAATTTTATACCACAATATGTGGAAACAATCTCTATATTTCAGTGGGTCTAGAAACCCATCTCTCTCTAATTAGTGGATATGTTTCATATAGGAGATATTTCTTACATTGAGAAATAAAAAAATCTAGAATCTTTTCATGGAAATTTATCGTCTTTCAGGAGATGTGGAAATATTTTGGTCTCTAATCGAATACATAAGGGTGGTGAAAAAAACTAAAATTATTGAATGGAGGGATTTTAATGAATTTTTACTAGATAAATATTTTCCTTATAATTAATGAGAAGATATATAAATAAAATTATAGATTCTAATGAAAATATAGGAATATAATATTTCCAAGTATGAATCCAAATTTATAATGATAGCAAGGCATGACACAAACTATGTACATAGTCAAACATTCAAGATTACCTTTTTATTTGATAGTATTAATCCAATTATATGAATATAATTATTCAACCAAACATTCTCATCATATGAGGATGCAGTATCTTGTATTTTCATGATAGAGAAACTATTCTACATGTCTCATGGTTTTGATGGTAATAAAGAGAATATTTGGGCTGAAGAGAAAAATATCTGAAAAGGGAAGATGTGAAATATGCATTTCCTAAAATGTGATAAATTTATAAGGAACCACCTTCGTACATGCTTAAAAAGTAAAGTAGCTTGCTTCATGTGTGGGGGAAAATTCCACCATGCTCTAGATTATAATGGAATGAATTATTTTCTATTGTCCAATGGTTATACTCTAATGATATGGGAACCAATTAAAATGAATTCATTAACCACCAAGGTAATATAACTGAAAATATTAAAGTGATCAAGGCCAATATTATGCTATTACTACAGTTGAAGAGGGAAAATTAGAGTATTTTTTTAATTATGTTTTATTTCAGTACTTCTTTAGGGAATTAAAATGATGCAAGTTTTATAAAGGTTAAATGGTTGTCAAGGTATTATTATGTTTGTTATGTTACAAGAATAGATAAATTAAGCTGATTGGAAGTAAATATGAAGTTAAGTGGCTATTATTCAACATATTTGGACTTTAAATTTTTGATAGACAAATTTTGGAAAAGTCTTAAGGATATCTATGTATAGACTAAATTAACACTAAAGTATGATTTTGGATAACGAATTCCAACCTTTATGGATTTATTTAAAATTTAATGGATCTAAGGATTACATATAGATATTTTGATCAAAGTTCTTAAAGTAATAATTCATCTTGAATATCTGTATTTTGGTTTCATAAATGAGGTGGACATATATGGAAGCACAAACCAAAGGATGATATTATAACATCATGTATGTTTGGTTTCTAAAGTGATTCTCCATATATTAATAGAAACCCTCAACTCTAGGAAAATGATTTTTGAGAAAAAACTTCATCTAATTAATTTCCCTACTATGATATCAGTGGTCTTTTATCCTACCATAGTGTTACTGTTTTATGATTTTTTTTCTTTCTAATGACCAGAGTCTATCAAACTCCATCACAACTTTATTCTTATAGTTCTCTTTCTGGTTATGTATTCACCATACACTAATGTTATCTCTTTCAATAGCTTAATATTGTGGTAACTTTTTCATTTCATCTTTCCCTCTTGTTAAGAGGATGATATGTTACCCTATTTCGCATGTAGGATTCCAAAAAAAATCCCAAAAAGCAACCACTATTTTTCAATTTTCAATATCAAAATTATGAGGGCGTTATTTATTGGAGGGGAGAATTTAACACCCTAAGGATTTAAAAATAATTTTAAAATATAATGTAATTAACACAACACAGAGTCTCTATGAAACCAAAAAAAATTATTATTATTTGAACAAGATAGTTAAAACCTTTCCATGAAACATAATTTTTCTGCTTTTGTGAATTGAATTTTAAATAAAGACATACACTATTAAAATATGTATGATAATTAGAGTCTATTTTCATCGACATAATTTCATTGTGAATAGTAACTTGATCATTTGGAATAGTAATGTTACCCTTATGAATAGTATAATGACCTATATGAATAGTAAACTAGACAAATGAATTATAACAGCACCATTGAATGTATATGTAAAATTTAGTCAGGTAATAATTGAACGTATGATATAGTTATATCATAGTATAGGTAAATGAATAATATAAAATTACTAATTATGTGTTTGTATTTTTGTGAGTCATAAAGATATAATTACAATACAATAATTTGTAAAATGATTTAAGATACAAATTATTTTCATAAAATTTATTCATAAATCAATATTTTCTGTCTTGTGAAAATATTATGAGATCTTAGATATTTATGAATCTGTTATAAAATCAGTTATTGATTTAAAAGCTATAATTTTCATGTAAATGATGGTTTTAATTAAAAATTAAATTTATAATATTTAGAAATTAATTTTCATGAATGGATTTTATTTTCAGATACTACTCATTAATATATGGTTCTGGTGAATGTTTTGGAATTTTCTAGAATTGTTTAAATGTGGGTGAATTGTAAGGAACCTTAATTTATAGTATTTGTACATTATATGTTAAATAAACTATTACTAACATCATGAATGATGTAAGAAGCCTATGTAAGAACTAACATGAACATATTAATATATTTACTCTCACTATTCCAAACTATTACTTGTCTTGAGAAAAATAATAAAATAATGAATTGAATAATCAGAAATCACCATTAACATCCTCTATAAAAACCACCACATAGAACTGCTTATACTCACACAATTCAAGCTTTGAGACTGGTAAAATTTATACCAAATATTATCCCCATGACACTCCCCCACTTCCAGGATCTCTTTATGTCATAAAAATGCCAAAACCAATCCCTTTAAGGAGGTTCTCATGGAGGAGTATTCAAGACATAAAATCTTCTTCCTTCTCCATTTAATTTTTTTAGGTTATATTCTTTTATTATTTTCTCCTCACCTCCTCTATCCAAATAATCATGATAACCCTGGTATGACCTATAAAATATAATTATATCATCTTAAGGCAATATTTTTCATCAAACTCCTTTCACTCTCTTTTATTTTAAAAATGAAGTCATCATCTATGAGGTGACGATTTACAACCTTCACGGACGATAGATTTGTGTTCATGAATTTTTATTCAAGGTAGGTAATTATACCATTTTGATGGTTAATAAATGATATAATATATTTATAATAAGCTTTCTTGTGTAATAGATGTATCATATTTACATAATACTAATAGAAATATCAAAATGTGTTTTTATGATCAATAACTGTTGTAATAACTCAAACAATTGTCACTAAATATATTACATAATTATTCATCCATATAATATATAAAATATCATATATATAACCATTTACAAATAAAAATTTTAAACAGTATAATATTAATTGAATTTTGGATAATTATACCCATTCCACATGAACAACCATACACATATATATGTATATCTATATTGGAAACCCTGAAAATGAATGCTCCTGAGAAAAAACATGTTTCATTTAACTCCTTATAAAAGGACATAAAAGAACATAACAAAGTTATAATAAATCATATACATATATAAAAGGTTATAAATTAATTAATTAATATATTTAAATTGATTATCCTAATCATTAATTTTATCTAATGAACACATTATGCACAACATAAGGGGTTTCCCATCTGACTTTTATTTCCCTGATATTTACATTATTCACCACTAATTTCTTATATGGGGTGTGTGTATACATCTCATTTATTATACATATATTTAATCTATTTATTTTTATGTTATTAACTACCTAATTTAATGATTATTAATTTTATGGGGCATGTGGTGTGACTGATTACAAAGTAGTAATGGTTTCTACGTAAACCACCAAATTTTTTACATGTTACTATTTTTCTCTCTTTATGTAAATAAAATTCATAATAATAATTATTTAATCCTTATAAATTATGTTAAAATTTTCTATATATATTTACCAATATTAATCCTTTTTCCCTTTATTTTTAGTTAAATGTTTTAAAACGATCTTTCTCAAAATTTTCCCGATAATCTAGCCCGATTCAAGGGAACTTCTTGCATTCTTACCTATTTTTTTGGGCATTAAATAATATATTTTAAGACAAACATATTTTTATAAAATTTCTAAATATATTATGAAAAAATATTATTAGTTTTATTTTTCTTTTATACAATGATTTTTCTCAATTAACTTTTCTTTTAAAAGTAATAGAGTATATATCCAATAAATTACTCAATGATTTTGTAAGTGTATTTTCATATATATAAATACTCTTGTTGATTTTTATGTTTAATTACGATTAATAATTTATTATATCATCTACCAATTTTTTAAGAATTTTTTATGATTATTCTAACTATGGATGTGCTCTCTTGGTTCCATTCAGCATTTTACTCTGAAAGGTTAGAATTATTGTATTCTAATTGTGGAAGGTATTTACATTTCATATGATAGTTTACATATGAATATATATGTTTCTTTATGTGTCACTGCAAACATTATAAGAATGAATTGGACATAGTAAGTGTCAGTTGGGGCCTTCTATAGCCCCTTAATTCATCATAAGGTATCATGAGACAAACTATATATGGTTTTGGATAAGGCCATACCCAATTATTAGACTCTAGGCATGAAGCTTTGAAAAAAATTGATCTAGGAATGAAGCCTTTAATGTATGTTTTAGATGTCTATAGTTATGAAATTTCTTCATTATGAAACTAATAATTGAAAGTCCATGTTATTATTCAACTAGTACAATATCAATGTTTATGTATTGTTATGGAATTATTTAATCATTTTATATTTCTTCCATATTACGATACAGTTTGCATTTAATAGAAATTATTTTTAGTCATTCACCATGAATTATTGTTTATTTATTCTCATGTTGTACAAATAACACTTTTTGAGAATCTGAGCTCACACCTTTCTTTTGTTTTGTTTTTCCCCAATATACGAAGAAGATTGTTATGATTGAATTTTAGGTATAACCTTGGAGTTTATATGTGATTCAAAAGATTTTGATATGTTGTATTTTATTTCATGTTGTAATGTGTAGTTCATATATGTAATTTGGTGTTCATAATCATAAAAAATATTTATCCCTTTGAGATAATAATTATTTATAATAATACCAATGTTATAAAGGCATCAAATACAGGTTACTATAGTCGGGGACTTTAATATAATAATCATGAAAAATATGTGTTCTCCATTTTTAATTATTCATGAATAAAAATGATGTTGCCAAAGGGGAGACAATGGGTTTGACAATACCATTCCATTGAATGTCCACCTTATACATCCTCATATTCTAGAGCTCAATAAGGGATATCTTATATTTCATTAAAGATATCAGTATAGTCCTTGGGTTCATGTTAATACAAAAGTCAATCTCTTTTCTTTGTGGTATTCTTATAACATACTTGGGGAACATTTACATATATTCCTACATTACCAAATAAATAATGAACCATGAAGGGCCAACTAATCCCTTGGGTACCATCACGGTGTTATGGGTGATAGGTTGTAGCCTTATTCTTGAACGTCTAACATACTCATCCATGATACCTATTTCATCCAAAATGGGAATATCATCACATCTTTCCAATGGCATATAGACCATATATGATAATAATATATGTAGGATAAAACAATGGAAACTAGTCCATATCCAATAAAACATCATATGGTTTTATCTTGAGGACCGAGAGGTCCCATTTCCATCTCTCCCTGATAGGTTAGTTATCACACTGATAATACATATGTGATATTTAATAACATTACCCTATAAAAACCTCTATCCATAGTTCTCAGGCTAGAGTCTTAACTAGAAGCTCAAGCATGTAAACAAGGAATAACGAGAAGAATTAATGACTATAACTAGTGATTAATAGTACTGAGGAAATAATAGAATAAAAAGTGATTGTATCACAGATCATCTCATTCATAGAGTGTGTATAGCCCCAAGGGCTGGTGATATCCCACAATTCCAACCGCCAGGTCCCCAATCTTGAATTTGGGCACATGGTGGTAGTGGTGTTAGGAGAACAAAACATCATCCTCAACAAAATAATCATCCCTCCAATTCCTATCCTACTCCTCTTGTGGCACCTCCCCCCTAATGTCCATCATGGCCATGTTCTTGATAGCCTTGATCAGAGTGGTGTTTCTATCATGGAGGGACATTAAGTATTATTCTATTTTGTTCTTAATTATGGGTTGCGAAATTATTATCAAAGAAACCTAGCTCATAAAAACTATAACATATCCAATGAAAGGGATTCTCTAATCCTTTTCATGATAAATGAGCTTAAAATCCTTCTATTAGATTCTACGAATGATAATTAAACCTATTTTGGGATCTTTATGCCAAACCCCAACTACCTATGATAGAGGACTCATCCACGTGATGACAACCAACATATCCAAACACCTAACATCCTTCTACTATAAATTTCTCAATTACTAGAACCCACTCTATAAATATATATTAAGTGGGAAGGTATGTGTTAATTACACTATCTCCATTTTCTATATGGTTACCTAGAATTAGCATCCTCACATGGAAGAATACATATACTAAAATATTTTGGGAGTTCCGCACAGGTCGACTGATCCTTATGATGTTCTAATCACTTGAAATATCATTGTACTATACATCAGGAATCACATTTATCTAAACTAATCTCAATAATAAATCATAATACTCCACATGAAACAACTACAATTTCATAGACCATGAGATCATTTTCTCATTATAAATCCTCATAAACTAAATCCACTAGAAATTAGATGCTTCATATAAAATTCTATCTAACATAATAATCAAATAATTTATTGTGATTTGAACTTGGATGAAGACTCAAAACACCACCATAGAGCAGTCCAATTCTTCCTAGGGTTCTGGATCAGTTTAGAAACTAATTATTATTTGACACTATTACTAATGTAGTGAAAAATTCAAAAATTGATCCTCAACCTAAACTATCAGTGCTAATTTCTGATCAATAGGCTGGGGTTCATCATGTAATCTTCCTATAAGAAACATCACATGGTGTGGCCCAAAAACTGAGGTGTCATGACTCTTATGATCATGACATAAAATCAGTAACATGACAGGAAATCTTCATGAAGTAATCCCGAAATTGTTATAGACTTCCAAATATTTTACTAGAATATATATATATATATGTGTGTGTGTGTGTGAGGAACTGATTTAAGAAGGATATATAAAATATTTTACCCAATAAGATTACTGTATAATTGTTTTCTACTATCTATCACTTGGTATTGTACATCGTTAAGTATGTAGTCATGGTTTGGGTAAATGGATATAATAGCCACCACACTAACACTAGTATCCTAATGATGAACTCCACACTCGAGATTGTTGGAAAATATTTCCATTAGTCCAAACCAAATCCTCATCATAGGTGTAACTCAGACTGTGACTCAAGGATAAACCACATCTAATACAATTATGTAATGATCCATCCCACCATGGACCACCTGGAAGTTGGAAGGCCAATCCACCAAATCATGAATTTTAATTCCAATAGGGTGGGGGAAATTGACAATAACTACTAATGAATGACTATAATGGGTGTCCTTTTCCTAATGTACCAGTACACACACACATAACCATCTCCATGAATTTTTGTAGATGAATATAATGTAAATTCTATAATATATAGATAGAAACCATAGATAAAATAAAACTAATGGGAGTAAATTAAAGTAAAATATAATACATTCAAAGAGTAATGGTGAAAGATACACATGCACCCCTTATAAAAGTTACAACCTGATAACAATTGGAAGTGAATAAATAGAGGATAGCTCGACTCTTCATCTATATGACCTACTATAATATGTGGTCAATACACTCGGGATCAATATTCCCCATTGTAATCACCACTGATCATTCTATCATATGTATAATAAATGAAACATGTGGGTAATGCCAATGTTGGGATGAGTATAAACATTCCTAGTAGGACACTTAGAAAACTGAAAGGGGTTGATAGCAAGGTTCAATAATACATAGCCCAACCCAAAGCTAGGGGAAAATTAAAGCCAACATTTGCACACACACATATATATATTTATAAAACAATATGAGAGAGAAATAGGATATCAATCTCATAGACAATATAAATTTTATAAATAAGGTTAAATTTCCAATGTTCCAGCACTGAAGACCAATATTAATCGTATCCCTAAAATAATGTTTGTTGAGAGGGTTTCTCCTCTCTATTGTGATCTACGGGTGAGAGATCTACAACTAATATGGAGGATCTACACCCTGCTAAAGCTTAATGGTGGTTGATAAAAATCTATTTATATATTATTCATTCCAATTAATGGGAATAACATCTCTATCTATATAAATAATATAGAGAACATGCATCCTGGTGTGATATGGGAGTACTAACCCTAACATCTCTTTGATGATCATAACTAATCACTATCTTCATGTAGCATTGATTGAATATGATTCATGATTGGATCAATCCATGTAAAATCTAAAAAGATAATATAAAGGATACCATCACATTCTATGTGGAAAAATGATCAGGATGGGATACTCATTGCCAAAATCTGTGTAAAAATGAGATAAAAATATAAAAGTTTCTCAATGGAGTGAATGATTTGTATGGGGTCCACACATCCTGTGTTCCCAATCTGTTGCCTCGATGTGTTCGTATCTAGATATGGATTAAAGTAAATGATTTAGTTTATACTATGTAAGGTTACCTCAAGATGCTGAAAATCCAACTGAGGCTTACCCATGTGCTTCTGGTCGTGCCTATATTAGTTGGGAAAAAACCATGTACCTGGTTGGGTACAAGACTTTTCATAGGTACTATACAATGGATTTTTACTAATGGAGTACACATTGTGTCCTCCCCCATGAATTCCAAGACGTGTGTATTTGGAACACATATTAGCCACCTTGGGTGGGTCACACGATGTGTGGGCCCAAAATCCAATGGATTTTGATCCTCATATTCACCAAAACCCTAGGCATTGTAGCTGGGTGTGGCTATGTGGCATGTGTTATTGGACAACAAGCTGTGCAGTAATGTTTTTCAAATAAACCCATGTTCTTCATTTCATTTTTAGATCAATCCCCATTTTTCTAAATATATCCATTTAACCACCCAAAAATGGTAGGGTTCACCTCGATTCGTCATTTCACATCCATTCGTGGGTTTAAAATGGATTCTGATCAACCATGGGGTTTTCTAATATGTCATTTTTGTAATTATCACATATCATCATCCCAAATTGCATATCTATGAAAACCATCACTCAATACCCATAAAAAATATTTATCTATCCTAAAATTTTAATCACAATCATTTCTTACACAACCACCATGAATTCTAGAGTTTTACTAGGCTTGATCCTATTCAAGTAATGATGATCCTTGACCCTATAGGCCAACAATGAAGATTTCGAAGAATGATGGGCTAAAGGTTCAATAAAAAAGGTGATAAAAATTATTGTTCAATAACTCATGGTCTATGATTGTAATGTGGGGATTATGTGAGTTACATCATGGAATAAAAATAATTGGTTGAATAAAATAATTAAATTCATCAATGTGATCATGTGAAGGGAATGAAAACATAGATCAAAAGATAATAAATATATATCCATCCTCAATGTTTTAATCAGGGGTGGAAACTACTTTTGTTAGGAGATACATTGATTATGTATCGTTTTTTGTTGATGAAGTATTTTTTTCATTGATATATAATACCTATTGCATTTTCTTCCTCTTGATCCACATCAATATGTTCAATGTTCATCATCTAATTTTGATTCACTAATGATGAAAACCATGAACTAACTATAAATACTGCTTGGGTTATGTTTCTAACCATGAAAAATATCTATCATAATAATAATATATTTTAATTTAGGTTATTGGTATTAAATGATTGAAGGAATTAAATATATAATGTAATTCATTTAATGAACCCACAAACGGTAGCCTCATCCTAACATCTAGTGTCTATTATATTTAGCTAATTCTAATGGTAGAAACCATTTTGGTGTTAATCATGGTGTCCTATTTCGGATATGAAGATCCTTTTATTTGTTATTCAACTTTTTAAGAAAACTACACTTGTAGGTTATTAATATATTTATTATTTTTATAATATAAATATTTGGATCATCATTCCATGGAAACTCTTTCTGTCTCGGCAAATTGGTCAGAAAATATTCCTTAATATATTTCAATGTAATACAATGCAACTATAGGGTAACTATAAATAAATAAATATCATATTCAGTCATAAATTTTAGAGTACTATATTTATAGTGATATATTTTTATCCATTTCATAAGATACTATTATTCATTCATATTATTAAATCAGTAAAACATTCTCCCTCAACATATCACCTATAAATTAATATTAAATTTTTAACAAAATATTGATATTTCAATGACCATGAGTTCTTATGGATATATTATGGTGATACATTTTTTTGTTAAAGGGATAACATGAATTAGAGGAAATTATTTTCCTAGATTTCCAATATGATTTTTTACAAGGAATGTTTAATGTGGATAATTATTTGACCCTCCATAAAACATGAAAACTCTCATTTTAAATATTTACTCTGATAAGTGGAACCATTTCTTTGAAAATTAACATACATAAAAAAGTAAATTTTATTTCTTCCGGATTGAGAAGACAGTCAGAAATAGAGTACCTCCTCGTATTTTTATACTAAATGGTCTAAACCATCACCTAGTGGGTTTTAGCTCACATTTATTGGTTAGTCTCTAAAAGTTTCCCAAACTGGTGTTTATGATATGAAAATTGAATTGCAATTTGTAATTAATGATGATAGATTTTCAGAAAAACAATTGAATTTATATCAAAAATTTATTTACATTTTCCATTTACTGATATTTAATTACACTGATTTTTTATCATTTTCATCAATAGTATATAAACTAACGGAGAAAACAATTTAGAAATATTTTTTAAAACCATCAAAAAATATTAGACAACAAATCATTTACTTGTTGTTAAAATAATCACAATATAATAAATTTACGTTTTAATTAATATTTACTGGCATTTTTTTACCAGAAATAAATTTATAAAAATTAAATAACTAATTAATAATTATTAATATATATATATATATTTTAAAATTGTAATAAACATAAATAAAGAATTTTTATTTGATATTTTATAAATAATAATACTTTTATGATATAAAAATTTACTATTATTCATTATTAATTAATAATAAGTCATTATTGACAATTAAATATGTTATATTAAATAGAAATTAATTATTATTAAAGATAATTGTTAATTAGTCATTACTTATCTTAAAATAATATATATATATATATATATTTTTTCATGTATACAATTAAAGACATGATTATATATATATATATATGTTTTATAAATTTATAAACATTTATTAATATATATTATAATATATAATTTAATAAAATATAACTTATACAAATATTAGAAAATATTTATATTTTTATATACCTTATAACATATAAATAATGTAATAAAAAAATATAGATTTATATATTTATAAAATCCCTAAAAATGTATTTATACCTATGTTAGTATATATATATATACTATTTAAATTTACTTATTTATTTATATGTATGTATTAAATAATATTTCGATGAAAATATTTTAATATATAATTCTATATTATAATGAAATACGATGTGGATTGACTTGATGGTAAGGAAATGAAATTTTAACCAAGGGCATGGTGGTGTAAGACATGTTATTAGTAAATATAGAGTATATTTTTGAATGATGTGAATGATGAGTTAGGAAAATTGGTGTTTCTAAAAAAACAAATTTTAATAAAAATTAAAATTAACAAATATAAAAACTATGATTAAAAATCCGATATGAAAAAATCACTTTTAATGATTCCCAACATCTATATTCATAGAATTTTCTAAAACCCATCATCACTCATTAAATATTGGTTTAATCCACTACAGAATGATGTTAAAAAAGTGGTGGGTTTATTTATTTTAAATACAATTCTCACCTGCATTTATTATGCTGGTGAAAAACATTTCAACCCACATTTAACACTGTAACAAGCAGATTCTCAAAATAATAGAACGTTTTGGTAGTGGTGGTTAATGGGTAGGTTGGCCTAGGTTAGATAAATTTTATATAAATTTATAAAAAAAATTGAATAATCTTTCAGAAATATATCCTAAGAGATACGGAGAGGTGATTTTAGGTTTATTTTATCCTTATATTCTACAAGATCTTGTTCTACAATTGGAATGAACCAATAAAAATCTACGAAACAAAATATTTGAATAAAAAATTGCAAACATCCATTATATTTTAATTGCATAGCCACTATGGTTTAGTCCATGAAGCATACACCAATAACGTATCGACATACAAGAGGATATCAGTACTCAATGTAAATGATCACAGGTTTTGGAATGAATCACATTTAATCGAAGGGACACCCCCACTTCTTCTCTATTCACTCAAAACACTACGAAAGAGGGAAAAATTAGAATAACATCACTCATAAATAATGTCTAAAATATAATAAATATAAAATGATAATGCTGTTTTCAAAACCAATCTATTATTCCATATCTAGTCAATATCTATAAAGAATTATTCTAATTTTTAGAGATATATATATATATATAATAGGGTTATTCACCTCTATATTATTCTACTCCTCCTCATGCATATTCTCCCAATTTTACTTCACCACATTCTCACTAAAATAACTGCACTTAAACAATTAAAAGAGGCCCCTTTTAATTTTGTCAACAGTAAAATGAGGATACGCATTTAGAACTATCCATTCAAATTAATTAAAGCATGCAATAAATTATGTTTTATTAACACTTTCCAGATCCATTATGTCTTTAGCATTTATATAATAAATTGTTCACTATAGAATGTAGGATCCAAAAATGCTTGTTCTTGGGTGTCCATCCTAGTACCAACCTTCGAGGACCATAACATAATTTTTTCAATCAACCATGATTCATGGGAATATTTTTAGATTCTCAGTGTAGTGGAATCATGCGATGGGAATTGAAAAGAATTTCATGTTTAACATGTTCAATGATCTATATGATATCTACATGATGATAAATGTCATATTAATCAAAATTAAATCAAATATGATAGAAATAATTAATCACACCTAAACCAAAGAAGGGATCACAACATATTATTTATAATTAATTGAATTAAATATGAATTACATTAATGGAATTATTTCATCTGTGATAGAACATGAAATAGATCTGTTATTAACATCCAATGTGTTCTAGGAATGAAGTGAAAATTCCCTATAATTGAGATCTACACATGTTCCATAAATCTTAATACACTACTGAAGGAATTTATGGGTGATAGAATGAATGATTCATGGGCATTCATCATCCACCTTTGATCTCTATGAGTCTTTGATCCAAATCATTATCCTTGATATAGTGGATTAGTATTTCTCTTCGTTCGTTGGTGGTATCATGGAGAAGAAATTACTCATGGGATTGAGCGAATTCTCTGATTTCATTGTGCACAAACCAAACAAATGAATTATTCTATTGAGAAAATAACATAATTTGGTTTTTAAATCATTATGGTTAAAATAAATTAATTTCAAATGATCTGTTAATTATTTATTTAATTGTTGTGACAACCTTTTGTATAATAATTATAATAATATTGTTATTATTTATCAACATGTGATTAAATTTTGAATTAAAAATAAAGATTTTTAATCATATAATAATCATTTTTTATAATTTTATCATTAGGGCTTAAATTATTGTATTTAATTATTCTCTAATAGTCTTCAGATGTCAAATAATGTCTATTTATTTATAAAATAAATACCACTTCATTATTCTATAATAAATTAATAAATATTTTATTTAGTAAATATATAATTAATATTTATTAAATATCTCGCTAACTTTATATTTTGTTGAAAATATGGTCAAACATTATATGTGATCATGAAAACATGAACAATTATTGAACCACATTTTAGAATAATATTTATTCAACTTCTTAAATAATAAATAAAAATATATTATTTAACTAATATTCTATATACACTTAGTGTGTGACCCTCTAGACCTCTTTCTCAATTGCATTAGGTGAACAAGCCTAAATCCCATTGTTAGTACATAGGAACATGCCATGAAATACATAAAGAATGGATTTAGTGTTGTAATGACATAATACATCATATGGATTCTTACTATGTAACATAATCATGTTATCACAAAATCTTAAATCACATAGGATTCATGCTAGTGCCATCAACCCTTGTGATCAGTGTCTCTTTCTATGTATTTTCTGAAATGGAACATTCCTATAGAACAACATGGACATGGAATTATTTAGGCTATAACATTTCAATAAAAGATCTTGGGATATTAACTTCTATTATAGAATATAAGGGATAAATCCTTTCAAAAATTAATCAATAATTCAATATTACTCGTGGTACACCCAACATATCTTACCCATCATGAGCTTATTTCTTCGTCATTTTCATCAATACATCAAAGTACACTGGTCATTATACTCAATAATAATAATATAAATGTCTAAGGACCAATTCAAACATCTATAGATAGAAACATCCAATGACACAAGTAGATCTGGATTCTCTATTGGTGGGTTATATTCACATAATATCCCATTAAAATTTACTGAGGACTTACCCCATGAGATGGTTCCTCAAAGTCCTATGAGTCTCAACCCTTGATATCATGTATCATTTCGTTATCTAAAATGATATCATCCAGCTATAAAACATATATTTTAGAATAGTGTATTATAACATCTATGGTCTCTTCATAATAGGGAACTAGATTAAAATTTTAGTGTGATAGCTAATCATGGGATATTATATAATACTATGTTATGCATAAGAACAGTCATAATGTTATAAGAATATTTTTAATATTCAGAAATATGAATACATGTTATCGTAAAGTATAATGATGTTGGTTCTAGGTCACCAGGTCCAAAATTCTCCCACATGAACTAGATCCATCATCTAACAACCTTCAGTCTTCAAGCACTCACATGATACTCATCATTCTGCTGATATTTTCCTTTAGTCAAGGGGTCATACACAATATCTTTTGTGTTTCTCTACTTTTTGAAAATTCACCCATTTGATAAAAATCCCCTAATAGGTAATAAATACATAGTTTTTTATTTTCTATTAGTTTGACCTTGGATATATTGTATAAACAAGTAATACTGTATTATCATAATAGACTGTTATAGGATCATTACTATTAGGTTCCAAATCCATCTCTTGAACAAAGTACCAAATCCAAACATCCTTCTTAACTACATCAAACTATTCTATATACTAAAAAACTAGTATAAAATCACACAAAACTAACCTATTTGAAATCTCCTAGCACACAAATCCTCTGTTGAGACAGAAAACATATCATGACTATGACTCCAAATAATTTTGATCTATCAAAAATCTAGCATCATTATAACCACTGATGATCGTCCCCTTGAATCCTTCATACACTATGAAAATATCATTAGTCCTTCTCAGATACATAAGGATATCCTTAATAGTATACCAATTTTTTTCTACTAGATATTCTTGATATACTCCTTCCATGCTCAATTAATACAAATAATCATGTATAATACATAACCTGGAATAAATTATTTATTCTATTATTGAATCATATATGATCTTTCTCATTCTCACTTTTTCATGTTGTTTATGTGGTAAATTTATTTTTATAAATATGTAAACCATGTGACACTGGAACCAATCACCTCTGGGTTTTTTACATAATAATTCTCATTAGTATGTTCTAAACATATGAAATTTTACATATTCCAGGATGCCTTTTTGACCAATCAATAATGATCTTGATCCTTAGAATATAGGATTATTTACCTTCGTCTTACATGGAGAAAAACTTATCTTAGAAGCCCTTAATTAACTATAAGAGATGTATTTCATTTACAATATGTAATATGTCATCCATATATAATACTATGATAATGGATTCTCTCCCACATAACCTCTTGTAAATACATGCCTCACAATCATTCATAATGAAATCAAATTCATTTATGGATTCATCTAATCAAGTGTTCCACAACCTAGATGATTATTTCAATCCAAAAATTGATCTCTTCAAATTTCATATCCTTTTGGCATCATCTGGAGTCATAAACACTTCTCGTTGTGTAGTATATAAATATTCATAAATTTTTCCATTATAGAATGTTGTTTTTACATACATATACCAAATCTCATAGTCATGGTATGATTTTGATCTTTGTATAATTCTAATGGATTTAAAAATAGGAATAGATTAAAATGATTCATTGTAGCCAATTCCTTGATGATGTTTAAACACTTTACCCACTAGCATATCTTTTTATTTATTTACATTACCTCCAATTTCCATATTCCTCTTGGATACACATTTTTATGCTATAGGCTTTACATTAACATCCATAATAAAAAGAACCCAAACATAGTTTTGATACATGGAATCCATTTCAAAATTCACAGCTTCCATCCATATAGTATCTTCTCTGCTCTATAATTTCTCTCTGTAGGAGAGATATTCATTATTTTAAAAAAATTACGACTCACCACTTTCTTTTACTATAAAAAATATCTCCCTAGTTCTCTTACCTCTCTTATGATCCATTTTAGTAATTGTTCTTTTGAAAGTACCTCTTCTATAGTGACCGATGTAATATATTCCTATACCAACCCTAGTGTATCATTAGGATTAAATTAATTTATGTCAACATTTCTCTATATATAATATTTTTATGATGTGATCCCCCTCATGAAATATGTCATTTTTTGTGACAATAACATTATTTTCTAAGGGGTTGTGTAGGTATTATCCCTTTTCCCGTGGGATACACTAATAAGACACACGTTGTGACTTAAGGTGCTAGTTTGTTGCTTTAGATGGCCGTAAAAATGCCTTGAAACCCCATACATGTGTATGTGAAAAAATGGGATTCTTTCCACTATATAACTCAAGGGTATTCCAATTTCCTCTTTAGTTGGTACCCAGTTTAATGTGTATTATAACTATTTTAATACATATCCACAATTGTTTAATTGAGGAACTATATGGCTCATTATCAACCATACCATGTCAAACAAGGTATAATTCATCCACCAACAAACACTATTCCAAGGTGTCATATAAGGTGGACTGATTTGAGATAAAATTCAACACTCTTTTAAGAAGTCGATAAACTCTTCGTTATGATATTCACATTCTTGATCAGATCAAAGCACTATTATCTTCTTACCATGTTGATTCTCTAATTCATTATTTAATTCCAAGCATTTCTAAAAGTAATTAGACTTATACCTCCTTATGCAGATATATACATATCTAATCAAATCTTTATTAAAAGTTATGTTGTTATAAAATAAACCTCTAGCTTCTACTGGAAATGCTCCACACACATTAGTGTGTACAAATTCTAGAAAATGTATAGACCTTCCACCATGTCCACCAAATAGTGGTTTGGTTGTTTATTCTTATAAACATCATGACATCTTTCAAGAGGTTTTATCTTATAAAATTCTAAAGAACTCTCTTGATAGAGATTTGTTAAACACATCTCATTTATGTGACCATAATGGTGATTACATTGTTGGGTTTATATCTATCTTGTTAATATGATTCTATATCAATTTCTGATAATTGGTTTTCATAATATAATACATAACGAGCATTGTTTAAATATTCCATTCCATGAAGTATGTTTTGATTATAAAACAAACAAAATTTACATCCAAGTCTTATAAAAACACAACTGTATCTACAATAAAAACAAACATTTTATTTTTCATAACCATAGGTTCATAATAACAATATTTTTAAACCAAAATCATTCCTATTGGAAGTGAATGGTGGTATTCCCTAATGGCGTGGGCATCCAACCTCACCCAATTGGTAACTTGATGATAAACCTAGCCTCTATATTTCATTTAAAATATACTAGGTTCGTGTATTTGGACACATATATGAGGACCTGAAGCTATATCTAAGGCCAAATTTATAGATATTGAAAGATTACATTCGATGATGAAAACACCATTAGAATCCCATTTCTTCAAGATTTAGTGCCTCTTTCAATGGTCTGAATTTCCACTTGAAAAATATACTTCCACCTTTTCATTTCCCTATCTTTTGATCATCCACTTCTTTTAAGGTTGATTCTCAAGATATTTATAATTTTTATAGGTCTTGGCCCCCTTTACTTTTTTATTATGTTCTTATTCACTATATGGACCATGTGTTTATCACACCCCATTTCCTTATCCACATAGGGGAAAATGTATGTTGTTCTGAAAGACTATTATAATTATTACAAATAATGTAATTGAAAATTAAACTGTAGATGGTCTTTGGTAGTGATGAATGTGTGAGATATTTATGAAACTAATCTAATATTTTAATCACTAAGATGTTTAAACATTGAATGTATCCAATAATCTTTCCTATATGATCCCAACTAGCACAGACTGTAACACCCCAGGTAAATAAAGAATATGAAATTTTCACATTTATCCATATTTATGAATAAAATATTAATATTACTTTAAAGGGGACACTATGCTCAATGGCATACCCAATACGCAACAATGGGTTTCTTGGGAATCTTACGTTGCACTCTAATAATAAAATAATATTATTTTAAATGGTAGTTAACGCCTAGCCGTTGTAATGGCAGAAATGAATAGAACTAATTAAAAAATGATTATATATGTTTTAAAAATGTTTTTACATTTTACAATAAATGTTAGAGGATTAAAAATGCAAATGAATCCAATTTTAAGCGTAAACAATCTAATATTCTTTAAAAGGTCGATTAATCGCCTTTTGATGGAGAACCTCTTTTAAATCCATTTTTTGAAAATTTTATGTGTTATATTTGACAAAATAAAATTCTTCTTTAGTATCAGGACATCCAAATTTACTTTTTGTAAATTTTTTGTATTTTTCTGATAATGTTCATTTTTTAATGAATAGTGAAAAATGTTGTATTTTAATTCAAAACCTATTTTTAATCTAATATATTTATATGATTAGATGTTCTTTTGAATTGTTTTTAATGTGAAATTAGAATATATTTTTACCATTTAATCCAATATTTGTCATTGTAATTAATTTCACTTTGAAATTGGACTTAAACTAGTGTCAATCTTTTAATAGATATTGTTTCTTAAAAGCACACCATTTGTTTTGACAGTGGGAATTAATTATTAAATTAATTAACGCAACATATATGTTTTGAATTTTTTAAAATAGACATAATTTTTGAATTCGGAATATAAAATATATCTTAGGGTGAATTTTTAGTATTTTTTTAAAAAAATCAATTTTTGATAAATAGTGAAACCGCTAAGTGGTAGTTTAAAAACTGTTTTTTCATTCAAGTTAATCTTTACCACTTCCATGGTTTGAATTTAAAAATTCTGACATACATGGTTTTCATTAGGATGAAAAATATAGTTCAATTGGATTAAAATAATTTTTTGGTGAATAGTAACTCTTAAGTTTTTAATCGCGATTAGACTTAATTAGTGTAATTTAAGGTAATGATAATGTTATAATAATATGAAATGACCGTGACACATGTTCTACCCTTATTGGATGAGTCATGGCCGACCAAGAAAATCCATGGGTCTACCATGGGGATCCCATGGAGCCACATTGGATGGAAAATGACATTAATACCTTTTTATTTAAAGTTAAAATAAAAATGTCACAAACATGTCTTGTTTTAATAAAACAATTTTTACATGGGGTTATATAAGTAATATTTTGGACTATAAATATTCATTAGAAATATAAAAATATTTCCTACATCATGATATTTGTTTTATAATTTTTAGACATTATATAAATTAATTTATTTGTGGCACCATGATGATGCAGTTATTACCTCATAAATGAACTATTTAAATAAAATGAGAAGATAGTGTGAAAGATAAGTCATAGAATTGTCACAAACCGATTTTATGGCTGCATTTAGAAACCTTATCACCTTATCCTAGAAATATATCCTTTTGGGACCTTTAAAATCAGAAAATCATTTTATAATAAAGTAATATTTTATAACATTCCAAGAGTGCCCCTCCTCTCCTCTTATAAAAGGCCCCCACCTCTACCACCTTACACATGCCTCTCAAGCCTTTGGCTCGGCCAACCCCTGCCCATTCCATATATACAAGTCCCTATCTTCGTCATTGAAACCTCACTTTGGGCATAATCTTTTCCAAGGAAGCCTTTGAGCTCAAATCAAAGAGAGTTATCAGATTTAAAGGTAATGTCTTCCCTTGTGTTCTTTTGTTTTATTTTGCTTCTCCAAACCCCTAAAGTCTTTTTATTACTTTTTTTTGTAACAACACCAGTATCGTAAATATACTAGTATGTTGTTATGAAAATAATTCTAGCTACACTTACACACACCTACGTCTAATGGTTAATGAACATACTGTTTCTATGGATGGCGAATTACTGCCTCACGAAACGAGGATTGTTCAATATTCTTTTAACAAATTCAAAGGTGGCCATTAAGATGTCACTATATTTATATATGATATAAAAAATTTTTATTTTATCCTTAATCTTCTTTATTTTTCATGTATTTCATACCATTATGGTTTCCATTATGGGAAAAACGTGATATCTTAATTTTAGGACGTGCGGACTACCGCCCACTCAAAGTGATTTGATTCGTTAATGCCATATGTGGGACGTATAAAGAATGGAATTAAGGGTATAACATATGATATCTTAATGGAATTATAATATACCTTTATGTCATTATTATTTCATTCCATTTAATACAAAAAAAAGAAATGAAAGTAGAATTAATGCGTATGTATGGCTTACCGTCTCCATGAACAGTACATTTCATTTCTTATCTCTAAATGCTATGTACTATAATAAGTACAAATATATATATAATGAATATATATGTAATATATTAAATCTAAATTATGGATATAATTATGGAATTATAATATATATATCTCCCTCTCATTTTGTTTTAATTCCATTAATATGACAAAAAATTAAAGTAGCGTTCATGCGTACGTACGGCCTACCGTCTCCATGAACGGTGATTTTAATTTTTTATCTCCAAATGCTATGGAATAGTATAAAATGACAATATAATGGATATATATGATATTTAAAACATAAATAATACTCTGGATATGATGTATCTATAACTACATGGAAAATTCTTTTCCAACAAGTTCAATTTTTGCTCATATACCGAACATCGACAAAAACATCTGATATGAACTCACTTTATTAACCAATTATTATAAAATTATAATATGTGATATTAAATGAATAATAATCTTTAAATGAGGTCCATATGTTATTATTCATTGACCAAATTTTATTATTCAGGAGATTAAAGAATGATCGAGTCATGTCGGACACGAGGTAAGGGATCCCACCTCTCTCTTTCTTTTCAAGTACTATCTTTTATGTCATTTCTGTTATGCTACATGTTCTTATGTTGGATGATGTTATTTTATATTCTTCTTGCTGTAATTTTTATTTTAATGTGATGAGAGACCCTATTTTATCTCACTAATCCATTTTTGGATGTTTTATGTGGCGCTGTTAGGCTACCGAATTTTCATAAGGGGATTTTCATCTCACTTTTTATTCCTATGAGATTCATGCTACATTGGCCACTATTTAACTTTGTGTGGTGTATGTACTGAAAATTATTTTAATATTTGTATAATATAATCTCATTTATGGGTAGTTACACCTTCATTGTATGACCCTTCTTTCATACGGTGTACGTTTCCAATGTTGCCCAAATCGGTAATGGAACCTTTCACCCTCCGCTTTTTAAAAGACTTCCTTTTTTATGTCTTTTAATTTACATATTTTTATGTTGGGATATGTTCTTATATATACTTATTGATGTAAATTTTATGTCCAAGTGATTATATACCATTTTCTCTCTCATCAACTAATTTTATGAATTTTAAAGTTACGTCGTTAGGCTATCGAATTTTACCAAGGGAACTTCTTAACCGAATTTCGATTTCTTTGGGTTCAACATGTAGTTATTGAATATGTCATCCTTTTAATATGTGTGAATGAAATTTTATTGTTTTACACTTAATACCCACTTATATTGTGTTTATTTATATTTGTCACACATAATTATTAAGGATACCTTCTTTATAAGGGATTTCATCTCATTTTACATTTCTATTGAGACTTCATGGTTGTTATGCACCAATTCACTCTTATATGGTGTATATACTATCCCTTGGAATATTATATCATGAATCCATTTATTATTATGATATTATAAACATTTAATTAAATGTTATTCCTCAATTATGGTATTCAAGTGTCTCTCATTTTGTTAAAAACCCTTTAACTAAAATATCGTTTTAAATGTTTTAATGATTTATTCATAAAAATATATCTCGTTAATATCCGTGATTTAAAAATGGTTTTAAGGATTTATTTATATTGATATTAATGGTTTAAAATGTTAAAACACTCAAAGTGTTATGGGACACTTTTATTCAAAAATATTTTTATTAAATTTTTTAAATGGTTTTGAAAATGGTTTTTAGAATGGATTCATTATCATAGAATGTTATATTGTTATTTCAATGTGGGAATGTTATCTTTAAATTATTCTTATGTTATGTGCTATGATTATGTTATGGTTCTTGGGCATTGTTTATGACTACAGGTGGTTCCGTGATAAACTATGGGCGGGTGAGCCCGATATAGCTCTCCAATGCATTGGGTAATGCGAACGGGATAAACGTTAAGGTTTCTCCGAATAGATTTAGGGAATATACTGTGATGGGTATTCCAAACATAACCAAGAGTGTTTCTCCCTACGTAAGAATGTTATGAATGCCTCAATTTACCTTTACGCCTTATGAATTCTATGATTTATTCATGATTTGATGAGGTATGTTAAAATTCTTATGTTTTATGAGTAATGTATGATTTCATACATGGACTAATGTTTCCTTTTCATACTTTTATATCCCTTACTGAGTTTTTTATGCTCATACCATGTTTTTGAAATGTTTTTCACAGGTCAAGGGAAAGGTTCATGATATAATGATAGTGTCAAGGAAGTGTCAAGAAATAATCCATGTTTTATTTTAAATATGATTTTGTTGATGGAAAAAAAACGAATACTATCTTTTATGTAACCACTTTGTTTAAATGTGGAATGTAATTCATGATTTATGATATAATTCTATAAAACTCTAAACCTGTAAAGATACTCAATGTTAATTATTCATTTAATTCAATATTAAGTAAGTTTAATGGTTGGGGCCTTATAATTGGTATTAGAGGTCGGTTTAGATAACTTTAGAGGTTAGGGTATTCTTTAAGAATAAGTGACATTACCATAATGGATAGGATTTAGGAATGAGTCCAAGATTTAGATAATGTGAATGAGTAATTATATATTAGTTCTTATCTTCCTCATTAGTACATGATGGTTTTGTTGATATACTCACACGGACAATTCTATTTTTAGTGAATGGATGGATCTAGCAGGCACCAAAGTTACAATAGGATTGAAGGAAACTGTGGTGGTTCTCTGATTAAGAGACTGGATGAAATGGGGGATTCAATGAGGAAACTCATGGTTGTTCTAAGCCAACTATCAAGGATTCATGATCAACCACTTGAACCTTAGTATGTTCTGTAATGCATCATGTACGGTATGACCGATCGATGAGGATGTTCATGTAATAATTATAAAGGTAACCATTATGGTTTATATGATCCTTACATTTGAGGTAATTATGGGTTATTATATGTTATGATGGAAAATGAAAGGCATGAGATAAACTTGAGGTTAAATTATTTTATGATTATTTTTGGAGATTTTATCTCGTTTTGGGGAATGTTATATGAATTATATAGTTTTGGAAAAAGGACAACACGCAGACTGTGTGACAACCCATCACGTCGGACAAAGCTGTGGGAATCGAACCCACAACCAAAGTGCGACTGGTATTTATCGCCTACCACTGGACTACGTGAAGTCCCTGGTTAGTTTGACTAATTATTTTTTGTTAGATTATTTTATGAATAAAGAGTATGTTTATTTTGGGTTATCAATGGAAATGATTAACCTATCATGGAGGATATGTTATTAGCTTAATTAATTTTCAATATGATAATTTATGAGCAACCGATGTTGTTTGGAGATAAAAGTTATTTTGTACCTTGGAAGACTATGTGATTAAATCCTTCAAATACTTGGCTTTCAATCTTAGTTTTGTTTACTTTGAATAATTTTATAGGAAATTTTTTACCGAATGGTCTTCGTTGAACATTGGGTTTTTTTGGACAAATTTTGGAGATTAAGAATAGATTTTCTTTTTATAAAGGCTTATACATTTTTGGATTATCTGATCTCATACTAATAATTTTGGTTTTGGTTTATGTCTAAATACAAGGGAAATATATAGTTCTCTTTTGTAGATTAGGTAATTCTAAGGAAGTTTATTAAAGTACTCTTATTGCGAACAAGTCTTCCTAAATACTCGTCTTTTGGATAAAATATGAGTTTGATTAAGTAATCTAGAAAAATTTGAAATTCTACGTGACAAGTAATTATCTTTCATTATGATTTAGTTAATCATAAAAATAAATTACTCAATGAAGAGTAACTTAAAACAAAAATATTTCTTGTTAATGTTTCCTACTGGGGAATTGAATATCGTTTAACCCATCATAAGTTTTTGATTTTCTTATGGTTAACTTTCTCCTAGACATGTTTATTATCACTCTCCCTCAGAACACGACCCTTTGTTCTTTTACCTCCATATCCATGTTTTCCTACATGGAATCCTAGTATGGGTTAACTCAGGTGACCTTTTTACTTCTCTTTCTTTATTTTAAAGTGATTTTTTTACTTACTCTTATTCCGATGTGGGATTTTCAATGAATTTTCCAAGCATAATTTTCAAATTTCAAGGACGCAATTCCCAAAAGGGGGGAATGATGTAACACCCCAGGTAAATAAAGATTATGACATTTTCACATTTATCAATTTTTTTGAATAAAATATTAATATTACTTTAAAGAGGACGCTATGCTTGATGGCGTACCCAATATACAACAACGAGTTTCTTAGGAATCATACGTCGCACTCTAATAGTAAAATAATATTATTTTAAATGGTAGTTAACTCCTAGCCGTTGTAATGGCGGGAATGAACAGAACTAACTACAAAATGATTATATTTTATTTCCAAATATTTTTACTTTTTACAATAAATGATAGAGTATTGAAAATGAAAATAAATCCAATTTTAAGCATAAACATTCTAATATTCTTTAAAAGGTTGATTAATCACCTTTTGATGGAGAACCACTTTTAAATCCACATTTTGACAATTTTATGTGTTATATTTGACAAAATAAAATTCTTCTTTAGAATCGGGACATCAAAATTTTCTTTGGGTAAATTTTTGGTATTTTTCCGATAATGTTCATTTTTTAATGAATAATGAAAAATGATGTATTTTAATTCAAAAGCTCTGTTTAATATAATTTATTTATATGATTAGATTATCTTTTTAATTGTTTCTAAAGTTAAATAAGAAAATATTTTTACCATTTAATCTAACATTGGTCATTGGAATTAATTTCACTTTGAAATTAGACTTAAACTAGTGTCAATCTTTTAATAGATATTGTTTCTTAAAAACATGCTATTTGTTTAGACAGCGGGAATTAATTATTAAATTAATTAATGCAACTTATATGTTTTTAATTTTGTAAAGTAGACATCATTCTTGAATTCAGAATATCAAATATAGCTTAGGGTGAATTTTTTTTATTTTTCAGAAAAACATATCTTTTTGATGAATAGTGAAACCACAAAGTGGTAGTTTAAAAATTGTTTTTTCATTTAAATGAAACATTTCCACTTATGTTGTTTGAGTATCAAAAATCCAACATACATGGTTGTCATTAGGATGTAAAATGTGGTTCAGTGGGATTAAAATATATTTTTGGTGAATAATAACTCTTATGTTTTTAATCGCGATTAGAGGTAATTAGTGTAATTTAAGGTAAAGATAATGTTATAATAATATGAATTGACCATGACACATGTTATAACCTTATTGTATGAGTCATGGCCGACCAATAAAATACATGGGTCAACTTGGGGACCCCATGGAGCCACATTGATTGGAAAATGACATTAATACCTTTTTATTTAAAGTTAAAATTAAAATGTCACAAACATGTGTTGTTTTACTAAAACATTTTTTAAATGGGTTTATATAAGTCATATTTTTGACTATAAACATTAATTATAAATCTAAAAAGATTTCATCAATCATGATATTTTTTTTATATTTTTTATACATTAAATATATATATTTATTTATGACAATGTGATGATGGAGTGATTACCTCATAAATGAACAATTTAAATAAAATGAGAAGATAGTGTAAAATATAAGTCTTAAACTTGTCACAAACCTATTGGATGGGTGTATTTAGAAACCTTATCACCTTATGTTATAAAAATATCCTTTTTGGACCTTTAAAATCTGAATATCATTTTATAATAAAGTAATATTTTATAACATTCCAAGATTTCCCCTCCTCTCCTCTCATAAAAGGCCCCCACCTCTACCACCTTACACACACCTCTCAAGAAATTGGATAAGACAAACCCTTCCAATTAAATCTCTCCAAATACCTCTCTTTATCATTGAAGCCTCACTTCGGGGAGAATCCTTTCCAAGTTAGCCTTTGAGCTCAAATCAAAGAGAGTTACCCGATTTAAAGTTAATGTCTTCCCTTTTGTTCTTTTGTTTTATTTTTCTTTTCCAAACCCCTAAACTCTTTTTATTACTTTTTTTTGTAACAAAACCAGTATATTAAATATAATAGGATGTTTTTATAAGAATTATTCGAGCTACACTTTCACACACCTCTGTCTAATGGTTAATGAACATACTGTTTCAGTGGATGGCGACTTCTTGCCTCACGAAACGATGATTGTTCAATATTATTTTAACACCATCAAACGTGGCCATTAAGATGTTACTATATTTATATATGATATATAATATGTTTATGTTTTCCTTAAGCTTCTGTATTTTTCATTTATGTAATACCTTTATGGTTTCCACTATGGGAAAAAGCGATATCTTTATTTTAGGAACTGCGGACTACCGCCCCATCAAAGTGATTTGATTCGTTAATGCCATATGTGGGACATATAGAGGATTTAATTAATGGTATTACATATGATATCCTACTGTAATTATAATATACCTTTATATCATTATTATTCCATTCCATTTAATACAAAAAATATAAATGAAAGTAGCGTTCATACGTACGTACGACTAACCGTCTCCATGAATGGTACATTTCATTTCTTATCTCCAAATGTTATGTACTATTATAAGTACATATATATATAATGAATATATATGTAATATATTACTTCTAAATTATGTAAATCAATCTGGAATTATAATATATATATCTCTCATTTTTTTAATTCCATTAATATGACAAAATATGAAAGTAGCGTTCATGCGTATGTACGGCCTACCGTCCTCATGAACAGTGCTTTTATTTTTTTTGCTACAAATTCTATGGAATATTATAAAATGACTATATAGTGGATATATATGATATTTAAAACATTAATACTATTATTGATATGATGTACCTATAACTACATGGAAAATTCATTTCCAACAAGTTCAATTTTTTCTCATGTACCGAACATCGACAAAAACGTCTGATATGAACTCACGTTATTAACCAATTATTATAACATTATAATATGTGATATTAACTGAATAATAATATTTAAAGGAGGTCCTTATGAAATTATAAATTGAATAAATATTATTATTTAGGAGATTAAAGAACGATCGAGTCATGTCGGACAAGAGGTAAGGGATCTCACCTCTCTCTTTCTTTTCAAGTACTCCCTTTTATGTTATTTCTTTTATGATCCATGTTCTTATGATAGATTATGTTCTTTTATATTTCTCTTGTAGTAATTTTTATGTTAATGTGATTAGACACCCTATTTTATATCATCAATCCATTTTTGGAATTTTATGTGGTGTCGTTAGGCTGCCGAATTTTCATAAAGGGATTTTCATCTCACTTTTTATTCTTGTGAGATTCATGCTACATTGGCCACTATTTCCTTTTTTTTTTGGTGTATGTACTGAACATTATTTTAAATTTTATATAATATACTCTACTTTATGGGTAGTTACTTCTTCATTTTATTACCCTTCTTTCATGGGGTGTACGTTTCGAAAGTTGCCCAAATCGGTAAGGGATCCTTTCACCCTCTTCTTTTTAAAAGACTTCTTTTGTTATGTCTTTTAATTTACATCTTTTTATGTTGGGATATGTTATTCTATATCCTTATTGATGTAAATTTTATGTCCAAGTGATTAGATACCATTTTCTCTCTCATCAACTAATTTTATAAATTTTAATGTTATGCCGTTAGGCGGTCAAATTTTACCAAGGGAACTTCTTAACCCAATTTCGATTTCTTTGGGTTCAACATGTAGTTATTGAATATGTCATCCTTTGAATATGTGTGAATGACCATTTAATTTTTTACACTTAATACCCACTTATATTGGGTGTATTTATATTTTTATCACATAATTATGAGATTGATTTATCCTTAATTTAAGGATACCTTCTTTATAAGGGATTTCATCTCATTTTACATTTCAATTGAGACTTCATTGTTGTTATGCAAAAATTCACTATTTTATGGTGTGTATACTATCCCTTGGAATATTATATCCTGAATACATTTATTCTCATGATATTATATACTTTCTATTAAATTTTATTCCTCAATTATGGTATTCAAGTGTCTCTCATTTTGTTAATAACCATTTAACTAAAATATCGTGTTAAATGTTTTAATGATTTATTCTTATAAATATGTCTCATTAATATCCATGTTTTAAAAATGGTTTTAATAATTTAATTATATGGATATTAATGGTTTAAAATTTTAAACACTTCAAAGTGGTATGGGACACTTTGATTCAAAAATCTCTTTATTAAATGTTTTAAATGGTTTTGAAAATGGTTTTTAGAATGGATTCATTATATTAGAATGATATATTGTTATTGAAATGTGGGAATGTTATCTTTCCATTATGATTATGTTATGTGATATGATTATGTTATGGTTATTGGGAATTTTTTATGAAGATGGGTGGTTTCGTGATAAACTAAGGGCGAGTGAGCCCGATATAGCTCTCCAATGCATTGGGTAACACAAAAGGTTTAAACGTTAAGGTTTCTTCGAAGAGATTTAGGGAATATACTGTGATGGATATTCCAAACGTAACTAAGAGGCTTACTCACTATATAAGAATGTTATGAATGCCTCAAGTGACCTTTATGCCTTATGATTTCTATGATTTTTTCATGATTTTATGAGGTATGTTAAAATTATTATGTTTTAAGAGTAAAGTATTATTTCATACGTGGACTAATGTTTTCTTTTCGTACTTTTATATCCCTTACTGAGTTTTTTATGCTCATCCCATGTTTTTGAAATGTTTTTCACAGGTCAAGGGAAAGGTTCATGATATGATTATAGTGTCAAGGAAGTGTCAAAAAAGAATCCTTGTTTTATTTTAAATATGTTTCCATTGATGGAAAAAAATGAATACTATCTTTTATGTAACAACTTTGTTTAAATGTGCAATGTAATTCATGATTTATGATCTAATTCTCTAAAACTCTAAACCTGAAAAGATCCTCAATGTGAATTATTCATTTAATTCAATATTAAGTATAGTTTAAGGTCGGTGCCTTATATAGACTCTCCATGATTTGTTTTAGACCAATCATTTGAGATCTAGTACGTCTATTGTCTCACCTTCTCTTGATAACGATCTAAAAGGTAAAACATTATGCAATATTCTTCCATGTACTCATGTTTCTTCAAAATATCATTATATATGGATGATACCATGATACAATATTCATTTTTGGCATCATTAAAATGTTTATCCTGGAGATATATCTCTTCCTCTCATTCCTCAATAGTGGGAACAAATGTAAAAGGTTCTTACAACACATTCAAATTAATTCATGGTGATGTATAACACATAGTATCCTTTTCCACTATTGAATACATGTTCTGATGTAAATGTGATCCATCTAATTTAAGTATCACTATAATTTACTTAAATTCAATTTAATGATGTATCTAAAAATATGATGTGTAGTATTTTAGTACATTATGTAATCAAATTTAGATAAATAAATATATATTTAAATAAATTTTCACCCTAAATTTTATTGAAACCCAGTATCCCTCAACACTGGTTTTTAGAATATCCTATTTCTTAAAACTCCTAGGGTAAATTTTACATATTATCCTTATCAATACCCATATTTGGTTGGCAATGAAACATGAATGATTTTATGTAGGAATTCCTAATTCCAACATATTTAAATAATTGTTCCATCATCTCCTAAGTGGACTCCCCAATACCAAAATCCTTAAATTTTATTTCCTCAACCTTTTCATAAATGTTACACCATTTTTGGCAATGGATGTCATATATTGATGTGAACTATTTCAAATTAACCTCGTTATTCATGTTGGAATTCCCGGATAATTGATGAAACCCATCATTTGGATGTTCAAGGATATTGAATTGTTTTTCAACATTAAATGAAGTATTTATAGGCTATACTGACATAATAAATATAGTTGAGGGTTTTTATCCTTTTCGAATAAATTTAAATTATATTCATTATCACATATTATTATTATTATTATGTATATTTACTTTAGTCATTAACTATTTGTTACATAATATTTATGCATTGTCCAATTTATTTTAGTTCTATCTTTAATTATAATTAATTTAATTATTTTATATGACCATGAAAAAACATCCATAATTTAAAAAACCATGGAACTTGTAGGAAAAAAATAAAAAAAGTGGAATGATCATCCACTTTTTCTAATTATCAGTTTGTCTAGGTATTGACAATCTAATTGTTGACCTAGGGGAAAACAGCTTGAACCATTTAAGGTTCTTATTACAGCTTTCCACATATACAACAATGTATATCTATTGAATTGGTTACTCAATGAATCTTAACATGAACCTCCTCCACTAGAATGGGAGCTCCAACAATTAAAATTGATTTCACTCACATGGTGTTGAGGGGAAATGGGTTTACGTAGAAGAAACCATAGGAACATGGGCCCTTCATAATAAGTGGAGAGAAGTCACACAAGACAACAATCTAAGTTTTTGATATATTAAAAGGAACCAAATATCATATAATATTATAGGTCCCGTCATGATTATTCACATATATGAATTGAATTATTAATTTAATAAGACTATCATTAGATTCTGAGTCATTCATATTTAATATAAATTGAACATGAAAAAAATCATTATCATATTAAATTTAACAGTTCTGTTATCTTAATTCTCATACGAATTTCCATTGGATCATTCTCCATTAAAATTTTATACAAATTAAATAAATTAATTTAAAATTATTATTTTACTTAAATGTAACATGAGGCAATAGGGTTATTACCATCTCAAATCTACCTAATATTTATTATTCTCATAAACATATTTATTCTTAGTGACATATAATATACATGACATATCACATATTTTCATGACATATAGTGTCAAATTTATTATTACATGAAATAGATTGTTTTTCTATAATGTGTCATGATTTCATGCACATAGAGTAACATGTATAAAAAAATAATACATGATATATAGATCAATTCATTACATAGACGATAATTACAATTTTATATATGTATCTGTGTGTGTGTGTATTTAAACTCATCCCATGGTGAGTCCAATAATTATAATGACTACAGGAAAGAACCTGCCACATAGTTTACATAATATAACTAATAAATTTTAAATCTATATAATTTGGTATCAGTACAAGGCATGTGAAACCATGCTACATGTCATGTACATCACTCACCATCAATCTATGGTAAATATATATGGACACGACATGTAATTTGTACCTCCAAAAATGTGGTGGATGGTATGTTCAATGGGTTACACACTATGTGATATCTGAATTATATGGTAAACAGTCATGGATGTTATGTATGTTAATAAACATCATGTCTGTGACAAAAAGGGACTACATTCTCTGTATTTAGCCTACACGGTATGTACTCCAGTTGACCATGCACCCCATAACTTTGTCAAAACATGGTTTAAGGTATTTAATGTACCATGTGTAATCAATGGACACAATTTGAATTTTTTTCCAAATAAATTAATAATACATTGACCAATAGTGCAGACATGTAACTCCTATTACAATCTGTGGACTTTTGTGGTGCCCATCTTGAATACATAGCACCTCCATATGAGATCATTTATTTTAATCATTTGTTAAATTAATTGTTTTGATTATATCAATGAGAAATTAAGGAGGGAGAAATAGATCTCACAATTTGGACTAAAATAACGATGGAACATTAATTGAAAAATAAATTTATATGTTCAAATAACCAAAAATCATTATATAATTATAAATAATTATGTTACAATTATAATACCACTTTTAGTTTTCAGGTGTATTGGAAGCATGAAATTGGAGGTTCCCAACTTTTCTTTTTTATTATGTTCAATAATCGACCATAGATAGACATAATGATAAATTATTTTTCAAATATGATTGAAACAAATATAGTTGAAAATATGAATCACATTGGAACATGAGAGGTAGGATCATAACATATTATTTATAACTAATTTAATAAAATAATAATTTCATTGATGAAATTATTTCTTCATTGATGGATCTAGAAACAGATCTGTGATGAATTATCATTGTGATGTAGGTATCAAGTAATGATTCTTTAATTTGTTGACCCAAAAATATTCCATGAATATCTAAACATCGCCGATGGAATATCCAGGTTTTAGCATAATAGATCATTTTTCTTCCATAATATTCCTCTTATCACATTAAGAATTTTTTTCAAATCATTCTACTTTATCTGGTGGAGTAAGATTATTCTCTATTCTTGGGAGAGATCTTATAGAAAAGATATCTCAATGTCTTCAGAGGATTCTCTAATTCTATTCTGCACAACCCAAAAAATTTATTATTTTATTGGGAAAATAATTAAATCAGTTTTATATATCACTTGGTTTAAAACAAAATAATTTCAAAAGTTCCCTAAATTATTAGTTTAATCATAGTGGAAACACCATGTAATATAATAATATTAATATTATAATTTCTTGATATGAGCTTGATATTCATGTTGAAATTAAATATTATTTAACAAAAAAATATTCTATATTTATTATTTTATGACTGCACATAATATCCCACTCCATCATTCATCCATAACACTAATTGGATCATTAATATTTTTATTTATTTATTAAATAAATATCACTATATTATTCACTATGAAATAAATAAATTTTATATTAACTATATAGAAAATAAATATTTATTAAATATTCCCCTCATATTATATACTCTCGAATAACTGGTGTTGGAATAAATGAGATCATGAAAACATAAAATATTATCAAAACACATGAGGGAATAATATTTTTTCAACTTTTAAAATAATTAATAACAATATTTTTTTCACTGGGATTCTCAATGCACTTAGTGTGTGGCTCTTTTGGCATAATTCTTAATGGAATTTAATAAAGCAGCCTAAAGACCAAGGTATTCATCTAAAAACATGCCATGGTACCCATAGAGATAGATATTAATGGTGAAATGGAATAATACACACACATTGAATTATTTTGTAATGTAATACCTTTATCACAACATCTTAAATCATGTTAGTTGCATGCTAGTTCCATCAATGTATATTATCGATTTTTGGTTCTTTGTATTTTTGGAAATAGGTATTTCTTATCGAATACCATGGATTGGGATTTATTTTGGATGTATAATTTCCATTGATGGTAATGAGATATTATCTTCAATTACATAACAGAAGCGAGGAATTCATTCTCACATTATTCATTAATGAAATATTACTTGTGAAACACCCAACTAATCATACCTCGATGAAAATATCTATCATCATAGTTTACATCAATGTATATGAATCATAATTCTCATTAAAAAATATTAAATTCTTATAAAAAATACACACATATGAAGATAGAAACATCCAATGATACATATTAATGTGAATTTCCAACTTGTGGATCCCATTATCATTATATCCCACTAGATAATAGCAAGGAAATACACGATAAGAAGGTTCCTCAATACCCTACGATTATCCACACCTAATCACATATATTATTTTATCTCGCAACAAATATTATCCTACTATCAAGATTATAATTAATAATAGTATAATCGCACTTATAGGTTCTCATCATAGTGGGGAAATACTATAATAATTTATTGAAACTACTACTCTAGGTACATTATCACATATTATGTTATGAAGATGAAAAATCATGATGTGATAATTTGTTTATTGTTATTCCAAACTATGAATACATTTTATCATATAGTAAACATATGTTTTCTTAGGTTTCCAAATCCAACAATTTTAATGTTAAAAAACATTGTACTCACTCTTTATGGTGTTTCATGGTTGAAATAATGAAATATACCATCTCCAAGAGAAAATCCTTTTAATACATCCATCACCATGATGGACATCTTATTTCTACTTAATTTGGGAATATCATGGTATCAGAATACCTTACTGCATGATATATGGAATATCTAACATTTTTTTATGTCATTCATATGTATTGACTACAATGACTTACAAAACACCTAATTTGGGCTTCCCATTTCATATAGGATAATTCTCATTAAAAACATACATTATACCTACATTCAAACCATCTTCATTTTTCTAAAACATAGTACTAAACTATGATATACAACTTCAAACCAAAATGAATTTCATAATGAAACACCATCCTTCACTTGTCGTAATAATCATTTTCATCATCCCAAAAAGGATGTTGAAATTGAGATAAAGTACATACTATTTTATATAAAAATTGAAACATAACATCATGATATCAATAATTATCATAATAAAACTTAACACCCCATTTTCACCTAATCCATTCCATAAATAGTCCCTCTAGTGAATGGTGATATCAACATAAAAAAAATTCAACTTCATGGTCTATAAATTCCAATTTGTACATCAATAGGTTTTAAAGTGGAAAATATTATCTAGAAAAACATGACACCATCCGTGATTGAAAAAAATCACAACAAAAAAACATACAACATTATTACATAATTACATCATCTTTAAGTCCAAAAACATTTGTTCCATCATTATCCCCCTTTGTACAAATTCAAAATCTAGTGTCTCTTCATTGAAATTCATGTACATAATGATCTATAAAATCTATAAATTAGTAGTATTAATATTTAATGTACATAATATAAATTAATATTTTGGAAAATGAAATACATTTAAATACAACGATGCATAATTATTTTCATTACACTCTATTAAACCACATGTTGGAAAATGATGGTAAACTCTATAATAACAAAAAAAATATCAACGCATTCACCCCCTATTAAATGATAATTCTTTTTCAATTTCCCCTTATAGTATGAGATGATTTTCCTTTTTAATTTCATCCAATCTTATACATACCCCCGTTCTAGATAATCCCCATGGAGTAAAATTTTTAATACATATAGTATCCATGTTAAAATTTAAATAGATTTGGAGAGAGGGGAATAAAAGCCACCAAAAGCCTAGTGTTCTGGTTGAAGTCCATTATTAAATATATGAATCTCAAACACATATGTTATCAAATAATTTTTAAAATTCCCACCATATTCTCATTAGTTATATTGGGAACCATCTTTATCAATACATTTTTTACATTTTCATTAATAAAATCAACTAAATTTTCGAAATGCTTTATATGTTAATGATGTCATGGATTATTTTTAAACTATATAAAAATTATTTTACCATTGGTTTGAGTGAATTACACTGGGGTTGAATTGATTACCAATAGGTTAAAATAATTTATTAAAAAATCACATTATTTTACAATTCACCTAGTTAATTATAATAGTATGTTTTCCTTGTTAAATTAATTAGAATATTGTACGCTATGATTAATAAAATATTAGTTAGAAATATATTAATATTATCCTAATCCTTTGATGTTGCATAAATTATATTAAACTAATGAAATAACACATGTGAAGGCTATCTATAAAATTATAGTCTTGCAAAAGAGATTGTAATAATAGTCTTAAAAACATAGTATGAAAATAATTAATGAACATAACAGAATTTAAAAATATTGTATTTTAATTCTCAAACCCATACCTAATCCTCAACACATGAAATTTACCCTGTAATAATAACATTTATTAAATATAAAAAGCGTTTCTACAAACTAGATTAGGTAGAGGTTATATTAGCATATAGGGATACTGAAGAAATTACACAACCTCTTCCACTATAGTAACAAAAATATATGATGGAAATCAAAAAATAGTAATTAATTAATAATATATATTATATAACATTTTTTGATTTAATGAACATATATAATATACAAAAATAAATAAAATTTTATAACAACAGAAAGAGGGATAAGTGAATGGTTAATTTAATAAAATCATGAAGATCAGTTATTCTACAAATGTAAATTCTCTTCTCCAAATATCCCATTAGTTGTGAGATTATATGAGAAGATAAAAAAGTGTACTTAGATCATTGGATGATGTTCAGATGAAATCAAGCTGTCATATATTTTAGAGTAGAGCAATGGTTTAAATTTTTTATAATCCTATACTTCCACAACATTTCTCTAAATTATTTAATATATAAATAGGTGAATCCCTCAATAATGATCCCTTATAAATCCATCGATATGAATAATCATAATCATAATGAATTCATGATACATTAAATTATTTCAACCAATTATTTAATATGGTATAAATTTTTTTGGAATATAATATATTAAAATATATTCCACACTTTTATATATAGGCCCTTAAATTCTGACACATAGGATCATTTATTGTATCTCCAACACAATATGAATATTCATTTCTGATGCCCATGATATTTCATGTGGGGACTTATACTAAACAACTAGTCCATTCAAAACTTATACAATTTTTTACATTCTAGTGTGGTCCCCTTAATAAAAATCAAGTAGGATGATTTCATATAGAAGCTTTATAATTTTTCAAAACATTTAAATATTTTAATAAAATTTGTTTAAATATCCCATTGAATATTTGATACAACATTATATCACTCTAATATATTTTTATTTGAGGATTTAAATTATATACCATATTTTCAGTTGACATATTGAGTGGTCGCCTGAATAGTATACAAGAAATCCACCATGGTCGATCATATTGGCATGCAATATATCAACTTGGTTCTATAGTCACATAAAAACTTTTTGAACATTACAATATAATCTAAGTGTCTATAAGATATATTATGTGGTCAATTTAATTTTCCTTGGGGCCATTTTAGTATGTTTTGATATTTATTTCACATTTAATCAGATCTTCAAATGGTCAATGTATTATCCAATTTTTCACACTAGATCTTTATGAAATTTTGATTTATCAGAATACTTCAAAAGGTTAATATAATGTATTCATGTCGAGTCTTGATTCATTATGAATTTTTGGGAAGCTAGATAATTTTTCATGATTCCAAATCTCTTATCTGGCTAGTTGGGCTTTATATTCATTCAGATACAAAGTATGTTTCTCATAATTTCTAAAAAACAATATGACATTCCTAAATAATTAATTATAAACAACATAAACATGATTTATTATTATTAAATTAATAATTAATGGACAATATTAGTAATATCTATATTTTTGTGATCACAAATTATGGAGTAAATATATTCCTAAAATTCACTAATGAATAAAATAAATATTAAAATATACTATAACATACAAAGAGTAATACAATTTTCATACAATCCATACGTTACATCCCGTTTTGAGAAAATAAAAAATATTTCATAAATGGTGAAGATGTAAATGTTGAATTTAAATAAATAATGTATAAAAATAAATTTTAATGAGTTAGTTGAATGATATTTCAGTGATTTTGAATAATAATTATTTAGGATATCATATTACAGTCTTTATTCTTAATTTTTTTCATTAGAATCCAATATTGTAGAAGGATCAATATGATCATTTCCTATTCTAATAACTCAAAAAGGATAAGCTGTAGGGTGAAGAGAATAGTCAAATCCAGAAATCAGAAGGGTCTTTGATATAGTTCATAACTAATGAGGTTCCTGAGGTATGTTGGGACCAAAATGTCTTATATGTGGAGGTATAGGTTAAATAATGGAATCCAAAGTTGGTGTAGCTATATAATAATGAGTATAGGTAGTATATGGAATATGGGTTTGATAAGGGGCTATTTTTGGTATAGGAAGAGTCAAAAGTTCTAGAACTGTGGAATTGAAAACATACATTTTAGGCTTCATGGCCCTACTAATGATTTTCACAACTATATACCCTTTCTTAATAAAATTTAAGAACAAATCATTCTCTAAAAAAATTTGGTCCATCATAGATTCCATGATCAATTGTGTTTTAATATATCTTCAAATGATGGGGTTATATGGGAAATATTAATATCTCTATCTATGTATATAATATGAGTATTCAAATATGCATTATTGAAAATAATATTATTTTAATAAAATATTAATCCCTTAATGGAATCCTTTTCCTTGTAATTATTCAACGTTTCATTCTTATTTGTGTCATATTTCTATTCACCATAGGTGTAAACATCAATATAAAAATGATTTCTTCTGTACACAACATTGATGATCAAACAATAGATGTAATTAAAAAAGAATATTCTCGTATGATCCTCTTCAATAGAATAATTTTAAATAGGAGGAGTATATGTAGATATTGAAGTACTGTAAGAATTTCTGATTATATAAAAAAACTACATATCAATCATTGTGGGTCTATGTATATTTTATTCCTTATTTGATTCTAATACTCGGTGTAAAATTAATATATATTATCTAAAACATCTAATATCTTGATCTATATATTTAGACATCAAAAATATAATATTTATTATAGGAGAAACCATTATCTCAATAGTAAATGAAACATCTTACTTATTATCATATTCATGTTCACAGGTGATACTAAGAAAAAATAATTCAATATATAAAGAAAATAATTATTGAATTGAATGAAATAAAATGAAGTAATTCTCTAATAAGAAGAAATTGAAGTTTTTTGCGGTCAATAACATCCATATTGATGAGGTAATGAATTTCTTTGGTCAAAAGATAATTCACATAGCTCTAACTAATATGATCTTAACATAGATACATCATTATCTAAAGAGTCATAATATAACTTCCTAGTTCATTGAACTAAACATTCTAAATTACCATGGAGTATAACAACATTCCATGGAGAAATTGAATTAATGGTATCACCTTGAAAAATGTTTTATGAGACATGTATGATAAAATAATTTACAACTGATACATGGGGAGTAGATCCAAAAATATATTAAAGAAGATCTAGTTAACCCTATTATTGAATAAATAGAGTGGAAGAATCATACTCATCCTTTTATGATGTAATATGTATAATATAAATAGTTGTTTCACCAGTTTTGGGTGGAATTTTACCATTATTAATAACCCGATCATCATTAGGAGCGGGTGGACCTATGTTAATCAAAGAATAGTCTAGTTGTATAGAATCAAAAATAGAGTCTACTCCTACATCAAACATGTGATTAATATATGTATCATGTTTCTAATCCTTATTATTCTATGATTCAAGGATGTTAGAACCATATAACATATAATCATGGGACATACACCCTTAAATGTTTCTAGCCCATACCTTAATAATTTAGCATTTTTTGGGACTTCTTGATCCTTTGATAATTCTAGAAAAGTATAGCAGTTCAAGCTATCTTAAAAATCATTTTTCAACTCTCAAATAAAGTCAATAGTATCATATTATTCATTCTCATTGGATGAAAAATCATGATCAAGTATCTTGATAGGATCAAAGAATGGATATATTATATCTTTTGTCCTGCTATTATTCATTACTATATTGGAACACTCATAATGACTATCCTTATTTTTATTCTATATATTTTTCAGTGGATTATAGATATTTTTCATCCTCATACTTTTTTTGGTTAATAAAAATTCCTCACAAGTGTATCGACCTTTCTACTTTATTAGTAATAACTTTATTCTATTCAAGTTTAAATATAACAACCATAGGGTCATGTATTGTATTAAATCTTGTAGAAGTTTTACTAAACTATTTTATGTCTCATAAAATATATATGTATATTAATATGAATACTATGAACCATAACGAATCTAAATAAGAGTTCATGATTCCTTATAGTTATTGATTCTCTGCTGATGTTTAATGGAATACTGTATATATTTTATCCACCAGCTTTATAATCAATTTTGTTCACTACACTAAGCCTTGGACTGGTTATATCCCTAGTTAATTCCTATAATGAGTTCTATTTAAAATATATGGTTTATTTAATGGAAATGATCTTTTGTAATATTCCTAACCACATTGATGTGGTAATTTTAAGCCCACATACCATGAATCAATGAAAAAACTCATTCATGACCATCATCAATTATTCTAATGAGATTTGATTGTTTTATGACATGAAAAACTATATTCACAAAAAATTACTTTACTATTTCAAGATAAAATTAATTCTTATCATCCACAAACTACTGATTCAATATTCATAGATGAATCCATCTTGAAACCATATAATGAATTTCCCAAAAAAATTAAGTTTTACTCCTATATCAATAAACAATTTAACAAAAAAAGATATTTCTTAAAGGGTTTTTAGTTCCACATGTTCTTTACTAAGTTATATTGGAAGCATCAAGAGCTCTTGGAGCCTATTATATAAAATATTTAATGATCTCAACCACGTAAAACTAATATTTGGAGTTAGAAATCCTTTGTATTAGTAAATAAGGGGTTGAAATAGGAATCGGCATGTGTTGGAAAGAAACAAGGATACATAGATTTTATTTTTGGAAAATAAAATAATTTTTGGATAAATATATTATAAATATGGAAAATAAAATATACTTTAAATAAATAAAATCACATATGGTATTATTAAACAAAATGAAAAAAAATTAACAAAATATTTAATGTCATCATAAACTAATATTATATATTAATTTAATTCATTTCATAAATCAATACAATAAATATAATCTAAATAAAATATTTAAACCAGATTTATGATACATAACTCATGTATGATATGAATTAATAACTCAAAATTCCTATGATTTATAAAATGGTCAGTAAGATTATGTTATGTGCTAATGAATTAATGAGAAATATCTAATATATGAAAATGAACTCTCAAAATGTTTTGTCTTATATTAATGTTCATTCTCATAAAATTAGATACATTTTTTAAAATTTTCTCATTACATGAATTGTCACAATTTTTATAGATGGGTCTATATGGATATCCATAGTATAAAAAGGTATTTTTCATCCAAAAAATATATTCCCAAGAACTAACTTCATCTATGTATTGAAATTCAGCATTATATAATGAAACCAATTTATTGTTTTTTTACTATAATATGATAATGGAGACTTAGAAAGAATTAAGTGTTCTAATGGTTGTTTTAGGTCTAACATACTAATTTTTTTTGAGAATCAGAATGAAAAATTAAATCAAAATAATTTCAACTAAAATAGATATGTTACCCCTTATTTGAGGTGTGTATTTCTTTTTTATTCAATTTTATGTATGTAAAGTGGTTGGTAAATGTATGAGATAGTTTGGATGTGTTTTCAAAAAAAATTAGGAATTTATAAGCGTGCATGCTTTGAGAATAGATAGTGAACACAATGTAATTGTTTCAAGACACCATGCTCAAGGATGTAGTTGTTTATGTGTTAGGGGATGATTCCATCATAGTTTTCCAAACCATGCTGAAACCCAGGTTAACTATGTAACTTTGGATAATGGGCTTCCACACATTCGGCACATGGATTTCCTAACCATTCATATCTAACCATGTGGGGACCCCCATGAGGTATTACTAGTTGCAGATTTAATTCAATGTTTTCCTAAACCTGTTTCTAAATCTTGTTTTGTTTAAAAAGTTGTTTTTTGAATAATGATGGAATATACATTTTTTAAATAAAACTAATTTATCCTCCCACTCAAACCCCATGTCGGATTTTTTCTTCTCAAGTTATAGGAAGTCTATCCCTCACATTTGGGAAGTAATTTTATGGGGATCAAGGTGTTTTGATGGTGATTCTCCCATGGTAAGTATCCTCTCGTGGTAGTTTATGTGGGTTTTCATAGATATACTCTTCTTTTTATGCAGGATTCCTATATATACCTTTTTTTCATGTAGATATAGGGTTTCTTCTTTATATAAAGGTATGATTTGTGTTTTTTGATGTTTGGGAATGGGATCAAAGGTTATTTTCTAGGAGTTTCACCCAGTTTTGGTGTATGGTTGTGTAGAGGATAAATTTTTCCAATCTATAATGTATTTTTCATCACTCTCGACAGAATATTTCTAGAAATAGAACTCTTATATTCAAATTAATTTGTTTTCCTATAAATTGATTGTGAATGTGAAGTGTTAGGAATCATTAAAACCCATTTTGTGATGGATTGGGGGTTTTTCAGAAAATGGGTTATTGGTGTAGAATGTTTCTATTGTGGGACTTTTTTAAATCTATCCCATAGTTGATTTATGGAGAATGGTTTGTGAAAAATGGTTTTAAATACAAAATTTATTTTATTGACGTGATTTTTTGGCATTGATAATATCGTAATGGTGTTTTCAATAAATGGGTGATTTATTGAAGGAATTTTGGAATGTTGTTTGAATTTTTTCTTTTCTTAAGAGATTATTTTGTTTGGAAATTGATGGGTTGTAAGGCTTGGAATGTGTTCGTGGAAATCGTATTAGAAATTATTGAATTCCATGTTGTTGTGGTTTTAGTAAATGATATTGGTTTAGTTGTTGGCTTAAGTGGTTAACCTTGCGTTGGAAGGAGTGGATAGTGTTGTGAAGTAAAACTATAATAGGGTTATGGATATATGGAATGAGGGACCACCATCATTGTTATGTGGTTGTGAGGTACCACTATAATTACAGGGTGAATGGTTTTGGACATGGTGTTATACAGTCATGGCAACAAAAGGCTCATGTGTGTGTGTGTGTGGAACCTATAAATATTATAGGAATATGTGTTCATCTAGGAATGTTGAAATTGTTTATCCCAATATGTGTTGTAAGAATTTATAATGATGTGTTTGGGTTTCTAGAAATTTTTTCTTTGCTTGAAAATTTTGTATAAATAGTTCACATAAAATTTCTAACCGTTTTTATCCATGTGGAATGTGTAGGGGAGTCATTTTGGGAAATTCCAACTATATATAATTTAAAACCCCATTAGATGAAACATTGATTATGTTATAGATGTTTTATTATGAAAAACATGTAGTAGTAAAACATCTCATTCCTTTAGTGGGGTATCATGATGCTTTATTGGTCTTGTGGTGTTGGAGCTTGGAACATGGTGTGGAGATCCGGAGATGTGTGGAGTGTTTGATATTTTTTGATTAGTAATCCTATTGGTAATCTATTTTCGTATTTGTATATTTTTTTATTATTTTCAGGGGTATGAGTTTTTATTTTGATACATTGTTGACATACATCATGTAGCTATTTTCGTAATTACACATTTTTTTGGTTGTTTTATTTCCAATAATAAAATCATCCACCATTTTTTGTGATTCCATTGTAGATTATTTATAGTATCTAGAACATTGGGGATGTCCCTTAAGTACATGTATCACTTCATTCATGACTTATTCCAATGAGGTGGGTATGGATGTTACAAGTCGTATAAGTATTGTTTATCATTTGGCATAAATTTTCAATTTATGAGATAATATTCATTCACTCTATATTCCTTGAGTTGGGAAGGTATAAATGAGTAGTATTTTAGAATATGAAATGTATATCATTAAAGGTTTTAGAAAAACATTTTATGTGGAACATCATGTTACCAGGGATTTGGGTACACAAGTGTTTCAGAGACAATTATATAAGAGTGTGATCACATTATCATGGGTGTAGACAATGTGATAAGAATGTAATGTATATTAGAAAAGAATTCCCACTAGGATTTCATATTTATTTTTGAATAAAGATTTATCTTCTGGATAAATGTTTGAATTTTGTAAAATATGGAATTGAGTATGAAATATGTAGTTTTGAAAAGAGAATGGTTGTGGCATCCTGAAAATGATTCGATTTTCAAAATAAAGTGTAATGTTTTCAAAAATGGATGAACTTGGAAAAATGGAAATCCAACAAATCATAGTTGTGAATGTGGAAATATGATATAATTTGAAACTTCAATCCATTAGTTTTTAAAAAATGGGACTTATGGTGGTTCTATTGTTTATTGAAATGGAACATAGTAGGAGTCATAGGGACAAATAGGAGGAGAATGCTAAAATTATGGTTTTACCAAAGAACATGGTGAACTAGAAGCCTGTTCATAGCATAGTGAAAGATTTCCAAGACATGGAATGTAGGAATTGAATTAATGAGATTAAGCATGTCAATCACTCGGTTTATTTTTAATAGTATATTACATCCATCGTTATGGTTTATTTATTACCAGAAAGGATAAAATCAGGGTTGAAAAGGATGAACAGACTCTTTGATTTACTAGTAAAATTAGTGGAGTTGAATTCTAGGATATCTGGGTATTTTTTTGAAGATTTGGAATATCGGTGGAGGGGGTTAGTTATCCAGGATAAAGTTTACCAATGTAATTCTTGTGATTAATTTTATGAATTCTTCAACAAACAGTTCTATCCCCACACATTCATAGTTCATCGAATGATAGATTTCAATATCCTGATGTTGGAGAACCTTTTGGTGGTAATGTATGAAATTAAATTCTGGAATTTTCTACTTTTTTCTCCTGAGGATGATGTGATTACATCATTTGAGGAACATATCATTGTATCATCATTGAGTTACGAAATCTATTGAAAAATTTCAATGCTCTATATAACAGATTATACAGAAATGGTAAATTGAGAAAAAGTGGATAAAAGGGCTACATTGAGGGTATATGCAGGGGAAGCATGTTGGTACACATGGGAAAATGTTGTAACAATAATGTAGGGAGAAAGCAGAAAATAGATACTTATTTCCAGGTTGGGAGTATGGATCAGAATCTGATGGAAGGATAGGTGAATCTTCTTCAGAAGCCTTAGAGTAATCAAGTATGATTCCAGTGTTGGTCAACAAGCCACATGAATTATGATTGTAAAAAAAACCTCGACCATATCATAACATCAAGAATATGTGGCATCTTCAGCCTTATTTTAACAATTCTCTATGTTTGGGTGTTCATGACACTCTTCAGGGGTTACAGACATTATTTGATTTGATAGGATGGGGGAAAACATAACCCTTATCAATAGATCAGAGTTAGTCATTGTTATTATAGGAATACCACATATCCAAAATAGGCGAATAAATAGAATAGTCTGACCAATAAGAAGGTGTTCATAGGAGAGATGTTTTTGGTTGATGATCATCTAGTACCATCCATGGTTAGAAGTACGATTCTTTTGATCTATACCATTATGAAAGTGTTGTTTGATATGTTGTGTCTCATTCTTTCAATGAATCTTATCTGGTGGATTTTTTGGGATTAAATGTTGAAATTATGGCTTATATGTTGAAACTTCAAACTCCTCTAGGTCAAAGTGTGTGTCGAGCCTTTCTATGTAGTGCATGTTTTATATTATTTGATGAGGCTGAGTTTATATGGGATTTATCAGTTGCTAAGAATGATGTTTATGATGCAATAATTTGTATGGATTGTTTTATAATTACTAATTACCACATAGACTATTATTCATTAATTTTATGTTTCATGATAGATGATGACCTCAAACATACCATTATAATTGAGATGAGTGAATGGGACAGTGCAATGGATTTTTTTGGCACCAGTGGTTAAAGAGATCTCATAAAAGAGGGAATCATTTTCTTTTTTATTGGTGGAAAAATTTGGTAGGACAATTTTTCCTGTGGTGTTTGAATAGTTTCTTAATGACTCTCTAGAATATTTCATATGGTTCACACCCATGAGTGGTGGAGTTTACAATTGATCTTCTCCCGGGGATCCATCCTATGTCACTTTTATCTTACTAGATGTAACTAATAGAGTTGATAGAATTAGAATAATAATTTTTAGTGATGGAAAAGTGATTATCTGACCTGGAACGTTTCATGGGTATAACCGATGTTTTTTTATAATGTAATATAAAAAAGTTCTACTTTGTGTTGACATCATATCAATAATTATGTTACGATAAATAATAAATATTCATACCCATGCATTGGGGATATGTTTTATTTATTAAGGGGAGCATAGTTTAACCCCATGTTTGACATGTGATCATGAAATCATTAGTTTCAGGTGTATAAGGAGGATATTCCAAAAATAGATTTCAAGAGTAGATATAGCCATTATGAGTATGTGGTTACGCACTTCGGTCTAACAAATACACCAATGGCCATTATGTCACTGATGAATCAGATATTTTATAGTTATATGGAATCTTTTGCAGATATTTTTGTTGATGATATGTGGTTATATTACAGGACACGGTTTGACCATGAGAAACACTGGGTAATAGTGTTAAGGAATCTTTAGAGTTCATTGGTTATATTCCAAATTATCAATGTGTTATTTTTTGATATAAGTGTTCGATTAGCTTGGCCATGTTATTTTTGATAAACATGTGTCAATTGATGCAAATAAGATAGAGGCATATATCTCATACAATACACCAAATATAATATTTTGGATACAAATATTCCTTTTTAAAGAAAGGTATTATGAGTGTTTTTCATGAATTTTCCTCATAATCATCACTGATGATAGATTTTAAATGAAATAGTGTTCCATTTCAATGGAATGAAAAATGTTAGAAGTCTTTTTATGAGCTTAAGGGATTATTTAAGTAATCACCAATCATGGTTTTATGGAACTTGGGATATATTATATGTGGTATAATGATTCATTAAGAATAGATTTGTGGTGTATTATCATGTAAGGAAATAGTTTTGTTCTTTATATCTCACTACAGTTGAGGTTTCATGAGAATAACTACCCAAGACTTGATTTTTAGTTATCAGTTTTGGTGCATGATTTGTTTACTTAGCATCATTATCTCTATTGAGATATATCCAGTATGTTCACCTATCATATGTGGCTAAATCATATTTTATCACAAACATATATTTATTTGGGGAAAATTATATGGATGTGGTATCTTCATATGATTTACTTCAAATTGATTTTCATAATGGGTAAAGGTAATTTGAAATTAATGCATTATGTTTAAGGGAATACACTTATGTTTTGAAACATACATTAGAAAATTCGTGTTTGATGTCGGTTATAGCCTAAATGTGGTTGGAATGTGATTATTAGGGTGATATAGTGGTCATATTTCATGTTTCATTAGTCCTAGAATTAGTTGGTCCAATTAAAGTGATATAGAAGTCTGATTCAGATTGTGTTTCTTTGAATCATATCACAATTTTAGGTACAACATTGAGGGTTGAAAACTAGATGGGAATATTGGGTTTTGATTCTTGAATCAAAAGGCTATACTAGGGTCTTTTGAGAATAATCTTTTCACTACATATCATTATTCTTGATGGGTATTCCATCCTTTAATTCATAAAATGCATACAATATTAGAAGAATTGTTTTGGTTGGATGATATAAAAAAGAATGCGGGTGAGTTTGTTTCGAGATTCGTGACTTTTCAAGAAGTCATGTCAGAGCATCAATAGCCAGTAGGTGTGGTTGTGCCTTTACCAATCACTATATGAAGTGAGAAAAATAGTGTTGTATTTTGTTACAGGTCTCCCATGAATGGGTATAAATCATGAGTTGATATTTTTTTATTTTGGACTGGTTCACAAAGTTAGCTCATTTTATAAAATTTTAGGAATATCATATGGTGGGATATCCATCAAAAATAAATATTTGGGAGGTGTATAAGAGGCATGGTTTATCTTATTCCTATTGCGGAATCGTCGGGAGACACAACAACTGAAACAAAGAAAACGAAAGAAAGAAATCAAAAGGACACAGCGATTTACATGGATCAGGAATAATCCCTACGTCTATTGGAGAGGCAGAATATTTCACTATTTGGGAGCACAAATTACAAAGTGTTTTTTTAGTGGTAACCCTAGTTCGAAAATGGGCTATAAAACAATGGAGAAGACGATCGCTATTCAAAAATGTGGTATGTGTCGCTATAGTGAATGGAGGATAGCTTTGTCAAAAGTGTTATAATAAAGTTGACCCCGAAGTCTGCACCGCTACAGTGCCTGTTGGTGTCAGTCGGTCAGCTTTGCTACAGTAGTCAGAGATGCTACAGTGCCGAAAAATAGATATATGGGGATCAAATCTCATTTTTTGGAAATCCATGTAGCAAAACCTTTTGACTTTGTTAAAAATGAGTGTGGAATATCATCCATAGAATGATGATCAATCTGAGTGGATGTTACAAACAATGAAATATATGTTGTAGGCTTATTTCAAGGGAATTGGTGTCTCTAGGATGATCGCTTTCCCTTGGTGTAATTCTCATATAATAACATTTATCAATCCTTAAAACATATGTCTCTTTTTGAAGCATCATAATGACATATGTGTCATTATATAATACGTTGGGTTGAAATAGGTGAATCTTCTATGGTTGGGCCAATCTATTTCCAAGAGACTATAGAGAATATTATGCTCATTATGCAAATAATTGAAATAGATCAAAGTCCTCAGAAATCATATCTGGATCATCATTGATGGACGTTGTCGTTCGAGATGATTGATAATGTATTCTTGAGAATCTCACCTTGGATTTCCCATCATCATTATGGCGAGATGGGAATGTTATCCCCAAGGTATATTAGGCCTTTTGAGATACATCTATAGTATTAAGAGGTGGCATATCGTTTCTCTTTTCAACTACGGTATAGTGTGGTGCACAATGTGTCTAATGTGTACCAATTGAAGATGTATCAGTCGGATCATGTCCATGTGATATGATGGGATCACGTTGAGCTAGAGAAAAATTCATTGTTGGTCCATGTGGTAGTCCCGATTATGGCTAAGAAAGATAATGTATTGCATTTTAAATGTACAGGTCTAGTTTGGGTTTTATGGAAACAAGATCTGATTCATGAGGAGACGTGGGAATTGGATTAAGATATAAATGACCAATGGATGAGTTTTTTCATGAAATGGATGGTATTCTACCTTCCCAATGATGAAATGCTTAATGGTTGGGAGTATATAGTATCCCTGGTTTGAGGAATTTATAATATGTTTATGCCTTCTGTTGGTTAAAAATGCCTCCCTCTTGTCCTATCGTTATGTTTTGGGTGTGATTTTATTGGTTGATAAGTCCATATGACTATGAATAAGAATGTAGTTTCTAGTGAAATAATGTGATATATATATAATGCATGCATTATGCGGGATGGAGTTTCATTTATAGAAAATGGTGGGAATTTGAGAAGCCATGAAGGGCATCATTTGTGAAAATGTAACGGTGTTTTTGGATACCACGAAAGAAGAGAAGTGGTATGTAATCTACGTAGGTAAGATCGGTTCACAATAGGAGAAGTGGTATAGGGTTGAGGCGGTACCACATTGAAGATTTGGGTAATCTCATATTAGGGGATTCTGAGGATCCATTTGGCCGTATAAGGAGGTCTAGTCAAATCATTCTGTAGAGATATTTTATTAAGAAAACAACTTTTCTCTGAGATTTCGGTGAAGTCTGAAGGATGTTCACAAGGGAGTATTCCGCAAAGGGTGAAGTAGTTCATGAGAAATAAATTTTGGGGAACGATTTTTGTAAGGAACTGAATCCCAAAAATGAAGTGGGGTGCATGGGAGTAATGTTTTAGGTGATGAAAGAACATGCCTGTAAAAGAATAGGTGGTAAACATAAGTGGTAGGAAGAGTTGGTTTGAGAAGTTAGTAAGCAATTACGATACATGACAACACAAGAGGTGTCACTTTGTGGGAGAAGCAATCCATGAAGGATAAGTGGTTGGTATAATTGGAGGTAGTTCATGGATAAGGAAATATACATAGCATACTCACTACTCATTATGTAGGGAAGCAAGGTGGTATATGAATGAAGCAAGTTTGTTCATGGAAAAATCAATGATGCTTGCAAATCTCAAGAATAGTTCATGAAAGGAATTTCCTCTAACCAAAAAGTTTTCCAAAAATTGAATTTCTCTAACATGTGAAAAATTAATTCAACATAGCATCTCCCTATAGTTGAGGATGTGTGATTTCATTGAAATGAAGGGACCAAAATGACAGTAAACTGTGAGTGGATCCCTTCCTTGAGTTGTGATCGAAGGAAGTGGAATACATTGATCCTTCTCATTGGTAGATAGCTAGAGGAAGAGACAAAGGCAGTGACCCCATGGGAAGGTAGTGAGAAAACACTAAACACTATAAATACTCGTATCTTAGGAATTGAAGAACTAGCCCGAACCTTCTAATTAGAAGTCAGATTTAGTTGATTTGGTACATTGGTAACATCGCCATATTATGCTCCATGGACGTGGCCTAGTGAGGGTGAACCAAGTAAAAATATATGTTTCTTCTTCCTAATATCATTTATATTCATATATTTCTATGTGAGAATGAGAAATTTTTTCTTTGTTTAATGAAAAAATAGGACCAAAGTGGAAGTAGTTTTAATATAACATACCCTGATTGACCCCCACCACTCAAGTTAATTGACCTATTGGAACTGACAATTTTTATTAGAGATAAAGGTTAAATTTTAGTATAATAAATTGAGGTGTTAAACCACAACATAATTCTGATCATCAATGGTATCAATTTACAACTCTAGAAGAATCATATTTAGTGCTACTTCCAATAATTAATAATGGATGTCATCACAATTCCTATGATTGAAATATTAGTACATATCAATAGTGGTTATTTAGAAGAAGTCAAAATAAATGAATTTGATGCTGATTCTAATGGGATAAATTATTTTTTGGGATCCCTATAAAATGGGTTTTTTATGAAGGTGATGTCACAAAAAACATCACATGTTATGTGGGAAAATCAACTGAATATCTATGATGGAGATTCAAACTCTAGAGTTTTAATGCTACAAGTATTTTGGAACATGTATGATTGTATTAGTAAAAAATTATTATTCCTATGTCAATTGTGTGACTCGTGACCTTCTATAATCGGTTTCTATAATTTATGTTCCATTAAGGAAAAAGATGGTGATGATGAATTACACAGAATGAGTATAAAAGGGAATCAATATCTTGTGAGTGGAGAATAATATATGTGGTTTTTTAAGTAATAAGAAAATATTTTATGGCAAAAATGACATAGAAATATTACCCAAATGTCTTGGAAGATCTGGTGAAATATGATATTTCTTGAGACCTCCCATGATTATCACATTATCATACACATACATGTGTTTTCAGCCAGTAGGTGAAGAACATTCAAAATTCATATAATGAAAAAGTGAAAGTGTCAAATAGATTGCTTGAGTCATTTCATATTGATGCGTGAAGTATAATTTCACCAAGAGCACTTGATAGGAGGAGATATTAGTATCCCTTTGTTAATTATTATATAAGAATTTCAGGAGTTTAAATAATCACCCACAAATTCGAGGTATTCAGTTTTATATTCATATAGAAGTAATGTACAGAAGATTCTAGGGAAACAAATTTGGATGATTCGAACATATAATGGAAGAGAACTAAAAAATTCCCATGTCGAGGATTATCTCGAGAAACACGGGATAAGGCATCATGCTTCAGCAGTAGTAAATCCACAATTAAAGGAGTTGTTGATAAAAGAAATCAGATTTTCAATAACATGGATAGAACAATGCTTATTGAGAATTTCCTTCTAGAGAAATTTGTTATTGTAGTGATGATAACAATCTAAACATCAAATAGAGAATTTCTATGTCCAAAAGAATAAATGACTCCATAAAAGATATGGTATGGAAAGAATCCATCAATGAGGTACATTAAAATATTTGTAAGTATTTATTTCATTCCCGACAAGGAGAAACACATGAAATTTTAAACCCATGTATTTGAAGGGATATTTCTTTTGTACTTAATGATAAGAAAAGTTTATAAATGATTCAAGAGAATGCTAGGAACAATTTTTGAATGCCATGATGGAACCACTGTGGAAAATGAATTGATTCTTCATAAAATACATGATCAATCACAGGAGGATAGTGCTAAAGAAATAAGCAGACTTGGGGATGCTTCAGTTCTAGATGCTAATTCAGAATAATATTTATAAGATGAGAAAAATGAAGATAAATTAGTATCTACACAAAGATTGATGAGAAGAGTTGAAATTTATAGGCAAAACAAAATTTGTGATAAAAAATCACCATTATTGACAAGGATGATTAAGACTCTATAGAAATAATCATACATATCATAGGAAGATCATAATGTTTTTAGTGATCTAGTTAGTGATGAGAAATGGGATCAGAATATGAATTAATGGCAAGGAAAATTGAGAAGAATTAGAAATTGGAAATTTTTTCGAGGCTAAGAGGCAGAAATGTCATCGAGACTAAATGGTCCATTCCAACCAAAATGAATAGAGATGGTGTTTTCCTTCAATGAAAATCATGACTACTGTGTAAAGGGTACTCACAGATAGAGGGTATCTATGATGAAGAAATTTATTATCCATTTGAAAATCTAAAGACAATTCAATTTATCTTGGACATAGTAGTGCAAAGAATGTTCAAGATTTTCCCGATGGATGGTGAGTAAGTATTTCTGAATGGGGTACTATATGAAGAAGTTTATATTGAGCATCCATATGGTTATATTTTTAATTAATATGATAACAGAGTTTTTTAGTAGATGAAGGCCTTACATGGTTTTAAGAAAAAAACAAAAGCATAGTATTCAAGTATAGATCAGTTTCTGAAAAATAGTTTTTTTTATCAAGTTAGAGTTGATTAAAATCTATATTTAACCCATTAATGTATTCATTGGAAGTTGGTCCTATTATATGTTGATTACATATTATTTTTAGGATCAGATGAAGCACAATGTAGATAGTTTACTTAATACATGATAAGTGGGTTTGAAATGTCAATGATTGGTGAACTGATGTTTTTTATGGACATTATGTTATACAAGGAAATAAGGACACATATGTTTCTCAATAAAAATATGTCAATGAGGTTTTGAAAAATTTGTAATTTATTATTCCAAGGAGATGAAGACTTTGGTGGCTAACTGGAAGAAACTATTTTCGGATGATGAAGGAAAAGGGGTCAGTGTCAAAGAATACATACAGATCTTTGGAAGTGTAACATCCTAGGAAAATAAAGAATATGACATTTTCATATTTATTAATATTTTTTAATTAAATATAAATTTTATTTTAAAGAAGATTTAGTATTCATTGTCTTACCTGACATGCAACAATGGGTCTCTCTGAAGTCTTATGTTGCACACAACGATTAGTCATACTGAAAAATAATAATATATTATTTTTTTAAATGGTAGTTAACGCCTAACCATTGTAATGGAAGAAATGAAGAGAACTAACTAAAATATTATTATACCTGTTTTTTAAATGTTTTTACATTTATCTAATAAAATTTAGAAGCCTAAAATGGGAATGAATCTAATTTTAAGCATAAATACTGTAATATCCTTAAAAAAGTCGATTTACCACCTTTTGATGGAGAACCCTGATTAAATCTGATTTTGGTGATTTTAAAATGTTTTATTTGAAAATATAAAATTATTCTATAGAATCGAGATATCAATATTTACATTAGGTAAATTTTGTTTTTTCTGATAAAGTTCATTTTCTAATGAATAATGAAATATTCTACATTTTAATTCAAAACATAAATTTAATCTAATATAATTATAAGGTTATATTATCTTTTTAAATGGTTTTAAATTCTAATTAGATTATATGTTTACCATTTAATCCAATGTTGGTAATTTTAAGTAATTTCACATTGAAATTTGACATAAATAAGTGCCAGTCTTATGATAATTATTTTTTCATAAAAACACGCTTTTTATTCTAAAAATTTGAATTAATTTTAAATTGATTAATCTAAATTCCATGTTTTGATTTTGGTAAAATAGACATCATTTTTGAATTCAGAATATCATATATAGATTTGGCTGAATTTGGTGAATTTTTCTGAAAACCTTCATTTTTTATAAATAGTGAAAACACTCAGTAGTTGTTTAAAAATTAAATTTTCATTTCATGAAATTTTACCACTTTTGTGAATCGAATTTAAAAAATCGGACATACATGGTTGTTATTAGTAAGTAAAATGTGTCTGAATAAGATGAAAATAATTCTTGGTGAATAGTAACTGTTGACTTTTATTGATCACAATTAAAGGTAAATAGGGTAATTAAAAAACAATATTATAATAATATAAAATTATATTAACACTAATCCTAATATTATGGGATGAGTGATGGAGGACCTTAACCATCCGTTGGTGAGACTTTTGGCCTTTGAAAGCCACTTGGGTAGGATAATGATATTAATAACTTTTTATTTAATGAAAAATAAAAATATCATAAACATGTATTGTTTTGATAAGACAATTTCAATGCGGTGTTATATAATTGATATATTGGACAATAAATATTCATTAATAATTCTAAAAATATTTCTTGCATCATGGTATTTTTTAAGAATTTTTAGACATCAAATAAATAAAATTATTTATGACACAATAATGATGAAGTGTTTACCTCATTAATCAATGATTCAAATAAATAAGATTATAATAATTAAACAAATATCCAAAACCTGTCCAATTATTATTCGATGATTTTATATCAAACAATATTCATCATATCTTATTATTTTATATTATTTGGTCCTTTAGAATCCAAAAATAATTATATAATAATATAATATTTTCAATCATTCCTAAAGATCCCCTCCTCCCCCATATAAGAAGTCCTCAACTCAAACCCAATACTCACACCTCTCAAGCCCTTTTGCCTATCCAAAATCTACCCAAATAAGCTCTCAATATCCCACTCTTCCACCTACCAGTCTTACATTAGGTACAAGGCACTTCAAGAAATCTTATTGGTTCAAAACAAATGGAGTTACCTGATTTAATGGTAACATATTCTTTTAAGTTCTTTTCTATTATTATACTTCTACAACTCCCTAAACTATATTTATTCCTTTATTTTATAACAACACAAGTAAAATTAGTATTCTAGGTTTTTGTTATGATAAAGATTCATACTACACTAACAGAAACCTCTATCTAATGGGTAAACAACATACTATTTCTGTAGATGACGAACTACTGCCTCATGAAACGATGATTGTTAAATCTTCTCCTACCACCACTAATGGTGGAAATTGTGATGGAACTATATTTATATGTGATATATAATATATTTATATTGCCTCTATGAATCTTTATTTTTCATTTATATCTTACCTTTATGGTTTCCATAATGGGTAATCGTGATAATTTCATTTAATGACGTGCGTACTACCACCCACTTAAAGTGATATGACTCATTATTTCCATACGTAGAACGTATAAAGATTGAGTTAATGATATTAAATATGATATTATACTGGAATTATAAGATATTTATTTATCATTATTTTTTCATTCCAGTAATTATGAAATAGAAATGAAAGTAGTGTTCTTGTGTACGTACGACTTACCGTCTCCATGAATGGTGCATTTCATTTCTTATCTCCAAATGTAAAATAATATTGTAAATAAAAACCTATAGTGTATTTAGATGATATATATGATATCTAAATCATGAATATCATTCTGGTGATAATGGAATTTTGACCACATTAACAATTTGTAATTATAATAATTTCCTTTTGACCCAATTACCAAATATCAACAAAATAACCATTATTAACATAAATGATTGCACAATGTTTATTACATGGTAATATGAGATATAAAATAAATAATAAATTTCAAAAATATTTTTAGGAAAGTATAAATTAACTTTTGTTTATTTTCCAGGAGATTAAAGAACGAATGGGTCAGGTCAGATACAAGGTAAGGGGTTTCATTTCTCATTTTTAATTTCATGAGATTTCCATTGTTCACCACTTAATTATTGCATGTGGTGTATTTTGTACTGCCATTTGATATATATTATCTTGATTCTATTTATGTTCATGGTTTCTATGATTCATTTTCTAGTTATTTACTTTTGTTCATAAAGCTCGATTGATTATAATGTGGTAAGAGGTTTTCATGTCACATTTTATTCATGTGAGATTCATGACACATTTTTCACTATTTCCTTTTGTGTGGGGTATGTACATCCCATGATGGTATTGATTGTGAAATATACATTAGTTTATTGGTATTTACAACTTTTTTGTATGATCTTTATTTCATGGGGTGTATGTTTCTTATGTTACCAAATCGGGGAGGGAATCATTCAACATCCTCCTTTTAAAAGACTTCATTTATGTTATGTCTTCTAATTTAAACTTTCTTATGTCGAGATATGTTATTATATATCCCTAATACTATAAAAAAATTACATGTGATGATAGTAACTTTTCAATCTCATAAACTCATTTTCATAATTTTAATGTGACGTCATTATGCTATCGAATTTCATTAAGAGAACTTCTTAACCTAATTCCAATTCTTTGGGTTAAACATATACTTCATGATTATGTCATGCTATGATTATGTGTGGAATCACTGTTTATTTATTTATGTTTTATTTTCCACTCCCCTATGTGTCAATATACATTTGATTCATATAATTACTCCATAGATAAATCCTCATGTCATTAATATGAACTTGATAAGGGTAAACTTAACTCAATTTCAATTCATTGAGTTCAAAATCCAAGTAATTGGTTTTGTTTTAAAATGAAAATATGTGAATGTCATTTGATTGATTTACACTGAATTTAAAATCATATTGAGTTTATTTATTATGTAATTTATTTATCCTTAATCAAAGGATACAGTTTTTATAAGGGATTTCGTCTCAGTGTACATTCCATTGAGACTTCATTGTTGTTATGATCTAACTTACTTTTATATGGTGTTAATAATGTCCATTGGAATATAATATCACGAATCACTTTATATTCATGATATTATTAATTTTTCATTAATTTTATTCCATAATTATTTTTTATTCAAGTGTCTATCATTTGGTAAGGATCTCTACAACTAAAATATCATTTTAAATGTTTTAAAGATTTATTCTCCAGAATATTTCTCATTGATATCCTTGTTTTAAAAATAGTTTTTTGGATTTATTAATATAGATGTGGATGTTTTGAAAATAAAATTTATTTGAAAATATTCAACGTGATATGAAAATACTTGATTCTAAATTTTCATTGTTAAATGTTATAAATGGTTTGGAAAATGGTTTTTTACAATGCATTGATTATGTCAATAACTTGAAATGATATATTGTTATTGGTATGATGAAATTTTATCTTCACTTTATGCTTATGTTATATTATATGATTAGTTTAATGTTCTTGTGCACTATTTATGTATACAAGTGGTTCTGTTATAAACCATGGGTGTGTAAGCCCGAGATAGCTCTCCAATGCATTGGGAAAAGAGACGGACGAAAACATTAATTTTTCTTCTAATAGATTTTGGGAATATACTATGATGGGTATTCCAAATGTAACTCCCTACATATCTCTAAAAGCTTCAATTTATGTATGTTATGTAATACATAAGATATTTTAATGATTTATGATTTATATATTTTATTCATAAATCTTATTATTTCATAAAGAATGTTATGATTTAAAAATATTATTTCATTGATTTGTATTTATTGATGTACTAATGTTTTCATTCTTTATCATATATCACTTGCTAAGCTTTTTATGCTCAACCCATGTTTTGAAATGTTTCCCATATGAATTAAAGATTAATAGGGTCAAGGATGTGATCAATGAATAATCATGATTTCTATAACATGGAACTAGAAAATTTTCATTTTCTAAGAGTTTTTTTTACGGAAAAAATTGAAACTGAGAAGAGGTGTCTACTTTATAATTTTTGAGATTTAACAGATATGGCCTAATTATCTAAATATCTAAACCTAAAAAGATCTTCAATGTTAATTATTCACTTAATTCAAGGTTATGTAATGTTTTAGGATGGGTCCTTATAGTTGGTATCAGATGTTAGTTTAGATAACTTTAGAGGTTATGGGGTTTTTTAATCCTAATATACATAACCATAACGGTTAGCATATTAGAAAGATTCACAGTTTTTTAGAGGTGAAAAATGGTTATTAAATTTTGTGCTGAAAAATGAAAGGTATTAGATAACCTTACAGGATAAAATATGTTATGGTTGATTATTAAAAGTTTGTCTCATTTTTTTGTAATGTTATTAAATTTTAATAATTTTGAAAAAGGATATAATGCAGACCGGATGACAACCCATCACGTCGGATAAAGCTATGGTAATCGAACCCAGAACCAAAGTGCAATTGAGATTTATCAGCTACCACTAGACTACGTGATGTCCCTGCTTAATAAGAAAAATTATTTTGAGATAAATGATTTTATGGATCAAGAATATGTTTATTTGGGATCTTATGATTTATCAAATAGACATCCTTAGTATAGAATAATGATTTTCTGATTATGTAATATAGTTTATTTTGGAATAAATTCTCTATTATTGTAAAAATATATGCTTAAGGGAAATAGAATACTATGGGATTTAATTAGTGGAGTAATGGTTGAAATATTATTTTGGAAGAATCTAGGTATTTATTGTGGACATAATGTATATTGGGTTATTTGTGGAAATGATTAACCTATCATAGAGAATATGTGATTATGATAATTACACTTCAGTATGAGACTCTAGGTGTAATCGTTGTTTTTAGAGATAAATGTTACGATGTACTGTGGAAGACTATGTGATTAAATCCTTTTGAGTTTTGGTCCTCAATCTTAATTGGATTATTTTGAATAATTTTAAGTACAATTGTATATTGAATGGTCTTTCATGAACTTTGGGTACTTTTTTTGAATTTTGTAGGTTAAGAGTAGTACTTCTTTTTTAAAGGATTGTCATTTTGGGGATTATCTGATTTTGTACTAACATATTTTAGTTTTGGTTAATGTATAATGATTGTGAAAATATAAGTTTCATAATTTTTGGATCAGGTTATTCTCTAGAAGTAGATTTTAGCCCTTTTTATGTTATCAAGTCATCTTGAAAACTCGTCGTTTACATAAAAGGTAGGTTTGTGTTAGAAATATTATAAATGTTAATGTCTACATGTCAAGTAAATAAGTTTCTTTATATTCTTATTAAATATCATTAGTAAATTTCCAAAAATTATGAATATTAAATTAAAAAATATATATATTGTCCATTTACTTATCCTACTAGGAAACCAATGATCGTTTAACCCATCACAAATTTGGGGTTTTCTTCTTGTTAACTTTCACATATTCATGTTTTCTATCACTTGGCATCAGAACGTGACACTTAGTTTCTCCTCCATATCAATGTTTTCATGGAATCCATGTATGGGTTATCTCGAGTTACCTTTTTACTTATCTTTATATCATTTAAAGTGATATTTTAAATTACTCTTTTTCCAATCTGGGACATTTAATGATGATTCAAGACCTATTTTTAATTTGTGAGGACACAATTTCCAAAAGGGGGGAAGGATGTAACATCCCATGAAAATAAATAATATTATATTTTTATATTTATTAATATTTTGAATTATATATTAAGTTTATTTTGAAGGGTATGATACATTTAATGGCGTACCTGACATGCAACAATGGGTTTCTCTGAAGTCTTATGTTGCACACAATGAGGAGTCATACTGAAAAATAATATATTATTATTATTTTAAATGGTTGTCAATGCCTAGCCTTTGTAATGGATAGAATGAACAAAACTAACTACAATATGATTATACATGTCTGTTAAATGATTCTATATTTTTCTAATAAATTTTATAGGTTTAAATGTGAATGAATCTAATTTTAAGAATAAATACTCTAATATTCTTTAAAAGGTCGATTTTTTTACCTTTAATTGGAGAACCCTCTTTAAATATAGTTTTGGTCAATTTTATATATTATTTATGAAAAAATAAAATTCTTCTATATAATTGTGACATCAAAATTCACTTTGGGTAATTTTAGGTGTTTTTCTGATAAAGATCATTTTTTAATGTATAGGGAGAAATACTGCATTTTAATTCAAAAAACACTTTTAATCATTTTTATTAATATGGTAAGATTATGTTGTTAAATGTTTTTAAAGTGAAAATATATTATATTTTATCCATTTAATCCAATTTTGTTCGTTGGAAGTAATTTCACTTTAAAATTAGACCAAAACAAGTGGAAATCTTTTGATAGTTAGTATTTCATTAAAATGCAATTTTTGTTTTAACAATGGGAATTAATTTCAAATTAATTAATCAAAATTATATGTTTTGAATTTGGTAAAGTAGACATAATTTTTTAATTCGCAATACCAAATATATGTTAGACTAATTTTTAGGTATTTTTCGGAAAACCTCAAATTTTTTATGAATATTGAAAACCATCAGTAATAGATAAAAAATAAAATTTTTCATTTAAATAAAAAGTTTCCACAATAGTGAATTGATTTTTGAAAATATGACATACATGGTTGTTATTATTAAGTAAAGTTTGGTTCCAAAATATGAAAATAATTTTTGGTGAATAGTAACTTTTGAATATTATTTACTGTGGTTAAAGGTAAATTGGGTAATTCAAGGTAAAAAAAATATTATAATAATATATATTATCTTAAAAATTGTTGTAACCTTATTGGATGAGTAATGGACAACCAATAAAATCCTTTGGTGAGACTTTTGACCTTTTAATGCCACTTGGGTAAGATAATGATATTAATAACGTTTTATTTAAAGTAAAAAATATATCATAAACATGTATTGTTTTGATAAAAAAATTATTGTAGTTTTATATAATTGATATATTTGTATATAAATTTTCATTAGAAAAATAACAAAAATTCATAAATCATGGAATTTGTTTTTTAAATTTTAGACATCAAATAAACATAATTATTTATGACACAATAATGTGGCATTGTTTGCCTCATTAATGAATGATTTAAATAAATAAGATTATAAAAATTAAACAAATATCCAAATCCTGTCCAATTATTATTGGGTGATTTTATCTAGAACAAGATTCATCTTATCTTCGAATTTAATAATTTTTGTACCTTTAGAAAACTAAAATCATTATATAATAAAATAATATTTTCAAAATTTCATAAAGATCCCCTCCTACCCCTTATAAAAATCCCTCAACTCTAACCCATTAATAACACCTCTCAATCCCTATGGCTCATCCAAACTATGCCCAAATAGGGTCTCAAGAACCCACTCTTCCCCCTATAAGCCTTACTTTAGGTAAAAGTCACTTCAAGAAATCCTTTTGTTTCAAACCAAAAGGAGTTACCTGATTTAAAGGTAACGTCTTCTTTTAAGTTATTTTCATTAATATTAATTCTCCAAACCAGTAAACTCTTTTTATTTCTTTATTTTATTACAAAAACTGTATCCTCAATATACTAGGTTGTTGTTATGAAAATTATTATAACTAAATTAACACACACACCCATATAATGGGTAAATAGAATTATGTTTCTATGGACAACGAACTACTACCTCACGAAACAATGATAGTTCAATATTCACCTACCACCTCTTATGGTGGTAATTGTGAGGGATCTATATTTATATGTCATATATATTATATTAATATTTCCTCTATGGTTTTTTATATTTCATTTACAGAATACCTTTATGGTTTCCATAATGGGTAAACATGATAATTTCAATAGATGAAGTGTGGACTATTGCCCCCTCAAAAATGATATGACTCGTTCATGGAAAACGTGGAATGTATAATGGATGGAGTGAATAAAATTATATATTATATTATACTGGAATTATAATATAACTATTTATCATTATGTTTTCATTCATTAAATATGAAATAGAAATGAAAGTAGTGTTCATGCGTACGTATGACTTACCGTCGACATGAACGGTGCATTTCAATTATTATATCTAAATGTTATGTAATATTATAAATAAAATTATTTTATGGATATATATGAAATAAATTATATCTAAATTGTGATTTTTATTCTGTAAATAATGGAAATTTTACCGCATGAAAAACATTTAATTATAAGAAGTTCATTTTTTACTCAAGTACTAAATATCGACAAAACGACCATTATTAGTCGAAATTATTGAAAAATATTTATAACATGGTAATGTTTGATGTAAAAGTAATTCTAATTTATAAAAATATTTTAAAGAAATTATAAATTGACCGTAGTTTATTATTCAGGAGATTAAATCAAGAAAGGTTCATGTAAGACACATGGTACGAGGTTTCTTATCTCACTTTTAATTCTACGAGATTTCCTTTGTTCACCACTTATTTATTTCTCGTGGTGTATTGTGCACATCCATTTGATATATATTATCATTATTCTATTTTTATTTATTGAATTTTGGGATTGATTTTGTGTATATTAACTTTTTTTCATATTTCTCAATTGATTACAATTTGGTAAGAGGTTTCCATCTCACTTTTTATTCACTTGAGATTCATACTATATTTGCCACTATTTATATATGGGTGGTGTATGTACTACTAATGATGGTATTCACTGTGTAATAAAATTTAATTTAATGGTATTTACCTCTTCATCGTATGATCCTTCTTTCATGGGGTGTATGTTTTGTAAGAAACCAAATTGGTGAGGTAATCATTCACCATCTTCTTTTTAAAATCCTTCATTTATGTTTTCTCTTTTAATTTTCAGTTTTTTATGTCAGGATTTGTTATTCTATATCATTATTGTAGTACATTTTGTTTCCTAGAGATGATAGAACATTTTCTCTCTCATAAACTCATTTTTTTCATTTTAATATGATAGTGTTAGGCTATCTAATTTCTATAAATGAACTTTTTAACCCAATTTCAATTCTTTGGGATAAATTTCTACTTCATGATTATTTAATGTGATGATTATGTGTGGAATCACTCTTCATTTATTTATGTTGTAATTTCCACTCCAATTCATGTGTATATACTTTTGATACACATAATCACTCCACTGATAAATTCTCATGTCATTGATGTGAACTTGATAAGGGTAATCATAACTCAATTTCAATTCACTGAGTTAAACATCCATGTCATTGGTTTTGTTTTAAAAAGAACATGTGTGAATGTCCTCTGATTTATTTACACTAAATATCTAATCATATTGAGAGTATTTATATTTTTCAGTCATTATTATGTAATTTTTTTACCTTAATCTAAGGATAATGTTTTTATAATTATTTCATCTCAATTTACATTCCATTGTGACTTCATTGTAATTATTCATAAACTAACGTTTATATGGTGTTAATATTGTCGTTTGGAATATTATATCATGAATCCCATTATATTCATGATATTATAATGTTTTGATTAATGTTATTCCCCAATTATTTGTATTCATGATTCTCTCATTTGGTTTGGAAGTCTTTAAATAAAATATCATTTTAAATGTTTTAATTATTTATTCTTCTAGATGTTTCTCATTAATTCCAATGTTTCAAAAATGGTTTTAAGGATTTATTTATACAGATGTGAATATTTTGAAATTTAAATTTCATTAAAAATATTCAAAGTGGTATTGGAATCATTTATTAGAAAATCTCTTTATTAAATTTTTTAAATCAGTATGAAAATGGTTTTTCACAAAGCATTGATTAAGTCATTATCTTTAAATGATATATTGTTATTAGAATGTAAAAATGTTATCTTTCCTTTATGCTTATGTTATGTGTTGTTATTATGTTAATGTTATTTGGAATTTTTTACGTATATGGGTGGTTCCATGATAATCCTAGGGCGGGTCATCCCGAGATAGCTCTCCAAGGCATTGGGTAACTTGATGGAGGTAAATGTTAATGTATCTCCAAACAGATTTTGGGAATATACTATGATGGTTATTCCAAACATAACTCCCTAAATAGCTATGAAAGATAAAATTTTATTATGTAATGTATCCCATAAGTTTCCTTTATGATTTATGATTTCTGTGTGTTTTTCATAAATCTTTTGATTTCATAAGAAATTTTATGATTGAAAAGTATGCATTCATTGATTGGTACTTATTGATGGGATAATGTTTTCATTACTATTTTTATAACCCTTACTCAGCATTTTATGCTCATTCCATTTATTTAATGATTTTCACAACACGTAAAGATGAATAGGGTCAAGGATAGGATCATGGAAAAATCATTCTATCTAAATCATGGAACTATACAAGTTTCTTTTTTAAGAGTTTTTATTTTATGTAAAAAATGGAAACTTAGCAGATGTTTCTAGTATGTAATTATTGATATGTATTAGTTATGGTCTGATTATCTGAATCTCATAACCTGAAATGATACTCAATTTTGAATTATTCACTTAATTGAAGATTATATAATGTTTATGGTCAGGTCCTTATACGAACTCTGTTGTGATACACATTGACATGACCTGGTACTTTTTTTACGAAGTGTCAAGTAGCTTGGTATATAAGTAATCCAAAGGAAAGACACATTATTTCTGTAAAGAGAATACTTTAGTATATCAAGGGCACTGTGGATTTTGGTTTGATGTATAATGAAAAGTCTCAGCCAGAGCTATTGGGATATATAAATGATGATTGATACAGTTCAGCTGATGATAAGAAATTAATGTTAGGATTTTATTTCTATATCAGTGGGTTTTTAATTTTTGGTCAACAACGAAACAATATTACTTTTCATTGACCATTGTAGATGATGAATAAATTGTATCCACTCAATAATGGACACAATTATTGTAGATGAAAAAGAATCTTTGGGATCTGGTGGTTGAAGTGATGTCTTTAATCCAAATCAACATTGATAATTCATGTTCTATAAAGCTATTCAAAAATATTTTCCATCAATCGAGGAGGAAGAAAATTGATATCAAATATCATATTATCATGGAGAAGGTGGAGAAATTTCTATTGAAGTTGGATTATTAAACTACATAACTATAAGTAGAAGACATTTTGAAAAAGGCCTTACCCAAAGAAGTGTTTGAGTGGCATCGACTGGCTCTGGGATTCCATTCAACTCCCCACACATGAAACAATGTTGATGTGGACCCCCTCCATGTGTTATAGTGTTTTTTCTCTAATGTGCTAATCTATGTTCTTTACCCTATTGTTGACCTCAGTGGAATGACATTTCGGTTCATTAACAAAGGGGGATAAATTTTGCTATTAGAAGGGATAAAAGGTTTTAGTAAGGACATGGGGAGAAGCTCCCAGGTATATCATCGAGATAGGGGGAGTGGAAGATATTACAGGGATCAGTGATGTAGTGGGTGTTTTAAATCCTATGATGCTAGATGTGATTTTTCAAAGAAGATATATCACGATAACTGAGGTTTGTGATGAAATATGTTCATTGGTTTCAAGAATTTGTGTTAGGAATGATGTGATTCTTTGATTAAATTTTCATTATAGTATTATTTTTCATGCATATCATTGATCATGTGGACTGAGACTATGTGTTCTATTAATCCTTGATAGGTATATTATTCATATGAATCGAATGATGAGAATCATTGGAAAAATCATTAATGAGATATCAAATAATGAATATATTTTCAGCAAACCCAAGAGGAGATATTTTTGGTTAAAAATCCTGCAAGGTTTCCTATTAATATTTTTTTGGTGTGATCGTGTTTTTTTTGAAAAGTTTTGATTGAATTGAATGTGCATGGTTGGTGTTTTCCGAAACAGGTGTTCATGGTGGCTATGTTTCCCTATTTTTGGAAAAAATGTGGGCCCAAAAACTAGAAGTGGGTTTTTAGAAAAGGTTGTTTTTCTACCTATGAATGAATACTATAGGGATCATGAATTATGGTTCATAGAATGCATATGGTGGTATGTGGAGATTCAATGGAAATTGGTGAAGGGAGGTAACTCCAAAGCATGGGATGAAGACCTCACACGAGAATGGTTTGTGGGGATAATGCAGTTTGTGGAGAAATCATGTGATATGTAAAAGTATGGAGGTGTGATAGACGCCTTTTCATTCACTTAAATGGTGCATAAATTTGAGAAACCATGAAGTGTATTGTTCATGAAAAGGTGATTGTGATTTTGGCCACCACAAAATAAGAGAAGTGGTATGTGGACCACAAATAGAAGATGAGTTCATGGAAGGAGAAGCAGTATGTGGTGTAGGAGGTACCACATTGATAATTTTTGTAATCTCGTATTAACATATTTTTCAGATCTATTTTCCAATATATGGAGTACTAATCCCATGATTATTTAGATTTATTTTCATAAGAAATCATTTTTCATAGATATTTTTGAAAATACGGAAAGAAGTTCGTGAGGGAGGATTTTTTAATGGGTAAATTATTTCATGTAGAATAAATTTCATAGATGGATTTTCTCATGGCACTGAACCCCAAAAATGGTGTAGGTGTCATGAAAGTAATTTGTTTGGTGGAGGAATAATACACCTACCATAGAATAGGTGGTACATGGAATCTGCATGTGTAAGATGTTTATGAAGTCAGTACACGAATATGGTAAGAAACTATAAATTTACGGGCATTTAACATGAGAAGAAATCATGATGGAGATGTTGTACGTAGAATTGGATGTAGTTCGCAGAAGAGGAAATCTGCATAGCATATTCACTACTCAGTACGTTGGGAAGCATGGTTGTACCCAATGGAAGATAATTGGTTTGTGGAAGACTAAATTATTCTTTCAATAATCATAAATAGTTCAAAAATTTAATTTCCACCAACCTAATAATATGTGGAGGAGTTAATTTCTTCTACGGGGAAACATAGAATTCAACAGAGTATCTACATATAGTTCATGACTCATGAATTAATGTAAATTAAAGTACCTACATGTTGATAAACTATTTGTGTATCCTTTCCAAGGGAAGTGAGAAAAGGGAGATGAATACGATTATCCTTACCTTGTAATTGGATGTGATATTTACTGGATTTGGTAAATCTACACATTTTCATTATATGCTCCTTGAACACAGCCCAGTGAAGGTGACCCAAGTAAAATTAATTGTTTCCTTTGCATGATTTAATTTCTATTTATATATTTATATGGGATAACAGGATATGTGTGATTTTTTTAAAAATGAAAAAAGATTCAAAGGGGTAATAGTTTAAACATGATTGCATTGATCCCCCCCCCCCTCAGGGAATCTGAATGAGTGAGCATAACCCCTTTTTCATGAATGTAATGTGTTTGGGTAATGATTGGTAGAGGTTTTATGGGATTTGGGATAGTGTTCAGGTTTTTTAAGGGTTCATAGTTTGATCAGTATTAGTAAAAATAATGAAACAGTTACAGAAAACCATAAACTCAGAAGGAGTGGGATATGGGTTGTTAAATGGTTTGAGAACAGTTTTCCTAGACATTTGGCCACCTAGGATAACTTTTTATTGTGTTATAGTGGTTATTTCTATGGCTGGTACACATTTTTTTCTAAACATGGGTTGTTACCATGAAGGGGCCCTCTTAAGACAGTTACAGACAAACAGTTATTGTATAGCTTTCAAAACTATGCAGCTAAACCTTGAAAGGTTTTAAAAGTGGGTACTTTTAAAATTATAGTGCTTTGGATTTTAACAAAAACACTCATTTATCCATACACTCAAACCCCACTTTTTATTTCTACTTCTCAGAGGTTAAGAAGTCTTTTCCACTCATTTCGGAAGCTATTCGAAGGGTTTAATAGTTTCTATGAAGTGAATTATCAATTGATATGTCTCCTATCATGATAGTTATATGATTTCTTGTATATATACCCTTGTTTCATGTAGATAGAGGGTTTTTCTCTCTTATAATTTTAAGACATCATAATTTTTATGTTAGGGAATGGGATCTGGGAAGTTTTTGTGGATGTTTCTCCCTATTATGGTGTGTTATTATGTAGAGGGTCAATTTTTCCAAGCCCTAAGGATGGTGGATTGACTCTCGACCCTATTTTTCATGTAGTGTAATGATTAATTTCAAATTAATTATTTTTAGTGAAATTTATTCTGAATGTGATGTGTGAAGCTTGGTTGAAAGACATTTTGTGATTAATTTTGGATTTTTGGTAAAATTGGTTATTGTTTTTTAATTTTAATGTTATTGGATTTTAAAATGATGATTTTAAAATTAGTGTCTCATTTTATTTATTGAAATTAATTTATTAAAATTTATTTCTAATAATACCATTTTTTTGGAATGTGGTTTGGCATTGATAATGGATTATAGGGGTTTTCAATAAATGGGTGATTTTTTAAGTGGTTTTGGTGTGTTGTTGGAATTGTTGATTTTCACATGGTATTGTGTGGTTTGGAAATTGTTGCGTAGTTTGGATTGGAATGTGTTTGTTGGGATGAATTTTTAAATTGTTAATTGTCATTTTGTTTTGGTTTTGGTAAATTTTATTGGTTTGATTGTCAACATAAGTGATTAATAATGCGTTGTAAGGAATGGATAGTGGTTTGAATCACCATTATAAAAGGGGGTGGATAATGGGAATAGAGGAACACCATCATTGTTAAGTGGGAGTTATATACCGCTATAATGAAAGGGTGAATAGGATTGGATATGATGTTCAACCATCATGGTAACCCCATGATATTGTGTGTGTGTGTGTGTGTGATTTTTTGTTGAAATTATGAGGATGTTTGGAATATTCATGTATCCATGTAAGGTGAAATGGGTTTTCTAATATGTTTTTGGGTTTCAGGATATTATTTCCTTGTAAATGGTTTTATATAAATTTCATATATAATTGTGATAGATGGTAATATCCTAGTGGCATGAATAGTAAATTCATTTGGGGAATGGTATATATATTATTGTTACTCACCCCCTACAATGGATCATTAATGATTTTGTAGATGTTGTATTTTGAGATATAGGTAAAGGTAATCATCAAATTCAGTTAGTAGTTCATTGTGATGTTTTGGTGGAATTGTGTTGTTGGAGCTTGTGGCTTGGTGTGGGGCTCGAGAGCTGTGTAGAGTCTATGAGATTGGTTTTTTAGTCAACCACAATATACTTGATTTATGTATTGGTATGTTTTTTAATTGTTTTCATGGGTGTGAATTTTTTGTTATGAAACATTTTTTACATGAATCATGTAGTTGTTGTGTTTTTAATGGTACATTTGGTTGGTTGTTTTATTTCCAATGGGAAAATAAATTCCCACTTTTCATGAAGTCATATATATTTATTTCTAGCTTTTGTTCCTTATTGATGTTTCTTAGGCCAAGTAGCACTTCAATCAGGACGTAATCCATTGAGGAGGGGAGGTATGATACAATAGAAAAATCAAAAATTTTTTGGAATCTATAGGTATTTGTGATTAATTTGAACGTTAATAAAATTTGATTCCTTATGGTTTTCATATAAACATTCTTTGACACACAAATACTAATCAAAAGATTAGAGTATCTACCTATTATTTAATGTAAAACTTCCATCATACTTCTAATAATGGTTTGGTCAACTCATTTTACAATTTTATCATGATCCAATTTATAGGTGGTTCTCATTAGAGTGTCACATCCTTTTGAGTTGTCCAAGAAAAAATATTAAAAAAATATTTAATATACTTATGTTTAAAATAATTCATTCGTTATTTTTTGTGATCTAGAAACTATGAAATAATTTTTTTCCACCCATCATTCTCATTTAAAAATCATTTTAATTTTTTTAAAATATGATTCATATAAAAGTTCATAAAGAACAAAAGATAATAGAATCAACATATATTTTTAGATCCAAAACATCATTATATGTTTTTTTTATAATTCTAATAGGATCAAAAACGCCATTGTCTGACCCATTTGATATAACAACACTAATGGACCTATCATGACATTATTTTGGTTCTTATTTTAAACAATAAAATTCTCTTGTCAATTTAGTAACATGATTTGGTAAATGAGAATTTTAAAATACGTTTGTTTCTTCAGATGAAACATTATTTACAGTATAACTATTTATTAAATCAATCTTGACAAAAAATTTAAGTAAATTGAAATTAATATGTCCTGCATAATAAATCAGTATCCCAAAATCTCCATTTCAAGCTATAGAAGAAATGGATTACTCATCTCCAATGATTTCTTCATTACTAAAACTTTATTATACAAATATAACTTTATTTATAAAGAAATTACATGATTCAGCAACATTTTTTTATATACTCATTCACTATAAATGTTCAAATAGTATTTAAGCCTCTCAAAAAGATCCCATATTCTATTCCTTTCATATTGATTAAATTCTTCATGTATATCTATCACTTAATATCTATCATTAGTTTCATAGTTATTGTTTTTGTGTTTAGAAAATGAAAAAATGGCTTGATGGTCAAATTTTTTTCTAAGTGATGATCAAATTTTAGTTACCATATTTACATTAGTAAAAATAGAATCTCAAGGATTATATTTATAGATTATAATTGATCTATTTATATTATATTCATCTTGGTTTTTCTCATTCTATGGTTTATTAAAATGGGGCTTTATAAGATATTTTTTAATATAATTTGAAGAAATATCATTGGTTTTGGAGGTGTTATTGATATTTAAATTAGGCATATCAGCCTCCATGTTTTCTATGGAAACATTTTGTTCCTAAAAATATATCTCATAAAATGTGATGTGAACATATTACTCCACCATCATTGTTCTTTTATTAATGAACATATGGTAATTAGTGGATTTATAATAACCAAGAAAAATTCCATCTTAGATATTAGATGAAAAATTATACTGTTATTTCATATTTATAATATAATCTATTAATCCAAATACATTGATATAATTATCTATAGTATTTCTCCAATTACAAAATCCATAGGGTTAATATTTTGAAAAAGGTATTATTAAGACTCAATTAATTACTTAACAAAATTTATTCAAAAATCCCACATAATAATAAATGGGTTTGTCAGATTCATAATGAATAGCTTATTCATGTTCATGAAAGGTAATATTAATTATTATGACCACCCTAATCAATTTAGCTTCTTAAGGAGTAGTTACATTATGAAAATATCCATATTAAGAGAATAATGTTTCAAAATCAATATTTTTAAACTCATATCCATTATCACTTTTAAAAATATTAAAGGCAAGTCCCCTATGGATCTATAAAAAATATTATACATTGAAAAAAACTACAGTCCTCAATCTTCTATGTTTGGATATATACCAATGAAAACCATGAATATACGTCAACAATTATATATCAATAATTTATTCGTGATAAAATTGAAACTCTATATGGCCCAAAAAATTTCATGGGAAGAAATTATAATTATTGAGAAGAAGAAACATATTTATTTCTCTTGAAGGAAAATTTATGTTGAATTTATGTTTGAAAGTAATTTCACAACATTTATTTTGGGGAAAATAGTTTATGTTGATCTTTCACTAAGTCTTGATTTATTAAATTTCTAAGAGAGTACATATTATAGTGGGCTAATATTCTATTCCACAACCAATATTCTAAGTAAATGGTAATTAAACAACCAATAAATTTGAGATAATTAATAATTTAAACCAATTACATAAACATTTTCTTTCCTCTAGGTAGTATATAGTAAATTAATCATGGAATCATAATTATTAAAAGAATTATTCTCATACATAAAATTGAAACCATAATTACATAACTGGGATATTATTATCAAATTAAACATTAAGCTATCAGAAATAAATATTTATAAATAAAATTGGTTTTGTTATTACAATCTTGATTGAGGCTAACAACATTTCCTCTTTCATTTTCACCAAGTGTGACATGAAAACCATCTACTATGGTCAAATACTGAATGACTGATATGTTCCAAATTATGTTATTGGAATAAACTATTCCTAGATTCTATATAATCTTATTGGTTACATTCATTTAGTTTTAATTCTATAAATCAAATACGTAATTATTTTTTTACAAATATATGTTTGGGTCAAAAAATGATAACAATTAAAGAATTGGTGATCCACATATAATTGAATAATTTTTTCCTAAATTTATTAATTGACATAAAAATATATTTATAAATAAGAATATTATTCTACCTACTGGATTGTTTTTGATTTAGATGTTCTAGGTGTATTATTTATCACATATTTATTTAAAACAATTTACCTAGGAAAAACATTAATGGAGTTTTTTATGTATTAGTTGATAAGAAAATCTATTGGTTTATATAGAACATCACTAACAATAATTTTATTGATGAAATCTATTCATACATCAAAACTGAAATATATTTCCTTAGTTTCACATTATCTTTGTTTATGTTATTATTTTCCTTGAGAATTAGTTTGTTCTTATCTTTTTAAACACCAATATGAAATTATACAATTATAGATAAGGCATAATTTTTATTTAAATTATTATACCTATAATTAATATAATTAATGGGATCATCCAAAATGTTATAAAAAGAAACGATATCTTTACTAGAAATATGATTTTCATTATGATTTTCATGTTAAAGGATATTTGGAAAATCCATAGAAGAAATAGATTCTACCTCAAGAGTATATCCTTGATGTAAATATTTTTTTCAATTAAATATAATCATCTAGAATAAACGTCACTTGATATAACCACAATATTACTTCAGGTGGAATTCATTTATCGATTTCATTTATTCCCTCTGTCCTTATACATTTTCTTATATTTCAACATTATAAAATATTCGTTTATGTGTCCTTGTTTACATTAATAACATATTAATTATTATTTACCATCCTTATTTTTGTTTAAATTCTTATCAAATTATCAGTTTATGGTTTATTTCCTTAATAACATCTTGTTTCTATAAAAATTTGTGAATCTCATTTAAAAATGGTTCTTTTATTCATCATAGTCAGAATCACCATCAAATCAACCGGTTTTTTCCTCATTGATTTTTAATATACCTTTTAACTGGGATGCTTTGAATGAAATTGATTTTTTTTTTTTTCAAAAACATTATTATTTATAATAATTTCCCCCTCACACACTATAAATTTTCCTATTAGAACCAATATTGGATGCTTCATCACACCACATTATTCTCAAATGGATACAACAATGCCTCTCCATATATCTTATATGAATCATAGATTCTTTAGTACATGATACTTTCTGAAAAATGTTTATCTCAGTGCATGAACCATATTTATAATGTCATTAAACAAGAGATACATTTGAGAAATAATCTAATCTGATTTAATATTCAATATATCCTACATAATAGTTTAAGTATTTAAACACAATTCATTGATAGTAGTTGTGTGTTAATGTGACATATATAAGTTGTCTTAAATATTAAAATATATATCATGTCTATATATTCTATTGAATTCAAATACTCCAAGAATATTGTATACAATATTTATCACTTTACAATTACTTCATAGGTATACTCAATGGAATTACAATATTTATCTCTCTTATCATTATGTTTTTCATATTGATCTTTAATTACAATCTAAATGTTTAATATAATAACATTAAGATGTATTTTCAGTATTCCTTCTCCCTAAAAAATATTTTGTACCAATAAAATATGGTGATATTTTCATATTAGTCCCCTAAAAACAATTATTTTATACAAAAATAAAATCATTAAATTAATAGCGATTTACATATTTTGGTTGGAAACCTGATCATATTTTAATCAAAATTTTATTAAAATAAGAATGAAAAAAACCAATAATAAAAAATTTTGGATGGAGTGGAGTGCTCAAGATTGAATGAATTTAGAATCGAAAAATATTCTATATAAATTGATGGTTAAAAAATAATTTTTTTAAATTCACCCATTTGATTTATTTGATAGGTATATCAGATTTAATTCATTGAAATAACGTTTCACTATAGTTATCATAACATAGTTATAAATAAATTATTATAATCCTAATAATTTTATATTTTTCTAAAAACATTAAATAGTTGAAATTTCAAATGTAAAAGCTAACTATCAAGGGATAATTTCTCAAATGAAACATTAAAAATAGTTTTAAAAATATTATAGGAAAAACATTAAATCACATATTGGAATTTAAAAATACGTGAGGTTCATTATAAAGCTAATACGTACTCATCTCCTTTTGATAGTCACGCACTTCCATGCATGATTATTAAAAATAAATAGATGATCAGAATCTTGGATTATGTATAGGTTTAATAGTGCATAGGGTTATGCATGATAAAACAAGGCATCTTCTATAGTTTCTATGGAAATAAAAATATGGTCGAAATAAAGTAAAACTAATGGAGTATTCTTTCATTCTCTATAGAATTTTATGTTAATACTAATTTATAGAATATTCATGAAAACTAAAATGTATTAAAAATAAATTGAGTGGTAAGTGAAAGCTAGAGGCCAAAATTTCTCAAATATCAGATGCCTTATAATATTATTCTCATATTAATGAATTCCTATTATTTTAATATGATATGTGGATAAAATAATGTGTTCTCAGGTCTTGTGATAATGTTAAGATGAAAACAAAGTATTGCATATATGAGAACATTGCACCAGTTCCTATTTTTTAAATCATAAATTTTGACTTCATTTCATTGAATTTAATCATGTATATAACAAGTCCAATGTGGTCAATACCATTTGGAGAAAAATCATTATGAATCTTCATATGTAACATGATATCTATATGAATTACATTAAAATAAAAACTATTTAATTTGGTATAGAAAATGGTTGTAAATTTGTTATATTTTAGTATAATTCCCACTTTTGGACATGGAATATATTAGTGTACCACACCACATAAACCACTGTGGTCTCAATAATTATAGAAAATTCTAGTTGGATTCCCTTTATAAGTCATGTTTTCTCTTACTCTGAACTAACATTCTGTCAAATACCTAACCATTTTTCAAAATTATCATATGGTCGATTTAGTTTAGTTTGTAAAACATTTATGCCATACTAAATCTCCAATAGTTTTAAAAAATCCCAACATTCTAACACAGACAGATTACTACATCATTTCACTAATTGGATTCGATGTGTGGTATGTCCAATAATAATTAATATTCTAACAAAATTTATATACCATATAGTAATTTTACCTAGCATATAGATGCATAATGAATTTAAAAGAAATACACCATTTTTTATTGTATATTCATGTTGTTGGTATACTTATTCATTCATTCTACCCAACCCTTAGAGAAAATTCTGTGACTGTAGTGGTCACTCTAAAAATAATAATATAATAAATCCAGTTAGTCATGTGGTCTCATTGTTACATTTCTGGACTACCATCGTGGTTAATCATATGTGCATACCTACGATTCACTTCCATTGCATTTTTTCTAGAAAATTAAATATTAATCATCTCCATATTCCTCCATATTGTTTTTAAAATTACTGAAATCATTTTCATAAGACCTTACATTAACCTAGGAACATAAGTAATTTTTCACATCTCGTAGGCACATGAATTCTCAAATTATTTCTTCATCCAATGAACATTTATAATCACCTACATAAATGAATTAAATTTTTCTTATATTATATTAAGAGTAATTCGATCATTCATTTTTTCTTATCCCTGTAATTTAAATTTTCCCAAAAAAAATTCCTTCACTGATGGTTTTTCAATCCATTAAATCTATAACCCAATATACATCTGAATATGAAAATAAATCATAGCTATTTCATATATTAATTTTATCCCATCATCTAGAGTACCTTATAGAAACCACATAAATCATTTCATATAAGGACGAAAATATTCTGTTAATAATATGAAATTGTGAAACATGAAACACATCATAAACTAAAGACAAACTTATAATTTTTATGTACAAAAAATATAATCATTTCAAAATATGATGGTAAATCCACTATTATTATATATTTATGATTCCCGATCTTGGTTCGATTTGAAATTGGTGACATAAATCATTTTATATCGTGTATTTCATATTTATTCAATAACATCGATGGATATTTTTTTGATATATTAATATACACTTCTTCTTTTGGATCAATTGTAGTGAAAGAAAGTTTATATGTTATTCAATCATCGACATCAAAATCTCCATTCTCATAATTCTTATACATTCATCCATTTAATAATTCTCGATTCTATTTAGTATGATATAGTTAACATTTATGAGTAATATGAACTACAATTCTTTTTCTGATTTTATTTATATGTTGGATTAGAAACCACCTCACAATATTTTCATCTTCTTTAAATATGTATCATGTTGGCCATAACACACTCTGGGCACTTATGTCAAGCCCCAAAAACCCATTTTCAAACAGCACACTATTGATTCATTATCTCCAATTTGAAAAACTAACATTTTTTCATCATATATTTTTTACATTAATAATCTATTCAAGAATTACTTCTTCACATCCTTCCTAATAATTATAAAACATCTTGGAATTCCCACAAACTAAAAGAGCCTTATCAACTCAAGTCTCACAAATAGTGTAAATGCTTCCTCCACATCAATTATTTTGACTTGTGGATAGGACGTAAAACCCAATATCAAATTATTTCAGAACACCATTCATAGATCATTATATTAGTTTTTTAAATCCAATTTCATACAAATGATTTCTTGATCAACTGGAAATTTTAAAATCTCCCATGTTTAGTTCATCCTTAATTGGTCCATCTCCTAGTTAATTTCCATGATCGAGGAATCATCATTCCTAGATTAATTAAATTATATTGGCTCCATTTATGATAATACAGTATTGTGAATTACATTTATCATTCATCAGGTCAGTTTTGGAGTATATTTATCATTCATTATATTTTCTCCATAAACTTGAAGATGAATATTTCTATTTTGATTCAATGGTTTACTCTCTTCCAAAAATAAGAATTTTAATAAATCAATAATGGAATGAATTTATTATATTTGACCTTAAATACATCCATAATTTTATGTAAAATAATCTTCATCATCAATAACATATTCAATAAATTAATTTCCATATTTAATTACAGATTTTTCACTGATCACATTCAAATCATATCTCTCCAATATATTATATAGCTTATTGTTAAGGGATTAAGATCATTTATACTTTTTTGAGTATTTGAGGAAGGTTAAAACATCCTTGGAATCCACATATTCACTATATATTCTTAAATCTTGATATAATTCCAACTTCTAAACACTTTAAAGTATATAAGTGTTGATCTACTCCCATTCCACATCTCATACGGCCTCTTCTTCTCACTGAGACTTTATAAACACCATTTTTTTGTACAAGCACCCTTGTAAAAATTATTAATGGTAATTTTGATATCTTACACTCTCAATTAAGAGTGTATTTGCAATTTTTTCCACAATGTAGTTATTTCCAAACAATATAAAATTTTTATGGATTTCCCAATGAAAAAAAATCTATAATACTAGATTTTCTTTATAATTTATTAATTCAATTTAGGTGTGATCTATAACAGTTTTTTATTTAATAAAATTTATTAAAATTAACATTGAAATTTTATCTTCCCATGATAATTCTTAATCAAAATTCTTAAATTATTTCTTAATCTACAAAAACATTACAAAATCCATCATACTATTAACATAATTAATCAACATGATGTATAATTAACCTCAAATTATATATATGTCACTTATACCTAAAACATTAGGGGTGATTAAGATCTAACTAGTTTGTTACCCTTTTCTTATTTTCCCAATAATAATTCCTCTCAATTTTAACTCTAATAAATGTATTACATGTCTTCTCTTGATCGATCTTCAGATTTGGACTTTCATTATTTTTCAGTATCTTGGGATGATACTATATTTTTTATGCATATAGATAGGTATTTATAAAAAATATATTTTTATCCACATAAACTATATGGATTAAAATATTCAATTTTTTCTACTATATATATTTAGTTGTCTATTCACCATATTTTTAGTTGAAAATTAAAAACTAGTCTATTTATTTAGATGCACATATTATATAATGCAATGTAAGTTATAAAAACATATAACCGGATCATACTTTGAAGGTTTTGAATAATTGAGTACACACAATGTAACATTTTTTATTTTGGACACCCAAAAAAGTTTCATTCTCCCACATCCACTGATCTTCATAGCACAATCATTGAAAAAAAGACAAATTTATTAAAATCAACCTTCTTATTCTTTTACATGTTCATATTTAAGGCCATATGGGATGTGTACCTAGTATCTACAATCCTTGTGTTATCTTCCTTCATTAAACATACATAAATATTCTCCAGAATATAATTACACTTATTGTAAATTTCATTTAATGAAATACCTTATTGAGTTGAAACATATGTTTTCCTAATCCGATTCTCTTTAAAACATAAATCAAAGTTATATTTTTATTCTTATATGGTGGAAAATTTGTTTTCAAAGTGAATCATCATCGGTTGAATCAAATTCCACATTATATGGATTTTATAGTCCTAATTTTCACCTATTATTTTCTTTATTTCAATTCAATTATGATGAAAAGTATAATAATATAGTAAGAACCAAAAAGGTTACTTATTCCTCTACGAATATGATATGATCACATCATTAATTATTTAATCAAAAAGTAAACGTAATTAAAGAAACTCTTTATTTCATCTTAATATGAATTCATGTGACCTATGTAGAAATGAAAATAGTTCTCAGTCAAAGTACCTTTTTGTTTTCTCTATCAATCTATTTATTTCAAACTTCTAAAAAATATTTTTTTTGATATTTCCCTTGTGATTAAGGAATATTTCCAAATATCTAATTTTTCTAGATTTTCATTGATTATATCTTAGTATTTAATGATTTTACATTCACTTAAACTCCACTTTTATCCCTGAAATCATGCCTTTGAGTATTCAACCCCACATTAACACTCATAAGGTAAAATTCATTTATTAACATTATATTGTAATCAATGAAACTTCAAAAATATAAAATCTTATTTATAATGAATTATTACATTTTAAATCCATGTTTTCATCTCATAGTGTCTACATATTTATCCATCAATTCAACCCTTTCCACTTAATATGTGATAAAAGAATCATTTTTATTGATCTTTAAAGCATTTTTTTGAATTTTCAACTTGATTTCCAATACTATAAATTATTAATGATTTTTAACTCCTTACTACCAAAAATCCTTCTCCCATTAATTAATTTTACCTTTATATAAGAGTAAATATTATAAATATTGTATGAAGAACATAGATATTTATATTATTTTTTTTCTAGGTTCTTCTACTCATGAGTTAATTCAATTTCCATATTAATGTGGATAAAATTTTCTAGATGATCTTCTTACTTATTTTTTAATTTATTTTATTTATTTTTTCCATCATATAATACTTTATATCAAAAATAAATATTATTTAACCCTCTTTAAGGTTGAACTCATCATCAATATCCTCTCCCATTGGTTGCGCCCAAATTTACCCTACAGGTATGTGGTCGTTGTAGTACAAGTAGGGGTCGAGTCCACAGGGACAGAAGAAGAAACCGAGAGACACTCTGATTTTGGAAGGATTTGGCTATGGAGTGGCCAACTATTTGGATTGATTTTATTTCAATAACTACTGAATTAATTTAAATAAAATAAATTAAAACATACACTTACTTAGTTTAAAACAACTAATGGAGATGAGTTGATCCTAAGTTGTTACTAGGGTTAGATTGGATGTATTTATTATCTTATAACGTTCGTTTCACTAACTCAAGACGTGTCCACAAAATGATATAATTCCTCAACATCATTCACCAATTTAATCCCTCACAATTCCAAGGCTAATCACCAATGCACTTAGAGGATCAATTTAATGATCACTCCAAGGAATTGGATCGTACTAGCACTCGAAATGTGTTATTGTTAAAGTTGGCAAAGATGAAGAAGAAATTAATCATCAAATGGAAATCTTAAATTAATGAAATGATTAATGAATTTTAGATCATAAAATAACATCCAATCTTCCCCATGCAACTCCCTAGATCCAACCCATAAGGTTTTAGCCCTCCATTTATTCTATTAAATAAATAGAAGCGGGAAGTCGACTTAAAGAAGCAGAATTGGAGAAGAAAAATAAAACAATAAAACGATCACTCCACCGTTGTGTGAATAAATTCACAAGTGCTGGTGTGAATAAATTCACACCTTAAAGCAACGGTATCAAAGTGATAAGAAGAAAAAAAAAAGAAAAAGATTAAATGAAGAACTTTTATTGAGAACTAATGTGATTCAAATAAATTAAATGAGAATGAAGAACGATTACAACATCAAAATGGACAGCAAAACATTACAATGAAAACAAAGCATCCAAGATGATAAGAAAATTTTCCACACACTCCATTCCCTTCACCAATATCTCCTTATATAGGAATATTAGGAGCCTTAGGTACATCCCCCAACAATTAATAGAGTCAAATGGAGGGTGAATAATCAAAAAGAAATTGATGTTTTGAATTTGACCCGGAAAACTGTCCAGATTCGTCCACCATATTGACGTGTGAATTAGAAATTGAAGAAGGCCGAATCCGGAGGGGTTGTAGAAGATAAATGTCTTCTTTAATGTGTCTTCTAGAAGCTCGAAAAATTTCAGGACATTTGGCTCATCCGTTTGGAAGTTATGGTCGAAATGGTGGGACTGATTTCTGTGCATTAATGACGAGTCCACCATTTAAATCTCAACTTCATATCCCTTTATCATCATGAAAACATCAGAATTAGCTCCGGCCACAGTTGAATAAAATGATCCTCATATTTTTATCTTTCTACTGTATAAATTTGAGCTTCATTGGGCTTGGTTTCTGGGCCCCACATTTGTTTGATGGGCCTTAGGCCCATTATGCTTTTTCTAGCAAGTTTCTGCCTTCAGGCGCAAAATTCTCCATCTTCCTTTGGGATTCATCCATCGGACCTAAAAGATAAAATGTTCCAAACAAAGTGATAAATCATATCCCAAAATTTCAAATTAAAATGATGAATATTGAAATTTCCACAAGCAAATTATTGAGTGGGCCCAAATTGACATTTTAAGCATGAATTGCACAATGATGGGAAATGAAGTTCAATTTCTGAATTGGACTAAAATTGATGTTTATGAAATTTTAAACACATTAATATTAAGAACTTAACAATTAATATTAGCCACTTTCAGTGACTAATCACACCCCCCAACTTGAGTTTTGCTAGTCCCGAGCAAAATAAATTACAAATATGAAATCCAAATCCCCTTTTCCAAAAACATTTAAATACACATTACTCACCCAAATATCTAATACCAAAAAGAAAATTATGAAAACCCATCAAAATCATTTAAAACAAGCTAGGTCCATAAGCATATCCCAAGCCCAAGCCCATTCCTTTGTTCAAATTCATCGCCACATTTCATCCAATTCCAATTAAGCATGATAAAGTGTTGTGCATCATAAAAGATATGGGGCCCATTTTATTGTTCAAAGGGAAAAAATGGAAGCGCTAGGTGGGAATCACATTAAACCATAATATGAGTATCCATTTTTTTTGATTTTTTTTTTTGATTTTTTTTTTGATTTTTTTTTGATTTTTTTAACCACAATAGATATGAAAAGACTAACTCTGGGCAAGACAACTATGGAGTCACGATCCACAAGTGTCGGACGCCACACATATTGTCAATTTCATGCTCTACAATAGAGATATAAAGCCTAACTCTGGGCAAGACAACTATGGAGTCATGATCCCCAAGTGTCGGACGCCACGCATTTGGAAAAAACATTGCTCTATGTGGTCATTATTATTTTTTTCAATTTTTTTTTGTTTTTTTGTTTTTTTTTGGTTTTTTTGGATACTCAAATTAAACTAAAAGTGACCCCAGAACCCTATGCTATAATGACATGGACCCAAGAACTCAAATTTACACCCACAATCCAAAAGACGTGCATTGTGGCATTTTTATTAAGAGGATGAAAATGTAAGCTTTGAAAAATCACATCGGACAACCACACATTCCAAAAACTATGCTCATGAACTTAAACTTGCATTAAAATCAGAATCAAGGCATGCAAAATTTATTTGATATCCAATTTTAGAGTTTGCAATGTGTCTTTATCATGTTTATGGTTAATGGAGTTTTTTTTATGCATGTTTTTAAAAAAAAATCATTTTTTATCTCCCCCCAACTTAGAATGACACTGTCCCCAGTGTTTAAAGAATAGAAAAGTTAGAAGGGGGTAGGAGACGAGTTCAATAAAGAAATTTGAAATGAAAATCATGGAATGAAGTCACCTGGTGGTTGATGATGATATCTCATGCCATAGTCTCCCTTCAATCCTGGATTTGAGTCTCAGCAGCTTGAATGGTGGTGAATGGATTTTCCTTATGGATTTCTACATGTCCTTTTATTTTTTTTAACCTATAAAAAAATAAAACAAAACAAAATAAACTGATGATACATTGTCTTCTTTATATTTTCTGGGTAAGGTATTACTCAGATATTACACCACGTGACACGGATGAATATGGTGCTCCCCTTTCATACCCATCCTTACTCATAAAAGAAGAACAGGTCAACAGTTTATGGTAATTTATTATATGAAAAAAATGATTCAAAATGATTAGAAACATGAAAACCATGGGTTGCCTCCCATGCAGCTCTTTTTTTAACGTCGTTAGCTCGAATTGTACCCCCCAACTTATCCAATTCCAAATTTCAAAATTTTAATGAACCCATCTTTCTCCACTTCAACAAGATTGAGATTGATTGTTTTTTTGAAATTTTTTTTGTATGAAATTATATTTTCTATAATGATTGGTAAAATCCAAGGAATATCTAAAATGGTTGATCGAGTTGTTTCTATAGTCTTTCTTAAGACACCAAGGATCATTCCTACATTATTGATTTCATGATATGGATGAATGACAACTGAAATTTCTTGTTTATCACCTATGATGGGATGCCTCGGTGGGGAAGTAAGGACATTGATTTTGAGTTCAGGTTGGATAGGACATTTAAACACAGATAAGGAATTAGAATCAAAATCAATTCATTTTCAGCATTTCCCAACACAATTGGTTCCATTTGAATTGAAGATTCAACCCCAAAGTTTTCTAGATGAGTTTCATGAATGGGTATGGATTTGATGTTTGTGATTTCTCCTAATGGATCAATGATTGGTGTTTCTGAAAAATTATCATTGGAGAAATATTCCGGGCATTCAATCCATGAAGAAAAATTTCCCTCTTGTGAATTCATGAAATCAATTTCATCCTGATTTAAACACTCATTAACAATTCCTTGATCTTGTTCAGTTATCCCATATCCAAAGGATAGTTCTTTTTTCAAATCATGAGAGGTTTTTTGGATAAATGATTCATCTATCAATGATGAGGAAAAAACATCTTGAGTGGGAACGGGTTCCTCAAAAGTCTTAAAGTATTGTAATTCTAATCTGAAAGATGAAACTTCTGAATTCGTTTTATCCATTTTTTCACACAATTGTTCAAGAATTTTTTCAGGATTAGGGTTGATATATGTTTGTATATCCTGGACTTCCTCATTATTTATCTTTTCAATCATTCTTGATAGGTATGGAAATTGATCTTGTAAACATTCAACATCCCATTGATTGTACATCTCATCTGGTGTGGTGTATTCAATTAAGGATTGGTCAATGAAATTTTCTATGTGAGGTGATTCAAAATATTGATTTTCCAGATGATTATATCCTTGGTATATTAATGGGTATTGTTGAAGATAATCCATTGGAGTTGATTGAAAATTGTTTTTGGGATTCGTTGGACACACAGGAACAGAAAGGGGAAAAGAGAAGAGAAATTTGGGTGAGAATAGAGAATTTGGGGTGAGAAAAGAAGATGAGTGTCTAAGGTACTTACTTGGGTCCCCGGCAATGGCTCCAAAATTTGGTTGCGCCCAAATTTACCCTACAGGTATGCGGTCGTTGTAGTACAAGTAGGGGTCGAGTCCACAGGGACCGAAGAAGAAACCGAGAGACACTCTGATTTTGGAAGGATTTGGCTATGGAGTGGCCAACTATTTGGATTGATTTTATTTGAATAACTACTGAATTAATTTAAAGAAAATAAATTAAAACATACACTTACTTAGTTTAAAACAATTAATGGAGATGAGTTGATCCTAAGTTGTTACTAGGGTTAGATTGGATGTATTTATTATCTTATAACGTTCGTTTCACTAACTCAAGACGTGTCCACAAAATGATATAATTTCTCAACAACATTCACCAATTTAATACCCCACAATTCCAAGGCTAATCACCAATGCACTTATAGGATCAATTTAATGATCACTCCAAGGAATTGGATCGTACTAGTACTCGAAATGTGTTATTGTTAAAGTTGGCGAAGATGAAGAATAAATTAATCATCAAATGGAAATCTTAAATTAATGAAATGATTAAAGAATTTTAGATCAAAAAATAACATCCAATCTTCCCCATGCAACTCCCTAGGACCAAACAATATGTTTTGAGCCCTCCATTTATTCTATTAAATAAATAGAAGCGGGAAGTCGACTTAAAGAAGCAGAATTGGAGAAGAAAAATTAAACAATGAAACGATCACTCCACCATTGTGTGAATAAATTCACAAGTGCTGGTGTGAATAAATTCACACCTTAAAGCAACTGTATCAAAGTGATAAGAAGAAAAAAAAAGAAAAAGATTAAATGAAGAACTTTTATTGAGAACTAATGTGATTCAAATAAATTACATGAGAATGAAGAACGATTACAACATCAAAATGGACAGCAAAACATTACAATGAAAACAAAGCATCCAAGATGATAAGAAAATTTTCCACACACTCCATTACCTTCACCAATAGCTCCTTATATAGGAATATTAGGAGCCTTAGGTACATCCCCCAACAATTAATTCACCCCCCAACAATTAATAGAGTCAAATGGAGGGTGAATAATCAAAAAGAAATTGATGTTTTGAATTTGACCCGGAAAACTGTCCAGATTCGTCCACCATATTGACGTGTGAATTAGAAATTTAGGAAGGCCGAATCCGGAGGGGTTGTAGAAGATAATTGTCTTCTTTAATGTGTCTTCTAGAGGCTCGAAAAATTTCAGGACATTTGGCTAATCCGTTTGGATGTTATGGTCGAAATGGTGGGACTGATTTCTGTGCATTAATGACGAGTCCACCATTTAAATCTCAACTTCAGATCCCTTTATCATCATGAAAAAATCAGAATTAGCTCCGTCCACAGTTGAATAAAATGATACTAATATTTTTATCTTTCTACTGTATAAATTTGAGCTACATTGGCCTTGGTTTCTGGGCCCTACATTTGTTTGATGGGCCTTAGGCCCATTATGCTTTTTCTAGCAAGTTTCTGCCTTCAGGCGCAAAATTCTCCATCTTCCTTTGGGATTCATCCATCGGACCTAAAAGATAAAATGTTCCAAACAAAGTTATAAATCATATCCCAAAATTTCAAATTAAAATGATGAATATTGAAATTTCCACAATCAAATTATTGAGTGGGACCAAATTGACATTTTAATCATGAATTGCACAATGATGGGAAATGAAGTTCAATTTCTGAATTGGACTAAAATTGATGTTTATGAACTTTTAAACACATTAATATTAAGAACTTAACAACGAATATAAGCCACTTTCAGTGACTAATCACCCATTTTCTTAAAAAAAAATTGGAACATATTTATGGATTTATATATAAATTTTTATTTTTATTTTTCTAGAAAATTCCTTCTTTATCATTGTGTGTATTCATACAAAACAACTATATAAAAATTAATTTTAAATTTCACAGTAGTGTGACAAAATTTTTAACTGTTAAATCATGGCAAAGTTATGTTACCTTCATCCTTTCTACAATACCTATAATAATTACTCACCATAATGATAAAAATAATCATTACCAAGTTAGAAGATAAATCCAGAAAAAACCATCTACATTAATGAATGGATCATTGTGCTCTATATATTCTCTAATATATCACACTAAATCATATTTCTTTTATGATCATAATGTGAATGATCCAAGATAATAAATTCTATATGTTTCAATATTTATTTTTTCATAAGGGTGGCATACTTCTATAAATATTCTTTACAATTTTGACATAATTCATTTCGTCACCAATTCCAATAGTAGAACATACAACCAAAAAGGGATACTTAAAGAAACCATTCATGAGACATTAATTTAATAAATTTTTTTACTTATAATATATGAAATAATTTTATTTATGACATGAAAATTTTCTAATAATAGAGTATTTTTTATATCAGTTTATTTTTTATTATAATAGTGATTCCTCGAATATCATATGAATTATATGTGTTTTGATACTAAATGATCAAATGTCATTTGATTTAATTTATAAATTAATTAATGAATGTAATTTTTATTTCATTTTAGAGTGAATTAATAGAAATAATATTTTTTTGGAAATGATTTGGTTGTGTTATTTTATTTTGTAATTAATTCCTCCATGATCCCAATTTTTACATTTAACATTAATTATTGGAACATATTTTTTATTTTTTATTTTTCATATTGTATTTTTTTGACTATTATGTTTTGATGATTCAGTTTTGAATAGAATATAATTACATAAAATAAACTATTTGGAGTTGTGAGTGTGTATAGGCTATTTTAACACCTATGAAGGAATTAGACACCCTATCATAAGGGTCAGGTTGGTCCTCTGTATATATTTTATCCACCAACATATGCATAAAAATGATAGTTTGTAATCTTCATTTCCCACCCTTTGTACACATAATCCCTCTTTAAATATAATTTTCATACATATGGGGTTTTTATTATGTATACATCATTTTTTTATTTGTAATCATTGGGAATTTCCCAAGTAAAGATCATTTTCACGTATTGTTAGAATCAACCCAATCATAATGAAAAGATGATAGTATATAAGGGATATTGACCAATTTTTAAAATTACAAAACCATATTTTATCCAAAAATAAAATATTGACTTGATTAAGAGGAACCTCATAAACTCCATCAAAATATATCTAAATCCAATAATGACTAAACCCCAATGACCTATATTCCCACCAATAGGGACAACAGTCTGATCTTAAGGTAGAAGATTCCTTTTAATGTACTAAGAACTCAATGATAGTGACCTAAATGAGAATGAATTATATTAATGTAAATCTCAATGGGAATATAATTTGGAAAAAATGATATATAGTCTAGATAAATGTAATCATTGCTGTGATGATGAGAGATTGAGGAAGATGAAAAGAGTAATTGATTGAAAATTGATGATCTAGTAGGATACATATGAGATGGAAGAGAGAATATTCTCACTGGATGATTTCTTTTGTAGTTATAAATGATATATATTATTGTGGGGCATCGATATCCCTATAATTATATATTTGGGTGGTTTAAAAATTCAACACGGTAGTTCATTAAAAGATTATCTCATTGATGTTATAGAGTAGAGGTTTAACATATCGTGAGTAGGGATTTCTAATTCTTGAAATTATGTGATGACTATGACATTATTCGATCACTGATTAAACATGATAGTGAGATGTTATCTTACCTATATTATGTTTAGGTCATGGGTTTTATGTGGAAATAGTGATTGAAAAAGTAGGATGATGTAAATTCCTCTTTAATGCATCAATAAAGGTTGTGGTACTATGATAATAAATTATAACCAGATGAAAATATATTTTTGCATAGAATTAATTTAAGTAAGGGTGGAGAAAAATTAAAAGGATAAATGGGGTTTGTTTAACAATAGTAGGTGGATACTTGAGTTATGTAGTATGTCACCAATTAAAAAAATAATAAATCAATATAATATTAATGAATTTCTAGAAAAGATTAAATATATTTTTAATAATTGAAATGAATGTTGAAATAATATTAAGTGGAATAATTATAAATTAATAAATATTGAATTAGGTAAGTTAAGGCTTTAGAAACTAATCATTTAATGGGGACATTAATTCTTTTTTATTAGGGCTGATTTCATTGGATGAAAAGAGTTAAATGTATTTTAGGAGATGAGAGTATAAATAAAATATGATGACTTAGTGGATGTCTGAGAATGATAGAGGGCCCAGATCAATAGATAAGGATCCTCAATATTTTCCACTTTATTATTTTGTTTCTAGTTTCTATGAATAATTTCATGAAAATCAATATAATTGTTATATTGAAGATTGGTAAATACTTTTTACATGGATTTTGGTAAAAATAAATTGGATTATTTACTATTCATGATAATAATTTCACATTGTAGTTCCCATTGTTTGATTCACACATTTCAATTCTCCTTGAGAATAATTTATATAGTATTTATAAACCAAAATATGTCAATAGTGTAATTTTATACATAAATGTATTGACTAATGTATATAATTTGGAAAGTCTATTGTATGTATTTTCTCTGTGAGTATCATGTATTTTCAATTTTCATAGTTGGAAATCGAATCCTTAGTATTGGTAATTGAATATAGTTAGATAGTGAAGATTTATTGAGTCAGATACAAATAAATTTTCAATTCTTCAACGCATCTAAAATTATTTAGATGATAGAACAAAACCATTTTCCAATTCTGAATATCCTGATTAGAATGAAATTATCAACTGATAATTGTTTTCATCAAAATTATCATATATTTTCATATTATTTCTTCTTCAAAGGTCAAATCCCAATCACATTAACTCATCCATTCTGAAAATTTTTCACATATTAAATTTTTTTTTTGTTTCTATATTTTATGTTAGCTTCAATATTCAATCAACTTTCTTTCTCCGTTACTTTTTCCATATCACAATTTTTGTTATTGAAGTAGAGATTATCAATCAATAAAATTATGCCTATCGATGACTGTACTATAAAATATTTTGACTCTCTTTTAGGGAAGTAACATTTAACCCATAAAACACAAAACAAATCATGGAAAAATATGTTCCTTAAAAAAATTCCTATAGTTCATATAAATCAACCTAATTATGTTTTTAGATAAATTCATTATTATTAATCATTATATGAACTAGGAATACTTTATATTACTTAATGGATATAAAAAAATTAATAAATAAACATTGGTGTGCTCTAAATGGAGAATGGTCAATCAAACATATAAGAAATTAATGTTCATAAAATCTAAATGAAAATAAAATTTTTATTCCACCATAAGTAGGATTATAGAATGAAATAGATCCATGGATTACATATTTAAAACATTCTACTATGAAAATCAAACAATTTTCTATATCCTTATCTTTTAGTTATAGGAACCTTGTTATTAAATAATCAAAAATCTATATGATACCCTCTTTTATTGGACAAACAGGTGAGGATTATTTACAATTTATTAGAGAATTTTAATATAATTTTAAATATTTTCCACTATATGGGTTGATTTAAGAGGATCTTAGGTTAAAAGAGTTTTCATTTTTTCTTTAATGGAAGGGAATAATGATTTTTCTTAAACATAGATTAAAAAAATACTGATAAAATATGAACAAATATTCAATAACATTACATAATAATTTTAACCATAGTAAAATGAAAATATAGGGGATACAATAGATCCCATGTTTTTTCATAGATATTGTTGAAATAGTTCCTCAAAATTCGGATAGATCTAGTGGGATTATTTTGAAATGTTCCAAACATCATTTTGATCCACATATCTTGATGTAAATAAATTATAATTATCATACATTATCCCACTATAATATAACAAAAAAATGGTGGCGATTTATATAATTTGAAATACATGGTTCTTAAAGAAATAATTATTCAAATCGTTCAAAACTCATAACATAAATTCTATATGAAAATTACTATTCATATTGGTGTTTCAAATCCCAAGATATTAGTATTTAAATAGAAAATTCATGTAAGTAAACAAGATACTATTGTAGGATTCTAGTTTATACTATAAAATACAACCATAATTTTGTTATACTCATTCAAAGGGATTAAGATTCTAAATTTATATACATTAAGGATATAAATCAGGGAAACTATGATTTTTTTCCGAAAAAAATGACCCAAGTTATAGATATATATTTTTAAATATTGGAGTGATCATCAGGTAAAAAACAATATGATGTCCTCGGGGTATTCAAATTACAATAGAAATTAGTTTCAATAGATGGAATGACCTTTTAGTAATAATAATTAGTTATAGGGTTGAGTTAGCTAGCTTATCACTAATGGTTATTTCTATGAAAATAGAAACAATAATATATAAAATAATGTGTGAAATATCAATAGACCTTGGTAGAAGAGACATGGGAAAGATTCCCAACACAACAAAATTTAAACAAAAAGAAATTATGATGGTTATGATGATATGATCAGATATGAAAACACATGTAAAAATACATGTGTATCCAATGAAATATTAGAAAAATGTTTAATTAAATATTTGAACCAAAAAATATTGAAAACGTCAAATTTAAAAAAAATAAAAAACAATGATCAAACTTAATGGAATGATAAATTTTCACCTAGAGGAGACAATGATTAATGGAATATGATGATATAGTTAACTAACGAATGTAAAAATGAAATTTCGACTTTTGGAGGATAATAAAAATAATCCATTGGAGTCATTTTCTCCTCCTATTCCCATCACCAAATGGATTTAATAGATAAATTATGAACCATATTATTTTAAATTTCTATAGATAGTTTTAAACATTATCATAAATATACCCTTTGTAGAGTCCTTTTAAAAACCATTCGTATATCAAATTTATCAAGACTTATTAGTTAATAAAAGAGTTTTTGTGGAATATGAAACTATAAATATAACTAAGATATGTAGTTCTATCTTTAAATTGAAGCTGCTTTCTAAATTGAATAAACCTATAATATTTTTTCAAATATCATAGAATAGGGGAATGTGAGGAGTTTTATTTTGTGTGCGACTAATTTTCTAGTAGAAACATGATACCATTCACATTATTTAAATTTCAAGGTCTATAAAGGATGAAATGAATAGTTATTTCTCTTCAAATGGATGGTTGGTTAGTAAAAAATCCCTAAAAATGGAAGATAACTTATTAGTCAAGGCTGGGAAGCTTACATTACCATATGATTTTCTAGTTTTTAGCATAAAGAGTGATCAAATTTTCTTTTTCATTATAAGAATACCTTTTATAGAAATTTTTTATATTGTCATAGATGGTAAAAATTGTAAAATTTCCCTCTAATAATTTGATTAACATTTTTATATTCCTAATTTTAAGAAACATTGTAAAGACTCGGAATCCCCGTGGAATTTTTTAAAAAAATAAAAGGAAATTTTACGAGTTTGGGGTTTCTAACGGACCGGATTTAGAGGCCCAGTGTGTCTGGAATCAATTTCTAAAGTTTTTTTCAGGTACATTTAGTAAATGTACGTGAGGGATTTATATCTTTTGAACCGGTGCTAGGAATTGATATCTGATGGCACTGTTGAACTCACATCACTAGTATTCTCTTATGGAGGCCTTTACTGCAGTTGCTTTTCAACATGAATGGAAGTTAGTTTTGGGGTTTCTAGTTAAAATTAAAAGTTAAATAAAAATATGTGTAAAACATTTTTATTTTAAAAGTGGTTATTTTCTCTGAAGAGAAGTTAGAGGTGGGGCCCACTCCCACACAACCTCCCATGGGAGGATATTATGTGGGGGGGCACACAAGCTCAACCCCCTTAAACTCACCTTTTGAGCCCCATAGGCTCCCCATTAATAGGGTAAACTCTTGGGATTCTCTTTTATGGTTCCAAAACAACTAATTAAGGATTTAATTAATTGATTTGTGTGTTTTAATTATTTTGAATTCATTTTTTCTAACATAGTAATATGAGTGATATTATTTTAATTGGGTTGGAATAAACATTGTAAGGAGAATGAAAGAGAGTAGGACAACTCTTGGAGGAATAATACCCCCTCGACGAATAAAGCCTTTCTCCAAAGAAGAACGACGTTCCCTCCGATGTAGAAAGAGGAGGACACTTGAGCCTGGGATCGACGCCATGTGATGGGTGTGACGTACGAAGTCGTCTTTGAATTCTCTTCCTCCTACACCATCAACCGAACATTGAAATTGAAGTAGGGAATTGAATTCGATTTGGAATTATTTTCTTTTAAATTCTTCCTTTCCCTTAGATAAAAATAAAAACCACGGATCGACCCCTGAACATGTCGATCCGCAGAAATGATATTGATTGCGAGAAGGGTTAGATATTAAGTCGGGGTTTGTTTCTGTTTAAATTATATACTAGATTATGGATTGATCCTCTAACGCGGAGGTCACGGGCTAACGAAAAAGTCCAAATCATCCGCCAATTCATTCTTGATGCGTGGATTGATGATCTATGGGTGAACGAAAGGGAAACCCTGATTTGAGGTCTTCAAGGTGATGATCAGGACCCTAGGAAGCCGTAAGCATAGTTGAGAATTAAAACCGACCACTGGAACAACTCTGGTGGCCCGAGGAGAAGCGCGGAGGTGCGGGTCGCTGGTGTGGCGGCACCCGCCGGCCGCCTGGGGGTAGCGGCGCCCCTCACACGCCGTCGGTGGAAGACTGCCACGACACTAGCCATGGCAGCGGAGTGGAACCCACATCCGCGGGTTCTAGGGATTTCAGGAGGTGACATCTGGAACCACCATTATGGGATATCGCCCCCCCCCCCCCCCCCCCCCCCATCCTGCCCTAAGCCTTGCGTATAACACGCTCAACCGGCTGGCCAAGCTGCGGCTGGGCCGCCTGCCATGTGGGTCGTGCCTCCCTCACGTGGGACAGGCCGGAGCAACCAGGCTAGGCCACACATGCCGGACTGGGCCGCACCTTACTGGCCAGGACCGGGATGTAGGTCGGTTCGACCCGGTTTGGGAAGACACAGGGTGGGTTGGGCCGGGTCGGACCATACCCAGACCCCTCTATTCGCACCACTTTAGTTTTTTGACCAATAACATGAGGTACATACCTTTGATCGACACATCATCAGTTGAATAGGATTCCTTCGATTGAGACGGTCATTTCGGTATATCACACTCAAGGTTTTGGTGATGTTTGTTTATGACCAGGTTGGTTCAAACCCGAAATCAACTAGGCCCTCGTAGTGGAAATGCTTATAACATAAGGACCAGACGTCGGATTGATGTGACATTAAACATTTTGAATTATTTTAGATGATAAGGTCATTTTGGCATACTCAACATAGGATTCGAATGAGGTTGGAGTATGTCCGGGTTGGATTGTACACGAAATCCAACTGGCCCCTTGGAATGGAAATGACAATAACTCTCAGACCAGGAGTCTGATAGACGCACCATCTATCAAGTTGGGTTCTTTATGATGAGATGGAACAACTGGATATATCAACTCAGGACTTCGTGATAGTTGATGTATTAACACTTGGCTCGAGGAGAGGACCCTCTCGGAATTGAGCCTGTTGTGTGCGGGAACCCTAGGGCTAATTGCGACTGAGATGATAGGATCCTACGTGGGTTCGACCGCGATGACTACTATACCAGAAACCTACATGTGTTCGACAGTGATTAATTCTATACCAAGATCCTACGTGGGTTCAACAACGATGACTAATATACCAGAGTCCTACATGGGTTCAACAGTGATGACTTCTGTGCCACGATCCTACGTGGGTCCGATAGCGCTGATATTGTTCTAGGATCCTACATGGGTTCTATAGAGGAGATGATTCATAGGCTACATCTAGTCATCACTACCCATCTTCATTATTTGTATACCTGTGTGAGCTGAGAAATTTCTTTCAACCATTATCAATGTGGTGATTGAATTTACTTCATTTGTGTTATGGTTTGTGCATAGGCTCCAGAGTTGGAGCCGGACTATGATTAATAACATGGGTATATGTATCGGCCTATACCTAAGTAGGGTTGGTTGATACATTGTGGTTGTATCTTTGTATTTTGGTATATCCTTTATGGATTTTGTGAGACCTTAAGGGTCTCGGGGTCCCTACAGAGTATCGTTATACTCACCCATGCACGGACTATTACCTTACCTCATTGTGTTGGATGCAGAAGACGGACAGCGCTGACTGAGTCGGAGTGTATGTGAACTGGACGATACCAAGAGGTGGACCTCACAATGAGTCAGTACCCAAAGGATACAGACGGACATGGAGCACTGAAGAGGCTATCTGTACCTACCCATCAGGTAGGATCTGTGGTGGATGATCTAGGGGATACTAGGCACCTTCCAGCTATTTTTCATTTTAGTTGTACCTATTTTTCCTTTCCTTGTACTTTACTGTTGGTCTTGTATTTCTAACCCATGTACTTTCCATCACTTCTTCTGTATTCAGTTTTTACATAGAGTTTTCTTCTACTTCATCTCTAGTTGTGTTTTTTTCAGTTATAATGGCAATGCCTTCCCTGTTTAGGGATTTACGCCTTTGGTGCTAGTCGCTATCCCCTGAACTATGGAAGTCGGGCTTGGGGTTGTTACGACACGGGCCCTAGCGGACGGGTTGTGTCATATTGTTATCAGAGGAGTTTTTTCTACTATAGAACTGAATCTCTGATTCTTTTAATGGAAATAATGTTATTTGTTTTGAGTATGGTTATTAGATTAGGGAAACCGATGTTGGTGCGGTGGCCGACATATCCATACACTAGGACTCTTACTTCTGAGTTCCGACACAATAAATGAAAACAGTGATTGCGTGTGTGTTTCCTTTGAAAATTTTTCTTTGTGATTACTTTTTATCAGGTCACCTTGAATAATGTTTCAACTATGGTGACCAGTTTCTTTTCAGGATGGCCCCATTAAGGCAGACGGCTATGGTTCTGAGTTTTATATGAGATGGTAGCCCACCGAGCAATGAGGATTTGGTGTCGGGACCCATCACAACGGAGGCACCAGCGGTACCACTACCCACTGGGCCACCGATACCACCATCTCTAGTTGCAGAGAGTGCATGACACCTGAGTGTGTTGCATGAGTTCCTACGACAGAGGCTGCCCAGGTTTCGAGGAGAGAAGGACCCATAAGTAGCTGAGGATTGGAAGGAGGCTACAGTGAGAGTTTTCATATTGGTAGGGAAACTAGCTGACCACATGGAGATCCTTTCGACGAGTCTCCTACAGGCAGCAGTAGAAAAATGGTGGAGCCTGATGCTCCATGTGCATGGCGAGGCATCACTACTCTAGAAAGACTTTGAGAGCCTATTTCAGGAAGAGTTTGTACCATCCACCATTCGTGCAGTGTGGATTCTAGAGTTACTTCACCTGTAGCAGGGCAACATGATAGTAGCTCAGTACTAGGTGAGGTTCACCGACCTCTCATGCTACTCCACCGATATGGTACGGGACCCATTCTTTCAGGCCGATATCTTTGAGTAGGGACTCAATAATGAGATTAGGGATTCGATTATCTACCTCCACATCCCAACATAGATGGGGGTAGTGGAGCGATCCCTCCTAGTGGATAGTTTCCTTGCTGAGCAGTATCTAGTAAGGAGACACACCACATGTCGACACTCTTCATATTCTTCAATAACTGGTAGTAGATAGGTGACACAGGGGTCCAAGAGGACCATACCCATAGGTGGTTGACTACATGACTCAGGTTTGGTTGTGCGGGGCACACAAGACAAAGCTGGCCATATGAGGAGCATGAAATTCTATGCATGTGGCTGGTAGGGTGTCATGGCTCAAGACTACCCGACCCACCCTACAAATGAGTAGTAGGAAGTAGAGGTACCTCCCAGGTAGAGGTACAGGATCGACCATGGTGGTCCGCCTGGAGTAGGCAGATGTGGAAGAGGAGTTGGCTGAGCAGTAGGTGGTGGACGACATTTCAAGGCTATACCACCACCACTACCAGGAGGTCCACCCAAACCGCAGGGAACAGGTGGACTGGGGAGAGCTCAGCTTTAGTCAACTGAGGCTTATGACCAAGGTGATCCAAGAGAAGCTGGATAAGAGTTATACTAGTTCCAGGTATAGAGTCCTTTGTTAATGAAGCTTCTAGATTCATTGATGTCATTGTTTGTGGTTTCTTTGTGTCTGTGTACATTGAGCTCCAGTAATAAAAGAAACATTTCCATGTGACGTTTGATTTCCATCCTTTTGTGTGGATAATACTATGATATTCCAGATAAACTGTTGACTTGACCCTCACATTCGATATTCCTACTAGAGGAGACCCAGTAACCACACACTGATGCCGAGAGTGTGACTCAACCCTTGGAGGTGAGACTAACAGTTGGATCTCTTTGTAGTAGCGTTGAGGCCTTGTGACTTTGTCAATGGCACTAATTAGTACCATTCATGTTAGGATAGACTTTATTAGGCAATAGGCATGGTTCATCCTGGGGATGAGACTGGATTTCTCTTTTCGGCAACAGAGAAATCATAGCTGCTCTTGTAGGATGTATGTGAAGAAGGGTGTAGATGAGTTCTTTTAAATTGGCTAGTCTCACCCATAGTTCATTCGGAGAAATCTTTACAGTATACTCTCACCACCAGAGTCTCAGGTATATCTTCTCTTAGAAGGACCTGAACCTGAGAAGACATCGAAAACTTGAATTCCTCCTAGACTATGACCTCAAGATAATCTATACTTTGGGAAAGGGGAATGTTGTAGACAATGCTCTCAGTAGGAGAATAGTCATCCAGTTTCTAGGATAGGTGACAGAGCAGCTGGCCGCGTTGAAGATATCCTATGTGGATTGGGACAGATCAGTCTTTCTACAATCTCTCAGAGTCACTTCCCCACTTCTTCAGTGAGTTAGGGAGGCACAACATGGGGACGCATACCATGAGACACAACGTGGTCAGGTATCCTTAGGGAAGGCGCCTGATGGATTTTCTGAAGGTGGGGATCACGTCATACTTTTCAGAGAACATACTATGGTACCAATGTCACTTCAGGTGGAATTGTTGAGAGAGTTCCACACATCTCCTTTAGTGGTACATCCAGGAGATGAAAACATCTACAATTCAAGGATGGAGACCACATCATTCTATGAGTCTCACCTCGACGAGTTCTATGAAAATTTATCCATGGCGACAAGTTATCTCTGTGATTCTTCAGACCTTTTTAGGTACTCAGTAGGATAACCATGGTGTCTTACCACTTGGCACTTCCACCTCAGTTCCACCAGGTGCACAACGTCTTCCACGTATCTCATCTGAGATGATACGTCCCTGATCCATCCCACATCATCGACCATGGGGAGCAAGATATCAATGACGGGGAATCTTTCATAGAGGTTCCAGTGGATATTGAGGATCGACAACAGTGGGTCCTATGTGGATGGTCGATTCCTCTAGTGTGTGATCGCTAGCAGCACGGGAACCTCCAGGAGAGCACTTGAGAGTGGATGCTCAGATCAATGCTCAGTACCCCTTTTGTTTCCATAGTGTGAGTTGTAGCTTCAGGGGACGTAAATCCCTATGGATGGGAGAATGTAAAGACCCAGAATTCCCGTGGAAATCGTTTTTTTAAAATACCTGGGAATTTTACAAGAATTCGGTATTTGATGATGCTTGATTCTGATGCCCAATTTTCTCGGAATAAATTTTTGAAGTTTTGTTTGGGTACATTCAGTAAATGTACGTGCGAGTTTCATATCTTTTGAAGCGGTGCTCAGAATTAAAATCTGAGGACACCGTTGAACTCACAGTGCTGGTATTTGCTTAAGAATGCTTTTAATGTAGTTTCTTTTAAACTTGAATGGATGTTAGTTATGGGGTTTCTAATTAAAATTAAATGTTAAATAAAAATGTGTGTGTAACACATTTTTACATGAATGGTGGTTACATTCACCATAGGGATGTTGGAGGTGGGGCCAACTCCCACATAACCTACCATGGGAGGATATTTTTGTAGTGGGGCTCACATGAGCTCAACCCCCTTAAACTCCTCTTTTGAACCCCTTGAGCACCCCATTAATAGGGGAAACTCTTGGGATTCTCCTTTATGGTGCCAACACAACTAATTAATGATTTAATTAATTTATTTGTGTTTTTGAATTCTTTTTAATTCATTTTTTACAACATAATAATAAGAGTGATATAATTTTAATTGGGTCGGCATAAACTTGGTTGGGAGAACAAAAGAGAGGAGGAGAACTCTTGAAGGAATAATACCCTCTTGACGAAGAACATCATTCTCCAATGAAGAATGAAGTTCCCTCCGACATTGAATGAGGAAGACTCTCAAGCTTGGGATTGGCGGCGTGTGACGAGAACAACGTATGATGTCATCTTCAAATTCTCTTCTCACAACACCATCAAACGTACTTTAAAATAAAGGTAGGGAATTGAATTCAAGTATGAATTACTTTCTTTAAAATTATTATTTTTCCGTGGATGAAAACAAAAACCACAGATCGACCCCCAAACATGTTGATCTGCAAAATGAATGTTGATTTCATGATGGTTTAGAGATTAAGCTAGGGTCTGTTTCTGGTTAAAATCTATGTTGGATTACTGTTTGAGCCTTTAACACGGGGGGCATGGGCTATCAAACAAGTTATAACCCTCCGCCAATTCGTTATTGATGCTCGGTTTTATGGGAGATGGTTGAATGGAAGGGAAACCCTGATTTGAGGTCGTCACTGTGAAGATCTGGACCCTAGGAGGTCGTAGGCGTAGATGAGTGGCAAAACAGACCACTAGAATGACTCTGGTGGCCCGTGGAGGAGTGTGGTGGATGACACCGGGCGGCCGCCTGGAGATGGAGGCACCACTCACATGCTTCCGGTAGAAGACCTCCACGAAGTTAGAGAAGAACCCGCATCCACGGGTTCTGAGGAGTTCGGGTGGCGCTAGCTGGCGTTGGTGTTAAGGGACACCGGGGGACCGCACCCCCCTGCTCCGCACCTTGCACGTAACGTGTTCGGCTGGCTGGCTGAGCCGTGGAAAACTACTTTCCACGCAGGCTAGGACACCCTTGTGTGGGCTAGGCAGAAACCACTGGGCCAGACCTAGATCCAGGTCTGGTCAACCCAGTTTCGGGCTGACCCAGGGCGGGTTGAGCTGGGTTGGACCAGACCGAGACCCCCCTCTTCGGACCACATTTGGTTTTTCTTCCATAACATTAGCTAAGAATATTCAATTGATGCACCTTCAATTGCCTAGGATTACATGGATCGAGATGGTCATTTTGGAATATCACAGTCAAGGTTTTGGAAAATTTTGAGTATGGCCGGGTTGGTTTGAACCCAAAATCAACAGGGCCCTCTGAGCGGAAATGCTTATAAATTAAGGATCGAAAGTCTGATTGACGTGTCGTCAACTACGTCGAATTACATTTGATGAGACTGTACTTTTCACATACTTCACATAGGAAATGGATGAGGTTAGAGTATGGTGGGGTTGGATTGTACCCGAAATCCAACTGGCCCCTTGGAACGAAAATGCCAATAAACTCTTAGACTAGGCGTCTGATTGATGCACCATCTATTATGTTGGGATCCTTATGATGAGACAGAACTACTGGATATATCAACTCAGGACTTCTTGATTGTTTATGTATCAACACATGGCTCATGGAGAAGACCCTCCCTGAATTGAGTGTGCTGTGTGCGGGAACCCTAGGGTTAAATACGACTGAGAAGACAGGATCCTATGTGGGTTCGACAGCAATGACTACTATATCGGAATCCTACATGGGTTCGACAGTGACGACTTCTGTACCAGGATCCTATGTGGGTTTGACAGCGATGAATAATGTACCAGAATACTATGTGGGTTCGACAGTGACAACTTCTATGCCAGGATCCTACGTGGGTCCGACAGCGGTGATATTGTTCCAGGATCCTACGTGGGTTCGATAAAGGATATGATTCAGAGGATACATCTAATCATCTCTACCCCTCCTTGTGATTTGTATACATGTGTGAGCTAAGTCATGTCCTTCAAACTTTATAAATGTGGTGTTTTACTTTACTTCCTTTTTGTTATAGTCTATGGTTGGGCTTGAGTGTTGGAGTCGGACAGTGCTTGATAACTTAGGTATATGTATAGGCATGTACCTAAGTAGGGTTGGTTGATACTTCGTGATTCTGTCTTTCTAATGTGGTTTATCCTTTGTGTATTTTATGAGACCTTGAGGGTCTTGACATCCCTACTGAGTATCGTTATAATCACCCCTGCACAGGATATACCCACACCTTGTTGTGTTGGATGCAGATGATGGACAGCGCTGACCGAGATGGAGTGTACGAGGACTAGACGGTACCAGGAGGTGGACCTCACGACGAGTCGGTACCCAGAGGAGACGGACGGACATGGAGAAATAAGGATGCTATTTGTACCTACAATTTAGGTAGGATCTATGGTGGATGATCCAAGAGCTGCTAGGAACCTTCTAGCTGTTTGTCTTTTTAGTTGTACCTGTTTGTCCTTTCCTTGTACTTTACTGTGGGGCTTGTATTTCTGGACCTTGTGCATTCCAACACTTCTTCTATATTTAGTTATTACTTAGATTTTTCTTCCACTAGTTGTCTGGTTTTGTTTGTTTAAAATTATAAAGGAAATACCTTCCTAGTTTAGGGATTTATGCCATTGGTGCTAGTCGCCAGCCCCTGTTCTATGGAAGGCGGGCTTGTGGTAGTTACTACACAGGCCCTGGGGTACGGGTCGTGACAAACATACCCTAGATATGACAGAAAAATTGATATATTTTTCTAAAGAAATATTTTGTAAGGATACCCATTACCCACTTAGAGGAATAATTCATGAATTATTTAAGTAACACTGTTGGTTTAATCTTATTGAGTCTGAGTCCAGACATGAACATAAATGATATGGGGAATATGTGATCCAAATAATGGATATCGTTATTAAAAAATATAATTTTTTCAATCATAAATCATGATACTTTTTTAGAAATTATTTTTTTTCTTTTAGTCAGTAGTTGTAACCCTCTCTTAAGGAATGAAATCCTCCCCTAAAAACAATATTAAATAAAAAATATATACCTCTAATATTGAGATTATTTATTTTTTTAGTAGTTATATTAAATAAGAATGAGTTTTAAAATGTTGAGGTAATATATAATATTTTTTTAACTCCGTTTGATTTTTGAATTCTTTTTTTCCTTGATTTTTGAAACAGTATAAAATTATAATCATGGTAGTTTTCTAGTAATATAATACAAGTCAGTTCTGTATATGATGAGATGTTTGATATTTTATTTTTTTTAATACTTTCTTATAAGGACTTCATAGGAGAGTTTTAGAGTTATATTCTATTTTCTGTTAAGAAAACCCATTATGAAAGATGGATTTTTTATTTGATAAGACTTGAAAAGGTCATAACAAAAATTGCACCAACTGATATGTTTTTATATGCTACTTTTAGGGTAAAACATATAGAATAATCAATAAAACTTAATTATTTTTAGGGGATATCTTCAATCATGTTTAATAATTTTTATGATATTTTGGGCATTAAAACTTATCTAGATAAAAATCTTTCTCCCATGGATTTGGATGATTTTATGAAAAAATTTATATATTATAGTGTTTTATAAGTCCAAATAGAAAATAATAAAATTCCCTCCAAAAATTGATGTTATAATCATTATTAAATAATAAACACTAAATAATATTTGATATAATTTAATGAGAAATGATTCTCCAAAGGCATTAAAACTAGTTTTCAATGGGAGGCAACAGATGGGTTTTGAAAAATAATAATTTTTGTTTTTTTAGAATTCCTTCAACCTACTATAGTTCTAGTGTAACACATTATTTTTTTCAATTACTATCATATTAATTATACTTTCATTGAAAATAAACTCCCATTAATTGTTATCATCCTTTTAATTTTTGAATATCGGTAATCATGTTATTTTGTTTCATTATTTTTTGAACCTCAATAAATTGACCAAGTGGAGTAGTAAATGTGATAAAGGAAAGTGGAATTTTCTTCTTGATAATTAAATGGATAACTAAGGAAAACGTCTTAACTTTTTTAATTCTCTATTTATATTTTAAATATTAAAATATTGGTTAATGATTTCATGATCCCATGTATGTTGATCTTAAATAGGAAATTTTTTATGATTTTTTTACGTCATTAAATTAGGTGTTCATGGGTGGGCAGTGTCAGTATTGACCAATACATAAATGAATATAATATAAATGTCAATGTGTATTTTTTTTGATTTAATAAATTTTTTTGATATCATTAAAATATATTTTTTTTAAATTTGTATTTGCATCCATACAATTAATTTAGACTCAAAATAATTCTTTCATTGAAAGTGATTCTTGTAGTTTGAATAATTTTTTAAACATGTTATTATTTTGAAATACTTTGAAAAAAATTATATATTTTTTTAAATATAAAAATTTATATATGTTTTAACTATTGTTTTGAAAATATAATTTCCATTATAGAAATATACTATTTTTATTTGACCTATGACCCTTATACATGGTTTCATAATGAAAAATTGAAAATATATTTTGAAATAATAACTATTTTAAATTTCTATCCTATATTCATATTACACATTGAGGATAATTTTGGGTTTTCAATAAGGGGGGTGTTATATTTCTAGGAGATAAATTATGTTTCTTTGAGATTATTTCAAAATACACTAAAATTAATTCAAAAATGACATTTCATGAACATCAACATTATTATCCAGTTCATTGAAGTTTTTCTAATGTTCTTGTGACAATGTTTTATACGTGATAGGGGTTTATTAACTTTTACTTTTTTATATATTTAATCAGGAACATAATTTTCATATCCCACAAAAACAAATTATTTCTATTAGTCCTATTTTTGGAGTATTCATTACAATTTTCATTTATTACAAACTTTTTTTTTTGTCTAAAATTATAATATTTTCATCCATGTGGGATATAAAATAATCTACCAAAATAATTTGAAACTTTTATTCATCAATATAAAACTTATGGATGGGTTAATCATTCACTCTTTTAACTATTTATCACATTGATATATTTTATTGGGATTATTTATTATGAATTTTTTTTAAAAAATATATACATAGAGGAAAGGGGGGTTTTGGAGAATTAATTTGATTTAAATTGATGTTTTTTTAATTAAAATAATTTTTTTTTATTTTAAAAAAAATTAAAATAGAAACCCATCATTACAGAAGGCTATTTTTCTAAGTGATTAATTATATTAATGTCTTGATATATTTTGTGTGAAAAATGTGATTTCAAAATGATCTCATAGATAGCACATAAATTGTATATTTCTTATATTTTTTATCTTCTATAAAATCTATTAAATTTATATAGTAGTGATAACAAAATATTAATTGAAATGTAATTTTTTTTACATTATTTGGTAAAAATATTTCCACACATAATCTATTTAATAATATATTGTTTTATTTTGAATATGTTCTTATAATGGTTTATTTTTGGATTTTGGATGATTATTTTATGGATTATGATTCCATTAATATCTTGGGAAAAATAGGTGTTTTGGTACTTAAATGATTAAGAGTTATTTGGTTTAATTATGATATTCAATAAGTAATATTATTTTTCAGTAATTCTACTTATCCTTAATTGAAATTATATTTTCTTTGAAATTATTATAGAGTGGATTTTTATTTTACTATTAATTATTTCAGGTTCGATGCATTTACTTATTATATTAATTTATGGGAAATTCTTTTAATTTTAATTTATAAAATTAATTTATTTTTTTCTATTTTAAAGACCTATTTTGAATATATATCAATAAAAATGTGGAATTGGAGTTTTTGGATTATTTAAATATACATTATTGTGGCACCTATTTAGAAATTAAATTTCATAGAGATAGGGTCATGTTGGACCAGCCTGTATAGAATATTTTCTTATGTATAAATCAATCATATATGGATTAGGCATAATTTTACTCTCTATATATACATTACAACTCATTTGTGTAGATTTGTGTGATCAATCGACCCTCTTTTGTATACATGATTTTCCTCATCATAATCATCATGCCTTTTCATGTAAGAATAATTTCTAAGTAACATAACCATTAATCATGGCATTCGTGATAGATGATCTGTTAGAATGGATCATACCCATGTTTTTACAATGGTGAACGCTCCAAGACTAAAATATTAAACCTATTCATGAATAGGAATAAATACTATATTCCATTAATATCTCATAGCATCCTTTAGTTTCCATTAAAAAACATTATATTATTCAAATGACAAAATATTCAAATACAAAACTCAAACCTAAACTTTTAATGACTAGCATCCCATTTATAAAATCCTATTTGAGCATTATTAATGTTGAATTGGTTTATATTGGGATTATGACCATGGTGAATTGATATATATATAAGATAAATGAATGAATGTCAATATATATGGGTGATTATGGAAGATAACCCATTTAACTGATTAAATATTGATGTGCTTGGGAGATTTAGAAAAATAGATAAGAGACTGTATTCACTAAAGGATTTATATTGTTGGTATGAAAGCCTGTGATAATGGTTGAGCCTCAGTAAATACAATATGGATTGACTTCATGGATTATTTCATTCTCACATTATGTGGTAAATATTTTGTCCCAATAAATCTCTGATGTAATGATTAACATCTCAATATATGGGACTGATGATTCATGACACTATGTGTGAAACAATAACATTGTTTTTCATGATTTAAATTTGATAACGAGCTAAATATGTACCTATGACAAGTAAAAATCAAGATTATGAAGAGGAAATTTTGATCACATGATCATTATATTGTTTATTAATATGTATTTAATTAGATAAAGATGTACTACCAATTATATTGATGATAAAAATACAAATTCTAGGTTGATGATTTTATGAATTCAAAGAATCATTATGGAAAATGTTTTGGATAATTATGCTATGTTCACCAATGGATATTGTCAATATATGGAATGAGGGTAGTTTAGATTTTAAAAAATAATTTTAAATAAAGTAATTCAATTTACAATACGAAATGATTAAAATATTATTTATTGAACTACAATTGGAAATGAATGGTAGGGGAATTCATAGAAATTCATTAAAAATGTTGTTATCAATTAGAGTTGGCAGAGAATAAAATATTAGAAGTATTCAGTATCTCAATTTTTATTTGTATGAGATATTATCAAATTTTGATAATATTTTCTGTTCTAAAAGATCGAAGAATCAATTAAAGGTGGTTACATAGTGCAATCCAGAGTCTAAGGGGGGGTAGTTCAATAGAGAAGGATACACAATCTTGTTAATATTCTCTATATTTTCTTGTTTCTATGATGAATTTTTGGAAAATTATTATTATTAATATATTGATATTTGTGGTTAAATATCTCTTAGGTAGTTTGGGGAAAATGAATTGAATATTTTTATGTAATTTTTCAAATTTTCACTGTGTAGACCCCTTTTTTTGATTTCCAAATTTTACTTCTCATTGAGTAGAATTTCTACACTATTTATGTACTGATATGTGATAATAGTCAAATTGTATTATTAAAATCAGTAATTGAAGTACTTAATCAAGAAAAAATTAATTATTGAATTTTCTGTGTGAGTATTATGTAATTTTTGAGCTCTTGGTTGGTAAACCAATCCTTGGGAGAGTTGATTAAATATAGTTACATAGTCAAGAGGTAGTGAGGTAATTCAAACTCCATTCTCATTGATTCACCACACATTTAATTATTTTAATTCAATAATGGAACATATTTAAAATTCAAAATATCCCCATCTACCAATCATCATCTACAACCATTCCTTTTTATCACTATTACACTATGTCTTCAAACATTATTTTTTTTCTTCTGACATCAATTTCATTTCAATGTCATTCCATCATTATTTAAATTGTTTACTTATTGAGTTGTTTTTGTACTTCTTTTCATTTAGTAAGTACTAGGATCCTATTTTCTATGGTTTAAATCTTCATAGCATTGTCTTTGTAGTATTTTATATTATAGATAAAAAGCTGAGAGAATTAATAACCTCACTATCAACCATAAATGTTTTTGATTGAGCTCATTTTTAAAAAAAAAATTCCATGTTTTATAGAACCCGTAACTTTTTATATTTCAACCTTTTATATCCTCAAAAAAATTTATAAAACCAAATTTAATAATTTATTTCACCAATATAAGAGTCATATTATTCATATATATTTTATTTGACAATTCTCTATATGAGGTTTTTTTTATTTTAAATCATCATTGTGTAATTTCTTATCTACTTCATTCAATTAAAATTATATAACACCTCTAACTTTTACTTTATAAATTTCAATCAATAATACATAATGTTCAAGGGATTGTTGATGTGAAATAATTTTTTTATTATAAATCTAAGAATTGGAACTATTAAATAGTTAAACTCCTTTCGTATTCAATATATTCTCAATGATAAAAATTATCCACCAATATAATACTCAATCTCAACAATGTGTATCTCATAACACATATTTCTTAAAACATCCCAAATACATCCTCAAAGGTGGGGTGAATTAGGTTGTCATGTTTTCATTGTTGTTAAGACTAAATTCATTTCATCTCATGTAAAAAATATCCAAATACATAAAAATAAATGTTGCAACAGGTACTTCTTACATGGGTCCCCAATAAGGGATACACTAAGAAGAATATGAAGATAATTAGATGAAATTCCAAAGGATATAACTACTCCCATTAGATTATTATAGGCATTTTAAATATCCAATATTCAACATAGGGCCATTCTTTCATTCTCCTTATTCACCCACTATTCAATGGAAGATTAAAAAATAAATATATGACACTAAAATCATTTGCAATGGAACTCCATAAGTCGATCAAGAGTAAATAGAAAAGGTATTATCATTTTACTCTATTCACCACTGTAAAATATCATATCTAATGCCTTCTTAATTTTTTTTCTATGGTAACCAAATAAATAAGTTATAATATTCTCCCCATTCAAATTTTTATATTAGTAAAATTTATCTCTATGATACTTCTCTATATTCATCTTCAAATAACATACTTCATCCTCTAAAAAAGGAACCTTCAAAAATTTTAAATTATTATATAATGTTATGGTTTTAAATTCAACCATTTTGAACAACCTAAATACCTAAAAATTATAAATAGGAATTCCAATATTTTGATAAATTAGAAATCAATACTTCTAAAAAACCTATCCCATATGTATAGTGACTCCTAGAACACCTGTTTTGGGATGTCCACTCAGTACTAACCTCTTATTGTTATATTATAATTTCCTCTATAACCAATCATGTTCAGGGAATTTAAACACCAAAAAAACCCTTCATCTTAATACGGTTAGTTTATCATGATCTAGAAAAATAATAAATAATCTCAGATATAAATTCCTTTTGAAATAGACAACATTTAAATCAATTCACTATTTTTACATCTTTTTAGAACAACCTGATAGCAAAAATTTCTCATTACATAATGTTGGGAATCAATAACATACAATTAAAATTATTTATTCATTTGAACCAATTCATATTTTAAAAAATCATTTTGGGATCATCATTTCACATAGTATAATTCCAAACATAAAATTCACATGAAATACATTTTTCAGAACCATATCCAATTATCTAGAACACAGTCATAAAAAATATAAAACATCACAAAAAATCATTTTTAATTAATCACCTTCGATCAATAAGTGTACTCATGATTTATACAATTCTAAAATAATGTCAACCGTGACATAAAATACAATCCACATTAGTTAAAAATTAAAACATCACACCATGTTCTTCAAAATGACCACATAACCACTTTACTCTCTATTTTTCACCTATAATATGGATTTAACAATTCATCTAGAAAATGGTGTGATTTGATGAAATTGTGTTCTAAAGGCACCACCATGATGTGGTAACTTAGAACACGTTGTAGTTGATTTTGGGATGAATTATAACATGGTGACTGTCATTATTTTGTAGTGTAGTGAATTGAGTATCATACATTATAACATAATAGTAGAATTTAATGGATTCATTCTTTCTATATGTCTAATGTGGAAGTTATTCATTACAATATGATTATTTACAATGTTTTAGTCTCCATAATGATGTTTTAGAAATTAAATAATTATTATCAGAATTGAGTTACTCATTTCATGGTGTAGTAAAATAAGAGATTTTCTAAAATACATTATCAATATAGTCGAACATTTGAGTTCTATATAGGGTCTTCATTTGTATATGTAAATAGGATCAGTCATCATATGAGGGTTTTTATCTATTAGATAACATATAATTATCTATATTTCCTTATAACACTATAATCATTTAACATTATGGTCTTATTAAACAATGGATCAAGGAGGATCCTTCTCGAGTGACAAGAAATTTATACAGCTAATGGATACCATTAGGGGAGGAACATGTTTTTTTATACATAGGGATATTGATCAATCTTGTGTGAGACTTGGAAAATCTCATATTTATATGTTTATAGTATGATATTTCACCTTCATTTTATTATTAATTATAAAATTATTGACATATTTTGGGTTTTATATATATATTTTAATTCTTCCCCATCATGAAGGGAGATAGTTGTCCCTTAGGACCCATTTACTTGTATCAGAGATCATCATTTAAAGTTTCTTTAATTTTTAATCTATGAATGAAATATAAAATTGAGTATTCTAGAAAAAATAACATTGTTTATTAAAAAAAGGGAATTTTGGATCTTCAATTCTCAATAACATGATTTAGACCACTTGAAAATGGGAGTTCTTTTTTTGAAATCTTGGAGACCCTATCATAGTGAGAAATGATTGTTACATGTGTTAATTAAAAATAATAAAAAAATTAATTAACATAATTATGCACTACACTATCGTATAGCTTATAATATTCAATACAAAAATCCACCTCAAGAACTTCCATGAAAATTTCAAAAATGAAAACTCATTTCATGAAACATCTTAGATACTCAACATTTATTTATTATAATAACTTATCCATAAAAATGGATTGATAAAAAATCTAAAGACATGTATAATCATTTCACATGATATGATAAAATGAAATATGAAATTCTCATGATGTATCCAATTACAAGAGTCATCACATGGGATTCACTACGACGTGTCCTTAAATAAAATTGTTATGTTATTTCACCGATACGAGTGATCTCAAGGGTAAAGATTGAACAAAATTTAAATTTGTTTTTAAGGTAATTTTATAATTTTTTGGTTGATGTGACATATGTTTAATGTGTATTTAAATGGTATAATAATTTATAATGTGTTTATAAATAATATAATAAAGTAAAATAAAAAATTATATATATATGTTTTTTTTAATTTCTCATAAATATAGGTATAAAAATTTTATATTAAGAATATGTTTTTAAAAATTATTTAATACATTAAAAAAGGTGTTTGTATCATCATTTCAACTACATTTTAAATAAAATGAAATATATGATTTTTTTAAAAAACTACATAAAATATGAAATGTTTATCATTTGGTGATAAAATTATTCATAAATTGTATCATATTTATAAATATTAATTATTCATTATTAAAGAATGTACATGATAATTTTATTTATCAATATTGGAAAAAAGTGAATAGTTCATGTTTTTCAAAACTAAATTATAAGTATTTATAAATTATTTAAGAATTTTTCATTAATCTTTATCACTTCGATAATGTTATGAATTATGAGTTTATATAATTTCATAACATGATTTACCATTCATGGAAATAAATTTAATATTAAAAAATATGATATGTACTATATTACCCTAATAATTTGGATGATTACTATTTTTTGGATTAATTATGGGACATAGATCACTGAGATACAACAACTAAATAAAAAATATTTTTCTATATTTAATTTCATTTCATAGTTAATGAACTATATTTTTCCATTTAGGTATGAATTTTATTAGCTTTCTGTTAAACCCTAATTGTAATTTGATTTTTGGATAATATTCAGAATCTAGGCCTTTAGGTTAATTTGTATTTTTAGGATATAAGAAGAAATAGGGGTATAATAATATGGTTTTAAGACACATACACATTGTGTATTTAGAATTAATGTTGTGTATTCAATACATGACATCAATTAGCCTAGGTAATCAAGTTAATGGTGTGTAATGAACATTCCCCTATATGGAAAAACAAAAACATCCACGAACATTAATGAATTTACACATCATGTTAATGTTTGGAAATATTTTAAAGGGGAAAACCCTCATTTATTTTTTATACCCTCTCCCCATTCCTTCCCTCACATAGAAGATGCTCTCCCATTAAGGTATCAACACACCTAACCTTTGATTTGTTCCCGATTCATCATCAGACTACTGACTCTTGATCAATCAATCATGTTGGAGTCATGCCGGTATGTGGTTCAGTACATTATATCATTTCTTTATCCTTCATCTATTATATAATTCTATTTTAATGTAGGATAATATGAACTATTTTTATTGATATGATCCATTCACCAAATTTTCTTTCATTCTAGGAGAAAAAAAGGGCCAATACAATAAAATGAGAGTAATAAATGCCTAGGGTAGGTGTTATATGACTTTTCAATAAAGATATAGTCATATATAAATATTCCTTATTGGTCACACGCCATTTTCACTATGTGTTTCTTCTGAAACATCATATCCCTTTTTCATAGTTGATAATATCATGGTCATGAGCCTTTATATATTTTTTCTTTGTGTTATTAGAGGTTATTACCTCAAAAAACAACCACATAATGTAGGGTGAATAATAATGTATTCCACAATAACCATTTCTAGGTATATCTTCCACATTGTTTAGGTATACTGTACTTGTCCATGATTAGGTGTCTATTTTTGATTAATTATTGAATCATTAAAATATTTAATGTAAAAAATATTTTTGTAGATATCACATGGAATTATTAAATATTTTTAATGGAATTGATATTTTTATATTTTTCATAGCCCTGGTGGACATAAAGCAGAATGGTAAAAGAATGAACCAAATAAATGGTTTAATAAGAAAAGTGATAAATGGATTCAAGTCCATGAAATAAATTTTCACACAAATAAAACCTAATGGAATGAGTCTAATTACTTAATATATACTTGATTATTACATGGCCATAAATTAAAAAATTAATTGTGTATTGGGTGACTATTGCATAAGGAGTGTTCCATCTTTATAGGTGTTGTCATACATGATCCATCCTTGGATTATCAAGGGAATAAGATGATCACTCATAGGATTCCACTCTGATTCAAGTAGTGTGTTTACATTATAAATACCCACCATGGAATATGGCCTTTGTCTACTACTGGATACCCGATATGACTCTGTGGGATCCCTTCACTAAATTTCAGATTATTAGGATTATTCATATACACACCTTGGATCTATCATGATTTCTTCATACATGTGGAACCTTGGATTTACCCCATAATTCCTATTAATGGTTAAACTATTGTTTCCTTTGATGAGACCAAAGAATTCTATTATAATCCTTTATAGTGTAATGCCTTTGGTGTTTCCCCTTGTATTACACTTATACCCCTTTCCCAAATTGTATGGTACTACTATGAGTTGGATCAAACATTTGGGTTCAAGGATTACTTGTTTTCACCTTGGACCCACATTATTATTATTATTATATGTTTCCTTGGTCACACCTTGGATCCCCTCACATTATTTCTATCATGTACAATGTGGTTGAAAGATACTATAAAATGAAATTGAATATAATAATTAATTAAAATAAAGTCCTACGATAGTACTTGATGAGGATGAATCATATAAGATTTATTATATTTCGAATATTTTTAAATTAATATATACAGTCACACTTATTATTTTTATAGTCACAAAATATATATATAGGAATAATTGTTGGGGGCCTACTAAGATTTATGTCAAACACAATCTAGGCCCCCATTGGTAGTTGGTAAGATTAAATATATTCATATGTTGATAAAGGGATGTATCCTACATTGGGAAACTGCATTGTTTTCATGATATTAGATAGGATATATATAGAATATTACCAAACAATAACATGAGAAACAATATATTTTTTTGATTTTTTCCCTTATTTTATACATAATGATTTGCCAACATCCATCTATACCTATTTTCTTTTTTGTTTAACATGACATGACATTATCATTTTTTAGGAGATTCAGTTTCAAGAATTTTAATATTATCATTTCTGATGGATTTATTTTCATATCTTACATTTCTAGTTTTCATTATTCATTATCACGCTTCAACTATTATTAACCATCAGTAACATTATATTTTATCCAATGTTCTCCAATATGACATAAGTTATTTGTCTCCCCATTGACTCACCCTTGAACCTCACTAATTGTTGGTAAAAACTAGTCTATGGGAATGCAATTTTGAGAACACATTGAAAATCGAATTATTGATCCATTGAATGGTACCACGGCCAGGACTTTAGAATATGTAATTAGGTTGATCATTCTTTTCTTTTGTCTTGTCATTTGTTAAACCTATATATGAGATTAGGAACATGTTGAAACTTGGTTATAACTTGTTCTAATATGTACCTAACCCATTTTTAGGATAATTTACTTATTCTTTGGTAAAGTGGAATTTTATTTCTACCGTTTAATTTATTACATTTGATATAATTTTAGGATTGTGGGATTCACATGTGTTTGTTATTTTGATATATTTTAGGTATATTTTACCTTGCCCCAGTACGGATAATAGAATTCTTACATGCATCATTATTGGGACCTAGAATTCAAATTCCATGAATATTCCATGCCATATATCTCTATTTCAATGATTGCATTACCTATGTTTGTTGAGTGATCCATGATTGTTATATATGTCTATAATGATAACTTTTTCTACAGGGTAAGGAAATTTTTTTTAAAGTGTTATCATCACTCTAAATTTCTTTCCTATATATGATTTTGGTGTAATCTTAAACACCAAGTTTTACCCATGTAAACTATGTAACTATGGTTACATGAGGTAGTCATTAGCTATGATTGAGTGACTACCAGTTTCAATTTATGATTTTTATGGCCCCTTGTGAATTGGAATGGGTAATTAAATCAGTTGAGATATAATATATTACCAATGATATTTGGATACTGAATATAGAGTGGGTTAAATTGATTTAGATGGGTTTCACTTATAGTAATATATTGTATCGGCCTTTTTTTACTTGGAATGATGATCCATTCAATCAAAACTTAATATATTTATATATGATAACACAAAAAAAATGAGAATCATGACATATAAATTAAACTTTTTTCTAGTAAATAAAGAGGCAAAGTGTGGTTGACCTATAACCAACAAGAACCCTAGTCAATCAAGCATGAACTCTTAAAATTACTCTATATTTCTAAAAATGTAGTTGGGGTACTACCTTGGGTAGTAATACATTATTCTTATGATATTCTTTATCTAGTTATTTTATTTATTTCGAAACCTTATTCAGAGGGATACTCTTTGAATTTTTATATCTAACCCACCATTATATCCTTGTGTCGTGCTCTAGTAGGGAGGATGTAACCTCCCTTGTAAATAATGATTATGAAATTTTAATATATATTAATATTTTTAAATTAAATATTATTTTTACTCTAATGGTGAATCTATGTTCAATGGCATACCTGATATGCAATAACGGGTTTCTTTGAAATCCTCTATTGCATACAATGTTGAGTTATACAGAAAAACAATACAATAATATTATTATTTTAGATGGCAGTTAACTCATAGTCGTTTTATTGGAGTTAATGAACAAAAATAACTACAATATGATTACACATGTTTTTTAAATTTTTTTAAATTTATGAAATAGAAGTAAGAGGTTTAAATGTGATTGAACCCAATTTTAAGCATATATACTGTAATATTCTGTTAATGGTTGATCTACCTCATTTTGATAGAGAACCCTTTTCAAATCTAGTTTGTTTACCTTTTATATTTTCTATTTGACAAAATAAAATTCCTATTTATAATCGGGACATCAAAATTTACATTGGATGAAATTTTTCTATTTTTCTGATAAAGTTTATTTTATAATGAATAATGGAAAATACTGCATTTTAATTCAAGCAGCCTTTTAATATAATTTATTTATATGGTAATATTATCCTTTTAACTTGTTATAAAATGTAATTAGATTATATTTTTACCATTTAAATCAATTTTGGTCATTGGAAATAATTTTACTTTTAAATTGAACAAAAACAATTGTCAATCTTCTGATAGTTATTATTTCTTAACAACATGATATTTGTTTTGACAATGGGAATTTATTTTAAATTAATTTCTACAACATCTTTTTTTTGAATTAGGAAAAATAGATTCCATATTTTTAATCAGTAGGTACAAATTTTGTAAACAGTTTACTTTTAATTTCAGAAATTATGAAGAGTAGGTTCAGTAAATATTTTATTTACCATGGTGAAAGGGTAAATCCGATAAATAAGGATAAAAGATAATATTATTATAATATTTAATAACCTTAATACATGTCCAAATCCTATTTGAGGATACCTTTCCAACCATGGGAATCCTTGGGTCAATTTGGGGACCCCATGGAGCCACATATAAGTGAAAAAATCACCTTATAAAAACTAATTTACAATATAGGAAAATTTAACAAAAACATATATCTCTTAGTAAAAACTATTTTAAAATGGGATATATAATTGATATTTCAGACTATAAATAGTAGTCAGAAAGATAAAAAGATTTCCTACATCATGGTTTTTCATTTATAATTTTTATACATTAAATAAATATATTTAATTATCACACAATGATGATGCACTGATTACCTCATTAAGGAATTTTTAAAAAAATTAAATTATAAATATAAAAATAAATCTAATTAAAAAACTTTTTATGCCATCCACGAATTTCAGGGACTATTATGACTTGTTATATTTTAATTAATCATGTTTTTAGAAATAATCACGTTGTAATATATTTTCTAAAATTATTTATAGGAATAGTTTATATATTGACATAAATGAGTTTTTAAAACAATTAATATTTTATTAAATGATAAAATAATCCTAAAAATCTATGATTCTTCCAATTGACATATATGATGTTAAAAATTTTATTAATGATCCATTTATGGTCTATGGTTATTTTATAGTAAATATATTAACTATATAGTATGAATATATAAGAGGACATGGTAAAAGTTAAATAAGATTAACAAAGGGTTAAATAAAAATGATAAGGATTGAAACATATTCAAAACCTATCTAGTTCTTATTGGATGATTGTATTTCGACTTATATGCACCTTATATTATTTGTAAATTTGTTTTGGACCTTTTTAAATGGAAAATCATTTTGTAACAATACAATACTTTAAAACATTCCTAAAGTGCCCCTCCCCCCTCTTTTAAAAGACTAACACCTCTAACCGATTACCCACACCTCTCAAGCCTCTGGGCTCATCCAAAATCTTCCCCAATTATATTACAACATCACCCTCTTCAACATAAAGTCCTTAATGTGGTAAGAATACAATTCATTAAATCCCTTTGGTTCAAACCAAAGGGAGTTACCTGATTTAAAGCTAAAATCTTCTCTCAAGTTCTTTTCTTTTATTTTCCTTATGCAACCCCCAAAACTCCCATTATTCCATTTTTTATAACAGAAATAGTATATTAAATATTATATAATGTTTTTATGACATTTATTTGAAATAAACTTACACACACATCCATCTAATGGATATGAATATATTGTTTCTGTGGACGACTAACTACTACCTCACGAAACAATGATTGTTCAAATATCTCATACCGCCTCTCATGGTGGCCATTATGATTGAAATTTATTAACATGTGATATATATTATATTTATATTTTCCCTATTAATCTTTATTTTTCATTTATATAATACCTTCATGGTTTCCAAAATGGGAAAATACAAAAATTTCATTTGAGGATGTGTGGACTACTACCCCCTCAAACAGATAAGACTCGTTCATTCCATATGTATGATGTATAAAGTATGGAATTAATGAAATAATATATGATATAATAGATTAATTATAACCAAATATTTATAATTATGTTTTAATTCAATTAAATATGAAATATAAATGAATGTAACGTTCATGTGTACGTATGATTTACCAACTCCATGAACAGTGCATTTCATTTCTTATCTACAAATGTTTTGTACAGCTATAAATATATATACTAGATATATATGATATATATGATATCTAAATATTTAATATCATTATAGAGACATTGGAATTTTGACCTCATAGAAAACATTTAATTATAAGAAGTTCATTTTTGACTCAAATAACAAATATCGACAAAACACTACGGGAAAAATGGGTATTTGTGACTGGTTTTTTGCGACGGGAATAAATCCCGTCGCAAATAGCCCCGTTAAAAACTTATTTGCGATGGGGGTATTTGCCCGTCGCAAATAAGTAGCCTTTTGCGACGGGATTGCTTTACCAGTCGCAAAAGAACTGGCGCGCGTTGCGCGCCAAATCCCGGGAAACATATTTGCGACGGGGGAATATTCCCGTCGCAAATAATCGGCGACGGTAAAAGGTATTTGCGACGAGAATATTTCCCCGTCGCAAATAGTATGTCGGCAGGTGGTTATTTGCGACGGGACCCGTCACAAATAACTATTTAACCATTGACCGTATTAAATGATGGATAAGGTATTTGTGACGGGTACCGTAGCAAATAATACTATTTGCGATGGGTACCGTCGCAAATGGACCCGTCGCAAATAATCTAACCTATAAATACCACCATCCGTTTTTTTCAAATCATTCTCAAACTCCATCTTCTTCTTCTCTTAAAGTTTTATTTTTAAAGTTCAGTTTTTCTCAAGTTTAATTTTTTTCTTCGGAGTTGATATTAATGTTTTGAAGAACGATCAGAGCAGATCAATTTTCAATGTATTTATGTTCATTTTAATTTAATATATATTTTTAATTTTTTATTAGTTTTAATTATTCTTAATTAGTTGTAATTTAATTATGTTTACATTGTTTTGATACTTAATAAATTTAAATTATTAGTATTGTTCATAGTTAATGGTAATTAGGAATAATTAGTAATAATTTTTAATAATTAAAAATAAATATTAATAATTAGTAATAAATATTAATAATTAGGAATAATAACATTATTATATTATTAGTATATTCTGTTATTAATATAAAAATAATATAATTTTTTATATTTATACAATTCTCTTTTCATCTGTGTGTTTGCTGTCTCCACATGTTTTATTTGTATGTGGAGATAGAAAACACACAGATGAAAGGAGAATTGTATATAAATTAAAAAATTATATTATTTTAATATTAATAATAAAATTTACTAATAATGTTATTATTCGTAATTATTGGTAATTATTCCTAATTATTGGTAATTATTCATTTAATTACTACTAATTAGTAACAATTACCAATAATTATCAATAATTAGGAATAATTACCAATAATTAGTAATAATTTCTAATAATTAGTAATAATTACCAATAATTAGTAATAATTATCAATAATTAGTAATAATAACCAATAATTAGTAATAATTACCAATAATTAGTAATAATTATCAATAATTAGTAATACTTACCAATAATTAGTAATAATTACCAATAATAAGTAATAATTATTAATAATTATCAACAATTTGTAATAATTACTAATAATTACCACTAATTAGTAATAATTAGAAATAATTACCAATAATTACCATTAATTACCAATAATTACCAATAATTAGTAATAATTAGTAATAATTAGTAATAATTAGGAATAATTATGAATAATTATGAATAATTATGATTAATTAGGAATAATTAGTAATAATTACCAATAATTATAGATAATTACCGATAATTACCAATAATTAGTAATAATTAGTAATAATTACCAATAATTAGTAATAATTAGTAATAATTACCAATAATTACTAATAATTAGTAATAATTAGTAATAATTAGTAATAATTACCAATAATTAGTAATAATTAGTACTAATTAGTAATAATTATCAATAATTAGTAATAATTAGTAATAATTAGTAATAATTCGTACTAATTACCAATAATTAGTAATAATTAACAATAATTAGGAATAATTACCAACAATTCGTAATAATTACCAATAATTAGTAATAATTACCAATAATTCGTAATAATTACCAATAATTCGTAATAATTACCAATAATTACTAATAATTACAAATAATTATTAATAATTACCAATAATTAGTAATAATTCGTAATAATTAGTAATAATTAACAATAATTAGTAATAATTAACAATAATTAGTAATAATTACCAATAATTAGTAATAATTACCAATAATTACCATTAATTACCAATAATTACCATTAATTACCAATAATTACCAATAATTACCAATAATTACCATTAATTACTAATAATTAGTAATAATTACCAATAATTAGTATTAATTACCAATAATTACCAATAATTGGTTATAATTAGTAATAATTGGTAATAATTAGTAATAATTGGTAATAATTATTAATAATTTTTAATAATTAGTAATAATTACCAATAATTAGTAATAATTACCAATAATTAGTAATAATTACCAATAATTAGTAATAATTACCAATAATTAGTAATAATTAACAATAATTAGTAATAATTAGTAATAATTAGTAATAATTAGTAATAATTAGTAATAATCAGGAATAATTAGTAATAATTACCAAGTATTAGTAATAATTACCAATAATTAGTAATAATTACAAATAATTAGTATTAACAACCAATAATTAGTAATAACTACCAATAATTAGTAATAAATACCATTAATTAGTACTAATTAGTAATAATTACCAATAATTAGTACTAATTACCAATAATTAGTAATAATTAGTAATAATTACCAATAATTATTAATAATTAATAATAATTAGTAATAATTACCAATAATTAGTAATAATTACCAATAATTACCAATAATTAGTAATAATTAGTAATAATTAATAATAATTAGTAATAATTAGTAATAATTACCAATAATTCGTAATAATTAACAATAATTAGTAATAATTAACAATAATTAGTAATAATTACCAATAATTAGTAATAATTACCAATACTTAGTAATAATTACCAATAATTACCAATAATTACCAATAATTAGTAATAATTACCAATAATTATTATTAATTACCAATTATTACCAATAATTGGTAATAATTAGTAATAATTACCAATAATTAGTAATAATTAGTAATAATTAGTATTAATTAGTAATAATTAGTAATAATTAGTAATAATTAATAATAATTACCAATAATTAGTAATAATTATCAAAAATTAGTAATAATTACCAATAAATACAAATAATTAGTATTAATTAGTAATAATTACCAATAATTACCAATAATTACCAATAATTACCAATAATTAGTAATAATTAGTAATAATTAGTACTAATTACCAATAATTAGTAATAGTTAGTAATAATTAACAATAATTAGGAATAATTAGGAATAATTAATAATAATTACGAACATTTAGTAATAATTAGCAATAATTAGTAATAATTAGTAATAATTAGTTATAATTACCAATAATTACCAATAATTAGTAATAATTACCAATAATTAGTATTACTTAACAATAATTACCAATAATTGGTAATAATTAGAAATAATTACCAATAATTAGTAATAATTAGTAATAATTAGTAATAATTAGTAATAATTAGTAATAATTACCAATAATTAGTAATAATTAGTAATAATTAGTAATAATTAATAATAATTACCAATAATTAGTAATAATTAATAATAATTAGTAATAATTATCAATAATTACCAATAATTAGTATTAAATAGTAATAATTACCAATAATTACCAATAATTAGTAATAATTAGTAATAATTAGTAATAATTACAAATAATTAGTACAATTTGTAATAATTAGTACTAATTAACAATAATTAGTAATAATTAAAAATAATTATGAATAATTAGTAATAATTAATAATAATTACGAATAATTAGTTATAATTACTAATAATTAGTAATAATTAGTAATAATTAGTAATAATTACCAATAATTACCAATAATTTGTAATAATTAACAATTATTAGTAATAATTAACAATAACTAGTAATAATTACCAATAATTAGTAATAATTACCAATAATTAGTAATAATTACCAATACTTACCAATAATTACCAATACTTACCAATAATTACCAATAATTACCAATAATTAGTAATAATTATTAATAATTACCAATAATTAGTAATAATTACCAATAATTAGTATTAATTAACACTAATTAGTAATAATTACCAATAATTAGTAATAATTACCAATAATTAGTATTAACAATAATTAGTAATAATTACCAATAATTAGTTATAATTACCAATAATTAGTAATAATTACCAATAATTACAAATAATTACCAATAATTACCAATAATTAGTAATAATTACCAATAATTAGTATTAATTACCAATAATTTTAGTAATATGAAAATAATAAAAAATTTATATAATATTAAAATTATCAATATTTATAACATGTTTTTCTTTATTCTCAACATATTTAATTCTTAAAGGGTTAATTTTTAGGTCTATCTCAATAAAAAGTTTGCGTCAGTCGTGTATGATCTAAACTCTATAATTATCCTAGCTTGAGTATTTTTTCTAACAAATTATTCAAAACCAGTAATGCTTTTATATTTTATAGAGAAATATGAAACAACGAGGTTGTCAACAATCATTATTAGGTGACCGTATATGGATAAATCAATGTAGAAATCCAAACGGTTCTGGTTTAAGTCCTGTGTATGTAGAGGGTGTGGATAATTTTTTATCATTTGCGGCATCAAATCCAGAATTTTATTCAGAAGGCAAAATAAAATGCCCTCACAGAAAATGTGCATTGAGAACGTTTGACACGTTTGACAAAGTGGGAGAACATCTCTTGCGTTTTGGTTTTCAACCAGATTATGTTTTTTGGTATCAACATGGTGAACGCAGTTCCAGAGCAGGTGATACCAACTTGATTCTGAATCCATCCCGGTTTCAAGATTTAGTACATGATGTTGCAGGTTCATCTGTTCAACACACAGAAACTCCAGTTGATATAGCTTCAAATCCAGAGTTGGCACCGTCTGAATTTTATGATTTGTTGAAGTCTGCTGAGGATGCATTATATCCTGGCTGCAAGATGAGAAAATTAGAAGCAGTTTCCAAATTTATGCCTATCAAATCAGATAACGGAATGTCAAACACCTGTTATGACAAAATATTTTCTTTGCTTAAAACACTGTTACCCGAAGAAACTGTTTTACCTGTAAATTACTACGAGATTAAGAAGTTGGTTCGAAATTTGGGACTTACTTGTCAGAAGATTCATACATGTTCAAATGACTACATTTTATATTCTGGGGAAAATGAGTCATTGGATAATTGTCCCACATGTGGGCAACTGAGATATAAAGAAGGACAACACGGGAAGTCTGGTTTGATTTCTGTAAAACAGTTGAGATATTTTCCACAAACATCCAGACTTCAGTGTTTATTCATGTCTAAGAATACAGCTACAATGATGTCATGGCATAATGAGAATATTTCAACCGATAAAAGCTTGAATCATCCAGCCGATGGTGATTCATGGAAACATTTTGATAGGGTGCATCCATCCTTTGCTTTAGAAGCTAGAAATGTTTTACTGGGCCTTTCCACTGATGGTTTCTGTCCGTTTGGATCTTATGGTAGTCAATATTCATGTTGGACTATTTTTTTAACTCCGTACAATTTACCTCCATTGATGTTGATGAAGGAGCCATATATCTTTTTGACTTTACTAATTCCAGGACATCCGAATAAAAATATTGATGTTTATTTGAAACCATTGATTGATGAATTAAATTTATTGTGTAGTACTGGTGTCAGTACATATGATGCTGCAACGAAACAGAATTTTATACTGAGAGCAGCATTGATGTGGACAATAAGTGACTTCCTAGCTTATGGGATGTTATCTGGCTCGAGTACACATGGTCAGAAATCATGTCCTTACTGTGTGGGAGAGAAAAAAGCATTTATTCTCATTCATGGAAAGAAACCTTGTTATTTTGACTGTCATCGCAGATTTCTTCCAGCTGATCATCCTTTTCGCAGAAACAGATCTCATTTCAGAAAAGGAACAGTTGAAAGGGATTAACCTCCAAAAATGCTATCAGGTTCGGAGTTAAAATCAGTTGTATTTTCATTACCTCCCATCACTTTTGGTCCCACAATAAACCAACAGAAAATTTCTGGTTTTGGGAAAGAACACAATTGGATTAAACGTAGCATATTTTGGGATTTGCCATATTGGTCTGATTTGTTGGTCCGACACATGTTAGATGTCATGCATATTGAGAAGAACTGTTTTGATAATTTGTTTCATACAGTTTTGGATACGCCAGGAAAGAGCAAAGACAATGTAAATGCACGTTTAGATCTTGCCCAAATTTGCAGGCATCCAGAATTGGAACTATTTGAGAATGTCAGAACAGAAAGGTTACTAAATCCAAAATCAGCTTATACACTGTCTAAAGAAAACTGGTTATTATTTTGTCAGTGGATTGCAGATTTGAGACTTCCAAATGGCTATGCTTCCAATTTGGGTAGATGTGTAAAGAATGGTCATATTACTGGATTAAAAATTCAGGATTTTCATGTTATAATGGAGAGACATCTACCCATTGGATTAAGAGGTCTGTTGAATTCTGTTATTTGGGATTCCATAACAGACATGTCTCATTTTTTTCATGAAATTTGTGCGGCTACGGCAGATTATGATTCTCTAGGAAAACATGAAAAAGATGTTGTTGTAATTATATGTAAACTGGAAAAAATATTTCCGCCGTCTTTCTTCTACTCAATAGAAAAAATATTTCCGTCGTCTTTCTGCACAACTGTGAAGAGATGACATCAGTTGTACTGTAAGTGTTTATTTCACTTATTATATCATTTATGTTACAGTAAATAACTTCGGTTTTTATAGGTTGTATGATAATCATATCAAGAAACAAATTCCACAAATTACAGCAGCTACTCTCGAGGACGTCGACTGAAAAATTTCTCTCAGTGGTTTCAAAAACTGGTAACATAAATTCTTTATCTTTTAGCAACTCATTCAATGTATTATATACTATATTGATAATTATTTCACAAATTTTCAGGTGTCTCGACATGCTGATAAAATTGACAAACAACTGTGTGTATTGAGTAACCCACCTTCCAAACATGTTAAAACATTTAATGCATATGTGGTGAATGGATTTTGATTCCACACACATGCATATGGGGAGTCGAAAAAAATAATGAACAGTGGAGTTAGCTTGAGAGGATCTCATCATCGAGAAAATGAAGTTGAATTTTATGGCATATATGATGAAATCATTGAACTCTGTTATCTTGGACAACATTACATAACCATGTTCAAATGTCGATGGTTGGATACAGAGAGAGGCGTGCGTGTTCATCCGACTCATGGAATCATCGATATTAAATGTAAAAGTGTTCTCGCAGTAAATGAACCATTATTATTGGCTCAACAAGCATATCAAGTTTATTACACAAAGTACTGTGCTACATCAAGAGACTTGACTGATTGGTGGAGTGTAATAAAAATCAAAATTCGAGACAATCAGTTTAGTCAAAGTGAATGTGCTTTCACTGATGTGAAAAGAATTGAAGTTTTTCAAGAGAGTACTCAAAATCAATCTTTTTTACAAAGAGACATGAGTATAGATGACGACACCCCACATTTAAGAGTCGGTGATGACGATGATGTTAATGATGTCACATATGAATTTAAAATGGTAAGAGATGAAGCAACTGTAACTCGAATGGATATCAATGATGTTGAGGAGGAATATGAAGATGACATTGACATATATGAAGATGATGATGAAGATGAACACTGATAGAATTCCATGGTATTTATATACAATCATAATATGTAAACATGTATATATAATAGTAATTATCAATTATTTTCTAACATTAACATTTTCTATTTCAGATGGACGACGCCACATTTCTTGAGTTGGCGGATGCTGACCTGCCTTTCGATGCAGATGAGTTTCTGGCAGATGACCCTCAGCCTGCAGGCACTCCAGGGAGTACGCGGAGGGGGTGCGGTCTTGCACGATTGATGATTCATGACCCTGTCCCCGAGCGACGTCCACGTCTTGGGTATGATCCATGCACACGGAGGTGTGATAACCTGTGTAATAACCTGTGGATTTGACTAAGATTTCATTAATCTATTCACATAATAAATGTTTATTATTTTTACAGTTTTTCGCATATAGCAGTCAGACAGGGCAGCACTATTTTGCGCAACTATTTCTCACAGCCTTGGACCACATGAGAGCAGATTCCCATTGATGTGCAGCAGGCCATGTTCGTCCATTGGTTCGTACGTACGTAAATAAATAATTTTTATTTTGAAAATTATTTCATTTCTAACTTGATATTTTGATTTATTTGTAGGGTTTATGGTATCCGATCGAGGATACCATGTGTGACGCCATCCACAAGGCATGGGAGGTGGCCATGCGTGATCGCCTTCGTCAGTTATTGCACAATTTAAGAAAATCTGCAATGTAAAAAAAGCAAGAGTGTCAGACTTTGACGAGTCATGTAGAGCACACCGACCAGAGTACATTTCATCCCATGTATGGGATGGATTATGTGCGCACTGGTTGAGTGGTGCCTTTTAGAGGAGATCATCGGTGGGGAGGCAGAATCAGGGGAGACAGGAGGTGACTCATCGAGCTGGGAGTCGTTCTTTCAGTACTCATAGATAGCATCTGGTATGTACATTATTTATAAATATTTTATATAACTATAAATATTAACAGTTTATTTTTTATTCTTATAGGATGTCGAGCACCCCGATATTACGGAGTACAACGTATATCGGAGGATGTATAGTGATCCTGCTACTGGGGAGCTCAGAGATGATCGCCAGCATCACATCGTGGTCAGTATTATTTGTTTTCAAGTATAAAAATTAACTGCATATAATATATTCACAATTTTAATTTTAAATTGCAACTACATGAGTCATATGAGGCCGCAGCGTTACACGCCATCCTGAGAGTCAGGCCGAGTCATCAGATCAGACCACTGGCCATCAGTTTGATGAGGCCGCATGAATGCAGGCCACCCAGTATGCCTTCGAGAAGGGCCGGGTAGTTGGTATCATCTCTCGACTGACTCCCGGAGATTATTATGGCAGTGCTGCGATGTCGGTGTCCAGCTCGAGAGGAGCTTGTGCATCTTCTTCTACTACAAAATATGAGGATCAGTTGCGATCTCAGACTGCACTGATAGAGAGTCTCTGACAGGAGCAGGAGCAGATGCATCAGCAGCATAAGGAGGAGCATCGATGCCAGCAGCAGCTGTACGAGGAGCAGACGAGTTGGTGGCAGCAGCAGCATCAGGAGCAGATGGAGTACATGTGCCGACTCACTCATGCATTAGGGATGGAGTTTCCTCCACCACCATCTGCAGATCCCCCACCTCCCCCCCTCCTTCAGATTAGAGTTTGTAGTTATGTTATAAAATTTGTGAAATCAAAATATGATTTTTTTTCTATTCGTAGTTTCTGTCTCATTATAAAATATGAATAATATTATATTTTTAAATAACAATATTAATATGAATAATAATATTATTTATATTTTATAATATTAAAATTTATATATATATTAAAATTTTATAATATTATAATTTAATTATATTTTCTTGTAATACCTGAATTATTTTAATATTTGAATGTAAACTAATTCTATTATTTTTATATTAATTAAAATAACATATTAATATTTTTTTTATTTATGAATTATAATTCTAATATTATTATATTAATTAAATCATTTATTAATATTCTATTATTAGTTTTTTTTTAATTATAATTCTATTATTATTATATTAATTAAAATAATTTATTATTTTTATTTGAGAATTATAATTCTATTATTATATTAATTAAAATCATTTATTAATATTTTATTATTTTTTATTTTTGAATTATAATTGGATTTTTATTATATTAATTAAAATAATTTATTAATAATTTTTTTATAGTATTTGCGACGGGATACTATGCCTGTCGCAAATAGTCTTATTATTATATGCATTAAAATAATTTATTAATAGTTTTTTATTTTTTTGTAAAAATAGTTTTTGCGACGGGCCCATCGCAAAAACTATTTGCGACAGGCCCGTCGCAAATAGTATTTTTATTATATGCATTAAAATAATTTATTAATAGTTTTTTATTTTTTTTAAAAAAATAGTTTTTGCGACGGGCTCGTCGCAACAGGTATTTGCGACGGGACCCGTCGCACAAACTATTTTAAAAGTTTTTTACAAATATACGGAGTACTATTTGCGACGGGAAGAATACCCGTCGAAAAAAACAGCTTTAGCGACGGGGCGGTCGCAAATAAGTGTTGTTGCGACGCCGTTTTCAGCAACGGGCCATTTGCGACGGGCCCCCGTCGCAAAAAGCCATTTGCGACGGGATCCCGTCGCAAATGACCCGTTGCAAATACCTGTTTTTCTAGTAGTGAAACAATAGTAATTAACCTAAATGATTATGTAATGTTTATAACATGGTAATAAGTAATATAATAGGAATAATAAATTTGAAAAAGGTTCTTAAGTAAATATAAATTACCATTATTTTATTATTCTGGAGATTAAAGAATGAATGAGTCAAGTTGTACCCGAGGTAAGGGACATCGCCTCAATCTCCTTTCATTGAGGAATATTTTGATTTATACCCAACTTTATATTATATGGTGTATAAAATACTTTGAATTTTCACTTCGTTCAAATGGAATCATTTTTATACATATAATTTTAAAAAATGAAAAATAAATTGGTTCTTTTTAACATACACAGTGACTATGACATTTCCACCATAGTGATTATTATTTGACATTTGTCTTACCTAACAAGCCTTAATGTTTTAAAAAGTAAAATAAATACCATATAATATTTTTATAAATTTTGGTATTGAAAATGGTTTTATGAATGGATTTATTATGTCAATATATTGAATAGTTCTATTGTGATTTCATTATTGAAATGTTATCTTTCGTTTATACCTGTTCATTTTATATTATTATGTTATGGTTCATGGGCATAGATTAAACATATGGGTGGTTTCGTGATAATCCTAGGGTGGGTGAGCCTGAGGTAACTCTCCAATTCATTGGGTAATGCGACAGAGGTAAACATTAATGTTTCTCCTAATAGATTTAGGGAATATTCTATGATGGGTATTCCAAACCTAACTCCCTACATTGCTATGAAAGCTACATCATAATTATGTTATGGATGGCACAAGTAACATTTATGATTTATGATTTCTATGTGTTAATCATAAATCTTATGATTTCAGGAGGTATGTTAAATTTTTATGTTTTGTATGTTTTTAGGGATTAATGTTTTCTTTCTTTATTTTATAAACCATATGGAGCTTTTTATGCCCATCCCATGTTTTGAGAAATGTTTTTAAAGGGTATAAGGAAGCGTAAGAGGAATGAATAATTCAAGACGATTTATATCAGGGAAAGAATTATTAGTTTTTTAAGAGTTTTTATATTATGATAAAATGGATACTGAGTTGAAGTGTCTACATTTATTATTAAAGATGTTTATGGTTGAATTCTCAAAAACTCTAAACCTAAAAAGATCCCCAGTGATAATTCTTGATTTAACTCAAGATTTTGTATTGTTTATGGGTGAGGCCATATAGTTGGTATCAAAAGCCAGTTTAGATAACTTTAGGAGTGAGGATATTGTTAAATTAATGTCCATAAATTATTTTATGGTCAAATTAAAATGATATAGTATTTACAGATTACCATGTTGTTTCACCTAATATAAATCTATGTTTAAAATGGGTTTTAGCAGAGGAAACAGGGCTGCTATGATGGGACAACATCAGAAGGGAAACAACCATCCAAATCAGCAACCTGAGATGGATGGAATCAGAACTAAGAATTTTTTTCCGAGTGATAGATTAGTTGACTGAGGCTATAAATGGTGGTGGTATCCCTACATGAGATCAGCCAGATCAACTACAGAACAACATGTCAGTAGTAGATCATTTCATATAGCAACATCCCACATGACTCAGAGGATAATCTGACCATGTGCTATCTAATGGGTGGATTATAGAACTGGATAATATTTTTGATGTCATTGGGTGTTTATAACATCAAAAGTTTTGTCTTTATGTTTATTATTTTGAAGGTGAAGTCGATCATTGGTGGTCGTGGGTAAAAAATATCAAGGATAGTGAGGAGATTGATACTCTTGATTTGGATTACTTCAAAGGTATTTTTCTTGAGAAATAGATTCCTATGGTGGTTTGTCTTATGATGGAAAACAATTCTTATAATTGAGGTTGGAGGATGATATATTGGTGGAATATGAGGAAAAATTCACTCGACTGGCAATGTATGCTCCAAATTTCATATGGGATCATTATAGTAAAATCAGTCATTTTTACTCAAGATTAAGGCCAAAGTATCGAAGAGATTTATTTTCGTGTGAGTTAAAATGTTATGAAAAACTTTATCGATATACAGAGAAGGTGGAAAAAGACTATGATAATGATCAGGAGTTATTTGAAAAAAAATAGAATAAGAGGTCGAGGTGGAAGATGAAAGGGAAGAAATCCTCAAAAAAGGATGATGGGATGAAACTTGAGTTTACAGTTTGTGAAATTGGGCTAAAAAGAATATTGGTGAATGTCTTTTGAATTATGGTAAGTACTACCGATGTGGTAAAATGGGAAAAAAGGCTCGTAATTGCAGTAAAAAATATCAGGTTAATGGTATGAAAAAATATAATTTACAGTCATTAAAATGTTGTAAGTGTAGTGAAATTGTTAATTATACAAATGAGTGTCCAATGAAGATCTCAACTGAGGGAAATCAGTCAGAATATAATCAAAAAGGCTAGGGGAAATCCTTTGCAACAACTTTAGTAGATGTTGGGCCATCGAATGAAGTAGTATCAGATACACAGTTTGTTTATTGATAAAAAACCAATTTGTTGTCTGATTTATGGTCCACACATTCATTAATTTATGATTTGTTTTATAGTAAATTGGGAATTTCATATCAAGATAGGAATATAGAACTTACAGTAAAAACACAGTGAAGAAATTTTGAGACAAAAAAGAAATTCGAATGACCATCATGTCCTTATGTACGGAATCAATCGACCTGTAAAATTTATTGTTTTCCTCTAGTAGCGTGTGGTGTTATTTTGGGTGTGGGTTGAATTTATGTTTATCATGATACTATTTACTTTATATCTAAAGAGGTTTCTATTCAAAATAATTTCATTTTGTCTAGAAGAATGAACCCTTAAATTTTATAATACATTGGGATGAAAAGAAACTAGAAAAGGACGTAAATGAATGTTACCTTTCACATATTCCTAAAAAATGAATTTTTTAGATTAATGATGTGCCAGTGGTAAATGTGTATCTTGATGTTTTTCCTAAAAAATTTCCTAGTATAATACATGATCGGGAAGTTGAATTTACTATTGACATAGTTCCAGATACTAATCCAATTTCAAAACCCCCTTATCAAATGTATAAAATTGAACTTTTAGAGTTAAAGAAGAAATTTCATGATTTATAAGATAAAGTTTTCATTCATCCAAGAACATCACCAAGTGGTGCCCTTATCTTGTTTGTTAAAAATATTGATCATTCAATTATACTTTTCATAGATTATAGATAATTTAATAAAATCACTATTACGAACATGTATCATTTGTTTCATGTCGATGATTTGTTTGATCAGATCGAGGGAGCATAGTATTTTTTGACTATTGACTTGATGATGGGGTACCATAAGTTGAATATAAAGGAAGAAGACATTATGAATACCATGTTTCTTATAAGATATTGCCATTATTAATTTTTAGTAATTTCTATTGGGTTAACCAATGCTCAAGTGGTAATCATGGATCCTATAAATAGAATTTTCAATGAGTTCCTAGATATGTTTGTGGTTGTTTTTATTGATGATATTTTGGGTTATTAGAAAATTAAAGAGGAACATGAAATTAATTTAAGGGTTGTCTTGAAAACCTTATATGAAAAGAAACTATATGGGAAATTCAGCCAGTGTGAGCTTTGGTTACAACAAATTTAATTCTTTGGTCACATTGTTTCAAATATATGGCAGAACTTTTTATCCAACTAAAAAAAGTTTTTGAAGACTGGCCAATACACAAATTTATAACATATATCTATAGTTATCATAGTTTAGAAGGTTATTACGAGAGGATTGTTGAAACGTTTTCTCAGTTGTGTAGCCCATTGACTAAATTAACTCTAAAAGGTGATAACTTCATTTGTAAAAAACAATAGGATGATTGTTTTTAAGAATTCAAAAGAATTTTGTTGAATGCATCTATTTTGGAACTGCATTCCAAAAATGGTGAGTTTTTAATCATTAGTGATGCTTTTTTGAAAGGAATAAGTTGTGTCTTATTACAGAATGATCAGGTAATTGTGTATGTTTCACGTCAGTTAGAACCTCATGATTTAAATTATCTTATACATGATTTTGAAATAGCAGTTATTTTTTCCATTATAATTTTGGAGACATCATCTATAGGGAGTAAAATGTGAAATATATACTGAAAAAAAGAACGACGTATATATTCACTTAGAAATAATTGATCATGAGATAGAGGAGATGGTTGGAATTAATCAAGTATTATGATTTGATTATTTATTACCATCTAGGAAATGAAAATAAATTGAAAAATTATTTGAGTCAAAAAAGTAATGCAATATTAACCATGTTATGCTGTAAAAAGATACATTGTTTAACGATTTCATGAACTTTGGAATAAAATTTGTTGGTGTAAGAGATTCCTATGTTTCGTTTCAGGTGTCAGTGAAATCATCTCTATTAGATAGAATTAAGAAATGACATATGGAAGGAAATGAGTTTTAGAAAAAGGTATAGTCGGTTCAGAAGGGTATTTTACCTAAATTTAACAATGATAAAGATTGTCTTTTGAGGTTTGGGAAGAGATTATGTGTGCCTTGTGATTCGTAGTTAAAGAATGAGTTTTTATGTGAAGCTCATAGTTCTCCATTTTCACTTCATCTTTGCAATGCTAAGGTGTATATAGATCATTGGGAGTATTACTGGTGGTATGGAATAAAAAGAGATATTTCTGACTATATTGTGATGTGTTTTACTTTTCAACATGTTAATGTAGAGTGGCAGTTACCGAATGGGATGCTTCAGCCTTTACCAATGCTAGAGTGGTAATGGGAAAATTTATCCATGGACATCATTATGGGATTACCAAAAAATATCAACATAATAATGCAATCTATGTTATTATTGATCTATTGACTAAATCAACCCATTTCCATCCTATTAGAGATATATTGTATCTAGATAACATTCTCAGTTTTATGTTAATGGGATAGTCACATTTCATGGAGTTCCCCACTCCATTGTATCTGATAATGATCCCAGGTTCACTTTTAACATTTTTAAAGGCCTTCAGATGTTGTTGGGTACTAAAGTAAATTTTAGTACAACTTTTCATCCTCAATTAGATGGGTAGATAGAAAGAGAAATTCAGACATTGGAAGATATTCCATGTTATTTCTCAATCGATTACTAGGGATGTTGGGACCAACATCATTCTTTGGTTGAATTTTCTCATAACAACAGTTCTTATTCCGTTATACAGATGGCTCTATTTAAGGAATTATATGGAATGCGGTGTTGAAATATAGATTTTTGAGATGAAGCAGGTTAATGGAAGTTTATTGGAACAATATTGGTAGAAGATATTGTATAAAAATTCTTATTGATTCCAAAGCACATGACAATAGCTCAAAGAAGGATAAAAAGTTATGCGGATTACAAAGGAAGGATATTTCTTTCAAGGTAGGTGATCATGTCAATAGAATAGAAAATGTTTCTTACAATGGTTATTTTTTATTTTTTACGTCGACTTTTGGCTATTGTTATTACAGGAGACACTATAAATAGAGTTTTTTATTTTAGTTTTTTAAAACTGAGGTAAAAAACACAAATTCGAATCATTTTTCATGTCACGACCCCCTCCCCACAAAGTGTACCCCTCCTGGGCCGGCAATGTGAAAAGGGAGATAATGACCCCCGAGTCCCGCCTCCAGTAGGCCCCGGGTTGGCGACTAGCACAGAGGGTGTGATAATATACAAATGGGAGGCCTTACCCTCTAAGAGAACACATGCAGAAGAGAGAGATAGAATAGACTCCAATCAACTCCAACTCTGAACAGAAATATAAGAGGAAACCAAGTACATATATGAAATGTCATGCAAAAGTACTACAACTGAAAGGGAAACTAAAAGTACCCAAAAGAAAGAAAAACGGCAGCGACCACGAGCCCGGACAGCTCCTCCTCCAACCACAAGCTAGTAGTAACCCGCTTGATCTCCAACTTGCTCCAAGTGACCTGAAAAACAGTTTATATGTACAAAGGGTGAGTATAACAGTATACTCAGTAGGATCCTCCCCGAGACTCTCGTGCAAAAGTAAAGAAAGCATGCTAATGCCCAGTGAACAACAAGTGAAACTAACTCGTCACCTAAACAGGTATACTATGTTCCCAACCTCACCATGGCTACTCTCACCAAGTAACGCATACAAGAATATAGCATATAGTAAAGAATATCAAGGGTACCCGCTACTACTTCCCCACTGGTTTGCCACTTTGCCCCCGACAACATATGTCCTGTGCCTCTCTCTCCAAAGGCTTGCCCGCAGACACCTGGGCTAAGCTCCACAATCTGCACCACGTGCACCACAAAGGCTTGCCCACAGACACCTGGGCGAAGCACCACACCGTCCTCACAACCAAAAGTAACCAGGTAATTTCCGGGAGCCACCACAGCTCGCATAACGTGTATCATACGTCGGGTGTAATACCTCAAGCCATTATAGCCCATACTCCGAGTAAGGATCCTCAAGCCATCATAGCCTATACATGTTACACCTATAGTAGTCCGTAGGATACTATATCCAGAATATATGTGTGTGAATAACCACAAGCCATTACAGCCCTCTACACACATATATGGGGTAACTAACCACTATGCCTCATGGCACAAGTATCTACCAAGAGAAGAGAGCGGGGCCAAAGGGGGTAGTCAGCCATTCAACCTCCCATCAGAATGTTGGGGAAAACACCCCCCAGGGCTCAGAATCCCCGGGGTGTCAGTTGCCCTTACCGACAGGGTGGAGTAGCGTATAGAAACACAAAAAGTACAAAATATATAGGTAAATCTCATCCACACTATGGGCATTACCTAGTCTTAGATACAACTGCAGCTAACGTCTCTCAGACTCCAGGCTTCTACTTCAAAGACTAGGTATCCTACAAGCACACAACCATTTGAAGAGCTTTATTAGATTACTCCATTCTCATTTTATCAGTTCCAATGTACGTTAATTAATTCTTTAATAATTAATTAAGAATGAACAATTCCACATTAAACTGAATTGGCATCACTTTCAAAAACAACTACTCCTATTTAATATTCACATCACCTTTAAATTCCAGCATCTCCATCCCCGTGGATTTTCACCATTTAATCAAACATTCGTTATATAATTACTTTTCCACATTCCCAGGCATTCTAGAAAAACATCCTATGCTTCTAAACACAAAGGAGGCTCAACACGGTGAGTAGATATACTACCCGTCGAGTCTTTGCCGCCTATAGAAAGAGCATAGACCCATCCTCCATCGAGAGGATTAACACGGAAAGCACGTGGCATACCCCGCGTGTCTTAACCTCCTTCGGAAAGAGGGTAAGCAATACCAGCTGCCTTGATCAGTGGGGAAAAGTAAAGCAGATAAACAACCAATCCAAACCACCACCATCAAACCATCACATTCATCTCATACCATCACCCTTGGTGACCTCCCCGACACCCATATGCATAAACCGATGCATCTCGCCACACTAGGCGTCATTCGCCGCCACAACCACAAGGCCTCTATGCCTCCACATATCACAACAGCCCTCCAGGCTCACATCACAGCACAAGCAGCAGGAAAACAAACATCACATCCTGGGATCTTGACCCTTTAACAAACAAGAGGGTAACTCAGAACCCTTTTAGAAATTCCCACATAATCTATTCTCTAATCCATATCGAATTAACAGATTTGTTATTCGTAGGTTCCAATCATGGATACCTAATCAGTAAGCTATCATAATTAAAAAAAACCATCCTTACTTCCCTAATTTGATTATCCTCAAATTAGAACTACAACAACGACAATAACCAGATTAATTTACGTGCCTCTTTATCTATAGACAATTAATTAAAAATTAATTTCGGCTTTATGTTCGTTATCAATTTCTATCATGAACGAACAACGAATGAAAGAAACATAGATATCACTATATCTAGGAAAACATGAGGCAAACCGTTTTCACGGTATAAAGCAACAACATGCGATCAACCAATTATTTTAATCCGGTTAAAGTATTTAATTAGGTCAATTTCATTGTGATCCAAAGGAATAAATCATGCTAATTCTATGATTGCACATACACAATTAGAGAAGCCATGAATCCCCTACCTCAAACAGTTCCTCACGTTCTTTATCCACACAACAAGTTACGATCCTCCCCTCGCGACAACTGCATCCACCGGAGGATGCTGCGGTACGACAGTACCAACCAACCCCAAGAAAACCCATTAGAATCTTGGAAATTACATGGTATAATTATGGAAAGGAGGATAGGAGAAGATGAACCTCAAAGAACGATGATAAAACATACCTTATATCGAAGATTGATCGACAGGGCTCGGTTGTATCCAAAACAGAGCAAAACCAATCCTAGGTGTAAATAATGATTGAGGAACTCCTACGGAAAGGATTGAAAGGTTCTAGTGCCTCTTAATTGAGAACAAAGAGAATGAACAAGGGAGAATGATATCTCGTCACTTTTTAAGATTTAACGAGGTGACGGTTTATGATCCGGTTAATTCTCCATTAAAAACGGATCGCATTAACCCATGTGGTTTGACCAATTAAAACATTCCCAGCCTTAGGAATAATTAATATAGGATTTATGGCATTTGAATCGGCCTTAAGAGCCCTTAAAAAGGCTTTAAATGTATTTTACGTCAAAGGAAACGTAAAAGGGGGTAAAACTGTAGGAGTCTGGAAACAATGTTCACCCACCATTACTGTACATGAAACCGATCTGTGAAACCGATCTATGAAACTGATCTGTGAAACTGATCTGTCACACTGATCTGTGAAACTGATCTGTCAAACCGATCTGTGAAACTGATCTGTCACACCGATCTGTGAAACTGATCTGTGAAACTGGTCTGTCACACCGATCTGTGAAACTGATCTGTCACACCGATCTGTGAAACTGATCTCTGAAACTGATCTGTCACATCGATCTGTGAAACTGATCTGTGAAACTGATCTGTCACACCGATCTGTGAAACTGATCTGTGAAACTGATCTGTCACACCGATCTGTGAAACTGATCTGTGAAACTGATCTCTCACACCGATCTGTGAAACCGATCTGTGAAACTGATCTGTCACACCGATCTGTGAAACTGATCTGTGAAACTGATCTGTCACACCGATCTGTGAAACTGATCTGTGAAACTGATCTGTCACACCGATCTATGAAACTGATCTGTCACACCGATCTGTGAAACTGATCTGTGAAACTGATCTGTCACACCGATCTGTGACACTAATCTGTGAAACTGATCTATCACACCGATCTGTGAAACTGATCTGCTACTGTTCATAAAACTGGAAACACTGTTCACAGAACTGGAAAATTGGCAAAGTGTTGGGGATAAGTCCCCTTGGCCTCCCGGAACACCTCAACACCAAAATTCCACAAAGTAATGGACCAGATAGGTCCGGGACATTGCATTAGATACCTCTCAAAACATTCTCGTCCTTGAGAATTAAAAACCAACCCAGAAGAAAAGAGGGGTCCGAACAACCACCCCACAAGATACCTCTCAGGGGAAAACCACCAGGAGTTGTTCGAAATCTGGAACAAAACTACGACATCCTGGAGTATGGGAACAAAAAATCCATACCCAAACGATTCAAACATAACATCACATCAAAGGTACATAAATAAAACATGATTGATCTAACCAGAGATGAAACATCATTACATGAAAGGAGTTAAACATTGAACAACTCTGGGTACTGAGCACGTATCTGTGACTCACACTCCCAGGTACTCTCCTCCATGCCACCGTGTCGCCACAAGACACGAACTAAGGGGATAGAACTCCCACGCAACACCTTCTCCTTGTGGTCATGAATCTCCACAGGTCACACCTCGAAGGTTGCATCATCATCAATATCGATCTCTCCCCAATCGATAACATGAGATTCATCATGAAGATAACGACGGAGCTGTGATACATGGAAAACATCATGTATCTGACTCATCTGAGGGGGAAGTGCTACTCGATATGCCATAGATCCAACACGAGCTAACACCTCAAAAGGCCCTACAAAACGGGGAGAAAGCTTACTTCCGCGACCAAACCATCACTGCCCACGACAGGGAGTCACCTTCAGAAACACATGATCCCCAACATTAAACTCTAACGATCTCCTTCTTTGATCAGCATATGATTTCTGACGATCTTGTGCTGTCTTCATCCTCTCACGAATCACCTGAACCATCTCTGTTGAATTCTGCACTAGTTCTGGTCTGAGAATTGCTGACTCTCCGACCCCAGTCCAGCACAACGGAGAACGGCATGGCCGACCATACAAGGCTTCAAACGGCGCCATACCAATGGTAGAGTGAAAACTATTATTGTAAGAGAACTCTACCAACGGTAAGTGCTTCACCCATGAACCTCCAAAAAAAAGAACACAGGAGCGCAACATGTCTTCAAGAGTCTGGATGGTTCGCTCTGACTGACCATCCGTTTGAGGATGAAAAGCAGTGCTATGGAACAGTTGAGATCCAAAAGCATGCTAGAGACCTCTCCACACCCTAGAGGTAAAACGAGGATCTCGATCAGAAATGATCGTCTTAGGAACTCCGTGAAGCCTCACTACCTCCTCCAGATAATGCCTCGACAAAACCTCCACTGAGCTCGACTCCTTGATTGCTATGAAGTGGGCCGATTTAGTTAAACGATCCACTAACACCCATATAGCATCATATCCTCCCGTAGCTCGAGGTAAACCTGTAACAAAGTCCATTGAGATGTCCTCCCACTTCCATTGAGGAATCTATAAGTGCTGGAGAAGACCACCAGGAACACGGTGCTCGGCCTTCACCTTATGGCAGACTAAACATCAAGACACACACTCTGCAACCATACGTTTCAGCCCAGGCCACCAGAACTGACTCCTTAAGGATCGGTACATCTTCGTCACACCAGGATGTACTGCCAAGGGTGAACTATGGAACTCTCGGAGAACCGTCTCGCGCATCGCCAAGGGAACAAAAAGCATGCCATGATACAACACTCGGTGTTGTTCATCCTCCGACCAACCATCAGGGGCCTCCCCACAAACAACTCTGTCTCTCCAAACTTCCACCTCTAAATCACCCAACTGAGAATCTTCCACCTTCTGCATCAGGGATGACTGCACCGTCATCTGGAAAAGACAACCTCTTCCCCCAACTTCTCCCATATCAAGATGCAAAGATGATAGCTCTTCCATCACTCTCCAGGAATCACCAGATTCACGCACAACATCATTACGTGACTTTTAGCTTAGTGCATCAGCTACAACGTTCCCTTTTCCAGGTGTATACGATATTTCAAAGTCGTATTCCTGCAAGAACTCCATCCACCGACACTGCCTCAAGTTCAAGTCACGTTGGGAGAAAACATACCTCAAACTCTTATGATCGGTGAAAACCACAAAATGCTCACCAATGAGGTAGTGTCTCCACAACTTCAGAGCAAACACCACGGCTTCCAACTCAAGATCATGGGTGGCATAGTTGCGTTCATGGGGACGTAACTGCCGAGACCCATAAGAAACAACTGACCTCTGCTGCATAAGAACACAACCTAGCCCCAAATGTGAAGCATCACAGAAAACATCAAACTGGACTCCCTCCGCTGGGAGACAAAGGACTGGAGCACTTACCAACTTCTCCTTTAGATACTCGAAAGCTGTCTGACACTGATCAGTCCATATGAACGCTTGATCCTTTCTGGTCAAAGCTGTCAGAGGAGTCGCAACTCGGGAGAAATTAGCCACAAACCTCTTGTAATAGCCTGCGAGACCAAGGAAACTTTGCACCTCTGACACGGTCTTGGGGGCTGGCCAAGAAACCACTGCATCTATATTCGAAGGATCCATAGTTACTCCCTGTTGGGACACAACATGTCCCACGAAAAGAACTTCTCGAGCCCAGAACTCACACTTGGACAACTTCCCAAACAACCGATGTTGGCGAAGAACTCCCAAAACGGCTCGTAGATGCACTGCATGCTCCTCTTCAGATGTGGAGTATACAAGGATGTCGTCGATGAAAACCACAACAAACTTGTCCAGGAATTCACGGAACACAGCATTCATCAACCCCATGAAAACAGCTGGAGCATTTGTCACACCAAATGTCATTACAACAAACTCATAATGCCCATGACGACAGCGGAAAGCAGTTTTCGGGATATCCTCATCCTTTACACGCATCTGATGATATCCTGACCACAAGTCGATCTTTGAGAACCAACTTTCACCCTTCAGTTGATCGAATAGGTCATCAATCTGTGGGAGAGGATAGCGGTTCTTTATTGTCACTTTGTTTAACCGACGATAATCGATGCACAACCGCAAACTGCCATCACCCTTTTTCACAAACAAAACTGGTGCACCCCAAGGTGACACACTTGGCCGAACAAAACCACACTACAACAGACCATCGAGCTGAATACGTAGCTCTCGTAACTCAGAAGGGGCCATTCTATACGGAGACATAGAGATATGAGACGCTCCCGGCTTTAGCTCGATCCCAAACTCGATCTCTCGTCGAGGGGGTAAGGATACAACCTCTTCTGGAAAGACATCAGGGTACTCTTCTACGACCCTAGGAAACGCCAACTGTTGAACCTCTGAAGAACTCAGTATCATCCCAGCCATCATGGATGATAAGGATGAAACTCGTCTATGACTCGTCTGAGGATCTCTCTCACCAACAAGCACCACTTTCTCTCCATCTTCATCAAATAAAACGACCTTATTCCTATAGCAATCCACAATAACCTACACCGAATACAACCAATCCATGCCGAGGATGACATCATATGGTTGTATTCGTAAACATAGGAAATCTCCCCAAGAGCGGTGCTGCCCCAACACTAGCTCACAGTCTCTACATACTTCAAACAAGCTAGCTCGACCTCCAACTGGCGTAGTCAATGCCAAGGGCACTGGAAGCCTCTCTACCTCAAGTCCCAAAGCGTGGACAAGGGTAGGGGATATAAAGGAGTGTGTCGCTCCTAAATCAAACAAGGCATACACCAAGGAAGAAAACAAGCAAAGGGTACCTCGGACGACGTCTGGCTCGCCTGGGGCTGGCAACGCTAGAGAATGAAGCTGACCACGACCACCTCCACGACCTCTCTGACCCGGATGATGACCAACCCCACGGCCGCACTCTGCTCTCTGAGGACGGGGAGCGTCATGGGGTTGTCCTCTGCCTGCTCCATCTACCCTCTGGTGATCTAAAGCTGTTGCCACCTGCTGCTATTGCCTCGGCTGGAACTGCCTCAATGGAGGAACCTGGAGTGGAGCGCCTGGTGCACGACGACTGCTCTGAAAAGTCGGGCACTCCCCCTGCTGATGACCATGACCACCACAAGAAATACAAGCGCCTGATCCCTTGGCATAGGTCTGAGAGTTGCTACCTCCGGAGAAACGAGATTGAAAGGGCTGGGACCTACCCCCAGGTGAACGGATACTCTTCTGTCCTGAAAACCGGGAACCCCGGACCATAGCTATGCTTCGTGAGGAATCATGACGATTCCCCTCTCGTGATGATCCGGTCCTAGCTAAAGTCCTCTCAACAACCTCTGCCCTCGCCCACACCTCTAGATATGTCTTCAGCATAAATGGGGTGACCTGGCGCTGGATCTCTGGACGCAAAGCCTCCTCGAAATGCCTCACCCTGGCCTCATCATCTGGTAACAGGTCTGAAGCATATCGTAGAAGGTTCCTGAAACGGATTCCAAACTCCCGAACACTGGAGCTCCCCTGTCGAAGGGTAAGAAGCTCCTGGCGACTGGACGCCTTCGCAGTCGATGAAAGAAACTCGACTCTAAACCTGTCTCGAAACTCCTCCCATGAGATTGCTGACTCCTCACGATCCCCGAGGAACAAGAACCACCACTGTCTCGCTGCTCCACGCAGCATCGTCACAACCAAGGACACCCAGTGTTCCTTCCGAGCATGAATCGAACTGAAGCCTATCTCGACCTCCTCCAACCAGTCTTCTGTGACTGCATCTGAAATGGAGCCCTCGTACTTCTGTAGACTCTGGCGCTGAATCTCTCGGAGTGTCTTCCTCCAAGTGTCATCGTCGTCAACCTCTACCCGGCAGTGATCTGCTGGAACAGCCTGCTGGGCACCTTCTGCGCAAACCTGATGAGGACGTCGACCTAGAGCCATACCTATAAAATAACAACTGTTAGAGCTCCTAAGCCAGGAATATGGAAGACTCAATATTAATTAATTAATTGTTTTGTTTTATTAACTTTTTAGGTTACCTATCCCAAGGTCTACCCATTCAAACACAGGCGCAAAGAATAATGATGCATGATCCTTTCCTAGGTCTCTACCCTACAACCAGTATCACTTTGTTTAGTAGCCATCGTAAACTTAAAGGTCCGTGCAACAGATCATAGGGGGCCCTGAACGCCTATGTCTCTGCCGGTCTCCAGTGTTTACCCCACTTGCTAAACATGAATGACACTGTTTCCCTACCATCCCTTGCATCCTCACCTGTGCCTAACTCCAAACTCTATCCTATCTCTCAACCAGACCTCTGATACCACTCTGTCACGACCCCCTCCCCACAAAGTGTACCCCTCCTGGGCCGGCAATGTGAAAAGGGAGATAATGACCCACGAGTCCCGCCTCCAGTAGGCCCCGGGTTGGCGACTAGCACCGAGGGTGTAATAATATACAAATGGGAGGCATTACCCTCTAAGAGAACACATGTAGAAGAGAGAGATAGAATAGACTCCAATCAACTCCAACTCAGAACTGAAATATAAGAGGAAACAAAGTACATATATGAAATTTCATGCAAAAGTACTAAAACTGAAAGGGAAACTAAAAGTACCCAAAAGAAAGAAAAACGGCAGCGACCACGAGCCCGAACAGCTCCTCCTCCAACCACAAGCTATTAGTAACCCGCTTGATCTACAACCTGCTCCAAGTGACCTGAAAAATAGTTTATATGTACAAAGGGTGAGTATAACAGTATACTTAGTAGGATCCTCCCCAAGACTCTCGTGCAAAAGTAAAGAAAGTATGCTAAAGCCCAGGGAACAACAAGTGAAACTAACTCGTCACCTAAACAGGTATACTATGTTCCCAACCTCACCATGGCTACTCTCACCAAGTAACACATACAAGAATATAGCATATAGTAATGAATATCAAGGGTACCCCGCTACTAATTCCCCACTGGTTTGCCGCTTTTCCCCAACGACATGCGTCCTGTGCATCTCTCTCCAAAGGCTTGCCCGCAGACACCTGGGCTAAGATCCACAATCTGCACCTCGTGCACCTCAAAGGCTTCCCCGCAGACACCTGGGCGAAGCACCACACTGTCCTCACAACCAAAAGTAACCAGGTAATTTCCGGGAGCCACCACAGCTCGCATAACGTGTATCATACGTCGGGTATAATACCTCAAGCCATTATAGCCCATACTCAGAGTAAGGATCCTCAAGCCATCATAGCCTATACACGTTACACCTATAGTAGTCCGTAGGATACTATATCCCAGAATATATGTGTGTGAATAACCACAATCCATTACTGCCCTCTACACACATATATGGGGTAACTAACCACTGTGCCTCATGGCACAAGTATCTACCAAGAGAAGAGAGCGGGGCCAAAGGGGGTAGTCAGCCATTCAACCTCCCATCAGAATGTTGGGGAAAACACCACCCAGGGCTCAAAATCCCCGGGGTGTCAGTTGCCCTTATCGACAGGGTGGAGTAGCGTATAGAAATACAAAAAGTACAAAATATATAGGTAACTCACATCCACACTATGGGCATTACCTAGTCTTAGATACAACAGCAGCTAACGTCTCTCAGACTCCAGGATGCTACTTCAAAGACTAGGTATCCTACAAGCACACAACCATATGAAGAGCTTTATTAGATTACTCCATTCTCATTTTATCAGTTCCACTATATGTTAATTAATTCTTTAAACATTAATTAAGAATGAAGAATTCCACATTAAACTGAATTTTCATCACTTTCAAAAACAACTGCTCCTATTTAATATTCACATCACCTTTAAATTCCAGCATCTCCATCCCCGTTGATTTTCACCATTTAATCAAACATTCATTACAGAATTACTTTTCCACATTCCCAGGAATTCTAGAAAAACATCCTATGCTTCTAAACACAAAGGAGGCTCAACACGGTGAGTAGATATACTACCCGTCGAGTCTTTGCCGCCTATAGAAAGAGCATAGACCCATCCTCCATCAAGAGGCTAAACACGGAAAGCACGTGGCATACCCCGCGTGTCTTCGCCTCCTTCGGAAAGAGGGTAAGCAATACCAGCTGCCTTGAGCAGTGGGGAAAAGTAAAGCAGATAAACAACCAAACCAAACCACCAACATCAAACCATCACATTCATCTCATACCATCACCCTTGGTGACCTCCCCGACACCCATATGCATAAAACGATGCATCTCGCCACACTAGGCATCATCCGCCGCCACAACCACAAGGCCTCTATGCCTCCACATATCACAACAGCCCTCCAGGCTCACATCACAGCACAAGTAGCAGGAAAACAAACATCACATCATGGGCTCTTGACCCTTTAACAAACAAGAGGGTAACTCAGAACCCTTTTAGAAATTCCCACATAATCTGTTCTCTAATCCATATCGAATTAATAGATTTGTTATTCGTAGGTTCCAATCATGGATACCTAATCAGTAAGCTATCACAATTAAAAAAAACCATGCTTACTTCCATAATTTGATTATCCTCAAATTATAACTACAACAACGGCAATAACCAGATTAATTTACATGCCTCTTTATCTTTAGCCAATTAATTAACTATTAATTTCGGCTTTACGTTCGTTATCAATTTCTATCATGAACGAACAACGAATGAAAGAAACATAGATATCACTATATCTAGGAAAACATGAGGCAAACTGTTATCACGGTATAAAGCAACAACATGCGATCAACCAATTCATTTAATCCGGTTCAAGTATTTAATTAGGTCAATTTCATTGTGATCCAAAGGAATAAATCATGCTAATTCTACGATTGCACATACACAATTAGAGAAGCCATGAATCCCCTACCTCAAACAGTTCCTCACATTCTTTATCCACACTACAGGTTACGATCCTCCCCTCGCGACAACTGCATCCAACAGAGGATGCTGCGGTACAACAGTACCAACCAACCCCAAGAAAAAACCTTTAGAATCTTGTAAATTACATGGTATAATTATGGAAAGGAGGATAGGAGAAGATGAACCTCCAAGAACGACGATACAAACATACCTTATATCGAAGATTAATCGACATGGCTCGGTTGTATCCAAAACAGAGAAAAACCAATCCTAGGAGTAAAGATTGATTGAGGAACTCCTACGGAAAGGATTGAAAGGTTCTAGTTCCTCTTAATTGAGAACAAAGAGAATGAACAAGGGAGAATGATATCTCGTCCCTTTTTAAGATTTAACGAGGCGACAGTTTAAGATCCGGTTAATTCTTCATTAAAAAACGGATCGCATTAACCCACGCGGTTTGACCAATTAAAACATTCCAAGCCTTAGGAATAATTAATATAGGATTTATGGCATTTGAATCGGCCTTAAGAGCCCTTAAAAAGGCTTTAAATGTATTTTACGTCAAAGGAAACGTAAAAAGGGGTAAAACTGTAGGAGTCTGGAAACACTGTTCACCCCACCGTTACTGTACATGAAACCGATCTGTGAAACCAATCTGTGAAACTGATCTGTGAAACTGATCTGTCACACTGATCTGTGAAACGGATCTGTCACACCGATCTGTGAAACTGATCTGTCACACCGATATGTGAAACTGATCTGTGAAACTGGTCTGTCACACCGATCTGTGAAACTGATCTGTGAAACTGATCTGTCACACCGATCTGTCAAACTGATCTCTGAAACTGATCTGTCACACCGATCTGTGAAACTGATCTGTCACACCGATATGTGAAACTGATCTGTGAAACTGATCTGTCACACCGATCTGTGAAACTGATCTGTCACACTGATCTGTGAAACTGATCTGTGAAACTGATCTGTCACACCGATCTGTGAAACGGATCTGTGAAACTGATCTTTCACACCGATCTGTGAAACTGATCTGTCACACCGATCTCTGAAACTGATCTGTGAAACTGATCTGTCACACGGATCTGTGAAACTGATCTGTGAAACTGATCTGTCACACCGATCTGTGAAACTGATCTGTCACACAGATCTGTGAAACTGATCTGTGAAACTAATCTGTCACACCGATCTGTGAAACTGATCTGTTACTGTTCATAAAACTAGAAACACTGTTCACAGAACTGGAAAATTGGTAAAGTGTTGGGGATAAGTCCCCTTGGCCTCCCGGAACACCTCCAACACCAAAATTCCACAAAGTAATGGACCGGAGAGGTCCGGGCCATTACATTTCATGTTGGTTGATAAAAACCCGACATCGAAAACGCTTTGGAGGAGTGCTTCATAACATCGGTTATTTAATAACTGACGTGATATTAACCCTTTCATGTTGTTTTTTATATAACCGGCATCAAAAAGAACTCTTCTGAAGCATTTATCTCATCGGATATTTTTATAACCGATGTGATCAAGTTGTCTGTCAAGCAGTTTTCAACGTCGGTTATATAATATCCAATGTAAAAATATATCTATGACGTCGGTTATTTTATAACTGATGTAAAAAATAATCCATATCAATTTATTATGTCTATTATGAAATAACTGGCATACAAACCATTTTCCCATGAAGTTATTACGTCGGTTTCCAAATAACCGACATTATAACAAATACCAATGAATTTTTTATGTCGGTTATGATATAACTGACTTTATAAAAATTAAATAAACCTGAACCACTACTATGCCCAACTAAATCACATGAAACAGAGCAAAAGCTACCCAAAAACATACCAGCCCCCCCCCCCCCCCCCCCCACATCCCTAGACATGCCCCACACCCCTGGATATCCCCCACCCCCGAAACAGCCCCCCACATCCTTGGATATCCCCGCCACCCCCTGGACAGCCCCCACACCCCCTGGACAACCCCCCCACCCTCCTATACACCCCCACCCTCTGGACAGTACTCCTACACCACTAGAAAGCCATCCCACACCCCTAAAATAGACCAAAAAGTTACCAAAAATAGACCAAAACCCCCTCACCCCACTGAACATCCCCCACCACCCCGCTAGACACCCCCCCCCCCCACAACCTTGGACTGCCCCCCACCCGCTAGAGAAGCCCCAACACCCCTAGAAAGCAACCACCCCCACCCACTTGGACACCTCCCACCCCCACACCCCTAGACTACCCAACCACACACCGGACGGCCCCCAACACCCCTGGAAAACCCCACACCCTCCTGGACACCACCCACACCCCTGGACTGCCCCCCCCCCACACCCCTGGGACTACCCCACCCACTTGGACACCCCCCACCCCCAAACACACCTGGACTACCCACACCCCTGGACAGCCCCCACACCCCTAGACATCCCCACCACCCCCTGGATAGCCCCCCCCCCACCTATGGACACCCACCTCCTATATACCCCCACCCCACCCCTAGAACCACACTCCCACACCCCTGGACAACCCTCCCACACCCCTGAAACAGACCAAAACGTTACCAGAAATAGACCAAAAACCCCTCACCCCACTAGAAGACCCCCATCACACACCAAGACACCCCCCACCACACCCCTAGACTTCCCCCCAACCCCCAGGATAGCCCCCAGTACCCCTGGACAACCCCCCCCCCCCCCCCCACCACACCCATAGACTTCCCCCCAACCCCTGGACAGCCCCCAGTACCCCTGGACAACCCCCCCCCCCCACCTTCCTGGACACCCCCACTCCCATGCACTACCCCACCACTCCCTGGACAGCCCCCCACATCCCTGTACAACCCCCACCCTCCTAGAAACCACCCACCCCTGGACTACCCCCCACCCCCTGGATAGCTCCCCCCCCCCCCCCCCACCGCCCACACCCCTGGACAACCCCCCTCTCTCCTGGACACCCCTCCCCCCCCACACACACCCTTGTACTGCCCCCCACCCCCAGGACTTCCCCCATCATCCTGGAAACTCCATGGACATCCCCCCCCCCACACCCTTGGACTACCCCCACCCCTCCCCCTGGACTACCCCCACACCCATGGACAACCCCCCCCCCCCCCCACCCCGCCCTCCTGGACACCCCCCACTACACCCATGGACTGCCCCAACAACAATGGACAGCCCCCCACCCCACCCCTGCATATCCCACCACACCCCTGGACAACCCCCCCCCCCCACACACCCACCGGGAGACTCCCCCTCCCCACACACACCTAGACTCCCCCCCCACCCTGGATATCCCCCCACACGCCTGGACAAACCCCCACCCTCCTGGACCCCCCTAGACTCCCCCCACCCCTGGGACTGCCCCCCCCCCCCCCCCCACCCTCCTGGACATCCCCCACACCCCTGGACAGCCCCACCCACCCCACCCCACCCCCTGGACAGCCCCCACACCCTTGAAAACCCCCCCCACCCCCTAGACAACCCCCACCCCGGGACTAACCCCACCCTCCTGGACACCCCTAGGACATCCCCCCACACCCCTAGACTCCCCCATCCCACCCCCGGGATAGCCCCCCCAGCCTCCTGGACACCCCCCCTCTACACACACACCCCTGGACTGCCCCCCCCAACCCCCACCCTCGAGACTACCCCCCACACCCCTATACATCTCCCCACTCACCTAGACATCCCTCCCACCATCCTGGACACCCTCCCACCTCACCAGAAAGCCCCCACCACACCCCTAGACACCACCAACCCCACCTCACTAGACACCCCCCAAACCAAAATCAAGCCAGAAACCCCCCCCCCCCCCGCACCACACTCGACATCCCCTACCGCACCCTTAGGCACCCCCCCCCCCACACACACCCCTAGACTGCCCCAAACCCCCAGGACAGCTGCTGTTGGGAGAGGAGGCGCCGCTATCCCTCGGGTGACATGCTTCTGGAAGGTACTCATCACTCCCACTTGCTAAGAATGAGCTCCCAAAATGTTTCACGTGTGGAAGTGATGAGTACTTTCCAGCGGCATTCAGCCACTAGAGGGATTGAGGGGACACCTTTCTCACCCCCTTGGACATCCCACCCCCCTGCACACCCTGGACCCCCACCACACTGGACAGCCCCCCCCCAGTGGAGAACCCTCCCACACCCCTGAAACCCCCCTCACTCCACAGGACACCCCCACACCCCTGGACACCCCCTGGACAGCCCCCACTCCCCTGGATATCCTATCTACCATCCTAGAAAGGCTCCAACACCCCTAGACTGCCCCCCCCCCCACTCTCTTGGACACCCAGGATACCCACCACCCCACCAGACATCTCTCCCACACCACTGGATACCCCACCACCACCTTGAACACCCCCCACCATTCGAACCCCTCCCCCCAAACTAGAATCCATACTAGAAAAACCATCATAATTAGGCCAAATTAAGAAGTAGAGAAAAATTAAACATTCACATATATAACATTCAAAACATACAATGTCAACTTAAAAAAAACTAAATTCAACCTAAATGACTACCAAATACACAATTACAATGACAATATTCAATATTAAATTTTACACTACAAACAACTAAAATTCAATCAAACCTATAAAATAATTTTATCATTCCACTTTAAGGGTTTGACATCTTGAACACTATAGGGTTGAGGGTCATCAAGATGCTTCCAATTAAAAGGATAGTAGTTAACATGTATAATTAACAAATCAAATGATATATTATGGAAAATTTAAAAAGGAAATCATACCAGTTCAATGTTTGAAACTGTCCCAATTTTTATTATTTCATACATAAATCTTAACATATAATATCCTCATTTGATGATGCCTTGTTGTTCATGAAAATTTTGTTTGAATGAGTGTAAATTCAATATACTATATTTATGTAATAAATAAAAAAGAATAGATTATAAATGTATATTTACCTTTACATTTATATATTTGATCTTCACACTCCTTTTCTTTGTGTTTTTTCGAAAGTAGACTCATCCCTTGTTAGAAAATATTATGAATGGGATAAATTTAAAATTCATTATAATATATAAAACTATTGAGAAATTGAAACTTATTGTTCAAACATTTTCTTAAAACATTCCCACACATCACCATGGATAGGGCATATCAAATAAAGTTTCTTCTCCCTTGGGAAAAAAATCCCTAACATCCAATGATCACTGATAATAGAAAATTTCAGGTTAGTGGTTTTTTAGGTTAAAAGATAATGAACTCTTTGAGAGTGATGTGTTTCATACATCTCACAAAAAGGCATCATCCAACAATGTGTGACTATATTCTGTTCAATTCTTTCAGCAATATAAAGCATTCTTTGTTCCCCATCCAATGCACATGCTTTAGGGGAAACCAAATGCAGGTCAATTAACCCATATACATCTTTCCTCTCATTCTTCTCACAAATGTTATAAATATAACTAATACAAACCAAAAATAAGTATATATTTTTAAAAAATATAACGCAGGTAAAAGGTGTTAAGAATTACATGGAAAAAAATTGCACCACGTTGATGCCCAACTTATCTCCAGTAACAAGCTCCATGATATCAGTTTTTACAATCCACACCGTTATTTCACATCCAAAAACATGATCTGTAAAGACCCGCAAATTTCAAGGAAATTTTTTTCTTAATTTTCTTTGGAATTTTACAAGAGCGCAGCTTCAGACGGCACCTGATTCCGAGGCCCGGTGTGCCCGGAATCAATTTCCGAAGTTTGGCACGGGTACGTTCAGTGAACGAACGAGTGGGTTTTTCTATCTTTTGAACCGGTGCCCGGAATCGAATTCTGAGGGCACCGATGAAATCGCAGCGCCGGTATTTGCTTAGAAACGCCTCTTCCGGAGTTGCGTTTTCTCAACCGTGGTTTTTTAAAATTTTGGGCTTTAAGTCGGAAATAAAATAAAGGTTGTGCGACAACTTTATTTTATTTTTAAGCCGCTTGGAAGTCACTTGAAAGCCACTTGAGCTGAGTTAAAATGAATAGGGTGCTATCCGGAAATATCCTACCCTCTTGGTAGGATATTTGTGCGGTGGGGCCCGCACGAGCCCCGCCGTTTCTTTCGCTAAGTAACGCACCCGCGAAAACCCGTCAAAGTAACTGAAAAGTCAACCGACGCGTTTTCCTTAATACTTAACAGGCCATTTAATTGGGCGGTTTATTTCGTGAATTAAATGGGCTGTTTCATTCGTTGAATTAATTCAACGAATTTAATGGGTCGTTACTTACGCGTTTGCGTTCGTTGGCAAATTAATAAAATAGACAAACTTGTCTATTTTGGAGGATTGCTATCGTTGTGCGAATCCTCTGAGCCTCCACCCTCCCCGCGAAGAACGCGAAGAACGCGAAGAACGCGAAGAACGCCGGAACCGGAATTCGACGACGCACACCGTGATCTGCGACGTCGACGAGCTCTACCCGCGACGTTCTTCGGCGACGCCTCTTCTTCCGCGGCCGATCCTCGTTCGGCAACTAAGGTGAGAAACAGATCGTTTAATTCTCCCTTTTTAATTTCAATGACAACTGATTTAATTAATTAAATCCGTTTGTTCTAGATCCGGAGATCGTCGGCGCGACGTTTTTCCCGCGGTGCGATGAACGTCTCTTCCGCGACGACGTGACGATTCCCTCCTTTCGCGACGAGCGATTCCGCGACGACCTCACGTCCGACGGCAACTTCGAGGTAGGGGTTGTTGGAATATTTTATTTCCCGTGTTTATTCTTTTAAAATAAAGAACCCGATCACGGAACAATTTTAATTTATTTAAAATTGTTGATTGGTTATTTTCTTTTCCTCCCGTTGAGTTTATGACTAACGCGGAGGGTGCGGGTCTAACAAACAAGACCCGGAAACCCTCCGCCGATCTTTTTTGTTGTACGGATTTGGCGGACGACGACGAACCATGCGGCAGGGGCGATCCGTTGATCCCGCAGTGAAGATCGGCCCCCGGGAGGAGCAATGGCGCAGACGGGAGGCAAAACGGGCCACCGGAGGAATCCTCCGCGGATCGTCCGCGGCGGCGGCGAACCGCCGGACCGCGTCCGCGGTCCGGCCACCCAGCACGCGGCCCGCGCGGGCCGCGTTCCTCCAAGCCGCGGGTCAAACCCGCGGCGGTTTCCTTGGCCGCTCGGCTGAGGCCGAGCCGGCCGGGCCGTGCCCAGGCCGGACCGGACCCGGCCCAACCGGGCCGGGCCGGGTCGGGTCGACCCTGTTCGGGTCGACCCGGTTCGGCCGACCCAGGGGGGGTTCGGGCAGGGTCGCCCCGGGCCCAGAACCCCCATTTTCGGGCCCTCTTCGGTCTTTTGCCCATATCTTGGGCCTAGGACCTTCGATTGACGAACCGTCAGCGGCTACGCGATCCTTGGATCGATACGGTCGTTTCGGTATATTATACTCAAGGTTTCGGAAGACTTTGGGTTCGGCCGGGTTGGTTCGTACACGAAACCAACCGGGCCCTCGGAGCGGAAACGCTCATAACTTGAGCTACGGACGTCCGATCGACGTACCGTCAGCTGTGGTAGTTTCCTCTAAGTGAGACGGAACTTTTGGCATACTCTGCCCGAGGATCGGACACAGGCGGAGTACGGTCGGGTTGGTTTTGCCCTAAAAAAAACAACCGGGCCCCTGGGACGAAAATGCCAATAACTCTCAGACCGGGCGTCCGTTTGACGCGCCGTCTGTTGCGTTGAGATCCTGTTGTCGATACGGAACTTTTGGATACATCAACTTCGGACTACGTGTCAGTTGATGTATCAGCCTCTCGGCTCATGGAGCGGACCCTCCTAAACGAGCTCGCTGTGTGCGGGAACCCTAGTGCTGGATGTGACTTCGACGACAGAGCAGAGATCCTCCGTGGACTGCGATGATGACAGAGCAGAGATCCTCCGTGGACTGCGACGACGACAGAGCAGAGATCCTTCGTGGACTGCGGCGACGACTGTGCAGAGATCCTCAGTGGACTGCGTCGACTACTGCACTCAGCGATCCTACGTGGATCAGTGCTACAGGTCCTGTGTGGGCCCGATCCTGTGTGGGTCCTTACTACCGGTTCTGTGTGAGCCACTGCCTACAGGTTCTGTGTGAGCCCGATCCTATGTGGGTCTTTTGCGGGGGTTAGTACCTATCGATCCTTCGTGGGTCCGACGACTTAGATGGATCAGTGATCATCCTTGACGTCATCTGAAAAAGTATACCTGGTTGAGCTGAATCTTCTATTACTCTCCTTTGTGGATTGTGTTGAACTATCCTATGTGGATTTACTGTTTACTCTCCTTTGTGGATTTGAGTCTTGCTTTCCTATGTGGATTGAGTTGTTCTTGAGCTCGTGAGCAGAGCTAGAAGTGGGGACTTAGGTATATGTATGGGCATATACCTAATTCGAGTCAGATGTTACTTCGTGATTGCACCTTCCTTTTTGTGCTATATCCTTTGTGGAATTCGGGAGAACTTCGGGGGTCTCGGGGTCCTTACTGAGTAGCTTATACTCACCCCTACACGGGCTATGCCCGCACCTTGTTGTGTTGGATGCAGACGATGGACAGCGCTGATCACGGTTGGGGCGTGGAGCAGGACGGTACCTGGAGGTGGACCACTGGGCGGGACGTGCTCGGAGCGGACGTGGGACCCGAGGAGCCTGGAGGCTATCTGTACCCACCCTTCAGGTGGGATTGCCAGTGGACGACACGAGGCCGCCGTCTTTTCTTCAGTTGTTGTTCTTTTCCTTTTCAGTTGTACTTTCAGTTCGGTTTGTATTCCGGCCCCCTTTTACTTTTCTGCACTTGTAGTTACTTTCCGTTTGCTGACTCTGTGGTGGTTGTTACTTATAATGGCAACGCCTTCCCTGTTTACCGGGATTTTACACCTTGGTGCTAGTCGCCAGCCCCTGGCCTATGGAAGGCGGGCTTGGGGTAGTCATGGCACCGGCCCCGAGGTCGGGTCGTGACAAATTGGTATCAGAGGTGGTCGGTTCTACCGCAGACTCTGATAGTCTTTTCTTTCTATATGAAGCAATAGTGTTTTGTGTATTGAGTGTGGTTATCAGTTCAGGGAGCCCATTGTTGGTGCGGCGGCCGACGTATCCGTACACCAGGACCCTGACTCCGGATTTCCGACTTAATGCATGAAAACATTGATTGCGTGTGTGTTTCAAGTTTTCTTTGTGATTACTTGTGTCAGCTCACCAGGTATACTGATCTGCTTCATGAAAGTCTCATGTTTTCCTTGTGATTACTTGTGCCAGCTCACCAGGTATACTGTTCTGACTGTGGTGCTCTTGTTCTCCTTTTCAGGATGGCCCCGCGACGACAGCCAGCTAGGGTTTCGAGTGTAGGGCGCGACGGCAGCCCACCGAGCGACGAGGCCTCGGTGCAGGGCCCTTTGCCAGCAGTGGCACCGGCGGTAGCTTTACCCGCCGAGCCACCGATGCTACCAGTACCAGACGCTGACGATGCACGTCGCCTCAGGGCACTGCATGAGTTTCAGAGCCTGCGACCGCCCAAGTTTCGCGGTGAGGCGGACCCCCAGGCCGCCGAGGACTGGCTAGAGGCGGTGGTACGGATCTTTAGGCTAGTGAGGACACCAGTGGATCTCATGGTGATTCTCGCGGCGAGCCTCCTGCAGGCGGCGGCAGGACGATGGTGGAGCTTGATGCTCCAGGTTCACGATGAGGCATCCTTGCTCTGGACGGACTTCGAGAGCCTCTTCCGCTCTGAGTTCGTCCCGGCCACCCTCCGAGTGGTGCGCATCCAGGAGCTTCTCCAGCTGCGCCAGGGCAGCATGATGGTCGCTCAGTACGCGGCGAGGTTCACTGACCTATCTCGCTACTCGACCGACATGGTACGGGACCCCTTCTTCCGGGCCCGGACCTTCGAGCAGGGCTTGCGGCAGGAGATTCAGGCGTCGCTGATCTCCCTCAGCATTCTGACCCAGGCGGGAGTGCTGGAGCGAGCCCTCCTGATCGAGAGCATCCTGGCAGAGCCTTCTTCAGTGGCGAGACCTAGCGCAGGGCGGCAGGTAGCTGAGTCTTCGGCAGCAGGTAGCCGACGGATGACTCTCGGGTCCAGGCAGACCAGACCCCCACGCAGACGGCCTCAGGACACCGGCTCAGTAGTGCGGGGCACACAGCGGAGTGCCAGCCTTCCGAGAGGCAGGCTGTGCTACTCCTGCGGCGGGCAGGGTCACATGGCTCGTGACTGCCCGACTCGCCGATCAGAGGAGCAGCAGACGGTGGAGGGGCCACCCAGGCAGAGGCAGAGGGTCGACCGTGGCGGTCCGCAGGGAGGAGGCGGACGAGGCAGAGGAGATGGCCGAGCAGCGGGTGGTGGGCGACGCTTCCAGGCTCTACCCCCACCACCACTAGGAGGGCCACCTCGACCACAGGGAGCTGGCGGGCAGGGACAGGCCCAGCTCCAGGCAGTGGAGGCCTACGACCCCGACATGCCAGAGATGATTCGAGGTACGATCTGTGTCTATTCCACCCTTGCTGAAGTACTTATAGACACAGGAGCGAGTCACTCTTTCATAGCCTCTTCCCTTGTTCGGAGCTCGGAGATTCCGACTGAGCCGTTGGCTCGATCCTTACGGCTAGAGACTCCTACGGGAGCAGACTCGACGATTACGCAATGGTGCCGACAGTGTGAGCTTACTCTAGGAGGCGAGAGCTTCGGCTGGGATCTCCTTGTAGCGGCGTCGAGGCCTTACGACGTCATCTTGGGCATGGATTGGCTATCCACGGTTCATGCCCAGATCGACTGTTTTAGGCGCAAGGTGCGATGTGTTCGCACCGACGGGAGCAGGTTTACCTTCACCGGCGAGAAGGGAACCTTTGCAGCACAGGATGGACTTCCGCGGAGGAGAGTGCATCCCATCTCTCATCAGTTGGCTAGCCTCATCCTAGGAGCAGTGGACGTGCGGAGTCCAGTTTTTCCTGCAGTGGTGGACCAGTACGTGGACGTCTTTCCCGACGACGTTCCAGGGCTACCTCCTCGTAGAGAGGTAGACTTTTACATCGACTTGTACCCCGGGACAGCCCCGATATCTACTCCAGCATACCGGATGGCCCCCGCCGAGCTTCGAGAGCTGCAGGTACAGTTGGAGGACTTGCAGAGCAAGGGGTTTATCCGACCCAGTGTTTCACCCTGGGCTTCCCCGATATTGTTCGCCAAGAAGGCGGACGAGAGCTTGCGACTGTGTGTCGACTATCGTCGCCTGAACCAGGTGACAGTGAGGAACAAGTATCCGCTGCCACGGATTTATGACCTCTTCGATCAGCTCAAGGGAGCGCGGTGGTTCTCGAAGATAGACCTCCGGTCAGGCTATCATCAGCTCAGAGTTCGAGACGAGGACGTGCAGAAGACGGCCTTCAGGTGTCGGTATGGCCATTATGAGTTCTTGGTTATGCCATTCGGCGTAACCAATGCTCCAGCAGTGTTCATGAGCCTCATGAACAGGATCTTCTAGCCATACCTCGACCGATTTGTCGTGGTCTTCATTGACGACATTTTGGTATACTCGACGACTGAGGAGGAGCATGCCTACCACCTGTGAGTTGTGCATGACACACTCCGAGAGCACCATCTTTATGGAAAGCTCTCAAAGTTCCAGTTCTGGTTACGTGAGGTCCACTTCTTGGGGCACGTCATCTCTGAGGCGGGAGTTGCAGTGGATCCCGCGAAGATCGAGGCAGTGCTAGCTTGGGAGCCACCCAGGAGCGTGACGGAGGTGCAGAGCTTCTTGGGCCTAGCCGGATACTATCAGAGATTTGTGCCAGACCACTCCAGTGTTGCAGCACCACTCTCATCCTTGACCAAGAAGGGTAAACCCTTTGTGTGGTCAGACAGATGTCAGCAGAGCTTCCAGAAGCTGAGACTGAGATTGACCAGCGCACCTATCTTGAGGTTGCCTGAGGAGGGAGTTGGATACGTAGTTTACTGCGATGCATCAGGGACTGGACTTGGGTGCGTCCTGATGCAGGAGCGGGCCGTGATCGCCTACGGATCACGTCAGTTGAGACCGCATGAGCAGAACTACGCCACTCATGACCTGGAGTTAGCAGCAGTGGTCTTCGCTCTGAAGACTTGGCGACACTATCTGATGGGCGAGCGCTTCACAGTCTTTTCTGACCACCAGAGTCTCAGGTATATCTTCTCTCAGAAGGACCTGAACCTGAGACAGTGGAGATGTCTTGAGTTCCTCCAGGACTATGACTTTGAGATAGTATATACTCCTGGGAAGGGGAACGTGGTAGCCGATGCCCTCAGCAGGAGGACGGACATTCAGCTACTTGAGGAGGCGACAGAGCAGCTAGCCTCCTTACAGATATCCTTCGTGGATAGAGACGGAGCAGCCTTTCTTCAGTCTCTCACAGTCTCTCCTCCACTTCTACAGCGGGTCAGAGAGGCTCAGCGTGGGGACGCTGACTGTGAGACCCGGCATGCACTGATATCCTCAGGTCAGGCGCCTGATGGCTTCTCCCTTGGAGCAGAGCACGACATCCTTTTCAGAGGACGTACCTTCGTACCAGTCGCTTTACAAGAGGAGGTGCTGAGAGAGTTTCACACTTCTCCCTTGGCGGTACATCCCGGAGTGGCGAAGATGTACCAGGATCTCAGACGACAGCACTGGTGGCCGGGCATGAAGAAAGTTGTGGCAGAGTTTGTTTCACGATGCCTCACCTGCCAGCAGGTGAAGGCAGAGCATCAGGTACCAGCAGGCTTGGTACAGCCCTTGGAGGTCCCGGAGTGGAAGTGGGACGGCATATCTATGGACTTCGTGACTGGACTTCCACGCACTTCCAGAGGTCACGACTCCATTTGGGTGATTGTCGACCGACTCACCAAGTCGGCACACTTCTTAACCATCAGAGAGCAGGGCTGAGAGGAGAGCTTGGGACGTCTTTACGTCCAGGAGATCGTACGGCTTCACGGTGTGCCATCGTCTATCGTCTCCGATCGAGATGCTCGTTTCACTTCCTGGCTTTGGAAGGGGTTGCAGGAGGCGTTCGGGACGCGGCTCCATCTGAGCACAGCCTTACACCCTCAGACGGATGGTCAGACTGAGAGGACCATACAGACACTCGAGGACATGCTCCGTGCATGTGTTCTCGACTTTGGTCGTAGCTGGGAGGACCACCTACCCTTGGTGGAGTTCGCGTACAACAACAGCTACCACTCCACCATCGGGATGACACCATACGAGGCGTTGTACGGAAGACCCTGCAGATCACCGTTGTGCTGGACAGACCCTGGGGAGTCAGCACTCGTGGGACCAGAGATGGTCCGAGCCACGACAGAGAAGGTCCAGATCATCCAGGAGAGGATGAGGAAAGCTCAGAGCCGGCAGAAGTCATATGCCGACAGGAGGCGGAGGCCACTAGAGTTCGAGGATGGCGACCACGTCTTTTTGCGTGTCTCACCTCGACGTGGTTTAAGGAGATTTGGCCGAGGCGGAAAGTTGTCTCCACGCTTCATCGGGCCTTTCCAGGTCCTCAGCAGGATAAGAGAGGTGGCTTATCGCCTGGCTCTACCACCTCAGTTGCACCGGGTGCATGACGTCTTCCACGTGTCTCAGCTGAGGAGATACGTGCACGACCCGACGCACATCATCGACTTTGGGGAGCTGGACGTGGACGATGGGGCGACTTTTGCGGAGGTCACAGTGGAGATCGAGGATCGACAGGAGCGGGTCCTACGTGGGCGGTCGATTCCTCTTGTGCGCATCAGATGGCAGCACAGGAACCTCCAGGAGAGCACTTGGGAGCGGGAGGCTCAGATGCGTGCTCAGTACCCCCATTTGTTCCCCTAGTTTTTGATGTATCTTTACGGGGACGTAAAGCCCTGAGGTGGGAGTAATGTAAAGACCCTCAAATTTCAAGGAAATTTTTTTCTTAATTTTCTTTGAAATTTTACAAGAGCGCAGCTTCAGACGGCACCTGATTCCGAGGCCCGGTGTGCCCGGAATCAATTTCCGAAGTTTGGCACGGGTACGTTCAATTAACGGACGAGCGGGTTTTTCTATCTTTTGAACCGGTACCCGGAATCGAATTCTGAGGGCACCGATGAAATCGCAGCGCCGGTATTTGCTTAGAAACGCCTCTTTCGGAGTTGTGTTTGCTCAACCGTGGTTTTTTAAAATTTTGGGCTTTAAGTCGGAAATAAAATAAAGGTTGTGCGACAACTTTATTTTATTTCACTTAAGCCGCTTGGAAGTCACTTGAAAGCCACTTGAGCTGAGTTAAAACGGATAGGGTGCTATCCGGAAATATCCTACCCTCTTGGTAGGATATTTGTGCGGTGGGGCCCACACGAGCCCCGCCGTTTCTTTCGCTAACGCACCCGCGAAAACCCGTCAAAGTAACTGAAAAGTCAACCGACACGTTTTCCTTAATTCTTAACAGACCATTTAATTGGGCGGTTTATTTCGTGAATTAAATGGACTGTTTCATTCGTTGAATTAATTCAACGAATTTAATGGGTCGTTACTTATGCGTTTGCGTTCGTTGGCAAATTAATAAAATAGACAAACTTGTCTATTTTGGAGGATTGCTATCGTTGTGCGAATCCTCTGAGCCTCCACCCTCCCCGCGAAGAACGCGAAGAACACGAAGAATGCGAAGAATGCCGGAACCGAAATTCGACGACGCACACCGTGATCTGCGACGTCGACGAGCTCTACCCGCGACGTTCTTCGGCGACGCCTCTTCTTCCACGGCCGATCCTCGTTCGGCAACTAAGGTGAGAAACGGATCGTTTAATTCTCCCTTTTTAATTTCAATGACAACGGATTTAATTAATTAAATCCGTTTGTTCTAGATCCGGAGATCGTCGGCGCGACGTTTTTCCCGCGGTGCGACGAACGTCTCTTCCGCGACGACGTGACGATTCCCTCCTTTCGCGACGAGCGATTCCGCGACGACCTCACGTCCGACGGCAACATCGAGGTAGGGGTTGTTGGAATATTTTATTTCCCGTGTTTATTCTTTTAAAATAAAGAACCCGATCACGGAACAATTTTAATTTATTTAAAATTTTTGATTGGTTATTTTCTTTTCCTCCCGTTGAGTTTATGACTAACGCGGAGGGTGCGGGTCTAACAAACAAGACCCGGCAACCCTCCGCCGATCTTTTTTTGTTGTACGGATTTGGCGGACGACGACGAACCGTGCGGCAGGGGAGATCCGTTGATCCCGCAGTGAAGATCGGCCCCCGGGAGGAGCAATGGCGCAGACGGGAGGCAAAACGGGCCACCGGAGGAATCCGCCGCGGCTCGGCCGCGGCGGCGGCGAACCGCCGGACCACGTTCGCGGTCCGGCCACCCAGCACGCGGCCCGTGCGGGCCGCGTTCCTCCAAGCCGCGGGTCAAACCCGCGGCGGTTTCCTTGGCCGCTCGGCTGAGGCCGAGCCGGCCGGTCCGGTCGTCCGGGCCGCGCACAGGCCGGACCGGACCCGACCCAACCGGGCCGGTCCAGGTCGGGTCGCCCCGGGCCCAGAACCCCCGTTTTCGGGCCCTCTTCGGTCTTTTGCCCATATCTTGGGCCTAGGACCTCCGATTGACGAACCGTCAGTGGATACGCGATCCTTGGATCGATACGGTCGTTTCGGTATATTATACTCAAGGTTTTGGAAGACTTTGGGTTCGGCCGGGTTGGTTCGTACACGAAACCAACCGGGCCCTCGGAGCGGAAACGCTCATAACTTGAGCTACGGACGTCCGATCGACGTACCGTAAGCTGTGGTAGTTTTCTCTAAGTGAGACGGAACATTTGGCATACTCCGCCCGAGGATCGGACACAGGCGGAGTACGGTCGGGTTGGTTTTTCCCTAAAAAAACCAACCGGGCCCCTAGGACGAAAATGCCAATAACTCTCATACCGGGCGTCCGTTTGACGCGCCGTCTGTTGCGTTGAGATCTTGTTGTCGATACGGAACTTTTGGATACATCAACTTCGGACTACGTGTCAGTTGATGTATCTGCCTCTCGGCTCGTGGAGCGGACCCTCCTAAATGAGCTCGCTGTGTGCGGGAACCCTAGTGCTGGCTGTGACTTCGACGACAGAGCAGAGATCCTCCGTGGACTGCGACGACGACAGAGCAGAGATCCTTCGTGGACTGCGGCGACGACTGTGCAGAGATCCTCAGTGGACTGTGTCGACTACTGCACTCAGCGATCCTACGTGGATCAGTGCTACAGGTCCTGTGTGGGCCCGATCCTGTGTGGGTCCTTACTACCGGTTCTGTGTGAGCCACTGCCTACAGGTTCTGTGTGAGCCCGATCCTATGTGGGTCTTTTGCGGGGGTTAGTACCTATCGATCCTTCGTGGGTCCGACGACTTAGATGGATCAGTGATAATCCTTGACTTCATATGAAAAAGTATACCTGGTTGAGCTGAATCTTCTCTTACTCTCCTTTGTGGATTGTGTTGAACTATCCTATGTGGATTTACTGTTTACTCTCCTTTGTGGATTTGAGTCTTGATTTCCTATGTGGATTGAGTTGTTCTTGAGCTCGTGAGCAGAGCTAGAAGTGGGGACTTAGGTATATGTATGGGCATATACCTAAGTCGAGTCAGATGTTACTTCGTGATTGCACCTTCCTTTTTGTGCTATATCCTTTGTGGATTTCGAGAGACCTTCGGGGGTCTCGGGGTCCTTACTGAGTAGCTTATACTCACCCCTGCACGGGCTATGCCCGCACCTTGTTGTGTTGGATGCAGACGACGGACAGCGCTGATCACGGTTGGGGCATGGAGCAGGACGGTACCTGGAGGTGGACCACTGGGCGGGACGTGCTCGGAGCGGACGTGGGACCCGAGGAGCCTGGAGGCTATCTGTACCCACCCTTCAGGTGGGATTGCCAGTGGACGACACGAGGCCGCCGTCTTTTCTTCAGTTGCTGTTCTTTTCCTTTTCAGTTGTACTTTCAGTTGGGCTTGTATTCCGGCCCCCTTTTACTTTTCTGCACTTGTAGTTACTTTCCGTTTGCTGACTCTGTGGTGGTTGTTACTTATAAAGGCAATGCATTCCCTGTTTACTTGGATTTTACGCCTTGGTGCTAGTCGCCAGCCCCTGGCCTATGGAAGGCGGGCTTGGGGTAGTCACGGCACGGGCCCCGAGGTCGGGTCGTGACATGATCTTCCATTGGAAACTCAAAATGATCTGCCAAAAAATTTGAATATCCTGAAAAACTGTCAAAACTACTAGAATATATATCTGATGTCATAGAGATTTCTCTTTGTTGTTGTCTATACAGTATTTCTTTACTGTCTAAATATTATCGTAAAAATAAATAAAAAAATATATTGGTTTTAAATTAATAGAACACCATTAACAAAAAAAATAAAATACAAGATATTACATACATACCTCTATGGTAATGAGTCAAAGAAGTCTGGATGGCCAAATTAAAAAATGGTCGATACTATGTCCAACTATCATCACCTCATCTGTAGGTAATGGTTCTCGAGATGATCTATCTATAATATCCTGTACACTAACCCAATGATTCTCTACCTCTAATTGTTGATGATGAACTATATCTCTTATACAATATCCCAACCCATATGAAACTATATGATGTTGAAGATCCTCAGCATAATACTCGCAATAAGTACGAAGATACGGTGGAGGAGTAGGATAAAAAATGATGTCAGCAGGCTAATGTGGGGGAGAGGGAGATTCTTGTGGAGTTGGAGGGTAAATAATGGGGTCTACAGGGGTAGGTGGAGGAGTGGGAGTTTTGGTCTGAAATTGTCTTTGCATGTCTAGAAACATAGATTGTATCGATGCTCTAATATTTTCCTCCATCATCGCATTAATATTATAAACATCAGCGTCCAAGGATTCTTTTTTTATAAACACACTCATCATATGTATTTGAATAACATGGAATCCCTTTTCTTACTGATACACCTGATGGATATCCTCATACACAACCAGGATGTTCGGGCTTTTCCAATGATGTAGATAAAATATCTTGCCTCCCAGTAGCTGTAAATACCCCCTGTGAGTTCATCTCCTTAAGATAATCCTGTATTAATTAATTGAACATTTCTATAATGAATCAAATTATATGAAGAAAATAGTTAACTTTTATAAACAAAATAAATTTCATACAATACACTCAGCTATGATTGTTGAATCTTCCGAAAGATATTACCTTTTTCCCATCTCAGCACTCTTCATTTTTTAATGTATAGATGAATGGGATGGAGGGGCCATACCTCCAAATATTGAAGACTCATCACTTAGTTTTTGTAATTTTTCCACCATCATTTGTTCTTCCAATAATGTATACCCTCACTGAGATAAACTATAAGTGTATACATTTTTAGATTGGATTTTGATGAAGCTCACATTTTCATATATTTTATACTGTAAATAATTTTCTATAATCCAACAAAAGCTTTATTGGATGGGTAATTATCATGTTTTTAGTTTTTAGTGTTATTTTGAGCCCAAATGTGAAAAACGACAAATTTTGGATTTTTTACATATTTTTACATCAGGGGTATTTTGGTCATTTCCGGAAAAATAAAATTCCAAATTTTCTGACTCTAATTTTTTTATAATCTATATTTTATTTCCTTAATTTATTTCTTTTGGACCAGGAGCTGATTCGGCCATCTAAAGGGTCAAAGAATTCATTGATGTTGGACATTTTTCCGGGTGGATAGCGTGGACCCACCCACCGTAACGGAACTTCAACTCGGCCTAGACATATCTAAATGATGTGTTTCCACCTGGGATACCACTATGACATATAGGGGAGCTCTAAAATAAATTTGGCGGATGTTGGAGGTCCTTAATGAGGTCATTTAACGAAATTCATTTGGAGGTACCTTCCTGGAAGCTTCGCCCAGAAACAGAAACCGAGAATGAAAAATTCATAAATCCTCCATCTAGTTTCCAATTTAACTAAAATTATGGGGAGAAAAGGAAAAGAGATTTATGAACAACATTAATGAAGGTTGGAACACGTGAAGAGGTCATTTATGGGGTCTACAACACATAAACATCTTGGGATCGAATTCTGCCTATAAAAGGAGGCCCTCACCTCCTTCCCAAAGGATCCCATTCTCCATCCATTCCTTCAAGGAACCAAGGAGGAGATCTCCACCTAGAGAGGCCGCCCACAAATCTTCCCCATTTCATTTCTTTTCTTTATTTTTTTAAGTTTTCAGTTGTAATTTATATTTCTAATAAAATTCATGCATTATTTTTGTGTCCACCGATCCACCTTGTTTTCTTCTTCATCTTTTCTCCTTCTTTTCTTCTTTTATTCTTCTCCTATTATCCACCATGACCTCATTCCTTAAAATATGAGGGGTTATCCGGATACTTGGTCTGGGGGAGGTATGTGGAAATTTCATTTATTCTGTGCTTAAATTCCGATTTTTATTATGTTTGTGATGAGCAAGAGTGATGTGCATGGGTGTGGCGTTCGTCCACCACGACATTGATCTCTGTATAGACCCAAATATTGACGTACATGGAAATTACATTACTTTTTCAGAATACTTAATACATAAAAAAACAGACACATAAGGACCGTAATAGTTTAGTGTCTTTGGAAACTCGGAATATAAAATTCTAATCATGTTGAAATATCTTCAACAACTCCCATAACTATCATCCCCTTTTTGTTTCCTTACCTAAAACCTTTCTTTATTTCCTGGGGAAAATAAAACATAAAAAGGGTGAGATCAAATTCTTAGTAAGGGCAAACATAGATATCATAAAACAATCCAAAAACATTTTCAAGCAAAAACTTGAACATGAAATTTAAACATCAAAATCTTGAGCAAAGACATAAATCATGGAAGTACGTAAGTCATATATCATAATGGAACATAAACAATGATAAAATATAATGGGAAAAAAACATGTAATTATGGAAACCATTCATCACATGTTATGATTTCTATAGTAGCCAAGGCATTGCTGCCAAGACCATCTTAGTGGAAAAAGTCTCTTTCTGAATCTATTTCACTCCTCATTTTAGTCCTGTAACACTGAACCAGATTAACTTACCATTCCATCCATGTCTATCTCATGAGATATAAATCTTTACCCAATTCATTGGAGGGAGATATCGGTCCCACCCATCTCATAATGATATCATTTTTAATTGTTCTACAAAATAAACATACATAATTCATAATAACCCAACAAATAAAATGGGTTTCATAAACATCATACCATGATCCCATAATCCATATAAATGAAATGGATATCTTTTCATAATAAGAAAAGTGAAACCATGTAAATCATAGAGACTTTAAACTTGAAACATACACAAATGAAATAATGTCATCAATGATGGAAAATGGATTTGATAAAACACTTAAAATGAATTGTTGAGGAAAATATCCTTTCTTTTTAAAAATCAATTTATTTTCACAAAACGTCATGAAATTTTAAAAGAAAAATATTTTGTTTAAAATAGTCATTAAATATTTTGGAGGAAAATTAATGAAAATATGGCTTTATAAAACCGTAAAAATATTTTCAATCTGTATAAGATTAAAAAAACATTCTCCTCGTACTTTTGTTGGAAAAGTCAAAAAGTACCTCGTAACGTAAAAAAAAAGAATGATTCCTTACATACCATGTAGAAAAAGACAAAATGGGTAAAAAGGACATTAATCCTACATGAAAAACACTTTTATAAAACATGGAAATGGATTATAACAATAACCCCAGTAAATACATACGTATAATAAATCTCGGATAAAAATGAGATCTGTAAAATTATCCCTTACCTTAGGTCTGATATGCTTCGTACGTTTCCGAACCTCATTGATAATGATTTAAATAATTTCATTGACTTATTACTGAATTATATTTATTGTTATGATATCATATATGGTTCAATAATGACTTTATATTACCCGTTCATTTGTAAGTTCCATGTTAAAGCAGTGTTTTGGGTTAAATCGTTTTATTTATCATACGTGTTTGGACTTGTTGTTCTTGATATTATTTCTTATATCCTGATTTAAATAATTCCAGAATGTAAAAAATGATTTACTTATAATATATATTTTAGTATATAAATATATATATGATCGATTGATTACATGAAATGAAATACACCGTTCATGGAGACGGTAGGCCGTACGTATGCATGAACGTTGTTTTCATTTCCCTATTGAATTGAATGAAATTAAGTAGATGACATAGATATATATACACATAAATCCAGTATCATTATTATGTCATATATTTCATGATTATTATTATATATACTTTGTAATCATTCATGAATGGTTAACATGGAGAATGAATCTCATCGCGTCGTGGAGACGGTAGTCCGTACGTACGCACGAGCGATGAAATCATTCCCATGATCGTGTAATTGTATTGGAGTGTATGTAAACTATTTACGAATCAATATCACTTTACAATAATCATATATAGTTATTATTTACACCATTATACCAATCCAATTAAGGTTTTGGTGGAAAATAGATTACACCACGGCGTGGAGACGGTATTCTGTACTTATGCATGCACGGTTATTTCGTTTTCCGTAGGATGAATAGATGGTGAAATAGGGTTGTTTTTTTACTTATAATAACATATCAGTATATTATTGATACTGATGTTATTACTTAATAATGAAACAACTAAAGAATAAGAAGTGGAAGAAGAAATAAAGTTGAAAGAATCGGTAACGGACATTACCTCTTTTTTGAAGGGCCTCTTGAAGACCTCCACTTAGGGAACCAAAATTGGTATTTGAAGAATACCAGGACCTCTAGGATGTTTCTAGGGAAGTGTAAAAGATAATGTGGTAGGGTTTGGCTGAGATTGAAGGCTCAATGTGGTGTGAGGAAGAGAGGGAGGAGGTGCTCTTTTATAAGTGAGGAGAGGGGCACCTTTGGAATAACTAAAAATATTATTTTATTATAATGTCATATTCGGTTTTTAATAGCTACAAATTAATTTTATTCGAAGATAAGGTGGGGATGGGTCGAAATACACTCATATAATAGAATTTAGACAAGTTTAGGCTTCTATTTAAACCTTATCATTTAAATTTATCATTAAGTTAAATAATTTTTCTTTTACCGTGTCTTTTTGTTTTCTTACACTATATGGTTAATAATCATACTATAACAAGAAAAACGAACCCCAAGTTTTATATTATTAATATATATAACCTTATTTAAGTCATATTGCAGAACCCTAGATTTTTAGGAATAAAATAGCAATTAAGAATATAATATTTGTTTTAAAAACTATTTTATGTCAATTTTCACACTATTTGGTAATTGATTTTTGTGAAAATCATAACAGAAATATTAGTTCTAATAAAGTTAATTTAATCAATACTAACATGTCATATTAACATATAAAATTATTTTAATTCATAAAAAGTCTAAAATTACATTTATTTGGGTATTTATAACATCAATTATGTCAATATTTAATTAATAATATAATTACTGCATCATCATTGTGTCATAAATAAATTAAATTATTTAAAGACTAAAAATTACAAATAAAATAAAATTATTTAAGAAATATTTTATATTTCTAATGAATATTTATAGTCAAATTTATCATATGTATAACCCTATATTAAAAATTATTTACTTATTAAACTTTGATTTTAACTATTTTAACCCCTCTTTAAATAAATTATTAATGAATGTCCTAATCTAATCCAAGTGGGACTAAATGGTCATATATTATTACTAAGGTTGATTTTCGTCTAATTACACTTATCTAATAGAATTAGGACATGATTTAGGGTAGTAATAATATCATTTTTACCCTTAATTACCTTATTTACTTTTTACCGTGTTAATAAAAGAAAAAAGTTACTATTCACCAAAAATAATTTTCATCTCATTGAACAACATTTTACTTACTGACATCAACCATGTCTCTCCAATTTTTTAAATTCCATTCACAAAAGCGGTAAAATTATGTTTTATGTAAATTTGCAAATGCTCCTAGGGGGTGGGTAAAAGACGGTCAAAAGTTCAATAAAATTTTTATATATCTAAAATTATTATAAAATGACTCCAATGAATTACATTGAACATATATAGGTATTATGTGTCAATTTTGACCTAAAATAAATTTTTAAAAAATAAATAATTATTTAAATAAAAATTCAGTCTTTAAATAGTAACCCAGTGTTTTCACTGTTCATCAAAAATTTGAATGTTTTCAGAAAAATACCAAAATTTTACCCTAGGCTAATTCCAATATTCCGAATCCAAAAATGAAGTCCATTTTGAAAGATAAAATTTATATGATTTCAAAAAGTGGTTATTACTATTCATAATGGCTAGTTTTAATAATATTTTAATAGCATATCGTTGTTTAGTGAAACTCAGTATTGCATACAACACACGCTATTGAGGAAGGTCGTGATTGGGTGTATTGCAGCCAAGTTAGGGTTGCGTGTCGTGCAAGACTCCATTGTTGTAGAGTACAACACAAGACATCAATAAAATTAAAAAGAATATTTTTCATAAAATCTCGTGGTGTTACATTCTACCCCCCTTAAAATGCATTTTTCCCTCGAAATTCGTCGGGGTTATAAATGGTTACTACGCAAATGTTTCTTTAATAGAAACCCACATCGTTAAAATGAATACCAAAACCAATCTTTAAATACTAATGTATGAAACATAACGGTTACTCAAATTAACTAATCACTAGGTTTAAACATAGGAGAACATAGGTGAAAATAGAGATATGGGAGAGAAACCTAACCATCATGTTCTGAGGGAGAGTGGTAGAGAACATGGCTATGAAAAATTCCAACAATCACAAAGCCATAGATGTGTGATGATCTAAGGTACCATTTTATTCATCGGATATAAGGGAACTAGGACAACATTTTTGGTTTTCAAGATCATTACCCTAAAGTTGATGAATTAAAAGAAATACTTACATGATTTTGGTACAATTTCACTTTTATTCGTGAATTAAACCATTTCCGCTTCATCCCTTACAGAAATGAAGTTGAATTTGTTTTTAGTGATGTGTTAGCAGATCATGTGATAGAATGATGGGTCATTCCATCTATTTCAAACAAAAGTTTAGCAAAAGTTATAAGTCTATCTTATGGTTAGATTAATCATATATGCTTCCAAAAATGAACTTATACTTCATATATCATACCGCTTAATAAAATAAAACTAGTTTCTACTAACCAGGGACTTACTGTAGGCCAATGGTAGGTGAAAAAGGTCAGTCACATTTCGGTTGTGGGTTCGATTCCCACAGCCTTGTCCGACATGATGGGATGTCACCCATCCTGCAGGTTGTCCTTTTTCTAAAACTACATTACCATAAAATCCCATCAATAATATCAAAAAAACTACTATCCTTAAACAATAATAACATATGTCCAACATAATCCATTCCAATATTTAGTCTTATTCATAATACTGCAGTCCACTATCATAATATTGTGAAAATTATTACCAGAGATTTCATATAACAAGAATGTTAATACCATCGTTGATCTCCATATATCATAAGATATGTCTTGTTGGTCACATTTCAAACATTCGAATGCCTTAATCATGTATTCTCTTGAAAAATGAATACCCATTGAATCTTAGAGAAAACATGAGTGTTCTCAAAATTTAACTCTTTCCACATACCAAAACCCCAAAATTCAATATACTCAAACCATGATATTACTATTACCTTATATCAGTCATGAGCCCATGAATACTGTCAAACATTTCATTTTATCCTTATCCCTTCATTATGCACAAATCATCTTCTTTCCAAAAATATCTCAATCACTTTCCATGGTTACCGGTACCATAAAATTATTGAAAACCACAATAGACCAATACATAAATTTTCCAATATTCCCTGATACTATATACAACATTATTTTGGAATCCCATTACATAAACACACAATCATTCCACCACATCATTGTCAAATTCAACATCGCCAATAGTGATCGTATGTGACTTCCCTTTGTCGTTTGCCTTAAGTGGTTGCTCATGTCGATCATAATTAACCCTTGGATTAGGGAAATGATTAGCATAATGCCCCATTTCATTTCACTTGAAGCATTGAAGTGTTGGTGGTGCGTTCTCTGTAGTCTTTAGTTTATTCACACCATTAGAAACCCTTTTTCCATTACTTTGACACTCATATGCTCGATGACCTTCTTTTCCACACTTAAAACATTTTCTAGTCCCTTTAAGAAAATCTCCACCATGCTTATTTCCACATATTGAGCGTAAAGAAACATTCATGTTCTTTTCACAATTATTCTGAGATTTCTCCTTGAACTCCATATTTTGTTTCTTGTAAAAACCATGAGATGGATATGTAACACCAACTTCCATTTCTACCTTGATAGCACAACACACAATTTCTTCATAGCTTTTGATGTATCTTATATCTAATTCCCTTTGAAGATTTGGTTTTAAGCCACTGAAGAATCGATAAACTTTACTTTCAGGTTGGATGATAAAGCCAGATGCATACCTTGCAAGCCTTGTGAAATTCGCTTCGTATATACCAATAGATATATCATCCTTTTTCTTTAGTTCATGAAACTCCTTCTCCATATTTTTTTTATGAATACGAGGGAAGTACTTATTGAAAAATAAGTTCTTGAACTCGTCCCATTCCATGTACACAATTTCATCTCTTGGCCTCGTATTCTTGAGAAAATTCCACCATTGATCAGCTTCACCTTCCAAACGATATACTGATAAGATAACTTTATCATGTTCAGAACATTGAAGAACTGAAAATATCTTTTCAGTGGTACTGATCCATTGTTCTGCAACAAGTGGATCAGAAGACCCACTGAAAGAAGGTGGATGTCGCCTCATGAAGGACTAAATAGAATATTGTTCCCTTCTTTGCTCATTCGGAGGTCCAGAATGATTCATAGCTTGTGTAAGTATAGCTATAAGATTTTTTATTCCATCTCCCATTACATTTGTTTGTTCTGGAGGAAAATCATTGAATTTTCCATTACATTGATCAACATGGTTCCTTCGGGTTCCAGCCATCATCTAAAACCCAAAAAGAATAGTGTGAGAGGAAAAAATCAACCTAGGGAAAACAACATAATAAAGGGGGAGTAACTTCAATATCTAACATCTTAGGTTAAATTCTAAGATTGTTACCGTAGTTCTAGGACTATATCCTATATGTATACTTATCCTTCGGGACATCCCTAGACATACCTTAGAAATATTTCTATGGATCTCACTAACGTTTGTGCATCCCAGTTTCAAAAGGTTGACTAAACCTTTCCTCTGATACCAACTGTAGAGACCCAAAGTTTGATGAACATGGACATTACATTACTTTTGTGGAATACTTAATACATAACAAAAATACACCCACAAGGACCATAATAGTTTTGTGTCTTTGGAAACTCTGAATATAAACTTCTAATCATGTTGAAATATCTTCAACAAATCCCATAACGATCTTCCCCTTTTTGATTCCTTACCTAAAACCATTATTTATTTCCAGGGGAAAATAAAACATAAAAAGGGTGAGGTCAAATTCTCAGTAAGTGCAAACATAGATATCATAAAACAATCCATAAACATTTGGAAGAAAAAACATGAACATGAAATTAAAACATCAATATCTTGAGCAAAGACATAAATCGTGGAAGTACGTAAGTCATATATCATAATGGAACATAACCCATGATAAAATATAATGGGAATAAAACATGTAATTTTGGCAACAATTAAGCACATGTTATGATTTCCATAGTAGCCAAGGAATTGCTTCCAAGACCATCATAGTGGAAAAATTCCCTTTCTGAATCGAGTTCACTCCTCCTTTCAATCATGTAACACTGAACTAGATTAACTTACCATTCCAAACATGTCTACATCATGAGATATAAATCTTTACCCGATGAATTAGAGAGAGATATAGGTCCCACCCATCTCATAATGAAATCATTCTTACTTGTTCCACAATATAAACATACATCTTTCATAATAACCCAACAAATAAAATGAGTTTCATAAACATCATCCCATCATCACATAATCCATATAAAAGAAATGGATATCATTTCATAATACGAAAAGTGAAAACATGTAAATCATAGAGACTTTATACTTGAAACATACACATATGAAATAATTTCATCTTAAATGGAAAATGGTTTTGATAAAACACTTGAAATAAATTCTTGAGGAAAATATCCTTTCTTTTTAAAAATCAATTACTTTTTACAAAACGTCATGAAGTTTTAAAATAAAAATATTTTTTAAAAAATATTTATGAAATATTTTGTAGGATGATTCATGAAAATATGGCTTTTAAAACCGTAAAAATCCTTTCATTCTGTATAAGTTTAAAAAAACATACTCCTCGTACTTTTATTAGAAAAGTCAAAAAGTACCTCGTAACGTAAACAAATGTATGATTCCTTACATACCATGTAGTAAAATTAAAAATGGGTAAAAAGGAAATTAAACATACATAAAAACACTTTTAGAAAACATGGACATGGATGATAACAATAACCCCAGTAAATACTTACGTATAAGCAATCTCGGATAAAAATGAGATTTGAAAAATTATCCCTTACCTTAGGTCCGATATGCTTCGTACGTTTCCGAACCTCCTATATAATGATTTAAATAATGTTATTGACTTATTATAGAATCATATTCGTTGTTATGATATCATATGTGGTTCACTTATGACATTATATTACCCGTTCTTTTGTAAGTTCCATGTAAATGAAGCGTTTTGGGTTAAATTGTTTTATTTATCGTACATGTTTGGACTTGTTGTTCTTGATATTATTACTTATATCCCGATTTAATTAATTCTAGAATGTAAAACATTATTTACATATAATATATATTTTAGTATATACATATATATACGATAGATCGATTAAATGAAATGAAATACACTGTTCATTGAGACAGTAGGCCGTACATACGCATGAATGCTGTTTTCGTTTCCCTATTGAATTGAATGAAATTAAGTAGATGACATACAAATATATACACATAAATCCAGTATCATTATTATGTAATATATTTCATGATTAATTATTATATATACTTTGTAATCATTCATGAATGGTTAACATGGAAAATGAATGTCATTGCGTCGTGGAGACGGTAGTCCGTACATACGCCCGAGCGATGATATCATTCCCAAGATCATGGAATTGTATTGGAGTGTATGTATACGATTTCAGAATCAATATCACTTTACAATAATCATATATAGTTATTATTTACACCATTATACCCATCCAAGTAAGGTGGTTGTGGAAAATAGATTACACCACGGCGTGGAGACGGTATTCCGTACGTACGCACGCGCGGTGATTTTGTTTTCCGTAGCATAGATAGATGGTGAAATAGGGTTGTTTCATACTTATAATAACATATAATTATTTTAGTGATACTGATGTTATTACTTCATAATGAAACAACTAAATAATAAGAAGTGGAAGAAGAAATAAAGTTGAAAGAATTGGTAACAGACATTACCTCTTCTTTGAAGCGCCTCATTGAGACCTCCTCTTACGGCACCAAAATTGGTATTTAAAGAAGACCAAGACCTCTATGATGTTTCTAGGGAAGTGTAGAAGAAAATTTGGTAGGGGATGTCCGAGATTGAAGGCTCAAAGTGGTGTTAGGAAGAGAGGGAGGAGGTGCCCTTTTATAAGGGAGGAGAGGGGAACCTTTGGAATAAATAAAACAATTATTTTATTATAAAGTCATATTCGTTTTTTAATAGCTCCAAATTGCATTGAGTCGAATCTAAGGTGGGGATGGGTTGATATCCTCTCATCCAATAGAATTTAGACAATTTTAGGTTTCTATTTTAACCTCATTATTTAGATTTAACTTTATGTTAAATAATTTTTGTTTTACCGTATGTTCTTGTTTTCTTACACTATAAGGTTAATAAACTTACAATAACAAGTCAAAAAAACCCCAAGTTTATTATTATTAATATATATAAACTTATCTTATTCATTTTTCCTAACCTTAGATTTTTAGGAATAAAATAACAATTAATAATATAATATTTGTTTTAAAAACTATTTTATGTCAATTTTGACACTATTTGGTAATTGATTTTTGTGAAAATCATAACAGAAAGATTAGTTCGAAAAAAGTTAATTAAATCAATACTAACTTGTCATATTAACATATAAAATTATTGGAATTAATATAAAGTCTCCAATTACATTTATTTGGTTATTTATAACATCAATTATGTCAATATTTCATTAATAATATAATTACTGTATCATCATTGTGTTATAAATAAATTAAATTATTTAAAATATAAAAATTATAAATAAAATACCATTATGTAGGAAATATATTTATCTTTCTAATTAATATTTATTTTCGAATTTATCTTATGTATAACCCTATATTAAAAATTATTTACTTATTAATCCTTGATTTTAACCATTTTAACACTTCTTTAAATAAATTAATAATAAATGTCCAAATCTAATCCAAGTGGGCCTAAATGGTCATATTTTATTCCTAAGGTTGGTTTTGGTCGAATTATACTTATCAAATAGAAATAGGACATGTTTTAGTGTAATAACAATATCATTTTTACCCTTAATTACCCTATTTACTTTTAACCGTGGTAAATAAATGTAAAAAGATACTATTCACCAAAAATTATTTTCATCTCATTGAAACACATTTTACTTACTGAAATCAACAGTGTCTCTCGGATTTTTGAAATTCCATTCACAAAAGCGGTAAAATTATGTTTTATGTAAATTTGCAAATTCTCCTAGGAGGTGGGTAAGAGACGGTCAAAAGTTCAATAAAATTTTATATATCTAAAATTATTATAAAATGACTCCAATGAATTACATTGAACTTATATAGGTATTATGTGTCAATTTTGACCTAAAATAAATTTAAATAATATAAAAAATTATTTAAATTAAAAGACGATTTTTAAATAGTAACCTAGTGTTTTCACTATTCATTAAAAATTGAAAGTTTTCAGAAAAATACCAAAATTTTACCCTTGGCTAATTTCGATATTCTGAATCCAAAAATGAAGTCCATTTTGAAAGATGAAATTTAAAAGATTTCAAAAAGTGGTTATTACTATTCATAACGGCTAGTTTTAATAATATTTTAATAGCATATCGTTGTTTAGTGAAACTCGGTATTGCGTACAACACACACTATTGAAGAAGGTCGTGATTGCGTGTAATTCATCCAAGTTATGGTTGCATGTTGTGAAGGACGCCATTGTTGTAGAGTACAACACAAGACATCAATAAAATTAAAAAGAATATTTTTCATAAAATCTCAGGGTGTTACAATCTCAAACTCATTTCTATTCTTTTATTAAATATTTTCCCTCCCTTCTACTGGATAGAATCTCTTAATATGATGGATTTGAGCAATTCAGTGGTTGAAATGGAATACGACGGAGCCAGGTCTTGGTAGATGACACACTCTTGATCGTGGTGTGCCATAAACCTAGATTATAGGATGAGGTGATGATAAGATTGCAAAATGCATTCAAGATTTTACACCAACCAATAAAACAATAGTGATTCATAAATAAGATCTCATAATTGAATTATCAAACTTAATTTAAATACCAACAAGGAGAATGATGAAACCCACAAACCAAAACATAAAGGCCAAGTTCTTTCTCAATTTTTTTCATTTTGTCCACGCATGTTCATTTTATTTTTTATTTTAATTTAATTGTTTTCCATTTCTAGATAATATAAAAATACCAAAAAGAAATAGTTTAGTAAAATTAGATTAAGTAATTAAATGATTGAGAAAGCTTCTCAAGAGAACGACCTAGGTTAGCCCTTATGATACACATAGAAATAAATATTTTTGAGAGCGCACACAACAACGCTTCATCAAATTGGCGTCGTTGTCAGGGAGGCAGTGCCTCAAAAACCCTAAAAAACTTTTTTTTACTTATTCCTTTTTAATGACCCATAGTTCAAACAACAATTTAATTGAATTTGATCCCGAAATTGAGCGATCAATAACCCAATTGAGAAAGAAAAATATGCAATTAGATTTCGAAGAAATTCAACTTATAGATTCATGTGACACATCCAGTGATCACTCTGAACCTCCAATGGCTGGCAATCCCAACCAAAAATTGCGCGATCTTTGTGCCCCACCGTTCTCTAACCAATGAAATCAACGATCTATTCATGCATTAGAAAATGATTTTGAATTGAGCATTAACATGATTCAAATTCAGCCTAAATTCCATTGTCTTGCAGGTAAAGACCCCCACCGGAATATCCAATAATTTACAAATGTGTGCTCTAACTGCAGACCCCTTGGTGTCGCAAAAGAACAGGTAAAGTGGAGGGAATTTCCCTTCTCACTTGAGGGAGCAGAAAAGGAATGGTTGTATATTCTACAACCAGGATAAGTACAAGACTGGGAAGATCATCAAAGATGCTTCATGCAAGGGTTTTTCCCCGCATCCAGGAGCATAGCTATCCAAAAAGAGATCTGTTCCATTTGCCAATCAACCGGTGAAACACTTTACGAATACTGGGAATGATTCATGATGCTCTGTGCCAGTTTTCCACACAAGAATGTGGAAGAACACCATTTCATTGTTTTCTTCTATCAAGGATTTATTGACAATGATCAAAACTTTCTAGATGAATCATCTGGAGGAGCCTTGATTGACAAGTCACCAATGGATGCCAGAGGATAGATTGAAAAGATTGCACAAAACTCACAGAAGTTTGGTGTAACACCCCGAGCTTCCACGATACGCTTCTCATTCAATAATACAATAGCTTGCATTGTACGCAACTTCGAGTTCTAAAACATCGCGAAAAATCAAAGTAGCCGTTATGAATAGTAATAACCATTTTTTAAAATTATAGAAATTTTATATTTCAGAATGGACTTCATTTTTGTATTCCTAATATTGAAATTAGCCTATGTTGAATTTTTTGTAATTTTCTGAGAACTTCAATATTTTTATGAATAGTGAAAAATACTTAAAACAACTTTTTTAATCAAAATAATTCATAGTGATAAATTATACTATAGAGTGGTTTTAGAGTATAATTAGAATATATTTTTACCATTTTATCCAATGGTGGTCATTAGAATTAATTTAACATTGAAATTGGACATAAACAATTGCCAATCTTTTGATATAAATTGTTTCTTAAAAACACGCTATTTGTTGTGACAGCCGGAATTAATTATAAAATTAATTAATGCAACTAATATGTTTGGAATTTTGTAAAATAGAAATCATTTTTGAATTCGTAATATCAATTATAGCTTAGGGTGAAATTTTGGCTTTATTCTGAAAAACTTCAATTTTTGATGAATAGTGAAACCACTAAGTGGTTGTTAAAAACTGATTTTTCGTTAAAATGAAATATTACCACTTCTGTGATTTTATTTTCAAAAATCCGACATACATGGTTGTCATTAAGAAGTAAAATGTGGTTCAATGTGATTAAAATAATTTTTTGGTGAATAGTAACTTTTAAGTTCTTAATCGCGATTAGAGGTAATTAGTGTAGTTTAAGGTACAAATAATGTTATAATAATATGAGATGAGCATGACACTTGTCCTACTCCTATTGGATGAGTCATGGACGACCAAGACAACCCATGGGTCAACTTGGGGACCCCATGGAGCCACATTAGTTAGAAAATGACATAAATAACTTTTATTTAATGTTAAAGTAAAAAATGACACAAACATAAAATGTTTTACTAAAACAATTTTTATGTGGGGTTACACAAGTCTAAATTTTGATTATAAATATTCATTAGAAAGCTAAAAAGATGTCCTACATCATAGTATTTTTCTTATAATTTTTAGACATTAAATAAATTAATGTATTTATGACATCATGATGATGCAGTGATGACCTCATTATTTAACGATTTAAATAAAATGGGAAGATAATGCAAAATCCAAGGCTTACACTTGTCCAAAGCCAATTGGATGAGGAGATTCCGAACCCGTATCACCTTAGCCTCGAATTATATAAGTGTGGGACCTTTAGAATCCGAAAATCATTGTGAAATAATGTAACATTTCAATCTTTCCAAAAGTGCCCCTCCTCTCCACTTATAAAAGGCCCCCACCTCTCCCACCACATTTACACTTTCAAGCCATTTGGCTCGGCCAACCTCTGCCCAAATACTCTCCCAACATTCCTCCCTTACTCCTAGAAACCTCACTTTGGGCAGAACTCTTCCCAAGGAATACTTTGGCTCAAATCAAAAAGAGTTACCCGATTTTGAGGTAATGTATTTTCTAATGTTGTTTTGTTTTATTTTTCTTCTCCAACCCCCTAAACTCTTTTTATTCATTTATTTTGTGACAACACCAGTATCCAAAATATACTAGGATGTTGTTATAATAAGGATTCGAGCTACACTTACACACACCTACATCTAATGGTTAAAGAACATACGGTTTCTGTGGATGGCGAATTTCTGCCTCACGAAACGATGATTGTTCAACACTCATATAACACCTTCAAAGGTGGCCATTAAGATGTCACTATATTTATATATGATATATAATGTGTTTATGTTTTACTTATGCTTCTTTATTTTTCATTTGTGTCTTACCTTTATGGCTTCCATTATGGGTATACGCGATATCTTCATTTTAGGAAGTGCGGACTACCGCCCCCTCAAAGTGATTTGAATCGTTAATGCCATATGTGGGATGTATAAAGGATGGAGTAAATGGTATTATACACTATATTATACTGGAATTATATTATACATTTATATCATTATGATTTAGTTCCATTAAATATGAAATTCAAATGAAAGTAGCGTTCATGCGTACGTACGGCTTACCGTCTCCATGAACGGTGCATTTCATTTCATACCTCTAAATGTTACGTAATATTATAAATGAATGTATATACTTGATATATAAGATATATATGACATCTAAATCATGAATATAATTCTGGATATAATGGATATTTCACCACATAAACAACTTGTAATTATAAGAAGCTTATTGTTGACTCAAGTACCAAAGATCGACAAAACGACCGTTATTAACTTAAATAATTACATAATGTTCATATCATTGTAATAAGTGATATAATAAGGATAATGAAATTAAAAATGGTTCTTAATAAGGTATATATTAACTCTAGTTTATTATTCATGAGGTTAAAGAACGGTTGAGTCAAGTCAGACACGAGGTAAGGGAACTTCTTAACCCAATTTTCGTTCTTTGGGTTAATATCCTACTTTCAAATTATGTCATGATATTATTATGTCATATCCTGTATTTGTACATTATTTATGTGTACTTGTAGTGAATACACATAATAGATCTATTTTATTTTAAAAATGCTCTTTGTAAGGGAATTTCTTAACCCAACTTCCATTCTTTGGGTTAATCTCCTAATTTCAAATTATGTCATGATATTATTATGTCCTATCTTGTATTTTTACATTATTTATGTGTACTTATAGTGAATACACATTATAGATGTAATTTATTTAAAAAAATGATCTTTTTAAGGACTTCGTCTCAATCCCCTTTCATTGAGGCATATTTGGTTTTATACACAATTTTCTTTTATACGGTGTATAAACCCCTTTGACTTTTACGTTTATTCAAAAGGAATATTTTTATACGAAGCGTTTTGCTAATTGACAAAAGGGAATGTTTTTATTTCCGTACTTATGCGGCGACATGACTTCTCCGCCACCGTGACCATTATTTGAGTTTCGGCTTCCTCTACAAGCCATCACTTTTTTTAATGAAAAATAAATACAAAGTTTTAACTTTCTTTTATTTTGGTATTGAAAATGGTTTTGAAAGAGTTTTTATTATATCAATGTATTGTATTGATATCTTGTGATTGAAATGTGGAAATTTTATGTTTCCTTTATGCATTTTTTTATGTGATAAGATTATGTTATGGTTTATGATATGTTTAAGCCTATTCATATGTGGAATGTATTGGACTTAATAAGTGACGGGTGGAGCCCGCTATAGCTCCTCGATGCATCGGTAGGTCTCATGAGACAACTAGACGTGGAATTGGCCGAGGCCCTTTCCCAATTTTATTTATGGTTTTGGCCGAGGCCTTAATCATTTTAGACGTCTTGGCCAAGGCCTTGACAAAATGTTTCAGAATGTCTGGCATTATACATTCCCTCATTATGAAAGTGGTTATTGATATTGCATGTGATTATTCGGCCAGTAGAATATCCATGTGAAGAAGTGAATGACATTATCTCATTTTACTTTTTCCATATTATGTTGAAGTTCAAGTTTAAAAGGCTTTTGTTTTAGTTATACATTGCCTTAAATGTTAATGTTTATTTATGAAAGCTTCCGCAATATTGTTATCCTTACTGAGCATCTGAGCTCACCCCTTTCAATGTTTTAATGTTTTCCAGGATTTGAAGAAGTATATTATGAATGACCTGCAGGGATAGTCTGAGGGGATATGAAGACAATATGTTGTTGTTGTTTTGGTTTACTTTATGATGTAATGTAACGTTTACAAATGTATCTAGTGTTTCCAAGGCTACTAAACTAATTGGTCTTTCGAGACTTGATCTTTTGTGATCATGCCAATGTTACGAAGTAATGCACCGACTCTGGGTAGCTGGGGTCGGGGCGTTACAGTTGGTATCAGAGGCAGTTTAGTACTAACCTTGGAAGCTAGATTTAGATAAACTCTGATTAGAGCACATAGCCCAAAGATAGACTTTGAGGATTAGTATAGAAGAACTTCCTAGAATTTTGGTATTATAGAGATGTTATGACTTTTCCGAGCAATACATCCCTGTCTGGATACGAGCAGGTAGAGGCGGCTCTGGCACAGATGTACCTAGGGGTAAAACCCGAAAACACCGCTTTGAGCTAGACTCGAACGGGAACTGGTGCACGACAACGGGCCTTGCTGCACTCTTGGTTACGACACTCCCGGGGGATATGCTTAGGATAATTCTCATTTTATTTACAAACCACTATGAAGGGTTATGAGTATATACTTTCTCAAAGAAAACATTTCTTTTTATGATTATGGATTATATCCATAAATAGTTCAATTTATGTTAAGTGTTTTATAAGTATGGAATTATGTATTTTGATTCATAAACTAATCTAGTTTATGACATTGTTTAGAAATGGCGCCTAGTGGAAGGAATGGAAACCGTATCAATGCACGAACTCCGTGTAGGGATTTCCCTCCTGATCAAGATAATTATTGTGTATCTGGAGATACAACTGGTGCTGATCAACTTATTACCATACTGGGACAACTCACTCAGGTTATGAATAATAACCTTACTCGTATGGAGCACCCTGATCCGCAACGTGGAGGATCAATGTTAGACCGCTTCATGAGGCAACAACCACCAACCTTCAATGGGAGTATAAATCCTATAGTAGCTGAGCAATGGATAAATTCCTTAGAGAAAATATTCCATGCCTTGGGGAGTAGTGAAAGGGAGAAGGTTGTCATGGCAGTTTACCGCCTCACTGGAGATGCCGATCAGTAGTGGTCGCTGATTCAAAACACAAAGGAAGATGATGACGTATCGAATATGGAATGGAGGGAGTTCAAAGATCTTTTCTTAGAAAAATACTTTCCTCGTGACCATCGAGCAGATATGGAAAGGAAATTTCTGAGTCTGAGGCAGAAGGAGGATGAGAATGTCACAAAGTATGAGGCTAACTTTACAAGGTTAGCGAGGCATGCTGCCGATTATATACATAACCCAAGGAGTAAGATTGATCGTTTCTTTGATGGGTTAAAACCATTTCTCCGTCGAGCTTTGGTATCACAATCCTTCTCATCATACGAAGATATTGTCTCGTGTGCTATCAAGACAGAAAAGGAATTCTCTAAGTCTTATGACAACAAAGTAAAGCAAGAGAAGAAGAGAACGGTGGAACAAGAGACAGATAAAGGGAAAAAGGGAAAGAAGGATTTTCCAATATGTGATAATTGTGGGAAGAATCACCCTGGTACTTGCCTAAAAGGAATGGGAGTTTGTTATAAATGTGGAGAAAAGGGTCACCAGGCTCGTGATTGCAAGGGAAAGAAAGAGGCTGTCAAAGTTGAATGCTACAATTGTAGAGAAATGGGTCATTATGCAAATGAATGTCCTAAGCGTCAGGGAAACTTACCTCAGAAAAGGCCAAGGGATCAAGGACAATCTTATGCTGTTACTACAGTTGAAGCAGAATAACTAATGTATTGGTGCTTTTGGACTCAAGGATTATATTCTGGTTATAAGAATAATGTAATATATATATAAGGATTGTACTGCAGTACTTGTTAATTTCAGTAAGGTTTTAATATGATTAAGGTAATCATATTTTTAGTATGTGACAATAAGATAAACTTTTCTTTGTTTGGGGAATCTAATGTTACAATTGATTTTGGAATTTAGAGACCTTTTAGAGAAAGTCTGGATGAAGGTATTTTGGATAACTATAAAGGTTGGAGTGGATTAAGTTGAAATTTGGATAGTATTGTTTAAGGTTAAAAAATTTATGAAGATTATTTTTGGAATAGTATAGTACTATATTTTTAGGAAAAGGACAACCTGCAGGGTGGGGAATAACCCGTCGCGTCGGACAATGCTGCAGGAATCGAACCCACAACCATAGTGCGACAAGCCTTTATTTCCTACCACTAGCCTACATGAAGTCCCTGGTTATTACAAAATAGTTTTACTAATCTAAATGGTATGTGTTAACATTTTGAACCTTATACAATTAGGATAAATAGAATATTTTTGAGTTCTGTTACCATTTGGAGTAAAAGTTGGGTTTGTGGTAAAAATTTATTAACGAAAGAAAGTATACATAACAAGTATGTATATTCCCTTACGTTCTTAGTAAATCTCATAAATAAATTCCTCAACATTATAAAAGGTAACTTAAAACAAAAATGTTGTCGGTTAACTTTTCCAACTGGGGATTCAATGACCGTTTAACCAATCACAAGTTTGTGATTTTCTTATGGTTAAACTTTCTCCTAATCCTGTTTTCTATAACTCTCCATCAGACCTTGATGGTTTGTTTTTCTTCCATATCCATATTTTCATAGAATCCTAGAATGGGCTATATCGGGTGACCTTTGTACTTATCTTGCTTTCTTTTAATGTTATATATTTATTAACCTTATTTCCGATGTGGGTTATCCTCAAAGGTATTTTCCCTTTTCAACCTTTTATTTTCCAAGAAAAATTTCAAATTGCGAGGACGCAATTTATTGAAGGAGGGGAGAATGTAACACCCCGAGCTTCCACGATACGCTTCTCATTCAATAATACAATAGCTTGCATTGTACGCAACATCGAGTTCTAAAACATCGCGAAAAATCAATGTAGCCGTTATGAATAGTAATAACCACTTTTTAAAATTATAGAAATTTTATATTTCAAAATGGACTTCATTTTTGTATTCCTAATATTGAAATTAGCCTATGTTGAATTTTTTGTAATTTTCTGAGAACTTCAATATTTTTATGAATAGTGAAAAATACTTAAAACAAATTTTTTAATCAAAATAATTCATAGTGATAAATTATACTATTGGGTGGTTTTAGAGTATAATTAGAATATATTTTTACCATTTTATCCAATGGTGGTCATTAGAATTAATTTAACATTGAAATTGGACATAAACAATTGCCAATCTTTTGATATAAATTGTTTCTTAAAAACACGCTATTTGTTGTGACAGCGGGAATTAATTATAAAATTAATTAATTCAACTAATATGTTTGGAATTTTGTAAAATAGAAATCATTTTTGAATTCGTAATATCAATTATAGCTTAGGGTGAAATTTTGGCTTTATTCTGAAAAACTTCAATTTTTGATGAATAGTGAAACCACTAAGTGGTTGTTAAAAACTGATTTTTCATTAAAATGAAATATTACCACTTCTGTGATTTGATTTTCAAAAATCCGACATACATGGTTGTCATTAAGAAGTAAAATGTGGTTCAATGAGATTAAAATAATTTTTTGGTGAATAGTAACTTTTAAGTTCTTAATCGCGATTAGAGGTAATTAGTGTAGTTTAAGGTACAAATAATGTTATAATAATATGAGATGAGCATTACACTTGTCCTACTCCTATTGGATGAGTCATGGCCGACCAAGACAAACCATGGGTCAACTTGGGGACCCCATGGAGCCACTTTAGTTAGAAAATGACATAAATAACTTTTATTTAATGTTAAAGTAAAAAATGACACAAACATAAAATGTTTTACTAAAACAATTTTTAAGTGGGGTTACACAAGTCCAAATTTTTATTATAAATATTCATTAGAAAGCTAAAAATATTTCCTACATCATAGTATTTTTCTTATAATTTTTAGACATTAAATAAATTAAATTATTTATGACATCATGATGATGCAGTGATGACCTCATTATTTAACGATTTAAATAAAATGGGAAGATAATGCAAAATCCAAGGCTTACACTTGTCCAAAGCCTATTGGATGAGGAGATTTCGAACCCTTATCACCTTAGCCTCTAATTATATAAGTGTGGGACCTTTAGAATCCGATAAGAATTGTGAAATAATGTAACATTTCAATCTTTCCAAAAGTGCCCCTCCTCTCCACTTATAAAAGGCCCCCACCTCTCACACCTCATTTACACTTTCAAGCCATTTGGCTCGGCCAACCTCTGCCCAAATACTCTCCCAACATTACTCCCTTACTCCTAGAAACCTCACTTTGGGCAGAACTCTTCCCAAGGAAGCCTTTGGCTCAAATCAAAAAGAGTTACCCGATTTTGAGGTAATGTATTTTCTAATGTTGTTTTGTTTTATTTTTCTTCTCCAACCCCCTAAACTCTTTTTATTCATTTATTTTGTGACAAAACCAGTATCCTCAATATACTAGGATGTTGTTATAAGAAGGATTCTAGCTACACATACACACACCTACATCTAATGGTTAAAGAACATACGGTTTCTGTGGATGGCGAATTTCTGCCTCACGAAACGATGATTGTTCAACACTCATATAACACCTTCAAAGGTGGCCATTAAGATGTCACTATATTTATATATGATATATAATGTGTTTATGTTTTACTTATTCTTCTTTATTTTTCATTTGTGTCTTACCTTTATGGCTTCCATTATGGGTATACGCGATATCTTCATTTTAGGAAGTGCGGACTACCGCCCCCTCAAAGTGATTTGAATCGTTAATGCCATATGTGGGATGTATAAAGGATGGAGTAAATGGTATTATACAATATATTATACTGGAATTATATTATACATTTATATCATTATGATTTAGTTCCATTAAATATGAAATTCAAATGAAAGTAGCGTTCATGCGTACGTACGGCTTACCGTCTCCATGAACGGTGCATTTCATTTCTTACCTCTAAATGTTACGTAATATTATAAATGAATGTATATACTGGATATATAAGATATATATGACATCTAAATCATGAATATAATTCTGGATATAATGGATATTTCACCACATAAACAACTTGTAATTATAAGAAGCTTATTGTTGACTCAAGTACCAAAGATCGACAAAACGACCGTTATTAACTTAAATAATTACATAATGTTCATATCATTGTAATAAGTGATATAATAAGGATAATGAAATTAAAAATGGTTCTTAATAAGGTATATATTAACTCTAGTTTATTATTCAGGAGGTTAAAGAACGGTTGAGTCAAGTCAGACACGAGGTAAGGGAACTTCTTAACCCAATTTTCGTTCTTTGGGTTAATATCCTACTTTCAAATTATGTCATGATATTATTATGTCATATCCTGTATTTGTACATTATTTATGTGTACTTGTAGTGAATACACATAATAGATCTATTTTATTTTAAAAATTATCTTTGTAAGGGAATTTCATAACCCAACTTCCATTCTTTGGGTTAATCTCCTAATTTCAAATTATGTCATGATATTATTATGTCATATCTTGTATTTTTACATTATTTATGTGTACATATAGTGAATACACATTATAGATGTAATTTATTTAAAAAAAATGATCTTTTTAAGGACTTCGTCTCAATCCCCTTTCATTGAGGCATATTTGGTTTTATACACAATTTTCTTTTATACGGTGTATAAACCCCTTTGACTTTTACGTTTATTCAAAAGGAATATTTTTATACGAAGCGTTTTGCTAATTGACAACAGGGAATGTTTTTATTTCCGTACTTATGCGGCGACAATGACTTCTCCGCCACAGTGACCATTATTTGAGTTTCGGCTTCCTCTACAAGCCATCACTTTTTTTAATGAAAAATAAATACAAAGTTTTAACTTTCTTTTATTTTGGTATTGAAAATGGTTTTGAAAACGTTTTTATTATATCAATGTATTGTATTGATATCTTGTGATTGAAATGTGGAAATTTTATGTTTCCTTTATGCATTTTTTTATGTGATACGATTATGTTATGGTTTATGATATGTTTAAACCTATTCATATGAGGAATGTATTGGACTTAATAAGTGACGGGTGGAGCCCGCTATAGCTCCTCGATGCATCGGTAGGTCTCATGAGACAACTAGACGTGGAATTGGCCGAGGCCCTTTCCCAATTTTATTTATGGTTTTGGCCGAGGCCTTAATCATTTTAGACGTCTTGGCCGAGGCCTTGACAAAATGTTTCAGAATGTCTGGCATTATACATTCCCTCATTATGAAAGTGGTTATTGATATTGCATGTGATTATTCGGCCAGTAGAATATCCATGTGAAGAAGTGAATGGCATTATCTCATTTTACTTTTGCCATATTATGTTGAAGTTCAAGTTTAAAAGGCTTTTGTTTTAGTTATACATTGCCTTAAATGTTAATGTTTATTTATGAAAGCTTCCGCAATATTGTTATCCTTACTGAGCATCTGAGCTCACCCCTTTCAATGTTTTAATGTTTTCCAGGATTTGAAGAAGTATATTATGAATGACCTGTAGGGATAGTCTGAGGGGATATGAAGACAATATGTTGTTGTTGTTTTGGTTTACTTTATGCTGTAATGTAACGTTTACAAATGTATCTAGTGTTTCCAAGGCTACTAAACTAATCGGTCTTTCGAGACTTGATCTTTTGTGATCATGCCAATGTTACGAAGTAATGCACCGACTCTGGGTAGCTGGGGTCGGGGCGTTACATTTGGCACCAGAGTTATGATCACCAGTGGAATCCATGAGGTAAGAACATTTGATTTTGTAGATTTAATTAGGAATGAAATGGTTGAACTCACTAGGTTGGTGCAACAAATAGCTGTGAACCATGTGAAGGAACAACAAGGACCAAATAAGGTATGCGGTTTATGATCTTCTAATTCTCATTTAACTGATCAATGTCCAGAAGTACAGGGGACAGAATGTTGTGCTGCAGCATATCAACAAAGGCAATACCAACCGCAAGCCCAACCAGTGTATGGGTTTCAACAGAACCAATCCAGAGAACCTTTTCAGCAGCAATATCATAATCCGAAAGCATTCCAACAACCATATAAACAACCCTTCCAACAACAACAAACATTCCAACCACCACCTATCCAGTGGAAGAATTATGAGCAACCATCCACAAGTGCACCGACAAATGAAGATCAATAGCTTAAGATAAAAGTTTTGGGATTAGAAGGTAAAGTGGACAAGCTAGCTGATCAATTTACAAGAATTATGGACGCTCTCACCAAAAACCCAGGTAAACATCCATCGCAATCAATTGCCAATCCATAGGATAATGTAAGTGTAATAACCACCCGAAGCAGAAAAGATGTCACACCCCAAGAAAAAAATGAGGAGGAGGATTCCGTGGAATCTTCGGAAGCTCGTCATGTCCAACAAAAAGATGGAGTTGAGAAAAAGGGAAATAAGAAGGATTCAGAAGGAATGAATAGAAACACCTCTTCAGAGACAACAAAGGGAGAAAAAGGATATCCCAACACCATTCCCATCATAATTGGTTGAGTCAATGAAGGGTAAAGAAGAACAAATTCAATGGGAAATTCAAGAAACATTATGAGAAGTTGAGATTAACATCACACTATTTGATGCAATCAAACAAATCCCCAAATAGGAAAAATTTCTGAAGGAGCTGTGTACTAAGAGAAGAAGGATGGATGGAAATCAAATAATCAACTTAGGAAGAAGCGTCTCAGCATTAATCACACCATCGATACCGCAAACATGTCAAGATGGAGGGAATTTCTCTATTCCCTGCACTATCAGTTCTTTAAATTTTACTGATGCATTATGAGATCTTGTAGCATCGATAAATGTGATTCCTCACCCAGTGTTTTCATCTTTACATATTAGAGAACTAAAACCAACTCAGGTGGTGGTACAATTAGCAAATAGATCCACCATTTTCCCAGCTGGAGTCGGTGAATATGTACTTGTAGGAGTGAGAGGATTAATCTTTCCAGTAGACTTTTTTTGTCCTTACCATGGAGGAAGACCGAGCACCATCCCAATCTCCCATCATCCTAGGGAGACCATTCCTGAAAACAACAAGGACGATCATCAATGTGCATAAAGGAACACTCACCATGGATTTTGGAGAGAGCATGGTTCACTTCAATAATTTTGAATCCATGAGGCACCCATCGGATGATGACTCCCTCTTTTCAGTCTCCCGTGAAGTTGGTGTATAATTTATTGAAAAATCAGGTATGTTCTATGAATTTATAGACTTAGGAGAGACTTATTCCCTTGTAAATATCATTGAACATGTGGATGCTGAAGATGTTGGAGATTCTGACTTCATGTGGGAGGAAGAGGAGGCCCAAAATTTAGAAGTGGGAAACGTTAATTTAGTCTAATCCCTTGAGCATCCCCCTGATCTGGAACTCAAATCACTCCCCACTAATTTGAAATATGTATACCTTAGGGGTGGAGAAAAACTACCAGTGATAATTGCTAATAATCTATCTAAAATCCATGAAAAATCATCGATTGAGCTTTTGAGAGAGAATGTCCAGGCAATAGGATGGAGCTTAGATGATATCCCAGGAATAAACCCAAAAATATGCTCACATAGAATTTTATATGAAGGAGATTCCAAACCTGTTAGACATCCCAAAAGGGGACCAAATCCCACCTTGATGGAAGTTGTGAAGAAGGAGATGAAGAATCTTTTGGAAGCTAGGATCATCTATCCCATTGCAGATTCACAATGGGTCAGCCCTATTCATGTCATCCCAAAAAAAATGTCCTGACCACATTGAGGAATGAAAAGAATCAGTTAATCCCTATGAGAATTCAAAACAGCAGGAGTGTGTGCATTGATTTTAGGAAATTGAACCAGGTTACTCGAAAAGATCATTTCCCCATCCCCTTCATTGACAATATGTTAGAAATATTACCAGGGAGAACTCATTAATGCTTTTTGGATGGATTTTCAGGTTACTTTCAGGTACCCATTGCTTCTAAGGATCAAGAGAAGAAGAAATTTACATGACCTTTTGGTAATTTTTCATATAAAATAATTTCATTTGGATTATGTAATTCTCCAGGTACATTTCTGGGGTGCATGGTGAGTATATTTTCTGATCACGTTAAAAATTTCTTGGATGTTTTCATAAATTATTTCATAGTTTTTGGAGATTCTTTTTATAATTGTTTGAAAAATCTGGAAAACATTTTGAAAACATGCATTGAAAAAAAATCTTGTTTTAAATTTTGAAAAGTGTCATTTCATGGATCAAAGAGAAATTGTACTTGGTCATGTCATTTCAAAAAATTAAATTGAAGTGGTTAAATCAAAAAATGAAGTGATAAATTCATTACCTTACCCAACTTGTGTGAAACATGTTAGATCGTTTTTATGACATTCAGGATTCTACAGGAGGATTATCAAAGATTTCAGTAATATTTATCTACCTCTCTCTTGATTATATTTGAAAGATGCTGATTTTGATTTCAATGGTGCATGTAGGGAATCCTTTTATGAGTTGAAGAAGATATTGATTTCACCACCTATGATGCAGCCTCCAAATTGGGAAGAACCATTTGAACTACTTTGTGATGCATCCAACCAAGTAGTTGGAGCAGTCCTTTATCAGTGAATTGAGGGTAGACCACAAGTCATTTCATATGCCTCGAGAACTTTATATGTGGCCAAATTCAATCACACAACAATAGTATAATATTTCTTTGCAGTTGTTTTTTCTTTAGAAAGATTTAGATCATATCTTCTTGGAACTAAAATCACTGTGTTTTCTGATCATGAAGCATTGAGGTACTTGATGAAGAAAGCTGATGCTAAACCAAGGTTAGTGAGATGGATGATACTGCTTCAGGAGTTCAATATAGAATTCAAGGATAAGAAGGGCTCTGAGAACCAAGAGGCTGATCACTGAAGTAGACTGCCAAGCACTACTGAAATTGATGTTCCAGAAATAGACCCACTGAATGATCAAATTATAGGAGAGCAGTTGTACTTGATTGAAGGAGAAGTACCTTGGTTTGCTGACATAGTCAATTTTCTAGTAACATATCATGTCACATCTCATTTCAATTCTCACCAAATTCAAAAACTGAAAGCTGAATCTAGGTATTTCATTTGGGATGATCCATTCCTTTGGAAGATTTACAATGATCAAGTAATAAGAAGATGTTTACCTGAAAGTGAAGTAAAATCTGTCTTTGATTTTTGTCACACATTATCCTGTGGAGGCCACTTTGGACCTCAAAGGATAGCAAGAAATGTTTTAGAATCTGGAATTTATTGGCCCACCATTTTTAAAGATGATCATGAATTTTTCAAAATATGATAAAAATGTCAGTTTTCAGGAAATATTTCAAAGAGACAAGAAATGCCCCAAAACCCATTGAATTTTTGTGACGTTTTTGAGGTTTGGGGGATAGATTTCATGGTACCAATCCTGATGTCATTTGGAAATTCTTATATCTTGCTTGCAGTTGATTATGAATCCAAATGGGTGGAAGCAAAAGCCACAAGGAATGAAGATGCTAAAGTTGTTTGTGATTTTGTCAGGTCTAACATATTTTGTAGGTTTGGAGTGCCTAAAGCAATCATCAGTGATCAGGGGACTCACTTCTGCAATTGGAATGAACACTTTGCTGAAGAATTATGGGGTGCATCTTAAAACAACAACTCCCTATCTTCCACAGACTAATGGGCAAGCTGAACTTTCAAACATATAAATCAAAGGAAATTTGGAAGACTATTAATCCAAACAAGAAGGATTGGGGCCAAAGGTTGGAAGATAATTTATGGTCTTATAGGACAGCCTACAAGACCCCGATTCGAATGAGTCCATATTGGTTGATTTATGGGAAAAGTTGTCACCTACCTGTGGAACTAGATCATAAGGCGTATTGGGGTGTGAGGAAGAAGAATCTAGATCTTGGAATTGCTGGGAAAGAGAGAAGGTTGTAGTTACAGGAGCTGGAGGAAATTAGAAGAGAAGAATTTGAATATTCCAAGATTTACAAAGAGAGAACAAGAGTGTCCCATGAGAAGCTGATCCAACAGAAATAATTCCATCCTGGAGATAAAGTGATGCTATTCAATTCCAGACTGAAGCTGATGCCAGGTAAACTTCGTTCTAGAAAGGAGGGTCCATTTATAGTTACTCATGTATATCTTTACAGTGCTTTGATGATTGGAAATGATGGAGAGCATGATCCATTCACTGTGAATGGGCATAGGTTGTTGAAATTCCTTGGGACCTTGCCATCAGAGCCAGTGGAGGAGATCCCGCTCCTCCAACCTGTCTATCAATAAGAGCCATCAGGTTGTACCTCTCCTTCACACATGCTTGATGTTGTGATTCATTTGAAAATTGGATTACATGTTAAATCCACTTCAATTCATTAAGGACACCGCATCATTTAAGATTGGGGGAGGGAACCTTTGTAGTATAGGATTTTAATTTGATGTTTGTTTTCAAAAATAAAATAAATAAAAAAATAAAAAAATTGTGTGTTTTCAAATTTTTGTGTTTATTTTTCAATTTTTGGTGTGTTTCTGAAATTTTTTAGCTGAAATGATTATCAAATACCTTTTTTAAAACCCATGTCAATGAGTGAACCAATCTATTTCATGAAACTGATCTTAAATGAATGCTGAAAATTACTTTGTTTTGAGTTCAAATCTTTTGGAATTTCATGAAAAGTACACTAATTTTTGAATCTTTTGCCATATTTCAGTGTCTATATCATTGAAATCACATTCATGTGATACTTCTAAATCATTTTTATCATATTCTTTTTATTCTCCTCATTTCATGAGAGAACCAGACCATGCTTGCTTAAACCAGAATTTGATTTATTTCTTTCAAAACGTGAGGGTTTGGGGTACGTGTGTTTTAAATGATTGAGGCATTTATTTGGTTTGAAGCCCCCTTTTCAAAATAATACTTTTCATTATGGCCCACCTTTACATTTATCCTTCATTGTAGCCCCTAGTAGCCATGAATTTCCTATTAGGTTAGCCACATTACAAGCCAATGTTCCCTATCCTACATGCTCTTGAAGTGAAATTGCATGATCTTGTTAAACTTAAGTGTGGGGTAAGATGTGTTTTTGTGTACTTCCTCATTTGATGATACTTTGGATGGAAAATAAATTGTGGAATAGATGTGTGTGATGCTGAAAAAATTATTTTGTTGAAAGTTGTTCCATTTCTGGAGCTTTTATGAAAAGAGAAGTTGTGCCTTTCTGGAGCTTCCAATGTAAAAAAAAGCTATGCCTATCTGGATCATTCAAGAAAAATCATGTTTAAAAAGATTGAAATTTTTGCTGTTGAAATCCTGTGATGATTGAATGATGATGGAGCTGAGTTTCTACAAAGGGGATGATAAGGAGACCATATTTGAGTGAAAATTAGAATCTTGGAATCTTGCTTCAATGAGAGCCAAGCCCTCCTTTTTCAGCCTTGGAATTTTTAACATCTAAATCCTACCAACCAGAAGCCACTTAAAAACCTTGAAAAGTCCTCAGGAGAAACAAATGTCCTTGACTCACATCAGGTTGAGAAGTAGGAATTTATCAAGCCTATGGTGACTCTTGTGTGAGTTTGGATGATAAAAGCCTTGTTCAACATTTATATTTGTGATATGAGAGAAAATTCATGTGAGGTAGGTGTTTTGTGTGCATGAGATAAGAAATTAAGTGGAAATATATTAGAATATAAAATGGAGAACTTGAAATAATTTTATTTTGATGAGGCATGATATCTTTTTGTTTCATGGAATTTATTTGGTAGATCTAATTGATATGTGTTTTGGATTTGAGTTGATTTGATTTTTAGTTGTCCAGGAGTCCAAGTGCTAAGTGTGGAGGAATTGATAGAGAAAATATTTTCAATTAATTTATATTAAATATCATTGTTTTAAACCCAAAAAAGTGTTCCTTTATGATTTATTGTTTCACTTTTATGATATTGGTGTTATTTTGAGCTGAATAATAAAAATTGTCCATTTTAGATTTTTAATAGTTTTAAATTATTTCTGTAGTTTGTCCATAACATTAACTACACTGATCCAAATTGAAAAATTATTTCTTTTCCAGATTCTACAAATCCGGGAATTATTTCCAATTTTAGGACTAAAAGATGAATCGGCCATATGGAAGCTCAAAGGAAGCTCACAAGTGGGAGAAAGAAATTTTTTTTGCAGTTCTGGCTAGTTTTGGTGTGGGCTCCATAACTCATCCATGGTGTCCCAAAATGTTTTCAAATTCGGTGGGTGGACGGTCAAGGAGTTTTGGAGCATATTTTATGAAGGAAGGATCGCGTGAATTTTCCATTTATAGGGACATTAAATCACCCTAATCTGGAGGTTTGCGATTTGGTGAGTGTGACTAGACAGAATAAATTTCCAGAGTAAAACTGCAAAAAATCTCGTAATACATGTCCATATCCGCTGATATTTTGAGGGGACATGGAAAAGATAATTATGAACAACATTAATGAAGGTTGAATGTGTGAAGAGGTCATTTATAGGGACTAAAACATGCAATCTTTCGGAGGTCAAATTCATCCTATAAAAGGAGGCCCTCACCTCCTTCCCAAATCATCTCATTCTCCACCCCATTCCTTCCGGGACACCAAGAAGGAGAACATTTCGGATTTTTATTTTATTTCATTTATTTTTCATAGTTTTTTAATGTCTTCTTCATCCCCATTCATCTTGATTACCCTTTCCATGGTGGGGGAAACATTTGGAGTGATTGGGGAAGGTTTGGTTTTCTACATTGTAATGCTTGATTTCTTGGATGCAATTGAATAAATTTCTTTCTTCTTCAAAGTTTTTTTCAATTTCTTATAGTTGATTTTATAATAATGTGAAATCGTTCATGAATATTAATTCTGTTGTTTGTTTTTTCCTTGGTAAAATAATCATAATCTCCCTCCACTAATTTATGGGTTATATACGATGGAAGAAACCAGAAATTAGTGGTGAAGTAATCGATGATCGTCAGTACGTGTAAAAGGTGTAGTGAATGTTCATGACTATTTGGGATAAACAAAACCCGATCGGTAATTGACCATTTAAATTAAGGATATTCAATACAAATATTTTACAAACGGAATGAGAGTTGACCAAACAAATTCTTGGTAAGGTTTTCTCTCACAATAATAATTTCACCAAGGAAATGAGAGGAAAATATTGTGGAAACTCACTTTAATCAACTAAGAAGAAGAGGTTTGAATTAAATTGAACAAGTATAGAATTATAATTATTATACCGACCCTGAAATAATCATCCTTTTAATTTCATTGTTTTTTCAAACATTTGAATTTAAAATTTCTTTTTCAAAAGCACAACATTTTTACCCCCGTTTTAAAGTGACATCCTGTTTTGTGTGCACTCCTTTTCGGGAGACATCCTAGGTCAACATTTTGGAGTTTTTATATTATCTAGTAATGGAAAACAATTAAATTAAAATAATAGATAAAACTAACATGCAAGGACAAAATGCAATTAATTGAGAAAGAACTTGGCCTTTATGGGTTGGTTTTTTGGTTTTATCATTCTCCTTGTTGGTATTGAAATTAAGTTTGATAATTCAATTATCAGATCTCATTCATGAATTACTATTATTTTATTTATTTGTGTGAAATCTTGAATTCATTTTTCAATATTAACATCCCATCCTCCTATAATCAAGGTTGATGGCACACCTCGATCGAGAGTGTGTCATCTTCCAAGACCTGGCTCCATCGTATGCCATTTCAACCAATAAATGGATCAACTCCATCATTTATTGATATTGTATACAGTATAATGGAGGGAAAATATTTAATAAAATAATATAAATGAGTTTGAGATCAGTGTCGTGGTGGACGATCGCCACACATGTGCACATCACTCTTGCTCATCACAAACTTAATAAAAATCGGAATTTAAGCACAAAATAAATGAAATTTCCACATACCTCTACCAGGCCAAGTCTCAGGTTAACCCCTCATATTTTAGGTTAAGAGGTCATGGGGGATAATATGAGAAGAATAAAATAAGAAAATATGGAGAAAAGATGAAGAAGAAAATAGGGTGGATCTGTGGACACAAAAATAATGCATGAATTTTATTAGAAATCTACATTACAACTGAAAAATTAAACAAAAATAAAGAAAAGAAATGAAATGGGGAAGATTTGTGTCCAGCTTCCCTCGGTGGAGATCTCCTCCTTGGTTCCTTGAAGTAATGGATGAATAATAATATCTTTTGGAAGGAGTTGAGGGCCTCCTTTTATAGTCAGAATTCGACCCCAAAAAGTTTTCACATTGTAGTCCCCATAAAGGACCTCTTCACGTGTTCCACCCTTCATGAATGTTGTGAATAAAATACTTATCCTTTTCTCTTCAAAATTTCAGCTAAATTGGAAAGCGGATGGAGGAGTTATGAATTTTTCATTCTTTTTTTCTGTTTCTGGACAAAGCTTTCAGGAAGGTTCCTCCAAAAGAATGTCATTCAATGGCCTCTTTAATGACCTACAACGTCCCCCAAATTCATTTTAGAGCTGACCCTATATTTAATAGTTATATCCCAAGTGGAAACACATCATTTAGATATGTTTAGGTAGAGTTGAAGTTCCGTTATGGTGGGTGGGTCCACGCTGTCCACCCAAAAAAATGTCCAACTTCAAAGAATTTTTAGACCCTTTAGTTGGCCGAATCATCTTCTAGTACAGTAGACAAAAATGAATTAAATAAGATTGGGATTATAAAAAAATATGAATCAGAAAATTTGGAATTTTATTTTTCTGGAAATACCAAAATACCCCGGATGTAAAAATATGTCAAAAATCCAGAATTAGTCGTTTTTCACATTTGGGCTCAAAATAACCCTAAAACCTAAAAACATGATAATTACCCATCCAATAACAATTTTTTGGGATTATAAACAATTATTTACAGTATAAAATATATGAAAATGTGAGCTTCATCTCTCCCCCACACTTAAACATTGAACTCATGACCAATCATCTTACATCCAAATCAAAATCCACACAACAATAAAAAATGAGAAAATATCAAGGGTTTTATCCAAAATAGAATTTTATCTTGTCTCATATATGAATAAAAATCCCCTATCATTTTCATTTCAATTATTAAAAATTTTTCAACCTCATAAATCAATCCATGGCCCAATCACAACCTACCCCACATTGAATTTTATGTGACTCTTCACTCAAGAGAAATTGAATCTAGAGTTATACTCATACTTGAAAATCACATGCATCACCATAGGATTGTGAAAATTCTCATTTATCCATAGCGTGAAACATGAAAATGAATTTAATCATGAGGGAATTAATTAATGGTTCAAATGATTCTGTGTCTTAGGGTTGGTGTGAAAATGATTGAAAAAGATTCTGGCTAGAAAGAGGAGGTTGGACTTTTAAGTACAATGCATGATTAAATCAAGTGAAAACACAGGAAATTACTCACCCAATCCCACTTGAAAATGTGAAAAACAACTCCACCTCCTTTTAATGATATGGGACATGAGCCAAAAAGTTGTTATAATTAATGATATCATCTAAGTTCTCCTTTATTTCAAAGCTCCAGAAAGGCACAACTTTATTTTCTTTTTATTTTTTCATGGAGGATGAGCTAAAAATTGAATACAATAAATGAAGGAAAATTCATGCCCTTGATTTTTGAGAGGTATATGAGTCATAACAGAATGTAAAATGAGGAATTTAATCTCAGCTCCATTTTTTTGCTTTTTTATGGAGAAATGGATGAAACATATAAAGCATAATGAAATGACGTGACATGCCCAATTCTCTTATTGTCCACTACCCAAAGTATTGAAAGACAACTCTCATTACCAATAAATGATACACATCCCAATGAACGCACACAAAAGGCCCTTCCCCCACACTCAAACTTGAAATAACAATGAAGAAATACTGAAAGTGTGGGTAGGTAAGGAAAAATTGGCTTCTAATGTGGCTTAAACCTATAAGGAAATTCATGGCATCTAAGGGCTTACGAAGGATAAATGTAAAGGTGGGTATCAAGATACAATTTGGCTAGCCAAAGAGATGCCTCAATCATTTCAAATACATTCTATGAAATCCAAATCATTGAAAGAGAATTATTCACAAATTCTGGTTCTCACACAAAATCCAAGTTTCTCTCAAGAATGTGTGGGTATTAGGAAGAATACGTAAAAGTGGTTCAGAGTACCTCACGGGATTGGAAAAATATTTTGATTCAGTGTTTCATGGGAATGTATTTCAAAAATCAGTCAAACTCATTAAAATGATTGAAAATCCATTTCAAGGGAAAATAATTCATATCAACAATCATTTGAAATCCATTATTTCAAAAATCATTTCAACTCTTTCAAAATCAATTGATGTGTGAAAAGTGATAATAATATTCATTAAAGCTCAAAATATGGTTTGGACCAAAAAATTAAAGGAGTTTAAATGATAATCATAAAAAGTTAACACCCTTTTGAAATAATGAGTCGGTCTTCTTCCTATAATTCTTGGGGCTTCCTTCTGCCATCATGATACTAAAAAAGAAAAATTACTCAATTAATCACAAGGATCGTTTCATTTAAGCTCAAATTGAAAATAGGGATGGTGCTACATGATATACTATTTTTTAATACTGAATTTGAAATTTAAATTACTAGAAAGCATGTAAAGATAAATCTTAGTATGATCCCCCAAGTGGGCCCTGGATTCTTTTACTACCTCTAAATGGAAGTACCAGCTTTTATCCATAATTTTTTGGTGGATGAAGATTATTTGATTTGAACCACCACATGTGGATCTTCCCAGCTTTATGTTCTTTGTTCTTGTTGAGGATGACTCTATAAACAAATTATAAGAGATCCACCCCCTTCACAATTTGGTACAGCTTGCATGGCGGGGGTAGGATGAAGTAGGGATCCTCCTCCTCATTTGTTTCTACTTGTCCAACTATCTTGTCTTCCAGTTCTGTATTCATGGGGGATTCATCCTCCTGTCTATTTTCCTCAGGCTTAGAAACTTGGATCTCTTCATGATGGGGATCCTCTCGTAGATATTCAATGACTTCAGGGAGCTCTAGAAGTTCCACAACAGGTGCTTTGTTTTTCACATCATCCTCCAAGGTGTAGTATGAGTTTGATGAATCGGAAAATTCAATATATTTTGGAGAGACACTCAAATTAGTTTCAACAAAATTTAAAGAATTTGTGTTTAAGAATGTATCATCTCCCTGATTTGGTTCGACGTTAATATCCTCTTCAAATAAAATTTCCTCTTGGAGTCTATAATCAATGGATGGAGGTAGGTAGTCAGGATCCTCTATCTCAAGTTTGTAATCAACTTCATGGATGTTTTCAGTGAAATATGGAATGACTAGTGGCACTTTCTTCTTGGCCTTGAATCTTTTTATGTCAACTTGGAGTTCATTGACCATGGCCATAAATTCTTCCGATGAGATCCATGTTGTTATGCCTTTTTCCACCTGCTTGAACAATATTATCAGGGCATCAAATCTTCATTGGAGGGCCTTCGTAGTATAGTATGTTTCTTCCTCCTGCACCTGTGAGTAATTGTTCCATGCAAAATAATTTGAATTTGAATGCATCATGGAAAAAGTTTTTTTTTGAATATTTATTTTAAAAAGAAACTATATAAAATTTTAAAATAGAAAAAGTAATGTAAAAAATCAATTAGCTCCATGACAATGGCACCAAGTTTGACGCACGCCTATCATAGGGTGTGGAAAAACAATTATTTCCTAAGTTAAAATATAGAAATGTGTTTGACCTAGGATATCTCCCAAAGATGAGTGCACACAAAATGGGTTGTCACTATAAATGGGGGTAAAAATGTTGTGCTTTTGAAAAAGAAATTTGAAATTCAAATGATTGAAAGAACTATGAGATTAAAAGGGTGATTAGGTCGGGGTCGGTTTCCTAATTATAATTCAATCCTTGTTTAATTTAATTCAAGCCTCTTCTTCTTATTTGATTAGAGTGAGTTTCCACAATCGTTTCCTCTCAGTTCCTTGGTGATATTATTATTGAGAGAGAAAACCTTACCAAGATCTTGGTTTGGTAAACTCTCCTTCCATGTGTAAAATATTTGTATTGAATATGCTTAAATGAGATGGTAAATTCCTGATAGGGATATGTCTATCCCAAACAGTGAATAATATTCACTACACCATTTACATGTACTGACGATCGTCGAGTACTTCACCACTAATTCTTGGTTTATTCCATCGTATATAACCCAGAAATTAGGGAAGGGATATTATGATTATTTTACCAAGGAAAAAAACAAAGAACGGAATGAATATTCAAGAACGATCACACTTGACTATAAAATCCACTATAAAAAATTGAAAACAACTTTGAAGAAGAAATAAATTTATTCAATTGCATCCTAGAACTCAAGCATTACAATGTAGAAAACCAACCCTTCCTCAATCACTCCAAATGTTTACCCCACCATGGTAAGGGTAATTGATATGAATGGGTAAGAATAAGGCATTACAAAACTATGAAAAAGAAATGAAATAAAAGAAAAATCCGAAATTTTGTCCTTCTTGGTGTCCTGAATGAAATGGGGGGAGAATGGGATGATTTGGGAAGGAGGTGAGGGCCTCCTTTTATAGGCAGAATTCAACCTCCAAAAGTATTCGCGTTTTAGAACCCATAAATGACCTTTTAACGTATTCCACACTTCATGAATGTTGTTCATAATTATCTTGGTCATGTCCCAACAAAATATAATCGGATATGAACATGTATTACGAGAGTTATGGCTGTTGTACTCTGATCATTTATTCTGTCCTTTCAGACTCACCAAATCACAAACCTCCAGATTAGGGTGATCTAATGACCAAATAAACAGCCAATTTACACGATTATTACTTCATAAAAGATGCTCAAAAACCCCTTGTTCATCCACTCCCAGAATTTTACAACATTTGGGGCCACCATGGATGAGTTATGAAGCCCACATCAAAACTAGGAAGAACTGCAAACATTTTTTCATTCTCCCAATTGTGAGCTTCCTTTGAGCTTCCATATGGAAAATTCAGATTTTAGTCCAATAATAGTAAATTAATCCCATGATGTGTAGAATCTGCAAAAGAAATAATTTTGCAATTTGGATCAGTGTAGATAATGTTATGGTCAAACTACCGAAATAATTTAAAACTGCTAAAAATCCAAAATGGCCAATTTTTACTATTCATCTCAAAATAACACCAATATCATAAAAATCAAACAATAAATCTTAGAGGAACACTTTTGTGGGTTTAAAAGAATGATATTCAATATTAATTAATTGAAAATATTTTCTCTCTCAGATCTCTTGACGATATTTCATTGTTTGCTCTAAATTAAGAATAATAAGTCATTAACAAAACATTAATAAGTTCATTTACGTAATAAAGCTTATAAAAGATTACATTCCCCTTATCAAAAATGAATCCTTTATTCTAAATTCAACAAACTATCTCCATGTGTCTTAGTCTATGAAAGGACATATACAACATGGATTATCAAGACTCCTATGACCAAAAATGAAATCAGATGTGAGGGTTGATTTGAAATCTCTCTATCTCATGGCAGCCATCTATATGCATTTCTTGCTAACTCATCCATTGTCCGGAATATCATATTTCATATTATAAATAATAATTTAAACATAATATATATAATAGAAACATTTAAATAATAGGAAAACAATTTCAAAAGATCTTACCAAAATCGTCTCCCACAACTGAGAGATTATCGCTTTGTCCACACTTCTCCAGTAATCATACAAAATTCATACATTTCTATTACCCTGAGTTGAAACACTTAATATATTTTGCATTTTTGACATTTGGGAATATCATCCTCATCAAACTCAATCAGTATCCTCTGATCCTACATATGGGAAAGTGGTAATTTTGGTACAGGTGTGCACCCACGTTTACCAACTCTTGAACTCATTGTAGTAATGGGAGCACATTAGGGGGATTGGGGAACATCAAGGGGATAATGTGAATGTTCATCCCCAGAGGTATGACAAATATAATCATCTCCAGAATCTTGTGTTTAATAAATTGATTGATCTGTCATTATCCTTCAAATCAAAAAAAACAAGCATTAGTTAACAAATATACAGATTCTAATATTTTTATACTACTGTAATCAGAAAGTAGAAAATTATACTAAGTTACTTAATAGTAAACATGGTTAATATGGTAAGCATGTTAAACAATGGAAATGATGGTAATAATGGTCAAGATCGTAAACATGGTAAACATGGTAAACCTGGTAAACATGATAAAATTGGTAAAGTAATTGTCATTGAACAAAAAAATAGATATATAATTTATGTTATGGTTAACATGAAAAAGTAAACTAAACAAAATTAAAACATGGAAAACCTAGTAATCATGGTAAAAATGGTAAAGTAATTGTCATTGATCTAAAATAATAGATATATAATTAATTTAATGGTAAAAATTATAAATTAAACTAAAAAAATTAAAACAAACAAAAACATATATTTATTTTGTTTTAATAAATGTTTTAATAAATAAAAAACTTACAATATCTACCATTTTATGAAAATAGTAAATGTAAACAAGAAATAAAAAAAATTACCTGCAATTTTAAGAATGCATATATGGATTGTTTTCCCAAATTCCTTTATCGAGATCGTTCCTTATGGCACAAACCATGTCTTAAACATGCTCATCATTATGTTCTGCTAATATTTCCATGGAAGTAGGAATATCACATAAATCAACATCATCATGAAGTTCATCCTCACCAACATATTGTTTTTTACCTTGTAAAACAACAGACCACTGCATATATGATTGGTCTACTAAATTGAAATTTTTTTTTCATGTGTTTCCATTATAAAAGATTCAGTTGGGTCTTCCAATCTATTCATATTAAAAAATTTCATTGCAAATTCATCGTGTCTGACACTGTTGTTACCGATAAACCATCTATAGTTAAAAATAGGAACTTTATTTTAAAGTAAACCACCTCCCATATGTCTTCAATCACTCCATAATATGCACTTGATGCAGAAATTGGGTTTTTTCCCTTAGCACCCTAAAAATGCAGTGCTTCTACAAACACCAATACACTATTATTCTGAACAGAACTTCTATTGTCCTAAGATTTTGTATGAAATTTATATCCAATAATGTCATAACCGGACCATGTTATCACATTTAAACATGGAAAACCCACTATCCATTTTAATGTCTCTGATACATCTGATCTTCCATGAAAGGTCTTTTTAAACCATGAATAACATGTTTTTTGTGCTCATTAAAAATCCACATTTCTTTCTCCTTTGGATGAGATTGTTTCTACTCAATAATATTGAATGTGATATATGGTTGAGAATCAACTATGTTATTCAAGATGTATGATTCTAACTACTTATTATATTCAGCTAAAAATGATTTGACTTTCAAGCCACGAATCTTCATTCCCTCGTTATTAACTCATTGATGGGGAGATAGAAGCAAAAATATATGTTGCACTGTAGCCATGTAGCTCGTCCAAAACTCTGCAACCTCCTCAAAAATATACTTTTCAAAAATGGATGATTTAGTTCGATATGGATTCTTAACATACCCCTTCAATATTTTCATATACCTTTCCAAAGGATACATCCAATGAAGATATACAGGTCCATAAAGCATTATTTCTCGAACCCGATGAATCATTAGATGCACTATTATATCAAAACAAGTTGGAGGAAAATAAATTTTCAATTGACAAAGTATACAAATTAAATCCTTTTCCAAAATGTTCCAAGCATTCACATCAATCACCTTATTACAAATTGAATTGAAAAAATAACACAACTTCATTATAGTCTTTCTGACATGGATGTGTAATATTCCATGCAATTGAACTGGTAGAAGTTCTTTCATCATGACATGACAATCATGAGATTTCATACCTATCAACTTCAAGTCCTTCAATGAGATATTTTTTTTGACATTTGAAGAATAACCTTGAGGCACTTTGATATCCTGAAGACACTGACAAAAGATGATTTTCTCCCTCTTCGATAATGTTTGACAAGCCTAGGGAAGAAATTTTATTCTTTTATTAGTAGTGGGAGATAAATCGAAATTTATTCCCATTGATAGTAAGTCTAATCTTGCATTCAACCCATCTTTTTTCTTTCCTTTAATATCTAACAATGATCCAATCAAACTATCATAGATATTCTTCTCCACGTGCATGACATAAATATTTTGTTTAACTTCATTATATCTTCAATATGGTAGCTTGATAAATATTGACCTTTTCTTCCAAATATTTTTATCATTACTAGATTTTTGTGTCTTTCCCAATGTAACATCAATGTTTTTCACCAACTCAAAATAATGATCAGGGGATAAAGCTTTTGGAGCAATATAAAATTCTTGTGAGCCATTAAATGCCATTTTTATTCTTCTATAATAGTGATCCGTAGGCAAAAAATTTCGATGACCCATGTACACTGTTTTCCTCCCATGATGCAATTGACAATATGTCATCTTTTGTTCCCAAATTGGACATGATTTATACCCTTAAACACTATATCCAAACAAATTTCCTTATGTTGGGAAGTCATTTATAGTGTTCAAAAGAACTGCATGCAGTTGAAAATATTTCATTTTATAAGAATCATACACCCTTATACCATCCGCCCATAAAAGTTTCAAATAATCAATCAGCTGTGAAAAGAAAACATCAATAACATTGTCGGGTTTCTTCTGACCAAAGATCATTATACTAAACATGAAATATTTTCACTTCATACAATATTCAGGAGAGAGGTTGAAAATTACAAATAAAACAAGCCAGGAACTATGTGTGCTAGCGAGGGTTCGATATGGATTCATTCCATCTGTGCACCACCCTAGTATGAGATTTCTAATTTCATTCCCAAATGTTGGATACTGCTCATCAATTTTCTTCCATTGTGGACAATCTGTTGGATTACATATTTTTCCATCACATAGCTGCTCATCAGCATGCCATCTTATCCTTTTTTCATCATGTGAATTAGCAAATAAACGTTTGAAAAAATTAATAATTGGAAGTTACCCAAATAACTTTTAAGGGATATTTGTAATCTCTACATCATCCTATGATTTTTCTATCACCTTATACCATGATGTCGCACATTTAGGGCACTCTGACAGAAATTCATATTCCTTCCTGTATATCATATAGTCATTTGATGTTCCGTAATCCAACATTGACTCATTATTACCTATAAAAAATATCAAAATTATACATCTTTTTAAGATAAGACAATAATATTTTTTTATTAAAAACATCATAATTTGAATGTAAAAAAAAATTTAATATCAAAAAAATCTATGCATATTTAAAACAAATATTCTTGAATATGATTTTAAAAAATAAAATATAGTTAGATATAATAGTTTTAATTTCATCTTGGATATTTTCTTCTTAAGGTTCACAAATAATACATCCTGGTGCAACTGGATACCAAATATACCCTTCCGTTAAAAAGAAATATGAAGTATAAAAATTAAAATATGCATACATTCACTACTGAAAATTACACAGACCCTCATGATTTGAAACCTCTAGACATCCCCCACCACCTCTGGACAACCCCCCTACCCCCCTGTACACCACCCCCACCCTCTGGACATCACCCCCACCGCCTTGGAATCCACCCCCACGCCCTGAACACCCCTACCCCCATGGACAACACCCCCCACCCCCATGGACACCACCACCCACCCCCTTGGACACCACCCCCACCCCCACACCCTTGGACACCCACTGGACACCACCACCCCATTGGACAGCCCCCACCCCCACCCACATCGACACCCCCTGGACACCACCACCCCCTTGAATGCCCCCCACCCCTCCCACTGCTCTGGACAGCTCCCACCACATGGACATCCCCCACACCTCTAGACAGCCACGCCCACCCCCTTGGACACCCCCACTCCTAGTAGACTCCCCCACCCCTACACCTTTGGATACCCCACTGGACACCCCCAACCCCTTGGACACCCCCACCCCCTGGACACCCCCCACCCCCTTGGACAACTCCTAGACACCACAACCCCCATGGACTTCCCCTCACCCCTCTAGATAGCCCACCACCCCCGGGAGATCCCTCTCCCCTCTAGATAGCCACCCCACCCCCATGGACTCCCCCACCCCGCTTAATATCCCTTGAACACATTGATTACTATTAAACCATCAATTTAAAAATGAGAAAACATCCCTAATAATATAAGGAATGAAGGAAAAGAAGAAGTGGATAAAGAAGAAAAAAATAAACAAATAATAAAGGAAGAAGAACATGGAATAAGTAACATATTTAAGGAAATTACATAGAATATAAGAAAACCATGGGGCCTGCAATGGTTGATATAAAATTGGGGAAAATGGAGTAATTCTAAGAATCAAATCATATTTAAAATAAAAACTTAGATGGAGAAAATCACCATGTAAATCCTATCATCACGGAATAATGGGGTCAGGATAACTATGCATCGTTGAAAAATATGACATGGTCTCCCCCATAACCCATAATTTTATCATAGTCAATCACTGAAAAAATATATATAACCAAATAGAATCATATTTCAACACCCATCATCTTTTCATAATTCTTGAATTCCTAAATATCGTAGTGTAAACCCCAATCATTGACTATACCAACCACCTTGGACACCACCCCACAGCCACATAAACAACACTAATAAATTATAGTCTAATATCCATGAAACAATATAATCATCATTTCATAATCTCACAAACCATGATGCAATAGTCAATCCCAAATGACACTTATCCCTCAACCCCTTGGACACCACCCCCACCCCTTTGGACACCCCCTGGACACCACCACACCCTTGGACATCCCCCCACCCCTCTGGACACCCCCACCCCCTAGATTGCCTCCCCCCCTTGGACACCCCCACCCCTCCTGGACACCACCCCCACCTTCTACCCCATTTGAAAGCCCGTTTGACACCCACCAACACTTTGTACAGCCTCCCTGAACCCTCTAGATAACCCCCACCCTCCTAAACACCACCCCCACTACCTTTGACATCCCCCCCGCCCCCTTTGACACCCCCTAGACACCCCCACCAAACTAGACAGCCCACCCAACCCCCCTGGGCAACCACCCACACCCCTGGACTTCCCCCACCCCCTGGACACCACCCCAACCCCGTTTTACATCCCACGCACCGCCTTGGAAACCCCCAACCCCCATGGGCAGCCCCCACACCCCCCTGGACCCCATCACCACCCCCTTTTACACCCCATGGACACCCCAACCAACTGGACATCCCACCCAACCCCCCTGGACACACCCCTAACACCTGGACTGCCCCCACCCACCTGGACACCACCCCCACCCCCTTTGACATCCCACGCACCCCCCATAGACACACCCAACCCCCATAGAGAGCCCTCACACAGCCCTGGACACCACCCCCACCCCATTTGACACCCCCTTGGACACCGTCACCCAACTGGACAGCCCACCCAACCACCTTTGACACCCCCACCCACTTGCAAAGCCCCCCTTGGAAACCCCTTGTATGCACACACACACATGATAGAATACACAAAAATCATAAACATGCATGAAATCACTTCCATAATGTTATTTTACATGACAATAATTTAGCATCGTATAGATGAACACTAAGAAACTAACCAGTATTGCAAGAACAAATAAAAATAACATCTCAACAAATTAGTTTAGGGAATCATGGATAAAACTAAAAAGGAGTCATGTTAGGATTACTTGAGTGTTGTGAGTCAACTTTATAGATATGATAATAATAAATATGAAAAATGATGTTGGCAAAATGAGGCTGGCGGGCACGACTTCGGAAAATCAATTCTAGGTTTTCCATGTGAGAGAGACGAGTCGCAAGTCGCCTGATCGAAAAAAATAGAATGACTGAATATGGGGTGTGATAAATCATTTAAAAGATTTATCACGTCGATTATTTAATAACTGCCATAATAAACTATTTTTTAATGTTTATAATGTCTGTTATTTAATATCTAGCATATAAAATTTTTTATCTCGTCGGTTATGAAATAACCGACGTGATATATGACGCTTTATGCAGACACGATAAATTGTCGAGATTGTCTTTATCACGTCGGTTTTTTTATAACTGATGTGGTAAAGTGCCGATCTTTCCTTTATCATGTCGGTTATTTTATAACTAAGGTGATAAAGCATTCCAGATTCGATTTTCACGTTGGTTATACAATAATCGACATCAAAATGCTAATCTCTATATATTTTAGGTCAGTTATAAAATAACAGATGTAAAATTTGGATCATTATCGATATATCAGGTCAGTTATAAAATAAATTATGTGATATATCGATCATTACAGCTTTTCATGTCGGTTATATTGAACCGATGTGAAAAATGATGATGTGTTAAATGTTTTTTTCCACTGTTGTGTCTCTATCAAAGTTTCTCCTTGGAAAAGATTGATTCGTTTTGTTAAGAAGTGAAAGCTGAGTTCGAGGATCATTAGACACTATGAAATCCTAGGGAAAGTTATATCAGTTCCATAGAGAGTGACTTTACCTCCATGTTTATCCTATTTACAGAATGTGTTTCAGGTTTCAATGTTGATAAAGTATTTTCCAGATCTATCTCATGTTTTGAGTCTAGATGTAGTTCTGTTGGAAGAAAATATTTCTTATGAGGAACAACCAGTCCAGATTCATAACCACATTGAACAAGTGTTACGGAATAAAGTAATCCATCATGTAAATTTTTTGTGAAAAAACCACATCGTTGAAGAGGAAATGTGGGAATATGAGAATGCTATGAGGGATAAATACCGCCATTATTTGATATGTGAATAAAATTTTATGGACACAATTTCCAAAAGGGGGGATGGATGTGACATCCTAGGTAAATAAAGAATATATCATTTTCATATTTATTATTATTTGTTAATTATATACTAGTTTTATTTTAATGGGGATTCTATGTTCGATGACTTTCCCAATACGCAACAACAGGTTTCTTTGAAATCATATGTTTCCCACAATGTTGAGTTATTCCGAAAAATAATATAATAATATTATTATTTTAAATGGTATTTTACGCATAGTAATTATATTTTGTGGGAATGAATAGAACTAACTAAAATATTATTACACATGTTTCTTAAATGTTTTTACATTTAACCAATAAAATTTAGAGACTTAAAATGTGAAAAAAATCCAAATTTAAGTATAAATACTCTAATATTCTTTAAAAGGTCAATCTACCGTCTTTTAATGGAGAACCATTTTTAATATAGTTTTTATCAATTTAATATGTTATATTTTACAAAATAAAATTTTTCATTAGAATTAGGACATAAAATTTTTCTTTGGGTGAAATTTGGGTATTTTTCTGATAAAGATTTTTTTTAATGAATAGTTAAAAATACATCATTATAATTCAATACCAATTTTTAATATATGTTATTTATAAGGTTATATTATATTTTAATTCGTTTTAAAGTTTAATTAGGTTATATTTTTAGCATTTATCCCAATTTTGTTCATTTTAAGTATTTTAACATTGATATTTAACATAAACAAGTGTCAATCTTTTGATAGTTATTATTTTTTTTTAAAACGATTTTTATTTTTACAATAGAAATTAATTTTAAATAAATTTCTCAAAATTATGTGTTTTGAATTAGAAAAAATAGATTCCATATTTTGAATTTGGAGGTCTAAATTGTATAAATTGGAAATATTTTTAGACATTATGAATAGTAACATCAATAAATATTTTATTATCTATTTTTAAAGGGTAAATCATTTAAATAAGGTAAAAAAATATTTTAATAACATAAATTAACATAAAACATGTCCTAATATTATTAGATGGTACATGTTCGACCATGGTCATACTGGTGTCAATTTTGGGACCCCATGGTTCCACTTGTAAATGAAAATGATAATTTATAAAAACTAATTTAATGTTAAAGAAAATGTAACATTAACATATATCTCTTAGTAAAACAATTTCTATAATGTGTTATATAATTGATATTTTCTACTGTAAATATTAATTAGAAAGGTTAAAATATTTCTTACATTTTGGTATTTTATTTATAAATTTTATACATTAAATAAATTAATTTATTTATGACACAATGATGATGTATTGATTACCCCATTAATTAATGTTTTAAATAAATATGATTATATATATTAAAATAAATTTATATTGAAACTTTTTATGACATCCATGAATTTTAGTGATAATAATGACTTGTTATATTAGAATTGAGGAAGGTTATTCAAATTAATCATGTTTTTATTTATTTTTTAAAATTATTTATACGAATAGTTCATAATTTGACATTAATGAGTTTTTAAAACAATTGATATTTTATTAAATGATAAAATAATCCTAAAAATATATGATTTGGGAAACTGACTTATCTGATGTTAAAAATGTTATTAATGAACCATATGGGGTTGCTTTGAATTTTATAGTAAATATATTTACTATATAATATGAATATATAATAGGACATGGTAAAAGTTAAAGAAGATTAACCAAGGGTTAAATTAAAAAGATATGGATTAAAACATATCGAAAACCTCTCCAATGGCTATTGGATGATTTTATTTCGATTTAAGGGATTTTTATCTTATAATTAAATATGTTTTGGACCTTTTGAAAAGGAAAATAATTTTTAAATAAAATAATAATCTCAATCATTCCTAAAGAGCCCCTCCTCCCTCTTATAAAATTCCACCACTTCAAACTGATTACTCACACCTCTTAAGCCTCTTGGCTCATCCATCCTCTTCTCCAACAAGATCCCAACATCCCCCTATGAAAAATAAAATCCATAAATTGCACAGAAGACAATTTAGTAAATCCTTTTGGTTCAAACCAAAGGGAGTTACCTGATTTATTTGTAATGTCTTCTCTCATGTTCATTTTTTATTTTCCTTCTCCGACCCCCTAACCTCTCTATATTCCATTCTTATATAAAAAACCAGTATATTAAATATACTAGGATGTTTTTACGATATTTATTTGACATACACTTACACAAAGCTCCATCTAATTGATACGAACATATTGTTTTTGTGGACGATGAACTACTACCTCACAAAACAATGGTTATCCAAATATCTCCTAATTCATCTCATGGTGGTCATTATGAAGGAACCTTATTTATATACGATATATATTATATTCATATGAATATATTATTATTTATTTTCCATTTATATAATACCTTTATGGTTTCCATAATGGGTAATATGGTAATTACATTTGAGGAAGTGTGGACTACCGCCCCCTCAAACAGATATGACTCATTCATGACAAACATAGATTGTATAAAGGATGGAATTAATGAAATAATATATGATAACATACTGAAATTATAATATACATATTTATAATTATGTTTTAATTCCATTAAATAAGAAACAAAAATGAAAATAGCATTCATGTGTACATGTGACTTACTGTCTCCATTAATGGTCCATTGCAATTTTTATCTCCAAATGTTTTTGAACTATTGTAAATATATACTGCATATATATGATATATATGATAACTAAGCATTGCATATAATTCTGGATTTAATGGGATTTTGACCACATAGACAACATGTAATTATAATAAGTTCATCTTTGACTCAAATAACTAATATCTACATAATGCCCGTTATTAACTTAAATGAATATGTAATGTTTATAACATGGTAATAATTCATATAAAAGGAAAAATAATCATAGAAATGGTTATGAAGTAAATATAAATTAACATTATTTTATTATTCAGTATATCAAATAATAAATGAGTCAAGTCGTACACATGGTATGGAACTGCGTCTCAATCTTCTTCCATTGAGGCGCATTTTGATTTAGACTCGACATTCTTTTATATGGTGTATAAATTTTTTGAATTTTTACATAATTGATAGAGAATATTTTTATACATAGCGTTTTACTAAATTAAAAATGAATTAGTTCTTTTTAACGTACATGGTGACATCGAACTTTCTGGCACCATGAGAATTATTTGATATTTGTATTCCTTAACAAGTCGTAATGTTTTTAAAAGAAAAATAAATACCATATACTCTTTTTACATATTTTTGTATTGAAAATAGTTTTAACAATGGATTGATTATGACATTATATTGAAATATTATATTGTGATTTCAATGTTGAAATATTATCTTTCTATTATACGTGTTTGTGTTATATGATTATGTTATTGTTCATGGACATTGTTTACACGTACTGGTGGTTTCGTGATAAACCTATGGTGGGTGATCCGGAGATAGCTATCCAATGCACTGTGTAATGTGACAGAGGTAAGAATTAATGTTTCCCCTAAGAGATTTAGGGAATATAATATGATTGGTATTCCAAACCTAACTTCCTACGTAGCTATGAAAGTTACAATGTAATTATGTTATGGATGGCACAAGTTACACATATGATTTATGATTTCTATTTGTTATTCATAAATCTTATGATTTCATGAGGTATGTTAATGATATTATGTTTTATATGTATTTAAGGACTAATGTTTTCTTTCTTTATTTTATAACCCTTTCTGATATTTTTATTCTCATCCCATGTTTTTTCAAATGTTTTTCACAGGGTATAAGGAAGGGTAAGAGAAATTAAGAATTTAATAAGATTTATATCATGAGAAGAATTATTTTTTTATGTTTTTTTTTATTTTATAGAAAAAATGGATACTGACTAGAATTGTATACATGTAATATTCAAGATGTTTATGGATGAATTCTCTATAACTCTCAACCTAAAAATACCCCCAATGAAAATTATTGATTAAACCCAAGATTATGTATTGTTCATGGATGTGGCCTTATAGTTGGTATCAATGTTCTTTTTAGATAACTTTAGGAGTTAAGATATTGTTAAATTAATATCCATAAATTAATTTATGTTAAGATTGAAATGATATAGCATTTACATATTACCATGTTGTTTCACCTAACATATTTCTGTGTTTAGAATGGTTTTCCACAGAGGAAACATAGTAGCTATGATGGGATAACATGAGGAGGAAAACAACCTTCCAAATCAGCAACCTCATATGGATGGTGGATGGATTCCGAACTGAGTATTTTGATGCAGGGATGGAACTGCAACTAGAATTTAATGTATTTGTGTTAGTTTATTTGCGATGGGATCCCGTCGAAAAAAAGATTTAGCGATGGGGCCTCACCGCAAATAGCCCATTACAGAAAACACGGTCTCAAATAAGACTCCGGTTATATACTTTATATTTATATATGTTTTTCTGCGATGGGCCCGTTACAAATACTTTTTTCTGATGAGCCCATAATCCCATCGTAAATACCCTTTTTAAGAAAAAATTATTTATACTATTTGATACAGGATCTTGTAACAACAGAGCCCGTAACAAATAATAAATAAATTAAGAAACAAATTTTAATAATATTATGATTATAGAAAAAATTAATTTTAATATTACTAAAATAATAAAAAAAATTTAAACAAATTAAAATTCACAACATTCACAAAAAAAATATAAAAAAATCATAAAATATTATTATGATTATTGAAAATTTTATTTTAATAATATTTAAATAATAAAAAGAATAAAAAATATTAATATTCTCAATATTCACAAAAAAATTTACAAAAAATCATAATATATTATTATGATTATTGAAAAAATAGTTTTAATATTAATGAAATAATAAAAAAATATTAAAATTCTTAATATTCACAAAAAAATATAAAACAAATCATAAAATAAAAATAATAATAATAATAATAATATTATTATTATTATTATTTGTAAAAAAACCAATATTAAAAAATATAACACTGAATAAATATATTTTATAAAAATATGATTAATGAAACAATAATATTAATATTATTAAAATAATTAAACAAATAAAAAATATCAAAATTATCAATATTCACAAAAACAAATCATAAAATATTAAAAATTAAATTATGTAATAATCTCACAGATATAAAAGAACTAAACTGTAAATAGTTAACATTACAACAATTTTAAATTCAAATGTTTTTGACCTAAAAAATCAATGGGGGGTCGCCTTCTAGAGGTGGTGGAGGAGCTGAAGGAGTTAGTGGAGGAAACTTCATCCCTAAACTATGAGTCAGACGGTTCATGTACTCCATCTGCTCATGATGTTGCTGCTTCCATCGACACAAATCCTCCTCATGATGTTGCTGCTACTGCTGCCATCAACGCATCTCCTCATCATGCTGCTGCTGCTGTTGCTGCTACGGAAGCATCTATTCTAGCTGCTTCTACAAACTCTCTATAAGGTCATTCTATGCTAGAAACTATTCATAATACTATGAGCCAGAAGATGATGCCTCTCTACAAGATCCTCTCTAGAGGGACGCCGACATCACAGCTGTACCATAATAAGTAAAAGGTGTCATGTGAGAGTTGATACCAACTACTTGGCCCTTCTCAAAGCCATACTGAGTCACCTGCATCCATGTTGCCTCGTCGAAATGGTGGGCACTGCTCAGATCCGTCACCTCGTCCTGACCCTCAGCCTATGTCAGAGAAGTCATAGCCTCATATGACTCCTTCAATAACAATTTGATATTAAAATTGTCAAAATATTAGAAGTAGTAAATTGTAAAAACAGTAAAAAGAATAAGATTGACCATAATCTGACGCTGACAATCACCTCTAATCTCTCTGGTGGTTGGATCACTGTACATCCTCCGATAATCATCGTACTCTGTAATAACAAGATGCTCAACTGCCTATATGAATATAAAATACTAGTTTATATTTGACGTTATATAAAGTATTTTAAAAAATACTTACCAGATTCTCTCTATGCATACAAAATGTACGGCTACCAGCTCGATGTTTCACCTCCTGTCTCCCTCGGTTCTGCCAACCCAATGAAGACCTCCTCTAAAATCCACCACCCAACCAGTGTGCACATTATCCTTCCCAAATTTGAAATGAAATTTACTCAAGTCTATGGTCTCTACACGACACATCAAATACTATCTCTCCAACTTTCTTAATGGTCGCCTTTCTCAAATTGTGGAAAAACTAACGCAAACGCTCACGCCAAGCCACCTCCCATGATGAATGGATATCTTCACGCATTCTATCATCGATGTGATACCATAAAACCAAAAAATAATTTCTAATATCATGTTATTAATAAAATAAATTTAAAAATAAATATTATTTATTTATGAACCAGCCAATGATTATACATTCATAGCTACACATCAATGGGAATCTTTTCCCATGTGGAACATAGCTGAGAAAAATAATTGTGCAAGATAGTGCTCCCCTGTCCAACAGCTACACATGAAAAACAATGAAAAAAGAATAAATAATCAAACAATTAGTATATATATAAATAAATTATTGAAATATTACTAAAATACACAGGTTACCATACCTCCGTGTGTGTGGATCAAAGCCAATACGTGGACGTCACTCGAGGATAGGGTCAGGAATCATCAGTCGCACAATACCCCACCCCCTCTGCGTACCTCCTAAACCACCAGTAGGCTGAGGGTCATATGATCCCACATTTCCCCCATCCAATAGTAGCTCAGCCTCCTCTAACTCATGCAATTGATCAGAGTCCATCTCTAACAGAAAATTATTATTGTTAGCATATAGTCAAAAATAACTATTATATATATATATATATATTAGTTATGATCATAACCAAAATTTTACTATGCCAATGTTCACCTTCATCATCATCTTTACATCTAACGATGTCAATATATTCATATTCATCATTGGCATCATCAAAATCCATAAGAGTTTTACATTCATCATCCCTTGTCATTTCAATTACATTTGTAACATCATTAACATATTTGTCGTGATGGAACATTAATTGTGGGGTGTCATCATCGATATTCATGTTTCTTTGTGAAAAAAGATGGATCTTCAGTAGTCTCTTTAAAAATTTCAATTTCTTCCACTTCATAAGAACCACATTCAGTTTTAGTAAATTAATTTTCCCACGATTTCATTTTTATTATGCTCCACCAATCACCTAGGTCTCTTGAAGTATCACTGTACTTTTCATAATAAATTTTATGTGCCGGTTGAGCCAGTAAAAATGGTTCGTTTACTGCAATAGGACTTTTATATTTAATATCAATGATTCCATGAGTCAGATGAATATGCAAGCCTCTCTCAGTATCCAGCCACCAACATTTAAACATCATTATATAATTTTTTCCAAGATATCATAGCTCAAAAATTTCATCCAAAATGTCGTAAAAGTCAACATCAATTTCTCTATGATGCAATCCTCTTAAAAAACTCCACTGTTCATTGTTTTTTTATTCCCCATATACACGCGTATGAATTCAAAACCCATTAAACACATATGCATTATAAGATTTAACCATTTTGGATAGTGGGTTACTCAATATACAAAGTCGCTTATATATTTTTTCAGCATGTTGAGCCACCTGGAAATTTGAAAAACAATTATCAATATAATTAATATTAAACTGAATTGATATTAAACCATCGATAATTTATGTTACTAGATTTTGAAACCATAGAGAAAAAAATCTGCATTCTTCAAGAGCAGCTGCTGTAATTTGTGGAACATGTTTCTTAATATGATTATCATATAAAATAAAAATAAAATAATTGTACATAATGTAATATAAATTATAGAATAAGTGATAGAAGCACTCATAGTACAAATGTTGTCTATTCTGCATAGTTGAGAATAACATATGTATGAGCTCTGTGATGTTCATCTTCTGAAATCCATCATTCTTGAACTCCAATGAAGAAAAGATTTGGCTAATTAATAACTGATAAATGATTGTTCATTTCATCATTTACATTTCCCTCATTCTATCCCATACATTTTTTTAGGGATATTTAGATTCAAAATAGTGAGAGCTGAAAAAAGAAATTTCTCTTTGAAAATAAGCTTCAACAATTGAGCCTTCAACTAATTCTTTGTTACGTACTTTTTTCTTCAATTTTTTCTTGCATCTCTCTGATTGGTACATCCATCAAAACTATACTAGACCTAAAAATTTAGCTTCATGTAGAAAATGTAATATCATATATTCTATTGAGTCAATGAAAGAAGGTAGAATGATTTTTTCCTCTTTATATATAAATACTACAACATCTTCTTCCAATTTTCTTAGTGCATCATTGTCAGTGTTCACTGAACAAATGTCTCAAAAAAAATATTATATATCTGTTATCTAAACCCAAATCATAGAATTCCACAAAACTCTGTATCCAATCGACATAATTCTTTCCATTATAACATGTCAATCATGACTTCTTAATCTGGTAATTTGACCATTCTTAACACATCTGCCAAAATTGGAAGCATAGCCATATGGAAGTCTCAAATCTACAATCCATGGACAAAATAATAAACGACTCTCTTTGGATAGTGTATAAGCTGCTTTTGGATTCATTAACCCCTATGATCTGACATTTTCAAATAGTTCAAGTTCAGGTCGCCCGCAAATTTGGGAAAGATCTAATTGTTCTTTTATAGTATCTTTGGTCTTACCTGGTGTATCCAAAACTGTATAAAATAAATTATCAAAATAGTTCTTCTCAATGTGCATGAAATCCAACATGTGGAGGACCAAAAAATCAAACCAATATGGGTGATCCCAAAAAAAAATGCTTCATTTTATCCAACTATATTCTTTGCCAAAGCCATGAATTTCCTGTTGGTTTACTTTAGGCCCAAATGTGATGGGAGTAATGAAAATAAAACTTATTTAACTCTGTACCTATGATCATTTTTGGAGGTTCATCACTTTCAATTGTGTCTTTTCTAAATTGATATTTGTTCCATCAAAAAGGATGATCGGTTGGAATAAATCTGTGATGACAGTCAAAATATCACGGTTTTATTCTATTGAGGAGCATAAAAGATTTGTTGTCTTTTATACAGTAAGGACAAGATTTCGGACCTTGTGTACTCTAGCCAGATAACATGCCATATACCAGAAAGTCACTAATCATCCACACCAACACAGCTTTTAATGTGAAATTTTGTTTCACAACAACATCATACACACTAACACCGTTACTACACAATTCATTTAACTCATCAATAAATGTTTTCAAATAATTATCAATATACTTTTTCGGATGTCATGGGATTAATAAGGTAAAAAATATATAGGGCTCCTTTATCAACATCCATGGAGGTAGATTGTATGGAGTTATAAAGAAATGATAACATGAATTCTGATTACCATAAGAACCAAATGGATAGAAACCGTCAGTTGAAAGACCTAGTCACATGTTTTGGGCTTCTACAGCAAAACATGGATGTATATGATAAAAATGTTTCAATGAATCAGCATAAGATGGATGATTCAATATTTTACTGGTTGAAATATTGGTTTTTTTCAATGACATCATTGATGCTCTGTTATGAGACATAAATAAATGTTGCATCCTGGGTGTAAGGTGGAAATATCTCAACTGTTTTATAGGAATCGATCCAAACTTCCCTGGTTGAGTTTCTTTATACATCGATTTTCCACATGTTGGAAAACAATCCAACGACTCATTTTCACAAGAATGTAAGATGTAATCATTTTCACATGCATGAATCTTCTAATAACTAAGGCATAGATTACGAACCAACCTCTCGCCCTCATAGTAATTTATAGGCAACACATTTCCTTCAATTAACACTGTTTTAAACAAAGAAAATTTCTGATTAAAATAGTTGTTTGGAATTGCATTATCTGATTTAATAGCCATAAATTTCTCAACCACTTATAATATTCTTATCTTGCAACCAAGATATAATACCTCCTCAGCAGACCTCAACAACACATAAAATTCCAATGGTTCCATCTCAGGAGTTAAATTAATATCATCGTGAGTTTCAATTTGTGGAACAGATGGACCTGTAACATCATGTAATAAATTTTGGAACTGTGATGGATCCAAAATCAAGTTATTAGTATCTTCTCTGGAACTGTGTTCCCCATGTTGATACCAAAAAATATAATCTAGTTGAAAACCACACCACAAGAGATGTCCCCCAACCATGTCAAATGTGTCAAACGTTCTCAGAGAACATTTTTTACAAGGACACTTAATTGAGCCTTCTGAAACATATTCTGGTTTTGATGATGCAAATGCTAAGAAAGCTTCAACACCCTCAATATATACAGGATTTAAACCTGGACCCTTTGAATTTCTGCACTAATTTATCCAAGCACGATCATCTAATAATTACTGATGACAACTTCCTTGTTCCATATTTTTCTACAAAATATAAAATCATCACTGTTTTTGAATAATTTAAAATCATCAAAATACTATTTAAAAAAATAGATAAATAATTACTACTACATCTTAATAATTACTATTGATTAAAGGCGACACAATTTCCAGTGGAGTGACGGCTACTCTTTTGTCTAATGTCTCATTTACTTGCCTATTTCGCACACTGAAATCACAATGAAGAATCTAGATGGAGGTACACATATTCATTTTATTCTATATGAGAATGAATATACTTATCTCCGACCAGATTCTTCATTGTGATTTCTGTGTGAGAATGATTCAAGTAAATGAGCTATCGGACAAAAGAGCCCCATTTTTGTTGATGAATCATATTCATCCAACTATCGCCGCATGAAAACATTATTAAAAATATGATCCTATGAATGCATATCCAATCTCATATATACAAGATTGAATATGTCTATGTAGTATCACATTTTTCATATTTTTTTTTCAGTCGGTGAGAGTTGAAAGGAGAAAAGTCATTGAGCAAAAGGAGTGCCATCAATCCATGAGAAATTTTGCCAGGTTCATAGAATTTATTAAAATTTATTAAAATTTCTTTCAAACTATTCCTATCTAATTATTACTATTTATTTATAATTATTACTATTTATTACTATTTATTACCATTTATTATTAATTATTCATATTTATTAATAATTATTATTATTTATTACTAATTATTCTTATTTATAACTAATTATTCATATTTATTACTAAATATTACTATTTATTACTATGTATTACTATTCATTACTAATTAATACTATTTATTAATATTTATGACAATTTGTTACTATTTATTACTATTTATTTCTAATTATTACTAATTATTACAATATATTACTAATTATTGCAATTTATTCCTATTTATTGCTAGTTATTCCTAATTATTGCAAATTATTCCTAATTATTTATTATTATTCCTAGTTATTGATAGTTATTTCTATTTATTTCTTATTATATCTAATTAGTTCTAATTATTGCTAATTATTACAATTTATTCATATTTATTGCTAATTATTGATAATTATTCCTAATTGTTGCTAATTATTCCAAATTATTACAAATTATTTCTATTTATTTGTAATTCTTAATAATCATTAGTATTTATTAGTAATTATTTCTAATTATAGCTATTTATTACTAATTATTTCTAATTATTCCTAATAATTGCTAATTATTCTTAATTATTTTAAATTATTACTAATTTTGCTAAATATTACTAATTAGTAGTATTTATTCCTAATTATTAGTAAATATTACTAATTATTAGTATTTATTCTTAATTATTACTAGTTATTCCTAATTATTACTAATTATTCCTAATTATTAGGAATTATACTAATAATTCCTAATTATTAGTTTTAATTGCTATTTTTTACTAATTATTGGTATTTATTACTAATTATTGCTAGTTATATCTAATTATTCCTAATTATTGCTATTTATTGCTATTTATTTCTAATTATTGCTAATTAAAGCTAATTATTGATAATGATTGATAATTATTGCTAATTATTGCTAATTATTACTAATTATAGTTAATTATTGCCACTTATTGCTAATAATTACTAATTATTGCTAATTATATTAATTATAGCTAATTATTGCTAATTATTGCTAATTATTGCTAATTATTGTCAATTATTTCTAATTATTGACAATTATTACAAATTATTGCTAATTATTAGTATTTATTGCAAATTATTTGTATTTATTAGTAGTTATTAATAATTATTTGTATTTATTACTAATTATTAGAACTTATTTCTAATTATTACAATTTATTACTAATTATTATTAATTATTGCTAATTATTGCTAATTATTACTAATTATTGCTAATTATTACTAATTATGGCTAATCATTCATAATAATTGCTAATTATTCCTAATTATTGCTAATTATTACTAAATATTAAAAAGTATTACTAATTATTAGTATGTATTACTAATTGTAAATAAGTTTTACTTATTAAAAGTATTTATTCCAAATTCTTCGTAATTATTCCAAATTATTACTAATTATTACGAATTATTCATACTTATTAATATTTATTTCTATTTATTTGTAATTATTGCTATTTATTACTAGTTATTGCTAATTATTGCTAATTATTACTAATTATTCCTAATTATTCATAATTTTTGTTAAATATTGCTATTTATTTCTAATTATTTCTAATTATTTCTAATTATTCCTTATTATTTCTAATTATTGCTAATTTTTAGTATTTATTAGTAATTATTAGTATTTATTAATATTTATTACTAATTTTTACAATTTTTTCCTAACTATTACAATTTATAACTAATTATTTTTAATTATTTCTAATTATTATTAATTATTCCTAATTATTTCTAATTATTCCAATTTATTACTTATTATTCATATGTTTACTATTTTTTATTATTTTTTACTAATTATTGCTAATTATTGTTAATTATTTTTATTTTTACTACTTATTGCTAATTATTACTAGTTATTGATAATTATTGCTAATTATTGCTAATTATTGCAATTTATTGAAATTTATTGCAATTTATTTCTAATTATTGCTAATTATTTTTAATTATTGCTAATTATTTCTAATTATTAGTATTTATTTATAATTATTATATATTAGTAATTATTATTATTTATTAGTATTTATTACTAATTGTTACAATTTATTACTAATTATTACAATTAATTACAAATTATTAATAATTATTATTATTTATTGCTCTTTATTGCTTTTTTAACTAATTATTGCTAATTATTACTAATTATTGCTAATTATTCCGAATTATTGCTAATTATTCCAAATTATTACTAATTATTTATATTAATTCTTAATTAATCCAAATTATTACGAATTATTCCTAATTATTACTAATTATTCCTATTTATTAGTATTTATTGATATTTATTACCAATTATTATTAATTAATACAAATTAATTATATACATTACTATTTATCGTTAATAATTAATAATTACTACTAATTATTAAAAATTAATTCTAAAAATATCAATTAATTCGTACAAATAAATACTAATGACAATAAAATTTAAATTTAATTTAATTACAACTAATCAATATTAAGAAAATTAACACAAAAAATGAAATAAATAATAAATTAAAAAAACATAAATACCTTTAAGACTGATTTTATATTGATGTAGATGGCTTCACAACTTCTTCGTGAGCAAAAAAATCAACTTAGAAAAATTCTCTCTGTAAATTCTGTGTTTAGAGAGAAACAAGATCTAAAATTTGAAAGGAATGAAAGGAAAAAACGGATGGGGGTATATATAGGTTAGATTATTTGTGACGGGATTATTTGTGAGAGGTATCCTATCGCAAATAGTGTCTTTTGTGATGGGACTCGTCGCAAATACCTACGCTCGCATTAATTACTGTCGGCTTTTAAAAAGTTATTTGTGACGGGAGCGGTCGCAAATAGACCCTGTTGACACACCTTTTGCGAAGGGATGACATCCCGTCGCAAAATGCTATAAACCGCCGCTGATTATTTGCAATGATGGGATCCCACCGTCACAAATAACCTTCGCGCGGTTTGGCACGCTATCCACGCCGAAATATTTGCGACGAGAGACGAAATCTCATAGAAAATAACCTCCTGGACAGATCTTTTGTGATGGGATTTATTCTCGTTGCAAAAGGCCCTTCGAAAAAATCCCTTTTCCCATAGTGCATATTTGACTCAATCTATGAATTATGGTGGTATCCCGACATGAGATCAGCGAGATCAACCACCGAGAAACATACCAGAAGTTGATCATTTCATAAGGCAACATCCCCCATCATTCAGAGGAACATCTGACCTTGTGCTAGCAGAAGGGTGGATTGTAGAACTGGAGAATATTTTTGATGTCATGGGGTGTCCATAATATCAAATTGTTAGTCTTGAGGTTTACCGTGTTGAAGGTGAAGTCGATCAGTTGTGGTCGTTGTGGAAAAATACTGGTGATAGTGAGGATATTGATGCTCTTGATTGGGATGACTTCAAAGATATATTTCTTGAGAAATAAATTTCAAAGGTGTTTCGTCTTAGGATGGAAATAAATTCATAGAATTGATGTAGGAGGATAACTCAGTGACTGCTTTGAAAGAAAAATTCACTCGACCGGTGAGGTATGCTCCAAATATCATATGGGATCTTGATAGTAAAATTAATCATTTTTACTCAAGAGTAAAGCCAAACTACCGAAGGGATTTAGCTTCTCTTGAATTCAAAAGTTATGAAAACTTCTTCGATATGCGGAGAAGGTGGAAATGGAATTTTAAAATCATCATGAGTTCTTTGAAAAAAAACTGAATAAGAGGTCGAGGTGGAAGATGAAAGGGAAGAAATATTCAAAGACATTTTATGGTAAGAAACTAAAGATTACAGTTTGTGAAATTGGGGTAAAAACAATGATGGGGAATGTCTTTTGTATTCTGGTAAGTGCTACTGATGTGGTAAAATGGGACATAAGGCTCATAATTTCTCTGCAGTAGATCTGGTTAATTGTATGATTAAATCAAATTTATAGCCATTAAAATGTTATAAGTGAAGTGAAATGGGTCATTATGCAAATGAGTGTCAAACGAAGAGCTCAATTGATGGAAATCATCCAAACTACAATCAGAATGATTTGGTGAAATCTTGTGTAACTACTTCTGCAGATGTTGGGCCATCGAATGAAGTAGTATCAGGTATAATATTTATTTATTCGGACTATCCCAATGTGTTTTATGATTTAGCTTCTAAGAATTCTTTTATTTATGAGAAGTTTTATAGTAAATTAGGAATTCCATATCTATATAGGAATACAGATCTTATGAAAAAAACACTGGGAGGAAATTTTGAGACAAAACGAAATTAAAAGAACCATCTTGTCCTTGTGTTCGAAATGAATCTACCAGCAAACCTTATTGTTTTTCCTCTAGTAGAGTGTGTTGTTATTTTGGGTATGGATTTGATTTCTTTTTATCATTCTACTATTGACTGCAGAGCTAATGAGGTTTCCATTTAGAAATAATTTCAGTTTGTATCCTAGAATGAACCCTTACATTTAATAACACATCAGGATGCTATAAAACTAGTAAAAGATGTAAATGAATGTAACCTTTCCCTTATCATTGAAAAAAAGGAATTATTCATATTAATGATGTGACAGTTGTAAATGTGTATCTTAATGTTTCTCCTGTGACTTTTCTTGTATAATAGTTGATCGGGAAGTTGAATTTACTATTGACTTAGTTCCAATGCTAAGCCAATTTCAAACCCCCCTTATCAAATGTCTCAAATTGAACATTTAGATTTAAAGAAGAAATTTCAGGATTTAGTAGATAATGTTGTCATTCATCCTAGCGCATCACCATGGGGGGACTCTTGTCTTGTTTATTAAAAAAATGTAGTTCAATGAGACTTTTCATAGATTATGGAGTATTAAATAACATCACTGTTAAGAACAAGTATCCTTTGTCTCATATAGATGATTTTTTTGATCAGATCGAGGGAGATTATTATTTTCTGAAGATTGACGGGAGGATGGGGTGCCATCAGTTGAATGTAAAGGAGAAATACATTCAATAGACCGGGTTTCATACTAAATATGGCCATTATAAATTTTTAGTTATTCCTTCTAGGTTAACCAATGCACATGTTGTATTCATGGATCATATGAATAGAATTTTCCATGAGTTCCGGGATAAGATTGTGTTTGTTTTTATTGATGATATTTTGGTTTATTCCAATATTAAATAGGAACATGAAATTCATTTAAGGGTTATCTTGAAAACCTTAAACGAAAATAAATTATTTTGGAAATTCATCTAGTTTTAGCATTGTTTACAACATATTTAATTCCTTGGTCACATTGCTTCAAAAAATGGCATAACTGTTGATCCTACTAAAACAAAAGTAGTTGATGAATGGACAAGACCCAAAAATATTACTAAAATCAATAGTTTTCATTTTTTAGATGGTTATTACCAGAGTATTGTTGAATCTTTTTCCCTGTTACCTATCTGAATGACTAAATTAACTCTAAAATATTTTATGATTATTTTGGAATAATAATGTGATGACTGTTTTCAAGAATTGAAAAGAATATTGTTGAATGCTCTAGTTTTGGAACTACCTTCCAAAAATGGTTACATTGTTATCTACAGTGATACTTTGTTGAAAGTAATTGGTTGTGTCCTAATGCATAATTATCAATTAATTGTGTATTCTTTATGTAAGTTCGAACCTCATGAATTAAATTAGCCTACACATGATTTATAATTAGCTACTGTTGTTTTTTGCTTTAAAATTTTGGAGTCATCTTCTATAAGGAGTAAAATGTGAAATATATACAATCAAAAAAAGTGTATTGTATATATTCTCTCTTTAATAATTGAACATGAGACAGAGGATATGGATGGAATTAATCAAGGATTTTTATTGGACGATTCATTACCATCCAAGAAAGGAAAATAAAATGGGCGATTATTTGAGTCGAAAAAGTATTGCTACATTAACCAAGTTATGTTTGGAAAATGATAATTTGACTAAAAATTTGCTAAAATTTGGTATAAAACTTTTTGGTTTGGGAGATTCCTTTGTTTTGTATCAGGTTTTAGTGAAATCATCTATATCAGATAGAATTAAGAAAGCACATAAGGAAGATAGTGATTTTTTGAAAATGGTAGAGTTGTTTCAGAATAGTATGTTACCTAAATTTAATAATGAAAAAGATTGTGTTTTGAGGTTTGGGAAGAGAATATGTGTGACTTGTGATTCACAGTTAAAGAAAGAGTTATTATTTGAAGCTCATAGTTCTCCATTTTCAGTTCGTCCCAGAAGTACTAAGATGTATATAGATTTTAGAGAGTATTATTGGTGGGATGGAATGAAAAGAGATATTACTGACTTTACTATGAAGTGTTTGACTTGCACATAGGTTATAGAAAAATAGAAGTTACTAAAAGGAATGCTTCAGCATTTACCGGTGCCAGAGTGGTAATGGGAAACTTTATCAATGGACATCATTGTGGTATTACCAAAAAAATCTCAACGTAATAATGTAATTTGGGTTATTGTTAATATATTGACTAAATCTACTCATTTCCTACCTATTCAAGATACGCTGTCTCTAGATAAATTTCTCAGAAGTATGTTAAATGGATAGTCAGGTTGCATGGAGTTCCCCTCTTCATTGAATTTGATCGTGATCTCAGGTTCACCTCTAACATTTTGGAAAGGCCTTTATAATTATTTGGGTACTAAATTAAATTTATGTACATCTTTTTATCCTCAATTAGATGGGTTGTAGAAAAGAACAATTAAGAAATTGGAAAATATTCCACGTGTTTACTCAATCGATTACCAGGTATTTTTGGACCAATATCATTCTTTTGTTGAATTTTATTATAACAACAGTTTTCATTCCATTATATAGATGGATCCATTTGAAGAATTATCTAGAAAGTGGTGTCAAAATCCAACTTTTTGATATGATGTAGGCGAAATGAAGTTTATGGGAACAGTATTGGTAGAAAAGATTGTAGAAAAAGATTGGTTGATTCTAAAACACATGAAAAGTGCTCAATGTAGGTAGAAAAGTTTTTCAGATAACTGAAGGAAGGATATTTCGTTCAATGTAGGTGATCATGACTGTGTTAATGTTTCTCCATGGAAAAGTTTGATTAATTTTGGTGAGAAGGGAAAGCTGAGTCTGAGGATCATTGGACCTTAAGAAATCTTAAATAAAAATACATCTGTTGTGTTCAATGTGTCTTTACCTCCATGTTTACCCCATGTACAAATTTTTTTCATGTTTCATTGTCAATAAATTATTTTCTGGTTCCATCTCATGTTTGGAGTCCCGAGGAAGTTCAGTTGGAAGAAAATCGCTCTTATGAGGAACAACCGGTCCATATTCTTGACCACAAAGAACGAGTGTTGTGGAATAAGGTAATGCATCAGGTAATATTTTGGTGGAAAATCCATAAGGTTTAAGAGGCAGTGTGGGAATCTAAGAATGTTATGAGTGATAAATAATCCCATTTTTAATATGTCAATAAAATTTTGAGAATGTAATTTCCAAAAGAGGGGAAGGATGTAATATCTCGGGTAAATAAAGAATATATAACATTTTAATATTTAATAATATTTGGGAATTATTTATTAATTTTACTTTACAGGGGATGATATGTTCAATGGATTACCCAATATGCAACAACAGGTTTCATTGAAATCTTATTTTGCACACAATGATGAGTTATTCTAAAAAATTAAATAATTATATTATTATTTTAAATGGTAGTTTATGCATAGTCATTGTATTGGTGGGAAGGAATAGAACTAACTAAAATATGATTACACATGTTTGTTAAATTTTTTACATTAATCTAATAAAATTTATAAGATTAAAATGTGAATGAATCCAATTTTAAGAATAAATAATCTATTTTTCTTTAAAAGGTCAATCTATCATCTCTTGATGGTGAACTGTTTTAAATATATTTTTTATCACTTTTAAATGTTCTATTTGACGAAATAAAATTTTTCATTAGAATTGTTAACTCAAATTTTACTTTGGATTAATTTTTTTTAATTTTCTAATAAATTTACTTTTTTGATGAATAGTAAAAATACTACATTTTAATTCAAAACTACCATTTAATATAATTTATTAATATGGTTATATTATATTTTTAATTTTTTTAATGTGTAATTAAATTATATTTTTACCATTTAAACCAATTTTGGTCATTTTAAGTAATTTCACTTTCAAATTTAACATACACAAGTGTCAATATTTTGATAGTTATTATATCTTAAACACACGCTTTTTATTTTAAGGGCAGAAATTAATTTTAACTTATTTTATTAAAATTATGGGTTTTCAATTTGAAAAAAAGGATTCAATATTTTGAATTAGGAGGTCTAAATTGTCTAAATAGGTGTCTTTTTTTAGACATTACGAATAGTAACTTCATTAAATATTTTATTTACTATTTTTAAAGGGTAAATCTTGTATATAAGGTATGAATAATAATAATATAATAATATTAAATTAACCTAACACATGTCCTAATGATATTTTTTGGTACATCTCCGACCATGGGCATCCTTGGGTTGATTTTGGGACTCCATGGTGCCACTTTTAATGGAAAATGACTCTTTTTAAAAATTAATTTCAAGTTAAGGAAAATGTAACACTAACATATATCTCTTAGTAAAACAATTTTTATAACGTATTATATAATTGATATTTTATACTATAATTTTTCATTATCAATATAATGAGATTTCCTACATCATGTTATTTTATTCATATTATTTAGATATTAAATAAATTTATTTATTTTAGACACAATGATGATGTAATGATTAGCTCATTAATAAATGTTTTAAATAAATAAGATTATAAATATTAAAATAAATTTATTTTGAAACTTCTTATGAAATTTAAGAATTTTAGGGATTATGATGACTTATTATATTTTAATTAAGGATTGTTTCTCGAATGAATCAAGTATTTATTTATATTTTAAAAGTATTTTTATGAATTGTTTATAAATTGAAAAAAATCAGTTTTTAAAACAATTAATATTTTATTAAATGATAAAATAATCCTTAAAATCTAAAATTTGGGAAACTGAATTATATGATGTTAAAATATTCATTAATGATCCATTTTGGGTCTTTGTAATTTTATAGTATATATAATAACCATATATCATGAATATATTATAGGACATGGTAAATGTTAAATAAGATTAACAAAGGGTAAAATAAAAAATATTAGGATTAAAAAATATCTGAAGCCTATCCAATTCTTATTGGATGATTTTATTTCATATTACTTAAACCTTATCTTCGAATTAAAAATGTTTTGGTATAATTGAAATCGAAAATATTTTAATAATAAAATAATACATTCAGTCTTTCCTAAAGAGCCCCTCCTCCCTATTATAAAAGGCTGCCACCTATAACCCATTACTCACACCTCTAAAACCCTTGGGTCAACCAAAATCTACTCCAAGATTCTCCCAAAAACCCTCTTTTCCTCCTAGAATCCTTATTTTTGGCATAAGGATATTCAGTAAAGCCTTTTGGTTTAAACCAAATGGTGTTACCCGATTTAAAGGAGACATATTCTCTTAAATTATTTTCTTTTAATTACCTTATCCTACCCCATAAACCATCTTTATTTCATTATTTTATAAATAAACCTATATATTCAATATAAAAGGATGTTTTTATGTGATGGATTCAAACTACACATCCACACACCATCATTTAATGGATTCAAACATACAGTTTCTATGGACGGTGAACTACTGCCTCACGAAAGGATGTTTGTTCAAATAAATATGACCGTCTCTCATGGAATCCATTATGATGGAACTGTATTAATATGTGATATATATTATATTTATATAGTCTCTATGATTCTTTAATTTTCATTTATAGCATACCTTTAGGGTTACCATAATGGGTAAATATGATAATTTCATTTGAGGAAGTGCAGACTACAGCCCCCTCAAAGTGATATTACTCATTCATGCCATATGTGGAATGTATATAGGATGGAGTTAATGGAATTATATATGATATTATAATGGAATTATTATTTACTTATTTATCATTAATTTTTCATTCGATTAAACACCAATTAGAAATGAATGTAGCGTTCGTGCGTACGTACGACTTATCGTCTCCATAAACAGTGCATTTAATTTCATATCTCTAAATGTTATGTACTGTTATAAATACACACATATATATAAAGGATATATTATATATATATGTGATATCTAAATCATGAATATCATTTTGGAGATAATGGAATTTTGACCACAGAGATAACTTGTAATTATAAGAAGTTCATTTTTGTCTCAAGTACCAAATATCAACAAAATGACCATTATTATCTTAAATGATTATGTAATGTTTATAAGATGGTAATAAGTGATATAAAAGGAATAATAAACATTTAAAATGTTCTAAAGAATATTTAAATTAACATATGTTTATTTTTCAGTAGATTAAAGAACGAATGGGTCCAGTCGTATTGAGGTAAGGGACTTCATCTCAATCTCCTTTCATTGAGATATATTTTGATTTAATCAAGAATTTCTTTTATATGGTTTATAATCTCCTCTGAATTTTCATTTTAAAAAAAGGGAATATTTTTTCTACATATCATTTTACTGAATGACAAAAAAATAATTGTTTTTATCATACACAGTTAAAATGACCTTTCCATCGCTGCAAGCATTATTTGATATTTGTCTTCCTTAACAATGCTTAATGTTATTAAAAGGAAAATAAATACCATATATTCTTTTTAAATATTTGATTTTAAAAATGGTTTTGAAAATTGATTGATTATTTAAATGTATTGAAATTTTATATTATTATTTCAATGTGTCAATTTTATCCTTCATACTTGTTCATGTGTTATGATTATGGTATGATTATTGGAAATTATTTACGCATACAGTTTGTTCCCTTAAAAACCTAGGTCATGTGAGCCTGAGATAGCTCTCCAATGAATTGGGTAACATGACAGAGGTAAAATTTAATGTTTATCAAAATATATTTTGGGATTATACTATGATGGTTAATCCAAACATAATTCCATACATAGTTGTGATAGCTAAAACGTAAGTATTTTATGGATTACACTAGTTTCCTTTATGATTTATGATTAAAATCAATAGATGGTGGGCCCTGAGCCTCTAGTATTACTAATAGGAGTGGAACATTAGGCGCCGCCTACTATACCTGAATAGGGAACTGATGCTCATCTTTGAGAGTGTTTTATACATCTGATTAATTGCATATAGGGAACTCCATGGCCAACACCTACAATGGTTGATCTAACACACATGATCTTGTTGTAACATCATCCCACATTCATGGGGGATTTTTGTAAACAAGATGATTAGTCCTATATAGGCACCATTATTTATATCATTGATCGTCAACATATGCCTCCAGAGAGGATGTTCAGGATTTCCATAAAAATACTACATGATTCTGCTAAGTGTTGGTGGTATTTGGTTACTCTTCCTTGTTTTCATTAGAGAATGGTATGGGCGGACTTCCTTATTTCCTTCTATAATTACATTTTCTCTATAGATACTAATCAAATGTTCATCTATAGGTTTTATGCACCTGGATCATGGTGTTGGGTCAATTATGGATTATTCAACACATTTCACTATGTCAAATTAAATTTTCACTACTTCACTCCAATGATGAGCTATCTGGAGATTGACATTTTCAGCGTGGGCATAAGAATCCCATCCAATCTGTGGTGAATTACATTCTACAACCTAAATATTATAAAATCTTTCATCAGAATCATAACTTGGCACTATCTAAGAGATGACAATAGTACCTTGTAAAAAGGTTTAGTTCCTAGGTATGAGAATATTTATTCTAGTAAATGGATACCTAGCATTGGGCATTCTCATCATATCAATAAAGGTTAGAGTATCTGCCCTAGTAGCTCAATTATATCCCATGAGTGCGGGAAATATGGGTATCCAATGCCTCAGTGTGATAATGCCCCTCTTTCGCACTGCGGTTGAGGCCTAATGGGCCATCTCCAGTTATTTTTTAAAACTTTTCAACTACATCTAGTGGAAGGTGATCTACAACCACTCCACATTTAGGGGAATGATCAATTTCACCACATCAGTTGGGGAGTGGGGGTAATAATGAGAGAATAAGCTGAGTATTATTTCATGGTTGTGGTAGCCATAATTCTAATTATCATCACTAGTAGGGAAATCCTTCTCTAGGAAGTCCAACCATAGAACAAGCCAATGTGTCATGAAAGATTCATGCTTTAGAGCTGATGCATAGGCATTAGAGCTCATGACCATAAATAGTATGAGGTGATATTCTAGTCTCCTTTACTATTGTTTCTGCTCTATAAAATATATGTACATCTCACTCCATTAACTCCTTATCAACCGTGTTGTAATGCCCTGACACCAGTTACCCAGAGTCGATGCATTATTACATAACATTGGCATGATCACAATAAAGATCAAGTCTCGAATGACCGATTAGTTTAGTAGCCTTGGAATAACTAGATACATTAATAATGTTTACATTAAATCATAAACTAAAAACAACAACAACATAGTCTCCATAATCCACACTCATACTATCCCTGCAGGTCATTCATAATTTACTTCTTCACAATCCTGGGAAAAATAAAACATTGAAAGGGGTGAGCTCAGATGCTCAGTAAGGATAACAATATAGCAGAAGCTTTCATAGTTAAGCATAAACACTTAAAGCAATTTATAACTAAAACAAAAGCCTTTTAAACTTGAACTTCAGCATAATATGGAAATGATAAAATGAAATGATGTCATTTACTTAATCACATTGATATTCTACTAGTAGAACAATCACATGCTATATCAATAACCACTTTCATAATGATGGAATGCATAATTCCAAACTATCATAACCACATAGCCAGGCCTCATTCCAAGACTAAAAATAAGATTTTGTCAAGGCCTTGTGCCATGATACTAGTTTGTCTCATGAGACCTGTCGATGCCTCGAGGAGCTATAGAGGGCTCCACCTGTCACATATTAAGTCCAATTCATTCCCATATAAAAAGGTTTAAACATAACATAAACATTCGTATTAAAACTAGCATACAAAATGTCAATACTTTAACCATAAACCATGAATGGTATAAATATAGCACATCCACAATCAAACATAACTCATTAAATACAATATGGAAGATTTTATTGTACCTCAATTGATAATAATGAATGATATTGACATAGATGAAAATAACCATCAAAACAATTTGAGAGAAATATCCCCCTTTTCTTGAAAACATTTAATAGTCACACTATTTGTCAAGAATCCGTTTAAAAGTATATTTTTGAATCGAAGTGTCCCATACCACTTTGAGAATTTTAAAAAGATTTTTAATTTTAAAACTTTAATGTCCATATAAATAAATCCTTAAAACCATTTTTAAAACATGGACATTAATGAGAATGATTTAGAAGAATAAGTCATTAAAACATTTAGAAAATGGTATTTTAGTTAGAGTATCTAACCAAAAGAGAGACAATTGAATACAAATAATTGAGGTAATCAAAATGTTGTAATATAATGAGAATAAAGGGATTCATGATATACTATGTCAAATTACATTATATACACCATATAAATTTTATTTGGTGTATGACAACAAAGAAGTCTCAATGTAATGTAAATTGAGATGAAATCTCTCATAAAAGTCGTATCCTAAGGTTAAGGATAAATCAACGACATAATTATGTGTGAAAAATATTAATACACTAAATATGATTGGATATTCAGTGTAAAACAATCAAAGGACATACACACATATTCTAGTAAAAACAACACCAATGAATTGGATGTTTATCTCAACAAATCGATATTGAGTAAAAATTACTCTTATCAAGTTCATACCGATGACTTTAGAATTTATCAATGGAGTGATTATGTGTATAAACAGTATATCCATAGAAAGGGGAGTGGAAATTATGACATAATTAAATGAATAATGATTCCACACATAATCTTGGAGTAAAATAATCAATGAAGTATGCGTAAAGCCGAATGAGTTGAAATTGAAATTTCAAATTCCCTTATCGATTTGGTAACTTATGAAACATGCACCCATCAAAAAAGTATAATATAATGTTGATTTAAATATCCATAAATTAAATTATATTAGTCAATCAATACAATCATGGGCAGTACACACACCACATTCAATAAATAAGTGGTGAATAATGGAAATCTAACGAAATATAAAGTGAGATAAGAAACCCCTTACCACGTTGTAATCAACTGAGTAGTATGACCAAAAGTTATTAACCACCAAATTATTTACAGAATAACATGAATATAAATAGAATCATGATAATATATATCAATTGGCAGTACACAAGACACCACTTTCAATAATTTATTGGCGAACAATGGAAATCTCACGGAATTGAAAGTGAGATAAGAAAATCCCTTAACGTGTACTTTTCCTTGCTTGAGGGTAGGTTAACCTCCTATATAATGGTGAAATAATTTTTATTAAATTATTCAATAATCATATACATTAATATGATATCATATATGATCTTTTAACATTGATTTCTTAATAATATCTTAGAATTATCGTCATTTCGGGTGTTAACTTACATGTTTTCTTTTATATGTTTTGTTACGAAAGTTGTGGTTGTCAGGGATAGGTTCTATCTTATTCATATAAAAAATGATACCAAGTCCTTAAACATTATTTTTAAATCATCAAATGATAATTATACTTGAATGGATATCATAGAGAATGAATCTCATCGCATTCGTGGAGACGGTAGTTCATACGTACGCAAGAGCGACAATATGATTCTTTTGATATTAAAATAACATATAATTAAATGGTATATCATATATACAGAATAATTATCATGTTATATTTATTATTTACATTAATTACACATCATTGTTATACCCATACAAAAAATAATTTATTGAATAACAATTACACCACGACGTGGAGACTGTAAGCCGTACGTACGCACGTATGGTGACATGTTATTCAAAGGATGGATAGAATACTGAATATGGTTGTAACATATTTATAATAATATTACAGTATATAGGAGATACTAGATTAATTATTTTAGAATATAAATAACAAAGAAAGAATAAGTGGAAGAAGAAAGGAACTTGAAAAAGGGTGGTGAAATCATAACCTCTTCTTCAGGTTCTTCCTTTTGATTTGATCAAAGGGGCTCCTTAGGTTGGATTTATGATCAAACTAAGGCATATATGTTTAAGTGAGGGAAGTTGAGAGAGTATTTGGGACTGGTTTGGCCGAACCAAAAGGCTTTTAAGATGTGAATTAATGAGAAGGGGGAGTGTCTTTTTATAAGAGGGGTGAGGGTCACCTTTGGAAACGCTAGAAATATTATTTTATAATAAATTCATATTCGGTTTCTAATGGCTAAAAAGTGGATTATTTAAAGTTTAAGGTGGGGATGGGTCTAAAAACACTCAACCAATAAAATTTATTCAGGTTTGGGTCATTTTATTAACCTTATCTTTTAGTTTTACCTCTTAATTAATTAGTTTGACACTTATCATGCCACTTTGTATTTTTATATTATATAGTAAATAAACATACTATATACCTCCAAGCGACTCCCAAGTGGTCCATTAATGATACAACTATCATGATATAAGTCTCTTGGATGAAACATAGATTTTTAGGAATTTAAAATCAATTAATAATATAATATTCGTTTTAAAAACTCTTTTATGTCAATCTTGACACTATTAAATAATTGATTTTTTTAAAAATCATAAAAGAATGATTACATCGAAAAATGTTAATTAAAGAAATCCTAACATGTCATAGTATCCTATAAAATTTTTATAATTCATAAAAAGTCTCAAATTATATTTATTTGGGTATATATAATATCACTTATTTTAATTTTTTACTATTATGGTAATTACTGCATTATCATTGTGTCATAAATAATTTAAATTATTTAATGTCTAAAAATTATAAATAAAATATAATTATGTATTTAATCTTTTTATATTTATAATGAATATTTATAGTCTAAAATCCAACCTAAATAACCATATGTAACAATTGTTTTTCTAAACGATATATGCTTGTGTCATTTTTGTATTCATTTTAACTTAATTAAAATAAAGTGTCCCTATCACTTACAAGTGGATTCATAGGGTCCCAAAATCGACCCAAAGATGACCATGGTTGGCCATGTATCAATCAATTTTGTTAAGACACGTTTTAGGGTAAATTATGATTATTAAAATATTATTTATTTAACCCTTATTTACCGGATTTACCCTTAACTATGGTAAATAAAATATTTACCGAAGTAATTATTCAAAATGTCTAAAAATAAAAGTTACCTATTTACACAATATGAAAATCCTGATTCCAAATATGGAATCAATTTTTCCAAATTCCATACACAGAAGTGGTAGAAATTAATTTAAAATTAATTCCCGTTGTTAAAACAAAAAAGCGTGTTTTTAAGAGATAATAACCATCAAAAAATTGACAATTGTTTATGTCCAGTTTAACTGTAAAATTATGTACAATGACCAAAATTTTATTAAATGGTAAAAATATATTATAAATATATTTTAAAACCACTCAAATTCATAAATTATCAATATTAATTATTTCTATTAAAAAAGTTGTTTTTAATTAAAATTTAGTAATTGTCACGATTCATCAAAATATGAAAGTTATCCGAAAAGTACCAAAATTTCACCCTAGGCTAATTTCGATATTCCGAATCCAAAAATGAAGTCCATTTTGAGAGATAGAGTTTATAAAGTTTCAAAAATTAGGTATTACTATTCATAATGGCTAGTTTGATTGGTTGTGGTGTGTTAGAATCTCAAAGTTGTGTACAATGCACGCCATTGCATTATTAAAAGGGAAACACACCGTGGAAGATTGGGGTGTTACATTCTCCCCTCCTTCAATAAATTGTGTCCTCATAATTTTTTTTAAAATTGTGCTTGGGAATATAATGGAACGTCCCACATCAGAAAAAGAGTCAATAAAACTATCACTTTAAAAGAAAGGAAGAGAGGTATAAAGGTCACCAAAGATAACCCATACTAGGATTCCATGTAGGAAAACATGGATATTAACGATAAACTATGTATTTAGTTCTGATGGAGAGGGATAGAAAGAATGATCAGGAGAAAGTTAATAATATGAAAATCACAAACTTGTGTTGGGACAAACGGTCCTTTTTCTCCTAGTAGGAAAAGTAAACGGACAACATTTTTTTTAAAGTTACATTACATAAGGACAGGGAATTCATATATGATATTGACTAAGAACATAAAGAGATATACTTACTTTTTAAGTAGAGTTTTATTATTTAATAACTTTTTACCACAAACCATGTTTTTGAACAATGAGTATTCAAGAAGACTTGGTAACAATGGAAGATCTAGAATAAACATCTATAGAAATACATGATCCATGTATGATAAACTATATATTTAACTTTTCTTTAGATATTAATCAAAACCAAAATGGTTAGTATAATATCTGATGACCCCCCCCCCCAACGGATATTCTATTAGAGAAAAAAACTAATCTTAATTTCTAAAATTAAACCATCAATACCCCAAAGTTAAATAAATACCATTCAATAATCAATTGTCCTTAAAATCCTTCAATATAATCCAAACTAATATGGAATCTCAAAACATATAAGAATTTAGTCTTCCACATTAAATTGTATCTTCATATGACATCAAATACTCTTAAAGTCACATACTTAAAAGTAATTAACCTAATAATTTCCATAAACAACTCAAATGACTATAAATCCATAATAAAAACATATAAAAAAAATCCACCGTTACTCCACAAATGAAATCCCATACTATTCTATTTTCCTTGGGCATATAGTGTTCACAACAAAGCGAACAACTTACAAAATAAAATCTATCACTTAATCACCAAATCATTTTCCTATACCAAGGGTATTCATTTAATAAGACATAAGAACCCAAATCAACTTATTATTGATCAATAAAATCATTTAACTAAAAATAATTAGTCACACTATCCAGGGACTTCACGTAGTCCAGTGGTAGGTGATAAATCCCAATCGCACTTTGGTTGTGGGTTCGATTCCTACAGCTTTGTCCAACCCGACGGGTTGTCACACGGTCTACGTGTTGTCCTTTTTCAAAAACTATATTTTATAATATTACCAAAATGAGATAAATTCCTCAAAATATCATAACATAATTTAACCACACATGTTTTATCATACCTTTCATTTTCATCCCAAATTATAATAACTTATAATTCTCTCAAAACCCAATGATCATATAAAACCAAATGGTTATTTATACCTATATCCACAAAAAAAGAGATAATTCTTCCTCAAATATCATTCTCACATGGAAAACTGTGGGGTTACAAATACAAGAGAAAATTATTACAAAGTAAACCCAACAACAAGGAGCGCTAATACTTTTTAATCATTTCTCCAACCATTTATTTCCACATAGCTTCTTCTTTGACCAAGAAAATATCCTATAGAATAGGGCATTAACTCGGGTAATGTCCAGGTCCCCTACATTTACGGCAAATGAATGTAAATGGACTCTTGGGACCATTTTTATCTTCTTCCATAGTAATATTCATTTTTCTTTGGCAATTATTCACTTTATGTCATTCCTTCCCGCATGTAAAGCATTTTTTTGTCCCATTGAGACACTTTCCTGGGTTTCTCCTTCCACAGTTCCTGTATGATGGAAATTGAGGATTCATTTCTCCATGGTCTCCACTGGTGGAGCTCTTATCATTCATCACCTTTCTCTTCTTTTTTGAGTATGGGCATTGGTTAATATATATATTGTTGATCATATTTTTGGAAAATTTATTTGGCATAAAGACGATATCTTTTACACCTATTAACATTCCATTTTGTTGCTCATTTCCACCACCGTTCCCACCTTTTACATCATTCTCAAAGTCACTATGACTTCCTTGGAATACATCCATTGACTAAAACCAGAAAGCATTATGTGAGTAACAGTAGTCATAAAATCATTTAGAGATTAACATGTCACCATATTCTCAATTTGAAACACATTAGGATTAACCAAGGTCATTTACTCTCATATTATATATTTAATACTTCAAATCGGTTAGTTACGAAAATGAAAATTATCCTAAGCATATCCCCTGAGAGTGTCGTAACCAAGAGTGAAGCAAGGCACGTTGTCGTGTACCAGTTCCCGTTCGAGTCTAGATCAAAGTGGTGTTTTCATGTTTTACCTCTAGGTACATCTGTTCCAGAGCCGCCTCTACCTGCTCGTATCCAGACAGGTATGTATTTCTTGGAAAACACACAAAATCTCTACAATACCAAAATACTAGTAAGTTCTTCTATACTAATCCTCAAAGTTCATCTTAGGTCTACGTGCTCTAATCAGAGCTTATCTAAATCTAGCCCCCAAGGTTTGTACTAAACTTCCTCTGATACAAACTGTAACGCCCTGACCCCAGTTAGCCAGAGTCGGTGCATTATTACATAACATTGGAATGTTCATAAGAAAGATCAAGTCTCGAAAGCTCGATTAGTTTAGTAGCCTTAGAATAACTAGATACATTAATAAAGTTTACATTACATCATAAACTGAAAACAACAACAACATAGTCTCTATAGTCCACACTCATACTATCCCTGCAGGTCATTCATAATTTACTTCTTTGAAATCCTGGGAAAAATAAAACATTGAAAGGGGTGAGCTCAGATTCTCAGTAAGGATAACAATATAGTAGAAGCTTTCATAGTTAAGCATAAACACTTAAAGCAATTTATAACTAAAACAAAAGCATTTTAAACTTGAAATTCAGCATAATATGGAAAATATAAAATGAAATAATTCCATTTACATATTCACACGGATATTATACTAGTCAAACAATCACATGCAATATCAATAACCACTTTCATAATGATGGAATGCATAATGACAGACTATCATAACCACATAGCCAGGCCTCGTTCCATAACTACAAATAAGATTTTGTCCAGGCCTTGTTCCAGGACACTAGTTTGTCTCATGAGACCTACCGATGCATCAAGGAGCTATAGCGGGCTCCACCCATCACATATTATGTCCAATGCATTCCCATATGAAAATGTTTAAACATATCATAAACATTCGTATTAAAACTAGCATACAAAATGTCAATACTTTAACCACAAACCATGAATTGTATAAACATAGCACATCCAAAGTCAAACATAACTCATTCAATACAATATGGAAGATTGTATTATACCGAAATCGATAATAATGAATGATATTGACATAGATGAAAATAACCATCAAAACTATTTGAGAGAAATATCCCCCTTTTCTTGAAAACATTTAAAAGTCACACTATTTTTCAAGAATCCGTTTAAAAATAGATTTTTGAATCAATGTGTCCCATACCACATTGAAACTATTAAAAGGATTTTTAATTTTAAAACTTTAATGTCCATATAAATAAATCCTTAAAACCATTTTTAAAACATTGACATTAATGAGCAAGATTTAGAAAAATAAGACTTTAAAACATTTAAAAAATGGTATTTTTGTTAGAGTTTCTAACCAAAATAAAGACACTTGAATACAAATAATGGAGGTAATCAAAACTTTGTAATATCATGAGAATAAAGGGATTCATGATATACTATGTCAAAGTACATTATATATACCATATAAAAGAGATTTGGTGTATGACAACAATGAAATATCAATGGAATGTAAATTGAGATGATATCTCTCATAAAGGCCATATCCTTAGGTTTAGGATAAATCAACGACATAATTATGTGTGAAAAATATAAATACACTAAATATGATTGGATATTCAGTGTAAAACAATCAAAGTATATTCACACATATTCTAGTAAAAACAACACCAATGAATTGGATGTTTATCTCAACAAATCGAGATTGTGTAAAAATTACTCTTATCATGTTCATACCGATGACTTTAGAATTTATCATTGGAGTGATTATGTGTATAAATAGTATATCCACAGAAAGGGGAGTGGAAATTATGACATAATCAAATGAATTGTGATTCCACACATAATCTTGGAGTAAAATAATCAATGAAGTTTGCATAAAGCTGAATGAGTGGAAATTGAAATTTCAAATTCTCTTATCGATTTGGTAACTTATGAAACAAGAACCCATGAAATAATGATAATACAATGATGATTTAAATATCCATAAATTAATTTATATTACTCAATCAATATAATCATGGTCAGTACACACACCACATGCAATAAATAAGTGGTGAATAATGGAAATCTCACAGAATTTAATGTGAGATAAGAAACCCCTTACCACGTTGTAATCAACCGAGTCGTATGACAAAAATTTAATAACCACATAATTATTTTTAGAATAACATGAATATAAAGAGAATAATGATAATATATATCAAATGTCAGTACACAATACACCACTTTCAATAATTTAGTGGCGAACAATGGAAATCTGACGGAATTGAAATTGAGATAAGAAAATCCATTACCTTGTACTTTTCCTTGGTTGAGGGTAGTTTAACCTCATTTATAATGGTTAAATAATTGTTATTAAATTATTCAATAATCATATACATTAATATGATATCATATATGATCTTTTAACAATGCTTTGTTAATAATATCTTAAAATTATCGTCTTTTCGGGTGTTAACTTACTCATTTTCTTTTATATGTTTTTTTATGTAAGCCGTGGTTGTCATGGATAGGTTGTATCATATTCATATCCAGAATGATATCAAGTCCTTAAAAATTATTTTTAAATCGTAAAATGATAATTATACTTGAATGGATACGATGGAGAATGAATCTCATCGCGTTCGTGGAGACTGTAGTCTGTACGTACGCACGAGCGACAATATCATTATTTTGATATTAAAATAATATATAATTGGATGGTATATCATATATACAGAATAATTATCATGTTATATTTATTACTTATATTAATTACACATAATTATTATACCTATCCAAAAAATAATTTATTGAATAACAATTACACCACGACATGGAGACGGTAACCCGTACGTACGCACGTATAGTGACATGTTATTCAAAGGGTGGATAGAATACTGAATATGGTTGTACAATATTTATAATAATATTACAGTATATATGAGATACTGGATTCATTATTTTAGAATTAAAATAACAAATAAAGAAGAAGTGGAAGAAGAAATGAACTTGAAAAGGGTGGTGAAATCATTACCTCTTTTTCGGGTTCTTCCTTTTGATTTGATCAAAAGGGCCACTTAGGTTGGATTTCGGATCAAACTAAGGCCTATAGGTTGAATTGAGTGAAGGTGAGAGATTATTTGGGCAGGGTTTGGCCAAACCAAAAGTCTTTGAAGGTGTGAATTAATGAGAAGGGGGAGTTTCCTTTTATAAGAGGGGTGAAGGTCACCTTTGGAAAAGCTAGAAATATTATTTTATAATAAATTCATATTCGGTTTATAATGGCTCCAAAGTGGATTATTTAAAGGTTAAGGTGGGTATGGGTCGAAAACCACTCAACCAATATAATTTCGACAGGTTTGGGTCATTATATTAACCTTATCTTTTAGTTTTAACTCTTAGTTAATTAGTTTTACACTTACCATGTCACTTCATATTTTCATATTATATAGTTAATAAACTTACTGTATACATCCAAGAGACCCCCAAGTGGTCCATTAATGATAAAAATATCATGATATAAGTCTTTTGTCCGAACCTTAGATTTTTAGGAATTTAATATCAATTAATAATATAATATTTGTTTTAAAAACTCTTTTATATCAATTTTGACACTATTCAATAATTGATTTTTTTAAAACTCATAAAAGAATGATTACCTCAAAGAAAATTACTTAAATCAATCCTAACATGTCATATTATCCTATAAACTTAGTTTAATTCATAAAAAGTCTCAAATTATATTTATTTGCGTATTTATAATATCAATTATTTTAATAATTCACTATTATGGTAATTACTGCATCATCATTGTGTCATAAATAATTTAAATTATTTAATGTCTAAAAATTATAAATAAACTAAAATTATGTAGGAAATCGTTTTAGCTTTCAAATTAATATTTATAGTCTAAAATCCAACATATATAACCCTATGTAACGACTTTGTTTCTAAAAGATATATGATTATATCATTTTTGTATTCATTTTAACTTAATTAAAATAAAGTGTCCCTATAACTTACAAGTGGATTAATGGGGTCCCAAAATAAAAGCAAAGATTCCCATGGTCGGCCATGTATCAACCAATAGGGTTAAGACACAATTTTGGGTAAGTTAATATTATTAAAATATTATTTTTTTAACCCTTATTTACCGGATTTACCCTTAACCATGGTAAATAAAATATTTACCGAAGTAATTATTCAGAATGTCTAAAAATAAAAGTTTCCTATTTACACAACATGAATATCCTGATACCAAATATTTAATCCATTTTTCCAAATTCAAAACACATAAGTGGCAGGAATTAATTTATAAATAATTCCCGTTGTTAAAATAAAAAGTGTGTTTTTAAGAGATAATAACCATCAAAAGATGGACACTTGTTTATGTCCGGTTTAATTGTAAAATTATGTAAAATGACCAAAATTGTATTAAATGGTAAAAAATATTCTATATATACTTTAAAACAACTCAAATTCATAATTTATCAATATTAATTATTTCGATTAAAAAGGTTGTTTTTAATTAAAATTTAGTAATTTTCACTATTCATTAAAATATGAAAGTTATCCGAAAAGTACCAAAATTTCACCCTAGGATAATTTTGATATTCCAAATCCAAAAATGAAGTCCATTTTGGGAGATAGAATTTATAAAATTTCAAAAAGTAGGTATTACTATTCATAACGGCTAGTTTGATTGGTTGTGGTGTGTTAGAATCTCGAAGTTGCGTACAATGCATGCCATTGCATTATTCAAAGGGAAACATACCATGGAAGCTTGGGGTGATGCACATGTAATGTCTTAGAATGACAATTCATTACACTTATGTTCTGATGTACCCAGACACACAATAGGGAGTGTGGTCAGAGGGCATACACTAATGAAATTAATTCTCCTTTTGGTTGGTAGTTATACCTTCTTATGTTAACTCTTCACACACGAGATGAATACCTTTAATTTCATTCTTAGAAAGGATTTACTAGTTCCAAATCATTCCTATGTGGAATACTATCAACATAGGGTGTCATTTACATCACGAAAGTGTAGAATATGTCGCTATAATTGTGAGATAAATGTATAAGACAATAGAGATGCACCAGAGAATCAAGGTATATGCTGAATTATATCCCATATAGATAGTCTCTTCATGGAGGAGAAAGGATTACATAATACAGATTTTACTATTATAGTATATTGATTAGCCGATGTACTTACAAATGTGTTTTATAGATTACCTCTCCAAAAATAGTTGTAGTTTATGATTGATCTTGTTCATGGAGTGGCAATAGTATTCATTCCTCCATACAAGATGAATCCTTTTGAGATCTTGGTGATCAAGAGATAATTGGGGGATTTAGAACCAAAGGTTTTATCCAACCCAACACTTAATATCTGGGTTCACAAGTTCATTTTTTTCAATAATGTGTAAGGGAACCTTAAGTAAGGAATAGGTTACTAATGATTTAATCAGATCATAGTCACGAAAAGATATCCACTGCCACTAATATATGATCTATCAGACCTTCTCTGATGATTTTTGGTATTCTCAAATTTCTACTTTAGATCAGGCTATCCTCATGTGTGAGTCTGGAAAATAGATATACACCATAAAAGTTTCTATATTTAGTACTACTTATATGAATACCTCGACTTGTAATTATGACATATGAAGGTGACCACAATTTTCATGTATATGATGACCATGTTTCTTCCACCCCTGTTCGGATTTTTTTTATCATGTTTATTATGCATGACATATTTTCATATTATCATAATCATCGAAACTGGCATATACAACTTCTGATCATTTTGAATACACTAAGAGGACCTCAAATTTATGATAATATTTCTATGTTACACATTTGGACTGAACAATTTCACATCACTAGTCATATAATATTAGAATCCGAGCTATCATATGACATAGAGAAGGTGAGTGATGTAGATTCTTAGGATCATCCTATCAATGTGATTCATATTAAATTTTTCTTGGTAATGGAAAGATATTGTAGTAAATTCATACAAGAATTACCATTCTATTTTCTCCAAAAAATGGTTTTAAAAAAAATGGTGTGACATTCATGGGTTCATATGCATGTGATAAGGCCTTTTACGAGCTAAAAGGAAGGCTTACCTTGAAAATGATTACGACAGTTCTTGATGTTGGAACGGTTTTATAGTTTTCTATGATGCATCTATAATCAAGTTCAGTGTTGTATTGATGTAGTATGAATGAGTTATTATGTATGTGTCTCTGTAGTTACGACCGCATGAACATAATTATCATACACATGACCTTTAGATTTCATATTTTCATTATGCCTTACATTCCTAGAGACATTATACGATGGCATAGAACTTTATGGGGTTTAAAAACCAAAATACATTTAGATATATATTTATGAAGTGTGAATTGATTCTCAGATAGCTGAATGGGTCGAATACCTTTATTATTTTGACTTTATTCTTGTCAATACCCCTAAAAGAGGTAATGTAATGGCTGATGCATTGAGTGAGAAAAAATAGGTTCATTGCATTAAGAAATGTTGCGATGAATAGAAATTTTTAGCCCTATATTTTATGATACCTCAAGATATTCATGAGATTCGCATGAAGTATTATCATACATCCTAGGATATTACCTCTTCAATCCATGATTGGGTGAATAGAAAGATGTTTTCAGATCCTGAAAGAATTTTTTGAGTGTATTTTTGGAGAGGACCAGCCATTGGATTTGTCTGTTAATGAAGAAAAAATCATATATATACAATTTAATTTTTGGGATCCTATAGATATGATATATGATCATATTTCAGAGTCCCACAATTGTCAATTGTATGTTGATCTAGTAATCTCCAATATATATTTTGAAGTGCGCTTTTTATAATTGAGGAATAGGATAAAATCTCAGATATTAAGTTTTATCACTTGTTGTTTCATCTGTTAGTATGTGAATGAAGAGAAATAATGACTTTACTTCATGTTACAACCATTATAAATCCTAGAATTTAAATGGTAATATGTGGTAATAGATATTGTAGTTGGGTCACTATGGTCACCTCAAGGTGGAGATGCAGTTCAGGTTTTCATGGATTGATTAACAATGGTAGACCAATTCCTTCTTAGTTTGTTGACATTATTAATATAAGAGTTTTGATGACTATATTTATTTACATTCATAAGACTATAAGGAGTCCCTTTTACCATCATTTCAAATGGGGATTCTTAGTACAAATTGATATTATGGTTGGGGTTACAATGATATACGGGTACAAATGGGTTTCTTACTATAGCTTTTTACCTATAGGCAGATGATTAGTTGGAACAAATGACTCATGTGTTAGAGGAAATGATTAGAGAATACATAAATGATTTTCGTAGTACATGAGAGAAGTATATCCCTCCCATTGAGTTATCCAATAATAATTTATTTTAGGAGAAAATGGATATGGATCGTCATGAGCCCATATATGGTAGGTTGTTCATTCCACACCTGTGATGGATAGAGGTAAGAGTGGATGTGATACATGGTCCTCGTAATTTGTTGGAGGATTTGGAATAGGATCAGATAATTTGGAACCATACATCTACTACACAATCTAGGAAAAAATTGTATTTTGATCCCATTGTTGTCCTCTTGAGTTCAAGGTCATGAATTGTGTCTTCTTGCTGGTACCACCCAGACGTGGGAATAGATGGATAGAGAGACAAGGGAAGATTTAAAATCATTATGACTTTCCATTTATGATCTTGGATAGGGTCAGGCTAGTAGCCCATTAATTTATACTACATCATAGTTATTGTCCTATACATGATTTCATCCATGTTCCATAGATTAATCATTATCATGTCATATAATCTCATACCATTAATCCTAATTACTCTAAGTTAGATTTTGATGATCAATTTGAGGATTATACCATTTTCATTTTTTGACCATATCATGGGGGCTATATATGGAATGTTTTTCCCTTCAGAAGGGGTGTTATGGAATTAGGATTGTGTAAAGGATGAGACTTGGGAGAATGAGGCTGATGTACATGCTTAGTGTCTAGAGTTTTTCTAAGTCCTAATTCTTCCACTAATGGAAGGGAAACTAGGGAAAAAGTTCATTAAGAAGGGAATAATGTATGAAACAATTTTTTTCTATAATTTATGAATAATTTTATCTTTTTGTTAATCCATTTTTGTAATTCAATTTTGGTATTCAATCAGAAAACCATGCCTTTGGTCCCGTTGGTATGTTTTGGAAAGAAGGATGAAAGGGGTGATATATGTTGGCTTCATGACAACTATGATATGTGTATTTAGAATATAAGATATGTATTCAATTCATGAACTATTTTTTCATGGGTAGACTAGTTCACTATGCTTAATGAACATTTCCTATAAGGGGAATGTCTGGAAATAAACCACATGTAATTCATTTACACACAATGTAAATGTTGGGAAATGTTTTTAAAGGATAAAACCCAATTTGTTTTTTCATACCCTCACTCAAATTATTATATCTCATGGTAGAATCTTCCCCATTGATCACTCTTAATACATAACCCTATGCATTGATCCCGATTCATCATCCTACCTCTAATTCTGTATATGTCATTCACATTGGAAGCACACTAGAATGTGATTCCATACTCTATCGCCTCTCATTATTAATAAACATATCAATAACACTACATTTATGATGCATCATATGACCTAATATTAGGGTTTTGATATATTATGCTACTTTGTTCAGATCCTTGAAAAAATAACCATTAATAATAGACAAGGAGATTATTAATGTCCTATGCTAGTTATTCTAAAATTTTTCCCTAAAAGTATCATCATTTATAATTTTTTTTGTGTGGACAATAGTTACAAACGATATTTCTTCCTAAAATTCATATTACCTACTTATAGTTGATAAAACCATGTTCTAGTGACTTTTTAAAAGTGTTAATTGTGTCGTTAGATGTTATGACATCAACACTAACTAGAAAAAGTTGGGGGATTCCTTATTTATAAATTTGAAACCAAACATGGATTTATTTTGGGCACCATATAGGTGCACTAGAATTGACCTTAATAAGGTGAATTTTTATATTATCTTATGATCCATTAAAATATTTAATGCGATTTATATATTAATTAATATCACATGTCATTATTAAATGTTTACAATTGAATTATTATTTTTGGTATGACCATAGCCCTCTTTTTCATGACTATTAAAGGTGATGGAAAGAGAAAAATAAATGATTCAATATGTATGGTGATAAATGGTTTCATGTCCTTGATACACCGTAACACATAAATTATTGGTAATAGAATCAACCCAATGAATGAATATTGTCATTTGTGACAAATGATGTTAAATTAAATAATGAATTATTTATAAGGTTACTATTCTATATGAAATAATTGGTCTTTATATGAGTTTTCATACTAGAGCCAACCTAGGATTCCTAATGGAAATCCTTCAGCACATAGAGGAAAACATTCTAATTCAAGAAGACAGTTTCTAGGGGAGATACCATCCTTGAAACATTTTCCCCATCTATTATAGGATTTCCAAAATGACATTGTAGGATCCAGTCACTATTTCTACTAAAATTTGGATCCATTATATTAACTCCAAGGGTCTATCTTGATGTATTCTGAAGCATGAACCCATGGATTCACCCCATTAGACCCACTCATTCTTAGGTCATTCTTACAAAATATAAGATCTTTGAAATCAGTTAGACTTATTTATAGTGGAATGACATTGGAATTTCCCCATGTATTACACAAATACCCTTTTTCTAAACTACTTATTATTAATATGAGTTGGTTTGACCCTTGATTTCAAAGGATTCCAATTTTTCTCTGTGGATCCTCTTCATTACTATTATTATCCTATGGTTAATTGGTTTTACCATGGATAACAAAAAATTGTAAATATCATATAAATTATGGTTAAAAATTATTATAAACTGAACTAAAATGAAATAATTAATTGATCTCATGTTCAAAGACACTATCAGTTGTTGTTGAAGGAGGTATGGGTTATTATTTCAGACATTTCTTTACATTTATATTTTCTTCCACACCACCCAGCTTATATTATAATACTATATTTGTATAAGAACTATTGGTAGTGTCCTATTGAAATTTTTCTCACACCCTATATGATCCTTCGTTGGTTCCTAGATATATTATATGTATGCAGGTGTTGAAAAGGGGAAGTATCATGCTTTCAAAATATGAAATTATTATATCATTTAAGATGAGATACTATTTTTATATGATTGATCCAATTTTTGGGATGCTGGAAAGTTTCAAGATTTTATTTTCTGATTTTGTATAGCACGTGTTACCTATTCCATGTATACCATTTTACAGTTTTTTAGAGAAATGAAAAGAAATTATCATTTTATTACATGATTTAGTTTTCATATTTTGAGTATTATTATTATTGTTGTATTTATTTTCTTATCTTACACTAGTAATTTTCTTTATTAATTCTTATGATTCTGATGTTTTTATCCATTAGTTATATTATATTATATCGGGTGTGGTTCAATTAGAAATGAGGGAATATTCTCCCAACAAAAACACCATAATAAATCATTTATATTTGGATTTCTCTTACATAATGTGAGGTTAACATGAGACTATTTGGACTACCTATACATGGATCCTTTCAGTGGCACATGGGATGGTGTGTCATAGATGGAAATTTGAACACACAATAATATCCCAAAATGAACCGTAATATAGTATATCCTTATAAACTAAATATTAAATTTGGTAGGTAAAAATATTTGTAACTATATTATCAAATTTATGGTTTTATTTTTATTTAAAATAAAATTATTATCATTTAAAAAAAGTTTTTTTTTTTCTGAAAACATGTATTTTCCTATAAATGGTTAATTGTTCTTTTCCAACACAATTTGACATTAATTATTATAAAATTTAGATAATTTTTAACAAAAAATTACATAATTATTGAAATCAACATATGAAAATTCACTTTGGGATTTGTTATTGTAATTTCATAAAAAGTTTCCTTTTTTGATGAATAGTAAAAAATACATAGTTTATTTGGAATGTTATATTTATATTAAAAAATTTACATTGATAAATTAGAATTTAAATTGGTATTAAATTAAAATATTATCAGTTATATTAAAATGTCCCGTATTTAGGACATAGTAATCATTTTCATATTGAATGTTGATACTAAAAACATCTATACAGAAATGTTTTTTATTTTTTGGAAGCTAGCATTTTTTGATCACCTTTGTGGGTATAATTTTAAATGGGACTCCTAAATTTCTATGAATTGAATTTGGAAAACTTTAATAAATATTTTGAATCAATATAATTTATATTATATAACAACTTCTAATTAATTTTTGACCATTATGAATACTAAAATTAGTAAAATTCAATTACTGTGGTAAGGGTAAAAAACTAATTTATCGGGGTTAAACTAAAAATATTAGATTTATAAATGACCAAAAACATATCAAAATCCATTATATTGTCATATATAGACATAATCACCAATTAATGTTGATAATAATTATTTTTTTTATTTTTTCATGGCACAAATATGGGGATAACGTAATATTTTGAAAAAACATTTGCATGTCCTCTCCCCATCTTATATAATTACACCCCTATACTATCCTATTAAAATGTATATAGCCATGTGGTAAAAACAATAAAAACAAAATCCCCCAATTAATCTAACAAAAATATCTAATATACCATAATTATTATAAAAATATCTAGAAATCCCTTTGCTGCAAACCAAAATACGTTTCTTGAAGAAGCACCAACATTCTAAAATAACTGTTTTTATTTTTTTTCCCTTAATCAACCTTAAACTATTTATAATACATAATTATATAATTTCCTAAGTGGGTAAAAATAATTATATTTCATTATGTTTTGTTTAGGATGTATATATATATCCTATTCCATCAAATAGGAAACAAAATCTTTTACTGTGTGTATGACAGACAACCCCCCTGAAAACCGATGTAAAATGATTACCATCACCACATTATAAGGATGGTAATAGTGATGGATTAATCAATTTATATGGTATTAATGATATGATAATAATAATAGAATAATAATATCACATATTCCTTTTTACTATCCATGCCATTTATATTATAATAACATCACTCATGTGTGTGGTGGACTAATGCCTCGCTAAGTGACACGATTCATTTTTCACATACACTATACATGTATTATAATAAAGATAACATTAATGAAAATATGTGATATATATGAAATGATACTAATTATGTATAATTAATAGATCACTTAATTCCTTACCCATTCCCCTATTAAGGAAATGATAATGTTTCCCTTACATATGCAGGACCTACTGTCTCCACGAATTGATGTCATCCATTATCCATGATAAAATATAAATAAATATTCTAAAATTATATAAAATATAAAAATAATATCATTATGGAGATTATTTATCTATATCCTATACAAAATAACCAAAACAAAAATGATGAAAGATGCAGGAGAAAACATGGAACTCAACAAATGACATAATGATAATAATGAAAGATCGTTAAAAATGGGTGATAAGAGTTTATAAGAGGAACATATATTATTTTATAAATTTTAATATAGTTTTTTAATATAATAATATTCCTCTTAGAACCATTCTAACAACCCAGATCCAGTATCCCAAATATGGTTCCTCACTTTATTACATCAACAATGATACAGTGGGTCAAGTATCAAAATGAACAAATAGATTAATTGTTTTTGAAACCAATATTACAAACATGATACCCTTTTTACATTTTTAATATAATATAAATGAAAAAAATATTAATTCACATCTTCTGAGAATATAATTCCAGGAACTCATATTCATAGAAAGATGAAAGAATGCAAAATGATGGGTTACTCAAATTCTCAGTAAGGTTTATATAAAACAAAATCTATTTTTAGTCAATAAAGGGTAATAATATTTCTATAGTATAGGGTTGAAACACATTCCACTTAATAAAAATATTGAGAATAATATGGATTCAATAAAATATTATAAAATAATTCTATATTAATAACCACATGAGTCTGAAACATTACTGTGGACATTATAACTAATCGAATAATCACATGGAATATCAATAATGATTGAATTCATATTTTTAGAGATCTTTTCTAACAATATATATCCCAAAGATAGTTTTTTTCAATATATATCATCAAGATTGGATAATTTAATGGGTAGAATCATATATTATTTGGCCATTTGATTCATCCCATTAGACTACTGATGCAGTGAGGGATGTACATTAATCGGTCCCCATAAGTATTTTATTTCCAAATCAGTCCTAATATGTTTATTTAATTCATAAACAGTGTTATATATCCAAAATTTTAATTGAGTATAGGATACATATTTATCAATATTTACCTAATAAATCATATAACATTCAATGTAAAAAAAATTATGTAAAAATGGTATACGGTTTATGAAATAATTATATCCATAACAAATGATAATGGATATAAAATGAAATATTATTTCCAATGTAAGATGATTCCAAAATGTAAAGTATTTGACAAAAACATTAGCAATCACAAAAGGAATTGAGATTGTACGATACTTTTACCACATGGGAATTTTCATGTCAAATCCCTCTAGATGAGATAATTCAATGTGGAACACAAAATACAAGGATTTATGAACGAATAATGAGTTTAAATTTCAATTTTTTGTTATAGAAACCACATAAACATGAACTCTTATATAAAAAATAAGTGTCAATGGAATGAAAATTGATAGGAAATCCCTTACCTCACACTTCCTTTCGATTTTCTATTTTTAAAATCCAATATAGTGGTTTTGAATATATTATTCACTTATAACAGAGCCATATTAAAATTTATAATATGATATATTATTCATTAAAAACATCATATATCATATTCGTTAGTAATCATTAATTATTTTCATTGTTTTGTGTTTTTATTACCTTTTTTAGAATACGTGTTCTACCATTAAATTTCATATTCTTTCACATATTATATAGTTTTGTCACCTCCAGAATCATAATCTATAAATAATAATAATATTTATACATAACTGATTTTTTTATACAAATAATGAAATAGGGGTATGAAAAAAGAGTCACATCACTTCATGAACATGGTAACCACACAAACGTGAACGACGATAAAATCATTTTAGTGTAAAAATAAAATGATTTATATTTTATTTTCATAAAGATGAATAATTTAAAATATCATAATTATTTCATGTATATCACTTATAATCATTTAATTTATATTTAAAACCATCCAGGTGAAGTGTTAGTGAAAGGCGAATTGTGTCAGTTCATGTGGTGGTAGTTTGTTCTACCCATGAAAAATATTATCGTATCTCCTATAGAATAGAATGTATTAATATTTATATATATATACATATGATATAATTACTAAATAGGTATAAAATTATTATAAATATTATATATATCATATAGAACTAATATATCCCTCATTATTCTAATCCATGAAATATGGTAATGGAAAAAAAATGAAATCTGTTCGTGAGGTGATAGTCCTCCATACACATAAATTATTATTTCATATCCCTTTTGAAGGACTTTTTCACTATTGTAGGTTAAAATCCTAAAATAAGAAAAAACTAAAATATGTAATATATTTAGGTTATTATATAAAATTGGTATAATACAAATTGAAGGAGGTGGAGAAAGAAAAAAATAAACATGCTTATTGAAGAATAATAATTATTCTTCTAGTATATTCATTTTGTTTTAAATAAAACCTTCATAGGATTGAGTTATATTTAAAATATGGATTATATGACGGAGGTTGTGAGGTTTGGTAGTGATTTTTTGATTTGTTTGGATGATTGAAATGGCTTTAGAGTTGTGGAAATGTGGGGTGAATAAGTGCCATTATATAATATTGGAGGAGTGGTATTCTTGTATATAATCAAAAGTATTTGATATTGGGAGGGTCCCCTTACTGTATATTCCTAAAACATATAATAATAGTGGAGGGGAGGGTGTACTTGGTCTATAAAAACCCCCAATAATAGAAATATAATTTATTTTTTAGCATTTTTTTCTAGTCTTTATGTTCAATAAATTTTTCTATTTTTGTTCTTATCACAGGAATTATTTTTCTATAAATGGTAATTTAGTTATTATTCCAATATTAAAGTGATAATTATTTTATAATTTAGTCCTAATAAATCTAAATATTATCTATAATTTAAAAAATAAAAATCATATAAGTGTTGGAAATTAATTTTAACAGATGTTCAAGTAATATGCAAAAACACTACTTTAACCCAATACACCCTAACAATGTTTTTTTACAACTACTGGCCCTATATGTTCATTATAAAAGAAAAATTGGTCCACTAATGGTCCATTTTTTATATTTATTTACATTTAAAAATCACATTGTAGAATATATGTTTTTTTGTAAATTCAAATATTTTAATGAAATATCATTGACTATAAAATAACTTTAATGTCAATCATGACATTATTTATTTAAATTTAATTATAAAAATATAATGAAAATGAAGGGACATGAATATATTATGTTAATAAATGTTAAACATGATATATTAATGTATAAAATTAAAGGTAGACAATAATTCTTTAATTTTACCTAACTTTCAATATTTTAACTGTCATTTAGTTTTGTAAATTTTTAACTAAATTATTAACACATTATTGTTATATTAAACATTTTATGTAACTAATTAGTCTCTAAAAATTAAAGATAAATTATTATGATGCAATTATACATTTATATTTAAAAATAACATAAATAACTGAACCAATTTGTTTTTTCCCATTCCCCAAAGCATTATAGATAATATAAGAATGGAAGGATGTTTTATTGTCTTTCTCTTTATATAACATATTTTATAGGTTACATTTAGGGAATAGTGTCCATGAAAATCATAGAAATTGATCCAAATGTCCCAGGAGGAAAAATACCCCTATTCAATGAGTTTTGTTGGAAACTATTCGGTCAATCATACAACATATAGTCTATTATTAACCACTATGTAAACTCATTTTTACCTTAATCACAATAGTTATCATTATATATAATCACTAATTATTATAGTATAAAATTCAGTTGACCTTGTTAGGTAATATAAATTAATTTTAATCTAAATATCGAATGCTTTATTATCACTTAAATAAACATAAATAGAAGATTTCAATTTCAAATTAATCTCATAGATGGTATGAGAAAGTGGGATTTAAAGAGAAAATGATCAAGGGTTTGATATGTTTTTTTAGAAAAAATCAATATGAAATTTATCCTAATGACCTAAATAATAATATTTTATATGTAATATAAATAATATTACTTTTAAAAAAGAAAAATAAAAATAAACATCAAACATTTTATTAAACGAAATTATAGTTTTCAATTAAAATTCAGAATTGTTATATATTTTTCAAAAATTTAAAATTTTCATAAAATTAAAAAAAGTACCCTAAAATATATCTTGTATTATGATTTAAAAAATGATTTTTATCTTTTCATGCAAATTTTCTAAACTTTTTATCATTTAATTTTATACTATGAGATGCAGACATGATTAAACATCCAATTTAAAAAAAATTATTTTCAGAAAATATTATTGGATCAATATTGGGATATGTCTAGACATTCCAGTTTATAGTTTTTTCTAAATTAATTAATATGATAACATATATTTTAAATATTTAAAATATTTAAATTACTAAATCAAATTAATATTTTATTTATAATTTTTTAATTATTTTAAAAGAGGATTGGTATTTTTTATTTAATGAACCATATTATTGTTTATTACTTAATAAAATTACCTGGCATGGTTTATGATTATCTAGTATAGAAATATTTTTATCCCATATCCTTATTGTATTTTATATGTTATTTTTGTTAGGAAAAATCACTAAAACCATGAAACCTGGCCTTCTTAAACATAAATTTTGGACACTTTCCATGAAACTACTCATCGGACTATATGGTTTACATTGATGGGTTATTATTCATAACTAAACAATGGAAAACTTATAAGATAGGAATTAAAACTTTCTGAAAGCTTTTTGGATATTTAATATAAAAATAAATTGAAATTTTCATATTTTTATACATTTTTTTAAATTTTAAATCACATATTCACAACATTAACATGAAAATTTTTCATATTAAAATCAAGGTTGTTTTCCAAAAGGTTGTGGTGGGTGAAGTGTTGAATAAAATAATTTTTTTGTGGATTCCATTTAAAACACTATCATTATTAAAATTATTTTTCCCTTCTCCTTTAAAATATTTATTGATCCTGTCAAACAAACCCCCAACCATCTACTATTTATACATCATCTTTTTATAGTGATGTTCAATAATATGAGTAAATAAAACATCAATAAAATGATAATATGGAATTTGGATTTAAATTTTTCCATTTTTTCTCATTGTATAACATGATATTAAATGATTTACTTGAAAAAATAATATAATATGGGTTTAGTAATCCCTTGAGTACAATGTCTTAATTTCAATTTATATGAATATTGAAAATCTCTAAGTTAGTCATGCATCATAACTGAGTTCTAGATAATTACCCACCTTTCAGGGTCTTACCAAGTATAACACCATTGTGTTACTATATCTAATTATTAGTTTTGATCCATGGAAATACTATTTAGGGATGACATATTTCATACCTCATTTTTCCATGTTAATTGACATTAACATGTTGGATTTCATATATTTTATATTATATTCTTTTCGAAGTTTATCCATTTTAGTCATGATAATAACTCATGATTGTAACATTCATGTGTATATAAGTTTTTTTAGGTTCTCTAAAAATAAATATGATGATAATGATATTTTTGATTCATATGTCAATCTAGTTATTTATTATTCATATGGATCAGGCTTGTTGATGTGATTAATACTATTACTAAAACCACGAATTCTAATTATTATATTGCATGTCTAACACTTTTATTGTGATCGGGTGATTTATTTCAATATTATATTAATTTTATAGTATTTTATGAAAGTAATCTATATTAGTGAACATGGATGAATGTGTCATAGTGGTTATGAATCCCTAAAAAAATATTCATTTTTTTATAATTTCGTGGTATGGTATTGTAACTCCTTAAATCATTATAGGATGGGTTTCAAAATTTTCGTGGCATGCTTTACCTATTTACTTATTCCAAATGAATCGACTACATTATTACACTTATTGTATTAACCTATAAATATTAAATTTTGACAAGTCTCTGGGACCCTTTCTTATTTTTATATATCAACCCATTTGTGTAGATGTGTAAGAGTTTATGAGTAAACTTACAGGAAATATAATTGGACCCCGTAAGGATGGGTCTATTTGTTTTTCAGATTTTGATCTAATGCTCAAAATAGCTATATTAATGTAGACCATCCTTGTAAATGGAGTTATGTATGGTTTTTAATGACTATAGATTTATTTTTATACTAATAACACTACATTATTACAGTTTATGTCTACAAACATATTTTATTTTATATGTATATAAATTCATAGATAAGTTTATAAATACACAAATATATCACTACCATATTGAGACACCCTTACTAGTGTCCTACTTGTTTTGTTATGATCACTACCAACATGGACACCCATATAGAAAAAAACCTATATACATCCATGTTTCTGGTACATACATGTAATTTTTTATCATTGGGATAATTTTGGGTGGATATATATCTTGTTATGGAAGCAACATTGGTACCCATTTCAATATTGGTGTTGATAGAGATGATCAAACGTCTTCTTTTTATTTTCACCTATTTATCAATTATTTTCACATCATGGGCCCTATAAAGATTAATGATATAATCTAGATTAATTTTTTTTATATTTCATATAGGTGAGTCTTAGATGCAGACATTTAGATAGATTTCAGTTTTTTGTCCTAATAATTCCTCATTTTTTGTTTAACATTTCACTATAATATTTTGGAATGTTTTACATATAGGTGAGTCATTCAGGAATATTGGGATAATCTATTCCTAAAATATAATTCAAATCAAACCAATAAAATCATTCCCCAACATTTACCATAGATCCATGGGTCTAGTGTCTAACCCTTCGGAATATTGGAATGCTCCTTGGGTTATAACGCACATGTTATTAGTTCCATATAAATATTTGGGTTGAGGAATGATAAAAAGTTTTATAAGAGTTTTGTTTTTAGGATATATGGGGAATTATATTTATTTTTCTAGATATGATATTGGATTTTCTGGACATGATAAGTTCTAAAAAAAGTGATTATAAACCACTTTATGGAATGATCTAAAATTATATTGGGATGTTTCAGTACATTGTTAGAATTTTAGGTTTGAGTGACACCTCTTATTTTTTCTTAAATATAATGGAGATGAACTTGATATCATAATATAGGGCTAAACTACGAGTTACACTAAATTATGAGTACATACATCATATTTTTCACCCCTAATTTAAGTTTATTTTTCACTTTTTCTTGCAACACCCGAGGGATTTGAAGACTATGAAAAATATTTAAGTAGATTGAATGAATGTACTTTGGAATGGAATGAATGGAAGTATTTGGGATTGTTTTATGTATATAAATTTTTTTCCCTTAATAAAAATAAGTATTTTATTGATTATTTATACATTTCTATTTCAATTTTCCAAAAATATAATGGCTAGCGACCAGCCAGCTAGGTTAATTGGACCAGAGGCCCATGTGGTACCAGAGGTTGACCACACTTGGGGGAGTAAACTTGGGCTTTCTAGTAGAGGAGTATATCTCCACAAGTGGATGTTGTGCCCATGTTTAGGGTCTGTGGAGAATAGGCCCGCAAACACACAAAGCCCCAGCTAGAGACTCGGTGGACTGATTCTGAGGGTGTTGAAGTTATACATATGGTATGGGTGTTGATCTCGTTGATGGATTGTGAAGAAAAACAAAAAAAGTTTATTATATACCATAAGGGAAGAAATGTTGTATTTTTATGTGGGACATGATTTTTTCCATGGAGATTGAATATAGACCATCTGGTCATGCCTCCCGAAGATCAGCACTACTTGATTATGCCTCCGGCTGATCCCAGCCATCGAGTCTAAGCCAGCACATCAGGAACTCTAACTTAAACAATATTTTTCTTCACAAATTCAAACATGGCCAATCCCATGTAGAGTGGGACCTCCATCTTCATCCTCCTGACTCCCTAGTTCGATGTCCCAAGGCACACCTGACACTCGTTCAATTTCACATCCATCTCTTCAGTACATCACTGTTATCCTTTGGAGTCTGATACAACTAGTGTGATCCATCGCAATATCCAAGAAACGATTCGAATACCATTCCACAAGAGCCCCTGATAATGATAAAATACATTTCATGATATTCGTTTTATCATGCGATTGAACAAAAGGAAAGAATATTGGAATTTTGAGCAATTCAGAGATCACAACCCCCTTCCACTTTCGACATATTTTCAAACAATTTAAATCATTTTTATTTGTAACATGTGTTACCCCCATAAGGGAGTCGAAATCATCTCATGATCATCCTCTAATCATGTGACAGAAGAAGGTATAATAAATTGAGGTTTTCAAGAAGTTTATGACCACAAATTATCCATCTCTCAGGTATTGTTCAACCAATTTATAATGGATTTAACCAATTGCATGATTCAAATGGATGTAATAGTGCCATCACATGATCAATTTAAATGATCAAGTGATGAAGAATAAGCAGTCGTGTGGTCCAGTTCTGGAAAAAATCCACAACTTTAGTTCGAAGGTATATTGGACATAACTTACAAAGCAGTAAAAAAATATGACTCCCATGGCCTATATATAATTTCTCCCATCCATAAAAACGCATTAAAAGGTGATTTAATTGAGATCTAGAAAGGATGATGTAATGTCCCAGTTCTAGGTTCCACTCAATGAGTGCCCTGAACCTGGTTCGCCACGTGACCTCAAGCACATTTCCCCAAATGCCAGAGGCTGCCGACTAGCAGGGAGGGCCCATGTCTGAGAGTGGGGAAACAATGCCCTCATTTTTCAAAGTGAAATGCAGCGGAATAAAATGAAAAGCATATAGTAATAGGGAAAGCCATAAACCATACACATTCTAAAATGAACAACTGCATTAAAAACAACCAACAGTCATATATATATATAATGATGATGCAAAAAGCCTCATGTTGTAAGAAAATAGACAGTACATGTTACGCTTCAATACAATATAATTGGAGTACAAGTACATAAAGGTAAAACAGATCAGCCATCAGTATCGCGAGCCTATGCTCTGTCCCATGCTCCATTACACCTCAGCAGCAATCAAGTACCTATATAAGGACCCTTTCCCTTAGCCACACCTATAGAAATGTAATCAGTTTGGGCCAAAAAGCATGAACTAAACAGGGTGTGAGAAATAATATCAGTAGGCACCCCCCAATGGCTCGTTCTCAACTTTGTGTAAACATGAAACAACCGTGTGCAAAAGTAAATGCAATAAACTAAGCAGTACTGAAAAGTAACTAACTTACTAGTTATATTTCCATTTTAATATCTAATTAATTATTTAATTTAATATATCACCATAGTGAATATTCTAAGTAAACAGCCATTGTCCTCAAACATGTAAACCCGTACCCTTAGGTAAAGAGATTTCGAACACAAGAATCTTCCCACAGGCATAAAGATATTGCCCATGGGCGTAATACGTGTCGCCCACAGGCACAAAATCAACTGCCCACAGGCATGAAAGAAGTTTCCCACAGGATAAATAGTACAGTGCCCACAGGCTAATCACAACACTTCCCCTAGGATAAACAGGTAACCAGGCCAATCCCAACATGTAAAAAAGTGGTAAAAAAGAAATTCCTCTCAAGGTAATTCTATAATCATACATTAAAGGAATACCCTCGGGTATCCTGACCAAATGGCTAAACAGAAGAACGTAGCATCAGAGTGGCCGTGGATCCAAGAAATGATCCCAAACAATAGTTTTATTATCACAATTAATTACATATTCAACTCTAGGTATTTTAATATAGCCTTTGCCTCAGCCACATGACACCCCAACATGGGTTCGTGGCACAACGGTACACAAAAATGCACAACAGTTGGAATATAAACACAAAGACACCTACCATAAACGCCCCTAAGTAGTATACTCAAATGAAATTCCATGAATCGTCCTAGAAAGAGGTAGATCCGAGGTGATAGAAAACTCGACTAAATGAAAATTACATCCATTAGAAGAAGAATTGTCATGAACTGTTTAAGAAGAGTGGACAACTTACTCGTACGATTCCAATGAGTATGTCCGAGGTGGAAACAGATTCTCGATGCTCGATCTAGAGATCCTCAAAGATTTGGATTTCCCCTCCCAAGCTCCCATCCAGTTCTAAGACTTCCATGTGAATAGGGTTGTCTACTGCCCATTTTAAGCAAAAAAAGTACACGACGTGTACCATTAAATACACAATGTGTGTTTCCTTCATTTAACTATTCCTCTGGTAGCACCACCAAACTGTCATCTGTCGACAGGAGTACACGGCGTGTATTCTTGACTACACAATGTGTACTGTCACCTATCTAGCGGCTGCTCCCACCGCTTTACTATTTTTCCAGCTGAATGAATACACGGTGTGTAAAGGACCACTACACGGCGTGTAGTCGGTTTTTACACCCCTCGTCACCGACATGGCTACACACCCTATATTCCCATCCCACACGGCCAAAGTACACGGTGTGTGGAAATGTACACGGCGTGTACTTTCCAAAATTTGGGATTTTCCCCATTTTCTTTATTTTCTCAAAAACACTTAAAGAAAAGTGAAATGAAGAAACTCGTACCTAAAAAATAAGAATCGAGTTCCTACTAACTTCACCCCATAAAGAAATTTATCCATGAATTGCCCTTCCACGGGTAGCGATGATAATACAAAGAATAACTCTAGCCACAGAGCACGTACGTCGGTCTCCCGCTCCCAGGTTTCGTCCTACACTCGTCCATGTTGCCATAGAACCCGTATGAGAGGAACTGACTGGCCTTGGAGAACCATCGTGCTTCTATCAACGATAAGAATTGAATTCTACTCAAAGGACGCATCTTCCTCAAGCTCAACCTCCTCGGGCTAAATGATGTTAGACGGGTCTAAATGATAGTGGTGCAACTGAGATACATGGAAGAAATCATGCATGGATTGGTACATTTGTGGTAACTACAACCGATAGGTAACCGTCCCGACACTCTCTAGAATATCAAATGGCCATACATAACTCGGTGAAATTTTACCTTGTCTCTTGATCCGTCTGTGTCCCAACCTCGTCGTAACACATATGAAAACCTGATCCCCAACCACGAACTCAAAAGGCCATCTGCGGCGATCAGCATTAGATTTCTAACAAGACTGTGCGGTAGCCATCTACTTCTAAATCAACTGGACCTGCTCAGAAGTCTCCTGCACCAGACGTGGTCCCAATAAAGCTGCCTCACCTACCTCTAACCAGCACAAAGGTCATCGACATGGCCTACCATATAAATACTCGTATGGTGCTATCTCAATAGTCTCCTGAAAAATACTATTATACTAAAACTCGAATAGGGATACACGATTCTACCAAGAGCCCCCAAAGTCTAGGATGCATATGCGCAACATGTCATAAAGCACCTATATCGTACGCTCTGACTGACCATCGGTCTAAGGGTGGTGTTTTGTGCACAGAAGCACCTGTGTACCTAGTTCCCCCTGAAAACTTTACCAGAAGCAAGACGTAAAAAAAGAATCCCTATAGGAAACGACAGAATGAGGGACCCCATGAAGACACATGATCTCTCGGAGATACAACTTCCCATGCTCATCAACACTGAATGTCTCCATGATCTGCAAAATGTGAGCTACCTTCGTGAGTCTGTCCAAAACAACCCACATGGCTTCATTTCCTAGAGGTGACCTCAGAAAACTAGTCATGAAGTTCCTCGTGAAATCATCCCATTTACACTCAGGAATGGGTAACTGCTACAACAGTCCGACTAGCCTCTGATGCTCCGCCTTCACCTGCTGACAGGTGGAACATCTCGTAAAAAAACCAGCAACATCTCTCTGAATTCCCGGCAACCAGTACTAACGTCTCAAGTATCGGTACATATTGGTAACCCCAGGTTGAACATCCCAAGCTGAAGCATGAAACACCCGCATCAGCTCCTCACGTATATCCCCTAGAACCCACACCCATCCATAGAGACATAGAATCTCATCATTTCCTATCATCCAACCATGAGGAGGGTCCTCACATGCCACTGACTCCCGTAGAACTAGGCCTTCCGAATCAGATAGTTGTCTCATCCTCACCCTATCCAGGAGGGTATAAGTCACATCTAAAGATGAAATATAGGTCTACCCTTGACTATCATGCACCTCCAAATACATCTCAGAGAACAATACCATGAACTTCCATTAACCACTGGCCTCCCGCACTGCCTATATCTGAGTCTTCATTCTCAGTGCATCAGCTAAAACATTACCTTTACCATGTTTATATGCAAGCTCAAAATCGAAGGGCTGAAGGTATTCGACCCACCTTTTCTGCCTCAGATTCAAGTCACTTCGAGTAAAAATATACTTCAGACTTTGGTGGTCAGTGAAAGCCACAAAATGATCTCCCAATAGATAATGTCTCCAACAATGCAACGCATGAACAACAACAGACGACTTGAGATCATGTGTAAGATAATTCCTCTCAGGTGGCCTCAACTGCTGAGACCCATATGCAACTACTCAATCACCCTACATCAACACAGCTTCTAGCCAAATACCTGATGCATCACAGTAAATTGTATAGCTCTTTCCCTACTCTATAAGTATTAGGACTGGTGCTGATTTCAACCTTCCTTTTAGATCCTGAAAGTCTATCTCACAAGCTTCTGTCCAAATGAACTTCTCACCCTTATTAGTCAGACCTTTCAATGGTGATGATAAGCGGGATAAGTCCTGGTTAAAACATCTTTTGTAACCATTCAACCCCAAGAAACTCTGTATCTCAAACACATTCTAGGGATAATCCTAGTAAACTACTACTCTCACCTTCTCTGGGTCCACAACAACTCCTTCCTCTGAGATTACATGACCCAGGAAGTGAATCTGGTCCATCTAAAAGTGGTACTTTGAGAGCTTAGCATATAGCCGGTGCTCTCTAACTATACTCAATACGATCTCAAGATGGGTGACATGGTTGTGTTGAGTGTGAGAGTACACCAAGATATCATCCACAAATACTACCACAAAATTGTCCAGATAAGGATGGAACACACGATTCATCCGATCCATGAAAACTGTTGGTGCATTCATGAGTCCGAACGGCATAACCGTATACTCGTATAGACTATACATGCTCTTGAAAGACGTGAGAGGTATATCAGATGGTCTAATACGCAGCTGATGATATACTGATCTGCATTCAATATTTGAGAACAGTCATTCTACATGAAGTTGATCAAAAAGATCATCAATCCTTGGAAAAGGATATCGATTCTTAACTGTCAACTGGTTCAGCTTTTGATAATCCACACAGAGTATCAGAGTACCAATCACCTTCTTCACAAAAAGGAAAGGAGAACCCCATGGAGAAGTACTGGTTTGGATAAAACCCTATGACTGTAACTCATCTAACTACCTCTAGAGCTCTGGCAACTCAGGCGTGGCCATCCTATAAGGAGGAATGGACACTGGTGGTGCTCTGAGAACTAGCTCGATAGAGAAATCCAACTCTCGCTCTGGAGGTAGACCTGAAAAGATGTCCGAGAAGACATCCTTGAAACAATCAACCACTGGAGGGAAATCCATCTGAAAAGTCCCGTGGTCATCTAGTTATAAGCTTGCAATCTGGGATGTGACTCCACCTTTCCCACGATTCTATGGTATATCTCGACTCTCTTAAACATCCCATTCACCCTTGTATAGAAACTCTCTGCCCTTTGGTGACATGAAACTCACCCTATGACAATAGCAGTCTACAAAGGCTCGAAAGGGAACCAATCAGTCCATCCCGAGAATGACGTCATAAGCTGTCATCTCTAAGACATAGAGGTCCCAAAGGAAGTGACACCCACCAAACCCAATGAGGAACTCCTTCCACCGATGCACACCAGCCATCCTAGTCCCCATTGGAGTGTCTAGCATTATGATATCAGAAGAAGTAGAAGCACAGAACCCAAGGCTCTCCACAAAGGGAACAAGTATAAAACTATGTGTAGAATCTATATCATAATGTACTGATGAAAATACTGAAGCTTCTATAATAGTACCTCGGACTATAGTAGGTCCGGGATCCTGCTCATGCTGAGTCTGTTGCACTGAATATGTCTGCACAGTGCTGCGGCCCTGCGACATAGCCGGGCTACCCTAAGCTATCTTGTCCTGCTACCTCTGAGATCTTGGTGTCTGGCTACCACAGCCATTTCCACCATCCCTGCCTATACGCCCTGACATATTACAATTCCCTAACTGGTAAGAAGCTGCTGGTCCTGCCCCCGCATGCGCTGTTTGCACAGAACACCTCTCACAAGCCACTGGTGGAAATGCCCTGCTAAAGCGCTACAGATGACCCATCCTTCCACAAGCCTGGCATTCCACTGGGTCACGTGGACACTAAGGTTACTTGTTCCACTCCTTACCAGACTAGTAGTGCATGACCTGTCCACCTAAAACATTCTTCTGGCTGGTACTGCCACCCTGAGAGAAGTCCATATGTGGCTTCCTCTTACTAGTAGAAATAGTACCAGAAACTGGGGCTGAACCGCCCTGGACCACACGACTAGCTTCCCACAGGTTCATCTCAATAATCAGCACCTGATTCACTATATCATGTACTGAAGGAGACCTTAAAATATTCACTAGCACTGGGATGTCATATCAGAGACCATCCTCAAAGCGCCTGGACCTCAACGTCTCATCACCCACCAGAACGGGTGGAAAATGCTGATGCTCGGTGAAACGAGCAGAATAGTCCATCACCGACATAGCGCCCTGCTGCAGATTCATGAAATCTCGAGCACTATCTTCCCTCAGCATCTCTAGGAAGAAGAAGTCATATATGACTTCCTTAAAATCTTCCCATGGAATGTCTTTGTAATGCTCTGAATGGGTGGTAACATCCCCCCACCTCTTGGCGGAATCTCGTATCATGTAAGTCGTGAGCTTGATCCTCCTCCCTAGAGGCATCTCAAGATGCTCAAAAATAGTCTACATAGACCCCATCCAAGACTCCACAGACTTTTTTCCTCCATCCCATGAAAATGTAGGTGGATGATGTTGTTGAAAGATATGATTCAACTCAGCCATAGTTGTGGCAGCTGGTGGTGCTCTTGGAAAGGTCTACATGAACAGCATAAAGCCTTCATAGAAATGCGCCTCCATGCCTGTGTCCAGTATAACAGATGGTGCTGCATCTGGATCTACTGGAGGATCAACTGGTATCCCATGGCCCACCATCTCTGGTGTATACTCGTTGCTGCTCTCCTAGCGATCAACATGTGGTCATCTCGGCGACATGACTCTATAAGGTCAAATGAACACCATAGAACAAGATTAACAACAAAACAAAATGAAGAAACCCAAAAAGGAATAGGAGGAAAAAGGCATTTAAAATTTTCAAACAAGACTACACGGTGTGTATACTGACTACATGGCATGTACCATACTCTCCTTCCCTTTCTCAGGTCCTTCTACACATCTAAGCTACACAACACCCATTTAAACAAAACTACACGGAGTGTATGTCATCTACACTGCGTGTATGATGTAATTTTCCAATTTCCTGTGTCATTGGTGACATGGCCGACTACTCAGCTTGACACTACATCTCATGTTACACCCGCACACGGCATGTAAACCACCCTGTTTTCCAGCCACCCAGCTAACTCCACATGGTCTGTCACTGGTCAAGACTACACGGTGTGTCCCATAGCTACACGGCGTGTACTAGAAGAGCTCTGCCGACCCGGGTTGCTAGTTACACAACTAGATACATTGCTCAACCTACACTGCATGTTCTATATACACACGGCGTGTACAAGAAAGGATTACCCCGACCGGTGTTGTTAGTTACATGGTCGGGTCCCCATGTCACACTACACGGCGTGTGCTTCATTGACATGGAATGTTCGAGAAACGATTACATCGGCCCTTGTTTTTTAGTTACAAGGCTGGGTCTCCGGGTCAACACTACACGGCTGTACATCTGGTACATTGCGTGTTCACCCCAAACATTTCCCTTCCTCGTGTCCCTGCCCACATGGTCTCTGACACATGAAGAGATTACACGATGTGTACTTATGGTACATGGCGTGTACTAAAAATGTATTCTTTTCATCTCGAGCAAAATAATATACACGGCGTGTTTAAGATACTACTTGACGTGTATACTGGGTTTCTGGATAGTATGCCTCAGAAACTTCTCTGGAACACAGAAAATACTGAAAAACAACACCTATGTTCCAAATTATGATCTATGAGGGACCATACTCCCCGCGAATCATAGTTAGGAATCTTATAAGTGTTATAACCGGATAATCAGTCAATGATCCACCAAATTCTGGTCCATGAGGGCCCATACACCCCAAAAACCAATGTTTGGCGTCCATTCAATAAACAGGCTTACACTATGATACCCTATCAAACAGCAGGTTTCTATCCAAGCAGCTATCACAACAACATTCTTTTACTAGCACAACATCTATCACAACAACATGCAATTTCTAATGCACCTACATGGCATAGAAACTATGCATGGCATGTGATTTCTAGCATGTGACTAAATGAAGAATGACATGGCATACCCTAATCTCCTTAGGTTGCAACTAAATAGAACCCTTGAATAAAATATAAACTGCACAATCACAAGTGCATCACCCTTCAGTGAAAATAAATTGAAATGTAAAATTGCATAATTTGAAAAAATTTCAACACGAGGTAAATTTTCTTTTCCCTGTACACAGGTTAGCTATGCCTGGGCACAACATATTACCAACTACTGTTATCATCCTTTCCTTGACTAAGGCTCCAAATAGTAAGTCAAAGAATAGTACTCCTCTGATACCACTTTGTAACGTCCCAGTTCTGGGTGCCACTCAACGGGTGCCCCGAACCCGGTTCGCAACGTGACCTCAAGAACATTTCCCCAAATGCCAGAGGCTGCCGACTAATAGCGAGGGCCCGGGTCTGATAGTGGGGAAACTATGCCCTCATTTGTCAAAGTGAAATGCAGCAGAATAAAATGGAACTCATATAGTAACAACGAAAGCAATAAACCATACACATTCTAAAATGAACAGCTGCTATAAAAAACCAACAGTCATATATATATATATTGATGATTCAACATGCCCCAGGTTCTAAGAAAACAGCCAGAACAGGTTACACTGTAATACAATATAACTTGAGTACAAGTAAAGAAAGGAAAAATAGAACAGCCAGCATCATCAAGGGACTAAGCCCGGTCTAATGCTCCCGTACACCTCAGCTGCAATCAAGTACCTATATAAGGACCCTTTCCCTTATACACACCTGTAGAAACGTAATCTGTTTGGGTCGAAAATCAGGACCCAAACAGGGAGTGAGAAATAATATTAGTAGGCACCCACCAAAGACATGTGCTCAACTATGTGTAAACATGAAACAACAATGTGCAAAAGTAAATGTAATAAACTAAGAAGTACTCAAAATTAACTAACTTACCAGTTATATTTCCATTTTAATATCCAATTAATCATTAAATTTAAAATATCACCACAGTGAATATTCTATGTAAATAGCCAATGTCCTCAGACATATAAACCCCTACCCTCAGGTAAAGAGAATCCAAACACAAGAATATTCCCATAGGAATATGGATATTTCCCACATGCATATGAAGTGTCACCCACAGGCCCAAAATCAACTGCCCACAGGCACGGAAGTAGTTTCCCACAGGCTAAATAGTACAGTTCCCACACACTAATCAAAACACTACCCTCAGGCTAAATAGGTTAATGGGTCAAGCCCAACATGTAAACAAGCAATAAACATGCAATTCCTCTCAAGGTAATTCTAAAATCATTTCATTAAAGGCATACCCTCAGGTATCCTGGCCAAATGGCTAAACTGAGGAATGCACCCCCGGGGTGGCCCTAGATCCACGAAACGATCCCAAACAACAGTTTTATTATCACAATTAATTTCCTATTCAACTCTATCTATTTTAATATAGCCTTGGCCTCAGCCACATGACACCACAATATGGGTTCGTGGCACAACAGTGCACAAAAACTCACAATATTTGGAATATAAACACCAGTCCACCTACCTTAAATGCCCCTAATCAGTATACTCGAACGACAATCCCCAAATCGTCCGAGAATGAGGTAGATCTGTGGTGAATGAAATCTCGCTTAAATGCAAATAACATCAATTAGAGGAATAATTGGTAAGAATGGTTTAAAAGGAGTGGAGGTCTTACACATACGGTTCCAATGAGATCATTGGAGGGGGAAATGGATTCCCGATGCTCGATCTGGAGATCCTCGAAGATTTAGCCATCCCCTCCCGAGCTCCAGTCCGGTTATAATCCTTCCCTGTGAACAGGGGTGGATACTTCCCATTTTAATAAAAAAAAAAGACAATGTACATGGAATGTAAATTTAAGAATAGGCCGTGTACTGCCTTCATTTAACTGTCCCTCAGGTGGCACCAACAAGCTGTTCTTCTGTCGACATGAGTACACAATGTGTATTCCCAACTACACATCATGTACTGTTGCCTAGCTAGCGGCTGCTCCCACCACCATACTATTTTGCCTGCTGAATGACTACATGACGTGTAAAGGACAACTACACGGCGTGTAGTAAGTTTTCACACCCTTCTTCGCTGACATGGTTACACATCCTGTGTACCCATCCCACACAGCCAAAGTACATGGCGGGTTGAAAAGTACCTGGCATGTACTTTCCAAAATTTATGATTTTCCCCATTTTCCTTATTTTCTAAAAAAAACTTAAGGAAAAGAAAAAGGAAGAAACTCGTACCTCAAAAAAATATGAACCGGGTTCTTACAGATGATATATGGAAAACATGAGTTTCCATCCCCCACCATGAAGGATATTCTCTAGGTAAATTAGGGGGCCCTCCTACAAGATTCAACCACGATTTCATTATAAGAGCTCATCGTGTGACCATTGTAAGATCACATGATAATCTACAAACCTTCCCCTATAAAATATTGAATGAGATACTGCAAATGGAATAATAGTCATTTTTGGGTGCACAATCTTTAGAACCTCATGCGATGCAATAACACATGTCTTGGAATGCTCGGAGCACCCACACTATTATTTGAGAGTATGCGCTAGTGAACATGTCAGCCCCGATCGCGAGAATACCACAAGTAACCATCCTTTATAAGTAACACACAACCATTTTATGAGTTTGAAGAGCTTCTATAATGATCCATTAGAGATTAAGAAGGAATATAATAGACATGTAAAAACTATATTACGATGTTTATATGAAGCACAGATGAATGTTTCTTGTCCATGAAGAGTTAAAAGAGAAGATCTCATGATCTTGCGATGTCCCTGTTTTGGCCACCTAGTAAAGGTACTCAAACATGATCTTCCTTTCCAATGCCCATGTGAATGTGATGGTAAACATGAATTTCATCATGCGATTCTTCAAAATATTTGTCTTGAAATGCTCACGCATTTCCATGGGAATGGTTCTCTCAACATGAACCATCCTCACTGATATCTTTCCATTTGTTCCTCCTCACCATGCAGTGCATTCCATTACCCATGCACATGTTGGCTTTGACACAAAACCATCTTCATATCTCCATAAATCTCATCATGAGACCTCTTGAAGGTTATGAATATCACCAATGGGAGGCCATCATCTGGTGTCATAAAGCCATTCATTGACATGTAGGAAAGGAAAAGAGGAAAAATCCCCCAAAAGTGTGTACCATGGACCCTTACTCATACATGTAGTGTTTTTAGGAAGCCTCTTCACATGTAAATAGATTCCCTCTCATTCCCCATTTGTGCTCATGTGAATAATATGAAGAAAGGAGGAACTTGTGAACATCCATTAAGTGTGAGTATCATATTATAGATAAAACCTCTCTTTTCCATGAATTTCATACGGCATATGTCTTCATCATGTACACTCAAGAATATATTATTTCACATGCTACATAGGGAATGATATCTTTGGGCATGTACTTATGAAACATAAACTAATGTAAAACTATAAACATATTCATGAGACCGTGCAATGTTGATGATTCCTGGATACACAATCTCTAGGTTCTTTAGGGGACTTGTGACGTCATTAGGGGTCATTTGACATGTCACATTGATCATGAGAAAAACTTCAAATGAGGTATATGATCTAGAGACAACCCTTTGACATGTTTCTATTGTCATGTGACAATCCTAGTACAAATTCATGTAAATCATAATATTCATCTCAGTGTTTTCATCTTTGATCATGCAAAGACATCATATACAATGTGATTTGATCATGGGAAGGAGTTATAGACATTTCAGCATGACCAAGTGATCCTCCATGTACACGTCCACATTGATATGTGATAGTTTAGAGATATGATAGGTTGGTCATGAGACAATGCGTGATCATGTCTTCTTTGATCATATCTAGGACCATAGACATGTCATCTCTTATTAGGCGGAAGCATCTAAGAAAAGTCAGTTGATCATGTGTGAGGCCACATAAATGTCTACTCTAGTTTTTGAAGCATCCAAGACATGTCTTCTTCTCCCATGAGAAAGAATCCAAGGCATGTAAATTGTTTAGGTAGACACCCATGAATGTGTCTTCCAAGTCATATTGGTGCCCAAACATATTTGATTGAAAAACAAGATATACTAAAGAAATTTTAGAAAAATCCTATAACAGATTCCATTACTATCCTTCTTACCCCATTTGGACTCATTCCATGAGGATCCTAGAGAGGAACCATTGGCCACATATTCCTCATATAAGGGATGATTCCTTGATTAGATAGGGGCAGTTTACTCATGAAACCATACCAATACAATGATCTCTTATAGGAAATCATGGTAATCACCACATCTCTTTAATAAGGATGAATATATGGACTGAGTATTCCAAATGGGAAACTACATAGTGCAGGCCCTGACCAAATGGGAAACTTCAGAGATTAAACCCTAACCAAACGGGTTTCCTCAATGCATAATCCACAACGATTGGCATCCAATAACATGTCTATGATCAATAGACAATCTATCTGGGTATAATCCCCTAGATTCAAAAAATCCTCAAGGATGGCCATATCGTCTCAGAGTGTGAACATCCACTACAACCCATCAGTATGTTAATGGATAAAAGAACTACGAGGAATGAAAATCCCTCTAAATCTGGGATATGTTGTAATCCTTCCTATGGCATGATCCCTATACTTTATCCTCCATGAGATGTGTGATCATTACTTTCAAAGGGAAAATTTAATGTGTCGACACGATATGGATATTATCACATTAAAAGTGTCTAATATACTGCTATCTCATATTTCTCACACCAAGAATATTTCATGTGGGATTAGAGACAAGAGATGATAATACTAACAACATGTTGAGAATACACCAAGCATGGACCCTTCTCATGGAAATAATTCTAGTTACATCCCATTTCGTCTCATTGGTACGTATTCCCAGGGTTGAAATCTAGGACAGTCTCATATGCATAAGTCTTGCCTAGAGATTATATTTTCAAACAACTCAAGACATAGACATCCACCATTAGAACTATAGGGACTCTGATTCATTTATTATATTGGATATATAGGACACCTCATTGAGTTTTGATCCTGATAGTTACTTCCATACCATATGATTTCTAACTGCATGGTTGGGTCTAGGCATATGAACTTATACTATGACAAATTAATTATGTGGCGTTTGATTCCTATTTTCATTGGATATGTAGGACTCCTCATAGTGTTTCAATCCCATCTGGAAGACCCCGTCAATTTCCATGGAAAACAATATACACTATAATGCTCAATCATGGAAATGACCCAAAGACTCATAATAAAATAATAAAGTGATACAGAACCCGTGTTATACATGTGATTGTCCAAATCAACACGTGCTCATAATAAAGTCACTAACATAAGGGTAAACATTCCTTTATTCAGTTCTGGTAAGGATTTCACGAACATTTCATAAATCATTATGAGTGTTTTGGAGTAACAAATATTCCCCCCCCAAAGGGTCAGATGATCCATAACTACCATCCCCTTGACCAATGTGACTACCCAAGATTCACTGGGCCCAAAACCCCAGATGACCAATGACCATTGGAATGCATGTCTGTACAAAACTAAAAATTATACAACCAATGGGAGTTTCTGGGAATGTTAAAAATGGATGACCTGATAAAAGTGATTTAGTGAGGCCCTATGACTCTCCCTTCAACTAATACATCTACTGAATCCCATTCCACCCATCAAATCATGATGAACAAAAAATTGATAACCCAACGTGAAATCATTTAATAGTTTCATCCCTTTCAAGGGTAAAAATTATATATTATCCTAATGTCCTTTCAGAAAATTTATATCTTTCTCAACTCACAACAAAATACTGATCCTGACATGTTTCATTTAACTTTAAAAAGCCTCAGGTAAAATCCATATCATCTATATATCATTTAACTGTTAATATAAAAAATAAAAAATGTACCCTTATATATGATCTTTCATTGATAAGGTGGATTTTTTTATTCCTCAAAACATATCAAGGTTCATTTCAATTAAAATAATGTCATTGAATGTTTCAAAATATTCCAAGATCATTTGACAATATATTTTGGCCCTGAATCCCCTACATAAATTATCTCAATCACAAAACTTTTGGGATCAGTTGTTGAATTTCTTAGGTTTGGAATACCAATCAATTAATCCATCAAAACTATGGATCCAGATCATGAAATCCTTCAGAGGATGACTTCTCAACGACCATATCTTCCACAACTGGCCATAGGAAAAGGATGTGTCCATCGTCACCACATTCATCCTATTAGGGAACGTACAACAAGAATGAAACAATGTACAAAATACATATGTCGAGGAGGTGGATTAGGATGGTCAACATGATAACTCAATCTCCTATATGCTCGCTAGGATTATTCCCATCCATTCGGATCATCATCCCTGATATGTGACCAGGATTCCGTAAGAGAATGTTTATGAGGTTGTACCTACACCAAATATCCAAGATGATCCACCCAACATGAGAGACCATCCATAGAATCCATGAAAATGTATCTCTAGAGTGGGTTCATATCCCTATTATTTCCAATATCTCTGAGGACCAGTAGTGTATCCTGAATGTGTTATGGAATAAATCCTAGAGCAGTGATAGAGAGGAGGCCCAAACTTCGTTACAGCTAGCCATGGTGATTGTGGAATAACATGGAACACCCCAACCCATAGGGCTAGGGTAATTATTATCATATTCTATGATTTTAATTCCTCATCATGGGAATTGAACCCCAAAATGGTATCATTGGAACATACCCCCCAAAAAGTTATCATGGGGACCAACCAATCAACCAGTAATATTGGAACTGAAAATGCTATCTTGGGCACCGACCACCCAAATGGTATCATGGGAACCGCCCCCCAAAATAGTACATAGGTAATAGAGCCCTCACTATGAGAAATATTCAACAGTATTAAAGTGGATAATGAGCTATGTTGGGAAAAAATCCTGTCAAGGTATCATTGAAGCATTTTTGAGGTGATTGTGTTTGTTGACAAAGTGGAAAACTGTGATGTGATTGTTGACAATGCAAACCATGACATGAAAATTTTTCGAAAAAGGGGATTTCATGGTGGAATGTAGAGTCCAAGAGATTTGGTTAACGATCAATGTTTGATTCAAGAACATCGACAAAGGAATGGATGATCTGGAGGTGGTACAAAAAGAACATATACAAGGTGGCACCGTTTTCTAGTGTTTTCCAAATTTTTGGGCCTGAAAATCGAAAAATGAAGAAAAGTGGTTTTTGGAAAAGGGACTTGCGTGCCGTGTACTTGAAGGCTTGGAATCTTGTACGCCATATGTTTTTCAAGATTAGATCCTCAAAATATGTAAAAGGGATAACTGTCGCGCAAGTATTGGTGGTGTCATGCAAGTGACTTGCGCTCTGTTAAAGAGACTTACACGCCGATGCCTTGGATGCATGAGAACTTGTGCACCTACGGTTTTTCAAGATCATAAGATCAAAATATGGTAAAGGAATGAGGTTCGCACAAGTTTGGAAGTGGGTCACGCAAGTGATTGTAGGGCAAGAGACCTGCGTGCCGAGACTTGCATGTCGAGGGTTGACATGCGCGCCATCATGCAGGGTGGTCAAATTGCCTATAAATACTGGGCCACCCCTCCTCATTTCTCACTGGAGTTCAAAACTATGAAGATTCAGAGGTCTCATCGCGCATGTGTGGTGGTCGCTCATGTGGTGGTGTGTCGCTCATGTGGTGGTGTGTCGCGCAAGTGGTACTTGAACGCCAGTGTATGAAGTTGCGCGCCATGTGTTGGTTGCACACCTAAGGTGGTTTAGGTGAGGAAGGAAGTGATTCATGCAAGTTTGGAGTTGGGGAAGCTTGTACCGCACAAGTGTCTGAGGAGGACTTGCACGCCAGTTGTGACTTACACGCCGATACTTGTGCACCGAGGTAGACTTACACGCCAAGTATGGTTGATTTCCTGGCCGTACTTTTAGGCCACGTGGAAGATGGAAGATTTCCCAATACATTCGGTGCAAAGAGAGATTCATCTATGGGTAAAAGTTTGACTTCAACAGAGCATCTATATACAATAGAAGATGCATTCCTTCATGAAAATGAAGATACCTATATGTCTATAAACTGTGAGTGGATCCTTTTCAACACAGTGAGCAAAGGAAGAGGAAGATGATGATCCTCTCCATCGGCAGTGAGCCAGAGAGAGAGAAATAGGGAGTGATCCTTGGGAAAGCAGTGAGATGACCCTAAACCTTGTAAGGGCAGTAAGCATGTGACAAAGTGACTGTGCCCGAACCTTGTAATCCATAGTTAGTGTAGTTTAGTAGAATTTGTTACGACCAGCTACATGTTGGCGTATGCTACTGGGACGTAGCCCTTAGCGGTGAACCAAGTAAAATTGTTGTGTCCTGTGCTTGCTTTACATTCTGTTTATATTTTGCAATAGGAAAGTTAGAGAAGAGTGTTTATCTTAATAGCGAAACAAGATCAGAATGGGCTTTAATTTTAAATTATTCATACCCTAATTCACCCCCCCCCCTCTCAGGGTATTCATCAATGTGGACCTAACAATTGGTATCAGAGGGAAAGATTGATATTTGTTCTTCTCTAAATGGAGGTCACTAATCATAAAGGAATTACGTTCTTTGACGGGAACAATTTTCAGATATGGAAGAATAGGATGCAGTAATACTTCGGATCTTTGAGTATGGATGTATTCACAGTAGCAATGCATGGTATAGAAACAGACATAAACAGTGGTGCATTATCAGAAGCTGAGCGTAGAGAGTTGGATGCTGATGCCAACGAAATAAATGCCTTAGGGGGTGCCCTACCCAATCCTATATATACAAACGTGATGTCTTGCAAAACATCACATGCATTGTGGGAAAATTTATTGAATATATATGAAGGGGTTACAATGGTCAAAGAGGCAAAGGTGAAAATGTTGTGGAACATGTACGAAGACTTGAGAATGAACCTGAATGAGTATGTTGATGCATTCTTTGATAGGGTAAATGTTGCAGTGGAAGACATGCGAGGTCTTGAAGAAGTTATTGAAGACATAAAAATTGTGTGAAGTGCATCTTGAGGAAACTTCCACCTTGGTTCAATGCGAATGTTTTAGTACTAGACGATAAAGATCCAAAAGAGATGACATTGGATAACCTACACAACACACTTGTTGCATAAGAAATGAGAACCGATGATAATGATGATGTGGAAAAGGGTAAATCCAAAGAGGTGGAATTCAAGGACTTGAAAAAGCTCACCATATAAGACTCTCAGGAAGAAGAAGACACAGATGAGATAATGTCATTCCTCTCCTCAAATATTCAAAGAGGAAAAGGAAAGATCAAAGGGGAACTTCATCTGGCATGATTTAGATGTGGAAATGTTTGACATCTCACAGGAAGATCCCGCAAAATGTTTCAAGAAGAAAATGATGAAGATGAAGTTGAAATTCTGAAGAAGAAAACATCAGCCTATGTGAAAGGGAATAAGCAGTTCAAGAGAAATTACTTCAAGAAGATGAATATTCATTCACAAGAAATAGATAGTTCAGATGAGTTTGAGGTTGATGAGGTTGAGGAAATAGAGAACTACAATGATCGAGGAGAAAATGCTATGGTGGTGGTCATCAGTAGTTCTTAGGAAAAGGAGGAAACAGACGTTGGGGAAGAAGAAGAAGAGGTTGAAGGAAGTGTTGATATAGAAGTTGAGTTGGAAGCAGCTCCTGAGGAGATAGATGTTTGGAGAGCCAAAACGAAGAATGCTAATAAAGTAGTTCTTGATGAAAAACTCTATATGCAATAGCAGGAAGAAGAGAAGTATGATTTGTTTAAAGAAATTGAAAAACTCAATTCATCAATACCAATGAACTCAGAATCAGTTAGTGAGTGTAAGAACAAGATTGAAGAACAGAAAAAGGATATCAATGGCTGGAATAGAAAATTGAAGGATCAAGTCAGGCGTATCGAATAACTTGAAGAAGATGTTGTCAATCTATGGAGGAATGTTAAAGACCAGGATAAACCCTTGATTCCCAATACATTCTTGGGATATAAGGTCATTAAAAAGACTGAAAAGATGAAAGAGGATCCTAGTATTTCAGCAGGAAAGAAGCATCAATTGATCTCAATTGTTAAGGCTGATTCAGGGCTTGATCTGAAGCTAAAATATATGGTAATTGATGTCTGACCGCAAGCACCTGTCTTGAGAATGAAGGTTGATTTGGGCACAAAGAAGAATCATAATATTCAGAGATCCCAAGGGGAAACTCGTAGTGTTGAAGTAACACAAAGGAAGGCACCTTATATCATGTGTTATTTTTGTGGAATGATGGTACATTCACAGAATGTGTGTTCCATATCCAAATGATACCGAAGGGAACCATAACAGAGGTGGTAGCTAAACAGAGAACAATTTTTCAGAATATATTTCAATGGACACTGTTTTTGGTGTGGAGGATATGGACACATGGCTAGGTACTATACTTCTACCATACAGGGAAATGATCCAAAGTAGAATCAAAACATTCTCAAGCAGAAGATCAATAAACACACAGCTATGTTAAAAATGCAGAATGGATTTACGAGTTTGCAAGATAAAGCTTGTCCATCATACACTGAGAAAGAACAGAAGTCTCAATCTATGCCGAGTGTGAAGGAAAAATTATGGACCAAGAAGAAGAAAGAATAAAATGAAGTAGTTTTGGAAATTTCCCTTAAATCATTAAATCTCTCTAGTGTGTGGATCCTTGATAGTGGTTTCACATCTCACATGACTGGAAATAAGGATCTTGTTACATGCATAAAATTTGACAAAGAAGGAGTTGTCAAATTTGAAAATGATGAAGGCCTAAAAATTATTGGCTCAGGGAAAGGCAGGTTTGGGTGCAATGAAAAGAGAAGTGATGATGTCTTGGTAGTGGAGGTCCTTAGTCATAACTTGCTCAGTGTCAATCAACTATGTGACTCTGTTCATTCTATCCGATTTACCAAGAATATGTGTGTTGTGAAAGGAAAATATTGAGTAGTTGTTCTACAGGGAAATTGGACAAAGTGAAATCTTTACCTTGTAGGTGGGGAAGAATATTCATGCCTTTTATCCAGAGAGGAAGAAACCCAGTTTTGGCATAACTGACTTGGTCATCTATTTCAACCATCTATGGATGATCTGGTAAAGTGTGATGCTGCTAGAGAACTTCCCAAATTATCACATGATCACACTCACACAAGTAATGCTTGACAATAAGGGAAGATCATCAGAAATGCATACAATCTAAAAGAACAGAGATCAACTAATGTGCTCGAATTGGTGCATGAAGATGTATGCGGACCTATCTCACCTCGGGCTATAAATGGGAAAAGGTACTATGTTATTTTCATTGATTATTATAGTAGAATGGCATGGGTATTTGTCATTACCCATAAGACAGAGGTGTTCAGTTGCATAAAGCAGTATAGAAGAGAATTATAAAGGATGCTTGGGTAGAAAATTATGATGTTTCATACCGATAACGGTACAAAATTCACAAATAGTCAAGTCGAATACTATCTCGAGAAACATGGGATAAGACATCAAGTTTCATCAGTGAGAACTCCCCAATAGAATGGAGTGGTTGAGAGGAGAAATCAGATCATCAACAACATGGCCAGAATGATGCCTATTGAAAAGAACCTACCATAGAAATTCTGGAAGGAAGCAGTTTTGACATCTGTTTATATTTCAAACAGGTCTCTGTTGTGTCTGAAGGAAGGGAAGACTCCATATGAAATGTGGTACGGAAAGTATCCTACATTGAAATACTTTCTAATATTTGGACGTAATTGTTTCATTTTCTACAAAGAAAATCACAGGAAGTTTGAGTCATGAGGAGATGAGGGGATATTCCTTGGATACTCACGGAAAAGAAAAGCATATAAATGCTTCAAAAAAGGCTGGGAAAAATTGTTGTGAGCAATGATGTCACTATAGTAAAAAACGAACAGAATAATCAACAACCTAATGAACAGTTTTTGGTTGAAAGTGATTATTAGTTAAGCAACACAGGGGGAGAAGAAGTAGCATAGGCTGACTCAGAAGAAGATATTGATGATGAACAAGAAAGTGTCAAGTCTGTGTCTGCAAGGAATCCAAAGAGTCGAGCTGAAATTGATACGAAGAATATCATTGGTGATTAGAAAGCTCTAGTTCAGACTCAAAGAATGAAGTCATTACAGAAAACATCATTTTTATCTTAGGTAGATCCGAAATGTTTTTCCGATGCAGCTGAAGATGAATAATGGGTTCTAGCTATGAATGAAGAGGTTGATCAGATTGAGAAGAACCAGACATGAGAGATTGTTTCGAGGCCAGCAAACAAGAATGTCATTGGGAATAAATGGATCTACCACAACAAGATGAATGAAGATGGAAAAGTAATTCGGAACAAATCATGACTAGTGTGCCATGATACTCTCAGATAGAGGGAATAGATGTTGATGAGACATCTTCACTAGTCGCAGGGCTGGAGACAATCAGACTATTTTTGGCCATAGAAGTGCAATGAAAGTTCAAAGTGTTCCAGATGGATGTCAAATATACATTATTTAATGGTGTTATAGAAGATGAGGTTTATATTGTGCAGCCAGATGGTTTTCTCGTTCATGAGGATCAGAACAAAGTTTTCATACAGAAGAAGGCATTGTATGGGCAGAAACAAGTACCAAGGGAATGGTACTCCTAGATTGATTAGTACTTGGAGAAGCATGGTTTCCATTTCCGAGGAGTTGATTACAATCTCTATTTCAGATATGACAGTAATCAAAGGATGATGGTGCTAGTGTATGTTGATGATATAATATTTGGTGGATCAGATGAAGCTCAGTGCATGCAATTTTCTGAATTCATGAAAAATGAGTTTGAAATGTCAATGATTGGTGAGATAACATTTTTCCTTGCTCAACAAGTGGCACAAGGCAGAAATGGCACACTCATTTATCAATCTAAATATGCCAAGGAGGTTTTGAGAATGCTTGGAATGGAGAATTCCAAGGAAATGAAGACTCTGGTTGCTATCAGGATGAAATTATCTGATGATAAGGATGGAAAGGTAGTCAATATCATAGAATATAGGAAAATTATGGGATGTTTTTTGTACTTGACCATGACAAGGTCTGATATTATTTTCACCACATTCCAAGCAGCGAGATATCAGAGTAATCCCAAGGAAAGCCACATGCTTGCAGTGAAAAGACTACTTCAGTATAACCAGGGCACAGTGGATTTTTGCTTGACATATACTGAAAAATATCAGATAGAGTTATTGGGATATTCTGATGCAGAATGGGCCAGTTCAGTGGATGATAGAAAATCAACGTCAGGTGGTGCATTCAATCATGGTGGATTGTGTATTTCTTGGCTTATAAAGAATAAATATTTCATTTCATTGAGCATCGTGGAATATGAGCATATTGATGCCGCTCAAGCATGCACACAATTATTTTGGATGAAGCTGCAGCTTGAAGATATAGGAGTTGAAGTGATGTCTCTGATCAGAATCCAGTGCGATAACTCAAGTGCTATCAATCGTAGCAAAAATTCCATCCATCACTCAAGGACCATGAACATTGAGATCAAATATCATTTAATCAAGGAGAAGGTTGAGCAGGGAATTATGAACTTGGAGTATGTGCCTACAGAGCTACAGGTTGCAGAACTTCTGACAAAGACCTTACCCGAGGAAGCTTTTGAGAGGAATCGATTGGCTCTGGGAGTTTAGTTAATTCCCCGCACATGAAATTGTGTGGATGTGGATCCCCTCCCCCACTCCTTGAGGTATGATGTGTTTTTCCCCAGGGTGCTGATATGTGTTCTATACAATATTAAAAACTGTAATGGAGTGACCTTTCGGTTCGTTTACAATGGGGGAGAAAATAGTAATTTTTCAAGGGGTAGACAGAGTGGAGACTTGATAAATCATGAATGATATGGGGAGAAGCTGATAGGTAGAACAACCAGATAGGTGGAGTTGAATCTAGTTGAACGTGCTTAGCCAGAGCTTAGCTTAGAAAACATAGGAAATAGGGATAATGAGGTGTTGAAACTGACAAGGGATGAATCTCTGAATAGAAAGGGGAGCGTATAAAATCTGATGATGCTTGAAGTGATCGATCAATGAATAGATATCACGACAACTGAGGATCGTGATAAAAGAAGAAGAGTTGTATTGGAAGAATATTTCCTAAAATTGGTATCAGTTTGGTAAAAATTGGTATCATTGGTATCAGTTAGGTGTCAACAATGGGTGTAAGAGATGAAGTGATTCATTGATGAACTTCTCATTAACTCTTATTTCTCAGGTCGAGCATTACTCATGTGGGCATAAGAGTACGTGTTTAGTAAATCCTTGATCGCTATCAGAATCACAAAAGGTGAATGGTGGATGAAGAATCAACGATGTATATTTTTATGAAAGTGTTGTCAACAAACCCAAAGGGGATGATTTTTGGGAAAAAATCCCTCAAGGTATCATTGAATCATTTTTATGGTGATTGTGTTTGTTGAAAATGTGGAAAACTGTGTTGTAATTGTTGACAATGCAAACCATGACATACAAATTTGTTGAAAAATGGGATTCCATGGTGGAATTTCGACTTCAATAGCTGTGGTTAACGATCAATGTTTGATTCAAGAACTTCGACAAAGGAATGGATGATCTGGATGCGGTACAAAAAGAACATATACAGGGTGGCTCTTTTTTCCAGTGTTTGTCAAATTTTTTGGCCGAAAAATCGACAAATGATGAAAAGTGGTTTTTGGAAAAGGGACATTCGTGACGTGTACTTCAAGGCTTGGAAAATTGTGCGCCATATGTTTTTTTATATCATATCATAAATATATGGAAAATGGATAAGTGTCGCGTATGTATTTGTGGTGTCTTGAAAGTGACTTGCACGCCGTGAAATAGATTTGCATGCCGGTTCCTTGGGAGCTTGAGAAAATGTGCGCCTACGGTTTTTCAAGATCAGAAGATCAAAATATGACAAAAATAAGAGGTTTGTGAAAGTTTGGAAGTGGGTTGTGCAAGTGACTTGCAGGGGAAGATACCTATGTGTTGAGACTTGCACGCCGAGGGTTGACTTGTGCGCCGTCATGCAAGGTGGTCAATTTGCCTATAAATACTAGACCACCCCTCCTCATTTATCATTTGAATTCAAAACTTTTAAGATTAAGAGCTCCCTTCGCGCAGGTGTGGTGGTCACGAAATTGGTGGTATGTCTCACAAGTGGGAAGTGTGCGCTAGTGTAGGAAGTTGTGTGCCAAGTGTTGGTTGCATGCCTGAGGTGGTTTAGGTGAGGAAGGAAGTGAGTCGCGCAAGTGTGGATTTGGGGAAGCTTGTATCACGCAAGTGTTTGAGGAGGACTTGTGCGCTAGTTGTGACTTGTGCGCTGATACTTGCACGCTGAGGTAGACATGCACTCCAAGTAAGGATGATTTCTCGGCCGTACTTTCAGGCCGCATGAAAGCTTGAAGATTACCCGATACCTTCGCTGCAAAGAGTGATTCATCTACAGGTGAAAGTTGGACTTCAACAGAGCATCCATATACAACAAAGGATGCATACCTATATGCAAATGTAGAGACCTATAGGTTTATAAACTGTGAGTGGATCATTTCCGAGGCAGTGAGAAAACAAAGAGGAAGAAGGTGATCCTCTCCACTGGCAGTGAGCCAGAGAGAGAGAAACATGGAGTGACCCTTGGGAAAGCAGTGATCTGACCCTAAACCATGTAAAGGCAGTGAGCTTGAGACAGAGTTACTATTCCCGAACCTTGTAATCCACAGCTACAAAAGTTTAGTGGAATTTGGTATGACTGGTGATGTGTCGGCGTATGCTCCTTGGATGTATCCCTTACGGTGAACCAAGTAAAAATTTTGTGTCATGTGCTTGATTTAAATTCTATTTATATTGTGCAACATGAAAGTGAGAGTAGAGTGTTTATCTTAACTGCGAAACAAGATAATAACGGGATTTAATTTTAAATTAGTCATACCCTGATTTACCCCCCCCCTCAGGGTATTCAGCCTTGTGGACCTAATAGACTATATACCTCCCAAGGATAAGAATACATCTTTCAAATCCATGTCGAACAAATCCTATTATTTCCAAATACACAATGTCTAGAATTATTTTGGATATTCCATGAAATGTTTTTTAATGAAACTCCCAAAAATTAGGATTCTGCATTAACTAGGGGTGATTGTCCATGATAACATTTCCCCTCCACTAGTGATATGTCAAGCACATAATAGAGATATTGTTTTTTATTCAAAGTTTAGTTTGGGGAACATCTATCTGAAATATTGATAGTGTCAAAGGTTCTTGTAACTCATGAAATATTCATAAGAGTTGTACAGGATCCTTTAGAAGAGAAAATCCCCTAGTTGGTTAATTATTATTATCCTTACCAGAAGACGTTAAACAATATGTATTTCATTCTTAACATAAGATGTTAAACTTCTTAGATCACATCCTTGATGCAATATGATAAACAACATTTATATTTTCCTTACAACATGAAAAAAAATTGCATGTCTAATGTCCATACCCCAAGACATTGAACAACATGGTTGATGTCATTTTCAATTGACTTTAAACTGTATTGTTATTTTAGAACTACATATGGATGGATTTACATTTTAATTGAGATATGTAGGGATTCCCTAATCTTATATCTTGGTTAATTCACTATAGGACATAAATTTCTCCTATCATATCCTCAGTTTGCTAGGAATACTGAATGAATCCCTTGTAATTCCCTATTTCTCACACCGAGCTTGGATAACATGAGATTAAGAATTTTGGGAAGGGTTCCCCCACAAAATAATAGGCATGGAGGCTTAAGATAAGATCATTATAGTCCTGAATGTAGCATGATAACTGGAATAATGTGACTCCTCACTGTATGACGTTAAATAGCCTGGTTGATGTCTCTTACAAGACATAATAATGTATGTTCTGATGGATATCATATGAGGGGACACCCATTACTGGTGTTAGTCTCCTACTAAATTGACATTCTAGAAATACCTATGGCTTCATTCAAATTTTTATGGGATATTCAGGGTCTCTTGGATGTGGTATTCTTTCTTATCTATGTATATCGAAATCATTTCCGCATGAAGATAGACCGCGTGAATAATCTTCCAGTCACATGAAAATAAATTGTAAACCATATCAATATCTTGAAGATACCATACTAATTAGGTGGAAGGGTAAGTAATAAACTAATGAGGGATGATGATATACAAGTTGAAACTCCCAAAGTCTTGGGGACCTCCCCTTTGAATCCCTAGAGTTTTCTCGATGACAACAATGTTCTCCCCACGTTTCTGGTCAAGGTACCAGATATATTCCAAGAGGTATGAGCCCCTACTATCCTTAATTAATGTGAAAAAGAAAATAATCTCTAGAATATCTTTATGAGGAGACAGATATCAAGGGATGTAAATGTCTCTTCTAATGGACACCCTTTCCATGACAGTGATAGAGAATCCCCAAGATTTCAACATTCTCATGATAAATGCCTACAAATTATTATAATTGGAGGAAGAGGATGGTAACTTCATAAATTCCAACATGTATTCAAGTATGGTGTCCCCACTACCATATATTATCTACGAATGATAATTACTGGGCATGAAGAACACACATGAACTACTCCAATTATGTGTCTCCATTCCCCTCAAAGAAAAAGATATGTAACTATAATTTCCAAATCAACATCAATATTTTTTATCTTTTAACAACACATATATTCCTGGAGTGAATATAGTTGTGTCTATTAACCATATCACAATTCCCAATAATCACCAAGAGTTGAAAAATGGATCCATGGGGATTCAACCTTCTAGAGATGAAAATACTTCAAAATCCTGAAGCATTAGTTGTTTCACCCACATGTTTTTATTAATCCAACGGAAGAGAGGAGACAAATAATATATGTGTTCTCCATGGGATGCTCAATTGGTTCCACCATCATAGAGAAAAATGATGAAGGAAGTGATATTAGTCTCTACATCCTCATCCTGATGAGGCTAGAACTAGGAAGGCCATTGAGTCTCTCTAGTTGATATGCATGGTAGTCCGTGAAGGGGAAATCCATCACAGATTTCTTCACAGCACATCCTGCATAAAAAAATACACTAGAATATACCAAACTCCAAGATGAATAGGTCTATTATGTACATGATAATCCTCATACATGGGAGAGGTACATTAAAAGCTCCTCCTTGAGAACTATCGACATAATTATGGAAAACCAAAAGCTCAATTAGGGTGGTCTATGATAGTATTTTTCTCTCAAGAGAAAGACATTTTTTCCAACTCTTTCTTTCATTCCAATGGATGCATCAATAATGAGTTACAATAAAAATCCATCAACACTGGATTGGAACACTCCCTATAACTACAAATTGGATTCTATAATATCATAGGGGACTTCTAATTTGTGATAAAGAAGTTCAAATGCTAAATATTATATTATAAAGGAAGAACTAGACTCTATCACTAGTTATTCTAGGGGACTGATAAAGTTACCTTTGGATCCCACATTTCATCATGTTCCAATAGACACATTGGATAATGCAACCACCATCCTGACTGATCTAGACCAAGAGGAGGAAATATCCCATATCACACATCGAATAATGGTATGGGATTCCACATCATAGTAATCCCCATCAATCATCCTATATACCTGATATTGAAGAATGAAATGTTTTCATGAGAACAAGATGTTAAACAATGAAATTTTTTCCTGATCACATGACAATAATATGTATAGAGCATGGCCTATCCACATGACGATAAACATCAGGGCCTCCTATGATCTATGTAAGGATTGATTCCTATAATCACATTATACATATTGATTCTAAAATCACTATTCATTTGTCTATCCTTAGAATTAAATTTTGTTCAAATCGAGTGATCTATGTCCTTACTGCATATTACAAAACTACATGGATCCACAATATCCATATTCATAAATGTGGAGTCACCCACATATTTACCACAAGACATTAAACTGAATGGGTTTCCTATAACTACATGTAGCTTTCTTCTCATTTTCAATGAGATACATTTTTACGCATGAATCATAATTCTTGGTCCAGCCACCACGTGGCACTAAATGATTTTATAGTGCTCTTATATACCTCTATATGGGAAAAGTGTAATTCCTTGTTTCTCATATTGATCATAATTTATGAGGGATTGGAAAATTAGGTGTGTTATTCCCCACACGAGCAAGGAGTAAAATCTTAAATGTGATCGTCTATTTGCAAAATTTGAGACCTTAGAAGGCATACCATCAGTCCTCACCACATGATATTTAACTTCATGGATCATCAGAACTACATGTTTTTATGATCATTTTCAGAGATATATAGTGACACACAGACCTCAACCCATAGGCCAAAATGTTCCCATCAATTCATGAGGGTTCACCTCCATCCTCAACACATGTTTTTAAACTTCTTGGAATTTAATGAAATAAATATCGGTTGATTATAAACTTTTTTAATATGCATAAAAATACAAAAACAAATATACTTGGTCCAATACATGAAATTACCACTTTAACATCGTTCAATATACATTCTTATTGCATTATGTTACACTGAAATGTTTCCTAATAACTATGTGGGTCCTGATTCCTATAATTACAGGATACGTTGTGACACCTAAATATATAATCCTAGGCCCGAATACAATAGTAAATGGAATGAATTCCCACCTATCCATATGGTGTAGATCATAAAAGATAGTTCTTCATGTTTATGAACTATGTGTTGACTGAATATCATTTTCATGATATTCATAGTGATGCCTGAACAGTCACCCTTGGGCCCATCCCCATCACATTCATCCGCTTATGTCGGTTTCTAAGACCATACAACATGACAATAAAATACATAGAAATACATCCTCACCACATTATATTATGTTACAAAGAAATCATCTTAGTCCCATGATATTAAAACTAAAGATAAAAATTTATTTACCACATAATGATAAACTATAATGAAAATTTCTTGGATGCATGACAATAAAACTGCATGACAAAAATACCCACTATTTGAGGATTAACATTTCAAAAAATATCACTATTATTTTTCCTTATCAATGGACAATAAGACATTTACCATGGTCAACCAATGTATAGGGTGCTTCTACCATATATTAAATGAACCTAAATCCAAATACCACTCTTCATATATTTATGCCTCATTTTTCAAAAATTCTTTAACTTATCATGAAAAGGGGAAGATGGATCTCTTGGATGACCATTCTATTGAAGAAAAAGGGCATTAGACCCACCAACAAAAAACATCTTGGTCTAATATAAAGGAAATTATAATTTTTTGTGCCTAATGCCATTGAGGTGGAACCAGATATCATAGGGTGTTATGGTACATACCCAATATGATTTTACCAGATCAATTCTCATAACTTGAGGAACTTGATCCATGATTTACAACATTCCCACCTCTCACTCAGAATGATAATAGAGTACTCTTGACATTATGTTTCATAATTAGTTTATTGTGTGAAATATCAAATATTTGGTCCATGTGAGTCATTCCCTTATAAATATTGAATTTTGGTCTATGTTTTATGACCATAAATTCTAGCATATATGGTCCAAATCGAAATAACATAAACTATTATTAAAATAGACACAAAACATGTCAAGTTGAAAACCAGCGAAGGGAAACCTAAGCAAATTTCGAGCCTCCTCCCACAAAACTATTCACCTCAAGAGTTTAGGAAAAATTTTGGGTTCATATGAAAGGAATAAAGATAATATGGTCTACTCTATAGCCCCAGTAAAATCCAAACAATGCTTGACAGACCGACTGGTCCCGGAAAAATTTAGAATAATGAATTTTCACATTTCCCCACTACGAGGATATATTTTCTATGTGGTGGAGAAATGATTTGGATGATAAAAACCATTTGGGAAATTAAATTTTTAATAATTAATAATTTTTTATTTTAAAAAATTATCATCATAAACACTACTACAAAAATGGACTATATCAGCGCAAAAAAGGGCTTTAACAGTGCTAAAAAATCACTGTAAAGCTCGACACTAATATAGGGGGGTCCCTTTTATCAGTCCTCTGAAAAGCACTGATAAAGGCCCCTTTTACCAGTGCTAAAAAAGTTCTGATAAAATACCCCTTTATCATCACTTTGTTTAGCGCTAATAAAGGCCAAAAAATTAAAAAAATAACAAAAATTTAAAATAATGTGGGGAGTGATTTTATCATCACTTCACACCCCCTTTATCAGTGATAATAGGTCTCATGCACGCTGCCCTTCCTATGCATCCTCATACGCGCGAGCGCCCCCTTCGCCTCCACCCAAACTCGAACCCGGGACCTCCACCCATTAGCAGCTACACCTTTACCACTAATCCATTTCGTTTTGTTGTCTATTTAATGATATATCTGTATATATATAGTTATATTTATTCACATATTGATATAGATTCATATTAATATAAATATATTAATTGATATATTAGTATATATATATATATATATTGATTCGTATATTAATAAATTTATATATATATTTTTGGTTATAATTTTTTATATGTATATTTATTTGAATATTAATATATACATATAAGAATAGTTTTACATTTATGAAAAAATATGTTTTTATGTGTGTTTATAAATAAATAAATACATACATACATACATACATAGATATATACAACACACAAAGACACAAACACACACAAACACAAAAATATTTACAAATAAATACATATATATATGTATATTTGAATAGCCATAGAATGTGCATATAAGATTAGTTTTAAATAAATTTATGAAAAAATTTGTTTTTGATGTGTGTTTATCAGTAAATAAATGAAAAAAATACATAAATACATATATACAACACAAATACACACACATAGAAACTCACACACACATACACATATATATTTATGAATAAATACATATATATGTGTATTTGAAAAGACGTAGAATGTTAAAACGACCATAACATATAATCTATAATCCCATTTCAATGCCACAACAAGTCGTATCGAAGAAAATAAAACAATCATTGATATGATTTGTGGTACAGGCCTAACAGACATCCAGATCAGAAGTTATACTTGTTTGAATGTTAACAAAGCAGGGTATCCTGACTAAAAACTCAATTTTAGAGGCCTTATGGACCATTTTTGGGATCGAAAAATGTGATAGAGGATTTTCTTGGGTCACTAGCACGTAGAGGTCATCACAGGCTTCTATTTGATATGCTGTAGAGATTAAACGGACACCCGGATCAAAATTTATCACTACTACAGAAACGGGCAAGGGAAGTGCCCCCTTATATCATCGCTAAGAAAAAGTGTTGATAAAGTATACCCTCTATCAGTGATAATGTTTTAGTTCTGATAAAGTGATTCTTTATCAGTGCTTTTCTAGCAATGATGGAGGGGCCCTTTATCAGTTCTAGAAAAGCGCTGATAAAGGGATTCTATATCAGCGCTTTTCTAGCGGTGTTAGAGGGCCCCTTTATCAGCGCTAGAAAAGAACTGATAAAGAATCCATTTATTAGTGCTAAAATTTTAGCACTGATACAGAGTAACCTTTATTATCACTAAACAAGCGCTGATAAAATGACCCTTTATCAGTGCTAGAAAAGTGCTAATAAAGAATCTTTGTATCAGCGCTAAAATTTTAGCGCGAATACAGGAAGGATTTATCAGTGCTTTATTAGTGATGATATAGAGTACCATTATCAGCACTAAAATTTTTGCACTGATAAAGGTAGAATTTATCAACTCTTTGTTAGCGCGGATTAAACCTTAGTCCATTTTTTTATAAAGTCGGTCGCACAATGACCTCGTTTTATCATGGCCTAAAGCTCTCGCGGTACTGGAACCCTGCGACTCCCCTCTTCCACCCACTGAGTTCACATTGCCAAACCATCGCCTCCCTCACTTCTCGTTGCCAGACCTCTGCCGCCCGCTGGGTTCACGTTTCCGGACCTCTGCCGCCCGCAACGCCCTCTTCGGTTTGTCAGACCTCCATCGCCCGCAATGCCCTCATCGGTTTTCCGGACCTCCTTTAAGGCATATTTTCCAAATATTTTTTTAATATTGTTCTTGTTATGGGTTGAATAATTGATGGATATTGATTGTCTTTTTTCATCTGGATTCACTGGTATGTTTTGGGTGTACCTTTCCTTAGGTTTCAAATTATGCTCTTAGTGGTTGTTCATGGTTAGTGGTTGTAGTCTCTTATTTGGGTGAAGGGATGTGTTCCTAGTATATTTCCATCTTGTGTCCCACCATTTTATTGAAAATTTAAATGGTTGGGTGACCTATGATAGGTCTCTGGACATTATTTGGATTTAATATCTTCTTAGTGATGTAGATGTGTCATTTGGAGATGTATGATGTTCTTTGAGGATATACATTAATGGTTCATGGGAATATTGGTTATCTGTTCATTTTAATTTTTTCATAGTGGTCCTATATTCGGCGAATCATCCAATATTTTTTTAATTGTTTGCACAATAATTATTGTGTGGAATTTATTTATTTTTGCATCATTTTCTATCCTTCGTACTAGAATATCTATTCGGATAAAAAGCGGAACAATGGGGAGAATTGTAACATCTCAGTATCTCTTTCATCAAAGCAATGCTCATTAAGTTTTTTTTCATGTTTCTTGAGGGGTCATAGGATGTCCCAGACTATCATAGATGGTGTGGATGTGAACATGAAGCTTGAAAAGATTCTTGTGGTCCACCAAACGGCCGTTCAGGGTAATTGGTTAGGAAATGAGATTCACAATGGATACAAAAAAATTCTAAAGCCATCAATTAGGTGGTTGGTCTGTAGTGACTAGCGAGTGATATAACCTATGGTTAAAACATTTATAATATAACCATTGTCTAGCTAGTGAGGGCCACTATATTGTAACGACCCAGACCAGGCCAGCCACCCGAACAGTGCCAAACGGGTCGAGTGTTACTACCTTAGGCGCACCTCCCCGAAATCCAATGGCTGCTGACTAGCATCAAGGGCCTGTTAGGTATAGTGGGGAGGATATACCATCTCAGAGGATCATAATAAGGGTACTGGTCTAAGAATGATAATGAAAATGAAGCGGAATGAAGACTTGGAAGACTCGAGCCAGACCCGCAGAGCGGAAGCATAATCAATATAGATAAACATTGGAAACAGTAAATATAACAACCGCATTGAAAATAAACACAACAGCATGCTAAGAACATGTAACTAAAACTGAGCAGTAAAACATGCATCCAGAGCAGGTCATACACAACTGAATATAAAAGGGCACCAATGGCTATACAATAGTAGCTACAACAAGTAAGCATGCCGATACTGAAAAGAAAAAAAAACAATTTAAACCCCAGCTAGGTATAACCTCAATGTCCATACCATCTCCATGAAATAACTATCGCAACCCATCTCATGAAGCTAACCTCTTTCCTGAACGTAAATCCATAAAGTCTGCACGGGTCCCGAAGGGCCCGTGCAGGGTGTGAGACAAATCTCAGTAGGATACCAACCATCGGTGCATACCAAATATATGTGTTTAAGCAGTCATGAATTTACAAGGAAAGTAGAAAACAGTACAATCCAAAAATAAACACCATCTCCACTGGTGCTCAACAGCCATCATGGTGTGTCACCTGCTTCAGCCAACATCAGAATCTATGTTGTGAAACCCGGCACCATCTGCCACCTGACACCTCATGTCTCAAGTACCGATATCCTGTAGGCACCACAAAAAATAGTAACCCGAAATCATGTGACTCCTAACACCTCGTGCCTCAACTACCGACGTCCCGTAGGCACACCCAAAAATAGTAACCTGACACCAAGTGCTCCTGACACCTTGTGTCACACGTACCGACATCCCGAAGGCACACCCATTCCCTGAAGGCTCATCACCTCCCACGTGGCTTTCTATGGAAATCACCCCAAACCAAAATACCTAACCACAACTACGGGGGCTCTACCCAAACGAGTGGTGAAAACCACAGCATCACGGAGTATCTCTTTGTGCATACTACTCAAAGTTTCGGGTGAGCGGTAATCCCCAAAATAGTACCTAAGCCACCAACATATCTAACACCTCATGTCCCTGCGACCATGTCACTCAATTCCTATGGCATCACCATCCTAGTAACCCGGGACATGCCTAACCTGACAGTAGTACTACCTCAAGCTAACATCCTTGACGCCCAATCCCCTGGTCGAAACCACCCAAAGTAACCCGGGCAAAGCACAAACCTGTGATCAGCGTCACTCAAGCATAACCGGGCTAAGCCCAACAGAAACCAAAGGGTCCAGCAGATGCAATTCAGAAATTGCATATATACATATGTAAATAGGAAACATAACCAGGCAAAACAAACTAAACAGTTGAATTTCTCTATGCAAGGTGTTGTCCCATACCAGCACTGGGGTCATAAATTCCTATAACAATTTATCAGGCTTAAATAAATTACAATAAACTATTTATTACAATATTACCCAATTTAATCCATTTTGTCATTTCTTGGCCAAAATGTCCCGATGAGCAATGACCCCTCAGACGGCCCCGCTCACATAAACTGGTAATAGGGCCTACCCAATGGAATCCCAATGGTCCAACAAGAAATTCAATATGAAATAGAAGACAAAATGGGTCCTGATAAAAATACCCGAAAATGCACTGAATGCCGCATCACCCAAACACCCACGAAAACACAAAATGAGCTATGCACCACCTACATGAGACTCGTAAGATGCGACTCCTCCGGTAACAACCTTCAATTCGGTCTAAAACACGGTAGATCTACAAAAGAATCCAAATCGCTCAAACCCCTATAACTAGTTCTGGAACAAAAATCAAACAAAACGGATCAAGGGGAATTGAGGCCTTACCGAGGGGGTTCCAATGCATCCAACTGTAATCGAAACAGAGTTCAGACAGCGATCCGGGGAAGGATTGAAGTCCCGGCCATCTTGGATCATGTAACTGGGTGAAGGAGGTGTGTTATGCCTCAAAAATGAGGATACTACCCATTTTAGTGGGAAAAAAGAAAACACACGGCGTGTAATGTAAGTAAACGGAGTGTATCATTTTACTATTCATATGACGGTTGAAATTCCACTGACTTACTTTCCGAACCAGCTGACATGAGTACACGGCGTGTACCTATGGGTACACGGTGTGTACGGGGTTTCTCATCTCTACCTCGCTGACTTACCCACACGCTATGTATTTCCCCCATACACTGCTAGACTACATGGCGTGTCTGATGGGGAACCCAGTGTGTATCAGGTTCTACCCGACCAAAACGCCTACACGCCATATATGTCCACCACACGGTCAGGGATACACGGCATGTTGAAAACTACATGCCGTGTAATAAGAAATTCCTACACAGTCATCACATGGCATGTACTCAGTGAGCACACGGACGACAATCACATAACATATACATGGCGTGTACTTAATGTACACGACATGTAGTTTGGAAGTTTCCAGACACTTCCCATTTTCTCCACTTTCCCCAGAAACCAGTCAAAAATTCAAACAGGGTCGTAATTTTGACCCATTCCAGAAACCCGAGTTCTTACAAACTCCCCAACTTAACGTAGCTCATCCCCGATCTACCAAATGAAACATGGATATGGCACAATATATACCACCCCGATCAATGTAACCCGGACTTCCCCGGTTTCAGGGGTCCCGGATAAATTCCTCAAGGGGGGCTCCCCACATTAGGAATCGCCTAACCCGATATCAGCCCATCAAAATGTAAAGAAAAAAAGGTTTACTAACCTATTTTCTAGATACATAGACCTCCCGTGACCCATCATCACCCTTGCGCCCCATTGGTCCTCTTGTGTCGCTTCTGACACCCAATGCAACCTGCACTGCATCAGTGTCTGCCTCTACAAGGTCATGGTGCCTAGAACCTTAAATAACCCACATCCTCGATGCCCCGATGCCCAAGGCACCTCATGTAACATGAATCCTTGATTCCTCGATGCCCATGGATCCTCAAGTAACCCGCATCCTAGATGCCCTGATTCGACGCATCTCATACTTATATATATATAAATATATATATATATATATATATATATATATATATATATTACGCACCTGATATGGTGCCAATCCCACTAACAAACATCGAGTCATTCCACAAAGATCTGTGCACCACATGCACTCAAAATAGACATGCCTCTACAGGTCATGCCAAAATGGAAACATGGAGATCACGGCCACACTGCGTTGTACCTTTAACCGTCGGCGGCTCACCGGCCTGCTCAGCCTCTGGCAGCTCCACAGCTTTCAACTGTCCTAAAAAACGGCTTCCTGACACCTGAACTCCCGATGCTACTCTAGAAACCGGCCACTGACCCCTCAGCTGGGTCCCACCGTCTCTGTAATGACCTCTGTGAAAATTTTAACCTCAACTACCCGCTCCAGGTACCAAATCCGAACCAAATCCAGACGCCACAGTCTGTCCTGGTCTCTGACTACTGGTTATCTGAGAAGGATGCATGAAAAACCTCTCCAGATGCCTATCCTGTCCACATGCACAGTAATCCTTCAGAGGCCTATCGCACTGAGCCTGAACATGTCCTGGTTGTCCACAATGGATGCAAATCACCAAAGAAATACCACGGGGTATTCTAGCGGAATCCCTGGACTGACTGCATTGTTGGAACTCATCTTGTCCTCACATCCTACTGTCCAAACCATCACCTGAAGTTGTCTCCCTACCCAAGATAGACTTCTCTCTCTCATTTCCCTAGCTATGAGGGCCTGGTTCAACACCTCAAAGAAAGAAACCAGCCTGAAGATGTTCACCTGGACCCGAATGGCGTGTCGTAATCCATCCTCGAAGAACCTCACCCTAGCTGTGTCGTCGCTTACCATACCAGGTGCAAAGAGAGATAGCTTAGTAAAAGTAGCTATGTAGTCCATTACGGAAATGTCTCCCTACTTAAGACTCAAGAACTCCCGAGCTCTCTCTGCCCTCAATGTCTTTGGGTATAAGTGCTCAAAGAACCTGTCCTTAAAGTCCTTCCAAGCCAATCCCTCGTGCCTACGAGCCTGAACCTATACGTCCCACCAACGCTTCACTGGTCATCTCAGTATGTACATCACCAGATTGACCCTCCGCTCTGGAGGCATCTCGTGATGCTCGAAGATCATCCACATGCTCTCTATCTAGTTCTCAGCCGCTTGCGGACCACCCTCACTCTAAAAAAGCAGTGGTTGTTGCGACTAGAACTCCAGTGTCAGATACACCATAAAAGGCTATTTACTCTGTGCGCATCTATCAAACCCCTAATAGATACGTACCAGGCTAGCTCGGAACTGCTCATCAAGCCACAACCCGAATGATGCCAAAACCGGTTGTTGTCATGCCTACACTGGATCCTGAACATGCTCCTGTCCTTGAGCATGTACATGCGGCACGTGCTCAGCCTGTACCGAATTCTAACCCTAATCCTGTAGCACTGTAACATCTCCTGCCTGATGCTCCATCGAACCGTGAAGGATTAACCCTCTGAATATCATAAATTTTCAGACAACCCATATATATATAGTAATATATTCTATGCAGATAAGTAAAGCAGTAAAAGGCGCGGCATAACAACTACCCTTACTCCCCCTCACCGCAACCCATTCCCCATGGCATCCCAGCCTCATGGCCTCCTTACCCGCCCTCAACAGAGCCAAGTATCAAAAGTACCTCAGGCCATTCTCGTCCCGACAACTCACGGTGCCTCAAACCGATAACCGAGTTGTCCAATCCTGACCATTACACTACCTCAGCCAAAGTACATGTCTGCTCTCATAAGAGTCCGACCCAATATCCTACCACATGCAATTATACAGAAATAAAGCATGGAATCCATATTGAAATAAATAGGAAATTCTATCAAGAGTTTCACCTATTCAAATTTCAAATCATATGAGCCTGGCAATTTATTTTTTTCATTCACATGGAAGTATCACTTCACAAATCATACGTGCAATAATGAAATTGAAATACCCTAAAATTTTCCTATCAAAATCCAAGAAAACAAGCCCTGACATACCGGGCCAAGGTCCAATTCTCCCTTACCGCACCAGGTCAATGGTCACATATCACAATCACAAACACCACACATAAAATGAGCCACTGAGGTGGAAATCATAAAAATGTTAATCTGAGAAAAAAACAGACAACAATTCCCACCCATGGTAACTTGGTCCATCCCTCATACCTGGGGCAGTAGGCACCCAAGAACAAGCTAGAAACCCATTCCTTGTAACAAACTATCTTCAGTCTACCATATCACAAATATTCAAACCAGAAAAAATAAATGAGAAGCCTCAAACATATTAGTATCCAGTAAAACGATGCTACTAAATCCTTGTCAAGAACACCTCTGGTACCACTTTGTAATGACCCGGACCCGGCTAGCCACCCATACAGTGCCAAACGAGTAGAGTGTTACTACCTTAGGCACACATCCCTGAATTTCAAAGGCTGTCGACTAGCAGCGATGGTCTGTTAGGTATAGTGGGGAGGCTATACCCTCTCAGAGGATCAAAATAAGGGTACAGGTATATGAAAAATAATAAACATGCAGCGGAATGAAGACATAGCAGAATCGAAGCAGACCCACAGAGCGGAAGCATACTCAATATAGATAAACTATGGAAATAGTAAATATAACAACCACAGTGAAAATAAAAACAACAACAAGATAATAACATTTCCCTACAACTGAGTAGTAAAACATGCATCCAGTGCAGGTCATACACAACTGAATATAAAAGGGCGCTAATGGCCAACCAACAGTAGCTATAACAAGTAAGCATGCAGATAGTGAAAAGAAAACAAAATAAATTAAACCCAGCTAGGTATGTCCTCAAGGTCCATACCATCTCCATGTAATAACTAATGTAGCCCAGCTCTTGAAGATGGGCTCTTTCCTGCATATAAATCCATAAAGTCTACACGCATCCCGAAGGGCCAGTGCAGGGTGTCAGAAAAATCTCTGTAGGATACCACCCATCAGTGCTTACCAAATATATGTGTTTAAGTAGTCATGAATTTACAAGTAAAGTATTAAATTGTACAATGCATAAATAAACACCAACTCCACTAGTGCTCAACAGCCACCACAGAGTGTCACCTACTTCGCCAACGTCAAAATCTCTGTCTTGTAACCGGACACCATGTTCCACCTGACACCTCGTGTCTCAAGTACTGAAATCCAGAAGGCATGCCCAAAAATAGTAACCCATCCCCATGTGCCTCCTGACACCTCATGCCTCAAGTAACAACATTTCGTAGGCACGCCCAAAAATAGTAACCCGACACCATCTGAATCCTGACACCTTGTGTCTCACGTATTGACGTCCTAAAGGAACGTCCATTCCCCGATGGTTCCTCACCTCCCACGTGGCTTTCTATGACAAACACCCCCAACCAAAATACCTAACCACAACTACGGGAGAATCTACCCACATGAGTGGTCAAAACCACCTCATCACGAAGTATCTCTGTGTGCACACTACTCAATGTTCCGGGTGAGAGGTAATCACCAAAATAGTACCCATGCCACCAACATATCTGACACCTCGTGTCCCTGCGACCATGTCACTCAAGTCTAATGGCGTCGCCATTCTAGTAACCCAGGCCATGCCCAACCTGGCAGTCGTTCTGCCTCATGCCAATGTCCATGAAGCCCAATACCATGGTCAGAACCACCCAAAGTAACCCGTGAAAAGCCCCAACCTATGATTAGCATCACTCAAGCATAATGGGGCCAAGCCCAACACAACCAAAAGGGTCCAGCAGATGAAATTTAGCAATTGCATATATACATATGTAAATAGGAAACATAACCAGGAAAAACAAACTAAAAAACTAAATTGCACTATGCAATGTGATGTCCCATACAACACTGAGGTCTTAAATGACTCTAACAAATTTCCAGGTTTCAATAAATTAAACAAAACAGTTTATAACAATATAACCCAATTTAAACCATTTTGGCATTCCCTGGACAAAACTCCCTTATGAGAAACGTCCCCTCATCCGACCCCACTCACAAAAACTGGTAACATGGCCTACCCAAAGGCATCCCATTGGTCTTACAAGCAATTAAATATGAAATTGCCGATAAAACGGGTCCTGCTCAAAATACCTGAAAATGCGCTGAAGGTTGCATCACCCAAACAACCATGAAAACACAAAATGTGGTATGGAACACCTACCTGAGACTCATATGATGCTACTCTTCCAGTAATAGCCTTCAATTCTATCTAAAACACGGTAGATCTACAAAATAATCCAAACTGCTCAAACCCCTATAACTCGTTCAAGATCAAAAATCAAACAAAACGGCTCAAGGGGAATCAAGGCCATAACGAGGGGGTTCCAACACATCCAACCGCGATTGAAACAAAGTTTTGATGGTGTTATGAGGAATTATTGAAGTCCCGACTGGCTAGGTTCGCGTAACCGGGTGAAGGAGGTTAGTTTTGCCTCAAAAACGAGGCTACTGCATGTTTTAGTGAAAAAACAAAGAAAATACTTGACGTGTACTTTAAGTACACGACCTGTATCATTTTACTGTTCATGTAACGGCTGAAATTATGCTGACATTCTTTCTGAACCTTCCAACAAGAGTACACGGCATGTAACTATGGGTACACAACGTGTATGGGGTTTCTAATCTCTACCTTGCCGACTTACCCACACGCCATTTATTCCCCGCATACACAGCTAGACTACACAGCGTGTCCGATGGGGAACACGGCGTGTATCAGGTTCTATGGGGCCAACAGGCCTACACGCCATATATGGCCCCCACACAGTCAGGTATATATGACATGTTGAAAACTACATGCCATGTAATATGAAATACATACATTGTCATCACACGACATGTACTCAGTGAGCACACAGCCGACACCCTCTTAACATATACACACCATGTACATAATGTACATGTAATTTAGTCTGGAAATTTCCAGAAACTTCTCATTTTCTCAAGTTTCCTCAGAAACCAATCAAAAATTCAAACAGGGTCAGAATTTTGACCCATTCCAAAAATGTGGGTTCTTACAATCTAGCCAGTGGTGTCGTTGTATATGAGAAGGCATCTAGGTAGTAGGGTAATTGCACCCCCATACCCCCATTTATTTATTTTATCCTCTCCCTCAAGTTTAACTCAACCCACTCACGCCTTGGGAGACCCTTTGGATATTTTTTCTCTTCTATCCTCGTCACTTAGTGGATTGAGGTTTCATTCGAAATGGTGATCCTATTTTGGAATTTATTTCTTTTCATGAACATAAATCTCTCTCCATCAATTGATTCTTTGTTCCTGGGGGATATGGAAGCATTGGTATTTACTAGAACTATAATTTTATGGGGAATTATGGTTATAGTATCTCTTTTACCTTTTATTGAGATCCCTTTTATTTTATTCAATGTTCTTCATTTGAGTAGACTCATTCAGATTCATTGTGTTTTGATCCCAAATATTCCAAGAGGGTGTTTCTATACTATATCTTATTTTTGGGATTCATGTTTTTCATGAATTTATATTTTATCCATTTGAAGTTGGTTAGACATGTTTTAATAATTTTGAAGCACAAAATAACCCTATTTATGAAAATAATATATGGAATGGATGGAATCTTGTTGTGAATTAACCTTTTTTATTGAAATAAATTAGGTTTCCTTCTACCATTGGTGGATTTGATTTTATAAATGAAAATCCTGGTTTTAAATAAGGATAAGTTGATTCTTTAAATAAAATTCCAAATGGTTTGTCATGTGTTTGTTTATTGAATTTTTTTTGGAACGATTTCCAAAATAAATTAAAATGTCTTGTTTTTAAATGGTTTATGGTATTGGTATTTTAAAAAATTGAGGGGGGTTGATTGTTCTTTTGAACAAAATACCTTCGATCCCAGTGCCCATACATTGTTTTTTGGGGGTGACTTTAATATCATTTCCAACCCAAAGGAAAGGAAAGGTTGAAGCCCATTCCAGAGGAAGGCCATCATGGAGTTTGTTCAGTTCATGGCTGGGAAGGGCCTCATTGATCTCAGCTTCTTAGGTGACAATTTCACATTGTGCAAAAACTGTAGGGGTCGTCACCACTTGTGGAGTCTATTGGATAGGTGTCTATCCAACATGAAATCCACTAACCTATTCTCAAATACCATGTTTTTCCATCTTGCTTGAGGTATTTTGATTCACTCCCCCCTTTTGGTTTCTATTTCTTCTTGGCATGATCATCACGAACAGTTTCACTTCCACCAGCAGTGGGTTAACATCCTAGGGTACCAGGACATGGTTTTTGAAATATGGAATGAACCCTTGTAGGAGTATCAGGCCACCTTCAACCTTAGTGACCTGACCTTGAACCCCGATAGGTGCGTGCTCACCCCTTCCTCCTCAGGAACCTTTACCACCAGGGACTACCACTTGGGACTACTATCGCATATGGGCTCCTTTAGAGTATTTTGATATATGGAATGATACATTTGATTTATTGGATTATTAACAACATTATGAGATTTATGTGTGACTATATACTTATTATATTTTCTCATTTTTTCTTACACACCACCACTTGAGTCGAGTAACAATATTGAAATCCATATTGGTACTTTGGTTCTGATGTCGATATGGTTTTTTATATGTTTGTGACATGTGTATGTGTGGATATATGGGTACTTAGGCATGATTATATTGAATGTAGGGATGAGACCTTGGAGTGGTAGATGTATCATTCTTGATTATTCTTGTGTTTGGTCTGGGGTGATTTGAGGAAACTATTATGAATCTAATGTAATTATATTTAATTAAGATGAATAAATACTAATGGTTAGGCTCTATTAATCTCTATTTTTATAAGGAAGTGGTTCTCTTCTACTTTATTTGGAAGTCTTGTTTTGTATACTTGAACCATAAATACTAATATTTGAGATTCAAATAGGATGAAGAAGAATAAAAATTGGATGGATGCTAATCGTTTTACAATAGAGTATGAGAACGAAGTGAAAGAGTTCATTATGTTTTCAAATGATCACGCAAAGGATCATTCTAAAATCCTTTTTCCGTGTTTAAATTGTTGTTATTCTAGACTACTTACTCCAAAGGAATTGGAAGAACATTTGATATTTCACAGAATAGATCAGAGTTATAAACGTTGGAATAAACCCTGAGAAAATGTGAATGTAGCTACTGGCTCGGATAAAACTATGTTTTATAGATCATCATATATGAATAAAAATATAGATAATGAAGAATACCGTATGGGGGATGTGATTACAGATTTCAATAATGACGAACATAGTATTGAGGAAATTATAAAGAAAATTCAAGATGAACTCTGTGATTGCCCAAAATTGCTTGATAAGTTAAAGAGTTGTCCAAAGATGCCCTTGCATGCTCCTTGCAATAAGTATACAACATTGTCAGCTGTATTGAAGTAGTATAAATTGAAAGCAAGTAATGGATGGAGTGATTTTAGTGTTACAGAACTACTTGCTCTCGTTAATGACATGCTCCCGGAAGATAATGAGCTCCCAAGCCGGACATATGAACTAGCCGAATGCTATGCTCGGTGGGTATGATTTCCAAAAGAATACATCCCTGTCTAAAAGACTGTATATTGTTTGGAAAGGAGAAAAAATTACTTATAGAATTCCCAAAGGGTGGTTCTTCTCAATACAAGAATGATAAATCCAATCCTACCAAAATTGAATGGTACATTCCAATCATTCCATGGTTTAGGCATCTATATGGAAGTGAAGAAACTACAATACAATTGTCATGACATGTAGAAAAATGAAATAAAGATGGGAAATTACATCATCTGTCTGACTCTCCTCAATAGAAGAAAATTGATCATGAGTATCCTGAATTTGAAAAAAAGCCGAGAAACCTTCGTCTTGCATTATCTACAGATGGAGTGAATCCTTTTGGTTTTCAAACTAGCACTTATAGTACATGGCCTGTTATGTTGGTAAATTATAACATGCCACCCTAGTTATGCATGAAGTTTAAATTCCTCATGTTATTTATTCTTATAACAAGACCAAAACAACCAGGTAATGATATTGATTTTTATCTGGCCCCATTGATCGAGGATTTGAAGATATTGTGGGACTCAGGTGTAATATTGTATCATGCTTATAAAAGTGAATACTTCATGTTGAGAGAAATGTTGTATGGTAAAATAAATGATTTCCCTGTTTATGGAAATTTTTCAGGATATAGAATTAAAGAAACTCAAGGGTGTCCCATGTGCGAAGAAGATACAGAATCAATTACGTTGAAACATTCATCGAAATCTGTGTTTTTAGGACATCGTAGATTTCTAGCTCATCGACATAAGTACCTATCTTGGATGACATCATTCAATGGAAGTTCAGAAAAACATGCAACATTGTCCCCACTAACTGGTGAGTAGCTGTTGGAGAAACTAAAAGATCTAATCACTGTTTTTGGTAAACCATTTTTGAAAAACCATATGAAAATTAGATGGAAAAAGAGATCAGGTTTTTTTTGAATTACCATAATGGAATTGTTTGTATGGCAGAAATTTTCTGGATGTGATGCATGTGGAAGAAAATGTATGTGACAATGTTATTGGAACATTGCTAAATTCCCCTGGCAAAACAAAAGATGGAATTAAGGCAAGGTTGGACATGGATGACATGGGAATACGAGAGGAATTGGCTCATGTGAAGGGAGAAAATAGAATGTTTCCTCCCCCAGCTTCATATACTCTTTCTAGGGCGGAGAGATAACAGTTTTGCAAGTTCTTCAATGATGTAAAGGTTCTAGAAGTATACTCATCAAATATCAAGAACATTTTGTCAATGAATGATTTTATGTTAAAATGTTTGAAATCACATTACTGCTATGTTTTCATGCAAGATCTAATTCCTATAGATTTACATTTCATTTTTCCCATGAATGTTCGTCATACATTAACCAAACATTGTTTCTTTTTCAAAGCTATATGTAGAAATGTTTTAGACCTGGGGAAATTCCCAGCTACGGAAAAGGAAATTGTTATCATATTAGGTGAATTAGAAATTTTCTTCCTGCCAAAATTCTTTGATATGATGGTTCATTTGATGATTCACTTGGTGAGAGAGATTCAACTTTGTGGTCCTGTTCACTGTAGATAGATGTATCCTATTGAATGGTATATGAAGATTTTGAAAGGGTATGTCAAAAATCAAAGTCGACCAAAGGGTTGTATAGTGGAGAGATATATTATTGAGGAATCCATTAAATTTTTTACTGAATACCTATCTGATGTGGAAAGCATTGGTCTCCCTAAATCTCATCACACTGGACACATTGAGGGTGAGGGAATTTCTGGAAGATAATTTGTGACAATTAGTATTACAGATTAGGAGCAAGCCCATCTTTATGTTTTTCATAACAGTTGGGAAGTTTCTCCATATATTGAAACTCACAACGAAATTATTAGGGAGTTTAATCCATCAAGGGATGAAAAATGGTTATCAGATACACATAATAACCAGTTTATAGGATTGTTTTAGGACCATATTTTTAAGTAGTTGGATGAAAATCCAAATTCAATTTTAGAATGACTTCGATGGCTAGTCGTTAGACCAAGTGTGCATGTTTTATCTTATAGTGGTTATTTAATTAATGGTTATACATTCTATACAAATGAACATGATGAAGATAGTACCATGAAAAATAGTGGAGTTACACTAGTGGATAAAGGGATGCATGTTTCTGGTAGTAAGGACAGAAATCCAATTTATTCAAATATGTCATACTTTGGCATTATCAATCTAATATGGGAGTTGAATTATACGACATTACAATAGCCGATTTTTCAATGCAGATGGATTGATAACAACAGTGGTGTTAAAATAGATGAATTGGGATTTGTGAATGTTGATTTTAATAAAGAAGGGTACAATGATGAACAGTTTATAATGGCATCACAAGAAGTATATGATTTTAATGTTCCAGATCTCGCAAACTGAATGTGGTCGATTGTTCAGTTATCATCCAAAACTAAAGAAGGTTTTGATGAAAATTCAGTTGAGGATGATCCTTTTTGTGGTACGTTGCAATCATTTCAGAGCGGTCCCCATGCAGATGATGTTTGGTATGTTAGAGGAGACCAGAATGAAGGGATTTGGATAATCGATAGAGGTGGAAAATACCTTCATCATTTGAAAAAAAGAAACAGAGTTCAATAAACCGGTTATATTTTGTTTGTAATATAGATCTTGTTATCTCATGTTATTATCTAATCATTACTGAATTTAGGTAATTTGAATTAACTGTTCAAACACTTTTGTAGATAATGACTTCTGTACATTCTAGTGCTCCTAACCTTGAGGCTGAAAAAGTCTCTCAAGATATTGTTGCTGCTGCGGCTACTTCTGCTCTTTCTACTCCTGCATCTCATGCTGCTGCTGCTGCTCATGCTATGGCTCCTGTTGCTCATGCTGCTCCTCCTACTACAGCTCCTGCTGCACCTGCTGTGGCTGCTGCTTCTCCTACTGCTGTGGCTCCTGCTACTCCTAGTGTTGAGGTCCAACAACCATCAGCATATGCCACTAATACCATTCCAAATGAACATATAGATGATGCTGATATCGATGAAATGGTTAGGAATGAAGGATCAAAATCGCAGAAAACATAGGTGCGTCGTAGTTTGATGGTGTTAGCAAAAATTCTTAAGGTGAAAAGCAAAGGCATCAAATTTGAATTCGGATGGAATTCATGAGGCCAACTTGTGAATCCCAACAAGGCAATGTTTAGCAGCTACATTGGAGTTGTCACTCGGAAACGCGTGCCTATTGACATAGATTCATGGCACCATGTTGTGTCCGAGATGAAGGCTTTAATATGGGAGGAAATTACGGTAACATTAAGAATTTATTTATTTAATTTACTAGAAAATAAAATAATGAAACAATGTCTTGCACTTCTCAATCTCTTGCAGAGTACATTTATAGTAGAAAATTCACACAAGGATTATGTACTAAGGCTTGCAGGAAAGATTCATCATGGTTTTCACACTATTTTAACAATATGTTACCTGAAAGATTCTAAAGGTAAAATTATCCCACACCCACCCCTTGTCTACGCTCACCTGATATCCCAAGAAGCATTAGATGCATTTATTGGACGCTGTGGGGATGAGAAGTTTCAGGTACATTGTGGGTGATAATTCGTTTTTTGATGATATCTGTATTCATGACATTGATTTTAAATATTTCATTTTTGAAACAGAAACTCTGTACTGAAAATAAGGAACGTGCATCAAATCCAACATACCCCTATCATAAATCAAGGATGGGGTATGCTTCACTAGAAAAGAAAATGGTACATATTTTAAATTTACAGTAATATTGTTAGGTGACAATAGACAATATCATAATTATCTTTCTAGGTTTAAATGCAGATTGACGAGTCTAAAACCAAATTCACTTCCAACCCACGTCATGTACTGTGGAAGGAGGCACGTGTGAATAAAGAAGGGAAGTTAGTAGATGAGAACACATAGAATGTGTGGGAAATATGTGTAAGTATGACACGATAATAAAAAGATTTGTTTAAAATTTCTATTACATAAAAATAATTAGTTATTTTCCTATATCCGACAGTCACAGGAATCGGCTTCTCCTATAGAGGATACAGATGTATTATTGACAGCTTTGAAGTAGCCAGAAAAATATTGTCATGTCAGAGGTGCAGGGTTTGGGGTGACACCCTGATTATATTTTGAGAAGAAGAAAAAATGGATGATACAGATGAAAAATTGGAACAAATGAGAGAAAAAATAGAAACCCTTGAAGAATGATTTCAATGGCATGGAGAGATTATTGAAAATTTTATGGGTGGGAAGAAAAGGGAGGAGACAACTTTGGAACAACCAGCACGTGATCATCCTGCCCCACCCCCACTAGCTTTGAGGTGATCCATTCGCCTCAAAGAAATGTCTTAGCTGTGGTAATCAATATTCTAATAATTGTTCCCCTGAAATGTGAATGATACAAACACTGATAATTTTTCTTTACTGATCTTCTACAGGGTGATAATGATTTTGATTTATAACTATCAAAACCCAGGTATCACCTTGTAGAGAGGGCTATAGTGCTCAATATCCTAGATGCCACACTGCATAATAGACCACCTCCGAAAGATCATTTGAAAGTGATGATTACTGTAGCTAATGAGCCAAATTCCGAGCTACATATTCTACGTGATGATGATGATATTCATACTATCGAAATGGCTATTGGGAGATTCATTTCATGGCCGTCACAACATAGATTACATGTGAAAAAAGAGGTATTTATTTCTTTTTTTTCAAGTTAAACCCTTAATAATTAATGCAAGAAGGGTATGAACCAATGATTATTGTTATAGATAGAGAAAGGGAAGGGGTGACAAACGTTGGCTCAAAACCATCTAAAGGATCGACCAAGTAATCCCAAGGAGCTACTAAAAGCAAAATAACACCACCTGTTCTCTATCCACATTTTCTATCATTGAAGACTCATGTGGATACGAAGCTAAAAGATGGTAATAGTTATATAGTGGTTTTCGAAGAGAATATATACGCAGAGGAATGTCATGATTTTGTTCCTTCGAAAATGTAAATTAGATCCTTTAAAACAGTTGGCTAGGTGTCACAATTTTAAATGTATATATGAGGTATGTTTCCATGACTTTATTTTCTAAAAACTGATCTAATGTGAAAAGTATGACTATATGCATTTTATATTGCTGAAAGATGCATTTATGAAAAATAGTTGAATGAATTTTCCCATAAGTCAAGATTTGGAATCATTAGTCCTCATATCACATCAACACACCTAAAAAAAATAGAGACATAAAAAGGAATGCAATAGAGAACAGCTTGCTAAAAAATTTGAAAGCATGATTATAGATGACATAATTTTCCTAATACCAACCATGCAGGGGTTGTACTCTATGATTAAAGAATATCAATTATATTTTAAATTATATTTTTACTTATTCCTTTTTGTGTTTTTAGGCAACATTGGTTGCTAATTGCAGTGAATGTGGATACTCTAATGATTTATTTTCCAGATTCAAAGAAAGGATATCCATCAAACGGACCACACATGATGCAGTTTGTGAATCTATAAGACACTACATCTTACATTTTAGGTCTAAACATCATGTAATATAATTTATATTGTCTTTTACTAAGGATTCTGTTATGATAGGGTGGTGTATCATTATCATCTAAAAAAAGTATTGAGGATATGGTCTAAGCATAGAGAGGTGAGCAAGTACTATTTCTGGACAAATATCATGGTATATAAAATAAAATTTCACTATCCAAACACATCTCAACACAAGTTACTTATTCTCAAAATGATCAATTTTTTTGCAGTGTCCAAAAAAACAAAATATAATGATTGCGGTTATTAAGTTTGTAAATTTATGAAAGAGATTGTTTTTCATCAACAAACTAGCATCCCTAAAGAGGTATTTTCAAAAACAACTACTAGTTCATTTAAGTTATTTATTAGTTCTTTATTTTTATATTTTACAGTACTACTATGACTGCTGAAAAGCCTCATACTCACAAGATCATATAGACGTGTTCATAAATGAGTGGGCCAAATACCTGGTGGCAGATTTTACACAAATACAATGAAGATCTGACTTGGGGATATGTACAATTGGTGGTCATTGTTGAGAGGGGTTAAGGGGATAAAAGATGAAACATTGTGGTATTTAAATGTTCATAAGAAAATTTTAATTGTTATTAAATAAAATATCCATTCTCCAATGATTCATTTTCCCATTTTAACAGATGATATTCAGAAAAAACATGCAAGAATGTTGAACCACTCAAAGGGTCTCTATTTTTTTTTAAAATTGACACTATTTTAAGTGAAAACAAAAACTAACATTTGGAAATATGACCAAACACATTCATATTTGGTTGATCCTTTAGGAGAACGATCCACGAGTTCTTGGTGATGGGTACGAGTCATCCCCGCCTCAATCTGAGGCACAGTGTGGCCAGTACCACTCAAAGGGTCTCTCTTTTGTTTAAAATGGACATGATTTTAAGTGAAAACAACAACTGACCTACAGAATTTCGACCAAACTCATTAGGACGGTGTTGAAACTTTAGTAGAGCGATCCAATGGTCCTTGGTGATGAGTAAAAGTCATTCCCACCTAAATCCGAGGCACGGTGTGGCTGGTACCACTCAATGTGTCTCTCCTATATAAAATGGACATGATTTTAAGTGAAAAGAACAACTGACGTATAGAAATCTGACTAAACGCATTCGGATTGTGTTGATACAGTATATGAAAGATCCACGTGTCCATGGTGAGGTATAAGAGCCATCCCCGCCTCAATCCGAGGCACGGTGTGGCCGGTACCACTCAAAGGGTCTCTCTTTTGTTTAAAATGGACAAGATTTTAAGTGAAAACAACAACTGACCTATGGATATAAGAATAATATGTATTCTTATTTCCTTTATCATTTATAAGAATGATCCAAGGTTCATTTTTGATGTGTATGAGTCATCCTCTCCTCAATATGAGGCATGGTGTGGCTTCTATTACTCATAGGGTCTCTCTTTTATTTAAAATGGACAAAATTTTAATTGAAAACAACAACTGACCGATGGAAATATGACCAAATGCCTTCATGTTGCCTTGATAGTTTTTTATAACAATACAAGGGTCCTTGGTGACATGTAAGAGTCATCCATGCCTCAATCTGAGGCACGTTGTGGCCGATACCACTCAAAGGGTCACTCTTTTGTTTAAAATGGACATGATTTTAAGTGAAAACATAAACTGACCTACAGAAATCTGACCAAACACATTCGGATTTCCTTTATATTTTATAATAATGATCCAAGGGTAATTTTTGACGTGTAATATTTATCCCCGCCTCAATCAGAGGCATGGTGTGATGGCTATCACTCAAAGCGTATCCCTTTTGTTTAAAATGGACACAATTTTAATTGAAAACAACAACTGACCGATGAAAATCCAACCAAACTCATTTTTATTTCCTTTATATTTTATGAGAATGATACAAGGGTCCTTAGTGATGTGTAAGAGTCATCCCCGCCTCAATATGAGGCATAGTGTGGCCGGTAACACTCAAAGGCTCTCTATTTTGTTTAAAATGGACACGATTTTAAGTGAAAACAAAAAATGACCTATGGAAATATGACCAAATGCATTTGGATTATGTTAATACATTAGGAGAACGATCCAAGGGTCCTTTTTAATGTGTATGAGTTAACCCCGCCTCAATCTGAGGCATGGTGTGACTGTTATAACTCAAAGGGTCTCTCTTGTTTAAAATGGACACAATTTTAATTGAAAACAACAACTAATGTAAGAAAATCCGAGAAAACGCATTAGTATTGGCTACATATTTTATTAGAACAATCCAAGGGTTCTTGGTGACATGTATGTGTCAACCGCGCCTCAATATGAGGCATGGTGTGGCCGATACCACTCAAAGGGTCTCTCTTTTGTGTAAAATGGACACGATTTTAGGTGAAAACTACAACTGACCTACAGAAATCCAACCAAAAGTATTTGGATTGTGTTGATCCTTTAGGAGAATGATCCACATGTCCTTTGTGATGTTTATGAGTCAACACCGCCTCAATATGAGGAACAGTGTGATCTCTATCACTCAAAATGTCTCTCTTGATTAAAATGGACACAATTTAAATTGAAAACAATAACTGACCTATGAAAATCTAACCAAACGAATTAGGATGGCCTTAATCTTTTTTAATAATGATCCAAGGGTCCTTGGTGATGTGTACGAGTCAGGCTCACCTCAATATGAGGCATGTTGTGGCCGGTACCACTCCAAGGGTCTCTATTTTGTTTCAAATGGACACGACTTTAAGTAAAAACAAAAACTGACCTACGGAAACACAACCAAACACATTCTGATTGTGTTCATTCTTTAGGAGAAAGGTCCAATGGTTCATGGAAACATGAAATAGTAATCCTCGCCTAAATCCAAGGCATGGTGTGGCTACTATCCCTCAAAGGGTCTCTCTTTTATTTAAAATGGACACAATTTTAATTGAAATCAACAACTGACCGATGAAAATCCAACCAAACTCATTTGTATTGCCTTGATCTTTTATGTGAATGATCCAAGTGTCCTTGGTGACATGTAAAAGACGTCCCCACCTCAATATGAGGCATGGTGTGGCTGGAACCACTCAAAGGGTCTCTCTTTTGTTTAAAATGGGCATGAATTTAAGTGAAAACAACAGTTGACCTTCCGAAATCTGACCAAACGCTTTCGGATTTCCTTGATCATTTATAAGAATGATCCAAGGGTCATTTTTTTGTGTACGAGTCATCCCTGTCTCAATATGAGTCATGGTGTGGTGGCTATCACTCATAGGGTCTCCCTTTTGTTTAAAATGGACCCAATTTTAATTAAAAACAACAACTGATGGATGAAAATATGACCACACGCATTCGTATTTCCTTGATATTTTATTAGAACGATCCAATTGTACTTGGTGACATGTATGAGTCATCCCCGCCTCAATCTAAGGCACAGTGTGGCCGGTACCACTCAAAGGTTCTCTCTTTTGGTTAAAATGGACACGATTTTAAGTGAATACAACAACTGAACTACGAAAATCCGACTGAACGCATTCAGATAGTGTTTATCATTTAGGAGAAAGATCCAATGGTCCTTGGTGACATGTATGAGTCATGCCCACCTCAATCCGAGGCATGGTGTGGCTTCTATCACTCAAAGGTTCTCTTTTTTATTTAAAATGGACGCAATTTTAATTGAAAACAACAACTGACCAATGAAAATCCAACCAAAAGCATTTGGATTGCCTTAATCTTTTATGATAACGATACAAGGGTACTTTGTGACATGTACGAGTAATCCATGGCTCAATCTGAGGCACGGTGTGGCCGGTACCACTCAAAGGGGTTCACTTTTGTTTAAAATGGACACGATTTTAATTGAAAACAACAACTGGCCTATAGAAATCCAACAAAATGCATTCTGATTTCCTTGATCTTTTATAAGAACGATCCATGGGTCCTTTTTGATATGAATGAGTCATCCCTGTGACAATACAAGGCACATTGTGGCTGATACCACTCAAAGGGTCTCTCTTTTGTTTAAAATGGACACAATTTTAATTGAAAACAACAACTGACCTATGAAAGTCTGACCAAACGCATTAGGATTGAATTGATCTTTTTTTAGAATGATCCAATGGTTCTTGGTGATGTGTACAAGTCATCCCCGCCTCAATATGAGGTATGGTGTGGCTGGTACCACTCAAAGGTTCTCTCTTTTGTTTAAAATGGGCAAGATTTTAAGTGAAAACAACAACTGACCTATGGAAATCTGACCAAACACATTCATATTTCCTTGATAACTTATAAGAACGATCCAAGTTTCATTTTTGAAATTTACATGTCATCCTTGCCTCAATATGAGGCATGGTGTGGCTGCTATCACTCAAAGGTCTCTCTTTTGTTTCAAATGGACACAATTTTAATCGAAAACAAAAACTGACCGATGAAAATCCATCCAAATGAATTTTGATTTCTTTGATGATTTATGAGAACAATCCAAGGGACCTTGGTGACATTTAAAATCCAAACCTGCCTCAATCTAAGGCACGGTGTGGCCGGTACCACTCAAAGGGTCTCTATTTTGTTTCAAATGGACACGATTTTAATTGAAAACAAAAACTGACCTATGGAAATCCGACCAAACGCATTCAGATTGTGTTGATCCTTTAGGAGAAATATCCAATGGTCCTTGGTGATTTTTAAGAGTCATCCCCGCCTCAATTCAAGGCACGTTGTAGCTTCTATCACTCATAGGGTCTCTCATTGGTTTAAAATGGACATAATTTAAATTGAAAACAACAACTAAACGATATAAATCCCACAAAATACATTCATATTTCCTTGATCAATAATGAGAACGATACTAGGGGACTTGGTTATGTGTATGATTTATCTCTGCCTCAATTCGTGGCATGGTCTATCTGGTACCACTCAAAGGGTCTCTCTCTTTTTTAAAAAAAGACACAATTTTAAGTGAAAACAACAACTGACCTACAGAAATTTGACCAAACACATTCGGATTGCCTTGATCTTATATTAGAACAATACATGGGTCCTTTTTGATGTGTATGAGTCATCCCTGCCTTAATATGAGACACGGTTCGGCCGGTACCACTCAAAGGGTCTCTCTTTTGTTTAAAATGGTCACAATTTTAATTAAAAACAACATCTTCCCAATGAAAATCCAAACAAACAAATTATTATTGACTTGATCAATTATGATAATTATACAAGGGTACTTGGTGATGTGTACGAGTCATCCCTGACTCAATCTGAGGAACGGTGTGACCGGTACCACTCAAAGGGTCTCTCTTTTGTTTAAAATGGACACAATTTTAAGTGAAAACAACAACTGACCTATGGAAATCCAACCAAACACATCTGGATTTCCTTGATCATTTATAAAAACAACACAAGGGTCCTTTTTAACGTGTATGAGTAATCTGTACATCAATCTGAGGCACAGTGTGTCCGGTATCACTCAAAAGGTCTCTCTTTTGTTCAAAATGGAGATGATTTTAAGTGAAAACAACAACTGACCTACGAAAATCTGACCAAACGCATTCGGATTGTGTTGAACCATTAGGATAATGATAAACAGGTCATTTTTAACATGTATGAGTTTACTCTGCCTCAATCTGAGGCATGGTTTGACCGCTATCATTCAAAGGGTCTATATTGTTTACAATGGACACAATTTTAATTGAAAACAACAACTAACATACAAAAATCTGACCAAATGAATTTGGATTTCCTTGAACATTTATAATAACGATCAAAAGGTCCTTTTAGACATGTATGAGTCATCCCCGACTCAATTTGAGGCACGGTGTGGCCGGTACCACTCAAAGGGTCTCTCTTTTGTTTAAAATGGACAAGATTTTATGTGAAAACAACAACTGTCCTGCGGAAATCTGACCAAACTCATTAGGATTGTGTTGATAAATTAGTAGAACGATCCATAGGTCCTTTTTGATGGGTATGGGTCAAACCTTCCTCAATCCGAGGCATGGTGTGACCGCTAGAACTCAATGATTCCCTCTTGTTTAAAATGGACACAATTTTAATTGAAAATAACAACTGACCTACGAAAATCCAATCAAACGCATTCAGATTGCCTTGATCATTTATATGAACTATCCAAGGATCCTTGGTGACATGTATGAGTAAATACCGCCTCAATATGAGGCATGGTGTGGCCGGTACAACTCAAAGGGTCTCTATTTTGTTTAAAATGGACACAATTTTTAGTGAAATCAACAACTGACCAATGAAAATTTGACCAAATGCATTCGGATTGTGTTGATCATTTGGGAAAAGATCTACTGGTCATTTTTGATGTGTACGAGTCATCCCTGCCTCAATCTGAGGAATGGTGTGGCTTTTATCACTCAAAGGGCCTCTCTTTTGTTTAAAATGGACATAATTTTAATTGAAAACAATAGATAGCCTATGAAAATCTGAACAAACACATTTTGATTATATTTATACTTTAGTAGAACATTCCATGGGTCCTTTGTGATGTGTACGAGTCAACCCTTCCTCAATCCAAGGCATGGTGTAGCCTCTAGCACTTAAAGGGTCTGTCTTTTGTTTAAAATGAACAAAATTTTAATTGAAAAGAACAACTAGCCTATGAAAATCCAACCAAACGTAGTCGGATTGCCTTGATCTTTTGTAAGAAAGATCCAAGGGTCCTTGGTGAAGAGTACGAGTCAATACCACTTACCCCCTAGACCGCCACCACCCCCCTGGACACTAATCGACCCCCTGGACACCACCACCCCTCTGGACACCCCCACCCCCTGTAAAGCCCCCCCGACACCTTGGACACCTGCCCACCCCCTAGAAAGCTCCCCCCCCCGGACACCAATCAACCCTCTGGACACCCCCACACCTCTGGATACCCCCACCACCTCTAAATTCCCCCTGACACCTTGGAAACCAGCCCACCCCCTAGAATTCCCCCCGGACACCAATCCACCCCCGAGACTACCCCCCACCCCCCCTGGACACCAATCCCCCCTAGACACCCCCACCCTCTAGACACCCCCACCCACTGTAAAGCCCCCCCCCCCCAACACCTTGGACACCAAACCAACTCCTAGAAAGACCCCTCGGACACTAATCCACACCCTGGACTACCCCACCCCCTGGACACCCCCACCCCTCTGGACACCCCCACCCCCTGTAAAGCCCCCCGACACCTTCGACACGAGCCCACCCCCTGGAAGGCCCCCCGGACACCAATCCACCCCCCAGACCGCCCCACCCCCTAGACACCAATCCACCCCCAGGACACCCCCACCCCCTATACACCCCCACCCCTGTAAACCCCCCCCCCCCCCCGACACCTTGGACACCAGCCAACCCCCCTTGAAAGCCCCCAGACACCCCATACCCCCGCTTAGACAGCCACCCCAAACCCTTGAACAGCCCCCCACCCCCCTGAATTCTGAATTGAATGATTTATGTACTTCATTAACTTATGAATTATGTGTTAATGTTGTACGGGTATACTTGGCCTAATTTGATTATGATTTATGAGATACTTTTGTATGGGTATATTTACTTTAATTAGCTTATTGAGATGCTGATTATTTTTTTCACGTGTTCGGGTGTGCTGTTGTAGATTTTTTCGTAGCAGCAGATATGGAATTTATCAGCGCTAAAGGAGCGCTGATAAACTACACCTTTCTCGGCACTAAATAAGTGCTGATAAAGGATCATTTTATCAGTGCTAAAGGAGTGCTGATAAAACACACATTTATCAGTGCTCTTTTAGCATTGATAAAGGGTTGTTTTATTAGCTCTCCTTTAGCGCTGGTAAAGTCTACCATTATTAGTTCATTTATAGCGTTGATAATGGTTTCATTTATCAGTGCATTTTTAGCGCTGATAATGTATACCTTTATCAGTTCTCAATAAGTGCTGATAATGGGTACCCCCTTTATCAACGCCGATCTTTACAACGCTTTTTTTGCACTGTTAAAGCCCATTTTTAGCATTGTTAATGCCTGTATTTGTAGTAGTGTATGGCCTTTTGATGTTTGAGTTACATTTTCAACATATTTTAGATCATTTATTAATTGTCTTGATTTTTTGTGTCCTCAAATTGTTTTTAAATGATTTTTAATTGATAATAATTAGAAAATTATTAATTAATAATACTTTTTTAAAATATTTTGAAGCCATTTTCACTGAATTTCATATATATTAAATGTAATAGTCTATTTATGCATATCTGTAACATATTTTAAAAATATATATTGTATTTATATCAATATAAATATACTAATATAAGAATAATTTAGTTTTCCAGTTTTTTTTGAAATATAAAATTTTTCAGTGCTGATAAAGCCCCCCTTTATCATCGCTACTAAAAGAAGGGCGATTAAAGGGATCCCCTTTATCAGTGCTTCTTTTGAGCGCTGATAAAGGGGTAGCGCTTCCCTTGCCAGTTTTTGGTGTAGTGAAACCTTTCATTTCTCATGAAAAAGAAAAAATATATCTCTTACTGAACGTGTTATCGATGCAGAAGGTGTTAGACCTACAAACCAGATATATCTTGTCCTGATTTATAGAGATTTTATATTCTTGTCATCCTGTTGTCATTATGGTGGAATGAGAACCCAATAGTGTTTTAGTATACCCCCGATGTAACTTCACCACACCTTCCTCATGAACATAAAACTTTTGAATATGATTTATAGTCTCCATATCTAACTATTCTTGTGTATCTGACATTCTCAACATTGCATCACCATGTTTTCAACATTTACTCAAGGACATAATATGACAATTCATTCATGATCCTTTGATGGCCCACACCACATGATTCGAAACCATATGGTGTAAGGATTGATATTTATGACCAAGTGTTGGATTTCCCTAGGTTTCAAGTGCCCTTCCCGGATAGTTATCATCCCCTAACCAATTTCATTATCTAGACATTTGAGTCTTCCCAATTAAATATTGTCCCCTGTAAAGAAGTGGAGATTATCTTTTCTTGGACATGCTATCAGTGAAAAAGGAATTTAATGAACGAACTAAAGGAATATCCACCTTGAAAGAGTGGATCCTATAATTCATGTGATCCCCAGAAACACCAATGGGGAACTGAACATATCAGAATGTTACATGACATACCTGATATGTATTCCCCATCGCATGTTATAAGACTCATGATTTTGGGTTATGATTCATGTCCAACACACTCCAACTATCCATGATGGCATAATATCCCTATTATTTCTCCATCAATTTTTACTACTGTAAATCCTACATAACCCTTGTGTAAGAGTGGATTTTAGCTTTTATTGACCATTCTATAGATGTATAGGGGATATTACCTTATATTTAATGGTGTATCCTCCATGTAAGAAACGAACCCCAATCATCATGATCCCTAGAATCACCATATTAGAACTCAACACCCCATTGAATTTTGAGCCAACCCTATTCTACTAGCCCCATAATCAGTAAATGTTTGAGTTAGAGGACTCTAAAATGTACTACCACAAATGTTCAAGATATAAGTCCATAAACTATAACACAATTATGGTCTAGTTTATATTAATATTAAATAGTCAAATGAATGAGTCATAATGCTCTACAAGATGAAAACCCCATTAGTGAATCCTTGGTAAAAGATGGGCATATACTGTCTAGATATACAATTAATATGATCTAACCAATATGGATTGTTTATAAAATAAAATTGGCAGAAAAATATTCCAAGTAGAAATAATGTATTAAGAAGGCTTGAGAAAAATCCATGTCCAATCCTGATAAGTATTCCTCCATTAGAAGCATATCCCAATGTTAGGGAAAAAAGATAAAGAGATACAAAGCTTTTGAGGCCCACCACATGTATTTCACTTAAATCAAGCTATTCCAACTATGTACATTCACATATGCAGATGTTAGAGAATTCTAGAATGACACCATGTCCAAATTATCCTTGTAAATCAGATGATATCAAAAAAACTAGATAAAGTGAATCAACGATGAATTTCATGTTAGAGGGAATTTAGGAACTTTCATTGAATATAAACCTATTTGAATTCATGCACATAAATCAATGAAATCAAATCTGTTTATAATTAAACGCAATGGATGGTCATTATGGACGATCAAATCAAAACGTCCATAGAAACATTGATCTTTACCCAGGATGTCATCATAAGAAAATTGCTATTTCTCCTCCTATGCATGAGATAGATCTATGTAAGAAAAATAATCATAGAGATATATGTCTATATACATTTTTCCCTTATGCATGACTTTGATCTGCATAGTGATAAATTTCATAACTATGTATCGCTTGATTGCCATAATAACGGTATACGTAGAGACATCCGAGTACCTTACATTGGATCCAGCCACAATTTCCTTTCTACCCAATAAATATTCCATTTTGGAATTAATATACATTAAAATTTTAGTGTATCCATGCCCCATGTCAAAGCTAGATCCAATATTAGATTCAGGTGCTCAGTTGTGGCCAAATGTAAAAAATTCATAACACTTGAGAGTGTTTCGTACTTCCTCAGGAAAAATCCTGACATGAATTGTAGTATCATTGATCTTGAGACATTTAGATATATTGCAATGTGAAATTATTTGACCATATAATAAAATTATATTAATTCAGATGAATCTTATTCCGGGGATGTGGGATTTTGTGAACTCCAATATTTTTCCATTTTTCCAATATCATTCGAATACATAAGGGATCTAAAGATGACGAAAAACAATGATATTGTTTTCATGAAATAATGTAGGAATGGAAATAATGGAAGACATGGGATTGGATTATGGAGATAAATTTTGGACCCTAAATTCTACAATGAATTTTAATCATATGTGATACAGTTTTATTCTCATTTGAAGGAAAAATAATGGCTAGCCACCAGCCATGTAGGCCTATTCGACCGCTGGCCTATGTGGGGACTAGTGGTTGGCCACACAGTGTGGAATCAAGTGTGGTCCAATCAGAAAACCAGTAGAGTATCATTTCTCTTGCAAGAGGAAGTCAAGCTTTTGTATATGGAGCATTTCACGAGCAAGAGGAAGTCGTGCTTTTGTATAGGGCCCATAGTATGCGAGACCGCGAGGGTGCATAGATAAAGCGAAATACTCAGTGGGAAGAAGTCATGGGGTCGAAGTGATGCCTATGGTACACATACCAAACATGTTACCAGGTCGAGAAGTGGAATTCGCGAAGTGTATTACATAGGGGAAGGAAAGTGGTTTATCATTTCTATATGGGACATGATTTTTCCTACATATATCGAATCTGGACCATCAAATCATGCCTCAGGATGATCCAATCCATCTAATAACACCTCCCACGGATCCCATTCATCCACTTTATCCCTCACCACACAAACCGAAACTCAAACCATCCCGCTCCGGGTGAATTTAAACTCAACTGATCCCGCATAACACGAGACCTCTATCTTTCGCATCTTGATTACGTAGTTGGACTTCATGCGGCCCACCCGACCCTCATTATATTTTGCTTCCATATCTCCGGTAAATCGCTAATATATAATAGATTCCAAGCCGACCAGAGTGATCCATCATGATATCGAAGCATAGACACCAACAACATTCCTCGAGATCCCCCAATAGCGATCGAAGGTGCACATGAATATCCTTTGATCATGTGACCGAATGGATGAAAAGAATATAGGCATCACGAGCGATTCAGCATCCGTGAACCCCTTATTCATTCGACATATTTTCAGCCTATTTAAAATATATTTATTTGGAACCCATGCGGCCACCAAAGGGTGTTGAAATCATTTCATTATCATCCTTTTATCATTCGATCGAAGAAAGGATATTCAGTGGAGGTGTTTCGAGAAGTTTATGACTACAGACCCTTCTACCTCGGGTGTATATTAGATCCGATGATAATCAGATTTACCAGATCACATGATACCAAAGGGTGGAACATTGTCAACTCCTGATCAAACTAAATGATCATGATTTGAAGAAAAGGAATCTGCATTGTTTCAATCTTGAAAATCTCCAACGCTTTATTCAGAACTCGTTTCATCAATCCTGTATAAATCAGCATCAAACTCGGACTCCCCCGACATATATATACCCTCTCCCATCAAGAAAAGACCATGAAAAGGGCAAGGAAGAGAGATCCAGAAAGGATGTAAAGTAGAGAAATAGTTTCTCTAAGCACAACCCTCAAATATCTTCTCAAGGTATGTCAGGGGACCCTCTCAGGTGTGTCTTCTGCAAGGTCATTGCAAGTGTTCATCACGCAATATTCGTATGATCACGCAATATCCTAAAAATCACCCCTTATTAATGCTTGAAAAATCTTTTGAAAAGGATCACCTTGGATCATGTAGTCAAATTAGCTATGTAACCTCATGAAACATGATAATACAAGTTCTTGAATTCATGGAGAACCCATACAAGTGTCCGTGAGTATATTCCAGTGAACTTGTAGACCGTGATATCATGAATACCATGAGCTCACATCTGTATATACCAAAACATAGAGTTTTTAGGATTTTTATAGCCTCTCAAATGATCCTTTTGTGATCACCATTTTGCATAATGGACATGAGGCCACTTTCATGCGGTGTGTGTATGAAGCACAGATGAATGTCTCTTGGCCATGAAGAGTTCACAGAGATGATTCCCTGATCTGGAAATGTCGCTATTCGGACAACCAGTGATGGTATTCAGACCTGACCTCTAAATCTGGTGTCCATGGGCATGTGTTGGTAAAAATTTGAGCCCAAATGTGAAGCCACAAACCGATGGTCTTGTGAGGCTCTTGCACAACACATGGAATGGTTCCCTCAACAAGATTCATCCCTACTGATCTTGTTCCAATGTGTTCTTCCCCACCATACAGTGCTTTCCATTACCCATTCATGTGGATGCATTGATACATTTCACTAAGAGTATCAATCACAAATCTCATCAAGATACCTCATGGTGGTTATAATGATCGCAAACGAGTGACCATCATGCGGTTTCATAAAGACATTTTCAGAAATGAAGGATAAGAAAGGAGGGAAACCCCCAATAGCATGTCCTTGGTGTTGTTAGGTAGCGTCTTCCCATGTTAACATATACTATTTCAAGTCCCATTTGTGTTCATGTGAATCGAATAAATGAAGGATCATTGTGCGAACATCCCGTTATTGTGTGTATTATCTTATTGATAGAACGTCCCATTTCCATGAAATTCTTATTGCGTACCCCTTCTACATGTACAATCAGGCATATATTTTTTCCCATGTGACATAGGGAATGATCCCTACGGACATGTACATGAACAACATAAATAAATTCAAGAACCTTATTATATCAATGAGAGTCCTCTCTGTGGATAATTCAATGATACGTGATTACGTGAGTCCTCATGAAACATGCGATGTCATTATGGATCAATGGACATGTCTCCTTGGCCATGTGATAGACCTCAGATGATTCTAATGATCATGTGAAAACCCCTTTACATGTCGCTATTTTCATGTGACAAGACTAAGGAAAAGTCATCCCCATCTCACAATCACTAAGCCAAAAACTGGCAAGGGAAGCGCTACCCCTTTTTCAACACTAAAAAAAAGCTCTCATAAAGGGGACCTTTATCAGCGCTAAAAAAAGCACTGATAAAGGGGACCCCTTTATTAGCGCTTCTTTTAGTAGCTCTGATAAAGGGGGACTTTATCAGTGCTGAAAAATTATATATTTAAAAAAAATCTGGAAAAATAAATTATTCTTATATAAATATAATTACGTTGATATAAATACAATATATATTTTTTAAATATGTTATAGATACGTATAAATATGCAATTACATTTAATATATAAGAAATTTAGTGAAAATAGCTTCAAAATATTTTAAAAAAATATTATTAAATAATATTTTTCTAATTATTATCGATTAAAAATAATTTAATAACAATTTGAAGACACAAAAAATCAAAAATATTAATAAAAGATCTAAAATATGTGGAAAATGTAACTCAATACTTCGGACGACCATAAATTTTGATCCGGGTGTCCGTTTGAGCTTTACAGTATATCAAATCGAAGCATGCGACAAGCTCTACGTGCTAATTATCGAGGCAAAGACTCGGTAACATTTATCGATCCCAAAAAAGGCCCAAAAGGCCTCTAAAAATGAGGTTTTAGATGGGATACCCTGATTTGTTAACATTCAAACAAGTATAACTTATGATCCGGAAGTCCGTTAGGTCTGTACCACATATCATATCAATGATTGTTTCATTTTCTTCGATTTGACTGGTTGTGGCATTGAAATGAGATTCTAGATTAAAATTCATGGTTGTTTTAACATTATATGGCTTTTCAAATACACATATATATGTATTTATTAGTAAATATATATGTGTCTGTGTGTGTGTGAGTGTCTATGTGTTTGTCTGTGTGTTGTATATATGTATATATGTATGTATTTATTTATTTACTTATAATCACAGATCAAAAATATAATTTTTCATAAATGTATTTAAAACTAATCTTATATGTACATTTTATGGCTTTTCAAATACACATATATATGTATTTATTCGTAAATATAAACGTGTTTGTGTGTGTGTGTCTCTGTGTTTTGTATATATCTATATATGTGTGTTGTATATCTCTATGTATGTATGTATGTATGTATTTATTTATAAACGCACATAAAAGACATATTTTTTCATAAATGTATTTAAAAATAATCTTATACGTATATATTAATATTCAAATAAATATAAGTATAAAAAATTATAACTAAATATATATATATAAATATATTAATATACAAATGAATATAAATATACTAATATATGAATAAATATATTCACTTTAATATGAATCTATATCAATATATGAATAAATATAACTATATATATATAGATATATCATTAAATCGAGAACAAAACGAAATGGATTAGTGGTAAAGGTAAAGCTGTGATGGTGGGATCTCCAGAGTTCGAGTTCGGGTGGAAACGAATGGGGTGCGCGTGTATGAGGATGCACGGGAAGGGATGCTTGTGGGAGACCTCCTAGTGCTGACAAAAGGAGGTGTAAAGCGCTAATAAAAGCCCTCCATGCATTATTTTAATTTTTTTTAATTTTTTTATTTTTTTTTTGACATTTATTAGTGCTAAAAAAAGCGCTGATAAAGGCCCCTATTATCAGTGCTAAAAACAAGCACTGATAAAGGGGTATTTTATCAGAACTTTTTTAGAGCTGATAAAAGGGGCCATTATCAGTGCTTTTCTGAGTGTTGATAAAATGGACCCCCTATATTAGCGTTGAGAATTAAAGTGTTTTTTTAGTGCTGTTAAAGCCCTTTTTTAGTGCTGATATAGGCCATTTTTGTAGTAGTGAATCACCGTGAAGTTATTTTCCCTGATATTTTTTTTAAATCTTAGACAATACACATTGATCCTATTGAGGATTTATTGACATGTCATCGTGATCATGTGATCTTCTATGAACAAGAAAAAATTGACTTGTGGCAGTTCTATGAATGGATGAGTTGATCGTGTGACCGTGCATGATCATTTAAGCTTTGATCAGGCTCAAGAAGTTGGAAATTTCCTTTTTATATACGCAGAGGCATTTGAGAAAACCGAGTTGATCATGCGTGAGACCCCACACATGTATTGTATGGTAATGAGATGCATCCCAGACATGCCTTCTTCTCCCATACGAAGGAATCAAAGGCATGTTAAATTCATACAAAGATACCCTTCGATGTGTCTTCAATATTGGATTGTTTCCCAAACATATCTGGAAGATAATGAAGACATGTCCAAGGCATGTGAGAAAAATCCTATATGACATTCCAATCCTGTTTCACATTCTACATCTGGACTCATTCCATGAGGACCCTAGCAAGGAACATTTGGCCACAAATCCCTCTTATAAGAGTTGTTTACTTGATGGTCTAGGGCTATAAACTCAATAAACCTTACTAATATCATTTTATCAAATAGAACAACACGATCATCACAACCTCTATTCCATATATTAGATCATTAAGAATGAGTACATAAAACAATAAAATTCAAAGTGTATGCCTTGACCAAAAGAGAAACTTCAAAGTGTATGCCCCAACCAAATGGGAAGCCTCAGCCCGTATTCCCCAACCACTGACATCATATAACATTTACCATATCAATAAGGATACCATCTTAGTATAAGTCCACAGAATCCAAAAATCCATGTGGATGTCCATATGGAATCCGAGCGTGATCATCCACTTGAACCGATCAGCGGTTATGGGATAATTGAACGATGTGGACAATGATATTTACTATATCTAGGATATGTAAGATTAATTCCTAAGGCATGATATCAATACCATATCCTCCATGAGATGAGTGATAATTACACTCAAAGGAAACCATTAATATGAAAGCCCCATGTGAATCTTTTTACATGAAATTGGTCCCATTTACCACTATCTCTTCTTTCTCACACCAAGCACGAAACATTTTGTCTTAGATACTAATGATGATTGTACTAAAAAATGTTGAAAATTCTCCTATAAAGGACCCACCATTGGGATAAAATACTTATTACATCACATTTCGGCTCAAAGTTCCATATTCCCAATGTTGCAATCCAGGGCAGTCTCATATTCATAAGTCCCACCTAGGGCCTCAATTTTCACAACTCTCGTGACATGGAATCCTATCAAAAGAACTATCTGGACTCTAATTCCTGTATTAAATATGATATGTAGGATGACTCCTTGAGGTCTATTCTTGAAATTCACATCCTTAACATATGTCGTCAAACTACATTGAAGGGTCTAGTCATATGGCCTTAAACTATGTCAAATGATGTAAACGGGTTTTGATTCCTATTTTCATGGGATATATAGGACTCCTTATAGAGGTTCAATCCCTTTTCCAAGAAACCAACAATTTACTTTGATTTTAATAAACTCCAAAGTGCTTGAGCATATCCACAAACCAAAGAATTGAAATTAAATAATATATTGATAGAGAACCCATTATATACATGGAATTGTCCCTATCAATACACATTTGTAATAATTTCATTAACATATGGGTAGCAGTCCAGAATCAACATCATTGAGAATTTCAAAAACATATCCAGAATTTATAAGAGACTCACAATGTAGGGAACTATTCCACAAAAAGGGGTATGATAAACTCAAACTCTCATCCACTTGACCAATGTGAGTACCCATTAGTCACTTGGCCAATAAAACTAGATGACCCCAAACCATTAGAAATAAGATCTATACCTAGAAATAGATAAAGAAACAGATTTAGTTTCTGGGAAAGGAGATACAAATGTAAATTCCAATGCACATGATTTAGAGAGGCCCTAAGGATCTCCAATCTACAAAACCCATGATTGAAACAAATTCTATATCTCGAATCCCAACAAATTAATAATATATATTGCAAATCAAACATATGTATGACATAATTTCATATCACATGCTTCCATGTAATTGTAATAAAATAGTTGGAACCAACTATGGGTCGTGTTAACTATTTTATGATATATGTATATATATATATATTTCACTCATATATTTATATATTATAGTCAATATTATGTTAATATAAAATATAAAATGGATCCTTTTATTGAGATAAACATGGTGGTTTCTCCAATAGATAGTATAATTACTAAAGCATTCCTATGTTCAATTATTCGATATTAAAAAATGAGAATGATCTATATTTTATATTTTTATATTCATTATTGATTATGTTCATTTATTTATACATATATCTTGTTACTGAGCATGGTTATAACCCCTATATAAAAATTATTTATAATTAGGTAATGTGTTCTATCTTTATTTAACTATTCTTCTATTTAGCATCATATTTGTTTTTAGGTTTTCATACATTTTAAAAATGTTATTTCCTAAAGCAAAGAATATTTTTTATTTTATCATATTTATGTTCTATAAGATATATTTTAAAATTGAAATAGTCAGTCATTCTATTCTTTTCATATCAATTATTCTCTCGATAATCCTATGTTATCTGGTATTGGTAACCATGAGGATTTTTTAGATCTACTTGGTATAAGAAATTGTTTTATGCTCATTTGTTTTAAAATTGGGAGAAGTATTTAATTTAAATTTATTTAAAATAGTTGGTTTTTGGAAAAAAAAATTTAGGTATATTTAATTAATGTGTTTACCTCATTGAGTGGTTTTTATAAAAAATTACTTTCACTGAAATGAAATATTAGTTTTTAATTTATTATATAAATGGTCTATGGGAAAATATATTTTCTCTTATTGGTGTTTTAATATGGTTAATGATGAATTTCATAAATAAAATGAGAATAATTATGTTGAATATAATTCAGTTTCATCTTCACAAAAAAATTAAATACATTGATAACTACTTCACAATATGTTTCTTCTAAAGTTTGTGGACTCTTGAAAGGAATTTTTAGTGGTTGTTTTTTGATTATAAATTTACAAAGGGTTTATATGAAAATATATAGAGTTTTTAGAATTAATATAAAGATAATTTCTTTAGATAAAGTATGATTATTTGGAAAAATTTGAATATATATATATCTTTAGTAGAAAACAATTCATGTACATGTTTGGAAAGGTCTGAAGTTGGAGAATGTTATATATGGGAGTGAATTTTTTTATTTTGATTAGTACATGATTTAGGAGGGTCCCTATAAAAAAGTACATCCTCTAGCATTTGTATGTCATGGTTGTTAGTGGGATTTTTTTTGATTTAAGAGATATTAACTGAAATCATAGTCTTAAATTGGTTTTTGTATTAGTGATATCATTACAGATGTGAGAAATTTATGATTTTTAGTGATTTTGATTCCATTTATGAGTTAGTAATTTGAAATTATTTACATGGTTTAGAATGGTCCATGTTGTGTATAGGTTGCGTATTGGTAATATAATCTGCGTTTGGTTATTTATAATCCAAAATATAGTTGGTCTTGGTAACATGTAGTGAATTTTGAGGTCATGTATGATGGGTTATTGGATTACATAGTGTATATATTAGAGACGTGAAAGTGGTGAACCCTTGAGTAAGAGTCAAATGGGAATTATTGGGGATGAAACGTGATATGGTGGAAAGATGTAATTGAATATTTATTGGTTATTGTGATTTATGTCTTAGGATAGAGTTTTGATGGTCTAAGAATGGGCTTATTTTATTTTTTGGAATTTAGTTGATGTGGACTTATTCATTTTATAATTTAGAATTTATTTTTGAATGGTCAAAGATGAATATTAATAATTTTAGATTGGGATAGAGTTTTCATAGAATATTTTGTTTCTTAGGTTCATGTTTGATGATCTTTGGTGGAGAAAAATAAATGTGGGGTGGAAACATGTGGCCCCATAATCTTGTTGAATCCTCTAGTTGAATACCAGACTCCTACTAGTGTTTTAATGGCTCCCCTAATGTTTTGATTATGGAAATGTATATTTCTTTAAAACCCTATTAGAATGCTCTTTATGACATAAAATGATGAAAACCCATAATAGGGGACCCCCAAAACTTTTTTCCCGTTATTCCATACACATTCCGTGGAGGGATCCTCTAATCCCTCTTCTTTTATCACTATTAAATCAACGATTCTTGGGGTTTAAAAGGAGTTAATGAAGCATTATAAGTGTAGAGTTTCTACCTCTAAACCATCTTCCCTCTCCAATTATAATCTAATTTCCTCACACATGGATTGGGTTTTGAGTAGTGAATTATCTAAATAAAATTTAAGACACATACAAGACTAGGGATTCATCATCTCTTCGATCAAAAAAACATTTTTGGATTAGTTTCCATATATTCATCTATATTTTCTATGAAGCTACTAAGGTGAGTTTTATGTTGGTGATTTTTTAATTTTTGGTTGAAATTTAGGGATATTTTTGGTATATTAAATAGGAGATTTAATTTTATTGGTGGTTTGATTAATTTTTCTTATATTCTTCATGGGTTTAATTTTGATTTCAGTTTTTATTTCAATATTATAGTTTTGATTTCAATGATGATTAATTTATATTCATGTGGAATGTTTATTTTGTTATTATAGTGGCTATTATTATTCAATTCAAGAAAAATGAAGGAATCATTAATGAAAATGTTAGGGTTGGTGCTCTCAGCTCACTGAGTCATTCTTGGGTTAGCCATTCACATTCCTTCCTTCATTTTTTTCTAAATTAATTATAAATGTTACCAATTTCTTAAATTTTTAAATATATGTGTTTCAATATTATTTTTAATCAATGGTGTTAAGGGTTTTAAAATTGATTTTTTGGATCTTTGTTATGAAAAATATATAATTTGATAGCTTTATGGAATTTTGTGGACTAGATTATGTTTTGTGGGAACATAGGAAAGCTCATCCTTTATTATAGATGAATTTCACTAATCAGGTGTTCTCGGAATCCAATATATAAGACATGAAATCATATCCTATTAACCCTAAATTTTTTAAACATTCTATGATATTACTCATGAGATTTTTTTAGTTAACCTTGATGAGTTGTTTTTTGTAAACCAACATACATATAACTTGTAAGCTATGAATCCAAATTTTGCAAACATTTTTGGTCTGTTATTTTTATATAAAAGTGATGTTTATTGAGTTCCAAAAATATTTTGAAAACTTTATTCCCATATATTTGGATTTAACCTGAATATTTTACATATGATTATCATTATATTTTATTAATTAAATGGTGCTGGTGATTTAAATAAAACCTTATTTAAAATGTGGATTCTTTTTAATATAATTTCATAATAAAACTTTTGTATTCCCATATAATTGTAAATATTTATTAAAAAATTGTGAAACCCATGATATGGTATTTATACATCATTTATTTAATGTTATGTTCATAAATATTTGTTACCAATACCTTAATTAAATGGTAACATAAGAAGTGGGTATAAAATTTTCCTTATAGTCATGGGTTTTTTATGTTATGAGATGATTTACATGCACACTGAACAAAAGGTTGAATAAATTTTACCTTGATAACAGAGTCTTAAATTGAATTCATGTATTCATTTTAAATATATAAGTCTTACATAGTCATTGTAGTATAGTTTATTCCCCACGTGGAAGGTTTTTACTATGTTTGAAACTATTTTAATACATTACTTAATGAATAATGTTTCTCCAAGATAGTACCCCTAGGGGATAACATATTTTATACATGGGGTTCCATGTTGATTTAATGTTTCATTATTGTCTTCTTTTACAATTTATTTTATTATTTATTTTTTTATACTATTTAAACCATTCCTACAAATCAGTTTGGTTACATGCAAGTTTATTTGATTTGATAATTATGTCTGTTGAGAATAAATATTATTATGATCTTATTGACACTTCTTATATTAAACAATGCATTAAATATTATTTTTGATCATATTAGTTAATATAATTAAGACAATTATTTAACCCTTTTCTATTTATTCATATATATAGTGATTAACACATTAATATTTAGAAAGTAAATTATATAGATATAGTATATTTTTCAATAGAGTACATGTATAAGTACTCATAATTATTAAATATATTAAAGTCATTAGATGGTTTATAAATCCTTACCTACACGATCCTAATTATTCATTAACATGAGTACAAATAATGTTTCCTTTAATAATTATATGATAGGTTGAATGATATTCCTAACACTTTATACCCATTCCCTTATTCCTTTGATGGGATACAAGATTTAATCATCTTACTTCCCTCCCCAATTTACATTTGGAAGGCTCACCAAAACAGTAACATATTTGTATACATATATGCATATTTTTTGAAGAATTTTTGAACATATTAATGCTATTAAAAGATGGAAATTTCCCCCACTAGGGATGGATCTTATTATTACCTCGGATTGTGACCTTCGGTTCAAAATATATATACATGTATAGACCCTCCTAGAATTGGGATATTAAAGTTTTCATAAATATTGATATAGGAATTTCTATACTAGTAATTAGTTAATATGACTTTTTTCGTTAATTTTAGGAAACTTATTGTATGTGTTTATAAATGTGTAGACATGTATGTGTATACACCCATGTTTGAATTATTTTTTAAGACACAATTGATAGTTCCCTACTAAGTATGTTCATGGACACCTTAGTGGATATAGAACCACTCCACTGCTACATTCCACAAAAATATATTTAATACAACTGCTATTTGATAATTCTAGGTGTGTTTATATGTTTTCTTTGAAGGGAGATCAATTTAAACTTCATATTTGATATAAACAAAGGTGATAAGAGGACATGTTTTTCTCACCACCAACCTCTCTATTAGATTTCTATGTTGTAGTCCTTGTTTGGAAAAATGTTCTTCTACAACATTTTTTTTGTTGTATATTTCATGTATATTATTTATGTATTCAAATATATATATATATATATATAGATTTTGGTATATTTATATCATTCTTATTCCCATTATAATTTTTTTTGATTATTTTTTAATGCCTATATTTTGGATAAGTCATTCCTAATATTTTTGATATTCTGATCATGACTATATTTCTAATCAAATATTATAAAATAATTCTCCAATAATTTTATTATATCATTAGTTGTAGTATCAATCCCCTAGGGATCAGAGAGAACATCTACGGTAGTAGAACAAATTGTATGATCTCAAAAGTTTATGGACACATATTGAGATCTTTAGTATATACTCTTTCCCTAGTTTTTGGTGTATATATATATATATATATATATATATATTTAGATTTATATTGATGAGTTTTTTGGTGAAATTGGATAATTTTTTAAGGATGAAGGGTTGTGCATGGTTGGAACCCGATTTTCCCCAACTGTGCGCCCTTCTAGCAAACAGTGTGAACCCAGATCGAGTGTAATCACATATCTAGATCACAGTTTTCAAAAATGTGTCCTTTTAAGAGTAACCATCTACAACCTAGAAGTAGAACATGGATAGGGTTCATGGTTTGGAAAACCATGTTCTCTTACACAGGAAACCATGCATATGAGTTTAATTAATCTGAATATTGGTTTTAAAAATCCGAAAACCCCTTAACAACACCCAAACTCATTCCAAATTTCCCTAATATTTTGAGGTTCCCAAAATGATTCAATTTCCCTTCGACATATTTTCATGGAGAATAGACGCATTCATTGAATATTTGCACCTCTCCCAATAAGGGAATCTCATCGAGTGTGGTTTCATATATATATATATCCCTTCTTTATTTGATCATATTAATGGATTTACCTCATATTTTTTATGGATATAAATCTAAATTTATCGAGAATTTATTATTTGGTTCATATATCTGCATTATAGAGATATGTATTGTTCATTGGAATAGAATTCATTATTCTGATTCAATTAGGGTCTTCTGTTGGAAAGCATCATCAATGATCTTGATGTAGGATTTATTATTCAAATCAAAGAGTCTTGATATCAAGTATTTATATGTAATTATAAAATTTAAATTGAATTATTATGAATTTAATTTTATAAATTGAATTAATTAATTAGGAAAATTAAATAATAAGGCATTATGGGATTGATCAATTAATATGGTTATGAAATTGTTCAGTTAAAGGATCTATAACATCCCAAGTCCGGAGCCCCTCCACTGGTTCCCGTACCCGGTTCGCCACATGACCTCAAGCAGGTTTCCCCGAACGCCAGAGGCTGCCGACTAGCAGCGAGGGCCTTGGTGAGTCGGAGGGAAACTATTCCCTCATTTGGTAAGGTATACAAGGTATGAAAACAACGAATAACAACAGAAGCAGTAAACAACATGCATACCAATAGAAACCAACAGCAAAAGCAATGTAAATATATATAACTATGATGACAAAGATGCAGCAGGTACAAGTATCTAAGTAAAACAACAAACAAAACAACGTGCTGAAATAAAACTGAAACCAAGTGAAAAGGAATGACAAAGTAAGCTCCTCAGCATCACGAGCCATGACTCGGTCCCATGCTCCCCATCTCCTGATGCAGTCAAGACCCCGAAGTAGAAGGGCGCTTGCCCTTATCTATAACTGCCGCAACATAGTATTCTTGGGCCCAAAAGCATAGCCCAAACAAGGTATGAGATACAATCCCAGTAGGAAATCACCCAAAGATTTGTGCCTAACAGTCAATGAATACATGGCAGTAAATAAACAAGAAGCAGTAAACAGGAAAACACAAGTATCTACAATCCACAGTTCTAACAAATAAAGCACACAAGTAAGCAGTCAACAACAAGAAGAAAATAGGTAACTCTCTGGGTATCTCTCTTAGTCTAACCCCAACGATTCAACCTCTATGTACTAGCAATCCTCTGGGAGGCACACACAGTCTCACCCCTCTGGTTCAGCTATGTAAATTAAGCAGACTCTTTGGGGAAGCACTCACCGTCAATTCCGCCTATAGTCTCGTATCGTGCTAAAGGCTCTCTGGGGAAGAACTCAATGTCAATTCCCCCAATGGCCCATGTCTTGGATCTATAGACTCTCTGGGGAAGCACCCAACATCAATTCCCCCTATAGTCTCATGTAGTGATTAAAAGACACTCTGGAGAAGCCCTTTCATCAATTCTCCCTTTGGTCTACTACTCTAGGTTATCACAGTCCTGAGTGAAATGTAAAACATGATCAACACGCGTGTACATCGTCCAAGTAAACCTCAAGATCTACTTGGCTATCAAATAAGGCTCAGCAGCATAACAAGGTAGCAGTTCCACTGTCTTACGACAAAGCATGGCAAAGAAACCTGAGCACAGAAAAAACTACACTACTCACAAGGAATAACCTCTACTAAAGCAATCAAGAAAATCAGGAAAACAACAAGGTAAAAAGGAAACATGCAATACCCCATTCATGGGTATTGGTGGAATTTTCACATAATATTCATCAAATTTCTACAGAAAGGCACAAACCACCTACCTCGATCCGAGGAGATTGATATACACAATCCTCGACGACATATTCCTCTTAGAACAATGTAGATATGAGAAAACACACAAAATGTTCATCCCACAATATCTTGGAAACCCGGAAGAAACAAGAAACAAGGATAAAGCAAAAGGAACAACTCACCGCTTTGATTCCAACACAACTAATCGTGCTCGAATTGGAGAACAAACGGCTAGGTTGGAATCCATCGAAGATCCGGCCATACGGTCACACCCAGACGGTCGAAAACTGAAGAAGAGGATGAATATGGGGGTAAGATGTGACCCCGGTCCATTTATTGAAAAAAAATAAAGTACACGACGTGTACTTCCAGAGTACATGACATGTACTTTAATTTTTTCCGTACTCCGAAAAATAGGCCACCACCTCAACCTTAAACACCATGTGTGTGGCCCAGGAACGACCAACACACGGCTTCGAGCTGGGAAGTGTACACGGCGTGTAGTCTGAAAGTATACGGTGTGTACTTCTAAAATTTCCAGAAAATTCATTTTTGTCAAAATCTCCAAAAAAATGGAATAACATACCTGAAAAGAGATATGGGTTCATACAAACTTCCCCCATTAAAGAAAATTGTCCCCGAATTTCCCTAGTGAGATGGAGATGAAGAAACCCCGAACAGCTCCGGCAACTGTGATCGAACATCGGCCTCCCTCTCCCAGGTCTCGTCCTGTACTCCCCCTTGATGCCACAACACTCGTACCAGAGGAACATACCGCCCACAGAGAACCTTCGTACTACGATCGACAATCCGGATAAGATGCTACTCGAACGACGCATCCGCTTCAATCTCGACTTCCTCAGGTTGAAAGACGTGAGACGGGTCTAGAATGTAACGTCGGAGTTGAGAGACGTGGAAGACATCGTGCATGGACCGGTACCTCTGAGGTAGCTACAACTGATAGGTGACCGGCCCCACTCTCTCCAAGACCTCAAACATCCCGACGTACCATGGTGAAATCTTACCATGTCTCTGAATCCTCTTGTGTCCCAACCTCGGTGCAACATGTAGGAAAACCTGATCACCAACCTCAAAATCCAAAGGTCGTCTCCGATGATCAGCATAAGACTTCTTTCAAGACTGCGCTGTATCCATCCTCTTCCGAATCAGCCTATCTGCTCTGAAGTCTCTTGAACAAGACGAGGTCCCAGAAAACCTGCCTCTCCTACCTCCATCCAGCATAAGGGTGATCGGCATGGCCTATCGTACAAAGCCTCGTATGGCGCCATCTGAATGGTCGCCTGGAAACTGTTATTGTAGGCGGACTCCAATAGAGGAATATGCTTCTCCCAAGAACCGCCAAAGTCACGGATGCATTCTCGGAGCATATCCACAAGCACCTAGATCATGTGCTCGGACTAGCCGCCAGTCTGGGATGATAAGATGTACTCAAAAGTACCTATGTACCCAAGGCCTTATGATGTCCCTTCCAGAACCAAGAGGTAAAGCGCACATCTCTGTCTGAAACAATAGAGCGTGAAACTCCATGAAGATGAACGATCTCTCTGATGTAAAGTCATCCCAGATCATCGACACTCAAGGTCTCCTTGATCAGCAAGAAGTGAGAAACATTAGTAAGACTTTTGACGACAAAAAAAAACAACATCGTTTCCCCGAGGTGATCTCGGCAACCCGGTCATGAAGTCCATCGCAACATCATTCCACTTCCACTCCGGAATGGGTAACTTCTGTAAAATCCCCACTGGTCGCTGATGCTCTACATTCACCTGCTGAAAAGTAGAACATCTCATGATAGAACCAGCGGCATCATTATTCATACCTGGCCACCAGTATTGGTGATTAGTGTCCCGATACATCTTGGTGATGCCATGATGAACTGCCCAAACAGAGGAATGGACATCCCGCATCAGCTCCTCGTGTATGTATGCTGGCACCAATACGCGTCCTTGGAAACAAAAGATCTCATCCTCGCCCACTGTCCATCCAGGAATGGGGTCCTCTCCTAACACAATCTCCCACAGGACTAATCCTTCTGAGTCAGATTGCTGCCTCATCCATACCCGATCATGTAGCATGGAGGTTACAGCTAAAGAAGATAGAAAAGTCTGTCCCCATCTATCATGCACCTCTAGATGCATCTCAGAGAATAGATCCATCAGCATCCACTCACTACTGGCCTCCTGAACTGCCTGAATTTTAGTTCACCTGCTCAATGCATCAGCCACTGCATTGCACATTCCCTGTGTATAGGCAAGATCGAAGTCAAAGGAATGAAAATACTCGACCCACCTGCGCTGCCTCAGATTCAGATCACGCTGAGTGAAAATATACTTGAGACTCTTGTGGTCAGTGAAGACCACAATGTTCTCTCTTAGAAGATAGTGTCTCTAACAATGAAAGGCATGAACAACAGCAGATAACTCCAAATCATGCGTAGAGTAGTTCTTCTCATGTGTCCTCAACTGTCGAGACTCGTACGCAACGACTCGAACTGCCTGCATAAGCACAACTCCCAGCCCGATACCCGAAGCATCACAGTAAACAGTGTAGCTCTTTCCTGGCTCTGGAAGGACTATTATCGGTGCTGATGTCAACCTCCCTTTTAGCTTTTAAAAGGCTGACTCACAAGAATCTGACCATAAGAACTTCTCCCCCTTCTTGGTCAGACCTGTCAAAGGTGCATCTAGACAAGAAAACTCCTGAATGAAACATCTGTAGTATTTAGCCAGCCCTAGGAAACTCTGTACCTCAAAGAAGTTCTTCGGCTGCTCCCGTGAAATTATAGCTCTCTCTTTCTCTGGGTCCACTGATACTCCTACCTCTGAGATAAAGTGACCCAAAAAGTGAATCTGATCCATCCAGAAGTGGATCTTCGAGAGTTTAGCATAAATTTGATGCTCTCTCAGTGTACTTAGAAAGATCTCATGATGTGTGGCATGGTCGTGTCGAGTGTGAAAGTACACCAAGATATCGTCCATGAAGACCATGTAAAAGGAATCCAATTAAGGATGGAACACTCGGTTCATCAGTGCCATGAAAACTGCAGGTGCGTTCGTGAGACCGAACGGCATGACTGTATTCTCATATAGACCATACCTGCTCCTAAAAGCTGTCAGAGGTATATCAAATGGTTTAACGCGCAACTGATGATAAGTGGACCTCAAGTCGATCTTCGAGAACACCCGGGCTCCTCGATGCTGATCGAAAAGGTCATCAATCCTCGTCAAATGATATCGGTTCTTGACCGTCAACTGGTTCAGCTTCCGATAATCCACACAAAGCCGAAGGGTACCATCTTCCTTCTTCGCACACAAAACAGGTGAACCCCAAGGAGATGTACGGGGCCGGATGATCCCCTTTTCCTGTAGCTCCTCCAACTGCTTCTTGATCTCCTGTGACTCAGGTGTGGCCATCCTATAGGAAGGAATGGACACCGGTGCCACTCCTGGCACTAGCTCAATAGAGAATTCTACCTCACGCTTCGGAGGCAAACCTGAAAAGTCCTCTGGAAAGACATCCCTGAAACGATGCACCACTGGAAGAAAGTCCAAATGTGGAGTCCCCTGATCATCAAGATAATGACTAGAAATTTGGGCTGTCACCCCTCCTAGACCAAGATGCTCGAGTCCTTCCCGACTTGCCCGAACGTCCCACTCGCCTTTATGAAGAAAGGACTCGCCCTCTCGTGAAATGAAACTCACTCTGCGGAGATAACATCCAAAGACTGCCTGAAATGGAATCAAAAAATCCATACCACGGATGAAATCATAGCCTGTCATCTATAGGACATAGAGATCCCATAAGAAGTGATACCCTGCAACCTCGAGAGGGCACTCTCTACATTGTCTTACACTAGATGTCCTCATTCCCAAAGGTGTGTCTAGTGTCAATGAGTCGGTAGAAGAAAAGATGTAGAGGTCAAGGATCTCCACAATAGCAATGAAGGTAAAGCTATGTGTAGCACCAGTATCGAAAAGGGATGAAGATAAAACTGAGGCTACTAGAATTGTACCTCGAACAGTAGACGAGCCGAGATCCTGCTCCTGACAAGTCTGCTCCACTGTGAATGACTGGCCTGTGCCGCAGCCCTGCGCCCCTGGATGACCACTCTAAGCTGAACCGCCTTGCTAGTGCTGAGGAACTGGTGGCTGACCGCCACGACCTCGACCTCCACCTTGGTCTAAACAATCTGAAGAACTCCAGTTACTCGACTAGTGAGAAGCTGGCGGGGATGCTCCTGAACGAGGAGTCATGGAAGAACCCCGGTCACCTGCTGCTGGTGAGAAAACCTGTCAGAAACGCTGAAGGAGACCCATATTGCCACATGATCGGCACTCCATGGGGTCTCTTTGGCACTGCGGCCTCATGTGCCTTGTCCGGCCACACTGGTAGCTTGTCACTTGGCTGCCGGAAGATGTGTCTCACTTCCTCGAATCACCGCGCGTAGGCTCCCGACGACGCTTTTTTCTGTCATATGTAAGAAAGCTAGCTCTGGATGTAGAACCGCCCTGGCTTGAAGCTCTAGAGTCTCTCAGACTACGCTCCTTAATCAGTCCCTAGTAGACGATGGAAGTAATGGAAGTTAGTTTGAAGATGTTCACCTGTGAGCGGATATCCCGCCTGAGTCCATCCTCAAACTTCCTTGCCATGAACACCCCACTCCCATCCCGTAGGGGTGTAAAACACTGCAGATCAGTGAAACGAGTGGAATAATCCATGAAAAATAGAGTACCCTACTCTAAGCTCATGAACTCTTGGGCTCGATCGGCCGTCAGGGTCTCCGGGTAGAATTAGTCGTAGAACACGCGCTGGAACTCCTCCCAAGTCATAGCCTGCTACTGAACCTCTTGTGAGATCACTTCCCACCACCTCTTGGTGGAGTCTCAGAGAATATAGGTGGCGAGCTTGACTCGCCTCTCTGGAGGCATCTCCAGATGCTTCAATATAGTCAGCATGGCTTCCAGCCATGACTCTGTAGCCTGAGGTCCTCCCTCCCCCGAGAACGTGGGAGGATGCTGGTGCTGGAAAACTCGTGGCAAGTCTTCCATAGACAAGACAGGAGGTGGTTCTCCCTAGATGATCTGCATCATTCTCATGAAACCTTCCATGAACTGTGCATCAGCGCCTACAACTGGTATGACAACCGGTGCCAATGCTGGCTCGGCTGGGGGATCGACAGGAAGTCTCGGATCAGCCATATCTGGCGTCTGATCACTACCCGATGACATATGTATGACCAGAGGACGTCTTAGAGGCATAGCTCTGAAAGATCAACAACACAAATTAGATCAAGAAAACAAGGATAGAGAATACAGGAACACAAAATGGGAACACAAGAGAAAAACAGACAAGTTTTCAAAACACGACTACACGGTATGTATAAAACTACACGGCATGTTTTCTAAAGCTACAGACATGGGCATGTACTCTCACCCGACAAGTTGTGTACGCATCAACTACACGGCGTGTTGACCCAGACACACAACGTGTACTTAAAAATTATTCCCCTGCCTGAGTCTCCTTACATGGTTCGCCCACACGGTCCGACTCAACCTAAGACTACACGGCGTGTTAGAAACAAACACGGCGTGCACTAGACAAGGCTTCGGCGGCCCGTGTTGTTAAGCACACGACCGTCTATACGGATGAACCTTACACGGCGTGCTCCGAACAAACACGGCGCGTATAGTCGAAGGTGAAACCATCCCGTGTAGTTTGAGACATGTATGGGTACCTGGACAAGACTACACGGCATGTTTCGAACAAACACGACGTGTGGAAAAGAAGGTCACGCCAGCCCGTGTTGGTTGTGACACGTCCGGGTACGTGGACAATACTACACAGCGTGTTCCCTATGGACACAGCGTGTTCTACCCGAGCTTCCGCGGCCTGTTTTGTTAGTGACACGACCGGTTACATGGCTCCAAACTCACACGGCGTGTACAGACCGTACACGGGGTGTTCCCGAAGTTCCTCCCATGACACCGTGTTCTGCTCACACGGTTAGTGACACAGCCTGAAAACTACACGGTGTGTATCCAAAAAGTACAAACCATGTATTCTGGGTTTTTTTGGGCTGTAGCACAGAAGTTGCACAAAATTCCAGAAACACTAAAAATAAGGGAAGAGATGCTAAATTCCGATCCGAGAGGGCCCATAACGCCTCAAGAACCAAAATTTGGCGTTCATTTTAAGCAAGAAAAAAACAATAGTTTTTAACATAGAAGTAGAGAATCTATCAAGCAACTATCACAACAACATGAATAATCTACACAAAGTCTATCACAACAACATGCAATTGCTAATGCACCCTAGATGGCATGGCAAGAATGCATGACATGTGATTTCTACAAGTGCCTATATGATTCATGAGATGGAATACCCTCATCTCATCGGGTTGCAATAGAAATAGAACCGAAATATCAAAACAATAACCAGACAAGTCATGTGAATCACTCTAGGTGAAATCAGATCAACTACAAAATCCCAAAACCAGAAAACTGCATTGAACGAGGTAGTATGGATTTTCCCTGTACACGGGTTAGCTACTCCCGAGCACAACATAATGCCAAGTACCAAATCCATCCTATCCCTAGATAAGGTCTCCAAACAGTAAAGAAAGAGAAATGAACTCCTCTGATACAACTTTGTAACATCCTGAGTCCGGAGCCCCTCCACTGGTGCCCGTACCCTGTTCACCACATGACCTCAAGAGCATTTTCCCAAATTCCAGAGTCTTTTGACTAGCAGCAAGGGCCTTGGTGAGTCGGTGGGAATCTATGCCCTCATTGGGTAAGGTATACAAGGTAAGAGAACAACAAAAAACAGCGGAAGCAGTAAAAAACATGCATTCCAACAGAAACCAACAACGAAAGAAATGTAAATATATATAACTATGATGAAAAAGATGCAGTAGGTACAAGTATTTAAGGAAAACAGAAAACACAACAACGTGCTGAAATACAACTGAAACCATGTGCACAAGAAAGATAATGTAAGCTCCTCAACATCTCGAGCCATGACTCGGTCCCATGCTCCCCAGATCCTGATGAAGTCAAGATCCTGAAGTAGAAGGGAGATTGCCCTTATCTATACCTACAGAAACATAGTCTTCTTGGGCCCAAAAGCATGGCCCAAACAGGGTGTGAGATACAATCCCAGTAGGCAATCAACCAAATATTTGTGCCTAACTGTCAATGAATACATGTCAGTAAATAAACAAGAAGCAGTAAATAGGAAAATACAAGCAGCTACAATCCACAGTTCTAATAAGTAATGCACACAAGTAAGCAGTCAACAATAAGATGAAAATAGGAAACCCTCTGGGTAGCTCTCTTAGTCTAACTCATACAGTTCAACCTCTAAGTACTAGCTAACCTCTGGGAGGCACACACAGTCTCACCCCTCTGTTTCAGCTACGTAAATTAAGCAGACTCTCTGGGGAAGCACTCACCGTTAATTCCCCCTATAGTCTCTTATCGTTCTAAAGGCTCTCTGGGGAAGCACTCAATGTCAATTCCCCCTGTGGCCCACGTCGTGGATCTACAGACTCTCTAGGGAATCACCCAACTTCAATTCCCCCTATAGTCTTGCATTGTGATTAAAAGACACTCTAGAGAATCCCTTCTGTCAATTCTCCCTTTGGTCTACTACTCTAGGTTCTCACAATCCTATGTGAAAGGTAAAACATGCTCAGAGTGCGTGTACATCGTCCAAGTAAACCTCAAGAACTACTTGGCTATCAACTAAGGCTGAGCAGATAACAAGGTAGCAGTTCCACTGTCCTATGAATAAGCATGGAAAAGTAACCCGAGCACAATAAAAACTACACTACTCACAAGAAATAACCCCTACTAAAGCAATCAAGAAAAGCAGGAAAACAAAAAGGGAAAAACAGGAAACATGCAATACCCCGTTCATGGGTATTGATGGAATTTTCACATAATATTCATCAACTTTATACAGAAAGGAACAAACCACCTACCTCGATCTGAGGAGATAGATATACACAAGCCTCGACGACAGATTCCTCTTAGAACAACATAGATCTGAGAAAAAGCACAAAACATTCATCCCATGATAACATGGAAACCAAGAGGAAACCAGAAACAAGGCTAAAGGAAAAGGAAGAACTCACCGCTGTGATTCCAACGCAACTGACCGTTCTTGAATCAGAGATCGGACAACTAGGAGGGAATCCGTCGAAGATCCGGTCATATGGTCACTCTCGGATGGTCGAAAACTGATGAAGAGGACGAATATGGGGGGTTAGATGCAACCCCAGTCTGTTTAATGAAAAAAATAAAGTTCACGGAATGTACTTCTAGAGTACATGGCGTGTACTTCAATTTTATTCAGAACTCCAAAAAACTGGCCTCCTCCTCAGCCTTACACACCATGTGTGTGGCCCGGGCACGGCCAACACATGGCTTCGAGGCGGGAAGAGTACACGGCGTGTACTCAGAAAGTACACGACGTGTACTTATGAAATTTCTAGAAAATCCATTTTTCTCAAAAACTCCATAAAAAGGAAAACAATACCTGAAAAGAGATCCGGGTTCTTACAGGATCCGTATGGTTGATCAATTTTTGGAACGAGATTAATTAATTAATTAAATATTGTGAATGTATAATTAATAGAATATTATAATATTATAATTTTCATTTTTATTTAGAGAAATAATTAATGGAATCTTTTGACTATGGAAAACATGGGATATTGGGATAGTGTATTTCGATTAAATAATAGGTGATTTACATAATGGGATATTTGGATTGTTGAAATTGGTTTAATTAATTTGTGAATTATTTAATTTGATATTCTAAATGCCATATTATTTTAATTTATTATTTATTAAATAAATGGATTAATGGGGTATATTGCTTAAATGGATAATGGTTCCTTTTTATTACTTGTGATTAGTGTATTGAATTTGGAAATATTTTGTTAGATAAAATGTACATCGGAGAAAATGGGTGCATTGGACAAAAGACCAAATAAAAATTATTATATAAAAAAGGTCATTACATGAGTCTAAAATATGTGGTAATTATACAATCTTTCTCAAAATGGGATGTAAATCATTAAGAAGATCATTCATCCAAGAAATATCATGACTTAATACATTATTAGCAAGTCCATATGAAACCATATTCTCTTCCTAATAGATATGAGTGTTAATATGGTTGATGTTGTGGAGAAAACATTGAAAATCCATACAACTTGTAGTAATCGACCATTCTAGATGAAAAAAACCATTCAAAATCATTTCTAAAATGGTTTTCAAATCACATTCAATACATATTTTCTTACAATATGGATCCTTAGCATAAGAAATAGAATGAATCACACTCATTATTTCAACCTCCAGTGAAGAGGAAATACCACAACTTCAAATTAATCACCTGAGGATCTGAGCATGATGATCCCTAAAGATGGTGCCACATCCTGTAGGGCAGCTATTTCCTTCATAAGCACCATAAAAAATACCTCTAATCTATCAATATAATTAATGTTTCCAAAAAACATCTAATGTGCACCGTGAGTGAAGAAAAATGCCATCAACCCATAGACGTTGCAAAATTAGAAATTATTTAAAATTATTGTTGTAATTGAACTCATAAATCCAAGAAGCTTCACAAATAGATGTGAGGGTATGCATCCAACTTGCATTAAGGTTGTGTGAGTAATTATTGTGAAGAATAGAATTTATATCATACTATACCACATGATGAAGCTCAACAACTATAACAGGAGATAAGATCATGATTTTTTGGGAGTTATCCATATCTATACAATGTGTATGTTATTGATTTATAGAGTCAAGAGTCAACCATCTACAATCAGATATGATAAAAATATAGTTCCAAAGGGAAGTGGTAGTGATAAATGAATGAAAAATAAGGTTGGAATCTTCTCTAGGTTTATTATAGAGATTAAAATTTGAGAAAATATGGATCCCAAAATATTGTAAACAATTATCAATGGGGACCCTGTGGTAAGAAATACACCATTTAAGAGTTAATATTGTTTTTTTATCCAAGCCTTATCAACGTTTTTTTTCCAGCTTAAATCATTTTCTAAATTATGAATGTGATGATTATAAAAAAAATTAGAATCCAACATACCATTGTGTGATGTCTCCCAAATTAGAAAATCATACATGTTAGTGAAATGATTGTTATCAATGACAAGAAAAGCATTATCAAGGAGACGATCAAGATGAGATTTAATAACATCAATAATAGAATTATTAATGCTTTATGATTTGTTTCAGCAAGGATCATTGATATTAGGGGGGGGGTACCAGACCAGTTGTCCAACAATAAGTACATAGAGGAGTTCTTAGAAACCATCCTTGTTGAGTTGGTCAAAATATTGGAAAATGATTTCTTAATGGAAGGCCAAATGGAAGAGTTCATAAAATTCATGTTTCCTTTCTTCAACTAATCATGAATCCTATTTTTAAAGAAGTCAATAGAGGGAGAGTCCTATTGGATTAGGTTCAATGTATGTCTGACTTGAAGGGCATCATTAAAGAGATTTAATTTTTTAATTCCAAGGCTACCCTTATCCAATGGTTTGCAACAAATATACCATGGTATAGTCACAAATATTCTATATAGAGTACAACAAGTCTAAAGAAATTTCTTTGAGGAAACATTCAATTTTTTATAACACTTTCAGGCCATTTATAATTCATCATTGATTAAACAATTGTAATGAAAATGACATATTTGAAAAGGAACACTCTACCACTATAGAAAGAGTTATTCCTTTCAAAGAGTAGATTTGATTAAGAACATGATCAATAATGTTAAGGAAAAAGCTAGATTTGGGCCTACCCCAAAATATGGGGACACCAAGGTAAGTAAAATGAAATGAGACTTCATTAATTCCTAATACATTGATAATATCACCTTTTCTATTAGCTGGAAACATTATCCCAAAGAAGATAGAATATTTAATCTAGCTATAACCTGACCAGAAAAAACGTCATAGTGAGAGAGAGAATTCTTGAGTGTTCTAATTTTTATTTTATTACTTTATATGAATAGAATGACATCATATTCATATAAAAGGTTTTTGGGGGACATTCACATTTCTGGATGCAAGGATGGGATTATGTTTACTCTGATCCAAAAGGTGGGTGACCAGTCTACATAAATATTTCTCCCAAATGGAGAAAAGGATTGTTGAGAGTGGATCACCCTATCTAACACCTATAGGGAATTTTGAGTATCCTCAAGGAGAGCCATTGATGAGAATAAATATGGATGCTGTTTTGAACATGGTTTTAATTCTTGATATAAAATAATTATTGAAGCCAAATCCATGTATATATTTGATGATAAAATTCTAGTACATAATATTAAAAATTATCTAAAGTCATGTTTAGTTGTATTTTTTCCACATCCGTTTTCGTTTTTTAATGTGTTGGTTTATTCAGAGGGAAGTCAAATGTAGTCATGGATGGATATTCCCTTTATGAATCCAAATTTATTTGAAGAGATAATTTTTTCATTCATGCAATTAAGTCTATTTTCAAGAAGTGTAGTGAGGATTTTATATGTGGTATTAATAATGGCAATGAGTATGAAAAGATGAATCTAAGATGAATTATCTATATTGAGGATTAATGTATTGAATTTTTCATTTGACCCACAGGGTATAATGCCACTAGATAATAAGGACGTGATATGTTTCCAAAAATTGGATTGAATAAAATCCAAATATTATAGGTAGAATCCATTATTTAATCCATCCAAACCAAGGGAACTATCAGGATTCAAGCTAAAACAGTATCATTGATTTCATAGTCAAGATGAATGCTTGAAAAAAGGAATTATATTCATCATTGAAAAATACTAGAATGAAATATTGTAAGACCTCTTTATTGATTTCAGGTCAATTAAATATAGATTAGAAATATGAGTTCACATGATTAGAAATATCATTAAAGATAGATTTCATGCATGAAAAAAGGAATTATATTCATCATTGAAAAATACTAGAATGAAATATTGTAAGACCTCTTTATTGATTTCAGGTCAATTAAAGATAGATTAGAAATATGAGTTGACATGATTAGAAATATCATCCTCAATATCCCAAAGGTTTCCCCCTTCTTTAAGAGATACTAATGGTATAAAAGGTTTCATAATTCATTATAGAGAGTTGTATAATTTTCTGTCCCTTTCCCCAAATAATAATCATTTGATTTTGAATACCTGATTACGCATGTTATACTTAATGGTGAGGAGAGAGTTGAGTAGCATAGAAATTCTATTTTCACGATTATGTTCAATAGAGAAATCAAAGTTGGTGTTATTGTTTTAAAATAGAGGTAGTTTATTCACAGGAAGTACAATATTATTGTCAATTTGATTAGACTTTGAGCTACACTATCCATTAAGAGTCTGTTTAAGATATTATAATTTTATATAATAATAAAATGAATCATTGAAATGATTCATAGAGTCCCAAATGTTTTTAATAAAATTGAAAATCTTTGAGTCTGAAAACCACAGTTCATTGAATCTGAATGGTAGGGGATGATTTGTAGTTTTTAGAGAAATAGTGACAATGATTGGATGGTGATCAGATTGAATCTTAGGAATAACAGTACTAGATATAGTTTTCCATTTATCCTAGGTGTGATCATTTGTGAAAGATCTACCCAATTTTCTATAAATCACCATATTATTGTTTCTTCTCTATCATGAATATTTGGCATCAGTAAGAGTAATTTCAACAACATTGTTATATTTAATGGAAATCTTAAACTCTCTCAAAGATATAGAAGAGTGGGAAGGACCCATCATCACAAATGAGGAAAGAATTTCAATAGAGTCCCAAATTACAAACCATGGGTTATGCATATTATAATCCAAACATGAGAGATAAGTCTAGAGAGGTCTCCTATCTAGATATATGTTATTTTTATAAAAAAACAAAATTGATGTGTTCTATCTAGAGAAAAATCACTTGTAAATATTCATTTAGAGAGATAGAAAATATTAACAGTATGTAAGGATGATTGCGTGAAAATATAAAGAGTGTTAATAGTGGAGATATTTTTACTTTCACCTAATAAGGTATTACCAAACCTACAAAGATGTACTAATTTATAGGAAATGTTTATCAATGATCAAACTACAGAAAAAACAAAAGGATGATGAATGTTAAGAAATCATCTTTAAATATAAAATCTTCCAGCATTCACAATTCCATAAAATTCTAGAATTTATCTTCATTTGTATTTTCTTTTGTATTTAGAAATATCCAATTTATTTTCCTATAAGCCACTATTCCTAGATGATATTATAATAGTTTTGAACCTGATTGGGCTATATTTTTTCTCCATACTTTTTACTAAAGGAAAAATAATAATATATTTATTGGATAAATTCTTGAAAGGTTCTTTCATAGAAATAATACATATAATCGAATGATTTATAGGATATTTGTTAGGAAAATAAATAAAATTTTCTTAATTTGCTGATGAAATTGTGTTTTTAGTTTTTTGGGAACCTACTACAATATATAAATCAGCCGATAGGGGAATTGAAGCTCCTGATTTATTTTTCTGGATCAGCATGTTGTACTTCTTTGACCAAAACTGAATAAGACTTCTAATCAATAAAACCATCACAGACCATAGTGAGGTGCTCAATCATGTCAAAAATGGGTCTAGGCACAGTACTATTGACTTTCTGGGTATTACCACCTGCATTTAGAGGAAGACAAGTGGTCTATCAAGAGACATTCACATTGTCAACCTACATTCCATTAATGAATATATGGGGAATAATAGATGAATGAAACATTAAATTTGTTTATAAACAATCTGATATATAAATAATAGTAGTATTTGGACAAGACATAGGTTTGGATTATTGAATAGATGTGTAACATTCCTCGGTCTGCATAGAAACTAGTGGATTCAAATCACCTAATTGTTTTGAAGGACCTGCTTGTTGTTCTTCATTGTCCAAACCCAAATTTGTGTTCGTGTCATTCTACCTAGTGACAACATTAGTGATGTGCTAATCACATCACCCAATGTTCCATGAACTCTGCTGTCAACATATTGTGTATCACCACCCAAACCGAGATGAGGACAAGTGGTTTGTCTGGAAACAATCACATTGTCAACTTGCATACCATCAATCATACATGGGGAATAATATGTGTATTAGTCTTGAAATTAGTGCATAATATATTTTATTTTTAAATAATATTAGTATATGTACAAGACATATGATTGATAAAATTATTAGAGGTATTTCCTTCCTTATTCTCTGCATAAAAATATTCGTATTGAGATTGCATAATATCCATCATAAGATCCTCCAATAATTTTTGTAGATCAAGAACTTCATGGGAATTATCCCAATGGTACATCATGATGTTTAATTTCATAAGAGTATTAATGTTAATAAACCACGATTGATATGATATAAGTGATATATTTATGATGTATTGATATAATATTGGGGGACCGTGAATGAGTCTCCCGAAACACCTATGTGATTACTATTGGATATGACATGGACCGTGGCACCAAATACCCATGTCAGATATGTGAGTGTGGACCAGGGACTGAGGCTCCAAATTCCCAAGGGACATTTAGTTGTGGGATAGGGATGGAGGCTCTATATACCCACATGGTTTTAGACACAATGTTTTATTCCAATGTGTTGGATTATAACTACTATTCTAATTGGCTGTAATATTAATTAAAATAAAAAGATAGTTAATAACAATGGTATTGTAATATGGGCCAGACTCTTACATGGTCTAACCTAGGTATTTTTGTTCAGGGGTCCTTAGGATCCTGAGGGTTTATGTGGTTAAATAATGAATAATTGAATATAAGTAAACTATTTCCTTTCTTGGATGTATTTTAATATTTATGGAACATAATACTTTTTTTGAATATATAGTTATCTATACATTGTTGGTTTTATCCTATTGAGTTTTAATACCACCTTACTATAGCTTCCTGATCAGTACCCAAAAATTCATCTTGTTTTTAGGATAGGATAAGGGAATGTGTCCTTTGTTAAATGATTGATTTTGGATGGAGCATGTTATAGGGAAGTCTATGTTATTTAGGACACACATTTGATATTTAAATGTTTATTTATTTTGGGTTTTTTATATTGAGACATGACACATATTTTGGAATGGAATATCTCCTCTTCAGTTTGGATATTGTATTTCCTATTTTGGTGGTCATGTGATACTGTTTTGGTTTGGTTAATGGTAATATATTTTGGTTATTCTTATTTATTTACATTCTTGTGCTAATTTTATAATGTGGGTATAGTCTCCCCAATATTGTTATTTTACCCCTAACTCTAGTCAACATATTATGAAATATGGGGTGGAATGCTTGAGGTCAGGTGACTGACTAGCTTAGGTCCCTGATGGGTGGAACCTATATCAGGTGGTTACAAAGTGGTATCAGATGTGGTTTCCATTTAATTTTTTTTAATACAATTTAGTAATGGTGGATATGAGAATATGTTGAGATAATATTTGGTTATGATCATTTGAATTGGATTATCTAACCCATGTACAAGGGTAAAATCCAAGTTCCCAGTGTGGGATTTTGGTTATTGGTATGTGTTGTAATAGATTCTGCTATTTCACCTCGATTGATGCACTTGTTGTGTAGTGTGATTATTTTTTTAATATTTTATGAGATTTTAATTGAGGCCTAAATTTTTTTTATTATATATGATTTATTCTAGGAACATATGATTATTATGTTTTTTGCGTCATATTTAGTCAAACATGGGGAAACCCGATATTTTTTAAGTTTTATCTTGTGTTATTGAAATTAAAATGGTACCTAATTTTAGGTGAAATATGTAAAACAATTCAAAAAGTGAATAAAAGTGTGTCTAATGGTAAAAATGAATATGATAATGTGTTTACCCTTGTCAACCATGAACTTTTTGTAGGGAGATTAAGAGTTGTAATAGCACCTCAAATAGGACAATGTGGTGGGGTTTGAGGGAATGAATTGTTAAGGATTTTGGTAAAAGTTTGTAATGTTGAATTAATCTTGAGAATGTGTCCTATAAAGTTTTTATATCATTTTAGATATATTTCTCCATGATTATTATTTATGAAGATATGAATGGAGTGTATGAATAAAAATGATCCTGAAGTAATGGATCCCTAGGTAGTGATACTGTCAGATGTGGATGTTGAGGAGATGTTCTGAGAGAACGTTTCTCCCATCATGCTATTTAGGAAAAGTGACCCAGGGTGGGTAGTGATGATTATTTCTAACCTAAATTATGAGTTTCAATTATATAATTATCAAACATTATCAAGATAGGGAGGGAATGAGGAAGATTATTTCATTATAATGTCCATCCAAACTATACATTACCATTTGGAAACACTTGTTGATAATTAGATCAATCTTTCTACTTATATGTTACAAGGATCAATTTAGAGACTCAGACAAGATATATTGATGGTATAAAATAGCTGTTAATTTTGGATAAAATCATGGATCACTTTTTTCTGGAGACACTTATAAATGAGAGGGAATCAATATACTTGTGGTAAACATAGGGCATAATATCAGTTACAAACTATTTTAGTTTCCCTAATAACATTCATCTCATTACACCAACACTGGATGGTGATGAGACAAATCTTACGAGGTCTTTCCAGGAGTGACATAAATGTCATATTATGTCCCATGTTATTATCATTCTGAAGAGAAAGTTTTTTGATGTGTTGGATTATGCTTTCATATCATAGGGAAACATGCAAGTTGATTTTACTAGATGATAGGTAGTTTCTACAGGACTGTATTGAGGTGTATCTTCAATGGGTAAGAAGAACCGTTATTATAATATTGAAAAGAGTAGAGGATGGAATAGAGGCCATGGGGAAGGATTGGTTACTAAGGGTCATACCTGAGTACTTTTCCACCATTTTGGTATGTTGGGTCAATATTATAGACACTATTCCAAACTATTGATAGAGTACAGAGCCAGAGATTTGATGGGAAACATATATATGTTTTGTAAGAACACATGATATATTGGTATTTATGGAGAAACTGTGAATAATAAATGCGTTGGATGAGGATATTATTCACTGTATTAGTTTGGAAGCTAGAGTTCTAAAGGATATGGAATCATAGGTAGTGGATGTGGTCCTTCTAGGAAATATTTCATGTATCATTAGAGTGGTGTAGCTTAGGGGAGTCATACTATGTCGCATGGAAGAGGGGGAGGAGAATTTCATGAATTCTAGGCAACCCATGTGGATAGAGAGGCTAGACTATTGATAGTTATAGGCATAATTATTATAGATTATATTATTTCTTATCATCTATTTTATAATGGTGCCTCTCATTATTTAATATCGACACAACTTGTAAATTTATGGATCCTACTTGTGGAGTTTTTTTGTGGGGTTATTAAAATAGTTATACCATTGAGATAAATTTTGATGGAATTATGTTTATGAAAAGAGTGTTCTCTCAGGGACGGTGCGTATGGTTTTATAGCAGATATTTTCTTCCTTGACAGGTCATTATTTAATCTAATTATGGGTATAGAAATTTTATTTTAATATAAAAAGACCACATATATTGCTTCTAATGGAAAGTGCATTTTATATCTCCAAAGTGTAAAAATTATATTCAATGTGGAGAGTGGGATGTATATGCATAATGATTAGGGTCAATTCATTAGTAATTGTGAGAGATCACCCCCTGGTTTCATGCACGTTGGTGGATTAATAAGGTGTAAATAATGATTTTCATCCACCTATAGTGGATAAAATTTAGTATTTTATTATGGAATACTTCATAGGGCTTCCACCTAAGGGAGATATGAAATTTTCAATTGATCATATGATGGGTGTTGACCCAGTTTCTATTCATGAATGAAGAATGTCACCAATAGGGCATCACGAACTAATGACTCAGTTGGAAGAGTTGAAATATAATGTAATTATTCATTAGAGTACATCACATTTTGGTTGTCTATAAATTTTTTCTATGAAGTCTGAAGAGACAATTTTCTTATCTGTTGAATATAATAAGTGGATCCTGATGACTATGAAAAACAGATAACCTCTTTTGTGAATTGATGACCTTTTTTACTAGATGGTTTTTTCATTTTTTTCTCTAAAATGGACATTGTATTAGGGTATTGTCATTTGAGATTCCAACATTATGATATAACAAGGAATTATTTTATAATATGGTATGAAAGTTATGATTTTTTCTAAATTTTGATAGGTAATAAAAACACAAAAGAAATGTTGATGGCCTTGATGAATAAAATATTCCACCAATTCTAAGATCAGTATGTGGTAGTGTTTGTCAATGAAATCCTGGCAAACTCTATGCCTCATGACAATCATTCCCAATATCATGACATTATTTTATGTATACTAGGAATAAATATTTTGTACTATATCATATATAATTGTTAGTTTGGATTGATCTAGTACACTTCATTAGTCACATCAAATCAGAGGAATGAGTGTTAGTAAACTAGAGAATGTGAAGGTAGTGGTTTTATGGGAGTATCTGACAAATTCTTTCTATATCTATAGTTTTCTTGTTTTATGGGTTATTATTAGAGGTTCATCCATAACTTTTACCATTTACCAGCACCTCCCTTATTTTTGACAAATGATGGGATAATGTTTGAATGGATGGAATCATGTGAGAGTTCCTTATAGGAGTGGAAGAAGTGTTCGAAAATAGTAATATATTACTCCTACCCAAGAAATATGAGCATTATACAGTTTTTGTGATGATTCTGGCATAGGGAAAAGAGTAGTTAGATAATGGGAGATCGAGTTGTGTAGTATGGGTCTAAATAGTTCAGTCCACAAAAAGGGATCGATAATATGAATGAACATGATCTAAAAGATGTTCTACCTACCTTGTTGTGTTGTTGGTGTTTTTTTTGGGCGATAAGTTTATTTTCACATTGATGAAAAGAGTATAAATTTCATCTTTTCACTATGACAATTGAATCTATAAAATTAGATATGGGTTTTATACATGAATTCATTCCAAATTGAGTTCGAGATATATGTTCAGGAATGGAAAGATTATTTTGGATTCTATATGTAGGAAAAAATAGAGTTATGATGATAAGAAATATAATGATTGGTGGAAAATGATTACTTCAGTAGATGAGATGTATATTCTAGTATAAGAGAGTCAGGAAAATATGAATCTCATATCAGTATCAACAGAGTCTACAATTTTGAGATGGAATTGAACCATGAAGGATGAGGATCTATAATGATTTTCCTTGAGAGAAAGACTTGATGATGGGGAGTCTCCTTCTTATTTATCCACAAATGAATAAAAAATCACCTATGTTAGGTGTAAAATTATTATGACAAAAATTATGTGGGAGGAGTTGATGCATGAGTTTCATTAATCAAAGTGGGAAGTTGATCATGGTGTGGAGAAATATATTGGGGCCTATGATGGCAATTTTGGTGGTAGTTCATAAGGAAGGATAAAACATGGATTGTGACACGATGATACACATATCAACAAGTGATGGTCAATAATAAATGTCCTAGAGGATTAATATAATCACTTAATTTTTCAATATGATAGTCAGAAGTGGTTACATTAAAAATTGTTGTGGGGAACCCAAGGAGACCTCAGAATAATGAATCTATTTGGGTGGATGTAGACTGACACACCATTTTAATAATTTCATACCAGTATGAGAGAATTTATTAGTGGACCAGTTCAGTGACCTTTATTTCTAGGAAATAGTAAATTTTAATAAGGTTCCATGGACTATAGATTCATATAATGAATCATGTTTTAAGTCATGCGTATTACAGGGTTTTCAAAATGAAATTGGTATACATTTTTTTGGAGTATAAATTTCTACCCATAGATTTACGGGAAGTTAAATTTTTTTTACATGTTCTTGAGTATATATTTTGAGTGTGTTTCATATAATTTTGTGGGTCTTGGGAATTTATCATACCTTTTTTGGAGTTATCTTGTAAAAAATTTATGATGAAACTATATAGGAGGAACCTTATTTGGATCTTTATGGTGGCCCATATAAATCTACATTATGATGGATGGAGGCTTGTGAGTCAGAGATGATGTGGGAAATTATTATATAGGAGATGTCGGAACAGGTACAGATAATTCTAAATATTATAACATTGGAACCAAGTAGAAATTATTCGTATTCTAATCGATGTCGATTATCCTTACAGTTTATAGAATTGGAGAAATTTTTCCTTATCATATCACCTAGATTCGGTCACTATGGGATACAATGATAGGGAATGTAGCTGCACAAGTATATTGGACTGTTGGAGGTTCTGGAGAGAATTTGGTTGGTGGTATAATGATTGTTTCTTCTACAGAGGCATCATCATAAGAATGATGTGTTTGATGAGTCACAGCAAAAATATTATAACCCCTAACCTTATCAAATGATCAATGTGGATGATTTTGACATTGAGAATGATGCTTATTTAATGGATCTTCTAATACATGTTTTGGATCATAGTGAGAAAGTGTTCTGAGAAAATACCATACCAACAGTTCATGTATTGTGTGAGAATCATAATGTTTAAGAGGAATCATATAATATAGAAGAGGATTTGTGGGATATATGTCCCAATATTTTTACCTCAAGATCATGTAGATGCTTGTGAGTACAACTCAAGGATGTGATGATATCGGTTGGGGAGACTGTATGATCTATAAGTTTTTTTTAGATTTTAGATAGGTATCCTCTTTATTTTGTTTATTATATCTTGTTTAGGATTTACGTATGAGTGTTTTTTTGGGTGAAATTAATGATTTTTTTATTGAAGACATATAATGCATGGTTTGTGCATGGATTTACCAAAATGTACACCCAACCCAAACCAAGTGATCCCATACATTATATATTTTCATGTCTTATGAAAGGATGTTCATTCCATGCACCCATTTAAGAGTAACCATTCACCCTCTAGAAGGGGCACATTGTTAAGGAACATGGGTTGGAAAACTATGCACCCATACCAAGGAAACTATGCATGTGGGATTAATAAATTTGAAAATTGGATTAAAAATACCATAACATGTAGACATCATCCTTGCTGGACCCACTATGATGATAAAAATTATCTCTCATTTTTAGGCTTTAGGGTGGATTCGAAGGCCTTTATACCTCCATTCTTGGTGAATTGAAGCCCAAATTAAATATTTGACCCTCCATAGTTAAGAGAATCTCATCTCGTGTGGTTTCCTCTATCTTTAAAGTATTTCAATAATACCATGAAGGGGTTTTTTTCCTTTTTTTACTATTTATTTGGATCTTGGATTATTGGATTTTAATTCATTTGATCTTGTATCTAGGTTTGAGATCTATATCACATTCTTCCCCATGATATCCATTGTTCTTCCTCAATTAGTGTTTTTTCAATTGGAGAATGGGATCCCTGATATTAATGAAGGTGTTATATAATTGAAATATCATGGTATTGATTTTAGTTACTTCAAGGTTATTTTAAAACTTATTTATAATGATCAGAAATTGAATTTCATAAATTGAATAATTATTTTTCATAATATTTATTTAAGGGATTATCAGAATTAATGATTAATGTGGTTATGAAATTAGTCAATTAATGGTTTTAAATAATTATTCAATTGGTTCAATTATATTAATTAATTAATTAATTAATTAATTAATTAAATACGCTAAATATAAAAATAATGAAATATATTTTTTGTGAAATTTAATTAATTAATTGGTTAAATATTTAATGGAATCTTGTGATTGTGGTATTGATGGGATATTGGTATTTTGGAAGGGAATTAATTAATTTGTGAATTTATTAATGGGTTAGTGGTATTATGTAAATTTTACTAGTTAATTGTTGAATTAATTAACAATATATTGTGTTATTTGAATTAGATTAATTAATTTCCTTATTAATTAATGCAATAACAAGGTATATGGATCACATATTGAATTTCACATTATTATTCAATGGGATTAATGTATTTAGTCATGAATTTTTTAGATAGTTAAAATAGTAAAACATTATGTGAAATTAAAAAATAGGGTTAATGTTGATTAACATTGATTGATGTGATACATGCGATGTATTTGTGATTGATTGATATACAAGTGTGGGAAAGGGATTCAGGCACCAAATACCAATATTTTATTATTATTGTATGGTATAGGGATTGAGGATATAAATAACCATATGATACAACCAGTATTATAGAGGGAGTCAGTGTACAAATACCCATGTGAAATAGAGGTGTGCGACGTGGTCTAAGGCTCCAAATACTCATGGGGTATTAGACACGTCATTTTATGCCCATGAGTTGTCCATGGAATGTTTTTCCAATTGGTCATAAAATCAATTAAAATGGGTTGATATTTAATTACTATGATATTGTGATATGGTTTAGACTTAGTCAAATGCTAAAGAAGGTATTATGGTTCATGTTCCCTTATGATATCATGGATTTATGTGTTTAGGTAAGAAAAAATTGAATATATATAAACTATTTACATTATTTCATGTATTTTATTTTGTACACAACTGCATAAATTTTTATTATATTTATATTGATATAGAAGACATTGGTTGTGTCATACATAGTTGTACTCACACAATAATCGGGTCACTTGATCAGGGCCCAAATAGTCTTAATTTTTGTACGATAGGATAATGGTATGAGTCCAATGTTAGATGGATGATTTGGGGTGGAGCATTGGTGAATAAACTAGACATTATTTCAGACCTGATTTGGTGTTTTTACTATATGTATTTATTTTGGGTTATTCATATTGAAATATGGAACATACCTTATCATGAAAAATCTCAAATTCAATATGTATGTTTTATTTTCCTGTTTTGGTCATCATGTGATACTAATTTGGTTTTTTTATTCTTTTTATATTTTTATGGTTATTATTTATTCTTGATATTTTTTTAAATTGATAAATAGGTTATAGTCACTGAATGATCATTATTGGACCCTCTCCAATTGTCGGTAGCCTCTAGCATATGGGGTAACACACCCAAGGTCATGATACAAACAGACATAGGTTGTCAATGTGTGTGAATTAGGTCTGGATGCTACACCCATTGTCTAAGTTCCATTTGTGTATTTGGTTCATAGATTCTATAAATAACATTCCCATGAGAAACTAAAAGAATTTTTTGTTCCCGATTATATATGAGAGGTAAATTGCCAATAATTTTTTAAATATTTTTAATTTTATGTTTATAATTTCACTAATCTAGGGAAAATAACTTAGTTTTTCATTTTAAAATATATTGGTTCATAATTAATAAATTTATATAATTCAGGAGTTTAATTTTTTAATTATTTTTTAAATTAATTGGAAGAAAATGGGGGACTTAATCATGGTGTTTATATTTTATTTATGGTGAAATAATTTCTATGTATGCCTCCAAGGTAATTATCAATGAAATTACATAATATAGTGTTTCAGGATAGGTGTATATCATTAATTACAATTTTAATGAATCTATGTGGAAATAAAATTGTAGAAATAATTGCATGATATTAACCAAGATTTGGAGAGGCTCATGTAGGAATAAAATAATTGTAAATGACCATCATAAGTGAAAATGGACAACGTTATACACTAAATTTGAAAAAAATCCTAGATTGGGGGTCCTTGTGTGATTAAATAGATCCCTATGTATGAAAAAGTGTTTCCATCAAAATAAATATTGTGACGCAAGAACCAATCATAAAGATAAATCGAAGGGGAACCACATATGATTGATCACACAACATGTTATAATCAATACTAACACCAAAAAAATCTATTATGATCCATTGAGTTCAATATAAGGTGAATCATGGGGCATGTGATATGAAATAACCCCCCCCCCCCACTTATATTGAATCGACCATGAAGGTCCATCATTATGGAATAATTAAAGTAACATGTGCTAGAATAATTCCCTCTTTTAAGTCATTAGGTTTGAATCACACCACACCCTTTCATAAGCGAAATTAAAAAAGGTTGTTTTTAATATAACAATTTTAGGGTGGGCTTGTATTAATGAACCAAGATCTATATTTGGTCAAGTTAGGTGAAATATTATCACATGTATGCAAGACTTTCCTATATCTAGTTCCAGGTAAGGTGATTCTCAATTGATCCCTATTATTCCAGATATCATATAAAACCCACCATTAGTCCATTCATAAGATTAAAATTTCATATTCATACATGGGATTATATTCTTCGTTCACCCAAAAAATATCAAGGCCTGAATAATTATTTATTTGTTTCATCTTTTATACATTATATTGTAATATTTTCTTCTCCCACACCCAATTTATTTTTTATTCTAAAATCACTATAATGTAACCATAAAAATTTAATTCCTGGTTGTGAAGAGATAAACAATTTTTTTTATTCCATGGGGGAATAACATTGATGTTTGTGAATTTAAGAAATTAATTCATAATATGCATCAAAATTTAATGTGACATTGTGGATGTATAGAGATTAATGGGTTTTCATCACTAAATTTCCATAAATATTTATCCAAACCATCCAAATATGATATTCAATGTCTACTAAAAGTTTATGAACTTATTATATTAGTGGAGGTGGTTGATATGAGAGGTTAAATTCCATGTAACAATTTCTAGGTTGTTTACTATGTTCACATTCTCGATTGAGGAGTGTTCTTCTAAAATTACCAAGGAAGATAAATTAGTTACTTGAATTCATTATGATACATGAGTAAACTAGGATGTTCAAACAGATAAATCTTTATTGGGAAGTATATGACTGGAAATGTGTTAGTTTAATGAATGAAGTAATTTAAAACAATAGAAAACAATGATTTTACTCCTTAAAAAGCATATAAGAGCAATCTAGAATACTCAATAACCTCATATATGTTGTTTTATATTATTTTAATTTCATTGTACAAAAAAACAACACCGCTATCATTGAAATTATTAAATTTTAAATATAAAAATATCAAATAAGATATATAAGTGATTTTAAAAATTGTTTCATAGATCATGTATTCAAAAGATAACCTTGATCTGGTTCCTTGCGTAAATTATAATAGTTATGAATAATTATTTCATATAAACCCCTTTACAAAATTGTATATAAAGTTTTTTTTCCAAGGATCCAATTTATTAATTTTTCACACTTGTGAATAAATTGTTGATTTTTTTGTAGTTTTTTGTTTTTCTAATTTCTTATTTATTCTTTAATTTTTGTTGGGATATGTAGAAAAGTGTGAATGTTACTCACTAAGGGATCAATACATGTATATATCCAGTTCATAGAGATTGATAAAATAAATAATATATTAGATATTCACACTTGAATGGAATATTTAACACTATTCATTCACTCTTCCTATAGGAGATAGAGGAAGAAATTCAATGGAAAAAACATGGGACACCTCAGAATCATACCAATGGGTGGGAGGGTAAATTCAATTTCCATAATTATATTAAAGAATATTCAATAAATATACCAAAAAATTTATTATTAAGATAAACTAACACAAGAGTATATTAATTTTGCAACTACACATTGTTGTCAGACTAACAAATTAAGAGAATCAAAACCAAATAAGACAATTGAAGGAAATAATTGATACAATGGTCACCACCTTCCAAACCCAGATGGTTCAAGAGATAAAATAAGATAAAAAAAATAATTTTAATAGCCATTGTTCTTTAATAAAGATTATATCCCAGATTTTGAATAAGAATAACCCCATGACGTAAGAATAATGAAATAATTTGAAACAACAGTTCCTTTTATGGCTGTATGAGAAGAAATAAAGCAAAAAAAATGACTGTTTTGAATTATGAAATTTATAATTATATTCAAAATGTATAAAATTCATTAAAATAATTTTTTTATAATTTATGATTTATTTTTATATCTAATATTAATTTTTGAAACCATCCTAAAATAGAGTGAAGAAGACTACAAAAGAGATAATAGAAATTTTGAAAATCATTATTTCTAATTTCTGGAGATACCACAAGTACCCTGAAACTAAGATGAATACCTGTTAGATGGGGGGACATCTAATAGGGATAACCTTTAAATAATATTTCCACTATTCCTTTCCTTTGGAATTTATATTTGGTACAGGATGAATTGATCGATATAATGATTCTCCAAGTCAAGTCCAACTTATAGATATTAGAAAAAATGGGAAATAAAGATTTTATTCAAATAATCCCTATAGTATATAATTATTGGAATAATATATGTTCTTTCTAGATATATGAAAAATAAAAATGAAATATAAAATGGGTAGTTTAAACCAAAATTTTCTTCTTAAATTTAAAGATTTTAATTTCCAATGATTTAGTATATATCTAATTAGAGATTTTTGTATTTCAATATTGTATTTGAAATGTGGAAATTTGTTGTGAAAACAATATAAATTCATAACCTATTGCTACCCATATTTTAGATAAATATAAATTTAATAATCACTAGTTGTTTCCTAGAAAAATAAAAATTTTAATTATAACATTTTAATGTTTCAATTAAGGGGTAATATTATAAAGGTTATATTGAAGATATATTAGGGAATATATATGTACTATACCTTAAAAATGGCTGTTATTCTATTAAAAAATAAATATTTGAAAAACTATAGTATTAAATTAGGAGAATAAATTAGTTTTCTTCCCCCTTCACATTACTAAAGTCATTACTTGAATTTGTGTACACATACTATATTATAATAGGGAAATGTTTGATAAGTGTGTATATAATTGAGGGGGGTGGGATCCAAATCAATTTATGAAATTCTTTCATGTGTTTTTTAATTTATATTTTTAATTAGTTCTGTGTTTTAAAAAAAGAAATGTTATCTTCAAAATATATATTTTAATATGAAATTGATTTTCTAATTTATAGGATTCCACTAGTTTTGAAATATTTGAGATTAAATGATTTAGAAAGTTAGTTTTCTTACTACATTATTGAAATTATAATTGTGTACGTAGGATGATAATGAATATCTATATAATGAATCCAAAGTAAAGAATATTTATTTTCCAACCCAAAATAAACCTTAAGCCCAATTTCTTATACACTATCTTATAAGCCAATTCTTTTGTCTTTTGGGACTTATAGTGAAATTGGAACATATAATATTTTTTATTTGAATCTATAAGACTCAATTGTGAGGTGGATGATAATAAATATATTTCATTTTAAAAATTACCTTTTTAAATCCATTTTATTGACTACCTAATTGTTCATCCCCTTTAAACACTGAATGATATAAATAATGATTTAGGTATTGCACATTTCATCAATAATTATTTCTTCCAACCCATATATTTTATACATTTAATTTTATACTTTCTCCTAATTATCGGGGAGATGAAATTTTATTAGTAAATAACTAGGAAAATGTTTATAATTTTGGGATTACTATGATTATCTTAAAATTTGTTTTGGGTACGATTCATAACTATAATTTCTTAATAATATTGTTTATCCTCTTTTTATTTGTGAAAAAATATTTATTTTGTACCCATTATAATGTGTTTGTTTAATTTTCCTTAAAATATGTCTATATTTACATTTTTAATGATCATAGAGAAATGGGTGATGGATTGAGAATCCACTAATTTCATAAATATTTGATTTACATAAGATGAATTATTGGTAAATCTGAACATTTTTCTACAATTTCAAAATCAATGAAGATTCATATAATATATATATGAAGCTAAAAGAGAATATTATTTCTATTTAGACAAACAATATTTGATGATTGAATGTTCTGGTCCTCAAGTCCAATACATATTCTATTTTAGTTAATGTTCCCTCTATTACAGTTTATATGATTGAAATTATGGATCTTGTAAATAGTATTGGGAGTTGTATTAAACTTTAATAAAATATTGTGGATTACAAAACCATTTAATGAATATAGTACATTGAGGTTATCGAGTGTAGTTATTTATATTATATGTAATATGTTTTTAAAGAATTATTTTTATGGCTGATGTTTTTATGTACAATGTGTTACATTGAAGAACTCAAAGAAGAGAAAATATTCTTTAAGAGGTATTGGGAATGGATTTTAGGATTTGAATAAAGATCAATTTGTTCCCAAAATATTTTCAAGTGTTTTATATGATATTTCAGTGTTGTACTTTTTATTTAAAGTGAATATGACATAAATGTAAGAGGTATTGATTTTGGTGTAAAAAGTTAATGTATGAATATGTATTTACAAAAATATATGCATCCGCTCAATGAAAACAGAGCTATGAGTGGACGATATAGTTCAGCGTAAACATTATATAATCCAATATATGATGTTTCTAAGAATAATATTTATTTTACATTGTCCGGAATCAAAATGTGTGTAAGGAACATATAGACTTAACAAAAACATCAAAATGGGAATCACAAGCAACATTCTAGACATTAAATTAATAATTATAATTATTTAAAATGATCGAAAAAATTATTCAATATGTTAGGAAATCACACTTACATATATTTAGTATGAATATTTATTAAATAAAATATAGTTTCCATATCTTATATTGCATTATATGTGTCAATATAACCTTATATGAAAATAATATTTTACTTCAAAACATTTAACTGATGAATAATCAAAACAACTTTTGTTATATTTTAACTGTTAACTTCAAAAACACATGTATCCTTGACTCATATTTCAAACATGATAAATAATTTTATGAATTAAATACCATGTTTATTCAATTAATTATCCCATGTGAAACATAAACATTTTCATTATGAAATAATATCACTTTTCAAATTAGAAATTATAAGATTATGATACACATCCTTTACACCGATTCATCTGAGATTTTCATACATCAAAATCACAATTATAGTAACTTTTTTCTTCACTACATCAATATAAATTGGACGATATATAAATTAATATATTTATTTTGAAACCCTATATATTTAAAACTCCTATAATATATACATTTTATATTATATACCACTAAAAATGAATATTTAAATATATGATTTTAACAAAAAATGGATATTCCATAGACTATCAAAAACAATTTAGCTATCTAGAAAATACCATAATATATTTTTTTACTCCTTCTTCTAGATAACTCAAGGTTTCAATAAAATTAGTTGGGTGTATGAGAAAACCTTCTTGGACATTATAAAATAAATTACTTTAATAGTTTGAACATTTATCCATTTTTATATTAAAAGGATACATGGAAATACATTTTATTCCTAGTTCTATTATTAAAAAAACTTTTAGAATATTTGGTAAAAATTTTTGTGTCCAATCATCTTTCTATAACAATCACATATTTGAAAAAAAAATATAAATTATTAAACCCCATTAATTAATAAGGGAATCACTATTATCAACATTTAATAAGAATAATTATTTATATTGAGTATATGAGTGGTGAGTAAAGTATCCTAGGCCATTTATATTCTTGGGACTATATGATATCCTCAGAATATTGATTCATTATTTGAAAATTAAAAAATTTAATAACTTGAGTGGTTGTTTCCTTGACACATTGGATTCAATTAAATGAGAAAAATTATTTATTTTCTAGTCAAATTATTTTCAAACACTATGACTCTCCTTTGGAAGGATTTATAATAAAAAATTCATAATGTTAATGTTGTTATATAAAATAGATGTTTTTTCCAGATGAATATCATATATTATATATTTTCATTAAGTACATTAAATGAAATTGATCCAAATAAAATTGAAGATGGTAAACATCATATCCATTTAGGGATCCAATATCTATATTTCATTAACAATGACACCACTATGGAATTAAAATCCTCACATTATTTATTTAGGTATGGTATCATGACAATCACAACAGTTTTGACTCATAGATTTGTGAGTTAAAAAATAATTATCTTTATTTATCCTATAGGCAATACAAAACTCTTATCCACTAGTATCCCAAAACATGGGGCTTCATAAAGAATTATAAACCAAAAAAACTGTTCTAACATAATAAAATCTAGGGGAACCACACTATGGGATGAAACAACCTAATAGGATAATTAAGAGTCAGTCAACTGATTCATTCATTGCATCAATTAATCCTATAGTACCATAATATTGTGGGAAACTACCCAATTATATGACTGATGTCTTGGAAGGTTCCACATTTTATGGGATATAACACTTAATATGAAAGGGTTATTTAAATAAATGAAACCTATTTAATATAAATCATATGAATATAAAAATCCATAACTATTGAATGACATGAAAGTTTTATCTATTCATGTTTTATACCTTTTGTGTATTCGTTTATAAAACAATTTAGTTTTAAAATCCCAATTCCATCCAATAAATATATGTGTTCGCACCAAATTAATGGGTCACCGTTTACATAACCAACAATTTTGGCAACTCATCAAAATATAGTAGAGAAAAGTATATATACATATATTAATTAATCATATGTAAAAGGTATATAAATTTTTCATATAATTCATAGTGATATATGAGATTGATAATATCTACATGAGTAATCCATGATAGGTAGATACCAAACCACTCAAATTTCTAGAATAATTCAAAAGACAATAGGTTAATGTATTGTTTGACCCCATTTACTTTTATTTGAAGAGACATTACTCAGGATAGGATTCATTACATGATATCTCTAACACATAATATGAAAAATTATATATTCAATAACTATTCTTATGATCATAAATCTATTGTTAAAATGAGGTCGAGGTGGACAAGAAAAAAATTTCATAGAGTCTCACATAGAAGTTTTTAAAAGAATGTCATTCTTAGTAGCAATAGAGCACATAATTATAGAATAAATATTATTCAAATTCAATGAAACATTTAGAGAAATTAATTATGAAAAAAAAATTTAGTTAAATAATAATTTAATGATTTTAACATGAGATAAAAATATATAAATGATTGATAAATATAATCTTACTATAAAATTAATATAATTAATATAAATATTATGGACATTCTATATTTTTCATCATTAGCACTTGAAATACCATATCCAATATGAAACCATTCATGTTATTAGTAATAAAAAATTTACTATATATATATATATATATAAAAGATATAATTATAAATTATAAACTTTTAACACTACTATAAAATTTATTTATACCTAGTAACCTATACCCAAAGTTATAGAGGCCCATGGCTATAGCCTAATTTCTTACCACAGTTCAATTAAAAGCATGGATATATCATGATTTATAGCCACCATTTAAGGTAAAGTATCAAAAAAAATTTATAATCTGTCAGGATCCTCCTTATCCCCCAAATAACACTCTCTATAAAATCCTCCAACCAACCCTCATGAGCTCCCCCTCTATGACCGTCCTCCCTCACACTTCAAAACAAAATCTCCACCCCACATCCTAGCTTTTGTTGATTTATGGTGGCCCCCACCTCCTCTAGCTCACCTCTAATGTGGGTATCCATTACCGTCATAATGTCTCCATTCCATGAACATCCTCCCCCAAATATTCCTCCCAATTCGGACACCCCTATGTTTCTTCTCTAATATAGTCTTCCCACCTCTTTATTGAGCACGCCTCTGATACAACCACCCCACTTCATGGGGATCATCATCCTCCTTAGCTGGTCACCCCACATTACTACCTACAAAAGGTAGTTACAGTTTTAAATTAAAAGATATTGATTTGTGAAAATTATTATTAAAATTGATTGTTTTCTATAATTTGGTAGTTGATGTATGAAATCTGGATGCATTTTCTATTGTAAATTGAATTTTTTCTCAGAAATAAATTCTTCTCTATTTTTCGAGAATGATGGAATTAATATGTTCTATAAAAAAACATCTTCATAATCTCTATTCAATAATACTATATTCAAATTCATATAATTTACAATATAATTTCTATGAGCAGCCACTGCATGAAATATTATAAATATTTCAAACTATTCCATTGAAATAAATGAATCATTAAAATCAATGGAATATGGAGTTTAATATTCTTTTCAAAAAAGGCCACGAATAATATTTAGTGTCCTAACAATTTTCATTCTGTTTTCTTCAAACAATAGAGTAAGTCCCCATAAAATTCTTAGTTTTAGTTCTTTAAATAGTATTTTAATTATATTTATTCTCAATATCACTGTGTTATTTTTTTATATATCAAATATATTTCATATTTTCAATGAAATAAGATACCAATTTTGGATCTACCTATGAGATGAGTGAATATTGTTTTTCAATATTTAAGATTATTCATGTTTGAGAATCATCTTATTGATTTCCATCTGTATTCATTAATTCGTTTTCTATTATGTTCAGTGAGGATTCAAATTATATATCTCAATATTTTCATCACCATTAATAGATAATTTTTAATTAACATTAATCTAATTCTACTTGTTTTATGATTTTTTGTTAATATATTATTTGAATTGTTCATGTTATTTATTTAGATATTTATAAAATTCTTACATTTGAAAACTTGGTTTATTTTTATTCTATGTGACTTCAAACCAAAACATTTAGAAATTTTATGTTTAAATTTTTTAAAATATTTAATATCTCTATAATTTTATAGGATTCCTATTTAAATTCCATCATCGTATTTTTCATCAATTTTTTCATGATTTGGGTTTTTGATCATTATGTAAAACATTCTGTTCAACCCATTTAGGAATTAATTTATTATATTTTCTATATAAAATTTCATTGGATGTAAATTACGTGTCATGTATCACTAGAAATTTAATTTTTATTTGAACTTCAGTATAAATTGTTTTTCTCCAAAATAATTTAGAATGATTTTTATCAGCTAACATTGTTCAACCAATCTCTACATGAATAATATTAATCTATTAATTTATCACATTTTTCTAGGGTTCACATGGTTCTATTTATTTAGAAATGAATCTATTATATTAAATATAATTTTTAAAAATAATTATTATATGTTCAATTTCATCTTTTAGTAACATTATTTTTATGTAAACACAAAACTCTATAACAACATATCTTTTGTCGTTTTTTAACTTGTCAATCATATTAGATTCTTTATTTAAAAACCTGACATTATTAAATGTGTTGAAATAATCAATACATGTAACAAAACACAAACCACCCTAATAGAATTATTTATTAGAGGCTGTGTAAGTTATTATAATCTAACTCTTTTTTCTTTGTAGACATAATCACTAAAATGTTTTGGGTATCATGCACATTTTCTACCTTTAGAACTATTTCAGAAACATATTCTCATTTCCAATTAAGTTGGGGATGGTTTCTTACATACTTATGTTTTGAGATTATAAACTTGTTCCATAGTACAAAGTGTCCCACTTCAATTAAATGATTTATTATCTTCTTTGGCACCCAGGTATCATGTATTTGTTAGATAACTAATTAGGACCAGATTGTCACTTTTTCTATAGTTTTCTCCAATGACTTATATATATATATTAGAATTTATATATTCATTATTATTTTCATATAAAAAACATCATTCCCAAAATAAAATAATTTGTTTACACTCAAATGATAATATTATAACCCATTTAAAAATATAACATTGTTATATTTTAGGCTTTCAGTATCCATATCAACTTTTACAACTTCACTAATATTGAGGGATCTTTAGTTACTAAACTTTACTACTCTAGTATCAGGTTCTTATCCATTTTTAGTATTTTTATCACCTATCATATGTTCATAAAAACCGATATCATGAATACATGTCCTTCATCACTTTCATGATTTAATGGAAACTCCCATAATTAAATATTTTTGTTTTTCCTCTATATTCATAATGTTATTATAAATTCCATTTTTAGTAAAAGATATTTGAATGTGAATGAATATCATACATTCTATATAATAGTGTTCCAATTAGTCACACATTCTACAATTTTCATCTAAATAATCATACTTATTTATTATAGATATACTGAACATAGTATTCTTAATAACATAATATAATTGAGTTTTTTTCTTATAATCATAGTATTTCTACCAATTTCATTATGCTGAATACATAGTAGAGATATATTATAAAAACAAGAACATAAATTGTGAAAGAATTACCATTTCATTGGATGTATCAAAGGATATTTGTTCTTCACTAATAAAATAAATATAACCCAAATTTTTTCTTTTATTTGAAAATCAGGTCCCTTTTTTTCATCTAAAGTAGATATGTTAGTCTACAAAACAAAATCCATCATCACTATAATATATATTAGTTTTTCTTATAATTTTTTCCAACATATATTTAGCTTTATATTTTTTTAATATTTAATATTACTATTAATAATTAATTTAATTCACATTAAAGAATATGAATAATTTAATAAAAACATTAATACAACCCCTGAAATGATAGGTATTTTTTTATATTATAAATTTTTTTTCTACGGAGTAACCTATTTTATGTACTTTTTAACTGACTATATCACGAATGTATCAAGTGACATTCATAAATGGAACCTAGTTAGGAAATGAATTGAAAAACTAATTTCATGGGTCATGAACCATATTATCAAGCCCTTATTGTGGAAAATTATTGAATATTAAGTTGATTTTTTTTATTTGAAAAAGTATATATATGTTATTAGTGGGTATTATAATTTATATTAATTTAATCTTATTTTTTAATGTTTTTAATAAAAGTGTAATTCTATTATTTTTCAAGTGTGGTGCTTTATTTTTTTTTTCAATTTATGAAATTTTTTATAATTTTTTATGAACATGTTATGAATGATTACATAATTCCTTATAAAACAATGAATATCAGGTTTTGTAATTATATATATATTCTTATTTAATATATGTTTATATACATCAAAATGGATTGATACATGATGTAAAACACTAATCAGAACACTGATGAGGTTCAGAACGTGTTATGATATTTGTTTTTGAATTTTCGATCATAAATGATTCATATAGAAGAATGATTCAATGCTTGTGTTTTGATTATTATAGAATACCATGAATAACTAACGAGGAGGTGAGGTATCATAACACTGAACATGGATTTCAAAAAAATTATTGTGTGTGGTATCACAATAGAGAAAAATATCATGTGGATAATGACATTGATTCCTTGGAATGTATTTGTATGAAAAATCTATTTTCAAACTAGATTTCATTTTTTATGACACTTCCTCATATAGAATAGTGATAGAGGAAATGAATACAAGAATAGAATATTATTCTATTAATCAAAAAAGTGATGTTGATGGTGTTAGAATGCTGATGGAAGATGCGAATACCCCATTATATCAGTCATGTTGAGAAATGAGAAAACATGAGTTTTTAAAACAATTATATAATGGAAAACATATATGGAATTTGTAATATTGAGATTAACTATACCATTTAATTAATTAATTATTTACATCTTTATGATGAATGTATTCGAGAAAATAATTACATGGCATAAATTTTGGTTGAACAATATGGATTTTAATCTATTAAGAATCATTCTCTCTACAAAGATTGTAGTCTTTTATGGATGGAAAATATAGATATGATATAGTGGAAATAGTGTTGAACTTCAAATTGGAAGACTAATATATGAAGAAATCAATCCCACAGATGATTGAATATGATGTTGAACTTCTCATTAATTCACAGTCATCAAAAAATGTATGCCCGAATAAATGGAATGGAATATAAGATGAAATGAAGATGAAAGAAATAAAGATAATGATGAAATAGTGCATCCTATAGACCAATCATCTTAGAAGAAAAATGATTGGTTACATCCTAATTTGTAGCTCACCAAGAAATTTTATATTAGGATTGTCCAATGATTTTTTGATCCTAATTCTCAAAATGCATACTACACACAGTACTAAACCAATTTTCATTCACATTTATAACATTCCATAACAGTTGTGCATGAAGAATAAGTTTACTATCATGAGTATATTTATATCTGGACCTAGTTATCAAGAAAATGATATTTATATATACATTAAACTGTTAATATTAAAGTTAAAGGAGATTATTATTATTAGATTACAAGTGTAAAATACATTTATGAAGGATTAATTTATGTGTATTGTAAATTTATTGTGGTTGATATTTTATTTCCCTATATACAAAATGATTCATTATTGGATTACATATGGTAAATTATTCTAACATATTTGTATAAAAAATAATCAATACAGAATATTAATGATTCAAGGAACATTTAGCTTCATAGGGTATCAGTGATTGCTACTTGTGGATCTTCCATACAGGAAACATTAGTGACAATTCAATAATTTCATTAAGATAGATGAAACACATTATCAAATTTTAGGAAATGAAATTCATAAATTAACTGATGATTTGAATTAATTTCTTGGGAAAAGTCAATCAAATATTATATTTTTAAAGCATATTTTATCAAATTCCAATAGTAATTAGTGAAATAAATGCATATTCATTGATTTTTCGTATTGGTAATTGAATTTATTATGTCATTATTTGGATGTGTTTCATATCAAGAAAATAATTTGGGATATTTTACATGGTACTATTTTAAAGACCAAATGAAAAAATATGAATTTGGGTCATTAAATGATTTAATGGATTGGGGAATAACATAAATACTTCCTCCCGAGATAATTGGTAAAAATAAGTGGAACATCTCTTTTATATATTATTTTACGACAAATGTAGACAAGAGACAATTTCATTTGGATTTGGAAAGATTGATGGTTTAAGATGGTAATTCCAGCAAAATTTAGAAATTATTGAATAAACAAGATGTGAAACCAAAATTTCTCAAAACCCCTTACTAATATGTTTTGTTACATCAGTTCATTCATTTTTCAATTCAAAAATAACATTCACATAATGTCATACTTATAGTGATTATGTGAAGTCATTTTTAACAAGGACTTTGTGCCAAATAATAAAGAAGAAGTGCTATTCCAAAATTATAGATTGACACACCAATTAGTCATTACAAATTGATGAAAATTTTCCCGCCATCATTTTTCACATGTATGTTACATTTGAAAATGAATCATACCATTGAATTTCTTTTTGTTTGTCCTGTTTCTTATAAGTGGATGTATTAAATAGAAAGAATGATTTTTATTTTGAAATCATATGGTAAATGTAAATATCATTCGAAAGGCTCTTTCGTAAAATTATATTTATCACATGAATGCATGAATTAATGGGAACTGTACTTATGTAACAATACAATGAGGTATAATTGACTAATGAAAAAGTAATTTGGGAAATAGGATCCCATTGAGCCTCCATTTCCTTCACTGCACCAAATAGGGGGGATATATGGATCGTAGTAGTTGTGTGCATTATGCCGTGAAGAGTGGTAGGTGGATCATCATACAGTATTATTCAATTGTGGTGTGCATGAGGATAATATAAAGTACATAAAATTATAAATATTCATTATTTTATTTTTTTGTTTTCTTCATAGCATCTGAAATTTTAAATATTTATTATAAATAGATATCATATAGAAATTATAAAAAATATACACCAAACTCAATCTATTAAGAGTATGGAATTGGCCCACTACAATAAATTTTATATTTGGTAAAAGTCAAAGGTAAGATATTTCTTTTATTATTATCATAACATAGTCACATATCACATTTTAATGTAACATGTTGGTATCGTATTGGTATAAATTATAAAAATGAATGAATTATAACATGAAATAAGATCATTTTCATTAATTCCAAATGTCGTGGTACATGATTGTATTGAAATGGTTATCATGGGATTTAATTTCAAGATAAATTCTTGAGAAATAAAAATGTAAACACAACAAAATGGTGTCACAATAAGTTCCACAATAGTTTGTTATGTGAGTTCATTAGATAGACAACCTTGATCAGATAATATATCATATTATGGGGTTGTTGAGAGAATAATTTTGTTACATTAAATGCACATGGAAATGTCACAATGATTAAATATAAGTGGTGTGATTCAATGACATGATAAGGAATGATTATTAATAACTATTGATTTAGAGTGATTGATATGATCCACCAGCTTCATACTGATGAACCATATATTCTTGCATCACAATCTAGAAATGTGTTTTATGTAACTCACCTGTTAGAAAAAAACTTTGGAGTTATTATTGATTTCATTCATAGACATATTTTTTATGAATACATGGATGATAATGATTTTGTGGATGAACCTTACAGTACATATTCATGTATTGAATTTGAATTAAAATTTGATTCAATTGTGAGAAGATATTACGAACCATAAATTCTCATATATCACACAGAGTGTTGAAGCAATTGTAAGTATTTACCTGATATTATTTAAATATTGTATGTGTTTTTTTTCAAACATTCAAACATGATATCAAATTAACTAGGATATTCTATTCCATTATCGATTATAAAACACTAAATTGCCTATCCAATTTATTTTTAATCACATCTCTTGTAATTATTAAACATAGAGAAATAATGTTATTTTATAAATATAAATATCACACATGAAAATGTATCTCATTGTGTTATGATACAATTGTAATATTAAACATATTTTTTTATTTATCTGGGAATATTATCTTAAATTTCTTGGTCAAAATGTCTTATTATGATAATACTAGAAGAGTTAGAAGAATATAGATAAATGAACAATGTATTTATCCTATAGACACCATTTTAAGTACAATTTATGTTAAAATGTTACCATATTTCTTATTATTTATATTTTTATTATTAATTTTATTTTATCATATATTTTACTTTATCCTACATCGTCTAGGAGATTATTAGATTATGCCACTAAGGCTAAAAGTATGACAGAGGTAATTTTATGTCTGAATATATAGTTCAGCCTACAACTATTTGACTTTAGTCACAAGGAGCTCATTCTCCGACTATTCTATTTTAATATTTTCCATACCCACCGTTTCTATATCCTTTTCCATTGACACCCACATTTAATTGAATTTCTCAGACTCCCATACATTCTTATTTTTCATTCTCACCATCCACTAGATAGGGCACTACACCCCTATATATCCCCCTAATATATCCATAGCCACATGCACCCTCATCTATAGAGGGTTATCCGTCATGTTTTATCCCTCCAGCAGTACACATATCATCATCTACTATAAGATTAATTCTACTATAGATATCCCACATTCCATAAAGGCTACTCTTCTTCCTCTAGACATAGAACTTCAGGGGTCACCAGGTACACTATCTAATGGAATGTGTTTAAACATAACTGTTAAAGATTAATGATAAATTCATATATTTATTATTTTCATTTATTATTTTTTAAGGATTAGATATAACCTATAATCGACAATGCGGCTATATAAAAATTCTATAGCTATGGAATCAACACACAAAGATCATGGTTCAATACAATAAGGACAACTCAAAAATTGAAAAAATGGTAGGGAAGGTAAAATTTTTATTGGAACATGTGCTAAAAACTAGAATATCATTCTAGTTCAACCAATATGTCTGTTTGAATTTGGAGAACAAATAAATAACATTTCTTGGGCATGGATTTTGGTAAGCAATGTTAACAAACCTTTATATATATATATATATTAAATAATAATATTTTCATAGAAAATGCTTTTTCTGTTGTAGCTCCTGTATAATTTTCAGGATTGATAAAATGCCATGGATGAAAGGTTAATTGAAATAGGTGATATATAAATTCCAAAAAAGTATGAATTTTATGTGGGTTAGAAATAGAGCATTGATAATGATCTTGAATAAATACAGATGATTCATGAAATAAGAGTTAAATGAAATTAATATATAGATATTTTTAAGATTTAAGGGTTAATATTTTTGTTAAATGAATATATATATATATTCCATTATTAATTTGAAAAATTGTATTTTCATTACATGGATTATTTATGTTAATGGAATTAAATAATTATTTTTTTATAGGAGAAATTAGATAGAAATAAAAGAAATAATAGTGTAATGAAATACACTCATTCTCTTGGACACACATTACTCCCAAATCATGGTCAAGAACATGTAATTAACTTTTTTTTTTAAATTTTCTTGGTATTGTTTAATTTTTTACATACGATTTTTCTTTATTTATTTTTATTTTCAATAAAAATAAATTCAATATCATGGTTCACATTCCATTCCCTACATTGGTTTTTAAAAGCAGAAAAAAGAGAGATGGTGTTGTGGGAACAACCAACACCGAGAAGATGATTATAAGTATATTTAAATTTATTTTATTTTGACTAAATTAATTTCCATATGTTATTTTAAAATTTATCTTATGTTATATATCAATTAACATAATGATTTTGATGTATTGGTAGAAAAATGTTCTGGAAATTTGGTCAAGAATAATCACCTGCTTCTAGTATTAGGAGATAAGAATTAGAGTAGAGTGCATTATTAACCCGAGAAGAATATTGTACCATCTTCATACTAAAAATATGACAATTTTTCCAATGTATCAGTTATAGTTTGGTCATAGTTGATCAAATGAGATCTTCAATCAAACAAGTAGCTCAAAAATTAGAAGAAGAGACTCAACATGAAAACATGATAAATTAAAATATGGTGAAAGCTATGTCTGCATGTTCTTCTACACATATACTAGAAATTGATTCAGTAGTTGATTCATATTCGATGTAGATGAATTATTCTTAGGTATATTCATTTATAGGAGCCGTATGTTGTACCAGTTCTTGTTCTAGTCTTGGTGCTGGTGCTGGTATCAATGCTGATTCCGATGATGAAGGTTGTGTGAGTGCTAGTGATAGTGCTTTTGTAGGAGGTGTGTATGAGAGTTATCATGGATCTGATGATACTAATTTTTAGACTCACTATTTATGTAAATTTTATTTTTAGGTTGTTAATATGTGGAATTTTTTTATGTAGTTTTGTTTGATTATTTTAATATTGAATTCTATTGTAGTGTTTCTATCTATATATATATAAAATGAATTATTTTAATATGATAAATATTATTTCTACCATAGTTATGTTTTATTATTATTTTTATTAACTGTATCCTCCTTAAATATAGCCATTGTACCTCCCCACCGAAAATTCTCTAAGGTTCCCCCACCTCCTTTGGCACACTTCCAATTGAATGTAGTCCGATGTTCCCTTTTATACTACTTCTTTTTTCATTTTTCGGTTAGTTTTACACACTAATTTATCCAAATTCATAATTTATTATATAGGAAAACCATTTATAATTAATCAGAGTGATCCTGAACCTAAATTCATTGATCTATAACCACTACATAATTTAATACCATGAATTTCGTACCATTCTCATTTCATTAAAAAATTATTTTTTGTGCTTTCTAATTTGAGTATCTACATTTTATGGAACATGGTGTTCTATTCCCACCAACATTTAGTAAAAAAATTGCAAGAAAAAAAAAACCTAATGCACATCAATACAAGATGAAGTAGATTTTTTGGAGGAAAAGCCTTGATAGTTTGTACTATCCATTTTGTATGATTCATCTCAAGAGACATGAAAATATATCCTATTATTGTATTCCCAATAGTGTGTACATCATGTAAATTCCGGTTTAGATGAAGTATGAGAATCCAGTCAAGGACTATAATGTTTTGGAAGGGGGAAGGTTTTTATATAGGTATGTATATAGTAGTAAGTGTTATTGTTATTGTGTTATCTTTTAATATAAAACAAATATATTTTCAATTATTACATGGTAATGGTTGTAAATTAATAAAAGTTAAATTAATTAATATTTTAATATTGTTAAATTTTCCCAATTAATGTTTTTGGAATTGATTAATTATAGGAATTTAGTTTAATTTCACTTAATGTGTGTTTTTTATCATATTTTGGGGATGTGAATACACATTTACACCAAAATGATAGAAAAAACTATGTTCAATGGGGTAACTATATGTTTTCACCATTTTGAACAAATACCTAAACACATTATTCAACAGTTTTTTCTTGGAAATTCGTAATTCTTAATCATTATTATGATTGTTTCATATAAAATGAAATTTCTAGGTTTTTTATTAATTTTTCCTCATTATTAATTTTTTTATTATTGAAAATAAATTAGTTAAACTATCTACTAATTTTGATGCTTTTGGATGATCATAGTTTCTTGTTTGTCTATATTTATTTACCTTAGAATTATTATTAGTGTTTTCATTTTTTTGGGTATAAAATGCATCTGTGGGGGTGGATGTGTAAGGGGTCAAAGGGTTGTGTATCAGGTCTAGGGTGGTTTAAGGGGGGTTTATGGGATGTGTAGAAGGAATGGGTGTGCAAGGGTAGGTGGTGGGGTAGTGGGGTTCAAGGGTGTTCAAGGTGGATGGGGATTGTGCTGTGGGTGCAAGGGGTGTGAATGGGGTGTGTATGGGGTATGTGTAACGACCGAAACATTTATTAATAAAGTTTGATTTCATTTACCTATTTTTTTATAGAAATCGAAAACACATGGACTCCTTTTTCATTATTATATCTAATTGAGTTTAAATGACGGTTAATTATCCAAACCATTGATAATATAGTTATTGAATAGTGATCAATTGACTCATATAGATATAGGGTTTCAAAAAATATTTTTGGCATAGACAAAGGGCGTGATTTCCTCAACCAGTAGAATCACACCCTATGAATTCCATTTATTAGATCTTACATAGGATATATTATTTCTAGGATTTTCCCTAGATCAATTCCAATCAAAGATCTAGCAACCTAAGCATCAGCGAAACCATTTATGGGAGAAGATCAAGAACACTGATGTTTTCACCAAAACCATGTTCACCGAACAACCCCACAAATGCCCCATCATCAATCACCTTACTCTTAGGTCGTATTCTGGTGTAGTAAAGGGATATGTATCATGACCATAGCATTATGATTATCTTCTTATCAAATAATGATCATACATTTATTCTATTATTGTTTTTATGTAAATCAATTTTAATTATCAAAAATTATTTTTGGTTAATCTTCAAATTCAATTAAGAAATATATTTTTAATTAATAAATATATTTTATAAATAAAAAAATTCTAATAATATATTATTATTAAATTATTTTTAGTAAATATAAATGATCGCATAATTTATATGATGTCAAATTTAATTATGAATAAGGTTTAAAAACAGTTTTTGTCAAGACCACTTAATTTTCAATAAATGTAGTTTTTTATTTTAATATTGAAAATTAAAATATTTATAAAATTATATATATATATATATTTAATATTTTTTTGGAATTTAGATGTCGAAATTTCCCTACGGTGTAGTTGTTATAATTTTATGACATAATTGAATTTTTGTGTAAAAATTAATTACTGTGTAAATATACTGGGTGTTTTATAACATCATAATGACCCAATTGTGATTTAATATATATTATAAAAGTTATATTTAGACATATATATGTTTTAACATTAATATAATGTGATTTAATATTTGTTTGATTTATTTTATAATGTCTTAGTGAATCCTCCATGACTAATAAAATATATGAAATTTTAAAATAATTACATTGAGAGTGTGACTCATGTCCATATAATCAAAGATATATTTTAATATATTCATAAAATATCCTTATAATGTAATTTATTCCACTCCCCTTGAGCAAAACGGAAGGAAAAAAACCATGGGATGGTTTGTGATTTTGAATATTTTAATTTTTAGTGTCCAAACCCAAAATAATAATGAATTCCCCACCATTCCGATATAAACCCAGCCAAGATCCATTTAACCTTCACTCAAGATAATTTAATCTCAACTATCCTCTTTCCTCTACACCATAGAGTCCTCCCAAGGCACCCCAAGCTCCCAATAATCCTCTCCCAAGCCTTTAGAGTCACACATCCAACTAAGGGCTCCCCACATTCCTCTCCTCCTTTCAAATCAATAACCATGTTTTAAATTTTCCATTTTAATTTCTATTGGATTTATTTTAATCCTTTTATAATAAATTCCATTATATATATTTTATTTTATTTCAATGACATATCATTTATTCTCCCCCATTTTGACCTTTCATAAGTTGTTACTATGCAAAAAAATTTTAAGGGACTTATCACTTCTATTTTCCATTCAAGAACTTCTTTTATATTATGATTCATAAATTCCATTATTAAATATTTGAATAGTATGGTCCATGATCCCCCTAAATTAAATTTCATTTATACAAGTTATGACATTCCTTTTACTCCCATTAATCCCCTGATGATCCTTTAAGTACACCTGTTACTATGAAGAAATTCAGTATGGGTCCCTTCCATTCTCCATTTTTGTCCAAGTTTCATTATATTTTAACATCCTTTTATTTTCAATTAAAAATAAAGGGGTACGTTTTTTTTACCTCCCCTATAGTTACCTTTTTATTTTTAATGATGTTATATTCATTTTTATATCATTTGACCATCATGTGTACACCAGTTACCATGCTGAAATTCTTTATGTTATTTCTCTCTTCTCATTTCTATTCAAGGATTTATTATACATTATGAATCTATATTCTAGTTCATATATTGGTATATTATATTCCATGTCCCCTCACTGTCAATTCCCTGTATAAATGATGAGAGACCCATTTTTTCTCTCATTTTCCCAATTTATGAATTTCCATATAATGCTATTATGCTGCAAAAATTGCACCACGAATTTCTATGCTAATAACCATTTTGTAATTAATACCATACGAATTATACTATCTAGTGTATTCAAAACTATTCACATATAAAATTATTCATAGGACATAAATTTATATATTCCACATTCCTTGATTTTGGAATAAATGATGATGTTAAATGAATCCATGTTATACGATCTTTTTGGAACACTTAAGAATGAGATTGAAATGACTACGTAGGGTGATCCTTGATTTCCATCGAATGGGATGGGAAATTATTATTATCAGGATATGTCATTTTGGGATAGGGGTTTATATAATTTATTTAAAGGATTTTTCACAATGATCAGATAGGTTTTTAGCTGATTACTTTATGTTTATGAAGCCATGTTTTAAGTTGTTTCCACATTTCCATAATTTGGTAAGCATGGTATATCATGACATTATGTTCAAGTTTATATTATGATCCATTGATATTCCTATTTCCAATCATTTATAGTATTATTCATGTTATTCCTAGTTTCCTCCCTTACAAGAATTTATATATCACCCCTCTCTTATAACATTTCTTAGGATATTCCTTGCGGTTTTAAGTATGATGAAATATTGAGGTCATGTAAAATATTTTTTTTGAGGGTATATGTTGTTATATAATGTTCATAATCAAAAAATAAAAAATATCTCTAAATATTCTGAGTAATATTAAGTGAGATTTTATTTAATAAATCTTGTCTAAATATTAATTAAAGAGTTGGGTTGTTATTGTTGGTATTAGAGGATAAGAGTGGTTACATTTTGGATTAGGATTAGAAAACTCTAATGAAACCCTTATAAACAAGACTCACTAAAATAAAAACATCCGTAAATTTTGGTTAGTATAGATTAAGTTGTTTATCAATAAAATAAATCCCTATATGGATATAAAAAAGTGTATAATATCTATAATAGATGTGTCTAGGGTTTAAAAATGAAAAACACCACTTTGATCTAGAGTCATATGGGTAATACTGCATGAAAAAACATTGCTTCACTATTGGATCGACACTCCCTTGGGATATTATTTTGTATATTCATTTTATTTGTATGAACCATTATTAAGAGAATAAAATCCCATAAGAATATATTTTAGGAATTATATCATTTGAAATATATATCGAAGCCTATAAATTCCTATGTTTATGAGAAAACTGTAATTTATATGTTATCCCTTCAGACATTGGATTCCCGTTTATGTGTATAAAAGATTAAAATACATACCCCTAGTTGTACCTTTATTTTATATAATATTCGTTAATAAGATGAATCAGGTTAACAACTGATGTGAAGGGTATTGTGATGACCGCCTCAAAGATATTCATTTTTAGATGGGATATACAGTAGGACATATCATGATTTCTCCAAACCAACTATCCAAAATCATGATAAAAATTGGAACTTGTTGAATGAAAAAGGAAATAAAGGAAGGGTAATATGAAATCTCATGAAATTCCATTTTATAAAGCTGATAAGGGAAGTATTTCCCAATTTTATTTTTGATGAAGGTGTAGACAAAGGCTCTAAGGAAAATGTTCCAAAGGTACTGAGAGATGATTCAATTGTGGAATGATAGGGTATAAAGTACCAAATTTCCACAAAAAAAAATAATGTTATGGATCAAAAAATAGTTTCATCTAATGAATCTTCTATAATTCTATGTCAAAAATTTGGAGATGTCAGACATTATAAACAATAATGCTCTTATTCAAATAGATGAGAGGAAAGATGAGAATCAACAATATCCTTGATAAAGGGAGATGGAATTTCAAATTCTAATATTGAGAATTATTTTGTAATTACATGTAAGAAATAATTAAAATTTGTTTCTATCATAATGTACGTGAATTCATGTCCTATTAGTATAACATTAATGTTTTCAAATAATATTTAGTCCCCACTGAAAATGACGATAAATCATGTTGTAAAACATCTATGAGTATTGTATCACATGTTCACATTTTTGGGAGTGTTATTATTAAAAATATTATAAGTCCCCCTTTGGAGTAATTTAAGGAAAAATTAAAAATCCATTGAATATTCTTTAAGGTATTTGAAAATTCATGAGAAAAACGATCCCACACATGATATGGAGTTGGCAGGTAGGATCTTTGCATTTAAAATCTTGAATAATTATATCATTGGGGAGAATTTTGAAATATATACTGATAAAAAATGTCTAAAATATATATATTCACATAGAAAGAGATGAATATGATCCAATGAATATGGTTATATCTAATCACGGATTAATACTGCTCAATCCATTACCACCTTATGAATGTGAACAATGTGGCAGATTCCCAACATAGAAAGGACCCAACAAATATTTCATTGATGATAATTATTATTTATCCATTCATCTTATATTTTGTGAATATATCCGTGTGAATCACAAATATGGGAACATTATTAATCCTTCCTCAAATGATTTCTCAACCATATCATCTATAGAGGATAATGGTTTCTTAAAAAGATGATGTGGTAATTCAGAAAAAGTGGAAACTAATTGAAAAGGGAAATACTTGGAGTTTAATGTTAATGAAGATTGAATTGTGAGATATCTGACAATATTATGTAGTTAATAAAATAAAGAGCTAAATAATGAAATTTTGGGTGATTCATATAGTTTAAAATTTTCCATTTTCCTAGGAAACATAAAGTTGTATCCAGATATATAGGATAAATATTGGTGGGATAAAATTATGCAGGAAATCAGTAAAATTATATCAATGTTACTAGTATGCCATCAAGTGAAGGCCGAGAGGCAGAAGACTAAGGGGATGATGAAAACATTACCCATAAAAACATGAAAAAGGAAAAACATCACAATGTACATTTTCAACATTTAACCAAACTTATGAATATGAATCATTGTTGTCACAGTTGTTGAGGATTTTCATAGAATGATTTCACACATCATTGAAATTTGAGGGAATTTCTTACTAGATCAACTGTCATGGATATACATTTGAGAAGCAGTATGGCTCTATGGAGTTTCACTATCTATTGTGTCTAATCTAGTTTCAATATTTAACTCTATGTTATAGAAGAGTCTTTAATACACTCTGAACACTGAGTTGAACTTCGGCACGACCTATCCCCATCAAAATGATGACCAATCTGTGTAGATAATCTAGAAACTTGAGGACATTTTGTGAGGTTTCTCAATGGACTTCAAAGGAGGATGGGACCAATATCTTCCTTTGGTGAAGTTCCCTTAAAACAAAAGCTTCTGATCAAGAATCCAAATGGATCCTTATGAAGACCTTTATGGGAAGCGGTGTAGAACTCCAACATGTTGTGGTGATGTTGGGGAATGAAAATTTCTATGTCTGGAAATTGTTGAAGAAATGCTGGATATAGTTAAGAATATTCATTAGCAAATTAATGGTGCCCAGAGTTGACAAAAGATATATTCTAACAATCATCAACAAGACATGGAGTATGATGTTGGGGACATGGTATTCCTCCACATATCTCCATGGAAGAGAGTTAGGAGATTTGGGAAGAAGGGAAATATTATTCCAAGGTACATCAACCCTTTTGAGATCAATGATCGCCTCAGAGTAGTGGCCTATCAACATGCACTCCCACCGAACCTATCTCAAGTACATGATGTATTCCATGTATCCCTCTTATGAAAGTAGATAATGTAGACATCACATTTTATCAATCCAATGTTGGTATGCTAGTAGAATTACCTCTCCTATAAGGATCATCTGGTGAAGATCATAGATAATAGATAAAATTTCTATTAAATAAGATGAATCCCCTTGTCCAGGTGTTTTAGAGAAACTACATGTTTGAAAAAGAACCGTGGGAACAAGATGAATTGATGAGGCAGAGTTTCCCTCATCCGTTTTAGTGTTAGAAAAATGAAATTTGGATGGAGAAATTTCTTAAGGGGGTATGGTTGTAATGACCCAAAAATTTATCAAAACAATTTCAATTATTTTAATTTAATGTATTATTGATATTAAAAACAATTGAAATCCATTTATATTATTATATCCAATTGAATTTAAATTATTATTAAGAATCTTTAGAATTGATAATATAGGTATTTTATAGTGATCACACAACTAGTATAAATAAAGGGTTTCAACAAATCCTTTTAGTATTAAATAACAACGTGACAGCCTAAACCAGAAGGATCATACCCTATGAAGCCCATTTATCATAGAATCTAATGAAGATTGCATTAAAACTATTTTACCTATACCAAGCCCAAACCACAATCAAATCACTTAAGCATGATTAAAATGGTTTACAGGATAAGTTCAAACTTGTTGAGATCACGACCCAATCTATGTTCACCGAAACCCCAAGAAAGTCCGACCATCCCACGCCTTACTATTAGGGTTTATGATGGTGTGATAATGGGATACGTATTAAGATCCAAGCATTAATATTATTTTTGGGTATAATAATGAATATAATTGAATTTTATAATTGTAACATTGTAAATGATTTTTAATGAAGAAATAGTATATTTGGATAAGATTCAAATTAAAATATGAAATATATTTTAATGAATTAAATATGTTTGAAATATATAAAATTATTATAAAATATTTTTATTATAATACTTTTAGTAAATATAAATGATCACATATTTTTGATGAAGTCAAATGTAATTTTTATTAAGGTTTAAAAACTATTTTTTTCCAAGACCAATAAATTTTCAATAAATGTCAGTTTTTATTTTATAGGAGAAAAGTATCATATTTATAAAATTTTATATATCAAAATAATATTATCTTTGTAATTAGGATTTTAAAATTAATTTAGGGTGAAAATTTCAAAATTGTTTGAGACTGAAAAATTTTTGAGTAAAAATTAAATACTAAAAAATATACGGTGTGTTTTATGACATCATAATTCCCCAAAAGTGATGTAATATATATATTATATTGTATATATGGCCAAAATTTTTTATCTTTAAAATAATGTGTTTTTATATATTTTTGATATATTTTATAAATCCTTAGTGAATCCTCCACAACTTATAAAATATTTAATGATTTTAAAATAAAGTATTTGAGATTTTGACCCTACTCCACATATGCAAGGGAAATATTTTAATATATTCATCCCTTATCTTTATAAAATAAGGTTTACCACTCCCCTTGAGCGAAAACCATGGAAAAAATAGTGGTATGATTTTTGGTTTGGAATATATAAGTGTGTGGTGTCTAAATGGAAAATAATAATGAATTCCCCCACTATTCCCATATAAACCCACCCATGAACCCATTTCACATCACTCAATATCATTTATTCTTGACGAAACACTTACTCCTACTCTTAATAGTCCTCTCAAGGCGCCCCAAATTTCCATAGAATCATCTCCCACACCTTCGGAGTCACACATCCATGTAAGGGATCCTCACCTTCCTCTAATCCATTTAATTCATAATCCATGATTGAAATGGTTATTTTTAATTTCAATTATCCATATTATCATCCTTTTATAATAAATTACTTACTATTTGTTTGATTTTATTTCAATTATATATCATTTATCCTCCACTATTAGGACCCTTTCCTAAGCCATTACTTTGTTGAAATTCTGTAATGGATTTCTCTTCTCTTTTCAATTCAAGCACCTATTTTATATTATGATTCATAAATTCCATTTTTATATGCTGGGTTATGATTATACATGTTTATCCTACTGTTAATTTGATATATAAATGATTAAATATTCCGTTAACAATCATTAATACCCCAATTATCTTTATGTACACCCGTTATTGTGCTGAAATTCTGTAATGGTTCCTTCCATTTTCAATATTTGTCAAAGAAACCATATATTATTACATATTTTTGTTTTCAATTAAAAATGACATGTTATGTTTTAGTACATCCATTAAAATTCCCTTATTATTTTCTAAATACAATATATCCCTTTCTATCTCATCAATCCCTCATGTGTACACCACTATCCATGCAGAAATTCAGTAAGCGTTTTCTCGTCTGTCATTTCCATTCAACAATTTCCGTTATATTATGCCTATAAATTGCATTACATATGTTGGGATATTATGTTCAATGACACCATTACTGTCTCCCCCATGTATAAATGTTGAGAGACCCATTTTTCTCTCATCAACCCAAATTATGAATTTCTATATGAAATTTTTATGCTTCCAAAATAGCACTATGATTTTCCATGCCATGATCACTGTGTGGAGAATACCATACCACATCCACTATCAAAGGTATTCACCTTAATAAACAAATAATTTTATATTGAATACATATATGAATTTTTTACACATTCCTTGATCATGGAATAAATGATGTTGTTAAATGAATCCATGTTAAATGATATATCTGGAACACATAAGCATTATTTTTAAATGATAATAAACGGTGTGCCCTAATTGTGCCCCAATGCAATGGGAAATGTTTTATATCATGATATGTTAGGTTGGGACAGGGTATTAGCTAATTCTTTTATAGTACATTTTTATACCATGTTGGGATAGGGTTTTACCATATTCCATTAAATTTATGAGGTACTGTTTTAAGTTTTTCATACATTTTCATGTTATGATAATTACTATATATCAAGAATTATTCTTTATTTTTTACTTATGAACCAATGATAGGCCTATTTCCTAACATCTATTCTATAATTCATGATATTACTTATTTAATCCCATATTGGGTTTTATAGATCACCCCATTATTATGAAATGCCCCAAGATATCCCATGTAGTGTTATGTATGAAGGAATGTGGTGGTCATGTAAAAGGAGTTTTCAATAAATATGATGTAGTTTATGTTTTATGTTGTTATGTAATGATACTATGATACAAAGAAACTGAAATGCTTGATCATATTAGTTGTATTAAGTTCATTTTTATATAATAATGTATTTTTAAATGAGAAATAAGTAGAATAGTTTTTATAGAAGGGGTATACGTGGTGAATAAGGGAGGGCTATGGGGAAGGGGTTTTATGTGGGTAGGGTGATGGGGTGTGAAGGAGAGGGTGAACATGGGATGGGCTAGGGGCTAGTGGGTGCAAGTGAGGGGGCCTGATATGTTGTAGTGGGAGGAACAAGGGTACTGAGTGAGGGGGGGGGGGGAGTAGGTTATGTGCAAGGATGGACTATTGGGGGAGATATGAAACACATACATTTGTAAACATATAGTTACTTCTGTTATCAAAGATAAGGTTTTTTCAAAAATCATATCATCAAACATATCATTATTTCTAAAAAACCCATATTTCATGAAACAATTTTTTAACATTTTTTGTTTTTTTACTGTCACTTTTTTGTTAACATTTAAAATTTTTATTTTTTATATCAATATATAGTAATATTATTGATTATTTTTATTCATTATTTTCTATTTTGAGAAATCTGTTACAATATTTTTATGTTGAAATGTGAAATCAATATACTGAAATATATATTAATGTGATGGGAAATATTATGTTATATTAATATGATGTTGTCATTAATTTTTGATCCATTTTATCAAAAAAATATCCATATTCATAGAATGAAATATATAGATAATCCTATATATTCTATTTACTATAAACACAAAGGTGAATACAAAAGGGAGTTTGAATTAATAGCAAGCTTACTAAATCAATAGTTTAATGAATACTCCATTATTATATTCCTCTACATTCCCCACAACTATGAAACACAGCCTATTCTTTTTTTAGTGTTAACATCCTCAACATCACCTCTCAGTTTTTTATATTGTTTTCAATTTTTGACCAATTCAAAAAACTGAACCCAAATATACAGTTCCACATTTATTTTCATCTAAATAATTTTAACATATTCCATATCTATCATCTTCTAAATATACAATCATTTTTAATATAAATATCATTTTTCAAAAAATGATATTATATAAGACATATTCAATAAAAATTCATTGATCACTTTTCTCTCTTATTCTAAGGTTGTACCTATCATACACGACTTCATGTATTTTGATTCATTTTCCATTCGAGGTATAATTTATTGTTAAGTATTCTATTTTTTTTGAGAAAGTGGAAGGTAGTGGGGGTATGCAGTGGGCTAGGAAGTGGGGTAGGTGGAAGGGAAGCCAACATGGAATGTAGTGAGGTTTGTCGTGGGGCTGCAGGTGTGGACTTCATCATAGAAGAGGGAAAGGTAAGTAGTTGTGTAGGCAATGATATAATGGTTGGGGTATAAAATAAGGCATACAGTGGGTCAAGAAGTGGGTAGGCCACGAGGAATTTAATATGCCTATACTTTCTCAAAACGATAAGTTGGTTATTAGATAGTTTAACTAATGTTTATTCTCATTTCATTTATATGAAAAAATAAATGTGATTTCTACGGTTAAATGAGAATCCATTTTTTTTTCTAAAACTATGCAGTATGAAGAGTTGGTTTCATATAAATCCATATTTAATCACAATTTTTTAAAATGCAGGTTTTGAAGTGTTGGGATCAAATGATTCGATCTAAGTGAGATTAAATATAGTGTAGAGATCAAAAAAATTAATTTATAATATTTAATATTTATCATTTCTCTTCAATTAAAATTAGTTTTTTTAAGATCTATCAAACATAATATTCGTATGAATGGTTTCATCAACATTGAACATTTGACTCAATATTGTAGACACATATGTAAATATATAGATATCTTTGTGTAAAACTTATGTGAGTTCTTATTTCATTGGTATTGGGAACTTTAGTGATGATTAGTATTTGTTTTCTCTCTTTAATGTCCCTCATATTGTTCCCTATAGGATGGAGATTGTTTTAGAAATGAATGTTCCATGAAGTTTTCTATTCTTATCTTCCCTCTTGTAGACTCATTCCCAAAATTTGTTCAATGGTTCCTTTTTATTGATGAGAATAATAAATATTTTTTAATTTTTGGGGTGATTGGGAGACACTGATGAATATGTTTTATGGTTTTAATTGTAATTACCTGTATAATATGTTCCATAAATGTTGTCTCTATTTACATAGATTTGAATTAAGGCTATAAAATATTTTTTTTAATTAGGAATGTATCTAACAGATTCATTTTTGATTATGCTGAATGATTTTTTCCTTGACTATAAGGTTTTTGTTTCCTTAGGTGATGGTATTTTCTAGTTATTCTTTTTCAATGGGATGTTTTAGGTTTTCATTTTTGATGTTTTCAAGATATTTGATGAGGTGAAGATGAGAATCAACTCAATGGAGATGGTTTGTAGTATCTATTCCTAGGTAATGATAATAAATCTGGTAAATAGTTTTGATCTTGGCAGATTTATCCTGAAGAACTAATAAATGATGACTTTCACGCCAATCATTGACCATCTTCTTGAAAAAATATTTTACTAAGAACTCCATATTGATAATTCACGATTATATTATCATGTATATAAAAATGGACTAGTTATGTTAGTATTTATGGATTATATTTTGTTTTTGTTTTACCTGCTTCCATGTTTCTTTTATTGAAGTATTCTTATGGCTGCTTGTGTGGAAAATCTAGATTCTTTTTTTGTATGTATTTATTATACTACTATTATTTGTCAATTATGGATTTTTTTATGGAAAATATATTTTCTGTTTTTTGATTCTTTCATGCTGGATTCTTATTGTTGATTGGATCTATTTTGTTTCTTTTGAATAATCATGATGAAACTATAAGATTTTATTTATGGATTAATTTTTTATAGTTTTTGAAGGATACATCTAGGGTTTCAATCCGTGTTTATGGTTCTATATCCATGCTTGAAATGGTGGAATTGTACATAGATCCATAGTTTAGAATTCTGCATATAGGTCCACAGAGAAGAATCTATAGCCACAATTGAAAATTGTGTCTACAGTTTTTATGCCACATTTATAACCCGTGAAATAGACTTAACACCTATTTTGATGCACATAAGAGCCATAATCCACTAAAATATGGCTATTACCAACATCCAAAATTTAAAAACAAATAGTTAGGGTTATAAACCTTGACTATAAACTAAATTCCCTTTAGCGTCAATTTTTTTACTTCTATTGTTAAAAATATTTATATAATCTATATTTCTCATATTCTGACATTATTTAGAACTTGAGAAATATAGAATATATTTTTATGTGATATAAATAATATATTAAATAATGTCACTTTTAATTAAAAAAATTGAAATAAATTAATTAATTTTAGTTCATATTTATAAACAGAGACTACTTATTGTCTATACATATCAAGGTAATTTTTAATATCTTCTAAATTTCCCTTTTGTTCTCTAGTTAAAATTTTATTTCAATATCACATGGCATGGAATATAATTTGGTAAAAGATAGTTTAAATATTAAAATTTAATTTTTGTATTAGTTTATTAATAATTGTTTCATAAAAAATTTGAAAAATAATAATAAATTATGCATAAGTAATTAAAATTTAGACACATTAAAAATTTAATTGTTCTCAAAATACCCTTTATTATGATTTAAATTTTTTAATAACCTATATAAATTTGAAAAATATATTTTTAATGTTATCTCAATAATATTAGTGTAATATTTATAACGATCATTTCAAAAAAATATTATTCAATAAACCATATGAATTGAGTAGTTAATTTATAAAACGCTTTTATTCATTTAAGTAATATTGGAAAAATTATTTTTCAATATTTATAAATAATTAATAATTAATACAATTGAAATCATAATAGTATTTTATTAACTAATAAAATAATTATATATTTATAAATAACATGATAAACAATATATACTTTTTATATTTAATTTAGACCTGAAAAATGACATTTAATAAATTCTAACACATAACATTTTAAAAAAAATTATAAATTTTAAGATAAATTTACTAAATAGTTAATATAATTAGTTTAAAATTTTAACATCCACTAGAAATTATGTTTTCTCAAAATGAAGTGTTATAATAATGTATTAAACAACACAGAATGGTGGAACTCAATGTAATGTCAAGATGAAACATCACAATATATTGACACTTAACGTATCATTATGTAACCCAAAAAATTAATGAATTATTTTAACATTATAATGGTTAGGATTACGTTGAATTCATAATGGAATCCTATCACACCGATCCATATCATATAAAAAATTAACATAACCTCAAGTGGTGCTCCAAAAATTACATTATCATATAACATAACATCAATAATGAGAAAACTAGTTACGATTTAAAAAAAATCATCAATATTTAATAGTTTATGTAACTATTTTATTCAATGAGGAAGTTAACTTGAATATCATTGATTGATTTTAGGTATCATCCTATGATTATTCGAATAAGAAGACAACAAATTCTTTCTAATATATTCTCAACAGAATAAGTATATGTATATAAATAAATAATATAACCCTCTTACATAAAGTGATGGATCCATATTTTACCTTTCCACATATGTTTGATGAAGATATAAAAAGAAGAAAAATAAATATACTGTAATTGGATGGATTACAATAACTAATGAGACCTAAAATATTTTTTGAGTATCCAGAAACACATAAAGGTTGTTGGTGCCTTCACCTAGTGGTAAAATTTTTTCAGGAGGAAGAGAGTATCATGAGTCTTGAAAACTAACATTTTCCCCCAACAAGAGGGGAATGGTCCCTCTATATAGACATCATTGATATGTCTAATTTAATTAAATTTGTTAGAAATATTAAATTTATAGAAATACATTTGTCCCTATTGGACATATTAATTTTATTCATTCAATGATTTCAATCCTTTTAATCCGATCATAATGGAATCCATTTAATCAATTAATAAAGGATAGTAACTTATAAAACCATATGATATTATATATATACCAACGTATAATTCATTCAAATAAAAATTTCAGTTCACATTAAAAAATATTCACATTCATTTCATGAGTTTATATGTTCAGGGAATTTCAAATTATTGAAAATGAACCCAAATGGGTTGTATGAAGTAACAATTTTATATTATTATTTATATATTCAATACATAATTTTAATACATATGTTGAAAATGATCTAGGAGAAATGGGTTATAGATTGAGAATAAACTCATTACATAATTATTAGTGATGGTACCAATGATGTATGGGTAAAATAGAAGAGTTATATGACACAATATATTTAATAGGCCTATTATTTGTTCCTAAGGAAATGGTAAAATAGAATCCACATTTTATATATCCACATGACTTCCAACGATTCAATTTTACACTTCTTAAGACCATAATAGTTTTTATGTGTGTGAATGTACTTCTACCAATGTTCATAGTAATGAAATATTATTTTCATTAATATCCTTAAAAGTTGTTATAAATGGATTAAAAATATTTTTTTAAATAGAGAAACAATATTTGGAATACTATAAAAAGTGGATATTGAATTTGGTGATGAATATCTTATCCATTATGTTTTTGAGGATTTTGTAAGGATAAATTCATTATGTGTAGTGAGATAAATTAATAAACTCTATGAGGTGTTAATATTCCCAAAGAGTTGTTAAAAATGGATTTGAAGTGTACATGAAGTATTGATAAAATCTAAATTATTATAAGGAATTTTTTAGAATATGAATGATATAATAGGTTTATTTGAAGACAATATGAACTTATTTGAATATTTATAGATTTTGGGGTTTAAATTTGATGTTTTAATAAGTATAGACATCTAAATATACATTATCCCAGAGATAATGGACATGTTTATTGATAATCTAGTGATTTATAAACATTAAATCATCCTTTAAAATATATTCATATAAATAATATTAATTTTATGAAAGCGTTAACCTATATATGCTTATGGGTCATCTAGCATAAATATAAATGTAACTATGAGTATTATAAGAATGAATATAGACTAGCATAAGGATGATCCAATTTCTGTGTAAATGTCATTATACCTTATATTATCCTTATTTTAATATGTATAATCCCAAATTCAACTATGTAATAATGGTAAAAATATATTATCATGGATGTGGAATCAATGTGTATAAGGAAGAAGAAATTTCATTTAAGTATCAGTAATTATATAAATTTTTGAATGATATGTAATAAATGTTAAATATTTGTAAATTTCATAATTGATTAAAGAATAAAAAAAGGTACCTCAAAAAAGAATTGATTTTTGGAGAAGGATATCGTCAAATTGATAAATGATATGATAAATGTAATAGATTTTATGAAATTTTTTAGGTATGAAAAATATGGATTTTCATAATTAGTAAATTATGATGAATATAATTTCTGCTGGTTGTCGAGAAGATTTTCAATGATATAAAATAAGAATATTTTTTTCGATCTAGGTTTGATGAGGATGAATTTTATTGGTGATGGACGAAACCAATGTTCTATTTTATATGAATTTAAGATGAAAATATTTTAATGTCATCTTTTGTGATCAAGGATGATTTTTTTGGATATTGGAGGTAACCTGAATTGTTATAATATCCCAAATATTCTATTTATTTATGTTGGAAATTGAGAATGATTATCTATTGAGTAAATTTTTTTGTTTATTTTAGAATTTTATTGTTTAACTTCATGTTGATAGACACTCATGCAATAAAAATATGCGTTTTATTTAAACTAAATTTACATTATGATTTAAATAATAACATGCTATTTTTTTTGATATACTGATTGTAGTATAATTATTTTGATAAAATGAAGATATCAAGTGTTTGGGTAGATGATCTTAGAAAAATTGTGGGCCATGAAAAAGTTAGGAAAAATAGAAAAAAATGGGAATTCCTAAAAATTATTAGTTATGGTTGTTATAAAGAAAAATATTAAATGAGATTATGGAGAGGAAAATAATAATACGATCTCATGTCACTGAATATTGCATTGATTTTCTATATTCTCAATATAGATAATATTATTTCAAGTGATCAGTATCCAAAATGCAAAAGGGAGAGGGAAATATTTTGTCTTATGTATGTAATCAATTAATTGAGGTTAGGTAGAAGAAATTGTGGCTCTAAATGGAAAATTAGTAATTTATAATTCCAATCCAGTATTGAACAAAACATCATATTTCTATTGAATCTAAATAAAGAAGAGGACTAAAATAAGAAATCAGAGATCACACCATGATAACTAAAGAAATATGAAGAATATAATCTATGATGACATGCCAACATGTTATTAATGTTTATGATCATTGGTGTTGATACTTATTGAATTTTTAGACATTATTGATTCAATGAGATCACAGAAGCTTAGTGAGTTTAGTATTCCAATTGAGCTGATCTGTTTAAGTGCTAGAAGGTTGTGATAAAATAAGAACACATTTTCATTTCATGTGAGTGAATATTATATAGAATTCAAAGGACATATTCCATGAACAATTACACTAATAATGTTCATTTTGATAATTCCTTATACTCAATAGTGATATACTTCAAGAGAAATTTCAATGAAAATAGTTTCCTATACAAGGTGGTAAATTATTAAATATTACTAACATAGGGTTTTTTAGGAGAAAATAGTGAAAAACTATTATTTCAACGTGATGTTGATTTAAATAAATTTATATGATATATAGAAAAGTTTCTAAATCATGAGACACTATTATGTGTGATATGAACCCTACCATTTTAATGAGAGATTGATTATAACAGAGAATATGTGATTGGATCAAATTACCAATAAGGAAAAAGAGTGAGTCTTTTAGAAGAAACTTATAAAAACATCACATTCCATATTTTCTGTTATTAATTGACTTTATGTTTTAGGTTATTCCACATAAATCATAAAATAATATATATATATCTTAACTGGAAAAATAGTATCTTAAAAAAATGGGATAACTATTTTAATAATTATTTTTTATTTTGGTAAAACCAAGTCAAAAGATTATTTACCCTCTTCATAGGTGGATTTACCAATCCTAAGGTTATTTCAATGTATATAAGTAAAAATCAATACATTAAATTTAAAAAAATAAAAATTTAATTTAAAAAACTAGAGATAGATGACGATTTACTCCCTATTATGAATTTAATTGTCTTATCCTATAGAAGGAACAAGGTAAAAGTGTTCTTGAGGTGATATAATTTGGGATAGAATGAGTGAGTTTCTTACCCTGTTATGCACTTGATGAAATCTAACATGTAATATGCTATAATGGTTTAGGAATCATTTTATTCTTCTAAAGTTAAATATCTATACTCCGCCTTAACAAATACTAGATCATCCATATGAATTTCCTCATGACTAGCATTTTATTCTCATTCAGAAAAGAACAGAAGATATTATAAAGAACATAGTTGATCACATGTACCATCGGTATTCAAAAAACTCCATTTAAAAATGTGTTTGAGATAATATGAAAATATTTCCTTACATGTTAAGTCATGTAGTGGATGTTATGAAGTAAAGGGTTGAAGAAATCATTAAAATAATAAGGGTAGTGGGATTATCTATTAAATAAAGGACAATATTTTCTATATGGGATATTTTTCTCCATTTTTCTTCACAGGTTTAAGTATTTAAGATGTATATGATTATATTTTTTATTCTATTCATTACATTTCTTTGGAGTGTAGTGTAATCTGTGTTGGTGGGGATGAGAAATTAATTTTAAGTTAATTGATAATATTTATAATCATTAACATACCACATGATTCTGTTAAACATCGTAAAATCAATTATTTTTTAGAGTTTAAAATAAACTATGGTTTTATTTATAAATTGATTTGATGATAATTTTATATTCTGTATATTTTTAATTATTTTAAAAAATAATTCACTTAATATTGGTGTTGCTATTTATTATTAGGTGAAAAAACAACAATTTTTGGTTGATAAATAATTTTAAATATTACTCTATGTTAAATGTGGATTGTACAACTATATGAAATTAATTAAAATTTTATAATTGATATGAAACAATAAAATATAGGGATAATTATTTAATGAAATTATCCTTACATGGTACAAGATCATATCTAAAAAATCTAAGGGAAACGATCAATATAATTATGAAAATTCCAAGGGAATATCTACATGTGAATAATTAAAAGTCCATGGGGAAAAATAGAATTATATATACTAATACATCCAAATGAGGATTATTATAATAATAATATCCATGGTTTATATGCTTTATATAATACGACATCTATGTTGTACGATGTGGGAATGAGGAAAAACTAATTTTGAATAAATAAAATTGGCCTTGTATCACATAAATTACAATGAGTTACATGTGAGGTTAATTAAATTCAATTCATCATTAAATGGAACATGAATCATTTGAATTAGATTTGGAAGTCACTTTAACCAGACTGAACAATAAATCCCATATCAGAGTCATTATTTTTTAGATCATAAGAATTTATAAAATAATATATTTTTAAATATATTAATATTTATGATTAAGATATTAATTTTACGTTAAAGATGACACATTATCTGATAGCATAGTCAACACGCATCAATAGTTTTCTATGAAACAATAAGTTTCACACAACATTGAGTTATACCGAAATATAATATATTATTATTATTATTATTTTAAATGGTAGTTAGCGCCTACCCAATGTAATTTTGGGAATAAAAAAACTAAATAAAATATTATTATACATGTTTTATAAATGTATTTACATTTATCAAATAAAATTTACAAGATTAAAATAAGAATGATTTTTATTTTAATCATTATATACTCTTATATTTTTAAATTACCATTTTACAATATTTGAAGTTGAAGCCTTTTGAAATTTAGATTTTTTTACTGTTATATGTTATATTTTATGAAATAAATTTTTTTCTATAGATGTAGGACATCTAAATTTACATTGATTATGTTTTGGGAAATTTTATGATAATTAATATTTTTAACATATAGAGAAAAATTATGAATTTAAATTCAAAACTTCCTTCTCATAAAATTTATTTATATAATTAAATTGTACTTTTAATTGATTTTAAAGTGTAATTGGATTATTTTTTTATAATTTAATCCAATTATGTTCACCGGAAGGAATTTCAATTTTAATTTGGTGAATAACACATGTAAATATTTTGGTAGTTTTTCTTCTTGAAAACATGATTTTTATATTTCACAACATGAATTAATATTAAATTAATTTCTAAAAATTCTATATTTTGAATTTGGAAAATTGTATTCCACATTTGGAATCATATGGTTATAATTGTCTAAATATGTAACTTTTATTTTTATTCATTATGAATAGAAACTTCCTTAATTATTTTCTTTTACAATGGTTAAAGGGTAAATCTGGTAAATAATGGTAAAATTAATATTATAATAATATTAAACTACCATAAATCAAGTATTAATCCTATTGGATGATATATTTCAGATCATAACCATCCTTAGAATGATCTTTTGGAATTTGGGAGCCACTTGGGTGTGAAAATTACGTTTTATAATAATTAATTTAATGTAAAAAAGAAATATAACGTAAATATTTATCTTTTACTAAAATAATTTTTATATGAGGTTATCCACATGATCTAATTTAATAAAAATAGTAATTATAAGTATAATAATATTTCCTACATCATTTTATATTATATATAATTTTTTATACATTAAATAAATAAATTTAATTATGATACAATGATGATGCAATGATTACATCACTAATAATGGATTAAAGTAAATGTTAATATAAATATTATAATAAATGTAATTATAATACTTTTATTCCATCCAAGAATGTTTTGGAAGATATTAAAATATTATATTTTAGTTAATTCCATTGGTTTGTAAGACTCATTTTTTTATTACTTTAACCAATATCAATTTCATTATAGTGTCAAAATTGACATAAATGAGTTTTTAAAACAAATACTAGTTTATAAAATGATATAATAGTTATATATTTCTAGGATTTGGTAAAATAACTTATATAATCTAACAAATTTCATTTATCTTCCGCTTATGATTTTCTAGTGATCTTATTGTAATTATATATACCATATATTATGAAAATACAATAAGACATGGTAAGAGTTAATGTTTTTAAATAAGAGTTAAAGCTACAAGATAAGGATAATTTTGTGACATAAACAATTATGAAACCTATAAAATGAGAGGTTAACAACCCAAAATCATCTTATATTTAAAATAAATGAGTTTGGGACCATTTGAAATTGAAAATCATTTTATAATAAAATAATATTTCAACAATTCCCTTTAGTGTCGCTTCTCCCTCTTATAAATGGCCCCCACCTCTACACACATAACTCACACCACTGAAGCCCCATGTCTCATCCAAAATCATTCCAATTATGCTCCAAATATCCCTACCTTCCTCATTTAATCCTTTCCATGGATATAAGGCAATTCAAAAAATCCGTTTTACTCTAATCAAAAGAAGTTACATGATTTAGAAGTTACATCTCCACTCAAGTTCCTTTCCATCATTTTCATTCTTCACTCCCATTGATATTATTATTCATTTATTATATAATAGCACCAATATCCTCAATATAATAGGATATTTTTATGATATGTATTTGAACTACACTTACAGACACCTCCATCTGATGGATACGAATATACTATTTCTGTATACATCAAACTATTTCCCACAAAATGATGATTGTTCATTTTTCTCCTACCACCTCTCATGGTGAACATTATTATGGAAATATATTTATATATGTCATATATTATATTTATATTGTCTCCATTATTCATTATTTTTTATTTATATCATACCTTTTGGTTTTTCAAAATGTGTATATACGATAATTTCATTTTGAGGAAGCGCAGACTACCTAACACTCAATGTGATATGACTTGTTCATGCCTTACATGGAACATATAAAAGATGCAATTAATGAAATTATATAACATATATATAATATTATACTATATTTTAATTATAATAAAACTTTGTTTCATTTTTGTTTTCATTACCTTAAATATGAAAAAAATGAATGTAGCATTCAAGCGTTCGTGCCGCTTTCCATCTCCATGAATGACGAATTTCTTTTATTATCTAAAAATTTTATTGAATATTTTAAATACATATATAATATATATAAATAAAGATATATTCAATATATATGATTCCTAAATCATGAATAATATTCTGCTAATGATGGACTTTTGACTATATGGACAATTTACATCAAAGCAAGTTCATTTTCGAATCAAGTACCGAATATCAACAAAACAACCGATATGTACATAAATAATATGGTAATTTTTATATTATTATGATAAGTAATATTAAATTAATAATAAAAATGAAAATGGATATGAAGAAAGTAAAAATTAACATATGTTCATTATTCAGGAATATAAAGAATGAACAAGACAAGTCAGACTCATAGAAAGAGTCTTTATAGCAATATCCATCTATTGAGGGTTATATTGGTTTATATATGACCTTATATTATATGATGTTATGTTATAAAATTATTCATTTAATTTAGTTCAATGTTTTTTAAAATGCGTCTTTTTCTATGAAGTGTTTTTCTAAATAACAAAAATAATGTTTCATTTTCATGTATAATGGGAAAATGAAATTTTTTCTGCCACAAACATTATTAGATATTCAGATTCCTTAACAAGACATAATTTTTTAAAAATAATCATAAATACCATGTACCCATTTTATATATTTTGGTATTTAAAATAGTACTAAGAATAATTTTATTATGTTAATTTCTTAAACTAATATCTAGTGATTGGAATTTGGTAATGTTACATTTCCTTTATGCTCATTTTATGTGTTATGATTATGTTATGTTTCTTGAGAATTGTTTACATATATAGGTGGCTCTATGATAAAACGAGGGAAGCTGATCCCAAGATAGTTCTCCAACTAATAGGGTATTGTGATGGAGGAAAATGTCAATGTTTCTCCTATGACATTTATGAAATATATTGTGAAGGGTATTCAAAATGAAACTCCCTATGTAGATATGAAAGTTACAATATATGTATTTTATGGATTCCAAAATCTACATTTATGATTTATGATTTCTCTATGTTTTTTATAAATATCATGATTTCATGTTGTATGTTAAAGCGATTATATATAATGATTGAAAATTATGATTTCTTTGATTTAAATGTATTCATGGACTAATGTTTTCATTCATTATTTTATATCCCTTACTGAGTTTTTTTATGCTAATCCCATGTTTTTGAAATTTTTTTCATAGGGTATAAGAATGATTATTAGAAAGGAATAATTCAAGAATAATTTTTAATGAAAATAATATCTATTTTTATTTAAGTATTTTTAATATTATGAAAAAAATTGAGAGAGTATAAGTTTCTACATAGAAATTATTGAGATGTAATGTAATAGTTATGGACTAATTCTATAAAACTATAAACACTAATAAATCCACAAAGTTAATTAATTTAAAATTAATTTCCTAACTGATGATTATGTAATGTTTGAGGCTATTTCCTTATAGTTGGTATCAACAGTTGGTTTAGATAATGTTAGAAGTTAGGATATTGTTAACAGAATATCCATAAATTATTCTTACTTAATGGTATGATTGAAATTATATAGCATTGTATGATTAACAAGTTTCTTCATATAAGATACCTCTATGGTTAGAATGGTTTCCATAGACGAAACATGGTATCTATGATGGGAAAAGAACTAGATTAAAACATCCTACCAAATTAGTTTCCAATAATGGTCATTATCAAAAGTTAACAGTTTTTGTAGTGATGGAATAGTTGACTTAGTCTATAAATGGGGAAGGTATCCATACACATGATCGAGTAGATCAACCAAAAATAAACATTTTAGTAGTGGATAATTTCATGAGGCAACATCTCCCATCATTCAGAGGTTCATCTGACCCTGTGCTAGCTAAATAGTGGATTCATGCACTGGAAACGATTTTCGATGTCCTGGGTTTTTTAGAAAATCAAAAGGCTAGTATTTATTTTTACCATTTTGAAGGTGAAGAAAATCAGTGGTGGTCGATGGTTAAAAATATAAGTGATTGTGAGGATATTGATTCTCTTTATTTGGATGAATTCACTGTTATGTTCCTTTAGAAATATTTTACTAATGTGGTTTAACATAGGATGGAAAAAAATATTGGAATTAAGGTAGGAATATTACTTAGTGGCTACTTATGAAAAGAAAATTCACTCAATAATGAATGTATGATCTAAATTTCATACAGGATCTTGATATTAAAATCAATCATTTTTACATAGGATTAAAGAAAAAATATCTAATGGTATTAGCTTTTCATGAGTTAACAAGTTATTAAAAACATCTTCGATGTGAACAGAAAGTGAAAATGTATTTTTTGAATGATCAGGTGTTCTTTAAAAAACAAAAGAATAAGATGTAGATGTTGCAGCAGAAAGGGAATAACTCTTAAAAAACTATGATTGTAAAAAACATAAGTTATTGTTTTTGAAAATTGTTTTAAAAATCACACATGGGAACTACTTTTTTATTTTGTTGAGTGCATCCCATGTGTTCAAATGGTACATGAGACTCGTAATAAAAATGGAAAAGGTCAAGCTAGTGGTATGAATAAATATTAATTATAGTCAGTAAAATGAATTAAGTGAAATAAAATGGGTTATTATTCGAATGAGTTTCCGACAAATTACTCAAATGATGGAATTCATCCGGATTACAAGAATAAAGGAATGGTGAAATATTTTTCAACTACTTTACTAGATTTTGGGATATCAAAAAAAGTAGTATCAGGTACATTTTTTGTTTATTGAAATTCTTCCAATGTGTTTTTTGGTTCTATATATACTCATTCATTCATTTCTGAGAAAATTTCTAGTTTATTGGGAATTCCATCTCAAGATATGAATCCACAACTTGTGGTAAAAACACGTGGAATAAATAGTGAGACAAAAAGAAATTATAAGAACCTTCATGTCCTTGTGTGTGGATAGAATCTACACACTAACCTTATTTTCTTTTCACGAGTAGAGTTTGATGTTATTTTGGGTATGAATTGGGTTTTCGTTTATCATGCTATGTTTGACTACAGAGCTAAAGATGTTTATTTTTAGAAATAATTTCATTTTGTGTACAATAAAGAACCCTAACTTTTGATAACATATAAAAAAGGTGACATACTAGTAAAATATGGAAATTAATGTTTCCATACACATATTATTTAAAACAATGGAAGTATTTAGATTAATTATGTTCTAGTGGTTAATGAGTGTCTTGATGTTTTTTGATGAGTTTCTTAGTATAATACCTAATTAGGACATTGAATTTAATATCAAATTGGTTCTTGATGCTAAGAAAATTTCAAAACCCCCTTATGAAAAGGCTCAAATTGAACATTTAGAGTTGAAGATGAAATTTCAGATGTCCTTAGATAATGGTATAATTTGGACTAGAACATCACCATGCGGTGATCCTGTCATGTTTGTTAAAAAGAAATATGTGTCAATGAAAATTTACATTGATTATAGAGCCTTGAATGACATCACTATTAAGAAGAAGTATCCATTTCCTCAGATCATTGATTTGTTTGATCTACTCTATAGATCTCTGTATTTTTCAAAGATTAATATGAGGACAGGGTGAAATCAGTTGAATGTAATGGAATGAGATAATACAAATACAACGTTTCATACTATATATGGACATTATGAATTTGAAGTTATGACTTCAGGGTTAACCAATGAACCGACTGTATTCATGGATTTTATGAATAGAATTTTTCGTTTGTTCATGTATAATTTTGTGGTTTTGTTTATTGATGATATTTTGGGTTTTTAGAATAGAAAAAAGGAGCATGAATGTAAATTAATTGGTTTATTAAAAATATTAGAAGAAAATAAATTGTATGGGAAATTCATCAAATGTGAGATTTGGTTACAACAAATTTCATTCCTTGGTCACATTATTCTAAAGATGGACTAACTGATGATCCTGCTAAAACAAATGTTGCTGATGAATGTCCCAGACCCATAAATATAATTGAGATTCATATAATTCTTGGTTTAAAAGGCTATTACGTGAGGTTTGTTGAAAATTTTCATTGTTCTTTATCCCATTGACTATGTTAACATGAAAATGCGTTAAAGAATGTGATGAACTTTTTTCAGAATTGAAATGAAGATATCTTAATGCTCTAGTTTTGAAAAAACCTTCTAGATATAGTTAATTTTTTATATACAATAATGCTTTGTTGAAAGGACATAGATGTCTCATATTGTAGAATGATCAAGTAATTGATTATTCATTACATTAGTTGAAAACATATGTATTAAATTACCATACACATGACTTGGAATTAAAAAATGTTGTTTTTTTTAAAATATTGAGGCATCTTTTTTATGGCGTTAAGTGTGAAATATATACTGATAATTTTTTTTGATGTATATATTCACTCAGAATGTTTTAAGTAGGATTTAGAGGAGATGGTTGGAATTAATAACACATTATGATTATGGGATTCATTACCATCCAGGAATGTCATGAATGTTGCTAATACTTTTAGTTGAATGTGTGAGATAACGGTTTTTGGAAAGGTATGTTTTTGTCATGTTTTGGTTCAATCCATTATTTTGGGCATCATGGGATGTCTTCTGAAAGAATGATAGGACTTGGGGGTGTTTCGGGGGTTCGGGGCACGAAAGAAATGAAATTTGGGGAAGACAAGGCTGGGTGCACGACTTGCGCACGACCTAGGTAAACCGTACGACCTGCCCAGACAAACCATTCGACCCCTCCTCCTCCGGACAATAGCATTTTCATGGTTTTCCAAATCGTGCGGCCAAACCGTGCGACCTCTTAATGTTTGGAAAATTTACAAAATTGCAACTCTGGGATTTTAAGAACTCACTTTGGTTTTCCTCTCATTTCCTCCCTCTTCACCCTAGGAACGAACCAAATTTACCAAGAGCTCAAATAGGTCAAAATCCCTCAATTATAAGGTGTTTTTAGTGCCGTTGGATGTGGATCTAAGGTTAAGGCTAATCCCATCATTGCTTCTCTTTTTTGCTTTTGGGTTTTTATATCTTCCTCTCTTGTTCTGAAGCTCTAAAAACCTATCTTTTGGGTGAGTTTTAGGTATATTCTCTAAAGGTTGGTTGGATCGAGGTCTAAGGACTCGATTGAGAGTGCATTCAACCACACTTTCTAGGAAGGTGGTCTTCAAGTTATATCCCATGTTTATTTTGCTATTTTTGCATGTTTAGTAGTGTCCTTGTTTCCCCTTGGTTATATTTTGAATAACCTTGGGATTTTTGGAAATAATGATGTTTGAAATGGAAAATGGGAACCCTCACGATCCCTGTGGGATGTGTTGGGATTGACTTGACCTAATTTAGGGCCATCCACGGGATGAGCCGACTTTCTCGGACTTAGGGATTTCTATTAAACAAGTCTCCTTGTTGTAATAAATGGTAGTGCCCTTGATGAATATGTTGGCATGAATGGTTGAACTTGGAATAGAAGTTAGGTGATGCCCCTAGACATGGTGATAGCCTAAGGGTTATTTGGAATGCGTTGAATGGTTGATTCATTGAAATGATGAATGTGTTAAATGAGTTAATTTATAAATTTATTAAAGACCATAATGGAATAGGTTATGGGTATAGTGTTAAATGCCTAGTGAGATAGGCATAACACATGGGTATTGGGTAAATGGTCAAATGATGTGAAATGGTAATGTGTTAATGGGTTATGGAATAATGTGAATTCTCATTTGGTTTATTATGAATGGTACTTGCCAAATGGAAATGGTATAATGGGTTTATGGTTACCTATATATATAAGCATGTGCGTAGGGTTTGGTGGTGTGGTGTATGATATGAGGATCTATTCCCACAGGTCGAGTTAATACTAATGCTCTGAAATCCACCCTAAATGTACGGGTTAGGAATGAGGACTGATGATCTATTCTCCTAATAGTTTCATCCGCCCGGATTGAGGCTTCGATGTGAGAATATGTTTGCTATGAGGTATCCTCCCGGACTGAGGCTTTGAGGTGAGAATATTGTTTCTATGAGGGTGTTGGTCCTAGTGAGATATGATAAGGATGTGGTTACCCTCTTGCATGTGATTGTTGGCATTAGACCCATGTAACATAACGTATGTGTGTAAACCATGGAAATGTGATGAAATGGAATGTAATGATAATTGGTGTAAAATGAATGGCAATGGAAGTGGCAATGGATTTGGCCCTGAATTGGTTAACGGAACCTTAAACAATTACCTCGAAATTATCATTCATATTAATTTTTCATGAACTACCTGTTTATATGGGATATTTTGTAGACACCATTGGTGGTAGCCTACTGAGTTGTACTCACACCCTTCTCGAGCCACTGTTGGGTACCTGAGAAGACTTCATATTTGTAGGTCAAGAGAAGGGAAAGGGTCCTTGCTATATAATATAGTGGACAAGGGTATCAAATGGTGGAGGATCTGGACTTGGAGTCGGGACCATTTTGGGGATTTTGGCTATGCCATTATTTTGGGGATTTTGTTCACTTTTGCAGTTGTAGTTTGACATGGCATATTTATTGTTGGAATTGGTGGTTATACATGTTCCTTGTTTGTTGATTATTGTTTCCACTATTGTTTTATTTCTGTTTTGGATTACTCTGATAAAAAGGGGGTATAGTCTCCCCACTTGAAACATAGACCCCCGCTGCTAGTCGACAACCTTTGGCATATGGGGAGGTGCACTTAAGGTCATTTAACCACCTAGCTCGGAACACCGGTTTAGTGGCTTCCGAGTCAGGGAAATTACAAAGTGGTATCAGAATATGTCTTTCTTCTCCTAATCTGAGGTCTTGTTATTTTGGATTTGTAGCCATGGGTTAAGATCTGTCGGGCCTTGGTAATGAGCTCATGATTGGGAGTAGCTGACCCATGTATGAGGGAAAACCCAAGTCACCCTGGGTGGGAATTGTTGTTCTTGGTTGTGTGTTGTTACTGTAGATGATATTTCACCATTGGGTGATGCACATGAGGTTTTATGTGTTTGTTTTATGATATTTAGCTCGTGGCCTCAGTGACATGTGGATTTGCATTCATGCATCAATGTAGGAACCTAGGGAGATAAGTGACATACATTATGTTATGCACACGCACGGGGTGACTGTGTGTGGAAGGAATGTAGGGTTCATCATTCATTTCATGAAACCAAGAAATAATGAGAAGAATGAAATAAAACAATTGGATAAATGATTTTTATTGAAATATAAGGGTTTGAAATGATGTGGAAAATGTTTTTGTAAAATGTTGGGTGAGTTTAGTGGTAGTGCATGGTTGATTACCCCATGTGGACCATGGCCCATTGTAGGGATGGTTGGGGTGGTGAATTTGAAGTTTTAATGTTGTGGAATTAATTTATGAAAATGGGTTGTTGTAGCTAGTAAAGAGCTTTTGATAAATTTATGAATGTTATGTGTTATGCGTGCTAAATTGCATGCTTGGCAATGAAGAGAGATTCCACCACGACGTCGGTTACCAGTTGGGAAACAAGAGGGTGTTGCTGAGAACACACCATCGATAGAAGTGACCAAAAATGTGGTGATAAACAACGTTAGAGAATACTAGTTCTAGGAGAACATGGCTCACATTATCCAGATGATGGATCGGGACCCAGGGCGGGTTGCACCGAGTATGTCTGAGCTGACCAGGGAGTTCCAACTACAGCACCCCCCGACCATCACTAGAGAGGGTGGGCCAGAGGCAGCAGAGTTCTAGTTAGAGTCTGTTCCGATGATACTGGATCATCTGGCGACACCTGTTGAAAAGAAATTAAAGCTGGCTGTTTATATATTGCAGGGTGAGGCAAGGCATTGGTGGGACATTCAGGCTCAAATCGAGTAGGCTGAGGAAATATTTTGGATGGTTTTTCTGGAAATGTTTCAGGACCATTTCTACCTAGAGACTTTGAGGCAGGAGCAGGCTGCATAATTTATAATCCTAACTTAGGGTTCTCTATTGGTTATGGACTATGATAATCGCTTCACTGATATGCAACGCTTTTTCCTAGTGTCAGCAGGGGATGAGGCAGCGGTGGCAAGGCGTTTTCCGGATGGGTTGAGACATGAGATCTGGTCTCAAGTATATATATTCTTCTTGAAGAGGTTTGCAGAGGTGATGGATTGGGAAATCATATTTTAATGTAACCTAAAGGGAGATTTGGGTTGTGGGATTGTTGTGCCAATTTGGCAGACAAATGGTGCATCTTCCGAAGGTCAGAAGCGTCGTTTGGAAAGTTTCTAGCAAGGTGGTTAGAAGGGAGAGTCACCCTCTCTGAGTGGGAACCAAGTGTTCTGTTATTAGTGTGGTAGGTCGGGGAATTTGTGTGGTCAATGTACTCATCCTCCATTTGAGTTCCATTCGTGCTCTAGGATGGGACATGTGCGGAGGTTCTGCAAGAAACCTCGGCAGGTGGGCGAGTACGATGGTGAAAAATAGGTGTCGGGTACGGGAAGGGGATCAGTTGCTTCGTATCAGGCAGGGGTGGTAGACATGTGACTCTAGGGAAAGATCACTCATTCCAGCTGGGATGTATAGCACATAGTACTCAGGCAGGAGCCCAAGGTAGAGGGGCATGTTATCTTCAGGCAATTCTATTTGGGCCTGGTGATTGCGAGGCAGGACCGTCAACTGTTCGGGGTACAATCCTTGTTGCTTATAATTTTTCTAGTGAATTTTTTGACACTGGTGCCACACACTCTTTTATCTCTTCTCAACTTGTGGTAGTGTGGGGTTTACCTGGGGAGGTAGTGTGTGGAGTTATGTCAATTGACACTCCTTTGGAGGTGCAGGTTTATGATACAAATCAATGTAAGGGATGTGCCTTGGAAGTTGGTGGGTATCGTTTTCTATGGGGATAGTTCGTTCATGAAATGTCAAGGTTTGAACTAATCTTGGGAATGGATTGGTTGATGTTGTATCAGGAACACATAGACTATTATCATCGCAGAGTATCATTCAGGTTGCTTAAGGGTGACATTTATGTCCACCGTGGCGAATGGGATGTTTGAGCAAGTCATGCAGAACCATTTGTTCAGTGGTTGAGTGGAATCACAGCTTGAGTGGCATGTATCATGGTTGATGATAATGAAAGAGTAGAATAGTATGTTTTCCTTCCTATGGTGGATCAGTTTCAGGACGTGTTTCATGAGGATTTCTCGGGGTCATCCCCCGAGAGAGATGTTGAGTTCACAATCGAGTTGCTGCCGGGAGTGGAGCCAGTTTCTATTCCTCCATACCGAATGGCACTGGAAGAACTCCAAGAACTGAAGGTTCATCCTAAGGTGTTGGAGATTAAGGGGTTTATCCGTCCTAGTACGTCTCTTTGGGGATCTCCTATGATTTTCGAAAAGAAGGCCGAATGGACCTTAAGACTGTGGGTTGACTATCGAAAGTTGAATCAGATGATGATGAAAAATCAGCACCATATTCATAGAATTGATGACCTGTTTGATCAATTGAGGGGTAAATTGGTGTTTTATAAGATTGATCTGTGGTTAGGTTATCACCAGATGAGGGTGAGGTCTTTTGACTTACCACGAACAACTTTCTGAAGTCAGTACAAGTTGTTTGAGTTTGTGGTAATTCCTTTAGGCTTGACAAATTCACCGGTGGTGATTATGGCTTTGATGAAATGAATCATTCATCATTATCTAGAACAGTTTGGGGTCGTCTTTGTTGATGATATGTTAGTGTACTCGAAAACTCATGATGATAATTCCCAACATCTTGACATTGTCTTGGGTGCACTAAGAGAGCAACGGCTATACGCCAAGCTATCAAAGTGTCCATTCATGATCAGTGAGGCTTATTTTTTAGGTCACATCATCTCAGAGGTAGGTGTGATAGTGGATCTAGGGAAAGTGTAGGCAGTTCTATATTAGGAGTAGTCCAAGAGTGTTTCTGATGTTATGAGATTTATGGGTTTGGCCGGGTATTACCGATGGTTCATTAAGGATTTCTCTCGCTTTGCAACACCGCCCTTAGGCATAACCAAGAAAGGAATCAGTTTCGAGTGGTCTAAGGCATGTTATAATTAATTCCAAGAGTTAGAGAAGCAGTTGGCGACCACACCTATCTAGATCTTACCTGTGCTGGGTAAGAAGTACATCGTGTTTTGTGATGCGTCCAGAGTCGGACATGGGGAATTGTTGATGCAGGATAAGCGAATTGTGTCTTATGGGTCAAGGAAGTTGTGACCACATGATTGGAAATATCCAACTCATGACCTTGATTTGGAAGTAGTGGTGTACGCCTTGATGTGCTAGGGGCACTATCTATTGGGAGAACGGTTTATTGTGTTTACCGACCATAATTGTTTAAAGTACATATTCTCATAGTAGGATCTAAATCATCAGTAGCAAAGATGGGTTGAATATCTCCAGTAATTTTAAATTTGAGTTGGTGTACATTCCAGGAACGGGAAATAGTTTTGCGGAAGATATGAGTAGGAAGGTTCAGAATTAGGTGGTTCAGGAGTCCAACACTGAGTGGAAGATGATGGCTTTGTTTGAAGAGATGCACCTAGAGGTGCAAGAGGATAATGCTCAGGTCACTATTGCTTCCCTAACAATTGATTCGATGCTTTTGAGTCGAGTTAAGGAAGGTCATCTTGATGATCCGGAGTGTTCTATCATGACAGAAAAACATAATGGTGGGAAATACCTTCTGGCTAGGCCGTCGTCATGGATGGTGTTGTTCGTGTTCGTGATCGTGTGGTTGTGCCAAAGCGTGTGTGGGAAGAGTTGATGAGTGAGTTCCAGGCATCAAAGTGGGCAGCGCATCATGGTTTGATGTAGATGTTATGTGATCTCTGAAGGCAGATTTGGTTTCCAGGAATGAAGAAGGAAGATACGGGCTTTGTGGCACGGTGCCTTCCCTGTCAGCAGGTGAAGGCCGAGCATCAACGCCCATGTGGTTTGTTGCATCCATTTTCCATTAAGAAATGGAAGTGGGAAGTTGTGACAATGGATTTTGTTGTGGGTATTCCGAGGACACTGTGGATGAATGATTCAATCTGGGTGGTTGTGGATCGGTTAATGAAAGTGGCTCTTTTCAAACATATTCAGGAGACCTATACAGTTGATCGGTTGGGTGAGTTGTATGTTCGGGAAATAGTGCGGTTGCATGGAGTGCTGCAGACTATTGTTTCGGTCTGAGATCTGTGTTTCGCATCGTGTTTCTGGAATGGGTTGCAGAAGGAACTTGATACGCAAGTGTTTTTGAGTAAGGCTATCCACCTGCAGACAGACGGGCAGTCAGAGTGTACAATTCAAGTGTTGGATGACATGTTAAGATCTTGTGTCTTAGACTTTGGGGGTTCTTAGGAGAGGAACCTATCATTAGTTGATTTTTCCTACAAAAATAGTTTTCATGCTATGATTCAGATGGCACCATTTGAGGCACTCTGTGGGAGGACATGTAGATCTCTGTTGTGTTGGTCAGAGGATGGTGAATCTGAATTGTTGGGGATAAGTCTCATGTAGGAGACTTTAGAGAAAATTAAGTTGATCAGGAATCTAATGGCTATGGATCAGAGTAGGCAGAAGTCATATGCAGATTGGAGGAATAGGCCTCTTGAGTTTGGGTGGGTGATAAAGTGTTCCTTCAGGTGTCGCTAAATTTGGGTCACCATCGGATTCGGAAGCAGGGTAAGTTGGCCCCTAGGAATGTGGGACCTTTTGAGATTGTGGAGAGGATCAGACTAGTGGCTTACTGATTAGCTCTTCCACATCAGTATGGTGGGATGCATGATGTGTTTCATGTGTGACAAATTCAACGGTATCACCCGAAACCATATCATGTGGTTGATGTGAAAGATATGGAGCTTGAGGCTGATGCGTCCTTTGAGGAGCATCTGGTTCATGTGGTGGATCATAGTGAAAAAGTCTTGAGAGGCAAGGTTGTTCCATTAGTGAGAGTACAATAGAAGAATGGGAATGTTGAGGAAGAAACATGGAAGTGGAAATCAGATATGTGGGATCAATGGCCCAGAAACTTCTCTTTTGTGGATCAATGAGGCTTGAAAACTCGGCTCGAGGATGAGCCGTTATAAGGTTGGGAGGTTGCAAGATCCCGTTTTTTGGAAAGGTATTTTTTTGTCGTGTTTTGGTTGAATCCCATGTTTCAGGCATCAAGGGATGTCTTCTAATAGTATGAGAGGTCTTGGGGGTGTTTCGGGGGTTCGGGTCATGAAGGAAAGGAAATCTGGGAAGACAAGCTCGGGCGCATGACTTGCGCATGGACTAGGTAAACCATGTGGCCTGCCCAGGAAAACCGCGTGACCCCTCCTCCTCCATACAATAGCATGCACATAGTTTGGGCACGATTTTCCAAATCGTGTGACTTCATAATGTTTGGAAAATTTACAAAATTTCCACTCCAGGATTTTAAGAACCCACTCGGTTTTTCCACTCATTTCCTCCCTCTTCACCCTTGGCACGAACAAAATCGACCAACAGCTCCAAGAGGACAATCTACCTCGGTTCAATGGCGTTTTTGGTGCCGTTGGAAGAGGATCGAAGTTCCGTGTAAGGCTAATCCCATCCTTTCTTCTCTTTTTGGTTTAGGGTTTGTGTCTTCTCTCCCTCTTGTTCTGATGCTCTAAAACCCTATGTTTTGGTTGAGTTTTAGGTTGAAGCTCCAAAGATTGGTCGGATCGAGGTCTAAAGACTCGATTAAGAGTGCGTTCATCAGTGTCTTAGAGATAGGAGGTCAACAAGTTATATCCCATGGTTATTTGGGTACTTGTTCATGTTTAGTTATTTCCTTGTTTCCCCTTGGTGATGTTTTGAATAACCTTGGCATGTTTGGTAATAATGTTGTTTGAAGTGGAAAATGGGAACCCTCACAATCCCTGTGGGATGTGTTGGGATTTACATGACCTAATTTAGGTCGATCCATGGGATGCACCGAATTTATCGGACTTAGGGATTACTATTAAACAAGTGACCTTGATGTAATAAATGGTAGATCCCTTGATGAATATGTTGGAATGATTTGTTGAACATGGAATAGAAGTTAGGTGATTCCCCTAGACTTGAAAATAACCTAAGGGTTATTTGGAAAGGGTTGAATGGTTTATTCATTTAATTGATGAACAAGTTAAATGAGTTAATGTTTAAACTGACTAATGACCATAATGGAATAGGTTATGGGTCTAGTGTTGAATTCCTAGTGAGATATGAATAACACGTAGGAATTGGGTGAATGGTTAAATAATGTGAAATGGTAATGTGTTAATGGGTTAAGGAAAAATGTAAATTCCCATTTGGTTTATTGTGAATGGTTTTTTCCAAAGGACATTGGTACAATGGGTTGATGGTTACCTATATATATAAGCATGTGCAGATGGCTTGGTCGTGTGGGGTAAGACTTGAGGATATAATCCCATGGGTTGAGTGAAGAATGATGCTCTGAACTCCACAATAAATGAACGGGTTAGGAATGAGGACTAATGATGTATTCTCCAAATGGTTGCATCCACCCAGACTGAGGCTTCGAGGTTAGAATATCGTTGCTATGAGGTATCCACCTAGACTAAGGCTTCGAGGTGAGAATATGGTTTCAATGAGGTAGATGGTCCTAGTGAGATATGATAACGATTTGGTTACCCTCTTGCATGTGATTTTTGTCCTTAGACCCATGTAACGTAATGTATGTGATTAACCCATGGAAATGTGATGAAATGGTAAGTAAAGATAATTGGTGTGAAATGAATGGTAATGGAAGTGGAAATGGATTTGGCTCTAAACGGGTTAATGGAATCTTAAACGATTACATGGAAATTATCATTCATATATATTTTACATGCACTACCTGTTTATACGGGATATTTTGTAGACATCATTGATGGTGGACTACTCAGTTGTACTCACACCCTGCTCGGGCTCCCATTGGGTACCCGAGCAGGCTTCATATTTGCAGGTCAGGAGAAGGGCAAGGGTCCTTACTAGATAATTGAGTGGACATGGGTATCACTTGGTGGAGGATTCAGAATTGGAGTCATGACCATTTTGGGGATTTTGCCCGTGTATTTATTTTGGGGATTTTTTTCATTATTTCACTTGTATAATGACATGGTATATTTATTATTGGAAATGGTTGTTATACACGTTCCTTGTTTATAGATTATTGTTTTCGCTATGGGTTTATTTCTGTTTTGGATTACTCTGATATAAAGGGGGTATAGTCTCCCCACTTGATCACATAGACCCCCACTGCTAGTCGGCAACCTTTGGCATTTGGGGAGGTGCGTTTAAGGTCTTGTAACCACCCAGATTAGAGAACCAATTTAGTGGATTCTAGTTTAGGGATGTTACAAAAAGGGTAATGATATATATGACATGATATGTTTAGAATGAAATACTTGGTTTGTTGATTTGATAAATTTTGTATTGGAAGTTGTTGGTGCATGAAATTCGTTTATTTTGTTTCACTTTTCATTATAATCATATCTAGATGAAAGAATAAAGAAAGCGCATAAAGAAGACAGTGAGTTTCAGAAAAAGGAATAATGGGTTCAAAAGGTAATGTTACCTGAATATGACAATGTTAAAGACTGTGTTTTGAGGTTTGAAAAGATATTATGTGTGCCTTTTGATTCCAAATTAAATAATGATTTATTATGTGAAGCTCACTATTCTCTATTATTAGTTCCTCCTAGCATTACAATGTTTTTCAATGATCATCTGGAGTATTACTAGTGGGATGGAATGAAAAGAGATATTGCTGAATTTACCCTGACATGTTTGATTTGTCACTAGGTTAAAGTATATCATTCGTTACCAAAATGGATGATTCATCCTTTTCCAGTGCCACTGTGGAAATGGTAAAATGTGTCCAGGTATTTTTATGTAGGATTACAAAAGAAATATCATAGTAACAATGAAATTCTGATTATTTCATATTCATTGACTAAATCTGATCATTTTTTTACCAATTTAAGTTACTCTGTCTCCTGATCAAATATCTCGATTTTATATTAAAGATATTTTATGGTTAAATGGAGTTCCCATATCTGTTGTATCTGTCACTAATCTTAGATTCACTTTTATCTTTTGAAAGGGCCTTCAAAAGTCATTGGGTACAAAATTAAATTTTAGTATAGATTTTCATCCACAATCATATGGGTAGTCAGAATGATCAATTTTGACATCGGAAGACATGCTACATGTTTTTTAAATAGATTATCAGGGAATTTGGGACCATCAACATTATTTGGTAGATTCTTCTTATAATAATTGTTTTCTTTCTAGTATATAGATGGTTCCATTTGAGGAATTATATCGAAGTCAGTGTCGAACTCTAGATTTTTGTGATGAAGTAGGTGAAAGGAAGTTGATTGGACAAGAATAGGTAGACGATATTGCAGAAAACGTTCAGTTGATTCAAAATCACTTGAGAACATCTCAGAGCGTGAAGAAATGTAATGTGGATAATTGGAGGAAGGATCATTATTTCATGGTTCGTGATCATGAATTTCTCAATGTTTCTCGATGGAAAAGTGTGATGCATTTTCGTAATATGGTAAAGATGAATCTGAGATTCATTGGACCCTATGAAATCCTAGATAAAGATGGAGAAGTTTCCTACAGAGTGGATTTACCTCCTTGTTTGTCTCATGTACATAATTTTTATCAAATTTCAATGTTGAGAAAGTATATTCCAGATCAATCTATTGATTAGAGTCTAGAGGTAGTCCAGTTGGAAGTGAATATATCTTATGAGGAACAACCAGTCAAGATTACAGATCATAGAGAGAAAGTGTTGCGGAATAATGTAATTCATCAGGTAAAGGCTTTTTTCCAAATCCATATGGATGAATAGGAAACATGGGATCATGAAAATTTTAGGATGGATGAATACCCCCACATATTTCATAAGTAAATATAATTACTGGGAAGCAATTTCCAAAAATGGGGGAATGATGTAGGATCTGAAGTATTTATAAAATAAAATTTTATAATATCATATAAGTATTTATGATTAATATATTAATGTTACTTTAAATTGGACATTTTTTGATAGCATACTCCACACGCAACAATAATTTTCCCCATAATCGTACGTTTGCACACAACTTTGAGTTATACCAAAAAATAATATAATAATATTATTATTTTAAATGGCAGTCAATTACTAGAAATTGTATTGGTGGGAATGATTAGAAATAACTACAATATAATTATACATATTTTTTAAAAGTTTTTACATTTATATAATAAAATTTAGAGTCATAAAATAAAAATGAATTCTAATTTAAGAATGAAATACTCTAATATTTTTAAAAGGACATTTACCAACTTTTGAAGCAAAATCCATTTTAAATAAAAAATTTTTGTAACTTTTATATATCCTATTTGTCAAAATAAACATATTATATAGATTTGGGACATCAAAATTTACATTGTCAATGTTATGGTAATTTTTCGATAAAGTTCTTTTTTTAATAAATAGTGAAAAAATAATGCATTTTAATTCATAACAACCATTTCATCTAATTTATTAATATTTTTATGTTGTAATTTTAATTTGTTTTAATGTGTAATTAGAATATTTTTTTATCATTCAATCATATTTTGGTCATTTTTTGTAATTTCAATTTTAATTTTTTCATAAAAAGATGTCAATATTTTGGTAGTTTTTACTTCTTGAAAACATGCTTTTTGGTTTTGACAACGGGAATTAATTTTAAATTAATTTTTCAAAATTCTATGTTTTGAATTTTGAAAAATGGATTCCATATTTTTAATTATATGGCCAATAGATTTTAAATAAATTATTTTTATATTTGGAAATTATAAATAGAATCTTCAGTTATTATTTTTAATTTCCATAGTTATAAAAAATATTTTCTAAATAAGGGATAAAATAATAATACAATAATATAAAAATGACTTAAAACATGTCCTAATATTATTTGATGATATATTTCCGACCGTTAGCATCCTTAGATCAAACTTTTTCTATTTGTGAGCAACTTGGATTTGAAAATGACGTATTATAAATATTTATTTTATGTGAAGAGAAATATAACATAAAGATGTTTCTTTTACTAAAAAATTTTTTATATGGGTTTATATAACTGATATATTTGACTATAAATATTAATTATAAATATAACAATATTTAATACTTCATGTTATTTTATTTATCATTTTTAGACATTAAATAACTGAATTTATTTATGACACAATGATGATTCCATAATTTCTTCATTAATCAAGGATTAAACTAATTGACATTATAAATACTAATAAAAATTAATTTGAATATTTTTATTCCATACACAATTTTTTTCATTTTAATGAAATATTATATTTGATTTATTTCCTTTGGATAAAAGGAATCAATCTTTTATGAATTAACTAAAATTAATTACATTATAGTGTCAAAATTGACATAAATGAGTGTTAAAAAATTCTACTATTTTATAAAATATTATAATAATCATAAAAATCAATGATTCAACCAAAATACATATATAGTGTTAAGAATTTAATTAATTATCCATTTATGGTCCAATTGTAATTTTATTGTTACTATAGTTACTGTATATTATCAATAAAAGGTGATATGGTAAGAGTTAATGTTTTTAACTTTTGGTTAATTCTAAAAGATAAGGTTAAATTTGTAACGTAAACATGTCTAAACCCAATTGGATGAGAGGGTATAGACCAAAAGTAATAAAATATTTTAAATAAATGAGTTTGGGACTATTTTAAAAATAAAATCAATTTATTATAAAATAATATTTCAAGACTTCCCTAAAGTTCTCCTCCTCCTACTTATAAAGGGCCACGACCTCATCCAACTTAACTCACACCTATAAATAATTTTTGCTCATCCAAATTCTGGAAAAGTAATCTCCCAACACCCCCTTCCTCCTAGAAGACTTACCATTGGTAGAATGAAATTTAGGAAAGGATTTTTTCTCAAATCAAAAGATGTTACCTGATTTGGAGGTACCATCTTCTCTCAACTTCATTTCCTTCATTTTACTTCACCACTCCCTATTATCTTCATATTATTTGATTTCCTAAAAATAGAAGTATCCTCTATATAAATGGATATTTTTATGAAATGTATTATAAATACACTTACACACACCTCCATCAAAAGAACATTATGGTATTGTTTCTGTGTGTGATGAACTAATGCCTCATGAGACAATGATTGTTCATTTTCTCCTCCCACCACTCATGGTGACCATTATGAGGGAACTATATTTATGTATGATATAAATTGTTTTTATATTTTTTCTATACATTAGTAATTTTCATTTACATGATACCTTTATTCTTTCCATATAGTGTAAATATGATAATTTCATTTGAGGAAGTGCAGACTGCAACCCCCTCAAAGTTATATGACTCATTCATGTCATTCTTGGAACGTATAAATCAAAGAGTTAATGAAATTTTGTAATATATATAAAATATGACACTATACTTGAATTATAATATACTTATGTATCATTTTTTTTCATTCTTTTAAATATGAAAAATAAATTAAAGTAGCTTTCATGCGTACGTACGGCTTACCATCTCTATGAACGGTACATTTTATTTATTATCTCCAAATGTAATGTACTATTATAAATACATATATATGTTATGTAAATACATATTAACCAGATTTATATGATAATTACATAATTAAATATATTCTTTTGATGATGGAATTTTGACTATATGGACAATTTACATCAAAACAAGTTCATTTTCGATTCAAGTACTGAATATATACAAAACGACTGATATGAACATCAATAATTGTGTAATTTTGATAACATGATGATAAGTAATATAAAATTGATAATAAACTTGACTATTTTTCTTATTTAAGTAGAAATTAACTTATTTTTATTATTCCAGAAAATAAATATTGAACACGACAAGTCAAACTCAATGTAAGGGACTTTATCTTAATCTCCATTCCTTAAGGCATATTTTGGTTTATAAATGACCTTTTTATATGGTGTATAATTATACCATTTTTATTTTAAATTAAATCAATGGTTTTCAAAAGAAATATTTTTCTACAAAGCTTTATTACTAAAAGAAAAAATAATGTTTTATTTTATTGTACATGGTGACAACATCCATTACACCGCTATGAGCATTTTTTGATATTTGGCATCCCTAAAAATCCATAATGTTTTTAAAATTTAAATAAATACCACATACCCTTTTTATGTATTTTTTAATTTAAAATGGTATTGATAATGGATTGATTTTGTCAATATCTTGAACAGATATATTCTGATTTCAATTTGAGGAAGTTATCTTTCCTTTATTGATGTTTTATGTGTTGTGATTATGTTATGGTTCTTGTGAATTATGTACGTATACAGGTGGTTCCATAATAAAATGGGGGTGGTTGATCTGGATATTTCTCTACAATGCATTGGTTAATGTGACAAGGGTAATAATTAATGTTTCTGTTAATAGATTTATTAAATATATTGTGATATGTATTCAAAACATAACTCCCTTTGTAGAGATGAATGATAAAATTTATGTATGTTGTGGATTCCAAAAGCTAGATTTATGATTTATTATTTCTATGTGTTATTCATAAATATAATTATTTCCTAAGATATCTTAAAGAGAATATATTTAATTATTGAAAAGTATGATTTTTTTTAGTTTTAGGTTTTTAGGGACTAATGTTTTCTTTATTTATTTTATAACCCTTACTCATAATTTTATCATCATACCATGTTTTTGAAATGTTTTTTACATGGTATAAGGAATGGTATGATTTAGGAATAATTATAGAATATACTTCTGAAGAAAATAAATATTGTTTTTATGTAATGATTTTTATTGTTTTGAAAAAATCAGATAGAGTAAAAGTGTCATCATGGAATTTTTGAGATGTAATGTAATAGTTATGGACTAATTATATAAAAATATAAAATTGAAAAGATTATAAAAGTGAATTAAAGTAAAATTAATGAATTCAATGAATATTATGTAATTTTTATGGTTGGGGACTTATATTATTATTTTCTAATCGATATATTAAAAACACCCATTACCCTCTTTTATAGATAATTTTTAAGGGATGATACATATTTATGAATGTAAATATTCTCTTGTTATAATGAGAAAACATGTCAAACATGAAGTAATTTAATCATGATGGTATATGGGATCGAGTAGAGAAATAATACATAGTTGCATGAAGGTCAAGAATGACGAAAATTAGGAGGCTCTTGTGTGGGGAGGGTAATGCTTATCCTCACACTTGCAGTGCATCAGAAGACAGAGGTTCTGAGCACTAAAACAAAAATAGATTTATTTTATGGTTAATGGACTGTAATCACTTTTTATAAATTGATCATGAAAACCAATAAAATGTGGTATTCACTTTCTATGGGTGTATTTAGTTTTAATTATGTTTTTCCATCTGTTATATATGTTATTGGGAGACAACATTCAATGAAAAATTTATTTTCAATATACTTATACTACGGAGAGTACTACGTGAAATAAAAAATAACTCATTCCATGAGGGTAGATCTTGACCATTTCAGTTTATGCCAATCATAGAAGTCCATAAATAAACAAATACATGATGAATGTGAGAATAAAATAAGATATCATGAGGATTTGTCATAGATAATATTGGATTTTGAGAATATTAAATGGAAATACAATATAGTCATAAATCAATAATTTTTCTATCTACAAGGTTAGTAAGTGTTGATGATCTGAATATGATTCACTATGTGGTATAAAGATCATGTAAGTGGAGTACATAGTTAAGGTTTAATCACATGCACAAATAGTGATCATGATATTTATGGGGTTTAATATATGATGGGTATATGTTTTGGTAGTATCCACATACCAACCTCAAAAATAATCTTTATCATGTATAACACAGATATTTCATGATCACATACTATCAATGCCATCATATCATGAAAACATACTCACCTTTAATGCACTGTATACCATTTGGTGAATCATAATCTCATCATCACTATGTACTGTCATTGGGGATTAAAAAATACCAATTTATTACAATGTGGTATACTCTACACAAAATCCTCATTATTTTTTCTTTTTTTATTAAAATCCACATTGTATCACATATCAACATCACAATCCTCACTAATTTATTAATTTTTAAACATCCAATATTAGATTGAACTCAGATGGTCGAGCTCCCCAATCTTGGATTCATTATATTTTGTAGTTAAATACCAAGAACCTCAATAGGAATAAGATAAATATAACATAGTATTATGATTAAATCACAAAACATCATTTAAAATATAGGGAATGAAATGATTGAAAAACAAATTTTCCATGAGATGAAAATCCCCCACCAATTTTTATTTGAGATAGAACTTCTTAACAAGTTTCCACACATGTTTAGATTTAAAATAAAGTATTTTTATAGTTGATTAGCACTAACGCTCTCATATTCTAAACCATATGAGTAAGGATAATAATTATCCTCTATACATGCATGATTCTTCAAATTCTTCATGATTCACCAGTGTATGTTCGGTATATGTTGTCCCATCCCTAACCCAAACACCACTATGGATTGTTGCAATCATGCATGGATAGTGAAATTATTAAAGGGTATCTTGAACACTATATAATTTTTAAATAAGTGACATCAAATTAATGACCATATAATAGATGTTTTCACACCATTAATATCCTACTAAAATAAAATTTTCATCAATTCTCAATTATTTCACATGTTACTATTATTAATATTAATTCCAAAAAATTCATCGCAACTATATTAAATTCAACAAAATACACTATATATTTTACATGTTTTTAACTCAATGAACTATCAGAAAACCATTTACACATGTATTTAGACATTAATAATATATTCAAATAGTTAGATTTTAATACAGTATTTTACAATCAAGAATGACATCCATGAAATTCATAATAATAACAAAAAAATAAAACAAAACCACATAATTTCTATTTCCATTCTTAATGATAATCATGGAGTACTCTGTCTTCATTAAACTAATATTTTTTCCTCAAGATATGTTGATATAATATATAATATTAATCATCATCCATCTGAAAGGGTTCTTTAGTCTCCCCCCTTAAATTAGTTTTCATCTCTGTTATACTATATAATTTCAATTTTCTTTCCCCCCTTATTGATAATAAAATCTTATAATTTTAAGGGTTTGAGAAACAATAATCTTCTCTTTTATATACTTGATATAATAGTAAAATTTTGTAAAAAATTGTTTCCATCATTTTATCTTAGAAAATATTTCAACAAATTGTAGATAGAAGAATGTTATAAATTCTTTCAATAATAGTGACCCATTAGTTAGTGATTTATAATTCTATGAGGGGATACAATGTGTATAAAACAACAGTTATTTACATAAACTGAGTTATTTCTCATGAATACCTTACCATTGAATATATTAAAAACAACGAGGGTCTATATCAATAGAATGCCACTCACACAACACCATTCTCATATTGTATCTATTTATAAATAATTCATAGTTTTATGTATACATATAAAACAATATGGTATATGAAATTCATATGATGATATTTAACTGCATGTGTGATCTAAAAATATAGAAAAATGTACTAGAAGATGAAACATGGTTAGGATGATGGAAGACTACTGATATTTTGAGTTCACAATGATGTTTTCTTTATTCTTTAAATTTTTTATCTCATTAAATCATTCAAGGTAGAGAGAAACCCAATTATAATAATTTTTATCATACATTAACTGCCTATATATATGATAGTCATCTTATATTAACACCAATGAAAAATTCCATTGTTTGAGTGACATAATTATTGAAGTGATTAAATTTATATTTTGAGGGAGGATAAAATAATTTTTTTAAATGGGAATGAAATAAAATAAAATAAATTAAAACAAAAAGGAAATCTTATAATTATATATCCTGAAAACAAAGTAGTACATTGATGAAAAAATGCTTCCAACCCCATCCCCCAAATAACATTGAGGGTTAGTTGTCTAAAATAATATAGATGAGATAATCATAATGGATTAATATCAAAATAAAATTTAATTAAAAATTAGGATCATGATAAAATTAATATATAATATACTAAATATTACTGCATTGAAAAAAACTATGACATTAAGTGGTGAAAAAGTTTCTACTTTTTAACTAACCAAGTGAGAGCAAGTGGATATAATCTTTTATAGGGTAAGTAGTTGATTATTTCCACACTTGAATATTCTAATAAATGGTTATTCATGGTTGGGTTAGTGAATGGAATTTTTTTAGTTTTATATTCAATTTTTTTTTTCACTCGTGACATTATAAATATACGACAATATTTTAGGATCCTTTTAAAAGTTTATAAAAAGTTAAAATTGTGGAATTAAATAATTGATTCATCGACTAGATGATTGTTCATATTCAAATTCACCAATTTGCCTAAAATTTATGAACATTAAAGTGGATTAATATTAAAATTTTACTCATATGTAAACAGTTTATCTATATTTTCTTTATTATTGATTAACATTTTATCACATTTTAGACATCATTGGGTGATATTTGACCCAAAAATTGGATACATCCCAAAAAATCCAGATAAATTTAAGCCCAAATTATGAGATCTATTGGGGACACCAATGTTTAGATTCATATTTGCATCCTTTTAAATTAAATATATCTCATCCGGAATTAAAACCTTAGAAAAAATGAAAGTCTCACTTTGGTTTAATTTTGGAAATTTGATGTCCTAAATACAAAGACGATATAAAATTATTTAAAATTATAAAATAAATAAATATCAAAATTATGTAAAAAATAATCCTAAATTATAAAAAATTGAATGTGGTATATAAATAAAATCATAGTGTGATTAAAAAAATTATTTTTATAATAAAATGTTGGAAAATATGTTCTCTATTTTTATCGACGTAAAATTATTTCTCCCCCCATGAATTTATCAAATATCAATATATAAATACAAAAGAAAATTATTATAGTGAATGTTTGATAAAATAATTTCAAAAATAAAATTCTATATGTTCTCTATATGAGAAAAATCCCATTACATTTTATCTCTCACATTTAAAATCATTTTACATCAAAAATATTCCATAACCAAATCAAACATTTCTAGACATTGAATGTTATATTACACTTAAATCAACAGAAGTTGAAAAATAGTTATATATTTATACATGGAAACTGAATATGTCGACATAATATTAGAAAAATTCCCATCTCCCAAGAATATGCTTAAAAAAATTTGTATCAATCCGAGGTCCATTTTCACATTGAATTTGGTGGGTATGGGTTGGTGGGTAAGGAATTTAAAAAATTTAGTTTTAAAATAGGTGGATAAACTCTTAAAAAAATTATTAAATATTCGAGAGAAATCATTAATAATATACATTATGAAATTCCACATTCAAGTGAAACACAATGGCACATTTTTGTGATTGGAGAAATGAGTCAAAAAATTAATTTAAAAAATATTTCTCCTAATTCTCACCCATTTTAATTTTTTTGTTTTGGTTTTATTTAATTTCTTTCACTTTTATTCATTGATGATGTTTTTAAAACCAAATAAAATGAATGATTAAAATTAATTAATTGAAATTGTTTTAGGTAGATTATCCACCCAATTAAATAGAATGAAAAAGTCAAACTAATCTCTATTTTATATTTTTATATTTTCTATATTTATTAAGAGGTGAGCCAAATTATCCTATTAAATCCTATTAAATGACATTGATTCATTACAATTCACTAAATTCCACGAATAATTTCACACATTTTACAATCACAAGAATTCTTATAGTCCCAAAGACAAAAATAGGAAAATCCCATCCCCCACACTTAGTCTTGAAATATTAATACATAAACCATAAGGGTGAATATAGGTAAAAGAAAAAAATTGTAATATTACATATATATTTATATTTATATATATATAAATAGATGTTTTCTATGATCTATAATTATTTATATTTAAAATAATTTCTTAAGATAAAATTTAGCTAGCTCGAGAAATTCCACAATTGAATTGATAAAGGTTCAAGAATTTTATGTGATAAATGATATGTCACGACCCGTCCTCGGGGTCCGTGCCGTGACTACCCCAAGCCCGCCTTCCATAGGCCAGGGGTTGGCGACTAGCACCAAAGGCGTAAAATCCCGATAACTGGGAAGGCATTGCCTTTATAAAGAAAACAAGCACCACAGAGTACAAGCGGAAGTAAAACACTAAGTACAAAAAGAAGAGCTGAAAAGTAAAAGGGGCCGGAAATACAAGCCCAACTGTAAAGTACAACTCGAAACGGAAAACAGCGACTGAAAAGTAAAGCTGCTACGCTGAGATGTCCACTGGAAATCCCACCTGAAGGGTGGGTACAGATAGCTCCTCTGCTCCTCGGGTCCCGCCATCCGCTCCGAGTAAGTCCCGCCCAGTGGTCCACCTCCGGGTACCGCCTCGTCGTATAGTCCGCCTCCAGGTACTGTCCAGTCCTCGAACCTTCGGCTTCTATCAGCACTGTCCGTCGTCTGCAACCAACACAACGAGGTGCGGGCATAGCCCGTGCAGGGGTGAGTATAACGATACTCAGTAGGGACCCCGAGACCCTCAAGGTCTCACTAAAACCAACAAGGTTAAACACAAGAAGATCCCAACAGATAAACTCTACTTAGGTATATGCCCATACATATACCTATGTTATCAAGTAACCCAACTCAGTCATGAGGAAACACAAGGATTGTGAAATCAACGGATAACCACTACCCAGGTATATGCCCATACATATACCTAAGTTATCAAGTGACCCATCTCAATCATGAGGTTAACAAAAGGTCAAAAGTCTCAGCTCAAACCAGGATTTTCATTATCGAAACCGTAACTGCTGAAGAGCTCCGTCTCTAGAGTGTACAGTGGTCCTGTCACGACTCCGAGGCTGCCGCTCACTAACCTAGGACTGCTGAAGTACTCCTCCTGTCGAGTACTGCGGGTCTGCTGCCAACTACCAGGCGCTCCGTCCGCTGAGGGTCTGCTGCCAAATACCGGGCGCTACCCAGATAGCCTACTGAGGTACTCCTCCTGTCGAGTACCGCGGGTCTGCTGCCAACTACCAGGCGCTCCGTCCGCCGTGGGTCTGCCGCCAAGTACCGGGCGCTCCGTCTACTGGGCTAGTCGACTCACTCCAAGTCGAGTCGGTCAAGCAGTCGTCAGGTCTCAGCCGGCTACACGGTCTCCATACTCTGCACGCTCGTCTCCGGGAGGGTCCGCTCCACGAGCTACTGGTCGATACTCCAAGTATCACAAAGTGCCACGAAGAAGTGCCTCAAAAGTCCGTCTCGTCACAGGGGTCTCAACGCAACAGACGGCGCGTCGATCGGACGCCCGGTCTGTGAGTTAATAGCCTTTTCGTCCCAGGGGCCCGGTTGGTTTCGAGTGCGAACCAATCCCGGCCATATCTCAACTGTACCCCGAACTCCCATAGGGTAAACTCAAAGGGACCGTTACTCAACGTAACCACCAACGCCGCTAACGGCTCGTCAAGCGGACGTCCTGTCTGAAAGATAATAGCTTTCCCGTTCCAGGGGCCCGGTTGGATTTCGGGTACAATCCAACACGGCCATACTCCGACTGCATCCAAAACTCGGGCGGAGTATGTCAAAAGTTCCGTCTCATCAAGAGGAAGTCAACGAAACAGACGGCGCGTCAATCGGACGCCCGGTCTGTGAGTTATTGGCATTTTCGTCTCCGGGGCCCGGTTGGTTTTTAAGGAAAAACCAACCCGACCGTACTCCACCTGTGTCCAAACCTCGGGCGGAGTATGCCAAAAGATCCGATTCACTAAGAGGAACACAACGCGACTGACGGCGCGTCAATCGGACGTTCGTGGCTCAAGATATGAGCGTTTCCGCTCCGAAGGCCCGGTTGGTTTCGTGAACGAACCAACCCGGCCGAACTCAAAGTAACCCGAAACCTTGAGTGCGAAATACCGAAACGACCGTCTCGATCCAAGGATCGCGTTGCCGCAGACGGTTCGTCATTCGGAGGTCCGAGGCTCAAGTTATGAGCCAAGAACCGAATCTGGTCCGAAACGGGGGGTCCGGGTCCGGGCCGACCCGGCCCGACCCCCCCCTCTGGACGGCGCGGCGGCCGGCGGCGGCGGACGGCGGCGGCGGACGGCGGCGGCGGCTGGCCGCGTGGCGGCGGCGGCGGGCCGCGTGGCGGCGGCGGACGGCGGGCCGCGCTGGCGGCGGGGTGCCGCGAGGCGGGTGGCACGGTCGGCAGGCGGGGGCTAAGCCCCCGCTTCTTCAAGGGCGGCGCGGCTATGCCGCACCGTTTTGACAAATGGCCCCCCCTCCAGGGGGCCCGCTTCTTGGAAAACCGGGGGGCTATTGCCCCCCCTTGTCATGGATGAACCGCCCCCCTCTTTTAAAGAGGGGGTTTTATTTAAGTGGCCGGGGAATTAAATTCCCCGGTTTTAATGGTATCCGGCCGGCCAGCTGGCCGGCCGGTTTTCTCTAACGGGACCGGAATTTCCGGTCCCCCTTCGGCTTCCGACGCCGGCGGCCCGGCCGCCGGTCTCTTCTTCTGCCGCGGCCCGGAACCGGCCGCGGTCTCCTCGTCCCGCCGCGGCCCGGAACCGGCCGCGGCGTTCGTCGTCCGGCGCGGTGCGACGGCACCGCGCCCCTTTCGCCACACGTTAATTTCTTTCAACGCGGCGCGACGGCGTCACGTTCTTGATGTTCCTTCCATGGTGTGCGCGCGACGGCGTTGCGTAAAATAAACGCACGATCAACCACGTGGTGCGACGGCACCACGCCTCTTGCTTCCACCCGCAAGAACAAACAAGATCGTTGGAGGGGGTTCGGCCGTGTTCGTGCGGTCCGCCCCCCCTCATGTTAAATTAATAACGCATCTTAAAAATAATCAACATCCCACGTTAGTTATACGAACCACGAGAAGAATGAGATAATTAGATATTAAATCAACCACCCCTACCTTGGGTACAAGATCGAGGATTCGACTAAGTCTGCGGAAGACGGCGTCGCGGAAGTCGGGCGTCGCGGTCGTCGTTCGTCAAATCCGTTGACGAAGAGGCGCGTCCGAAGAAGCACGTCGTTGGCGAATCCTTGTATGCCGACGAAGGTTTTTTCCGAGGAAGGTGCGGTGTTCTCTCTCGTTGACACCGAAGACGAAGAAGAGCGGAGTGGCGTTCTTCGTTGGAAAAAGTGTGTTCCTCGTCAAGTCTTGAGGAATGTCAAATTAAAAGGAAACAACGAACTCAAGAACCCTTACCTCGATAGTCGCACGTTGACGGGTCGTGGAATATCGGTGTCGATTCCTTTGACGTCGGAGGAAGATTCGTTGTCGATGGCGTTCGTCGCGGAAAAGATGATACGGAAGAAGAACGTCACGTCGCGGATAAGGCGTCGCGGAAAGTCCGTGTTCTTCGGCGAAGAAATTCTTCGTTGAAGAACGACGTTCTTCGCGTTCTTCGTTCTTCGAAGGTTCTTCTCAAGTTGAAGAAGAAGAAGAAAAGCTTCCAAAGCTCTCAAGAAATCCTCCCAAGGTGACTAAGAGTTCTAACCCAACAAAATAAGACAAAGTCTTATTTTATTCACAAAAAGAATTTCAAAGGTTTGAAATTCAAAAAGGGTTTAACTCCCTTAATTAACTCACTTATTTAATATACATGAATTGTATAATTAAATAGAAGTTAACTTGTCAAGTCATTAAGAGGGAGAGTGGGGAGTTGAAATGGTGGGGGTTCGTGTGGGCCCCACCACACTTAATCCTCCCAAGGGAGGTTAAGTGGGTGTGGGTCCCACTTCCAACCTCCTTAGAGAGGTTTTAAGAAGTTGTAATAAAATTGTTCTTCACAATTTTATTTAACTCAAACTAAAAACCCCAAAACGTAACTTTCAACCCGCAACAAACGCAACTCCCAAAAAGGTCTCTTTAAGCGAATATCGGCGCTGCGAGTTCATCGGTGCCCTCGGATTTCAATTCCAAGCACCGGATCAAAGGTTAGGAATTCCCGCTCGTTCGTTCACTGAACGTACCCGAGCCAAACTTCGGAAATTAATTCCGGGCACTCCGGGCCTTGGAATCAGGTGCCGTCTGAAACCGCGCTCTTGTAAAATTCTAAAGAAAATTAAGAAAAAATTTCTCTTGAATTTTACGGGTCTTTACATTACTCCCACCTCAGGACTTTACGTCCCCGTAAAGATACATCAAAAACTAGGGAAACAAAAGAGGGTACTGAGCACGCATCTGAGCCTCCCGCTCCCATGTTCTCTCCTGGAGATTCCCGTGCCGCCATCTGTTGCGCACAAGAGGAATCGATCGCCCAAGTAGGACCCGCTCCTGTCGATCCTCTATCTCCACCGGGACCTCCGTAAAAGTCGCCCCATCATCAAAGATGTGCGTCGGGTCGTGCACGTATCTCCTCAGCTGAAATACGTGGAAGACGTCGTGCACCCGGTGCAACTGAGGTGGTAGAGCCAGGCGATAAGCCACCTCGCCAACCTTGCTGAGGACCTGGAAGGGTTTGATGAAGCGCGGAGATATCTTGCCGCCTCGGCCAAATCTCCGAACACCACGTCGAGGTGAGACCCGCAAGATGACGTGGTCGCCATCCTCGAACTCCAGTGGCCTCCGCCTCCTGTCAGCGAATGACTTCTGCCGGCTCTGTGCTGTCCTCATCCGCTCCTGGATGACATGGACCTCTTCTGACATGGCACGGACCATCTCTGGTCCCACAAGAGCTGCAAGATTTCTCCTTTGCCGATAAGAGAAACCTGGTCTCATCCCCTGGATGAACCACATTCTTTGCCTAAAACAGTCAATCCTAACATGGATGATATTAATCCATACCAAGGATGACGTCGTAAGGCCTCGACGCTACTACTAAGAGATCCAACCGTTACTCTCGCCTCCAAGGGTTGAGTCACACTGTCGGCATCAGTGTGTGGTAACTGGTCTCCTCCAGTAGATGTCTCACAAGTGAGGGTCAAGTCAACAGTCAACTGGAACCTCTTAGTAACATCACAAAAGAGGACAGGAATGAAAACATCACAAAGGATGCGTCTTTTATTATTGAAGCTCATAATACAAGACGCTACATAAAAGCAACATCAACATGGAACTAGAAGTACAAAAGACGTATCCACTAGTTCCTCCCCTGTCCACCTGCTCCCAGAGCTCCAGCATTTGTCGCTGCCTCAACCTCGGTGGCTCCCTCCAAGCCTGCGGATCGAGAAGTCGGACAGTCACGTGCCAGGTGACCCTTTCCGCGGCATGAGTAACACAACCTGCTCCTTGCACAGCTAGCTCTGTTCCCACTCCGGGTGCCCTGCACCACTGGTCCTAAAACCCGAGATCGCCCAACTGCTGGTCTGGTCCTCCTGGACCTCTGCATCATCTGTCTACTGCCCACAGATGACTTGGCTTCTGATCGAAAAACACGAGGCAAAGGCAGAATCTCCTGTACATGCTCGGGGTGTAGAGATACTAGCACAAACTCCACCCTGAAGAAGGTCTCGAAGTCTCCCCATGCGAAGTTCATCTCATCGCAAAACTGAAACAAGTGGCTCCACCACCTACCTCCTGCTGCGTGTAGTAGGCTCGCTGCGAGGATCACCATGAGGTCTGCTGGTGTCCTCACTAGCCTAAACACTCGTACCACTGCCTCCAACCAGTCTTCTGCAGCCTGGGGATCCGTCTCCCCGCGAAACCTGGGCGGTCGCTGGCGCTGAAACTCATGCAGTGCGCTGAGGCGACGTGCATCGTCAGCGGCTGCTGCTGGAAGCATCGGGGGCTCGGCGGGTAGAGCTACCGCCGGTGCCACTGCTGACAAAGGGCCCTGTACCGAAGCCTCGTCGCTCGACAGACTGTCAGCACGCTCATCCCTCTGGGCTCTAGCTGATCGTCTGAGAAAAGACATCCTGAAAGAAACAACGTAACACGATCAAACGATTATACCTGGTGAGCTGACCTGGTTTGAGCTGTTTTAAGGGGAAAAAACCTTTGAAAACGCACACGCAATCAGTGTTTTCGTGCACAAAGTCGGAAATCAGTTGTCAGGGTCCTGGTGTATGGATACGTCGGCCGCCCGCACCAACACTGGACTCCCTGAACTGAAAACCACACTCGGTACTCTCAACACTATTGCTTCACAGAAAGAAACATCAGAGTTATAAGTTCTGCGGTAGAACCGAACTCCTCTGATACCAATTTGTCACGACCCGTCCTCGGGGCCCGTGCCGTGACTACCCCAAGCCCGCCTTCCATAGGCCAGGGGTTGGCGACTAGCACCAAAGGCGTAAAATCCCGATAACTGGGAAGGCATTGCCTTTATAAAGAAAACAAGCACCACAGAGTACAAGCGGAAGTAAAACACTAAGTACAAAAAGAAGAGCTGAAAGTAAAAGGGGCCGGAAATACAAGCCCAACTGTAAAGTACAACTCGAAAGGGAAAACAGCGACTGAAAAGTAAAGCTGCTACGCTGAGATGTCCACTGGAAATCCCACCTGAAGGGTGGGTACAGATAGCTCCTCTGCTCCTCGGGTCCCGCCATCCGCTCCGAGTAAGTCCCGCCCAGTGGTCCACCTCCGGGTACCGCCTCGTCGTATAGTCCGCCTCCAGGTACCGTCCAGTCCTCGAACCTTCGGCTTCTATCAGCACTGTCCATCGTCTGCAACCAACACAACGAGGTGCGGGCATAGCCCGTGCAGGGGTGAGTATAACGATACTCAGTAGGGACCCCGAGACCCTCAAGGTCTCACTAAAACCAACAAGGTTAAACATAAGAAGATCTCAACAGATAAACTCTACTTAGGTATATGCCCATACATATACCTAAGTTATCAAGTAACCCAACTCAGTCATGAGGAAACACAAGGATTGTGAAATCAACGGATAACCACTACCCAGGTATATGCCCATACATATACCTAAGTTATCAAGTGACCCATCTCAATCATGAGGTTAACAAAAGGTCAAAAGTCTCAGCTCAAACCAGGATTTTCATTATCGAAACCGTAACTGCTGAAGAGCTCCGTCTCTAGAGTGTACAGTGGTCCTGTCACGACTCCGAGGCTGCCGCTCACTAACCTAGGACTGCTGAAGTACTCCTCCTGTCGAGTACTGCGGGTCTGCTGCCAACTACCAGGCGCTCCGTCCGCTTAGGGTCTGCTGCCAAATACCGGGCGCTACCCAGATAGCCTACTGAGGTACTCCTCCTGTCGAGTACCGCGGGTCTGCTGCCAACTACCAGGCGCTCCGTCCGCCGTGGGTCTGCCGCCAAGTACCGGGCGCTCCGTCCACTGGGCTAGTCGACTCACTCCAAGTCGAGTCGGTCAAGCAGTCGTCAGGTCTCAGCCGGCTACACGGTCTCCGTACTCTGCACGCTCGTCTCCGGGAGGGTCCGCTCCACGAGCTACTGGTCGATACTCCAAGTATCACAAAGTCCCACGAAGAAGTGCCTCAAAAGTCCGTCTCGTCACAGGGGTCTCAACGCAACAGACGGCGCGTCGATCGGACGCCCGGTCTGTGAGTTAATAGCCTTTTCGTCCCAGGGGCCCGGTTGGTTTCGAGTGCGAACCAATCCCGGCCATATCTCAACTGTACCCCGAACTCCCATAGGGTAAACTCAAAGGGACCGTTACTCAACGTAACCACCAACGCCGCTGACGGCTCGTCAAGCGGACGTCCTGTCTGAAAGATAATAGCTTTCCCGTTCCAGGGGCCCGGTTGGATTTCGGGTACAATCCAACCCGGCCATACTCCGACTGCATCCAAAACTCGGGCGGAGTATGTCAAAAGTTCCGTCTCATCAAGAGGAAGTCAACGAAACAGACGGCGCGTCAATCGGACGCCCGGTCTGTGAGTTATTGGCATTTTCGTCTCCGGGGCCCGGTTGGTTTTTAAGGAAAAACCAACCCGACCGTACTCCACCTGCGTCCAAACCTCGGGCGGAGTATGCCAAAAGATCCGATTCACTAAGAGGAACACAACGCGACTGACGGCGCGTCAATCGGACGTTCGTGGCTCAAGATATGAGCGTTTCCGCTCCGAAGGCCCGGTTGGTTTCGTGAACGAACCAACCCGGCCGAACTCAAAGTAACCCGAAACCTTGAGTGCGATATACCGAAACGACCGTCTCGATCCAAGGATCGCGTTGCCGCAGACGGTTCGTCATTCGGAGGTCCGAGGCTCAAGTTATGAGCCAAGAACCGAATCTGGTCCGAAACGGGGGGTCCGGGTCCGGGCCGACCCGGCCCGACCCCCCCCCTCTGGACGGCGCGGCGGCCGGCGGCGGCGGACGGCGGCGGCGGCTGGCCGCGTGGCGGCGGCGGCGGGCCGCGTGGCGGCGGCGGACGGCGGGCCGCGCTGGCGGCGGGGTGCCGCGAGGCGGGTGGCACGGTCGGCAGGCGGGGGCTAAGCCCCCGCTTCTTCAAGGGCGGCGCGGCTATGCCGCGCCGTTTTGACAAATGGCCCCCCCTCCAGGGGGCCCGCTTCTTGGAAAACCGGGGGGCTATTGCCCCCCCTTGTCATGGATGAACCGCCCCCCTCTTTTAAAGAGGGGGTTTTATTTAAGTGGCCGGGGAATTAAATTCCCCGGTTTTAATGGTATCCGGCCGGCCAGCTGGCCGGCCGGTTTTCTCTAACGGGACCGGAATTTCCGGTCCCCCTTCGGCTTCCGACGCCGGCGGCCCGGCCGCCGGTCTCTTCTTCTGCCGCGGCCCGGAACCGGCCGCGGTCTCCTCGTCCCGCCGCGGCCCGGAACCGGCCGCGGCGTTCGTCGTCCGGCGCGGTGCGACGACACCGCGCCCCTTTCGCCACACGTTAATTTCTTTCAACGCGGCGCGACGGCGTCGCGTTCTTGATGTTCCTTCCATGGTGTGCGCACGACGGCGTTGCGTAAAATAAACGCACGATCAACCACGTGGTGCGACGGCACCACGCCTCTTGCTTCCACCCGCAAGAACAAACAAGATCGTTGGAGGGGGTTCGGCCATGTTCGTGCGGTCCGCCCCCCCTCATGTTAAATTAATAACGCATATTAAAAATAATCAACATCCCACGTTAGTTATACGAACCACGAGAAGAATGAGATAATTAAATATTAAATCAACCACCCCTACCTTGGGTACAAGATCGAGGATTCGACTAAGTCCGCGGAAGACGGCGTCGCGGAAGTCGGGCGTCGCGGTCGTCGTTCGTCAAATCCGTTGACGAAGAGGCGCGTCCGAAGAAGCACGTCGTTGGCGAATCCTTCTATGCCGACGAAGGTTTTTTCCGAGGAAGGTGCGGTGTTCTCTCTCGTTGACACCGAAGACGAAGAAGAGCAGAGCGGCGTTCTTCGTCGGAAAAAGTGTGTTCCTCGTCAAGTCTTGAGGAAAGTCAAATTAAAAGGAAACAACGAACTCAAGAACCCTTACCTCGATAGTCGCAGGTTGACGGGTCGTGGAATATCGGTGTCGATTCCTTTGACGTCGGAGGAAGATTCGTTGTCGATGGCGTTCGTCGCGGAAAAGATGATACGGAAGAAGAACGTCACGTCGCGGATAAGGCGTCGCGGAAAGTCCGTGTTCTTCGGCGAAGAAATTCTTCGTTGAAGAACGACGTTCTTCACGTTCTTCGTTCTTCGAAGGTTCTTCGTCAAGTTGAAGAAGAAGAAGAAAAGCTTCCAAAGCTCTCAAGAAATCCTCCCAAGGTGACTAAGAGTTCTAACCCAACAAAATAAGACAAAGTCTTATTTTATTCACAAAAAGAATTTCAAAGGTTTGAAATTCAAAAAGGGTTTAACTCCCTTAATTAACTCACTTATTTAATATACATGAATTGTATAATTAAATAGAAGTTAACTTGTCAAGTCATTAAGAGGGAGAGTGGGGAGTTGAAAAGGTGGGGGTTCGTGTGGGCCCCACCACACTTAATCCTCCCAAGGGAGGTTAAGTGGGTGTGGGTCCCACTTCCAACCTCCTTAGAGAGGTTTTAAGAAGTTGTAATAAAATTGTTCTTCACAATTTTATTTAACTCAAACTAAAAACCCCAAAACGTAACTTTCAACCCGCAACAAACGCAACTCCCAAAAAGGTCTCTTTAAGCGAATATCGGCGCTGCGAGTTCATCGGTGCCCTCAGATTTCAATTCCGAGCACCGGATCAAAAGTTAGGAATTCCCGCTCGTTCGTTCACTGAACGTACCCGAGCCAAACTTCGGAAATTAATTCCGGGCACTCCGGGCCTTGGAATCAGGTGCCGTCTGAAACCGCGCTCTTGTAAAATTCTAAAGAAAATTAAGAAAAAATTTCTCTTGAATTTTACGGGTCTTTACATGATAAGACTCACAATTTAAATTTCTCTTGAAAAACCCATTATTACCTCATGAATATGGGGTCATATGATTATTATTTCATATGGGATCAAAATAAATTAACGTATAATAAAAATAATTTGAGTTAGATTTCCATGGTAACATAATTAAAAAAATCTGAAAAGAGAAAAAAATTATTGAAGTTAAAAATCATGAAAGAAATTCCACATAAGAAGAAATTTAAAATTTATTTATCCTAAAATAAATAATAATCTATCAGAATAAATTGAAATTTGAAATAAGAAATATTCATTTAATCACAAATATACTAAAAAAATAAATCAAAAACAAAAAAACAGAAATAGTCATAAATATATTTACACTCAACTCACGTTTAAAATTTTCAACCGCATATTGAATCTAAATAAAATAAAAATATAAGGGAATATAACCATTGATAAATAAGTATAAAAATTTGACTTTTTTTTCATTTTTATCCTTCGGTAATGTTGTTATCTTGGTTGACATTTAAAATATAATAAAGCATAAAAATTTGATTTTTTTTCAGAAGTAGAAAAAAATTAAGTAAAGTGAACATAAAATATGAATGATTCTAGGGACAAGCCCCTTGTTTTAGTATGTTTTCACAAATAATATGGTTGATGATGTTTTTGTGGAATTATACACCTTTATTATTTTCCCCAAAACATAGACATATATATATGGATGAAAAGAGTGAGAAGTACCCTAGAAAACAAAATTTTCCAACCACTCGAAATGAATAAAGAGTGAATTGAGGTATATAGGGGGATAAAAAATAATATAGGGTCATCCATATAAATAACTTCATTTACTAATCTATATGAATATAGTTTTAATGAACATGATGTAGTTAAAATATAAAATGTTCCTCAAGTTCATCTTCTTGTACATCAAATTAAAAAACCATCTTCTCTATGATAGTGATGCCTTGATCCCCATCATATTCACTATATTATAAATGAATTGTAACTGATTCAATAAAATAAAAATGATGATAGTTAGTTAGATTTGATAATTATAAAAAATAAATAACAAGAGATAAGGTGTTAGGTATAATCCCTTCAACAACTTATCTTCAGTTGTTTGATTTTCTTAAAATGACTCCATTTAGATTGTATAATATTTTGAAAGAGGAGAATTGTCTATTTTAATTACATATCCCATGATGTCTTGGTAATAACATGTAAAGATAATCAATTTTTGGTACACAAACTCTCCTCTATGGAACACTAGAATACAATACTATAATTCTTTAATATACATGGACAAGTCAACTTAAATTGATTTCATAAGGGTTTCCTTTAGTTTATCTTTGTATTTTTCGATTCCTTTGTATTATAATTAGATATTTAAACCAAATATACATGACATAAATAAAAGAAATGGTTCCATCTAAAATGAAATTCATTTTTTTATAATTTTTCGTTTGTTTGAGGATTTTTTTAAAAAATTGTCGGTAAATGATCTTAGCCACCATAGAAATGAACCCAAAAACTATATAATGTTTTTTAGGTGAATTACTAATTAGTAAATTAATTTTTACATTGGAATGAACTAAGGTGAACACTTAAAATCTTCCTCATAATGAAGCCACTCACAGTACATAATTATTCTTTTATCACTATATATATAATATAAAACTAACATACATCTAAACAATGGGGGATACAAAATAAGTAATTAAAAAATATACATATATATATGGCAAAAAATATAGAAAAATGAAAAAGAAGAAAGAAATTGGTTACTTTGAAAGAATAATGTTGTTATTAAAATTTCATAAGGATGATATCATTATTATATAAAAATATAGTCTGATTTTGACATTCAAGGAATATATTAATCCTAGAACTCTAAATCCACCTCTTCTAATTGTCATTAACATACAACAATCATCTACATGAAGGATGTTCCTACACTACATAAACACTGAATCCAAAATCCACCATTTAAATGATATAAATATTGGAGGGAAAAAATATATATGAACAAGGAAAAATAAAATAATAGTAATAAAAATAGAGATATCACAATCCTAATCTAATTAACAACTACTATAGTATTATCATGAAATAACATGAAAAATTTTATCAGAAAAAAATCAAACCATTATTTCTCCCCCACTCAAACAATAATGAGGTTTGGTTATTTACAATCATGAATATGGGGGAATTACAATGAAGGAAATGTAAAAGAGAAAATTAAATATAAAATTGTGGTTTAGGTATGATTATTATATGTTATATAGAATATTATTACATATAAGAACAGAAACTAAGATAATTTATTTTTACATTGTAATTTATAAATAATATTTCCAAAACCTTTAGAGGGACTGTATATATTTTATTATTGGTTTAGTGGTTGATAATTTTTAACTAAAATATTCTACCAAATTTTATTGTGTTATTGGAGTAGTAAATTGAGGAATCAGTTTTTTTTCAATAATGTCTTTCATAAAATTTTTAAACATAGTCCTACGAAATTCCAACCACATGGGAATTTTATTTAAAATTTTAATTTTTTTTCATTAACTAAATGTTCTTATGATTGGAAGACTATTAATACACCAGTGCACTAATTTCCCATCCATTTATGACCATGAAGGATAAAGAATTTATATTTTACATAGTTAAATAAAATATTAATCAAAATTTTATTTTCACCTAGTCTAAAATTTAGCTCATTTAATACTTCCATGTGTGATATTTAGACCAATCACTAAATATCTCCATATTTGTACCAATATTTCTTGACATCAATTGGGATCCTATTTTGAGCCTCTATATTTCGGAGTTATTTTTGGGTTAATTTTTAATGAAATATATTCCATAATATAATAAATCACAGAAAAAAATTATTATACTTGTTGGATTTGTGAATAATAATTTATGGCCGAAATTCTAATATAATTGTAAAAATCATATAATTACAAACCACATAATTTTCATAATTTAGTCAAAAAATTTCCTAAAAACTAAAAATGTGATAATTATAATTAATAAATAAATATTGGGACAAAAATATTTGATTAGAAAATAAAATATATGACAATATGATATTTATCATTGACAATGACATAAATGTTGTCTATTGGCTATGTTATTCCATGACCCCATTTCCCATGTTCTCATCCTTGGTGTAGAACGCCCAATTAATTCATGATTCTTATCACTAGAACTCCACTCACTAATAACATAAATATTTTAAAATAAAATATATTATACTTCATATATATATATGTGGTTACTCATAATACAAAACTCCCACATTGAACCCCTATTTGATATAACCATGAAAAGGGTACAAACTACAAATTTCTTACCTCCAAATTCAACTTTAATTGTGATTATCCTAATAAATAGATATTTATTAATGAAATTGTAGTTAAAACTCTATCTTGTTATCTCCACATCAATGGGTTCACTCATTTACTCATCTTCATAGTGGATAGTTTCTTTAGATAAACTTCAATATATAAATATTTTTGATCCACTAGTATATAAAATTATAATCTTTTCTGATCAGGAAAAGTTATTTAGGATTTATCATTTCCAAATAGTCTTCCAAATTTAATTATTTATCTCCACTCCTGAGATTGAGAATCACATTAAACTCGATACAATGTAAGAACACAAATATACAAAGAGTTTATGGAAATAATATGGAAATATAATTTTATTAAAAATAAGAACAATAAGGATGAGAATTTGAAATCACCATATATTCTCCATTCCTTATAACTCAAAAGTGTCATGATCTATTCCTTTTTGTTAACCCTAAAGTTTTAAAAAACTGATATTTCATCAGCATAATGGAAACTATAATTTAATTAATATCTAAAATGTGTATATTTTTCATCATCACCTCAATTGGTAATGTATTTTTTCTCTTACTGTTGTAATTTCATTTTGTAGTATCTATACTAGAGAAGGTATATGTGTCATACAATTGATTTCATTACATAATTTCTACTAAAACCTTCCACATATAATCTTAAAACACTTTTATTTCAATTTATTGAAATTATTTAATGAAATACTTATTCATTTTCATGTGGAACTAACTATTTTCCTTTTTTTTACTTTTCTCATTCTTATTCTTCCTCATCTACTTTCATAATTTATCATGTTTTATACAATAGATCATGAAAAGCAATTCATAATTTCTTAATTAAATATTCTTATATTGATATTCCACGTTTTTTTCAAATTATTTACATTACCATTTTTATACCCACCTCACATTATCTTCAAGGACCTCTTTAATCAAAAAACAAACCCACTTATCTCCCTCAATGATTAATATATCTGTTTGATTACTCTTGATTTTATTTTAGTGATCAATTGTGTGAACCTTATTACTATTGTAGAATCATTATATATTTCTTGTAAAATATAATTTTCATCATTATTTTAATATATCTAAAGTGGAGTTTTCATAAATAGTTTCCTCTATTGAAGACATTTCATTAAATATTTATCTATCAATGAAAATTCCCCTCCATTATTTCTAAATGGGGTTTATGTCATTTGTGGTCCTATAATAATTTTATCATAATAATTATACATGGATTGGGATTACCCATAACTATCTTTATAATGATTATAATATTTAAATAGTTATAAATTTATTTTAAACACTAAAATATGTCTCTAGTGTTTGTATTAATCTTTGTTCGTTGGGTAATATTTTGCCCAAAACAATTCATCTTCATTTCAGCACTAAATCCCCATAATATTGGAATTATATTGTATTAATTCACTAAAATATTATACAAGAACACTTTATTTTAATGACCAAACATTAACCAACACCAATAGTACCCAAAAATTCATTTTATTTTCCTTGTAACAAATGTATGTATAGATTTATCACCTTATCAGTTCATATATTAACAATAATTACTTTGAGAATAATTTGTGTTGTTTAAATTGTGTTATATTCCCATGTATTACATTGATGAGTTGATTTATTTCATATCATTATGATTAACATAAATTATTCTTGATTTTAAAATTTAACCTCTATTAGTAGGTCAGAATTAATTAGTGAAATTAAATTTTACTAGGATATGATATACAATCATTCATGATTTTATAGTGGGTTGATCAATGTCTAGTTTTATGCTTCCTTTTCAAATAATATGAATTTGTTTAGTGAAAATTTCATGACTACTGGGATGTGTTGAAGAATCATTTATCTATATTTCTATGTATGTTTTAACATGTGTTTCTTCAAAACCTCTAAATTTTATTATAATACATGAAATTTCAAGATAATGGAAATATTTTAAAATTAAACTTATGTTAGACTATCTTACATTTAAATTTTATTATTTATAATAAGATCTTCATGTTGTCTACTAACCCAAAAACTGAGAAAAGGATTATGTGATTCTTCCAATGTGTGGATCATTAGAAAATAATCTTCTGGAATCTTGGTATTTTCTTCCACAAACCCATCATTATCTTAGATATTTATAGTTATATCCCCATTGATAACATTTATTTAATTCATGTAATAATGAAAAATTCTTGATGTGCCTCGATTACATAACCAATGGTATTTTTTTCATTATATACTCACAAATATGCATTTTTAATTACTCTTTAATTAGGGAAATTATTTTATTGAAAATTTTAATATATTAAATATTTATAAATTTCATCTCATGTTCATGATTCTTTATATATGGGGACTTATTCTTGTTCTCAGTAAATATCAACCTTTATTACCTTTACCTTTAAATCCCCTCATCAAAATATTAAGGCCACAACTCTATAATACCTTAGTTTGTGGTTATATTATTACCTTAGATCAAGATACAACATATATCATCCTAAAAAGAATGAATAGTTCAAATTAATTAGTAAAAAATATTAAAACATGATTATGATATTAAATTGGAAATATAAAAAATACATCATATCATATAAAACATTACTGCATTGTTGATATCTACATAATATCCGTCTAATAGTCCTTGAGAAAAGTTACAAAAAAAGTGCGAGAGAATATTATCCTTAAGGGTTACATATAATAGATTTTATCATGATTAAATACGGTATAACAGACATTATAGAGTGGATAATAAAAACACATTTCCTTCAATCATCATAAGATTTCATAAAGAATCTATTGATAATATCAATATAGAAAACATATGATGAATGAAAAAATAATTTTTTATAAATAAAATGAATTACACTAAAATTTCCTGATCAAGGTATATCAACCATGAAGTCATTAATCTCAATTTTAATTTAACTTCATAAATTCATTATCAATAACACAAGGTCTCTCAACCCAGAAATAATCATTTTATGGGTAGGATTACATCAAATACATTGATTTCATGACATAATCTGATATAAACTTCATATACATTAGGTTATTCTAATTTTCCTCCTAATACATTTTTATTAATTAATGTGATAACTATAAATAGGACCCTCCCATCAATTTTAGGTTCAATATATTCCTTATATTTTGAATGATCGGTATAATTCGTTTTCAAAATTCATTATAAGTGAAGAATAATCTATATCAACACTAGAATATTGAAGATAAATAAAACCTCCTCATAAACAATCGAGATAAATAATTAATATGGAATCCTAATATCATAACCCCATTAACATAAATTCCTATTGTCATTGTTAAAAACAATTAAAATTTCATTTTAACATTTCATTAGGAAACTACCATTTTCACGTTGAAATAACTTAATTAAATATAAAAATATTGTTGATATTAAAGAAAAAAATTCATTTAAAGAAACATGAGAAATTTTAAACGAATCTTTAAAACATCGAGTGATCATAATAGTTGGAAAATGTTTTATTATATTTATATTAAAATAATTTTTCCATTTACATTTTCAGTAAAAAATTATAAAGTACATCATTAAAAAAATTTATTGATGATCTTATTTATTTTTATTTAATAAAATTAAATCATTGATAAAAATGGATTTAAGAATTTTTAAGTTAATGTACAAAGAACTGGTTGAAAATAATTTAAAAAATATATATACATGGAATAAAAATATTCCCAACTAAAGTTGAAATAAGGCTTGTATTTTCAAAAAACAATTATATCGATATTCTCAAGTATACAAAAGAATGAAATTGTATGAGTACCTGAAAATAGTTGAATAAAATTATTGGTATAAAATTAATTTGTCTTACAAGATAATTATCATATAATTTCCTTATGGGATAAATAAAATAAACAATCCCATAGTAAATGGATATTTTAAAAGAAATCCCTTACCACATGATCATCATTCCACATAAGTGATTTTACAGTCTACTATGATTAATAAATATATTTATAATTATATAAAATATTGTTATATATATATATATTATCATATAATATCCATTTATAATATTTCATTCAACCATTTATAAATTATTTCTTATCAAAATTGTTATTTCTAGGTATTAACTGAGTTATTTTTCATGGGAACTTCTATTCGATATTTCATTTCCTTGTATTTTGATTATTTTTACATCATATATATAATATTAATACCAAAATAAATATAATATGTTTTCATTATATGTATATATATATATATGGATTCATCTATAGAAGAAATAGATAGAAAATTTAATTACATTTTTCAAAGAAAGGGTAGGTCATATATATGCTTGAACACTATTTTCACTTTTCGACATAAGAAATAAAAGAAATAAAAATATTAATTCATGTAAATAGATTAATTATTTTATTATATAAACAATATATATTCATTAAATCTATCTTTACTAGAATCCATGAAAATATAAAACGAAAATCAATTCACATCACTTCATGGTGGTGGTTGTCCACATATACACATTAGATACATTATCAATTTCCAATGGATATAAAGATTAGAATGTATAAATGTTATTATAATTCCCATAAAATTATAATCTCATTAATATAATCTAATAAAATTAAATCCATCATAATAATTTTATTGACACATAATTCCATGGTTATGTTTTGGGAATTTTTTTGGACAAATTATATGACTAGGAGATGAGATGGTGTGCGATTTTGAGGGCTAGTGTTCCCAGAATGGATTAATTAAAAATGATGTGTTTTTAAAGACCTCATGTGTGGTATTCCTAAAACAAAGATATTAATCCTAAAAATATGCACATATCATAAATCTGTTACCACTATTGCATTCAGTATGGTGTGATTCACTAGGAACGACTTAAAAAAAGTAGGCACAAGTCTAGAACGATAATACCTGAAAATGGTATAACTAAAAATAAAATTTTTAAATAAAATTATTTTCATTCTCAAATCCCTGTAACTCATGAATAGTGACTCAGATTAAAAATTGGATACCATCATTTAGTTCTTAATGGGTTGTTTTCCGTAGGTCTAGCCTAACTTTGGCGGGCATGAGTCAACTGTTGAAAGTATTTGTTGGGAAATAGGGATTAATAAAATAATTACACAAAAAGTATTTTATTTTAGAATCCAACAAATAATAACCGTTAAATATGATTGGAAACCAATGATTTCCATTAAGATCATGAGGGTGTGGTTTTCTGAGGCATGGAATAACCTCGATTGTTGTAGGTGAAGGTTAAACTTCTATTTTTGGATGTTTTAAAAGATAATAAAATAAACATCAATAAATGTTTATTTTATTTCTTTTAATGTTTCACAGCGATTCAGTGACGCTACCTTGATACAATAATGTAGCTATTTTCTTTAATAAATATAATATCTCTGTGATTCTGTGAAATAGTGAAATGGTGATAATGAAATTCATTTATACATTAAACAGCTTGAATGTGATAAATGATTTTATAGACAATCCTGGAGAAATTCCCATAATACTCCGTAAATAAAAAGGGTGTGGGCAATGAATCTTGGTGGAAAATTACAAGCACTGATGAACTCTGATGGATCTCAAGTCTAAAATCATGAATCAAGGACCGAGGATCAGGGATCGATGAATGATGACACATAGAGTGTTCTTCATCAGTGATCGAACTAAATCGACATAGGGGAATTGTTTGATTCAATTTCAATTTCCCCATTTTTGAGTCTCTATAGAAAAAATGAATCAATCAATGAAGTATTGATTCATTGATCATGTTTACTATTGCAGGATGTGATTGATTTTGTGATAATAATTGAGAAATTGATCTATGTTGAAACTATGATTAGATTTGTTTTTTGAGAAGTCGTCCCTAAATTCTATCATGGATGGAACAAGGCCAATAAGAATAATGCATGATCCATCAACCTCATGAATTCATGTGAAATTATTCCACCCGGGTTCTTTGATTTACCAATCTTCATCACCACAAAAATCCATGAAGGAATCATAGATTTAAAGGATGAGCAGAGAATACGGCCAGGAGGGCCACATCGGTAGTTGAGGAATTCCACGATAGGAGGCCATGATGGTAGAGGGCCAAGGCATGATGACCGTGATGACACGAGAGGAAGCATGTGCAGCATAATGGCATGGTGGAAGGGGTGGCCTAGGGAAGAGCTTTGGAGGCTGTGGCTTGACAGTTGTGATAGTGCGGGAGGTGGTGTGCCACGGTGGAAAAAGAGGCATGTATCTATGTCACAGGTGGTGGATAGGGGGTTCCAACGAAATATTGTGGTAGTTTTCAGTGGATGTGGCTCGTTGTAGCATCATGTGGCTAGAGACCATGGTCCAGATGGACCATGGGTGGTTTGGAGAAATGGTACCTACCACGTCTTGCGCGGAGTATACTGTCCCTCTCCAGAGAGAACAGTTGAATTGGCCAGACAGCCATAGGCAGGGCCCATTTCCTTAGTTCAGCTCGGTGGACTCTAGTGTGGTTGGGTGAGTCAGACTAGATCTGATGAGACCTAGACCCCACCATCCTCCTTTTACAAAAATCATAGTATCAATAAATCTGTAAGTCCTTTTGATGAGACTTTTTTGGTGTTGCGACCCTTGTGACTAGGCGGTCATTTTGAGATGGATATGTGAGATCTTTGTGGGGGCTATTGTATTTTTGGAGCTTTTACCCTTGGTAATTTCCTCAAGGGTATGGTACGGCTTTGCATTGCAATCCCCTCGATAGACATTGTCCCATATAGAGTTATGGAATCCTCCTTGGGACATGAGTAATTATCTATCTCCTCTGAAGGAGTTCATCGGGAATTTTCATGACATACGAGCATGGGGGATTATTTTACCATATAATGGGTTGTGTCATTATGGTTTGGGGAAATCTCCAGAATCCCCTATTACAAGATCCACATCTATAGGATTTATAGTATTATATGTGAATATATTTAATTATGGGGGTAATACTGATTGGATTTTTGGTATTCTTTGAGATAATCCCTCATCTGTATTACATAATATTGACCTGCATTTTCTTTTTGGGTAGGGCCCAAATTAGCAGGTCCTCCGGTAAATGTCCCTAATGTCTTCTTTCCTTGCGGCGTATGTTCTCCTAGAATATGTATAGCATGAGGATCATCCTATGACCAAGGATTGTCTATGATATCAGGACTACATTTTTTAGTGAGACCAGATATCTCAGAGGACATTATGAGGTATCGAGATAGAATTTTCTCTCCAACACATTTTTTATACTTTTTCTACATGCTTAATATTAGATAGCTCAAGGAGATAGATCTCATCAAATTCTGTAATCTATGAGTGGAACCATATGGATAGTGTGTAAGAGAAATTGAGTCTTAGAATGCATTTTGAGTATATTTGTATGTTCTTGTTATGTGGGTTTTTTTACATATACCTATGTTGAGATGACTGTTTCTCCGTAGTGATGTTTTTGTTGTTCTCTTTTACATTGTGATTTGGGGTTCCCTACTGAGTGTTTTTTACTCACACCTACACTTGAATTTTCCACACATGTAATGTCTTGTGAAGCCGGTCGACTCATTGATGTTGTTCAAGGTATACCAGAACAAGGTGAGGAAAAATGTGATCAGATAGACTAAGGGGTGTTCTTGGGGGCTTACAGACTATAGTCTTGTGTCGTACCTTGTAGTTGGATAATGTTGGAATTTTAAAAAATGAGCTTCAATACTTGTGTTATAGAATCTTTCTTTTTTGTGTCCTTTTATTCTTTCATGGTTGTACTTTACTGATATTCATTATATTTGACTTTGTTTTTGGGTAGTATTAATATGTAGGAATATATTGTACATATTTTTTTTACTTTTCTACATCATTGTATTGGAGTTTTGTGTGGGTGTATAGGATCTAAGGAAAATGCCTCCCATTTGTGGGATATGCCTACTCGACGCTATTCTCCAACCCCTTGCCTACCGGAGGAGGAATTTGGGTAGTCACGACATGGGCCTCAGAGGGAGGGTCATGATAGATTAATATTAGAGGGGGCCGACTCAAACTTAAGAACCTAGAGTCCTCGAGTTTGGTTTGGGGAAATAATGTGGAATGTTTCAAGTTCAGTTTTCAGGACTGTGAATCTAGTGTTGGTGTAGCGGATGATGTATCCATACTCTAGGACCTAGGAAATCTACATTTTGACTCAGTGAATAGTGGAAGGAAAAATATCAATAGTACATAAATTGTTTAGGAATTTGTTGTGTTTTTCATGTCCTTATTGAGCTAGATCACTACGTATAATATATTAATTATGGTACATCATGTTTTTGTTCATGATGGTTCCATGTAGAAAGTCAACCATGATTCCACTATGTGATCATGAGGATGATCCATAGGTTGAGGAGATATGGGTACATGGGTTTTTTCCGCAGATAGTACATTCGGGTGTTGTACCAACTATACCACCCACTATAGAGGAGAATATGTTACTCATAGTACCTCGGGATGAGATGTGTGGGAATATCTCACTTCACGAGTCTCAGTTGGAGAGACCCCATATGTTTCGGGGATAGATGGACTCACAGGTGGATATGTAATGACTTGAGGTGGTCACAAAGTTTACTATCTTGTTAGGAAATAATTAGATCATATAGAGGTCTTAGAGGAGATCCTTCTACCTAGCCCTGTAGGGAGATATCAGGGTATAGATTACCCTATCTTACAGTGATATGACTCTCCCGTGGATAGTGTTTTAGAACCATTCTCAAATAAGGGTCTATTTCCATTAATTCTAAGGGATATGGATGCCCAATGTCATCTACAAATTTAATAGTAAGACATATATGTATCTAAATATAAATCCTGACATACCGACTGTTGTAGGTACTCTATGAATAAGATGCGACAAGTGATTGCAGAATCATACATTTGAGAAAGGCGTTCGTAGGGTCATATGAGGAAGTATTATTCTTCTGTGCATTCAAACATATTCTAGAGTGTTAGAGAAAAAGTTTTTGATTGAATGTCCTTTGGCTGAGTTGATACATCCAGTGGATGAAAACAGCGGGGAAGCTGGAGCAGAGACCTTAGGAGAATGAATCCAAGGTCAATCTTAGAGACATGGAAATTTGAGATGTTCTATGAAGAGTTCCTAGGATAGGGGATCTACAGCTCATGCCTCGTATGGTGAGTCTAGTCATCCTAGAGGGAGGGAATTATTTTCATGAGATGGTAGTGGATATCTCACAAGGGATTCTCTAGCACATCGTGGTGATGACAGGTAAATAGGGGATATGACACCATGGTAGATAAAATGACATGAAAATATTAATGTGTAGGACGGAAGATATTGAATATGATTTGGGAGAGGTGTAGCAGGTGGTATACATTTCAACATGTTACCACCACCACCACCAGTGGTCCACACTAGGCTCAGGGATCTGGATTTATTGGTAGGGATAGCTACACACAGCCATGGAATATGACCCAAGGGCTCTAGAAATGAATTGAGATATGGTGTATATCTACTCATATATTCCATATTAATCGTCACAAGTGTTACAAAGTATTTATTGTCACAAATCATGTTCAAGACTTATAGTAACCTATTAAACTGTTGACATGACCATGAAGTCTAAAGATACATTTGGGAGGATACTAGAGAACTAAAATTATGCCGATAGTGTGATCTAAACCTTGAGGAAACATTTTTAGTTGGAAGCTCTTGGAGGCAGCATCATGGACTTACAATGACATTCATGGAATGGATTGGTTAGGGATAGTCCATACTCATAATGACAATTTTACGCAAAGGGGTGTGGTATGTCCAAAGTGATGGAATTGTGTTTTTACTTGGTTGAAAAAAATGAAACCCATGTTGCACAGGATAGAATAATGCATAGGAGTGTGCATCCAATCAATGTTGAGTCATCAGGCCTTACCCTCTAGGCTGTGGATGTTATACAGTTTTAGTTCCTAGTGGTTGTGGCAGAGAAAAATGATGTCTTCCAAAGAGATGGTTACATATTTAACTACCTTTTGGGAGATATAATTATTAATTTTTCTACACGTTGAAATGGCACTGATATCAGCATCAAAATATCAGATATCTTTATCTGAGATTCAAGATTTTATGGTGAAGGAGAATGACATGCTGAGGAAGCGATTAGAAAGATACAATGCTCAAGGATAAGCATGAATTAACAGAACTATAACCATGTGACATTGGAGACCAAGTATCCAATACCAAAGGGTTAATGAAAACTTCAATTTGCTGAATGTGGCGGACTTCTTTGTGGATATAAATGTGCCCTTAGTGTTTTTTCTAGTTTTGATATAGTGTGATGAGTGCCCTTATCATGAGTTCTCTAGAGGATGGAGTCGAGTATGCAGTGTTCTGTGATAATATAGGGACCACACATGGTTTTATCCTGATGTAGTGGAAGGTGGAAATTTCTAATGGTTTGCATTAGTTGAGACCACATGAGCAGAACTACGTGATCTACAACCTTGAGTCGGCAATGGTAGCCTTCCCAGTGAAGGTGTGGTAACACTACATGATGGGCAGGCGGTTTACAGTCTACTCATACCACAATAGTATCAAGTATATATTCTCTTAAATTTTTATAAAATTGATAATGAGGAATTTTATAGATTTCCACTAAGACTATGAGAGGGATAGAGTCTACACTCTTATTAAGGTAAATGTGGTAGCAGATGCCCTTAGTAGGAGATCCTATTCGTAGTAGCTAAATGAGGAAACAGACCAGTTGGCTTCATTATACTTATCCTTTAGGGATATATATGATGTTTAATACCTCCAACCAATGGTTATTACCCCCTACTATTAATGTGAGTTAGGGAGGCACAACTCAATGATACTAACTAAGAGTAATTAATTGCTCTATTTTCTACAAGGAATACCGCTGATGGATACTTGAAAGGTGGGGATCACATCAATATTTTCAGAGGACAAATGGTGGTAGAAGTGGATTCGTAGAGTGTTATGGTTCATAGTAATATTCATGTGGGTGGTAAGATATACACTATGGATGATGAAATAGGATGATTCTAAGATTACCTATAGAGATAAAATTTAAGCACTTGTTTGAATATATTTTTTTGTTTGTCACCTCACTATATCGAGACACCAAGATTATAAGGGGTTTCTCTTTTATTATATTGGGTGAAATAAAGGGAGTGATAAAGGATATCAATGGACTCCATGGCAGGTTTTTCACATGTGTGTAGAGAAAACAATACCATCTCTGTGATCATTGGATGACTCCCCTTGTCAGCCGCTTTTTTTATTTTGTAGAGAAGAGATAAGTGGGGAGCTTGGGATACCACTATGTGAAGGAGATATCTAAACTCCCTACATTCCCATTGATGATAATTTATGATTAGGTTGCTTTATTCTCAACATAGTAATGGAGATCGAGGATCAATAATAGAGGTCCTTCCTTGGGTAGTCAATTCCATTTGTGTGTTCTTGGTGGTAAAATAAGATTATTTAAAAGAGAACATGTGAGCAGTAGGCTAAAGTTCTTGCTTGATCCCTCATCTATATGGTTATACCTTAGTTTGGGTTTCTGGGAAGTAAATATTTAATGTGGAGGAATGTAATGACTTGGAATTTCCCAGTTTTAGTATATGAAATTTATTAGAAAAATTCATAGACCAGTCACTTAGACAACGCGTGATTCTGAACCCTAGTGTTCTCAGAATAGTTTGACAAAAAATGTAATGTTTCTAATAGCACATGCGAGTCATTTTCCTGAAAAAAAGAGTAAAAACTATTAAATTGGTTCCTAGAACAAAATGTTGAGGCCAACGTTGTGTTCAGTATGGAGGGATTACCTAAGCATGACTTAACATTACTCAGTGCGGTTCTCCATTCAGAAAACCCAAAAATGGAATAACCATAAATAAATTTATTATATAAATTTATTATTTTTTCAAACCATTATAACTGATGAAGGGTGAATCAAATAGAAAATCAGAGACCAACATTGAGTTTTTAATGGGGTGTTTTCCTTAGGTGTAGCATAAAATTTTCTAGGGAGGTTCATCTATTGAATGCAGTTGTTGGGACATAACCGTAAATAAAATAATTTAATAAAAATTATTTTTTTCATAGCCTATAAGTAATAAAAGATAACTAGGTTTGGAAATCATAAAGTTGTATTCAGATTGTGATTGTGTTATTTCCTTAGACGAGGACTATCCTCGACTGATACGGGTTGAGGTTAAATGTTAATTTTGGGATGTTTTAAAAGATAATAAAATAAACATTTGAAAAAAATTATAATTTTTTATTTTATCATTTCACAATGATGCAACCACACTACGATTACGTGATAGAGTTATTTTTTTCCATTCATAAATGAATCATTGTTGCGATAATTCAACATAATTAAATGGAAATGTAGAAATATGTTTCTCCAATTAATATCTAGACATGAATATGGGACAAGATGGACAATCATAGAAATATTTCATGAAATCTATGGCAATGAAAATGGTGCTGGAAAAGCCTCTCAATAGCGAATGACAAATTACGATGACTGCTGATGGATCACTAATCCGAAATAATGGTCCTTGGACTGAGGATCTGGGATAGATAAATGAAAATGCAAAGAACATTCTTCGTTTGAGATCAAAATGAATTTAGGTAGGGGTATTGATTGATTGAATTTCTATTTCCCTATTTTTAAATATCCACAACGAATGTGAATCAATCAATTAACATATTGATTAACATATCATGCGTACTATTTCCGGATGGGTTTGAATTTGGAATAATCATTAGGAAAGGATCTTTGATGAACCTATGAATAGATTTTATTTTGATGTAGGCTTCCATAATTTCTTAGGAGGAAGGATCAAGGCTGACATGAAAAAGGCCCAATCCATCCACCTCAAGTGTTCATGTGAAATTCTCCCCCCCCCGTTATTTGATTTCCTGATATTCTTCACTGAAACAATCCAAGAAACAATAAAAGATCATAACGGTGAATAGAGATCATGGCCAGGTGGAACACCACAGTGGTAGAAAGATGTCATCGAAGTAGGCACTGATGTCAGAGTGCCACAGTGGTAATGGTGGCATATGGCTAGAGGCTATGGGAAATGCATGGGGGAGAAGCTCGATAGCCCCAACTGTGAGGGAGGAGGTGTTCGTGACAGAAGAGTCCAATAGAAATACCATAGGTGGAGGTATTCAGTGGATGCAGATCACTGATGATTCAGGTGTCTCACTACAGTATCACGGGATGGGAGAAAATGGTCCAGCTGGACTACGGAGGAAAACCACGGCTGATGATTTGTGTAGTTCGAAGATGTAGTGTCGACCACATCTCTGGAAGAGTTGATCGACCCACTCTAGCGGGTAGAGTTGAAAAGGTGTTCTAATCTATCTATGGGCCATGTTGACCCAGCCAGTCTGGTACGCAGACATGGGTCGGGTGGGGTTGGGTCTGTCCAACCCGATCCTAGCCAAACCCGGAACCAACCATCCACTTTTTTTAATAAAAATCTCAATAACACTCAAACCATAAGTCCATTTGATGATCCGCCTATGGCGTTGGGAGCCTTCAGAAAATAAGTTCTTTATGAGATGTATTTTTGAGACCTTAGTGATTGGAAATGTAGTTTTTGATCTTTTTACCTTGTTTATATTCTTTGAGGGTTCTGTATGGCAGCAAATTGCAATCCCCATGAGAGAAATTATTGTGGATAGAGTTATGAAATACTTCTTGGGATTGGAGTGATATTATATTACCCCTAAGGGAGTTCTTTGGGTATTTACATGAACTCCGAGTAGAAGGAGTTAATCCTCCATCTAGTAGGATGTATCAGTAGGGTATATGGAAATCATTGGAATCCCCTATGTTACATGACACATTGTTAGGGTTCGTGGTATTCACCAATAATCCACTAAATTTCTGGGTAAAATAGATTGGGTTCACTATATTGTCTAATTTAATTCCATATCTATATAACATAATTTTAACTATCATTTTCCCTTTGGACATTTCCCTAATTAACATGACATCTTTTAAGAGTCCCTAATGATGTCATAGCTCGAGACATTAGTTCTCCCAGAATGAGTTTAGCTTGAGAATAATTCTATGACCTAGGATTAGTTGTGATATGAAGACTCCTTGACAAAGTGACATCAGTTGTCAATGATAACATTATTAAGTATTAAGACCAAATGTTCTCTCAGAATCATTGCCTATACTTGTACTACATACTTAATACTAGATAGCACGATGAGTGAGATGTCCTTGAATCGAGGATTCTAAAAGAAGAACCACATGGATGGAAGTGTATACGATATTGAATTTTGGAATCCATTTCAAGTATACATGGATATTATTTTTTATGTTTTTTTGACATATAAAAGTGATGAGATTATTTTTGATTTATAGTTGTGTTTCCTTTGTTTCCTTTTACTTTGTTTTTTGGGGTTCCCTACTGTGTATTGTTATACTCACCCCTACATGGGATTTTCCCACACGTGTTGTGGAATGTTCAAAGTGTTGACAATTTGATGGTGTTCCAGGCATACCAGTACAAGGTGGGGCCTAGTGTGATCAGACAGACTGAGGTGTGTTCTTATGGGTTACAAAAAGTAGTCCAGTGCATACCATATAGTTTGGTAAAGTGGGGGTTTCTTAGGATAAAATTTATTAATTGTGTTATAGACTCTTTATTTTTGGTTGGCTTGTATTCAATCCCAATTGTACATTACTTATTTTTTCGGTCGTACATTGGTGCTTGGTTGTAGTGGTATTCAAGAATTTTATTAACATAGAGCTTTTACTTTCAATCATCTTTGTCTTTTATTTTTGTGTATTTGTACATGTTCATAGGAAAATGAAACACATTTGTGGGGTAAACCTACATGACATCGGTCCCTTTCCTATGGCCTATTAATGGTGGGTTGTGGTAGTCACTACACATGCCCCATGGGACAAGTCATGAAAATAATCTTTCCTTAAATATGATTATATAAAATGAATTGAATCACTATGAGGAGGTGGTTTTCAACACATATGCATGAATGATACAATCACTTTTTATTTAATGGATATGTGGGTGGATAATGATGGTTTAATAATCATAATAACATTTAGGTTTAATTAGGGATATTAATTTACTACATTATTTTTAATAAAATGGATTTATATGTGGAAGAAAGATAAATAAATTGATAGTGGTTATGTAGGAATATTACCTCTTCCATATTAACCCTCAATTAGATACCTTTTTGAGGAACCTTGGGATTTTATTTTAATAAGAAAAACAATTATAATTCTGGGATAAGAAATTTTAATGCTTAATTTGGTAGTGTTTTATTATGATATATGACTAAAAGAGATGCAATGAAAAGAGAGATGGGGTGTTCTTTTAAAAGTGGGAGGATGGGTACCCATGGAATTACCTAACGTTTTAATTTAATATAAACTATATTTTCATTTTAAAGAGGCTATAAGTAGATATAATTGAATAATATAATGAGGATGAGTCTAAATTCTCACATAAAATAAAATATTTTCTAGTTTTGATGAATTTTTCAACCTTATGGATTTTTTATCCTATGTTAACCCATTTTAAAATTGTGAAACATAATATTTTTTACTCATCATGGATCATAAATGTTTTCATAAAAGGGAACATTACTCATAAATTACGCATTGATGATATTTTCAATAAAATCCCATTAACATAGATATTAAATTTAAATTTTAAGAATTTTAATTAATTTAATTAAAACTTTTTTTCATAATATATCATTAAGGATATTTTTAACACAATTCATTAAATTTTACATTGATTTCATTCATTAAAATATTGAATTAGAGTATAAAATTAGAAAAAATACAATAATTTTAGAACAACCAACAATATTCTTTGAACAAAATAATGAATCCAAATTGCTTTCATTTTAATATTTTTATAATAATTCATTTTATTTTTCTATTAATTGAATAAATATTATGTAACAATTTCATAATAATATAATATAATTATTCAATAAATTAAAATTTAAAATACATTTCTTTGATAATGAATAATAATTTATCAATCAAATAATATTTTAAGACATAACATATATTGGTTAATACTTTTATTAAAAATTTACATATAATAATGTCAAGAAGGTGGAATTTTGTATATATTCTTCTCTTAAAATAATATAATGGTCATATACAAAGAAAAATAGAACAAAGTAACCGTATTTCTGTCATGTGGATTGAAATTAATTTAATAAAGTAACACAACAGTATATGGGTAAGTATTATATACATTCTAAAGCCGTATCCCAACATTTTGACCATGTTGTACCAGTTTTACCAATACATTGTATACAAATATATACCTTGTTTAAAATTCATAATGGAAAAAATTAAAATTTTCAATTTTATGATATTAGAATATTCTAATTACAAATATTGAATATATTTTATAAAATTCAATTCCCAGAAGCGTTGGACTTTAATTTTAAAGAAATCCTTTATAATGTCAGGAAAATAATATTTCTTGAAAACAAAATTTCTTATGTATTAAATATTTTTATACCAAAATACATAATAAAATTAATTATAATGACTATAATTGGGTTTTTAATAAAATTAAGGAAATTATATTAGATTTAATAATTTATTTAAACAAAATCAATATTTCTTAATGCCTTACAGGAAAAGACATGTTTAAAGAAAATTCATTATTTTATCACTATTCATTAATAAATACATATTCCTAGTGAATTACAAAAAATTCAACATAATATAATATTTAAATTATTATTTAAAAATGAATTTATTTTTTACAATTTTTTAAATTATTCTTAATATAAATAAATTATTTTTTTATAAAATGAAACAGAATGATTTTTTTGGAAAATGAATTTTTAAAGCATAAAATGACTTCACCAATAATTTTTTTCTTATTTACTATGAATTTATAATTAGTTTTTATTGAGTATGGAAATAATAAATTTTTTTCATAATTTAGATATGGATATCTGGGTCATCAAATTCAATGTCTTGGTTAAAAATTCATCTTTTAATAATAATATTTCTATATAATATCATAATATTACATATATCAGGGGGTCAAATATTATTAAATCATTCAAAGCTATTATTTTGTTTTCAAGAAAATTAATTTCTTCCCTATTTATATAAATTATACTCTTAATATTTTATCTCATTCAACAATGGATACATAGTTCCAAATATAATTTTTGTTAACCCACATTGTGCTGAGTGATACTAACACATTACTTGAAAATAGGTAGTGGAAAACATTACGGTTACCTGAAATTTCACATAATAGAGTCCCATGATAAGTATAAAATTATTAGGAAGTAAAAAATTTGGGCATTGAGGAGAAAAAACCATATATGGACTAATATAGATTGATAGAGAAAAAAGTCATGAGAAATTGAGTGGAAAAAAACTTGAAATTGTATTGTGTTAAATAATATCGATTCATTAAATATAAACGAAAAAGAATAAAATTTTAATTTCAGGATAATTTTACTAATGATGAGTGATTATTTTAATATCTAGTTAGAGAACACACACAAACATAATTATTTATTTATTCTCATTTGAAAAGAATAATATCATCATTTGGTTATGATTTGAAAAATTTCGACTTCAACACTTACTAAAATAAATTATGATTCAAGGAGAATTTTTCATTCATAATTAAATAAAATTAACTTTTACGGTATCATAAAGAAGCCCCAAATTAATAACAATTCATTCCTTATTTTACTAAATATTCATAAAATCATAAATTTATATCATAATTTACCAAATATAGATAAATATACTACATTAAACCCTAAAAATTAAAAATTAAAAGAAAAAAATTAAAGTAAATAAACTATAGAAATTGTTTCTTTAAAAAAACCTTTAATATATTTCTAACCATATTTAAAACAAAAAAACACAAATGATTTTATCCCAAATGTATCCCTAGATGACAGAAAATAGATCATAATACACAAAAAAAGAACATTTCAATACCATAATCATATATTCTTATAAAACATACTAATAACCATACTGACTTGAAAATATGAATTGAAAAAAAAACAATTTTAAAAAATTCATCATAACCTTATTAATTATGTTAAATAATAGAAAATTTAATAAATTATATAAAACCAAAAATTCAATTATCATAATCAATGATGACCCAAATAACATTTTCATCAAATAATTAACCAATTTCATGTCCACAAATATTATCCCATTTTCATCATTAATATAAAATCATCTCCTTATCCAATTGAAAAATGATTAATAAAAAATTAAAGCAAATTAAGGGTTTCATTTCCTATTATCTTTTATTATGTAAAAATATCCCAATTCCAATAATTAATTTTTCATTGAACTATTTACCATATTAATTTAAATCTATAACGATTATAAATTGTGGAATAATTCATTGATATTTTAGGATTATTATAAACATAATATTATTGATATTAAAATTATATAACATAATTATCAAATCAAAAAACATAATGAATTTAATATTTTCACTTAAATGAATATAATCAGATAGGTTCTCCATTGGTCGGAGTGTCGATTATGTATTAATAAATTGACTCAGATAATTCCCATTTAATCTATACATTAGACATTGAATTCCACAGTATTTTGTTTCTTTATAACCATCATTTATAACATACAAAATATAGACTTTCTTTTGAGACATTATATTATATTCTTCTTATCAAATTCATGAAATATTGAAATTTATACATTCATTCCATTATGATAATTACAAAATGAAATTCCAAAAGAGTCCATATTCCTCTTATTTTATGCATTAAGAAAAACATCGATATTTATGTTGTCAATCATCTATAATGAATGATAATTAGTCAAAATCATGATGTTTCACCTTCCATATCCCATATCATTATGATTATAATGATAATAATAATTACATCTTATTTCACATTCACCATAAAAATGAATCGAAATTGTTATTGACATTTTGTAACACCCAAAAAACATTGTATGAGAAATAATAATATAATTGGGAAAAAATCATAATGATGAAAATAATTTTGAGGATGTATAAATCATGAAACCTTATCTCAAATATTAGAAGATTAATTTTATCCCTGGAAATTCATGGCCATAATCTATTCAAATCCCATATATTGTATTATAAATAAAATGGGGTTCAACCAAATCATATCCCCTAAGTGTTTTTAATGAGGTCAGTATTAAGGGAATAATCACTATGCATTAGAATAATTTATAGTATATATTTAACAATCATTTTAATAGTTATTAACCAAATATTAATATTTACAAAAACTAAATCAACTTATAGTATCTAGAAATGGATGTGTTGCAATGAAAACCACATAATCTCTTCATTACCAAATCATTAGGAAATTATCATATACAAATATTTATAAAAAAATTCAAAGGATAATGTTAAATGGTATTTATTTTCATGAATTTAGTTCCTATAGATTCTAATAACTCTTCAATGATACCATATATAATTAATTTGACCCTAGAATCTCATATATGGTGATCATATTATAAAATTGGAACAAGATACAAGTAACCACATCCGAAAGGACCCAATAAATTTCGTACCCATGGTAATATATATATATATATATAAATTATTCCTATATTATATTATAAATGTTAAAAAAATATATCCAATCAAATGGAAACATTATAACAACCTTTATATCATTGATAATCTCATTCTTTAAATCCTTGGGAATGGGAAACAAATAAATGTTAAACTCATATTCACAATATGGGGTATATATAATGGATGTTATTATGATTAAATAAGGAATTATCAATATTAAATTGTGGATAACCATAACAAATTCTATTCAATTTACACATTATTTAAATTGGAATCCAGGGATGATATTAACATAGAAAAAACATGTACAAAAAATTAATTCATAATAATAGAAGATGTAGAATTTTGGACATTCATGATCAATGCCTCTGAACCATGAAATACTAAATCCTACCATCAAGGTCTCACAACCAAGTCATTTTCATTTTTTAAGGCCTTTCACCCATGAAATTATCATTGTATGGGTAGACAGACACCAAATAGCCAACTATTATTACATGACCTCACATCCAGATCCGATACATCAAACCATGATATTTTTTCAAATGATACCTATAGGTACATCAAGGGGATATCTATAACTGGTCTCACCTATCACATTTATTCCCCATGCATTACTTATATTTTTAATGAGCAATAAAATTCATTATCAAAATTCATTATAAGTAAAAAATTATCCATATTAAATTAACAGTAAAAATCATCATTGCATCATCACCATAAACCTTACAAAGGAAAAAATATAAATATATCATTGGATTATAACCCCATTTAAATCAATTGGTGTTTTCATAGTTCAAAATAACTTTAAAAGATCCTTGGTACATTTCATTAAGAAAATAGCCATTCACATTGAAATCATTTATTAAAATATTAATATTTACCAAATATGAATTACAATATTTTCTTTGAAAATAACCCAAAATAAATTTCAATAATGATTGAGATAATTAAGTAGTGATTATAATATATTTTTTATTCATTTGATTTTAAAATAACGATTCATTTCTAATGATTATTAAAAAATTGAAAATTACCCCAATAATAAAATATTAAAAATATTCATTAAAAAAATATTAAAATTTAATTTTCGGTAAAAATGATTTTACAAAATTGACAATATAAAAAATAATTTTCAAACTATTTTATGGAAAATATAGACATTGAGGAAAAAGATTCCCATCTATAGTGGAAACCAATATGATTCCCTTAAAAATAATTTTATTGAACATTTATGTACCCATGAGAGAAAAATTGTAATATTACATGAAAAATACATTAATAAATATAGGATAATAAAATTAAATTGTTTTATTAGATAAGTAAAATATAATTTCCCTCTTTGGAATTTCAACCATAAAAAATCCAATAATAAAATGAGAGTGTAAAATAAACCACTTTCAAAAAGTTTGGAATTCATCATTAGTGAATTTAAACTCTTGTAATATAAATTAATATTAATTATAATTATAATCCAGATTAGTTTATATACTTATTAAAACGTATATAATTCATTAATAACAATTTAATAATCCATTTCTTAATAAATTCTTATTAAAGTCATCATTTTTTAGTATTAATAATTTCATTTTTCCAAAGAACATCATCTCTATAGTTAGGGTACTCGTATATTAAAAAAAATTTCAATATATAAAAATTTTTCATATAGATATAAATATCATATCTATAAATTACATATATATTTTTACTCATCCATATAAGGTAGAGATACAAAAAGAAATTACACCATTCATATAAATGGTATAGTGTACGTTCACATGAATTGTGTTTTCACTTATAGAAAGACAAAAAAATGTAGGATAAATATTAATTCACCATAAATATAATTATTATATAATAAATATTCATCAAATATATTAAAAATTGTATCCATGTAATGTGTAAATGAAAAATGAATCAGATCACTTCATGGAGGTGGTAGTCCATACATACACATCAGTGGCATAATAATTTTTTGACGGAAGGGAAGGTAAAAATGAAGATATTATATGATAATTGTAGAAGAATTACAATGTCGTAATGTTCATATATAATAATTTAATCCATCATCATATCCATTCATAAAATATAGTTATGAAAAATTAATAATATTTTTATTTAGAGTCAATAGTCCACACACACACACGAGCGATACATTCAAATTCCATTTCATAGAAAATATGTCGAATAATGGTGGATACATACTCATAATAATTTTTTTCAATATTTATGATACAATATATATTTTATTATAAGTAATAAATTATATTGATTAGAGGTAGATATATATATAAATAGGAATAGTCCATGTCAGATAATTATCTTATCTTCAGTAGACCTCTGTTAGATTCCATATTAAAGAACCATATAAAGATATTTTATGAATATAATAACATAAAATTCATGTATATTTATTTTTCTAAGACAATTATATGGGTTTTTTAAATAGTGATGGCTCAATGTGGTGTAATGAAATGAGAGAAGGGTCATCCTTTTATAAGTAAGGGGTGGGGAACCCTAGGAATTACATAAAGTATTAAATTCATATTAATTAAATTTTTTTGTTAAATTGGAAATAAATTGATATAATTCGAAGATATGATAATGGTGAGTTGAAATACCATTAACCAATAAAAATTGAAAATTTTTGGTGTTATTTTCACCAATATATCTATGTTTTAATACCCATTAACCCTTTTGATAGTCACCACAACATCATATGTTTTTACTCTTTATGGGTCAACAATGATACGATAATCTGAAATGATAGAAATAAATATGCTTTGATTGATATTTTTAACCACATCCCATTCACATGGACGAATATATACGTTCTGGGAATTTAAAATAATCTGAAAACAAATTATTTTTCATAAAATACCATTAATGTCATTTCTAAAACTATTTATTTAATTTTAATTTTATGAAATTAATAAAATGAATGAAATAGAACATAAACTATTAATACATCAGTATTATCTTATTGTTATCTAAAATATTTTTGGAAGACAACAGTTTACAATTTTTTTATGATTTTCAATAATTTTAAATTCATTATTTAAATTTTTTATTAATTAAATAAAGTATGAGTCGTCATTTCATAAATATTTAATGAAATTATTCAATCAATAAAATTTAAAAATATATTAAAATTTAACTAAAATAATAAATTATCTATTAAATATACATTTAAAACCTATCTTGTCCTTAACTATACTTTTGTAATAATTTAAGAGACATTAAATTCAATAGAGGTATTTTGTAGTTATTCTTCTAAAAAATTAATATATTGGTCATAATAAAATATAAATGGAAATAACTGTCCATTTATTGATGGAATTAATGGTAAATATTGAAATTAAATCATCTAGTATGATAAAAAAAAGTGGTAGAAAATTTTTATTGTTTTATATTAACAATTAAAACATTTTTTTCTTGTTTTTCCCTTACATAGGTGAAAAATGATTACGAAAGTTACTATTCATAATGACTAAAATTAAAAGTTTCCCCATTAGAAAATTTATAATAGATGGTTCCAAATATGGAGATAAATTCAAAAAATTATATTCATATGATTAATATACTTTATTTCAAAATTAATCTCATAAAACATTATAGAAATCATTTTTCTTGAAAATTTGTTTCCTTAGGTATAATTTAAAAAAAATTATAATGAACATATTTTCGGTATTAATTTTATAAATGTAACAATGTTACATAAAGATCCATTTTTTTAAAAAATTTATCTTTATAAATTCTTTTAATGAATGTACAATTTTTATAATAAATAAGTATTTGTCATTATTAATCTGAAAAATCAATCTTTTTCAGAAATTTCTCATAATCTCATTAAAAGATAATTTGGAAATGTTGATTTAAAAATAAATATTTATTAAAAAAAATTCTTGATGTGGCTGAAAATAATTATACTATTTTATCAAAAATAATGACAAAATGAATTTTGTAAAAAATATATTTTTTGTGGAATAAAATTACCTTAATAAAAATTGAGTTATAATTTCCTAAAAATTATTCAATAAATTTCTATTATGGTGTAAAATGACACATATATTTCATAATTTAGTTACACATATGTATACCACCTAATTCAACAAATTGGATATCTCAATCACATTTAAATAATAATATTTCTATAGTATATTGGAATAATCATACCTCTCAATGTTGTGTGTTATGAAAGAAATAAAGCTTATTATTAATTTAAACTAAACAATCCGGTGGTGTAATATTATTCAGATATAATTATTGATTTCTTGTGAAAAAATATCATGTTCCTTGATCATCATTTCATTGATTTATAATTTTTCATTGCTGGCAATCATATAAGATTTGAGATGCTTTTAATATGTTCAAACAAATTCTTTAATAATAATATTTGTTACTTATTCCTCAAACAAATTAAAGTAAAATTTTTATTCAAATAATTACTAAATTTCATTAAAATTAAAAAAATATTATTCATTTTTTTCAAGATGTCAAATATGAAATTTTATATTTTTAAATTAGTTCTTATTGATTAATTCATTTTTTACTTCATTTTTTACGTGTGGATTTAATTCAAGATGTAAAATATTACACCCATGTATATATGTGATTACTTCTATTCAAAAATCATTACATAAAATCAATATTGATATTAGTTTTAATTATATTTTTTAAGGTTTTCTTCCTCATCACATTCCTTATAAATTTAATTTTTTTTTCAAAATGATCACTATCATTAGATTTTAGAGATATGCATTTATCACCAAAATCCACTTCAAATTGTTATTTATATTTCACTTAATTATTTATGGTTTTATTGAATCTCATTTAATCATTATTATTTGTTATTTTTTTATTGAAATTTATCAATATATTTTAAAAAAGAAATTATGTTGGACTCTATATATTATGTACATCTAGGTATTTTTAAATATACAATGAGTATAGAGCATCTGAAAACAATTGGAAAAAATTCAGATCCCATTTGAAGTGGAAGGTAATTTTTAGTTTATTTTATGATGTCTACTAAGGGAATACTAACACCACATTATTATAAATACATGATATGTAGAGAATAATTTTGTATTAACTTCATTTAAATATAATACATGAAAAAGAGGGTATATAGTTTTTGGAATTACATGAGATAATGTTTAAAACATGAATTAAAAATAATAATTTCATATTTTTTGTTGCAAAAAGATGATAAAATTTATTTGAATATTATAGAGATGTTATCATCTTTTTTGAACTCAGAACTATTCTCAAATCAAAGGGATTGAATAATCATATATAAATACTCATAACTATAATGATTTTATGGTGAAAATATTTTTAGATAACAATATGAATTATTTAATAATAGAGATAATATATTATACCTTGTAAAATGGAGAGATTCCTTGAGTTTTTTACATTCATGATGGAGAATAAAATAGTGAAAATTTCTAATCTTAGTGACACAAAAAAGATATTGGAGGAGGAGTCATGAACAGTAATAGTTTTGTTGAGTTAGTAAGATAATAAAAATATGAAGAAAATATTAGTAATAATACTTTGAGATTCAGGTGATGTAAAAGATTAATCCATGAATGAACGTTTTTCATGAAAAAATTGACTAAATCCTAGAGTATATAATGTAGATTAAGAAAAATAATAAAAAGGATGAATCTACATTATTGGTATATGTAAATATGAAGTCATGTTTGTTTTGTCCAAAAATAGTCTATATAGTTTAGGAAAATCATGTATTTCATGATTATTACATGAATAAAAGTTATATTCTTCCTAAAGATAAATATTAAAGATAGTAATTTCAAACATAATCTTCATGATAGAAGTAGAAAAGGACCGAAGGTGTTTGATTGTGACTATCCTAATAACAATAATAAATAGTTAAATATAATGAATTAATTGAGCAATCAATTTCAAAGAATTTTAATAAAAAATAATAATAGAAAATGCAATATTCATTATTGAAAAAATTGTAATATAGTTAGTAGAATATTGAATAGACACTACAGGAAAAATATTAATGATTAAATATTTCTATATTGTGATTTGAGTTGGATATAATATATTTTATATATTTAGTGAATTTAGGAATGATAAAACCTACAGTTTATGAAATATATTTATGTATATCATTATGATTTTATAGTGAGTGGGAGTTGAAGACCCATATTATACTTTTTGAAGAGGAGTATAGGAACAACTTCCATACAGTTTATGTTCTATATTATATAGTAGTCGAAGAAACAAATTTGGGGAAAAAATAATTTCATTAATGAAATGATAACCAAATAATAATGTAAATCATGATGAAGTTGTTTTTAGAGGAACCTTTAACTAACTAGTTGTACAAATATAAAAAAATCTATTGAAGAAATTATGCTACCAATGTATTGAACACTATATTTGGGAAGCTCATGATACCCACCACAAATATTTGTGTCACATGAATAACGTTTATAATCACAATAATTCAATACTGATTATAATATTTGTTCCCAATAAACTTTTGTTACATAAAGGAGGATATTATTCATAATGATATAAACATTGTAAAAATATTCTTATATTTATATTTATTTTATTATTTCTATTTAATGTGAATATAATTATTGAGAGTGCATATCATATACCTTCTTATTAACCAAGGATGATTTTCATGTTTATAATGGGTTAATTTAAAATAAATTATAAACCGACTAAAATTAGGGAACATATATTCCCCCTATTTCTCTTTCATGATTGAGTGGGAATATCATGACATTAACTCCATTTCCTATCAATGTTGTGCCAAAAATTAACTATATGATATAAAATTTTTCCCATCAATAAATTCGCTCACCATGAAAGTATATGTTTATAAATTTAGAGGTTGGATGGGACAAGATTACTACATTATGTTCGAGAATAATTACCCTATCTATTTGGGTGTGTTATTTTACCCTTACCATGGATGATAAAAGAGTTACTTTTATTCTTGATGTGTAACACCCAAATATTTCATAGTGCGTTATCTCTTCAAAGTAATTCAATAACATACACAACATGAAACACCGAGTTTGAGCACACCAAAACATACCAAAATAGCCATTCAAAAGTGGTTATGAATAATATTAACATAATTTTGAACTTTATATAGTCCTTATAATTTTAGAATCTATATTATGTGTTTCTAAGACGTAATGTAAGAACACATTCAATTTTTTTTAGATAAAAGAAGTATTTTTAAAAAAATAAAATTTTACTGCCATTTAATGGTGAACCCTTTTTAAATCCAATATTAGAAAATTATATATTTTAAATTCAACAAAATAAACTTCTTATTTCGAATCGGGACATAAATATTTAGTTTCAATAAATTTTTTTGTGTTTTTGTGATAACTTTCAAATTTGGGTGAAAAGTGAAAAATACTTAATTTTAACTGAAAAAACTTTTCTAATCAAAATAATTTATATTGTTCAATTATACATTAGAATGGTTTGGAAGTATAATTAGATTATATTTTTACAATTTAATCTAATGTTGGACGTTGGATGTAATTTCACTTTGAAATTGGACATAAACTAGTGTCATTCTTTTGATAGTTATTTTTTCTTAAAAGTATGCTTTTTGGTTTTGAAAACATGAATTAATTTTAAATAAATTAATGTTACATCTATGTTTTTAAATTATTAACATATAATTCATTTTTTAATTTGGAATATCAAAATTATCTTTGGGTGAATTTTTGGTATTTTTCTGCAAACATTCAATTTTTGATAAATAGTGAAAACACTGAGTTATTGTTTAAAACCGACATTTTATTTAAATATTTATTTATTTAGTTTTATTTTATTTTATGTAAAAATAGATACATAATACTTATATAATTTCTATGTAATCCATTAGAGTCATTTTATATTAATTTTAGATATATAAAATTTTATTGAACTTTTTACCGTCTTTTACCCACCTACTATGAGCTTTTGTAAATTTGAATAAAACAAAATTTTACTATTTCTGTGAGTTGAATTTAGAAAATTCAAGAGTCACAGTTGATATCAGTATGTAAAATTTTGTTCAATAAGATAAAAATAATTTATGGTGAATAGTAAATTTTGATTATTATTTACCACGGTTAAAAGTAAAAATGGTAATTAAGTGTAAAAATGATGTTATAATTAACCTAACACATGTCCTAATTCTATTGAATACGTATAATTTTACCAAAAACAACTTTAGGAAGAAAATATGATCTTTTAGGTCCAATTGAATTAGATTAGGACATTTATTATTATTTAATTCAATGAAGGGTTAAAAGAGATAAAATCAATGTTTAATAACTAAACCATTTTTAAAAGAGGTTCATACATAATATAAATTTGACAATAAATATTCATTAGAAAGGTAAAAATAATTCATACATAATGGTATTTTATTTTTAATTTTTGGACTTTAAATAATTTAATTAATTTATGACACAATGATGATGTAGTAATTACCTTATTAATGAATGATTGAAATAATTGATATTATAAATTTCAAAATAATTCTAATATGAGAATTTTAATGAAATAAAATAAATTTATATGTTAATATGACATGTTAGTATTGATTAAATAAATTTTTTCCGAATTAATATTGCTGTTATTAATTTAACAAAAACAAAGTACATAATAGTGTCAAAATTGACATAAAAGAGTTTTAAAAACAAGTATTGTATTATTAAATTATATTATATTCTTAAAAATATATCATTTGAAAACAGGGCTTAAATAATATAATATATTTATTTAATGAACCACTTGAGGTTCTCTTGGAAGTATATAGTATGTTTGTTAACCATATATTGTAAGAATACAAGAAGACACAATAAAAGTTAAATTATTTAACATAGAGTTAAATATAAATGATATGGATAAAATGGTAAAATAAACATGTCTCAATCCTATTTGTTGAATGTATTTAGAACCATACCCCCTTTATCTTTAAAATAAATCAATTTGGACTCATTATAAACCAAATATGATTTTTTATAAAATAATATTTCAATCATTTCCTAACGTGCCCCTCACCACTCTTATAAAAGGACACTCCCCCTTCTCTAAAATTTACACCTTCAAATCCATTTGGCTCAGCAAAAATCTTCCCAAATATCCTCTAAAATGGCCTCCCTTCATTCTAGAGGCCTTAATTTTGTTAAAAATCCAATCTAATTATCCCATTTGATCAAGTCAAAAAGAATAACCCAAATAAGTGGTAAATATTTCATCACCTCTTTTAGGTTCTTTTCTTCTTCCTCATCCACATTCTTTGTTGTTTCATTATAAAATAATAACTCTAGTATCTTATATATATGGTGAGGTCATAATAAATATGTTATAAACATATTCATTTTTTTTCCATCCTATGAATGACATTTCACCATAAGTGCATACGTACGACTTACCATATCCACGTCACGATGTAGTTGTTATTAAATACATTATTATATGTATGGGTATAATAATGATGTATAATTGATGTAAATAAAAAATATAACATGTTAATTATTCTATATATATATATTATATAACTTCTATTTACATACTATTTTTAAATTAAAAGAATGATATTATCGCCCGTGCGTATGTATAGATTACCGTCTCCACGATGCGATATGAATCATTTCCATGATCACCATTCAAAGATGATTATAAAAATAAATATTATTAATAAGTATGTAACATATGAAATAAATATTCTACTATATATATATATATGTATGTATGTACTTACATATATCTTATTCACTTACTTGCGTTCAATACGATATGAAAATGAAAACAGTGTTTATGCGTACGTATGGCCTACTGTCTCCATAAACAGTGCCTTACATTTCATATATACATCTCTTATAAATATTTCTATTATAAGTATATATGATATATAAATCATGTTTTATATTCTGGAATCATTTAAATCATGATCTAGATGATACGATAAATAATAACAAGTTAAAACACATATGATAAAGAAAGCAATTATTACCCAAATTGTTATTTTAAATTGGAAATCATTATCAAATGGGTAGTATAAAGTCATAAATGAATCATGTATTATATAGTAAATATGAATATGGTTCGGGTATAATCTGATAAAATAATATTGTCATGATACATGAGGTTAAACGTACCCTCGATCAAAGGAAAGTGCAAGGTAAGGGTTAATTTTACAATCACTTTATTACCCGGGGTTGTTTTTACGTAAGTACCTACTGGGGAATATTTATTATCCATTCCCATGTTTCATAATATAGTTTTAAAAGGTATTATTTTTAAGTTAATTTTTACTAAAACATCATTTTAAATGTTTTAATGGTTTATTCTTCTAAGCCATTCTCATTAATGTCCATGTATTCAAAATGGTTTTAATGATTTATTTAAATGGACATGAATTTTTTAAAATATTAATTACATTCAAAAGTTTCAAAGTGGTATGGGAAACATTTGATTAAAAAATGACTTTAAATTTCTTCTTTTCTAAATTTTGTGACATTTTAATGTTTTCATGAAAAATGAATATTTCTCTCAAAGAGTTTTACAAATCATTTTCATCTAGGTCAAAAACCTTTAATGGATTTTAAACTTGTTTGAAGTTTATTTATTATGATAAAAATATTCCATATTTTATTGGAGGTTTTGAGATATGTTTGACTGTGTATGTGTTACTTTTATACCATTCATGGTTTAGGGGTAAATTATTGAAATGTTGTATGCCAGTTTTAATACGAATGTTTATGTTAGGTTTAATCCTTTTCATATGAGGAATGCATTGACACTAGTAAGTGATCGGTGGAGTCCAATATAGCTCCTCGATGAATCAGCAGGTCTAATGAGACAAAGTAGTGTCTTGGCACAGGGCCTTGAAAAAATCGTATTTGTAGTCTTGGCACAAGGCATTGACTAGGTTGTTATGAAAGTCTGGTATTATGCATTCCATCATTATGAAAGTGGATATTGATATTGCATGTGATTATTCTTCTAGTAGAATACTCATGTGAATAGGTAAATGAAATTATTTTATTGTATATTTTCTTTATTATTCTGATTTTTATGTTTAAAAAGCTTTTGTTTTTGTCTTATAAATTTCCTTAAATGTATACGCTTATTGATGAATGTTTCCACTGTATTTTTATCCTTACTGAGAATCTAGGCTCACCCCTTTCTTTGTTTTAAATTTTTCAGGTTTCCAAGAAGTGTATAATGATTGATAAGAAAGGATATTCTAGTGGATTAAAGGAATTCTGAATGGATAATTTATTTTGTGTCTTATTTTCTAATATGTAATGTAAAGTTCTTGTATGTAATCTATTTTCCAAGACTGCGAAACTAATCGATCTTTCGGTACTTGATTCCTTATAATCATGCCAATTTATTAAAATATTTCCATGAATCTTGGTAACTAGGGTCAGGGCATTACAGTTGGTATCAGAGGAATCTTAGTACAAACCATAGAAACTATATTTAAATAAACTCTGATTAGATCACATTACCCAAATATAGATATTGAGGATTAGTATAAAAGAACTTCCTAGAATTTTGGTAATTTAGAGATTTTGTTTATTTTTCAAGAAATACATCCCTTTATGGATATGAGCAGGTAGAGGAGGCTCTGAAACAGATGTACCTAGGGGTGAAACCCGAAAACAACACTTTGAGCTAGACTCGAATGGGAACTGGTGCACGACAATGGGCCTTGCGGCACTCTTGGTTACAAAACTCACGGGGGATATGCTTAGGATACTTCACATTTTAATTACAATACATTATGAAGGATTTATGAATAAATACTTACTCAAAGAAAACTTTTTATGATTATAGATTATATGCATAATCTTTTCAATTTATCTTAATTATCTTATAAGTTTGGAATTATGAATTTCAATTCATAAACTAACATAGTCTATTCCCTTGTTTACAAATGGAACCTTGTAGAAGGAATAATAATTCTAGAAATATGCATGATTGAATGATTAAGAAGGATATTATCTTTCATGGTATTAATCCAACATTTAGAAAATAAATAGTCTCCCATGAATTATCATTATATGATGAAATAGTATTATCTGTTAATAAGATATGTAAATAATTCTCTGACTCCTATGGCTTTGATGGGATGCCAGAGAAGAAAAGTTTGTTAGAAATTTAGTTGGATAAACAAAATAAGGGAAAGAAGTATTTTCCCATATGTGATAAGAGTGGAAATAATCACCTTGGTAAATTCTTGAAGTGAATGGGAGTTTTTTATAAGTGTAGAGGAGAAGGACCCCAAGTACGTGATTGAAAGGGTTGAAAAAAGGTTTCAAATGTACAATGCTTCTTCTGTAAGGAGTTGGGGAACTATACTAATCAATGTCCAAATCATCATAGTATACCCCAAATGCTGCTATTAGATTATAATCAAGATATCATACTACCAAAGATGAATAGGAATGATTAGAGTTCTTTTGATGTTATTAAAGAATTATGTCATTTGGATGTTGTATCAATGATGTACTGGTTATAATAAATATGGAGTATATAAAGATTGTATTGCAGTGAAATTTAATCAAATACATGAGATTGTGTGGGACCATTAAAAGTGACTCAATAGAAGGTTAGATTTTTGGAAAATATATGTTTGAGAGAAAGATAAACCATATTATGATTCAGATAATGAGGTAGTTATTTTGGAATAATACATGTTTGATTTTGATAAATTATATTGGATATTCTTGACTACCTTGAAACTGATTAATGATCTCTATATTCCATCATGGTTAGAGTTTACAAATTTTTTGGATGGAAGCAGTATATCATGTATTATATAAGGAATAAGGGAGAATGAATGTAATCAATAAGGTGTCATGGTAATTCAGGATGTTGCAGTGTTTTAAAAAAGTACATGATGAAGGTGTTCACATGTTATTACATGGAAAAAAGAATCTTCATTATGTTTAACATCCATATAAATTTTGGACAATGAGTTTGGATAGAATTACATTGGATAAGATTAATGGTTGGAATCGTTTATGTTTGAGATTATTTTTGGATTGTCAAATTAAAGACAGCCCGTAGGACGGGTGGCAACCTGTCGCGTCTGGAAAGGCAGTGTGACTTGAAACCGCAACCGAAGGGCGACAAGGGTGCATCACCTACCACTGGCCTACATGATATCCTAGATTGTATAATATAGTTTCCTTTTTAAAAGGTCTGATAGGTGAATTATAAAATCATTATTTTTTGAACCCTATACGACTAGGATAAATTGAATTTTTTTTAATCTTTTAGAGTGAATGATGAGTTTGTGGTAGGAATTAGATGAATGATGAAACTCTACATGTCAAGTATATATATATATATATATATATTTACTCTTATTCTATGGATAAATTAATTCTTACACTTTAGGGAAGGGATCTTAGAACCAAAAAATGTGTTATCCTAATACCTTATATTTTGTTGAACCAATGGTATTTTAAATCATCATAGAATGATGCATTTGAGGCCCTCAATTTTGCACTTGTTTGTGATTGATGATTTCAATCACTCCTTATAAATATTTATGTTTCCCCTCAATTATGTTTCTTTAAGTGCCACCAATGTTCTCTAATCGTGATCATAATTTGGTGGTGACCCTTTCATTTCCCTTTTACTCTTATTAAGATTAAATTTTATTAACGTAATTTCATATATGGATTTTCCACAAAGGTATTTACTATTTTTAACATTTAATTTTCAAAGAACAATTTCAAATTTTGATGACACAATTTATTGAAGGTGGGGAGAATTTATCACCCCAAGATTTCATAGCACATTATCTATTCAAAGTAATTCAATAACTTGCGCAACATGCAACACCGAGTTTGAGCACACCAAAACTTACCCAACTAGCCATTCAAAAGCGGTTATGAACAATATTAACAGAATTTTGATCTTAATATAATCATTATAATTTTAGAATCCATATTATGATATTTTTAGACATAATATATGAACACATTCAATTTTATTCAGATAAAAGATGTATTTTTCAAAAAATTAAATTTTACCACCTTTTAATGGAGAATTTTTTTTAAATCCAATATTTTAAAATTTTATATATTCAATTTGACAAAATAAACTTCTTATTTAGAATCAAGACATAAATATTATGTTTTAATATATTTTTGGTGTTTTTTTTGAATACTTTCATAATTGCGTGAATAGTGAAAAATTCTAAATTTTAACTGAAAATAACTTTTTTAATCAAAATAATTTAGAGTGTTCAATTATTAATTTGAATGGTTTGGAAGTATATTTAGATTATATTTTTACCAATTAATCAAATATAGGCAATTTGATGTAATTTCACTTTGAAATTGGACATAAACAATTGTCAATCTTTTGATAGCTATTATTTCGTAAAAATATGATTTTTGGTTTTTACAATGGGAATTAATTTTAAATTAATTAATGAGACATCTTTTTTTTTAATTAGTAAAATATAATTCATTTTTGATTTCAGAATATCAAAATTATCTTAGAGTAATATTTTGGTATTTCTCAGAAAACTCTCAATTTTTGATGAATAGTGAAAAACATTAAGTTATTGTTTAAAACCGACTTTTTATTTAAATAAATATTTATTTTATTTAAATATTTATTATGTAAAAATAGATATATAATACCTATATAATTTCAATTTGATTTATTGGAGTCATTTTATATTAATTTTAGATATATATATTTTTGTTAACTTTTTACTTTCTTTTACAAACCTCCTAGATGCTTTTAAAATTTTGCATAAAAGATATTTTTACTTCTTCTGTGAGTTGAATTTCAAAAAACCTAGAGACACGGTTGATATTAGTAAGTAAAATTTGGTTCAATAAGATAAAAATGAATTTTGGTGAATAGTATCTTTTGACTTTAATTTACCACGGTTAAAAGTAAAAAAGGGAAATTAAGGGTAAAAATGATGTTATAATTACCCTAACACATGTCCTAATTCTATTGGATAAGTATAATTCAAACAAAAAAGACCATAGGAATAATATATGATCCTTTAGGTCCACTTGTATTATATTAGGACATTTATTATTATTTAAATCAAAGAAGAGTTAAAAGAGTTAAAATCAATGTTTAATAACTAAACCATTATTAAAATAATATTATATAGAATATAACATTGACTATAAATATTAATTATAAATATCAAAGTATTTCCTACAGAATTGTATTTTATTTATAATTTTTAGACCTTAAATAATTTAAATTATTTTTGACACAATGATGATGCATTAATCACCTTATCAATGAATGATTAAAATAATGGATAATATAAATATCCAAATAATTTTAATTTTAGACATTTAATAAATTCCACTAAATTAATAGGTTAATATGACATGTTATGGTTGAATAAATAATTTTTTTTGATGTAATAATGTTTTGTTATAAATTTATCAAAAACAAAATACCAAATAGTGTCAAAATTTACATGAAAGAATTTTTAAAATAAATATCATATTCTTAATTGATTTTATATTCCTAAAAATATAATGTTCAGACAAAGGGATTAAATAATATTATATATGTAATTAATGAACCACTTGGGGTTCTCTTGGAAGATTATAGTAAGTTTATTAACCATATAGGTAAGAATACCAGAAGACACAATAAAAGTGAAATTATTTAACTAAGAGTTAAATCTAAATGATAAGATTAAAATTGTCACTTAATCGTGTCTAAAACCTATTTGTTGAGAGGATTTCTGCCCATCCCCACTTTATCTTCTATATAAATAAATTTGTAGTCATGAAAAACCAAATATGATTTTATTATAAAATAATATTGCATTATTTTCCTAATGTGCCCCTCGCCCCTCTTATAAAAGGACACACTCCCTTCTCTCAAATTTGCACATTCAAAGACATTTGGCTCTGCTAAACCCTCCCCAAATATCCTCTCAATTATCCTACATTAATTATAGAGGCGTTTCTTTAGTCATAAATCCAACCTATGGATCCCTTTTGATCATGCAAAAAGAAAGAACCCAAAGAAGAACCATATTCATTATAAATATGGTAAAACCATATTCATTGTTTTATTCTTCCTATGAATGACATGTCACTATACGTGCGTACGTACGGCTTACAGTCTCCACGTCATAGGGTAGTTTTTATTAAATACATTATTATTTGGATGGGTATAATAATGATGTATAATTGATTTAAATAAAAAATATAACATGTTAATGAATATTTATATATGATATAACATATATTTACATATGATTGTAAATCAAATGAATGATATTATCACTCGTGCGTACATATGGATTACCGTCTCCAAGAAGCGATGAGATTCATTTCCATGTTCACATTTCAATGAGGATTATAAATATATATATTATTAACAATAATGTAATATATTTCATAATAATTATACTAGATATATATATATGTAAGTGTGTATGTATGTATGTACCTACATATATCTTATTTTCTTACTTTCGTTCAACATGATATGAAAATGGAAACAGTGTTTATGCGTACGTACGGCCTACCGTCTCTATAAACGGTGCCTTCTATTTCATATATACATCTATTATAAATATTTATATTCTAAATATATATGATATATAAATCCTGGTTTATATTCAGGAATAATTTAAATAATGATCTAAATGATAAGATCAAGAATAACAAGTTAAAACACATACGATAATGAAAGCGATTATTACCCAAAATGTTAATTTAACTTGGAAATCTTTATTAAATGTGTAGTATAATGTCATAAATAAATCATGTATGATATAATGAATATTAATATGATTCTGGTATAATTTAATAGAAAACTATGGTCATTATATATGAGGTTAAATGTACCCTCGACCAAATGAATGTGCAAGGTAATGGTAAATTTTACAATCACATTAATATCCGAGGTTGTTTTTACATAGGTATCTATGGGGAATTATTTTTTATCCATGCCCATGTTTCATAAAATATTTTTCAATGGGATTATTTTTGAAATAATTATTACTAAAACAACATTTTAAATGTTTTAAAGATTCATTAATCTAAACCATTTTCATCAATGTCCATGTTTTCAAAATGGTTTTAAGGATTTTTTTAAATGGACATGAATGTTTTAAAATGTTAATTAATTTCAAAAGTTTCAAATTGGTATGGGGAACATTAATTCAAAAATGTCTTTAAATGTATATTTTTCTACATTGTGTGACTTTTAAATGTTTTCATGAAAAATAGATATTTCTCTCAAGGAGTTTAACAAATAATCTTCATCTATGTCAATATCCTTTAATGGATTTTAAACATGTTTTAAGTTGATTTATTATGACACAAATCGTCCATATTATATTGGAGGTTTTGTGATATGTTTGACTGTGGAAGTGTTATTTTTATACAATTCATGGTTTGTGGATAAAGTATTTTCATTTCCACTGACAGTTTTAAAATGAATGTTTATGTTATGCTTAAAACTTTTCATATGAGGAATGCATTATAGTTAGTAAGTGATGGGTGGAGCCCTCAAAAGATCCTTGATGCATCATTAGGTCTCACGAGACAAACTAGTGTCTTGGCACAAGGCCTTGACAAAATCTTATTTGTAGTCATGGCACAAGGCCTTGACTAAGTGGTTATGAATGTCTGGAATTATGCATTCCAACATTATGAAAGTGGCTATTGAAATTGAATGTGATTATTCGTCTAGTAGAATATTCATGTGAATAAGTAAATGGAATTATTCTATTGTATCTTGGCAATATTATGCTGAAATTTATTTTTAAAAGGCTTTTGTTTTAGTCTTACACATTACCTTAAATGTTTTTGCTTATTTATGAAAGATTAATCTATATTTTTATCCTTACTGAGCAGATGAGCTCACCCCATTCTATGTTTTATCTTTCTCAGGATTCCAAGAAGTGTATTATGATTGATAAGCAGGGTTGAGCTAGTGGATTGTTGGAATTCTAAAATGATCATTAATGTTGTGTTTTATTTTCTAATGTGTACTATAACGTTCATGTATGTAATATATTTTACAATTCTACTAAACTGAATGGCCTTTCAGGACATTATTCATTGTAATCATGCTGATATATTAAAATAATGCATCGACTCTGGGTAATTGGGGTCAGGTGTTACATGAGGATACTAATGCAACATAGTATTCTCATATATGGGAAATAATGAAGAGTATGTATATGAAATTTATTGACCATGTGTACTAAATTTGGGGATTTATAATAGTATAATATAATGATAGAACTCATTTTAATTTTCCTAAAGTCCATCCACACATATTTCCAAATTTTGGTTTATTGCTTTATTTTTCCCAATTTTATAGTATGAAAAACAGTCCAAGGCTATTTTTTCCTTCAAAAAAAAATAAATATTAAAAAAAACACATATAATATTTTTTTTAATAATGAGTGATTCTTTCAACTAGTAATGGGATGAATCTTTTAAAATTCCACCATATCATTCCTAGATTTATAAATATTTATTTTCCTTTGAGGCCGGTGAAACAATCTCATTAATGACCCATCATGTGTACCATATAGGGTGTCATTCACCATGTATTTATAATTATATCTATTTATATTTCATATTGAATCCCCATATCTAGGTTTATCAAGATACTTTTTATTTTTGAATATATATTTTTATTCCCATATTACATAATCCATGATGATTATCTAATCAAGGGTTGGTTGGGTGTGTTTAAAATGATGTCATTAGTTGAGGATTAATAGAGCTGGTATTTTCCTCTCATATGTTAACTGTGACATATTGTCCTTTGATTGAGAATGAATGAGGATATTTATGTCCATATCATGATAAAGTGATTATTATGTGATTATTAATTATATATATGTGTAATTTGATTTACTCATCATGTTACATAAATGTAATCTAATGTAATCATTGAACATGTTTATTTATACTTATAGAATCAATAAAAAGAAGATGGTGAAATAAAATAGGGCTAAACAATGAGTTGTGGACATTTGATGTATTGGAAAAATAGATTATATTATTATTCATACATTTATATGATAGTGATATAGTAACAAGTGTGTTGAACATATTCAGTTTCCTTGTAATTTTTTTTATCATATTAATGAATATTTTCATAGCCTATCATGGAGTCGGCTTGTGATTCTAAGGCTTAATGTTCCTAGTATGGATATTATAAAAATTTTAAATAAATTAATATCACATACATGTATTTTTACTAAAATAGTGTAATGATTCTGAAACATATTCTCGAATTGTAAATATAATACCATAGTTGATTTAAGGATTTAGGGTTTATCATTGGAATGAATAATGTTTGGCCGACATGGGATATTCTATTGAAGAAACCATTCACGTATTCATTTAATAAAAATTTAATTACTATATTTTTTTATTACATTAAATATCCTATAGATTATTGTATATGTATCCAATTATATCAAATTTCTAGGGTTAGTATCATAATCCTGGTAGGATTTGAGATTTTCTCTGAATTTTCATCAGCAGTTGATCGCATCAAAGAACTATGGTTGATTATATCTAGGTGGATTAAGAGGGAGCTAACATAGTAGGTCTTATCCTTTTCGGGAAATATTATTCCTATGAAAATTAGATCTAAAAAAACATAGACTTATCAATTGACGTTTCCACCCTTTTAATGAAAAATAAAAATACTGGATTTAATATAATTTATTTGATATGTGATTATTTGATTTTTTATTGATCCCAATATAATAAATTAAATTACTGATTTCAATTTATTTATTATACTGCGATCTCAACATGAAGATCCTATTTATATGAATTTTAACTAGTATCGGTTAAAAAATGATGGTTAAGCCTTTGTTCTTGTGACTTACCCCCACTGGTTCGTTACATTCTTTGTAGTAGAACCATGGTTTGAGGATTCAACTTTCCCAGTGTGGGTTTGAGCATGATTTAACCATTGGATTTTCATTGGTTCTTTAAATAGTGAATATATAAGTTTGTTGACAATGGATTGGGATGGATTGATCATGAAACATCGTGGATATAATATCTAAGAGTGGAGATTAGAGATTAGATGATCATGGGAAACATAACTATTTTGAGAGGATGGTAAAATCCCTTTTCTTAGACTCCAATGACATGGAAATGATAGCAAAAAGAATTTTCCCTTGATTGTGGGTCGAAAATAAGTGATATTCCTAGCGATGTTAATAGATATGGAAACCATAAGAAGGTTCTAGAAAAACATTGAAAACCTATAGTACAAACTGTGTAGTTTGGAATAACACACAAAGTGTACATCCTTTATTAAGGTGGATAGTGTTTCTAGTAATGTTAATGATCACACACTGTGTGGTTAGGACCACATTCCATGTGTCCTTCCTAAAGTGGCCTGAAAATGTTCCAGATGGCACATGACCGTGTCTCTATATGGTATGACACATAATGTATTCTGGATGTACACTGGAATCGGTCAGTACCTGGGAATGGGAAGGTATATGAGCTTCACCATAAGTACACGAGCACATCCTGGAGCACATAGTTAGGCCTGTGATGGCGAATGCACTTAATATACTGCATATTCACACTATGTACAATGTTTTGGCCTCAAATCCATGTCAATAGGTTAACACAACCAAATGATGTGGTGAGGTAACATGTGGTGTGGACCCCTGTAAAGTCCCATACCACAGTAGCCCAAAGACGATTTCTACATTATTACATTATCAGAAGATATAAGGAGGCACATCTCGATAGACTGAATATTATATTACTATTAGTAACCAGATACATAAATATATTTGATATCATATTCAAAAATAAAATTAACCAAATGTTTTGTAGAATAACATTATTACCTCTATAATACCCCATGAATATAAATCATAAAATACATCAAAGAATCATGGGAAAAATAAAACATTAAAATTGGTGGGATTAATTTTGCAGTAAGGGTTAGAATATATTTGATGCTATATATATATAAATCATATAATGGTAAGTAAATCAATTCATTTTCCATTTAATTAACATGTGTAGAATAATAGGGATGAAATAAATTAAGATCAAATCAAACTATATAAATTCTTACTTGAGATTATGAAATAACCATTTATAATATAACTAATCAAAATAATCAAATGGAATATCAATAAATGAAATTATACTGGGGGATTCCATAATGTTAGAAATCATAATTGTATCATCAAGAAATTTCAGAAGATTGTGACTATCATGACTCTTTACAATATAGCTTGAAACTAATGGTTACATATAGATTAGATTTGTACAACTAATTTCTATCATGACCATTCACAAGAAATTTATTTTCATGACCGTTCAAAAGATATTTTAAAACTAATTTTTATAATCCCATAGGGGTTTTCCAACTCCATTTTGTAGAGTCCTTTCACACGACCCATACTGTTAAGGCTTATCACTTGGTAGATATATACTACTGGGTATAAACTCATAGATATTTTAAAAAGTATTTTGTCTCATGAGACCTATCGATGTGTCAATTGGAAGTTTATATTGGGCTCAACCCTTTACATATTGTTTCCAAATAATTCCTCACATGAATGGGGTGAAACATAATAATTCATATTAATAACTAAAATATTAAATTTTAATACATACTTCAATAAAATAAACATTACCATAACCCATATATAGTAATATGGTAACCTGTATTAAATAGCACATCCACAATCAAACTGATCATAAACCATCTATAGAAAGAATAAGGATGATACAAATTCAACATATCCTTAGTATATAATAGTACCTTAGTGTATTGACTTAAATTTTTAATACTAATCCCAAAAAAATATCTTTAAAAAATCCTTGAGGAAAATATAATTTTCAATTTCAATATAAAAAACAATTTTTAATTCAATTTTCATTGAAAATCAAATTTGAAAACATTGAATTTTGAAAATATCAGAGAAAATATTTATTTAAAAATTTATTTCTCCCCATGAGTTTGATGAATTAAAGAAATGAAAGTCAATATCTTGGGTAATTATAAATATTCCATTAATGATAAATTATCATTTCCTTTACACTACAAAATATTTATGAATGTGACTTGATTATAAAATGAATAGAATATTCCTTTAACTTTTTTTTGTAAAATCTAAACCAGACTATCATGAAAATGAAATAATATTCGATGGAATTTTTTCAATATAAATTATAAATGGGTAAAAAAAATTAATAAATCATTTTAAAAATGTTATAATGATTTTTAATTTTAATTTTAAAAAATATTGTTTTCAAGGAAAACAAATTATGACAGAAGATAGAAATGAAGACAGATTTTCTTAAAAACATTTTATCATCAAATAAAAATTATATATAGAGAATAAATTGTACCTTAAAATGAAAATATTATAAATAATAAGTGGGTACATAAATAAAATTGATTTATTATGAAATGTTCAAATAATTTCCCCTACGTAAAATAATGAATAAAAAATCTTGATTACAATGAGTTTTTGATATAATCACTTACAATGATCATAACGATGAAATGATAATTAACCAATGAATCGATTATTGGTTTTAATTAAAATTACACAAAAAAAAGTGGATATAAAACATTAGTTAATAAAAATTCATTATACACATAATCTTAGAAGGATATAATTAGTGAAGTAGATGTTTAACCTAATGAACGACAATTGAGTAATTAAATCACTTACCTCATGCTTCATTTTAAATGAATGTTCACTAAAATCCCATTTTTTTGGTTTTAAAAACAAAATTAACTTAAAATATTAATATATTAATGTTTATAATATCATATCTAACCACATTATAACATCTTATCACACATTCAATATTAATTGTTAATTAATTATATTGTTTTGGGTGTGACTATCCCTTTTTATTATTAATTTTTTTTAATGATCCAAATATTGAATATTTTAAAAAGATTCATCATATTTTGAATTAAATTAATCACCATAATTAAAATATTTTTACATTTATTTTACTTCTAAAACCTCTCAAGGAATTTGATATTGTAAAATGAAATATGTTACGATCACAGAGATGGTGGGTCATAATTACGCATGAGTAACATTTCAATTTTCCAATGATTTTTATGGAAAGAAGGTATGTAATATATAATCCATAAAAATGATCATAAAACCTACATACCAAATTATAAACTTAAATATATCTTCCATGTGGAATTATGAAGGAAATATAGTCGCATCGCATTGTGAAGGCAGTAGTACACCCATACTAGAAGGATGTGATCATCATTAAGTGTGTAAAATTTTAAAAAATGAATGGATATTTTCTTTTTCTAGAATGATAATTATTTAATTAATATCATAATTATTTCATTCATATCAAATATAATCTTTAAAATTATACATATCACCTGCTATTTAATGAATTTTTAAAAGATGAATCTCATCACCTCGCAAGGAGGTAGTCCCTCATAGAAAACCATGTCATTATGATAATTCATAATGAATGAAAATTAATAATTTATATATTATATAACGTCTAAAATTTTATATTAATGCTATAAATATCATAAATATACTTTATATCCATCATCATACCCAACTGTGAGAGGTGGTAACTGAAGAAAGATTGGCATCAGTTCGTGTGGTGGTAGTTCTCCATTTCCAGAAATCATATTTTCATAACCCATTTAATAGAGGTGGAGAAGATTGAACATCATGAATTTTTTTTACCATCATCCCATTATATGTAATATTATATATTTTTTGTATTATCATAGTTTAATAAGAATTTATCAAGGAGATAAGGAAAAAAATATAAATTTCCTTGTTGAAAATTGTTACCTCTTCTTGATGTTTAATACTTTGGTTTTAACTAATGCCTTATTAATAAAGACATATTCCATAACTAAGGAATATTGGATGAGCATAGGAGAGTTGGGATGTTATTTGGGTAGTTATTTTTGAAACCCAAAGGGTTTAAATTTTTTAATAAGATAGAAGATGGGTGTTACGTCAAAATATGTATATGAAGATGGAACAATAAAAGAGGGGTGAATTGTATTATTACTAAAATAATTTTTATTCCTAAAAGGGGTTTATTTTAAATGGTATTACACTAATTTGATTAATAAACATCATAATTTATTAAAAAAATTATCCGTATTGGCCCTTGCTTCTGATAAAAAGAATATCTTAATCAGGTCGATTATGATAAGTACTTCATAGTTGGAAAATTATGTTAATTTTATCCATTGTTAATATTATTTAAGAAAAATAATCAAGTAAGAGATTGTAATCACAATGATTAAAAAGTTTATAGTAAAAAAATGCAGTTATATAATCATAATGCGTACGGAATAATATTGAGTAATTAAAAATATCATAATCACTAAAATAGTAATTAAAAATATTGTAATCAATGTAAACCAAATATTTTGTAATTAGATTAATTATAGTGTATCGTAATCAGATTGGTTATGACCAACAAAATATTGAATAGAAAGAGTAATAAGAAAAAAAATTCACATTATATTCTAATGTAGTGAAAATATAAAGGAACAAAATTATTTAAACCCAATGGGAAGGGTATAATTTTACCTAGGATAGTGTTCCCTTTATTTATAAATTCATGAAATTATATCTTACCCACACTAGGTAAATACCTTTACATGATGACTGAATTTAGTTTTTCTACCTATCAATAGTAGCTATTGATTACGGAGGTAATCATCACCACTGTCTTCCTATCTATAGAAGACCTCTTTCATTAATTGATTGGAACATCTATCTATATATCCCTAGAAAGAATCAATTGTAATCACCAAGGATTGGTGTCGCACGAAGAAAAAAAAAGATATTTAATATTACAATAATGTCGAACAAGTATTTCACAACATGATCACTTCAATTCTTTCAGACTATGAAATTTAGGATGATCTGTCATAGAGTAACCTTTCAAGTAGAAATTTTACCAGCAATGAGCATGTCCAAATGACATTTCATTTATTTGACTCATTCCAAAAGTTATATTACAGCTCAAATAGTTGGATTTCTTCCTCATATCTTAGAGGGACATGAACTCCTTACACTCCAATGGTCTTCTTGTATCTAAAATAGCAATATTGTTCTATCATGCATATGAAAAAAAATTCATGACATAATTTTAATTAAAATATTATCCTTTCAATACAAATATTTTTTCTGGTTAAATATAGTGGTTATGAAAATACTATGTATCTTTTGATAAAATACAAATATGAATAGTAAATGATTATGGTGATATATGATAAAATAGTGAATATGATTTATCATGTCAGAATGATATTTAACTATGTGTATATTGAAAATCATAATCAATGTGATTGATAAACCCAATATCTAGTGAGTATGATGTAAATCATATTCATTATTATTACAATAAACATTGAAATAGTCTGATTTTATATATATTTCTATGTATGATATTTATTTTTCATAGAAAAAAATTGTAATGAATAACTTTTATAACAATATTATTAAAATAAATAAAAAGAAAAAATATATGAATGCACATAAAAATATATTTTTTGATTTTTAAATTTATGGAAATGAAATGTCAAAAGATGACTTTTGACTCAATAATCTCCACCATTTTGGAAAGAAAAAACCACAAGATAAAAAATTAATTATTTACCAAAGTAAGTTTATCTTTATATTCATTTGTAAACACTTATTATCCTATACCATTCAGTTTTATAACTATTTTAAAAAATGATTGAATATGAATAACCTCTCCCTTGGGATAATAGAATCCATAAGGATCATATTAATAAATCACCTTTCATAAATTCTTCTCCATTTCAAATACATTATCCATGTTAGAAATTATCCCCCCTTACTCCCCCCTTTATAAAACATTCTCCCCCAAGGTAAATCATTCTCCCCGTTTGTGATTTAAAAAATGTAATAGAGTATATTGTTTATTACCTATAACTGGGTTAGAGAAAAAAATAAAATGAATAAATGAAGTATTACATCATATAAAATTTGTGAAATAACATTAATACAAAATTGAAAACATTAAATAAAAAAATATATGTCAAACACTGTCATTAATGTTTTCTCATTAAAAGAGTACAAATAAATCATTTATATTCATTATGTTTTCTTCCATCAATAGATATGGAACCATTGTCTTCATCATCTTGAAATTTCATTAGTCTTCCAAAAAATTACCAATATATTCTTTCTGAGACTGTCTTTCTTTGTCTTAGTCATCAAACAAATTTTCTGTGTTATGATTGAATTCTTCCTGACATCTTATCTTCTCTTAAAAACATGGTATTCGTTATTCTTATTCCTAAACCATTCTTATTGAGCCTTATAATTTTATTCTAACTCTCTATTTACCTATTCTAGTATTTCAAATCAGTTGGAAAACAAAGAATTTTGATAATTATGGTTAATTATCTCTTCTTTATAAAGAAATATCTTTGATTGAATGACTTCCAAACTCTTTTCAATTACATTGAAATCAATAAAATAACATTTTTCTAGTCCTTCGATAACATTGAATCACTAAGAGGTACCACATTTTTACTGGTTGATATCATATGAATACTCATCCACATGTTTACAAATATCAAAAATATTTTCTTCATGATCCCTAAGACACTCAGCGGACTTATAAGGCCATTTCCAAATTTTATTGCATGACATTAGGTGCTCTATAGAACATTCATCCATAATTTTAAAATCATCATTGAATTTGATTGTCCATATCCTAATTAGTTTGATTGATTCCAACATTTTATTTTGATTTTTTATAATATAGTCATATTTCCCTCCAATTACTCCTATGTGTGTATGTTATTTTTCAATCTTTCTTATTTATGGAACAACCTATTAATATCTTTTCAAATATTTTCATTGATTTGAATCAGTATCATCCTTGTAACTGGGATGTTCTGCAGAATGATATCTGTAATAATCTTCTGATTTCTATATATGATTACCATCAGTTCATATTTGATTGTTAAATGATATATGAGTGCAATTAACATGAAGAATATATTTTTAAGGATGAGATCCAGCAGATGGAAACATTCTTAATGTTTCATCCAAATACATTAGGGATATTTTATTAAACTAGGTGTTCTGTATATCCTTTATAATAACTTATTCTCCTAGGAATTCATCTATTTCTTGCATTTCAGAATCCTAAGGTTCTTTTGAATCATTTACCTTAGAGACATCTGGTGGTGTCAATTCACCATCTTTTTTTCCATTAGAAATTACTTATAAAGAGGGAATGAGTTTTTATTTTATAATATATTCCCTTGTACTAATTCCATCACTGGCTTTCTGAAAATAGTTTTCCAATAGATCAATGTTATAGTTTTTTCCAATCTCTTATACTATTTCTTTTCCTTTTCTTGTGCTTCAAAAATTTTCATCACCATGAATGTTTTCAACTAAGGCTTCTATAGGATTTAAAACAATATGGGGATCTCCATCTTTCCATTCATCACATTGTTATCTCCACATATCTTCCATTCCTTCATGATAAATACTCTTATTTTTCTTCTTTTATTGAGAAGAGAATCATGATTCTCTATACTTTTTAATGAAATAATCGACTCTGATTGTTTTAGAATGCCAAGACTACCTTTAAATGATTCTTTATGAATGTCAGCATTAGGGCCATTAATGAATTTCTTTAAATCCAAATGAAAAATTATTTTTATTATTCTTACTATATCAACATTGATCCAAATAACTCTTAAGTTTCTCAGTACTATCATGTGATGTTCTAGACTTGGATGCCACTACACAGGTGCCCCCGATTCCGATGGGCCACATGGCTTCAAGCGTACATCCCTAAATTCCAAAGGATGATGACAAGTAGTGAGGGTGTAGGGTGTGTCTTTGGGGATAATATTATAACATTACCAAATTTAGTATAGCCAGTCAAAGTAATAATAGATAAATAGTATGGGTAATATAAGTATATAGAATGAATATCAGAAAATATAGACAAAAATAATAATAACAGAAACAACTAGAATGAAATTCAACAATAGATGATGATATGTCATATACTAGAAAAATAAAAATCATGGATACAAGAAAATAGGAATAACTTGATCCATAGTAGTATAATGTAAATATAAGGCTTTTGTATGAATCTCAAGCATTGGCTTAGTAATTTACTATCATGCTCAATCCTAAATAGTAAGAAATCAAGTGTTTGAATAAATATTCTTCCCTTTTTCGACACTTGAACCATTTAATATACCATGGGTACCAAAAAGTTCCTATAGAGGGTGTTAGATAAATCTCATTGGTCCACCACCAATGGGGTCTATAACATCTAGCCTTTTTAATTGAAATGAAATAATGTGAAATCATGCATATATATAGAAAAGTTTTATAATGTAAATAAATACCCATTTAATATCCTCAGCACTTAGTTGATGTCTGATCATGTAAGTAATTAATTTAATTATGTAATTACCAATTTTAAAATTTTAGGTCCCGTGAGGCTTATCAAACACTGAAATCACCTCATGATGGTATAAATAGTGATGGTTCCAATATATAACATGGAAATGATGATCAATTACTGTAAATAGTGAAGTATCCTAGTAACAAACAAGGAGATATAGACCACAAGGATATCCAACATAGAAATAACTATAGTCTGGGATAGGGTAATAGTGTAATACAAGGAGTTAATTACATGAAATTCCACAATGAGAAGCCTAGTAAATCCAAGGTGATAGACCAAGGTAAAACAAGGCTCGACAGAGATAGGCCCTGATGGGCTTTAACCATGGATCCTAATTTTCTATGTTGGATAAAAGTATTGTATCCATGGAATCCTATAATAATATGAGGGATCCTATAGTTTCATACATGGAATACAAGAACAAAAAAGGATTGGTATCTAAGTGGGTCTCAACCTGAGAAATCTGATTCCTTTAATCAGAATTGGAATCCTATGATCTCATGGAATTATCTGATAAAAATTCAAGGAGAGATCGTGTAATTCCATTCATAAATAAGTATTATGTCAGGTAATATCACTATTGGTTCAAGCATTTCCTTTAATTAGTGTGGCAAGGTCAATTAGAATACAACCTTTTCATCTTGTCATTTGGTTTATGCTTTTCCTTACATTAGTGTGACAAGGACAAGTAGCACACAACCATTTAATCACTTCATTTGGATGAAGCCTTTCCTTTAATTAGAGTGACATGGAAAAGTATCATGAAATATTTAATCCATTTATGGATTATTCCATATTCATGGTTCATTCTTCTACCTTCTTTTATTGTTGTAAGGGATTCTACAGATATAAAACAAGTTAATCATTCAAATTTATTTATGAATTTTATGCACTTTACATAGGAGGTACAAGTGATACATATACATAGTACATTCCATTATGAAATTCACAATATGGATCATTCAAATTAATATATAAACTCTTACACTTAGGTGGGTCAATCCAAGACAAACTCGAATGGAGGTGAAGACATGTCAAAACACTAAATAAGAATTATGTTATAACCTTCAACCTGGATGGGATGGATTTGTGTTCATTAACACATCCCATTAATCAAATATATGGAAATAGCATATCTTTATGTTTCTAACTACTATATGAATTTAATATATATTTAATAAATGGCTCCCAATGAATTTTGTGGGCCCATATAATAAATCTAAAATCCACAAACTTTAGGGATGAGTTATAGACCACCTAACATAGGCTTGTACCACTATACTCCTAAAACAATAGGCATTGTTTTGGATTTGATCACAGTAGATCTATGAAAAATAGGAAAATTGTCATACATTGATAATTTTTTCGAGAACAAAATGGAAGGGGAATGTATCCAGAGGACTTGATTACTCGCCATTGTGCATCTAATGTGATGAAAAATATCTCAAATGAATCCCAAATGAAGGATATCATTGAATCCCTAGCTTTGATCTTCAAAAATTCCCAAATTGAGGGAGAAATTGGTTAATCCCTCATAATATCAAATTAGGGAAGACGATGGGAGGTCAATAGATTTTTAAGGACATTTTTGAAAAATTACCCAGAAAAATGGCATGTACACGGTTTGTCTGCATGGTTTGAAATATTGTGCACAAACCATGTGATTTTTTCTGGGTAGAAGGGAAAACTACATGGTCAGGCCTCCTAGCCATTCACAAACCATGTGAAGTGGTTCTGTCCAAATATTGAATTATTATCAATTAACCAAAACATGCACCAACCATATGCTAATGGTAAAACCTATATAGTTTTCCCCAAAATATTTGTTCTCGGATCTAAACATTCCTTTAAAACCAATGAGACCCTTACTAACTCAAATGAATCCATATTAGGTGTGATGTAAATATTTTGACAAAAATTTAATGGGTCCAAACTTGAATAAAAATTCTATTTATTAAAGTATTCCCCCATTAAATAAATCATCCCCATATTCACCATCCAAGGGTATAGAAACACTACGAGGGAACAATTTTGGAAACCGAGAATGTATTTCTACTTTTCTCTAAGATGTATTTTCTGGATTTTCTCCATGCTTCCATTGCACTTGCACTAGTGGGATAGACCAGCCTTAGGGAGACATTGTGATCCTATCATTGATGTGTACTGGATACATCTCAATGGTTGCATTGGAATCAAACTCCACTTCTTTAGGATCAAAAGTTTTTTATAGATCAACATGATATAGGAGAAGATGTAAAACACGAATGACATCATGCATGGAACTATACCTCTGAGGTAATATCAACTGATAGGATATTAGCCCAATTATCACTTGAATCTCAAATGACCATTTTTAATGAGGAAATAGATTTCACAACATTAATAACCCTTAATTACCAAGACTAGGTGATTCCCAATGGAAAACATAATCCATGACCTTGAACTTGAGAGGTCATCGATGGTGATAAATATTTTTTTTTTCAATACTAACCAGTAGTCATACAATTTCCGATCTGCTAAAATTTATCTAAAGCCTCCTGAATGAGACTATAACATAGTTGGGATGTGTCACCTATCTCTATTCAGCACAAGGGTCAACGGAATAGCCTACCAATTAAGGCTTCAAAAGGATCCATCAGAATTGTCAAATAAATGATATTATTGAAGGAAAACATAATAAGAGGGATATTAATCAATCCTCAGGCCTCAACTATCAAGATCCATACACAACAAATTTTTATTCCTTAATCATCAATTCTCCTATGAAGATGCCTGACACATCATAGAAAAATGGAAAAAACTATACTCGTCTCTAAAATATTCAGAATGGGTGCTGATACCAGCCTCCCGTTTAAATCCTAAAAGGATTTATCAAATGATTCTAACCATAAGAACATGTCACATTTCGTTGTCATATGAGTAATAGGCTAATCAAGGAATGAGAATTCTTGTACGAAATTCCTGTAATATCATACCATCCCAAAGAATATCTATATATTAATAATACTCATATGAAGATAGTAGAAAAATAGTACAATTTATTTTTCTAGGTCAAGAGAAACTCCTAATAATGATTTTATATGACCCAAAAGTGAACTTTCTCAATATGGAAGTGGAACATATCATGATTTGCATAATTATGATTCCCTCTCAGAGTACACAGAATGATCTCAAGATTTTTCGCAAGGTTTCTACGAGTGTAGGAATACACCAAGATTTCATCCACAAATACTATGACAAAAGTGTTCAAATAGGTTTGGAAAAATATATTCACTGGATCTAGGAAAATATATGGAACATTGATAAGGCTATATGTCATAACAAGGAACTCATAAAGACCATATCTATTATGGAAATCTGTAAGTTGTATGTCTCATGGTTTGAATCGCACCTGATGATAACTCAGTCTTAGGTAAATATTAGAGAAGACATTTTCTCCTTTGATATGGTTGGAGAGATCATCTATCCGAGGAAGTGTATAAAGTTTCCTGAGCTTATAATTGTTTAACTATTTTTAATCAGCACATAGATGTATGGTTCCATCCGCCTTTATGGAGAAAATCATGGGTGAACCCGAAGAGGATGTACTGTGATGTAAAAAACAGCTATCCTATAAATATTTTCACTACCACTTGCGAACTTGAAGATCTGTTGGTGACATCCAATATAAAGGAATGGATATTATAAAATCTTTTAGGACAATAGTTATTGTGAACACTACCTCTCTATTTAGAGGTAATCCAGTAAAATCATTAGGAAATACATTCCAGAAATGATCCACTAATGGAAGAAAATCAAATTGTCACAAACCCTAATCCACCATGTAGAGATTTTTAATCTGGGTTGTCACTCTGTCTATCCCATGATGCTATTGTCCCAATATACCATCTTGGACATCCCAGTCACCATTATGTAGATAACCACTGACCTATGGAGATGTAAAAGATACCCTATAGTGGTATCAATCTAAAAATGTATGATTTTAAACCATCCAGTCAATCCCAATAATGAAATTTAACCTTTTCATCATGAGAACTAAGTGGTTCCATAAGAAAGGGTAACTGCCTAGATCAATGGTACAATCCCTACACTAGAGTATACTTTCTGTTCATACCACTTATAGTGTATCTAGTGTCCTTAAACCATAGAGATATTGTATCTTTAGTCAGAGAATCTACCTGATTGATAAAGAGATAATTTTTTGAGGTAAATGTATCAAGTACAGTAGACATTATATTAAAGGCAACTAGGATAGTACCTCATACTATAGATGGTCTCGCAACCAGATTCTATGGTATTGGGACAACTATGTAGAACTGAACTAATCCATGACCTTTATCAATAAATGGATTACAATTATCATAACCACTATATTAGAACTGATGGTGATCAATGGAAAATCTACCAAAGACACAACTCCACCTCTGCTAGCCCTACCGGGGCTATCCCAATTCCCTACCAGACACAGCGTAAATGAACTCACTCTGGATGGTTGAGCTGGTGCAGATCCTTTTCCACTTGATGTTAGTGGAAATGTCCTATAGAAACATTCTATATGTCACATATGGCTTCAAGAATGACACTCTTGAAGGTCTATATCACACAGAGGCTTGATCTCCCATATCCTTCACACTGATGACACAATCCAATGATATATAAATCGTAACATTGGGTGTCACTAATCTGACATGAATCTTCTAGAGAACGCTTCCTTCCAATAGACGAACTACTGTCCTAACATGACACTTGTCCCCTATGCTAGGTTATATTGACATTCCTCAGGTTTCTCATATTGATAAGAGCCTAATTGACTATATTAGAAAATTTATGTAGGTGAATGACATTGTTCTATGTACATATGGCATAGTGGAGACCATCCTCAAAGCATTTAGCATGTTAAAGCTCATCACTAGTAAGAAGTGGCGCAAAGCACTAAAAATCCTTAAAACAAGATGAATATTACATAACTGTCATTGAGCCCTACTTTAGATGAATGAACTCTCTTGGTCTATCATCTCTTAGCATATGATAAAATAATTCACCATAGAAGGCAGTCTTAAAATCAACCCATAACATGCCCTGATGATGAATGAACTGTGTAATCACATCCCCCAAATTCTTGGTTGAATCCCAATGAATATATGTGTAATTCTTTAGTCATATTAATAGAATATTCTCTAGGTTCTCAAATATAGATTAGGTGGAATATATGAAAGAATCAAAAACCAAAAGACAACCATCTGCTAAAAATGTAGGAGGATGCTGCTACTGGAATAAATGATTCAAATTTTCAATCATAGGTGCAAGACATGGATCACCATCCATGGACCGTATCAGACCTAGGAAACAATCATGAACATGGGAATTAGTTCCCAAATCAGGTATAGAAGGATTTTCCACAAGTGGTACTCTTGGAAGAAAGACCGACATCTTAGGGCCCACCCTATCTAGAGTATGGTCTTCACCACCATCCCTTTGTACTATATGAGGACATTGTGGTGGAATTAGAATACAATTTATGAGAACACACCCTAGAACATTCTTAGATATAAGGATATAACTTCGGTATTATAATATGAATGTATGAAAACTTAGAACCCATGGAATACTACTCCAAATACATGTTTATATGGCCATGCATCTATAAGTGGTCAAGTATAAGATCAATTTAATTTTATATTCCATTTCCATGCCCGCTCCATTAACTTTAATAATCATGAAAAGGTAGGATAAGGATGTGAAACCAATTCATATTATAATTCATGATGCAATGTATAATGGATATCCATTCCTGATGAATCAGTTCCCATACACCTGTCACTAAAAAAACACATTTCTTATAGAATAATGGATAGACTCAATAAATTAATCATTCAAACCCATGAGGGCCCATAAACCTCATTAATTTAGAAAGGAAATATATCAATCAAAACCAATAGTATTAAATGCATAATAAAATCCTCATGTAGAGTAAAAATCAACAACACTACATATCATGTTGGTCACCCAATATTGAATTAATATCAACTATAATAGGAAAAATAAGAAAATAATAAAATTTTTGGAAACATAGTTTTTACCCTGAGCAAGGGTTCATTAAACCCAAGAAAAACTAATAAACTAGTCCCAAGAATTCCCAATATCCAATATATTGTCTCTAAATAGTAAATAAAGAAAATAAACCACATTTGATACAACATTGTGATATCCTAGATCTGAATTCCACTATATCAGTGCCTTCAGATCATGGGGAAAATGGCCTCAAGCGGATCTCCCTGATTGTCAGTGGCCACTGACTACCAGCAAGGGACTATGGTTTGTTTGTGGGGAGTCTATGTCATTATTTCTAAAGAGTAGTACAACGGGTAAATGTAAGCCCAATTAAATAGTGAATGAAATTTATGTTAACAAATGTCACAATGGAAAATATTAACAATAGTAATAATAAATTAAATAGTTGAAATAACATTCAACAATAAATGGTGGAATGACATATACTAGAAAACTCGAAAGAAAAGATACATTTCAATAGGAATAAAATTTTCCATAATAGAATAAAGGAAAATAGAGAATATCTCAGGTATCACAGGCATCGACTATGTCATATTCTCTCATGCTCTATCATAAATAGAATTCCATCATGTGTTTGAAGAAATATGATTCTCTTTGTCAAAACCTGTAACCATTTAATCTACCCCAGGTACCAAGCGATGCATGGAGAGGGTGTGGTCTACCACCAATGGTGTCTATGTGACCCAACCTTTGTAATGGAAATATAATAGTGTGAAATCATGCATATATAATGTAACATAGTGAAACATAACTAAATACTCAATTACCTACTTAACCACTCAACTGGTATTTGAACATGTAACTAATTTGTTTAATTATGTAATTAAAAAATTTATACTGAAACATATTGTGAGACATATCCAACAGTAACATCACCTCGTAGTAGTACAAATAGTAAAGGTTCCAATATGTTACAAGGAAACCATTATCAATGAAATTTAATAGTTAAGACCTAAGATAACAACCCAGGGGGCATAGACCTCTCTGTTCACCAAATCAGTTATAACTGTAGAATGGAATTGGTGGAAGAGCATAATCCATGGAGCCTATTCCATGGAATTCCCCTATTATTGAGTCAAAGGTGATCAACCAAGGTAAAATGATTATTTGTAGAGATAGGGCCAAGTGGTTTTTAATCATGGAACCTACATGACAATACTAGATCCAAGGAGTGTATCCAATGCATCCTATAATGAGATGAAGGGTTCATACACCATCATACTGGGAATCCAAGAACATAGAATGATCTAGATCTAGGTGTGTCTCAACCTAAGAAAGTTGAATCCTAGAATCAGAATGGTGTTCTTGAGTGATTTATAAATTCTCATATTATAATCAATGGAAATCTCGAGTAATGCCATTTCTTTTTAAGTAAGAATTCACGTGATACCTCATTTGGATTGAGCCTTTCTTTTCAATAGTGTGATAAGTTTATGTAACATGAATACTTTTTATCAAGTCATTTTGTTCAAGTATTTCCATTCACTAATGTGATAAGGAAAATTATCATTGAACTATTTAATCATGGAATTTGATTCATGACATTCCATTCATTAATCTAAAAAGGACAAGTATCATGCACCCATTTAATCCATTAAAGGAATATTCCATAATCATGGTTCATTCATCTTCCTTTCATTATTGTGGTAAGGTATGCTATGGATATTAGAACATTAATCATTCACATTTAATTATTTATTTGAAGCACCATCAATAAGAAGGTCAAGTGGTACACAAATAAGGTACATGCCATTATAAAATTCACAATATAAATAAGGACAAATAATATTGAAATAATTACCCTTAGGTAGTTCAATCCAAGGAACACCCAAACGGTGGCACAAACATGTCAAAACACTGATCAACAATTATGGTATAACCATTGACATGAATGGTATGGATTTGTGGTCATAACCACCAAATATTATTCACATATTAGGAAAGATAGTATCCATATGAATCGAAAAATTATAAACATGGTATGTAAATTAAATAAATTCAACCGGATTAAATTTCTGGGCCCCACATGACAAGTCCAAAATCAATGAACACTAGAGATGAATTATAGTCCACCCACCATAGTATTTTATGGATATCCTCCTCTAGTATTGGCCCTTGATTTGGCAGAGATCAGAGTAGATCTATGAAAAAGAGGAAAATTCTTGTAACCTGATAACTTGATCTAGTGCAAGAGAGAAGAAGATTATCTCATGAGGACCCAAGTACATACCGTTTCACATCTAGCATTATGGACAGAAGCTTGACATGATTTCCAATGAATGATATCATTTAATCCATATAATTTCTCTTCAAAAATACCATAATTGAGTAATAAATAGGTTAATCATCCATAATCTAGTATTAGGAAAATTTTTTGGGGTTAGTAGATCAATAAAGGAGATTCTGTAAACTTGGCCATAAAAATGGAATGTGCACGGATTGTCTGAACGTTTTGAAAAACCGTGCACTAACCATGAGAGGTTTTCTGGGTAGAAGGGAAAATTTTATTGATAGGACTCCCAACCATGCACAAACTATATGAAGTGGTTCTCTACTTAAATTTAAACTTGCACGATTATCCAAATTGTGGGCTAACCATGAAACCTATCTGATTTTCCCAAAAATATGGGTTTCAGTCTCTAAAAATTCCACATGAACCCCTGATACCCAAAATAACTCAAAAGGAATCCATATTACATCCAATGTAATATTTAGAGAGAAATTTAAAGGATCCATACCAGAGTGAAAAACTAGGTTCTTACATATCATAAGAGGAATTTTTCAAAAACATTCAACATTCTTGAACAAAGAGACTGAGGATGGTTAGAATCATAATAATATGGGATTTAATTTAACTAGACTTTAAATTTTTAATGGTATTGAAAATATAATACGTCAGGTTAATGTTTCTCATGTGGAAAATATAGTTAAGAGTAAAAACATATGAAACTATTAATGTTTCTATTTCACCTCTTTTTGGAATTAATAATCCTTGCTTGTAGAGTGTAATGACACTATTATCTGTAGAAAAATAGGAATTCATCCTTTTTTCATCATGAATCACAAATAGAGATTGGTCAACCCTTTCATTAAAAATGAATCACTTTTCCTTTCTAAATTTTTGTGAGGGACAAAACAAATATCCCTCCAATGGAACATTTATGAAATGCACTTCATGATTAGCTAACAAAATTTTCTTACTATCATTAATATTAATGGATACATTAAATTTCACTTCATAAACCATCATAGATTTTCATAATAGAATAAATACTTCTTGAATGATTAGATTTTGATGATTAGGGTTTTCTATAGAAACATATTCCCATCATTGGAAATGAATGATTCTCTTTAGATATGAATCATACGTGTCATAGAATTATCTCTTGAGATATATTCCGTGAAAGTATATCATATTTGAGAAATATTTTGGAGACTTTTATTTTTTAGACATTGCTGATGACTATGACATGGAAAATTATTGAAATACTTTGGTTATGAAAAACATCTTGCTTAGATAACTGAGGAGGAGCATGGATTTGTCATGGATTAGAGGATAATCAATGTGGGACAAGGAAGAGGTCATTTTTTAGAGGCAACGAAAAGTGGATGTTGGGATTCAATGGTATAGATTAGATCAAATAGATTTGATGGTTGGAATAATTTGAACTCTTGATGTTTTTTAAAAACAATCTATCATATTCAATGTGAATCTGATAATGGTTTACGTAAAAATACCGAAAAAATAATTGTATTTATGAAATAAAAAGATAAAGGTAATTACACCTTTCATAATCATTACATTGATTTATTTATTTCAAAAATTATGTTTCAAATGAAATTTAATAATAAAAACATAATATGGAAAATAATTAGTATATAAAATTTTGATGCTAATAAATTTTATACTGCTGAAAAAAAATTTTGTTTCGATAATTTAATATGAAATAATATTTTTATAATGGATAAAATAATATGTACTTATTTTTTAGAAATGTATATTTTTAATGTAAGGATTTGGTTTAAATAAGAAGTATATTATAATTTTCACATTATAGTTATCAATCTTAAATTCTTTTTAATGTATTCAACACTATCATTAGTTAATAGTTTTGTAAATATATCATCAAGTTGTTCATGTATTCCAAAGAATTATAAAATTATATATCCATTATGTGTGTGATCCCTAAGAGAGTGATTCCTAATATCAATCTATTTTTTGTTCAGTGATGTGAAAGGTTTTTTCTTAGGGAAATGTCCATAGTGTAATCAAATATTATTGATTTTTAGTGAAACTCATGCAATAATTAGGGAGTCTTTGTTTCATCAGAAATACATGAGCAAAAACACTTCTTGCTACCTTGTAATTGGATTCATCAGTGGAATGTTATAATGAGTTTGTTTATTACAGGACCATGAAACCAATGAATTACCAAAGACATGAAATGTTCCAAATGTGCTTTTTCAATCGATTCTGTGGCCTCAAAAATCAAAATCAGATTTTTTTAAATGAAATCATTTTTGGAGGAGTAAAATAATCTTATATCAACAGATACCTTTATATAACAAAAAAAATATTTTCCAGCATTTTAAATGGGTTAAATTTTAATTTTATTCATAACATTCACATAAGAATAATTAAAACATTGTGTTGGTGTGACTAATATATATTTATAGTAAACATCCTATCATTTTTGTAAAAATAGTTTGATTTACTAGTTAACCAACATCACCAAGGTAAAGAGTATTTGAGTTTCAAATTAGAGTACTAATACTTTTAGTATTTTCATATCCATACATCTTAAGAATAACATTTATATACTTATGTTGAGATATAAAGATTCTTTTTTTCTTTTTATAAATTTGAAAATGAAGAATAACTGTTAACTCACCCATCATACTAATGAAATATAAGATTTCATAATTTATGAACCTAAATTCGTTAAGGATTACTGATTTTATCTATATATAATGTCATCCACTTTTATTTGACCATTCAAATCATTATATTATCTTTATTTATAAAAAGGGTAGGGTAAAAAGATCCCTAAACATAATTGTTTTATAACAAAAATCATCTATGTCTATCTTATCAAGTTCTAGGGGATTATTTAAGTATATATAAATATTTATATTGTTCGTAAACATATTCATGATATTTTGTGTCTTCCAAACCAGGAGGTTTTTCTAAAAAAACATCCTCTTTAACATATCTGCTATGAAAATCACACTTCAAATCCAATTGAAATTTTTTGAAATTAAGGAATCCTCCAAGGGATAATAAAATACATATATATTCAAGTATAGCTACTAAATCATTAGTTTCTTCTTAGTCAATTTTTTTATTATAGGCTTTATAAAAAAATGTTTTTTTATTTTTAAGAGTGATTCCATTCCCATCACATTTGTATTTGAAGAACCCTTTTACTCCTATTATAGAGGTTTCATTAGTCTTTTCACCATGTTCTAGAAGTTATTACATTTGAATTAATTTAGATTATCATTCATATCCTAAATCTAATCTTCATCTCCAAAATCCTCATATGGTCTTTTATGTTCAAATTGGTATTGAAATTATAAATTATATACATCATTTAATAAATAAATTATAGTAACCACATGATGATTTACACCACCAATGATACTACCATTGGTATTATTCATAATAAAACACTCACATGGGTTTTGAAAAACTAGGTCATCAATATAGGGTAGAAATTCTTCCTGAGTGAATACATAAGATATATTTTCATGATAATTGTTTTTACTAGAAGTGTCTTCTATCAATGGCTAATAATCAATTTTGGAAAAAAATAAGATTATGTAGGTCAGTTTTATATTAAAAAAGGAATAGTTTCAGAGAATTTAATATGTACTATTTCCTTAGTAGAACAATAATTTTTATTGAAATATATATAATTCATAGAGTTTGTGGAATAGCCTAAAAATATATCTTCATCAGTTATGGCTGGATGTTTATGTAAGTTACCTATTGGTTTCAAAATTAATACATTGAATCAAAATAATCTTATGTATTAAACATTGGGTTTTAATTCAATCCATAACTTATAACGAGTTTTATTAAGGAATGGTCTTATTAAAGATTGATTTATAGTATAATAATTAGTACTCACTACATCAGTATAAATTGTTTGGAAATTGAGTATTCACAGAACATTGTTCTTGTTATCTCTTAAAAAATTTTGTTTATTCTTTTAACAAAAACAATTTTTCCGATGAGTTCTTCGATTTGAAGAGTTTTGTGTAATTACCTTTTTATAAAAAAAGATTCAAAAAATGACTTTTTTAATTCTCTTCCATGGTCACTATGAATAGTTAACAACAGAAATATTTTATCATCTTTAACATTGGTATTCAAATTGTTATATAATGATTAAGATTTGGTTTTCGTTGGGAGAAAATATACCCATGAAAATATGGATTGATCATCAAGTATAATAAATACACATTATTTTCCTATGATAAATCCAAATTGTGATGGAAAGAATAGATACATGTGCTCTAACTAAAATGCATCAATAATTGATAATTCACTAATATAATTAAATCTTGACTTATATTTCCATCTATATTTTCAACGGTCGCATAGTTTTAAAGACTCAAATCTATAATCTATTATATCCATAACAAATTCACTCGTAGTGAATTATTATAAATTTTTATAGTTATAGTTTCTTATCATTATATTACATAACCAAGATTGATCATCCATTTCCATAAGGAAATGTATGCTTCAGATCATAAGGTCTTCTATGTAAAGTGTATAAACATTCACATGCTGATGTGTAGAAATAATGGATCTATCCTTTAAATTGTGTACTATGAATTTATTATTCCGAAAATTCATAGGGTTACCAACATCACATAATTGTCATATTAATATATGTCTATTCTTAAGACACATAATAAATAAAGCATTTGAAATCAAGGATTTTCGAAGAAAAATAATGATTCCAATACCAATGATATTTCCTTGAAAATTCTCTCCAAAGGTAAAAAATTAACCTTTAATATAAATAATTCGTTCAAATATGTCATTGTTACCAACCATGATCCTGGAACAACTATAATTCTATAATGTGTGGATTTTGGTACTTCATTTGTTTTCTGGAAAATAATCTAGTTAGATTTTTGGAATCAAAACATTCATGGATCCTAAAATGATTGAAAGTAAAATAATAGGAATTCAAATATTTTTATAAAAATTATCTTCATCGAATCCTAATGATTAGGTTTTGTTTCATGAAAAATATTTGTTGTAATTTCCACCACTTTGACAGTTTTTGTAGAATGGGTGCACTTTTGGGAATAAAAAAGTTTTTGCTACTATTATGTTTTGAGTGAGAGTAATAAATGCTAGAAATATTCGTCAAGGGAAAAATTTGTTTATAAATTTTAGCAAATTATTACAAAATGTAAGGGAAATTTGATAAATGTTTCTTAAGATAAAATTATTCATATTTTATTAAAAGGAATAAATTTTTATCCTACTTATCATTTATTTTAGAAATATGTTTTGTCTCTATTATTTTTTCTCTAAAAATACATTTTAAAGATCCATATAATGTTTATCCTATTAATAATTTAATACATCACATTTCATAGATATAAAAACAATTTCAATAGATTTTTAGTCAATATATTTAGAAAGATCTAATAATTCTTTTGTTAAATTATTTATTCTAGAATCTGGAATTTCTTGTTTCTTATTGATCTTACTATTTTCATTGTCAATAATATTTTTCTAATCAAGAATCATATTCAATTAAATATAAGGTATATTATTAGAAGAATTATTATTAATATAAATAATTAGAATTTTTTCCTCTATGTTATTTAAAATTTAAAAACATATTGTTTAAGGATTCAGTAGTGTGTAACTTTTCCTTGAATCATTGATTATCAAAGGGTTTTTTTGGAAATGAGAACAATATTTTTGTGTCTATAATTTTAATTATATATGGATTTATATGATGAATCTCCACCACATGAAAACAATTAATAATTTTCCATTATGAATTTAATTACTTTAGGATTGAAGTACCTTTTTTAATTCCTCTCAGAATGCATGCCTTTTCAATATTTATGTTAAATCCTTAGACAATCATATCCCATGTTTCTTGATTTCATACATTCATAGAATTTTACTTATTATTATTTATTAGCCCTGTTATCTGTTTTCATATATCTATATTGAAAAAAATTCTTTCCAAAAATATTGTTCATCCTTCTAGCACTATTTTCTAAATAATTTTCTTAATGTACATAATCAATTGAGCATGATTGAACAAAAACTTTCTTCTTTGATGACTTCAATATTTTTTAAGGTGTGTTAGCATTCATTTTATTTCAATTTATAGTAAAAGCTACAGTTCAATCATTTTTATTTGTTTCAGCATCTCTCTCCAATCTGTTCTCATATTATATACGAGTTCCAAATAACTCATCAAATGAAATTTTTTTAATATTTCTTGATTCATGAAATGTTGTTCTCTTTGACTCCCATTTATTTAGCATGATGTCTATTATATTTTCAAAACTAACATAATAATATAATAATTTTTCTCTCATGTATTATATTGTATTTAAAATATTCATAAATATCTAATGAAAATTAGTTATAGGTTCTCTGTATGAAACAATCAAAGCATAATAGTCTACTATAAGTGTGGACCTTCTTGTCTCAAAGACATTAGATGTTCCAAAATGAGTAATCTCATGTTTCATCCAAATACAATTTACTTCTTCACATGATGATATTTTGATGTATATATATATCTAGCCATTGATCAATGTAATTTATTTCAAACTTAATAGTTATGTTGATATTAATGCTTCACCTGATTAGTAAATGTTCTGTCTTTTTGTCTAAAATTTTATAATCTCTAGTGATAATAAAAAAATTATCAAAACCAGAATTGATAATAATGGCCTTCATTCTATCAATCCAGTATTCATAGTCCCTGCCCACAATAATAGGTGGTATTGTATGGTTCAAAGTTTCTTTGGATTCAATATTAAAACTACTCAACCGTAAAATAATAAAAAAAGTGTTTTCTCATGATACACGTTAGTGTAGAAAAATATATATAAACAAAATTTTTTCAAAATAAAAATAACTAACATTCAAATATAATGTATGAAAATATATGAGTATTTTTAACCTCATATAATTCCAATTATTGGATCAAAATATGTATATGCTGATGGAACAATACAAGAGGAGGTTAGTTTTGTTATTAAAAAATTTCTTTTTTATTCCATAAATGGATTTCATTTAAAATAGGTTAAAGTAAAATAATTAATAAATCCACCCAATGTATCAAAACAATTAATCAGATTGGGAGATGGTTCTAAAGAAAAAAAATATCATAATAAGGTTGGTAATGAATAGAATATCAAAAGAAGAAATTAAAATTATTTATTTTCATAATTGAAACAATTTAAATAGAACGAGTGTTTAAATGATCATAATTACTATGATTGAAATGTTTAGTGTGAAACAGTACGGAGATTCAATAATAAAGCACACTAAATAATATTGAGTAATTAAAAATATCTTAATCACTTTAATATTAATTAAAAATATAATAATCAGAGTAATAAAAATATATTTTAAGTAGATTAATAATTGGATATCATAATGATTTTGGTTAAAATAATTAGAATATTTATTACCAAGATGAATAATTAAAACAATTCACATTCTTTTCCAATGAAGTGTAAATGTAAATGAATGAAATTATTTTTACACAAAGACAATAGAATCATTTTAACTAATATAGAGGTACTATGATTTATTCTTTCTTGAACTTGAATCTCACCCTCACTTGGGTAAGCCCTTGACATGACGATCAACATTAGTTTTTCTACGAATACCTGACATCCCACGATTAAGAAGGTAATAGGAAACTTTGTATTCCTATCACTGAAATCCCTCAATCCACAAAATATCAATAAATCTTTATTACTACAAATAGAATCCCTCAACAGTAATCACCAAAGATCAATGTCACAAAAATAAAAAAACCTATTAAATATTAAATGTATGTCGAATAAGTTGATCACAACATGTTCTAATAAATTCTTTCTCAGTAGGTAATTATGAAATATATCTCATAGGGTAACATTTCATGAATAAATTTCACCAACTATGAGTTCAACCAAAAGAATTGGTTTTTATAGGCCTCATCCCAAAGATTATATTTCTTCTTAAAATCACAAAGGGACATGGATAATTGGTACTCTAATAGTCATCTAGTAACAGAATCAACGACCTCATTTTATCATGCATATTAAAATATAATTCGCAACACAATTTTAATTAAAATATTTTTTTTTCCAAACAAAAAAATTTTTTAGTAAAGAAAAATTGGGTATGAAAAGGATATGTATCATCTAATAAATTAAAAATGGGAACAAAAAATGAGTTTGATGATTAATAATAAAATAGTGAATATGATTTATATTTTCAGTAAGATACTGAACTATGTGTACTATAAAAATCATAAATGGTGTGATTAATAAAACATGAATGTATTCTATAGGATGTAAACCAAATTAAGTCTAGTTATGATAAATATAGAAATAAGAAGATTATATTTCTTGGTGTGTATGATATAGATCATTAACCGAATAAAAAACATAATACTGAATTTTTATTAAAAAAATTCTTAATGTAAACAGAATAAAACAATTTATAATTTCACATAAAAATAATGTTTGTGATCTCCAAAAAAAGAAATAAAAAAGTCAAACGTGGACTTTTGACTCAACACGAGTGGTGTCCTTTAATTTCCGAGGATAGTGACACACATATAATTTTTTGAAATGATTCAATCATACACAAATTTTTGTCTAGGAAAAAGAATCCAAAATTGGTCATTATAGATACTAGAAGATATAAAGTATAAATATGGCCCGAAAATGGGCATTTAAATGTTGGTAATACATATTTAACCGAATTCCTCTTAGGTTAACCCCTATTAAATCTATTTTTTACTTAACCTTGGTAATTATGTTTTTCTATATTTGACATTAATGTTGGAAAAAAAATTAATTTTCAATTATTATATATTTTAAATGATGAAGATTTCATATATGGAATATATTTTTTACAATTCAATTCACAAATATGGAAAATTTTAATAATATATCACATTTATTTGAAACTTATTTTTAAATGCATGGAAAGATAAAATTAGTGAATATTATAAAGAAAGCAACTCTCAATGTTGCATGATTGAAAAAAATAACTCAATGTTTCATGTAATGTAAATTATTGAATGGATTGAACTTGTATTAAAATATAAATATATTATGACATATTAGGAAGTCATATTTCCTTATAATAATTACATTATTAATTAAAATCTTATTATTATAATATTTTTGGGGTATTACATTTTCCCCAACATAAATAAATTTTATACTCACAATTTAAGAATTATCTCAGTTATACATGGTTTGATATTTAAAAATTCATTTTTTGAATACCAACATCATTAAGGGTTAAAAAACAACCTCCAAATAAGAGAGATTGTAAGGTACAATGGTCATATAGAGAAACATATAACTAGGATTCTACATAGTAGATCGTTGGAGGAATTTAAAGATATTGACCTAGAAGTATTGTACAAATAATTATGGAGTGTTAGAGAGGTAATTGATTAAAATAATGTGATTGGTGAATGGAATTTTAAGTTCCTCACAACCATAAATATTTGAAAAAATAATATAAGTACCCGACCTTAATCATTAAATAATCTTGAATTAAATGAATAATTCACATTAGGGATCTTATCAGGTTTATAGTTTTAGATAATTATGCCATACCTATTACATAACAAATTGAATATTTCATGTAGACACTAATACTCAGTATCCATTTTTTTCAGAAAATAAAAACTCTTAAAAAAACACGTGTCTAGTTCCATTTTTTAGACAGCATGACTTTTCATTGATCCCATCTTTGAACCAATTCATCTTTAAGTCTTGTTGAAAACATTTAAAAAACATGGGATTAGCATAAAAATCTATGTAGGGGTTATAAAATAATGACGAAAAACATTATCCCAATAATATATACAAATCCATGAAACCATACTTTTCAAACATAACATACCATATGAAATCATAATATTTCTGAATAACACACAAATATCATAAATCATAAAGGTTACTTATGGCATCCATAACAAAAATAATGTGTAGATATCATATCTACATAGGGAGTTACACTGTGAATACCCATTACAGTATATTCCCTAAATCTCTTAAGAGAAACATCACGTTAACCTCCGTCACGTTACTAAATGCATTGGAGAGCTATCTCTGGCTCACCTGCCCTATGTTTTTCATGGAACCACCCATATATGTAAAAAAATCCCAATAACCATAACATTATCCTAAAATAAAACATATGTATAAAGGAAAGATAACATTTCCACATTTCAATATATCAAATCAAGACAATGTTTTATCAAATCATTTTCAAAACCATTTAAAAATATATTTTTGAATGAAAGTGTCCCATGAAACGTTGAATATTTTAAATGAATTATAATTTTAAAACATTAGTGTCCATATAAAAAAATCCTAAAACCCAATTTGAATACATGGACATTAATGAAAAATATTTATAAGAACAAATCTTTAAAAAATTTAAAACAATATTTTAGTTGATATGTTTTTAACAAAAAGAGAGACACTTGAATACAAATAATTGAATAATAACATTTAATAAGAACATTATAATATAATGAGAATAAAGGGATTCATTATATAATATTTCTAAGGATTGTATATACCCCATATAATATTGAATTCGAGCATATCAACAATGAATACTTAGTGGAAATGTAAATTGCGAAGAAATCTCTTATAAAGATGGTATCCGTAAATTAAAGATAAATAAATCACATAATTATGTGTGAAAAATATAAATACACCCAATATAAGTGGATATTATGTTTAAAACAATAATATTTCATTCACACATATTCATAGGATGACATGTTCAAGAAGTACAAGTTGAACCCAAAGAATTGAAATTTGGTTAAGAGGTTCCCTTGTAAAAATTCCTCAGCCTAATGACGTCACATTAAAATTAAGAAAATGAGTTGATGAGATAAAAAGGGTAATATCAACCCTTGGATATAATGTATTAATCAGTAAATATATAGAAGAACATATCCCAAAATAATAAGATGTAAATTAAAAAACATAACAAAAAGAAGTCTATTATAAAGAGGAGGGTGTATAGTTCCCTAATTGATTTGGTAACTTAAAAAACATACTCCACATGAAAGAAGGATCATACTATTAATATGTAAATATTCATAAATGAATTTATATTACATAAATAGTACAATCATGTGCATTACAAACACCACAAAAAAGGAAATAGTGGCATATATAGCATGAATCTCACAGGAATAAAAGTGACAAGAAACCTTTTACCACGTTGTAATCAACTGAGGCGTATGACCAAAAGTTAATAAACAACAAATGAATCACAGAATAAAATGAATATAATGATAATCGTGATAATATATATGAAATTTCAGTACAAAATACACCAGATGCAATGAATAAGTGGCGAACAATGGAAATCTCATGGAATTAAAAGTGAGATAAAAAAATCTCTTACCTCGTGTCCGACTTGACTCGATCGATCTTTAATATCCTGAATAATAAAATAAAGTTAATTTCAACTTTCTTAAGAAAAATTTTCAATTTTATTATTCCTTTTATATCACTTATTACCATGTTATAAACATTCTGTAATCATTTAAGTTAATAATGTTCGTTTTGCCGATATTTGGTACATGAGTCAAAAATGGACTACTTATAATTACATGTTGTTCATGTGGACAAATGTTAATTATATCCAGAATTATATTCATGAAATATATATCATATATATCAAATATATCTAGTATATACATGTATTTATAATAGTACATAACATATAGAGGTAAGAAATGAAATGCACCATTCATGGAGACGGTAAGCCGTACGTACTCACGAACGCTACTTTCACTTCTATTTATTATATTAATGCAATTAAAACATAAAGATACATAGTTATATTATAATTACATTATAATATAATATATAATATCATCAAATCTATCATTTATACATCCTACATAAGTCATTAACGAGTCTCATCACTTTGAGGAGGCGGTAGTCTGGACTTCCTCAAATGAGATTATCGTATTTACCAATGATGGAAACCATAAATGAGGGATATAAATGGAAAATACAGAAGCATGAAGAAAACATAAACATAATATATATCATATGTAAATACATTTCCATCATAATGTACACCATTAGAGGCATTTGATGATATTTGAACAGTCATCGTTTCGTGAGGCGTTAGTTTTCCATCCATAGAAACATTATGTTACCCATCCATTAGATGTAGGTGTGTGTAACTGTATTTTGAATCCTTCTAAAAAAATACTAGTAAATTTAGGATAAAGTTGTTGTTAAAAAACAAAGGATTAAAAGAGTTTATGGGTTGGAGAAGTAAAATAAAAGAAAAAAAATTAAGATAAACTATTACCTTTAATTTGGGTAACTCCTTTTGGTTTGAACCAAAGGACTTCTTGAATTGTTTTTTGACTAAGGGAAGGCTTCTAGGAGGAGGATATGGATGTTGGTAGATTAATTGGGTAGAGTTTGGACGAGAAAAAATTCTTGAGAGGTGTGGGGAATTGGTTAGAAGTGGTCTCCTTTTATTAGGTAGATGAGGGGCTCTTTAGGAAAGTGTGAAATAATTATTTTATTATATATTAATATTCGGTTACTAATGATTAAAAAATCATTATAGTCGAAGATGAAATGACTCAAGGTCGAAATAAAATCATCCAATAGGAATTGGATAGGTTTTGGATAATATTTTAATCATTATAATCTTATTTATTTAAATGATTTATTAATGAGGTAACCACTACATAATAATTGTGTCATAAATAATATACATTATTTGATGTCTCAAAATTTTAAAAAAATACTGTCATTTAGGAAATATTATTATATTTCTAATGAATATTTATAGTAAAAAATATGACTTATATAACACCATATAAAAATTAATTAACTAAAAGATATTTGCATTTTTCATTTTTTCCTTTACTTTAAGTCAATTAATCAAAATTGTCATTATCACTCCCAAGTGGCTCAATGGGATCCCAAAATAGACCCAAAGATGATCATGGTCATAAATTACACAACTAATAATGTTTGGAAAAGTGTTAAGGTAATTTTGAATTATTATAATATTATTTTTACCTTGAATTACATTATTTACCTTTAACCACCGTAAATAAAAGTCAAAATTTTCTATTCACCAAAAATTATTTTAATCTTATAGAACCTGATTTTACTTCATAATAACAACCATGTATGTCGATGTTTCTAAATTAAATTCACAGAAGTGTAAAAATATCATTTAAATGAAAAAGTCAGTTTTTTAACTACCACTAAGTGGTTTCACTATTAATCAAAAATTGAATTTTTTCAGAAAAATACCAAAAATTCAGCCTAAGATATATTTGATATTCCAAATTCAAAAATTATTCCTTTTTTCCAAATTCGAAACATAGAAGTGGCATTAAATAAAATTCTAAAATTAATTCCCATTATCAAAACAAATAGCTTGTTTTTAGGAAACAATAACTATCAAAAGAATGATACTTGTTTATGTCCAATATCAAAGTGAAATTAATTCCAATGACAAAATTGGATTAAATGGTAAAAATATATTTTAATTTCACATTAAAACCAATTAAAAATATAATATAAAAATATAAATAAAATATATTGAAAGGAACTGTTGAATTAAAATATAATATTTTTCACTATTCATTAAAAAATGAACTTTATCAGAAAAATTCAAAAATTTACACAAAGTAAATATTGATGTCCCCATTCTAAAAAAGTATTTTATCTGGTCATATAAACTGTATTAAATTTACCAAAACAAGATTTAAAAATGGTTCACCATTAAAAGTTGATAAATCGGCCTTTTAATGTAAATTATGCTTAAAATTAGATTCATTCACAATTTAAGCCTCTAAATTTTATTGGATAAATGTAAATACATTTAACAAACATTTATAATCATATTGTATTTAGTTTATTTCATTCCTACCAATAAAATGGAAAGGTTTTAACTACCATTTAAAATAATAATATATTATTAGTATAAAACGTAAGATTTCAAAGAAACCCGTTTTTGCGTATCGGGTACGCTATAAAACATAGCAACCCTTTTAAAGTAAAATTAATAATTAATTAAAAAATTAAAAAATATTAAAAATTAATATTATTTATTTACCTGGAATGTTACATCCTCCCCCCCTTTTGGGAATTGCATCCTCACAATTTTAATATTTGGGCTCGGAAACATTATTGAATGTCCCTTATCGGAAAAAAGAGTAAGGAAAACTATCACTTTAAAAGAAAGAAAGAGAAGTACAATGGTCAGCCGAGTGAACCCATACTACAATTCCATGGAAACATGGATATGGAGGAGAAAACAAAGGGTCATGTTCTGATGGAGAGTGATAGGAAACATGATTACGAGAAATTCAACCACATGAAAATAAAAAATATATGATGTCTGTACACAATCTTTGATTATCGAGTAGGAAATGTAAACCAAAAATGGTTTTGTTTTATGTTCCTTTTCATAATTTTGAAGAATTAATCTTATACATAGAATAAAAACATAAGGAAATATACATACCTTTAAGAAGAGTTTCATCTTTTAAAAAGTTTCTACCAAAGCTAATCATTTCTCTAAACGATGAGCAATTAAAAAGACTTGGTCACATCAAAAGAACAATAATCGTCTTCTAGAGAATCACATAATCCACAAAAGGAGAATTATTTATTTCCCGTGTATTTAGACATCTAATAAAACCAAAATTGTTAGTATAAGATTCGATAATCACCAAAAGGATAATCCTTTATAAAAAGAAATACTACACTTAATCTCCAAAATGCAACAAATAGAACCCAAGGTTCAAGAAATACCATTAAATAAACAATTATACTTAAAATTATTCAATGTAATACAAACTAAGATTGAAACCCAAATATCTGAAGGATTTAATCACATAGTCTTCCAAGGTAATTCTTAACATTTATCTCCAAATAACATCAGTTACTCCTAAAGTCTCATACTGAAAAGTAATTAACCTAATCACATATCCTCCATGATAGGTTAATAATTTCCATAGATAACCCGAAAACAACATATTCATGATTCATAAGATCATATAACAAAAAATAATTTGTCATACTATCCAGTGACTTCATGTAGTCCAGTGGTAGGTGATAAATACCAGTCGCTCTTTGGTTGTGGGTTCGATTCCCACAGCTTCGTCTGACGTGACGAGTTGTCACATGGTTTGTGTGTTGTCCCTTTTCAAAAACTACAAAATTTTTTAACATTCCCAAAAATAGATAAATTCATCAAAAATAACCATATCATATCTCAACCACAATGGTTATCTAATAACTTTCGTTTTTCACCCCAAAATGTATTAACCGGTTATTAACTCAAATTCGAGGATCATATAAACCCAAATGTTTCTTATAACTATATCAACAAAAGAGATGACAATTATTCCTTGAATAAAATTTTCATATATCAGACATCAGGGTTACACATACTATAATAAGTCTTCTAATGTAATCCCATCATCATAATAGTCTTAATACTTTTAAGCATTTCACCATCCTAAATTCTACCATTAATCTTGAATCCCTTATATGTTGACTTATTAATCATTAAATATTCTTCATGATCCATTAACCATTCCTTTCAAACATATTATTATATACTTATTTCCTACAAAAAAATCAGGAATCATATCCTAAGATTTCAATAACAGGAAAACATATGTTAAGAAATAATCCATACCATTCACTGGTCATTGTCATTTTCTTCATCCTCAATAAAAATGGAATTAGGTATTGGTAAATGAATATTTGTATGATCATGGTGATCCCATTACAAAAACTTCTTATTTGGACATGTGTTTTCATAATGACCATGCACACCACATTTAAAACATTCAATTGATCCCTCAAAAATGACTTCTTTCCCTTTCCTAGAGTCAACTATATGCTTCCTTTTTCCATGGAATGTTCTTGATTTATGACCTTAATTTCCAAATCTATAACATTTTTATTTCCCATTGAAACATTTCCCTAGGTGTTTATTTCTAAATCTTTGACACATAGGTTTTTGAACACACTTACCTTTATGATTATTACCTGAACTTCCATAGGGATTTGTTTCTCACATACATGATGCCTTATAAGTATCACTTGGGTTCAGGTGGTCAATCATGACTCAAGATAGTTTGTTGAGAATTTCCAAAAGTGTTCTTATTGCATCTCCCATATTATTCGGTTCCTCGTTCAGAAAACCATCATAGTTTTCTTCACATCCACTGTTACTTTGGTGCCTGCTAGATCCAGCCATTTACTAAAACAAAAATGTCAGTATGAGTATATCAGAATCATCATATAATATCTTATGAGGAGGGTAAAAACTAATATATACTTATTAATGTTATCATAAACTCATTCAATTTATCTAAAAAATTATGACTCTTTCTGAAATCCTAACCAATAGGGTAATGTCACTTATGTTTAAAGAATTCCTTAAACTCTAAAGTTATCTAAACCGACCTCTGATACCAACTATAAGGACTTGACCTTATACATTACAAAATATTGAATTAAATGAATAATTCACATTTGGGATCTTTTCAGGTTTAGAGTTTTAGAGAATTAGGCCATAACTATTACATAATAACTTGAATATTACAAGTAGACACTGCTACTCAGTATCCATTTTTTCATAAATAATAACTCTTAAAAAGACACATGTCTAGTTCCATGTTTTAGATAGCATGACTTTTCCTTGATCCCATCCTTGAACCTATTCATCTTTATGTCTGGTTGAAAACATTTCCAAAACTAGGGATGAGTATAAAAACCATATTAAGGGTTATAAAACAAGGACGGAAATATTTATCCCAAAAATAAATACAAATCCATGAAACCATACTTTTCAATCATAACATTTCTTATGAAATCATAATATTTATGAATAACACACAAAAATCAAAAATCATAAAGTTTACATATGGAATCCATATCAGTCATAAATTGTAGCTATCACAACAACGTAGGGAGATACACTTGGAATACCCATCACAGTATATTACCTAAATCTCTTAGGAGAAACATCATGTTTACCTCTATTACGTTACCCAATTCCTTGGAGAGCTATCTTGGGCTCACCCGCCTTAGGATTATCACAGATCCAACTATATACGTAAACAATTCCCAATAACCATAACATAATCATAAAATATAACATATGTATAAACTAAGGATAACATTACCACATTTTAACATATCATATTAAGACAATGTTTTATCAAATAATTTTCTAAACCATTTAAAAAGTGATTTTAGAATCAAAGTCTCCCATACCACTTTGAAGCTTTTTAATTAATTAAAATTTGACAAATTTAAATTCCATATAAACAAATCCTAAAAACAATTTTGAAAACATGGTCATTAATGAGAAATATTTAGATGAATAAATCATTAAAACATTTAAAACAATATTTTAGTTAATGAGTTTTTAATAAAAAGAGTGACGCTTGAATACAAATAAATGAAGAATAACATTTAATCAGAACATTATAATTTCATGAGAATAAGGGGATTCATGATATAATATTTCAAAGGAAATTATATACACCATATAATAGTGAATTGGTGCATAACAACAATGAAGTCACAGTGGAAATGTAAATTGGGATGAAATTTCTTATAAAGATGGTATCTTTAAATTAAGGATAAATCAATCACATAATTATGTGTGAGAATTATAATTACACCAATTAAAATTGGATTTTATGTGTAAAAAAATCAGATTTCATTCACAAATATTCATAGGAAGATATGTTCACGAAGTACAAGTTGAACCCAATGAATTGAAATTGGGTTAAGAGGTTCCCTGGTAAAAATTCAACAGCCTAATAGCTTCACGTTAAAATTCAGAAAATGAATTGATGAGATAAAAAGAGGAATCTCATAACATGGACATAAATTTTACATCAATAAGGATATATAAGAACATATCCCAACATAATAAGATGTAAATTAAAAGACATAACAAAAAGAAGTCTTTCATAAAGAGGAGGGTGAATAGTTCCCTTACCGATTTGGTAACTCACAAAACATACGCCACATGAAAGAAGAGTTATACAATGAAGATGTAAATATTCATAAATGAAATTATATTAAATAAATAATAAAATAAAGTTCAGTACATATACCACACAAATGGAAATAGTGGAAAATATAGCATGAATCTCACAGGAATAAAAGTGAGATGAAACCCTTTACAACGTTGTAATCAACTAAGTCATATGACCAAAAGTTAATAACCACCAAATTAATCATATAATACGATGAATATAGTAAGAATAATGATAATATATATCAAATGGCAGTACAAAACACACCACATTCAATGAATAAGTGGCGAACAATGGAAAGTTCACTAAATTAAAAGTCAGATAAGAAAATCCCTTACCTCGTGTCTGACATGACTCAATCGTTCATTAATCTCATGAATAATAATCTAAATATAATTTAAACTATCTTCAAAACCTTTTTATAGTCTATTATTACTTTTATATCACAAATTACCATGTTATAAACATTATGTAATCATTTAAGTTCATAATGTTTATTTTGTTGATATTTGGTACCTGAGTAAAAAATGGACTTCTTATAATAACACTTTGTTCATGCCTTAAAAGGTTCATTATATCCAGAATTATATTCATTATTTAGATATCATATATATCATATATACCATTAAATACATGTATTTATAATAGTACATATCATTTATAGGTAATAAATGAAATGCACCATTCATGGAGACGGTAAGCCGTATGTACGCCTGAACGCTACTTTCATTTCTATTTCTTGTTTTAATGGATTTAAAACATAATGATACATAGTTATATTATAATTAAAGTATAATATCATATATAATATCATTAACTCTATCCTTAATACATCCCACATAAGGCATTAACGAGTCACATCACTTTGTGGGGGCGGTAGTCCGCGCTTCCTCAAATGAGATTATCGTATTTACCCACTATGGAAACCATAAAGGCATTCTATAAATTGATAATAAATAAGAATAAAGAAAACATAAACATAATATATATCATATATAAATAATGTTCCATCATAATGTCCACCATGAGAGGCGGTTGGAGATATTTGAACAATCGTAGTTTCGTGCGGTGTTAGTTTTCCATCCACAGAAACATTATGTTCTTCATCAATTAGATGGATGTGTGTGTAATTGTAGTTAGAATCCATCTCACAAAAACATCCTAGTATATAGAGTATACTAGTTTTGTTACCAAAGAAATTAATAAATATTTTAGGGGTTGGATAATTAAAATAAAGAAAAAAAATTAAGAGAAACAGTTACCTTTAATTTGGCTAACTCCCATTGGTGTAAAGCAATGGATTTCTTGATGTGCCTTATGCCTAATATAAAGATTATATGAGGAGGATAGGGATGTAGGGAGATTAATGGGGTAGTTTTTTGATGAGCCAAATGGATTGAGATGTGTGTGGAATTGGTTAGAAGTGGTCTCCTTTTATAAGGGTGAGGAGGGGCTCTTTAGGAATGTGTGAAAAAATTATTTTATTATATATTGATATTCAGTTTCTACTGGTCCAAAAATCATTATAGTCGATGATATGATGACTAAAGGACAGAATAAAATCATCCATTATGAATTGGATAGGTTTTGGATAATATTTAAATCATTATAACCTTATTTATTTAGATGATTTATTAATGAGGTAAACACTGCGTCATTATTGTGTCCTAAATAATTTAAATTATTTGATCTATAGAAATAAAAAACTATCATGTATGAAATATTTTTATCTTTTTAAATAATATTAATAGTCTAAAATAGGACTTATATAACATCTTATAAAAATTTATTTACTAAAAGATATTTTCTTTTTTCATTTTTGCCTTTACTTTAAGTTAATTAATCTAAATTGTCATTATCACAACCAAGTGGCTCAATGTGGTCCCAAAATCGACCCAACAATGAACATGCTTGTAAATGACTCAGGAAATAATGTTTGGACAAGTGTTAATGTAATTCTAAATTATTATCATATTTTTTAACCTAGAATTACCTTATTTACCTTTAACCGTTGTAAATAAAAGTCAAAAGTTACGATTCCCCAAAAATTATTTTCATCTTATTGAACCACATTTTACTTTATGATAACAACTATTATTGTCAGAATTTCTAAATTAAATTCACAAAAGTTGTTAAATTTCATTTAAATTAAAAAGTCAGTTTTATTAAATACCACTAAGTGTCTTCACTATTCATCAAAAATTGAAGTTTTTCAGAAAAATACCGAAAATTCAGCCTAAGATATATTTGATATTCAGAAATCCAAAATGATGTCTATTTTTCAATATTAAAAAAAATATAATTGGCATTAAAAAATTTTAAAAATAATTTCCATTATCAAAACAAATAGTGTGTTTTTAAGAAATAATAACTAACAAAAGATTGTTATTTTTTTTATGTCCAATTTAAAAGTGTAATTAATTACAATGACCAAAATTAGATTAAATGGTAAAAATTTATTTTAATTTATTTTTATAACCAATTAAAAATATAATATAACCATATAAATTTACTAGATTAAAAGGAACTTCTGAATTAAAATACAATATTTTTCAGAATTTTTTAAAAAATGAACTTTATCGGAAAAATTCCAAATATTTACACAAAGTAAATTTTTTTCCCCATTCTAAATAAGGATTTTATCTGGTCATATATAATATAATAAAGTGACAAAAACTATATTTAAAAAGTGTTCACCAATAAAAGGTGATAAATCGGCCTTTTAATGTAAATTATGCTTAAAATTAGATTCATTCACATTTTAAGCCACTAAAATTTATTGGATAAATGTAAATATATTCAACAAACATGTATATTAATATTGTAGATATTTTCATTAATTCCCTCCAATACAATGGCTAGAAGTTAACTACAATTTAAAATAATAATATATTATTAGTGTGCAACATAATATTTCAAAGAAACTCGTTGTTGTGTATTGGGTACACTATCGAACATAGAAACCCTTTTATAGTAAAATTAATATTTAATTCAAAAATTAATAAATATGAAAATGTCATATTCTTTATTTTCCTGGGATGTTATATATAAAATACCATTTTATTCATTGGATATGAAGGTAATATGATAACCATTTTGTTTTAAAATTATTCTTCAAATAATTAGGAACTATAGAATTGTTTATGTATATATATATATATATAATTTTTATGTTTATATTTTATAAAATAAATCCATATTTTTGGTTGTTCTTTAATTGGTTTCCAATTCAAAACTATCTCCATGAAATGAATATTAGTAAATTATTTTTTATTATTGAACCAATAAAATTCATTTTTAGCAGATCATTAGATCCATAAAAATAGTGAAAAATCCTTCTATCGATCTCTAAGAATATTTCCAAAACTAGAATAGTTAGCCAATGTTATAAAATATGCATAAATCTCCATATGCTGAAGTAATACATTACTCTCCAAAATATCTTCTAATGTTCATCATAAAAAATTACATAAATTGTTATCTTTAGGAACATTCAAAAATATTATGATCTATGACATTAGAATTAAGGGCACTAAATTTCTATAAATAACGTATAATTAATCCCTTAGGCAATATAAACTATCTCTTAAACATCACGTACAAAAAATGGGTATACCGTTATCTGATACAAAATTTTATCATGGTAATAAAATAAATTACTAAATAAAATATTAAAAACATCTATGATTAAATATTAATAAATAAAAAAATGATTTTTGGATATACTCCATCAATCCAAGAACACTGTATGTTTTCTTAATGATTTCATAAATACATTTCTACCAAAGCTACAGTTAGTTCTAATGTAGTCAACACTTTCCAAGTTACAAAACTCATATCAATTATCACATTGTAAAAATATCATTATCTAAATATAATGAAAATAAAAAGTGTCATATTTCCCATAATTTAGTGTTTTCCAAGAACCACAACATGCATATAAATCACTTTTCTTAGTATCATTCAATAAAATCATTCAAATACATTATGAAATAATAATTTAGTAAAATCCATATACTATTGATGATTCTCAGTAATAGAATATCATTAATAAAAGAAACATTATAAATAAAATATTAAACCCAAAATGTTTGGAAACTAATTTTTGTAAAGATAATTGAAAATAAATTTTTTTAGACTATTCAAAAGACAAGTTAAAACGACCTTGTACAAAATCATATAGTTTTGTCAAATAATTTTTTCTCATGAGACCTATCTATGGACAAATGGACTATCTATATTACTCCCAACATATACAAAAATTGTACAAACAATTACCCATAATAATGTTTTGATGTGTAATAATTTGAATTAAAAAATAACCTTAAAATGTTAATATCGACCCTAATCAAATAAATAGTAACACAACAATTTTTTTTAAAATAAAAAAATTATATTTGATAAAATAAAGAGAAAAAACAATTTAAATCTTATGAAATATTCAATAACTAGTTTCATTATTATATTTTCTTACATGAATCACCCAATTTTTCCTGATTTTCATGAAACACAAATATTTTTAGGTTCAATAATATATTTTACACGCAACACCAAATTGATAAAAAAAATTATATATTTTAATGATATAACCTATTCATTGGAAGATAAGGTATAAATAGGGATAAATAAATTAGAAAAATATGGTTTATACATTAATATATAATTAATTATTTAGTGAACGCATAATTATAAAAGATAATAAAACAATTTTGAAAATAAAAATGAAATCATTTTTAGAAAAATTATTTTAATGAGTACATGTCTTTTATAATAATAAATTAATCAAATAAATATTTTTTTATTGTATTAGTTATTAATTTATATAATATATTCAATATAATATTTATCATTTTTTCTATGCATTTTCAAGAATTGATATATCCATTTGTTTTGTTTAAAGCTGTAATGTTTTTTTAATTATCTTCCAACTTTTTATGGTCACTTATTTTATAATTAAATTTTAAAAAAATTATAAAATTAATTGGAAAAAATAAATATATATTTTCTTTATTATTATTAAAACTTACATTGGTAATATATTTGGATTTATTCAGAATATATTGTTATAATGGTCAATATTTAAAAATAATCATTTTTTTAAAAGTATTTTCTTGTTAATAAATATTTTAATTTACAAGACCCAATATGTTTTAAATATATTTTAATGTATATTATGTTATATATTACCCAATTAATTTATTTTAATCACCAATATATTGGTTTTTGGTATGTGATTGTTTTTGGGTTTAAGAATGGGTTTTTCAAAAAGCTGTTTTAATGAATAATGTTTCTTCTTTTTATTAATTTTAATAATCCCTAATGGGGATTGTTTTTATTGATGTTTATATATTATACATCTTTAAAAATTATATAATTGTATAAAAATTTTATTATTATTCATATAACGAAATTTGAATCATCTTAAAAAAATGTTCTTAATGAAGACCAGTTGTCTCTCCCCTTCAAGAGGATAAATATGAAATTAAACATTTCCACTTTTGTGGATTTAATAGGGAAAATGGATTAAATATTTTTAATTATAATAATTTATAATTTATAAAAAATATGAATAAATATATGACATATTTCATGAGTGAAAACAATTATAATTAATTAAATTGATTAGGGTAAAATTGGATTACTTTGTTGTTAAACCTTAAACTAAGGGGCCAAATATCCTAAAAACGTGTCAAGAACCCATTTTATGGATATATATAAACATTATACATTAAATTATAAAGTTTTTTCTTTATTTTAGTACCATTTATGGAAACAACGTGGGTGGAATTCACTCTTTAAATAATTTACATGTTTTCCTATCACCCCACTTATAAAAGGCCTCTAACTGTCCCCCAGTTATCAACTAAAATGAACATTGGATCAGCCAATACCAACCCAAATAACTTATCTCATTAAATAAATTACTTATATAAGAAATACATTAGGCATAAATCCATCCCGAGAAATAATATGGTGAAGTCCAAAAGGAGTTAACTGTAGAAGATGTTAAATTCACCAACAAGCATTTTTGTTTTCTATTATTCTACCCCAAAATAAATCATTATTTTACCATGTTGTATAATAACCTCAGTATTTAATATATATTAAAAAAAATTATTTTTTTTGACCTAAAACCACACACCCTTCCATGAAATGGGTTATGGAATCATCATTCACGTGCACAGTGGACTAAAGAGTCATTCAGTTTCTATGAAATGGGTTATGGAATCATCATCCTTTTTTGACTCACAAAAGGATGTCATTCAGTTTCTATTAACGTTTCTCAAGGTTGAGAATAATGATTTAAATAATATTTATATATGATAATATTTATATTTATAACATAATTATATCCCCATATTAATTATTTCAAAAACAATCATTATAAAATTCATACCATAGGTGATACGTTTACGTCAGTAGTGTGTATAGATGTCTACCATCTTGAGTTTTGATGTGAAGACTTTTTCACTAATGTGTTACATGGAAGATAATAATGGGTAAATATGATTAATTTATATTATATAGATTGAATAATTATTATATTAATTACATAATTATATTTATTTTGAAAATAATATATTATTTTATTCATTACATTGCACACACTGAAAATGTGATAATGTTTTTCGTTGATGTGTCGGATTCCCCCTGATTAAAGTTATGTGAACCATATTTTTTATTCACTAAATAAAAATAATGATATTTATAAGTATATGTAATTAAATAATAGGGTATTTATTATATAATTATCATCCTGAAATGAAAATTTATTACCGAGATTATTTCCATAATCACCATTGAAAAATGTTTTCTTTACTCAGGTGTATGTATGGCTTGCCCTACCCATGATAAAAATGTTATTTCAATTTTCATTTCCATAATTAATTTATAAATAAAATAAATATTTTTTTATAATTATTATGGAAAATTTTAAATAAATACCATTATGACCTATGTTAACCTACCAGGATCATTTATGACACATAAACTCAATTTGGACAAAACATCCATCATAAACATAATTGACCTTGTAATTATATGTAACATCGCTATAATTTAAATAAAATTTAAAATTAAATTGAAAAATTTCCACAATCTAGAAAATAATTAAGATAAGATTATTGTTATGTCTGTTAACAAAAAAATTCTGACAAATCAGACTCAATATAGGGTGTTTTCTCATCTTACAATTATTTATGTGAGATATATGCCATATTGACAACATATTTAATTTTTCGTATATACAACCCTTTAATTTATTTAATGATTTCATAATAAAATTTATTGGGATTTACATATCAATTTGGTATCAGTATTTCATGGGATAGTTGCAATGTTATCCAAGGTTTAATCGGATTTTGTCACAATTCTAATTCTTTGAGACATATATGATGTCATGCACCTATATTTTTTTATGAGTTATATATATATATCAAATTATAATTATAATATCATTAATTTATTTATATCAATTTTATTTTATGTTTTATTTAGTATAATAATTTATTGATTCTTAGGAATCAGTGTAGCCAAAGTGGTAACAGTTCGATATAAGAATCTCATCAATTTCAGAGATTGTTTTTATTAATTCAAAAATAGTGTAATATAATGATATACCAATAAATAATCATTAATAATTTTATTATACTCTATTACTTTCATGAGAATTCATGTTTCCCCACCAACTTCATATCTTTATGTAAAAAATATTTCAAAATAATGTTTTCAGGAGAAATTTCATTTTCATTCGTAAATTAGTTTTCCCCAAATACCATGTATTAAAATAAAATTTACAACATTGTTTTATAAAGTGTGATTCATATATTGAAGGATAATTTACTCTATAAATGGTTTGAATTATTTTTAAAATACTCCTTAATTATAGTTCTATCTTTATTTTCTATGATAATTGTTTTCTTAATGTTTTCTCCTTTAAAAAGTGATTTTCAATATTAGAAATCTATTTTCCTAAAAAATGTTTTTAATGATATTTTAATTTTATTTCCATTCATCATAGTCAAAAAACCATTTTTAAACATATGATCTAATGGGGATATTTTCTAATGATACGACCCTCATTATTTCATTGGACTGATTAACAATCGTTTTAATGTGATTGTAATGGAACATGTTTTCTTTGCATAGTGTAATAATGTTCTTAAATGAATAATGTTTATTTCAATGATATATGATAAAATTAGTTCTCTAGGTGATTTTTATATTTGTTTCAATGAAATTTAAAATGATGGGTTGTCCAAGATATCATCGGGTGAGCCAAATATAGCTTATATGATTGGTTTACCTAGATAGTGCTCTGATACATTGGGTAATTATTATATTTTTTGTAGAATTATATTGGAATCTTTATATATAGTTATTCTAATATATAGCAGTTCTATAGTGGTTCTATGATATGATTTTCAAAGATACCAATCCATTATATCTATGCTATCTATAGTTATATGATGTTTTATTTAATGAAGGTTGATATCACTTGGATCATGATTATTGATTTTATGACCATTTCCTTTTCTAAAATCTTTATTCCATGTTTTCAAGTTTTATGTTCTAGGAATTAATGGATATGACTATTCTTATTCTATACACATGTATATTGATTACGTAGTCACAACATAAGTTATTCTTATTCACATTGATGTTTTTTAATAATTAATTATTACATTACACTTATTATGAAATTTCGCTCAATGTTATTTTTACCTCCTATCCATGTTATATAGAATGAGGTTGAATGATATATCAAAACTACATATTATAGTGTTTTTATGGTCTATTTGTGATGTGGTGATATCTAAAATTTCCTATCAATGAGAACGATGGTGCAAAGGATAGTTTTTGTGACAGGCTAAAAAAACAATTTTTTTATTGTCACTCTCCATTGAAAATAATTTTGTATCTACCATATTTAATAATTTATTTATCACATTCCAAGTGAATTGTTGAAAACATTTATATTTGATAATATTTAATCCCATCTAAAAAATGATTAAAAAATAAAAATAATTGAAAATAAATAAAATATAAATTTTTTTAAAAAAATAATTTTAAATAATGTGATACATAACAATGTAAACACTTGACTAAATTAAAATATAATGAGAAATATTTTTATTGAAATCAATAAAAAAAAATTTCAGAATGAATCAATCACTGTGGAGGGGTAGGGTGCGATGGCTCGAAACAAGATGCTACTTCAGGTGCCCCGATTTTGGTTGGCCACATGGCCTAAAGAAAATCTCCTCAAATTATAGAGGATAAAAACAAGAATTGAGGAACATTGGTGTGTTCATGGGGTGATTATAGCTTCATTACTAGATTTTATCATAGTGGTTATCATATACGAATAATAAAATAATTAGTGGATGTAATTCAATTAAATAGATGGCACAACAGAAAGAGACAATATCAATAAATACTGAATAAACTGGAACAACTGATAACATAATAATAGAATGATGATGATGATGTGTCATGTCACTCTAAGGATGGAAAACATGGATACAAATCAACATACAATCACAATATAAAAAAGTAAAAAAAATTACTACATAAACTATCCACGCTTTGGGAGATCCATCTCGCTCATATACTAGATGCTCCATCCTGCTACGATAAGCATTCAACTATTTGAAATTGAATGCTTCCATTTATCAACACCTACATACATATTGTATGCCCATATAATAGTTTTTCCTAGATAATGTGTGAGACAAATCTCATTAGTCCTCCACTGATGGTGTCTATAATATCTTGTTTGTGTAATATAAAATGAAGTTGAGAAAAGAACCATATATAAAAGTAATGTGGTAAAATAATGTAAATAAACAGGTACCTGCTTGACCCCTTTTCTAGTGTCTAAACATGCACAAAAATCATTAAATAATTAATTTTGTTTATATAAAGATGTCATGTTAGGATTAGTGAGAATTTAAATCACCTTATTATAGTACTATTATGGTTATATGATATAACAAGGAAGCCAAAAAATGATTTAATAATGATTTGATTCAAATATAGTATCCATTGTAATATATAAAACAAGGGTTACCAACTTAGTAGAATCTCTCTCTTGGATATTGAGGTAAGTGTATAATATGTTTATCGTCATCCATGTCATTCCCCAATAATATTATCTAACCATGTATGATGAATAAATATAAGGTGAAATGAAAAATAAAATGGATCGTCCAAGGGATGTATCCACATCAACTGATGTTCATAGAAGCCATGATGGAACTATGGATTATATTGAAGGAATCCTGTAATAGTATAATATGTATCCCATAGTTTCATACCTGTCATCCACTGATAGATAAGGATCAGGTTCGAATGCCAGTCTAAACCAAGGAAATCAACATCCTTGAATTGGTATGGCATCCATGAGTGCCCAATACATTCCATTGAGAATCCAGAAACTATATCAATTATTACCATACCTATATGTATTTCAATAAAAATATGTATAATAATGAACCATACATTTAATTGATTTAATTATGTTGGAAAATTTATATTCATAATATTTAATAAATCGAAGATTCAAGCCTTTAATTTCATCAGTGTGACAGGGCCAAGGGGCATGCAACCATTTAAGTAATTTTATAATCAATTACTTAGTTCTATCCATTACTATTTTTATCATTAAAATTATGTCTAAGGTAATATCAAACAAATCCATTTCTTTAAGTATAATCTAGGCTGATGAATATATATATATATATATATGATATAATTTACAAGTCATTACACATTTATTATTCAAATTTAAGCCCTTACTATAGGTTGTTTAAGGGAAAACCACATTTTCCAAGTGATATATATATTTAATTCCATTTAATAATTAAATATACATTCAAAATATGTATTACTACGACTAAAATGGTCATGGTAAATAAACACTTGAATTATGGCTCACACAAGTCAAAACACTAAAAACCAAATATCGAATCCTATCCTAAATGGGGTGGATAAAATCAAAAATGTAACCACTAAAAACCAATTACATATATGGAAATGGTCCTATAACATGGTCATAATGATTATATCAAGGAAATATAAATATAGAAAACAATTCCTTATGTAATCAGTGCAACAACAAGACATTTTCCAAACATTTTAAAATCAAAAGATGATTTATAGAACACCTATCATTTACTCGTGTAACTTTACACATCTAGTATAGGCCCCAGATTCATCCAATATTGTATTATATATGAAGAATGGATATACACCATGAAAGTGGGGTATATTATTATGCATGTAAATAGAATCGTATATAAGAATAATAATTAGGTAAGATTAATAAGGAATTGAGAACTTATCTGTGCATGTCTAATGAGACAAATGGAAGTCGATTAGGTATAGGTGAAAACTAGATTTAAATTTCAAGAATATGATTCAACAGGGATTAGAGGATGGGAAATGGTATTGTCTATCTACTACAAAATAAGGCATAAATAATGTTATTATTTAACATTTTTATGTTAGAAATGATACTATTTCCATTGTTTTTCTTCACAAGGTTTTTCCACATGGTTTACCAAACTGTGCACCAGTAGTACATGATATCTTTTGGAAAGGTTAATCCACAATGTTAGGTGATACACTCAGGGTAACTGTGTAAAAATCATTTGAAATACCATTGTATGAAATGAAAAAATTCATAAGTTTACATTTGGAAAATAATGAATTATTTGTGATAACAGATCTCCCCCTTATAGTCACATTTTAAAAATAAATGGTTTAATCAAACCATGTGGCCTACCTCTCAAGGAATACTCTAGCCATGAGATTTGACCTTTTCTCACACAAATTTGTTATCAAGGGTACAAAAAACCCCATACAACCTCAATTCCTTCATTTAATCAAAAGTAATCTATTTTAGGTCCATAAAAGAAAAGAATAATAAATATTAAAGGATCCATACCTTAGTTAAAATATGGTTTAGGTTAGTCAACACCTTAGTGGAACTCTTCCTTGAGTTTACCTTATAATAATGGTGAAACACGATATGAGAAACAATATAGCCACTAATAATGTATGTTAGCCTCCCCCTCTAATGTATTATCCTATATATATCAATGCTTCTGTAACACCAATACTTGAGGGAAAGTCTATCCTTAGAGTGGCTTCCCTCAATGGTGGATGATGAATATAGGTTACACCACAAATAAATTATCGATATATCATTTAAAAAACTCAATATTAAAAGGATAAAACATGTACAAAAAATAGTAGGGAAGCTTAAAATAAGTAATACATTATGAATGGTATGGTTATACTAAAGTAGTAGAAACTGATAGGCTAAAATCCCGACTCTCTCAAGAATCTCAAACATCCCAAAAATTCTTGGTGATCACTTTCCCAGCCTCTACATCCGTCTATTCCCTAGTGTGGGTGGTACTAGTAGGAAAACATGATCCCCATCTGTGAACAATAGAGGTCATTGATGATTATTTAAATAAGATTCTGGTTCATACTATAATGTTTTCATATAATTCATAATTATGTGAGTCTTCTCTATAGCCTCCTATATAAGATATGGACCTCATAGGGCTTCCTCTCCTTCTTCTATCCAGCATACAGTGAATGAAATGACCTACCATATAAGGCCTCAAAGGGTTCATTCTGAATTTTTTTCTAAAATATATAATAGTATGAAAAATCAACAAGTGGGATATGATTTTCCCATTAACCACAAAAATAATGGGAAATTCCCAGAGAATTTCCTCTAAAACATTTACCATCTGTTTTGACTATCCATCATCCTATGGGAGAAATTTCCTGAATAGAATCACCTATGTACCCATATCCTTTGGAAAAATCCCTCCCATTATTATTATTTAATAATGAGTTCCCCAAACTGAAATAATAATATGAGTTACCCGTTTAGTTATATGATCTCATAGATATACACTCTTCTTGGCTCATCAATATAGAAATCCTCAAGGATATGAATGAAGTGGGATAAATTTGTTAGTATATAAATAAATAAACTAAAAACAACTCCCCCTCGTTGATACCTTGGTTAGATGTCTAAAATTTCCTTTGAATCATATTCATGTTTCCATTCTAGGATTGGATGTTTCTTTCACAGTCCTACCAGTCTCTGAGGTTGTGCCTTCAGCTACTGACAGGTGTAACATCTAGTGATAAAGCATGTTATTTGATGTTTAATCCCTACCCACCCATACAGTTGTCACATATGATGGAACATAATGGAAATATGTGGGTGAACTACCCACCTTAAATCATTGGAAACATTCATAAAATACTCTCTCAAAACTGTTGGAACCTAGACACATCTATGTATACCCATGATTTAATCTTTTTATAAAGACCAATCCTAATGTGGCTCAATACCTAAAATACTCTCATGGAGAACCAATTCCTCTAGAAATTTAAATTTTATTTCTCCTCACCTACTCAAGGAGGGAAGATTTAACTCTCATGTCTGCGGGGTAGTACTATACAAGAATATCATGGAACTCTAGATTAAACTCAATGAAAAAGGTAATTAATTTTAATTCATCATGGGATTCCCATAAATTGTGTTCCTGAGTTTTCCGACTCAGTAGATTAGCTCTTTCATTTCCATTTGTAGGTGAATCAGCTATCTCAAAATATAATTACTGAATATTTTTGACACATCTTCCTTGTATGATATTCAAGTCAATAATTATAATGATATATTTGAGGCTATTCTCTTATTTATTTTCCAAAAATAACTAGCAGAATAGATAGCGTCTCTAATAACAAAAGATATGAAAAAAATGAAGCTTTCTCAAAATCTTGTGTTTGGTACATTATCCCTTGAGGACCATTATTTTGAGATCCATATGAATCAACTCTATCCTATTCCATCTTCATTTCTCATAGTTCAATGTCAGATGCATCAATGAACATATTATAACATCTTCATGCCTATAGAAGAATCATAATAGGTTTTGATACAACCCTTCCATTCCTCTTTTGAAAGTACTTCTTACAGACTTTTAACCAGAAGAAAATGATACCCTTATTTCTATGACAAGTAAGAGGCGAATCAATGCATGATAATTGTTATATAAAATGAATGTAATCTCCTACCATCCCCTAGAAAATTAGTATGTCATACATGTTTTTTAGATGCTGCCAAACATCCTAGCCCTCACCATATCTAGGTCAACAGAGTCTAATGATTCCATAATAATATGGTCTAAGAAGCTAACTTTGTCGATCTAAAAGTGAAAGTTAGAAATATTGGCATAAATTTAATACTCTATAAGTGTAATCAAAATGATTTATATGTGCATAGAGTGGTCTGAATGTGTGCGAGACTAAAACAATATTTCCTCCAATAATACTATGCCTACGGAATCAAAATTTTGTGGAGCACCCAATTCATTAAATCCATAGAAATGATGGGTGTGTTAATAAGACCAAGTGAAATAATAATGTAATCACACAGACTATATTATCTACATAATGATGTAATTGGTATGTCTTCTGGACTAAATTCCACCAATTGATTTACCACTGTCAATTCAATCATAGAGAAGACCATATATCTTCAAAGATGGACAAATATTTCAACTATTCGAGGAATAGAATGTAGTTTATTTAAAACAATCTATTAAAACTATCGACAATCCTTGCATAGATGAAGGTTCACATCAACATTCATTGAGAATATAATATGAGAACCCTACTAATATGTAATAGAATGAATGAAACATTTGGCCTCTAGGTACTCTATCTTCTTCTTGAGCTCTTGTTGCACTATTGAAACAATCCTTTTAGGTGGAATAGACACTAGAGTAGCTCCAAAAAGATGCTCAATAATAAAATATACCTCTCTATAAATATGTATTCAAAAAAATTCATCAACAAAGACATCCCCAAAATGATCTAATACAAGTTGGAATTTATCCTAATTCAATCCCAAATCCCCCGTGAACGTATTGAAAATCATAACGATCATACACATTGACAACTATTCTCTAGTACTCCTATATTATCCTCTACATCCAACCCACCATTGTGTACATAGTGTCTTCCCTCTACTGATGTAAATAATAACCTTTTGAAATACTACTCTAAAAAGATGTGATATGGATTAATCCAATCCATCCCAAGAATGAAATCAAATCACATCATCTCATGAACAAAGAGGTCCTATAATAACGGGTAACTACCAACTTCAAGGGAAAAATCCCAAAACTAAATAACACCCACTAAATGTACTCCCAATGATGTATCGAGGGCCATTACACCGTAATAATACTAAATTTCTTACCCATTTCATTCCACAAAAGGAATAGAGAAAAAGGAGTGTGATGAACCATTACCAAATAATGAATATACTGTTGATGAGTCTACTAGAATAATAACTCATACTATAGATGGTCATGAAGCTTGATCCTTTGGTATTAGACATAGTAAGTGAAACTGAATAGATTAATATCACATTTAAACAAGTTTACTACAATGATTAAAAATAATAAACTATTATTTCCGATGATTAGGATTCTAGATACCACAGACACGACCTACTCCTTGACCAATCCTGCTAGTGCTACTCCAAAATCCCACATAACACTACATAAATAATAATACCCCTACGATTAGAGCTATGCAGTATCCCCTTCTTCTATAGACATATGTAATTCACCATAAAAATATCAACATGTTCCCCATATGACCACATGATGAAAAATATAAAGGTATTCTATCACACTATGGATTTAGGTTCCCCTATCATAAGTACTAGTGACACACCATGGAGCATAATTAGGGGTACTCTGGCAACCACTGTCTGAATGAAAAGCCTTGAGGTACTATTTCCTTCCACTGTAGGAACTACTAGACTATCAAAACACTAATACACTATGAGTAGTATTATTTTTGTCCCTTTAGTTGTTCTCAATGATAAGCGATTCATTGAATATTTATGAGAAGGTAGTCATGATAACTAAATTCACTTGAGTATGGGAGGAACACACAATCCCATCTATGAAGCATCTAGTGTGTGTATGCTAATCAGCAAATAGAATAGTTGAAAATCTTTTTTACATAGTGAATCTTGATGAATTATCAGTAGCTAACATAGAGCCCTTCTTGAGATGCTCGAAATAATTAGATCTATGAGCTCTTAGTGTATAAGGATTTAACTAATCAAAGAAGGAAGTGAGGAAGTCATCCCATATCATTATCTAATGGTGACCATCATGGGTAATTAAATCCCACCAGAACATAGACGAATCACACAACACGTATATAGAAAGATTGACACTCTCTTTTGGAGGGATCTCTAGACGCTGAAATATTCACAAGGTAGCTTCTATACACGAATCATCAGAATATGCACTTCTATACACTTAGAAGGTAAAAGGATACTGTAATTGGAACATGCACATCCAATCAGCCATCATGGGTGATACACTTGGAGAACTATGCATGGATTGAATCAATTGTATAAAAATATCACAAAAGTGAGTATCAGTTCCCAGATTAAGTACATCACATGATTCATCAAGTGGTATTCCTCGATGTAATATTGGAATCTTAGGGCCCACCACTTCTAGAGCATGGTCACCGCCCTCAAGGAACAAGAAAAAAGTATTTCATGGCATAATTGGTCAATCAATTGGAAGAACATTCCTCATAACAGTGTTTAATCAGATAAATATAAACACTAACGGTATATGAACATAAGGGAGGGATCACAATCCATATTATACTACCCCAAACCTCCCACATAGAAGGCCAATAATTTTTAAGTACATAAGTGTTATTTTCAAGTGTTCCAGTATATGAAGGATCAATAAAACATTGTCACATCATTTATTGGTAACCAATTCATTCATTTCATATTGTGAAACTCAGTTCACTCATTTTCCATTCATAAATATGGCATGGTTTTGTAGGGATGTGGTACAGTTTCATTTTAAAATCCCATTTTCACATTTTAATGTTCATTTCCTCATGTCCATATACCATGATTCATTTAAAATTTGTTCTATATCTCAGTGAGTTTGTAACCATACTCATTTTCATTGAGATTAACACACATGTGAATTTTTAAATAATGGATTTATTTGTAAAATTACTCATTCCAACCCTTGAGGGACAATAACACATTAGGAATTGAAAAAATAGTCACCCAATCACAAAAAAAGATAGAAAAATAATATATACAAATCATGTCTCACTCAGAAATCATAGGAATATCCAAAAATGAAAAGAAGGGAAATAATCCTATATGTCATGTAATAATACATGACATGAAAATTTTAGTTTCCTATGATGATAAATGTAACAATGCCCCTTCGACTCATATCATGTAGATAAATATGGAATGAAATTTTCAATTAGAATAATAATCAAAAACACCAAAGAGAGTGTGAGTAATCCCAAAATGAAATGATATCAATTATAATTGAAAAAAAAAGAAAAAAATTTATAATTTTGGAAACTCATCCAATACCCTGAACATGGGTTTGTTATGACAAGGTATGGATTATAGAAAATCTCTATGAATTACAAATTTCATATCATTGTATTCAAATATTAATGTAATAATGGAAATCTTTTATACATATACATGATGTACTAAATTTAGATACCCCTACAGGCTATGTGAGCCCAGTTTGGCCTCATCACATCAAGTGAATCTCCCAAAATTCTAGAGGATTTCAATTAGAAATGTGGTCCAAGTGTGTGTCCATGGGGATACTATGCCCTCATTACCAGATTTCATCATTATAAATGACATATAATTAAATGTAAATAAGTTGATGTTTCAATACATGTAAACATATGGAACAACAGGATCAGACAATATCAATAATAATTGAAGCAACTTGAAAAATTGGAAAGAGTATACAAAAATGATGATGATTTATCATGTGACTACAATTTTGGAAAACATGGATACAAAAAATCATACATGTATTCTATAAAAAAGTAGAAAAAAGTAATACAAAAACAATCCACACATCATATCCTCTAGCTCGGTGATATGCTATCAACTCCATCATACAATATAAATAAATCCAATATCACAAGTGACACACATCGATTTATGAACAAAAGCATATATATAGTATTCCTGGGTACCAATGGAAGAGGAGATAGTGTGTGGGATGAATCTCAGTAAGCCACCACCAAGGGTGTATATAACATTATGTCCATGTAATATAAACAGAAGGCTTGTGAGAACACATATATAAAAGTAAGGATGTGCACTAATGTAAATACCCATGTACTTGCTTCCACCCTCGGCTAATATCTGAACATGTGAATCATTAATTAATTAATTAATTCAGTTTATATAAATAAATTGTGGGAGGCATATCCATCCCAGACATCACCTGATGATACCACTAGTAGGATTCCATGATATAACCAAGAAAACTCCGACATGAAAAAATAATGAAAGCAATCCATGGTAATAACCATGGAAACATTGACCACAATGGTCACTAATTGATTAGAATCTATATCCTGGAAATATGGTTAAGAGTGTAACAAATGGAGAAACATCCAAGGAATTCCATAATAATATGATCTATCTGAGTAAAATGAATCCATCAAGGGTAAAACATGATAATAAATTTCTAAGACCAAGGATGTATGCATGGAACCTCAAGTCCATAGTATCCATGTTGGATCCAAGGATTTTTTTCAAAGGAATCCTATAATAGTATTGGAGGGATCCTATTTTATCATACAATACATCTACTAATTGATGAGGAAACGGTTCCAAGGTGGGTCAAAACCATGGAAAGAGTATCCTTGGAACATAATGGAATCCACATGTGATCAACGAATTCCCTTAGGAATCTAGGAAATAGCTCTAGTATCACAATCCCTATAATTTTGTCATGATCCATATGTACAATTTGGTATTATACATGTAATTAATTTAATTAATTAGGACAACTTATAGACACATCATTTAATAAGATACAGGTTCAATCCATCCATTTCATTAGTGTGACACAGAAAAGGGGAATGCAAAAATTTATGTCATTTTGTAATTAGTTAATTGTTTCTCTCCTTTACCATTCATAAATTTAAAAGGATGTGGTAAGGATGATAAACCACATGAATTTCATTTTTTATTAACTTGGGCATGTCATATATATATGATATACTTTCCATTTCATTTATCATTGGATAATCAAATTTAATTACAAACCTTAAGATGTTCAATTGGAAACAACATGGTCCATGTAATGCATTAGTTAAGAAAAAATTTAATATAATTGGTCTTACCATTTAAGTGTATAATCTCATGGAACAAATGAATAGTGTCTCAAACATGTCAATGTACTAAAAACTCACAAATGGAAACTCACCCTACATTGATAAGTAGACTTCATTTATATCCCAATAAATAATGAACTAAATATATTTAAAGTGTTTAAGAAAATGTATAGAAACACTATAATAACAAAATATGAATTAACAAACAATTCCTGATTAAATTTACTCAATAATATGGAATTTTTCATAATGAAGAGAATTAAAGGATAAATTATAGACAATCTACCTCATACTCAAATGACTCTCCATATCTAGTATTAATCTATATTTCATCATGGATTGAATTAGATCTAAAGAACCCATCTACTCCCTAAAATTGGGTCATATGCGTCTATATCTAAATTTCATTGTAGATAGGAAGAAGAATGTCATAAGATAAAAAGGAATCATAAACATACAGTGGCAGATCCAATGACATGAATGGTGGTCTATTTTTACTCCAAAAGGAAGCTACATACCAATGAATAGAAAAAGATTCAAAAAGGATAAAATGTCAGGAAATGATAGGGAATGTCTAATGGAAAACAAAGGATATGTTAGTCATTCATATTTAATATTTCATTTAAGGGAAAATGGAAATTTTTCCCATAATGTTCCCTTTAATTGTTTGGATACTGGATTGTCAGACTGTGTACCAACAATGGATGGTATTCTATAGGAATGGTGCACCTACATGGTTAGGCCACAGAATTAGGGAATCCATTATCCATCCATGAAAAATGGTGTTGTAAAAATTTTGGACATTAAAGCATGGTTGTGTGGCCCATCTTTCACGATATGGGCTAACTATGTTCCCTCCTACTGCTCACTTCCTATCCTTTCATGGTTTAATAAGTCTATGTGGTCGACCTCACAAGTTTAATATAACCATGAATCATTCCATTCCTCAAATATTGTTGTGTTCTAAGCTTTTAAGGAGCCCCCATACCACCTAGACATTCAATAAGTCATTAGGAATTAGTTTTATGTCAACAAAAGAAAATTAGACCAAAAATTAAAAGAGTCATTCCTAAATGAAAAGATGGGTTCTTATATAGGGTGAGGGTTATATAGAAGAGGAGTAGGAGAGAACTCCATCCGTTCAACATGTGTATGACATATCATGTACTCTATATTGTTCTTATGACAATTCCCCTTCCATCAACAAATCTCCGTATGCTGCAACTGCTTCTATCGATGACGTTCTTCCGTCTCCTTACGCAACGTCTATATAACCTTACTCTAATCTCACATCTGCTACCCATACAATGCAGCTGATGATGATGACATCCAAAAATATCCCATATAAACGCACATAGACCATGCATGAGTACCATAATAACATCCATATGTCAATTCAGAACTAAAAAGAATAACTCGGCCTTTCTCCAAATAATACTGAGTAGCCATCATTCTTCCCACATCGACAAATCTGTCCACACTGGAAGTCTGACCCTAAAACTCAGATTGATTCTCCCACTGGTTCTAAGATTTCACAGCCACATATTACTTGTTAAATAAATAATTGAAATTAAAATATAAAAAATACAATTTTTAGATAATTTTTAATAAAAAATTATACTTTCCATAATCTGATGCTGGATACCATGATTAATATATCCAATGAAAATGATTATTTTAAATTAACATATAATAATTGAACTTTGTGATTTTATTATGTTCAACCCCATATATGAGTTTAAAATAAATTGTCTACATTTAGTGATATAAAAAATATTAAATTAATGTAATTATCATTTGGCATTAATGAGTACAAAATGCTTGACTACCAGCTCAATGCATTACTTCTAGCCTCCCCCAATTCTACAGAACTAATGATGATATCATTTGAAAACTATATCCCATAGTGAATGATCACAATCCATAAAAATCCAAATATGATATTTATTCTGGTTATTTGGAACACTATGAATAATAAAAAACCCAATACTTTGAATTAGTTTATGGATATACTCCACAATGTTTGCAAAAACTGCCAATAATTTTCATACATATAAACATATCAGGACACCTAGATATGGTGTCTCATGAAATATTTAATGGGATACCATAATCAATGGAAATATATGAAAATATAATTTCAATAATTAAATTAATTAAAAATATTTTATTTATTTATATACCATCCCTTTATAAAACCTTCCATGTCGAACTGGAATGAGAATATGATCCCACAACACCCATATTCTAGAAAATTAGTTTGGGAGAATAGAACTCCCATGTTAAATAGATATTTCTGAAAAGAAATAAGAAAATAGAAAAAAAATCAAACAATAAGTACATCATTAAATTAATGATAATTATTGTTAATTAATTAAAATTAATGAAAATTAAATAAAATACATAACTTAATATAACTCTGTATGTTTCAGTATAAACAAATATGTGGATCTTTATCAGGAATAGGGTGTGGATTCATTAATATACCAAAACCATGACCCTTAAAAATCATCAGTGAACTATTTTAAAAATTAGTATCAGATGATGAAGAACTAGGTTCATCATTGGGAAGCATAGCCCCCTCAATATCTTGTAATATATAAGTTAATATTTCTTCATCCATGTAAAAAAGGAAATGAATATTTTCCAAAAATAATTCATTATTAGTATTTTACATGTTAACTATTAATATATCTATCATGTAATTGTTTCAATTTTCATATTCATCCTCATTTTCATAAACGACAGTGCCAATATATTCATTTTTCCCCTCAAAATAATTAATATTCGTTGAAGATTTAGTTTCTTCATCTCTTGTAATTTTGAATTCATTTTGTACACAATACAAAGAATCTTCACTATAAAACCCTAATTTTTGGGTTCCATCATCAATATTCATGTATCTTTGTGGAAAAGATGTTTTTAGAGCATTGAATTGAAAAATATCAATACCATGAACTTCAGAAGAAATTCAATTAGTTTGTGTGAATTTATTTTCAAGGGATTTAAAATTTATAATTCTCCACTAATATGTTAAATTACATTAAATAACACAATAATTTTCATATTAATATTTTGCTGCTTGATGATACAACAAAAATGCTTTATTTATAGTAATAAACCAATTAAATTTATATTTAACAGTTCCATTGCATATATGAACATGAATGCCTCTATCTATATCCAACCAATGTCATTTAGACTGTAACAACCAAAACATATTAATTATATTTGTTTCGTAATTTTTGGGTATAATTAAAATGTGAATGTTGTGTTTTGACTGTTATATAAACATTGGTCAATATGATCGTTGGAAACTACAATATTAACGTTCACTTTTTATAAATACAATTATCTTGGTTAATTAATACAGAAAGAAGATTGAATGAACTCATCCAGTAGACTCGAGCAATATGAACCCCGTTTGTCAGAGCTTGGGAAGGAGGTAGCATCACTAGGCTTTGCTCTAGACCAAGTCCAAGCTGAACTTCAATGTATGAAGCTTGAACGTAATCAACTAATGGAGAAGTTCAAGCTGATAAAAATCACCACTCGGGTAATGTTGTTCGAGCCACCCCATGATTCTATCTCCATTTCACACCTTACACTTAGGTTCTTTGCTGGTGTGATAAGGGGCTATGTAACGAGACCTTAGCTGCATTGTGTAATCCTTTTATATAAATAAATTTTTTTTTTCTATTTATTGAAATGTTTGTTAATATCAAATATCCGGATAAATATAGGATATGTATTATTGATAAATGTTGGGAAAAAGGGGTATTTTTTAAAAAATTTTGTATTCATTAAATATTTAACAATGTGAAACATATTTTTAAAAAAATGGTCTTCTACAGGTTTGAGCAGTGAGAAATTTATAGTCTAATAAGATCAACTTGGTTTTTAGTGAATAGTAAAGTAGGAATAGTAACATACCCATATGAATAGTAATGAATAATAATGAATAGTGTTGAATAGTAATTTGACCAAAAAAATTGAAACTTCACCCATGAATGTATAAATATATTTTAGACATCTTAAATGTGAAAAAACGATCATAGTTTATGTTTTGTTATTTTTGTATGCCATAAATATTTTATTTAAAATTTTAAAATTAAATGTAAAATTTAAAATGGAAATTTTTCATCAAAAAATATAATCATAAATTGTTAAATTATTTTATTATGGTTATATGATAATTTTATGGGACCTTGATTTCTTTTTTATAGTGTTACAAAATGAATTATGGTTTTAAAGTTGTATTTTTGGAATAAATAATGCATTTATTTTGAAATAAAAAAAAAATTATTAAAAAATTATATTTATAAAATGGAATTAATTTTTGATTTCATAGCATCGATATTAGGGGAGGCTTAATTTTTGGGTTTTTTAGGAAACAATTGAATTTTCAGGGAATAGTAAAACTGCAGTTTTGAGTTTCGGGTGTTTAATTAAATCATTAATGATGTAATAATGATGTAAGATTTCTGGTATACTTTTTAATAGTTAGATATTCTGTGAGGTGTCCCAAGTGGCCAATACCATGGGAAAATATCATGGGCAAGCCCATGGTTTTTCAAATACCACCGATGAGGTGTCCCTTGGAAATTAATAATTTATTCACTAACATTCCCTATAAATACTAATCCATTTCCCTCATACATTTCATTCCAAAATAATCCTCAATGATGTTATGGTCTCTTTACCTCCCAAGGAGTCCACATAAGGTTCCTTCATTACTCCAAAGGTCCCAAAATTTATTCTTTTGAAGTCACTCTTCAAGGTAAGGGATCCTTTCACCCTCCACTTTTAAGTCATGAATTTCTTTATGTGGTTTCTTCTAGTTTCAATCTCTTTATATAGAGGGTACATTATTAAATTTTCTCATTACTTTCCATTTCATGTATAATTTTTTATAGACCCTTTTTGATCTCATCAATTTGTTTTCTGATTTTTGATGTGACGCTGTTAGGCTGCTGAATTTCTCGTAAAAGAAATCACATCTTCTCTTTCCTTTCATGTTTCATTTTCCTGTGGTATGTCATCAAAATATCCATACCATGTAATTATCTCCATGTTATTTTGTATTTAAATTTTAATATTAGTTATTTATGAGTGGGTTACCCTTGTACCCTCTTTTTTTGTTATTTTCTTAAACCATGTTATATAGCCGTTATATTGTAGAAATTTCATCTCAAATTTTCTATCTCTTTTTTTCAAGAAATTAACTTGCTTAATTATGTGAATACCCATACCTATTTAATTTATATGGGTGTTCATAAATATATAAAAATAATATATTTTTTTATTGAATGGACATACATATAACCCTCATTCCCTTTCCATGGTTTATAAATGATATAATGATCTTATTTTTAAGAATATTTAAAACATCAAGATTTTGAAATGAAACCCATTTCATTTATTCTCTATGGGTTATTTATGAAATATTTGATTATGATCATTGTGGATCACATGAATTTAGAGAAATATTAATGGTTTAACCTGATAGATCTCCAATGAATTTGGTAATGAATTATTCTCTAGAGATGACAAGTTTCACGATACCTTGATGAATAACCTTGGTAAATTTTTGACACATTGGGGATGGACCTTGGTGACATGTTCATGAATTTGTAAATGAAATTTTTTAGCCAAATATTCAAGTTCTTATGCATGTTATTTTTATTAAATTAATCATATACTTGCATTTCTCATGTATTTATGTTTTTATTCAAGTTCTTATTGATTTCACAAGTAAACTTATTCCCTTGTTTACCCTTACTGGGTCTTCTGCTCATCCTTTCATTTGAATGTATGTCTTCGGGTTATGAGATGGAAAAATTATACATAGGATGTACTTATGAGAAGCCTTTCAAGTGGATTATAAGAATTTTTTATGTTGTTTTAAATGTATTATGTTTTTGATTTCCAAGACACTAGACATTAAAGATCCTCTGTTTGTAAAATGTAATGAAAAGTTATGTAATAAAAAGGCGGGATGCCATATTTGGTATCAAAGGATAGTTTAGTTAATTATGGAAATTAGGATATGAAATATTTAGGAATAATCCTATAGATTAGTTTAAATATAGTAATACTTCCTGGTATTTTTATGAATATTGAGGTAGTGGTTTATCAAACAAATAAATCTCTATCTAGATATGATCTGGTAGAGGTGGCTCAGGCACAGATTTACAAAGGGGTAAAACCTGAAAACACAGATTTGAGAAAAACTAGGATAGGAACTGGTGCACGAAAATGGGACTTGCTTCACTCTTGGTTACGACACTCCCGGGAGATATGTTTGGTTAATCACAAGATTTTTATAAATCATTATTAAAGAGTTATAGAGAAATGTAATTGTTTAATCATGATTTTTTAAGACATAAATCTTCTATAGTTAAAAGATTCGTAAATGGAATAAGTTTCACATTAAGGTTTTATTAATTTAGAAAATGGAGGGAAATAGGAGGACCCATGAAAATATTGACCGCAATGGAACATGCACTGATGGCCCTTCGATGGATGATGGAATGGAAACATTCATGCGAATAATGAACCAACTAACTCATGTTATGGGAAATAACATGAATCAAGATGAGAGACCAATATCACCACGAAGGGAACAACATTATATTGAGTCTTTTATGCAACATAGACCGCCATCCTTCAGTGGATCGACTAACCCTTTGATTGATGAACAGTGGATCAACTCTATAAAGAAGATCATTTCTATGCTCTACTGTTCAGAGCAGGAGAAGGTAACCCTGGCTGTATATCGCTTAGAAGGAGAAGATGATCACTGGTGGGAGCTGAATAAAAACATGAGGAAAAGAGTTATGGTTGATGCTATGGAGTTGGAAGAGTTCAAAGGGGTTTTCTTCAGTAAGTATTTCCCTCGATCCATTATAATAATAATGGAGAAAGAGTTTCTCAAGCTGAAGTAGAAGGAGAATGAATATGTCAGAATATATGAGATGAACATCACCCGACTTTCACAATATCCCTCTAACATTGTCATGGATCCAAATGTTAAAGTTAAAATATTCTTTGTTAGACTGAGACCTCTTCTACAGAAGAATCTGGCCAACCAAGACTATGATAGCTATGAAGAGATTGTGCAGAGTGCTATGATAGTCAAACTGGAGTTTGGTGAGATGCATTGGTTTTTTAAATAAAGTGACAAAAAGGGATCGATGGAGCCCAGCTTTGGGAGGATCTTTTATCAGGGAAGAGGTGGAAAGAAAGTGCAACATTCTAGGTGTAATAAATATGGGAAGAAGCATTTGGGGAACTACCTGATCGGGAGTGGTAAATTCTACAAGTGTATAAGAGATGGCCGTAATGTGAGGAATTATCATAGTGAGATGAATCCTCAACATCCAAACACTAACGGAAAAGGGAAGATAGTTCAGGACCTACCTGATGTCCAGTGTTTTAAGTGTTCACTACTTGGTTACTTTTCCAATCACTGACCAAATCCAAAGGTAGTGGAGGGGAACCACCATTATCCCCAACAAAGGCCATGTGATAATGTTCGTGCTTTTTCTATCACGACTATTGTAGATGAACCTCCAAATTATTTGGTTGCAGGTACTATTGTTGTTCTATCAAATCTAGAAAGTACTTTTCTTGATTCTAGTTCAAAACATTCCTTTATTTCCTCCATGTTTGCAATGAATTTAAAATCAACCCCTGACTTTCTAAAATTAGTGTTATTAGTCATGACTCCTAGTGGGATTATCCAAGAATCATCAGTGTTTAGAAACTCTAGAATATACATTGTTGATCACAATATTATCGCAAATCTAGGAGTCATTCGCATGCTAGAATTCGACATTATACTAGGGATGGACTGACTCTCAAAGTATAATTCTCTGATCAAATGTAGTAGTAAGGAAATCTCAGTAGTCTTGAATGGAAAACCTACAATTATCTTCCTAGAAGAGATATCTAAACATTATCTTAGTCTATAATAACATCCAATATTCTTTTTTATGGATTTTATCGGTGATGAAGAATAAGGAAATGAGAGTTTGAGGATAGAAAATGTACCCATAATTCAGTAATACATTGACATATTTCTTGAGGAGTTTCATGGACCTCCCCTAGAAAGAGAGGTAGAGTTCTCCATTGAACTTATACATGTATCTCATCCAATATCAATGACCCCATATAGGATGGAAAATGTGGAGATGGAGGAGTTAAAGAAACAATTCTATGTTCTTTTGGAGAAGGGGTTTATCTAACTAAGTGTGTCTTCTTGGGGAGAACCTATTCTCTTTGTGAAGAAGAAGGATGGATCGATGCGACTATGCATTGATTATAGAGAACTTAATGGAATCACTGTAAAGAACAAATACCCACTTCCTAGAATTGATGATTTATTTGACTAACTTCTTGGGGCTCAATTATTCTCTAGGATTGATCTTCGATATGGTTATCATCAATTGAGGGTGAAGAATGAATATATTCCAAAACTTGTTGTCCGATCAAGATATGGGCATTATGAGTTTGTTGTTATGCCTTTTGGATTGACTAATGCACCTGTTATTTTTATGGATTTGATGAATAATGTCTTTAAAGAATACCTTGATAACTTTCTGTTAGTTTTTATTGATGATATTTTGAAATATTCCAAAATTTGTGAGGAGCATAAGGATCATCTATGGGTTATTTTGAAAACTCTACAGAAGGAAATAATTTTTGGAATGTTCAGTAAATGTGAATTCTGGTTACAACAAGTTTCTTTCTTGGGGAACATTGTTACCAATGAAGGAATCACAGTTGACCCTGCAAAGACTAAAGTTGTAGAGGAGTGGCATCAGCCAACAAAAATAACTGAGATTCGTAGTTTCCTTGGATTAGCTGGATATTATAGGAGTTTTGTGAAAAACTTTTCACAACGTTCAAATCCATTATCCAAGTAAACTCAAAAAGGGTTCAAGTTCATCTGAAAAAATTAGTGTGAGGAAAGATTCCAAGAGATGAAGAAGAGTTGGTTAATTCACCTGTGTTAACACTTACCTCAAGTAGAGAAGGATTCATTATTTTTAGAGATAAATCTCTAAAATTGATTGGGTGAATCCTCATGCAAAATGACAAGGTCATTGCTTATGCATCTCCATAGTATAAGACTCGTGAGATGAACTATCCTACACATGATCTGGATCTGGTGACATTAATTTTTACTCTAACTATTTGGAGGCTGTATATTTATGGAGAGAAATGTGACATATACACAAACCATCAAATTTTGAAGTATATTTCCACACAAAAGTTATTTAACATAAGACAAAAGGGTTGGTTTGAACTCCATAAAAATATAATTTTTCAATTCATTATCATCCCTGAAGTGTGAACAAATTCACTGATGCATTAATCAGAAAAGGCCCAGTTGTTCTCTCCATTATGATGATTTAATGAGATCTTTTGACCAATGATTTAGTAAAACTGGACATGGGAATTCTATAAGAAGGGACATCATCAACCCTAACCCAAATGATTTTTCAACCATCACTACAAGAGAAGATCAAGATAGATCAGAAAGAAGATCATTTGTTACAAAATAAGTTTGAGGCTATGAGGGATTGGATGTTTCCTAAGTTCCATGCTGATCATGAAGGTGAACTGAAATTTTGTACAAGACTATGTGTTCCAACTATTATAGAAATAAAGAAGGAGCTTATGGATGAAGCTCATCGCTCAACATTATCTATACATCCTGGTAGCAATGAAATGTATATAGACCATCATGATCATTATTTGTGGGATAATATGAAAAGGGGGATTGTTGACTACACTTCAATGTGGCTGGTATGTCATCATGTGAAAGCAGAGTGACAACTTCCTAAAGGGGTATTGCAACCACTACCCATACCAGCATGGATGTGGGACAATATAACTATGGACTTCATCACTAGACTCCAGAGAACTTCCAAAGGAAATAATCTGATATAGGTTATTGTAGACTATCTCACCAAGACTTCCCATTCTATCTCCATTCAGGAATATTTATCTCTCGATCAATTTTCCAGTATTTATGTGAAGGAAGTGGTAAGGATGCATGGAGTTCCACTTTCTATCAAATCCGATCGTGATCAAAGTTTCACATCAAAATTCTAGAGATGTCTTCAAGAAGTTCTGAGCACTAAATTGAATTTTAGTACAACCTATCAACCCCTAACTGATGTCCAATCTAAAAGGACTATCCAAACACTCAAGGACATGCTCAGAACATGCACGATGGAATTTAAAGGTGAATGGGATCAACATCTCTCTTTAGTTGAGTTCTCATACAACAATAGCTCCCACATGAGCATTCAAATGGAACCCTATGAAACTCTATATGGGTAGTGATGTATAACTCTTACTTGTTGGGATGAGTCTGGTTAGAGAATGCTTCTTAGGCCAGATCTTGTGAAATAGTTGATAGAAAAGGTCCATGCTATCCAAAAACACATTAAAGCTGGTCAGAGTTAGAAAAATATCTATGCCAAAAACCGTATAAGGGACTTGGAGTATGATGTTGGTGAAAAAGTCATTCTTCAAATTTCACATTGGAGGAGATTCATGAGGTTTGGGAATAAATAGAAGCTCAATCCTTGGTACATTAGCCCCCATTAAATCCTTGATCATGTTGGAGTAGTGGCCTATTGGATTTCACTTACTCTAAATGTATCCCAAGTTCATTTGGTCTTCCATGTATCCCTCTTGAGGAAGTACATACTTGACCGTTCACTTGTACTAAATCCAGAGGTGGTACAACTGGAACATTAACTCTTTTATGAGGAGAAACCGTTTGAGATATTGGATCGTAGAGACAAGGTTCTATGAATCAAGACTACCCACCTTGTTAAGGTGCTGTGGAGGAACCACAAATGTGAATAATCCACGTGAGAACTGTAGGATTCAATGAGACAGATGTACCCACACACTTTCCAATTAGAGGGTACAAGATAAAATTTTTGAGATGAAATTTCTTAAGGGGGGATGAATGTAACGACCCGAACTTTTTAATTATATTTTTTTATTAATTTTAAGGGTATTATAGAAATGTGACCATTGTGTTTTGATTGTTATATGAACATTGTTCAATATGACTGTTGGAAAATATAATCATAACATTGGGTTTTAATAAATATGGTTATCTTGGATAATTAATACATAAAGAAGATTGAATGGCCTCAACTAGTAGACTCGAGCCATATGAAGACCATCTTTTGGAGCTTTGGAAGGAGGTAGCATCACTGTGCTTTTCTCTAGATCAATCCCAAGATGAACTTCAACATATGAAGCTTGAATGAAATCGCCAAAGGGAGGAGTTCAAGCTGATAGAAATCACCACTCAGGAAATGTTGTCTGAGCCACCCCACAATTTTATCTCTATATCACACCTTACACTTAGGTCCTTTGTCGGTGTTATAAGAGGATATGCAACGAGACCATAGCTTTTTTGTGTAGTCCTTTTATATAAATAAAATTTTTATTTCTTCTTATGGAAATGTTTGTGAATTTAAAATATCTAGATAAATATTTGATGTGTATTATTGATGAATTTAGTGAAAAAGGGGTATTTTTAAAATATTTTTGAATTCATTAAATAATTTATAGTGTGAAATGATTTTCAAAAAATGGTCTTCTGATGTTGTGAGCAATGAGAAATTTAGAGTCTAATAAGATCAACATGGTTTTTAGTGAATAGTAATGTTGGAATAGTAACATACCCATATGAATAGTAATGAATAGTAATTAATAGTAATTTGACCCAAAAAATAGAAACACCTCCCATGAATGTATAAATATATTTTAGACATCATAAAAGTTACGAAAAAATCATAGTTTAAGTTTAGGTAATTTTGTTTGCCATAAATATTTTATTTAAAATTTTATAATTAATTTAATAATTTAAAAATGAATTATATTTTCATAATATTTAATCATAAGTTGTTAATTTATTGTCTTATGGTATATGATAATTTTATGGGACCTTGATAACTTTTTACGGTGTTACAAAATTAGTTATGGTTTTAAAGTTGTATTTTCAAGAAATAATAATGATTTTATTTGAAAATTAACTTTAAAAATATCAAGGAATTTATTTTCATAAAATGGACTTCATTTTTTATTTCAAATCATAGATATTAGTTTAGGGTGAATATTTAGGTTTTTTCTGAAATAGTTGCATTTTCGGTGAATAGTAAAAATGCAGTTTTGAGTTTCTGGTATTTAATGACATCATTAATTATGTAATAATGATGTAAGATTGATAGTAGACTTATGAATAGTAATATATTTTATGAGGTGTCCTAGGTGGCCAATACCTTGGGAAAATACCATGGTCAAGCCCATGGTTTTGCAAATACCACCGATGAGGTGTCCCTTGGAAATTAATAACTTATTCACTCACTTTCCCTATAAATACGAATCCATTTCCAACATCTATTTCATTCCAAAACCATCCTCAACGAATTTAGGATCTCCTTACCTCCCAAGGAGTCCTCCCAAGGTGCCCTCAAGCCTCCCAAGGTTCCGACCTTCAAGATTTCGAAGTCACTCTTCAAGTTAAGGGATCATTTCACCATCCTCTTTTATGTCACGAATTCCATTATGTGGTGTCTTCTAGTTTCCATATTGTTATTTTGAGGGTATGTTATTATATATTATCATTACATTCCATTTTATGTCTAATTTTTGAGAGACCCTTTCAACTCTCATCATTTGGTTTTTTGAATTTTTAAGTGACGTCATTAGGCTGCGAAATTTCTCGTAAAAGAAATCACATATTTACTTTCCTTTCAATATTCATTTTCATGGGGTATGTCATTCAAATATCCATACCATGTTCCTATCTCCATTTTATTTTGTATTTATATGTAATATGAGTTATTTATGAGTGGGTTAACCTTGTACCCTCTTTTTGTATTATTTCTTAAAACCATTTTCTATAGACTTTATACTTCATAAATTTCCTCTCAAAATTTCTATCCCTTTTTCTCAAGAAATTACCTTGTTTATTTATCTGAATACAAAGACCTATTTCGTTTCTATGGGGGTTCATAAATATATAAGAAGTATATATTTTATTCTAGAATGGACATACATGTTACCCTCATTCCCTTTCCATGGGTTATAATTGATATAATGATCTTATTTTTAAAATTTTTTAAAACATCATGATTTTGAAATGAAACCCATTTATTTTATTCTCTATGTGTTATTTATGAAATATTTGATTATGATCTTTGTGGAACACATTAAATTAATGAAATTTTAAGGATGCGCCCGGATAGCGCTCTAATACATTGTGTAAAGAATTAATCTCTAGAGATGATATGTTTCACGATACCTTGGTGAATAACGTTGGTTATATTTTGACACCTTGGGGATGGACCTTGGTGATATGTTCATGAATTTCTAAATGAAATGTTTTAGCCACATATTCATGTTAGGATTTATGTTATTTTTATTATGATATTCATATACTTCCATTTCTCTTGTCCTTATGTTTTTATTCGTGTTCTTATTAATGTCACATGTAAACCAATTCTCTTGCTTACCCTTACTGGGCCTTCTTCTAACCCTTTACATTAAATGTATGTTTCCATGTTATGAGATGCAGTAATTGTACTTAGGATTAACTTATGATGAATGCCTTAAAGTGGATAATAAAAATGTTTTATGTTTTTTTTTCTTGTATTGTGATCCTGATTTCCAAAACATTAGACTTGAAATATCATCTGTTTGTAGAATGTAATGAAATGTTATGTAATAAACAGGCGGGATGCCATATAAACAAAATTTCTTAATTTAGTACTAGATAAAAAAAATAAATTATTTCATCTATCCCACCTTAATAATCAATATCACATTCATTATGATTATATCTTATCAAGAAAAAAACTATTAATTAATTTTTTCTCCACCTAAATCTTCTTTGTGAAATTGAAAATCATTCACATCAAATGAATTATATGATTTACCCATGTTGGATAGCAGATTAATCAATATACACAATCAATTATTAGTTTTATAAAGATGATGGGTAACCATATATATAAGAAAAAAATTAACAACGTATAAAATAATAAATTCATTCCATATATTAGACCCTAATAAATTTACTTTACCATTCCTTTAATAAGTTGGAAATAATATTTGGCTAATGTTCTATGCGAAACAATTCCTGTAATTTTATAAAAAACTTTCTTGATATGATAATAAAATAATATAAAAATAACATAATATCAATTTACTTTAAAAAAATTATAATAGAAGATAATAAATCTCTCTATTCCAATTGTGTCATTTCATCATAATAGTGAAATGTTCCCAGTAACATTCCCCATCTAAAATCCATCATTAATATACTACACCGAAGCTAATATTTGGATGATAAAAAATAGATAATTGAATATTCATTACCTCTTTAAATTTTATCACAATACGACATATTATTTTATGTAATTATTGATATTTATTTTGTATATAATGATAGTAGGAAAAAGAAATTTATTATGAAAATAATATTTATTTAATTAGTCCTTAAAATGATAACTTATTACCAGATTTATTTTTCAATTTCTATTTAAATCTCTTATATGGTTCATTCATTAGAATTGTTTCGACTAGGAAAAATTTTCATCATGGGGAAAATGTAATATATAATGTTCTATTGAATCAAAAAATAATTGTGGGAAACTTATTTCTAGTTTACATAAAATTAAAAAAATATAAGTTTACAGTAAAATAAGTTCATCATATTATACTTATTTTATATAAATGACTCATAAATAATTTTTTATTTATATTAGGTCATCCAAATGGAATGAATTCAACAAAAAAACTAAATCTAATTTGAAGAGGTTGTTAAATAATAGCATGAAAATCAGTGATTTTTGTAATAACCCAGTTCTTATTTTTGAGGTACGTGTTTTTTCTTTTCGTTTTTCCTTAATAGTTTTTGAGAAAATTAGTAATATGGGGAAAATCCCAAATTTTGGAACGTACAGGCCATGTATTTTTTCCACCTGCAGTGTACTTTGGTCGTGTGAGATGGGTACACAGTGTGTGTAGCCATGTCGGTAACGAATGGTGTAAAACCCGACTACATGACATTTAGTGGTCCTTTACACACCATGTAGTCAGTCGGTAGGAAAATAGTAATGCGGTGGCCAGCTATGTTATGGAACATGCTATGTACTCAATAAGACAAGCCATGTAGTCATGTCGGCAGATGAACAATGCCTCACTGACAGAAAACTGCAATATGAATAGCTAAATGAAGTAAGTACATGCCGTGTATGTGGAAGTACACGCCATGTAATTTTTTTGCCTAAAATGGATTGTAGCCTCCCCTATTCACAAGGAAGGCTTAGAATGGGAAGAAGGAGTGGAAGAGGGAGGCCGGAGCTTTTGAGATCCATTGAGCGCACGTTGGGAATCTGTTTTCTACACCGTCGATCACCCTGGAACCGTACGGGTGAGTTCTCCCTTATCATAGAGATGTTCGTACCAATTATTTCCCATAGGAAAGTTATTTATGTTTCAAATAGGTTTTTATTCATCTTAGATCTACGTCGTTCTATGATAAATCGAGGATCGTCGTTCTCGTATATCATTCGTGGGTGTTAAAGGTTGGTGGCATGGTGTTATTTTTCCAACTGTTGTGCATTTCTGTGAATTATTTTTCCATGATCCCCTGTTGGGGTGTCGTATGGATGAGGCCACAATTATTAAAATACCTAGAATTGTATAGGTAATTAAATGTGATATTAAAATGTTTTTTGGGATCACTACTTGGATCCAGGACCACCCTAGGGGTGCGTTCCTCTGTTTAGCTGTTTGGCCAGGATACCTGAGGTTATGCCTTATTTATTTTGCAAATTACTTTTTCCTAGAGAGGTATTTTATGTGAACTGCTTATATACATGTTTGGAATGGCCCGGATACTTATGCCTGAGGGTAGTGTTTTACTATAGACTGAGGGCATGACTGTATTTGCCTGAGGGCAATGTTCTCTTAGCCTGAGGGAAACTTCTTCCGTACCTATGGGAAATAGAATCTGTACCTGAGGGTGACACTTTTGTACACCTAATGGAAATATCTGTATGACAATTGGAAAATACATGTGGGTTACGTTTCTGATTTCCTGAGTGTAAGGGTTTACATGTATGAGGACATTGGATGTTTACATAGAATATTCACTGTGGTGATATTTTTAAATTAAATGATTAATTTGATATTAAAATGGAAATATAACTGGTAATTTAGTTACTGTTGAGTACTACTTAGTTTATTGCATTTACTTTTTCACACTGTTTTTTCATGTTTACACACATTTGAGCACGATCCATTGGAGGGTGCCTACTGAGATTATTTCTCACACCATGTTTATGTCTTTCTTTTTGGCCCAAACAGATTATGTTATTGCAGGTGTGGATAGGGGAAGAGTCCCTATATTGGTGCATGATTATTGTTGAGGGGTAGTAGGGCTTGGGACCGAGCCTAGGCTTGCGATGCCACTGGCAGTTCTGTTTTTCTTTCCTGTACATGTACTATGGTTGTAATGTTTTATATTGTAGTGTAACATGTTCTGGATGTTTTATAAAATAGTGAGATGCTGCATATTCATATATATATATATATATGACTGGTGGTTTCCCTTTTTGTTATCAGTTATCCATTTTAGTTATATATATTGTTACTGCTTCCCCTATTGTTATATGTTTATATTAAATTCCGATGTGCTACACTTTGACCAATGAGGGCATAGTTTCCCAGTATCAGACATGGGCCCTCACTGCTTGTCGGCAACCTCTGTATTTTGGGGAAATGTGCTTGAGCTCACGTGGCGAACCGGGTTTGGGGCACCCGTTGAGTGGCACCCGGAACTAGGATGTTACAAAGTGGCATCATAGGGGTTCTTTTCATTGATTTTCTATTTGGAGCATTATTCAGGGATTGGACATGAATAGTAGTTGGTAATAAGATGTTCTTGGGCATAGAATACCCGTGTACAGGGAAAATCCAATTTACCACGTATTGCAATTTTACTGATTTTGCAATTTACAGTTGATGTGATTTCACCGTTGGGTGACACACTTGTGATTGTGTTGTTTATATTTTATTCAAGGGATCACTTTAGTTGAAACCTGATGAGATGAGGGTATTCCATATCATGTATCATTTAGGCACATTCTAGATATCACATGCCATGCATAGTTTCTATGCCATGTAGGTGCATTAGAAATTTCATTTTGTTGTGATAGATGTTGTCTATGTAAAAGAAAGCTCTTGCGATAGCTGCTTGGATAGATACCTGTAGTTTAATACAGTATTATTGTGTATGCCTTTTTATTGAATGGATGCCAAAATTAGGTTTTTGGGGAGTATGGGTGCGAATTGACTAGAATTTTGTGGATCATTGACTGTTTATCCTGTTATAACACATATAAGATGTAAAAATTTGATTCTTAGGGAGTATGTTCCCTCACAGATTGGAATGTGCACTTAGGTGTTTTTTTAGTACTTCCTAGGTTATGGAGAAGTTTTTGAGGCATACATTCCTGAAACCCAGTATACACGCCATGTAGTATCTTAAACATGCCGTGTATGTTCTTCTTTTCAAGAAAAAACGAAAAAAGTTTGAGTACACACCGTGTACCCTAAGTAAATGCTGTGTAATCTCTTCCCATGTCAGAAACCGTGTGGGTGGTGACACGGGGTATCGAAAGGCAGGGGCGAACACACCGTTTACCTGATGTACACGCCATTTAGTGTTGACCCGGAGTCCACCCGTGTAAATAACAACACGGACAGAGGAGACATAAGACATACACGTCGTGTCCACTGTGGAACACGCCGTGTAGTTTGACCTGGGGACCCGACTATGTATCTAAGAACACGAGTCAATGTTATCCTCTCGAGTACACGCCGTGTGTATATAGAACACGCTGTGTAGTGTGAGCCGTGTGTCCGGTCGTGTAAATAACAACACGGGTTGGTGAAGCTCGTCTAGCACACACTATGTACATATGGTACACGCCGTGTAGTCTTGTCTGAGGACAGACCGTGTAGACTTAGCCATGTGGATAGAAAACAGGGTAGTGTACACACTGTGTTTGGGTGTCACACGTCATGTAGTATCAAGCTGAGTAGTCGGCCGTGTCACAAGTGACACGGGCAGTTGGAAATTACACCATACACGCCGTGTAGTCAGTATACATGCCGTGTAGTTTTGTTGAACATGAGCCGTGTAGAAGGACTCGGGCATGGGAATAAAAGTCAGGTACACACCGTGTAGTCAGTATACACTCCATGATGACTTATTTTGAAAATTTTGAATGCCATATTCCTCCAGTTCCCTTTTTGGTTTCTTAATTTTTGGTTATTGATAATCTTGATCTAAGGTGTGCATTAGACCTTGTAGAGTCATGCCGCTGAGATGACCATGTGTTGTTCACCAGGATTGTGGCAATGGTTATACTCTAGAGATGGTGGTCCATGGGCTACCAGTTTATCCTCCAATAGATCCAGATGTGGCACCAGCCATTATACCAGACACAGGCACAGATGAGCAGTTCTGTGAATACTTTATGCGGTTCATGCAGACCTTTCAGGGAGCACCGTAGGCGGCCACATCTATGGATGAGTTGACTCGTATCTTCCAGTAGCAGCATCCGCCTACGTTTCCAGGGGATGGAGGACCACAGGCTGTGGATTCTTGGCTTCGATTGATAAATACTATTTTCGAGCATCTTTAGATGCCTCCAGGACGGAGGTTCAAGCTCGCAAATTATATGATGCGTGATTCTGCCAAGAGGTGGTGGGATGTTACAACCCAGACAGAGCATCACAGATACCTGGCATGGGAAGATTTCCATATATCCTTATATGACTTCTTCTTCCCCAAGACACTGAGGGCTGATAGAGCTCAATAGTTCACGAATCTGCAGCAAGGCGCTATGTTGGTGATGGATTATTCTACTCGCTTTACCGAGCATCAACGTTTTCCACCCTTTATGGTGGGTGATGAGACGTTGAGGGACATGCGCTTTGATTATTGTATCCGATATGACATCTGAGCACTGGTGAATGTTTTCAGGTTGCCTTCAGTACATGCTATGGTGAATCAGACACTGATTACATAGAGGAGCCTGTGGGATGTTAGTGGTGTGGGCCAGGTCGGTTCAGCACCAATTTCTGGAACTATTTCTACAGGTAAGAGGAAGAGACAGATGGACTTCTCTCAGGGTGGCAGTACCAGCCAGAAGAATGCTTCAGGTGGACAGGTCATGTGCTACCAGTGTGGTAGAGAGGGTCACAAGAGGCCATAGACTCCACGAAACCCAGTGGAGTTCTGAATATGCGGCAAGATGGGTCATCTATAGTGATTTTTCAGGGAGTTTCCACTAGTGGCTAGTGATAGGGGTTCTGTGCAAACTCCACGTGCAGGAGTAGGACCAATGGCTTCTTACCTTTCGGGTAACTGGAATACGTCCGGGTGTGCAGGCAGAGATGGTGGTCATGGCCGTGGTAGCCAGACACCATGATCTTAGAGGCAACAGGGCGGGACAACTCAGGGTAGTCAGGCTGTGTCACAGGGCCGCGGCACTGGATAGACATATGCAGTGCAAAAGACCTAGCAGGAGAAGGATCCTGGAACTTCTACGGCCAAAGGTACTATTCTAGTAGCTTCTTCTTTATCTTCATTACTTTTCGATATGGGTGCTACACATAGTTTTATATATGTTCCCATTGTGGAGGGAATTGGGCTCTGTGTTTCTACTTCTTCTGATATCATGATGCTAGACACTCCATTGGGGACTAGGATGGCTAGTGTGTGTCAGTGAAAGGAGTACCTCCTTGAGGTTGGTGGGTGTCACTTTCTTTTGAACCTCTATGTCTTAGAGATGACAACTTATGATGTAATTATTAGGATGGAATAGTTGGTTCCTTTTGGAGGCTTTATAGATTTCTATCGTCGTAGGGTGAGTTTCACGTCACCAGAGGGCGGATAGTTTCTATACAAGGGTGAATGGGATGTTCATGCGAGTCCAGCTGGTCCAGAACATCATGGGTGAGGTGGAGTCACAGACCAGATTGCAAGCTCATATATGGATGTCTAGGGGACTTGTCAGAAATATTTCCCACCAGTGGTTGATCATTTCAGGGATGTCTTCCTGGACAACTTTTTGGGTCTTCCGCCGGACCGTGAGGTGGATTTCTCTATTGAGATTGTGCCAGGAGAAACACTTGTATCCATTTCTCCTTATAGGACGACCACACCTGAGTTGTAAGAGCTCAAGAGCTAGTTAGAGGAGTTACAGGAAATGGATTTTATCTAACATAGTACTTCTCTATGGGGTTCTCCAGTCATTTTTGTGAAGAAGTAGGACGATACTCTAAGACTCTGTGTGGATTATCAGAAGCTGAACTAGTTAACGGTCAAGAACTGATATCCCTTTCCTAGGATTTATGATCCCTTTGATCAACTTCGTGGAGCAAGAGTGTTATTGATGATTTAATTGAGATTAGGATATCATCAGTCTCACGTTAGACCATCTGATATACCTGTCACAACTTTTAGGAGCAGGTATATTTTATATGAGTATATGGTTATACTGTTTGGACTCACGAACATTCCAGCAGTTTTCATGGCTCAAATGAATCATGTATTCCATCCCTATCTGGATTCTTTTGTAGTATTACTCTTGAATGATATCTTGGTGTACTCTCACACTCGACACGACCATGCCACCCATCATGATATCGTATTGAGTACACTGAGAGAGAATAATCTATATGCTAAGCTCTCAAAGTGACACTTTTGGATGGACCAGATTCACTTCATGGGTCATTTAATCTCAGAGGCATAATTTCAGTAGACCCAGAGAAGGTTAGAGCAGTAGTTTCCTAGGAGTATCTTAAGTACGTGTTTGAGATACAATGTTTCATAGGGATGGATGGTTACTACAGGCGATTCATCCAGGACTTTTCCTTCTTAGTAGTGCCGTTGAAGGGTTTGACTAAGAAGGATGTGAAGTTCTATTATAAGGAATCTTGTGAGACAAACATTTATGATCTGAATGGATGGTCGACATCAGCATCAGTCCTGATACTCCCAGAGCATGGGAAGACCTGTATAGTTTACTATGATGCATCAGGGATTGGGCAAGGATCTATATTGATACAGGGAAATAGAGTAGTTGCGAACGAGTCTTGGCAGTTGAGGCCACATGAGAGGAATTTCCCGACACATTATCTAGAGTTACATGTAGTTGTTCATTCATTTCCCTGTTGGAGACATTATCTATTGGGATAACATTTTGTCGTCTTCACAGACTATAAAAGTCTCAAGTATATCTTTACTAGGCATGACTTGAATCTGAGGCAGTAATGGTTGGTCTAATACCTTCAGTCATTTGATTTTGAGCTTGCCTATACACCTAGTAAAGGTAATTTAGTAGCTGATGCACTTAGCAAGAAGACTCAGATACATGCTGTGCAAGAGTCCAGTGATGAATGGCAGCTTATGGCATTGTTCTCTGAGATGCATTTGGAGGTGTATGACAGTCAGGGGAAGACTTATATTTCCTCTTTAGCTGTGACTTCTACCCTCCTGGATATAGTGAGGATGATACAAATATCATATTCATAATGCCTAGTTCTACAGGAGTCAGTGGCTAGTGAGGACCCTCCTCCCAGTTGGATGATAGGTGATGATGAAATTCTACGTTTCCATGGACGATTGTGGGTTCCAGGGGATATACTCGTGAAGCTGATGCCGACATTTCATGCTTCTGCTTGGGTAGTTCATCCCAGGGTTACCAAGTTGTATCGAGACTTGAGACATCATTACTGGTGGCTAGGTATGAAGAGTGATGTTACTGGTTTTGTCACGAGGTATTCCACCTGTCAGTAGGTGAAGGCGGAGCATCATAGGCCAGACAAATTGTTTCAACAGTTACCCATTCCGGAGAGGAAATGGGATGATGTCACGATGGACATTGTGATTGGGTTTCTGAGGTCACCTCGAGGGAATGATGTCGTGTGGGTTTTTGTGTACAGACTCATGAAGGTAGCTCACTTTTTCTCGATTAAGGTGAACTTCAGTGTTGATGAGCTCAGGTATTTGTATCTCTGAGGGATCGTGATTCTTCATGGGGTCCCTCCTTTTATCATTTCAGATAGGGAAGCCCATTTTACGTATCATTTATAGTTGATTTTTCAGAGGTCCCTAGCTACCCAGGTGCTTTTGAGCATAGCTTACCACCCTCAGACTGATAGTCTGTTAGACCGTACAATACAGGTGCTTGAGGGCATTCTGCGCGCATGCATCCTAGACTTTGGGGGCTCTTTGGAGAAGAACATACCCCTAGTCGAGTTTCCAGATAATAATAGTTTTCAGGCGACTATTGAAATGGAACCATAACAGGCTTTATATGGTAGGCCATGCTGATCACCTTTGTGATGGTTGGAAGTGGGTGAGGTAGCATTACTGGGACCACGTCTCATGAAGGAGACATCTGGGCAGGTCTAGTTGTTTCATAAGTGGATGGCTACCGCACAGTCTCATCAGAAATCTTATACTGATCGCCAATGATGATCTTTGGAGTTCGGGGTCGAGGATCAGGTTTTTATATGTGTTTCTCAGAGGATGGGACACAGATGGATTAGGATGCAGGGTAAGATTTCACAGAGGTATGTGGATCATTTGAGATTTTGGAGAGAGTCGGGCCTGTTGATTATCGGTTGCAGTTACCAAAGAGGTACCAGGCCATGCACGACGTCTTCCATGTATCTTAGGTGTGTCGCATCATTCAGACTCATCTCACGTCTTTCAGCCCGAGGATGTTGAGCTCGAGGTAGATGCGTCCTTTGAGGATAATCTGATTCGTATCGTTGATAGAAGCACGAAGGTTCTCCGAGGCCGGTCAATTCATCTCGTATGGGTGCTATGGTAGCATGGTCAAGTGCAGGACGAAACCATAGAGAAAGAGACCGACGTACGTGCTTAGTGGCCAGATTCATTCTCAGATTTATCTTCGCCACCCTTGGATGAGAAATTCGGTGGCGAATTGCTTTAATGGGGGAAGTTTGTATGAACCCGGTTCTTATTTTTGAGGTACAAGTTTCTTCTTTTCGTTTTTCCTTAAGAATTTTTGAGAAAATAAGGAAAATGTGGAAAATCCCAAATTTTGGAATGTACACACCATGTACTTTTCCACACGTCGTGTACTTTGTCCCTGTGGGATGGGTACATAGGGTGAGTATCCTTGTTGGTGACAAAGGCTGTAAAAACCAACTAAATTCAATGTAGTGGTCCTTTACACATCGTGTAGTCGGTGAGTAGGAAAATTATAAAGAGGTGGCTAACTGTACAACAGAACCTGCCGTCCACTCATGAAGACACGCCGTGTAGTCATGTTTCTAGATGAACAGTGCCACGCTGGCGGGAAACCTCTAGATGAATAGTTATATAAAGGAAGTACACACAGTGTACACGAAAGTACATGCCGTGTAATTTTTTTCACTTAAAATGGGCAGTAGCCTCCTTTGTTCACAGGGAAGGCTTAGAATGGGAAGGAACAGAAGAGGGAGGCCAGAGCATTGGAGATCTTCCGAGCGCACGTCAAGAATCCGTTTTCTGCACCGTCGATCTCCCTGGAACTGCATAGGTGATTTCTCCCTTCTCTTAAAGTAGTTCATACCAATTAATTCTAATAGAGAATTTATTTATGTTTGAACGAGTTTTTCTTTCACCTCATATATATGTCGTTCTAGGATGAATTGAGGATCATCGTTCGCATATATCGATCGTGGGTGTTAAAGGTAGATGGAAGGGTGTTAATTTTCCAACTGTTGTGTGTTAGTATGAATTATTGTGCCACAAACCCATGTTGGGGTGTTTTTTGGGTGAGGCCTTAAGTTTTTAAATACCTAGAATTGTATAGGTAATTAAATGTGATATTAAAATGTTGTTTGGGATCACTGCTTGGATCCAGGACCACCCCAGGGGTGCGTTCCTCTGTTTAGCTGTTTGCCAGGATACCTGAGGGTATGCCTTATTTATTTTGCACATTACTTTTTCCTTGATAAAAATTGTATGTGAACTACTTATTTACATGTTGGGCATGGATTGGTTACTTGTGCCTGAGGGAATTTTTTTACTATATCCTGAGGGCATGATTGTATTAGCATGAGGGAAATGTTCACTTAGAATGATGGAAACTTCTTCAATGCCTGTGGGAAATAGACATTGTGCCTGAGGGTGACACTTTTGTACGGCCGAGGGAAATATATATGCCTATAGGCAAATACCTGCGGGTTACATTTATGATTACATAAGGGTAAAGGTTTACGTGTCTATGGACATTGGCTGTTTACTTAGAATGTTCACTATAGTGATATTTTTAAATTAAATGATTAATTGGATATTAAAATGGAAATATAACTAGTAAGTTAGTTACTTTTGAGTACTACTTAGCTTATTGCATTTAATTTTTCACACTATTGTTGCATGTTTACACACAGTTTAGCACGGGACTTTGGTGGGTGCCTACTGAGATTATTTTTTCACACCCTATTTGGGTCCTTCTTTTTGGCCCAAACTGATTACGTTGTTGCAAGTGTGGATAGAGGCATGAGTCCCTATACAGTTTCTTGATTGTTGTTGAGGAGTAGGAGGGAATGGGACCGAGCCTAGGCTCGCGATGTTGCAAGCTATTCTATTTTTCTTTCATGTACATGTACTTCAGTTGTAATGTTTTTTATTGTAGTGTATCATGTTCTGGATGTTTTATAGAATAGTGACATGCTGCATCTTCATATATATATGACTGTTGGTTTTGCGTTTTGTTATAAGTTATCCATTTCAGTTATATATACTGTTACTGCTTCCACTGTTGTTATATTTTTAAATTATATTTCACTGCTCTACACTTTGAAAAATGAGGGCATTGTTTTCCAACTATCAGACCTAGGCCCTCGCTGCTAGTCGGTAGCCTCTAGCAATTGGGGAAATGCGCTTGATGTCACATGGAGAACCTGGTTCGTGGAACCTGTTGAGTGGAACTTGGATCTGGGATGATAGAATTTTGAATTTAGTAATATGAGCATTTCTAGAACATCTAGACTAATTAGAAACATAAAAAAATAGAATCCCCAATTTTCAAATAAAAAAACAGATGATTTTATTTCGAAACTATAAAATTTTTTATTGGATTTATAATTATCAATGATCATTCATTTCCATGTAGTTCAAGATAGGTTCAACTAATTTTTTTTTGAAAGATATAATTATTACATTTTGGCCAAACCAGATGTTCACAACATGGTATAAAATATATCATCAATATAATTATTCTCAATATTCTAGAATTCCAACATGTGTCAAACCAACAAATCAGACCAATATGGCTGATCGTAAAAGATACATCATGTTATCCAGTTGCATTCTTTCTAAAAGACAACTGTTTTTAATTGAATTTTGGTTGGTCTAAACGTAACGTTTGTAATCATGAGATAAAATATTTTAAATAATTAAATGAGACTGTTTTTGGAGGTCAAACTCTCTCCATTGTTCCTTTTATGAAATATTTTTTGTTTTATATAAAAGGTTTATTATATGGAATAAATATATGAAAAATTTTAAAATAATATTCTCTTCCATTAAAGAGGATAAATTATTTTCTATCATTCATACTTCATAGAATTGATTTTAGAACATCTGTTCTATTTCCTTATAACTTGTCATTTACAGAAAAGTCCCAAATCTCTCATTCTAATGTATCATTCATTAGGAAATATTGTTTCTTAAAAAATTCATATGTACTGAACAAAAAAATTCACAGAAAATTTAACTTCATAATTAAAGGATTAAAATAAAAATTCAATATATTTTTTATTTAATTGAAGTATTAATTTCTAATATATATGGATAATTTATTAGCATCCAACGATGTTTTTTGAATTGAGTTAAAAAAAATTTCCAAAAAGAATATTTAATACTGTGAGAACCATATAAACATAACAATAATTATAAATACAATATCGCATTTTCTTGGATTTAGAATGCAAGGATAGATATACTTACTAAAAATTATTCAATGAATCACCAACCCAATGATGTTTAATCATTTATTAGTTGAAATAATGATTTTGTTCTAGGAAATCAATGTCGTTGTTTCTAGGACAGAATTTTTTTTTGTAATTTACGTGTGATAGGAAATATATCAGCTATGTTACTGGATGCATAAGGATAATCCCAAGTTTAACCTTTTTGTACCACGATTATCCACAAGTAGGACAACTATCTAATAGCTCATTTTCCACTTAATATATGATTTAATCATTTGATCATGATTTAATTTTCTGATAAATAAGTTCCAAATTATGAATCAGAATCCTTCCCACATAGACCGTTATAAGAAATACATTTACTTTAGGAAACAGTGATTTAAACAAAGAAAATATCTGACCAGAATGTCTCATTGACATTTCACTATCGAATTTAATATCCATATACATGGAAATTTCATCAAATTTTATTATCATACAACATGGATATAATGAATCCTCAACACACATCAATAACTCATAAAATCAATGTGATTCAAAATTATATGTGAAATCAATATCATCTTATGTTTATGTTTATAGAAAAGAAAGACTAGCGGCACAATGTACTAAAGAATGAAACCATGATAGATTTTTAACCAAATTTTTATCATCATTAATAGAATTGTTTTTACAATGTTGATACCAAAAAACATATTCCTTTCCAAAACCAAAATGAAATATATAAACCCCAAAAGTTTCAAATGTTTCATCCCTCCTCAAGTCACATATCATACAATGACACTTTATTATCCCATCAGGAAAAATTGTTTTTGGTGATGAAAATGAAAAAAGCTTCAACACTATAAATATATAAAAGATTTATACAAGAACCATTTAGATTCTTCAGACAATTTATCCAATAATGATATTGTTATAAAGATTTTTATTGACATTCATGTTGCAATTTCCATTAATAAATAACAATATTAAAAATTAATTTTAAATATGATCAATTTTATCTAATTACACTCATTTTTATAATTAGTGTGGATTATTAATATTTAGTGATAATTTTTAAAAACTAAAATTAATTATCACTAATTCCAATATTTTAGTAATTTAATTCTATTATTTATAATTAATATAAATGTTTACTAATTACCCCTAATTTATAGTTATTATCAGTAGTTATTATTAATTATAATATTTTTAATAGATGCATCCATTTTTTAGAAAATAATTTTAATCACTACTAATTTTAACTAATTAAAATAAATTATTACGGATTACTACTAATTTTTGTTAATTGCATCAAGTTCATATGAATTTCCAATAATTTACTCAAATTAAAATTAATTTTTAGTAAATATAGTTATTGTTTACTAGTTACCATTAAGTAACCGTAATTTTTAGAAATTAATGATGATTTTTACTAACTACCTATATTTTTTAATAACTATAACTACATTTTACTAATTACCATTATTTATTAGTAATTAATGCCAATTAATGTTTATTTTTATTAATTACTTATAATTAAAATGTTTTTTTTACAAATTACTTATAATTTTCACTCCGTACTGATAATCAATTGAAATTATTATTTGTATTTACAATTACCACTAAGTACCATTATTTTTTTATTATATACAAATAATTAATGTTAGTTTTTACTAATTACCACAAACTACTCTTATTTATCGCTACTTTGCACTAATTTTTACTAATTTCCACTAATATTTACTTAATATCTGTAATTATTTCTATTTTCACTAATTAATGATAATTTCAAATGATTTTGACAAAATAATTCTCATTTCCACTATTTTTTAAAAATTACAGTGCATTACTACTAATTTTTTCTAATTATCAAGATTTATTACTAATTTTTACTAATTATATCTAACTATTAATGATTTACCATAAATTTCATTGATTACCACTAATTATAATTAATATTAACTATAGAACTAATTTCCATTAGTTATAACTAATAACATTAAATTCCAATTAATTACTTCTAATTTTTGATGTTTTTCTGCTGATTTCCCCTCTTTTTAACTAAGTGTAACTAATTACCAAATATTTATAAAATAATAAATAATTTATATGAAATATTTTCTAATTACCAATAATTATAATTAATTACCACTAATGATTATAAATTTTTATAATTACCTATATTTTTTAAATAATTATTTCTCATTACAAAAAGGTTTTACTAATTACATCTAATATTTAGTAATTATGGATAATTACAATAAATTTTTCTTTACCTCTAATTGTAGTTTATTATTCCAAATTACCTCTAATTATTGTTAATTACCACAATTTTTTAATAATTTTTTTTAACTTACACTAATTTTAATAACATATATCTAAACACATATATTTTTTACTAAGAACCCTATATTATCATTATTTTTTTAATTTTGTATAATTTGAAATAATTATCAAAAATAATCATTATTTTTTTAAATACCGCTATTTTTTCAAATTAGTGTTCATTAACCCAAATTTATAGTAATTAAAATTAATTTTTACTAGTAACCACTATCTATTGTTATTTTTTACTAGAATACTAATGTCGATTAATTATTAGAGTTTACTGCTTATAAACACTTGTTTTTACTAATATATTATATCTACTAATTCTAGGTACCACAACTGCCATGCATCCTCTTATCTTTTTTAAACATCACTCATATGCTTCAATCCCATCAAATTCACTATTTCTCCGCACCGCCTGCTGGTGATGCTCAACAGATCATGTTAGGGTTCACATCCTCATATCTCTCCCAAACACCCCTTTCCTACCATGACTCCACCTCCATGAATAACTCTATCACTAATACCATATTGACACTGCCTCCCATCCTCGACTCCCTCCTCGATCTCTCTAGATGCCTCCTCCCTCACCACTTCCCTCCTAGACTCCCCTCTCTAGAAACATCTCTGCCTACGCCTCAACTCTTCCTTCGCCACCGACCTCCTCCTTGAATAGCTACTCTACCTACTGATCCTTATACTCCAGCGACTCCACCACTGGCTACTCAACACATGGCTCCTTCTTGGCCTTATCTGCCTCTGGCTGCCCTAGATCTGTGTAGTCTGCCTCTGGCTCCTCGAGCTCTACCTCCTAGGGTTCCAATTAATATTCTTCTCTTTTGAGATCAAACAACCACAACAGATATGATTGTTTATTCGTCTATCTTCCTCTACAATAAATAGATCTCATCAACCAATCAACATTTTCCCTAACCTCAAATTCATCATGGAATTATCTTCCTTGTATCCTCATTGTATCATTTTTCACTCATTTTATTTTTTTTTATTATATTCAATTCAGATGAAATTTTCAAGTTGTAATGAAACATAGTTCTTTTCAATAGGCGCATACTCATAATTTTTTATATATTTTTTTCTCTCCAAGATATATTAAATCCATATTTATATGAGTTTGTAGAACATTACGACACAACATATCCTATTCTGATTCAAAAATTACTACATATACTTCAATTTCTCAACCATACTCTTGATTAAATTGAAATTTGTTGGCTGGAATTTGCTCAACCAATTGGTATGCTATTATACTGTTCTTCAACCCTAGGTATCATGTACATTTTAAGTATATTTATTTCAATTGTTGTTGATTGTTATAAATATTATTATTTGTAATATTGTTTTCTCATATGATCAGGGGTTTTTATTTAATTTTCAATTACATTGAATAAAATTTAATTTTTTCAACGTTATATCATTTTATTTTTTTAATATCACTCAATTCATATGAAATTTTCTAGCTATAATGAAATACAGTGCATCGGCACAGGTGCATACTCATAATTTTCTGGATTTTTTTTAGTTCTCTCTATAATATAGTAGTTCTAGTTTCATATTTTTTTTATCTTTATTATACTATATCTCCTATTTTGAATCACTAATTACTACATATACATCAATTAATCAACCAGTATCTTGATTATATTGATATTTATAGGATGCAATTTTCTAAAACAATTTATAGGCTATAATACATTACTTCCACCCCAGGTATCAAGTACTTTTTTATGAATATTTGTTTCAATTTTTTTTTATTTTTATCCATATTATTATCTGTAATATTGTTTTATCATATTATCAGTATTTTTATACCAATTTCAATTCTATTGAATAAAATGTCATTATTTTCTAGGTTATATCATTTTAATAAATTACTAATATCAATGTTTAAACTCCTCCTATATATATAGTTTCCCACTATTCCTTTTTTGAATATAATATCATTCCTTAATCCTATTTATATGATTTTTATATATATTAAATTCTATATGAAATAATATTATATGTTTTCATATTTTTCTTCATGTGTTATTTTATCCAAAATAAAATGTGTTACCTTTACAACCCAAATTTTAGATTTCTATCTCACTAATGTTTCATAAAACATGGAAGACCTATTTTTATTAGAGTTGACGTATCAATTTACATGTATAATTTAGTATTCATGGCATAGATTTCATAGGATGTTGGGTAAAACACCTCTAATCAATTATATCATAAACCATTCAATTATATATTTATGAGGAAAAAATCAGATCTTCTGTTATAGAAGATTAAAAAGTAAAATTTCGGTGAAAATCATTGTGCATGTACTGTTGAAATTACCTTATTTTAATTTGGATTCAGAATAATTATTTTATGTTAACATTCATTTTTTTATTTTTCAAATTCGTGTATTCTTATTTGAAAAAACAAATTCTATGGAGTAATGTCTTCAAAGCATTTGATGTTTGATATTTGTAAAGTGTGAAAATATTTCTTAGTGACATTAATACTTATGCTGTATATTATAAAATTTAAATGTCTATTTGAGTGTTCTTTTCATTCAGGTCAATTTGAATACTATGATGTAAATAATCATTTTTTTACTTCTTATCCTTCTGAATTTTCTTTCCATCCATGTCCATTTCAATACAATGTTGTATATACTTATTTTATATGCTTCCTGTCCATTTGAATGTTCTTTTTAGTGGGACTTTTCATTCATTTCCATTTATTGGTGACATTAATACTTATTATGCATATTCATCTATTCTTATGATGTATACTTATGTTGTATATATTCATAGGTTGTTTTGTAATGCATCATATTCATGTATTCTTATTATGTGTTAGACCAGGATGATTCCAACCGATATTATATTGGAAAGGAAAACAAGAAATGCATTAGTGATGGCTCAATTTCAAAGGTTTTTACTGCATTAATAAAGGATAAGATCAACCAAATGATTTCCATAAAGTCAAAGTTGGAACAAAGTGGTGGTAGCCCAAGCACATAGGATAGAGTTTTGTTTCATATTCCGGTATTCTTATGCTTTTATTAAATCATTCATGTTCATTTCATAATTTCTAAATGACATTAATACATATGATTTATATTTTTAAATTTAAATGTCAATTTGAATGTTCTTTCCATTCATGTCCATTTGAATACTACGTTTTATATACATATGATTCCTCCTTCATGTCAAATTGTTTGATCTTTTCAGTTGGATATTTCATTCATGTCCATTTATCGGTGACATTAATACTTATACGTCATATTCTGGTATTCTAATGTTGTATAATTATGATGTATATATTCTTATGTTGTATTCATATACAACATATTTATGTATTCTTTTGATTTTTTAGACAATGATGATTCTAATCAATCTCATATTGGTTTGGAAAAGATAAAATGTGTTGGTGATGGCACAATTTCATAGTTTTTTCCTAAATTATGAATGGATGAGTTAAACCAATTTATTATTATAAAGGCATATTTGGAAGAAACCGGTGATAACCCAAGCACACTAGACATTGTTGTGATGCATATTTAGGTATTTTTATGGTGTATACTTATGATATATATAGTTATGATGTATAATAATTATTTTATGTTCTTTTCATAATTTCTCATTAAAATTAATACTTATGCATTATATTTTAAAATTTAAATATCTATTTGAATCTTCTTTTCATTCATGTCCATTTCAATACTATGCTATATATACTTATGCTAGTTTCTTCATATCTATTTTAAAATAATTTTCAATTAGATATTTCATTTATGTCCATTCCTCAGTGACATTAATAATTATTCCGCATATTTAAGTATTCTTATGAGGTATACTTATGTTGTATATATTATTTTGTTGTATTCTTATGCTTCATTTTCAGGTATTCTTATGATTTGTTAAACAAGGATGATTCCATCCAACCTAATATTGTTATGGAAAAGATGAAATACATTGGTGATAGCTCAATTTCAATGGTTTTGGATGCATTAAAAAGGATGAGTTTAACCAATTTCTTACTATAAAGAAACAATTTGAACACACTGGTGATGGCCTATGAAAACATGAGAGGGTTGTGTTACATATTCTAGTATTCTTATACGATATACTTATGTTGTATTATAATTCTATCATATTCGTTACATAATTTCTCTGTGACATTAATAATTATGATGATTCATTCATGTTTATTTTGGAATGTATATATTCTTCTATATGTTTTCATAATATTCTCTATCATGCATTGGTATGTTTTATTTGATACAATGTTTTTATACTTTGGTTTTCGTTTCCTTATATATTGTCCAATATTCTCCAACATATTTTCAATATTATCCTATGTTATTTTATTTTCCTTATTTTCCTCATATGTTTTCAATTCTATTATTTTCTCCTATTATATTCCAATATTATGTATGACTATTTTTTTCAATATATTTAGTATTCTTGTTCTTTATTAACTTTAAAATATAGTTTTTCCTTCTTGAAAATATGCTTTGAATGTATTTCTGTGAAAACACACATGTATGTAATAGATTTTATTAATTACGACTATTATTACTGTCTATCACTAATTACCAATATTTTTTACCATTTAACACAAATTTCCATTATTTTTTACTAATTCCACCTATCTTTTTATAATTCTATCATGTTTTATTAATGTCACAAATTACAGTTTTTTAGATAATTAATACCAATAACAAATATTTTTTACTAATTTATTCTAACTAATGCCATTTTAACAAATTTTCGTAAATTACTGTTAAATGTTTATGAATATATTCTAATTACCAGAAATTTTTACTAATTGGTGTTAATTATCATTAATTATCTCTAATTTTTACAATTTTTTTAGTTACTGATATTGATATATTAGTGTTCATAACAGATATTTATTACTACTTATCCCAATTTTCTTAAAACAATTAGAAATGACATGTAATTTTTACATATTTCATCTAGTTCTTACTAACTACCATTAATTATCATTATTATTTACTATACCCTTAATTACCCAATATTAATTCTAATTACCCCTAATTACTATTTATACCAATTAATTTTTATGATTATCACTAATTTATACCGAGTAACTATAAGGTCCACTATTTTTTCCTAATTACCACAAATTACGGTTAATATTTTATAAATATTTTATAATTACTATTTATTAATTCTATTTTTTTTACAATTTAATTTAATTTTTTTTCTAATTTTAGTTAAATCCAGTTTTTTTACAAACTACCAATAGTTTTTATTAACTAATACTGTTTGACTCTAATGTTTATTGATTAATGCTAATTTTAACTAATTAATGCTATTTTTTACTAATTAGCACTGATTTTTACTGATTATTTTTTATTTTTTTGAATTTATATTAATTATTACTAATTGTCCTTAATTATCGCTATTATTTACAATGTGATTCTAGATTTACACTAATTTTTTATGATGTATAATTAATTACAACCATGTATTACAATTTTATACATATAAATGATAATTTTAATATGTACAAATAAATACTTATGGATTTCGATTATTATAGTCAATTAAATTTAGATATTCCTTTTTATTACTGATTAACTATAATTTTATATAAATTTCTATGATTCCCTAGGATTTTTACTAATTTCCTCTAATTTTTATTAATTACAATTTTTCTATAAATAATAAATAATTAGTAATTTTTATTAATTAGAAATAATTAATGATAGTTTTTGGGAATCACGACTACTTTTTACTAATTGCGATTAATACATAAAATTTTTAAGTATTTACTACCAATTTTCACTAATTAATAATAATTTTTACTAATTGCATCTATTTTTAACTAATTATAAATATGTACAAAAAATTAAGTAAATTAGAAATATTAATTTTTAGTATATAAAAATAAATTAATTATCATCATAAAAAATTATAAAACATCAATGTTGGAATATTGTTGAATAAAAAAAATACGATTAATCTCACAAACCTACATTTCTATAAAAAAATTATACATATATATATATATATATGAGAAGATACAATGAAGAGTACAAGTGAGAAAATATAGATGAAGAGACTCGATTTGAGGGATGATTCAAATGGGGTTGTATTTATAGGTTGGATTATTTATGGTTTGAGTAGTAATGATGAGAATTGCATTTTAAATAGTTATATTTTCAACAAGTTCCCATAGGAAATCATGCCCTCCATAAATTCACATGGTGGTGCTATATACATTTTGGTGACGATAATTATTGCAAAAAATAAACTACCAACAAAATAATTGTGACAATTACTATAGCTAATATCCAGATAATAGCAAATGTTCCCATTTCTAATAATAGATATTGGCGTCGGGAGCCATCATCAATACAATAGAATTATTAAATTTATATAATTTAAAAATACTATTTGTGATATGATATAAAATCTGTCACAAATAAACTTCCCACATTTTATAGGGAATTATCAAGAATAATTTATGTGACAAGACACCTTATCCTATCAAAATTACATATTTTCAAAAATTATTTTTGAGGGTCAATGATCACCCGTCATAAATAATTGATTTTTTATTTTATTTTCATCGTGGAGTTTACTTGTTATTAAAGGATATTTTTCCCGTAGTGTATGAATATAGTGGATTTCATATATAAGAAGATGATGTTTTAATATTGAAAACAAAAGATGGGTGATGTGGGAAAATTTCTCATTTAATTCAATGTGAACTATTTATGTAGGAGGTCATCAAGGTTCTTTAAAACACTAATCCTCAATGAAACTCTAGGATTTATTTAATGATTTTTTTTATTTTGATTTTGTTAGGATTTCATATAAATAACATGTCACCATTATCAGAATCATAGTCTGAAATGTAATTTTAATGATTTCAACACTGAATTCGGATGTTCGGATTCAAGGATGTCATATTTAGAATCAGATATTGGTTTAGAAAACATTATAGATTATGAATTTTTTTCATTTGAGTTTATCTATAGAGTTATGAATACCATCATAAGCCTATAAGATTAAGGATTCTCCTATTTTTAGATAATTAGATTCTTCTTTCAGAATTTAAAGTAATAAAAATTATGAGTTTATTAGTGAAATTTTAGAGATTTTTTATTTGTTTGAGACATTATTTAACCCAATTATCATCATGATGTTTTTTGGATGAATTATTTGATAGGATTAAAAATAATGTGGAAAGATGAGCATGATGGGAGAAAAGTCGTCCCATCGAGCTAGGCGGTGGAGCTTAAACCCATAATCGATGGATGACAATAGATTCATGCCTTCTAGAAGAATACTTTATGTCTTTTTAGCATGAAATTTTTATAGGTTAAAATTAATTTTATTTAGAAAAATAATTGGATTTTTTCATGGAATAAAAATTTATTTGTTTTATAAGGATACATGATCAATTAACTTTAATCATTGTGCTTTTACATAATATGGAAATTTATGAGGAATTTTAGGATAATTATTTATGAAATAATTTATCTTGATCAATGTGTAATGCTATTTAATTTTTAATATTATTTTATTGAATTATAGTTTATTTATTTTATGAATTATCATACTATGTGATAACCATTATTGTTTTGTTTCATTTTTAATGGCCAATGGAATAGGTTGTTATCACATTTAGTACAATGTGGTTATTAAATTTTGTATTGAGTTATTTATGAATTAAAAATTAGTCATCGATACAAAAAAAATTTGGTCCAAAATATGATATTGATGTATAATAAGATTAATGGATGAAAATATACTCATCATGTAATTTTATTTCCATATGATCATTGTCAAGATGGCCATGGAAATCCATAACTCTAGAAAAATGATCTGTTTTATTAATCCTTGTACCTTTATTATTTATTAATATGTTTCCTTTTCTATCATCAGATATATATAGTTTTCAGGATCTTGTCTTTCTATTGATCATTTACATGGTTATGATCAATTACATTAATCACACTCTATAATTACTTCCTCTCTTCCTTTTTTCAGACATATGTTATTATTTTTAGAATCATAGTTTTGTATTATTATATATGGAAATAGTATTAACATTTATCTATTATCAATTTGTTTTTTTATTAATTATTTTTACAATTTATTGTTATATGAAATATATTTTCAATTTCAATCCTTTGGTTTGTGAGATACTTCTCAAATTTTGAGGATGTAATTTATTAAAGCGGGAGGATGTAACACCATGATATCATTTAAATGAGGAAAAATATATTTCGTAGATTAAAGGGAAAATCCATAAATATATTATATTACATCACACCCAATAATTATATTGTTTCAATAACTATGATTAAATGAAACACACAATTTATCTATTGTGACATGCAACCTTTAGATTTTTATATTCGATAGTATATTCAACAAGAAACACCAAACATAAAAATCCCAAAAAATAAATTACTATTATAACATAGCCTTTGGAATGTATATTATGAATATGATTATTCTAATTATATTAATATGTTATAAAAACATATATATAATTAATTATTTTTTCACCAATTATGTTTAAATGAAAATTTAACCCATTTGAAAAAAGGGAAATCATTTAAAAAAAACTAATTTAATGTTAAGAAGTGTAATTTATAACACAAATTTAAAAATTTAAACTTTTTTTTCATTTTAAAAATTAAATTCTCTATAATATATTAAATGTAATTTTCAATGTTCATTCAAATTTTTAAAAAAACATGAAAAATCTATTAATTTACATAAATCAATATATTTTAAAAAAAACTAATTTTTCAAAATTTTTTGGTACCCTTGTTCTTAAATTATTTTTAGATATTTTATAAAATTAATTTTAAGAAATAAGATTAAATTTTGGAACCATAATGTCAAAACATAAATTTTTTGATTTTTTGGCATTTTTAAAACAATATTGATTTCATGGTGTATAGTGTTACATACAAATTTTTTAAAACTATATTATTTTCAATGAAAATTTTAATTTATAATTATCCTTATGTTATAAATGTTTTATAATGTAACAATAGTTATATATAATCAAATTAATTACTTTTTATCAAAATTATATTGGTTCTTAGTATATGTATATTTTGGTTTAAAATTGGGGTTTTAAAAAAAACTATTTAATAATGACAAATGTTTCTCCTTGTTAATTAATTAAAATAAACCCAAATTGTGAATGTTTCAAAATAAATTTATCGAATATTTATAAATAAATTTTATTATAGTTTAATAGAATGAATATTATTACTCATTGAGTTAATATAGAATTAAATTTTTTAAAAAATACTCTTATTAAAAAATCTTTGTCTCAATGCATCTACGAGAATTAAAAAATAAAAACTTAATATTTTGTGAAATTAATTTATAAATTTGTATTGAATATTTTTAATAAGGGTAATTTATAATTTGTTAATATCCCAAATTTTTTTTTACTAAAGAGATTAGTGAAAAGAATAAAAATTAAGTACAAAAATTACAGTAAAAGTAGTTTATTTTTGTGTCATACATTAATCTTATGGGGCTAAATGAACTATAAAATTTAAAAAAAATTATTTTATATCAATATTTTTACCTTATATCTTCATGTATACTGATTGGTTTATTATTAGGTCAACGTGAAACAGAAATTTTATTCATTTAAATCACACTATCAAAACATTACATGTTTTCAACTCACTCTGCTTATAAAAGTAATTTACCTCTCCTCACCTCTTCACATCTCAAAAAAATTTCTTAGAGAATACCAGAAAAAAATGTCTTCCATCCCATCCCCTCATCCAATAATTCTGAATTATAGATTAAATAAAACCATTTACAGCCTTTGCAGAAAACGAAAATGAGTTACTTGAAGAAGAGGTAACATTCATCAAAATTAATTTTTATTTTATTTCATTATCAAGCACCTTAAATCATTTTGTTACCATTATTATATAGTAACCTCAATATCCTCTATATAAATAGATGCATATATTTTTTGTTTTTTTTCTAATTATAAACACACTTCACTAAAATGGGTTATGAAATCATTTTTCATGTGTAAGACGTACTATCACCTAATGAAATGATGTAATTAGTTTTTCCATTACCACCTCTCATGGATTGTAATAATGATGGACATATAGTTTATATATTATATTTATAAATTTTTTAACATTATTTTACAAAAAGATTCATTATGTTATATACTCTCTTTTTTACTATTCATATTATAGGGGATACGATAACATCGCTTGTGTTTACCAAAGACTACCACCTCACTATGCGATGTGAAGTGTTTTTTACAAATTTGTTACATGGAAGGTAATAATTATAAAGATAATAAATATATTTTATATAAATGAAATAATTATTACATTCACGACATAATTATCATTCTTTAAATAAAATCATTCATTTTGTTTTTACCAATTCACACACACAAAAAGTTATAACATTGTTTGTGGAGATGCACACTACTTCCTCCCTAAAGTGAAGTGATTCAAAAAATTTAATCACTACATAATATGAAATAAATATATAGTTATATATAATTAAATATTAATTTATTTATGACACAATTATTATTAAGTAATTATAAAATATTATGTACCTTCTTTCCAATAATAACATTGAAAAATGGAAATATTATCCAAGCATATCACTACCTACCATCACCATGATAATAACATTATATTATTTTTCATAATTTTCATACATGATTTTTTAATGTATAATGGATGAAAATTTATAATAATTATTTCAGGATTTTTATTGAGGAAATATTTAACTAATGATCTATTTGACATTATTCAACCTACCAAAGTATATTTTGATATAGAATAAAAATATCATCAAATAATCCAATAAAAAATTAATTGATTAAGAAATTATATATATATATGTTTGATAAGTGAAAGTAAATTAATTATAAAATTATAAAATTTTTCAAAATGTAAAAAATTAACAAATGTATATTATTTAAGGAAATAAACAATATGTTTGATGAATCAATATCAAGGTAAAGATTGTTCTCATCTGAATTTTAATTATGTGAGATATATTCCATATTCAATTTTTTTTTCTATTCTGTATATAAATTTGGTGATATTATTTTATGATTAAATTCATAAATTTATTGGTATTTATATATCCAGTTGAGTGTCTCTCTTTTAGGGGGTTTATAGTTTAGATATCACTAAAATGTTAATGGATTTTTGTCACAATTTTTCTTGTTTGAGTCTTATGTCATGTTACACACATATCAACTTTTTTAGGTGTTTAAATATAAACTTTGAAATTTAATATTTGTAATTTTTTTATCCTCATCGTATAATATGTTTAATTTAACGTAATACTTTCAGAGGGTTTATGATTCAATGTTAACAATGTGGTAAGAGTTTTCTATTTCAATCTAATTGATTATCAAGATTCTCATGATCATGTATCCAATGATGAAATATTATCATATTACTATAAGTAATTTCCTTGATTTTTCATCTTCTCTATTTATGTAATGATATTAAATGTTTTAAATTCATTTTCCTTTTCTTTTTACTCATGATTTCAAAAGAATGTTTTTTTCAAAATCATCATTTCATTCGAAACATCGCTTTCTTCTAAAAAAATATTTTATAAAGTTATATTAATAAATGTTTTAAAATTTTTGTTTCAAATATTGATGTATATGTTCCATAATATATGTTTTAATATATTTATAAAATATTCTTTTATACTATTTCAAGCTAATTTTCAATGAAAAGTACATTTAAAATTATTTATGTTTTAAAAAGTGATTTTGAAAATTAAATGTGTGTTTTCTATAACAATTTTAACTGAAAATTTAATTATATATTCATTTATCTATGTGAATAACCGTTCTATTTAATATTAACCAATTTTAATTTTTTATAATTTTACCAATATCATTATTTCTTTTGATGGATTAATATTGTATCAAATAGATTGTTATGAATCCTATTTCCTTTTAATGGGTTATTCCAATTCAAAAAAGAATAATAGTTCTTTTAGTGAGTTAAGATTAAATGAATTCTTAATGTTCATTATTCAGTTATTACACATTATAAATTATGGGTGTGTTAAAATATTTTTGGGCAATCCCATTATTTATTATTCTAAAGGTGCACTCAAATAATGCTCTAATGAATTGGGTAATGATTATATTCCCTAGATAATTAAATGGGATGTTGGTCATATAGTTATTATAATTTTTTAGGTTTCCATAAGGGCTTAATGAGGTGATATACCATGATACCAATAGGTTTTATATATTATTTTAATGTCTTTATGATTTCTAATTTTATTAATATTGATATCACATGTATCATGATTGTTGATTAGTATAACTATTTCAATTTAAATTTCATATTCTATGTTTTCATTTTTGACGATCCCAATATTGATGGGTATGTTTATTTTTATTTAATGCACCTTCACCTTAATTTTTTCACTATAACGTTTTTCACATACTATTTTCATTGATGAACTTCAGTTTTTTGTTTTATTTTACCCTTTTTGAGCATTTATGATCACCATAATTAGGTTTCTTTTTTTCAATGTTTTAATGAATGATATTTTACAATTACATATTAGAAGAGATTTTATATAGTAGAATATGGATTCTTAATGTAAAAAAATATGGATCAAGTGGTATATTTTAACATTTAAGGTCATTTGGATTCTTTATACATGATTTTGACATAATTATATGAAACAATTAACATAAAAGGTTCTCAAGGATATATGTGATCCAGTTTTTCATTTTAAAGTTGTATGGTTTTGATTTAAAAAAAGTTATCCATATCAGCAAAATATCATAAAATGTATTGTATTTGATTTTAGCACAAAATCCAAGAGTGAATGTTCAAGGATAATATATAAAAATAATAACTAACCATTGATAGTAATATACTTAATAGTATAAAATCTCACATATACCATTAATATGATAATAAACAATCCATATAAAGAATAAGGATGATATCAATACAATATATCCACTATTATTTCTACGTACATTAATGGTTCTATTTCATTTATGAATAAAATACTATGAAAATATTTTTAATATATCATTGATAAAAATATAATTTTCAAAGACGAATTACATAAAAATTTACAAAAAACTATTTGAATATAATTTTCCATAACTAAGAATTTAGAAAATATTATTTGAAAAAATTCATTAAAATCATCCTTACAAAAATGAAATGGAATATTGATTGAAATTTCTTGTATGAAATAATATATATTTGAAAATTTTGTATATGTTAAATTATCAGTCCTTTTTCACTATAATAATGTTAGGAAAATTCCCTTTTTAGAAAAAGACATGAGATTCAAATCATATTTTCAGTAAAAAACAAAATATAATTCTTCTAATAAGTACATTAGGTTCCTTTTATATTTCTTAAATTCTAAATTAGTATAAATTCATTTAATGAATAATTTTGAAAAGGTTACAATCCATTTTATAAAACATAGTCTTGGGATAAAATATATTTCTAACAGAATAGTAAAATGAAATCAGATTTTCATTTTAACTTATTCTCTATTAATATAACATCCAAATAGTATAATAATTGTACTATTATATGTAAATGTATTTAATAAAAATAGTATATGAAAAATAAATTGCTTTATTTGGTAATGGTTAAATAATATCATTAAACTGAAATTCCAAAATAAATAATCTCAATTTGAATTAGATTTTGAAATAAACACTTACAATGACCATAACATTAAAATAAGACATAATCAAGGAATTGATTAGGTGTTTCAATTTTAAATAAAAAATCATTAAATATAATATATGTTAAAAAAATTATTTATAAAAATTTTCATAGAAAGAGATAATAAATTAGGTATAGTTTAACACGATGAATGGAAATTGAGTAATCAAATTCATTTGCTCAGGATTATTTTTTATTGAACCTTTTTTAACAATAATTTTAGTGGTTTTAAAAATGTATTTAACAGATTACAGTACCAAATTACAATTTATAATATCATTTTTATCCTTTTATAACATCTTATCAAACATTCAACTATAATGATTTCTTACCTTCATAATTTATGGTGTTATTTTCTTTGTCTTCTTAAGCATGTTCTTCCAATAATGATATTATTTTTTCAAATATTAAATAGTTTTATTATATCCAGAATAATAATTATCATATAATTATCATGTTTTACCCTAAATTTACATTAAAAACTAATATTGAAATATGGTTATGAAAAATTAATTTCGTTACGATAATGGATAGGGTAGGACATACGTACGCATGGGTAATGTTTTTATTTTTAAATGATCATTATGGAATTAATGTACGTAATATGTTATTTTTATAGAATTATTATCATATCATATATACCCTATGATATATTTATATATATCATTCATGTCATGTGGGGATGAAAATAGAGTAAAATTACTTCGTGAAGGTAGTTTTCCACAGTTTGACGAATGACATTGTTATATACAAATGAGTGAAAATGTATGAAAGAAAATTTGATATTATCTCTCCAGAATGATAAATATGTATTCAATATCAGTATTATGACATTTATATCACATATAATTATTAAATTTATCCTTCTCACCTTCTATGTATATTCTTATTAAAAAAGGAATCACTAACTTCATTACGTGGTAGACTCCCATACTCATGAGCAATGTTATCATGTGTATTGTCGAATCTAAGGTAATATGTAATATATTATATAATGAATCCATAGGTATATATATGTCATAAATTTTATATATGGAATTTATATCCATCACCATACCAAATCGTGAGAGGTTCTAATTGAAGGACGTATTTCATCCGTTCACAAGGACATAGTCCACCCTTAACAAAAATGTTTATTTTATCACCCATTTTTTAGAGGCAAAGAATGTTATTGGTCATGATATTATTATTGAATTAATAAAAGATTATGGAATAAATTTTGGTTATAATATAAATATATTTTAATAATAATTTAATGATATAGATATAGAAGTAAAATATAAGCGCTCATTGAGGAATGTTACATTTTTTCAGTTATCCTACATATATTTTCCCAAAATCCTTTATAGGTTGGATTTATACCAAAATAAATTCTTCTAGGATAATGATATATATTTTGGGAAGTATCTTCTGGAGGTTTTCTTGAGAAAAATGGTCTGATGGTGGAATGAAAATAGGAGAGGTGGAAACCTTTTATAAGTTAGTTGAGTGGAACACTTGTAATATTTGGAAAATAGTCAATCGTACCAAAATTATAAGAATTAAAATAAAATAAAAATGTTTTATTATGGAACATAGATGTTTTTTTGACGAAATATGTATATAAAATCGATGGTTCCCAAGTTAATAGATCATTATTATCCCCTAACCTCTTAGTTTAACCCACTATAAATCCAATTTAACGTTATCCATGAATATTAAATTTTACTATTTTCATTATTTTTTTTAAAAAAAAATAGTTTTATTGAGATTAATATAAATTATAAATTATTATTATTCAAAATATAGATTCCTATTTTTTAAATAAAATTTACATATGTGGATTTTTTTAATTTAAAAATAATCACGTAGACATGATTAGAATTCCAATTTTGAAAGAGAATATATCCACAAGATTATAATGTATATATATCATAGTTCATTTGAAATGTTTTACAAATGTGAAAATTGAATTATTACCAAAATATTTAAATAATTTGTATTTAAAACACATTAAAATATATATTTTATCATTGTATTTTCTTTGAACCGAAAGATAATTTTCAATTAAAAGTATACATTTTTCACTATTAAATGAACAATGAAACATCTAAGAAAAATGTCCAAAATTAACTCTAAGAATAATATTTAAATCTTATTGAAAATTAAAATTTTCTTTTTTCTTTTTTTTAATGTGAAAAAATTAATTTACCTTTTTTTAAAGAGAACATGATTAATCTATCATTTCGAGAAATATAGTTTTTATGAAAACATTCCCTTATCTTTTAAATGGTTATTATTTTATTTATAATAAATAAATAAATAATGAACATGTGTAAAATATATATTTTCATAATTAATTTTATTTTATTTAAAAAAATTATAACATTTATGTTATGATTATTATTTTAATAAAATAAAATTATAAACATATTTTACGTTATGTTTAAAAATATTGTTGCGTATAACTCATGCAAAAAATAAGTCTTTCATATAATAAAAGATAAAATCAATGGTCTGTGTAAAAACAACTAAAATAATGATTTATTATAATGTATCTTATTGAATAAATTTATTTTTTTGATAAAAAATAAATATATCATAGTGGATCAAGGTATTATATTTTCTTCTAACCTATTAACTATCAAATAAAAAATTATTATTTATGAATTTTTGGAAGTTACGATCCCCATAAATGTCATGTCTTCCCCAAAAAAAATTATTACTCTCATATCTTCTTCATTTTATCATGGATTTTGGTCTCTGAGTTTCTTATTAAAATAAATTTTTAATTTATAATGTATTGGTAGCCTTTGTTTGAAATACAATATGTGATGTGAAGCAAAGTAAACATGATGCATCTTTAGGTGATTATTGATGATGCTAGTGATCAATGTAGGAACATTAGAATGATTCTAGTGTTGGAACTCACATATATAATTATTTCATGGGCCCCCATACTCATTATAAAAATAGTGATAGTAATCCCACTTAATTTGAATGTATCTTATATATATAGCAGTACTGACAAATCATCGAGCTCCAACGACATAGGGATCTTCCATGGTAGTTGCGTCACCATATGATGTGGAGCATAGTAGTGAGAAGTGGAACCCTCTTAGAAGATTATGGTGACGTCTCACATGACAATTGTAATCAGTGATGGACTATCCAATATGTTGGATGACACATCCACTTTGGATGGGTCTTGAGATGGAGATCCCCTTTGTATCTCTAATGGGATAGATTATGAGCATTTTTTATGTATGTATTGGGTATCATTTCCATATTTCTTCAGGATGAGTTAATTTGTTTACCTATCTATAAACACCTCATCTGTTTTCTAGGAATCCTACTTGAAATATGTATTCTCACCACTACATGGGCTACTCATGTATATTTCTTTTCTTATGATGGAATAATATAGGTTGGTGGTGTTTTTATTGGAGCTTCATGTCAAATTGGTGCATTAACCACATACAGTGGTCGATACATTAACATAATGAGTTGGGATCTTTGAGATTTCGTTTTATTCAATTGTGGTCATGTTGGTATATTATTTCTACTTTTCCTTTTATTTTCCCCTTTTTATATTGGTTTATACTGTCAAACTATATTATATTATCCAAGATATTATATTATGATTGTTTACACTACATGTGTTATTTTATTTTTCATTCCTTTTCCAAATTTCAAAGATATTGTTCGATGGGTCTTAATATTAACAGTAAAAAAGGCATCCAATTTCATCAATGATTTCATAGTACATATCTCCATCCCTAATCCAATTGTATATTGACTAGGGGTTGTGCCAACTCGACCTTCCACCAGCTAGGAAAGACATGGTCGGATAAGACATTACAGATTGGTATCAAAGGATGATCATTCCCAGAGGCAGTATTCATAGTTAACCACATATAATTATTGTCTGGAAAATATGGAAGTGGTTTCAAAGTGTATTGAGTGTGGAATTTATGATAGTGAACCATGTTTAGTGGATGTTGTTGAGATATCCATCCAACAATATTGTGGATAAATTATTCTTGAAATAGAATACTAAGACATTAGTTGTGGGGAACATTCGACATGAATCCTATATGATCAACTCCATTAATGAACTTGTTTTGTTATCTCACCACATATATATATTCTCATTTAACCACTTTATGTCTTGATTACATTCAGAATACATCCTTGATGAAATAGAGATAGGTACCAACTCGGTATCATGATGAATACAGATGAGTGATAAGGTCTTTATTTAGGACCAATCCAATGAATTATTTCTAGAAACCTGACATAGGGAAGAACCCTTATATATTGATTATTATATTTTTCAATCAGTTTTGGAAGATTATTAGTGTAGGATTAGTTTAATTTGTGTGTTCATGCTTTAGAGAACTTATAGGGTTCACAGTGAGCTATATCCCCATGCAGTAAAGGATTTGTGTGAGTTTTTTAACCAATAATTTTAGATCATTTTGAAATTTACTAATAATATTATATCATTTGAAACCAATATATTTCATGGAGCAGCATGGCGTTGGTTGGTTCAAGTGTCACAAACTTGGGATAAGAAGAATCTCTCATAGAATGACTTCCAGGACCAATTTCACAATGGGTATTATTCTTTTTTCTTAAACTCAGTTCAGATAAATAATATTCTTAATCATTTTAAGGGGATTATAATTGTTTTTATGTGCACTTAGAGGTTCATTTTTGTCACATGATACTCCCTTACTATATTTAGTGATGAATTCATCCATGAGAGGATGTTTGAGAATGGTCTCTACAGAAACATTTGATCCATTATGGCCTCCTTATTCCTTCCCACATATGTTGGAGTTCTTGAGTGAGATTTATTTAATGATATGATATTATACGAGGTATTACAAGTGGTGGTAATTTAGTGGTTGGTTTCTCTCCATCGTGTAACATTTTTTAGATGTTGATGTCTCCGAATAACATTCATTCTCATTGTTAGACTTAGGCATGTGAATCTACATATTAGAGATCAAGAAGAGAATCAGGTCATCCTAAGGAGGGGTTATGCTACTCATGAAATGTGTGGTGTCACTAATGTCATTATTTCCTGAGTCATTAGGGTAATAAGGATTGGATGATTGTGGATGGACTCATATGATAGAGGTAGAACCAAGAATAGGGATCTCCCAATCTTAGACAAGGATGATCAAAAGCATGCGATGCTGGAAGAGGGTTAGGAGATTCTATAGATAAAGGAGTAGATCATTGGGGATAATGATATATGATTATAGAATCACCATCAATAGGTCTTCCATGTATTTCTTAAGGAGCTAGAGTTCATGGTTATTGGCATTTTCATGCCACATAGCGCTACAACCAAGATACACATTAGATTATCCTAGGTACTGTCTATGTTTATTATACTCATTCTGAAATATATATAGTGAAAGATTATAGTAATTCCTACACACACACAAACATTTATATAAATATATACCTAGTGATAAATATGGATTTTCCAACTGAGACTTTATCCAAAAGCTATTTCTAGAGGATACTACATGGATATATTCTTCGATGTCTTATATCTCCCTATAATGTAAACTATATATTTATAGAGGTATTTTGTTGTAGGGCCTATTTATCATCACACAAAAACATTAAAATTTAATAATTTTTCTTGCATTGGTTTCCTTTGGACCTTGACAACATTTTTAATAATCAAGGATGAGTCTTATTCCTACAGATAGATGTGATGAGATTCATCAATGTGGGAAAGAGATAACTCAAGGCGTAATAAGTGGGTATTGGGAGAAGGGAATTATAAATCATCACGCCACATTGGGTAATTTTATCCCTTAGAACTATGGGATATATAAGAATATTTAACAATTTAATTGTGAGTTACAACATGGGATTAATCCATGAAGAAGTTATTTTAAAGACCCGACCTTAAAACATTATATAATTTTGAATAAAATGAATATTTCACAATGAGTATCTTTTCAGGTTTATTGTTTTAGAGAATTATAACATAACTATTATATCTCACAAGATTACAAAGTAGAAACTTCTACTAAGTTTCCATAAAAAAAAAACTTAAAAATATACATTCATACTTCTATGTTTCAGATAACATGTCTTTCCATGATCCCATCCTTGACCCTATTCACCTTTTAGTCCTGTGGAAAACATTTCAAAAACTTGGGATGATCATAAAAGATTCAGTAATGGATTTAAAAATATGGAAATAAAACAATAGTCCATGTATACATATGAATCAATGAAATCATACTTTACTCTTAAAACATAAGCACTTTAACATACCTCATGAAATCATATGATTTTTGAATAACTCATTGAAATCATAAGATGTAAAGGTAACTTAAGGCATTCATAACATTCCTACATAGGGATTAACCCATATGGTTATGTTTGGAATACCCTCCACAGTATATTCCCTAAATCTCTTTGGAGAAACCTTAGCGTTTAACTCCTTCGCATTACCAAATTCATTGGAGAGCTATATCGGGATCACAAGCCCTTAGTTTATCACAGAACCACCCGATTTCATAAACATTTCCCAAGAACCATAACATAATCATAAAACTTAAAACATGCAAAAAAGAAAATTACAATTCCACATTTCAATCACAAGAGATCACACCATGATATTATCATAAATAAAAATATCAAATAAAATCATTAAAACTCAATGAGAGAAAAACCCCTTTATACTTTGAAAATATTAAATGAAGAAATTTAAAAGATACTTTAGAATCAAAGTATACCATACCACTTTGATACTTTTGAAACGGTTTTAAAACATTCATGTCCATAAATCCTTAAAACCATTTATAAAACATGGACATGGATGATAAATTTTAAAAAGAATAAATATTTATAACCATTTAAAACAATGTTTTAATAAAAGGGTCCTTTTCCAATATGAACATTTAAATTATAAGCCACATGAAATCATACCATTTTAAAAACATTTAAATGGATTTATTAAAGACATAATATGGATATAGAATGTCATAGGGTATGTATATACACTTTATAAAATAATTAAAGTGCATATCATTCAGAAATGTCTCAATGAGAAGAAATTGAGATGTAATCCCAATCAAGGATCATGCCATTAAAGCAAGGATAAAGAAGTGGCAAAATTATGTGTGAGAAATATAAATACACCAAATATAAGTGTATAATCAGTGTAGAGCAATCATATGTCATCCACACATATTCATATCACGACATAATCAAGAAGTAGAGGTTTAACCCAAAGAATTGATATTGGGTTAAGAAGTTCCCTTGAAAAAATTCGATAGCCTAACGGTGTCACATAAAATTTTAGAAAAAGAGATGATGAGAGAGATAAAGGCTATATAATCACTTGGACATAAAATTTACAGCAACAAGGATATAAAAGAACATATCCCAATATAAGAAGATGAAATTTAAAAGACAAAACAAAAAGAAGTCTTTTAAAAATAGGATGGTGAATGGTTCCCTTACTGACTTGGGTATCTTTCAAAACGTACACCCCATGAAAGAAGGACTATAAAATATTGATTTAAATACTTATAAACGAAATTATATTACCCAAAGAGTAGAATAATGGGAAGTACATACACCACTCAAAGGAAATGGTGGCAACTGTAGCATAAATCTCACGGGAATGAAAGTGAGATGAAAAATCCCTTACGAAAACTCAGAAACCTAACAGCGCCACTTAAAAATTCCAGAAATGGTTTTATGAGATCAAATATGATCTCTCATAATATTAACATAAAAATTACAGAATTTGGAATATAAAATAACATCCCAAAACATAAGAAATATGGCATAAAAGAGAGTACTTAAAAAGAAAGAGATGGGTAGGATCCCTTACCTCGAGTCCGACTTTTCTTGTTCGTTTCATTATATTACTGAATACTAAACATTGTTCAATTAATAATTGCTTAGGTAACTACATTAAATTTTATTATTCAATTCATACCACATATTATAATGTTATAATAATTAGTTAATTATGTGAGTTCATATCAGACGTTTTTTGTCGATGTTCGGTACATGAGTTAAAAATGAACTTGTTTTAAAGAATTGACCATGTAGTTATAATTAAACCATCTCTAGAATAGTATTAATGATTTGAATAACATATATATCCAGTATATTTTCATTTTATACTATTCCATAACATTTGGAGATAAAAAATGTAATGCACCGTTCATGGAGACGGTAGGCCGTATGTACGAATGAACGCTACTTTCATTTCTTTATCCCATTAATGGAATTAAAACTAAATGAGATATATATATATATATTATAATTACAGTATAATATATATGTTATATAGGTCACATTAGTTCATTAATTTTATTCTTTATACTTTCCATGTATTGCATGAATGAGTCGCATCACTTGAGAGGGTGGTAGTCTACTTTTCCCCAAATGAAATTATCACATTTGAAAACCATGCAAAGCATAAAAGTATGTTTTAAATGTAATATAATGAACCATAGAGGGGAAATAAATATAATATATATCATAAATAAATATAGTTCCATCTTAATGGCCACCATGAGAGGTGGCAGGTGAAGAAAAAACAGTCATCATTTCGTGAGGCAGTAATTCGCCATCCACAGAAACAGTATATTCTTTAACCATTATAAGGAGGTGTGTGTAAGTGTAGCTCTGATAAATCTCATAAAAAATCCTAGTATATTTTAGATACTGTTGTTGTTACAAAATAATAGAATAAAAATATTTTAGGGGGTTGGAGAAGCGAAATTAAACAAAATAACATTAGAGAGGACTTTACCTTTAAATCGGGTAACTCCCCTTGGTTTGAACTGAAAGGGTTTCTTTATGAGATTTCTTCCTAGGGGAAGGATTATATGATGAAGGTAGGGATGTGGAGAGATAAAATTATCATATTTAGGATGAGAAAATGGCTTGAGAGGTGTGGGTAAGGAGGGTAGAGGTGGGGGCCTTTTATATGAGGGAGGAAGGGCACTCTTGGAAAGTCATGAAAAGATAATTTATTAGAAAATTATTTTTTGATATCAAAGGTCCCAAAATTTTATATTTAAAGGATAATGTGGTAAGGGTTCGAAATACACCTATACAATAGGTTTTTGACATTTTTATGTCTTAGATTTTACATTATCTTTTCATTTTTTTTAAATCGTTCATTAATGAGGTAATCGATGCATCATCATAGTGTCATAAATAAATTAAATTATTTAATGTCTAAAAGTAATTAAAAAATATCATAATGTAGGAAATTATTTTAGCTTTATAATTAATATTTAATGTAAAAAATATGACTTTTATATCCTAATGTAAAAATTGTTTTAGTAAAATAATACATGTTTGTGACATTTTTATTTTAACTTTAAATAAATAGTTATTAATGCCATTTTCCTACCAAAGTCGCTCCATGGGGTCCCCATGTTGACCCATGGATTGTCTTGGTCGGACATGACTCATCCAATAGTGTAATGACATGTTTCAAGGTCATTTAATATTATTATAACATTATCTTTACCTTAAATTACACTAATTACCTTTAATCATGATTAATAAAACAGAAATGTTACTATTCACCAAAAAATTATTTCAATCCCATTGAACCGAATTTTACATCCTAATGACAACCATGTATATTTGATTATTGAAATTAAAATCACAGAAGTAGTACAGATTCATTTAAATGAAAATTCCGTTTTTTAACAACCACTTAGTGGTTTCACTATTTATCAAAAATTGAAGTTTTTCAGAGAAATAACGAAAATTCACCCTATGCTATATTTGATATTCCAATTTAAAAAATGATTTATATTTCAAAAAATTTAAAACATATAATTTGCATTAATTAATTTAATAATTAATTCCCTCAATCAAAAAAATAGCATGTTTTTAAGAAACAATATCTATTAAAAGATTTAAACTAGTTTAACTCCAATTTCAAAGTGAAATTAATTCCAATGACCACAATTGGATTAAATGGTAAAAATAAATTCTAAATACACTTTAAAACCAATTCAAAATATTATCTAATCATATAAATAAATTATATTAAAAAGAGTATTTGAATTAAAATACAACATTTTTCACTTATTCATTACAAATGGACTTTCTCAAAAAAAATAACAGAAACCTACACAAAGTAAATTTTGATATCACGATTCTAAAGAAGGATTTTATTTGTTCCAATATAATTTATAAAAATTTCAACAAGTGGATTTAAAAAGTGTTCACCATCAAAAGGCGGTTAATCAACCTTTTAAAGAATTTTAGAATATTTATGCTTAAAATTGGATTCATTCGAATTTTAAGACTCTAAAATTTATTTGATACAAGTAAAAATATTTGAAAAACATATATAAAAATTTTTTAGTTAGTTCTGTTCATTCACTCCTTTATAATGGATAGGCTTTAACTACTATTTAAAATAATATAATTTTATTATTACAGTGCAATGTAAGATTTCCAAGAAACTCGTTGTTGGGTATTGGGTACGCCATCGAGCATAGCATTCCCTTAAAATTAATATTAAAATTCTATTCAAAAATATGGATAAATATAAAAATGTCATATTCTTTATTTACCTGGGGTGTTACATCATTCCCCCGTTTTGGGAATTTCTTCCTTGCAATATTAAAATTGGGCTCCAAAACTTCATTGAATGCCCCACATCGGCATAAGAGTCGGTAAAACTATCACATTAAAAAAATAAAGTGAAGTAAAAAGGTCACACGAGTTAACCCATACTAGTATTCGAGTAAAACATGGATATGGAAGAAAAAAATGGTCATGTTCTGATGGAGAGTGATTGAAAACATGTTTAGGAGAAATTTAATGACTAGAAATTCACAAACTTGTGATTGGTTAAACGGTATTTGATTCCCCAGTAGGAATAATTAACATACAAAATTTTTGTTTTCAGTTACTTTTCATTGAAGAATTTATTTATGATCATAACTGAAACGTAAGTAAACAAACTCACTTGTAATGTAGGCTTCATATTTTAATATATTTCCAACAAAAACTCATATTTTCTGCAAAAAATGAGTATTTAAGATGTGTTTTTCACATTAAGAGCACTATAATAAACATCAAGAGAATCACAGAACTAAAAAAATATTTACTATATATTTCCCATGCCTTTAGACCATAGCAAAAACCAAATTTGTTTTTATAATATTATATAATCCCAAAAAAAAGATATTCTTTCACAAGAAGAACAACGACTCTTAATCTCCAAATTTTGTCAAACAAACAATAGTTCAGAAAAGGCCATTCAATACAAAATTTCCCATAAAATTCATCAAAAATAAACAAACCTAAGATTGAAACCGAAATCTCTGAAGGATTTAATCAAATATTCTTCCATGGTAAATCGTAACATTTATTTCCAAAGAACATCAGTTACTCTTAACATCTCATACTAAAAAGTAATTAGCCTAATCACATATCATCCATGGTACGTCAATCCTTTCCGAAGATAACCCAAAATCAACTTATTCTTGATTCATAAAATCATCTAACTAAGAAGAATTTGGCATACTAACCAGGGACTTCACATAGTCCAGTGGTAGGTGATAAATATAAGTCGCCCTTTGGTTGTGGGTTCGATTACCTCAGCTTGGTCTGATGTGACAGGTTGTCACACGGTATGTGTATTGTCCCTTTTTCGAAAACTATATAATTCTAAAAACATTCCCCAAAAAGAGATAAAATCTTAATATATAACCATAACATAATTTATCCTCAATTTTACCTCACGCCATTCATCTTCCATCATATAGTAACCCATAATTACCTCAAAAGTAAGGATCATATAAACCCTAATGGTTACCATTATAATTATTACCTGAACATCCACATCGAGTTGGTTCTCTCTTACATGACTCATCAGAGAACTCACCAAGGTTCAAGTGGTTAATCATGACTCCTTGATAGTTGGTTTATAATAACAACGAGATTCCTCATTGAATCCCCCATTTCATCTAGTCACTTAATCAGAGAACTGCCACAGTTTCCTTCAAACCCATTGTCACATTGGTTCCTGCTAGATCCATCCATTTACTAAAACCAAAAATGTATGTGTGAGTATATTAACAAAATCATCATGTACTAATGAGGAAGATAAACACTAATATATACTTATCCATGTTATCTAAAAATCATTCCATCTTTCAAAAATTAAAATGACTCCCTCTAATATACTAACCATTGTGGTTATACACAACTTGTCACTTATGCTTAAACAACACTCTAACCTCTAAAGTTATCTAAACTGACATTTGATACCAACTATAAGAACCTAGCTTGAAAACATTACATAATCTTGAATTAAATGAATAATTCACATTGAGGATCTTTTCAGGTTTAGAGTTTTATAGAATTCGTACATAACTATTACATCTCACAAGATTAAAAAGTAGACACCTCTACTCAGTTTCTATTAAATAAAAAAACCTTAAAAATAAATATTTCTAGTTCTATGTTTTAGATATCATGTCTTTCCTTGATCCCATACTTGACCCTATTCACCTTTAAGTCCTATGGAAAACATTTCAAAAACATGGGATGAGCATAAAAGAATCAGTAAGGGATATAAAAATATGGAAAGAAAACACTAGTCCATGTATACATATAATCAATGAAATCATAGTTTACTTTTGAAACATACGCACTTTAACATACCTCATGAAGGAATAAGATTTATGAATAACTCATAGAAATCATAAGGCTTAAAGTTAACTTGAGGCATTCATAAAATTATTATGCAGGTATTAACCCTCATGGTTATGTTTGGAATATCCACCACAGTATATTCCCTAAATTTCATCGGAGAAACCTTAACGTTTAACTCCTTCTCATTACCCAATGCATTCGAGATCTAAATCGGGCTCACCCTCCCTTAGTTTATCACGGAACCACTCGATTTTCAAAACATTTCCCAAGAACCATGACATAATCATAACAATTAAAACATGCATAAAAGAAACATAAAATTTCCACATTTCAATCACAAGAGATCACACCATGATATTATCAAAAATAAAAATATTTAATATAATCATTAAAACTATTTGAGAGAAAAATCTCGTTATACTTTGAAAATATTAAAAGAAGGAAGTTAAAAGAGAATTTATAATAAATGTGTCAAATAGCACTTTGAAACATTTGAAAGGGTTTTAAAACATTCATGTCCATAAATCATTAATACAATTTTTAAAACATGGACATGGATGATATATGTTAAAAAGAATAAATCTTTAAAACCATTAAAAACAATGTTTTAATAAAAGAGTCATTTTCCAATTTGATCATTTAAATTAGAAGACACGTGAAATTAGACCATTTTAAAAACTATTAAATGACATTATTATTGACATAATATTGATATAGAAATTCAAAGGGGCTGTATATACACTTTATATAAGAATAGAAGTGCATATTATTAGTAAATGTCTCAATGAGAAGAAATTGAGATGTAATCCCAATCAAGGATCATGACAATAGAGCAAGGATAAAGAAGTGGCATAATTATGTGTGAAAAATATAAATACACCAAATATAAGTGTATAATTAGTGTAAAATAATCATATGTCATCAACACATATTCATAGCATGACATTATCAAGAAGTAGAGGTTTAACCCAATGAATTGAAATTGGGTTAAGAAGTTCCCTTGCAAAAATCTAATAGCCTAACTGAGTCACATCAAATTTTAGAAAATGAGATGATGAGAGAGATAACGGGTATCTCATAACTTGGACATAAAATTTACATCAACAAGGATATATAAGAAGATGTCCCAACATAATAATATGTAATTTAAAAGAAAAAACAAAAAAGAAGTTTTTTAAAAATTGGAGGGTGAAAGGTTCCATTACTGACATGGGTAACTTTTAAAACATACACCCAACGAAAGAAGGACTATAAAACATTTATGTAAATACAAATAAACGAAATTATTTTACACAAAGAGTACAATAATGGGATGTACAAACACCACTCAAATGAAATGGTGTCAAATGTAGCATAAATCTCACGAGAATGAAAGTGAGATGAAAAATCCCTTATGAAAACTCGGAAGCCAAACAATGCCACATAAAACCTCCCAAAATGGTTTTATGATATCAAATAGGGTCTCTCATAATATGAACATAAAAATTACAGAATTAGGAATATAAAATAACATCCCAAAACATAATAATGATGACATAAAATAGATTACTTAAAAAGAAAGAGAGAGGTAGGATCCCTTACCTCAAGTCCGACTTGTCTTGTTCGTTTTATTATATTCCTGAATAATAATATTTGGTCAATTAATAATTACTTAAGGACCTAATTTGATGTTTATTATTCAATTAATATCACATATTATAATGTTATAATAATTAGTAATTATGTGAGTTCATATCAGACGTTTTTTGTCGATGTTTGGTACATGAGTCAAAAATGAATTTGTTTGAAAATAATTGTCCATGTAGTTATAATTTCACCATCCAAAGAATAGTATTAATGATTTAAATATCATATATATCCATTATATATTCATTTTATAGTATTCCATAACATTTGGAGATAAAAAATGAAATGCACTGTTCATGGAGATGCTAGGTCGTACGTACGCATGAACACTACTTTCATTTATTTGTCCCATTAATGGAATTAAAACTAAAAGAGATATATATATTTATTATACTTACAGTATAATAGATATGTTATATAGGTCACATTAGTTCATTAATTTAATTCTATATACATTCCATGCATTGCATGAACGAGTCGCATCACTTGAGGGGGCGGTAGTCCACACTTCCTCAAATGAAATTATTGCATTTGCATAACATGAAAAACATGAAGGTATTTTTTAAATGTAAAATTAAGAATCATAGAGAGGAAGTAAATATAATATATATCATAAATAAATATAGTTATATCATAATGGAGACCATGAGAGGTGGTAGGAGAAGATAGAACAATCATCTTTTCGTGAGGCAGTAATTCGCTATCCACAGACACAGAAAGTTCTTTAACCATTAGATAGAGGTGTGTGTAAGTGTAGCTCGAATAATTCTCATAAAAACATCCTATTATATTTTAGATACTACTTTTGTTACAAATGAAATGAATAAAAATTGTTTAGGGTGTTGGAGAAGCAAAATAAAACAAAAGAACATTAGAGAGGACTTTATCTTTATATCAGCTAACTCCCCTTGGTCTGACCCAAAAGGGTTTATTGAAGAGCTTTATGCCTAAGGGAAGGATTCTATTATGAAGGTAGGGATGTGTAGAGATACAATTATCAGATTCTATCTGATCCGATGGCTTGAGAGGTGTGGGTAAGGAGGGTAGAGGTGGGGGCCTTTTATAAGAATCAGGAGGGGCACTCTTCGAAAGTCTAGAAAAGATACATTATTATAAAATAATTTTCATATATCAAAGGTCCCAAAATTATATATTTATAGGATAAGGTGATAATGGATATAAATCCACCCATCAAATTGGTTTTTGTCATGTTTATGTCTTAGATTTTACATTATATTTTCACTTTATTTAAATCGTTCATTAATGAGGTAATCACTGCATCATCATGGTGTCATAAATAAATTAATTTATTAAATGTCTAAAAATTATTAAAAAAATCATTATGTAGGAAATATTTTAATATTTATAATGAATAGTTATATTCAAAAATATTACATGAATAACCCAATGTAAAAATTATTTTAGTAAAACAAAACATGTTTGTGACATTTTTATTTTAACTTTAAATAAAAAGTTATTAATGTCATTTTCCTACCAAAGTGGCTCCATAGGGTCCCCATGTTGACCTGTGGATTGTATTGGCCGTAAATGACTCATCCATTAAGGGTAGGACATTTTTCATGGTCATTTCATATTATTATAACATTATCTTTATCTTAAATTACACTAATTACCTTTAATCGCGATTAATAAAACATAAAAGTTACTATTCACCAAAAAATTATTCTAATCCCATTGAACCACATTTTAAATACTAATGACAACAATTTATGTAGTATTTTTTAAATAAAAATCCCATAAGTGGTAAGGATTCATTTAAACGAAAAATCAATTTTTTAACTACCACTTAGTGGTTTCACTATTCATCAAAAATTGATGTTTTTCAGAAAAATACCAAAAATTCACCCTAAGATATATTTGATATTCTGAATTCAAAAATGTTGTATATTTTAAAAAATTAGAAACATATAAGTTGAATTACTTAATTTAATAATTAATTTCCACTGTTAAAACAAATAGAGTGTTTTTAAGAAACAATATCTATTAAAAGATTGACACTAGTTTAAATCCAATTTCAAAGTGAAATTAATTAAAATTACCACCATTGGATTAAATGGTAAAAATATATTCAAATTTAACTTAAAAACTAGTTGAAAATATGATCTAATGTTATAAAGAAATTAGATTAAAAAGTGGTTTTGAATTAAAATACAACATTTATCACTTATTCATTAAAAATGGAATTTATCAAAAAAACCTACAAAAAGTAAATTTTGATATCAAGATTCTAAAGCAAGATTTTATTTTTTATAATATAACATATAAAATTGTCAATAGGTGAATTTAAAAAGGGTTCTCCATCAAAAGGCAGTTATTCGCCCTTTTAAAAAATAATAGAATATTTACGCTTAAAATTGGATTCATTCGCATTTTAATCCTCTAAAATTTATTGGATAAATGTAAAAATATTTGACAAACAAATATAATCATTTTTTAGTTAGTTCTGTTAAATCCCACAGTTACAATGTCTTGGCGTTAACTACCATTTAAAATAATATTATTTTATTATTAGAGTGCAACACAAGATTTATAAGAAACTCGTTGTTGCGTATTGGGTACGCCATCAAGCATATCATTCCACTAAAATTAATATTTAAATTATATTCAAAAATATGTATAAATATAAAAATTTCATATTCTTTATTTACCTGGGGTGTGACAGTTATAGTCTGGTCACCCTGATTGGAGATGGACTTTTGTATTGGCATTCACCCTAGGAAAACCCACATATCTTATATAGAATATTAGATGGCCGACTATGAGATATAGGATATGGGGGTGTATTTTGAGGACCTTATATGGAATTTCATTATTAGTCAACATTGTCTCCTATTGGTTTTTCACCATTTTTTTTCAAGAAAAAGGTTTTTGAGAGATTGATGTTTTGTTTAATTTATCACCACTTGAACCAGGTGATGTTAATAAACATGTACACGTGTTCATGGATTAATGATCTATTTGACCAGTGGTGAGGAACAATTAGGTTCTTCTTTATCAATATTATATTTATTAAACCATATTTGAGGGTTGGTGGGGTATACATTCTAAAGATTGTATTCAAATATCACTAAGGACATTATGAGTACCTAGCAATTCCATTCAGTGTGACGAATTACATTACACTATCTATTTCCTTGGGGAATAGGATCTTCCAGCCATATATTGAATAATTTTGGGATATCTTCATTGACAACATAATAATTTACATTTTGTTAGTGGAGCGTAATGGAGATCATTTTTGAATAAAATATTTATTTTAAAAAATAAAACTATGTTTGATATAGTATTTGATAGACAATGTAATGCTTAAAACAACTCATGATATATATTTAACCATTATAAGAAATCTGTCAAATTAGTGGATATGAATACTATTAACAAATTTATGATATTTATAAACATATATATAAATTTCCAACTCAATTTATATTATTGATTTATATTTATTAAAAAATCAATCTATTTTGTGTAATGTAAATTTATTCATCAAAAATATATTTTTTAAAAATTGCCTGTCATTTACTTTCATTACAAAATATTATAATTATTTTTATAAGAAATTATTAAATTTAAATTATAAAATAAACATAATTATTTAAAATTTCATATCAAAAGTACACTGGGAGAAATTTTGGGATTTTTCAAAAATTATTGAATTCCAATTGAATATTGAAAAATAATTTTTTAGAATATTATTTAATTTCAATAAATTAGTAAATATTAAAGACCCATGATTTTTAATAATAATTAAAATAAAATAATTACAACTTACATATACGTAATTCAATTAATTTTTTCTAATTATATTTGTATTGGATTTTATTATATGTATTTCTTTGGGTCTGGATACGATTTTTTTTTTGAAAACTGTATTATAGTGCATATTTTTTATCATATGAATATAATTAAAAAACCATATTAAAATATGATATAAACTAAATTAATAGAAAATATGACTATAAATATTATTTTATATTCATAAAAAAATTACTACCCATATAGTTAATATAAAATCATATTTTCCATGAAAAATACACTACTTGGAAACTCGTTTTGACTTCAAATCAATGGGTTTAATTTTAAATGAATTTTTATCCAAATATTTGATTTTAATTTTTTAAATGGATTATATAATTGGAATAAGAAAAAATTATATCTTTTAATAATTTTATCATCTTTTTAATCATAATTAATATTAAAAAATGTAAAAATAAATTAATATAGTTAAGGTGAAAACAGTCTTCCCTATGGGTTAATGTAAAAAAAGATAATGCGTAATATGTCCCAAAAGAATATATAAAAAAAATTTATATCCATATTAGAACATATCATTACATAGGCTCAATAATTGTACAATTTTAAGTCTTTTTTATCAGAATACTATGGTTACAACTTTTTCTTTTCATAAATAACAGCTTTTCCCTGCACATCACAAATAAAAGTCAACCCTGTCTCATCCCTTGTACATATATTAATACAATTTATGTTTTGAAAACAACTACCAGAATCACATAAAAATTAAATATAATCCTCTAATAATTATGTTTTTGGTTATAATATCATTCATGGAATACATTATGAATAATCCTAAAGATGTTTTCTGAGATGTTGTTTAATTCATAACAACATTTTATTTATTTAATTTTTATTCCACATCCTTAAATGCATAATAATTATATGAATAATAAAAAATAGTTTATACTAAATAATTAAATGTTATTATAAAAAATTTATATCCTAAATCAATCTTCGCTTCCAACAAATGTGATATGAAAATATTTTTTGTGTGTATGATAGACTACTGCTTCACAAACCGATGTCATTAGTTTTTCATAATTACCTCACATGTATTGTAACAATGATGGATTTAATGTGTTTACATTATATTGGTAGCATATTTTTATTAATTTATTTAATATATCTCATATAACTTTTTATTTTCTATTCATTGAGGGACACAATAACATTGCTTTTGGGTACGATGGACTAGGAATCATGAAGCAATGTGATTTGTTATTCACCAATGCATTACATCGAATGTAATAAATATAATTTTTATGAAGATATGTTATATACATGAAATAATTATTTTATTAATGAAATATTTATCATTAGAAAAATTAATATTACATTTTCTTTCTTACACTAAAAAATGCTAACAGAATTCATGTTTGTGGGGATTGCCACCTCCATGAAGCGATGTGAGTATTTTTTTCTATAGAAAATCAATTGATTGATATATATAAAAGTAAATTTAAAGAAATAAAATGGAATTTATTTTTTTATGAATCTTATAAAAGAATAAAAAAATAATTTATTCTTTCCACAATAATCTTTGAAAACTGAAATGTTGCTCTTCCGTACGTACGACATACAATCTCCATGATTTCATCACAGTTCATTATTAGTAATCTTTATTCAGGAATGGTTTTAAAATTATAAATTTTGAATAAACATTCTAAAATTTCCTAAATTATTATTTTGGATATTTTGAAATAAATACAACTTTGTCAACATTCAACACGCCAAAGTTTTTTTAAAATAATGAATCTAACATCCGTAAAACAGCCAACATGGGAATAACTAATTAAATGTTTAAAAAATTAATTGAAATGAAATAAAATAAATTATCTAATTATAAATTTTTAGTGATGGACAATTTTATTAATAAATCAAATAATGTATGTAATCTTATTATATATATGTTTTAGGATATCCAATGAATGACTCGACTTGAGGAAAGGAATTTTCTCTTCTCTCTTTTACTTATATAAGAAATATTCCATATTAATCACATTATTTTATTATGTGGTGAAAATAATTTCAATTTTATATTTAATATCTTAAATTCAGAATATATCATGTTATCTTATGTTTCAATCTGAAATATTACTAAAAGGGAATTGATATAAAATTAATCATGTGGTAAAGTGTTTCATAACACATTTTCCTTTTGATGGGTTATAAAAAAACATCATTTACTATGTTATTTTATGATTATGTGTTAATTTATCGATTAATTATTTTGTAATAAATTTGCATTTATATGATGTTTTATTTATAAACTCGCAATTCAGGGATATGATCTTTGTAAATGTTAATCATCCAGAATTTCATTATTTGGTACACATGTATACGATATGTAACAATTATCATTGTGACGTGTTTATAGTAAATATTTGTAATGATATGTCATGCATCAACTTTTATTATTTATATTAAATGTTTCATTTAGTGTTATTATTTCATGTTACTTTTAGTTAAAGAGTTTCCATTGTGGGAAAAGATTTTTTATTAAAATATTATTTCTTCATCATATTTTCTTTGTTCATGTTTCTTTTGTTGGATATAATAAGTTATTATTTTATTGAATCAAATTAAATATATTTTAATATAGTTAAGAATCTGTTTTATAATGTTTATGTTCCATTTAATCCATTTTCTATTTAATAATCATCCTGAATGTCGTTTGTAAGCGAGATTATTTTTTATTTTCATTAATATTTTGTATCATTATACTCTATATTCATGTTTTCAAAAATATTTTAAAAAAAACATCTTTCTAAAATTTAAATATTTAATAAAATATTTTTTACATGGTATTTGATCTTTTTTATAATGGTTTTGAGAGGAAATTGCGTAATTTTTTTATAAATTAGTCATTTTTAATCCCATTTATAAAATTTTGTGAAAGTAATGTTTTTAACATTTAAATACGTAAATATTATCCTAAACTCATGAAAATTATTTTCTTATAACCTTTCATTATATTGTTCCTTGTTTTTTTAAAATAAAATTATTTTCAAACTATTTTGTGAATTTTTTGTTTTAAAACTGATTTTCAAAATGAAATTATTGTTTTTTTAAAATGTTATTCTATTTTAATGGTATATCCATTCATCAATGTACAAAACCCTTTTATTGAAACATTCTCAAATTAGAATACTTATAAATGATACAATCATCTTTATTAATATAGTTGGATCACAATTATTTCAAATAGATCATTAGGGAACTTGTTTCCTTCCAATGGGCTAATGATTTCTTGATGAGATTATTATGTAACCAAATTTTTTCCATAATTTTATCATTATTCAAATATAATTATATGGAACCCATTTATTTTTCATGATTTATTCATTTTCCATGGATATTTGTATGGAATTTTTTTCAAGAGGATCATCATCTCATAAAGAGATTATTATGAAACTTGTTTGTTTCCTAAGGATTAGTCATGGTTTAAAGGGATTGTTATGGAACATGTTTTTTTCAATGGGTTAATAATGATTAAATAATATTATTTTGGAACCTTCGACTCATCCATGGATTAATAATTATTGTAAATTAATTAACGCTATTTAATTTAATATATGTTAAAAAAGTTCAATATGTAAATAATTCATGATATTTTTGTTGAAAATTGTTTAATGTGATTGGTGGTTCCACAATAAACCAAGGATGGGGGGTTCCAATATAAAACAAATATGGGTTGTTAAATAATTTACCTTGGATATATGGTTACATTACTGAGTAAGAATTAGTGAGTCTGGTATATGCCTCCAATGCATTGGGTACTCCAGATATGGAAGTCTACCAAATTGGCTATTTTAATTTTAATAAGTTCTGTGGAAATAATGTTCCACGATAACAATAAGTTTTATCTATTCTTATTAGAGGTATATAATGTCTCATTTGATCTATTTTGATATTATATGGATCATGATTATTTATTCTGATTTCTTTTTCATATTTTAGAAACAAATTTTAGGTTATCATGTTTGAAGATCCATGTATTGACAATTATGAATATTCTTTTGTTCTACTCATGCACTAAGAATATGTCATCATAACCTTATTCAATCTTAATGAAACATGATGGAATTAAATTTTTAATTCATATATATACGCTTATCAAGAGTTTGAATTCCAAATTCTTTTGTTTCATTTACACAAGATTAGAAGGATATATGTTTAAAAAACTATGACTTGAAGGGTTTGTTATAGATGATGACGGTGTCTCAATGTGGAATATGAAAAGTTGGGTTTAGTGTGAGTTGGGGAAGATCTTTATGAACAATTTTTTATGAATACATGATGTTATGTGTCTTTATTAATTATCTAAAAATCTAAACATAATAGGTTCTTAAGAATTTTTGTGATCCAATATTTTACTTTTAATATGGTATTTTTTTATGAAAAAATTAGGTTACCATCAACGATAGTAATGCTAAAAATTTATATTTTATGTCATAAATTTTGGATCTATGGGTGTGGGTTTGGGGATCTTATAACAAGTAACAAATGTGAATACTATATACATTTGGATGTAATTTTGTTTTCAAATGAGATTATTTTAATATTTTGGGTAAAAACATCAGTTAATAATATTTTGGATGATCATACGTTCAATTTCATAAATAAAATTTTTAGGTTTAAATCGATGAGATACTAAAATGTACAATGAAATTTTAGGAGGAATTTTATTAGGATGAATTATAATATAATCTTTTTTTAAAAAATAAGTAGTAATTTTCGTTTCTTGGACACCTTTTTTATGTTATTGATAACCCTAGGGTTTATTTTATCTTGAATATTGAATTTCTTAGGTGATAATAATTTTTTTATATAGATAACCATGATATTGGAAATGGATTTGGTGACAGATTGAATAATGTTCTTTCAAAAGGATATCACCAAATAATTTTTATTTTATGATGAAAGTTATTAGATAAAACGTGATGTATAAAAACATTAATATTGTTACTATTGTTGTTTTTTGGGAAATATGGTTATTAATTTATGAAATAATTAAATTTTAAAATAATATATTACAAATTAATTTTATATATTATTATAGTATGTAATCATATTATTATTTTTTCGTTCGGGGAATTTCGATACCGTTTTTTAACCTTTTTGGTTGTAGTTAATGAATAAGATATGTGGAATATCTTAATTTTCTAGATTGTAGTTATCTGGTCATTGAAAGTTGATTTAATTTTATTAGGATTGAAAAAATCCTATGGATTACCCATCATTTAGAGAACAGGATGAGATTATGGGGGAAATTGTTTAAGGGACTATATTTTTCATTTAATGAAAGTATATTTCCCTATGTTTTAATTTTATATGTTTATATTATGCCTCAAATATTGGAAAATATATTGAAAAAATAATTTCATCCAACTAATTTTATTTCTAATGTATCATTGGTATTTTAACTCTCTAATGATATATGGTTGTGAGGTCCCTAACATTTCATTGATCATTCACCTTCATGTGGTCATTGATCTCTCTCATTATACATAATTATTTTTTATTTTCTCCCAAATCCAAATATTTTCATCCCACCTATGTTATAATATTTGGAAACAATATATGTGTTATTAGAATTGACTATCATATTTTCTTTTCTCTATTAATAAAGGGATGTTTTATAAACCCTTTTTATGATGTGGGAACAAAAAAGGTATTTAAAAATGACAAACCATTTTTGTCAAAGCTAAATTTAAAAATATGTCAATAAAATTTATTAAATTTAGGGAGTATGTAAAACCTTTAAATTTTTGAAAACAAACCTATGTTCGATGGAATATATGAAACAAATAGTTGAGCTTAAAATGATCCACGATATATATAACTGTTATAACCTTACATGTAAATTGGACAATGTAAATAGTTTTTAAAAAAAATGATATGTAAATATAAATTTCCCACTAAAAATATTTTTTTAAAAAAAAAATAGCAAATATTTTATCTCTTTTTATAATGTAATTTAAATTATCAAATAATATGGTTTAATAAAAATGAATTTTAGTTCATTTCATGAAAAAAATATAAATTTTTGAGATTTATTTGAGATAAAATATTTGAAACTGTTATATTTAGTTTTTAAATTTTCATAGAAAAATTAACACTATATGAAATTTTCTCAATATTTTAAAAAATAAGGATTTTTCAGTGAGTAGTGAAAAATACTTTTCTACTAAATATGTCATTTCATTTTAATAAATTAATAAATTATAAATTTCCATTATATTAAATAAATATTTAATGTAACAATAGTATTATTTTCATATATATAATAGACCTCATTTATTTTGAATCAACATGATATTGGAGTTTAGAATAAGTTTTTCCATTAGTCTAAAAGTTTGAATTTTTTAAAAAAATGTATATAATGTTTACCAACTAAAATTAATTAATAAAAAAATAATAAAGTATCATAGAAAATAAATTTATAATATATTTATACGTAAAAACTAATTTATATTCACATAATAAAAATTATTTTTCATATAGTCAATAACAAAAATATTTTCCTTGAAAAATGTACTTCTTAAAAACGCACTTTCTCATTGTGTGTGTGATGTAAATTTTTAATGAAATTGTGCATATTTTCCAAAAATATAATTTTCATTATGTAATAAAGAATTTTAATCATTGTAATTTATATTATCTAACACCGAAACCTTAATTTTTTTAACATAATATATATTGATAAAATTAATAATAAATTACTACAGTCACGGTGAAAATAAGTTTACTACGGGTTAGACTAAAAAGATAGGAATACTAAGGACCTAAAAACTTATTTAAAAATTATTTTATGCCCATATTTATAATTTATAATGATTAATTATCCATAATATTCATTTTTAATCACTATGGTATTTTAAAAACATCGGCAAAAAATTTTCATAATACGAATTACATGTTTTACACTCAACTAACTTATAAAAGGCCACCCCTCTCCACTATTATTCACACATACATATGATTTTTTGGTGGCAAAAGTCTAACATCATAAGTTACCTAATTACATTACCTCATACTAGAAGCCACTGTTTTGTCAGAAGTATATTCTAAGAATACATTAGGTATAATCCTTAAGAGGTGGTCTGAGAAGATGCAACATTCCTAACTATATGTTTTTTATTTTTTCTTACACCTCCTTAAAATATAATTCAACAATGTCTATATTATAAAAATAGAATCTAATATATAATTAGATGTTATTATATTAATTTAATAATAAAAATCAATATGATATTCCATCAAATTGAATAAAAAATCATTATTCGTGTCCATGAAAGACAACCGTCTTGCTAAATGGTGTCAATTATTTTCCAATATTTTCAACTCAAAAATTATATTATAGATGAATTTAAAATATATATAATAATTTTTTATATAATTTATACATTTTTATGATATAATATTTCCCATTTTACATTATATTCTATGGTAGATATGATAATATCACTCATCTGTATGATAGAATACCTCCTTGCAAAGCGATGTGAATTAATTTTCACAAAAGCTCAACACGAATGGTAATACAGGTAATTATAATTAATATATCGGATATATATGAAATAATAATGATAATAATGATATATTTATCATTATTAATGGATAATATATAATTATCATTCATACAGTACAATATTTTAATTGTTTTTATATGCTTGAGGATTACTGCATCCTCGATGCCATGTGATTATTTTTTAATAATTAAATAAAATCAATGGTATCCATAAGTATGTTTAATGAAATAACTTGGTATTTATGATACAATTATAATTCAAGAAATATAAAATAATTCCAACATTGTTTCCTTAATGTTCACTACAAAAAGGCTCTGTAACTCATTAAAACGTAAGAAATGCCATCTCCATGATGATATCATAATTCATTTTTCACATCCATTTTAAATGATTGTATTTAAGGTTATTGTTTATGAATAAATATAATAACTATTTCTTTATTATGATTCTGGATATGTTGAAATAATGACCCCATATACTATGTTCAACAAACAAAACCCATTTTGAAATAATAAACTAGTCATCCTCAAAACACATCAGAGGGGCATAAATAATTAAATATTTAAATATTTATTTAATATTAAATGATATAAAAAAATTTAGTATAATTTATTAGAATGAGAAACTATTATTTTGAAAACTAATCATTTATGTAAGCTTATTTCAAAAGAGTTAATTGATATAAAAGGAATTTCATGACTCGATCTTGGTGTTTTTAGTCTCTCTTTTACTTTGTTGTGACATATTAAATTTTCACAAAATATTTCTATTTTCTAGTGTATATAATATCCATTTTATTGTAATATTATGAATCCTTAAAATATTCTTCTATGTTATGTTCTAATTTTAATTCATTTATTCTAGTGTATTCACTTAGAAGTTACCAATTTGAAAATAGATTATTAACTCAATTTACATTCACAAGGTTATGAAACATCATAATTGGCTATATTATCAAATTATTTTGTTTTAAATGTTCTCCAGTTATTTTATTATTTATTTATTTTTATTTTCCAATATTTAAATTAATGAACCACAAATTTAGTGATATGATCACTATAGTTGTTAATAAAGAGAAATTCCATTCTTCAGGACGTAATTTAATGATATATAACAGTCATTTTTATGAGGTGAGTATAATTTCCGTTTTGAATTTATATAATTTACTTATTTTAATGAAATTTAACATTTTATTTGATGTTATTCTTTCATACATATTACAATTAATGAGTTTCCAATGTTGAAAAGGATTTTTGTTATGATCTCCATTCATTAATTATTGATTATGAAAAGGTTAATTTGGAGGAAAAATTATGATTCTATTTTATCAAAACAATTCCATTTTATTCTCTGTTGGTTATGATTGTCATTCGCTAGTTAAAATTATATTTCATCATTTATTAAAGAAACATTGTGAAATTCATTTTTATGTGTTTCTGATTATGTAAATTATACTAGATCAGATATCATTGATTTATATATCCATGAGTTTTATGTTTTTTAAAATGGATATTCCTAAAAATTAATGACTTTATAAAATCGATTTTATATGTTCATTGGCATTATTTTAATAAATTTTTGAAATGAACATTATTTATGTTATCTAAATGAGTATACTGTGAGTCCCTTTTTCTATTATTTATTGGAATGAATGACTACATTTTACATTTACAATAGGAAGAAGTTTTCTCACCATCATAGAATTTTTTTTAAAACATCCCTTATATGTTTCAATGGTTTTTCTCAATGACAAAATTTCCATAATATATATTGATTTTTTAGAATTTAATTTTTTGTTAAATGAATGGTTAGATTCCAAAATGAACATTTTTTTGGTAATTTAATGGTATTTATATTAATAAAAATAAAAAACACTTTTTGTTACTTATTAAATAGTGATGATATTTTTAATGATACCATACTCATTATCTATGATTATTGATTATGATTTTTACTCAATGATTATATTTGAACCATTTTATTTTCTATGGGACAATAATTATTTATTGGGATTGATATAGAACCCATTTATATTCCACATGTTAATCATATTTCACATTCGAGGATATGGAAACAATTTTTTTTTCATAGGATAATCGTCTTTCAAAGATATTATAATGGAACTATTTATTTTATATGGATTAACCATTTTTAAAATCTACTGTTATGAAATATGATTATTTTCCATAGGTTAAGAATGAATCAAAGATATTTTTTTGTAAACAATTTAGTTTACATGGGTCATCCTTCATTTCAAAATGATAATGGTTTTTTTAATGAGTTTTTAATGATATAAATTCCTTTTGTAGTTTATTCCTAATATGGTTCTTGGAAATTGTTTAAAATTATGGTTATTTTGTATTAAAACCACAGATAAGTGGTTGTGTTATAAACCAAAGATGGGTGGTTACATTATTAACTAGGTATGAGTGTTTAAATTAATAATAATGCTTATGTGGGTCTGTTATATCCCTCCAATGCATTGGGCACTCCAAATACGGAAATCAACAATATTAATTATTCCTTTTGTAAGGGGTATTGTGAATATAATTTTCCAAGATATCAATATGAATTTTATATTATTACTATTATTTTATATTGTTTCGTTCATCAGTATTGAAATCACATGGACCATGATTATTGATTCTGATGACTCTTTCCATTGTTAAAGTTATATGCCATTATTTTTTATCATGTTATTAATGTTTTTAAGTGTATATATATTCTTATAGTTTTCTAATAAAAATTTATTATTTAATCATACCCTTATTTTCTTCATAATCTTCGTGATGACTTTCTATTGATAATAAGTATGTTTAATATTACACAGCCTTTGAGGTCACCCTAATTATGTTTTGAATTATCTAGGTTTTGATGATTGAGGATAAAAGGATTATTTCAAAAAAGGGATTCATATAAATTATAGTGTTGGCCTAATTTGGAATGTGTAAATCATAATATATTGGGAACTAATGTTAAAATTTTTGAACTGGTCATTTATTAATCCATGATTTTAATATATTTTATAAATCTTCTTAAAAATAAACCTAAAGGTTCCTTGATAATATAAGTGATCTAATACATTCCATTTGATTTTTAAATTTTTTATGTTGATAATTTGGTTTCCCTTATTAGCATGAAATATGGAAAAATAATTTTTATGATATAAACATCAAATCAAAGAGTACATGGTTTGGAATATAAAATGACGAGGATCGTCCGAGACTTACCTAGAGTGAAGGAACGTTATAGTAATATTTAAAATTTATTTTTTGTGAGATTTTTTGTTTAGGGAATTTCTTATATAATAATGGTTTAGATATTAACACAATATGAAATGAGGGAGTGATTTCTTTTAAACCATCACATAGCAAGATAGAGGTACATAACTTTCTTATAATTATAGTGAAATAAACGATTTTTGTTGTAGAAATATCTTGGATTCCATCCCCTTTCACCACCATGACATGGAGTGGGTATACATATACCCTGAATGATTACTGTAAGAGAGAATTTATGTAGTGGAGGTTGAGTCTAACTAGTCCTCATGTACAGAGAAATGTATTGGACCAAGTGGGGTACATAGTTTTTTCAGGTGTCTCTGGGGCTAGGATTGATTGGATGTTGGTGAAAAGTCCATAACTAATTGAATATGAGTTCAGGTAGTCAAGACCTCATTAGTATAACTAAAAAATTACTCCATATACCTGGTATCAGTAGTCTTATCTCCAAAAAATGGTGGCATTATCTTCTTAGAGAGAACAATATTGGACAATTGTACCACCAAGGATTTGTTATGTCATCACATAGAGAACCATAAACCTCATATAGTATTTCTTATTAGTGTTTCAATAAGACTATGAATTTTAAATGGGTTGTATTCATGGGTAGGGTAATTTGGTGGCATATTCCCATTGTATGAATCCATGTTCTTTCCTTGTCAAGGATTCATCTATGAAATGGTCTTATTTGACATTAAACATAGTAGATGAGAGGGTTGAATATTTTAATTATTATATGGTGTTGGATCAAACCCACTTTTATCATATGAGTGAGGCCTTGATGGAAGAAGTTAATAATGTAGTTAAATGTTACTATATATCATTAAGAGATACAGTTGATAGATTATATTACGGATTGGATAACATTGTAATTTTTTCTGTTACATATAGAATTTCTATACACATTGCATGTGGATGGGTTGAGGAAGTTTCACACATCACATTTATCTATACATATTGTATTGGAAGCGATGCATAAGAATATACAACAATATTTTTTGTAGTCTGGAATATGGTGGAGTGTCATAGTGTTTGTCTCGCATTTTCTCACATGTCAGTAGGTGGATGATGAGTAACTGGGTTTGGATGGTTCGACATTTCCTCTTGAGATCTTGGAGTGGCAATAGAATATAATTTCCATGGAAATTATTAAACGGATTCAAAATACAATGATATGCCAATATTATAGCAAGGTGATTTTCGATCAACTTATGATGTATGTGCACATCCTTGTTATTTGTCAGAAAATTTGGGTAGAGAGTTTGGTGTAGTTATACATATGTGAGATAATTCAACACGATGGGATAATATTGATGATTCTATTAAACTGTGATTTTTGATTTAACATGAGGTTTTTTAGTGTCACGATTGAGGTATTTATGAAATAGTTGATGTTGAGTTCTACAACCATATGGATGGCCAGACTGAGTGGACTATCCAAGTGTTGGAGGATATTCCTATGGAATGTGTGTCTATCTTTAACCAATGTGGGTAGGATAAATTTATATTGATATAGATTACACATAATAATAGAATTAAATCTAAATAATGCATGAAAACCTCATGGTCATGAATAGGAGACACTAAGGGATACCTTTATACTGGTCTAAGAATGGAAATATTTCTTGTATGGTTCCATAGATGGTGAAGGTGATGATAGAGATAGACCGAGTGATCCTCAAAAATTAGAGAAAATACTAGATATGTAAAAATCATTATATCGGTCAATGTTATCAGCGATTGGATTTTGAGACAAGAGATCATTTTTTATGAGAGTGTCTACAAAATTAAGACAGAGGAGATTCACCTAGTGAGGCATGCTATGCAAGTGGTTTTTTGAGACATTTGAGATCCTTGGGAGGGTTGGTGAAATTTCATACCACTTAGACCTAACCATGTTTTTGGACTATATTAATGACACCAACAATGTTTAATAGTTGAGTAGATTCATCAATTATTCAATAAATGTTCTTTACGTGGTATAACATGAAATTTAGTATGGAGACACCATTTCTGAGTATTGGGTGGAGATTTATGATTATAAGGAGATGATCTAGTGAATACACTTCATTCCCTTGGTTCATCTATTGTGGTATCATGAGATCATGTGAGAGAACTCATAGGAGTGAGAGAGCTATATTTAAGTTCCATATAATAACCATTTGGTTTAGAAAGTTATTATTTTGATTGAAAAGCCTCAACATTGGGGAGAATGTAGTGCCCCTATATTTTTCTTGTATGACCTTATAATATATTAAAGTAAATTTCCAGAAAATGTGATGAGTCAATGTGAGATTATGATGCCTGATGATCTCGATGTTGATATTATAAAAATATTAAATATATTAATTTCTTGTTATTGTAGTTTTCATAAAATAGTGTAATATATCCAAAAAATAGTGGATTAAAATCTAACAACATTGTTGATTAATGTGTGGTTTACCCCAAACGCAAGCTATGGTTCATTAGGGATGGATGTTTGGTAGAGTCAGTCATTGATAATTTCATTTATGAAAATAGAAAAATATGTTATTTATATATAATATTAAAATATCTAACCTAGTGAATACTAAATATGTACCCACCTAAAAAATAACCATGGTTAATCGCTTAACCAGGAGGCTTTGAGAGGAATAATGGACATTCTTCATTAGTGGACCACATTAGAGGATAATGGGTGACCAGAACGTGGTGGATTTAGAGGTAGTGAATGCAATTGAACTTCTCATTCCTCAGAAACCCCATTTTTTCACCAATGATATATCCAAGCTAAGGAGGGACTTGTAAATGGTCATTTACATAGTTTTGATTATATTGTTAAAAATGGATTTAATATTATCTATTTAATTTGGGATTATTCGCCTCACAAATGATCTCATACAACAAAATTGAATTGTGGAATACAGTTTATTAATATTTACATGATCTCAACATGGGTATCTCATTTGGAATATTTTAGATTAGATAATGTGGATAATGATTGTTATACAACTTTTCTTTGGATTTACCCCATCTATTCTATTCATTATTCATCATTGGACCATTTAGTTATGATTCAACATAATTGGTATATGTTCTAGATTGGTCAAACACATTATACAAATAGTGGTAGTGTGCATGATGAATGGTTTAGTGTGTTTGTGGATGGATCACAGATGGATTGTAGGTTATACATCATTGATCATCAATCTATAACTTTATATGGGAGACAGATGGTGAAAGGGATTCATGGAATCATTTAATGGATGACCATATTCCTTTTCTCGACCATAATATATAGACAAAATATTTCCATGAGTGTTTTATTTTGACCACTATTTTCCAATTATTCAGATTCATGTTGAAAAAATAGAATCCTGAAAACAAGTGTCGTTTTTATAATTTCTATGATAAACTGCAGTACACACCTTGTATTTTGGAAGAACACAAATAGTGTACATCCTTCATCATGACATCTTGGGTTTATAGCTGTATTAAGGGTCACACACCAAGTGGCCAGGCACACATTCCATGTTACCCACTTAGGTGGAAAATACATATTATATATGGAACACTCCAAGGATTCCATGTGGGTTGAAATGACTTATATTCTAGGAGAACATGATCACGGGCTGAAAACCACGTTCTACCAAGTACATCAGTATGGTATGGTACATGAGCGTGACCTGATGTACATCCAAACGGCTAAGAGAACATGGGAAGGCCCTATGTTTTTGAGTCACATGTGAACAAAAAAAACACACTATATTCTAGGACATGGATTCCATGCTATGTCAAAGTGAGAAAATTTCCAGGAGAAAAGGAGGGCCACATTCCATGTGGACCCCCTAACAGAAATGTGTTTAGTAATGAAACAAATTCTATTATATTCGTTTCATTTGTAAATTTAATTTATCACAAGAGTATCCTGACGTATGATTTTTTCTATTTATAATGCAATGAATACTTTTTTTAGGAATTTTATTTATTATGTTAGGTGGTGTTGTCGTGGAACTTCTTTAGGTGATGCTGGAAAATGTTAGTAATCAATGAAAGATCATTAGAGTGATTCCAATGATACAGCCCCTAGTGTTTACCCTAGAAAAGGTCCCCAAAACAATTTATATATTTAGAGACAATACTTCCCTGCACATGGTGAGGGTCCACTATCTATGGAATGTTACTCCATAGTCTTCAAGATCCAGTGGTGTGCAGGTACTCCATGAGTGTCATGGATCCCTAATACATAGAGCATATTAGTGTGGAGATGGTGCTTCCACATAGATTTTGGTGAGTTTTAATTTGATACTGGGCATTAGTGATGAACTTTTAGATTCTCTAGGTGACAGAATTACATTGGATGGCCTATCATATTGAGATATTGATTATCTCTCTAATGGGTTTCTTTATCATCATATATGTGTGTATTTATTAGGTTTCTTTATCTTATTTATATGAGTTGATTTTATCTTTTATAATATCTCCATTTTTCTATGATTGGTTTTATGGTTTCATAGTGATCATATATATACTCATCCATATGGGTCTTTTCGGACACATGTTATTTCTTATGAAGACAACAGACAGATTGGGTGTGAAGTAAGTGGTGGTTTGTTTTACATTCGTTCATATACCATTAAAGGGTTCGGGAAATTGAGTCTAGGAACTAGGATCTCTCATCTCTCTTTTATTATTATTTTCATGTTCGGACATTATTTCTTAATGGGCATGTATTTTGACCCTTTTAAGTTTTTTATGTTGTCTCACCCTGTTGTACTTTCCTAGAGGTTATTTTAATTTTTTTACAATATAAATGTTACAATATTTTATATTACCTGGAAATTTTCCACTAAGATATTTGGGTGAGTGAATATAATTCCATTAAAAAAATGCCTCCCATTTAATTTATTCCTTATTGGAACTTATCACCAGTTCCTATCCTATCAGATGTGGGCATAGGCTTTCAGCGACTAAACTTCTACTATCAAGGGAGGTAAAGGTGGGTTTTAACATCACAAAAATTATATTGATGCATGTGTTTGATAAAAATAATGATCAATCAGTTTGAAACAAGGGTGAAATTACCACTTTACTATTGGTATTTTTTTTCATAATTTTATGGATTCTATAATTCATAATTGTCACTTCTGTAAAGGCTCTTTGAGTCATATATTTTGGATTTCAGAATGGGTCCCATGTATATAAAATCTTAAGAGCTACCTAAAAAGGGTTTTCTTAGATATATGAAATAAAATATATATATATTTTCATTTGTTTTCTCTTAATATATATCATGTTCTGAATATGTATAATAATATTTTGAAAATAAATTTTGAATGTATAGAAAATTATTTATATATATTTTTTAATGTTTTTTATGTATGTTGCGAAATAAGGTGAATGTGTGCAAAGACTATGTTTCATTAGATAGAGTATGAGAATATTGGAACTGTGTACTAAATGTTACACTATATCATGGTTGTTTTGACCACATTGTTGTCAATGTTAGGGTCCAAAATGTGGTGGTTATTGAAACTACAAGATGGTGCAGTGCATTGAATTGAATGCATTATCCAATAACACTAAAATTTATAAGCTTCGTTCAATATAGTAATCATACACTTATATTAATTATTATATAAAGTTGATTCAATAAATTAAATAGGTACAATACACATTTAAATGCTAAATTATTAACATGAGAATTTATCATTTTTCGAAAGGAGTTGTATTCTTTTTGAATTTTTTAACTCCTCATTAATATTGCTGAATATTTGAGTTCCAAAAAGGACTTTAGATGGATACATATGTAGTATATGTCCCTAAATGTTGGTGTTTATATTTATCACAACACCCAAATCTCTCATTATTACTATCAAAATATTATAATTTAAATTGATTATTCTATAAGACCATTTATATTGTAAGATCCTTCTTGATCATCTATAGATTCATATAGATTGGGGATACTGTAGCGACTCTTAATCTGGTTCATACTTCAATACATTAACATAATCCAAATGGAATATCATCCTAATAGACTGAATAGTTTCATATGCATGGTAAAGTATATATATAAATTATTCCCATATTACATTTCAATATAAAAATTATAATGCAATATTTCTACGAGAATATAATTATTCCCTCTATAATATCATTGGATTTTATTCATAGTGAAATTCATAGATTCCATGAGAAGGGAAAAATTAAGGGTGATCTCTAGTGCTCAAAAAATGTTTATTACAACATAATATATCATGAATCAATAAATAATATTTAATATGGAATAATATATAAAGAACAAAATACTCCATTTATATAACTGGAATAAATATGGAGAAATACATATGGGATGGTAAATATCTTAAATAATCATGTTATTTAAAAACTAACCTAATTATGAAGTGGATCTATATTAAATATCAATATGAAAATAACATTTTCAATAATAACTACATTCTTAAAGAATTTAATTACAAATAATTAGATGCCCTAATATCAGGAATCTGAATATATTGACAACCAAAAAATTTCCCAATATTCTTTAAAAATGTTTTGTATAAACCAATTTGATTGGTCCTATTATATATCTTCTAACATGATTTTTTTGAATACAATTTATAACTACTACGTAAAAACTAGTTAGTGTGTCTAACTGATTTTGTCCCATTATATATACTGATGCCTTATGGGGATTTCTATAAATGGTCCACACAAATTTATTTTATGTCTAAATAAATAATTATATATTTAATAATCAATTTAATTAATCAATACTATTCCTTATCAAAATAAAATATTTGTATTGGGTAAATGATAGATATTTATCAATATTTTCATTATAATTTAAATAACAATGTAAATAAATTACTACATGATGAAATGATATATGTTTTAAGAAATAAAAAATCAATGATTAATAGTATTGATATTTAATGAAACGTAATGTTCAAAACATTTTGAATAAATCTAGGTAATTTTATTGACTACATAAAAAAATTTAAAAACTGAAATTCAAAACATTCCTTCGTGAAAATATTTATAAACCATGAAGGGGAAGAATATTCCTTGAAGAAAAAAATTATGTACACATTGGAGTAAGAATAAAGGGTAGATTTCATTGAAGAATAAAAAAATATTAAATTATATTTAAAAATATTTATTATTTACTTTAAAATTTTTAAATAACTTTTTTAGATAAATAATATTTTTCAAATTATTTTCATTGAATAGAACATAAAAATAGTTTCATGGAATATAACCTTAGAAACATAAAATTGATGAATAAAAAATGATAAGTGTGATAGTGGGTAATTCTATACAAGTCAAACTAGATAAAATTAACATTTATTTTACACAGTAATGTGGTTAAGAAAGATACTTTTTTTTTAGAAAATCATAATAATATTCATTTCACATTATCTATAAAATCCAAATGGGTATTATCTTCAAAAAAACATTAGGTAACATTGAAATTCTTGGGTAAAAAAATAATAATGGGAAAAAATTCATTTGATAAATTATTATTAAATGTTAATAAATTTTTTTAAAATATTTATTGAAAACATTGTTTTAGAAGAAAAATTGATTTCCAAATAAAGAGAGAAATTGTGATATATTTTCCAAAATATATTCTCTCCAATAATTTTTCATCCAAAGAGTGAAAAATAAGAATATCACATTAAAATATCATGAATAACCAATGGATTGTAAAATTAAATGGGTGTATTAGGTTATCATCAAATATTTTCCTTCAACTGAAATATAAATATAAATAATCTCAACTAGAGTGAGCCTTTGATTAAATACTTAAAATGATCATAATGTTGATGTGAGAATTTTTAAATGAATAGATTGATTTTTAAAAAATGAAGACTCATAAAAAAGTAAATATATACCATAAGGTAACATTAATACATCATACACATAATATAATAATGACATTATCAATGATGTAGACATTTAACAAAAAAATGAATGTCGAGTTACAAAATCCTTTTCATTGTGATTACTTTAGATATAACATTATTTAAATTCGTGTATATTGTTTTAAACATTATATTAACATATACCAAAAAATATTAATATTTATTATATAATCTTTTATCCTTTTATAACGTCTTATTACTCTTTCATTAGTAATCATTCATTATATCCATTGTATCTGTTGTTAATTTCCTATTTTCTCATCCCTACTTCATCATGATTGATCTAGTACAAGATCATATTATATATTTATATCATTTAATGAAAAATAATAATTTCAAAATATAATATTTAATCATCAACTATACCTTTAAAAGCAATCATATAATACTTTATTAAAAATGATATTTGTTACAATCATTGAGATGGTAGGTTGTGTGTATGCTTGAGTATCATTTTCAATTTTCCATGATCATTACAGGAATAAGGTAAGTATATATTATCATTAAAAGATGATAATAATATAATACATACCATATTATATACATCAATATCTCATCCATGTGGTTTGGTGTTGAGAAGAGAGTTAAGTAACCCTATGAAGGTTGCAATATACAAGTATGAGAATGATGTTATCATCTTTTAGTCAGAATATATATATGAATTAAAATTATATACATTATCATTAAATAATGATAAATATTTCATTAATATCATAATTAGTTATTTTATATCACATATAAAAATTTTCCTTAACAGTAATATCATTAATGTAAACCCTTACTGAAAGATGAATCACAAAACATCATGAGGTGGTAGTCCTCCAGACACCTGAGTGACATTATTATATCCCCTACGAAATAAAAAATGAGAAATATATATATAATATAATGAATCAAAATAAATTAATATTTCGTAAACATCCTATATTTAATTTAGATACATAATTATACACAATAGTGAAATATTGTAATGGAAGAAATAATGACCTCAATTTGTGAGCCGGTAGTATGTCGTACATATGAACGATGGTTTCATAACACATTTGTTCGAATTGAATATGGTTGTAGGTAATTAAATTATTATAAAACCATAAAAATACATGTAATATTGTAATTTTATTATTCAACAATGGTTTATTTATCAATGAAGGAGGTGGAAAATGATATAAAATAATAATGCACATTGAAGAACATTAGCACTTCTCTGGGAATCCTATAGTTTTCACTAAATGCTTCCTAGGTGGGATTTCATCCAGAAAGAATGATTTAATGAATATGGGAGGGAATTTTGGATGTTATTTGGAAATTTCATGGGAGAAGAAAATATTTGTGATGGAGTGAAGAAGTGAGGCGAGTGGTGTACTTCTATAAGTGATGTGACTGGCACACATGTAAGTATCTTGAAATGATTCAACCATGTACATATTTTTATCAATTAAAATTAATAATAAATAGGCCATTAAAGGACATTGACGAGATAATATGGAAATATTTTTGTAAACTTTTATTTAAAAATATTTTTAGGTTATATTTAACCCTTATACAATTAATTTAACCCATAGAAACTCTATTTTCACCTTAACTGCTCTATGGATTTTATATTTTTTTCACTAATCATTTGGGGAAAAATTTATGTTGAAATTACTATAATTTATAAATAATTATGATTAAAAATATCGAATTCATTTCAATAAATTCATTTAATAGAAGAGGAAAATTTTAATTTTAAATTATTCACACCAATGTGATGAGAAAGATATTCTTTAAAAGGAAAATGCTTACATGATCTTATTTTATATCAGAATTCGATAAGAAAATTTATATTATGGCCGAAATTGGACAATATTTTATATAATTGAACTAATTTTAAATTAAATGTAATTTAAAATATAATTTATCATTGTAAATAACTTAAATAGAATAGAATTCTTTAATTAAATTTTTTGAATTTTAACTATTTTTCAAAAAATTTAAAAGTTTAGGAAAATCATAAAATGTTAACATGATTTAATTAAAGTGAAATTATTTTAAAAATGAATTTTATTTTTTAATGATAAATAAATAAAATTGGTAAAAATTAATTTCAAATTATGTCCACAAAACCTGACTAATCCCTCAAGTTGAAAAAAAACTATTTTTAACAATCAATTATTTTTATTATAAATTATTCTCATTTTATTAATAATAAATAGTTAAAAATATTTATTTTAATAATATAGTTATTAAAAAACCTAACTTTCTACTTAATGGCTAGGATATAAGTATTATATTAAATAATAATTTAATAATAACTTTTCAAAAGTTGATTAAACTCGGTGATTCATGTTACATGACCAAAACAAAATATTCTAGGTAACCGAAGGTAAAAAAATCATTTCATGTAATACATGAACAACTCAATGTTAAGATAACAATAGTGTTCTTTATTACACACATAAATGTGATTTATTACCTAAACACTACACTTTATACCACATAGATGATTGAGAGATATAGAATCATTGGGGCTCAAGAAGTTTACATAACAACATGAAAAAAAACACAATATACATATTGAATACCTCCTTTACATGACAACTACATTCCCTCATACTTAGCATTGCATGGGATAACTTGAGGACATGCATAAGAAAAGGGTGATATATAAAGCCTAGTAAGGGAATAAACATGGAATAATATTAGAAATACAATAAATATTAGACAACAGGTATATCAATGAATTACAAGAGAAACATGAAAATAAAGGCATGATAAAGAAAGATAATCATAACATGGAAATTGGGTAACAACACCTTACATGGAATTAGCATGAGCCAAGGCTCATTGAACATGGAACATGAGTAAACACTCATTGCACCTGAAGCAATAGTAACCCCTCATTGCACCAGAATTAGAATGATTTAACACTCATTGCACATGACGTATCATGATTCTATACTTTACCCAATGTATGGGAGTGATATCATGGAACGCCCATTATTAAACGTTTAATTTCATGCAAAAGTGTGCCACATGGATCGTAAAACATTGATTCTTTATACATTATATTTTATTCCATGATAAAGGAATATGGAATTAATAAATGAAACTCTATAATCAATAAGTAAATGTGCATAAAGGTGAATACCCTTGATAGGGAAATGGGCATGGTATTCACTACATAATGACTTTGGATTGGGAAAACATGGTGCAATTTTGGGAGCATAACAGCGTGAAATATGTATTAAAAAAAACGGTTTAAGAGAGAGAAATGGATGTATCATAATATGTACTTGAAATGGAAAGTATGTGAGTCATATAGATACATGTCCAAATAATTTTAATGGCATATAGATTCATAATACAAAATAATTTCTTGAATGTAAATGAGGAGAGAGAAATTTCTTTCAGAATATCGGTATAGAAACGGGTGTGCATGTGAGGAATTTAATGAGATTGGAAGTGGTCTCTCATTATTCAAACATAAAAATGGAAATTTGGGGAATATTTGAAATCATAAACCAAAATTTAAAATTTAAAATAATAGGGTAGAAAAATATTGAGAAACATGGATAGAAATAGAAAGGTAGGAATTCATTACACGGAAGTGTGATACAAAAGGCTTGGGAGATGCTTGAGAGAGGCTTCTTGGGAGCTTGGGGAACCATGGAAGGATTCTATAGAGAGTAGGGAAGAGGACATACGAACTCCAAAGGCATTTAGTGAAGAGGATTTTGGGGCTTGGGTGGGTTTATATAGTAAAAGAGAGGGAATTCTTTATTAGTTAGGATTGGGACACCACACAATAAACTAATCAAAACTAGAAACCAGCCCATGGTTTTTGACCATGTATTTTTCCAATGGAATGTGGATAAAAATATTTTATAAGTCCAATCACTGAACTTCTTAAAATAATTGGGTTTCTTATGTGGGGGAGAGTCACACTCTCAATGAAAACAATTTAAAAAGATATAATGTTTTATAAGTCTTAAAAGGAGAACTAATGCTTTGAAAAATAAATAAAAAAACCTAAAATCAAAATATTTTATTTTTTAAAAAAATATTCTAATAAAATATTGTCTATATTATTTTATTACATCACTATTGATTCATTATGATGTCATAAGACACATTATATATTTAAACGGTATTTAAATCATACCTAAAAATTTGATTGTCTCAGAAAATTATGAAAAATCCACCGTTGGATATTATCAAAGTCCTAATTATAAAAATAATATTCATTTTATCTAAATAATTTACTAAATATGTGAATTTTAACTTCTAATATAAAAACTTATATTTATAGAAAATTCATGAGTTTTGACAAAAACAGCTTTCAAACATTAATATAAATTACAATTTCATTCTTAAAATTATACAATCATTTATATTTAAAAAAAGTAAATTAATAATAATAATATATCATAAAAATATTTTTTAATTCAAAAATCCATTAATTTATAAAAATCGATTCCATAGGTGAAAAATAACATAAAATACTATTATTACTTTAAAAACTATTTTAAGAGTTACAATAGTAAAATGAATATATATTCAGTATTATGTACAAAAATAATGCACAGAATCATAGTGCTAGGTCCTTGTAACATAACCACTTATAACACACTCATAAGATCTTAGGGTAAGGTGTGCGATGGTGACAGACTATTTGGGTGGCTCAGATAGCATTGCGTCGAGTGATAATATCTATCAACTTCCACTTCTCTCAAAGGAGGTTCTGCTCGAGCAAAACTTATTCAAGCTCAGCATGGTATTATCAAAGAGCAAATCCCAATGATGCCACCTCCATTCCGATCTTTGACAAGTGGGATTCATATGGGGAAATTATACAGAATGAGGCCATCGCTTCCTTTGGCTATGTAAATTGGATTTGTTAATTCCCCATATTTATAAAATTCATGTGATCATCTTTCAACAACAATATTAGAAATAGTCAAAATTCTTAACTATATTTAAAAATTAAAAAAATTCAACCAAATATGTGCATATATTTTACATAACCATAAACAGACATTTAAATAGACCTAGAAGAATTTTCATTAATTAATTTTTGGGTTGTTACAATCTTCCACCATTAAGAATTTTCACCCATGAAATTTCCTTCTCATGCAATAAAAAATGTGTGGGTAACTTTCATTCATCACTTCATCAGATTCCCCCATCGCTTCGTCAAACATGGGTTTTCCACAACACCTTGACGAGGGGAATCATCTTCATTTGTAGTAATTTTTATCTAAGATTTAAAATCATCACTAGTTTCCCCATGTAAGAAATATCATCCTCTAACCATAATACCTCTAAATAGAGTACATGTGAAGGGTCTAGTATGCACTTCCTTCAGAGGAATACATGAAAGAAATCATGTAATTTTGACATAGTAGGTGGAAGTGATAGTCGATAGGCCACAACCCCGACATGATCAAGAATCTCGAATGGTCCGATATTCCTAGGACATAACATTAAATTCTTTCCAAAACTCATTAACCTCAACAACAATGATATGTGTAGAAATAACATGTCTCCAACTTTGAACTCAAGGTCTTATTAATGGTTATCCACATAACTCTTCTGTCGACTATGGGCTTCCATGATATGCTGTTTAATTATTTTCACCTTCCCTATAATTTCATCTACCATTTAATGTCCTAGAATCTTATGCTCATTGACATCATCTCAACAAGCATGTGTTCTGCTCTTCCTTCCATATAGGGCTTCCTATGGTGATGTTCGGATGCTCGAGTGGAAACTTTTATTATAGGAGAATTCAACCAGAGGAAGATGTTGATCCCAACTTCCATTAACATCCATTGATCATGATATTAACAAATCTTCTAGTGTCTAAATTGTTTGATCATATTTTCCATCATTTTGAGGATGATAGTCCATACTGATTTTCAATTCAGTATCTAATGCATGTTTATGGCACTTCCAAAATTTAGAGGTGAATCGTGGGTCTCGATTGAATACAGTAGATATTGGTTCTCCATGCAGCTTTACCACTTATATGATGTATATCTGTGCCAGTTGATCCAATGCGAAATCTCCCAGAATTGCAATGAAGTGTGCTAACTTTGTAATACGATCCAAAAAAACCCAGATTGAATTGTTGAATTTGGAATTCAATAGTTGTCTGGTGAAAAAGACCATGGTGATGTTATCATATTTCTATGATGGTATGGGAAATGGTTATATCATCCCCTTCACCTTCTACCTCCCTGCCTTTACATGTTGACACACTAGGAACATTGATGTATACTCTACAATCTCCTTCTTCACATTATCCCATCAATAATTCTCTTAGATATCTTGATAAAACATTGTGTTTCCTGGTTGAATAGAGAAATTTGAAATATGTGAATCATCCATAATTTATTTCTTCCACTCCATACTTTATGGAACACATAGCCTTTTCCCAAATTTATCTATTCCTTATTCATTAACATTTAACTCTGAGGATTTCCCTTTTCAAATAGCTTCCACATTCTTCTGAATTCCCATATCATCATTTTTAGCATCCTTTTACCTTTCCAAAAGAGACGGTTGGGCAATAATTTGGGAACGGATTGATGATGTTCTATTCTTTATGATTCCCATGTCCATATTCATCAAATATATGAATATTGGATCATTTCCAATTCTCATCAATGATAGAATAGTTGGGTCCTTTCTACATATAGCTTACACCACCTTGTTCACATTCCCAAGGTTGCAATGGATTGAGCATTCACAGTCTTTGATCAGCTCTAACCATCTTCATTGGTTCATGTTAAACTCTTTCATTGTTAATATATTCCTTAGGATTTTGTGGTCTTTATATATTTCACACTTCTCCCTATTGAGATAATGCTGCCATATTTTTAATGTGAATATTGCTACAGCCAACTCTAGATGATGTGTTAGATAGTTCTGCGGATGAATGTTCAATTTCATTGAAGAATAGGTAATGACTTTGTCATTTTGCATCATTATAGAAAATAAAATCTTCTTCGTAGCATCACTTAATAACAAAAAATATCTCCACTTATGGGTAATGTGATCACGTGCGTAGTGATAATCCTCTTTTTAAACTCTTTAAAGCATTATTCACATTCATAACTGTAAGGAAACATTACTCCCATCCATGTTAGCTTGGTAAAAGGGTTGGAAAATCATGGGAAATTTCTTAAAAATTGTGAATAATATCCATCTAACTCCAAAAAGATACAGATATTCATTACTGATGTTGGCCTCAGCCATTCAACTATTGTAGCTATCTTTGAGGGATCCACGAATATCCCATTTCTTGGGATGATATGGCCTAAGAACGAGGCCTCCTTCAACCAGAACTCAAACATTCTATACATTACATAGAGACTCTCTTTTTTCAAGGTCTATAGTACAGTTCATATATACTCCTCTTTATCATCCTTTGTTTTAGAGTATATTAGAATATATTATATAAATATTTCCACAAATTTGTCGATGTAAACTCCAAATACTCTATTCATCATGTCCATGATGATTTCTTGAGCATTAGTGAGTGTTAATGGCATTTCAATGAATTCTTATTATCATATCTTGTACGAAAAGTAGTCTTGGGGATATCTTCTTTTTTCACCCTTACTTGATAATATCCCAACCGCAAATCTACCTAGGTGAATTATTGTGGTCCATGTATCTGATCGAACAATTCATCCAATATTTGGAGATGATACATGTTATTTATTGTGATTCTATTATGATCAAGATAATCGACGCGAATAAGCATTGAGCCATCCTTATTCTTGATGAATAGGACTGATGCACCCCATGGTGAAGCACATGGGCATATAAACCCCTCATACAGATTCTCCTGAAGCTATTTTTTCAGATCCTCATGCTCTACAATAGCCATTCTATATGGAGTCTTGGATATTGGGAATGCCCCAGGTATAAGGTCAATTGAGGATTCAACATCTCTTCTAGGAGGGAGACCATGAAATTTCTCGTGAAACACTTCAGCGAATTCCATCACAATATGCATGTCTTCAAGGATGGTTGCCTCATTAGACTCATTCATCTAAGCCATATATGCATGCTCATAGGGTAGTAATATCCACGCTTGAGATGATGGGGCTAAAGAAGATCTATCTTCCACCTTTCACATGTATAGAATCGAGCGTCTATTCTCCACGTGAAGAGTGATTTCCCTATCATGGTAATTTATTTTGAATTTATATATGGAAATCTAATCCATTTAATGAATTGAATAAAATTCCATAAGAGGGATTATGATGAGGTTCACCAGGATGTTCAATCCACCAATTATGATAGGGCTGGAGTTAAATTAATTGGACAAAATGATTGCCCCATTTTATATACTCACTGACATCATTACTTCCATGATTTGTGGTGGATTAGGGACTTTTCAACTAATCATTTGGGATAAAAAAGAATACGTAGAACCTAAATCAGAAATCACGTTCACTATTCTTGAAAGAATAACTAGTGTACTAGTCACCACTTCATTGTTGGGGTTCACTTCGACGGTAGTGATGGAAAAAACTCACCCTTTCTATCTTGGAGTTTGTTGATTTCCTCAGAAAACACATATCTTAGGAAAATGATTTTCTAGGTGCCCTGATTCTTTGAATTTGAAGCATTGAACAATGCTTTGAGAGTCGAATGGAGCATTCCTCACCTATAATGCAATTGTAGGTTTTTCTTGCTGAGATTTTATATTTAGGTGACCTTCTCTTCCACACTTTAAGCATTTCCTCGTCACCTTTATACAATTTCTAGGGTACAAATTTCTATACAATTGGTAAATGGGGTGCTGGATTTTCATAGAATCATTGGATTTATCCATTGAACAACTAGATTTGAAATCCACCTTACACTTCTTTTCCACATGATACCCCTGAGATTCACTGATCTCCATTTCATCCTTGAGGGAACATAAGACAATTTCCTCATAGCTATCAAAGTCACGGATTACCAGGGATTTCCATAGACTAGGTTTCCACCCACTAAAGAATCAGTAAAACATTCATTTGGGGGTAACAACAAAGCCAAAGGCGTATCATGCTAGCCTTGTGAAGTTTTTCTTGTACGCTCTAATGGATTTGTTATCTTTTTTTCTTGATAGAAAGGAAGTCCCTTTCCATCATAAGCCAGAGGGTGTGTGGAAAATATTTATTGAAATACACCTTATAGAAATCCTTCCATTCCAATGCATCGATCTCCTCCTGAAGATTTGAATTTTTGATCAATCACCACTATTGATTAGCTTCACCCACCATACGATAAGAAGCAAGGAGAAACATCTCTTATTCTGAACATTGATTGATGGAGAAGATCTTTTCAATGGAGGTGATACATTGTTTTGAGATTGAGGTATTAGATGATCAATTAAAATTTGGAGGCCTTTGTCTCATGATGCACTCGATAGCGACTTTTTCTTTCTTAGGGGAGGTTGAACATTCCTCTTGGCCCATTATTCGTTTCATAGAATGAGTTAATTGAAATAGAATCATGAAAATGTTCGTGATTCCTACTCCCATCAGATTTCGGTTCTCATTAGCATAGTCATCACATTGATCTTCAATGGATTGTAAGCCTGAGTTCTCCTATTTGTAGCCACTAGCTGGAATAAAAGGAATTTTAGGGATAACAAATAAAGGGTAACCCAAAGAAAAGAACTGATGACTTATAAATTACTGTTATTTCCATAACATATGATTCTATAGGCCTCAATCTATTCTATTCATGATCCACTTTCAAACATATATTCTTAGGGGATTATTTTTAATTCCATTAATAATGTTTCAAACTAATCATTGGAATTCTCCAATGCATATCCCACAGGTGTGTCGTAACAAAGAGTGTAGCAAGGCCCATTGTCGTGTATCAGGATACCCTGGGTCAAGACTGAAACTCCTTATTGGGGTTTTCACCACCTAGGTACATCTGTACCAGAGCTGCCTCTATATGCTCGTAACCAGACATGGCTTTATTATATTGATAAAACACTTACTCAATAACTAGAAAAATATAGGGATGTTTTTATTATACATAGTCATGTCTCTAAGGCTTCACAAAGGTTTTCTAATCCTAATCCCAAAAATAACTAATTTTATCCTCTTATACCAACTATAACAACCCTTTTCTCTATTACACACTTAAACATGATTTATTACATAAACTATTCAGTTGATTAAACATGGAAGATCAAGAGGTCTATTGTATTAATGTATTAGGAAAATTACATAACAACGTAAAACATGAAACACAACAAATTTATTGAAAACTTATTTTACATGACTATTGCATTCCCTCGTACTTTGCATTGCACGGGATAACCTGAGGAAATGCATAAGAAAAGGGTGTTCTATAATGCCCAATATGGTAATAAATATGGTATAACATGAGGAATAAAATAAACATAAGGAAATAGTATTATAAACAGAGAACAAGATAAACATGAACATGGAGTAATGATAAATCATGATAATCATAACATGGAAATGTGGCAACAAAACATAACATGGAATTGGAATGATCCACGGATCATTGCACATGGAGAATTAGTAAACCCTCATTGCACATGAAGCACAAGTAAACCCTCATTGAACTAGAATTAGCATGGGTCAACACTCATTGCACATCACATATCAAGATATTGTACATTAACCAATGCATTGGAGCGCTATTAGGGTGCACCCTTTTAAAAACATTTCATTTCATGCACTAGTGGGCCACATGTATCATAAAACATTAATTCATTAGACATGATCATTTATTCCATGATAAAGGAATATGGAATTAATACCTGAAACTCTATAATCAATAATAAAATGTGCATAATGGTGAATACCTTTGATAGAGAAATGGGAATGATATTCACTACATAACGAATTTGTCTTGGAAAAAGGTGGTGCAATTTCGGAAGCATAACGACAAGAAATAAGAATTCATAAAAAAAGGGTTAATGGGAGGGAAAGGGGTTACACATCATATGTAAATGAAATGAACAATAAGGGGGGTTATATATATAAATTTCCTAACAATTGTAATGTAATTTAGATTCATGATACAAAATAACTGCATGAATATAATTGAGGAGAGATAAATTCCTTTTGAAATTTCAGCTTAGTAACGGGTGTACATGGAAGGCATTTAATTATTGTGAAAGGGGACACTCATCATTAAAACATAAATTGGGCAGTGCGTTAGAGGCAAGAAATCATACCCCAAAATTTATAATTGTAAATAAAATGACATAACAATATTATGAAACCTGTATAAAAAGATAAAGGTTGCAATCCCTAACTTGGTAGTGTGATCCCAAAGGCTTGGGAGTGGAATGATAGAGGCTTCTTGGGGTCATGTGGCACCTTGGGAGGATTCTAGAGTGAGTATAGATGAGTTTGGATGAACATCAAAGTGTTGGATTGAATATGAAGTGGGAGCATGTGTGGAATTATATAGGTAAGGAGATTGATTTCATTATTATTTAGGATTGGGACACCCCAAATTAAACTAATCTGAAGAAAAAACCATTCCATGGTTTTTGCAAATGGTTTTTGCCCAAGGGGAGTAGAAAATAATATTTAATTAGTCCAATGGCATAAATTCTTTAAATAATAGGGTTGCTTTTGTGAAAGTGTGTCACACTCTCAAGGAAAACTATTTAAAAATCTAAAAACATTATTTGTCTTTAAGAGTCCAATAATGCTTTTTAATATAATTAAAAAAACCTAAAATAACATTATTTTAATGCTAAAACATATATTTTTAAATAATATTGTTTATAGTATTTTATTACATAACTATTGGGTCATTATGATGTAATTAAACACATTATTTATTTAAACACATTATATTGCAGTTTTCTTGAGAATGACACATCTTATTTAGAAAACCTCCATAGGTTTGACCAAAACCGAAAATATGAGGGATTCAAAAAAAGGACCAGAAGACATTAGTATAAAATATTGAAATATAATTGAGTAGGTCATGTCCCAACCAAAATTCTATTGATGTGTTAGAAGGTTATTATATAGGGTTTATATTTCTCCATATCATTGTTTTCAAGATATTTTTTCAAGAAATATTTAATACTATTATACAATTTTGCAATGAAATGTTTTTTTTAATATTTATAGTTATTTTTAAGAATAATATTCATATAAATCCAAGTACATCCCATTTAGATTTTACAAAAAATGTGAATGGATTATTTTTCTTACCATGTATGACATGAATTCAATTTCACACTATAAAAACCACACAATGAATTTAATATTTTTTTATATGATTAATAGTTTATATTAAATGAAAAGAATTTAATAAATACTTAAAAAAATTTTATATTTAAAAACTTATTATTAATGAAATGTTAATTTAAAAATAAAATTTTCTATTTTAATTTATTTTTCAAAATATTTTTCCATATAAGATGAAATACATTAATGTTAAATAACTATTAGTGGGTATATGATCCAAGGGCTCCATTCTTATTCTTTATATGAATTCTATTTTTTCATGAAAAGATGATTATAAAACCCAGATATCATCTATGGTTTATACCAGTGTATAATTTTAATGAAATCAATTTCAATTTCTATATGATATGATAAGATGAAATGATTATGAAACCTGTTTTCACAGGTTATAATACTATGAAATGATTATGAGAACCATTTAATTTCATGAGTTTTTATATGTTGATATTTTTATGATATTTTGTACCATGTATATATTATTTTAATTGTGTGATTTGTAGAATATTTATATATCTCCAACCCATTGGGTTAATATTGATATCTCCTGAGATAAATAGGACTGGAATGGATAGTATTCATAGATTAGTAAGAGAAATATCCACTTTGATAGTATTGTGAGTGAACATTGACTAATAGGATGGTTTGTAGAGTGAACTCATAAAAATAGAATAGTTTATTAAATGATCCTTGAAAACTATGTCCATCAATTTCAATTATCATATGTGTTACCCAAATATAGATCTTATGTAGTGGTTATGAGATAATGTCTCATGTAATTTTATTCCATTTTGATTCATATCTTTTGAGCTTCCATGATTTATTCCACATATTAGGTTTACAGTCTATGTTATGTCGGGTATTATTTTCAAATGATAAGAGCATGTTCTCATAACAATATGTTCATCATATTCTAATTTGATCAATGATATATCCATTATTTACCACTATTATGAATCCATGTTTACTCTTTACTTTGTTTTTATTCCCCTATATATTATGAAATGTATTATGTTTGGTATATCTATGAGGGTTTCTAGTTATAGATCACTAAGTCAGAGATTATTTAGCTCACACATAAAATAGTATTTTGTGTTTTATTGTTTCTAATAGAACTTTACATAAAAAATATGTTGTGGATAGTTATGTTATATAGTGAATATTAATCTCTTAAGATTTAATATTTATATATGACTAGTTTGGGTCTATATAGTTGGTGTTAACGATATGTTTACTTATCATTTGGAAACTAATATAAGAAAAAAATATTTTTATAAATAGGGAAACATCTAAGGTTATGTCTAGAGATATTATTAAGGATAATTATATTGATGGGTATATGATTGGGAAAATATCATAGAATTTTTGTAATATATAGAGTATGTAGTTTCCCTGAAACTACATCCCGGTATGGAAAATTCTAGTGGATTTGAGTCTGGGAAAAATGGTTCTATGGGAAATATCTTAAAAATTGGAACATTAATATGGAATCAATCATCACCAAAAGTATGAAAATGGGCCTTTCTACACTCATGGTTAGACATTTCTTGTGGATTTCATCAGAAACTTAAAATCTCATTATGAACCATCATAAATGAAATAAATAATAACCCTGAATGACCTAGGATATGTTTAATACTCATTGATTTAAAATAATGTGTCATGATTTAGTAATCATATAAGTTATTTTTCATGACTTTGTTGTTCCCCACTAGAATTATTATTTCTTTTATTATTAATTTTTAGTTTTAGATAGTGGATGTAACCTAATGGGTCAATCATAACTATGAGTGTGATTGACATTGAAATGTTTTAACTTTTGAGAAACCAAATGTAATGGGATATAGAATAAAAAATATCATTCCAATTATCACAACACATTCTAAACATATAAATCAGTCTATACATCCAAATATCCAAAGGGGGGAAACACATTCGGTTGAGTCTATTATGAGGAAATTATCATATTGTTTTTGTTTTTTCACTAATCCATTAGTTTCTAAGAAATGGATTAAGACCATTGAAAATAAATTTTCAACAGTACAATGATTATAGAATGAGGAAGTCATTTTGGTAGTCTATTATTTAAAAGGTAAAGAGGATGAATGGTGCAATCTAATGACAAATAAAAGTTAAAAAGATGAAATTGGATCTGTGAAGATGGATATGTTGATGGAATTAATTTATAATATATAATATCTATATATTCTTACAATAAAATGGAGTAGTAATTAATTTGGTTAAGTAATAATTAGGAATAATCAATTGGTACCTATGAAGAAGAGTTTACTTGACTTGCATGGTACACTTATTGTATTATATTTTGACATCAAATAATGTTTAATTGATTCATTATTGACATAAAAAAGTCTCAAAATGGTTTTAGTTATATGTTAAATTTGTATATATGAGTAAATTTTTCTTCGTGATTTAAAGATAGAAATAGAAATTTGTGTAACCCATAAATTTCATGGTTTCAATAAAAAAATGAAATATATTTTTTAAAGGAAACTCTAAAAACCACAGTTAAATAAAGATGAGATTTTATTCATGCTCTATGGGTTGAATAAATCATGGATTAAATTAACATAATGGGATTGGTAAATGTGTTAATTGTGGGAATGAATGTAATTATGAAACTTATTTTCAATGTGATGGAATGAAATTATGTAATTATTTGAATATATGGATAGCTCCGCACAATACACCACACAATATATTGCTTCAAATGAATGGAATATGAGCATTATAATAGACAATTACTAGAACCCAACGATAGTGAAAAGATCAACTTCAACAATATATTAAAACAATATATTAAAGGAAATATCATATTAAAATTATTTCAGATGAGGTATACGATAACTATATGATGGAATGTGCACTTAACAAACACTGTAGAATGTATAATGTCTTTTTTTTACTCTTGATCTAGACAATATATTATATAATAATAATATTCTAGGGGAATCAAAGTACCAAAAAATTATTATAATTTAAAATATTTGTTAAACCCATAATGGAATGGGGATTTAATTTCAACACTATGACTCTTATATAGTCGAAATTTGTGGGGATGTGCTTCTGTTAAATAAAGTTATTTTTGCACTGGTTGGATTTTCTGTTATCTTATATCTGAATTGGGTTTCTATATATAAATACAACATCAATATTTTTTTATATACTATCACATTATATATTCTAATCCATCATATTTTCTCATATTAGTGTGATGATATGTATTAACATCCTATGGTGATCAATTCCATTTCAGGGGTCTTGATTCCCATTCAGAATGGGAGTTTATCTTTAATGGTTGGGTTGAAAAATGACATCGATTATACGCCTTTTTTCTAGAGTATATTGATGACTTTCCAGATGTGTTTTATAATCTTCCACTGAATCATGAGTTTTAGTTTTTAATATAATTATTACTTTGTTTGATAAAAATTTAATGAATATATATAGAATATCCCCAATTGACATGAATCAATCAATGAAGAGCCTCAAATGGAGTTTCGACAAGTGATTCATTTAGCTTAGTTTTCTTTCACGGCGTGAACAAGTTCAATTTATTAAAATAGAAAATAGAATTAACTATAAATTTATTGATAATAAAAATGATGAACAAGACCCCAATTAAGAAAACCTATACTCTACCCCAAATTAATAACTTTTTTGATCAACTCCATAATACTCAACACTTTTACACGATTGACATTCATTCTTGATATCATCAATTATAGGTTAGGAATGAAGTCATAACCAATAAATCCTTTCATACATTATCAGTATAGTTTGGGTTTATAACAATGACATTTTGGAATTCTAATGCTGCATCGATCTTCATGGATTTAATAAATAGTGTTTTTGGAGACTATATTGATCAATTTTTGGTAGTAATAATAGATGATATTCTTATATATTAATAGGGAATGTAATATAAATAATATCAATTGTGAAGTGTATGAAATTATGGTAATTATGGATAAAATGAATGAAAATGTGATTATTGGATATAATGTTTTTTATTTTTTCCTCACATAATATCAAAAGAGGATATCTCTATAGACATATAAATGGAATATGCTATTGAGCAGTGGTACAAACCATCTATAATGAATGAGATCCATAGTTTTCATGGATTAGTTGATTATTATTTATGATTTTAGTGAACTTATCACCACTATATAATGAACACACCATGTTAACATGGAAGGCATCCCTGTTCCTCTAGACAAATGACTGTGGGGGAAATTTTAGGGAACTAAATAACATATAAGTCCGCGAACAATGCTCATGTTACATGAAAGTAGTTAACATTCTGTAATATGTAGTGATGCATCAATGAAGGGGTTGAGATTACTTATCTTGTTTAATGACAATATTATATCTTATTCATAATGTAAATTTAGGTTTCATGAGTAAAAATAACCAATTGATGATGTGGAGATAGCTATAGTAATATTTTCATCATTCGAGTGGAGAAATTATCATTATGGATAAAATAATGATATATATATATATATATGTATCATAATATTTTAATGTATATATTCACATTGAAGCATTTGAATCATCCATAGAGAAGACAGTTAGAGGTACTTAATAACTATAACTACTCAGTACATTAACAACCTAGGAATGAAATCGACATGAATGGTGCTTTTAATTGAAACTGTCAAACCATCTTATCTATTATGATGATATCAAAAGAACCAATATATATGGATTCTCAAAATTTTGATACTCAAATTTTGATGGATGGGGGAAATCCAATTTTTCTCAAATATAATAATAAACCATCTATCCACGTGATGAAAACATTGGTATATAAAGTTGATATAGAGATACCAATGAAGCTGAATTTTTTTTGATTTTATCCCTAATAATTATGGGATGATAATTTGTAGGAATCTTTTATGTATTATTTAATTATAGTTGCGAAGAAATAACAATTATAGGAAGCTCATAGTTCATCACGGAGTATTCATCCTTTAATTTCAAAGTTATATAGTGATTTGGAAAATTATTTCTAGATGGATGACATTAAAAGAGATACCACACAGTTTGTATAATAGTGATCAGTATGATTGAAAGATAATGATGATATAAAAATTTATTTAATGATGTTATAACCATTACTCATACATGAGTGTAAATTGTAGAATATCACCATGTATTTTGTTTTATGGCTCCCCCAAAATATCTTAATGGAATAATTAAATTAGTGTTTTAGTTTATCACATTTCAATGTAAATCCACATAATAACTAATATATAATAATTCACTCTGGATTATCTTCCCTGAATATATATCAATAAAATGGTAAGTTATCATGGAGTAGCACATTCGATTATATTTTGCAGGGATCTAAGGATTTACTCAATATTCTAGTGAAGTCCTCACCAATCCATCGATATGGAGTCAAGTTTCATGGAATTATATTTTCATCAGATTGGTGATCACTCTGAGAGAACAATTGAATCCCTACTGTATTTACTGTGATATTATTTTATGTATTGTAATGATTTTCTAGATCAAGACATTTTTCTATAAATTTTTTTTAAAATATATATTTTACTTAAGTATTCATATGCCTCATTATGAATAACACTGTAGAAATTTGTGTAGAAATACATTGTGCTATGATTTAGTTAGTGTACGAATGATATCGGGACATTATCTAGCAGAAAATGGTAATGATTGTTAGTTCCATTCAGCAACACATAAGGGTAGAGAAATTTTGGAAGAAAAGTTATGTTGGTAATCACAACCATGATATGGAATTTAATGTTAGTGAAAATTAGATTCTTTGAATTATACATTGATGAATTTTATGAGATTTAGATTGAAAGAGAAAATAATCACTAGTTATACCATTCCCTTGGAAAATAATGATTGTATTGTGATCATATATTATAATTATGTTCTTTCACCGAACCTCTATAAAGAATATGATGTGTTACATATATATTCATTTGGAAAGTAAATACATGATTGTTAGAATAAAATGAATTCAATGGATATACTGATAAAGAATGATATTTTTTATACAGAAGAACTGGTGGAGATCTAGATTATATAGACAAATTTCCATGTTATAAGACCACACTCCTGGTATTTTTTTTTGAAAAAACCACCAGATTTATGAATTGATGTGGGAATATAATGATTTAATGAGAAATAATTACCTTTTTTTTATTTTTACTAATGTTATTGAATTTCAAGGTGAAATTCATTTCCAGGGTGGTATACTTTTACACCCTAAACATTTATGAATTATTGTTTTTTATTAAATCTAATTTTCTTTAATAACATTTGTTACATAGAACCTTGAGTTATAATGAACAATGATATATTTTTATTATTGGATTTCAAAAAATACCATTTTGAACTATTTATTATGAATGGTGATAAGAATATTAATTACAAATTTATATATATTAATCACAATTGTTTTATATAATGAAATAGTATTGAAAAAAATTACTTAATTTTAATTAAAGCATTCAAATGTTTCAAAAATATGATTTTATATGAAAATGTTTTTTATGAGTTTTTATGAAAAAATTATTCAAATATTAATTGAAATTTTTAAAATTTTATTTTGGAAAAAAATATATTCATTTTTCAAATCTATATATATAATATTTTATTGACTATTGTTTTGATAAATTTATGGAAATTTTATTTTTTGATGAGTAATAAGAAATGATGGCTTTATAGAAAACTGAATTTTATTATATTAAATATAGTATCATTTTTATTAAATTGAATTTAAAAGAAAATATAGTTCAAATATAAATTTTATAGTCAAATATAGTCCATTGTAATCATTTTTATAGAATTGTAATCTTAAATCATTCTATACATTCAAGCATTTTCATATTGGTAAACATCATTTTCTTCATGTGTGTGGGTATTATTTTAAATTAAAAATATCAACATTAGAGAATAGATTTTTTAAAAATTATTTTAATATTTATTAAAATAATATTAAATATTATATTTTTTGGTGAACAAAATTCATGGTCAAAATGAATACTAAAAATATTAATAACTAATTATTACGTTTATATATGTTTAATAGGGGTTAAACTAAAAGGACTAGTTGTATACTAACATATAATAAAGTACAAAACCAATTTTAGGGTCATATTTATACCCTATATCCAAGTAGGTTCATTATTTACTTATTTCACATCCTTTTTAGGAGTAAAAAATATGGGTACACTATATTCATTTAAAATATTCCATTTGTTCCCTCTCTCAAACTTATAAAAGGATAACCCCTCACCTCTTTTATTCACATTTTTAAAACCATATAATTATACTTATCCATTCCAAAATACCTTCCTTGTTACCTTCCTAACATCCTAGATGCATTTTATTTATTTGTAAATCCTACTAAGAGGTATTTAGTTATAAACCTAAATAGAATCGTTGAGATGTAAAATTCTAAAACTTGTGTTTTTTTATTTCATCATCCATATCAATAAAATAATATTACAATATGATAATATAACAGCACCCGTATCTACTACCTAATGATGTGTAATTATATTAATGATAGTCTCAACATATATCTCGCCTTCTATAAAATTGGAAACGAAACCAATCCCTGTTTGTACGACATACAATCGCCTCACAAATAGATGTAGTTCATTTCCCATCACCACATATCACAGACATATATAAAAATTTATTAATTGTTTATATATTATATTTATGATAACATTGTACTTGTTTAATTTTAATATTACATGTACCTTCTTACATTCCAACACTTTGGAAATCAATAATGTCACTTGTGCGTAGGGTAGACTACCAACTTGAAAACTAATGTGATGTATTTTCCCATATCCATTTTACATATATGGTAATATGGGTAGAATAAGAGAATATATATTATATTTTTAACATAGTTATACCTCTATAATTATTATATCACATATAAATTCTTTCATTATATTTCATGGGGGATACGATAATGTCACATGTGTATAGAGTGGACTTCCACCTCATGATGCAATATGATTCTATTATTCACAATCACTTTACATAGAGGGTAATAAGGATTAATTTTATGAATATATGAAATAATAATTACTCTTTAATCATTATATATTATCTATAATCCTTTATAGTCACTTTTGAAAAAAATAAAAATAACATTTATTTTTTCGTATGACATACCATCTCCCTGAATAGTGTAATTATTTTTCTATCAATAACAATAGTTAATTACAAAAATTTATTATGTAATGAATATATGTGACCTTTTTAATATTTTTAAAAATCCATACATGATGGAACCGTGATAAAAATGAAATAATCAAAGATACCAAATATAAATAGACTTGAAAAACAGAGTAGTTATTGACCAAAATATTATCATTATAGGATTTGTTGATAAAATATTAATTGATGTTCATAAGTAAAAAAAATTAGTTATGGTATATATATGTATGATTATAGAAGATATATATAATAATTTTATATTAATTATACATGATGATCAAACATGTATGAATGATGTCCATACTTAAGGTAATATATTACTATATAAAATTGTCTTTATTGGGACCAACATGATGTTATGCAGCTACACTCTATTATAAGGTATATATAAATCCACTTTGAAATGTCCTATAATATGTTTATTAATTATCATTATATGTTATGTCTCATTTAATGTTTTTCTTATGTGGTTCATAAGAGTCATTGTTACTAATGAGGTTAGTGGGTTTTTATACAAACTTATTGTTTTTCGAGATTGTATATCTTTTTGATTCAGATGAATAAATATTAGGATCCATATCTAATGAAACTCCTGAATTATATTCTCTTATTTTTATTTCTTAATATAAAATATTCCCTTCATTTTCCTCCTTTTAGGTTCTAGTGATTTTAAATTAATTTTTTTGAGAAGAAGAAAATTTATTTCTCTTTTCGGTCGAAAATCTGTTTTCTTCCATATCCATGTTTCACTAAAAAAACAATAAAGAATATTTTTTATACTCTATAATTATTTTTTATTTAATGTTTTAAAATATCAAATTTCATAATAATGCATCAAATTTAATGTTAATTTCATATTGAAAACAATTATTATTACTCTTGTAACAAAAATATGAATGGAGTATTTTTAACTAGAATGGGAGGAAGGAAATTACCTTCCGTCATAACCAAATATTTTTAAAATCATTCATTATATGTTTCAATTTTTATTTTCACAAAATAATTTTACTAATTGTTTATTTGTTTAGGTAAAAAAAATTATTTCAAAATAAATTTTATTTTCCTCCTGAAATGATCGAAGTGATATTTCCATTAAAATCATTTTCTATTTAACGTGGATTCTATCGATGTCACTTAGACATTACAGGGTAAATGATTCAAGGAAATGAACATTATTATTTAATTAAATGATTTATTCTTATTATGATAGGTTTTTTATGAAACTCATTACTCTTTCATGGTAGTATCATGAAAAAATTCTTATGGATCCCTCTTTATTATTCTATGGGTTATGATATGATTAAATGATTATAAATCATGATTAATTTCAATTAGATATAATATATATAATTTATTTTGAAATATATTAATTTTCATTAATTCATATATGATAATCTTTATATAATCATGTGGCATACATACGTAATAATTTAATTATGTGATTGGTGGGACCTATGATACACCCCAATTCATTGGGTAAAGATAAATATCTCATGAGATAAACATGACTATAATCGTTAGTGAACCAATTTTAGTGTGATATAATTAATTCTATGATAGTCTTGGGAGAGAATCTCTAAAACTGTTATGGTTTGCGGAGGGAACCCATTCCAAAATATTTGCTTTGGAAATGATCAGCTATAAATATATAAATGACTTGGTTTTCATGTGTTTATACTAAAAATATATATGTTATTCTAATTTTATGACATCATGGATGATGTTCATTCATTCATATGTGATTAATTTATTATTAAAAACAATGACATATTTAATGACTCATGTTTATGATCTATGATACGTGATTTATGTTTTTCAAATGTAAATATCTTGTTCTCATACACTTATAATCATGTTACTCTTATGTGATCATTGATATATCCCTTATTTACCCAAAATGAGCATCTCATCTCACCCTTAACTATGTATTCTTTACCTAGGATATAAATAAAGGTATTAAATATGATTTTACTAAGAATGGTACTAATTATGGAGAACATAGTGAGAAATTACATACCTCACATATAAACCATCCATTCATGATTCCATGTTTACAAAGGTAGTAGACCAATATGATTACGGCATGGATTATTTTGTTAAATATGTAATAATTATCTATAAATATATAATTTCAGGTATGATAATATTGGTTCATTATACAAATTTTTTTATGATGGTCCATCAGATCAGATGTCACCAATTAATGGTGAAAAAAATTATTATTCCCAAAGGATAACTTTCGATCAAGGTATGTACATTATTAGTTCATAGTGTTTCCATTTAGAATCACATATTCTATAGAATTATTTATAAGAATAATTAATAGGGAATTTACTGATTAGTTAAACAAATTTATTGGAGTCTATATATATTACATTTTTATATTCTACACAATCCTAGAGGAAGATGATGAGTATTTAAATATTGTGTAAATGTCCATGTGAAATGTAAAGATATAAGAAATTTGTAGAAAATGTATGTTTTTGATTGATGATGTATCATTATTTGGTCATTTAATCACTAGAAGAGGGATGTTTTTAGACCCATAAAAGATAAAATCAATTATGGAGAGGCCTATATGAGCATCTGTAATAGAGATCGATAGTTTCCATAGACTAGATAGGTATTATTGATGGCTTTTGAGATACTTCTCGCAATTTTAAAAACCACTAATAAGGATTCATAAAAATGAAGTAAATGTTTTATAGACTGATTAATGTGAAGTTAACATCAAGGAATTGGAAAATAGAATTATCACTACATTGATCCCCACACACCCCTCATGTGGGTAGCTTTTCATATTCTATTGGAAATATTCATAGAATTTATTGGGTTATGTACTAATAAAATATATAATGTTATATCCCTGTCCAAAATCATGTTTAAATTTCATGAATTTAACTACATAAGACAGTAACTTCAGTTGGCTTTAGTGGTCAGTTCTTTTAAAATCTAGTAGAATTTTCATTATGTGTAGATGTTTGATATATATATAGATAATAATATATAAAAATATATATTCACATTAATGGATGATATAATGAACTAGAAAATATGGTTAGAGCTAGTACAATACTGTTAACAATTAACCCACTAGCATCCAAGTATTGTTAATAAACATGAATATTATACAAGTAAAAGGAAACATGAAATATTATAAATGATGTAGATTAATATGTTTACAATCTTCTAAGACTTGTAAAGAATTGACATGATAATAAAAACTAATGAACATAATTATTTCATTTTAAAATGATTTCTCTAAAATCTCATCTAGAGAATAAAATGAATTCTCTAAGGGATGATGTGGAAATACAAATGAAGGTTTAAGTTATAAGAAAATTAAAAACCTTAGAGTTAAAAATCGAAGAAGGGTGAGTTGTAATATTTGGGTCCAGATAATTTTCATAATCAAATACTAATATAATGTATTTTTTTATTCTTACATATAACATATATTTCACTATCATCAAAATGAACATAAATATCTATCAATAGTATGATAGAAATAATAGTGGTTAATATTTAGATAAATAACATAGATGTAATGAATAATTAATTTAATACAAAAAGATTAAATTGTTTTATATGAATATTTAATACATTTTAGAAATAGAAACACCATGTCAATATTGGTTTGGTGTCATTAGAGACTAGATATAGAATATTCTTATTTCATGAAAGATACTCATCGTATTCGATAAATATATTCCCGCATAGTATCAAATATAGACACACCCTAAATAAAATCTATATAAAATAACCTAGGTAAATGAAACATTATATAGGGTGTGATCATATTCTCAACATGTGTAAAAATATTGGATATTAAATTTACATGAGAATATGGGTATCAGGAAATAAGAGTAACATTTGAAAATGGTACCAAAACATTCATAGAACATAATCCAAATTTTTGGAATAATTTTCCGAGGATTTTAAGATAAGAATAATTATGGAATCAAATAAAATGAGTCATGATAACAAAACTATGTCATAATATTATGTTTTTTGGAATAAACATAAGACTATGAAATCATATGTCAGGGATACCAACAATGAACAATATAATATGTTATGATTGGGATGAAAACCCATGTAATTTATATAGGTATGTTATAATCTCAATTATAGTTACTATTTGTGATTCTGAATACCTTATGTGTAATATCTTATTTCCATATTGGGATAACCTCTCAGGGGACCTTTCGTTTTAGTGTGGGGATAGCCTCTCATAAAAACTATTATTTTGGGCTTGGGATACCACCTATGAAACATATTTAATAAGAAATTGGATAACCTCAATTGTAACCTATTGTTAACTTTATTTTATTAAATTACATGAAACCTATTGTTTTTGGATTGGAATAACCAGCTACATACAATTTTATCTCCTATAACCAAAATCATTTCCATACTCATTAGAGGGAGACATTGGTCCCACCCATCACATAGAGAAAATAATTTATATATATATATGAGAGTTTAGATAATAAATAATTCCCCATATCATAAAAAAATAAAAGAAAATGGGTTTCCTAATCATTTCATCAAAGCATAACCGATAAAAGAAGAAACATTTTTCATAATCTTGTAATTATTTTATCTTAGAATAACTTGCGGAAAATGAATGGGTTTCATAAACATCATGTCACAAGGATACTTTCTTGAGGTAGGCATGCTTTCCATTTTTAAATTAATTGTTTAAAAATATTAATTTATAAAAAATTAAAAAGCATATACTATGAATATAACCACATAAAAATTTATTTATTAATTTTAACCATTCATTGGTCATAATGGGGGAAAATACCATTCATGTTAAACATTTTAAAAAAATCCATTTAAATTCTCTGAAAAAATGAAAATTACTTTGTTAAAAAAAGGATAAAAGATTCATTTAAAACCAAATTTTTTAAACTAAAATATGTATAATAATAACATTAAAATATATATAGAAAATACTAAAAATATTATCTAAAACCTTTTTAGAAAACATTTTCATTTATGATAAAGGAATTTTTGATCGAAGAGAGATATAAAATCATTTTTGCATAAAACCTATTTTGGTCTCTTTAGACATTAAAGAGATGAAAATTAATGTAATACATGTTAAATGTACAAATAAACATAGTAATAGAAATTTCATTAATTTATTGATATTTTAATAATAATATTTCATCATAACAAACATAATAATTACCAATCCAAATAAACAATTATATTTTAACATAAAACCATTACTACATTTGTAATATTTGAGTCATAATACCCATAAAATAATAATCCTTATATGAATATTCCTATCAATTACTTTTCATTAAGAGAATAATAAAATAAATTTGGGTGATGTATATAAACAACATAAAATAATAATGTTTTTATTATGGTTTGTGTCCCATGGAAATATATAAGTGGTGAGAATACCATACATAAATTTTTGAGTTTTAAACCATAAGATCCGTGAATTAATAACATTAAAAAATATAAATATAGAAAAACAAAATATATGAATTCATGTAATAATATTTAAATGGTGTTTTATATACAACTCATAGATAAAGAGAGGATCATAATAAAACATTTTTCCCAGAAAAGACAATATTAGATGAAATTCTTTAGCCTCGAGCCTCAATATTCTTTGTACACATTCACACCCCTTTTTTAATAAATATATGATTATTATAAATATATTCGAGTAATAATAATCATATATATAGTACTATATATGATTTATAATCACCATATTATCACCATTATGTTAATAATTCGTTTTTAAAAACTCTCTTTTGGGAAATAACTGCTTCATTTGTCATATTTAATTCAGTTTGATATTTTAAGTCTTTTTAAACTTATCATGGATCCATCATGTATTGATTATTATCCATGAAAAAGAAGTTAATATTTAAATATATTCATTATATAAGAATATATAGTTATACATTAAATTTTGAGATATATGATTAACTACACTATTTATGGAGATAACATACTGGACATATACGTGAATAGATATTCCATTTTCTGAAACGATGGAATGAAATGAAGGTTAACAATAGATTACTAATATAAAATAAATTTCGTGAAATAGATATAATTTATATTTATTAAATTTATCCTTTTTACCATCCAATTATAATAAAATTAAAAATGAATCACATCGCTTCGTAGAGGTGGTAGGCTACACATTGGAGTGATGTCATCATTTTCCAATTTATTTGATTGTTAGAACAAATATTTGATATTTAAATGTTATGAGTATAAATATGTCATATATAAAATATATAATTTTTATGTAGTAATGGAAAAAGAATTATATTAGTTCACAAGCCGATAGTTAAATATACACACAATGAATAGTGTTGTACCCATTTAATGATTGAATAGACAAATATAGGTTAAACCATTACCATAATAACATCTCAGAATATGGTATATGATAATGTTATTATACTATCATAAATAAAAAATATTTTTTTTGTATTTTGATGATTAAATAAAATAAAAATACTTGGTCATGAAAGATACATTTTCTATAGACATCCATCATAGTTTTTGACCAAAATAAATCTGATTAGATATTCCACATAAAAATAAGGAATATATAACATAAATATAGAATAAAATAAGGTATTTGGATTGATATTGGCAGAATGAAAAGAATTTTTATGTTTGAAGAGGAGGGGAAAGGGGGTACCATTTTATAAGTGAGGTAGAGAAAACAGTTGGAATTCAAGAAATGAGAATTTTATGACAATATTTTACAAAATTGTAATGGATAAAATGTATCATTAAAAAACATTGAATGATTTGAGGTTAAATTAAGTCCATAAAATTTTAATTGGATAGTTTTTATGTTTTTATAAACCTTATCTTTTTTAATTTAACCCCTAAACACCAATTTTAATCTTCACTATAGTAATTATTTATTTATGTTTTAATAATTCATTATGAAAAAAATTAAGTTGAACTTATTATAAAATATTACTTTTGTTTATTCTATATATTTATTCAATTATTCCAAATTCAATTCACATAATTTTTAGAATTTAAATTAAAATTATACTCACAAACTCGACAAAATAGTTATTTTCCAATGAGAGTATTGATAAGTGTAAAATGTTTTATAACAAATTTTCATTTTTTAATTGATTATTATCACAAAAAAATAGATTAATTATAATATAATTTTTCTGGATTTACATATAAATCATTTAAAAAAATTGATGTTTGTGATTGATTTATAAAATGCAGGGTTTGAATAATAAACATTATTTTCATTGTTCATTGATAAATTATTAATTACAAAAAATTATAAAAATTTAATTATATGATAATATTAAATTGTTGTTCAAAAAATGAATTTAATTTTTTAGATTATGTTTTATAGGAAATTGGAAATTTATTTTTATCAATCTTTTAAAAAAATTAAAAGAATACATTTTCTAGGAGAAAATGTATTTTATAAGCATATAAATACTTTAACAAAAATTATGTAGTTATTTATCAATATAAATTCTCAATATAAATTTATTATAAATAAATTTAATTTTTTAATTTCTGATTTGTAAAACAAATTTAATGAATACGTTATATTAGTTGTCATTAAAAATAATATTAATAATATTTCACGGCTTATTAAAAAACACTGTTATTTGTAACACAAGAAATAATCAAATTTAAATTTCATTTAAAAAAAATAATATGTCATTAAAACTAGGAATATTATAATAAAATAAACTACAAACATAATTTTAAATTATTTCTAGAATTCATAATACTTTTACAGGGATAAAACATAACAATACTCCGATCCCCTACCTCAATTGTATTAAATTTACCCTAGTAATCTACATTAATTTGCATCTAATGTTGGGCCATAATCATTTTTAATGAATGATCGTCACATTCTAAATCATTAATTCAACGAATTATAGTTTTTAAAAATTATTTATATAATTTAATCCCAACTAATTTTTTTCTAATACAAAATTTGATATAATTCCCCAAAAGGTGACATTATTATAATCAAGTAAATATTTAAATTATAAGAAACGTCCACCATAGATTGATCAAATAATTAATATATGTCTTTAAGATTATGGATCAAATTATGTACTAAAATATAATTTAGTACCCAAGGAGTTCTAAAGAATTTTTCCAAAAAACCAATGTCAACATGTTAACACGATCAGATACAATAAAATGATAAAAACTATATAATGTTATAATATATTTAATATAAATTCATGAAAATTGATCTAGTTAATTATTATAAGAAATTTGATCAAAATACACAAATTTATCTAATCAAAACTTAATAATACATATCATATTATTGACATGACATATAGTTGGTTATCTAACATTGTGATCTATTGATATATTTATCCACACTCATTTTAGAGTATGTTAAGGTTGATCCTCCCCGTTTGGAATTAATGATTGTATATAAACCAGTTAAGAAATCACAATTTTATATTAAAATCGACGATATCTTTCGTTATTGATTAAAATAAAAAATTCTCATGATGTTCTCAAAATTTTTTTATACCTCCATGATGATTAGAAAATATATATTTATGTTCCAAAATAAATTATTCATTCTCTAAATGGTGTTCACATGAACAACATATTATTTTCATAAAACAAAAATATCCTTATTTGTCAATATTAAATTCCAAAAACTTCCATTTTATAATCAATTATACTTTTTATTATAAATAAAAATATTACATTTGAAATAACATAATAATATACAACAATGATGATTTTAATAGCCCTTAAAAATAGTAGGCGTTCATGTAGGAAAAATTTCGAATCTAACATCCATAAAATAGATATCCCATTGATCATGTTCATGGCATATCATAGATAATGTAGTGTTAATTTTTCCATCTCAATGCATATCTATTATTTATTTTACCCAGATGAAATATAATTTTGAAGTCATAATCCATCAAAAAATGGAAAAATATTCTCTATATCATGTTCAACTCTTAATAAGTTGATATATACTTTTATATTATAGGATTTTAATATATTTCACACTAAATCTATATAGATTATGTCTATAAATTATTAAATCAAATACTACATATACCAATCCAATGTCTTGAGTAGAATAATTTTTCCAAAGGGGTTTTTTTAAATGAATAATTATAGACTTCCATATCATTATACATTAAAACCCCTAGTTATTTCAATAAAAAATATTTCCAGATAAAAAATACAAAATTTCGAGTTTGTAGGGACAAAACTAGAGTATTAAAAAAATTATCTTCTATTTGTTTATGTAGGAAATATATTCCTATTTCAAGATGATCCTAACTCATTTTCATGGTAACAATATCAATTTCATTGCAAAAGATGATTTTCTTTTTCAATAAACCATTTGTAATAGATTCTATATCTAGGAAATCTATGAATATCATTGATTTTTTTTGGTCTTTTCCATTCATCAGCAACATTATTTTTAGACATATCAATATTTTCTCTATCATTAGGTATGATATATCAAAAGAATGAAAAAAATGTAATAAAAAATCATATCACAGAAATTTTCTATAATAATTATTTTTATCCAATTTTGAATGATAATATGTAGTTTTTTTTCATTATCATAATAATTTTTAGAATAAATCAAAATAAACATAACAATCAAAACAACAAACATTTCAATTTATTTATGGAAAAATAATTAATTTAGAACCGTTAATATAGTTAGTGAACTCATAAATTCATAAATAAATTCAAAAAACTACTAATTACAATATATACTATGAAATAAAATCAAATGGATTTCATCCTCATTCACCATCAGCTAATAGTACATGAATGTAAGATTAACCTTCAGAAAAATATCTATCACCTTAGAAATGATCATAAAATTCATCAATATGATTAGAAAAATATGTATTGTTAATAATAATGTTATTCAATGACCACTAATAAATTTAAATACACATGGACCCATATTTATTTGTTTTAAAAAAATAGAAACACCCCATGGTGATGTCCATGGATATATTTAACCTTTAAAATTTGATAATGGGTTTTTGAAATCAGAATAACACAATGATATAAGTCAGAAATAATATAAAATATTAATCAGATATAATATTTATCAAATCTTTATAAAAGTCACCTAGATATTATTTAACTACAAGAAAATAATTAATATTAATAGTTCTGTTATCATTAAAATTATGAACTTGATAAATATCATTGCTATTATTTATTAGTTACTCATCTCCAAGATATGTTATTGAATTTATGAATTTATTATTATATACAAACCAAAATTCACTTCTTACAATTAAATACTTGGATAAATATTTTTTCTTATAATGATAAAATTTAAGAAAACACAAACCCAGAGTAACAATAAATTATATAATTGGAATTGAAATAAGCTTTATGGAGAAAATTTAGCCATGTATGATAACAAGAAGGAAAATTTAAATTTATTTTCGCTTAATACAACCCCTTCTATTATTACCAAATGATCATACATGATTTATGGTGGGAAAATTTTCATTTTAGTAGTATTAATCAATGAAATGAATGATAACATATACCTAAAATAAGAAAATATCATTCTCATAATCTAAATAAACATTTTATATACTTGTTACAAATTCATTCAATTGACCAACATATACAAAATTTGTTGAAAATTATTTCACCACACCATTATACATATAATAAATTTTCATACCATAATTCATAAACTTCTTTAGATACGAGTCTTCATAATTACCCTTCCTATTTAATTTAAAAACCCATACAACCTAATTATCAGATTTTGTCGTACACCTAAAAATATATAATTATCTGTAATCACGATAAAAAATCATAAAATTACAAAATAAAATACATCAATGATTTAATAATAAAATATATATTATTATTTTTCCAAAACATATTAGTAACCAAAAAAATTATTATCACAACTTAATATTTCTCTAATTTATTCTCCCCATTTTCAACAATTTAAATATAATTTTCTCTAGGTTTTTAGGAAATTAAATCACATTAAAATGATCAATTAATACCCCTATAGTATATTAAACATTTTATATATAATTATTAAATCCATGAGTAGCTATTTGTTGTCGGGTTATTGGATTTATTTTGTAGTAAAATTGATTAATTTTTTAATCAGAATATTGAATAAATTATTTTTCATACATTTCCAAATATGTGATATTTTCTTCATACCAAACAACTAAATCTTATTTCCACTACCATAATTCCATGAATTTGATTTCAGAAATAACTAAAATATCATTTGGAAAATTATTTTCAGGGAATAAAATATTAAATGTATCACATTTTATTGTGTAAATTTCCTCTATTTCACTAGTATCCTAAACCATTGACCATCATAGATTGTCTTCACCTTCAAAAGTAAAAAAAATATATAAAAAATGAATATTTTTATAATCGAAGACATTAAATATAATTTTTAGATCTTTAATGAAAATCTATGATATCACTGACTAAGAATACCCACTACACACAACAGTATTCTATCATATAAAATGTCGCATTATCGATATGTTACTGCATAGTAGATTTAGGTTCATGCTACGATAGATTCCACCACAATTTATAGAATTTTTCAACTAATCTATCATTGAAAAAAATATTATGTTTCAATTCCATCCATTCTAGGATTCTGATTTGGATGGATTTTGTGCTCTTATTTATATCATGCGTTATCATCCCTCTTTACTCTATAGTAGACCATTCAAAATAATTATTTTTATATGATGTAACCTGGTAATAATCAAATGGAATATGAATATGACCATAAATGTAATATAAAATGACCAGAGAACCTAAAGTAGTTCATTAATGACATATCTATAATTATATATGTACTGTGGATGAATTTTATATTTTTAGTAATATTATATCATTTAATAATATAGTATTTGTTTTCAAAAACTTATTAAAGTCTATTTTGACACTATGTATTATTTGGGTTTTGTGAAAGTCAAAAAATCATGATTACTTCAAAAAAAATAAAATAAATTGATCATAACATGTCATATTAACCTATAAAATTATTGAATTCATCAAAATTCTCAATCTACATTAATGTGGATATTTATAATATCAATTATTTTAATCATTCAATAATAAGTTATTTATTTCATCATATATTTGTCATAAATAAATTTAATTATTTAATTTCTAAAAATTATTAAGAAAATACCATTATTTAGTAAATATTTTTAGAATTACAATTATTATTTATAGTCAATATATATTATGTATAACCCTATATTAAAATTTTTTTAGTTATAAAAATATGAATTTACACTTTTAACTTTACTTTGAATAACATTATAAGAAATTTCCTAATATAATTCATGTGGATAAAAGGGGATCCTATTTTATTCCAAATGTTTATTTTTTTTCAAGATACATTTATCCAAATAATTAAGACATGTGTTGGGCTAAATATAATATCATTTATACCTTTAATTACCCTATTTAATTTTAACTGTGTGAAATAAAATTTGAATGTTACTATTTAACAAAAATTATTTTCATGAAGACTTAATCAAACCTGATGTGCTATAAACAACTTCTAAATAATCAAATAATCCAAAAAAGGATAAACTAAATATTTTCCATGACATTAGAGATTAACCAAAATGGTTAGTACAATATCATATAATCCCCAAAATGGATAGTCTTTTATAGGATGAAATACTGATCCTAATTTCCAAAATTAAGAAAAAAAATATACAATGATCAATGAAAACCATTCAATAAAATATTCCATAAATTCCTTTGCTATAATCTAAACTAAGATTGAAACCCAAATCTTAGAAGAATTTAATCACATATTTATTAATATTAAATATTAACAATTATCTCCAAATAAGATCAACTACTCTTAAAGACTCTTTCGGATGTGTAATTAACCAAATCACATATTCAATGGGATTGGATAATAATATCCATTATTAACCTGAATCACTATAAAAAATATGTTCTTCCAAAATAAAAACCACTATTCCTCAAATTAAATATCAATGTATTCTATTTTCTTAATGCATATATTGTTCCAAACAGAGAGATGATATTCCAAAATAACATTTATCACTTAATCCCCAAATCATTTTCCTATACTAAGGATATCCATTTGATAAAACATAAGATCCAAAATCATATTATTAGTGATGAATAAAATAATTTAACTAAAAATAATTAGTCACACTAAAAAGGGATTTCATATAGTCCATTGGTAGGTGATAAATCCTAGTCACACTTTGGTAGTGGGTTATATTACCACAACTTTGTCTGATACGATAGGTTGTCACCTGGTCTGTGTGTTGTCCTTTTTCAAAAACAATATTTTATATCATTCCCAAAATGAGATAAATTACACAAAATAATCATAACATAATTTAGCTACAAATGTTATCTCATACCACACATTTTCTTCCCAAAAATTAATAACCTATAATTCCCTCGAATTCAAAGATCATATAAACCCAAATTGTACTTTATAACTATATCCCAAAAAGAACAAATAATTTTTTCCTCAAATAGAATTTTCACATAATAAATTGCAGGTATAAACAAAAAATCTAAAATTCTTCCAATGTAATCCCATCAACAAACATAATTAATACTTTTAAACATTTCTTCATCCATTTATTTCAACATAGGTACATCCATGACCTAGTGGTTATCCTATTGAATAGAGCATTGACTTAGGTAATGCCCAGGTCCCCTAAATTTACAGAAAATGACACTAAATGGATTCTTATGATCATTTTTATTTTCTTCCGTAGTACTATTCATTTTTCCTCGGAAATTATTGACTCTATGTCCTACTTTCCCACATATAAAGCTTTTATTGGTTCCATTGAGACACTTTCCAGGGTGTCTCCTTCTACATTTCCTCCATGATGAATATTGAGATTTTTTTCTCCACGGTCTCCACTAATGGAGCTCTTATCATTCTTCTACTTTCTCTTCTTTGTTGAGTTTGGGAGTTGGTTAATGTATATGTTGTTGAACATATTTTTGGAACCCTACTTTAGCATGAACATGATATCTTTTACGCCTATCAAAATTTCTTTAGTTTCTTATTTCCACCCTCATTCACACTGTGTTCGTCATTTTCAATGTTACTATGGCTTCCTTGGAATCTATCCATTGACTAAAACCAGAAAGAATAACATGAGTAATAATAGTCATAAAATCATTTAGAGAATATAATGACACCTTATTTCCAATCATAAACACATCAGGATTAACCAAAGATATTTATTCTCATCATATATTAAAATCCTTCAAATCGATTTTAAATGAAAATTTGAATTATCGTAAGTATATCACATAGGTGTTTTGTCACCAAGAGTGTAGAAAGAACCATTGTCGTGCATTAGTTCCTATTCGAGTCTAGATCAAAGTAGTGTTTTCTTGTTTTTACACTACATACAATTTTGACTTAGCCGCATTTACCTGGTCCTATCCTTACATGGATGTATTGTGTGGAAAATTCCAAAAAAAACACTACTTTACCAAAATTATAAGAAATTATTTTATAATAATCCTCAAAGTCTATTTTAGGATAATTCTCTCTAATCCTTGTTTTTTAAATATATTTTCCAATGTTTGTAATAAATATCCTATGATAAAAACTATAATTCCTCAACCTTAGTTACCCAGAGTTGGTGAATTATTACATAACACTAGAATGATCACAAGAGATCATGTCTCGAATGACTGATTAGTTTTGTTGCCTTAGAAGTACTAGATACATACATACGTTTTACATTACAACATGTAGTAAAAAAACATTATGTCCCCTTTTAACACAATCATATCTCTAAGCCTATCCCTTTAGGTAAATCATAATATACTTCTTCACATCATGGGAAAAAATATATGAATGGGGGGAGATCAGATTCTTAGTAAGGATGACAACATAGCATAAACACTTATAAATAACCATAAACATATAAATAAATGTATATGATTAAAACACTAGACCATTAAACATAAACATCTATATACTATGGAAAATATAAATCAAATAATTCAATTTACCTATTCACATGGATATTATACTATTAGAATAATCACATGTAATATCAATAGCTAATTTCATTAAGATGGAAGGCATAATTCCAGATTTGTAACCACATAGTCAAGGCCTCGTGCCAATACTACATATAAATATTTTGTCAAGGACCTGTGCCAAAAAACTATTTTGACTCATGATACCAACCAATGCATCGAGGAGATATAGCAGGCCCTACCCATAACTTACTAGGTCCAATGCATTCCTCATATAAAAAAGGTGAAATAAAATCTAAACATTTGTATTAAAACTACCATATGAAATTTGATTATTTAAAAAAAACCATGAATAGTATAATAATAGAACAACCATAGTCTAACATAAATCATTAAATACAATATGAAATCTTTTATTATAATAAAACATCCCAAGTCAAGAATAATAAAGGATATTGACATAGATTAAAATAAACTGTAAAACAATTTGAAGAAGTATCCCCTTTTTCTTGAAAATATTTAAAAGAATTAGTATTTTTCATAAAGCTATTTACAATATATTTTTTAATCACTATTTCCCATAAAACATTGAAAATTTTAAATATAATTTTAATTTTAAAAAATTAATGTCTATATAAATAAATCCATAACACCATTTTTAAAACATGGACATTAATGAGAATGCTTTAGAAGAATAAATCATTAAAACATTTAAAATGACATTTTATATATAGTTCCTAACCAAATGAGAGACGTTTGAATACAATAAAATGAGGTAATATAATTATTATAATATCATTAGAATAAAGGGATTCATGATATACCATGTCAAAGTACAGTATTTATACCATATGAAAGTGAATTGGTATATAACAACAAAGAAGTCTAAGTGGAATGTAAATTAACATGAAATCCATTATAAATACTGTATCCTTAGGATAAATATAAATAAATGAAATAATTATGTATGAAAAATATAAATACACTCATTATTATAGGAGATTCAGTTTAAATACATCATAGGACATTGACACATATTGTTTTGAAAACAACACCAAGGACTCGGATGTTTAACTCACTGTATGATAATTGAGTTAACATTTCTCTTATCAAGTTCAAATCAATGACATCAGAATTTATCAATGGAATGGTTATGAGTATCAAAAGTATATCCACACAATGGGGAATACAAATTACACCATACGTAAATAAATATTGACTTCACACGTAATATTGGAGTAAAATAATTAATAATGTTTTCATAAAACCCAATGAGTGGAAATTGAAATTAGAAATTCCCTTACATATTTGTTAACATATGAAACATACACCCTAAGAAATAATGATCACATCATGAATATATAAATACACTTAAATTAATTTTTATTCCACAATGAATACAATTATGTGCATTACGTACACCATACCAAAGGAAATAGTCGAAATATACCATGAATCTCATGGGAATAAAAAGTGAGATGAAAACCAATTAACATGCACATTTTGTTAGTCGAGGGAAAGTTAAACTCATTTATAATATTTAAATCATTATAATTGAATTATAATATAACCATAAACATAAATATGATATCATATATGATTTACAAATATTGTTTGGTTAATTATATTTTAGTAGTATCATTGTTTTAAGTTTTAACAGATTCATTTTCAATTATATGTTTTATTACATAAGACATGTTTGTTATGGATAGTATTTATTTTATTAAAATCCATAATGATATTAAGTTCTCAAGCATTATTTTAAATCATAAAATGAAAATTAATCTTGAATTGTAACTATGGGAAAAGATTCTCACAACTTTTTTGGATATGATAATCCCAACGTATGCACGAGCAAGATATCATTCTATTGATTGTCAAATCATATGTAATTGGATGGAATATCATATATAAATAATAATTAACATTATAAATTTATTATTTAAATAAATTTTTTTCATTATTATACCAATCCAAATAATGAAGTGTTGAATAACAAAATACACCTCGATGTGGAGATGGTAAGTCGTACGTATGCATGCATGGTGACTTTGTCATTCATAGGATGGTTAGAAAAAGGAATATGGTTGTAATATAGTAGTAATAAAATCATAGTATTGAAAATTTAATAGAGTTTTTATGAATTTATGGAATCAACAATGAAAGAGTAAGTGGAAGAATAAATGAACTTTGAAAGAGGTGGTGAAATTATTACCACTTCTTCGAGAGTATCCTTTTGATTTGATCAAAATGGGTCCATAGTTTGGATTTATGATAAATGTATGGAAAACAAGGTTGAATTTGGAGTTTTTGGTAGGATATTTGAGTAGAGTTTGGATGATCTAAATGGCTTTGGATGTGTGAATATTAGAGAATGAGAAGTACCCTTTTATAAGAGATGCGAGGGTAACTTTAGGAGAATCTTGAAATTTTATTTAATTATAAAACATATTCAGTTTCTAATGGATCCATATTGATTTATTTTTTGGATATTGTGTGGCTGGGTTGAAATATTCTCAACCAATAGGTTTTAAAATGATTAGGTCACCTTATTAACATTATCATATAGATTTAATTTTTAGTTAAATAGTTTAACTTTTACCATGTCTTCTTTTTTTTTATATTATGTGGTTATAAACAAACAGTAAGATGCCAAAAGAACCTCAAGTGGTTCATTAATGACATATATATCATTATATATGTACTTTTTCAAAACATTATATTATTAGGATTATTTTATCATTTAATAACATAGTATTTGTTTTAAAACTCATTTTTCTCAAATTTGACACTATTTAGTATTTGGTTTTTTTGGAAGTCAAAAATAACATTATCACTTCACAAAAATTAAATTATATGAAACATAACATGTCATATTAACCTATAAAATAATTTGAATTCCTCAAATGTCCCAATTTACATTTATTTGGACATTTATATTGTCAATTATTTTAATCTTTCATTAATAAGGAAATTATTTCATCATAATTATGTCGTAAATAAAATTAATTTTTTAATGTTTATAAATTATAAATAAAAAACATGTTGTATGAAATATTTTTATATTTATAAGGAATAGTTATGTCAAATTTAGATTATGTATAATCCAATATTAAAAATGTATTAGTTATTGAAAAAATTTAACACTTTTAACTCTTCTTAAATAAAATAATAATAGAAGTACTAATCTAATCCAAGTGGAATAAAAATGATAAAATATTATAATAAATGTTTATTTTGGATAAAATACACTAATATAGTTGAATTAGAACATGTGTTGGTGTAATTATAATATCATTTTTACCATTAATTACCTTATTTACTTTTAACCGTGTTAAATATAATACAAAATTTACTATTCACCAAAAATTATTTTCATCCTATTGAACAGAATTTTACATATTGATATTAACCATGTCTCTCAGCGTTTTGAAATTAAATTACTTGAAATAGTAAAATTATGTTTTATATAAATTAGAAAATGTGTCTAGAAGGTGGGTAAAGGCGGTAATTTTTTTAAAAGTGTTTATATATGTAATATTATTATAAAATGAATTAAATGAATTAGAATAGACATATATGGGTATTATGAAAATATTTTTCCTTTAAATTAAATTTAAATTAAAAATAATTATTGAAATAAATATTCGGCATTAAATAATTGCACGGTGTTTTTAACTATTCATCAAAAATTGAAGGTGTTTAGAAAAAATACAAAAAATTCAAACAAAGATATTTTTGATATTCCAAATTCAAACATGATTTACATTTTACCAAATTCAGAACATATACGTTGTATTAATTAATTTAGAAAAATATTCATGTTTTCAAATCTAGAGTGCGGGTTTTTGAAAGGAAAAAACTATCAAAAGATTGATATGTGTTTCTGTCAATTTGAACTATAAAATTACTTCCAATGACCAAAATTGGATTAAATGATAAAAATATAATATAACTATAATTAAAACCCATGAAAATGTATAATTTTAATTGTGAAATATTTTGAATAAAAATTTATTTTCCATGAACAGTTCATTTCATTTTCATATATCCAAATGATATCGAATATTCTATATACATATATATTTGATATATATGATATATATATATGGTATATAAATCATGAATACCAATATAGAGAAAATTAAATTTCAACCACATGGTCAATTTAAATTTATAACAAGTTCATTTTTTACTCAAGTACCTGTCATGACCTATCCCATAGGACTCGTGCCATGACTACCCCAAGCCCACCTTCCATAGGCCAGTGGATAGCAACTAGCACCGAATGGCGTATTCCCTTAAACAGGGAAGGCGTTTCCTTTATAACCTATAAACACACACAATCAAGAACACAGCAAGGTATGAACACATGTAAACTGTATAGTAAAAAGAGTGTGTACAGTAAGAAAAATGGGGCCCGAATAGAAGCCCAACTGGAAAGTACAAGAAAATTGGAAAGATCAAGTAAACTGAATCAACTATTTTGAACACCTTCCAAGGACCCTACCTAAAGGGTTGGTACAGCTCTTGAATGGTCGTCTTTGTAGTACGCCTTGTCTATGGTCCACCTCTGAGCTACCTCTAGTCCTGGTACCCTCTTCCTCGGTCAGCACTGCCCATCCTCTACACCAAACACAACAAGGTGCGGGAATAACCCATGCATGGGTGAGTATAACGATACTCATTTGGGACCCCAAGACCCTCAAATGTCTCACAAACTACACAAAGGATACACCGAAAATCATGGAAACAACTGAAAACCCAACTTAATAATATGACCATACATATACCTAAGTTATCAAGTATGCCCATCTCAATCAGGAGGAAATACAAGGTCCAACTCAAAATCCCAAAGCTCAATTGTTCCACAAAGGAAGGAATTACATGAAGGTAACACCAAAAAGGTAAGTACCGCATAGGTAATGCCACACTAAAGAATTACACAAAGGTATCATCACAAAGGTATATACAACAAAGGAATGCCACACAGAAGATTACCACAATGAAATCACCATGAAGATAAGTACCAAAAAGATACATCGACTAAAACATTACCACAAAGTTAATTACATATCCAACACAAGTTAAAAATTAGGTACAATTGTAGTGATGATTATATGTAACTACTGAATCATCTTACTCTGTTAAAAGTCAGACCCATGTAAGATCCTAAACCATCAGACCCACATAAGATCCTAATACAACAGACCATCATAGGATACTAGAGTTGTAACGCCCTTACCCCAGTTACCCAGAGTCGGTTCATTATTACAATACATTGGCATGATCAGAAAAGATCAAGTCTCAAAAGTCCTATTAGTTTAGTAGCATTGTAAAGACAAGATACATTCATAAATGTTACAATATATCATATAGTGAAAAAACTACAATAACATAGTATTCATATTCTACACCTATATCCCCTTTAGACTATCCCTGTAGGCCAGTCATAAAATATTTGATCACATCCTGGGAAAAATAAAACATAGAAAGGGGTGAGCTCAGATGCTCAGTAAGGATAACAATATAGCGAAAACATTCCTAAATAAACAAAAACATTTAAGGTAACGTTTAACTAAAACAAAAGCCTTTTAAAATTGAACTTCAGTATAATATGGCAAAAATAAAGTGAAATATTTTCATTTACTTATTCACATGGATATTCTACTAGTCGAATAATCACATGTAATATTAATAACCACTTTCATAATTATGGAATTCATATTTCTAGACTATCATAACCACATAGCCATAGCCTTGTGCAAAGACTACAAATAAGATTTTGTCAAAACCATGTGCCAAGACACTAGTTTGTCTAATTAGACCTACCTATGCATCGAGGAGCTATAGAGAGCTCCACCCGTCACTTATTATGTCCAATGCATTCCTTATATGAAAAGGTTTAAACATATCATAAACAATGCCGAACAACCATAACATAATCGTATCACATAAAACGTGCATAAGGAAACATGACATTTCCACATTTCAATTACAAGATATCAATAAAACACATTAATATAATCAAAACATTATCAAAACCATTTTCAATACCCAAATAAATGAAAAGTAAAACTTTGTATTTATATTTCATTTAAAAAAAGTTATGGCTTATAGAGGAAGCTGAAACTCAAATAATGGTCACGGCGGTGAAGAAGTCGTTGTTGTCGCATACATAAAAAAAACATTCATTTTTTGTTTAGTAAAAACGCTTCATATAAAAAGATTACTTTTGAATAAAAGTAAAAGTCAAAGGGGTTCATACACCGTATAAAGGAAATTTGTGCATAAAACAAAATAATACTCAATGAAAGCAGATTGAGACGAAGTCCCTTACCTCATGTCCGACTAGAATCGATCTATCTTTAATCTCCTGAATAATAAACTAGAGTTAATTTATACATGATTAAGAACATTTTTCATGTTCATTATTCCTTTTATATCACTTATTACCTTTTTATGATCATTATGTAATTATTTAAGTTAATAACGGTCGTTTTGTCGATCTTTGGTACTTGAGTCCAAAATAAACATCTTATAATTACAAGTTGTTCATGTGGTAAAATATACATTGTATAAAAAATAATATTAATGATTTAGATATCATATATATAATATATATCTATTATATACATGCATTTATAATATTACATAACATTTAGAGGTATGAAATGAAATGCACCGTTCATAGAGACAGTAATTCGTACGTACGCATGAATGATATTTTAATTTATATTTTGTATTTAATGGAATGAAATTATAATCATATAAAGGTATATTATAATTACAGTATAATGTCATATATAATATCATTTACTCAATCCTTTATACACCCCACATTTGGGATGAACGATTCAAATCACTTTGGGAGGCGGTAGTCCACACTTCCTAAAATGAAATTATCACATTTACCCATAATGGAAATCATAAAGGTATGACATAAAATAAAAATAAAGAAGCATAAGGATAAAATAAACATAATATATATCATATATAAATATAATTAAATTTTAATGGCCACCATGAGAGGTGTTGAAAGAAGATTGAACAATCATCATTTCATGAGGCAGTAATTCACCACCCACAGAAAGAGTATGTTCTTTAACCATTAGTTGATGTTTTATGTATGTTTACATAAAATAATTCTCATAAAAAATCCTAGTATATTGAAGATACTGTTTTTTTACAAAATAAATGAATAAAAATAGTTTAAGGGGTTATAGAAGGAAAAAAAAAACATAAGAGAAGACATTACCTAAAAATAGGGTAACTTTTTTGATTTGAGCCAAAGGATTCCTTGGGAAGACTTATGCCCAAAGTTAGGCTTCTAGGAGTAAGATAGGGAAGTTGAAAGACTATTTGGGTAGATTTTGGCCGAGCCAAATGGCATTGAAGGTGTGAATAAGGTGGTAGAGTTGGTGGACTTTTATAAGAGGAGAGGATGGACACTCTTGGAATGTCTTGAAGTGTTACATTATTACGAAATGATTTTCAGATTTTAAAGCTCCCACAATGATATATATCAAGGATAAGGTGATAAGGGTTTTAAATCCACCCATCCAACAGGTTTTAGACAAGATTAAGTCTTATATTTTACCTTATCTTTTAATTTTATTTAAAGCATTCATTAATGAGGTAATTGTTGCATCATCATCGTGTGATAAATAAATTCATTTATTTAATGTCTAAAAATTTTAAAAAAAATACCATAATGTATGAAATCTTTGTAGATTTATAATGAATATTTACAATCGAAACTTTAACTTATATAACCCCTTATAATAATTATTTATGTAAAACAACACATGTTTGTGACAATTTTATTTTTACTTTAAATAAAAAGTAATTATTGTCATTTTCTTACCAAAATGGCTCCATGGGGTCCCCAATTTGACCCATGTATTGTCTTGGTTAGACAGGACTCATCCAATAAGGGTAAGACATGTGTAAAAGTAATTTCATAGTATTATAACATTATATTTACCTTAAATTACACTAATTACCTTTAATCGCGATTAATAAAACTTAAAAGTTACTATTCACCAAAAAATATTTTCATCCCATTGAACAAAATTTTACATAATAATGACAACCATGTATGTCAGATTTTTGAAATTCAATTCACAGAAGCTGTAAAGATTCATTTAAACGAAAAATTAGTTTTTTAACTACCACTTAGTGGTTTCACTATTCATCAAGAATTGCTGTTTTTCAGAAAAATACCAAAAATTCACCATAACATATATTTGATATTTCTAATTCAAAATTGAGGACTATTTTAAAAAATTCAAAACATATAAGTTTAATTAATTAATTTTATAATTAATTCCCGCTGTCATAACAAATAGCGTGTTTTTAAGAAACAATATCAACCAAATGATTGACAAATGTTTATGTCCATTTTCAAAGTGAAATTAATTCTAATGACCAACATTGGATAAAATGGTAAAATTATATTACAATTATACTTTAAAACCACTAAATAGTATAATTTATCACTATAAATTATTTTGATTTATAATTTTGTTTTAAGTATTTTTTTACTATTCATCGAAAAATGGAAGTTCTCAGAAAAATACCAAAATTTCAACATAGGCTAATTTCGACATTCTGAATCCAAAAATGAAGTACATTTTGATATATAAAATTTATATAATTTCAAAAAGTGGGTATTACTATTCATAACGGCTACATTGATTGGTTGTAGTGTGTTAGAATCTCAAACTTACGTACAATGAAAGATATTGCATTATTGAAAGAGTACTGTACCATGAAAGCATGGGGTGTAATATTCTACCCTCATTCAATAAATTGTGTACTCACAATTTGAAATTACTTTTATAAAATAAAAGGTTGAATGAAAAAAATACCTTTGTGGAAAACCCACATTGCAAATAATGTTAATAAAATTTAGTTTTAATAAGAGGGAAAGGTAAATGAGAAAGTCACCACCAAATTAGGGATTCAAATAAGAGAACATTGGTGCCAATTATAGACATGTAATTATAGAAAAAATGTAAATATTTATAGGGAGTGATTGAGGTCATAAATCACAAAAAAATGTAAAATTGAGGTCCTCAAATCCATCAATCTATGATGATTTAAAATATCATCAGTTCAACAAAACATAAGGTATTAGGATAACATATTTTTTTTAATATCCATTCCCTAAGGTTTATGAATTAATTTCATCATAGAATAAGATATATATATATATATATACTTGAAATGTATAATTTCATCCTTTAACTAATTTATAAGACAAAATCATCTTTCACTGAAAAAGATAATAGAACTCAAAAATATTATATTTATCATAATAGTATAAGATTCCAAATATTAACACATAACATGAATAAAAATATTTTGTAATAACCAAGGAATTCCTGTAGGATAGTTGTAGGTAATAAAGATCTGTCGCACTATGGTTGTGGGTTCGATTCCTGCAGCTTTGTCCAACACGACGTGTTATCCCCCAACCTACAGGTTGTCCTTTTCATAAAACTATAGTATTATAATATTTAAAAAATAATCTTCAGAAATGTTTTAACCTTAAACAATAATATCCAATGTTCAACTTAATCTATTCGAACCTTTAAAGTTATCCAAAATACCTCTATCCAGACTTTCTCTAAAAGGTCTCTAAATTCCATAATCAATTGTAACATCAGATTCCCCAAAAAAATTAAAGTTTCTATTATTCTCACATACTAAAAATATGATTACCTTCATCATATTAAATCCTTAATGAAAAAAACAAGTACTTCAGAACAATCTTTATATATACAACATTATTCTTATAACCAGAATATAATCCTTCAGTCCAAAGACACAAATATATTAATTATTCCACTTCAAATGTAGTAATAGCATAATATTGGCCTTGTTCCCTTGGCCTTTTCTGAGTTATGTTCTTTTGACGCTTAGGACATTCATTTTCATAATAACCCATTTCCCTACAATTGTAGAATTCAATATTGATAGCCTCTTTCTTTCCCTTGTAATCATGAGCATGGTGACCTTTTTCTCCACATTAATAACAAAATCTCATTCCTTCTAAGAAAGTATCTGGGTGATTCTTCCTGCAATTATTGCATAATGGAAAATCATTCTTTCCTTGGTCATTTATATGGCTCTTGTTCCACCGTTCTCTTCTTATCATGATTTACTTTATTGTCATAAAATTTAGAGAATTCATTTTCTGTCTTGATAGCACATGAGACAATATCTTCGTACGTCGAGAAAGATTGTGAGACTAAGGCTCGACGAATAAACTTTTTTAAAAAATCAATGAAATTATCAATCTTACATCTTGGGTTACATATATAATATGCTACATGCCTCGCTAGCCTTGTAAAATTAGCCTCATACTTTGCGACATTCTCATCCTCCTTTTGTCTCAGACTCAGAAATTGCCTATCCATATCTGCTTGAGGGTCACTAGGAAAGTATTTTTCTATGAAAATCTCTTTGAAGTCTCTCCATTCCTTACTTGATACATCATCATCTTCCTTTGTTTTTTCTATCAATCACCACGATTGATTTGCATCTCCAGTGAGGCGATAAACTGCCATGACCACTTTTTCCCTTTCACTACTCCCCAATGCCTGAAATATTTTCTCTAGGGAATTTATCCATTGCTTAGATACTAAGGGATTTGTACTCCCATTGAATTTTGGTAGTTTTTACCTCATTAATTGGTCTAACATTGATCCTCCAAGTGCTGTATCAGGCTGCTCCATACGAGTAAGGTTATTATTCATAACCTGAGTAAGTTGTCCAAATATGGTGATAAGATGATCAGCACCAGTTGTATCACCGTCTATACTATAATTATCTTGAGTAGGAGGGAAATCCCAACATGGAGTGTGTGCATTGATACAGTTTACATTACTTCCACTAGGAGCCATTTCTAAACAATGTCATAAACTAGATTTGTTTATGAATCGAAATATATAATAACAAACTTGCAAAATACTATAAATTAATTGAACTATTAATGGATACAATTAATAATCATAAAAAAAAATTTCATTGAGGAAGTATATAATCATAAACCCTTCATAATTGTTTTTAAAGAAAATGAAATTTATCCTAAGAATATCCCACAGGAGTGTCGTAACCAAGAGTGTAGCAAGTCCCTTTGTCGTGCAACAGTTCCCGTTCGAGTCTAGCTCAAAGTAGTGTTTTCAGGTTTTACTCCTAGGTACATCTGTGCCAGATCCTCCTCTACCTACTCGTATCCAGACATAGATGTATTTCTCGGAAAACACACAAAATCTCTATAATACCAAAATTCTTGGAAGTTATTCTATAATAATCCTCAATGTCTATCTTCGGGCTATGCGCTCTTTTCAGAGTTTATCTAAATCTTGCTTTCAAGGTTAGTACTAAACTGCCTCTGATACAAACTGTAACGCCCTGACCCTAGTTACCTAGAGTATGTGCATTATTACATAGTATAGGCATGATCACAAAAGATCATGTCTCGAAAGACTGATTAGTTTATTAGCATTGGGAACAGTAGATAAATTCATAAATGTTACATTACATCATAAAGTGAAAAACTACTATAACATAGTCTTCATAGTCCACACCCATACCCCCATCAGTAAATCCCTACAGGTCAGTCATAAAATATTTTTTCACATCCTGGGAAAAATAAAACATAGAAAGGGGTGAGCTCAGATGCTCAGTAAGGATAACAATATAGAGGAAACTTTCATAAATAAACATAAACATTTATGGAAATGTATAACTAAAACAAAAGCCTTTTAAATATGAACTTCAACATAATATGGAAAAAAATAAAATAAAATAATTCCATTTACATATTTAAATGGATATTCTACTTGTCGAATAATCACATTCAATATCAATAACCACTTTCATTATGATGGAATTCATAATGGCAGACTATCAAAACCACATAGTCATGCCCTTGTGACAAGACTACAAGTTATATTTTATTAAGGGCTTATGGAAAGACACTAGTTTGTATCATGAGACCCACCGATGCATCGAGGAGCTATAGAGGGCTCCACCAGTCACTTATTAAGTCCAATGCATTCCTTATATGAAAATGTTTAAACATATCATAAACAATTCCCAAGAACCATAACACAATCGTATCATATAAAACATGCAAAAGGAAATATAACATTTCCAAATTTCAATCAAAAGATATCAATACAACACATGAATATAATAAAAACATTATAAAAACCATTTTCAATAACAAAATAAAAGAAAAGTAAAACTTGGTATTTATTTTTTATTTAAAAAAATGTATGGCTTGTAGAAGAAGCCGAAACTCAAATAATGGTCATGACGGTGGAGAAGTCATTGTCGCTGCATACGTAAGACAAAACATTCCTTTAGTAGTTTAGTAAAAATGATTTATATAAAATGATTCCTTTTGTATAAAATTAAAAGCCAATTGTTTTTATAAACTGTATAAAGGAAATTTGTGTATAAAACAAAATATTCCTCAATGAATGGAGATTGAGACGAAGTCCCTTACCTCCTGTATGACTTGAATCTATCATTCTTTAATCTCCTAAATAATAAACTAGAGATAATTTCTACTTTCGTAAGAACCATTTTAAAGTTCATTATTCCTTTTATATCACTTATTACCATGTTATGAACATTATGTAATTATTTAAGTTAATAAAGGTCATTTTGTCGATCTTTGGTACGTGAGTCAAAAATAAACTTCTTATTATTACATGTTGTTCATGTGGTAAAATATCCATTATATCCAGAATTATATTCATGATGTAAATATCATATATATCATATATATCCAGTATATACATTCATTTATAATATTACTTAACATTTAGAGGTATGAAATGAAATGCATTGTTCATGGAGACGGTAAGCCGTACGTACGCATGAATGCTACTTTCATTTAAATTTCTTATTTAATGGAATGAAATCATAATGATATAAAGGTATATTATAATTCCAGTAAAATATCATATAAAATATCATTTACTCCATACTTTATACATCCCACATTTGGCATGAACCATTCAAATCACTTTGAGGGGGTGGGAGTCCGCACTTCCAAAAATGAAATTATCACATTTACCCATAAGGGAAATCATAAATGTATAAAATAAATGAGAAATACAGAAGCATAAAGAAAACATAAAAATAATATATATCATATATATATATAGTTACATATTAATGGCCACCATGAGAGATGTTAAAAAAATATTGAACAATCATTGTTTCATGAGGCAGTAATTCACCACCCAAAGAAACAGTATGTTCTTTAACCATTAGAAGAAGGTGTGTGTAAGTGTTAAAAAATAAATCTCATAACAACATCCTAGTATTTATAAGATACTGGTGTTGTTACAAAATAAAGGAATAAAAAGGGTTTAAGGGGTTTGAGAGGCAAAATAAAACAAAAGAACATAAGAGAAGACATTACCTTAAAATCAGGTAACTCTTTTTGATTTGAGACAATGGATTCCTTGGGAAGACTTCTTCTCATAGTGAGGCATCTAGGAGTAATAGAGGAAAGTTGGGAGAGTATTTGGTCAGAGTATAGATGTGAAAAATGGATTTTATGGTGTGAATAAGGTGGTAGAGGTGGGGGCCTTTTATTAGAAGAGAGGAGGGGAACTCTTGGAAAGTTAGGAAATGTTATATTATTATGAAATTATTTTCAGATTTTAAAGGACAAAACGTGATATATATCAAGGTTAAGGTGATAAGAATTCTAAATCCACCCTTCCAATAGGCTTTATACAAGTTTACACCTTATATTTTACCTTATCTTTTCATTTTAGTTGAATCGTTCATTAACGAGGTAGTCGTTGAATCATCATGGTGTGATAAATAAATTTTTTTATATAATCCCTAAAAATTATTAAAAAATTACCATGATGTAAGAAATATTTTTTTCTTCCAAATGAATATTTATAGTTTAAAATTTAGCTTATATAACCTCATGTAATAATTTTTTTAGTAAAACAACACATGTTTGTGCCAATTTTATTTTTACTTTAAATAAAAAGTAATTAATGTAATTTTCTTACCCATGTGGATACATGGAGACCCCAAGTTGACCCATGGATTGTCTTGGTCGTCCATGACTAATACAATAAGGGTATGACGCGTGTAAAGGTAATTTCATATTATTATAGCATTATATTTTCCTTAAATTACTCTAATTACCTTTAATTGCGATTAATAAAACATAAAAGTTACTATTCACCAAAAAATTATTTCCATCCCATTGAACCACATTTTACTTACTAATGACAACCATCTATGTCAGATTTTTGAAATTCATTTCACAGAAGCTGTAATGTTTCATTTAAGTGAAAAAGTAGTTTTTAACTACCATTTAGTGGTTTCACAATACATCAAAAATTGAAGTTTCTCAGAAAAATACAAAAAATTGACCAAAATTTATATTTGATATTCCTAATTGAAAAATAATATATATTTTAAAAAAAATCAGAACATATAAGCTTAATTATATAATTTTATAATTAATTCCCACTATCAAAACTAATACCGTGTTTTTACGAAACATTATCAATCAAAAGATTGATAGTTGTTTATGTCCAAATTCAAAGTGAATTTAATTATAATTAACACCATTGGATAAAATGTTAAAATTATATTCTCATTATACTTTAAACCCACTCAATAATATAATTTATCACTATAAATTATTATGATTAAAAAAGTTGTTTTTAATAATTTTTTTACTATTCATCGAAAATTGGATGTTTTCAGAAAAATACCAAAATATCAACATAGGCTAATTTCGATATTCTGAATCCAAAAATGAAGTCCATTTTTTAAATATTAAATTTATATAATTTAAAAAAGTGGGTATTACTATTCATAATGACTACTTTGATTGGTCGCGGTGTGTTAGAATCTCGAACTTGCATACAATGCAAGCTATTTCATTATTGAAAGAGAAGCGTACCATGTAATCTTGCAGTGTTACAAGAGTAGTCAATCATGGAATTTTTAGAGTGGATCCAAGTTGGACTCTCGATCATAGACCCACATAGGATCCCAAAGCAAAAACCTATATTGGATCCCAAAGCAAAGATCCACTTAGGATCACAAGGCACATAACCATATAGGATCACAAAGCACAGACCGACATAGGATCATAATGTACATACCCACATATGATATCAAAGGACAAACATAGATAAGCTCCCTTTCACATGTTATATCTAGCTACAGGATTACCACTCTAAGCTCGCTTGATTCCTTGAAAATCCCCTCCTCAAGTAGCAAGTCGATACTCCAAATACCTCAAAGTCCCATGAAGAATTATCCCAACATACCACCATGCAATAGGGGTCTCAAGGAAATATATGGTGAGTCAATAGGATTCCCGTTCTATATGTTATCGTCCATTTAGTCCTGGGGGCCCTATTGGATTCGTGTTTGTTCCGGCCTGGCCATACAACAACATTATCCAAAACTTAATCGATGTATACCGAAAGGACTATCTCGATACAAGGTTTCTAGCTCTGCAAATGAAACGTTATATGCATTCCCGAAGCTCATGATATGGCCAAAATAGCAGAAATAGTCATAGCAGGTCCAGGTCTGGTCGGACTCGGTCAAACCGATCTGGACCGACTCGGCTTGGGATGACCTTACCCATTTTAGGTCGACCCGACCCATCCTAGGTCCAGCCCTGGGTCTGACCTGGCACGTTGGCATGGCCCATCTCACTGGGTCCGGCCCTGCCCACCGGCGCGCCCCATAACGTGATGGGAGGATCACGATGGTGGCCCGCTGGGCAGTCTGCACGGCTCGCGGCTGGCCAGATGGTTGGCCCTCCTCCACACGGTATGGCCACATGCCACGCCCTCACTGGCAGTCGTCAACCGGCTGGCCACCCCTCCACCGTTTCCACTACCTTGCACCGTGCCACCTGCACGCCGGGTGGTGTAGATACACGCCGCCCTCACTGTCACGCAGTTAGCTATGCGCCGGCCGCTGCCCATGCTCCGCCGCGACTAACAACCTGCAACCCTTCATCGGATGGGCGGTTGCACCGCCACCGTCTTTGTGGCTGACCAGAGTGCCTGCAACTGCTCCTGAGTCCCACAGGTGCTGGTCGCCGGCACGGGCACTGGCGATGTTCCTCGGATCCCCAGGCACACCCCTGTGGACCGTTCTTCATTATGTAGACATCCACACTCACCTCAGGACATCGCCATTGATTTAAAACCACTATGATCCACAAAGGATGTGGGGAGGTCGTCTTATGTTCATTTGACATGAGCCCTCCATGTTAGAACGGTAGCAAAAACCATTATTGTTTTTCAATCCTGAATAACATCAACAACTGGTATGAGGGTATTCAAGACAACAAACCCTACATTGTCATTCATTGGAGGTGTTGAGAGGTAGAAGACGAAGTCGTTGAAGAATGTAGGCATTTTTTTATTCCGCAAGGCACATCCAATCTAGGCTCGGGGTCGGTTCCTCTTTCTTTGTTGGAGCAAGTTATTCGTTGGAGAGAATGATTTTCTCCAAAGTTCTCCCCTATCCCCTTTTCCAATGAAATACTCCAACCCAATAGAATAAATGAAGATCCAACTTATTAAAAATAAGTCTAACAATTAATTAATGCTAACACATTTAATTAATTATAGTTGGATCCATTTATTAATTGGAGAGATTAAAGGATTCTCCCCATTAAGAGGGATTTTATGTGGTCCCCACCACCAAGAATTTGTATTGGTGGTTTTCCATCTCAGGTGGTCCCCACCTCTATAATTTCAAAAGAGAGGAATAAAAATAAAAATAAAACTTTATTTATTTACTTTTTTTCTTCCATGAAAAAGTGAAACAAAATCTTCCACCCTCCACATATTGCGGTCAAGGTGAAGGTCTCCTTCAGGGAATATCGGTGCTGTGAATTCAACGGTGTCCTTGGATTTCAATTTTGGGAACTATTCCAAAAGATAAAAAAATCCACTCGCACGTTTATTGAATGTACTTAAGAATGTTCAGAAATTAATTTCGGGCACACTGGGCCTCTGAATCACGCCCAATCACTTTTCATGGACTCGTAAAATTCCTATATAATGGAAAAAAATTACATGTAATTTTCTGGTCTTTACATTCTCCCCAGCTCAAGGCATTGTGTCCTTGTAAGACACAACTCAATCTAATGGAAGAAGTGGGGGTATCGAGCACGTATTTGAGCATCTTTCTTCCATGATCTCTCCTGGAGGATTCCCATGCGGAAAACGAACATAAACCAAAGGTATCGATCTCCCTCGAAGGACTCTCTCCTGCCGACCCTCAATATCCATTGGAACCTCCGTGAAAATCTCCCCATCATCAATGTCTAGCTCACCCCAGTCAATGATGTGTGAATGGTCGTGCACATTTCTCCTCAGCTAGGATTCGTGGAAAATGTCTTGCACCCTATGCAACTAAGGTGTAAGATCTATGTAGTAAGCCACCTCGCCAACTCTACTAAGGACAGGAAATGGTCCGGTGAGCCTTTGAGATAACTTGCCACTGCTACCAAATATCCAAAAACCTCATTGTGGTGAGACCTATAGGAAGATGTGGTCACCATCCTAGTCCTCCAGAGGTATCCATCTCCTGTTGTAATAAGACTTATCCCTACATTGTGTAGTCTTCATCATCTCCTGGATAATGTACACCTTCTCTGTGGTAGCCTGTACCATATATAGTCCCATGGGAGATAACTCCCCAGGGTCAGTCTAGCATAAAGTCAATCTGTAAGGTCAGTTGTACAGAGCCTCTAATGGTGCCATCCCAATGGTGGAGTGAAATATATTGTTGTGTGAAAACTCCACCAAGGGAAATTGATCCTCTCAGTTGCGACCGAAGTCTAGGACGCAAGCAGGAAGCATGTCCTCGAGGGTCTAAATGGTCGGCTTTGTCTGACCATCCATCTGAGGATGGATGGCGGTGATCAAAAGATTCTACGTCTCGAAAGCCTCCTACATCCCTTTCCATATCCTGGATGTAAAATGTGCATCATTATCGGAGAAAATTGTCTAGGGTACTCTATGTAGTCATACAATCTCCTACATATAGATTCGTTACAATCTCTCTACTAAACCCTGCTCTCTGATTGGTATGAAGTGTGACGAGTTGGTGAGTCGGTCAACAATCCCTAAAATAGAATCATGCCCCTCAGATGTATGAGGATGTTCTGACATGAAGTCAATGGATATCCCATCCCACTTCCACATTGGGTCCTCTAGAGGCTGAACTAAGCCTGCTGGTGCATGATGTTTCGCCTTCACTTGCTGACATGTGAGGCACTGAGAGTCAAGCGCTGCTACTGCTTTCATTATTCTCAGCCACTAGTGTTATTGTCAGAGGTCCTAATATATCTCCTCCTCTCTCGGATGTTCCTCTATAGTGGATGGGTGGAACTCCATAACCACTTCCTCCCAAAGAGACACTAGTACAATGGTACATCCTCTAAAAAGTATTATGTGCTCCCCAACTTCAAAAAATCTATATATTTCCTACTATGTAGATAACTAAAGACATCAATCCTCGTAGTCAGTGTCCCCATGATTTCCCTCCCTAACTTGCTGAAGAAGTGGGGGAGTGACACTATGAGACTGAAAAAAAGCTGCTCCATCTCTTTCCATAGAGGATATCTATAAAGCAGCCAACTGCTCCATCGCCTGACATAGCAGTTGTATACCAGATATCTTATAGATTGAATCTGCTACAACATTCCACTTCCTAGGCATATAGAAAATATCTAATTCATAGACCAGAAGGATCTCAAGACAACGTTTCTGTCTCATGTTTAGGTCCTTTTGAGAGAAGATATATCTGAGACTCTTGTGATCTGTGTAGATTGTAAAACATTCACCCGTCATGTAATGTCACCACATCTTCAAGGATAAGACATATTCTTCTATCTCTAGGTCATGGGTATTGTAGTAATTCTCATGATGTCTCAGATATTGAGAAAAATATGTGATAACTACTCACTCCAACATCAGGACACATCCATGTCCGGTCCCTGTTGCATAACAATAGACTACATACCCAGCGCCCTCGTACAAAATCATCAAGATGGCGGTAATTTTTAGTCTCTGCCTCAGCTCCTTAAAACTCTACTGGAATCTCTCTGACCATACGATGGGTTACCCCTTCTTGTCAAAACTGATAAAGGTGCTACAACTCTTGATAAATCTTTCACAAACCTCTGGTCGTATCAGGCCAATCCTAGGAAACTACATACCTCAGTCACACTTCTGGGATGCTCCAATGCTAGTACCACCTAAATATACACTGGATCCACCACAACTATAGACTTTGAGATGACATGTCCTAGAATGTGAAACTCTTAGATCTAGAAGTGGAACTTTGAGAGGTTACAATAAATCCGATTCTCTTGGAGTGTGTCCAGAACTATATGAAAATGATAATCATGCTCCTCCTCAGTAGTCGAGTAGATCAAAATGTCTTCTATGAAGACTACAAAAAAGTGATCAAGGTATGGATGGAAGATCATTTTCATGAGTCCCATGAACACTACTGGAGCATTTTTCATGCTAAATGGTAAGAACAAAAACTCATAATGGCCATACCGACATCAGAAATCCATCTTCTGCCCGTCTCCGTCTCGTACTCTGAGTTGGTGATAGCCTAATATGAGGTCTATCGTTGAGAACCATTGTACCTCCTTCAGCTGATCAAAGAGGTCTTCAATCCTCATGAGTGGGTACTTGTTCTTCATGGTCACCTGGTTCAGGTGCCGATATTCAACATAGAATCTCAAGCTCCCATATTCTTTCATGGCTAACAAAATCAGGGCTCCCCAAGGAGAAACACGGGGCCGGATGAACCCCTTCCCCTGTAAGACCCCCAATTGTACCTGCAGCTCACAAAGCTCTGCGGGAGCCATCCTATACACTGCTGTAGATATCGGTGCTGTCCCAGGGTACAAATCAATGTAAAAGTCCACCTATATGTGATGAGGTAGTCCCATAACATCATTAGGTAAGACATCTCCCTACCGGTCCACCACTACAGGATAACTCATACATTCCACATCAACAAATCTGAGGGTAATGCTAGCCAAATAATGAGTGATTGAATGCACTCTCCTCTAGGTAAGTCCATACTGTGCTGCAAAGTCTCCCTTCTCACCTTGGATTGTAAAACTAGTCCCATCAGTGCAGACACACCTCAATTTTCACCTAATACAGTCGATATGTGCCTTGATTTTAGATAACCAGTCCATACCCAAGATGACATCGCAAGGACTCAACACCGCTACTAGGAGATCCCATCCGAATCTGTCGCCTCCTTGAGTATGCTCGCACTGCAAGCACTAGTGTGTAATCTTCAAATCCTGTCCCGTAGGTGTCCCTATCCATAAGGATTGAGCCAATAGCTCCGTCAGAATCTCTAAACTCCAAACGAGGTTAGTGTCAATAAAATAATGATTAGATCCTATGTTTATAAGTGTTGTAAAAAAGGTGGAATATACAAGGATTGTACCTCGTATCATCCGCAGAGAGCCATGGTCATTGGCCTTAGCTGACTAGAGCTGAGGTTTCCCCGTTCCACCTGCTCCATATGGTAAGGGTGGACCACCTGGTGGTGGTGGCAGTAACACCTCAAATCATCGCCCACCACCAGCTACATGAAAAGCTCCTCTTCCACGTCTATATGCTCCATGCAAACCTCCTCGGTCGATCCTATTTATCTAAAAGTGAGGTCCTTCGACATATTTTGATCATCTGTATGGTGGGTCAAGTAGTCTCGAGCCATGGGACCCTCCCCGCTGCATGTGTAACACTCCCTGATCCTTGCATGACTGGATTTGTCTCTAGTTCCCCGCACAACTGACCATGAATCCTGCAGTCATCCACTTATAGGTCTGGTCCTCTTGGACCTCTATGACATCTTTCTACTGCAATCCATAGAAGACTATGCTCTGTGACACCTGGTGGTGGGTCTCACTGTTAGTTCCTACTCAGCAAGAAAATACTCCACTATGAAGGAACCCTCTAATACACACACCTACATCGGGATGCTGAGTGAAATCATTGAAGCCCCGATCTCTTTCCTAAGACCCTACTCAAATGTTCAGGCCCTGACTATGGGTCCCACACTATATCATAGGAGTAGTGTGAGAGGGAAGTGAATCTCGCTGAGTACTGAGCCATAGTCATGATTCCTTGCTACATATGAAGAAGCTCTTGTATGTGCACTGTGTGAAGGGTCACTGGGACAAACTCTGCTCTAACCAGGCTCACAATGTATTCCAAAAGAAGTGTCACCTCATCAGTAACTAGGAGAATCATGCTCCACCATCGGCCTGTTGCTGCCTATTGAAGACTGGCGTCAAGGATCACCATGAGAACAGATGGTGTCGCTACCAATCAGAAGACTCTCACCATGGCCTCCATCCACATCTTAGCTTCTTGTGGGTCCATCTCACACCTGAACCTGGGTGGACTCTCACATTAGAATTCATGAAATGTGCTCATACGGCGTGCACTCTCCACTGTTGGGGCTAGTGGCATTGGTGGGCCAACGGGTAATGGTACCTCTGGTGCCACCGTAGGTTCCCCTACACAAAAAGGGCCGTATACAAAGGCCTCGTCGTTTAGTGGGCTATCATCGCATACGATACCCGGAACCCTAGATGGCTGTTTTCATGGAGGCATCATTAAAATAAACAAATGTTCCACATTCTATAATTTATACCTGGTACGATGACTCAAAGAGATCATAAAGAAAACTTTTCAAAACACACACGTAATGAGTTTTTTCATGTACGGAGTCAGAAATCAGATGTCAAGGTCCTGGTGTATGGATACGCCAGCCGCTACACCAACACTGTATTCCCTAACTGATAACCATACTCATAACACTCAACACTATTAGCATTAAAAGATCAGATTCCCATGTTCTACGGTAGAACCGACTCCTCTGATTCTAATTTATAATGACCCGTCCCCCAGGGCTCATGCCGTGACTACCCCAAACATGCCTTCCATAGGCCAGGGTCTTGTGACTAGCACCATTAGACATATTCCATAATGATGGGAAGGCATTGTCTTTATAACCTGTAAACACACACAACCAACCACACAACAAGGTATGAACACAATTAAACATTATAGTCAAAATTGTGTGTACAGTAGGTAAAAGGGGCCATAATACATGCCCAGCTGGAAAGTACAAGAAAACTTGAATGTACTAGTAAATCGAATCATCTCCTGTGGACACCCACCAAGTACCCTAATTGAAGGTTAGGTAAACCTCTTGAATGGTCATCTCTACGGTATTCATCGTCTAAGGTCCACCTCCATGAAACCTCCAGTCTTGGAACCCTAGTCCTCAATCAGCGTTGTCCATCGTCTGCACCAACCCAACAAGGTTTGAGCATAACCCGTGCCCAAATGAGTATAACGATACTCTGTAGGGACCACGAGACCCTAAAAGGTCTCATAAAATCCACAAGGGATAAACCACAAAGTATGGAAACAACTCACAACCCTACTTTAGTATATGCCCATACATATAACTATGTTTTCAAGAATACCCATCTCATTAGTGAGGAAACAAAAGGTCTAACTCAAAAGCCCAAAGCTCATGTATTCCACAAAGGAAGGAATACCACGAAGGTAACACCACAAATGTAAGTACCACATAGGTAACAACACATTGAAGAATACCACAATGGTATCACCACGAAGGTAAGTACAACAAAGTTATACCACATAGATGATTACCACAAATGTAACACCACAAAGATAAGAACAACAAAGATACACCAGAAATAAGATTACCACAAAGGTAGAGACTCGGCTCACACCAGATATAATATAGGAATGGTCGTAAAGATGATTAGATGAAACTACTGAATCATATTACTCTATTAAGAGGCAGACCCTTGTAGGATACTAAATCATCAAACCCAAATAGGATCCTAATACAAAATAACCATGTAGGTTACTAGAGTAGTCCCATGCGGATATCTTTGAGCGGCTCTAAGTGGGACTCTCGAACATAGATCCACATAGGATCCTAAAGCAGAGACCCACATAGGATCCCAAAGTAGAGAACCACAAAGGATCCTAGAGCACAGGCCCACATAAGAACCCAAAGCACAGACCCACATAGGATCCTAAAGGGTAGACCCACCTAAGATCACAAAGCACAGAACCACATAGGATCCCTTTCTCATGTTAATTCCAGCTGCAGGGTTCCATCACTAAGTGATCATGATTCCAGGAGAATCCTCTCCTCAAGCCACAGGTTGATAATTCTAATACCATGAAGTCCCACAAAGAATTATCCCAAAGGACTGCCACGTAATAGGGGTCTCAAAACAATTGACGGTGTCTCAATTGGACACCCGATATTTATGTTATTGGCCTTTTAGTACCGTGGGCCTATTTGGATTCATGTTCGATCCAACCTGGCCATAACCTAAGATTATCCAAATCTCATGTGGTGTATACCAAAAGGATAGTTACGATCCAAGGTTTTTGACGCCATTGAAGGTTCCTCAAAAAGACCCCCAAAGCACAAGATATGGTAGAATGAGTGGAAAGGGTAGATGTTGGTGTGGGTTCGGTCCGACCCGGCTGGCCCGACCCCACCCAGTTTGGGTGGACGTAGCCCATCCCAGGTCTGGCCCAAGGTCTAACCCAGGGCGCTCGTGCAGCCCGACCCACTGGGTCCGGCCCGCCCTGCTCGGCTCACGGCTGGCCCGACGACTAGCCATCCTCCGTGTGGTGCGGTAACACGCCGCGCCCTCACCAGCGGCCAATAGCGAGCCAGCCATCCCTCGACCACTGTTGTGGCCTTGCACCACGACACCTACATGTCGGGCAGCATGGACGCACACTACCTTCACAGTCACCCGGCCGTCCATGCATCGACCACTACCCTCGCTACTCTGGGGCCAATGGGCTGTGACCATTCTCATGAGGCGCGATTGCGCCACCGCTCCATAGTCCCATTGGTGCCAATCACCGACACAGGTCTCTTGCAACATACCTTGGGTCACCATGAATACACCAGTTGACTGTTATTCATTCCGTAGACTTCTATACTCACCATGGGATGTCACCATTGATTTAAAACCACCACAATCCACAAAGGTTGTGGAGAGGTCAGGCCGTGTTCTACTGGCCCGAACCCTCCACATTAGAATGGTATTAAGAAGATTAATTGTTCTCGAAACATGAATAATGTCATGAACGGGTAAGGGGGTATTCAAAATAACAAACCCTATCTTTTCATTTGTTAGTTGTGTCAAGAGTAAGAAGATGAAGCCATAGAAGAACGTCGGCATTCATTGATTCCACAAGGCGCTTCTGATCCAGCTCAGGGTCAGTTCCGTCTTCATTGGAGCAATTACATCATTGGAGAGAATGAGTTTCCCAAATTTCTCCCCTAGTCCCTTTCCCAACAAAATATGCCCACCCAAAAAAAATGGTGAGCCAACTTATTAAAAATATGTGTAACAAATAATTGAAGTTGTCACTTTAATTAATTGTTGTTGTCTCAATTTATTAATTGGAGTGTTGAGATATTTCCCCCCACTAAGAGGGGTTTAGGTGGTTCCCACCACCAAAAATATAAATTGGGGGTTTTCTAGCTTGTGTGGTCACCACCTGAATAATTTAAAAAGAGATTTTCCAAAAGAAAAATAATACATTAATTATTTTATTTTTCTTCTTGCATGAACAAGTGAAAAACTATCTTCCACCCTCAATCCTACAGTGGTTGAGGTGAAGGTCTCCTTATGTGAATATCATCATTGTGAGTTAAACGGTGGTCTCTAATTTCAATTCTGAACACCAGTTAAAAAGTTACAAAAATCCACCCGCACATTAAATTAATGTACATAAAAAATGTTTTGAAATTAATTTTTCCCACACCTATCCTCGGAATCACGTTCTCTCAATTTGCAAAGATGCATACAATTTCCATATAATTAAAAAAATTACATGGAATTTATGGTTCTTTACAGTTCCGAACAATGGGAAAATGTCTGATATGAACACAAATAAATAACTAATTTCTAAAACAAGTTAATAAGAGATATAAATGGAATAATGAACATGAAAATTGATCTTAATCAAGTGAAAATTATCTTCTTTTTATTATTCATGAAATTGAAGGATGAATGGGTCAAGTCAGACATAAGGTAAGGGAACTTCTTTACCCAATTTCCATTCATTGGGTTAAACCTATAATTCTTGATTATGTAGTTCAATGAATATGTGTAAATGAACTATGATTGTTTTATAGGTAATATCCACTTATATTGGCTGTATTTATGTTTGTCACGCATAATTACATCCTTATTGTAATGATATGATCTTTGTAGGGGAACTCATCTAAATATCATTTCATTGAGAAATACATTGTTTTATACACGAAATTATTTTATATTGTGTATAAACTGTAACGCCCCGACCCCAGTTACCTAGAGTCAGTGCATTATTGCGTAACATTGGCATGATCACAAACAATCAAGTCTTGAAATACAGATTAGTTTAGTAGCCTTGGAAAACACTAGATACATTCATAAATGGTACATTACATCATAAAGTGAAAAAATACAATAAAATAGTCTCCATAGTCCACTCCCATATCCCCATTAGACTATCCCTGCAGGTCAGTCATAAAATATTTCTTCACATCCTGGGAAAAATAAGACATTGAAAGGGGTGATCTCAGATGCTCAGTAAGGATAACAATATATCATAAGATTTCATAAATAAACATAAATATTTAAGGTAATGTATAACTAAAATAAAAGCCTTTTAAACATGAACTTCAACATAATATGGAAAAAGTAAAATGAGATAATTCCATTTACTTATTCACATGGATATTCTACTGGTCGAATAATCACATGCAATATAAATAACCACTTTCACAATGATGGAATTCATAATGACAGACTATCATAAACACGTAGCCAAGGCCTCGTGCCAAGACTAGAAATAATATTCTTTCAAGGCCTCATGCCAAGACACTAGTGTGTCTCATGAGACCTGCCGATGCATCAAGGATCTATAGCGGGCACCACCCATCACTTATTAAGTCCAATTCATTCTTCATATGTACAGGTTTAAACATATCATAAACCATAACATAATTGTATGATATAAAACATTCATAAATAAAACATAAAATTTCACATTCCAATCACAGGATATCAATAAAACACACTGATATAATAAAAACATTATCAAAACCATTTTCAATACCAAAATAAAATAAAACTATAACATGGTATTTATTTTTCATTTTAAAAAAAAAGTTATGGATTGTAGAGGAAGCTGATACTCAAATAATGGTCATGGCGGCGGAGAAGTCATTGTTACCGCATACGTAAGAAAAAACATTCCATTTGTCGTTTAGTAAAAAATCTTTGTATAAAAATATTTCTTTTGAATAAAAGTAAAAGTAAAAGGGGTTTATAAACCATATAAAGGAAAGTTTTGTATAAAACAAAATATTCCTCAATGAAATTAGATTGAGACGAAGTCCCTTACAAAGATCAATTTTTAAATAAAGTAGATCTATTATGTGTATTCACTATATTTACACATAATGAAAGTATAAATACAAGATAAGACATAATAATATAATGAAATAATTTGAAGGTAGGAGGTTAACCCAATGAATGGAAATTGGGTTATGAAGTTCCCTTACCTCATGTCCGACTTGACTCGACCATTATTTAACCTCCTGAATAATAAACTAGTTTTAATTTATAATTTATAGAGAACATTTTTTATGTTTATTATTCCTTTTATATCATTTATTACCATGTCATGAACATTATGTAATAATTTATGTTGATAATAGTCGTTTTGTTGATCTTTGGTACATGAGTCAAAAATAAACTTCATATACATACAAGTTGTTCATGTGGTAAAATATCCATTAAATCCAGATTAAGATTCATGATGTATATATCATATATATAATATATATCCATTATATACATTCAGTCATAATATTACGTAACATTTAGAGGTAAGAAATGAAATGCACCGTTCATGGAGATGGTATGACGTACATATGCATGAACGCTACTTTCATTTCTATTTCATATTTAATGGAATAAAATCATAATGATATAAAGTTGTATTATAATTACAGTATAATATCATATATAATATAATTTACTCCATCCTTTATACATCCCACATATTGCATTAACGATTCAAATCACTTTGAGGGGGCGGTAGTCCACACTTCCTAAAATGAAATTATAGCATTTACCCATAATGGAAATCATAAAGGTATTCCATAAATTAGAAATAAATAATAATAAGGGGAACATAAACATAATATATATCATATATGAATATAGTGTCATCATAATGGCCACCATTAGAAGTGATAAAATAAGATTGAACAATCATCGTTTCGTGAGGCAGTAATTCGCCACCCACAAAAACAGTATGTTTTTTAACAATTAGACAAAGGTATGTGTAAGTGTAAATAAAATACTTCTCATGAAAACATCCTAGTATCTTTTAGATACTGTTTTTGTTATAAAAGAAAGTAATAAAAATAGTTTAAGGGGTTTGAGAAGTAAAATACAACAAAAGAACATAAGAGAAGAGATTACCTTAAAATCGGGTAACTCTTTTTGATTTGAGCCAAATGCTTCCTTGGGAATACTTCTTCCCAAAGTGAGGAATCTAGGAGTAAGAGAGGGAAGTTGAGAGAGTATTTGGGAAGAGTTTGGCCTATCCAAATGGCTTTGATGGTGTGAATAAGGTGGTAGAGGTCGGGGCCTTTTATAAGAGGAGAGGAGGGGCACTCTTGGAAGGTCATGAAAAGTTACATTATTACGAAATGATTTTCGGATTTTAAAGGACCTAAAATGATATATTTCTAGTATAAGGTGATAAGGGTTATAGATATACTCATCCAATAGGTTTTTGACAAGTTTATGACTTATATTTACATTATCTTTTCATTTTATTTAAATCGTTAATTAATGAGGTAATCGCTGCATCATCATGGTGTCATAAAAAATTTAATTTATTTAATGTCTAAAAATTATAAAAAAAATTAATGATGTAAGAAATATTTTTATATTTCCAATGAATATTTATAGTTGAATATTTAACTTATATAACCCCATTTAATAATTGTATTAGTAAAACAACACATGTTTGTGATAATTTTATTTTTACTTTAAATAAAAAGTTATTAATGTCATTTTCTTACCCAAGTGGATCCATGGGGTCCACAAGTTGACCCATGGATTGTATTGGTCTTTGATGACTCATCCAATAATGCTAGAACAAGTTTAAGGGTATTTTATTATTTTTATAATATCATTTTTACAATAAATTTCACTAATTATCTTTAATTGCGATTAATTAAACATAAAAGTTACTATTCACCAAAAAATTATTTTAATCCCATTGAACCACATTTAACTTCCTAATGAAAACCATGTATATCGGATTTTTTAAAATAAAATCAAAGAAGTGGTAATGTTTCATTTAAATTAAAAATCAGTTTTTTAACTACCACTTAGTGGTTAAACTATTCATAAAATTTGATGTTTTTCAGAACAATGCCAAAATTTCACCCTAGGCTATAATTGATATTCCGTGTTCAAAAATGATGTCTGTTTTAAAAAATTCCAAACATATAAGTTGAATTAATTAATTTTATAATTAATTCGCGATGTCACATCAAATAGCGTGTTTTTAAGAAACAATATATATCAAAAGATAGACAAATGTTTATGTCCAATTTCAAAGTGAAATTAATTCTAATGAACACCATTGGATTAAATTGTAAAAATATATTAAAATTATACTTTAAAACCATTGAATATTATAATTTATCACTATAAATTATTTTGATTAAAAAAAATTTTTTTAAGTATTTTTCACTATTCATAAAAAATTGGAAGTTCTCAGATAAATACCAAAAATTCTACATAGGCTAATTTTCATATTCCGTATCCAAAAATGAAGTCCATTTTGAAATATAAAATATATATAATTTAAAAAAGTGGGTATTACTATTCATAATGGCTATTTTGATTGGTTGTGGTGTGTTATAATCTCGAACATGCATAGAATGCATGCTATTGCATTATTGAATGATAAGTGTATCGTGGAAGCATGGGGTGTTACATTATCCCCTCCTTTAATAAATTGTGTCCTCAAAATTTGAAAATTTTCATTGAAAATAAAAGTTTGTAAATATAAAATACCTTTGTGGAAAACACACATCGGAAATAAGGTTAATAAAATTTTTCCTTAATAAGAGGGAAAGAGAAATGAAAAAGTCTCCACTAAATAATGATCTCGATAAGGAGAAAATTGGGGAAATTAGAGAAATATAATTGGAGGAAAAACGAAAATATTTGTAGAGAGTGATTGAGGTCATCAATCACAAACAAGTGTAAAATTGAGGGCCTCAAAGCCTTCAATCTATGTTGATTTAAAATATTACCAGGTCAACAAGACATAATGTATTAGGATAAAACATTTTTTGTTTTAATATCCCATTTATAAAGTTTAAGAATTAATTTATTCATAGAATAATATATTGGTATATATATATTTATGCTTTAAAAATTGAGTTTCAACCTTCAATTAATTTCTACCACAATGTCATCTTTCACTCAAAAGATAATAGATCTCAAAAATATTATATTTATCCTAATCGTACAAGGTTAAAAATATAAACACATACCATTTAGATATGGAAAACAATTTTTTAATAACCAGGGACTTTCTGTAGGCTAGTGATAGGTAATAAAGGCCTATCGCACTATGGTTGTGGGTTCGTTTCCTACATCTTTTTCCGACACGACGGGTTATCCCCCGAACTATAGGTTGTCCTTTTCATAAAACTATAGTATTATAATATTCCAAAAAAAATATTCAGAAATGTTTTAACCTTAAACAATACTATCCAAGGTTCAACTGAATCCATTCCAACCTTTATAGTTATCAAAAATACATATGTCCATCTCACAGTTGAAATTATATAAGGAAGGTACACATAATGAAGATCTTTTTTTCTGCGTAACAATATGTGAACACCTTCATCATGTATTCTTTTAAAACAATACAACATCCTAAATTACCATAAATCATTATTGATTACATTCATGATCCCTTATTCCTTATAAAATACTAGATATACTCCAATATCCAAAAAAATGTATACAAATCATTAATCAGTTTCAAAGAAGTTAAGAATATCCAATATAATTTATCCAAATCAATCATGTATTATTCCAAAATCACTATCTCCCTATCAGAACCATATTATGGTTTATCTTTCTCTCAACCATATATTTTCCAACAATTTAACCTAATGTGGAGTCACATTTCTTGCTTCCACACAATCTCAAGTCCTTGATTAAAAATAGTACTACTGTACAATCCTTATAAAATCCATAATTATTATAACAAGTACATGATTGATACAACACTCAAATGATAAAATTATTTAATAACAACATAAGAAATATAATCATTCCTCCTCATCTGTGGTAGTATCCTAACGTGATTATTATCCAATAACATCATTTGGGTCATAATCTTTTGATTTGGAAATTGGTTTGTGTAGTGTCCCCACTCCTTGAAGATGAAGTATTGTACATTTGAATCCTTTTTCTTACCCTTGCGGTCATGCACTTGGTGTCCTTTTTCTCCACACTTATAACAAAATCACATTCCCTTCAGGAAAGTTCCAAGGTGTTTCTTCCCACAGTTATCACATATTGGAAAATTCTTCTTTTCCCTCGTCCCTTTATACACCGTTCCCTCTTCCATCCTTTTCTTTTGTTTCTTACTTTCAAATAATTAAGACTCAGATAATTCATTACTTATCCTATTAACACATCATATGTTGAGAACACATGAGAGACTATTTCCCATCTAAATGTTTGCTTAATACCATGAATGATATGATCCTTCTTACTCTTTGGATCATACGTACTGATGGAGTTCACATTCCTTCTACTGGGTGCCATTTCTATACAATGGCATAATCTAGGTTAGTTTATGAATTGCAATGAATAATTCTAAACTGGTAAAATACTTAATGTAAATTGAACGGTTTATGGATATAATCCATAATCATAAAAAATGTTTTCTTTGAGAAAGTATATACTCATAAACCCTTCATAATGGTTTCTAAAAAATGAGATTTATCCAAAGCATATCCCTCGGGAGTGTCATAACCAAGAGTGCAGCAAGGCCCGTTGTCGTGCACCAGTTCCCATTCGAGTCTAGCTCAAATCGGTGTTTTCGGTTTTTACAACTAGGTATATCTGTTCCAAAGCCGCCTCTACCTGCTCGTATCCAGACAAGGGTGTATTGCGTAGAAAACTCACAAAGTCTCTATAATACCAAAATTCTATGAAGTTCTTCTATACTAATCCTCATATTCTATCTTTGGACTATGTGCTCTAATAAGATTTTATCTAAATCTAGATTCTATGGTAAGTACTAAACTCTATCTGATAACAACTGTAACACCCGGACCGAGTTACCCAAATTCGGTGCATTATTGGGTAACATTTGAATGATAACAAAATATCAAGTCTCAAAAGACCGATTAGTTTAGTAGCCTTGAAAACACTAGATTCATTCATAAATGTTACATTACATCATAAAGTGAAAAACTAAAATAACATAGACTCCATAGTCCACTCCCATATCCCCTTCAGACTATCCCTACAGGTCAATCATAAAATATTTCTTCACATCCTGGGAAAAATAAAACATTGAAAGGGGTGAGCTCAGATGCTCAGTAAGGCTAACAATATAGAGGAAGCTTTAATAAATAAAAATAAACATTTAAGGAAAATTTATAACTAAAACAAAAGCCTTTTAAACTTGAACTTCAATATAATATGGAAAAAGTAATATGAGATAATGACTTTTACTTATTCACATGGATATTCTACTGGTCGAATAATCACATGCAATATCAATAACCACTTTCACAATGATGGAATGCATAAGGCTAGATTATCATAACCACGTAGCCAAAGCCTCGGGCCAAGACTACAAATAATATTCTATCAAAGCCTCGTGCCAAGACACTAGTTTGTCCTATGAGACCTACCGATGCATCGAGGAGCTATAGCGGGCTCCACCTTTTACTTATTAAGTCCAATGCATTCCTCATATGAACAGGTTTAAACATATCATAAACCATAACATAATTGTATAACATAAAACATACATAAATAAAACATAAAATTTCCACATTCCAATAACAAGATATCAATACAACAAATTGATATAATAAAAACATTATCCAAACCATTTTCAATACCAAAATAAAATAAAACTAAAACTTGGTTTTTATTTTTCATTTAACAAAAGTTATGGCTTGTAGAGGAATCCGAAACTCAAATAATGGTCACAGCGGTGGAGAATTAATTGTCACTGCATAAGTAATAAAAAAAATTCCATTTTTCATTTATTAAAAACACTTTGTATAAAAATATTCCTTTTGAATAAAAGTAAACGTCAAAGGGGTTTATACACCGTATAAAGGAGAGTTGTGTATAAAAAAAATATGCCTCATTGAAATGAGATTGAGACGAAGTCCCCTAAAAAGATAAATTTTTAAATAAAGTAGATCTATTATTTGTATTCACTATATTTCCACATAATGAAAGTATAAACACAAGATAGTACATAATAAAATCATGACATAATTTTAATGTAGGAGATTAACCCAAAGAATGGAAATTGGGATAAGAAGTTCCCTTACCTCATGTCCCACTTGACTCGACTGTTCTTTAAATTCCTGAATAATAAACTAGAGTTAATTTATAATTTCTAATGAACCTTTTTCAAGTTTATTATTCCTTTTATTTTACTTATTACCATGTTATGAACATTATGTAATTATTTATGTTAATAACAGCTGTTTTGTCGATCTTTGATACTTGAGTCAAAAAATAAACTTCTTATAATTACAGGTTGTTCATGTGGTAAAATATCCATTATATACAGAATTATATTAATTATTTAGATATCATATATATCATATATATCCATTATATACATTCATTAATAATATTATGTAACATTTAGAGGTATGAAATGAAATGCATCGTTCATGGAGATGATAAGCCGTACGTACTCATGAACTTTACTTTCATTTCTATTTCATATTTAATGGAATGAAATCACAATGATATAAAGTCTTATTAAAATTACAGTATAATATCATATATAATATCATTTACTCCATCCTTTATACGTCCCACATATGTCATTAACGATTCAAATCACTTTGAGGGGGCGGTAGTCCCCACTTCCTAAAATGAAATTATCACATTTACCCATAATGGAAATCATAAAGGTATGCAATAATGATAAATAAATAAGAATAAGGAAAACATAAACATAATATATATATCATATATGAAAATAGTGTCATCATAATGGCCACCATGAGAGGTGTTAAAATAATATTGAACAATCTTCTTTTCGTGAGGCAGTAATTCGCCACCCACAAAAACAGTATGTTATTTAACAATTAGACGATGGAATGTGTATGTGTAAATAAAATCCATCACATGAAAACATCATAGTATATTTTAGATACTGTTTTTGTTAAAAAATAAAGGAATAAAAAGAGTTTAAGGGGTTAGAGAAGTAAAATAAAACAGAAGAACGTAAGAGAAGACATTACCTTAAAATCGGGTATCTCTTTGGGATTTGAGCCAAAGGCTTAATTGGGAATACTTCTGCCCAATTGAGGCTTCTAGGAGTAATATATGGAAGTTTAAAGAGTATTTGGGCAGAGGTTGGCCGAGCAAAATGGCTTTGATTGTGTGAATAAGGTGGTAGAGGTGCGGGCCTTTTACAAGAGGAGAGGAGGGACACTCTGGGAAAGTCATGAAATGTTACATTATTATGAATTGATTTTGGTATTATAAAAGTACCAAAATGATATATTTCGAGTATATAGTGATAAGGGTTCGAAATATACTTATACAATAGGTTTTTTACAAGTTTAATTCTTAGATTTTACTTTATCTTTTCTTTTTATTTAAATCGTTAATTAATGAGGTAATCGCTGCATCATCATGGTGTCATAAAAATTTTATTTACTTAATGTATAAAAATTATAAACAAACTCTCATGATTTAGGATATCCTTTAATCTTTCCAATGAATATTTATAGTCAAAAATTTAACTTATATAACCCCATGTGATAATTGATTTAGTAAAACAACACATGTTTGTGACAATTTTATTTTTACTTTAAATAAAAAGTTATTAATGTCATTTTCATACCAAAGGGGCTCCATGGGGTCCCCAAGTTGACCCATGGATTTTCATGGTTGGACATGACTCATCCAATAAGGGTAGTATAATTTTAAGGGTATTTTCATATTTTTAGAATATCATTTTTACATTAAATTTCACTAATTACCTTTAATCGCGATTAATTAAACATAAAAGTTACTTTTCACCAAAAAATTATTTTTATCCCATTAAACCACATTTTACTTCCTAATGAAAACCATGTACATCAGATTTTTGAAAATAAAATCACAGAAGTTGTAATGTTTCATTTAAACAGGAAATCAGTTTTTTAACTACCACATAGTGGTTTCACTATTCCTCAAATATTGATGTTTTTCAGAACAATGCCAAAATTTCACCCTAAGACATAATTAATATTCTGAATTCAAAAATGATATCTATTTTAAAAAATTCAAAACATATAAGTTTCATTAATTAATTTTATAATTAATTCCCGCTGTCACAATAATTAGTGTGTTTTTAAAAAACAATATATTTCAAAAGATTGACAATTGTTTATATCCAATTTCAAAGTGAAATTAATTCTAATGAACACCATTGGATAAAATGGTAAAAATATATTATAATTATGATTTAAAACCAATAAATAGTATAATTTATCACTCTAAATTATTTTGATTAAAAAAGATGTTTTTAAGTATTTTTTACTATTCATAAATAATTGGAAGTTCTCAGAAAAATACCAAAATTTCAACATATTCTAATTTCGATATTCTGAATCAAAACATGAAGTCCATTTTGAAATATAATATATATATAATTTAAAAAATTGGGTATTACTATTGATAATGGATATTTTGGTTAGTCACGGTGTGTTAGAATCTCGAACTTGCGTACAATGCAAGTTATTGCATTATTGAAATAGGAGTGTATCGTGGAAGCTCGGGGTGTTACATAAACACCTATGACTTTTTATTTTAATAAAAAAGAATATTTTTCTATAATGTGTTTTAATAAATGAACAAGGAAATTTTTATCATCTGTGGTGATAATGATCTCTCAACCATCGCAATCGTTATTTGGATTCCATTAAAAGTGTTAATGTTTTTTAAAATAAAAAATATAACACTTATTCTATTTTTGGGTGTTTTGGAACTAAACATAATTTTTTAAATTGATTGATTATTTCAAAATCATGAAATTTTTCTTTTCATTTCAAATGAAACGATATTAGTGAAATGTTTATATTTTCAATATTTTGTGTGTTATGATTTTAAAATGGTACTTGGATATATGACAGTTAGTGTAATGTCAAACTGGGACGGTTGGTTATGTTATAACTTCCAATGCATTGGGTATAGATGCTAGTCATATGGCTATTTCGTTTGGTGATATGTATGGAAGTCGACAGTATGGTTATTCCGTTTACGTATGTTTATGTATCATGTTAAATTTATATGTTATAGGTTATTAATATGGGTTTTATGGAAATATTTTGTTTAAAAAATGTTAAGCTATGATCTTTTATTCAGAGAAGAGTATTTAATACTTCATAAATGCAAAAATTATTACATAAGATAAAGTATTCATGATTTACTTGTTGTTTGAAAAAACTATCATTTTTACTTCTTTGTGTATCCCATACTATGATTTTTATGCTCATCCCATGTTTTTGAAATATTTTTCACCGAACATAAAGATGAATAGGATCAAGGAAGGGATCAAAGAAATGTCATACTGTCTAAAACAAGGGACTGGAAATGTTTCTTTTTTTAAGAGTTTTTATTTTATGAAAAAACAGAAACTGAGTAGAAGTGTCTACTTTGTAATTTTTGACATGAAATGTAATTGTTATGGCCTAATTCTCTAAAAATATAAACCTGAAAATATCATCAATGTTAATTATTTACATAATTAAATATTAGTTAATGTTTAAACCTAGGACATATAGTTGGAATCAGATTTCGGATTAGATAACTTTAGCGGTTAGTGTGTTATTTACGTATAAGTGAAATAACCATAATGGTTAGAATATTAGAAAGAGTCATAGTTATTAGAGATAAATTTAATGGGTTTAAGATAACATGAATATTTATATCTTAGTATTTACCCTCCTAATAAGATATTATAGGATGATTTTACAGATATACTCACAATAAACATTTTGGTTTTAATAAATGGCATGATCTAGAAAGAACCAATGTAACGATGTATGTGATGAAAACTGTGAAAATTATCTAAATAAGCTACCTAATGATGTGGGACATTCATAATGAAAACATTTTTTTATTCTCAAACAATAATCTAGATTTGGTATAGAACTCCTGAATCTTGGTAATTTTTATAAGCCATCTTATATGCGAGAAACAAATCCTATTGATGTTCAGGTCATAACCATAAAATAATGTATATTAATAAACATATCTGTCAAGGATGTCGAATGAAACAGCTAGGAAAATGCTTCAATGCGACAGGAATATGTTTTATATTTGGTAATGAAGGTTATAAAGCAAAAACATACCATGGAAAAAGTAAGCTTCCAGTTGACTCCAGGAATGGGAATGATGTTCTCTCGAAATGATCAATTGAATGTTTTAAATGGGGTTTTCATGGACATTACACTATTAGATTTCATACGAAGATGGTTTGGGAATGGTATCGTTAGGATCAAAATAATATAGATTTACCAATAGCTAATTCTAATAAAATTGAAGATGAGGATATTGACTATGACCAATGAAAGTTATGGATTATTTCTTAGGTAATGTTTTGAAATTTTTGAATTCTTAATACATTATGTATGATTTTTTTACGAAAGAAGTATAAAAGAATAAGATGAAAATACATGGATAATAGAACATGAAGAATTTTCAATGATTACTATATCTACATTTTTGGAATTGAAGAGTTATGTGGGATATATGGATGATGATATGTTTAACTGTATTAATGATATGATTACATAAAAAGACTATATATAGTATCTGTAAACATGAATTTCAATATATGAAAATGTTATTCAAGTATGAAATATCATTTCATTTGAGGATATAGTTATAGAAACAATTTGGATTTATATTATCCTTGAATTTTAGGTAATTACATGTTTTTAATTTTAGGGATAAAAATGCGAGGTATGATATAACATTTGTTGTTATGATATGTTATGGTAATTTTTGAGAAATTTATATCATTTTCTGAAATTTTACAAAAATAAATTGTTTTTGAAAATGGACAACACACAAATTGCCTTACAACCCATCACATCAGAGAAAGCTATGGGAATAAAACCCACAACCAAGTATGATTGGAATTTATCTTCTACCACTGGAATACGTGAAGTCCCTAGTTAGTATGACTTATTTTATTAGTTATATATTTTTATGGATCAAGAAATAGTTGACTTTGGAAACTTCTGTTTTATAAAATGGATATTATTTGTATTGGAAAATGGTTTGGTGATTAAGTGATAAATGTTATTTTTGGAAGACATTACCTCTTTTAGGGAATCACTATTGGGTGAAATATTATTTTGGAAGACTCAATGTTTTATTGTGGGAATATGGTTATTCAAGATATTTATGGAAATGATTAACCTATATTTGAGAATACATGACTAGGTTAATTAACATTCAGTATGATACATTCAGAGTAACCAATGTTATTTGGAGATAAATTTAATGATTTTTGTGGAAGAATATATTATCAAATCATTCAGAATTTTTGGGATTCAATCTTATTTTAAATAGTTTTGAAGAATTGTTATGATAGTTGTCAATTGAATGGTCTTTGATGATATTTGAGTATTTTTTTTGTGGAATTTTGGATATTTGTAGTAGTATTTCTTTTTATAATGTATTATTCTTTTTGGGGATTATATGATCCTATAATAACCATTTTGGTTTTTGTTAATTTATAATGAAAAGGGAAATATATAGTTCATCTTTGGTGGAATATTTGATTCTCTAGAAGTTGATTCTAGAGCTTCTTGTGTGACCACATCATCTTGGATATTCATTTTTTAGAGAAATGATTAGTTTTTGGTAGAAACTTATTAATGTATGAAACTCTATTTTAAAATTAAGTATTTCATCTTGTTTTATTAGTCAATATAATAAAAAAATTCTCCAACATTACAAAATGAAACATAAAACAATATTATTTTCTTTTTACTTTTCGTATTGAGAAACCGAAGACAGTTTAACCAATCACAATTTGGTGTTTTTTTGGTAGTTTACTTTCCCATGATCATGTTTTCGATCACTCTCCATCATAACATGACACATAGTTTCTCCTTCATATCCATGTTTTCATAGAATCCTAGTATGGGTTATCTTGGGTGACCATTGTTCTTCTCTTTCATTCATTTAATGTGATTGTTTTATTGACTATTTTTTTGAGGTGAGACTTTCAATGAAGTTTCTGAACCCAATTATAAAATTGTGGGGATGTATTTTCAATAGGGGGAAGGATGTAACATCCCAAGTAAATAATGAGAAATAAATATTCATATTTATTGATATTTTTGAATTATATAAAAATTTTACATTTATGGGGACACTATGTTCTATGGCATACCCAATATCGATCAATGGGTTTCTTTGAAATGTTACATTGCACACAATGTTGAGTTATACTAAATAATAATAATATAATATTATCATTTTACATGGCAGTTAATGAATAGTAGTTATATTGGTGGGAATGAGAAATGTATAACTTCAACATGATCACACACGTTTATTAAATGATCTTACATTTTTTTCAATAAAAGGTATATGATTAAAATAGGAAGGAATCAAATTTTACGCACAAATTCTCTAATATTCTTTAAAAATTTGAACTATCATAGTTTGATGGAGTAACCCTATTAAATATATCATTTTAACATTTTCACTTTTTTTGACAAAAAAATCATCTTTATGATTGGGACATCAAAATTTACATTCAGTAAAGTTTTTTTATTTTTCTAATAAAGGTCATTGGTAATGAATAATGCAAAATACTTCATTTTAATCCAAAACTACTTTTTAATCTAATTTATTAATAATTATATATTATTAAATTAACTTTTTTATGTTTAATTAGATTTATTTTTACCATTCAATCCAATTTTGGTCGTTGGATGTAATTTCACTCTTACATTGGATATAAAAAAAGGTAAATTTTTGAGTGTTTTTATTTCTTAAAAATACACTTTTTGTTATGACAACATGAATTAATATGAAATTAATTTCTCCCAGTTATGTGTTTTCAATTTAAAATAATGGATTCCATATTTGGAATTAGAAGGTAAAAATTTATCAGATTGGTATCTTTTATTTTTAGACATTATGAATATTTATTTTAGTAAATAATTTATTTAATATGTATAAATGGAAAATCTGGTAAATAAGGGTAAACAAATATTGTTATAATAATACTAAATTAATATAACACCTTTATTATTCCTAGAAGTTGAAACATGTCCAACCATGGTCATACTTGGGTCTATTTTGGGACCCCATGGAGCAACATGGGATTGATAATGATACTTTACGTTAATTAATTTAAAGTAAAGACGAAGATGACATAAACATATATCATTTAGTAAATCAATTTTTACATGAGGATACATAATTTATCTATTCAACTATAGATATAAATTATAAATATATCCATATTTACTACATCATGGTATTTTTTTTAAATTTTTATACATTAAATAAATAAAATTATTTATGACACAATGATGACACAGTGATTACCTTTTTAATGAATGATTTAAATAGATGATATTATAAAATTAAAAAAAAAATAAACCTATATAATTATTTTTGGATGATTTTATTTCGAAAAATATTCATCTTATCTTTGAATTTATTGAGTTTTGGACCATATAAAACGAGAATCAGTCTATAAAAAATAATATTTTCAATCATTCCTAAAGAGCCCCTCCTTTATTTATAAAAAGCCATCAACTATAACCCAATACACTAACCTCCTCGGAACCTCTATATTTTCCATCCTATTTGAATTATTCTCCCTACATACCTCTATTCCTCCTAGAATCCTTACCTTAGTCAGAAGACATTTTATGGAATCCTCTTGTTTTAAACGCAAGCGAGTTACCCGATTAAAAGGTAACATCTTCTCCTATGTTTTTTCTTTTATTTTACTTCTACATCACTATAAATTATCATTATTAATTTAATTTATAAAAAATAGAATCATGAATATACTAGGTAACTATTATGAGAAGTATTCTAAATAAACATCTACAATCCTCCATCGAATTGATACAAACATACTGTTTCCGTGGACGGCGAACTACTGCCTCACGGAACGATGATTGTTCAATTTTCTCCTACCGCCTCTCATGGTGGCTATTATAATGGAACTGTATTTATATTTGATATATTCTATATTTATTTTTTCATTATACTCCTGTATTTTTTTATTTAATGCATACCATTATGTTTTCCATAATTGGTACATAAGATTATTTAATTTGAGGAAATTCGGACTACCACCCCCTCAAAGTGGTATGACTCGTTCATACAATACATGAAATGTATAATGGATGGTGTTAATAAACAAATTTAATGTATATAAAATATTCTATTATACAGGAATAATAATATAACTATTTATCATTTTGTTTTAATTCCTTTTTAAATGAAAAAAATGAAATGGAAGTAGCATTCATGCTTACATATGGCTTATCGTCTCCTTGATTGATGCATTTCGTTTTCATATATCCAAATGATATGGAATATTCAAAATATGTAGATTCAGGATATATATGATATATATATATATATTATATAAATCATGATTATAATTCTAGATATAATGGAATTTCGACCACATGGACAATTTATAATTATAACAAGATCATTTTTAACTCATGTTTCTAACATAGATAAAATTTCTGATATGAAATCGAATAATTAAATAATTTTTATAGAAAGATAATAAGTGATATAAAAGGAATAATAAACTTGAAAATTTTTATTATGAAAGTAAAAACTAACTTATGTTTATTATTTATGAAAATAAAAAATGACCAGGTCAAGTCAGACAAGAGGTAATGGAACATCATAACACAATTTCCATTATTTGGGTTAAACTTATACTTCTTAATTATGTGGTGATATGGATATGTAAGAATGATCTATGATTATTTTACACTTAATATCCACTTATATTGTGTGTGCTTATGTTTTTCACAAATAATTATATTTTTAATTCAATGATATGATCTTTGTAAGGGATGTTATCTCAATCTCCTTCCGCTGAGGCATACATTGTATTATACACGACTATCTATTATACAGTTTATAAACACCTTTGAATTTTCATACCATTGAAATGGAATATTTTTCTATGAAAAATTTTAATACACAAAAAATGATTTCTTTTAACGTTTGTAGCGAAAATGACCTATCATTCACTATAATTGTTACTTGGATTTCTCTATATGTCTTACTATTTTTTAAAATGATAAAGAAACCCCTTATTCTATTATAGGTTTTTATTTGTATTTAAAATGTTTTTAATGGATTGATTATTTCAAAATATTGAAATTATTTCTTCTAATTACAATTAAATGTTTATTTTTGAAATATTTTATGTGTTTTGATTTTATAATGGTACATGGACATATGATGGGTGGCGCCATGATAATCCAGGACAGGTGGTAACGTTATAAACTATAATTCATTTGGTATGGAATTCGGAAGTATGGATATTATATTTAGTGATATGTGTGGAAGTCAACCATATGGTTATTCTATTTAAGTATGTTTCTGTCCCATGATACCTTTAAATGTTACATGTTCATTATATGGGTTTTATAGAAAATTTTTGTTTAAAAAGGGTATGAAATGATCTTTTATTCTGTGAAGAGTATTTACTACTTCATGAAGGTGAAAAGTATTAATTATCATATCTTATTCATGGTTTAATTGTTATTTGAAAAGGCCAATATCTCTCATTCTTTGTGTATTCCTTACTATAATTTTTATACACATCCCATGTTTTTGTAATGTTTTTCACTGAAAAAAAAGATGAACAAGGTCAAAGATGGGATCAAGTAAATGTCATGCTGTCTAGAACAAGGAACTACACTTTTTTCTTTTCATAAGTGTTTTAAAAAAAATGGAAACTGAGTAAAAGTGTCAACATTGTAATTATTAAGATGTAATGTAATAGTTATTACCTAATTCCCTAAAACACTAAACCTAAAACGATCCTCACTGTTAATTAATAACTTAATTTAATATTATAAAATGTTTAAGCCAGGGTCCTTACATCTTTATTACATTAGAAAAATGATTCCCTTATTAGTTAATCCACATTGTGCTTCTTGCAACCCCCGGGACCATGCTGGTGGGAATGCGGTAGTTACGACATTATGCCTATTTGGTCAGGCCGTGAAAATTATTCTATAATACCAATGATGAGGATACAATAATTTCAATTTTTTGGATCTATAAAGGATGGGTATTTAAATCCAAAATTAATAGGTGAAATAATATCTTTTTAAATTTAATTTTCAAACATTTATCTTTTTGATGAATTAATTTTCTTATAAAAAAGATGAAATGATAAAAATACTGGTTAGAAATGTTTATCAGTTTAACCATGATCATGATGGAATAATAATGTTATGGTACCATGTATGTGTTCTGTCCATACTAGATATTAAAAAGGATTGGTTAGTGGAAGCTCATAGTTATTTATTCTCAATTAATCCATAAATCATGAAGATATACATAGATTTGAAGAGTATTTAAATTGGAATTGAATTAAAACAGATATCCTGAAGATTTTTTTATGGTACATTATATGTTTGAAAGTTAATGACTATATACAATACTCTATTGGGATGTTAAATCCATTACACATACAATAATTGAAATGGGAATATATCACCTTGTATTTTATCAAAAAACTCCCCAAAACATATAAAGGGAATAATTCAATATTGATTATAGTTGATCGATCTTAAAAATTTATCTCACATTATCAGGGTCAAGGAATATTTCTCTGTATATTGGTTTATTAGTATATTCATTAAGGAATAAGTATGGTTTCATGGAGTACCACCTTTAATTGTGTCAAATCTGGATTTGAGGTTTACCTCAATGTTATGGTGATGTCATCAACTAGCTCAAGATATAAAGATGCTTTGTGTATCATCTTATTACATCTTTAAATTTAGATAGAACAATTAAGATAGTATTATATATGTTGATATGCATTATTATGCATTTCAAAGGTAGTTGGGATCAAAAAATTCCTCTATTTTAGTTTTTATTCAATAGTAAATTTCAAATGACTATCTAGATGGATATTTAGGAGGCTATCTAGGGAAAGAAGTGAAGAGCTCCATAATTTTAAAATGATTTCATATAAATAATGATATAGGTCTCTTTGATATATAGAGAAATTCAATATAATGTTACAGCCACTCGATGACACATAAGGGATGCATAAATTTGTTATAAATTTAATTCTAATAACAAAAAACGTTATTTGGAATTTGAATTTGGGGATAGGAAGTATCTTAGAATTTATAAATTCATATAGGTTATGAGATTCAAGAAGAAATGATATCTAATCCTTTGACATAATTGCCCCGATGAAAATCATGATCATATCTGAATAGTATCATATCAGTTGGTTCTTCCACTAATCCCCTATCAAGTCCACGATGTGTTCAATTTATCAGTAATGAAGAAGTACATACACTACTATTTACATTTATTGAACTAAATTAACCAACCACTACAATGTGGTATTTCTTGTAATGAATAACTATTGTATAATATAGATCATATAGAGAATTTCCTATGAACTAGGAACACACACCTAGTCTAACTTTTTGTTGAAAACCCATGATTTTGAGGAGGCTACCAGTATCCTAATGAGATAATTATGCACAATTAACCTAATTTTTTATACCAATGTGATGTAATTTCAAGGTATAAATTTATTTTACGGGGCGTTCAAGTACATAATCCCAAATATTTTTTTGGATAAATTCATTTTTTATAGCTTTGGTTACAAGAAAATATGTGTTTTAATTAACTGCGACGAAATATAAAAATTATTAGTTTTAAAATATCCATTATTACCTAGCCTATAAAAATAGATTCATGTATAGAAATAAATAATTTTTAAATATTAATAATAATGGTTTTATATAATGATAACATATTAATAAAAAAGTAATTAATTTTCATAAATACTCTATATCATCCAATGTTTTTTTATAAAATATACATTTATTTTCTTGAAAAATTATAAATTAATATTACAAAACATTGAAACAATATTTTTTAAAAATAGAAATTATTTTTTAATTCAATATATGAAAGTTAAACTAGGGTGATTCTTTTTAATTTTTTTAATAAACACATATTTTTCGCTGAGTACTGAAAAAATAGGGGTTTATATTAAAAAATCAACTATACTTTTAAAATGGGTTTAGATTTAAAATCAAATCAATTATATATTTATTCATCCAGTTTAGTTTATTTAATTAATTTTCATGTTCTATTATGATAAAAAACAATTTAAACTTTTGAACATTTTCACTTTAGATATCTTTTTTTTCTTTAGAAATAAGGTTTTAGCTTTAGATTAAATTATGTATATTATTTAAATTTACATTGTATTATATGATTTAATATTTATAGTAAGAATAATTTATAATATATAATAATTCAACATCATTTATGACTATATTTAATTGTACAAAATGTAAAATTTATTAATCATGATTTTGGTAAAAATGGGTTTATCATCAGTTCTCCCAAAAATATAACCATTAAAAATACAACAAAACCCATAAAAAAATTATATTACCATATTTATACAATGAATCTTATTTAATTGAAAATAGTATTTTTTTATCTATTTAATGAGATATATTAGAGTCATAGTTTTTATTTTTAGAAAGTATTTGTGTTTCACATAGATCATTTATAAAGGGACACCAATCCCCTCTAATATTCAAACATTAAAAATATTTGTTCAGAAAATACCGACCCAAATACCTTACTTAATTAACAAAATCTCATCATATTATACTTTTAATGATCATAAATCCACTAATGGATTTTTTTTGGTGAAAAACCATGTAGGTTTCCTAAAGAATAGGTAATGTTCTTCAATAAGTGTTTTTATATTATTTCATCATCAAATAAAATAAATTATTATTAAACCATGCTGATATGGTATACATAGTATAATAAATATATTTATAATATTCTATATTAATTTAAGAACCTATAAATATATCTTCTTTAAAAAAATTGAAAATGATAACTCCACTCTTGTGTATGGCAGACTACATCCCTACGAACTTATGAGACTCATTTTCCGACAAAAAATATCATGGTTGGGAATGATGATGGATAATATATATTGGTATTTATAAGTTCAAAAAATTAGTTTAATTTTAGTTTTATATATTTCCATTTTTAACATTATATTCCATAGAGAATACAATAACTTCATCCACACGTATGAAAAATTATTTCTTCCAAAAGATAAAAGGTTTTTTGTTCAATTACATTTTACAAAGAAGGTAGGAAAGAATAAATTTAATAAATATATAAAATATATAAAATATATATTATTATGTAATTTTAATATATTACCTACTTTTATTATTCATCATTCATAAAGGAAATTAAAAAAATGTTCTTACATACATACAACCTTCCATCTCCATGGACCATGTATATCATTTTATAACATCAAATATTATAGTCTATTATAAAAACATATATAATAAATATATATCCTAGAAATATTTTTTTAAAAAATATTTATTCCTTGTTACCACAATTATTTTAGGACTAAATGAATAAAAAATTAAAAATAAAAAATACATGAAAACAAAGAAATTGTTGCCTATATCAAGACATTAAAATGAAATTGTTAACAAACTAGTAAAATGATCATTTGTAAATAATAAATAATATGATGTAAACAAATATGATTCATTAATATATATATAATAAACTTATATTTATTATACAATAGTTTTTAAAATTTATAAATAAATTAAATACTTATAGAATGATACTTTCAAATGACTTTTTAAAATTGTGTAAATCATTACATATTCACTATATATTTATTTTATATTTTTTATATGTATCGATGAAGTTCATATTAGGATTACACTCCGATAAAATATGTGTACTTAAATATATATATTTTATATCACCATTATTGATTATATTATTAAAAATTATCAATGTAGTAAAGGATTTTTGTCTCAATTTCCTTTCATTGAGAAATAAGTTTTTTTATACAGCTATATTATTTTATAAGGATTGAATAATACCCAATTTACATGCAATATATTGAATTTATTAACTATAATGGTATTATATGGATAATTTTCCATTATTATTTCATGGGGATTTTGATTTAATGTTTACAAAGTGGTATGGGTTTTATGTTACATTCATATCCTTTATAATGATTTCACATGATTTTGCTTCCAATGATGAAATATTATGATTTATCTATCAAATATGAATTTTTTTTCATAAAATATGGTTCTTTATAGAGAATAAATGTTTTACATTTAGTTTAATTTATTTACATACTCATGGTTTAGAAATAATATTTTTATGTTGAAACATATTTTTTCACTCTTCGGTCAAAAACCGCAATTCTTTAAAAACCCATTTTTATAAATATTTTTAAAAAAATATCCATATGATTTATTAAATACGTATTATCATATTTATGAATTGTTACAGAAATTTTATGAAATTAATATTCATTCCATTTTAAAAAAATTTCCCATTTGTATTTTATCGAAAACTTGAATATAATATTGTTTAGCATGAATTACATGAACAGAATATATGGATGTCATGAAAAATATTTGTTTTAATGATTCCTTTATCGGTTTTAATGGTTATTTGAATAGAAATTTATTTTAAATTTTATTATTACTTATTAATTTAAAAAAATATTTTTTTCATATAAAGGACAATTTTCTCCATAACCATTCTATGTGAAATTTATTTAAGAATATTTCTTCATCTATGAAGAAATCCTTTGATGTATATATCCTAAAATAAAATTCATATTCATTCATTGAAATGATTATGATTGTGAGGAAAATAGGTTTATGAAACCCATTTCTTAACGATGAGTTATACCATGAAAAAATTATTATAAAACATGTTTATTTTTTCATGGGGTTTGATATTATAAAATAATGAAATTATTAGGAAACCTATTTCTTTTAAAATGGCTATTCTATGATGAAATTTCTTGGAAAACTATTTCTTTTCTTGTGTTCTGATAGAGTGGATGTTTTTATGATTCATTGGAAAACATATGTATGATATTCATTATGCGACATATGGGAAAAATATCCCCATCCATTTAATTGGTTAAAGATTGAAATATAATTAAATAAACAATACTAGAATAGGGAGTGGACCAAGTTTAGTATGGGACTCTGAACAGTATGATAATCTTGCTAGTAAACCTAGGCCACTATAATTGTTTGGGGAGTGAAACCATTCATCTATGATATTCTAAGTAAGGAGACTTGAACTGCAATAGAAATTATATTATATATATATATATGTATTAATCAATTCTCTCTCTTAATATAATGGTATAATCTAATGGTTCATGATATTTTATCCTTTTTTTTAATTTTTATGCTATGAATCACAAAACCTTATTCCAAGACCTATTATTATGTTATTTTTTGAATGGTATATTATAAAAAATTTATAATCATATTATCATACAATTATAGGTAGGTAATACTTAATTATCTCCCTATATAAACCATATTGGGAATATGAGCTTATCCTTTCACATGTTTCTATTCCCTAGGTTATGATGAAATGTACAGTGTTAGATTTTTCTAATTGTGGTTCCAGTTTAAAAAACATACTTGTAAATGAGGTAGTTCAACTATGACCCATTTTTTGATGTTTAAATGATTCATAACGGAATATATCATTGTGATCCTAAGGAATATTTTTATTTAGTGTAATGTATATTAATAACACAATTTATATAATATATATTTTTATGAATATCATGGGAAATTATAAAAAATGAACAAAACTAAAAAATATTCCAACATCATGTAAAGACTTTATGGAAACCCGATATATTCAAATATATTACAATACATCCTCAATGGGATCATCACATCTATGACCAGTAATTCTGAGTTCCCAATCCAATAAGAATAATCTATATCCTAATAACCAAAATTTATAGCTTGGGAATATCAATGTACAAGTAGTATGATCTCAAAAATAAGTCAAACACTCTGAAAAATCATCCATAAGATTGTAATACAGATACCATCCCAAAAAATAAAAACATATCTAAAAAATATGTGATAATAAGTGGAGTAAAAAAGATAAAATTTAAATAACTATTATCCAATACCATCAAGAGGAATACCCAAAATAATCGTAAGAATGATGGGATTCTGAAAGTAAGAAAAACACTATATGAATTACACAAAAAACATCCCATAATGAAATAGAAAATGGAAAAATATCTAGAGAAAAATATCCAAAGAAAAACATGTGATTTGTACCTTCCATTTGAATATCCCAGCATAAAAACATCTACTAGTAACATAAATAGAAACTCCTAGGAAAAAACGTTATATATATATATCAAATAAGATGAAATATAATGATCTGAATCCCTTTATAGGAAGATTACTAAATGCCTATTCCTACCATCACAATATATTCTACATAAGCATATATGTTGATTCACCTGATGGGATATCTTTACCAAATCCAAAATTGAATATACTATGACAAAAATGATGATGATAAATCCCATTTAAATTACATGGACAAATTTAAAATTGTGAGCTATTAAGGATTCATAATAAGAAATATTGATTAATAAATATAAGAAACTCAAAAATATTTTTGGCATATTCCCTAATATATTGGTCACCCTGTTGAAAATAGATGATCTTAGAGTCAATTTCCTTCATAACACCCTAATGGAAAATCGTTCTATAAACACATTCTTATTGAATTCCCTAGAAGAAAATTCATATATGTGGGTATGAATAACAATATCCCATAATTTTCTACCAAATCCATTAAACAATGGGACTAAAACATCATACCTATACATATTTAGTTTCTTGATAGAATACAATATTTTTTAAATTTCATCAAGCCACCTCATTTCCTCTTGCGAATCCTAACACCAATATGAGAAAATTATTTTAATATCCATGATGTATTTGTTAGGGACCATGTAATGTTAATATTCAACCTCCACTACACATTCCAGATTCATGAAGGAGTCATCAACTTGAAATTGTACACTTACAATACATGTAGGGTTACATTTGATATTGGAGCAATTAATAGGCTCATTATGTTTCTATGAAATATTTTTCTCAAAATTTATATACGTCATTAGGTATAATCTATTTAACTCATACATAACATATAATGATAAGTAGTTTAACATTATGATATATCGAATACATAACACACCCAAGATTAAATCATTATAATAGAACCTAAAAAAACTTTTTCTAATGTACCCATATTTTAAAAAATAATAATTCATCCATTTTAAACTATTACACATTCATTTAAAAATTATATATATTAAAATAAATATATTAAAATTTAGAAATATTATATTAGTTAATTGATCTCCTCCAATAGTATTAAAAAAGAGTTCCTAAAATACCTTTTTTAAACTATTAATATTTTTAAACCATAAAAAATATTAATATTAAAAAAGGATTTAAAAAATAAATTATATAGAAATAGTTATGATATCAATTTTATAACACAATATTTTGAATACACAATGTCAGGTACTCTAAAATGTTTTTCAAAAATATATATTTAATATCTTATTAAATTTGAAATTATTTATTACAAATTATTTAAAAAAAATTGAAAAAATTCGTCATACGAAAACAATATATTAGAACGAAAAAAACTATAACAATTATCATCTAATGAGAATTAAGAACCACTCAAAAATAACAACATAGAAATAATAATTATTCATATGTAAAGGGAAAAAAGAATCTGGTATAGGGGTATTTTAAAACTATGAATTACATGGTCCCATATATTGCTAAATGGGGAACCAATAATATAATAATTACTATATTAGATTCCTGGTCATCCACATGGGTTCATCATGCTTCTCTAGATTTGTAGGTTACCCAAAAAACCATGGTCACAACTCTATTCCACCCCTAAAATCATAATATATTCAAAAAATTATTGATGGACTCATCAAGAATCAAAATGTCACCAATAAATATAAATTAATAACATAATATATGGATTCATGTCCCCACCTTCCAGTTTATCTCAGGTTTTCTCACATTGGGTGGTGATTAGGATACCATTTGTGAACTACCAATTCAGTCATGAAACATTCCTAATATACTATCTACCATGAATCACCCCAAATAACATATGGGATTTTAAATAAATACTCAAAACATATCTCTCCATTAGGATAACCTTCATGATATCAATTTTCATGATCCAAACAATAATACCACAATTTAATACTCATGATTGCTCATGGAAATTGCCTATTGGGGAATCCAAATACCCATATACAGGGTTCATGTTCCATGGAATCATGATGAAAAATTTTGGAATGATATTCCCAAGTATAAGAAAAGCATTAAACATATTACATAAGAAAAATAATAATCAATTAATATAAAAACAAGGTAATAAAAATGGGGATCAATTTAAAAAAATAACATACCATAAGACCAAAATATCTCAATAAAATGATGGGATAAACAATAATGTCACTTAATATATATAAACCTAATGAAATAATATAAAAACCATGATTCTACAACAGTTAATTATATTGTAAAATACCACTGACCTCATATTGTATCACCTTCCCATGGCCTACCAAGCGTGAAACAACTAAGGATAGATAAATAAAACATGGGAAACTTTTACAAAATTATTATGACTATTTACATCATGTTTCTTATCAAGTGTGTGCGAAATTTTTAGTCTATTATGATCACTCTATGTATACTATACAATTTATTTTGTACAAAAATTATATATTCTTGTTTGAAATATGATAAAATAACGATTTTCATTACATTGAATGAATATTATCTATTCCAAAAATTTAGTAGATATAAAATATTTATAAAATAATTTCATGTGAAAAATAGTTTTTTAAACCATTATTTTTTCCCTTTCATAATAAATTTTGAATTAACATGTGATAAAAGTAAGACACCTTTCTATGAAGAATCCATTTTTAGAAAAACCATGGAACACCATTTCATAATCAAAAATCAATTGAGCTTGAGTTATCATGATAGATCGAGAGAAATATAAAATATAAATAATGTAATATTAAAATGATTAAATTGCAACATATAAATAAGAAAAAATAATAATATCATAAATTAAATTGGGAATGTATAGTGTATAGTAATAATCCAACAACAATTTCATTTATTATATATCAAGAGTTGAGTGTCAAGCGATATATTTAGTTGGTAAATATTATGTACGGTAGTGAGAAGAATCTATAAACAGTAAAAATTCATCGTGATTGACTGTAAGAGTATTTCAATGCAAAAATCTATGAGATGAATGATACCATACCCACCTACATCCTCCAAAAAGATCTCCTAGCCTAGACCAACATTATCCATGTTTACACAGTTCTGGGAATGATCCACTGATAAAAATATAAATATTGTTCTCCCACATCGATTCCCATTTACCATGACCAATAAATATTGGCAAGTGAGATAATATTAATTATGGGTAACATAGAGGAATCACATCATCATCATCATGCACCATCATTATTTTATTGCATACAAAGTCCATATCTCATCATCATTCATGAGATCCCTCATGAGAACAACCCTTGATTTCAACATCAATTGTTATGTTCACTATGCACTATTATTCACGGGAAAAAATAAAAAATAATTATCACGTAATTTCGACAATATGAGAGTTAACATCATAATGTTCAAAATAGGCTTTCATAAGAATACAAATTGATAGACTATGAATTTATCATTTAGATAGAATATAACTTTTAATTATCCATTCTAAAAAAGAAATGAATTATCACTTAAATTATAAATGTTTTTTAGAACCATATGTGGCATTAATAAAGGAACAAAAAATTCCAGTTGGCCCTTCAAATGGTTTGCAATATTGGCTCAACCAATCTTTCAAAAAGAATATTAAAATTTTCCTTTAAAATAATATAATTTTTTTTGTAGAGTAAAACAAATAATAATGTTTAATTAGATTTAGAGCATTAACCAATTTTTATTAATATATTAATTTTCATGTTACAAACCAAAACCCATGAATATTGGGATAAGACCTATTTTCATTCAAAGAAAAATATCAAATCCTTTAATAAATAAATTGATTTTGGGTATGATTTTAAGGATAAAATGGAAACTGAGGTTTTAAAATAAAAAAAATATAACCATTTAAAATTCTATTTCAAAATAACACATGTGTCACACAAATATCCTAAAAATATAATAAATGAAAAACATCACTTACCTTTGAATATCTAGAATCAAATCGAAGACCAATTAAATAATGTCACGTTCGACATTGGTCACTCAACCAAGCGATAGGAATCATAGGAAAAACATGAAATGATCCTAATTCCATATTACCAAAAAACAAATATCCTATTAAAAAAATACATAGACATTTGTATACAATATAAAGAATGAATCATGAGAATGGATAAATATCAATGTCCTTGAGGAGTTAAAATTATCAATCAGTATACGCTACAAAGAATGAAACTTATATATGATAAGAATTCAGATTTTGTTGAAAAATATCTTCTAATATGTCTTCTAATGATCCTATGGGTTTACATTAGGTAGAGGTAGAAGATAGAGATATTATAAAAGGGGATATAGTAATAAATTCCAATAATTATCTTGGATAAATAATGTCCAATGATACCATCGATGAGAAAGTGGTACCTACCATGTAGCATGTAACCGAATGGCTATCCTATAGGGAAAAGTAAGCATGTTTAGGGATACAACATATTTGTCTTATCAAAAGTAAATATAATCAACTGAGATATTTATATCACTAGTGAGGAAGTGGACCACCTACAACATCAAGGGTTTCATGTTTTTGTCAACACCTACTCTGAGCACATGAAATTCTATACCATCACATAACTATTAAAATAAAAATGTAAAACAAGGCGTTTACATGAAAAAAATGTGATTTATTCATTAAAATTAAATAATGGGATATTCCAATATTCCACAAAACATTTTGTATGTCCCTAGAAATTCAACAATATTATGATATAATACAATAAGAGAAAAAAGTAACTTCTACATCAATCTCCATAAGTGGAACTTTTATGGAAAGATATAAAAAAATAAACATAAATGAAGACATATATCCAATTAAACATAAATAATATTCAATAAAAATTATAAATAACCCATAAATAAGATATCCAATATCCCTTCATTTCCCTAAAAATAAATGATATATCTAAGCAGGATAAATCTATTGAAGATTTAGGGACAAAGAACAAGTTTACAGACCATTTATAAAGAAAATGTTATTTAAAAAAAACATAAGAAACCCATTAAAGGATTCCTCTCTATAAACAAATGGAACACCATTCAACCTAAAACAAGTAAGATATAGGAAAAAATGATCCCCATTCCAAACAAAACACATTCCAAATATCAAAATAATTCCAAAAGATACAATTACGTAAAAAACAAAAAAATTAACAATATATACATACATAATCAAAACAAAAAACAAAAAATGATTTATACTTATGGTAAATTCATTATGACAACTATGGACTTTTTGATATCATTCTACACCGATAGGTGATCTCATCATATCAGGAACTAGTACTTCTGGTTTCTTAGTCTATCAAGAGAGTAAATAGTCAAACTTACCTAAAAATATAAATACGAGTTATTCATTTCCAACATGTATTAGCACAAATCAATAAGAACATTTCACCAATAAATAGAAACAACCCTTCTAAAATAGACACTATCCCTGATCTTCATGAAAAAACAGTAAAAAAATAACAACAAAGGATTCAAATTATAACAACATTACAATACATTATCCAACAAAATTCATAAGAATAAATTATAAGAATGGTAACTATAAAGAGATTCCAATATAAAATATCTATTATTGGTGTTTCCCAAAAAAATCTATAAATGAATCTCATAATTGAATTAATTCTTTTAAAAAATTTGAAACACATCTATATATTGTGCAGTGTTATAAGAATAATATCAGAATCCCTTAATAAATGACAACATCCAAAATGATTTCTAACTAAGTAATGAAAATGATCTAAAAATGGAATCATAGGAGAAGATCAAAAATTGTACCACCCATTCAATACCAAATCATATAAACCCTCTTAAGATAACCTACATGGAAAAAATGAAGCTAAAATCTTGACGAATATGGAAAAATAGAATGGATATGTTCCCCACAATGGAATCACACATTATTCCAGTTATACCATTGAAAATATTTTTGCAACACAATCAACAAAATTTATTCACCTGATGGAAGATTCTACCCTAATCCACCATCCTAAAACTCATTATCCCCTTACAATAATCATGATAATTTTTATTCTACTGAAATTTTGTTTCACAAAACACTTTGTATGAATATAGGTTAGAATATGTCATTATAGTCATCATATCTTATAAAAGGAACCTTTTAAAACAAAATTACATTAAGGAGTCTTCATAGGAAATCACACATATGAAATATATAAAACATAAAAACTATTGGGGTATTCCCAAACTGAACATTCACCGTCTAGAGGGCCCATGATGAACATTTTATTTTCATTCTTATCATCCTCAATGAAAACCTGTAGATTAAAGGTGATAGTAATGAATTAATAATACAATAATTATATTACTAGGGAGGAATAAAGGACTTCCAAAACACTCAACCAAGTCATTTCAATAAACTGATAAAAACACATTCCCTTGAATAATCATGTGTTACAAGAGCATAAATAGATACATGAATTTATACTATCATCATAATTTTATAGGGAGATCCCAAATCAGTAAAAAATGTCGACAATGATTAAATATATCTTGACTAATTTCTAAGTATAGGGAAGATTTTGGATCAACCAATCAGTCCCTATTCAAGGAAGAGTGATAAAATTAAAACCATAATACTAGAAGATGTGAAGGGATATTTTGGGACCATTCTATGAATTGAATTCCAATAATTTTATGAAAAAAAATTCATGGATATATTTTTATAAATCATAATATAAATGATCCACAACTTATACATTGTCTATCATGTAATGAAATTTTGAAAAATGTAGATCTCACAACACTACACTCACAGACCTAAATAATTCATATATAACTCCTATTTTTTTAATAAATCACCAAAAAATTTTAAAAAGTATATTTTACCTTGTTTTTATAACAATAATTTCCCCTTTCTAAATGTGATGGCTCAGTAGAAATTGATTAGGATTGAATATTCTATTAGTATATCCTGGAACTCCTCCTATTATTTAAAAATATTCTCCCCAAATTCCAATTTGATAATAATAAACATTTTAAATGCATGAGAAAAAAATATTATATAATTTTTTTGAAAAAATATTATAATAATCACAGAGAGGTCATTTTTATAAGAAAAAAATTAAAAAAATACTCCACTAATATAAAAAATTCATCGAATTATTTCAATGAAATTCTTGAAGTGTTATAAATTTTTTTCGAAGGATATTAAAAGAAATTCCAAAAATAATGTTTGTATAACCACATAAAATCATGAGAAAAAACATACACACATTCTTATAATATGAATAAAAAATACCTAAATACTAAAATCATAGAATTTATACAAATTTTTTTGAAAAGTAAAAAGGCATCAAGATTTAGAATAAAAAAAATGTGTGTAACTTGGTTGCATTGGATGGTAAAACATGTTCAAACCATATGATAGATTATAGATTGGTTTCTAGATCATTCATACGGTTCATTTGTAGTTTACCAGACAATGACGGTTTCTTGTGCATCTTTAGTCACCCCTCTATTCCACCCCAAAACTCAAAAGGGATTCCAAAATTCAATGATAGTATCAACAAGAATCTAAATATCGTAAAAATTAGTAAAATAATTATTCATGAGAATGAACCATGTTTTGATATTCCCTTGTATCTCAAGATTCGTTGCAAATGGTTGTGATTAAGAACATGTTAGTGAACCAAAACTTGAATCCTAAAACCTTCATAATCTCTATTATACAACGAATCAATAAATAAGATATAAGTTATTTAATATAATAACTCAAATAATAGATCCCATTTTTGTTAAAATCTATTTTGATAAAAATATATAATGATTCATAATAGACTACCACAATATGATTACCATGTCAGCCCATTGAAAGTCTTGAAGCTTGTTCGTATTCTCCACATACTAGGGAAAATGACCCGGGTGTTAAGAGAAAACCATTGGTAATGATATTTCATAAATAAAAGATAAATATTTTTCAAATAAACCTATAAGAATATTAATTAAGTCATGAATAAAAAATATAATCTTAACCAGGCATCTGAATAAATAAATAATTCCATATAATACCCCAACAAATAGATATTATGTTGGCCAAAAAAATAAAGAGACCAAATATATGTTAACCCAATGACATTATATAAAATAACAACTCCAAAAAATTCCCTACTATTGGTTAAAGAACTCTCATAATATCCCACCAAACCTACCCCTTTTTATAAATGCACATTTTGAAAAAGGATTATTGAATATAACCTGAACACCTGATAATGATTAATGAATATTTTACATACAATGTGGTGCTTGGATGGTGTGATAAAAATTGGGCTAATATGATACAATTTAGTGTCTATGAAATTTCGTTCAAAAGTAATTCAGATATGATTATTTTAAATATGAATATAAAATGGAATGTTTTTAATTACAATGAAAGTTGTTTATTCAGGGAACACATTTAAATGATATAAAAATACATATTACCAGGTTATTAGTAATATAATGTTTTAATGTATTCAATTCTTTCCTTTACAATATAATTTCATAGATTTCAATAGAAAATGATGAAAACCAATTAATAGAAATTATCCCCTTTAGTGAAATATTTGAAATTGTTGTCATAGGATAATGTCTTCTAATAATATAAGAACTATATGTTAGAACCATATATCAATAAAAATATTGAAAATAAAAAAACTATATTATAGTAATTGAGGTTTTAATATTAATAATGAGATATACTAATAATAGAAATAATGCATTGAAACATTAGTGATGTGTACTGACCAAGTGACAGGATTCATATATTGAGTATCAAGATTCACAAGCCTAGGGTCATACATAATGGGTAAATACTATGTATGATAATGAGATCACCAAAGAATTATTAATCATCAATCATGATAGAATGTAATAATATGTTAACTCAAACCATGAAAACCAAATGATTCTACCCACACCTAAATCTTTTTGAGGCATCCCATCGAAAGGAATGATGTTATATCACGGCACAAAAGTCAGGTTGTAATCCAAATTGAACAACATAAATAAAGTTCATACATATGGATACAAAACATCAATTGAAATATAAATATAGGTGAGTCATATTATCATTAGAAAAGAAGATATTTTTGATACACATCAACATTAGTAAGCTTAATAATCATTTCATCACATAAGAAGTCTAGATCAAACCCTCACCCCCATGATCCCTCATTGAGAACATACACTTATTTCAAAATAAATTTTCATTTAACCTAAAAACCATTTATCAATGGAATATAATTATTATACTATTTATGAATTTTATATTGATGATAATTTACTTCATAAAGTTCCTAATGTTACTGTTGTTGGGAATATATTTTTTTATCAATAATATATAAATATTATTGATTTTTATGCTCACAAATACCCCTGTTTGTTTTAATAATGATTTTATTTTGATTGTATTTTGGGAATTTTATTTTCATCAAAATTCTTATTATGGTAAAATATGGAACTACTTATTTTTTAGAAATATTCATTAAAGTGTTAAGAATTTTCGTAAGTGTGGTCGGGAAACATAGTTCACGGTTTACAATTTACTTGAAATTCAATTGATTCAATAAGTCAAAGAAAGTAATGTATGGAACAAACATTACAATTATGATGAAGGATCAGTGTGTAATGTAATCAAACATACATTTGAATGAACTTATGGTTAAGTAAAATTTTGTTTCGATAATTACCATACATTTATCAGAATGGAAATGTATGGTTATGGTACCCTAAGTGTGTATGGAACATTAAAAATATATGGATAATCAACCATACTTTTGTAATCAACCTTACATTTTCAACCTTACATTTGGGAAAAGTGTAGAGAAGGATAATCAATTCTACCGTCATATATCTATATTGACTTGGATAAAAATATTGAATATAAATCTTTAGTTATGAAGTTGAACCTTATTTTTTATATTCTTTTCATTTTATGATGGAACCATACTTTTGAATTTTCAATGCCAAAAATTTGAATTTACATCTCTATCAGATTTTTTACAATAGTATTTTTAGAATACAAGGGAGATTTATTGCTCGATTTAGACAGATTCAAGAAAATATTAAATGATTTAAAGATCCATTTACAACATAGATATTCTCCCCATTTCTTAAGGGTAGTTACGACTACTTTGAGTCATATTTTTTATATTGAATCTTGGTGATTTATGTAGAATGATTTGTAGATCTGAAGCCATAATGGAGATTTATAATTATATATCTCTCTGAGTATCATCGGAAAAAATAAGGATCTCTGATTTCTTTTTAGATATTTTTGAAAATAATATTCATTGAATTTTCATTTGATAAATTTGTACTCAGTGCTACAATGATTTAGCATCTCAAAAACAATGACTACCATTGGAAGATATACATGATCAAATATGGAAACAACAGGCTCTATTTTTCTTTCTATTCATAATATCAATTATCTCTTTTGAAACCAGATCTCATTAAATGTATTTAATTATTATTATGTTTCTAAATATGATAATCTATATTTTACCCATTGCGTGCTACTCAAACTGTGATCTATATCTATTTCTCATCAAAATACATCTTATCTATCTTGTGTTTTGGATACTTGTATTATGTCTTGATATAGTGTCATCTTATTGCACTTAGTAGTAGTTTTATCGATTCCCTATAAAATTATAAGATGAATCTCTTTTCTGAGACATTGTTTGTAATGGTGAAAACTGTTTGAAAATAGTTTTAGATCAGTATAATGATACAAGGACCATACTATTGTAATTTAAAAAGACCGCCTAAAGGGTAATTAGTGGAGTGGACTTGGGGATCTTCGTGCCCTGAATCACAATAAATTACTGTGCTTTATTCATTGTTCATATTAGATGCATACACTCTTATATAGAAATGTTGATAGCTCTAACTACTATTGATGTGATTTAACTGAATTGTGAAATTTTAAAAAGGACACAATTCAACCCCAATTATTTCATCACTATAGTCATTCATAACTAAAATTTGGTATCAAATGTTGAGCTTTTTAATTTATCTATAACAAGATAATGTGATATGATCTATATTTTTGATGGCAATGGAGAATCTAAAGAAATTTGAATAGTTTATACTCCCTATTTAAATAGTGATAATTATGGATTCTAGAACCCATGAATGATAATCTACTTAAAAATCATTGATTTAGAGTTTACTCAAAAATAGGTACTCCTTACACAATTCCAGAAATACATAAAAATTGTTATATTACCACATAGGCTGAGTATGATATAAATTATAAATAAATGAATTCTATTGTTTGCGATCAGGGAAAATATGAAATCAACACTATATTGCAATGCCCAATAACCTATGAAATGTGGCAGAAAATTGTATAAGCCTTTGAAGTTACTGACAATGTAAGAATAATAAGATATTCTACAACAAAAATAATGTTGGTTACTTTCAGAATGTTTGATGGAGATATAATCACACAAATGAATGAATGATGAAAGAATTTTTTTAATAAAACAACATATTTAGGTGAGTATATCATGAAACCAGATCATTATTTGAATGTTCTAAGAGTTCTACATGCGAATTTGAATAGAATTTCTACTTCAATTCTCCAATCAGCACCTATTAGGAATTTGGAAATGAGAGAATTTATTATAAAATAAATGATGTATGAGGATGAAATGAAAGATGAATATTAAGATAAAAATGTCCTAGTGAAAAAGAAGTACATTAAATTAACTGTTACATCTGAAAAAAAGAATAGAAAAATGAAACAATAAGAAATAAATTAAGACTCATTTGATTCAAAAATAGATCTTTGTCAATTAACTATAAAATTCTATAAATTCTATTATAAGTGGAAAGGATACAGAATAACATTAAAAAATAATGATAAAGATTCATGGGAAATAAGATGTTATGTATTAAAAAAATTGGGTTATATAATACTTCATTTTCCTCAATTAAAAAGCGTGAAGAGGAAGATAAAAAAGAAATATTAGAAGAATGTTGATTATAAGAAAAATGATGTAAGAGATATGAAGGCTACTTGGAGTATTTTTAAAGACTCCAATATCTCATATAACTCTGATTCAGAGAATAATGAATTGAATCTGATAGCTAATATGTGTTTTATTGCTGAAGAAGAGGAGGTGAAACCCTACTATTCATCTGATTCGGATTCTAGTTATTCAAATGATAAAATTGATGGCTATTGTACTATTTTAGATGAATTTTATGAATCCCTATTAATGAAACATAAATTTAAAAGAATATTCACAATTCCATTTTAGGATAATGTATTACATTACATAAACTACATCCAGAATTATTTGGTAAATTTAGATCATCTACTACAAACTGTAATGACCATGAAAATGAGATTAGAAAAATACTACATAAAGTAGAAACAAATAAAAGATGTTCTATTATATTTACTAAATGATAAAATATATTGAATGGAATTATTGGTAAAAATATAATTAATAAGTAAAATTTTGGTATATGTAGTAAGGGTGAAAAACTCAAACTGTACAAAAACTATTTTGATCCTCCTTCTATGAGGAAAGAAATGTCTACTATTAAATGTTTTGATTATGGTATTACTGGAAATTATGCTAATGATATCTATTTAAGTGAACCTCAATTATGTGGTTTAATGCTTTTTAATTATTCAAAAGCATTATCATGTTTCATCTATAACCGTGTTGATCAAAATAAATCTATTTGGATTCCTATCTCTTTGATAGCTTACACTGATAGACCTAAAATTATATGGCTACCAAAACATATTTTTGTTTAATATGACCTTGTTGGTAACATGACACAATAGAGGGAAATATATATGGTATATATACAGCTGATGTTCAAGACATATGAGTGGAAATTCATCATATTTCTTAACACTTACTAAAATAGATGGAGGCTTAGTCACCTATGGTGATAATGCCAAAGAAAATATTATTATACTCAATATAGTTAGAAATCCATATACTATGTCAATTAATGATGTTTTATATCTACAAGGATTTAAGAACAATCTGACATGTATCTATCAACTATGTAATGATGGACACAGTATAGAATTTTCTAATAATTCTTGTCATCTTTTTAAAGATAATTTATATAAATTCAGAGAACCCATAGCATATAATTTCTACACATTGGATTTTAATTCCTTGTATAACAGAATGTAAAATGTTTAACTGCTAATGTAAATGAGTCATGGATTTTGCAGAGAATACTTAATCATGGTAATATTTTTATTAACATATGTTATCTAAGAAAAAATTAGTTACTTATTTACCAAGTCCCAATTTTCATAGTAATAGATTATATGATGCATGTCAGATTAGAAAGAAACACAAATCATCCTTAAAATCAGTTAACAAAATTGGTACTTCAAATCCTGTTGAACTTATTCGTATAGATTTTTTAGGCCATCAAGAATAGAATGTTTCACTAGTAAATTATATTTATATGTTGTAGTTGATTATTATTATATATTTAGTTTGGTATATTTTATAAAACTAAAAAATGGAACTTTTTCTCTCATTTAATTTTTTTGTAATAGTTTTGAAAATTAAAAAGTTTTAATTTAATTCAATTAAGAAGTAACCATAGTAGAGAGTTTGAGAATCAAGAATTAAATTATTTTTTCTCAAATATGTGTATGAAAGAAACTTATCTTAATCAAGAACACCTCAACAAAATAGAATTACTAAATGAGGGAAAAAAATATTTTCATGAAATGGATAGAACTATATTAAATCAATACTGTCTTCAAAGCTACATTTTGGTAGAAGCTATATGCCCAACATGGTATATAATAAATAGAGTTTCAATTCAACCTATTTTCAGAAGGGCTCCATATGATCATTAAATAACAAAATCCTAAGGTAAATCAATATAAGGTTTCTAGATATAAGGTATATATCTTGAACACCATGGATAATCATGAAATGTTCCATTGAAATTTCATTGAAGGAATATTCTTAGGATATTCTGTAACATCTAAAGATTATAGATTTTTCAATAAAAATGCAACGATTGTTAACAAATTAGTTCATGTGAAGTTTAATAAAACTAATCCTTTTAATAAATTGAATGATCAAATAGATGAAGTAGATGATTCACCTAACAACATGAGACGTGATAACATTAAAAATGATTTTGAAAATATAAAAAAATTAGTCTAGTTTAGAAGACCACGATATGGATGAAACTAAATATGCTCTACCTAGACAGTCTAGAATATTGAAGCATAACCCTTTTGGAACTGTTATAGGAGATCTGTATATATGAATAAATACTAGAAGAAGTGTAGGAACCATAGTGTAATTTTCATCTTTTCTCTCTCATCTAGAGCCTATGTCTTTTAATGAAGCATTAAAAAATAAAATACGGATATTTGCAATGCATGAAGAGCTAAATCAGTTTAAAGGAAAAAATGAATGGAAATTAGTGGTCTAAACATAAAATTATACTGTTATAGGAACTAAACACATAATTAGTAATAAAAAGATGATTAAGTTATTATAACTAGAAACAAATCTAGGATAGTAGCCAAGGTTATAATCAAGAAGAAGGTATAGATTATGATGAAACTGTTTATCTTATAGCTGTAATAGAAGAAATTATAATTATTTTCTCCTATACATATCATATTAATTTTCAATTATATCTGATGTAAGAAAAATATTCCATTTTTAAATTGATATTTAATGGAGAAAGTTTATGTTGAGAAACCTCCTGGTTTTATAAATTCTCAAAAAACAGATTTAATTTTTGAACCTACTAACATTCTCTATGGACTTAAATAATCCCTTAGTGATTTCTATGAAATATTAAGTTAATATCATTTGAAATTTTTATTACTATTGGTTTGGAAGTCCCAACCCTCTTTATGAAATTATTTTTTTCTAATTTATTATTAGTTGAAATCTATATTGATGATGTTATTTTTAGATCAACAAATAAAAAACTCTGATATTGATTTTTCATAACTTATGAAAAAATAATTTGAAATGAGCATTATGGGAGAAATAAATTTTTTTATGACTTGAAATTTATCAAAAATATTAAGGAAAGGAATTAAATTAATGTTAATGCATTACTGATTTATTGAAAAAGTTTGGTCATGAGAACATAAAGATATATTCTACTCCATTTTGTCCTAATATTAAACATGACTTGGATGAAGCTGGAAAACCAGTGTAAAAATAGTTATATAAGGTTATGATTGGATGTTTACTATATCATACTACTTAAAGACGTGATATTATGTGTTTAGTTTGTTTGTGTTCCATTTTAAAAAAAAATCCTAAATAATGCCATCTTGCTGCTATAATAACATTTTATAGATATTTCAATGGTATAGTTTTTAAATCACTTCATTGTCCAAAAATATTAATATTAAATTAATAACATATTCAGATGAAAATTATTGACGTTGTAGAGTATATTGGAAAAAACATCAAGAACATTCCACTTTTTAGGAAAATCCTTAGTTTCATGGTCAAGTAAGAAGCCACACTAGATTGCATTATCAATAGCTAAAGCAAAGTATACATCTGCATGCAGTTTTTGTACCTATGTGATTTTGATGAAAAACACTCCAATAGACTTTGTAATTAAATTTAATAATACACATATTTTATGTGATAATAAAAGGGTTTTAAACATTTCAAAAAAAATCTAAGAAGTCATTCTAGAAATATTAATATTGATATTTGATATCTTTTTCTAAGATATAATTTCCTTAAAAAGGATATATCTTTAGAAATTTTTAACATTAAATATCAATTAAAAGATATTTTTAACAGACAAATCCCACTGCTTATTTTGATTTTATTAAGGGGGAGATAAGGTTATTTAATTTTTAGTTAAATATTATATTATTATTATTTTATTTACATTTATTTTATTTTAATTTATTTTATGCCTAATTTATTTCTATAAATCATATTTTCATTTAGTATTTTTATCTTATTACATTTCAGTTAATCTATGTAATCTTAAATATATTTACAAAGCGTAATATTTAAAAAAATAGCATTATTACTATATGACATGAGAAATGACAACATTTTTCATCTATTAGAAACCCTTCATCCTCCAAACCATTTTTTTATAGAAAAAATCATTTCGCCTGACCCTCAATATTTGTTCTTCCTTCCAATCTCTTGAAGTCGAAATCTTTAGATTTTCAGATCATTAGAAATGGCGAAACCAATAGAGTCAAAGATCGAGAAGCAACCGACCTAAGATGACAAAGGGTTATCAGAAGAAAAATTCTTCAAGGAAAAGTGATGATCCTGTATGGTAATATCAAAAGAGATTACTCATGAAACAAGCAATAGAATTTCAGGAACATGAGACAACATTCAATTGCATCAAATCAGAATTTCATTATGAGGTAGAGATGACCTATTTTTATAAGAGTTAAATGTTTATCTTCCATGATATAGTGGATATGATTTTTTCAATTATCTAAGATAGTGATTTATCTATTTCTCATACTGAGTTTGAAAAAAATTTGTACTTCCCACATGAAAGAGTTTTCAATTTCGATCTTAAATAGATTGGTAATAATAAAAATTCTTCTATAGACATCATGTATTTTATGTTTAGTTAGACACATATCAGAATAATGTTTGTTCAGGATTTAGAAGTTGACCATAAGATTTTGGTGAATTTCATTGGGATTGGAATCATGCTAAGGATCGCTAAGATGGGAAAAAATATTTACCTAGACATGTATATCATGATTCTTTTTCTAAGTGATATGAAATTTAATTTTCCATAGTATTTTTTCGGTATCATCATTGCTTCTATTCACCAGATGCCAGAATAAATGTCTATCCATATGGATTGATACTTTCAAGGATTTTTTAAATGAAGGACATGATCATACTAGTTGATGCAAGATTAAAATGTCATCATATTAATGTTATGAATGTTAGAATATGATGACATCTTGGAATTTTTTGGAGGAACATTAAAGGAATGATTTTTCCTATTGGATATTAGGAAAAATAGTGATCATGAAGTTCTTATCAGTTAGAGAAAGAAGGTTTTTTAAAGGAAGATCTTGCTGAGTCACGAATAGATGTATTTTCACAACCATCTAAGAGACATCTTAGATTTAACAATGTTGTAAAATAATAAAAGGATTAAAAAATCTAAGAGGGACTTATTATGAAATCATGAAATAGATATGCTCCTCAAGATAATGTTAAAATGATGGATTCTAGAGAAAAAACATGCTCAACTAATTTAAAAGAAACTATTATTGAAGATGAAATTATAGTGGAGGGTCAAAATAGATATGTTTTTGTTGTACCTATGGTGAATAAAAAGGTACAATAGAGCATTCTGGTATAAAAAATTTAATAAATGAATACTGAAACAAAAAAGGTTCAATCAATGAATATTTTAGAATAAGTTACTAAACAAGTAGCTGTTTACGAATGAATGATTGTATTGGAATCAGTTACATAAATTAATCCCTTGATTGTAGATTAGACTATTTGATATTCAGATCATATTTATAGTGCGTAGAATGATGTACTAGATAATAAATATTTATCTTATTAATAATATGTAACTAAAAAATGGATTCTCATTTTCTAAGAAATGGTGAAAATTAGTATATGAATGAAAATGAGGGGGAATCTGAGTTATTATCTCATCATGTTGAAGAAATTGTTATTAAATTCAACAAGAAGAAGGATGAAAATGCCACTCAATAGTTGGAGCATGAAATTGAAAAAAAAAATTTAATAAAAAAATGATAATACTGTTTCTAGAAGGGATTTAGATTCCTTAAAAAGAAACAGGTTAAATGAGTTTGGGAAGATCATATCTGAAGATGTTTTGAAGATAGATTCTGTAAATTTGATGTGGTATCAGGGTATTTTGTTTTAATTAGAAAAAGGAGCAGTGAATTAGGCCAGTACATCTACACCCACCTCTACTAAAACTCCATATTTGATTAGATATATTTCAGGCCATTAAATCTATTATAGAAGACATGAATTCTCATCTTCAAGACCTTCAATGATATAGTGCTCCTATGTCAGTTTTTTTGGATAGTCAGAAATATCACGTTGATCTGTTAACTCATATAGACCTTAGGATTAGATTTATGTTGATTCCATTTTCATATAAGTTGGAGATTTTCATAATTAAAGAGGATCGTCATCATGAGTTTCAGAAGGTCATCATATTGGAGATCTCTGCATGTCAATAATGACACCAATATGTTGTTAATAATGACCAAAGACTGTCTAATGATGAAGCTAGGATTGCATATGGCTATGATTGAGGATATGTTTGAAGCCATTCAAAATTCAATGACATCCAATCCTTAGCTTTTTTTCCTACCTTGAACCCCAATAATGACAGTTTTCATTTCTTAGTCAACACAATTGTAGTATTAATGTCTATATTAATCAATAAACGTATTTACTATCTATATGATACATTTAATTATTTTATCTGATTTAGTATCTTTGTATGATATCCCAAAATCCAATTATCTTTATTCATTAGAGTTACTTAGAGCATTCACATATCATTTGGTTTAATAATAAATGTTTTTTAATCTGTTTGTATACATTTTTTTGATATCACAAAAATGGGGAGAAATTAAGATAACACAACATTTATTTTATTTGAGAATTTAGATAACCAAAAAAATTTCTTTTATATTTATCATCGGGTAATAAATTCCAATATTTTATTTTTTTTCAAATAATTATATGAAATCGAATTAATATCTTTAAATATTTAGAATATTCTAATTTTTTTCATATGATCATAGTTTTATTTTATGTGTTTTGTGATCATAAAAATGGGTGATATTTTTTATTATGTATTTTCCTAACAATACTCTATAAATATTATAGATTTTTATGTTCACAAATACACTTGTTTTTTACAAATGATTTTATTTTTAGTGTATTATAGGATTCTTGTATTCTTTATATTTTTTATCTTGAAATAATATTCAACTATTTATTTTTGAAACATTTACACTAATGTGTATAGAATTCTCTTAAGAAAATCCCAAAAATAATGTTCAGTATTTGTCATTTACTTGAAAATCTATTTATTTAATATGTCAAAGAAAGTACTATAAGGATAAAACCATAAGTTTATGTTGAAGTATCAATATATATGGTTAATCAACCATATGTTTAATCGAACATATGGTTAATTAACATTGTGATTTCATAATAACATTATTTTTGTCAAAATGAAACATTATGGTTAAAGAAACCCATGTTTTTGTGGATCATTACAAACGTATGTATCATCAACCATACATTTATAATCAACAATATGATGTCAAACTTCCATTTTGGAAAATTTAAATAATAGATAATCAATGTTACATTACGAGATCAATAATGATGTGGATAAATTTATAGACCACCAACATTATTTTATGATGTTGAACCCTACACAATATATTTTATCATTTTGTGAAGTAACATTACATTTGACTTTTCAACACTGGAAATATGAATTTACATCTTTATCAGAGATTTTTTTAATGCTCTTTACCAAATATTAGGCAAATTTTAATTGAAATTTTTAATGGTTCAATGATTTTCATAAATAATTCAAAGATCCATTTACAACAAATACATTCTCTTCTATTTTTAAGGGATGTTACGACTAATCTGAGCTGTATTTTTTATTTTGAATCTTGAGGATTTATCAGGTAAATTTTAAGGATCTAAAATGGTGTTGGAGATCTATCATTATATATATTTCTGAGTATCATCAAATAAAATATAGATCTATGAATACTTATCAGATATCTATGAAAATATTATTCATTGAATTTTTGCTATGATAATTTATTTCAGTGCTACAATGATCAAGCATATTAGAAACAAGTACTACATTTTTAAGATAAAAATGTTCAAATCTAGAAACATGATTATCTATTTCTGTTTTTGTTATTAAAATAAATGATCTCTTGTAAAACTTGATCTCTTAAAATATATTTCATTATTATTGATTATCAGAACAAAAAGATGCATCTGTAGCCAATTTTGTGCTAATGCAATTGTGAGATATATCTATTTCTCATCAAAATATATTTTATCAATCCTCAATTTTGGCTACATGTATTTAGTCATAATGGAGTTTCATTTTCTTGCACTAATTTTTTGTCATATTAGTTCCCAATAAATGAAACTGAAGGCTCTATTTTGTAATAATTTGTTTGTAAGAGTAAAAACATCCAGCAATCAGTTGTGGATCAGTCTTATGATACGAGGACCTTACGAGTGGAATTCACCAATCCCACTGACTGGGTAATTGGTGGAGTTGAATATGGCATATTCGTGCTCCGAATAACTATAAATTTCTATTCTTTGTTATCTATTAATATAATATTCATATACACTCAGAGAGAAATTTTATTAGCTCTATATACTATTGATGTGACTGAACATAAATGTGGAATTTTTAAAAGAACAAAATTCACCGCCCCTCTTGTGTAATCATTATAGCCATTCCAACCTAACACCTGTATGACAAACCAAATTGATAGACAGAGTCTTTATTATTTATAAAACACATTCATTCAAATCATCTATCAAAAACTGGATATATGTACCTTCTTCATTAAAAACAATTTTCAAGAACAAAAAGGTCCTTTTAGAAAAGAAAAAACAGGTAATAAGTACGTTTAAATGGATAGATATATAGATTCTACCAATATTTCCAAAAAAAAGAACTACAAATTCATTATTAAATCATTGGAAAAAAATTTCCAAAGAAAAACACATGTATGAATATGGAATTATCACATAATAGTATCCCTATTTTATTAAAACATGGATTTCATATTTAAATACAAAAAATAATAATAATTAGTGACAGAATTATTCTTTCATTGAAAAAAAAATCATATCCTTTAAAACAAAAAATCACTCCATGTATTGATTTTAGAGAAAAATTGAAATTAATGATTTAAAATGATAAATATTTGTTTAATCATTTATAAATTAAATACATAAATTACTAAAATGTCACATGTGTCACAATATTAATACATTACATTGAAATAATTGAATCAAAATAACTAAAATCAATCCATAATCTAATTGGATTGTGTCACATCTTTTGGTGAACACCAAAACAAGGGAGATAGAACTCAATAAAATCAAAAAATGTTTCTTACCCTATAAATAAACATCAATGATTTCTTATAAAATATTTTTGTGGATTTCATGATCATTTGGAAGAACATAATATGTGGAATAAGGGATATTGAATCCAAGAGGAGTTATAATTATTGATCTGGATCCACCTCAATGAATGAATTCCATATTTGAAATGAAAATTGATTGGGTGGGATTAGAATATAAAATTATAATCCCAAGGAAGTCATTTGTTAAAATAGGGTATATGGAGAATAATATGAAATAATAGTACAATTTCTTGTTGAAAATTACAATAATACCCTTTAAAAACTCCCATATAATGATGCCACTACTGATTCATTGGTTAAATAAAAGGTGTTGTACCCACTACCACGACCACTCGCTTGAAATATTCTCTCACTAGTGCCCTGGAGGACCTCCTATAGATTTATATATAGTTTTGTTATGGTCCAATGATTCTTTTGAATTATGATCTTCCATCAAACCCCTCAAATAATCAAAAAATATATGGGATACTGTGAAGATGGGAATCGAAAAATAAAAATATTATAAAATTTGAAAACAATATTTTGTTGGGATAGTTTCCCCCAAAAATTTATTTTTATACCCAAAAGGCATGTAACTTAAATTTATAAAATAATGGGGGAAAAAGTGATCCACACCCAAATCATGAGGTGAATAGTTTACAAAATAGAGGATGATGTATAATCTATCCAACATGTCTTCCAAAAGATAATTTTCAATCAATATTCTCATGAACCCTTAAATTTTATATTACATCATTAATAAATTTCTTCAAAAAAACATTATTATTATTAGAAATATGATTTTAAACAATAGTTTAAGGAATTTTATATGAATCCAATTTTTTTTAAAAGATACTCCCTAGAATGGTGAAAATAAAATAAATTGTTTGTCTAAGGAATCCACTTTATTAAACCTAGGAAAAACATTCACCAAAACACCATGGATGAATAAAAATTAAAAAAATTCATAACCATGTGATGAAGACCATAAAATCATCCAACAAATTACAAAATAGGAAATTCCCTCCAATTCTATGAATGATAAATCTATCCATATAGTTGTCACAAAACATTCAAGTATTCCTTCATTGTGTAAATACATGATGAAATCATAAGATATCCCAATTGTTAGGTCCACTAGGAAAGATACATTGAGAGGGGGGGTGAATCAGGGTATGACATATATAAACAACTGAACCTTTTGATATTGTTTTGATATTTGGAAAAACCATCTTCTCTCTCATTCCCAATGCATAGTGTGAACAAACTGTAAAGCATGAACATGACACAACAATTTTTACTTGGTTCACCATCACTGGGCTACGTCTAAGGAGCATACTCCAGTAGTGTGATGATGTTCAAATTCCACTATTAGCACACTCCTGTTTACAAGTTCAAAGTGGACTCACTGTCCCTCCTCGTTTACAACCACTCACAATTTGATAACTATCTACTCTCTCAACTGATGTAAGATCACTGCTTCTTCAGATGACCCACTCATAGTTTATAGAACTGTAGGTCTCTTCCTTTGCATGAATTCATGCATCCTCAACAGTAGATAGATGCTATGTTAAAAACCAACTATCATCCACTGTTGAATACCGCTTTCCCTCTGAAACACTGGGAAACTACCATTGAAAACACCTTTGTAGAGAACCCTACTTTGCAAGGATCCCAATTTCTCAAAGCTCAAACAAGCCATTGAAAATCTTCTACCTTTTCGTGAAGCACTCTCACGAAGCACTCTCGCAAATCTTAAGCCTTCGAAATTTTTAGGCCATCGCGGAGGTCCTGCCTCTTCGCAAAGTACACTCCATAGATCCTGCGGCCTCGCGAAGCGCACTTCCTTTCATAGAGCTAGATTAGCCACCGTGAAACACCTCTCTTTCGCGAAAAACACTATCTTTTCAAAACACCTACATGAAAACAGAGCAAAGTATTTTCTTTGGAAACTCTCTCTGCTTCTCTCGAAGGGGTCAACCTCTATTTATAGGCAATTACACCGACCCTCAACCCTTCCGTGCAAAGTCAGCACCATGTCATCACATATCGCGATGCTCTTAAGTTTTCGCAGGAATTCTATCAAAATCAAAAAGAACTATAGAAATTTTCTGATCACGGAGCTTGTCGAAATCGTCGAGCATGTCGTAATCGCGGAGCATCACCGTCAACATTATTTTGTGCCTTCGCCGCAATTCTCTCTCGCAAATCCCTTCACCACTGCGATGCGCTTGAACTCTACCATTCGTGAAGCTTTTACGTAATCGCGAAAAATCAAAACCATCATTCTTTTGGTCTTCGCTAATTCCAAACCATGAAGCCTCTCTTCATGAAATTCATGCATTTTCCATGATCCTCCATTCCTTTTTTATCGTTACTTGTCAACATGGATTGTCAATAACTTCTCTAGAACTTGACAATTCACCATGGAAACCATGTTTGTCAACAAACAAAATCAACCCAAAAATATTGCACTGTTCCCTTGAGGGATTTTTTCACAAAAATCTCCCCCTTTGGGTTTCTTGACAACTCTTCAACACACTTTTCAGAATTATTTTCTGCACTTTGATACCAATCTGAATCACCTTCCAGCTGATACCACCATTCGCCTCTTATGATTCCGATAGCATTCAAGGAATCACTTAACACATAACCTATGCCCAAATGAGCATTGATCAGTGGGAGAAACAAGAGTAGTATGAAATGTTTATCAATGAAACACTTCATGTTAAACACAAATTGTCGATTCCACGTAGATACCAGTTGCAAAATTGATACCGATTGTTGAACCATACCGATACCAATTGGTGATAGCTAGAAACCTTCTCTCACTATTCCAAACTCACTATTCTGCTTAGATCACGATCCTCAGCTATCGTGATATCTAGTCTTTGATCGATCAATTCTATCATCGTCAGATTTGATAATCTCCCCCTATCTCATTGCACTCCACCCATCTCGCTGCTCCACCGGTCTGCTTCTCCCCATTTCATTAATGATTTCTCAAATAGCTACACTCATTTCCCCTAGAACAATTAATGTTTTTCCCCCTTTGTCAACGAACCCAAAAGGCATGACTCTGCGGTCTGTAACAGGAGAAAAACACATCTGAGAACATTAGAGAAAAACACATCATACCTCCGGGAGAGGGGGGTCCCACATCCACACTTTCTCAAGTGCGGGGAGTTGACTGGACTCCCAGAGCCAGTCGATGCCTTTCAAACTCTTCCTTGGGTATGGCCTTTGTCAGAATGTCTGCAACCTATAGTTCTGTAGGCACATACTCCAACTTCACATTTCCTTTCTTAACCTTCTCCTTGATAAAATGATATTTTATCTCAATGTTCTTTGTCATTTAATGAGGGAATGGATTTTTTTCGAGATTTATAGCAATTGAGGTATCGCACTGGATTCCGATCGGAGACTTCATTTCAAAGCCCATATCATCAAGCTACTGTTTCATCCACAATAACTGTGTGTAATCTTTAGTGGCAGTAATGTACTCAGCTTCTGCGGTGCACAATGAAATGAAATATCACTTCTTGCTGTGCCATGAAACACACAGTCCGCCAAGATAGAATGAACCTCCTAACATTGGCATCATGTCATCTGCAGAACCTGCCCAATCTGCATCAGTATATCCTAATAATTACGACTGAGATTTTCCATTATACATCAAGCTGATGCCATCGTGCCCTTGATATATCGATGTATTCTATTCACTACAAGCATGTGGCTTTCCATGGGATTACTCTGATATCTCACTGCTTGGCATGTGGCGAATACAATGTATGTCCTTGTTGTAGTCATGTGTAACTAACTATTATTGATTTGCCTATATTCTGTGATATTTACTGCCTTGCGATCCTCATATTTGGACAATTTCATCTAGGTATCTACCGGAGTCTTCATCTCCTAGGAATTTTCCATTACAAATCTTTTCAAAACCTCCTTGGCATATTTGTATTGTGAAATGAATGTTCCATTCCTGCGTTTTGTCACATGTAGACCAAGGAAAAATGTTAGCTCTCCAATCACTGACATTTCTAACTCACTTTTCATGAATTAGAAAAATTTTCTGCACTGAGCATCATCTGATCCTCCAAATATTATGTCATTGACATACAACAAGACCATCATCCTTTGATTACTGTTGTTGTTGAAATCATGCTGGAAACCAATCTTCTTCATGTACTGATCAAGCCTCGAGTACCATGCTCTTGGTGTTTTTTTCAACCAATACAGCGCCTTCTTCAGTCTGCAAACCTTGTTCTCATACTCATGAATAAGAAAACCATCTGGTTGCTCAATATAAACCACTTCCTCTATAACCCCATTCAAAAATGTAGATTTGACATCCATCTGGAACAGTTTGAACTCCCTTTTCACTGTGATGTCTAGGAATAATCTGATTGTCTCCAGCCTTGAAACCGGTGCAAACGTCTCATCAACATCTATTCCCTCAATCTAGGAGTATCCCTTGCACAATAGTCGTTCTTTGTTCTGAATCAATCTGCCGTCTTCATTAATCTTGTTGCAATATAACCATTTAGTCCCGATGAAATTCTTATCTGCTGGCCTTGAAACAATATCCAATGTTTGATTCATCTCAATCTGATCTAGCTCTTCAATCATTGCCTAAATCCTGTTTTCATCAGCAGCTGCATCAGAAAATCATTTCAGCTCAACCTGAGATAGGAAAGATGTCTTCTACAGTGATTTCATTCTCCATGTCTGAACTAGAGTAGACTGATCTCCAATGTTATTTTTCCTATGAAATTCAGGTCGACTCTATGGATTTTTTGTAGATACATATTTTTCTTTTTCATGTTCATCATCAGTATCTTCTTCTGAATTAACATCATCCACTTCTGATTCCCTTGCATGACTTTCTTCCTCATCAGTCTCATTAAGAAATTTTTCATTGCGATGTTTAATGATCTCCTCATTCTCCACTACATTGACATCATTACTCTCAACTACTTTTCCCAGCATTTTGTTAAAGAATTTATAGGCTTTTCTTTTTCCTGAGTATCCAAGGAATATCCCCTCATCTCCACATGATTTATATTTCCTATATTTTTCCTTGTTGATAATAAAACACTCACTTTCAAATATTAGAAAGTATTTCACTGTTGGATTCTTTACATACCACATTTCATATGATGTCTTTCCTTCCTTCGGACACAACAGAGCCCTATTTGAAAAGTAGACCAATGTCAAAACTGCTTCCTTCCAAAATATCTCTGGTAGGGCTTTTTCAATGAACATCATTCTAACCATGTTGTTAATGATCTTATTTCTATTTTAAACAACTCCATTCTATTGGGGAGTTCTTACTAAAGAAACATGATGACTTATCCTGTGTTTCTCGAGATAGTCTTCCACCTAACTGTTTGTGAATTTCGTACCATTGTCAGTACAAAACATCAGAATTTTCTATCCAAGGATCCTTTCACACTCCCTTAGGTACATTTTTCAGCAGCTGAACAAATTGAACTTATGGGAAATAATAAATACCCTTTCCATTCTGCTATAGTCAAAAATGAAAATAACATAGTACCTCTTTCCATCAATTTCACTTGGAGTGATAGGCCCACAAACATCAGCATGCACCAATTCGAGCACTCTTATTACATCTTTTCTTTTTCTTATACACCTTTCTGATGAGATTCCCCTATTGGCATGCCTCACACATGTGATTACGATCACATGATAGATTAGGGAGGTCTCTTGTTGCATCAAACATTACCATATCTTCCAGGGATGGTTGGCATAGATGACCTAGTCATTTATTCCACAACTAGTTTTCTTCCTATATGGAAATAAAGAAAATATCTTCTTCACCACATACCAGGTAGATATTTCCCTTTGTCTTTTTTCCATGTATAATCACTTCCCCGTCTCTTCCTTTGATGATACACACGTTCATAGTAAACCTTATAGAATGTCCTAAGTCACATAGTTGACTAACGCTAAGAAAATTATGACTGAGGCCTTCTACTACTAAGACATCAGCACGTCTCATCTATTTGCCCCCAAACTTTTCCTTTCCTGACCCAATTATCTTCAGGCCTTCATTGTTTCCAAAATTGAAAACTCCCTCTTTGTCAAATTTTACGCATATGACAAGATACTTATTACCTCTAATGTGAGATGTGCAACCGCTGTCAAGGATCCACACACCATAGCAATCTGATGATTTAAGGGAATTTTTTGCCACCACTTCCTTCTAATACTTTCTCTTATTGGTCCATATTCTTTCCTTCATACATGAGATGGATTGTGACTTCTGATCTTTCTCAAAGTATGATGGACCTGCTTCATACTGTAAAGGTGAAAATCTATTTTGCATTTTCAACTCACCTGTTGGTTTATTGATCTGCAGTTTGTGAACATTTTGGTTCTGCATTGGCACATTCTTTTGTATAGTCGAAGTGCAATATCTAGACATGTTCCCAAAACCTCCACACCAGAAACAGTGTCCTTCGAAATATGTTTTGGAGAATAATTATCTTTTTGGCTGCCACTTTTGTTCTTGTGCCCTTCAATATCTCTTGGATATAGAGCACACATACTGTGAATGTCCCATCATTCCCCAACAATAACACCAAATATGTGGTGCATTCCTTTTCCTTACTTCGGCACTATGAGTTTCTCCTTGGGATCTCTAAATATTTTTATTCTATCTTGTACCCAAATGAAACTTAAATCTTGGAGTGGGTTCTTGCCGTTTGGCCTAAAGTTCTACTAATTTTTGTTTTTGATCAATTCCTGAATCAGCCTAATCATTTAAGATCAATTGTTTCTTCTTTTCTGCTAAACTAATAGGCTCATCTTTCACCTTTTCTATGTTCAGAATGACCTTCTTTCCCAGGAATGTTTTGGGAATCATTTCTTTTTCTTAGTCTTTAAATTTTATCCACAGACTGACAACTTCCTCTTCAATCTCTTCAATACACATGATAGGATATTTCCTTGTGTTTTAAGCCATCTATCTCCCTTTTCCATTCTTCAATCTTGATATTATACTCAATAATTGATTCTGAGTTTTTTGGTGTTGATGACTTGAGTTTTTCAATTTCATCCATCAACTCTGACTTTTCTTCTTCATGCTGCTGCATATAGAGTTTGGAGTCATGAATGACTTTGTTAGATTTCATTGTTTTGGCTCTCCAAACACCTATCTCCTCAAGAGCAGCTTCAAACTCAGCTTGCAAATCAACTCTTCCTTCAACATCTTCTTCTTCCTCAATGTCTATTTCTTCCTTCTTCAGAGTGCTACCAACAACAGCCACCATACCATTTTCCCCACGATATTTTTAGTTTTCAATATCCTTATCCTCTTCAACCTCAGACTCATCTGAACATTCAAATTCTTGTGAAAGTAGATTCATATTTTTGATGAAATTTATCTTTAATTGTTTATTCCATTTCATAAACGCAGAAGACTTCTTCTTGGGAATTTCGATTTCATCATCATCACTATCGTTATCTTGAAACATCTTGGGGCACCTTGCCACTAGATTAACAACCTTTAGACATCTAAAGCATTCCAGTGGACGTTTTTCTTTAAACATTCCTTTTCCTCAATAAAGATTTGAGGAGAGGAATGACATCACCTCATCTATCTCTTCATCCTCTTGTGAATCATCTATGGTGAGATTATTCATGGCCTAAAATTCCACCTCTCTGGTTTTACCCTTTCACATAGCCTCATTGTCATCATTACTCATTTAATATGCAACCATTGTACTGTGTAAATGGTCTAGTTTTATCTCTTTTGGATCTTTATCTTCTAGTACTGAAACATTCGTATTGAATCGATGTGGAAATTTCTTCAAGATGAGATTTACAATCTTTATTTCTTCAATGACTTCACCAGGACCTTGCATATCTTCCACAAAAATATTTACCCTGTCAAAAAATGCATCAATAGACTCATTCGAGATCATCTTCAGAGCTTCATACTTATTCCATAGTACTTGTAACTTTTTCTCTTTGACCTCTGTATCTCTTTCATATATATTCAGATGTTTTTCCCACATGGCATGTAATGTTTTACATTACATCACCTTTGTATAGATAGCATTGGATAGGTCTCCCCCTAAAACATTTATTCCCTTGGCATCAAAATAAAATTCTATGCGCATGACATTTGATAATGCCCCACTGTTTATGTCACTTGTTATACCATGCATTGCTACTGTGAACACATCCATTCCCAAGGATCGGAAGTAGTGTTGCATCCGATTTTTCAACAACTGAAAATTGTTCCCATTGATGATCATAATCCATTTATGATTGGTAACCTCCATTTGAGATAGAATCACAGATATTAACATTTCCCTCTTATACCAATTATTAGGTCCACTAGGCTAGATACCCTAATAAGGGGGGGGGGGGGGTTAATCAAGGTATGAAAGATAAAAATAAATGCCCCATTTGATCTTGTATTGTTGTTAGGAAAAACCCTATTCTGTATTCTTCCCAATGCAGAGTGTGAACAAACTTTATAGCATGCATAGGACACCACGATTTTTACTTGGTTCACACTCACTAGGCTACGTCCAAAGAGTATACACTGGTAGTGTGCCGATGTACCAATTCCACAATAAGCACACTGCTGTTTACAAGTTTGAAGTGGACTCACTATCCCTCATGGTTTTCAACCACTCACAATTTGAGAACTCACTACACTCTCAACTGATGTGAGCTCACTTCTTCTTCAGAAGATCCACTCACAATTTATAGAACTGTAGGTCTCTTTATTTTCATAAATGCACGCATCCTCAACTGTCGATAGATGCTCTGTTATAGTCCAACAGTCATCCACTGAAGAATACCCATTTTCTTCTAAAACATAGTGCATCGACCTTTGAAAACACCTTTGCAAAGAACCCTACATCGCGAGGCTCCCAATTTCTCAAAACTCAAAAAAGCCTTCATGAATATCCTTCCTTTTCACGAAGCACTCTCACAAATAACTCTCACAAATCTCAAGCCTTCACAATTATTAGGCCATCCTGGAGCTCCAGCCTCTTCACGAAGCACACTCCTTAGAGAAATCAGCCCCACGATGCACACTTCCTTTCGCGGAGCTAGATTAGCCATCGCGAAGCACATCTCTTTCGCAAATAACACTATCTTCACGAACCACCTTCGCGAAAAAAGAGAAAAGGATTTCATTTGGAAGCTCTCTTTGCTTCTATCATGGGGGAAGGCCTCTATTTATAGGCATTACCACTGACCCTTGACCCTTCCGCATGAAGTCAGCGCCACTTCATCGCCTATCGCAAAGCTCCAATGATTCTGACTGAATACTGTCAAAATCGCGATGCACCATAGAAATTTTCTAATCACAGAGCTCTTCATAATCACAGAGCATGTTGTAATCTTGTAGAATCACCGTAAACATTATTTCACGCCTTCTACACGATTCTCTCTCACAAATCCCTTGACCGCCACAATGTGCTTCAACTCTGCCGTTCGCGAATCTTTGACGTAATCGCGAAGAATCACCACCATCATTCTTATGGTCTTCATGAATTCCAATCCATGAAGCCTCTCTTCACGAAATTCATGCCTTTTCCATATTAAAATATGATCATCATGGAAATATACTTATCGCGATGCTCACCAACCTCCAAATTTTGGACCCCAAAAATTTGGCAAACACTGGGAAACAACGCCACCTTGAACTGCTCTTTTGTACCGCCTCCAGATCGTCCATTCCTTTTTCATGGTTCTTTGTCAAAATGGACTTTCAAAAACAACTCTAGAACTCAGAAATTTACCATGGAAACCTACTTCGTCAACAAACATAATCAGCAAAAAAATAATGCACTATTACCTTGAGGGCTTTTTTCCCAACACCAATACAATTACAAAACTCTTTGTGGTATCCTAATATCAAACACTAGAACATAAATGTTCCTTATCCATTATGAATCCACACATTCCATGGAACCCAAATAAATTATTAAGGATTATGCATGTCTGACTATGATGAGATAATAAAAAGCCATCTCCCAAAGAAAAAGAAATAAAAACCTTCCAAAAGAGTGAACATCAGAAAACATCCATTGTATATTTAACTTAAATGGTGTAAAAATGAGTTTTCTAAATGGTAATAAATATAAAAAACATTATCCAATGAAATTCATATGATTACAAAAATGATATGTAATCATGAATGGATTCTGATAGACAAAAACCACTAAAAGTATTCCCCAGAAATATCAAAAAAGAATCCCACAATTAAAAACACCCAAAAATATGATATGGAAAAACATCCATTAGTAGGATAAAAATACCAAAAAGATATCATTATCCTACCATATAATATATTATACAATATTTTTTTCCACTACAACCCATAAAATTTCTCAAAACAAATGGTCTCTATGAAATATATTTAAATACATACCAATCCTTTAGATAAACAAGATTGAAAAACATATAATTTTAACCCATGTGGGAAACCAATGACGAAATCATAGTTCATTCAATCATGATGTTTTAGAATGATTAGGTACCCTACAATCGTAGAACAAAAATGTATTATTCTTCAATGAGATGATTTTCCCCGCTCAGTAAACTCCTATGGTTAAACCTATGATACATAATAACATAGGTTGAAATAAAATTAAGCATTATCCACTAATATTAATTTATCTTGAACAATTTTAACTAATACATCCTTTTCAATAACCAACTTATAGGATTCTAGGACAAAGTCCAAAAATATAAATCTCATATCAGTGTAATGATCCCTTATGGAGTCATCATACTAATGCTAAATTAAGAAATATTCCAATCCAAAAAAATTAGTGTATTCCCCAATTGATCATTCACTGTATTGAATACCCACTATCTCAACAGAAATTCAATTTATAACATCCACATGGAAAATACTTTGAATAAATATTGTCCTAATGAATACCAAGGATAATCCATCATGATAATGATGAGGAATAATGAAATACCACCAAAATTGGTCAATTTCATCGACAAAAGACAATATATTTTGTGGTCAATGTCTTAAGTGCCTTGATAGAATAAATTATACCTTCAATTTCATCCTGAATCATCATTGATGCTCTATAACCCTATCTACCTTAGGAAGAAGGTTAATTATGATTTAAGAATTCCTAGTAGGGGTTCATGGATGGGGATGATTCTATCTCCTGCACTTAGTCTTGAGTTTGGTTAGAGATATCAACATGATATTTTTCAATCCTACAAAATTAATGGGGAAAAGATATTATACCATTAAAAAAAATCCAAATACTCATGGGAAACCTTTTGGAATACATTTACACACATAATGAAATATAGGCTCATGAACTGATATGTCATATGTAAGAACATGTTTCTTATTTTTGAGTTACAGGTTTCTTCTTTTCTCGATTCCTTAAGTGTTTTTAAGAAAATAATTAAAATGGGGAAAATGTCAACTTTTGGATGTACACGCCGTGTACTTTTCCACACGCCATGTACTTCTGGCCATGTGGGATGAGTACACGGGGCGTGTGGCCATGCGAGGGATGAAGTGTGTAGGAACTAACTACACGTTGTGTAGTGGTCCTTTACATGCCGTGTAGTCAGTCGGCAAGAAAATAGTAAGGTGATGTCTAGATTTGGGGCATCACAAGCCGAGTACTCATGAAGACATGCCGTGTAGTCATGTCGGCAGGTGAATAGTACCACGCCGGTGGGAATCCTCCAAAGGAATAGTTTAATAATGTTAAGTACAGGCCGTGTACTCAGAAGTACACATCCTGTACTTTGTTTTTTTCACTTAAAATGGGTAGTAGCCTCCCATGTTTATAGGTAAGGCTTAGAACGGGAAGAGGAAATGGGGGAGGAAGGATGAATCATTGAGGATCCGCCGAGCGCACATTCAGAATTTGTTTCATCCTTGGAAAATCTCATTGCAACCGTACGGGTAAGCCCTCCACCCTTATTTAACCGTTGATTCCAATTCATCCCCTAACAGGAGTTATATGAGTTTAAGAAAGAATTATTTTACCTCAAATATATGGCATTCTTGGATGTTTCAGATGGCGTCATTCGCATATATCATTCGTGGGTGTTTAAGTTAGGTTGTTTGGTGTTTATTTTCATACTTTTGTGTTTTTTGTGCATTTTTGAGCTATGAACCCATATTTGGGGTGTCGTGTGGCGGAGGTCGTGGCTATTTTAAAGACCTAGAATTTAATAGGCAATTAAATGTGATATTAAAATGTTGTTTGGGATCACTGCTTGGATCCAGGACCATCCCGAGGGGTGTGTTCCTCTATTTAGCCATTTGGCCAGGATACCCGAGGGTATGCCATTTTTAATTATGCTTTAATTTTTCCTTTACAGGTATTGTATTAAAATTTCATGTTTATATGTTGGGCATGGACCGATTAATTATTCCTGAGGGCGATGTTTTACTCTAGCTTGAGGGAGTGACTGTATTAGCCTGAGGGAGACGTTATATTTCACCCGAGGGTAACATTTCATGCTTGGGGGCTTGAATTTTGTGCCTGAGGGAGAAACTTTTTACGCCTGAGGGAAATTTTTGTTATGAATGAGGGCAATACCTGCGGGTTGGATTCTGATTACCTGAGGGTGAGAATTGGTTTGTCTGAGGACGCTGTCTGTTTACTTAGAAATTCACAATGGTGTTTTACTATATTAAATTGATTAAATGAATGATTAAATAGAAATATAACTTTTAAGTTAGTTACTTTTGAATACTTTTTAGTTTATTGCATTTACTACTACACACTGTTATTTCATGTCTACACACAGTTGAGCATGGGCCTTTGGTGGGTGCCTACTGAGATATATTTCTCACACCCTATTGGGGCCATTCTTTTTGGCCCAAAAAGATTACATTTCTGTAGGTGTAGATAAGGGCAAGGGACCTTATATAGGTACCTTATTTATGTTGAAGTGTAGGAGGGCATGGGACCAATCCCACGCTCATGATGCCGCTGGTTGTTATGTTTTGCATTCCTGTACTTGTACTCTGTATTGTATTGTATTGTAGTGTAACATGTTCTAGCTGTTTTCTTAGAATTGGAGACATGTTGCATCATATCTATATTTCTGGTTGGTTATATCTACTGCAGTTTTTTATTTAATTTATGTATGGTTTATTAAATCGGATGTAGATGTATGTTTAAATTATATTCCGCTATGGTACACTTTGACAAATGAGGGCATAGTATCCCCACTATCAGACCTGGGCCCTCACTGCTAGTCGGTAGCCTCTAGCATTTGGGGAAATGCGCTTGAGGTCACGTGGTGAACCGGGTTCGGGGAAACCATTGTGTGGCACCCGGAACAGGGGAGTTTTAAAGTGGTATCAGAGCCTAGATTGCGAGTTTATATCTGGATGAGAAGGGGTTTTTTCAGAAGGATTTCCTTCCATTGGTTGATCGTTTCAAGGATGTATTCCCGGATGACTTTTCAGGTCTTCATCCAGAGCATGCGATGGATTTCTCTATTGAGCTTGTGCTAGGGGCAGCACCGATTTCCATTCCTCCTTATAGGATGGCCACACCTGAGTTTCCGGAGCTCATGAGACAGTTAGAGGGGTTACCAGCAAAGGGGTTCATCCGACCCAGTACTTCCCCATGGGTTTCTCATGTCCTTTTTGTGAAGAAGGCGGACGGTACCCTCAGACTCTATGTGGATTATCGAAAGTGGAACCAGTTGACTGTTTATAACCGATATCCCTTACCAAGGATTGATGTTCTTTTTGACCAACTTCGTGGAGCACGAGTGTTCTCAATGATTGAATTTAGATTAGGATATCATCTACTACGCGTTAGACCATTTGATATACCTCTCACAGATTTCAGGAGCAGGTATGGTCTATATGAGTATATAGTTATGCCGTTCAGACTCATAAACGCGCAATCAGTTTTCATGGCTGTAATGAATCGTGTGTTCTATCCTTATCTAGACTCTTTGTGGTAGTATTCGTGGAAGATATCATGGTGTACTATCACACTTGACACGACCATGACACCCATCTTTAGATCTTATTGAGTACACTAAGAGAGCACCGGCTATATGCTATTCTCTCAAAGTGCCACTTTTGGATGGACCAGATTCACTTCCTGGGTCATATCATCTCAGAGGCAGGAGCCTCGGTAGACCCAGAGATGGTGAGAGCAGTAGTTTTCTAGGAGCAGCCTAAGAATGTGTTTGAGATATAGATTTTCTTAGTGCTAGCTGGTTACTACAAACGCTTCTTCCAGGACTTCACCCACTTAGCAGCGCTGTTGATGGGGTTGACTAAGAAGGGTGTGAAGTTTATTTTGTTGGAAGCTGGCGATACAGCCTTTCAGGACCTGAATGGAAGGTTGAAATCAGCACCGATCTTGATGCTCCCATAGCTGGGGAAGAGCTTTACAGTTTATTGTGATGCATCAGGTATTGGGTTGGAAGCAGTGTTGATCCATGGAGATCGAGTTGTTGCGTACAGGTCTCAGTAGTTGAGGCCACATTAGAGGAATTACCTGACGCAGGATCTCGAGTTGGCTGTAGATGTTCATGCACTGCACTGTTTGATAAATTATCGATTGTGAGAGCATTTTGTTGTTTTATCCAACCACAAAAGCATCAAGTATATCTTTAGTCAACGTGAATTGAATCTGAGTCAGCGAAGGTGGGTTGAATAGTATCTGTACTTCAATTTTGAGATTGCCTATACACCTGGTAAAGGTAATGAAGTAGCTGATGCACTGAGCAGGAAGACTCAGACAGAGGCAATGTAGGAGGCTACTAGGGAGTGGCAGCTCCTGGCTTTGTTCTCTAAGATGCATCTGGAGGTGCACGACAGTCAGGGGAAAACCTATCTATCATCATATCTATTACATTACCCTTCTGGATAGAGTGAGGATGAGGCATCTATCTGATTCAGAAGGCCAAGTTCTACGGGTGTCGGTGGCAAGTGAGGACCCTCCACCTGTTTGGACGATGGGTGATAATGAGGTTCTACATATCTATCGATGTGTGTGTGTTCCATGGGATATATGCGAGGAGATGATGCAGGAGTTTCATGCTTTAGCTTGGGAAGTTCATCCTAGGGTTACCAAGATCTGTTGTGACTTGAGACGTCAGTACTGGTGGTCGGGTATGAAGAGAGGAGTAGTTAGTTTTTTTATGAAGTGTTCCACCTATTAGCGGGTGAAGGAAAAGCATCAGAGACCAGCTAGACTATTAATGCAGTTACACATTCCGGAGTGAAAATGGGATGATGTCGCGATGGAATTTGTGACTAGTTTTCTGAGGTCACCTCGAGGAAATGATGTCGTGTGGGTTGTTGTGGATAGACTCACGAAGGTATCTCACTTTTTTCCGATCAAGGAGACCTTCATTCTTGACGAGCTCGAGAAGTTGTACATCTAAGAGATCATACATCTTCACGGGGTCCCTCGTTCTATCATTTCAAATAGGGACGCCCATTTTACGTCTCATTTCTGGTAGAGTTTTCAAAGGAAACTGGGTACCTAGGTGCTTCTGAGCACAGCATACCACCCTCAGACAGATGACCAGTCAGAGTGTACTATACATGTGATTGATGACATGATACGAGAATGCGTCCTTGAAATGGGGGGCTCTTGGGAAAACCACATACCCCTAGTTGAGTTTGCCTATAATAACAGTTTTCAGGCAACTATCGAAATTGTACCATATTTGGCTTTATATGGTAGGCCCTACCGATCACATTTGTGCTGGTTAGAGGCAGTTGAGGCAGCTTTACTAGGACAACGTCTCATGCAGGAGACTTCTAAGCAGGTCCAGTTGATTCAGAAGTGGATGGCTACCGTGCAGTCTCACCCGAAATCTTATTCTGATCGTCGCACACAAACTTTGGAGTTCGTTGTCAAGGATCAGGTCTTCTTGCGTGTTTCGCCGAGGCTGGGACACAAGCGGATTAGAAGACTGGGTAAACATTCACCAAGGTATGTGGGGCCTTTTGAGATTCTGGAGAGAGTTAGGCTGGTTTCCTATCAGCTGTAGTTACCACAGAGGTACTGGGCCATGCACGACGTCTTCCATGTATCTCAGTTGCGCCACAATAATTTAGACCTGTCTCACACCTTTCAGTCAGAGGAGGTTGAGCTTCAGATGGATGCGTCCTTTGAGGAGTATCTGATTCGTATCGTTGATAGGATCACGATGGTTTTTTGAGGCTGGTCAGATCCTCTTGTATGGGTTCTATGGCTGCATGGTCGAGTACAAGATGAAACCTAGGAGCGAGAGACCAATGTACGTGCTTAGTGTCTAGAGTGGTTCTATGCTATATCTTCTCCACCCTTGGAATGGAAATTCGGGAATGAATTTATTTAAGGGGAGATGTTTATAAGATCCCGGTTTTTATTTTTGAGGTACGGGTATCTTCTTTTCTCATTTCCTTAAGTGTTTTTCAGAAAATAAGGAAAATGGGGAAAAGTCCCATATTTTGGAAGTACATACCATGTACTTTTCCACATGCTGTGTACTTCTGGCCATATGGGATGAGTACACGGGGTGTGTGTCCATGCTAGGGATGAAGGGTGTAGGAACCGACTACACGCCGTGTAGTGGTCCTTTAGACACCGTGTAGTCAGTCGACAGGTGAATAGTAACCTGATGGCTAGCTTTGGGGTAGCACACACTATGTACTCATGAAGACACGTCGTGTAGTCATGTTGACAGGTAAACAGTTCCATGATGGCGGGAAGTTTCCAAAGGAATAGTTTAACAATGGGAAGTACACACCATTTACTCGGAATTACATGCCATGTACTTTGTTTTTTTCACTTAAAATGGGCAGTAGCCTCCCCTGTTTAAAGGGAAGGTAGAGAACCAAAAGTGATCTTAGGGGAGTAAGGCTGAATCTTAAAGGATACACCTAACACACATTCAGAATCTTATTCCACGTTGGATGATCTCGTTGGAACCGCACGGGTAAGCCCTCCACCCTTCTTTAACCGTTCATGCCAATTTTTCCCCTAGTAGGATTTATTTATGTTTAAGAAAGAATTCTTTTACCTCAGATCTACGGCGTTCCTGGACGTTTCAAAATGCTTCGTTTTCATATATCATTTGTGGGAGTTTAAGGTAGGTGGATTGGTGTTTTTTATCCAACTATTGTGTGTTTTATGTGTTTTTGAGCTACGAACCCATATTTGGGGTGTCATGTGGCTGAGGTCGTGGAAAATTTAAAGACCTAGAATTGAATAGGTCATTAAATGTGATATTAAAATTCTATTTGGGATCGCTTCTTGGTTCCAGGACCATCTTGAGGGGTGCTTTCCTCTGTTTAGTCATTTGGCCAAGATACCTAAGGGTATTCCATGTTTAATTATTCATTACTTTTTTACTTGAGAGGAATTGTATTTAAATTTCATGTTTATATATTAGGCATGGCCCAGTTAAATATTCCTCGTGGCGGTGTTTTACTATAGCTTGAGGGCATGATATTATTATCCTGAGGGAGACGTTCTATTTCTCCGGAGGTCTTGACTTTTGTGCCTGAGGGAGACACTTCGTACGCCTAAGGAAAATTTCTATTATGCTAGAGGGAAATAGTTGCAGGTTGGATTATGATTACCTGAGGGTGAGAATTGGTTTTTCTGAGGACGCTGTCTATTTACATAGAAATTCACTATGGTGTTTTCTTATATTAAATGGAATAAATGAATGATTAAATGGAAATATAACTGTTAAGTTAGTTACTTTTGATTACTGCTTAGTTTATTACATTTACTACTGTACACTGTTGTTGCATGTCTATACACATTTGAGCACGAGAATTTGGTGGGTGTCTACTGAGATATATTTATCACACCCTGTTTGGGCCATGCTTTTCGCCCCAAACAATTTACATTTCAGTAGGTGTAGATAAGGGAAAGGTTCCTTATACAGGTACTTGATTTCTGTTGATGTGTAGGAGGGAATGGGACCGAGCCCAGGCTCGTGATGCCGCTGTCTGTTCTTTTTTGTTTTCTTGTACTTGTCTTATGTATTGTATTGTATTACAGTGTAACATGTAATAGATTTTTTCTTATAATTGGAGACATGTTGCATCATATCTATATATCTGGTTGGTTATATCTACTGCAGTTGTTTTTTCAGTTGTGCATGGTTTATTTCTTCCGCTTTTCTTGTATCTTTAAATTATATTCTGCTACACTACACTTTGAAATATGAGGGTATAGTTTCCGCACTATCAGAATTGAGCCCTCGCTGCTAGTCGGAAGCCTCTGGCATTTGGGGAAATGTGCTTGAGGTCACATAACGAACCCGGTTTGGGGAACCTGTTGCGTGGCACCTGGAACTGGGATGTTACAAAGTGGTATCAAAGCCTAGATTTTGAGTTTATATCTTGACTACCAAGGGACGTGTCAAAAGTATTTTTGTCCAGTGGTTTATCATTTCAGGGATGTCTTCCGGGTCGACTTTTTAGGTCTTCCTCTAGAGCGTGAGGTGGATTTCTCTATTAATCTTGTGTCAGGGGTAGCACTGTTGTCCATTCCTCCTTATAGGATCGCCACACCTGAGTTGCAGGAGCTCAATAGACAGTTAGAGGAGTTATTGGAAATGGTGTTCATCCGACATAGTACTTCTCCATGGGTTTCTCCTGTCCTTTTGTGAAGAAGGCGAACGGTACCCTCAGACACTATGTGGATTATCCGAAGCTGAACCAGTTAACAGTTAATAACTGATATCCCTTGCCAAGGATTGATGATATTTTTGACCAACATCAGGGAGAACGAGTGTTCTTAAATATTGACTTGAGATGTGGATATCATCAGCTGCGTGTTTGACCATCTGATATACCTCTCACAGCTTTCAGAAGCAGGTATGGTCTATACAAGTATACAGTTATGTCGTTCGGACTCCCGAATGAGCCATCAGTTTTCATGGCTCTGATGAATCATGTATTCAATCCTTATCTGGAATCTTTTGTGGTAGTATTCGTGAATGACATATTGGTGTACTCTCACACTCGACACGACCATGACACCCATCTTGAGATCATATTGAGTACACTGAGAGAGCACCAACTATATGATATGCTCTCAAAGTGACACTTTTGGAAGGACCAGATTCACATCCTAGGTCATTTCATCTCCAAGGTAGATGTTTCGGTAGACCCAGAGAAGGAGAGAGCAGTAGTTTCCTAGGAGCATCCTATGAATGTGTTTGAGATACGGAGTTTCCTAGGGATGGCTGGTTACTACAGACACTTCATCCAGGACATCTCCCGCTTAGCAGCGCCATAGATCGGTTTGACTAAGAAGGGTTTGAATTTCATTTGGTCGAAAGCATGTGAGAAAACCCTTTAGGACCTGAAAGGTTGGTTTGCATCAGCACTGATCATGATGCTCCCAGAGTAGGGGAAGAGCGTTAAAGTTTACTAGGAAGCATTAGGTATTGGGAAGGGATCAGTGATGATGTAGGGAGATCGAGTTGTTGCGTACGGCTCTCGGCAGTTGAGACCACATGAGAGGAATTAACCGACGCATGATCTCGAGTTGGCTGCAGTAGTTCATGTGTTACACTGTTGGAGACATTATCTATTAGGAGAGAATTTATTGGTTTTCACCGACCACAAAATCCTCAAGTATATCATTACTCAGCGTGACTAGAATCTGAGGCTGGGAAGGGGGTCAAATACCTTTAGTCCTTCAATTTTGACCTTTCTTAAACACCTGGAAAAGGTAATGCAGTAGTTGATGCACTGAGCAGGAAGACTCAGACACAGGCAGTGCAGGAGGCCAGTGGTGAGTGGCAGCTCATGGTTTTGTTCTCTGAGATGCATCTGGAGGTGCACGATAGTCAGGGGAAAACCTATCTTTCATTTTATATTTGACTTCTACCCTCCTGGATAGATTAAGTATGAGAAAACTATATGATTCAGAAGGCCTAGTTCTATGGGATTCAGTGGAAAATGAGGACCCTCCTCCTGGTTGGATGATGGGGGATAATGAGGTTCGACGTTTCCATGGATGAGTGTGGGTTCTAGGGGATTTACTTGAGGAGATGATGCGCGAGTTTCATGCTTCAGCTTGGGAAGTTCATCCTGGGGTTACCAAGATTTACCGTGACTTGAGACGTCACCACTGGTGGCTGGGTATGAAGAGAGTAGTAGCTGGTTTTTTTAGGAGGTGTTCCACCTGTCAGTAGGTGAAGGTGGAGAATCAGAGACCAGCTCGACTGTTACAACAGTTACCCATTCCGAAGTGGAAATGTGATGAAGTCGCGATGGACTTCATGACTGGTTTGCTGAGGTCACCTCGAGGCAATGATGTCGTGTGGGTTGTTGTGGATAGACTCACAAAGGTTGCTCACTTTTTGCCCATCAAAGATACCATCAGTGTTGACTATCTTGGGAAGTTTTATATCCGAGATATCGTGCATCTTCATGGGTTCCCTAGTTCTATCATTTCATATAGGGACGCCCGTTTTACGTCTCGTTTCGAGTAATAGTTTTTAGAGGGAACTGGGTACACATGTGCTTCTGAGCACAGCTTACCACCCTTATACCGATGTCCAATCAGAGTGTACTATACAGGTGCTTGAGGACATGATACGAGCATGTGTCCTAGACTATGGTGGCTCTTGGGAAAACCACATACCCCTAGTCGAGTTTCCCTATAATAACAGTTTTCAGGAAACTTTTGAAATTTCACAAAAAAAGGATTTATATTGTAGGCCATGACGATCAACTTTGTGATGGTTAGAGGCAGGTGATGTATCATTACTAGGACCAAGTCTCATGCAGGAGACTTATGAGTAGGTCCAGTTGATTCAGAAGTGGATCACTACTGTGCAGTCTTCTCAGAAATCTTATGCTGATTGCCGCAGAAGACCTTTGGAGTTCATGGTCAAGGATCAGGTCTTCTTGTGTGTTTCACTGAGGCTAGGACACAAGCGGATCAGGAGACCAGGTAAAATTTCACCAAGGAATGTTGTGCCATTTGAGATTCTGGAGAGAGTCGTGCCGATTACCAATCGAATGTAGTTACCAAAGAGGCACTGGCCCATGCACGACGTCTTCCATGTATCTCAGTTGCACCTCTATCATTCAGACTCGTCTCACTGCTTTCCGCCAGGGGAGGTTGAGAATCAGATGGATTCTTCCTTTGAGTAGAATCCGATTCGTATCATTGACAGGATCACGAAGGTTTTCGGAGGCCGGTCAGTTCCTCTCATACAGGTGCTATGGCTGCATGGCTGAGTGTACGACAAAACCTGGGAACGGGAGACCGGTGTATGTGCTCAGTGTCCAGAGCTATTCTAATCTATATCTTCGCCACCCTTGGAAGGGGAATTTGGGGATGATTTTCTTTAAGGGGGGATGATTGTAAGAACCCAGTTCTTATTTTTGAGGTACAGGTTTCTTCTTTTATCCTTTCCTTAAGTGTTTTTCAAAAAATATTGAAAATGGGGAAAAATCCCAAATTTTGAAAGTACACTATGGGCACTTTTCCACATGCCATGTACTTCTAGCAGTGTGGTATGAGTACATGGGGCGTGTGTCCATTTTGGGGATGATGGGTTTAGGAACAAACTACACACCATGTAGTGGTCCTTTACACGCTGTGTATTCAGTCAGCAGGAAAATAGTAGGGCGATGGTCGGCTATAGGGCTACACACTCCGTGTACTCACGAAGAAACACCGTGTAGTCATGTCGGCATGTCAATAGTGACACGCTGGCGGGATTCAACCAAAGGAACAGTTTAAAAATTTGAAGTACATGTCATGTACTCGGAATTACATGTCGTGTACTTTATTTTTTTCTCTTAAAATGGGCAGTATCCTCCCATGTTTATAGGGAAGGCTTAGAACGGTAAGAGATCTCAGGAGAGGGAGGCCTAATCTTCGAGTATCCACTGAGTGCACATTCGAAATCTGTTTCCACCTCAGACGATCTCATTGGAACTGCAAGGGTAAGTCGTCCAACCTTATTTAACCGTTCTTGCCAATTATTCCCATAATAGGAGTTATTTGCGTTTATGTAATAATTCATTTACCTCAGATCTACAGTGTTCATGGATTATTTAAAAGTCTTCATTCATGTATATCATTCATGCGGTGTTTAAGGTAACTGGCTTGGTGTTTATTTTCCAACTGTTTTGCGTTTTGTGCATTTTTGAGTTATGAACCCATATTTGTGGTGTTGTGTGGCTGAGTCCATGGATATTTTAAAGACCTAGGATTGAATAAGTAATTAAATGTGATATTAAAATACAGTTTGGGATCACTTCTTGGATCCAGGACCATCCTGAGGGGTTTGTTCCTTTGTTTAGTCATTTGGCCTGGATACCTGAGTGTATGCCATGTTAAATTATGAATTACTTTTTCCTTGAGAGGAATTGTATTTAAATTGCATGTTTATATGTTGGGAATGGCCCGTATACTTTTACCTGAGGGTGGTGTTTTACTATAGCCTGAGGGCGACATTCTATTTCTCCGAAGGGAAACCTTTTGTGCCTGAGGGCTTGACATCTGTGCCTAAGGGCGACACTTCGTATGCCTGAGGGAACTTTCTGTTACTCCTGAGGGAAATACCTATGGGTTGGATTCTAATTACCTGAGGGTGAGAATTGGTTTTTCTGAGGACGTTGTCTGTTTACTTAGAAATTCACTGTGGAGTTTTCGTATATTAAAAGGATTAAATGAATGATTAAATGGAAATATTACAATTAAGTTAGTTACTTTTGAGTACTTCTTAGTTTATTTAATTTACTACGACACACTATTGTGGCACGTCTACACACAGTTGAGCACGGGCCTTTGATGGGTTCCTACTGAGCTATATTTCTCACACCCTCTTTGGGCCATGCTTTTCAGCCCAAACAGATTACGTTTCTGTAGGTGTAGATAAGGGCAAAGGCCTTAATACAGGTACTTTATTACTGCTGATGTGTATGAGGTCATGGGACCGAGCCCAAGCTCACGATGCCGCTGACTGTTCTGTTTTTCTTTCCTGTACTTGTATTATGTATTGTATTGTATTGTAGTGTAACATGTTCTTGATGTTTTCTTAGAATTGGAGACCTGTTGCATCATATCTATGTATCTGGTTGGTTATATCTACTAAAGTTGTTTATTTACGTTGTGTATGGTTATTTTATTCAGCTGTTGATGTATGTTTAAATTATATTCTGTTGCTTTACAATTTGACAAATGAGGGCATAGTTTCCCCACTATCAGATATGGGCCCTCGCTGCTAGTTAGCAGCCTATTGCGTTTGGGGAAATGCACATGGGGCCACGTGGTGAACTGGGTTCGGGGCACCCGTTGCGTGGAACCCAGAATGATGACGTTAAATCATAGAAAATGTCACACAATTTAGCATAAATTATAACTAATGGTAGAGTAAACACAAAAAAAACATATTCAAATAGAACCAAAAATAAATTTTTTTAATACAACCCATAATTAACGAAATATAGATTCCCCACTTTCAAAAAATACAATTAAATTTCAAAATTTATAGCTTGGAAATAAATTAGTCAAATTTTATAAATCATTTACCAAATCATGAAAATCATTCCATTGTTTCAAAACATATACCCAAAATTACAATTTTTATAAAAAATTGAATTTAAACCCATAAAAAATACATCAAAAAAAATTTAAGAAAAAACATGTAAAAGTCAATGAGAATTATGTTTTAAAATCAATAATTGAAAAAAAAAACTATAAAAAAATTTACAATTATTTCAATGAAACTCATAGTATTTCATTGAATTTTCAAATTTTTTTTACAAAACATTTATAAATTTAAATAAATAAACCAGAATAAATATATTTTATCATGAAATGATCGCCCATTTTCAACATATCCAAATTATTATCCCTTCTAATCAGAAATTATTATAGTAAAAAATTCAAAATAAATTGAACATTGTATCATTGTTCAATTAAAATTAAAAAAATATATAACATGTATTCATGGGTTTTTAAGCCACACACAAACCATATGATCATTACTGGGTATGTTTCTAGATCAAAAAAATGTTTTATTAATATTTTAAAAGATATGGAACTTTACCTATGTAGCCTTATTCACCTATCAGATCCATACTAATACAAAAAATAGATTACCAAAATCATATATAGAATAATTAAAATTTACAATATTAAAAGAAGTAAAATAGTTTCTAATGATGGGGAATCAAGTCCCAACATCCCATGTAAAAAACTTTTAATCACAAAGGATGGAAATGAAGTACCTATTTATTAGGAACCTCTTAATTCTGGACACATTACTAATATATTTTCTACCATGTATCACCCCAAAAAAATTATTCGAAACAAATAATCAAAATGATTGCTACAAATTTTTTAGTAAACAGTATTGTTAATAAAAATTCATGAAGTTGCTTGGAATATGATAATCTTATACACGAGCCGATCAGTGGCATGGCCTGAAGGGAATTCCAAATCCACATGGTCTAAAGAAATGTACCTCGTAATAAATTAAAAATCTCTTGGAATTATTTTTATTAAATAAAATAGAATCATTAATCAGATAACATATTTGTAAACAATAATAAATTTTAAAAAAACAATGTTACCCACAAATATATTTCCAAAAAAATAATTAACATCACATGGGGAAACCATGTCTATAAAAATATATTGATTAACAACCAAGAGATCAGATATTTATTAATATAGAGACATGAAATAAAAATAAAACTACTATAACCTGTCTCGTAGTGGTCTAAGTCCACTCACAAAATCAGGAACCTCCATCACATGTTTATTAATCAAAAACATGTAAATGAGAGATGACGAGAACCCCAACACCATTTGGAGAATCAAGAATATTGAATACACCAAGTGGTTTATGTAGGGTGTGAGAAAAATATGAAACACCAGTACCCCGCATAAGATTATAATAAATTTCTTCCATATGTAATTCATATAATAGAGTTTGAAATACAATAATAAGAAAAAATGTTTCCTCATTACATTCAAAGAATATTAATCATGCCACACTTTTTAAAGAGAATAAATCCATAAAATTATACGATTAGAAATATTGTGTCATAAAACCTTGTTTATTCTATTTCAAAACGTATTTAGAAAACACCAAAAAAAATTCCAAATCCATTAGAATAAAAAAAAATTAGTAAAAGCATTTAATGTTATCTCATTAGATAATATAAATATAAAAAAGTGGATCTAGAATTTAAAATCATATATCAAGAGAAATAAAACATAACAAATGTGAATTATGAGAGTAATGATAGTTAATCATTTCAAAAATATTATTATAAGAAAATTAAAACTCCTCTTCTAAATATTGATCAAGTGACAAAAGTCATATATAGAGTAACATGAGTCATATTTCACGGTTCACATGTCGTGGGCAAACACTTAGTATAGTTTGGAGATGAACCTACATAAAATAAAATTCTATATTTATGACAACTAAAATATGTCAATTTATACTAGAGAAATCATAATGATTCAACACTTAAATTATTTTTTGTGGTACTCCCCTTATCCTAGACCCACATCCTATAGGTGAACATTGGAAAATGTGTGATACCACTAGTAAAGAATAAATACAGGTCCTTTATCTAGATACATCAGTTACCACAACAAACAATATAATTATAATGTTATAAGAATTAGTATGGATCACATAATGGATCTATATAATCATAAACATGAGAAATCACCATTTTATAGCTTAAAAGTTACACATTTTAGCCTCAACCCAAGATACCATATTGATAAAAAACCATTATTTCATTAGTAATCTTAATATGGAAAATAAAAAATTAATCTATGTAAAATAAATTAAATGGGATGGTCATGTTATTTTACAATAAGATAATTGAAATCATAATGGTTTGACCAGGACTTTTTGAGAAACCTAATTGATAGACCATGAATTTATTAAATAACCAAATAATCACTTTGAATCATACATTTGAGAGGGTCTATACATAACTGCTTCCATTATTATCTATTTTTAGGAAAAAATCTACATTTGTTAAAATTACATGGTATTCAAATCCATCCCATTACGTGGTTTGAAATATAAATTAAACAAATCTTTACAAAATAGCACATTACTTGTTATACATTCAATATTTATAAAAAAACTCCAAATAGACACAAACTTAACCATTTAGAATTATGTTAAATTACTAGCCAGTTATCATTATTAAAATGATTTCCCCATTAAAACCCCAAACATTGAATGTTTAGAAAACTATCATATATTATGTCAATGAAATATATCACATAATTTAATAAATATATTACATAAAGAATGGTTTAAATGGTAAAGGGTCCATCAACCGCATAAATTTACAAAACCATGAATAGCCATTTATAGATAATTTTATATAAATAACTAAAGAAAATCATGAATGAAAATATGTTAAAATATATTGAAAAATCAAATTTGGATTATCTGAAATCAAAATTCATCCAAATTTGTATTAATATACACTGAATGAGATCACCCAAAATAAGGGATAGATTTTTATGAGAGTAATAATTTATCCTAAAAAACACACATAACCAAATCCATATAAAATTAATTCATTTGATGAAATGGAATTTATAAATATTAAATAAACTATAAAGTGATAGATGCATCACTATGATATTTCAGAGATACCAATTAAGGGAAAATAAATTAAATAAAACCATGATATGATTATTATTGATAGGATGTCAACTAAAATTTTCAATGATTACCACCATGGTACATATGTGTTTCTAGGGTCTAGGGAGAATATGATGAAATTAAAATGTTTTTATACATGTAAAATTACAATAAGAAAAAACATCACTTGAATATAGTATCTCAACCGGGATGCTACTAGAAACCAACAGACATGAAAATGGATACAATATATGTACTATTTCTAATTCATATCCCACCAGTTGGCCTATTAATATCACATACATGATTGTGTAAATTTTTTAATTTAGGTATCCACTACCATGCCTACTAGTAAGCTAGTGGGTATCACCAGATAGTTTTTTTCACCTGTTTCACCACATGATGTAGGTTTAGGTTACACATTCTCTTTACATTATGTACACTATAAAACACCAAATTAAATATTATAATTCTTATGAAAAGAAGTATTATTGGAAAATAAGTGTATAAATTTGACGATAATACCAGGACGTGTAACATTGATATGTCACACAGAAATAATTATTAGGAAATTCGATATATGAGTTACCATTTATCTATAATAACATAGATATTGAATTCATTATATATATAGTGATTTGTATTTGAAATTTATGATATGATAACAATGTCTATCATTATCCGTCAAATTATGAGAAAATTAGCCATTGATTTCAATGTGTTTTTTAATAATGTTATCCATGGATTTATTTAAATAATATATGATATTTTTATAAAATTATATATCAATAACTTATTTTATAAATATTATTAATGATTTATATATTTAATAATTGCATCAATAGAACGCTAACACATAATGAGTATTTGATCTTACTATACAATGGATTCCATTACCATAGGTAATACAGAATAAAAAGAGATACTATATATGTATATGTGTATCATTATTGATTAAATTTTTGGGAGAATTTTTGGACTAATTATTGAATATTAAAAATTGGTTCTATTGGAAAAAATCCCCTTTGTTGAGAAGTATATAGGGTATTACTAACTACTATTTATCCAAATTATATATAACTCATAACAGGAAATGTCATTAACATGTAATTGAATGAATTATTATTATTGATATAGTAACTCAAGATGGATACATTCATGTTTTACAATTATTATAAAATTACTATTTAAATAATATAATATGATACGATTTAATCTAATATGGATAATTTATGAATTAAGAATATTCTCAAAGGTTAATAAGTAAAATTTTGATCTTTTGTTCTAATATATGTTTACCATATTGTGGTATTATGTGATGGGATATTTTGTATAATAATGAAAATTTGGGTGGTTTATATTTGGTTTTGATAGATGATTGATTTATATATCTCCCATAGGTTTTGATTTGATTTAATGTAATGGTTATTTTTGGAAGAATGTTTTTTTTATTTTTTGGGATATAAAATGAATATTATAGTTAAAATGTAGGGCCTTTTATATAGATGTAGCAATTTTTAATTGAGATAAATTACGGTCTTATTAGTTTGAAGGGAAATTTATTTTCTAATATGATTTTTAATGTTAACGAATCTGATATTATTTGAGGGATTAATACTGAGATAACATTTGTATTTTACGGTTGTTTGGTTTCTGATGACAATGGATATATTAAGAAAATAATATAATGTTTTGAACAATATTATATTTAATAAAATTATTTTTATGTGTGTGAATTTTTGAGTGATTAATTATAATATAATTTTGGTATAATCTATAGTAAAATATACTTGATTTTTGGGTTTCAAATTTGGTCTGAAATGTTTTGATGAATTTTTAGGTTAATTATTTATAGAATGATTTAATTTGAAATTTTTGTTTTATTATTTCGGATTTTTAGATTAATATATTATTTATTAAAATAATATTTGATTCATTTTTCATTTGCTACTAGTTTTACATATTCTAACAATTTTGTTATTATAATTTTTTTTTGAGGAATGAATAATAACATTCCATAGATATTTTGGATCTAATATTCTGTTAAATGTAAATATTAGTGGTTTAGTCATGATTAATTAAAAATGGTTATTAATAATTTTTTGTATTAGAATATGTAGATATGTTAAACATCATTAAAACTAATGAATTGATGTAATTGAGGTTTTGGAATAGATAAAATCCAATATGTATATTTTATATCATGATAGTAAATGAATTCCTCAAGTCAAGTAAGAGAATGATAAATTTATAGACTCTTATATTGAAGATATATCTTAGTTATTAATGATTAATTTTATAAATACCGTCAAATATATGTGTATTATAAGGATACATACATGGTCTTAAAAATAACTAATTAATAAATACCATGTTTCTTTTTAGTTACATGGAATTAATTTTCTTTATAAAATGTACATTATATTATTACTCTGACATTATAAAGTTATTTTGTTAAAAAAATTGATAATTTTAAGGCCAAAATATATTCTTGGAGGATATAACACCCTGATAATTAAAAACATTATTACCCTTTATGTAATAATATTTTCAACATCAAATGTTAAATAGAACACTAAATTATAACATGCCACTATGTATGTTTGTTTACAACACATCACCTGAGTACAATATGGAGAATAAATATGAAATCGGAAGATTTTTACAACCATAATGTAAATAAAAAGTTTTTAATTAATTTTTGTCATTAATTATTTAATGAATATAGGATAAATAATTAAATTTATCTGATTAAATTTAATTAATGTTAAAATATAATTTTTAAATGGTATGTTTTTTAATTTTGGTGTATTTAATAAATTAAATTATTCTCTTTTAAAATATATTATTTTATTTATCAATATATAATATAATTAATTAAAAAATAATTAAATCAAATATTATTGTAATAATTTTAACAAATCATTGTGATTAAAAGTATCATTTATCAATAAAAATATGTTTTATTTATAATTAATATTTTCATTTCCATATTAAATTAAATAATTTTATAAATTTAAATTGGTAAAAATAAATTCATTTTTTAATTATTCATTTCAAAAAAATTTAATATTTTATTTTATTTTTATAAAATGGTTTATTTCTTGGTTAATAATGAATAATTTAGTTTAAAAAATTATTTCTTTATTTAAAAAATAATGATTTAAGAATGTATTAAAAGCTTATATATGTTATCCAATTATAAGAATTGATGAAATTATATTCTCATGGATTGTTTTCCATTTTGATTAGGTGCATCTTGTGACTCACAATGGTGGGGAAAATTTTCTATGAAAAATGAAATATTATTTAGGGATTTAGGTTTGTTTGAATTAATAGTGTCTGGGTATAAACATGTTATTATATTATAGGGTTAATCCGATTTAAGATAATTCCCATGGAGGTTTCGGTTTTTCTGTAAGGAACATAATTATTAGAATATTCTATAGAAATAATTATTGTTCAATGGGTAGAAATGATTTTAATATCTTTCTGGAAGACGTCATGAATCATGTACATGTCATGAATAGATTACACATTGTGTAGAGTTTACACATCATGTATCATTAAAAAATGGTTTTTTAATAAAAATGAGATTTTTTTGTTATATATATGTATCAATGATTACATGATGTGGAATGGGATTACACACACTATAAATTTAACAGACAATTATTTTTAGGTGATGAATTAGAAGATTGTTATTTTAGTCTTCTATAACTATATCCCCTCTCAACATAGGGATATTCTACTGTGATTTTAGCAACATCCAATATTTATATATTGATTCCTTTCGATACTTATCACTATTGTGTTTGGATATAATCACTCTAGGGGAGTATTCATTTATTATTAATCATTTCCTTGTACAATGGCATTATTTTTGAGTTTCTCTTTTTTTGTTAACCCACGGTGATGTTTCCTCTTGATTAATATATAGATATACTATGTGATCTCATTTCATGTTTGATTCCTTATTGGTTTTGGTTCTGAAGGTATTTGTTCTAAGGTATGTGTTTTTTCCTATACCCCACTAATATATTCTTAAATTTAACTAATTTTGAGTTGTGTGGATTAGTTCAATGGCCTTCATTGTGGTCTTTTGTTTCCCTATTTTGGTGGATCCTTTTTTATGCACGTGCATAATTTTTTTAGGTACGTGGTTTCATCTCAAAAATATGTTTGTGAACTACATTGCAGCTATTTTTTCTAAAAATAATAATAAATTAAATGGAATGATGTGATTTATTGATTCATTTGTTTTGAAATTGTTTTTAATAAAAGATGGTTATCCCTTGTTCTGGAAAATAGAAAACAATTTTCCAATAGTTATGAAATGATTTTGTTAAATTGTTTTTAAAGAATTGTTTGATGAAATGTTTCCGATAAATTGATTTGAAAAATTAGGAACTTGATATTTCCTATGTTATTTGATGAATTTTATAAAAATGGGTCATATATACTATCTTGGGGTCTTCTTAAAGGGTTTCCTCTACTCTATAGACTTATTTTTATTGAGACTTATTAGAACATGGGGGGTCAATTTCTAGGGAATTTCTATATATTATAGATATGATTCACGATTTAGGATGCTTTCTTATTGTATAATTGTCTATGTTTGGTATGAATTTCCTAGCTATCCTTACCTAGTGTTCCCCTTAACATGATACTACATTTCATTTTGGAAATTTTTTTTTACTTTTTAGATGTACTATGTGATTGAAATTCGTTGTAGTTGATATGAGAAATGACACATTCATTTATATGATTTTATGTAACTGTTTTTAAATATAAATAAGAAATTATTTGAAACCGATTTACTTGCATTATTTGGGAATGTTGGAAAATAGGGAGTTTAAAAATTTTCCACGCTTATGATGTATAATGTTTTCAACATTTATCATCACATTTTTTTATTTTATGATTATAATTCATGGATTATTATAAATTGAATGGTCATGAAAAAACTATATGAGATCTTATTGGGAATGATAGATCACAGCCTGGACATCCCTTTGGTGGTTCGTAGACCCAGTTATGTCATTTCATGTAGGGAATGGCATGGAACCACAATGTTGAATAATTGTTTTCTGTAAACTGGGTTTTGGGATGTTAGTGCTGATATGGGTTGAGTTTTCTCATTTTTTCACAAGGACATTTTTTAGTACATATTTCTTTTTTTTTGTAATTTGTAGTAGGACTTTCCTTTTGGATACTATTTTGTACCTTTATAGTTGTTTCTCTACTATTTTTCTTTATCTCTTAGGAAATATATTTGTATCTTCCACTATTTATTTATCTCTAGTTAATATATTACTTCATTTTTCACATTAGTTTGGGAAACATTATCCCTATAGTTGTTGTTTGATTCCTGGTTTCTCATATTTAGCACTTGAGGATAGAGAATTCCTTTCCACAATATGGAAAATTTCATAAGGTTTCCATTTTATGATGGTACCTAGGTCCGTCTGTTACATTATAAATATAAATCATTAGTCTAAATTTGTACATGATTATTAAAATTAAAACATTAAATATTAGGTTGAATTTAGGAACATAATTTTTAAATTTAAAAACCTAAGTAATGTTTTATTCTAATATTTATCTAATATTAATAATTTTTTATTAAGTATTTACAAGGTAAAATTTCGATATAGACAAAATTTAAATTCACATATAAATTATGTTTTTCATAAACAATAAAAATATCACATTTTTAATCATTGAAATGTTTTTATGAGGAAATTATATGAATCAAAATGACTTAAAAAACATTTTCTCACTAAGTATTTCTTACTTATAAATAAATAATTTTTACTACCTTTATAAATTAAATCATGTAAACTATATTCAATATTTTTAGTAATAATATTTAAATGAATTAATGTTATTAATTTAATTTTTTTTTAAAAAAATATTACTATTGTAAAAACATGACTCTATAGAAAGGGTTAACGGGGTTAATGAAAGGTTTAATCTAAGGGATAATGCTCTATTGATAAATTAAAACTATACAAACTTGATGAAATGGATGGATAGAAACCCTTGAATATACTATTCACATCTTTTTTACCATTTTTTACACAGTTCTTGGTTATTGACTTTCATTTTTTAAAATATATGTGTATTTACAATAGTTACAGTCCTATCAATTATAATAGGGAATCACCACCCCTCACTTCTTCACACACTTCTTGCACCTTATATCATCAAATATCCACTATAATTACATCATAAAACTATCATATATGATATAAAACCTATATTATCACCAAAAAACAATCCTATGTGGTCTTAAATAGTAAACTAAAAGACGATACCCTACTATGACATAATCATGCTAACTGAGTTCATTCCCATTTTCTCTTTAAACATTCTCCAAATATTTTTTAACAATTTTAATATAATAAAATAAATTTCATTATATTACTAAAATACTGTTATTCAAATGTTAAAATAAATATATCCCTCCATTACATCCATTGGTAAATTAAAGTACTACTTGTGTCTATGTGCAGACTACCATCATTACGAACAATTTATTTAATTTTACATCACCATAATACATGGAAGGTTATGAAATATTTATTTAAAGGAAGAATTTGATATTTTTGTATAAAATATTATTATATAAATATAATCTATTTAATTCCTCCTTCCACTCCCATTCATTAGGAAATTTAATCATCACAAATGAGTATATTCAAGTTATTTCTTTCTATGAATGAAAATTTTCATTTTCTTTCACAACCTTACATGAATAGTTAAAAAACATTAATGGATAAATATTATTTTTATAAAGTTATTATTTTTTGAAACATAAATTTTCTTCAATTATTATAACATTACTAATACATTTCATCATGAAACCTAATATCAAAAAATGATAATACTGAGACAGTTTGAAAGTAATAACATCTTACAACTCACATTAATATATATTCAACACGCATAACTACTAAAATAGAATATATATATACTTTAAAAAATATTATAAGTATATAATATTATTTAAATTTGATGATATAATTGTGAAACATAGTTTTCTTACTCATATAGTTGTTATAATATTATCTTGTATGGATCCATTTTTCACCATACATAGACAATGTTATAAATTTTTTCATGAATAATTATGGAATTTGAGAAGTTAGTATTATTATATATATTTAATGATTTAAATATTTTTTAATTATTCAATAAAGGAAATATAAAAAAATTATTCAATGAAAATTTAATTTTTTATGGAATCAAAATTTGAAAATATTTCGATTTTAATCTTTTCATATAGATCACTAGCATATGTTTCAATATGTATACCATAAACACTATCACTATATCAAAATAATAAAATAAACCATAATGAATATGTAAGATATGGTAGATTAATGTTCATGTTATAAGTAATTGAATCACTTATTCAGAACATGGGTGGAAAACTGAGTTGTTAAAACAAAAATTTGATTTAAAAAAGAATTATTAATATATTGGTTATAAGAAGTTATGAATGAATTGTTTCTACTATGATAAATGTAAATATTGTTATTATATATATGTATAACAAATATAAAATTATTTTTCATTATATATATATCACATATATCTAAGACTAAATCCAATTTAAAGTAATTCTGTACCTAATAACCATTCATCAGGTTATATGACTTCTTTATTGAATATGTTATACTTGAATTATGGTTGTTATTACCTATGAATTTATATGATTAATTTATGTATCTTTTAATTTGGATATAGAAAAAATTAATATAACATCCCCATTTATATATTATTACTTCACTTGTTACTCTCTTGGTAACTGTTTCATGGCATTAATAGAATTTTTTGAGATATGTATCAATTTATACACATATATCCCTTAAATAGTGAATAACCCGAATCTTTGAAATATTATATCATGAAGCACTCTATAATCGTGGCAGTTAATTTTTCATGTCATGTTCCTTATGTCAATTGTTTTTTATTTATTTTTTATAATGTTTTTATAATTTCACTATTTACAAGTTTTGTGTGTGTTTTAATTACCATTATGGGGATTTTGAAATATTTATCTCCTAAAACACATCTATTTCATTCTCCAATAGTTATTCAGGTTTCAATTAAGTATGAAATATCCTTTTATTATATATATTTACTAAAAAACCTTGAAATTATGATTATAAGAGAACTAACCTTATTAATCCTTTTGGGTCAGGAAATTTTTTTCACCACATCAATATTCAATATTTTTTGTCAATATTTTTTTTACACTTATTTCATAATGTAAAATTATATTATGCTGAAATATCTATTAAAATTATTAATGGGAACCATTTTAATGTTTTTTATAAATTTCAATTATTTAATTTAATTAAACAATTGGGAAAATAATATGTTTTTAACTTTTGGGTGTTGAACTAATTTTACCATTTTTAATGTACATTCTCTATTTTTTTACATTCTAAAAAAAATTTATTGTATTCTAATTTAATATCTATTCCTATTATTATAATAATTTTTTAAAAAAAGTAGATTGATTTTTTAATTTTTTGAAAATGGATATCCTTCCACTTAGGTATATTTTTATCTTCCACACATCATGATGATACTCAAGTACAGTTTCTTTTGATTATTTTATTATGTTAAATTATTTTTAAAATTATTTTTTTATATTTAATCATGATATAGTTTTATATTTAATTTTAATGAAAAAATTAATTTCATATTTGAATCTGAGTTACCAAAAAAATATTGGATTATTCTATTTAAATGATTCACTTAAATTTTCCTCATTTTTTTCCTAGAGGTATTTATCTGGTTTAATAACATTATTATTGTTAATTAATATTATTCCTCGTTTCAATTTTATTTATTCTAATTTATATATTCTGATTGACTTATATCATTTACTTATCGATATAGTCATTACACTATATGATTTAAAAACCCCATTTCACCAAAATCATATTGGGGGAGTTTACATAGAAATAAATCCCATTTATTGATTAGGTACCCATTAGAAATTATTTTTCATGTATGTTTTCTATAGATATTCATTGACCGCTACGGATTTTTTATTATTTACTAGGTGAATATTGACATGAATTATAGTATATTCAATACAGATACAAGTTAAGTAATAATTAATATTGATTAATTATTACATTATTGTGACTTTGAATCAAATGATGGATTCATTTAATATATCACATGAGAGTGGTGCATGATATTATATAGCCACTGGATGCATAAATTGATCACATGTTGAAAACTATATTTAATATTTGTCATATTCTAGAAGTGTTATTTATTATTTAATGTTTAGACATAAAGGATTTTATGATATCATGGTTTAGGCCATAATGGTTAGAATGTGATATCTAAAATTATGCATTCTATCACCATGGAACGAATCATTGATTTCCATGTGATTTTTTATATTTTTACCCAGGGATATTTTTAATCTTATATGATTAGTTATGTGACATTATTTTATTATCATTTATTTATTATATTGTCCATGATTTTTTAATTCTATTATAACATATAAAGAATTCTAACCCATACCTATCATTTGTGATTTCATTTAATATTTTTCTATTTACCTATGTTATTAATTAGATAAAAATGATATTTATTGAAAGGTGTCATGTTTGGATAATTTTTTGGGAGATTTTGAATAATATTTATGTAATAAGAATATCATTAATAATATAATTTTTTATTTTTATGAGAATGATATGTATTTTATAATGTAATTGTTAGTAATTCTCTAATACTATAAAACTAATACTTCTTCAGGACGTAAGTGACTCGATGAGGATTTTTTTACTTCTTAACACTAGATGGATAATATATTTTTATTTAATTTAGACATCTGTATATATGATGATTTGTTGAAATATTTATAGGTTTAATGTTTTTATTCAAATAAAAAAATATCCAATGAAATAAGAGAATAATTTAGATCCATAGTCCACACCCTTCTCAAGGTGAATTGGGTCTATGATGGTAAAATATGCTATCATATCCGGATTTTTTGATTAATAATTTATCTCTAAAAGATTGTAATTATAGAGAAAAAAATCAAAGTAAAAGGATTTCCCCTACTTGTTGATTATAAATTCAATATATGGAATAATCAAACAATATTTAACTTGATACCTCCCCAAAATGAATTCTCTATACTGAAATTCATTGGATAAATGTAATTAATGATTTAAGATTTTCAATGGATTTAGAGAATAAATAATATATTAATATGTATTTGAGTGTAAAATTCTCTATCTAAACAATTTTTGAACCAAATTTATATTTATGTTATTGATAATAAATCTAATTAAGTGATTTGAAAGAAACATAAAAATATTTAGAAAGGTTACAACAAGGGGATAAAATAGGTAATTATATCCATACCTTTTTAAATAATTGGAGTTTAATTTTAAATAAAAATTTTATAGTTTCATCAAAAAATTCATTGATGTGGTAGGAGGAATTTGTGGATGTCATAACCATATCAATGATTTTAAATTAATACATAAAATTATCAAAATACTACCCCCTTTTATAATTCTATGTTATTATCTCGTCAAGATAAATATTTCATAGAAATATGTGTTGATGATTTTAAGATAATGTAGATGGATTATGAAATGTGTACGAAAGCAGAAATAAAATAGGACCTAACTTCAAAAAATTAATCCAATATAATGAAAATATTGAAAATTTTAAGGTTACCGTCAATGATGATGTTTTTAGTAATGGATATCATTCAAATAATTCAGGAAACAAATTCTGTATGAAATAATACCAGAATTAGCCTCAAAAGTGTTTTATAGTAAGATATTTCATAGATAGATTTCTAATTGATGTTGATAATGGAGATAAATATTATGTGAAATGAACATAACATATAAATTTTTCCCAATGAAGAATCATTTAAAATAGGTAGTTTATTATAAAATAAGTTCTAGAGTATAAACTTGTTATTTAATGTGGAATATAAAGATGGTTATTTTTTCCAAATTGATGACTTTAAAATTATCTTAGATATTGAAAAAATTAAAATTAAATTATCCGAAATAATATGAAATTCTGAACGATTACTAACCTAATGGATTCATTAAGATAAAATTTGACCCTAAAGGATAAATAAAATAATGTGACAGAGAATACATGAACAACTCTATGATCATTTTCATAATTAGAGAATCAAAAGAATATGTTGAGTACATTGAATCTAAATATACTTAGTTATATAAGGTGGTGGATGATCATAAGGATTTTCTAGTAAAATTAAAGCAATATGTTTATTTCAATATAGATATCGATGAAATAATTAAAAATGTATATAGATATTAATAGTTAACCAGAATATATAAAAACATATTTAAATCTTTATCGAAGAAGTTATTTCATATTAAAGGAACATATATGCTGTTGAAAAGAAATTTTGTGAATAATCAATATGTTTTTTAGAATCTTTTATGATAACATGATTATTAAAAGATATATAATATTTATATTGATTATTTAGAAAATTGTGAATCACCATAAAAAAATGGCCAAGTTAATGATTGGAATCTAGTGTAACAATGAAACTTTCAAGGGTGGATGTGGTGTTAAAGGGGAAAAGGAATGTAATATATAAATGGAAATTATTTACTAATAATGATACATCAGCAATCATAGAGCTATAAATAGGATGAATATATTTGGTGAGGATGAAATTACAAAAACAATCATTTTTGTTATTATAATATTGTATCTTATGGTAATATAACTACTTAGTGCATAATTGTTGAGTAATTTTTGGGTGGTGAATCTCTATATTGATAACAACATTGAATTATAACATATCATATATTGAACATAAGAGATTTTTTCATTTTTTGAGTACAATGGTATATTTTTGAATACTCATGGTGAATTTGGTATGTTATGAGAAAGATTTAGTTCCTCAAGAATGTGATATTCATCTTGAGAATAATGTATGGAGATTTTTTTTGTTTAGATAAATTAATTGTGTATTATTTTTCTATCAACATAATAAAAATTATCAAAAACAAGTAACTCGTGGATATTAATTTTAGGTGAAGACAATTCTCACATATAATAGTATTTCTTTTTGTTTAGAATCAGTTTTGATGAATTTTAGAATAAATATTCATTTAAATGAATATATCACTAGATTAATTTAAATATATATATATGATGTGAATATGGGTCATCTAATAATTCTATGTGGAAAATGGAAAATTATTTTTTCATAAATATCATTTGAAAGATGAATATGCCTAATCCATAACAACACAAGGATCATTTAATATCTACCTAAATGTCACCTGCTTATACAGAATGGGATTCTTCATATGTGAAAAAATAATTTTCTCAATATATATATCAGGTGTGTTCTGAATAATAATTACTTATTATTCAGGAAAATAATGTGTGATCAACAAAAAACATCATTTTATTTGTATAAACAACAACATAATGTGACACTTTTATATTGGTTATATAATGAATATTTATCATTTCTAGAATTTACATATTAATAATAAATATAAATTTAATTCAGATGTAGTAATATGTAAATAAATGAAATAAACACCAAAATATGGGTTATCACGATTCTAGGTAGTAATGGGGAAGAAAAATAAATTTTCCAATGTTTTTTCCCATAATTATTCAATCCATGTTCATTGATAGATTATGAATGAATATATGTACACATTGATTATGGGGATTATTTTTTCATATAATAAGACAACTATAATGATGACTACTTTTGAGAAATAAGACCATGTTAGTTTTAGATATTATCAAGTAACTCTATGTTTTTATGAGGAGAAGTGGATATATATTATTAAATGAAATTATTTTTGGATTGAAATATAAGTATATAATTTTTTTATTAGAGGTGGAAGTCTTAAAATACTAAAAAAATTGTGAATTTTAGATACACATTTTTTTCCTTATTTATACAAACAATAAGAAGAATATACTTTTTATGAACTTTTGAACATAGGCAATATATTAATAATAAAAAATATTTTGATGAAGATTAGATGAGTGGGTCATGAAATTTATAAATGATATTGTAATATATATAATGTGTTAATGTTGTCATATATAATAAAGAATCTATTTCATTTTGAGGATGTAGACTGCAATGATTTCATGTAATGTTGTGCATGAAAAAAGAAGTAGTGTCATATTATTATGAAATAAATAAAAAATGAGAACACAAAACACTATAAAACTTGAGAGTAGTATATTTATGTAAGGAATATAATTTATTAGAATGATTTAATATCATTTTGATGTGTAGAATAGAATTTTGTTTGAGATTCACAATATCATATTAAAAATATAAAAAAAAATTAATACCATTGATATACATTACATTTATATACCTATAGGATGAGTATAGTGGGTAGTGTGATCCTTGGGGAATTTTTATCTCATCAAAGGCTATCCTTCTAGAATTGATAGGTGAACCTTATAATTTATTATTATCCAAATGTTAGTGGGTGTTTAGAATTTTTTGTGGGAACAAACATCAACCATATTAACTAGTGGAGGAGGTTATTTAAAAGGTATCATGTAAATATGAAATGTTAATTATTAATCCCCCCCAAATGAACTCTAAAATATCATATAGGTGGTTCCATATTTGGTATTAGATCCAGGTTCCCTTCATTTTTGATTTTCTATTTTAATGTTTATTTTGTATTTCATTATGGTTTAAGAAGATGTGCATAATTAAAATTATAATCATTGGATAATATAAACTCAAATGGTAACAAGGGTGTTCTTGCATTTGGGAGGATAGGTTATCACACATATATGGATATGACATTATCATACATTTTACCTATTATTATTGATTAATTCTAAGTTTAAACTAATGTATTTGACCCCATGATATTAATTTTATACCATAAAAGTGGGTGACATGATGAATATGGCTAATGATGGTCATACTAGAATTTCGAATATTCCTTCACATTATAAGGGTAAATTTATAAATGTAAAACTAAAGAAAATATTAAATGTGAGACAATATAAACTAGTGAATTCTTATATTAATACACAAAAGTGAAATAGGAAATGTTTTAAATTGTGAGGATTAATTATAAAATCTAGGAATGCATGATAATAAGACTATTCAAAGCATCCTTTGATGCATAAATGATGTTTTTATCATGAAAGAATGATTTTTTTGACAAAATTGAAGTATCATCAGTAGTAGAAAATATATTAAACATACCACGAAACATGTTTAATGTTAATGTCCTAAATATGAAGGGTAAAGATATATTTGATCGTCCACTTGAAGAATTATAAAATATTTTATTACATTTTGTCATAAGAAAGTCTAATTATTTTATATGTAAGGTGAATGGTCAATTTGAAATTTATTTTAAATCCCCAAATATAGGGCTCACCTAAACCCTCTAGGGACTGGGTTGGTTCATCCCCACGATGGGGATTTCTTCTCTAGTATCATATCTTGCCTATTTTCATTCTTGTTTTTTCACACTATGGGTTTTCTCAGTGGCTTCTAATGTGTTCCATGTATGATGTGTTGGACTCCAGCCTTCTCTTCTCTATTAATATTCTCATTCATGGAAGACCCCATATTGGTCCAGTAAGATGAATCTAGTGACATCATTGGACAGTGTTACTGGATTGTTTGTTTGGCGATCCAGACATTATAGATTAGGGTTTTATGTGTATAGTTGGTTTTTCCCTTTCCAATACCACAATAGTCTCAACTACTCTCTCTCTTATTCTGACCACATTTCCAAACTAATCCCATCAAATTTTTTCCCGATATTGAATTATTTAACTCTTATTGGAATGATATTTTCATGGTTGTTCACTTGTTGATTTCTCATATGTGTTCCCTTTGGTTTCTATCTGAGGTATTCTATTTTTTTTTGTTATAGTTTTTCATGCTTTGATTTTTCATTTCTCTTTCTGTTTTTATTGTCTTATTACTCAATTTTTTGGAGTTTTTCTAACATCATGTGTTGTTTTGATGAAATGTAGGTCTTGATTGGCCTCACCCACTCTACTATATCTAATATGTTCCATCACTACCACATTTTTGGGATGGTTCAACCCTTCTATTTGTGGATTTGGGAAGTGTTGTTCGAGCAACTAGTGGTGATCCATGATGCCTAACATGTCTTGGTGATGTTGGTGGATTTAAAGGTGTTGGGTGTTTTAAATATATCGTGATGTTTTTTCTAAAAATTAACCTTGTGAAAATCCTGTTGTCATATCAGGTGATGTTCGAACCAGTTTGGTATTATTCAGTATCTAGTGATGATTTGTTCTATGGAAACTTATGTCATGGAATGAGCTTTCGTTCATTCGAGGATCAGTGTTCTGAAGTCCTTTATGTTCAATAACAGTTTTTTTATATTGGGGGATAAGGGCCAGTGGGATATCATTCAGTGAAGTGTCAGTGACAAAGTTTATTTGGACTATCAAGTGGCACATCTCAAGGTGCTTTGGTAAGATGATGGTTGACGAGTTATACTGGAAACATGAAAATAATTTAAATCTGGTAGTTTTAGGGTGACAATAGTAACTAGGGTAATCAATTTTATATAATTTTTTAGGATGGTGATTCATTTCAGAGATCATGGATCAAGGTACTTATAGCCCTGGGAAATTAGTCCTTACAGAGATCAATGTTGTATTTTCAAATTTCAAATTATTTTCTTTTATGGGTAAATTTTTTGAATCCTTAATTTTGTTAATGATAAGTTTTTTATGGATTTTCATCTGGAATGTAATGTTAAAATTTATCCATTAAGTGTATTTTTGAAAATATAAAAATATTTATTAGGAAATATAAAGTATAAATACAATATTAGTTTTTTATATGATGATCTTTTATTCCTTAAACATCCCAAAATAAAACATTTATGAATGAAATTACGAATGAGTGGGTGAAAATCCTATAATAATATCTAATTAGAAATAAAAAAATAAATTTGTTCCTCATCATATAAGGGTTTTAATTTCTCAATATTTAAAAGAAAATAATTCTAATCCAAACAATGGGAATTAATTTTTAGATGAAAATAATTTTGGGTAAGATGGTGATGATGATGTAGAAAAAATACTTATCATAAAAGTTAATGATAACAAAATTTCAGGTGATGAAAATAGTTATCAAAGTGGAGAATAATTGAAAAATATATAATTTATATTGTAGAGATAATTTAATGAAATTATCCCATAATCACTAAATTAAAGAAGGATATCCAAAATTTTAAATAATGTAATAAATCTACCAATAACAAGGAATATTTACTCATAGATGAAAAATAAAATTTTCTATGGGAACATGAAATTTAAAGATGATTTTTTATGCTGAAAATAGTATGAAATAAAATATAGATTATAGGTTGAAAGAGAGAGTGAGTAATTTCGACTATAATTAGTAGATCTTGGTTAAGACTAAAAAATAATTGAAAAAAAACATATCTTAATTTTTTAATTCAATTTTAGAAATAAAAGAAATTTAATAAATGTGTGAGGCTCAAGAAGGAAAATATATAACTATTAAATGTGTAAAATAAGTTATAAAATGTTGATATAGTGTCAATATAAATGATAAGTAAAACCTGAAGACCATATTTGTAGCAAAATAAATTGAAAAATTTAAAATAAGAAAATATAAGGAACTACAACATGATGTCATAAAATAATACAACTATTTACTCAAATAATTATGGGAATAATTCTTTTATAAAAATGAATATTTCAGGAGTTCCTAATTATTTTTCTATTCAAAAAGGATCTATCACGATGAATTAATGTCAGAAGAAAGAAAAAATCCATATTCTAGAATACATGTTGTATACAGCGTAAAATATGATATTGATGGTTCTACTAATATTTTGGAGTCATTGGTAATAAAAAATAGATTTAAATGTTTAATTACAAACTATATAAAATTCTTAAAAATCTCAAGAGGAAATTTTTTAGGGGGATTCTGTCTCTAGAAAGGAGGAATAAAAAATCATATTCCATATTAATGAATGGTTTCTAAAAAGACGCATGAATAATATGAAGATGTAATTAATGTATTGGAATAAACTGGTCATAATAAATATTAATTTCTCATCCTTCTACAAGAAAGAAATATTATTTTTCATACTAAACAGTCTTAGTTTAATAATAGAATATGGAATGGGAATTTTTTAGTTTTTGAGGTTCTACTAATAGAATACAAATGAAGAAGTCCATATATCTTGAATAATGAATTTTACTTTCATAATATAAAATATTATAAACATCTGAAAGATATAAAAAATTTAAATGTATGATATTTAGAATTTTATAATGATATATCACCAAAGTTGAAAGGAGTCAATTCAATACTGATTTGGATGGAAATGAAAAAATGGAAAATTATTTATTTTTTAGAAAAATGAAATATAAATTTTTTATGTGTTTCAAATATATTTATTTGAGGAATCAATGTGGTATTTAAGATGGATGATATAATAGTCATTATCCTTGAATATTTGAAAGTTGTTATGATAAGAAAATTGGCCAAGGGTAATTTATTTATTATCCATGTTTCAGAAAATTAAAGTTATCTCAATAAGATAGAAGATACTGATTCATGGAATTGATGAAATATCCAATATATTAAAAATTAAATGTTGATTTCTCATTAGGATATTGTTTATGATTTTCCAACACATAAAAGGGAGATATATTTAATGTTTTCAACATTCTAAAGAGGTACAATTGACCATTTTTTCACTCAAGAATGTTGTTACTCAATACTCTCAATCACTATAGCTCATTTATTCAATTTTATTTGAGATTATGAGGAAGAAAATAACCATTTGATATAAGTAATTATTTAATTTTATTGATTAATTTTTTCACATTACTTATTTTATGTTTTCCATTATTCGTTTGAGAATGTTTTAACTTTCTCGGGTAAGTGAAGAAAAATTTGTGGCTTATCCATTAAGAATATCCTGAAAAACAATAAATTAGTGATTAAAAATTGGACGTTTATTTCCTAATAGGTATTCATGGATTTGCCATGAAAATAATAAACTATACACACCACACACACAAATTTGTTAAAAGTGAATAAATTACTAGATATTGATCAATATATGATTTTTTAGCATAGATGGATCTTGATATTTTTAGAGGAATTATATTTGTTCACTATATCACATTAAAAATTCATTGTTCACATATAGAAAATTTAAATAAATCATATTGTGTTAATTTTTAGTAAAGATCTCTAATATTGAATTATCATCTTTCTTTTGGAAGCCCTTCTTTTATCAAGGAAAATATGAATGGTTTATGACATTTTAAAAGATAAGTATTGATATAATTTTATTAGGATATCCTATAAAGGGAAAAGGATACCCGTGATTGGGAAAAAATTAATTCATATTAAATATTCTAATATTCTAATATTGATTTTTTATTCCAATATGGATGTTTCACAAGATAATGAATTTTGTATATGTGATGATGATTCTTTTTTTGGAAATATTATAAATAAATTACAAATTGATATGAATATTTTGATGATTAATGAGATAAAGAAGAAGATTCATCAAATTCAATTGATGATAAATAATCCCATTAATCTAATTAATATATTCCAATTGTACGGGGAAAATTTTAGAAACAAAATAATAGTATTAGTCAAAGGCCATGGGTATAAACGTGGAAAAAATTGGGGAAAAACTCATTGACTAATGTGTTCAAATGTGTATCCTTGAGATGTTGAATATTTAATGAAGAAATAATATTCAATTCATATAATAATTGAATAATTGGACAAAATAGAGAATTATTAATATTTGGAGTTGGAACATGAGCCTGATGTGAATAATGTTATCTAGATAAAGTTGGTGTTTTTAAATGAATTGAATGAAATAGATTAAGTGGTGATAAATAAAGATAAATTATTATATAATGTATATTCGTAGGTAAATGGATTTGAATTTTCTAAGAATGTTTCACTATTTCAAAGGATCAAAAACTATAGAATAGTTTTTTTCTATTACTGTAATAAGTAATACATGATATTCTAAATGTATGTTAAGTCATTGGTCAACAAAAGGGAGTTGAATGTAGAGTTTCACATTGTTCAAACATGCTATTCCCTTCTTTAATAATATTAAAATTATGTTTTCATGTTGTTGTATTTTTTATATTATATGGAATAATTTCAAAGATCATTTTATTCTATGTTATACAACATCTTGATAATGTTAAATTTCATAAAATATATATAGGATATCAATCTCTACATCAATGATAAAAGGAGGCATCCCACAATATTATTTTTTATGTAAATTATATTTAATTTTATGAAAATTATGATGAACTATGGGAACTATTTTTCTAGGATTTGAATAATCAATTTGAAATTCATGCCATGATAAATGACTTATTTTCTCAGCATAGAAATTTTAGAAGAGAAAATTCTCAAATTCATTCCCATGAGAAGTATGAAATGAAAATTTTGAATAGGTATAACATTATGAATTAAAATCATTTTTTCACATGAATTTTAGTGGAAAAATACTTACAGATAAAAAGGGGAATGACACTGATCAGTGTGAGTTCCAAACATTGATTGGGTGTCAATTGTAAAAGACTACTTCAAGACTGAATTCAGTATTTGTTTTAACTCTCTCTATATGGTACCGAAATACAAAAAAATACACTAATTATATAAATCCACTGTTGATTTAGAGGTATATTAATTGAATAATATCATTTGTGATAATTTAAGATTATAAGGGTTGAATCAATCTCTTTGTATAAGATAACAATTTTTTAGGTTGAATAAAAGACTAGGGTACCACAACTATTAGAGTTTTCTTCCTTATATAGGTGTTTTTTCACACTATGAATTAAACGACCCTACCCAACAGGACCAGATCGTTAAATAGAAAATCCCCCCTCCAATTGGCTAGGGACCATTGACCAACACCATGTAGACATGTCAATAACATGGGTGGAATTTCCTATGAACCTGTACAGAGAAACACATCTCCAAGATCAAAAATTGATCAATTGTAATAAAAAAATAAGTAACCAATGAATTAATAGATCTATATCCCAACCCTATATTACAATAGTAGAACTAAATGTGAATGATGGGGAAAATAATTCCAACCAATGAAAAGTATAAATGAATCCAACCTGCACAAATGGATGGGATATATGTCAAATAAAACTGAAAAAAATTTACATAGCAAAGATTTGGTAATCACCTCAGTCTATCAATCATAGTAAGAGACTACCACCATAGGTCCACCCTGGAATCTGTTTAATTTCATGTGGTCTGGTCAAGACACAAAACATGTGGGTGAAAAACCTATGAATTGTGAGTGTAAAAATGCCTAGTATGCAGCCCAAAAAACCCAAAAGAAATATGGAGAAGCTAAAAGGAAATAGTCTTCTATATATAGCTAGAAGAAACCCCAAAAGAGAGGGAAACTCTTTTTCTAAACATCCTCGATAGTACATGACATGTCATCCCAGTCTACATTTGGTTTCAACCTCATCAAGTGTCAACACCATAAGGACTACTTGAAATTATCCATATATACTCTTATGAGACTCAAATTATCATGATTATAGATCCTCAAAGCTAGTAACATGATTTCTATTTGAGAATCTAATGTTAGAACATAAATCAAAGAGAAATAATTATATTAGATCATCCATCATAAATGGAACATGTCCTAGATATTAACTCCATCAAGAACAACTCTACAATTCAAATTTGTATATTTGAGAGATGATGATCCATCAAGAAAATCATACAAGGTCCATCTCTTGTACCTAGCACCAGAGATCATGTCGTCGTTACCATGTGTCAATCAAATATGAAGGAATCCAAATTGAAGAATAATATCTATCACTATTTCACACAGTTTAGGGATCATTGCTCCAGACTATGCACCATTTTAATCCTCTCAAACAAAATAGAATGGAGGGACCCAAGCCTTATCACAATCCTATATCTAATGAAGAACTACTAAACAATAACTAAAAAACCAGTTTTCTCTCTTTTAGGGATTATAAAACTCTTTTTTTATCAAGGGAGCACAAAATAATATTTACGTATCATTCATATCAAGTGCATAGGAATACACCTTGTAACGGTATCCCACAACCGAGGGAGATCCAACTCTAATGGAGGACACCCTCTCCACTACTACATGTATATGGAGTAGCACTACTCCATAAGATTGGTCCCAAATCCCAACCTGGAAGGGTAGTAACTCTCAGATAATGGAGGATTTACACCCTAATATAGATGCAGAGTACCACTCTGTGGGTAGATAACTCACACCGTAACATGATAGTGGAGTACCACTCAGTAGATATTGGATCTGCACCCTTGTAGGATAGGATAGTACATACTATACTATATCTTTCAAGATGAGGACTCGTCTCTCTAACATTATAGGGGAGTACTAACCCTTGGATAACGGACCTATTTCCTAACATTGTAGAGTAGTACCAACTCACATGGAACAATAAATCTAGACAAATCAACCCCTAGAATGGTAGTATAGTATAGACTCCTAGTCTAGAGGTACCACTGAATAACGTAGTAGTGGAGTACTAAAACAACCTATACATAAAATATGGGGTACCCAAATGCTATTCTAATAAAGGAGTAGGATCTTTCTTGACGAACATAATAGGGAAACCCGCACCGTAGTCCATGAGAAAGGTAACACCCCCGAAGGAAACTACCAAAAGAAAAAAAAATCACTCAAAATAGGGGTAGTGCCATCATTACAAAATAAGATAGATTTGGGAAATGATCACCCATGTTCATCATGGGATTAATAGTCCCATTATCTATTTTCAAAAACAAAATCGATATCAAACATCAGTTCATCATAGATTCACAAGAGTCTTGTTCGATTTATGAAACCTTGTTTTTCGTAGGCCAAAACAGAGGCCACCATTGCATTATAAATGGAAAATTGCTCCATATAGACTCCTAAAAATCATGAACATTATTCTCATATAAGAACATATGGACGGCATGGGATCACTTGAGGATCTTCTAAGAGTACACAACATGCATCTGGAAACACACGACATGTGATACCAACAGAGAACCTTTCTGTTTATCCTATCTACATGGTATACCAAACCTTATATGGGTACATAGCATGTAAGGTACGTTCACTCCCAAACCCTCGCCACTTAGCCTTTGGTTTTGTTCCCCTTCTACATAGACTAGCTGACAGTTTACCTCACACGTGTTGAATCCCATACTACACAGTGTGCTCATGTTAAATGGCCACCTTCTCTTGTAGATTTCCCTTTTCCAAGTACTGGACCGCATGTCCATGTACCTTGGTCATGTGTTAGTACATGGACATGTAGTTTTGCGTGGGAAACCCAATCCTTGTCCCATGATTAAATAGTTTAGGGAACTACATTGTGGGTCACCTATATATATGGTGTACAAACCCAAATGTTCTTATCCCATGATTATGAAGAGCTTGAGGAAATTTTTCCCTGAACTATACATCATGTGTAAGGTAATTCATATAAATAATTAGATTTAAAACTCCTATATTTTTCCCATTATTCTAAAAAAACACATATCTACCTACCAGTGACCAATGATAATCAAATTTGGGATCTAGAAATTTAGAAAAACTCATAACAAAATAGATCAGGACCAAAAATAAAATCTACCTATCTCTCTGGTGTAATTTTGAATAATCAGATGAAAAAACATTACGATCATGCTATTTTTTGATATGATGATGATCTACATCAGAAATGGAGAATAACACCACCTTTAATTATTGATTTAGTGATGGTTTCTCTCCATGCTAGGGATAGAGGAGGAGGATAAGGAGAGTGGGGATCTCTATTGGTCTTTAGTTCACCCAATGATTGGCGGGGGATGATTATGTTTTAATTAATTAAAATAATTTAATTCCCCTTCAAACAACATGTCATGAAAATACCCCTGATCGAATCTCCAGAAACGGGAGACATTAGGTTGAGCCTATAGTAATCAATATATCTAAAATAAACCACACCCTTAGAAATTAGATTCAAGACTCCAAATGAGAGTTACATTTGTTTCAAGGGAAAAATAATATGCACAAAAAAAATTAATATTACCATGTTGAGGCTCAATAGGGCCTGGCCTCCCACATCGACTCTACTTATAGCTCTACAAAAAATATCCAAAATTTTCCAATGTATATTATGTCAAAACCAGTGCCAATACATTATCCAAAAAATATGGATTTTCAACCCTGAAAAGTAAAATCCAAATCATAAGGGAATAAATAGATCACCCTTATATAATCCTACCCCAATATGCTCACCAAGGGTTTATTTGTTTCCTAGATGAATGGAATCATGGGAACCCCCAATATCAGACCACTCTTTGTCCAAATTGTACTAGGAAAACGTTGTGCAACCTATGAGCACTTGTATGTCAATCTGTGACAAGTGGGAAAGAAACAATTACCACAGTCCATCTTCACGTCATGGGGACTAGTGGTACACCACCTTTCTAACCTATGATAGATACTAAATGAACCCTATATTTCAAATTCAACTCTATAAGGATTGTACCACAACATCCTCAGGGTTTTAATGTTCAATTTTGATGCTGAATAGGTGAGGTTATTCCAAAACTAGATGGATTTATAAGATTAAATAATGGGTAAGACATGTCCTTCATCTACAAACCTCCATCTGTAAGACAAATGCCCATAAAAAAATTACCACACCCAGCAGTTGAATCCCAACTGAGCAGGGATGGTATAAAAGAAATTAAATCTAAAGAATAATCAAATAGTTTAACACTTCATCTATATACAATTACAAGAAATGCTCTCCCTATCTGAGAACCACTATGCTAAATGGGTTGTGGAAGTAAAATCAACAAGAATGCCTATATACTACTCAAATACTCCATAACATAACCTCACCCTAAAAATGAAAGTATTTTTAACATGTACACCAAACTTAGAAACGATCCTATTTGAGTGACACTAAATCCCCCACATGGTTCACGTCGAATAAAAAAATGTGTCTTAATGGGTAAAGCACCCCTCTTCCTCATAAGTCAAAATCTATATCACGCTTCACCCCATCCTACACATGCATGTCATGTAAAAAGATGATTCCAAAATCGTGAGGGTATTAATGAGAAACAATGGTTTTCCAAAAAATTCATTAGGTCTTATAAGGCCCTCTTCCACAACTATTATCATAGGGTTCTTCTAATACTCTATGTCACCCTAGTTAAACCATGAGAAAAAACCAGAATGGATTTCCCATAATATTGTCTAATAATTGTGACACCAAAAGGTTGGAAGGAAAAAAGGAATACCTATATTTATACTTATAGATTCTGGGTCAAAGCCCACTACTACCAATAACTATACTCAACCATTTACTGTAGCTCCCAGAGCCAAGAGTGGACCACCTAGGGATGGTGGTAGAAATACCTCAAACTGCATTCCACCTTCTTCCACTCTTCCAACTCTTATGCATTATCTAAAACATCATGGAACTCAATTCTCCATGAAATATCTCTACCATGGTGACTTTTTAGCCATCTCCCTCTCAGTATCATAGCGGGTCAGACAATCAGTAGGATAATGTACAAATCTATTGCAATTGTAACATAACATATCCTATGATTGACCAGATCCTTGACAATTATCATACACTACAAACCCACTATTTTGTGTTTGGGTATGTCTATGCCTCCTATGCCATGATCCAATTACTAGTCATATTCATGCTCCTTCAAAAGACTATGTTTCTTGACAAATTGTGTGGGTAACATTTTCTTTTCCAATATCCAACAGACACTCCACCAAAAGTGCTCACTCCAATAGTACATCAATGGTGGGAATGCAAAAAGGATTCTTAGATTCCTTGATCTCATAACGTAGCTCCATATCCAAGGTCCATTATCTACAGAACGGATCATAAACCTTGTCTAATTTGAATAATGGAATATCTATGAACCTCATTTAAAACTCCTCCCCTATCTTGCTACACTGTAAAAGCTATATAATCTTCTAGATATGAAATCATCTAAACATGGATGGGTAAATATTTTCCCTGTTGAGTCACTGGAACTATTCCCAAGAGAGTGTCACCTCGTCAATAGAATGTTTAACCAAAATAAACCATCTATTGGATGAATAAAAAACATGGTTAACATATTGGTACACCATATGATCAATAGGATTCCTCACTATGTGTAAAACTCACATGTCAATATTGAGATAGTCATTTTCTTCATGGGGGACTCAATCACCCGAACAAGCCAGAGCTCACTACCTCTAGAAATCATGTAATTCACTAATCATTCATCCATCCTCACCTATATCTTTTATTAAAACATGATGATAAACAGATGGTGGATTAACTAGGGGACCACCCTAAGGTAACACCTCTAAATCAGTGTGCTGCACTACAGCCTTTTCAAGGGAAGGGTTATCATCATAATCAAGTTATAGAATCATGTCTATATATATTCTCAATTAATTCATGAATTATAATCATATCATACAATAGTCAATGAGTATATCTTGGGATTTTACTCAATAAGAACATGAATAACCCAAAACCAATCCTATATGATGAATTTACCAGTTATTTCCTTCTGACCAGTGTCTTAATGTACAGAGATGAAAACAAGATTATCAGTTTTCGGTTGAATAGATACCTCATCCACTCAAGAAAAACTAGAACCTATACCCTCAGAACTAAGCTCAAAACATTATAACACTATCTATATAAAACAAAAAAAATTATCATGACACTACAGTCCCAAAGTGCATCTGACCTCATTTAATAAGACACCTTCATGACACAACCCAACAGAGACCATGAGAAAACTCCCTAATCCTTCATCCCATTGTCTAGGGGTTGGAGAATCTCTTAGAGTCGGCATATCACACTCATGGGAGAAATTTCCAATCTAACTATACACATGAAAAAATATCCTTTCTCAAAAACTATAGAAATATATAAAAAATCAGACATTACCAACGAATTCATATATTTATATCACACAACCATAGTAAAATTGATGTAATGAAATTGAATGAAGGGAAAACAATTCCCACCAAAGAAAACAATAAATGCATCCAATCTACTAAAAAATAAGGGGATCATTGTTAGTTGTAGTTACTGGAATGCTCCTCATACAAGCTCTGGAAACCCCCATGATATGTCATTATCATTAGGTTCTGCTTACATTGAGTCCTCTATAGTCTTCAGAGAATGTATTTTTGTCTTCATAAGATGCAAAACATTTTACCGATAAGACTTTTCGTGTGGGAGTATAAAAAAACATAGTAACAATCCAAAAAACCCTAAATTAAAGTGAGAGAAACTAACATGTATCAATATAGTCGACCATGATAGAGGGAACCCTAATTGAGATAGAAACTCTATCCCGAACCATCCATAGTTACACATGACTTGTTAGATCGGTCTATTAAGGATGCGCACCATGATATTTAAAAATTATTCAAAAACTCCTAGAAATCACCCAGATATACTCATATCAGAATCCATGTATCATGTGGATGCAACCTAATAGATAGTATCCTGATTTATACATGAGGATGTAATCATAGAATATAAATCCAAGAGAACATGCTCCGTGATCTCGATTATCCCAGATGGCCCACTTCATAGAGATTCACTCCATCAAGAAAAAATCTATTATTCCTATTGGTACATATGATCAACACAGTCCATCAGGAACATATTTATTGGTCCTTCTCTAGTTCTCAACACCATATTTCCTATTGTTAATACCATTCACCCATCTCATGATAATGAAAACTATGTAAAGAAGACCGCCCCACACCACACCACAAACTTGAGGGAGCACTACTCCAAACTATGCACCATGTGCATCCTCTCTAATGAGAGGGAACTGAGGGAAACATGACTCACAAATACACCTCAATTGAGAAGTAATATTCTTAAATAACCCATGAATCTTTTATCACACCTTTAGCTAGTGTCCCACAAATCATTCCATTGAGGTACCACTAACACATATATAGGTGTCATCCTTATCAAGTGGATTTTCCCAATACTCATAAATGTATCCCATAGCTAAGGGATCTCCTACTCCAATGTAGTACCTGATCTACACTTTTACATAGAGTCGTGGGAGTAACACTCCATAAGTGAGGGCCCACACCTTGATTTAATAAGGGAGTATTACTTAGATAATGGAGGACCGACACTCTGATTTGATAGTAGAGTACCACTCTATGGATCGAAGATACACACCCTAACCTTGTTGGGGAGCACAACATAGTGGATAGAGAAACAACACCCTAGTTGAATATGGGAGTAACAACTATAATATATTGGTCACTATTGGTGACCCACACCCAGAAATGATAAGGTAGTAGAGACACAAGGCAAGAGGATCATATCCCTAACAAGGATGGGGAGTAGTGACTCTACCAGATCAACATGTATGGAGGACCCACACCCTTGAAAGAAAATGGAGTATGGACTCCTAAGATATAGTAATCATGAAATTATTTGTTAAAGGAGTACCAAATCAACCTATAAGTCATATATTGAGGACCAATTCCCTTATCCAATAAGGGAGTATTTTTCATATTCAAAAACATCAAGAGGAAATCCACAACCTAGTCCATCAGGAGTGTAACACGCTCGGAGGAAACATATAAAATGTAACAAACACAAATCCATGATGTGTGGAGTCCCATATCTATGTATGTAGAGTGGGATGGGATTCCCTCACCCCAGTCCATTAGTGGAGTAATAATCCTATCATCTCTCTCCACGAAGAAAATAGATAACCAACATTGTCTCAAAATAACATCACATAAATCTTGTCCAATTTGTAGCATCTCATATCTCATAATCCATATAATAGGCCACCATATCATTCTACATGTAAAGATAATCATGATTTACATTAAATAGACTAAATATGAGTACTATAGAAGAAGACAGGGATAGCATAATATCCCAGTATGATCTCGAAGGAGTACATGGTGCGCACGAGGACACACACCACATGTGAGCTAGACCAATAACTGTGACATGTATCATGTATACATGCTTTACCAACCAATTTATGGGTACACTATGTTTATGAGAGGTACAAACCTTGTCAGTCATCAATCAACCCATAGCTGTGTTCCTATTCTACATGGACCGAGTTACCGTGTCCCTCAACCACCATATATCCCATTCTACAAAACATTTCTAGGTAAAACAGCCACATTCCTATGTTGTTTGATAATTTCCATGTATCAAACCCTATGTCTATTTTTATTTGGAATGCATTAGTATACAACCATGTAGTTTTACAAGGCTATCCCATTCCATGTCCCATGATTACACAGTTTTGGGTACTACCCAACATGTAACCCCTCTACATGGATTGTAATCCCAAATCATCATCTTATTAAAAAAGGAATATCTATAAATAATTTTTCACTTCACTATTCTCCATGTAGAAGTTAATTTCCATTTATAATTACCTAAAAAAAACCTTGATCCACCCAGTTATTCTACACAAATCACAAATCTAACTATAAGTGACCAATATCAGTCATATTGTTTCTGTTGAACCTTAAAATAATGCATAAAGAAAATGATTGAGATAAAACTAAAATACATCTACTTATTTGGTGATATTTTTATTCTTTGAAAGATATGAAAATCCTGTATTGTGATTCATCAATATCTAATGATTATATGCATCAGAAACAGAGATTAGAAGCACCTTGCTTCATCAATTTGGCATTGGTTTTGGTCATTGCATAAGTCATAATAATAAGAGAAGGATAGAAGGTATTCCCATTGTTGTTTCACGAACCCATGGGTTTGGAGGGGGAAGGAATTTTTTAAAAATTAATTAAAAAATATTAATTCCCATTTTAATGTTACTATACCAAAACACACCTGATCGAAACTCCCAACATATAATACCTTATGATGTGCATATGGTATAAATTTTGTTATCAACTAAACTGTACCCTCCAAAATATGATCCGAGACTCTGAATGAGAGTAATTTATGTTTCAAGTGGAACATCACATGGTTTGTTTTTTTAAAATTTATAATATAACCACAATGAGGATCCATAGGCCCCAACGTCCCACATGGACTCAACATATGGCTCTAGAAATATACTCCAAAATATCAGGAAGACTTATGGGTCAAAACCTAAGCCATTAAAAAGAAGAAATGTTTTCTGACTCTAATAATGGTTGAATCTAATTAGGTGGTTTCCACTCAAGATGAAACACAATTAATGTGGATAAGAACATTGTGGTAAGATCTCAAGTATGATATTAATTGGTCACATTAATTGTGTTTTAATAATAAATGTGTTATCAAGATTATCTTGAATATGATTCAATATTATAGATCTAAGAACATTGAAATAAATTATCACATTATCTATGATTTTTTGGAGATAAATGGAATTAAATTTCTATTTTTTACCTATAACAAAATAATAATAGATGTTATTCACCATGATATTGCCTAAGAAATAGTTTCAAAATATGAGGTTGATTTTGGGAGTTCTACATCTACCCTCTCATGGATAATTTATTGTGTTTTTAGGCTCTATCTTCATGTTATTTGAATATTATAATATTAGGGTTGGAAATATTTTTAACATAACTTTTCATTTTCATTTATATTTATTTATTATATTGGAAAGGGGAAATTTATAGGCAGAGTATCCATTAATATTTGATTATTATATATAAAATAATATATTTATATATAGTTATTTAGAAGGGTAAGCATTGAATTCGGAATTATTCATTTTTTTTTATTTTAATAATTATTTTGAAGTGAAAATTGGAACATTTACTTTAAGAAGTTCCATATAAAAATTTACCAAATCAGAGATAGAATTTTTGTGATGATTCCATATTAAATAAATAATAAATTTCATCTATTTGATGATGATGTTATGATGGTGTATTACTAAGTTGAATGTTAATTCTTGGTATAATTTTCAATTGGTTTCATTTCATAAATATTTAATCAATATGATCATTTTTATGGGATGAATAAATTTAAATAAACTTTTTATTAAAAACATGATAATAAATTGATTAGTATTAATTCTTGTATAATGTTCATCCACATAGAATAAAAAATTTTTCTGGTGATTTATTTCTAATGGTGATCTCTTTGTTAGTGATTTTTTTTCTTTGGAAGTAAATAAAATAAAGTGTGATTATTGATCCTAGGAGACGTTTGGAAGTTATTGAATACTTTGGTATATTGTTGAAGACGAAAGATGAGGTTGTTATATATTAGGATTTTTGTATTTCCTCTATAGTTATATATTCATCAAGTGAATATATATTATAGATGTCTATAGTGGTTGTGATGATATTTTTTTTGTTTTATTTATACAAATCATGTTCAAACTCATCTGTTGTTTTGTGATTTTATAGAGTTTAATATAAATAAAACACATTATAGTGTTTTTAGTTATTTGGAATCTATTTAGAAGTGATTTTAATTAAATATGGAATTAAATAACGAATTATATGAGGATTCATAAAAATGAATCAAATGTTCTTATGAGTTATCCAATCCAAGTAAGTGGAAAATGATATATTTTATGTTGTTATGTAATTTTGATAGAATATAAAGAGGTCATTTATTATATGATCATGTGATATAGATGTATTAGTAAAATATATGAAAATTCTATATATATTACCAATAAGTGTTTTTATTCATGATAGTTATGTATGAAGAAGGTATGAATTTATATATATTTTCATAGACAACATGATATTATTATTCAATATTATTTTTACCATATAGAGTGTTTTATAGTTCTATTAGAAATATTTTATGATGTTTCATTTATAAAGATACTAGTTTTATAGAAATTTTTGTTCCTTAGATGTAAAAAAATCTGAAGTGTATGATTGTTGATCCCATGAGATGAGTGGATGTAATTGAATACAATGGTAGATTGATGAAGAACCAATATGTTTTTTTATATTATAAGATTGAATTTATTCCCTTTAATGTTATATAATTTTAAAAAATAATGATTAGAGAGCATCAAATTGGATATGATTGATGCATTTTCATTTACTTTATTTATATTTTTTAAATTCAAACTCATGTGATGAATGTGAATTCAGTTGAGCAGAAGACCATTTCAACAAAATAAGTTGATTATGGTTTTTAAAAAATAGTTAATAAGATTCATGTAATTAATAATTAATAAATTGACTATATCAAGATAGTTTTATAAACATTAATATATGTTCTTAAGGGTTATCTAGTGTAACTATTTTAAAAATGGAATATTATTGTCTATATAAACATCATTTCCAATATTGATCAACATAAAACGATGACTTTGTATTGATTATTCAGTGTCTTTATAAGAATCATCAACTATTATGTAATGATCATATTATATTTCATAAAAATAATATACACTATATATGAATCATGTGTGGTATAATTGGAATTAAAAAAACCTTGAGTGATATTTGTATACATTATTTGATCTTTGTAAGCATTACTACATATAGTGTGTTTTGAGTATGATAAAAAATATAAACTAAATTATTATATAATTTAAATATTTTAAATAAATATTAAATCTAATTATGTTGAGTAATTCAATATTAAATTAAGTAAATTTAATGATATGTTTCATTCTGATTCTTGTATGTTGTTAAAAACATATTTTCCAGAGTGTTTTCTGTTGAAAATAATGAATACATAACCATTTATATATTGTGAATAATTACATATATATGTGAATTTTGGAGTATATTTAGTGTATATAATAATATTCCATGAATTTGGGAATGTTCTTGTAGATCATATATCAATAGTATGTCTCATTAACTTATTATTATGAGAATATATGTAGAGAAGAAACATGATCTTATGAATGTCAATTATTTATGGATTAAAATTAATATATATATTTTAATGTAAATATAGTTCTAGATTGTGAGATGATTAAATAATATAGATAACTTTTATTGTGGTTTCCTCCATCCCTCCTCCGATATGACCTGTAGTTGGGGCTTAATCCTCCTCCGGATCTCGGCACGTCGTTGTGTCTGCTCTGGCATCTCGCACATTTTTGGAGCCTCTGGCTCCGGTGATCTGGTTCTCAGATGGACTGGGTGTGGGCATCACTACTCACTACTAGCTTTGGTCTCATTTGTGGCCTTCAAGGGCGCCTCCATCTTCGGCGATCTAGATCGTGGATGGCCCTGGTGTGGAGCGTTGGTGATGGCTCCGGTTATGGTTCTCGGTGGCCCATGGGTGAAATGTCGGCGCAGTAGGCTGGATCGCAACTGGATCACGTCATAGGCCTAGAATGGTTCTCGAAAAAGGTTTGGAATCTTGTGGTGTCTCAGACATCATTCTTTTGGATTCTTTGATGGCCTAGGGGTGGACCGGCTCAACGACAGCCTTAGCATCCTTTAGGGTGGTTCTACATCGTCTCCGGCAAGGATCAGGGGTGGGGGAGGTACTTTGGTTAGGTTTTATTGTGATATTTGGAATTTTGAATCTATTTTAATTGGATTCAGGTTCACAATGCATGGTTTTCGGTTTCAATTATTGATCATGTGGTGTCGACATTGCTTGCACGACACTACTCTCGGTTTTTGCGGATTCATTTGTCCCATTGATTCATGAGTTCATTCGACATGAAATTCGGTGTGGGTTCTTCCTTTCTCCAGACCTTCCCAATTTCAGTCCAGAGAGGTGCATCTGGTATAGGTTGGATTGGTTCCTCTCCTAGGTGGAAATCATTTTTTTGTTTGATGGGTCATCCAACCCTAGATGGCGCTGGCCCAATATTTCACATCTTGTAACTCCTACCCCTTCGAGTTTATTGGTGATTAGAAGACGAAGGGTGTCTAGGGGGATCATTGCAGCATGGATCATTCTGGTTTTGTCAGAAATTCAAGATGTGATCATCGACGTTGATTTGATTTATACTGGTGATTTTCTGATTGGCGGTTAATGTTTCTTCGCTGTTACATAGATTATGATTTTTGGTTAAAGGATGGGGTTTTGGTGGCCTATGATTCACAGTTTGAGAGTCAAATTAAACTATTATATTAATGGAATTTCTTCATATGAAGTTCAAAGAAGACGTTTTCTCCTGTTTTTTTCTTTTGGATCTGTATGTTTGAGAGGGTATGGATTTTCCATCAGTTCTGTGCCCGTGTGTCATGCACGGGACTGCTTGTCGTGAAGCGATGATTAGGAGAAATTGATTTAATGTTTTTGATGCTGGGTGGAGCTCTTCTGGGTATGCTTGAATGATTTTTTTATTTAATTTTTGTATCATGGTTCTTTGAATGTTTTTTGTCTGTGATTCCTCGTATGGTTTCTATCTTTTTCCACAAAAGTGAAGAATAATAAAAAAATTAATTTTCAGTTAGTATGAATATAATAATTGTTTCATGCAACGTTGTTTTTGTAAAATGAAGTGTTTTATCACTGTAGTGTTACAAGAGAAGGAGGATAAGAGTATTGTACACATAATAACTTGATGGTTGACTATTATTTGAATAAAATAAGTTTCTACTTTCATTTACTATCATTTAAAAGGGAGGGATGCACTGAATCATTTCCATTTGACATGAAAAATTTAGTTTCAAGGAGCTATATTTCTCTATTGTGTCTACAATATAATTCTAATGGCTAGTGTAATATTAGATAAATCCATTTCAACCCTGGGAATATCCATTTCACATTGATATCTAAACCTTTAAATTACAATGATCCATATTTTAGAGTGTTTCTAGGAGTATTTTGAGTCAAAAATATCACTCAACTTAATTGATGGATAATATTATTTCAAAAGAAACATAAAAAAAAGTAAGATAAATAATTGAATCTCTATCACAATGATCTTCCATATACTCATTTGGTGGATTGACATGCTAAAAGATATAGTAAAACCATTTTTATGGATATTTATGTTTATATAAAAATAATGTAAAACAATTTGTAAATTTCCATAAATTCTGAAGTTAAACATATTCTAATGGAATATAATGGTGAACAATAGGTTAAAAAATATGAGACCACAATACATATCTATAATAATATATCAATCGAAGAAGAGTGAGATATCATAATCTAAGTTGTTGTCAATGAGGATATCCCATGTTGTGTTTCAAATAAATTGGAAATTTCATTGAAAGAAAAAAAGTTAGAATGAGAATAATATCGTAATATAGATTTCTCTCCATGAAACTAACAACAATATAACATGGATCCTTAATAGATTGTGTTCATCTAAATTAATCTGATGTCTTTTTCTCTTAATGAATGTAATGTGTAATTTTGATGGTACAGTTCAATTCCTTAATGATAGAGATTTAAAATATTTTAATGTTTAGAAAAGGATCAGCTAGAGATGATCCAATGAATAAAAATGTCTTTTTTGTGGGTGGAATTTATTAAAACCCATTAATAATTAGTCAATATGTGGCTAATAACATTAAGTTGCATTCAATCACAAGGTATTTATTATCAAAAGAAAAATTTAAATTCACAATTGAATGGATGGAAGGAAAATTTAAATCATTTCCATATATATAGTAATAATTACACATTTAGGAATTTTTGGAATGAAATAAATAATATGGAATTGATGTAATATATATATATATATATATTAAATGATAATTCATTAAAAATATATCAATTATGTAATCTAAATATAATATTTTAAATTTGAGATATGAACAAGATATGTATTTGGATAATTATATAATAGGTAAATTGGTGAAAAATCTCTATGATATGATAAAATATAAGGCCTAAAATTTTTCACATATGGACCCACCAATTTTTTCTTACCATGAATATTTCAAGAATATATAGTGGTAAATTATTCATTTTATATATTAATGATTATAATATATTGTTTTTTATCATATTTTTTATGTTAGTAATGATTTTATTTAAATTATCTTATTTTCATGATGACTAATTGAAAATGATATTGATATAATAATCTACAGTCTACGGTTTAATATTAGTGAAAAATATACTTATCACGATGTAGATAAATACATAATGATGTACAACATCACAATTTATTTTTAATAAATGATAATGATACAAAATGGTATTAAAGAAAAGATAAACCATATGGTGAATGAAATAGACAAACATTTCCTTTAAATTTTTCTTCTCTCATGACTATTAAAATGAAAATGTGTTAGTGTTGGTATACACACAATATTTGAATTTTATTATACCAATGAAGAATAATACTCCATATGAGGTGTATAATATCATAAATCTATGATTGAATCACTTTATAATGATTTAAAGGTAGTGTTTCATCCCTAATAAGAAATACAAGTAAATATGTCGATTTAGCATTTTAAGGTGTCTTTTCTAGACTACTCAATCATGTTTTAGGGAAATAAGTATCTAAATAAGGCATTTAATATTGTAATTGAATGGATCCATATAAAAATTTATTGAGAAATATATGGTAATGAATTTATAATTCTTTGTCTATGTTAGGTCTTTCATGAATAATAATTGTATTCAAAATATTATGGGATTCCTACTACCAAATGTGAATAATAATATTTTCAAGAAAAATCTGGTGATAAAGAATCATTAGAATGGACATAATGAATGAATCCATAGACAATTATAAAAGGTATGGGTAATGTTTCCAATGCATTCAGTTATTAATTTAATCTTGTAGAGACTAATTGGATGAGAAAAAATGAGAAATATTATCAATAATCTCAAGTGAATCCATCTCTATTAAAATAAGTAGTGAAGTATTATTGGGGGATTAAGTCCAGTGATGAATAAATAGATCAGATAGATATAAATAATACTTGGGGGCTCAATAATTAGACAAAATCATTATATATTATGAAAAAATTCAGTGTATAAAAACTAACATGATGACCATGTATTAGTGATAAAAAATTTCATGTTTTTTGTAAAAGATATATACATATATGGATGTAATTGATATTGTATGAATCATTATAAAGGTGGAATTACTTGAGTCAATAAAACTATTTCTTTTATAATTATTCTATGAAATTTTACAACAAATATAATGGATGTTATGATAATATTTTTAAATAAAATTCTTAAGAATAAAATTATATATACAAATAAGAGATATTTTACAATTGGAGATGATGATTCAAGGGTATAAAAGTTATTTGAAAAAATTTTATGTTTTGTAATAGCAATTGGGTAAATTTTATACCCGGTTGGGATCATATTTTAAGTAACTATAATTCAAAATATGAAGATTTTATCATAATTAATATATATAATCAAATTATGGATATAGTTTTATGATTATTTTCAATTTTGATGAAATTATATTCTATGGAAGTTATCCCAATTTGATATAGGTGTTTGTGTCATAATGATCTATGAATTTTAGATTCCTATGATTGTATAACTCACATATATCATTAGAAATTTATGTTTTGATAATTGAATAATAAATATTTTTTCCCATTAAAATATGAAAATGAGTTTCTGAAAACCTGTTAGATATATGATAGAAGACTAATTTCAAAATTAATTGTGGTTTGAAAAAATTATAGAAAACTTGAGTATGTACATTTGTGTGATCTAATTCTTAATTAATTTATAATCATATTCTATTTATTTGTCAATAAAATGAATATATATTTTTCTACTATATTAATGTATCCCACATTCAATGCATTTATATGGAGTAGCATCCCTTTGTGGGGAAAGACATCATTAGGCACTGATGAGGATGAACGTGGTCATTCAGTATTTATAATTCATATTCATTATTTATAAAAACACATTTGTCTAATAACTTCTTAAGAAGGGTCAAACAATAGGAAAGGTAATTTTTTGTGATAAAAGAATTAAAAATATAGAAATTATAATATAAAACAATGATAGGGGTATAATAATGTTGGATTAAAGTGATAGTGGGAACAATTGTATGAGTGGTTGAAATGGAAGATATTTGATGAAGCTAGGATGATCATGTTGGAAATAATTGATGGAAAATATTTTTACCTATACATTGGGTAAAATCATAATGTAAAAAGACATGTGCATAGGATTAGGGAACATAATTATCACAATTTTTAACAACATCTCCACTGATATCTCAAGGGAATGGTTATTTCTAATAGAACTCATGATCGAGAGGCTTCTTCCTGGAGAATAGAATACTATACCATATTATAGCAGATAAATTAATAGTTTCTAAAAGTAAAAATGAATCATAACTCTTCATCCATCGAAGCATGAATTTGGGTGGAGGATTCTCATGATGAAGTGAACATGAGAAAATTTTGGCAAGGGATCAACACACCAAAATGATTAAATTTTGGAAATAAAAGACAATTATTTAAATTTTAATTCAACCATTTCAATCCACTAAATTAATTTCCCATACATGATTGTAGAAATGACAATATAATTAATTTAAAAATGTTTTAAAAAATTGAATTGGTTTGATATAAGAGATAATGTAGAAAATCATGAATAATTAATCTCTCACATTAGAACTAACTACCAACTATCTTTTCTAATAGTATTTCCACCCTCGTTATAACTATCAAACCCAATCCAATTCTCCCACCAAGTAGTTTGAATGATAAATGTATGGAATTAGGAATGTTGGATGGTTTTTAAGGTATTTAAGGTAGATTAAGCCCATATATTTCCCCAATTAGTTCTAGAATATCATACCTTGATTGGGGAGCCAATTCATTCCCCACATATATAATTAATGATAAATTTTTTAGATCCCAAATACAAAGCCTCCATATTTCATGCTTGTATCCTCTCCCTCTCATGAATCTAGGGATATAATTTAAAAAAATATTCTAATGGCTTATTGGATTTATCACCTAGCATGTATCATTATATGATGAAAAATCCTTTTATGAGATGTTCTCTAAAAATAATAGATGTATAAAAAATATTCTAGAATATCGTCCCATAAGCTCATATTCAGTTTCCTCATTTTTTATTTCCCAATTGAAAATATTGGGAAAGTGTGTAATTTTAAATTCATTTTCTTTATTATCTCATATACAGTATATTGGAGTTTATTTTTATATAGGAATTAAATTTTGATCCATTTTTATAATAAAAGTAGGTATTGACGATAAAAAATCCTTCCATGAATAAAGCATATATTCAAAATACATAGTTAAAATTATCTACTAAAACTTTAACCTCTTAATGACTTAAAACACCACAAAAACCCACTAAACAAATACATTGGATTATCTCCAGTATGGTGAAAATGAAATTTGGTCAATTTCATTTGTGATACAGATTGAATTTTAAAATCATATCATCAACACACCTCTAATAAAACTATGAGAAAAAATTATACTCATAAATGACCTAATAAAAATTAATCCATCCACTATGTTATTCATTGAAAATTGGTAGTGACTTATAGATCTCAAATTTCAGACTGTTAAATAAGTACCACATAGAAACTCAAGAAGATAAAGACCATCAAAATATTTCACTAATAGAAGTATGATTTAGATTTACTCTTCTTAAAAAAATTACACTTATTATTACCCTATTATATTATGATGAAGATCATGGAACATCATCCATTACATCAATAATTTTAAATCCCATTGAGACAATTGGTTGAATTTCAGGCATGCATATTGAATTCTCCATTCTACTTATGCCCTTGAAGATACCAAGTTCCCCATTATCATCTTTATCTCATCCCAATATATGGAGCAAAACCATAAATTTAAAATACTAATAATTTCATGATGGTTCATCAATGGATTTAATCCTTATATAAACATGCAAATCATCATTTTGACTGTTCTTTCATCATGGGCTTCATAAATTTTTGATAAGACGGTATTCTTCTTTGGCAATGGGTACATTCTTATATCTAGAGTGGTAATTTTTTTACAAAATCATCTTCTTACTTAATAATTAATTATAACATCATATGTTTTACCTTTCAAATAGTATTGAACATGTAATCAAACATATGGTTATAATGATTTACTTGGGGTGGTCCCAAATTTGACAAGTCATTCAACAGAATAAAAAAACCCACAACAAGCTCTAATTTCATTATGCTGGATTCCACAACAATAGTTTTGGATTATTTTCAAGTGATAACTATAGTATTTATTCATAATAAACATCAGGAATTCCATCATAAATTCATTGAGATTTAATTCATGCAATTATTCAAACAGAATAAAATTTAATACTTTCATCATCTTCCAATATATTGTTGAAAATTTTCAGGAATACAGATTAGGAATGTCCTCACTCTTAAGATAAATGTGTTATGGAAATTCAAAGCCTCCCTAAAATCATTATCATAAAACCTATAAATATATTAAAATATAAAGGTTATAAAATCTAAAAAATACTGTTTATATCATCTGAATAATGATCTTCATTGAATTGTTTTTGGGTGACATATTAGATTTATTTTGGTTGAACTACATCAGGTATTATTTAAATTTGATTAATTTTTTCTTCAAATTTGTATAAATCTATTCCCTTTTAATTCTGTGTGGGACATGGTAGTTCACATCATCAATGATGGCCTTATAATTATCTACTAATAGAATCTTTGTAGACACAAAATATTGGAAGAAGAAAAATGGTACAACCTCCCCAGTATGTAAGAGTGTTATAAACGGATGTGTGCTCCTTTAGATATTATTTTCTATAGAAACATTCCCTCTAATGTGTGATGGTTTACTAGGAATAATTTCACTATGAAAGGGAGATATATTAGATAAAAATAGATGTTTCAATATAATATGACATAACAAATTAATGAAATATGAAAAAATTCCTTCTAATGGAAGAATGATTATGCTGAAAGTATTGTTTTATATAATCATTTTTATACTTCATTGATTGTTTTTCACTCATGGGCCTAGATGCATGACCATGGATGTATAATTGGATTCATTAAATATAGTATCATGATATTTTATTCATAAAATATACCCATTTTCCTAATTTAATTACTTTTAAAATATTCTGTTTAGGAAGACTAATATATAGGTTTACTGCAAAAAACATTTTAATGTTAAATGAAACATGATATAAAGTGTGAAATTTTGAAATATAATTTAAAATGATTCAAAAAAAATTAATCATAATATGGATTAGAATAATTAATTTCAATAAAATAAAATATCAACAATGTCACATGAAAAATTTAATTAAAAAAAACAATTATCAAAAAAATATTCATAAAATTTTTATATATTATTGACTATTTTTTCAATGAAACCACCAAAACACTAATTTTTTTATATATTTTAATGTATTAATAGTTTCAATATTAAAGTGATCTGTATGTAACAATTGTCTAGTAAATTATAATTTACTCTATTAAAAACTCATTTAATATATAAAAATCAAATTTTAAACTCAAATGAAATAATTTGACAACTAATTCCACATATATAATCAATTTCATAAAAAGGAAATTCCATGATTTTTGTTTATTAACCATGAATCCTACTTAAAAAAAGATTTTCATTATAATGTTTGAATACACATAGTATAATTAGGTAAAATCCATTGATTCCTCCATTTTTAAATCATTCCATTCCTCATTTGTGAAAATAACTCACAAATATATTGTAATTCAATGTCATGATGTAATTATCTGAGTGATATCAATTTTGATGAAGTGGAATGAAAAAACTAATGTGAAAGAATTTTATGATTCACTCTTCCATAGTATCCTTAAATAATTATAAATTTCCTATTTCATTAATATAACAAAATTGGATTTATTATAACTAAATTTTCATAGTTTTATTTGGGTTTCAAATTCGCCATTGTTCCGTTATTTAATTTTTTGAAAAACGTAAAATTTATTTTTATTTTAATATTTCATATCCAATATTGTTAAATGAATGAATTTAAAAGGAAAATGTATTTTATGGTTATTTTTTTATTTATTAAAAAATGGTTCCTATTGTTTTAAATATTCATTATAAAATCCCAATTTCCCATTTACTCTAAATTAAAGTGACTCATAAGAAAATATTTTTTGTTTTCATCCATAGATGTTCTATTTCCCATATTCCAATTTATTTGGTTAAAGTTCCAACACCTTTTTCCCTCATGATAAATTGTCAATTTTCTAAATATGTATCATGTCACACTCTATTTCATTGGAAATAAATGGAATTCCCCTAAAATAATATATAAATAAAATCAGAATCATTAAAATCATGAAATTTTATAATGTGAAATATCCCCTAAAACATACATAAAATTTTCCCCCAAGGACTAAAATAATGGAATCGATATATAGATTTATGTTTTTATAGAATTGATTAAAATAATAGAATTTTGTTTCCAAAATTGGAGGGCCATTAGGAAAACATGTTATTTTTAATTGCATAGGAAATTATAGAATATTTAAGATATTTTTAAGAGACCTATATCATAGATATAAAACTAAACATTTTTTGAAATGTTGAATCACAATGTGGAAGAAAAATATAAATAATTTTCTATCATAACATATTTCAAAAAATTCTTTTTTTGTTGATGGAATTTATTATGAAGCTAAAAATTAATTTTAGAACTTTTAATTACAACTAATGAGATTTTAGTTTTGAACAACACACCTACTAGCTTCTATATAAACATCAGTTAAATATTTTAATTCATAGAACATGTAATATGCAACCATAAAATATTCAAGGTGTTTTAAAATAGTGTATAAATAATCCCAAATGAAATTTAATATTTAATTATTCAAAATTAATATAGATTTATTGAATATATATATTTTTTTGATTGATTACACCATGTATATTATTAAATTAAAAATAAATTCCATTTATTGAATTCAATAAATTGTAGAGTCATGTCTATGAGAATGAGAAAAATCATAGAATTGAGGAATTTGAAATAGTGAACCTATCATTGTAGAAACATTAGAATTTGATTTCAACTAATTATATCATATATTTTTCAATGAAGAAGTTCCATGATCACAGAATAGAAGTACTTGTAGACTGGAAATACATTATGATTAGAATATAATATTTAATGTTTATAGAAAAAACTAGGGTTTTATTTTAGAAGGTTCGATCCAGTAGGGTCATTTGTAAAACTTCTTTTTTTCAATGAGAGTAGTTGGACCATCTTGAGATCAATATAGGGAAGATACCATATGTTCTGAACTAGAATATAGTCAATTTAGATTCATTTACTAGAACATAGAATTAAATTTAGAAAAATTATATACACTATGGTTTTCCACCAATACAATAATGATTTTTTAGTCTTCTTCTAATCATATCACTATATTCTTACAATTATTATTTTTTTGGGTATTATTTATTGATGTTTTTTATTTTAGTGTATTGGGTAATATTCATATCAGTTTCTCTTATGACCGTATAGGATTAATCATTTATCCATGAATTACAAATAACATTTATCATGATAGTTGTGATATTTTAATCTGTAAATTCTTAAGCCTTAGAGGTCATCTAGGAGGAAAAACAATAACGATAATATTCTATATGATATTGACACATGACTAAAATAATTTTCTACATATTCCCCCACATTTATGGTATTCGATATCTTAGAAATATGTGATGAAAATTTATCAACTCTCTCATTATGTTCTAATATATTTTTAGAAAAATAAATTCAAATGAAACCCATGTGAGGAATAATCATTTACCATCCTCGAAAATCATTTTACACTCCAAACACAACTCACATGAAATTAATTTTTCATAAAAATGATGAAAATCATCAAGCTCATATTTATTCATATCTGTTGACATATTATAATGGATTTTTATTGGAATTTGGTATCCTTCATTCTTCCTAGAATGTTTTAGCAAAAACACTCCCTAGTTTCATATAATTATAAATAGTAGATCTGAAATCTAAATCACTCAAAAGAAATTTCACAAATATTTGGAAATTGAAATTAGGTCTTCAGTTCCAATTTCCTCAGAAAAAATTTGGTGTGTTAGTGGAATAGTAAATATAAATACATATATATTAACATATGTTAATAAATATATATAAAATTTACTCGAAGAGGCATCCAAAAAAAGGGTAATAGTGATGTAAATTCTTCCTAAAATCATCACTAAATAATTCATCAACAAAATATATAAGGCTTTAGATAACCTAATATTTATATTTCTAATACATAAATAATGAATTCAAATATATATGGGTGAATTAATATATGTTTTTATGACTAACAATTCATCCAACCATCCTTGTGGATGATTTATTTGTCAATTAGATAGTAAATGGGAACCAAAATTTGGATTCAATTCCCTAATACTGATATTTATATTGGTACTTTAGCAATTTTATTAACTCTAACTCCAAAATCTGAAAATTTATTAATTGGACATTTATACATATTCTTATTTAAGATCAAAATATACAAGAGTCTTTTTATTTTGGGTGGAGTTTTTTATCAAAAAATACTACAGTCTTTAATTAGTTTTATGTTGTCATGTAATTATTAAACTCATTTCCCATCCTGTAACCAATAGATAAATTTAAATTATTGTGATATTTTATCCAATTTTTCCACTAAATTAATTCTGGTGATAATTTTTTTAATTTTTTTATGAATTTAATGAAATATGGTTCTTCATTTTATTAATTATATATTTGATGTAAGAGTATGGTTGATGAATAATGTTTCACAATAGGTTAATCCACTTCTTTATCCACAAATAATCCATTCATATTAATTTATTTATATTACATTTTCATTTCAATGGATTTTACTTTATATTGAAATTCTTTATCATTTTGGTTAGCCTCGACCTTTCTAGGATTATCATCTTCTAGGTGTAGATTATAATATTCGATTATGTCCTCATTTTACTATTCATAAAGATACACCATAACATGATCATGAGTTTTCATGCCATTTCATATATTGGTATCAATCGAATCCTTTTTGGGATTCATAACTATTGTATTGGGAATCATAAATTTATCTCTAAATATTATATCCATTATAATATAGCTTATTTGAGTTTATATATTTGAAATGATTTACTATTGGTTTTTCATTATTAGTGATCATATGCCTAAAAATATAATTTAAATTTTATTTCATATTTTCAAGTCTTGATGATTTTGGAAAAGGATTCTCTAGATGATAATATTTTCCCAAAGAAACAAGAGGTTAATCGATCACACATTCTTTATTATAAGATATGTTTTATTGGGTTTTTTTCAAATATTATATTGATTGGAAAACATATCATTATTTCAAATTTTCATTATCCTAATGTGCATGAACATGGAACCCTCCTTAGTCAAGCTAGGCATAAAAAAATTGGGGCAACAATTTTGTGTATTTCCGAAAATACCATAATTTTTAAATTATTCTCAATGCATGTTTTCATTGTGAACATTTATAGATATAGGGTTTGTATATTTATTAATTATTCTCTTCCTATAATAATTATTCTATTATATCTGTGCTTCCTTACTGATGACTTTTTTGAACTCCCTAGTTGTCAAGTTAGAAAAACATAATCTATAACATTGGATGTATAAAGTTTTATTTTATGGTGTAATACTATTGTAAAAATAATTAATATTAAGATCAGAAGAATGTTGGTGGTTTGGACATTATCTATGTAAGGATATGAAACTACCCTATACATCATGAAAAAGTTTCCCCTCTTCCTAAAAAAACCCTTTGTGTTTATGCATAATTTCAATAGTGGTGTTCTAAATATTTTTTTCGATTAAAATGAGTTAAATAATTATCATCATCTATTAAATTTCACTCTATATATGATTTAGAAAAAAACCCATAACATTTATAATATGATACAATTTAAACACCCTATACCTAAACGCATCCCCTCTATTCATATATAGAGGTGATTTTGTATAAAAATTTTAAAGTCATTACTGAATTCCAAATAATCCACATTATAATAAGAAGTGTAGGTTGGAAGCATAGTGAGATGAGTCAATATAATATAATAATTCATAGTTTTAAATTTAATCCCTATATATAATGGAATATTTGAAAATGTGTGTATTTTAATATCACTATATCTAGGACTCTATTAATTATGATTAATAGGTTATGGTGGGTTCAGATTCTGATATTCATCTATGTTTCAAACATCTTTTACTTATAGATATCCCATTTCTTGAGTATTTTTTTTGGATAAACCATATTACTAAATTTATAAATAATATACATTGGTATGGTTTTTATCACTATAGCTTAATTTAATGTTAATTATAAATATATTTAATTAACCACAAAAATATTTCATTTATGGAACAATATTAATAACTATATTTATATTTTTTTTGGTTTTTTTCATGGTATAATATTTATTCAACAGATTCTATAACAAATTTAGATGGGGGTAAATTTGTTCTTCTAATAGTAATCCATCATGTTTATTATTTTAATAGGAAGTTACAACTAGTTTTGTGGTAAGAAATTACAAAAATCATGTTATGAGACGTATTTGTGAAAAACCATTAATAACCTTAAATGGTGATGATGATAGATGGAGGTGGAATTTAAAATATAGTGGGAATAACATAAAAGATAGTGAGGATAATGGCATGATAATTGATAAAGATATGATGTTAAGGATGAAATCAATTAAACAAAAACAATAATTCTTGAACAATAGTCTAAACCATAATGTGTTGAGATGTTTATAGTGGATTGAAGCACCCAATTATCAATAGAAGAAACACCCTTTCTAAAGACCCCTCTTGGAAATTGTTATTTCTTACGGAAGGTAATATCAATATTACTTTTTATGTAAAAGAAGAGTCTTCAACATTTAAAAACAAGAACATTTGTTATACCCATGAGGGAAAAATGTTTCTAAAATATATATGTCAATTCCTAAGAAAACATTAAGGATTATCATGAAGAAGAGAACATGAGAAACACAAAGAAAGGGATAAATAAAACAAAATGATTAACTGAGGGAATAATATATGGTGTAGTAAAATTTAATTCATCCAAAATAATCCTTTATTTAATTAATTATAAATTTTAGTAGAAAAAAATAATTCATTAAAATTGTGGTGACCCAAACCCCAGACGTGTGAAGCCCTTGTTTCACTTATTATATTACTATAAGATAAAATGGATCACATATTGAAGTATTGAGAAGTTTAATTGAATTGTGAAAATTGACATATAGATCTATTATTCATTATATTTAATAAAAAAAATTAAAGAATAATTTTTTTAGAATATTATAATTTCTACTAGGATATCCATTAATATAATTCATATTACATTACTCGGATACCTGGGAAAGAAAACAAAAGTAATGTGATCTCAAATAGTAAGTAAGAGTTATATAGAATGGATGATATCATGTATAAATAATAATAATAAAAATCGAAACACAATTAATTGAACACACATTCCATTAAATCAACTTCACTATCAACCTAAGATTATAATTACTCAATGTGGTAAGAGAAATGACATAAAACACACTCCATTAAATCAATAAAAAGAGAATTAATGAATCATATAAAAATATAATTTTGAAATTGGCATTGAAAATATTACATAAACTAGTAATAAAGAAAATTCATAATTATTGGATTCCATGATGCCAAGAATCATGATACCTCTACCTTCAAGACATTGCATAATATGACTGAAATCTATAGGTAGAACATTGTTTAATGTTATATCATAGATTAAAATAATGGGAATGTGGATGAATTTTGGGGTAATATAATTATGTGTCTGACTTGACATTTCATGTCCAAATAATCCATGATATATATAAATATTTATGAATTTTATGAATTTTTTTTTCTTGTCATCAAATACCTATGTTGTGTAATGAAATCGAATTTATCAATATTTTTCTAGATACAAAATAAATTTAAATGTATTCCAAAATATGTAAAAATTATATATTTTGTATGAAATAAATATATCCATGATAAATTATTTAGATAATGGGGTGAAAGGTTTTTCCATAGAAAACTAAATAATTCAATGGAATGTAATGAGTACCAAAATGGATCAATGAAGTAAATTATAAAACATTAATTTGTAAATATCATCTTCAAACAACTATAAAATAAAAAATTATTGTATTAATACAAAAAATCTCTAGTTTATTATATGAAAAAATTGGTTGTTATTGTTAATGAATTGGAATACCATAAAATGGTATTTAAGATCAATATTGAGTAGAATATTCATTTCATTTCAAAAATAACCTTATAAAACTAGAAGTTCACAAATAGATTTAAAAATAATATTCCTTTAAATTAACAATTAAAACATTTATTGGTCAAGATGGAAGGAAATTACCTGCACTCTGTGTTTGTTAAAACATGAATTCATCAAACATTTACTTTAAAAATCAATACATCCCTTATATTGATAAATACTTAATAATTACATTAAGAAATAATTTTTAATAATTAAAATATTTAAAAACAACTATAAAATATCATTTTTTATAAGTTTAAAAACATTTTAAAACCTTTTCAATAAATGATTTTTTTTGGAAGAAAACATATTTTTGGCCGAAGAGGAAAATGAATTCGAAATGTCATAAAAAAAATTTCCCAATAATTTTAAGTACTAAAGAGTATGAAAATAGTTCTCTAACATTAAAATATCATGATTTAAATGATTATAAATAAAATAATTTGGTTTATTAGTAAATGGTAGAATAATTTCCTTCACTATGACTCATGTATGAACATTCCCGATTAAAATGAGATAGTGAAAAAACCCTAATATCGATTATCATATTGATGTGTTAGATTACCCATTAATGGATTATTTTTTTCATAAGTAAATACAAAAAAAATAAATGGATATGAAATTTAATATATTAAAAGTTCAATACACACATAATCATTGATTATCATAGAAACCAAATAAGTTATATGACCCAAAAAAGTAAAATGATTTATGAAATAATTTAGCAGTATATAATTTTCATGTGAAATCCAGTTGGATGAAATAATTAAAATTAAAACATGAAATACCATTTATTATTATTTAATAATGATATTAAATTTAAAAGGGTATGTATATACACCACATAAATTAAATTAGGTGTATAACATTATAATATGAATTTTTGAAGGGAATTTGAGATGAAGTCCATTATAGAGATTATATCACTGAATTGGGGATTAATCGATTATTTGATTATGTGAATCCAATTAAATACCCAAGAAAAAATTATAAAGAAAAAAATTATATATTCATTTTCATTACACCCAAATACATTTAATGAAATAATCATTAAAGTATAATTTTAACCAAATGAATTGAAATTGAATTATGAAATCCTTTACCTCAAGCTTATTTTCAGAAAAAAGTTATTTATCCCTTTCTAGAGTGTTTTTAAAAAATTATGAACGTATAAAAGTACTATAATAATATTTATAATATCATATATGAAAATTAATGAAATCCCACCACCTATAAAATAATAATATTTCATTCTATTCATTGTTTTAGGTGTAGATTTCATTGTTTTCTCATTTATCATTTTTCATGAATGTTCTGGTTCTTGTGTATATTATACAGATTCATCATCTCTATATTAATAACAAGGAAAATATTTTCATACATATACATCAATTTCAATATTCAAACCAATCACAAAATATATTTCTGATAAATGAAGTACGTTGTGACCGTGATGGTGGTAAATCATATGTTAGTTTAAAATCCAAGGTAAATAAAGAAATATGACATTTTCATATTTAATTATATTTGTGAATTAAATATTAATTTTAAATTATAGGGGTTTTTATGTTTGATGGGATACCTAATATACAACAATGGGATTCTTTGAAATATTACGTTTCACAATAACAATATAATATTATTATTTTAAATGGTACTTAACACATAGCCGTTGTATTGGTGGGAACGAACATAACTAACTAAAATATGATGATACTAGTTTTATAAATGTTTTTACATTTATTAAAAAATTTGAGGCTTAAAATGTGAATGAATCAACTTTTCTGAATAATTTACTTTAAATGGTTTATTTACCGCCTTTTTATGGAGAACTCTATTTAAATATATTTTTGGTATCATTTATACATTATATTTGACCAAATTAAATTTTTCTTTAGAATCATGACATCAAAATTTACTTTCGGTAAATTTTTGGGATTTTTCATAATAAATTCAATTTTTTAATAGTAGTGTAAAATACTCTATTTTAATTCAAAAGTAGCTTCTAATATAATTTATTTATATGGATATATTAGCTTTTTAATTGGTTTTGAAGTGTAACTAGATTATATTTTTACCATTTAATTCAATTATGGTCATTGGAATTAATTTCACTTTGAAACTGGACAGAAACAAGTGTCATTCTTTTGATAGTTAATATTTCATAAAAACATGCTTTTTGATTAGACAACAAGAATTAAATTTAAATTAATTAATCCAACTTCTTTGATTTTAATTTGGTATAATAGACAACATTTTTGAAATCTGAATATCAAAAATATAAAAGGCTCAATTTTTTGTATTTTTCTAGAAAACATCAATTTTTAATGAATTGTGAAAACATTGGGTAGTAGTTAAAAAGGTGAATTTTTAATTTAAAAGAAATTTTACTACTTCTGTGAATTTAATTTTTAAAATCAGAAATAAATGGATGTTATTATAATGTAAAATTTGGTTTAATAAGATGAAAATATTATTTTTTTGGTGAATAGTAACTTTTGAGTTTTATTTACCGTGTTTAAATGTAAATAGGGTAATTCACTGTAAAAAAATATCATAATAACAGAAAAATTACCTTAACACTTATCATAAACTTTTTATATTATTCATTTCCGTCCATGGGAATCCTTTGGTAGATTTTGAGACCCGATGAAGCCACTTAACAGTGATAATGACACTTTATTTTAATTATATTAATGTAATGACAAAAATTACATGAAAATATATTTTAGTAAATTAATTTTTACATAGGTTTATATAAGTTATCATTTCGACTATAAATATTGATTGGAAGGATACAAATATTTCCTACATCATGTTAATTTTTATTAATTTTTTGACATAAAATATATAAAATTATTTATGACACAATAATTTTCTAGTGTTTACCTCATTAATAAACTATTTAAATATATAAGATTATAAATATTAAAATAATATTCAAAACCTGTCCAATTATTATTGGATGATTTTATATCGACTATGAGTCATATTATCTTATAATTTAATATGTTTTAGACCGTTAGAAACTGAAAATAAAAATTTTATAAAATAATATTTTCACACTTTCCTAAAGAGCTCTCCTCCCCCTTATAAAAAGCCCTCACCTCTATCACATTACTTACACATAACAAGATCCTTGTATCATCCATCCCCATACCAAATATTCTCACAAGATGCCTATCTTCCAACTAGAAACCATACCTTATGCCGAAGGCACTTCAATAAGTCCTTTTGGTTCAATCCAAAGGGAGTTTCCCGATTTAAAGGTAACAGTTTCTCATAAATTCTTGTGTTTTAGTTTTTTTATTTTACTTCTCCAACCCCATAAACTCTTTTTATCCCTTTATTTTATAACAACACTAGTATACTTAATATACTATGATGGTTTTATGAAAATTATTCCAATTACACTTACACACACATTAATCAAATGGCTAAAAAAACACATTGTTTCGGTGGATGGAAAACTAACGCCTCACCAAACGATGATTGTTCAATTATCCCCTACCGCCACTAATGGGGACCGTTATGATGGCACTGTATTTATATATGATATATATTATGTCTATTTTTTCTTTAATCTTCTATATTTTCCATTTATAGAATACCTTTATGGTTTCCATTATGGGTATACATAATAATTTCATTTGAGGAACTGCAGACTACCACCTTTGCCAAGTGATAGGAATCATTAATGCCATATGTGGGATGTATAAAGGATGGAATTAATGATATTATATATGATATTATAATGGAATTAATATATACCACTGTATCATTTTGTTTAAATTCTATTAAAATAAGAAATAGAAATCAAAGTAGCATTCATTCTTCCATACGTCTTTCCATCTCCATAAACGTTGAATTTAATTTCTTATCACCAAATGTTATGTACTATTATAAATACATATATATATATTATATATATATGATATATATGGTGTCAACATCATGAATATCATTCTGCAGATAATGGATATTTGACCACATGAAAAGCATGTAATTATAAGCAGTTCAATTTTGACTCAAGTACGTAATATCGACAAAATGACTGTTATTAACTTAACTGATTCCATAAAATTATAAAATGGGAATATTTAATTTAATATGAATGAAAAAATTGATAAAAATGGTTCTTTAGAATTTTTAAATTAAAATTAGTTTATTATTCCGGATATTATAGAACGAACGGGTCAAGTCGGACACAAGGTAAGGGACTTCTTTTCAATCTCCTTTCATTCTGGCATATTTTGGTTTAATATAATACATTAATTTATAAGTTTTATAAACTCATATGAATTTTTATTTCATTCAAAGGGAATCTTTTTCTATAAATCATTTTACAAAGTGATAAAAAATAATATTTCTTTTAACGTAAGCAGAGACAACGACCTTCAGCCACCACGTGTACTATTTGATCTTTGGATACCTTAACATACTGTTATTTTTTTAAAAGATAAATAAATATCATATACTCTTTTATGTATTTTGGTATTGAAAATTTTGTTTATAAAGTATTTTTTATGTCAATATATTTATGTGATATATTGTGATTGGAATGTGGAAATGTTTCCATTCCTTTATATTTGTTTTTTGTGTTATGATTTTATATTGGTACATGGACATTTGACTGGTGGTTATGTGATAATCCGAATGATGGGTAGTGTCATGATAAACTAGGATGGGTCGATACATTATAAGCTCCAATGCATTGGGTATGGAAGTTATCCCTATAGCTATTCCATGTAGTTATATGTATGGAAGTCGGCCGTATGGTTATTCCATTTTAGAATGTTTTTCCCAAAGATACCATTATATGTTATGTGTTATTTATATGGGTTTTATACTGATAGTTTAGTAAGAAAAGGGTATGTAATGATCTTTTATAATTTGAAGTGTATTTACAAGTTCATAACGGTTAAAAGTATTACTTATGATAAAGTATTCATGGTTTACATGTAGTTTTAAAAAAACTACATGTTTTCCTTCTTTGTGTATCCATTACAGAGATTTTTATGCTCATACCACGTTTTTGAAATGTTTATAATTGGAAATAATGTGGAATAGAGTCAATTATGGGATCACAGAAAAGTCAAGCTATATAAAAAATGGAACTAGACATGACACTTTTTTTCAAGAATTTTAATTTTGTGAAAAATATTGGAACTTAGTAGAAGTGTCGACTTTGTATCTTTTGGGTTGTAATGTAACAGTTATGACCTCATTCTATAAAACTGTAAACCTAAAAGGATCATCAATGTGAATTATTCATTTAATTCAGTATTTATGTAATGTTTTAAGGCTGGGTCCTTATATTTGGTATTAGTGTTCTGTTTAGATAACTTTTGGAGTTAGGGTATTGTTAAATTAATATCAATAAATAAATTTTTGACATGATTGAAGTGATATATCATTTAAATATTACCATGTTTCTTTGCATAATGTAATTATTTTTTTATAATACTTTTCCATAGAGGAAACATGGAAACTATGTTGGGATGACATAAAGAGGAAAATAACCATCAAAATCAGCAACCAAGGATGGTCAGAATTGTAATTGAATAGTTTGTTGCAGTGAAGGCACAGTTGAATTAGGATATAAATGGTGGTGGTATCCATGCATGAGATTAGCCATATCAACAACATAGAAACATGTCAGTAGTGGATCTTTTCATGAAGGACCATGCCCAATAATTTTGGAGATCATCTTACCATGTGCTTGCTGAAGGGTGGATATAAGGACTAGAGAAATTTTTTGATGTCATGGTGTGTTCAGACTATCCAAAGGTTAGTCTCATTTTTTATCGTTTTGATGGTGAAGTTGATTAGCCATGGTCGATGGTGAAAAATATCAGTGATAGTGAGAAGATTGCTTCTCCTAATTGTGATGAATTCATAGGTTTATTCCTTGAAAAATATTTTCCTATGGTGGTTATAATTAGGATGGAAAAACAATTCATGGAATTGAGGCAGGAGGATGACTCAGTGGCTGCTTAAAAAAGTATTTTCACTCAACTGGAAATGTATGCTCCCAATTTCATCTCAGATCTTGATAGTAAGATAAATCAATTTTACATAGGAATGAAGTCACGATATTGAAGAGAATTAGCCTCTCATGAGTTCAAAAGTTATGAAAAACTTGTTCGATGTGAGGAGAAGGTGTAAATGAAGTTTTCCGATGATCAGGTGTTCTTTTAAAAACACCAGAATAATATTTCTTGTTGGTAGTAAAAGAGAAATAATTATCAATGAAGCTTGGAGGTAAGAAAACTATATATCCATATTGTTAGAATTATTGTAAAAATCATCCTGGAGAATGTTTATCATGGGAGGGAATGTGATCCTGGTGTGGTATGTCTTGTCATATTGCTCATAACTGTAAGGAAGATGAACAGGAAGGCAGTGAAAATCTAGTGGTAAGATTTTTTATGTGCAATAAAATGGATAATTATACAAATGAGTGTTCGAATAAGAACACAACTGAGGGAAAGCAGAAAGACAAAATGAAAAATGGGTGGTTAAATCCTTTTCAACCACTTCAGCAGATGTTGGGCCATCAAATGAAGTAATATTAGGTGCACTGTTTGTTTGTTCAGATTATGCCAATGTGTTGTTTGATTCAGGGCCTACACATTCTTTCATTTCTAAGAAGTTTTCTAGTATTTGGGAATTCCATATAATGATATGAATATTGAACTTATGGTAAAAACACATAGAGGAAATTTTGAGACAAAAAGGAATTATAAGAACCTTCATGTCTTTTTGTGTAGAGAGAATCTACCAGCAAATGATATTGATTTATCGCTAGTATAGATTTATGTTATTTTGGGCATGGATTGGATGTCTGTTAATTATTTTAAGATTGACTACAGAGCTAAAGGGGTTCCTTTTTAGAAATATTTTCTATTTGTTTACAATAATAAAACCTTACTTTTGATATCATATCAGGAAGCTGAGAGACTAGTAAAAGATTTAAATGAATGTTACCTTACACATATTATTGAAAACAAAGCAACTCTTCAGATTAATGATGTGCTATTGATAAATGATTATCTCGATGTTTTTTCTGATGAGTTTCCTCGTATTATATTTGATCCAGAAGTTGAATTTACTATTGACTTAGTTCCTGATGCTAAGCCAATTTCAAACCCCCTTATCAAATGGCTCATATGGAACAGTTAGTGTTAAAGAAGAAATTACAAGAGTTATTAGATAATTTATTAATTTGAACTAGCCCATCACCATTGGGTGATCCTGTTTTGTTTGATAAAAATAATGATGGTTCAATGAGACTATTCATTAAATGTATAGCATTGTATAACATCAATATTAAGAACAAGTATCCTTATCCTCATATCGATGTTTTGTTTTATTAGCTCTAGGTAGCCTAGTATTTTTCGAAGATTGACTTGAGGATGGGGTACCATCGGAGGAAATTAAATGAAGCAGGCATTCTGAAGATTATATTTCATACTAGTTATTCCCATTATGAGTTTTTAGTTATGAATTTTTTTATAGCCAATGTACCTACAGTATTTTTGGATATTATGAATAGAATTTTCCATGATTTCATGGATATGTTTGGTGTTGTGTTCATTGATTATATTTTAGTTTATTCAAAAATAAAATAGGAACATGAAATTCACTTAAGGGTTTTCTTATTAACCTTAAAAATCCAAATATATGGGAAATTCCGCAAGTGTGAGTTTTGGTTACAAAAATTGTCCTTCCTTGGTCACATTGTTTCATGAAATGACACATCTTTCGATCCTAATAAAACAATAGTTGTTGAATAATGGCCAAGATCCACCAATATAACTGAGATCCATAGTTTTCATGGTTTTCAAGGTTATTATGAGAGAATTGTTGATAATTTTTCATGGTTATCTTTTACAATGAATAAGATAACTCGGAAAGGTGTTAATTTCATTTGGACAAAAGAACATAAAGATTGATTCTTGGAATTTAAAAGAAAATTGGTGAATGCTCCAGTTTTAGCACTGCCTTCTAGAAATGGGGAGTTTTTTATTTATAGTGATTCTTCGTATAATGGACATGGTTGTGTCCTTATGAAGAATGATTTGGTAATTGCTTATGCTTTAAGTCAATTAAAACCTCATGAGTTAAATTAGATTACACATGATTTGCAATTAGCTGCTATTGATTTTTCTTTAAAAACATGGATCATCATTTTTATGGAAAAAAATTTGAAATATATACTTACCACAAATGTATAAAATATATAGTCACACAAAAATAACTGAACATGGGACAAATGAGATAGTTGTAATTAATCAAGGATTATGATTGCACGATCCTTTACCATCTAGTAAAAGAAAATAAAGTGGCTGATGCTTTGAGTTGAAAATGTAATGCTCCATTAACCATGATACTTTTGGAAGGAGATCCTTAGGTTTGTGATTTAATGAACTTTGGAATAGAATTTGTTGGTGTAGGAAATTCCTTTGTTTTTTTTCAGGTGTTAGTGAGATCATATCTATCCAACAAAATTAAGAAAGCACAGAAGGAAGACAGTGCGTTTCAAAAAAAGGTAGAGTTTGTTCTAAATGGAATGTTGACTGATTTTAACAATGATAATGATTGTGGTTTGAGGTTTGGGAAGAGATTATGTGTGCCTTGTGATTCACAGCTGAAAAATGATTTTTTTTATGCTCTTAGTTCCCCACTTTTAGTAATCCTGGTAGTCCTGATGTGTATAGAGTTCGTCGGGAGTATAACTGGTGGGATTGAATGAAAGGAGATAATACTGATTTTAGTGTAAAGGGTTTGACTTTTCAGTAAGTTAAAGTAGAGTAATAGTTATAGAAAGTGATTTTTCAGTCATCACCAGTGCCATAGTGTAAATGGGAAAATATATCCATGGACACCATTAGGGGATTACCAAATACATCTCGAGGTAACAATGGAATCTAGGTTATTATTGACCGATTAACTAAATCTACTCATTTCTTTCCTATTCAATGTACCTTTCCCCTAGATAAACATTCTCAGTTGTATTTTAATGAGATAGTCATGATACAAGCTGTTACCCCCTCCATTGTATCTGATTGGGATCTTGGGTTTACATCTAACTTTTGGAAAAGCCTTCTGAAGTTGGTGTGTACTGATTTAAATATTAGCACATCTTTTCATCCACAATAACATGGGCAGTCAGAATGAACAATTCAGACCATGGAGGATATGCTACGTTCTTTCTCGTTGGATTACCAGGGAAGTTGGGACCAAGATATTTCTTTGGTTCAATTTTCTTATAATAACAGTTTTTATTCCATTATATAGATGGCTCTATTTGACGCATTATATAGAAAGTTTTTTCGAACTCCAGCTTTTTCAGATGATGTCGGTGAAAGGAATCTTATGAGACTATAATTGGAAGAATAGATTGTAGAAAAAGATCAGTTGATTCAAAATAACATCAGAACAGCTCAGAGAAGGGAGAAATGTTTTGAAGATTATCGAAGGAAGGATCTTTCTTTTGAGTTATGTGATCATGTCTTTCTCAAATTTTCTCCATGGAAGAATGTGATGCGTTTTGGTAAGAAGGGAAAGAAGATTCCTAGGATGATTGGACCTTATGAAATCTTGCAGAATGTTGGATTAGTTGAGTACAAAGTTCGTTTCCCTCTATGTTTGTCCAATATACAAATTTTTTTTTCATGAATCAATGTTGAGAACGTATATTACATATTTATCTCATGTTTTGAGCCAAGAGGTAGTTCAGTTGGAAGATAATATCTCTTATGAGGAAAAACCAACCCAGATTCTTGACCATAGGGAGTGAGTGTGGTGGAATAATGTAATTCACCTGGTAATGGTTTGGGGTAAAAACCATATGGATGAAGAGGCAACAAGGAAATTAGAAAATGTTATGAGGGATAAATACCCACATTTATTTGATAAGTGAATAAACTTGTGAGAACGCAATTTCCAAAAGGGGGAAGGATGAAACATCCCATGTAAATAATGAAATATGACATTTTTATATTTATTAATATTTGTGAATTAAATATTAATTTTACCTTAAATGGGTTGCTATGTTCGATGGCGTACCTGATACACAACAAGAGGTTTATTTGAAATCTTATATTGCACAATAACATAATAATATTATTTTTTTAAATGGTAGTTAATGACTCGAAATAGTATTAGAAAGAATGAATATAACTAACTAAAATATGATTATATATGTTTTTTAAATGACATTACATTTATCAAATAAAATTTAGAGGCTTAAAATGTGAATGAATTTAATTTTAATCATAATTTACTTAAAAGGTTGATTTACAACCTTTTGATGGCGAAGCCCCCTAAAATATTGTTTTGGTCACCATTATATGTTCTATTTGACCGAATAAAATTATTATTTAGAATTGGGATATCAAAATTTATTTTGGGTTATTTTTTTGTTATTTTCTAGATAAAATTCAATTTTTTATGAATAGTTGGAAATATTGTTTTTTAATTCAAAACTGCATTTTATTCTTATTAATTAATATAGATATGTTATCTTTTGAGTTGGTTTTGAAGTGTAATTAGAATATATTATTACCATTTATTCCATTTTTGGTCATTGGAATAAATATCACATTGAAATTGGACAAAAACAAGTGCCAATCTTTTGATTGTTAATATTTCTTAAAACACGTTTTTTGTTTTGAAAACGAAAATTAATTTTATCTTAATGAATCCAAATTATAAGTTTTGATTTTTGTAAAATATACATTTTTTTAATATGGAATATCAAATATAGCTCATGATTATTTGTTTGGTATTTTTCTGAAATACATCAATTTTAATGAATAGTGAAAATACGAAGTAGTAGTTAAAAAAATTAATTTTTCTTTTAAATGAAATTTTAACACTTTTTTGAATTGAATTTATAATATTCTACAAACATGATTGTTATTTTATTGTTAAATGTGGTTTAATAAAATGGAAATAGTTTTTTGTGAATAGTAACCTTTGACTTTTATTTACATCAGTTAATGGTAAATATGGTAATTCATTATAAAAAGAATATCATAATAATACAAAAGTACCTTAAAACTTGTTCTACCCTTATTGGATGAGTAATGGCAGACCATGGGCATCCTTGGGTTGATTTTGGGACCCCATTGTGCCACTTAAAAGTGATAATGAATTTTTTTTTAATTAACATTATGTGAAGACAAAAATAATATAAACAAATATCTTTTATTAAATTAATATTTACATAGAGTTATATAAGTTATCATTTAGAATATAAATATTCTTTGTAAATATAAAAAAATTTCCTACATTATGGTATTTTTTATAATTTTAGGACCTCAAATAAATAAATAAAATTATGACGCAATAATGATGTTTTGTTTACCTCATTAATAGAAGATTAAAATAAATAAGATTATAAATATTAAATAATATCCAAAACATATCCAATTCTTAATGTATGATTTCATTGCGACCATGAGTCATCTTATCTTCTACTTTAATATGTTTTGGATCTTTAAAAACAAAAATCATTCTATAATAAAATAATATTTTCACACTTTCCTTAAGAACCCCCATTATCAAATGCCCTCACCTATAACCCATTACTCACACATAAAAAGACTCTTCCCTCAACCAACCCCTTCCTCAATAATCACTCAAGATTCCTCTCTTCTATCTGGAAGCATTACCTTAGGCAGAAGGCATTACAAGTAGTCCTTTTGGTTCAAACAAAAGTGAGTTACCATATTTAAAGGTAACAATTCATCTTAAATTGTTTTGTTTTATTTTGTAATATTCTACTTCTCCAACCCCATAAACTCTTTTTATTCATTTATTTTATAAAAAAACAATCATCCTCAAAATATTAGGATGTTTTTATGAGAGTGGTTCGAATGGGTAAATAACATACTGTTTCTTTGGTTGGAAAACTAACGCCTCATAAAACTATGATTGTACAATTATCTCCTCCCTGCTCTCATAGTGGTCATTATGACAGCATGGTATTTATATAAGATATATAATATTTTTAAATTTTCTTTATGCTTCTGTATTTTTCATTTATAGAATATCTTTATGGTTTTCATTATAGATAAACATGATAATTTTATTTGAGGAAGTGCGGACAACCACCCACTCAAAATGATAGGACTCATTAATTCTATATACAGGACGTATAAAGGATATAGATAATGAATTATATATGATATTATACAGGAATTATAAAATACCAATTAAACTTTTTTTAATTCCATTAAAATAAGAAATATAAAGGAATGTAGAGTTCATTCTTACATACGGCTTACCGTCTCCTTGAACGATGCATTTCATTTCTTATCACCAAATGTTATTTACTATCATAGGTACATAAATATACTAGATATATATATATGATATATATGATATCTACATCATGACTATCATTCTAGATCTAGTAGATATTTGACCACATGAACAACTTGTAATTAAAAGAAATTCATTTTTGACTCAATTACCAAATTTCAACCAAACTACCTTTATTAACTCAAATGATTACATAATATTATAACATGGTTGAAGGAACCTGGAACACCCTAAGAGGGGAGAGGTGAATCAGGGTGTTAAATTGTTATTTTTATGTTGTGGATCTTGTTTCCACATTGGTAGAAACTTAAAGAACCTATCCAAAAAGTGAAAGTAGGAAGTTGACACAACGTGTTTATTTGGTTCCCCATAGTGGGGTACATCCAAGGAACATACACTGATAGGTTATCGATCACACCTAATTACACTAAACTTCACTAGCAATAGATTTCAATGTTCATGTATAGTTGCTTTGTCCTAGGAACACTGCCTTTACAAAATATTAGAGATAGGTCACTACGTCGCTTAGGTTACTCTAGATGACTCCCCCCCAGCTCACTACCTTTGCTGAAGTCCCGATCAGTTTATAGATGTGAGGGTCTGTTCAATAGATTTTCATTGAAGACATTGCCTCTACATAGAACGAGACTCTTCTTGCATTGAAGACCAATAATGATGCACGTGAATGCACAGAATCATTGAACTAGATAATTAGAAATGCTCAAACAGGTTTCAATGAAAATTTCATGCAACATCATGTTTTACGCGCAACCTCATGTTTTTCACGCAACTTCACCATTGTCACACAAGTTGGAATTTTTCATGAAACTTGGAATTTTTGTGCAAGACGGAATATTTTTCACAACTCTATGTTTTTCCACGCAAGACAGAATCTTTCTCACAAGCCTCATGTCTTCTTGAAACTCCCATTACACGATCCATTTACACACATTAGACCTCATATATTCTCTGAGTATTCAACCATACAAAATGAGAGGGGTCACCTCTTATTATAGTCTTCTCAAACCCCCATGTGTGAAACCCATCATGGAGGGAAAAACATCTCATTTTAAACACAATACTCTTTGTGTATGAATCGTTTATCGAGCACATCTCTAGGTTTTTCGCACAGCCCATGCCTTTGAAATTTTTTGACCTTCTGATTCTGAAAAACTATTTTCACAAAAATCCTCGTTCCACAATTTTTCACACCACACTATTTTTCACAAACTACCCAAATATTTCGTGCAGAAAGCAAATATTTTGTGCACATCCCACCTTTTCCACGCACCACTTCCACTTTGCGTACACATCCTTTTACCAATAATCCATGTCTTCATTTTATGATTTTGAGGCCAAATAATTTCGAAAACACTGTGAAATGATGCTACCTTCAATACTATTGGCTGCTTAAACTTTATGATCACTTTACTAGAACACATTCTGAACATCCACTGATGGTTGACAACAAACACAAACCATACTACAATTCAGGAATAGAATATTCGTGGTTCCAACAATCTCTCCCATTGGGGATTTTGGTAATCACAAAATAAATTCAATAGATCACTATCCACATGAAAAACAAAAATAAAAAATCAACATAGACAACACTCTAATTCTACATGAGAAATGACCTATCTAGAAAAAAAGAGAGGAAGCATGAATTGGGTTACTGTGTTTTGGAATTCTCAGTGACGCCCATGTAATTCTCTTATAGTGTCCCAGATGCATTACATGTCCAATGTATTCCTTATCATCCTTCTCATCCTACCACCGAAACTAAATTCTCATCGTGACATAAAAGAATTACATGTCCATGACATGCCTGAACATTCAGGAACATGCATGAATTTATTACTTTTCTCCCCCATTGACAATAAACCGAAAGAACGGTAATTGTTCATTGTTATCTAAAAAACACACACACCCCCTGGAAAGTATCTCCCCCACAAACTATCGTCACATCCATAAACAGATTTAAAACAATTAGCATAACTAGGGAGCGCGGTATTTTGTAACCTCCTTATGCACTGGGAGGTGGCTGAACACCAAGCATCAATGGATGCTTCTCAAACATAGCCACTGACAGTGGCTTAGTCAGGATATCAGCCACTTGCTATTTAGTTCTCACAAGATCCTTTCTAAACATGCCTTTCTCAGCTTTTTCTTTGATAAATTTATACCTGATTTTAATAAGTTTTTTACAATAATGTTGAAAAGGATTATTATATGATCAATTTTTCTGTTTTTATCACAGTAAATTACCGTTGGTTGCTTCACCTCATCACCGATATCTATTAGTTGTTGCTTCATACATTGCAGTTGAGTGCATGTATTTGTGGCAGAGATATACTCAGCTTCAACAGTACTAAGATAATTACCTACTTGTTTCTTTCTCAACCAGCCAACACATTTATTCCCAATATACAATGATCCACCACTAGTGGACATTCTTTTCACTACATCACTAGCCCAGTATGCATCAGAAAATGATGATAATTCATTGTCCCTTCCTGTAGCAAAGTATAAGCCACAATTGTGATTACCAAGAATGTACCTCATGATTCTCTTCAATACATCTATATGTTCCTCGTTTGGATTAATCTGACCGCAGGCCTCTAGAAATGATGCAAAGAAAATAAGTGGACATGTCGCTATTAGGTACAATAGGCTCCTAATTATCCTTCTGTACATGGTGGTGTTTAAAAATGTCCCATCCCCATGCTTTCAAAGTATAGTTCCAACTACAATTGGAGTTGACAATGGTTTGGAGTATTGTATATTAAACTTCATCATCTGGTCTCTTGAATAAATTTCCTGAGAAAGGAAAGTGTCATCATTCTTTTGAATCACCTGCAGTCCCATGAAATATGTGACATCCCCAATCATAGAAATATCATATTTTGATTTAATGTAATTGGAAAATTCATCCACAGATTTCTTCATGCCACCACCAAATATTATATAATCAATGTAGACTAGAACCATGAACTAATCATTTAGAGAACTCTTCACATATATGTTGTGATCTAATCCTCCTTTGAATTCTAGATTATTGAGATAAGAGTCCAGCTGGTAATACTATGCTCGTGGTGCCAGATTTAAACCATACAATGCTTTCTTTAGTTTTCAAACCTTTGTTTCATCAGTAACATGATGAAAATCCACTGGTTGTCCAATGTATACTTATTCATTAATTACACAATTAAAAAATTTTGTCTTCAAATCCATTTGATATACTTTACATTTTCTTTGGAGTTCCATGGTAAGGAAAATCCTGATTAACTCCAGTATAGCCACTGGTGAAAAGGTTTCTTCAATATCCACTCTATCAATCTATGAGTATACTTTACCTACCAGTCATGCCTTGTTTCTGATAACACTTACATGCTCAAAAAACACGTTCTTGAAGATCCATCTTGTACCAATATATTTTTCACCTTTGGGTCTCTGGACAAGATCCCATGTCTGATTCGTGTCAATCTGATCTAACTATTTACTCATGGTTTTCTCCCAGGATTCATCCTTTGCAGCTTCATCAAATGATGATGGATCCATGACTGATATAAATGAAACTTTCATGTTATTCATCATCCTACTTGTTTGTGTGGGTACACTCTTATCCCCAATTATGTTAGATGGATCAATCTCAACTCATAAATTTCTCCTGTGAGGTTCAATTGTATTCTCTCTAGAAAAGGTTTCCTCTTCAGATTCTTCTTTTGAGTCAACATTATGATGAGACTGCTGAGTGTTTTTTCCACCATCCTCTATTCCTATATGTATATTAACTCCATGTTCATTTTCTTCCTCACTTTCTATGACATCATCATATGAAATCAATGAAGCATTTGTTGATTTACATTCAATGATCATAACATCACTGCTTTCCACGATCCTTCCAAATCGCTTGTTGAAACATTTGTATGCTTTGCAGTTCATTGAGTATCTAAGAATAATTCCTTCAAATGCATTGTAATCATACATCCATTGATTTACTTCTTTGTTCCTAATGAAGCATTTACATCCAAAAACATGAAATTATTTCAAAGAGGGCTTCCTTCCATGTCATAATTCATATGGTTTCTTCATATCACCCATATAAAGTCCTGTTCGATTTTGAATATACACTGTAGCTTGAACAATCTCTTCCCATTAATGTCATGGAATATGACTCTCAATCAGCATAGTTCATGTCATGTTGTTCAAATATCGATTCCTACGCTGAACAACTACATTTTGTTGTGGAGTTCTCACAGTAGCTACCTCATGGTGTATCTGATTCTTCTCTAGTTAATTTTCAAATTCAATGTTCATGTATTACCCTCCATTGTCAGATCTCAACACTTTGATTTTTCATCCATTATAATTCTCGACAATTTGCCGATATGTTTTCATGTATTCAAGCACTTGTCGTTTCCTGTGAATGACCATTACACATGCCATTCTACTGTAATCATATATGAAAAGAATAATGTACCTTTCTCCATGAGTTCCAGCAACATTTATCATACTACATACATCTGTATGAATTAGATCAAGAAGATGAGATTCCATTTTCTTCTTTGGCTATTATGAACTGTAGACAAGATTCCTACAAATGAAAGCATCACAAAAATTTCACGCTCATGCTTCAGGTTGGGAATGTCCATGACAATCCTCAATTTTGATATTTTCTAAAATTCTTATTGATTGATGTGTCCCAGTCTATGATGCCACAAATTGTTTTATTCTTAAACAGTCATGTGACAAACATTTCCATTACTATTATCTGGATACAAGTTTCCTTCTGTTCTATATCCCTTCATAAGTGAATTGCATATCTTTCCCTTAATAGGGCATCCTTTCTGATTAAAAGTAACTATAAGTCCCAAGTCACAGAGTTGACTCAAGTTGAGTAGATTATGTCATAGACTATCTACATAAAGGAAATAATTATTCTTTATCTATCTATTAGATATTTCAGAACATCCACTACCTTTGATTTTCAGAGCTCCCTCATTACCAAATAGTACTGTACTGTCAACCTTCCTTTTGATATCCGTTAGAAGTTCAGCATAACCTGTCATATGAGATGAACATCTACTATCCAAAATCCAGGTATTATTTCTTTTTGTAGCTTTGCGGGCCACCTCTGGAAGGTTGGATATCTCAATTTTATTCCTTTATTTCATTGAAAAATTCGATTGAGTATAGAGAATTGATGACCTTTCAATTATATCATCCATGTATATTGGTTCTTCATAGTCAAAGTCTTCTTCAAGAGGAGAAAAACTGTTTGTAAGAGCAAGACTCTCTTGTTGACAAGATATGACTTGTCTCAAACTCTGGTATGAGCTATCCATGTCCCTTCTCTGCCTTCAATTAACAACCTTATGACCAAAGTTGGAACAACAAAAACAATATCCATAGAAATTGTTTCTTCTAAATGTATTAGGATATGAATTTTTTCTCCTCTATTGATCCACCATATCTTCTCCATTCATAATGATTCTCTCCTCTTCACAATAAAATATTGCATGGCCCAAATATCCACAGAACGGATACTTCATTAGAGGAAATGTCTTCTTACTTCTATTTATCCTAATTCATTCTTCGGTGGGATAATAGTTTGAGGGAGCATTTTCCAAGGAGGAATGAGGATAATCTTCTTTTCTTCATTTATATTGAATTGGGGGTTTTGGTTTCAGCACTTCATATGACATTTCCACATCACCCACTTTCAGTATGACTTTATTTTGGTTACCTATATTTGCAGCATATAACGACTCTAACTCACAACAAATTCCACTATTTCTCATACATGCATGTATCTGATCATTTAAAATATTTTCAACTCCATTAAAGCCACATTTTTCTCTCTCCAATAGCTCAGCATCTGAGAACCGTCAAAACTGTATTTTCATTATTGATTCTTTTGAATTTGAATCCTTTTCATGTTTACTCATAATAGTAACAACTTCCTCCTCAAGACGCTAAGTAGTCTTAGACTTTTCCTCTAGTCTGGAGGTGAGTTCATTGATGACCTTTTCTTTCTCTTCAATTCTCAGCTTCAGATCCACTAAATCATCATTTATTTCATTTATTTTAGACTATACATTCACCAATTCTTCCATTCATTCAATTTAATCTTCATGTTGATCAACATATTCTGTTGATTCTTAAACAATTGATTTCCACTAATTTCAACTCTTAAATTTAATCTTATGTATACTAACGACATCCTTAAGTGGAAACTCAGAATTGGAACAAGTTTTAACTGATTTTATCCACCAGTATCTTCTGATTTTTCAATAGTGGACTTCATGGATGCATGGTACCTAGTTTTAAATTCTTGTTCTTCTTAATTATAGAATTCATTATCATCATCTTCCTCTTCACATAAAAAACTCTTATTTGGATCTTTCTTTATATATTTGATGTATCCCTTTTTAGAAACCATTTTCTGTGGCTTCTCAATGTTTTCAGCATCACTATTCTCATCAATGATCTTTCTTAATCACTAAGAGGAAATGCGACCAACATCACCACAACAAAAGTAAGCAATAGGTAACATACATTTGAATTTCCGTTTTCCCGTCTGGAACATCTTTGCAAAGGGATAGCTAATTTCTTTTTCCTCATCATCTTAACCATAACTATCTTTTGAGATTTTAAGTCTCTCAATGTCTTTGAATGCCATTTCCTTTCTCACTCTAGTCACAACATCTTCAAGTTTTAATGTCATTTCATATGCCACCAAACTACCCAGTAGGCCATCCAGCGAATGTTTAGAAAGATCAATTTTCTCAAGAGCTGAAACATTTACATTTTAAAAGGGTGGAAGTCATCTTTATATATTCTTTAATTTATCAATTTCTTTGATTACATCACCTAGACACCGAATAACTCCAACCACTTCAGTAATTCAATTGTAGAATGAGTCTGCATTCTCATCCGGATGCATTTTCAGATCATCAATCCTATTGCACAAGAATTTATTTTTTCCTCCTTCACATTTCTATATACTTCATAAATATTTTCATGTTTTTCCAAAATGGATTTTTCTGAGGTGAAAATCATAACCTTTAGATATATCTCATCAGAAATGGACGTGGTGAGAGCATTTTGTTCTTTAGGATCTGCATCATGAATTTTCGGGTATACGTCAGTCATAACCAGGCCTGTTGGATCAGTGACTTATATTACTTGAGTAGTATAAAAAAGGACTTCCATTCCAAGAGATCTTAGATGAGATCTCATACTATTCTTTTAGATCTATAAATTTCTTCCATCAAAGAGAGGGACTCCTCTAACATTGGCTGAATTGTCCATAACGGTAAATGACAGATCAAACACCAATGAACATGGCTCCGATACAACATGAAGGACCCCGGAACAACCTAATAGAGGATGGGTGAATCAGGGTGTTAACTGTTTCTTATTAATTTTTTGGATTTTGTTCCCACGTTGGTAGGAAATTGTTAATCCTTTAATACAAATTATTGTAGGAAGTTGAAACAACAATTTTACTTGTTTCACCACAAAGGGATACGTCCATGGAGCATACGCTGACTGGTTGTCGGTCTCTCCTAATTCCACTAAACATTACTAGATGACGATTACAATTTTCAGGAAAAGTAACTCTGTCCCAAGAATACTACCTTTACAAAAGTTTAGAGATATCTCACTACGTCCCTCAGGTTATACCTGTTGACTCCCCCTGGCTCACTGCCTTTGGTGAAGTCTCAGTCAGTTCATAGATGTGTGGGTCTGTACAATAGATTTTTATTGAAGTCTTTGCCTCGGCTTAGCACGAGGCTCTTCTTGCATCTAAGACAATTAATATTGGACTTGAATGCAATAAATAAATGAATTGGATAATCAAAATCATTCAAACATGTTTCACCGAAAATTTCATGCAACATCATGTTTTACACGCAACCACAATTATTTGGTTCAACTTCACCTTTTTCGCACAAGTGAGAATTTTTCACGCAACTTGGAATTTTTTACACAATCCAGATTATTTAGTGAAACTCCAAATTTTTCGGGGTGAGACATAAACTTTCTCACAAGCCTCACTTTTTCACGCAACTCCCTTTATAAGAACCATTTACGCACATCAGACCTCAGATCTTCTTATGAGTCTTCTATCATACGAAATGTGGGGGGTCATATCTTGTTTGTAGTCATCTCAAACCCCTGCGCACAAAACCCATCTTGGCGCGAAAAACCTCTCATTAGGCATGCAATACTTTTCTCACAAGAATTTTTTTTCACGATCATCTTTGGATTTTTCACACAACCCACGCCTTTGCCATTTTTCGACATTCTGATTTTGAAAAACTATTTACAGAAATAGATTGCTCCACTATTTTATGAACCGTGCTATTTTTTTCACACAACCCACATTTTTCATGCACAATTCCACTTTGTGTACACCTACTTTTACCAACAATCCATGTCTTCATTTTTCGATTTTGAGGCCCAAAAATTTGGAAAACACTTGAAAATGATTCCACCTTCAATACTGTTATATCCTTAAAATGTATGATCACTTTACTAGAACATATTTAGATATTCAACTGATGATTGAAAACAAACAGAAACCATACTACAATTCATGCATAAAATATCCATGGTTCCAAAAATGGTAAGAAGTGATTTAAAGGAAATGATAAAATTGAAAAAATGTTTCCTTAAGAAATAATAAATTATGTTTAGTTTATTATTCAGGGGATTAATGAATGATTAGTCCATGTCAGAAATGAGGTATGGGACTTCATCTCAATATTATTTTATTAAGGGATATTTTGTTTTAATACACAAAATTCATTTATACGCTGTATAAACTGATTTTAATTTTCATTTCATTCAATGGGAATATTTTTCTATGATGCGTTTTACTAAACGAAAAAATTATGATTCCTTTAACCTAAGTAGTGACAATGACCTTCAGCAACCGTGATTATTATTTGATCATTGGCTTCCTTACCAAGCCATAAATTTATTTAACAGGAAAATAAATACCATATACTCTTTTATGTATTTTTGAATTGAAATGGTTTGGATAATGTATTTGTTATGTCAATATATTTAACTAATATATTGTGAATGAAATGTGGATGTGTTTTCATTCCATTTTATTTGTTGTATGTGTAATGATTTTAAAATAGTACATTGACAATTGATGGGTTGTTACGTGATAAACCAAATGACAGGTGGTGCGATGATAAACTAGTATGGGTGGTTATGTTATAACCTACAATGCATTGGGTATGGAAGTCAGTTGTATGGCTATTCTATTATGTTATTTGTGTGGACGTTGACTGTATGGTTATTCCATTTTAGTATGTTAATGTCCCATGTTACCTTTATATGTTATGTATTCTTAATAAGGGTTTTGGGGTAATCATTTGTTTACAAAAAGGTTTTTAATGATATTTTATTTAGTGAATAGTATTTACAACTTCATAATGGTGAAAAGTATTACTAATGATAATGTATTCATGGTTTACTTGTCATTTTAAAAAAACTAATAGTTTTCCTTAGTTGTGTAACCCTTAATGTGCTTTTTATGCTCATACCATGTTTTTTAAATGTTTTTCACAGGACATAATGTGTATTAAGGTCAATGATGGGATCATAGAAAAGTCATTCTGTCTATAACATGGAACTAAACATGACTCTTTTTTTTCATGAATTTTAATTTAGTGAAAAAATATGGGAATTGAGTAAAAGTTTCTACATTGTATCTTTTGGGATATAATATAATAGTTATGTCCTTATTCACTGAATGTCTATACCCGAAAATAACCTCAATAGGAATTATTCATTTAATTCATGATTTATGTAATGTTTTAAGGCTGAGTTGTTATAGTTTTCATGAGAAATTTTCCATATTTTAGTTTTCATTATATAAATGTTGTAAGTATTATGATATAATTACATAATAATCATAATATCCAAAATACAATATTATTTATTTAAATAATCAAATATATATCATCAATGTACTGTGGTGATGAAAAAAGAGTCGAATTCCTTCAAGAGTGTGGTTTTCTACACATACAAGAATGATGTTGTAATATTTCATGGAATGAAATATATAATATGTAATTGTTATATTAGAATTTAGTAATTATTAAAAATTAATTAATATCTTAATTTATTATTTTATATCATATATGTTCATTAACATTATCTTTATTATACTCCCTGTAAAAAATTAGTGAAAAATGATTCACATCGCTTTTTGAGGGGGTAGTCCACTATACACATGACAATGGATACTATATTCACTATGGAATGGAATGTAAAAAAGATATATAATATATTATGATTCCAATGTTTAATTATTTTATAAATATCAGATATATAATTTATACCAGTATTAATACCCAACCGTGTATGGTGGTAATGTAAAATGAATATCAACATTTCATGAGGCGATAATCCACCGTACATATGAATAATAATTTCATAAACCATTTGGTAAAAACATGGACTGTTATTAGTAATGAACATCTCATAAAAATTCTCAGTATATGGATGATACAAATGTAATTCTATCAACATTTTTTTAAAATCATGTAACATGTGGAGGGTGTAATAAAATAAAAATTCTAGTTACGAATTTTAGCATTTATCATAACACCCTCTAAAAGATTATACATAAATATTCAAAGTAATGGATTTATACCCAATAAAATAAATCTATTATTAGTGTATGGATTTCGGAATTTTATATGGAAATTATTTTTCTGAGAAATTTTTTTTATGGTCTGAAATATTGTGGATATGTGTCCTTTTATAAATTATGTGAGGGAACAATTATAATTTTTTAAAATAAATATGTGTACACATGTATCAACATGAATGAAGGGTCAAAAATGTATTATTATCGAGCCTTAGACATGATATAGTCTATATATTTCTAATAAACATTTGTTAAATGATTTTAATGTCATTAAAACCCTTATATGTATTGTTTAACCCACATTAAATCCATTTTTATTTTAACCATAATAAATATTTCCTAATATTTTAACTATTTATTTTTGTCAAAAATCATGATAACATTTTCATATAATATAAATTATATGGATTTAATATATTAAATCATTTTTTAATAATTCATTTCAAAAACTAGGTTAATGTATTTTAAAATTAATCGTGTATATGTGATAAGAAATGGAGCTTTCAAAGAGAAAATACTCAAAATATTTCAATTCTTTTATATTTAAATTGAATATAAAAAATATTAAATTGAAATAAATTGGATTAATTGATATATAATTGAACTAATATTATATTAATTATTTTATAATATATGATTAGATTATAAATTTTTTAAACCAAAATGCAGAGTTCAATTAATATAGAGAATTTGTCAAAATTCATCAAATAGTGAAATATTTAATAAAAATCGAAAAAACTAACCATAAAATAATTTTTATCTTATGATTCAAAAAATGAGGGCATTTATAATAATTTTTTTCTAAAATGAAAATTTTAATTCAAAAAATATATATTGAATGTGTATTAAAACCATCTTTTAGAAAAGATCAAATTTTCAGAGAACATTTCTTTTTCTATTGAATGATTATTATTTTATTTATAATAAATAAATAATCTTAATTGTGATAATATATTATGTAATATTGATAACATCTAATTTAATGTTTATGTTATAATGGAAGAATATATTTTGGTTTATTTTGATTCGTGGTTATATGTTCTACCCACTATCGATGAGATTAAATTTAGCGAAATATATTTCGTGGGTTGTTTATGTTTGGTGTTCCATGTAACATATTCTACAAATAAATATATTATTTCAGGATATTTGGTTTTTAAATGTTACAAAATTTAAATAAAATTCACTCACTCAATTAAAACATTATCATGGTAATCAGTGTTCAAGAATATAGAAATACTATTGTAGAAAATGAACAATTTAAAAGGTTTTATAAAATATCCTCATAATATGATAGGAGGGGAATTAATGTATCACCCCAAGCTTCCATGGTATTCTTCTCTTTGAATAATATAGTAGCGTGTGTTGTATGCAACCTCGAGTTCTAACACACCGCGACCAATCCAAGTAACCGTTATGAATAGTAATACAAACTTTTTGAAATTATATAAATTTTATATTTCAAAATAGACTTCATTTTTGGTTTCAAAATATCAAAATTAGCCTATATAGAATTTTTTGGTATTTTTCTGAGAACATCTAATTTTCGATGAATGGTGAAAATTACATAAAAGCATATTACTTAATAAAAATAATTTATAGTGATAATTTATACTATTTAGTGGTTTTAAATTATAATTGTAATATAATTTTACCATGTTATCCAATGTTGGTCATTATAATTAATTTTACATTGATATTGGACACAAACAATTGCCAATATTTTGAGAGATATTGTGTCTAAAAAACACATTATTAGTTTGGATAGTGGGAATTAACTATATAATTTTTTAATGAAACATATATGTTTTCAATTTGTTAAAATGGACATCATTTTTGAACTTGGTGTATCAAATATATCGTAGGGATAATTTTTTGTATTTTTCTGATAATGTTCATTTTTAATGAATAGTGAAAAATGTTGTATTTTAATTCAAAACTGTCTTTTCATCCAATTTATTTATATAGTTATATTTTTATTTTAATTGGTTCTAAAGTATAATTTTATTATTTTTTTATCAATTAATACAATTTTTATCATTGGAAGTAATTTTACATTTCAAATTGAAGTAAAAACAAGTCAATCATTTGATTGATTTTACTTCTTAGAAACCCGTCTTTGGTTTTGAGAACGGGAATTATTTTTAAACTAATAACTACAATTTATGTGTTTTGATTTTGGTAAAATATATTCCATATTTGGAATCAGAAGGTTCAAATTATGTAATTGGGACACTTTTTTTGGACAATATGAATATAATGACAACATTTATCTTTAATTATCTCGATAAATTAGTAATCTGGTAGTTAAGGGTAATGAAATAACATCATAATAATATAAAATTACCCCAACATGTGTCCTAATTCTATTTTTTGTGTCATGGCCGACCATGGGATGCCTTTACAACTTAGGGACCCCATGAAATCACATTTTTGTGATAGTGACATTTTATCATTTAATTTTTTAAAGAAAGGAAAATATAACAAAAGTATGTAACATCTAAGTAAAAAAATTGAGTTTTGTCTACATAAATGATCTCTAATAGTATAAATATTCATTTTAAAGATTAAAATATTTAATACATCATGGTATTTTTTTCATAATTTTTAGACAATAAATAAATAAATTTATTTTTGACACCATGATGATGTAGTGATTACCTCATTAATAAATGATTTAAAAGATGAAAATATAAGATAAAATATAACACTTAAACTTGTCTAAATCATATTGAATGGGTTGATTTTGAACCCTTATCACCAAATCCTAGAAATATTTCATTGTGGGAAATTTATAATCCTAAAATCATTTCATAATAAAGTAACATTTCAATCTTTCCAAAAGAGCCCCACCTCTCCTCTTATAAAAGGCCCCCAACTCTACCACCTTTTTCACACCATCAAAGCCATTTGGCTCAGCCATAATTTTCACAAATAATTTCTCAACTTCCCTCTCTTGCATCTCGAAACCTCAAATTGGGCAGAAGGCTTCCCAATGAAGCCTTTGGCTCAAATCCAAAAGAGTTACCCGATTTTAAGTTTATGCCTTCTATTATGTTCTTTTGTTTTATTTTGCTTATCCAACCCCTTAAACCCTTTTTATTATGATATTTTGTAACAAAACTAGTATATTCAATATACTAGGATGTTGTTATTAGAATTATTTGATTTACTCTTACACACACCTCCGTCTAATGGTTAAAGAACCTACTATTTCTGTGGGTGCCGAATTATTGCCACACGAAATGATGATTGTTCAATCTTTTTTTAACACCTTTCATGGTGGCCATTAAGATGAAACTATATTTATACATGATATATATTATATTTATACTTTCATTATGCTTCTGTATTTTTCATTTATGGAATACCTTTATGGTTTCCATTATGGGTAAACACGATAATTTCATTTTAGGAAGTGCAGACTACCGCCCCCTCAAAGTGATTTGAATCATTAATGCCATATATGAGACGTATAAAGGATGAAGTTAATGATATTATATATTAGACTAGAATTATAATATACATTTATATCATTACAATTTCATTCCATGAAATATGAAATAGAAATTAAAGTAGTGTTCATGCGTACGTACGGCTTACCGTCTCCATGAACGGTGCATTTCATTTCTTACATCTAAATGTTATTTAATTTTTTAAATGCATGTATAAACTGGATATTTATGATATATATGATATCTATATAATGAATATAATTCTGGTGATAATGGATATTTTACCACATAAACAACATGTAATTATAAGAATTTTATTTTTGACTCATGTTCCAAGGATCGAGAAAACGACCGTTATTAAATTAAATGATTACATAATGTTCATAACATGGTAATAAGTGATATAAAATGAATAATGAACTTGAAAAAGTTTTTTAACAAAATATAAATTAAATATAGTTTATTATTCGGGATATTAATGAACAATCGAGTCAAGTAATACACGAGGTAAGGGACTTCATCTCAATATCCTTTCATTGAGGCAGATTTTATTTTATACACAACATTATTTTATGTAGTGTATAAACCCATTTGACTTTTACATTTATTCAAAAGGAATATTTTTATATGAATCATTTTAATAAACAAAAAAAGGATTGTTTTGTATTACATATGCAGTGACAATGACTTTTCTACCGCCGTGACCATTATTTGAGTTTCAGCTTCCTCTACAAGCCATAAGTTTTTTTAAAATTAAAAATAAATACCATGTTTTAATTTTCTTTTATTTTTGTATTTAAAATGGTTTTATTATATCAATGTGTTGTATTGATATCTTTTGATTGAAATGAGGAAATTTTATGTTTCTTTTATGCATGTTTTATGTGTTACTATTCTTCTACGATTTATGATATGTTTAAACCCTTTCATATATGGAATACATTGGACTTAGTAAGTGATGGGTAGAGCCCGCTATACCTCCTTGATGAATCGGTAGGTCTCATTTGAAAAATTAGTGTCTTGCCACAAGGAATTGAAAAAATCTTATTTATAGTCTTGGCACGAGGCCTTGGCTACCTGGTTATTATAATCTGGCATTATGCATTCCATCATTATGAAAGTGGTTATTGATATTGCATGTGATTATTTTACTAGTAGAATATCCATGTGAATCAATAAAAGGAATTATTCCATTTTATTTTCTTCCATATTATGATTAAGTTCATGTATAAAAGGAATTTGTTTTAGTTATACATTGCCTTAAATGTTAATGTTTATTTACGAAAGTTTCCACTATATTGTTATCCTCACTAGGCATCTGAGCTCACCCCTTTATATGTTTTCTTCTTCCTAGGATGTGAATAAATATTTTATGACTGACCTGTAGGGATAGTCTGAAGGGGATATGGGTGTGGTCTATATAAACTATGTTATTTTTGTTTCTCAATTTATGAAGTAATGTATCATTTATTAATGTATCTAGTTTTTCCAAGGATACTAAACTAATCAGCATTTCGAGACATGATCTTTTGTGATCATGACAATGTTATGTTATAATGCACTGAATCTGGGTAACTGGGGTCAGGGCATTACAGTTGGTATTAGAGGAAGTTTGGTACAAACCGTGGAAAATAGATTTAGATAATATCTTATTAGAGCACAGACCTAAGATAGACGTTGAGGATTGTTATAGAAGAACATCCTATAATTGTGGTAAAGTATATATTTTGTGTATTTTCCGAGCAATACATCTCTGTCTGGATACGAGCTGGTAGAGGCGAATCTGGGACAGATGTACCATGGGGTAAAACCCAAAAACACTACTTTGAGCTAGACTCGAACAAGAACTGGTGCACGACAACGGGCCTTGATGCACTCTTGGTTACGACACTCCTGAGGGATATTCTTAGGATAATTCTCATTTTATTTACAAACCATTAGGAAGGGTTTATGCATATATACTTCCTCAAAGAAAACCTTTTTATTATTATGGATTATATCAATAAACTGTTCAATTTATGTTAAGTGTTTTATAAGTATGTAATTATGTATTTTGATTCATAAACTGATCAAGTTTATGCAATTGTTTAGAAATAGCACCTAGTGGAAGGAATGGAAACTGTATCAATGCACGTACTCCATGTAAGGATTGCCCTCCTACTCAAGATAATTATAGTGGAGCTGGTGATACAACTGGTTCTGATTAGCTTATCACCATACATGGAGAACTCACTTAGGTTATGAATAATAACCTTACTCATATGGAGCACCCTGATCTACAATGTGGAGGATCAATGTTAGATTTCTTTATGAGGCAGTAAACACAAATATTAAATGGGAGTACAAATCCCTTAGTAGATAAGCAATGGATATGTTCCCTAGAGAAAATATTTCAGGATTTGGGGAGTAGTGAAAGGGAAAAACTTGTCATGGAAGTTTATCGCCTCACTGGAGATGTTGATCAATAGTGGTAATTGATACAAAACATGAAGGAAGATTATGAATTATCAAATATGTTATGGAGGGAGTTCAAAGATATTTTATTATAAAAAGACATTCCTCGTGACCATTGAGAAGATATTGAAATTAAATTTTTGAGTTGGAGGAAAAATGAGGATGAGAATGTTGCAAAGTATGAGGCTAACATTACAAGGTTAGAAAAGTATGCATCATATTATATACGTAACCCTAGATGTAAGATTGATCGTTTCATTGATCGGTTAAAACTGTTTCTCTGTCGAGCATTAGTGTCACAATATTTCTCATCGTACGAAGATATTGTCTCATGTGCTATTAAGACAGAAAAGTAATTCACTAAGTCTTACAACTTTAAGGAAAAACAAATGAAGAAGAGATATGCTGACTAGTCTGGAAATGGAAATAAAGGGATGAAAGAAAAAGTTTATTATACATCCTACAGTAAATGTGGGAAGAAACACTCTGGTACATGTGTGAAGGGAATGGGAGTATATTAAAAGTGTGGTGAAAAAGGCCACCAAGCTCATGATTGCAAGGGAAAGAGAGTTGCTGTCAATGTGGAATGCTATAATTGTAGAGAGATGGGACATTATTCAAATGAATTTCCTAAGTGTCTTTGGAAAATACCTCATAAAAGGCTAAGGGATCAAGGGAAAGCTTATGATATCACTACTACTTAGGTAGAATCTCCGAAATATATGGTGGCTAGTAATTTAATGGTTTCCTCAAGTTTAGGAAATTCTTTATTTGATTTTGGATCATCGCAATGTTTCATATCTTCCCAGTTTCCAATGAAAATTAGATCTTTCCAATTTGATTTAACAAGGGAGTTGTCAGTCAAAACTCCTAAGCGAAGTATCATTGCAATAATGTTTTGGGAATCAGTACCCATTAAAGCACATAAATGTTCTTTATCTGTTGATCTAATCATCGTACCCATGATTTAATTTGATATAATCACCATATGGATTTTCTTTCAAAACATGATGCGAAGATTTATTTTAAGAAGAATGTGGTTACAATTTTTAATGATAATGATAAGGAACACAGTATCTTTAGGGAAAAATCATCACCACCTAATTCTTATCTAGATATACCACTAGTATCTCAACTAAATTCACTTATTGTGGAGGAAGAGAATGAAATAACTTTGGGTGAGGAGGGGAATGTTCAAATAGAGTATGTACATATTGTGATAGAATATGTTGATGTGTTTCCAGAAGATTTACCTGGGCTTCCTCCAAAACAAGAATTTGAGTTTTATATTGACATGATTCATGGTTCAAGGCCCATATCGAAGACCCCTATTAGAATGGCCACTGTGTAATTAGTTGAACTAATGAAACAAGTAGAAAAATTGAGTAATAAAGGATTTATTATCCTTAGTATTTCTCCATGGGGAGACCCTGTTGTTTTTGTTAAAAAGTAAGATGGATTTATGAGGTAATGTATCGAATACAGGGAGATCAATTCTATAACAATAACGAAAAATTATCCCCTACCTCACATTGATGATTTATTTGACCAACTGCATGGAGCTCAACACTTTTCAAAGATTGACCTTCGATCTGTATATCATCAGTTCTGTGTGAAGAAGGAAGACATTCTGAATACAACATTATGAAGCAGGTACGAGCATTATGAGTTTACAATAATGTCTATTGGGTTGTCTAATGCACCCTCTGTTTTCATGGATCTAATGATCCTAGTTTTCAAGGAATATCTTGATGATTTTGATGTGGTATTTATTGATTATATCTTCGTATACTCCAAAATCTATGAAGATCATGAAAATCACTTGCGCATTATTTTAGAGACTCTTAGAAGACACGAATTATACGGTAAGTTTAACAAGTGTGAATTCTTGCATCATGGGATCTCATTTCTTGGCCATATTGTCTCTAAAGATGGAATCTCTGTTGATCCTTCTAATACAAGAGAACTCCAAGAATGGCCATCACAAATGAGTATAACTGAGGTACATAGTTTTATTGGTTTAGCAGGTTATTATCGATGTTTCCTTTAGAATTTTCCCTGATTGGATAATCCATTAACAAAGCTCACACGTAAAGGGGATGAATTTGTTTAGAATAAATAGTGTGAGGAATGTTTCGAAGAACTAATGGAAAGATTAGTCAATGATCATATATTTACTCTACCACTGGGGAATGATTGCTTCATTATTTATAGTGATTCATCGATGAATGGACTTGGTTGTGTCCTTATGCAGAATGATAGGGTTATTGAATATGCATCACAAGAGATGAAAATTCATGAGAAAAACTATCCTACTCATGATCTCAAGTTAGTAGATGTGATATTTTCTTTGAAGATATAGAGACACTACCACTATGGTAAAAAATGTGAGATTTATACTGATCACAAGAGTTTGAATTATATTTTCTCACAAAAAGAACTCAACATGAGGCAAAGGAGGTGACTTGAATTACTCAAGCATTATGATTTCATGACACACTATCACCCGGGGAAGGAAAATAAGGAGGAATATTCTTAAATAAGAGAAGATCATGGAGTTTTGAGCAATATGATAATTGAAAGGGATCCTATTTTCATGGATCTTGTGAAGATAGACATGGGAATAACTATTGAAGGTGAAACATCAATGCTTTTTCAAATGGTTTACAAACCATATTTACTATAAAGGATTAAGAGTTCTCAGACCGATGATGATGAGTTTCAATAGAAGATTAAAGCTGTGAATGATAGGAGATTGAGTGACGTTGTGTTTGAAAATGTAATTTAAAAAATCGGGAAGAGACTTTGTGTTCCCGATATAATGATCTAAAAAGTGAATTGTTTGATGATGCTCATTGTTCCAATTTCTCTATACACCCTGGTAGCACTAAGATGTATATGGACTTGAAGGAACAGTTTTGGTGGGACAAAATGAAGAGGGAGATTGCTAATTTCGGGTCAAGATGCATGGTTTGTCAACAACTGAATGCTGGGAGGAAAATTCTTGGAAGATTTATGCAACCTCTTCCCATTCATAAGTGGAAATTGGATAATATAAAGACGTACTTTGTCATGGGACTACCATAGACTACTAGAAGGAATAATGAAATATGGGTCATTATTGACCTTCTTACCAAGTCAGCACATTTTCATGCTATAAGGGAAGATTTTCCACTTGAACATCTAGAAAGACTATATATTAATGATGTTGTCAGACTTCATGGAGTACCCCTATCAATTGTTTTAGATCGTGATCCCCGTTTTACATCAAGATTTTGGAAATGTCTTCAGAAAGCCCTGGATACTGAACTTCATTTGAGAACTTCCTACCACCCACAAACAGATGGACAATCAGAATGGACTATTCAATCCTTAGAAGACATGTTGAGATCATGCTCACTTGACTTTCAGGGTATGTGGGATCAATATTTACCTATGGTGGGATTTTCCTATAAAAATAGCCTCCATTCAAGTGTTCAGATGGTACCATATGAATCGTTATACGGAAAGAGATGTATCACACAAACCTATTGGGATGACGTTGGTGAAAGAAAATTTGTAGGCCCAGAACTAGCAGAGGAAATGATAGAAAAGGTAAAGGTTATCCAAAACAACATCAAAATAGCTCAAATTAGGCAGAAGAGCTATGCCGATTACCAAAGAAGGATTTTCAATTTCATGTAGGTGATTATGTTTTCATGAAGGTACCTCCATGGAAGGGAGTTATAAGATTCAGTAAGAAGGATAAAATAATTCCCAGGTACATCAGACCATTCGAAATTCTAGAACTAATTGGGGTTGTAGCTTACCGTTTGGCAATGCCTCCAAGTCTCTCTAAAGTTCATGATGTGTTCCATGTATCACTGTTGAAAAAATACATGCATGACCCAATGCATGTACTCACTTATGAGGAATTAGAACTGGAACCCGATCTATCTTATTGTGAAGAACCTGTCAGGATTCTGGATACGAGTGAACAAGTGCTGAGAAACTGGACGACTCGTCTGGTTAAAGTTATATGAAGGAACCATAAGATGGAAGAGGCAACGTGGGAACCCAAGGAACATATGATGAAGAACATCCCGAGTCATTTTAGGAAGTAATATTCTAGTTATTTTGAGGATGAAATTATTTGATGGAGGGACGATTGTAACACCCCAAGCTTCCATGTTACTCTTCTCTTTGAATAATATAGTAAAGTGTGTTGTACGCAACCTCGAGTTCTAACACACCGCGACCAATCAAAGCAGCCGTTACGAATAGTAATACCCACTTTTTGAAATTATATAAATTATATATTTCAAAATGGACTTAATTGTTTTTCAAAATATTGAAATTAGACTATGTTGAATTTTCTGGTATTTTTATGAGAACATCCAATTTTCGATGAATAGTGAAAAATACTTAAAAACAACTTTTTTAATCAAAATAATTATTACTGATAAATTATACTATTGAGTGGTTTTAAAGTATAATTATAATATAATATTAAAATTTTATCAAATGGTGGTCATTATAATTAATTTGACTTTTAAATTGGAATAAACAACTATCAATCTTTTGATAGATATTGTGTCTTAAAAACACACTATTTGTTTGGACATCGAGAATTGACTATATAATTTTTAAATGAAAAGTCTATGTTTAGAATTTGTTAATATTTAAATCATTTTTGAACATGGGATATCAAATATATGATAGGGATAATTTTTGGTATTTTTCTGATAATGTTCATTTTTAATGAATAGTGAAAAATGTTATTTTTTAATTCAAAACTGCCTTTTCATCCAATTTATTTATATAGCTTGATTGTCATTTTAATTGGTTTTAAAGTATAATAGAATTTTTTTTATCACTTCATACAATTTTTTTCATTTTATGTAATTTCACTTTTCAATTGGAAGTAAAAACAAGTCAATCTTTTGATAGATTTTATTTCCTAAAAACCCGCCTTTTGTTTTGACAATGAGAATTGTTTTTAAATTAATTATTGAAAATTCTATCTTTGGAATTTGGTAAAATAGATTCCATATATGGAATCATAAGGTCCAAATTATGTAATTATGTCTCTTTTGTTTATGGATATTATGAATAGTAATGACGACAATTATCTTTAATTATCATGATTAATTAGTAATCGGGTAGTTAAGGGTAATGAAATAATATCATAATAATATAAATTTACCCCAACATGTGTCCTAATTGTATTGTTTGTGTCATGGACTACCATGGGATTCCTTGTGACAACTTATGGACCCCATGGAATCACTTTTCTCTGATAGTGACATTTTATCATTTTATTTTTTAAAGAAAGGAAAATATAACAAAAGTATGTGACACCTATGTAAAACAATTTTAATTTTGTCTACATAAATTATATATTAATATATAAATGGTAATTGGAAAGATAAAATGATTTCTTACATCATAGTATTTTTTTAATAATTTTTAGACATTAAATAAATAAATTTATTTGTGACACCACGATGATGCACTGATTACCTCATTAATGAACGATTTAAATAAAATGAAAAGTTAAATTAAAATCTAAGACATACATTTCTCTAAAGCCTATTGTATTTGTGTATTTAGAACCCTTATCACCTTATACTATAAATATATCATATTTGGACCTTTAAAATCTCAAAATCATTTCATAATAAAGTAACGGTTTTATATTACCAAAAGAGCCCCTCCTCTCCTCTTATAAAAGGCCCCACCTATACCACCTTATTAACACCATCAAAGACATTTTGTTAGGACAAAATCTTCCCAAATAATCTATAAAAGTTCCCCTCTTACTCCTTTAAGCCTCAAATTTGGCAGAAGTCTTCCCAAGGAATCCTTTGGATCAAATCAGAAAGAGTTACCTGATTTTAAGGTAATGTCTTCTCTTATGTTCTTTCTTTTTATTTTGCTTCTCCAACCCCTTAAACCAATTTGATTCCATTATTTTGTAATAAAGAATGTATATTAAAAATACTAGGATGTTTTTATGATTATTATTTTATTTAAACTTACACACACCTCCGTCTAATGTTTAAGGAACATATTGTTTCTGTGGGTGGCGAATTACTACCTCATGAAAGGATGATTGTTCAATCTTCTTTTAACTCCTTTATTGGTGGCCATTAATATGTCACTATATTTATATATGACATATATTATGTTTATGCTTCCCTTATGCTTCATTATTTTTCATTTATGGCATACCTTTATGGTTTCCATAATGGGTAAACACGAAAATTTCATTTTTGGAATTGCGGACTACTGGACCCTCAAAGTTATTCTAATCATTAATGCCATATATGAAAAGTATAATGGATGGAGTTAATGATATTATATATAATAATTGAATTATAATATACCTTTATATCATTATTATTTCATTCCATTAAATATGAAATAGAAATGAAAGTAGCGTTAATGCGTACGTACGGCTTACCGTCTCCTTTATGGTGCATTTCATTTCTTACCACTAAATTTTATGTAATATTATAAATTCATGTATATACTGGATATATATGATATATATGATATCTATATCATGAATATAATTATTTCTATAATGGATATTTTACCACTCAAACAACTTGTAATTATAAGAAGTTTATTTTTAACTCAAGTACCAAGGATCGAAAAAACGAATGTTATTAAAATAAATGATTACATAATCTTCATAACATGGTAATAAGTGATATAAAAGGAATAATGAACTTGAAAAAGGTTCTTTAGAAAATATAAATTAAAACTAGTTTATTATTCATGAGATTAAATAATGATCATGTCAATTCGGACACGAGGTAAGGGACATCATCTCAATCTCCTTTCATTGAGGCATATTTTATTTTATACACAACTTTCTTTTTTGCAGTGTATAAACTCATTTTCCTTTTACTTTTATCCAAAAGGAATCTTTATATACTAATCATTTTTGAAAAACAATAAAAGGAATGTTTTGTATTATGAACACGACGACAATGACTTTTCCACCGCTATGGCCATTATTTGATTTTCGGCTTCCTCTACAAGCCACAACTTCTTTTTAAATGAAAAATAAATACCATGTTTTACTTTTATTTTATTTTTGTATTGAAAAATGTTTTATTATATCAATGTGTTGTATTGATATCTTGTGATTTAAATGTGGAAAAGTTATGTTTCTTTTATGAATGTTTTATGTGATACGATTATGTTATGGTTTATAATATGTTTTAACCTTTTCATATAAGTAATGCATTGGACTTAGTAAGTGACGGGTGGTACCCGCTATAGAACCTTGATGCATTGGTAGGTCTCATGAGACATACTAGTGTCTTGGCATGTGGCCTTGACTGAATATTATTTGTATTCTTGGCATGAGGCCTTTTCTATGTGGTTATGATAGTCTGGAATTAAGCATTCCATCATTATGAAAGTGGTTATTGATATTGGATGTGATTATTCGACTATTAGAATATCAATTTGAATCAGTAAAAGGAATTATTTCATTTTCTTTTTTCCATATTATGATGATGTTCAAGTTTAAAAGGAATTTGTTTTAGTTATACACATCCTTAAATGTTTGTGTTTATTTATGAAAGTTTACAATATATTGTTTTCCTTACTGAGCATTTGACCTCAGCCCTTTCTATATTTTATTCATCCCAGGATGTGGAGAAATATTTAAGACTAACCTACAGGGATAGTCTGAAGGGTATATGAGTATGGACTATGGGGAATATGTTATTTTATTATTTCACTTTAGGATGTAATGTAACATTTATGAATGTATCTAGTGTTTCCAAGGCTACTATACTAATCGGTCTTTTGAGACTTGATCATTTGTGATCATGATAATGTTATGTAATAATTCACCGACTTTGGGTAACTAGGGTCAGGGTGTTACAATTAAAATGGTCATATGGGATAAAAAATAATTATGTGTCATTGTATGTTAAAATTGTTGAAATGTTACGATATGGACATGGAATAAAAACCAAAATAATTAATAGAGAGCTATATATGTCATTCATCCAAATAAATTGAATGATAAAATGGAATACTGAGGAACTAGAAACACTAAATTTGTGATGATTTATAAGACCTTTTTATACATTGTATATAAATTAAATGGGTAAATATTTTGTCTCCACATATTCTTCAAAAATATAGTGAATTCTAACTATTTATGAATTTGACAATATATACTTACATTATATGTATCTATTTCAAAATAAAAATTTCATCCTTTTTTCATTGAAAAATATACAATTCATTGATAAATCTATTAAATGAATAATAAAAAATGAAATTTTTATTCATGAAGCACTAAAATTCACTTTCGACATATCTTAATGTCCAAAAATTGGTTACAAGTCATTATATAAATCATTAAATTTTTTTCAAAACCAAACTAGAAAGCTCATGTTATCTGATAGAGTACATTAATCTATAAGACACAAAGGTAACATTATTGGTTCATTGTTAATATTTATTTTTGAAAACATTATATTATACAGGATATCATAAATGATAGTGGTATGTGTTAAAATAGTATCATCCATAAATTATGGGTTCAACCACCCAAGGATTTCCTAAAAAAGATAGGTTTCCACCCAACATGTGAAATTTGAATTTTATAAAAACAATTTAATACAATTATTAATTACATCCCCAGAAAATAAGATTTTAATTAATGAAATAAATTCAATAATTAAATAAAATTTATACTATTATTTTTAATGTCACTTATTTCATTCAATGAAATTATAATAATCATATTTTATTATTACTATAATTTCATTTAGGATTATATTGATCATAAATGACATCAATACAGTTAAAAGTATTTATATAAATTTTATTTTCATTATTACTCAGATAACATTTTCATTTAAACATACTATGAACCTATGGGTTTTATTCCCATAAATTTCTCCCAAAATATCCATAATCATAGTATGTTCTCAATAAATAAAACATTAAATGTAGTGTTTAAGACATTGATCTTATGATAAAAACTATCCTCAAAAACCCATGATGCAATCCATAACACTAATGTTAGTGAAATAAAATATGCTTTTATATTTTACACAATACATATATGTTTCATTATTCATATAACCAAAACACCATTGTTGAAATATATCTCAAATATAATAATTTAATCCCAATATAAAAATACTTTATAAATTTTATTTTAATATAAATCATTCCTTGGTGCCTCAGATGCCGTGGGGACAGACGGATCATTATCTGTCGCAGAACGAGATGAAATAGAGTTCTGCATCCTCCTTGGCATTCCTATAATTTAAAAAAATTATATTAACTTCCTAATATATATTTCAAAAAAATTATGCAGAAAAAAATTTAAAAATGATAATAGATGCCCAGTAGTAACAAACAAAATATATAAAACAATGATAATGAATGACTACAAAAATGAAACAAGTGGTTGTTGATTGAATAAATAATTGTACATACAATCATTTTCCCCGTCAAACATGTCGGTTTCCTGATCCATTACTTCATCAACATCATTCATCCTTTCTAGACTAATATTTTCAATATCATGCTGGAAAAATAAATCTGCTTTCTATTATTGATGAAATTCAATTACAGAGGTCAAATCATCCACTTCATCACCCATATCATACAAATCTCTTTGTATTATGTGAGTAACTACAATCCACCCTTTATCCACAACATCATTCACATAATATACCATTTTTTCTTGCGATGTTATGATATATGGATCTTGTTATTCAAGATCACCAATATCCATCAAGCGAGAGAGGTTTACATAAGTAAATTGCAATGAATCTCTTTTAACACTTCTAATAATATCGACCCATTTGAATTTGAATAAGACAACATAGAAATACCCATGGTAGTTTAATAAAAAAATATCATGCAACATTCCATAGAATCCCACTACAACAAATGCAAATATACCACTATTCTGTGTTTTCAAACCTACTTCTCGATCGACTGTACAAAATCTAAATCCATTCACATTATAAGCATCAAAATTTCTAACTTGTATTATTGGACTAGTAGAAAGAACCTTTGAATCTTTTGACAAGTCTGCTCGAGTATCAGTATTTATGATGTGAAAAAAAAATCAATATAATTTAATAGATTTAAAAATTGTATGTGTCAAGCTAATATTCATATTTATTTCAATATTTATGAACTTACGCATCATGGAAACCATTATACCAGCTCTTTATTCACAGCTTTCGTTATATAATTCTCATTTTGTGTTCGACCTCTTATTCAACTCTTTGTTTGTATCATCAACTCTTCAATAAATGGATATTCAATTTCACTATTTAGTAGAACATATCTATGTGCCTATAATAATTCAAATTCTATTAGTGTCACATATGAGGTCCTCCCAACTAATCGGCCAATAGAAGGAAATATTTTTGATTTATAATGCATTTGAGATTGATTTTATGTGTCGTCAAAACGTCCAACTAGATTAAATCATGCCTCAATATCATCCAAATATCTGGAACAAAAGGTGAGACACTCCTCAGCCAAATAGCCTTCAGCAATAGAGCCTTCTGGTTGAGCTTTATTTCTCATGTATTCTTTCAAATGACCATGTTGTCTGTGAAATAAAATAATAATATTATGTGTTTATTTAAATGCCAAAAATTGATTACATAAATGTAAAAATATAAATAAAATACCTCTCAATTGGATATATCCATTGAAAATGAACTGGGCCTCATAATTTAGCTTTTTTCAACCAAATGTACAGTTAAATGCATCATGACAGTAAAATTTTTTGGAGAAAAGATCATCTCCATTGCAAAAAGGGATAATAAAAACCTCTCTTGGAGGTTTTCAAGCTAAATTGGATGTGTAGCTTTCTCACATAATTTCCTGAAAAATGTTTAGAATTGGAGTACAACAGTTGTAACTCTTTCAGGTAATAATGTACGCAATGACAATGGTAGTAACAGTTGAAACAAAAAATTTGAATCGTGACTATTGAATCCATAAAACATATAATTATTTAAGTCAACACACCTTGAGATGTTACAGGAATACCCATTAGATACCGTCAAATTCTTTAAAATTCGAAGGAACATATCTTTATCCCTAATTTTCATCGCAAAAATGGTTGGACCATACATTTCATTCTCATCTGGAAAGAGATAACGTTTTATGTTCATTACTTTTTATTATTTGTGAGCATTGAGATGATCCTTCGACATTCCATGCTCACTAAGTAATTTGAAAATCAAATTACAACATACATTCTTCTCAATATGCATTAAATCAAGATTGTGGTGCATCAAATTAAATTCCAAATATAGATGTTTGAAGAAAATACTTTTTTTCATCCATTCTAGCATTTTGATTTCACTTGAAAATGCACTTCAGACTCATTTTAGACTATAATTCAAATGGTGAACCTTCCCAAATTCTGTTTTAACATTTTCAAGCTGTGTCAATATTGCATAACCTGTTAACAACTTTGGAGGTGGTCTACGATCAATGGGACCATTAAATTTTGATTTTTTAAGCCGAAATCTATGAGATGAATCATGAAATGTTTGATGGTACAAGAAGCACCATTTTCTACTGTGAGGTAGACGTTTGTGCTCAAAATCAATGTTACAAATGGGACAAGACAAATCTAAATTTGTGTTCCAACAAGATAAATCCCCAAGACCAGGGATGTCACTAAGGGTCCACATGAAATCAGCATGTATTTTGAACATTATTTTAGGAGAAACATCAAATGTCTCAACACCATTGCTCTATAACTCCTGTAAATCTTCCATCGAAGGTTGTAGGTATACATCAATATCATTTCCAGGAATTTTTTTTTCCAGGAATAATCATCAAAATGATAAAAGATGTTTATTTCAATGCAAATCCATGGCGGAATATTATAAGGGGTCAAAAAAATTGGCCAAATGATATAACTGGTACTCAAAGTCCCAAATGGGTTGAATCCATTGGCAACCAATCCCAATCGAACATTCCTAGGATCATCTGAGAAATCTGGATGTAATGAATCAAATGTCTTCCACGATTGGGAATCTCATGGATGTATCATTAACCAATCATTGCTATTATCTACAGAATGACACTTCATGTGTTCGGTGGTTTTTGATGACATGAATAATTTTTTCCATAGAGTCATTAAAGGAAATTAACACAAAACTTTTTTAGGTGTCTTCATTTTCTTCATCTCCATTAAATAATGTTCAGGCAGACTTCCAACATCACACCTTGACATCCATCTAGCAGAAGAACATTTCTTATAATTCTTTCTACTTGAATCCTCTCCCCAATAATGCATAAAATCATTGGGACATGCCTGTATTTATGTATAATTCAGACCAACCTTGTTAACAACTTTTTTCATATCGTAAAAAGATTCTGGGATTTTTGCTTCAGTAAATGCATCATGAAGCAATTCCAATAACATGGACATTGCCTTATTTGTAATTCCACAGAGATATTTGATATGTTAAAACTTCAGAAGATATGAATGCTTTGAATATTTCAAACACCCACTATACAACTCTTGATTTCCATCGCCAACTAAACCATCAAATGCATTCTCCTCACTGATTTTTTCCCTTACATTTGGCTCCACAGAATCAAGAGGTGGATCCAATGATATGTTACAATCTTGATATGCTTGTGTTACAGTCTAAAAAACATCACTTGTCACATTGAAATTTGTAGAACCTTCTTCTGGTTGTTCTAATATGTTTTTAAGCTCATAGTGGTGTCTTGTAGTGTCGAATGCATCATTTATGAGGTTTTTCACTTCAATTTCCATTTTCTATGAACCTGGGACCTCATTCTGTGGATTAACATCAGTGCTCAATCTTTCTGTATTGTTCTATTCTCCATGCCAAATCCAACACAAATATTGACCAAGGAATTGCTTCTGTATTAAATGTTCATAAAATTCATCTGTCTCCAACCATGTAATAAATTTACATTTAGGACATGGACATCTTATTCTCCCTTCAACGGATCGATTAGAAATTGAAAAATCTAAAAACATATTCAAACTCTTAACATATTGAGGTGTGTTCCGTGATAATGTGATCCAGATATTATCCATGTATATCAAAAGGTGACTACAAAAAAATGAACAAAATTAAAACACATTGTTACTACTATATAGAGAAAGAGTTTCATATTTATGATAGTGTAAGATTTAAATAAAATAATATAATAAACTTAACACATTGATCATAAAGTATTCATAATATAATAAATATGATACATTGACCACATTTACCACTAACATAGCATGCCTAGACAAACCAAACAAGTCTGGTCACTAGGAGACAGCGTCAACACCTCATTGGGGAGTAGTAAGAATATTGGGTTACACATTTATAATAACACTGTCAATCACACATTTATGTTGCCTCAAAAAACACCCCATTGAAATTGATTTCATTGAACACAGAAAAGATGCACAATTTTCATACCATTAGTACAAAAACGTTACTAGAAATATTTATCCCTTATATGACACCATTTGAGACTTATTGCAGGCTAGCTTGGGTACCCGGATTATGGGTAGCCTAGGTCAGTTCATGAAAATTCATCATGTTTCATCACTCTTTATGTATTTCAATCTTTTCACAATCTATTTGAATTTACCTCTCTCTTTGAATTTCAGAGTGTTTCTTATTTCCTTGAATTTGGAGAGACCTTTTTTATTCATTATATCATTAGGTTGTGAAATTTTAATTCATCCACATGGATTTCCATAGTGGGGTTCTCATTAAAATATATTTTTAAAACAAATGAATGATGTATGTTATTTTCACTTAAATATTTTTTTTGTTTACTACTATAAAAATTTATCTTATATATTTCAAACAACTAATATTAAAAAAATCATGCAAACCATAAAATTTGGATTTGATATAATACATAGGACATATAAAATTTTTACATCAAACATTTAACTATATTTCAAGTCCTAAGATTAGTTAATTTTATGTAATTATTTAGAAATGAATTTAGAACTTTAAAACAAACTATTATCCTTTATTCAATCATAATAAATTTAAAATATTTAGTAAGTGACACTAGTTCAGAACTGATGAAGAACATTTCTAACATGTTTGAGAATCCCATGGTGATAAATAAAATGTTCTTACTAAAGATATCATTCGGAATTAGTTTGTAAGAAGAGATTTTTTTTGTAAATCCTATTAACAAATTCAACATGAAAAAAATTCAATTGGAGTTAGTTAAGGTGGATTTCAAAGATCTGGAATTGGTGTTGTTTTTACTATCATCTCCACTTGAATCTTAGAATGCAATGATCACCTCTATTAGTAACTTGAGTAGAAATAATGACCTATGTTTATGGACATTGGAGATTTAATTCTGAATGTTGAAATTCATTGGAAAGAGATCTAGATGTGTTATAACTGTATATGGTATTAAATTAATGGGGTTATCCATATTATAAAAGGGTCATAATAAAAGAAAATTAAAGAGAATAAGGAGAAGGAGCAGTTCGGTGGAGTGTGGTCCTATGTGTTGGCATTATGGGAAGAATGGAAACCTCATCAAATATATAAATGAGCATAGAGTTAACTCTAGAATATATACTTCTGGAAGTGGATCCTTAAATCACATGTCAGAATATGGGAGTGTATTGCTACTAAGTGACACTTGTTCACATGAGTGTTAGTTGATAGAATTTGGAACTTTTATTCATTGAACACCTGATAGTGGAACTATGAATAACAACAATTCCATGAGATTCAAGGGGGGTATCTGTAAAATGATAAATCTCTAGAGATAGTGTGGGAGATGATTCTTTCTGGACATGGAGTGAAAGCTTGCTAAATTTTTAAGGAGTGAGACGCATCCTGGGATTAAGGAATAAGATTTTTTTGGATGGATTGATGATGGAGAGACTGAAATCCCAAAATATGTGGGAATATTGAAAGACTAAAATCAGTGGGATTTATCCATGAGGGATGAAATTTATTCCCTTCGCATTCTCAAAACATCATAATGGAGCTAACTAAGAGACATGCATGGAAGAAATTCCTTCAAAATAAATTAGTGTATAGCCTGAAATAGTAAGTGGATGGTTGGAATATATACAAGACTAGGTTAGAAACCAGGATTATGCTGATTTCCACTCTCCTGAAACTCAATTAGAATTATGTTGATTTCCACTCTCCTAAAATTCAATTTAATGAAGATGAAGAGGCATTTCCTCTACCATGATTTAAAAAAACCTTAGAAAATATTTTACAAACAAGATAATCATCACAAATGATAATGATGGATAACGATTGACTCATGTTTCCTTTAAACACGCCTTAACTAGTGATTGGTAATAACATAATAGTTTCATATATTTATTTTTATCATATATCATAGGGATTTCATTTCATAGTTCATATATCCATATATATCACTTGCAATGAATATGTACCTATTGTGAACAATGCATGTCATTATTAATTCTCTTTGTACCTATCATGATGACCATATACTCATCTCATACCATAGTGGGGCATGATAGAAAATATCAATAATAGAAACATCACATAATAAGTGAATCGCCCAAGGTGAAATGACATTAATAGTAACAGGTGAACAACATGAAAAATAACCCATTCCCAAAGAACACAGATTTTTCACCACACATGGGTTATATACATGCAAGGATGATCTCATTACCAAGACTCTAAATATCATAGTCTACATTCCACTTTTCCAAAATTGTAATGAAATATAAAATAAACTATACTTTGATACCACTTTGTAACACCCCGACCCATTTATCCCACTAGTGATCGTGTTTGGTGGGTTACATGACCTCAAATATACCTTCTTGTAAGCCCGAGGTTGTCTAATAGTAGTGAGGGTGTAATAAATATAGTGGGGATACTATACCACTTGGTATAGAGTTGAAAAAATAGTGTAAATAATAACAGAGTAGCACAAATAGTGGAAACAGTATAAAATATTAGATATGAAACCAAAATATATATAAAGGCCAAACCAATCAATCCAAATTATAATTAAAACAATGAAATGACAAGTTGAAGGTATACAAATTATGTGATTAATGTTATATAAATTAAAGAATAACATATTCTATAAAATACAATAAAAACCAGTTCCCTAGCTCAATGTCAATCTCATCTCGAAGATCCAACCCGTCTCACAATCAATCAACCAACACAAGGCCCCTTACCCTTATACATAATTACATCCATGAAATATTCTACGGTACCAAATAGTGGCCAAAATACGGTGAGTATAACTCAGTATTCAACCACCAATGTTGTCTGAACATGTCTAGTCTGAGCATATAGTGAAGCAATAAAGTAATAAACAAGGGTGATAATTTATTAAATTAATTATATCTATAAAATAAACCCATGAACCCTTATGCTCTAGGATGGAACCCTATTTCTGCCAAACCATCATCAACTCCATGTGGGGTGTCTCTTTCATGAGTTGGATCCTCCTACATCAGGACATATTTCCCCAAAATACTGGAAGATTCTGATAAATCAGGTTGAATTTCCAATATCATGATTCACGTATCCAATCATGGTATAGACATTATATAAATACTTTATTATTCCCATGGCTTTCACCCCCAATGAAAAAATTATCCATCTCACCAGTCCTAGAATTGATATAACTACAAGCATCTTCACATGGAACATGTTATTAAGAGGAAATAAACCTTATAACCAAGCTAAGTCATTCTACAACCACTTATGTCTTCCCATGGAATGTGACACTAAGGGGGAAAATAATAATCTCATATGAAATGGTGGATTCTCTTGTATTAGGATGAATCACTGATAGTATATATCAATTAGGTCTAAAATATTATTACAAGACATATTAGTTAATTCTTCCCATCACTTATTAATTTTAACGTTTATTCCTAATTTTCAAATCCACCTATAGATACGAATCACCAGAATCATCTTAAACCATTTTCCATATTTCACATGCAATGTAAAAATCTATAACTAAGACACGATTCCATAGGATCTCATAAAATCATGAGGGTTTGGAACACAAAAAATGTTAATGCAAGTTCTATCCATAATGCTATGTGAGAAAAAAGGGATCCTTGGGAGGGATCAATAGGAGGATTTTAAAAAGAATGGATAATTACAATTATTTAGGTTGTACATGTGGCATGTCGATGAGATCATAATTTTTCACATACTAGCATAATCAGAATAGACTGAAGGGAGTTTTCCAAGACCACCCAACTCAAAATGATAAATGTTTTCAAAAAATCCTTAAGTTTATGGTAGATATCAGATTCCCCCTTCCATTCAATGAGAACTGTAATTTTTATCAACAATAGATCAAGAAGAAAATGATGAAATGGAAGTATTACCATAAAAATCTATGTTCAGAACACAAATAGCCAACATGGTCTTGCTTATAATCAAATAAGATTCTAATACATCATCCATGGAAGGATTTATGGAATCATAAAGGAGATATGAAATTTTAGAACATATGTGTTGGATTTTGAAAATTATTGGAAGATATAATTCATGGCGTGAATAGGGAATTCACATCATGAATTCCTCAATTCCCATATATGTTGAAAAATTTATCACCTCATTTTAAAAAATGAAATAATCCAATTTAATATCATGAATATATTTAATGAAGTGAATTATTATTTCACAGATTTCCCAAAACCAATCCATTGCATGAATGGGTTCATCGGGTTCACCTAGAAATTTCACATAATGAATTGGGAATTTATAACATCGATTCATTTTTCATCTATAAATAAACTCTCATACTTCTTCAATATGAAATAACTAATACAACTAAATAAAGGCTTAATAAATAATGTTTAAATGAAAGGAAACCTAACTCTAAAATATTTATCCAAAAACATAAATGGATACATACCTGGAAAAGATAGGGGTCACTGGAGATAGAGGTCGCAGGGTTGCCGGAGACGGAGGTCGCAGGGTCACCAAAGACGGAGGTCGTGGGGTTTCCAGATGGTTGGGGGTCATGGGTCGCTGGGGGGGGGGGGGTTTAAGGGAATAAGGGTGGGTGTGGGGGTCGTGAGGGTTTTTGGGAATTAGCCAGGGTGGGGGTTGGGAATGGTCAGGTTTTAATAAAAAAATATGGGTTTCACGGTGGTTTACTAAAAACCTCCGTGAAACCTTTCTACGAAAATGTTTAGAGGCAGTTTTGTGAACCGCCGCCAGAAAAACGCCACAAAAACCGGTTTATATTGTAGTGTTTATGGCGTATTACAGCCTCACGAAAAAATGTTATTCATTTTTCCTTTACAAACTCTCATGATCTAGAATTATTAGGGATATAATATATATTTATGATATTTATTGAATATATATATATATATGGATTTATTATATCATATATAATTTTTTTAAATATTCATTATGTAGGGGATGTGGTAATGTCACTCATGTGTTTGTTAGTCTACCACCTCAAAAAGCGATGCGATTATTTTTTCACTAACACATTATATAAATTGTAATAAGGCTAAATATAAAAAATATACGTTGCAAAAATTAAATAATATTTATATTAATGACATATTTAACATTAATGAAATATAATATATCAATTTATTTCATTCAATATAAAATGATAACATCGTTTTTGGAGGGGTGGACTACAACCTCTATGAAGCGATATTATTACTTTTTGATAACCACATCTCAAGGATGTTAAATAAAAGAATATTTAATTAAAAAATATGGTATTTATGATATTATTATAATTATATAATGATAAAATATTACATACCATTATTTTAAAGGATCACTGAAAAAGGGAAAAATTTCTCATGCTTACTTATGACCTATATTCATCCAGATAGTAACATTTTTTCATTTATAATTACCATATTTTATTATTTGATTTAATGTTATAATTAATATATAATTATTATAATTATTTTATTATTATTTTTCACTGTATGTTTAAATTATTACCTTTATGATTATATTAAACCTCTAAATTTCATTTTTGACACATATTCTGAATAGGGTAAATACATATTTTTTAAAAAAATCATTATGTTAATATATATTATAAGTTATTAAGTGAAATAAAATTTTCAATAAAATTGATAAATGTTATCCATAAATTATATAATTATCATTTGTTTATTATCCCTGACTATAATGACACACATGTCAAGATGGAGTCAATTTAATGGTTTTCTTCAAAATTTACTCTCATGAAGACTTATGTTAATGTTATGCAATTATATTATTTTATAAGGCTTAAATACAATCCTATTAACATATCATATCATTAATTAAACTAAGTCCATGTTATTTAATTTTTGTAATTTTTTTTCATTAGTGGGGCATATTAAATAAATATTTCTAATGTAATAAGGAACATTTCTTGTAAATAAATCCTCCTTTATGGATGTCCTTAAAACTCACTTTCTCTTTTATGTTCATATATTTAAAATGATTTCTAAATTTTTTTATTTTTATTTAATGGATTTAAAAATTTATGTTTAATTCATTTCAACGGTTTTTAGGAGGGACTATTTTAAATTTAAAATTATAGAAAATGAAAGAATTTAATGTTATTGTTTTATTTTATATGTAGATAATGAGTATTTTTAACATCATGAATACTGCTTGATTTTGATACTTCATTCAAGGTTAGATGATTTTTTAATGTAGTCACCTAGTTTTCATTTTTGTTTATTATTGTATAAAAAATAGTTTATAAAATAAATGGTATTTTGATATTCAATAATGATTAATATATAACTTTACAAGAGTTTTTCTGGAGTTTTATGATGAAATGTGTAATCATCAAATATTTTATTCATGTTTTGGTTCATGGAAAACATTTATGATGTGTGCGCCGAGATAGTGCCATATGACCTCGTTATAGATTATATGATTTTTTCACATAAAACAATAATCCTATTCTTTTTATAATGATTATTTTTTCTAGAGAATTATATTTTATGTTGGATATCAAATTATACAAATTTTTAAGGGTCTTTTAAAAGTTCTATGTGATAATTTCCCAAGGATAATATATTATACTTCTATAACCAATATTGAGTTTTCATGGGAATTTTTATTTTACAAATGTTAGTATAAATAAGGTTTTTAACAAAATGATAATTCCATTTATGGGTTAAATATAGTGTTTATTTCTGAAAATATTTTCCTTTTTTTCTCAATTTGAGTGATCTAAGGGTATTAATTATTTTTTATAACTTATATATATTATTGTGTTATTATGATTATTTTAAAAAGGGGTTTTTAAATGAAATAATGATAGGTAAGGGAGGAGAAGTGGTCAAGTTCAATGTTATAAAGTTTTTTCATTAAAATATGTAATATTTTGGTTTAAAATTTTATATGTTAAAAAATGGAAACTCCTCAGAATCTTAATATTTTTATTACATGTTTTTTATCCATGAGATATTGATAAATTTTCATAAATGATAAACCTGAAAGGATATTCAATGTGAAATAAAGTAATGTATTGAGTTAAAATAATGAGTATGAAATGTTTTGGGCTAGGTCCTTATATCACCACCTTTTGAGACTGCATCCTCCAAATTGTATTTTAAATTTAAACAAGTGGGGACATATTTCTTTCATATCATTGTCTAATTCCCATACTTCTTCTTCAACCATAATTTTTTACCCTTAACCTAGTAAATCACATTTTTTTAAAAAATTTCCCCTATAGTCATTAATGTGTACTCATTTTTACGTATAATATGTTGTTCTTATAACTAAAATAGTTCTGGGATCCAAACATGAGCTGTATATAAAACATATTTTCATAACAATGATACATGAAATACATCATGTTCCATTGATAATAAACAAGCCAACTCAAATCTATATGAACATATTAGATCTCTCTCTATGACATGATTTGATATAGTAAAATGGTTACACAAAATTACCTATTTACAAAATCTAATAACAATTTTTCATAGTGATTATTTATGAATTATATGATTTCCTACATTGAATGAAATATATTTTCTCCAGGTATCATTATATTTTTTACATATACTCTGATCCATCTTAATGGGTTATAGAATCATATTAATCTTCCCAGCCATTTCTTTTACCAATTATAGTCCCAAATTCCAACATTTCCTGAATTCATCGAAACCTAATTGAGCCTAAAATCTATTTCCATATAATTCATAAAAATGGTTCATCTGTATATTGGAAAAATCTTTAATTTTATGAAATCTCAATTAATGTCATATCTTGATCCCATATTCCCTGGTAATACGTCGAAAATGATTAAATCCAATATTCTAATATTTGAATAAATATATCAGCATATCAATCATACTAAGGATATGATTTTTTCAATGATTTCCAGTAAGTACCCAATGAATCAAAAGATGATTCAAATTATTTTATGAAAAATAGGGATAATGGTATGTTTTAATCAAGAGATGGGATCAATGTATTATAATTATCTATTTAACATTAGATTGAGAATGTTAAACTAATGTAATTTTATCTTAAATGGGATAAATAGGTATGATTTAGTGAATCAATCAATAATTACTCACACCTCATTATTGAATCAATGCTTATTTAGAAATCCCACAAATAAATATAGTGATGTATATTAAATTTCCAATTTAGTACTAAAAAAGGACGAAGAATCACCATATTTAAGTATAATTTATATTTAGCATGACGATAATTCAAACATCACATATAAAAATCAGAAATATCATTCTTGATTCCATCCCACTAGAAATATTCATGAAGGTATCTCTACAATTGTGTGATTCCATCATGAATCGAAAATACAAATTTATGAGTTTAACTGAATATTTCCTTTTTCAACTATTGGTAGAATGATGAAGATAAATTTATTCTGATTCTAAAATCTACATCTCTCTCAATATTAATCTTCTCCAACTTCTGTTTTATTTTTATTATATAATTTCAAATAAATCCTTATATTCCTTCTAGGATATCACAAAAATTGACTAACAACAATGATTGTATTGTCACCTAAATAAAAAAATATGGAGTTATTGAATGAATAATTTATAATCCAATATCTATTACATCATTAATTAATATACCATTTTCTAGACAAAACATCATTAATGATGCATTATGTTTTTAATATATTGAATCAACTACGATCTTTTCTATTCTTGTATGGTAAAGTATCATGTAGTAACAATCCTTTATCAAATCCATTGATCTCAAATGTATCTTGTTCAACTCTATCTCATTTTATATAATGATTAATAATTTATTATTATTATATATTTCATACAATTATCTATATAAATGACATATCTTAAATTTTCAACCAAATACTATGGTTGTTATTCGACATTGATTTGTAGGATAATTTCCCTAAAGTGTTTATAATTATTATTAATCACATGAAATTAACAAATCATTATTAATTATTGGAAAACTCATTTCCCTCAATGGAGTGTAATTTTATATTAAAAAAGTCATAATTTTTTTATGAAAAGGAAAAAACAAGGTTATACACTCATTTTTCTTTTAGTCTCTATAAAAATTTCACACATTCAATTATCCCAAGGAAGTTAAATCATTTTCATGTTAAATTGGTTAGTGTTCTAGAAATACATGAAAAATATTATAAATAACTCCAGAAATATCATACTAATATAGATAAACACAAATATCATTAATATTTGTAGATATAATCCTTTCATCAGCCACATTTATTTTAGTATTATAAATAATCATTTTGTATTAACATTCAATATGTCCTAGGATTGTAATATTTAATGACCAAATATATGATTTCAAAATTTTCCCTATAACATAGTTTTTTGGGTTTTTAATGAAATACATATATATTTTTCACGAACCTTATATATTTTTTAATAATCCAAAAAATCAACAATATACAAAAATAAAAAATTAACCTTGTTTTTTCTTATAAAATTATATTCAGATGATACCTAAATATAGATAGATAAAACTTCAACATAATAAGAATATCCACAAACTCATTACGAACATGCCTTATACAAAACATATCTTAGTCATGTCATCATCCATCACCTTTGGCTCATGGTATCCAAACCTGATAAAATACTTAATAAAATAATGATATCCCTATAACTAAATAAATAATCCTTAAATATGAGGTAACATATACATATTATTCTTAGAGGTTTTATTAGTTATATGATAATCAATGAAAATAATCATAAATACCTCATTATTTCTAACAAAAAAATGTAGGTGGAACCATGGTGATGTCTCAGTATGAATGAATCCGAATTGAAGAAACAAATGTAACTACATTTTCTACAAATACATTTCTACATGATCCACTCAATTGGGTTTTTCTAAATTTTATTCTCATGAGGAACAAATTAAATAGAAAATTAAACTTCTTGATCAATTATATTATATGGAAATTATTCAAGAAAAATATCATTATTTTTTAACTGCTCACTTATATTAATCTAGTTACATTTTTATTTTCAATAAAATGTGAATTATAACATTCATTTGAAATTTCTATTGTTTTTTATCTTATGAAAATGCTATGAATGGATTAATTCAATTCTTATATACAAAATAAAAATCTATATTGAAAATTAATTTTTTCTACACAAATACTCCTAAAATGATAATATAAATACAAGTATACCCATAATAAGACCAAATCATACAATTTTTAATAAAATATATTTTAAACAAAAAAATCAAAATATAAATATTGGGAGATATTTATAAATTGTTTTCTCTCTAATATATCTACCACATCTTTTTACCAAATAATCTACCTTCATTTTTTGGGGTGAAATTTCCAATTTATCAATATATTTGATATATATTTTAGAATGTGCAGACACAAAATCAAAGAATAAATTAGCTTAAATTCATTTAAAAAGTATTATACATATTAACCCTTAATTTAATGTCCCAGAATTAGTAAAATCTTGTTTAAATGTTTTCAACATATTATTATTATTATTAATATTTTTTTCCTTATAATCTATTATCTTCATTTGAAACAAATGAATATAATGACCCATTCTGTTACAAATATTACACCATATAGCCTTCTTTTGAAATTTTTCTCTCCACTGAATTGATATTTTTATTTTTAATCGTGTGAAAAATCAGCAAACCTTCTACATCATAAGAACACACCATATTATGTAAGACATTATAACATCCCAAAACATTAAAATATTTTTATTTTATAATAAATTTAAAATTTTCCCAAAATTGATTTATTAAAATAATAGTTAAGAAAATTTACAAGAAAAAAATGTTTATATTTCATTACGCAAAACATGGATGTTATATTACACTACACAAAAGATACATTGTTTTACCGAATAATAAGAAAATATAAAAAATGTAATTATTTAATTAAATAACATAATAAAACCACAAATTGATGTTTATAAAAATTATTAACTATATATTGGAAATAGGTTTTTAATTATTGGATACAAATTAAATAGAATTGAACATAAGAGCCAATTGAATATATAGGGAATAATGATTTAAAAAAATATTTTTCCTGATCAAAAAGTCATATTATCTTAATAAAATACATAAATTTATTTTATTTTATGATGTTAACGAAAATATATATAATATATTAAATTAAATGTTATTTATATTCATCCAATATATATTATAATCATGGGTTAATATAAAACCCATTATTACTCATAAATGCCTATATTTTGAAAATAATTTTAGAACTATTTAATGGTTAAACTACAATAAATCTTAATATAAACATATTTATGAATATAATATGACAAAAGAAATTATTTTTTTAATGATAAATGTAAGTAATAGATTAAATTGATTATTTTATTTTCCTGGGATGTTTCATTTTTTAATAATACTACTGAATTTTAATTCAAAACTAATTTTTCATCTTATTTATTTACAATGATAACTATAATTTTTTATTGGTTTTAATTCTCAGTTAGAAAATTATTATATATATTTACCCATTTTATGAAATTTTAATCAATTTACTATTTATATCATATATGAATACATTATTAACATTTGAATGATTTTACATTAAATCACCTCATTGAGTACCAATCTATATGAATAATTTAAAAATAATATTTCCCATTTATGTTATTGGACATTGAAAAATTATATTAAATATTTTTAAATAGGCGAATTTATAATTTATAATATTTTAAACTTAATTTTTTCCATAATTTTTATGGAATTTATTTTAAATTAATTATTGTGATTAAGAGGAAAAGTAGCATAATAAACGAATAAACCTTAACTATAAAGGGAAAATGACCAAGAAACATGTAAAAAATATATTTTTATGGACATAATTAGAAACTATAATCTGATTTATAGAATTTTTATTATTATTTTTGCCACATATAATTATAAAAAACATTGTGGGAATTCCCATTCTGAGAATTTTTGGGAACACCACTCTTTCTCCACTATACAGAGGCATTCACCCTCATATTTACTAAAACCACTAAGTCCACAATGTATCTATCAATATCTTCATAGGTAGATCATAAAAATACATACACTCATCTTAGAATCATAAAATATTAAATTAATCCATCCAAGGATCCCCTTTGGTGCACACCTAATTGAGTTACCTCAAAAAGATGTATCACACTTAATCATGCACTATAGTTTTATAAATTTCTAAATAAACATTAATAAATGATTATATATATAAAATATCCTAAATAAATTTATATTTTGTTATGTGAAGGGTTAAAAATAAAAATATTCTCAATTTCATCTAATGGTTAATGAACATATAGTTCTTATATACAACAAACCATCGCTTCACAAAACAGAAGTCAATCATTTTTCATTTACAACCGATCATTGGCGCACAATATGATGGAAAATAAGTTTATATATAAAATATATGTTAATTATAATATATTTATGCCTCTATAGTTTTTTTAAATAACATTACCTTATTCATTTTATTTTATGGGACTATGATAACTTAATTTGTGGAAGTGTGGACTACCACCTCTCCAAAGTTATGTGGTTTGTTCATGTGATACATTGAATATATAATGGATGATTTTATTAAGAAATATGAGACAAAAATTTAATATTAGTTATATTCACGAAATAATTAAATTTCTATAAATATAATATATCATTTTTATTACCCTTTTCATACACTGAAATGTGAAAATTACAGTCGTGGATATGTGAAATATCTCCCTCATAACATGATTTTATTCCTCTTACATCACAAAAATTATATATATCTGTGTATATATGATTACAAAACATTGTTTAATTATCATTGTATAATGGTATAATGGAAATTTCCTTATTTCAAAATCTATCCTTGAATAATTTAAAGGTCAATCAAACATACATAAATCCTTCCATCTCCATGATTGTATCATTAGTTCATTTTCCATTACCATATTTCCTTAGCAGTAGTAAAATTATAATTTATGTATATATATGATAATTATTTAATTATTATCATTATGTAACGATTCATGTAGTAAAACATTGGACTATAATTTTAATACCAAAGATCATTTAATAGTGATCCATATTTGGTCAAAACACCGAACCTGAACATAATTGTTTAATTATTTTGATAAAAAATTATATATATTGAAATAAAAGTAATGATAAAAAAGGAAAATTATATGAAAAAGTAACCAAATTAATAGTTGTTTATAATACTTGAATAGAAACACACATGTGACATGTCTGACTCAATGTATGGTATTTTGGATCAATATACATTCCATTTAGATTTATTTTTTGTAACGAACCAATTAACTATTATTTAGGGCATATAGTACTCATTGACATTTTATACCCTAAAAATAATTATTCTCGACATATTATAATCTTTATTTAATGTTATTCCTTCATGTGGATTTTAATACAAAAAATTAAATTTCTAATGGGACACATTGGAGTGTATAGTGATTATTTTTCTAAAAAATTATTTAATTACCTTTCAATAGTATTTACATTCACCAACTGCAACAACACTTATAGTTCCATTTCAACCAATGAAGAAATATTAATAAATTAATAATAATTATTCAATATGGATATTTCATAAGGTATATTGGTTGGTAATTTAATTTATTTTTGAATTTAAGGGATTCTTTGGATAAGCATTTAAGAGTGGATACCAGAAATTATATATCCCATCGATGCATTAGTGAGAAGTCATGTGAAGAATAACTATGAAAAATTACATTGGATTAAACCTTTAGTTTTAATCTATATTTTCCATGGTCTTTTTGGTATTGGTTTTCATGTGCCTATGAAATGACATCAAAAAATTAAAAATTTAATTGATAGATATTTTATCCATTATTGTTATTATCCATGATATTTTCATATTATAAAATATGTGGATGTGTTTCATTGTAATTTTATTTATTTAATGTACTTTGTTTAAATTTATTAAATTTTCTTATTAATTATTCCCTATTTATTTATCATAGTGGGAAGTGTTATCATTTATTTACCTTCCCATGTTGATTTACTCTCATCAATTCATTATTGAGGTCACTTCTCAAAGCCTTGATCGTTATTTTATCTCACCCTTATTAATTTATCCTTTACTTTGGTAATTATGAACATATATTTTAATAGGACTTCAAGGATTTAGTTTATTTAATTTTATTATGTATTAGTTTCTATTTTTTATTCTTGATTATAATATGGGCCTCATGTTAATTATATTATTTTCCTAAATTGTTTAGGAGAATGCTTTCCTAGATTTGATTCCATGTAACCATTCGGATATAATGAAAAAATTCACTAACATTGGGATTCTAGGAAGGGGGAATTGTATATATTCCCAAGGATTAATTTTATAACACTTCAAACATATGGAAAAAATTGATTTACATACCATGAGATTTCATTACTGGAGTCTTCCAATTTTATTTCCTCCTAAATATAATTTTTTTTCGCAAAACACCTAATCATCATAAATCTTCATTTCTACCATGTTACCGATATTAAAATAATTCAAATAAATATTTTATTCATTAGAATATAATGTTTTTATTAATCTTGGAATGAAACATAAGTAAAACTGATTTATTTTACTATCATGATATGAGATAAAATTTGATGGGTACCTTTCTAGAACGTTTATGTTTTCTTCATAGATAACCATTAAATATTTATTAATTTAGATTCATTATATGAATTCATTTTCTATCTATAGAAACATTTGGAAATTATTTCCCAAGGAACACATTCTTCAATATGTGCTTTCCATGTCATCAATAACTTCACTTTATATGATATTCCTAACCATTGATCGCAATTGAATTGATTCAACATCAAAAAAAATATAACTTGTTAAAATTTGATAATTAATTATCACCATAAAACCATTGAGCATGAAAATACACGACATAGTGGAGTGATATGTCCCATAAAATGGTCCACTATTGATATGTTCTTTTATTGAAGATTTGTTTTATCTCTAACATTGATGTCACAAACATTTATATTTTTTGAAAACTAATCCATCATACTAAAAATATAAATTACAATTTCATGCATTACATTTTTTATTTAGATGTATATTGTTCTCTTAGGGTGTTCCAATATCAGCTTCATCATTTCTTTAGTGGATTTTTTTAAATAAACATAGTTTAGATGATGATACATGGTATTATTGAAATTATATATAATGATGACACTAAAATAGAATAACTTTATTTAATTTTATTCAATTATTATAACCACTTTAATTATTTAAACTATTACCATAATACTAACTTTAAGGACCCTACCTTAAATAACATGTAAAATTGATTCTTTAGAATGCAATTCAACTTATTATATTCTTTATAATATTTTAGGTTTAGTTTTTTTCATAATTAGGTCATAAAATATAAATTTAATAATATTAAATTATAATTCGGACACATACACTCATTATACATTTTACAACAATAATTTTTTAAAAATAAAACATGTTTTATTTTTATGACATTAAATTAAAATTTTCATCTTTTCCTTATAATTTTTCCTAGCCATCCTTAAATAACTGTGTATTTTTTTAAATACATGGATGATTAAAAACTAATAAGTATGGTTAATATATAAATAATTAATCTATAACATCTCACACCTCACCCATTTTCATGGGAAGAGGTGGTCGGTGTTACCATCCTCAGGTGAGATCCCCATTACAATAAAGGCTACAGATAAATTTCAATGGCTACATAAACAGTTGGGAGAAAATTTTTCATTTGTAAAAAAATAACCATACCATGATAACCGTGTACAAAAAATCCACTTTATGAATCTTTAGTAAAAAACACAAAAAAATTAACCAAACTATACCAATCTATACAAATGAAAAATTCATAAATAGTATAATATAGCCGAGTGAAAAGCATAATTAAAAAATAATAAAAATATAATCCACCATAGAAATATACGTAGAAATTGTCATCATACTCCAATATCTAACTCCAAAAGACATTCCTATAATATCACGATGAAGAACTAATGAAAATATATACTATTCCTTAAACTATTTTTTCATTTAAATAATCATTTAATGCACATAGGATCCGATATATGGGGCGATTATAAAAGTAAATATGTTTCCCCAATGACATCCCAACTCAATCCACTGGGATTATTTTTTTATGAAATATATATGAAACTTTTTAAAACAATTTAATGAAATTTATATACAAAAATAATTGAAACTAAAAATATTTTCCAATCCAAATAGTTTTACAAGGAAATAAACAAAAAAATAATTTTTAACCATTTCTCAAAATCCTTTTTTGAGTACCCATAAATTTCCACACATCCAAACAACTCAAAATATCCAATAATTCATGTACTCCATGTAACTCACTATACTTACGAATGGTGAGTCATTCTTTCTCTAAGCAGTCACTTGGGGAACCATTTTCATTATGAAAATTCATGTCCTTATCCATCCCACTCTATTGAAGGAAATTCTTCACACCATTTTCCATCCCAAACATTCATGAACACATGACATCCATAAATGTAAAAACCGAAACACATATATCTGAATAACGAAATTAAGTTATTGAATATATTTACTCAATCCTTTTCCCTAAATCAAGAAATAAATAAATTTTTAAAACAACTTTTTAAAATCCTTAATCAATGAAAATTATAAAATACCATCCAATATTATAATTTCACAAAACTATCACAAAATAAAATTTACCCAAACAATTACACATATATTTATAAATTAAATTCATTAAAATAAATCAATTTTATATCAACATGTCATTTTCTAAATAATATGAGTAGAGAGTGAATCCACCTATCACTAAAACATGGGAAATACCAAATAACAGAACAAAACACAAAAAACCCACCTTAAAACACTTAAAACATACTTTTATCTTATTACCTATCACAAAAAACCATAAATCATCCAAAATGGTGTCACACAACATGAATCTATCCACAATAGTTTAGATATGTGAATATAATATGTGGCAGAAGAACAAAACTAAGGAAAACAACAATGAACATTAACTTACTATAAATACATTCATCCAATGAACATAGATTCCCCAAAAATCACTCATATATAATGTGGAAAGGCCTGTAAAACATTAGTATGAATGAAATTCATGGTATATCTAATTTAGGGTAAAATGGAGAATAATGTTGTGACTCAGATTAGACAGTAAAATATCGATCAAAATATTAACATTACAGTGTTAGTGAACATAATTAGGAAAAAAATGCATAATCCAAGAACTCACCACAACCTTAATAAACCACTCACATAGTTAGATCAGAAAATAAGACATACCATATTCCAACCATGATATAAAACTCTATCCAACATCCCATGGTTTCACATGGGTGGCCTTGTCTTTTGAATATTCCATGTACATAACCTTGTGACTACCCAGTCCCGACAATTTTAGTTTCTTCATTTCAAAGGGGTTTCATTGTTTCTACTAACTATTGGAAGACCATAAAACTCCATAAAATCAATCAAAAAACTACAAAACTCCCATAAAGATCCAAACACATATCCAAAATTCATTATATACAAATATATATATTAATAATGAGCTAATTACATGATTCTGGGGGTACTACATTCTATCTATATATAGTATATACATCCTAAAAATTTTGAAAACTCTAATTTTATTGATATATATTGATCAATTAGTCTAAAATTTCCTTCTAATTATCCCTGGTACACTCTAAAATATAACAATGTTTACATAAAACCCACACTAAAATAATTCTTTTCTCACATAATACAATTTATTTCATATAACAAATATGCACTAGACATGAAACAATGTAGCATCTAGTAACATTTAAACATCATTCAATCAAATAACATAGTCTGGATCTTGTTTATTATTCATTAATTGAGATATTGGAGACAAATAAGCCACTAAACTGACATTTTGGTGGAAAATAAAACTAATATAACACCACACTATACAGTTCAAGTATCTCTAATGTGCCTATGTGTTGAAAATATTACATTACATTAATTATTAAATAGAAATTCCCAATAATAGGAATGATTCTCAAGACTACATGGTTACTTTCCTAAAAAAGAAAACATCCATCGATGTTTTTCAGCATATCATTTATGTGGAATTTGTGTTGACTCAATCCCTTTTCAGATCAATGGAATATTATTTCATATATCATGATCATATCGTATTTCACCTATAAAAGTATCACATTATTACAACCAAAAATTTGGATAATTTAATGGATCACCATGCATTGAAGAAAATTGTTTTGAGGCCAGGTAACTATTGGAAAACAATAACTATAACAAGGGTTAATGATCTTCCAATGAGCCACCAAAATCAATTACACATGAAAAAATTATGGATTCAAAGAACTTTATAATATTTTCATATTTTCCATCTTTTTGAAGACGTTATGCCATTCTAATATTCAACTAATTCCCATGTTCTTTATTTAAGTATTTCCAAAAAAATAGAGAGTAAAACCAGATAATGGTACAACACTATCCAAATTCGTATCCCACGCCTCTTTACCTTTAATCAGATAGAGTTTTTTGAAATTTATTAGACCACATGAGATTCATGATTAGAGAAGAAATTGGATGGCTTGGAATGTCTACATACTCTTACCCGTATGATATCGTGTTTTATAATAATTCATGGTAGACATGCTAAAAAATCCATTGTCATCAACTCAAATTTCATTATAGGAATAAGGGAAGATATACTATATACACACTGTATAATTGTTATCTACTTTAACCTACTATAACGGAGTCACGTCATAACAAATTGGACCACCATATTTTTCATTCCAATGAACCATACTTCTTTTTCCATTTCCTTATACCTAATTTGTATTCCATGAGGAGAAAATCATATCCAATGGTGGTAAGCATGATGGTGTTATATCTAAAAATTCATATGTATAAACATCTAATCTATATAATACAACAATGATATTGTTTAAAAACTATATACCTCATTGGTTTCCCCATCATTCAGTTTTTACTCAAACAAACACATTTAGAATTAGATATCTAGGATGCTTTAACCTTCTCAACCAAATCAAGGAACCTAGAAACTATAAAAAAATCTACATTACCTTGGTGTTCAAAATCCATGTTCAGGTCGGCTATCAGCGATGTCTACATCCTATGATATTAGTCATCTTTTCCAAACTAACTATACAACATCCTTCTTAATGCATCTTCCACCAAATTTCCATTACCACGTGTAAACATCAAGTCATGGATGATAATTTGACTGTACTCAAGCCACATTCTTTAGCATAATTTCTAATATAATTTTTTGAATATATGATTCAATATCTTATGATATGTATACAATAAAAAATTACCACTAAATGGGTAATAATGTGATGTCACAAATGCATATAATACATCATATAATTGAAAATTGTGTGTTGGGTTGTTATTCCCATGAAATTGAAACTCTCATGATCCATAACTAAAAAAATGATATCCTGGTATGATAACACACCCAGATCCATGATCCTAAAGAATCACATTACACCCCATAGGCTTTTCATGATTCTAGAAATGTCAATATTTCTTGTTATGTAAGGAGAACATTATGATCATTAAAATGATTATGACATTCATCGTTCCATTGGGATGGAATATTTTTCCCTATCAAATATTCTAATGGTAAAGATAGTCTTGAAAATTCATGAACAAAACATCTATAACAAAAAATAATACCAATGAAGTTGTCTATATCAAAAACAAAAATTGGATCCTTCCAATAGATCACAAAATATTTCTTTAATTGATCCATTTGAACACATTTTTCATAGATAAAATGGACAATTAAAAGTACCTATTGTATCTTCAAAACTCACTTTCATTGTATGGAATATTGGAAAACATTACCATGATAGTTGATACTATCACTAAGTATAGTTCATGATAATTTATTGTTATAGAAAAAAAATATTTCATCCATGATCACCTCCATAAATGAATCCATATACCGTTAAAATATTCGATTCATATATTCTATAATGATAGCACCAAAATTAGTATGTTCGAAAGTGATAACCACAATCTTGTATTTCCCATATCTGCATCAGAAAGATGTATTTTGAATAACATCCATAATAAGCCTAAACTGGTGATATTCCAAATGTAATAAAATTTTAGATATCTACTAGGATCCTCTAAATTGATCAAAAAGGTCATCAATGAGTGTAATTTGATACCTATTTCATTATTATAACATGGTTATGTTTAGGATTATCCACACACAACCGAAGAAATCCATCCACCTTTTTCACAAACCAATCCAGTGCATCCCATAATGATGTACTAGTACAAATTAAAGCATTGATATCCAGACTATCCCAATAGACTTTAAGTTCGATTAATTTTTTCAGTTCAATCTAATAAGATGAATGTGAGATAATACTAGTCCCATAAATGAGATCAATCATAAAATCAAATTTGTGTGTGAGTTTTAAACATGAGAAACTATCAATAAATGTATCATATATTTGATAACGAAAATTACCTTGACTTTATTATTTATTTTATCCACTGATTCCAAGGTCAAAACTACAAACTAGTAAGAGATAGGTCCAACTAATAGTTTCTAGAGTCATGTGGCACTATCCTTTTCATTTGGATGTCTTTTAAAGAGATGATTGAATCCATCATTAGTTGAAAAAATAACCCTTAGGGTATAATTTTTGATGTGAGATTCAAAACATTTCATCCAATCAATAAATTTTATATCCATTTATAGTTATAGATAATTCCTTGTGCATAAATGATCAAAATTATCATTGCTCAATAGTATTTTAATTCATCAAAGTAGAAGATATCATTTGAACATAAAAACTAAGAACATAAACATTATGTGAGTAAATAGGAAAATGTGATTCACTCATATCAAATTGATCGTACATAATATTAGAATCTAAATTAATATCCCCTCTGTAAAAAAATGTTTTAATGGTATTTATCTCATATTTCCAAAGTAAATATGGTAATTTGAATATGGTCAATTAGGTAATTATTTCATTATATATTGAATAATAACATGTAATAATTTTAAATTTTATAGATTAATAATAATTTTAAAATGAACCATGGAATATTGTTATGAAAAATTATTGATTTTATAATCATGGAGTTAGTAAGTTGTATATTCTCATGTGTGACTTTTACATTTCCAAATAGAGCTACATAGAGGAGGTATGTGTTATTTTATCATTTATTATTATTATTATTTAAAAAAAGTAATATTATTTTTCTAAATATAAACATATATATACCATCCATTGGATGTTATCAGGAATAATGGATCGCATCAATTTGTGGTGGTGGTAATCCTCATGTATGCTCAAATAGAATTATAATTTTTCTGTCGATGAACCAGTATAAATATATAGTATATATAATATCTATTGAATAATAGATATATAACTAATATCATATATATTTACGTTAAAAACATCATTATAACCATTTGTGATTGGTAGTGAATGAAGATGTATTACGTCAGTTAATAAGACATTTGACCATCCAATTCATGAATGATGGTTCTGTTTCCAATTTCATTGAAAAATTATATGGATAAATGTTATATGATTAATAAAAAATATATGTATGTCTTATATACATCAAATAATATTTCGACATTTTTTAATAAGCTTTAATGAATGTCGAAAATTAATTAAAATAGAAAATCAATGTTAAGTTTTATACCTCTTTTTTGGACATAATATTTATGTTCATAGATAATACCTTCCTAGAATGGATTTCTACCATAAATAACCACTATGAAATAGGGTTGGATTTTTCTAATGGATTATGTTAGTGATTAGTTGAACCAAAAGTATTTATATGTGTGGATAAAAGTGAAGATGATGTTTCTTTTTATAATTGGGGGAAAGGACACAAATATAGTTATTAAAAATATTTCAATAAGATAATATATTTCTCTATAAAAAAGGATCTAAAATAGAATATTTCTCAATATATGATGATATGGGGTACAAATATTTCACAAAAATATCATTTTTTGATATTTTCTAGTTCCATTTTATCCATTTATATAATTAAATTAAAACGTGGTAGACCTATTTTAACCAAAATTGTGGTTTCCATTTTTAAATTTTTTTAGTATTCATTAAGAAAAAAAAATTGATGTGAACATATTACCTAATATTAATTATGATGAATTAAAATAATACATAAAATTTATAAAATTCATTTTATTAAATAGAAATATTTTAATTTAATATTAAACCCAAAAAAATTGAATAACTATTTTTGGGAAATGCATTTTTATAGTATAAAATTGTGTTTATATAAAATAAAAGTATAAAATTTTCTCAAAATTAAATAATTTGATATTTAATAAAATATGTGATCTATATTTTTATTATATAATTTTATACGAAAATTGATCTTTATAAAATGTTGAAAGATAAATATTGTTTTCAATAAAACTTATTATTTTTCAATACTCATAAAAAAAATAAATCATTCTAGAAAATAATAAAATATTCATAATAAGATAAAATTTACATGATAATTTATAAAAATAATTTTATATTTATAATATTATTTGGAAATAATTATCTTATAAAAACCATATGATTATATAAAACCCAATTATTTAAGGAATGAAATATTTTTCCGTTGGGTTGGAAATTTTTTAATTTTTATATAATGATTTTAGTTAAATAAAATATATTTAATTAATATTAATAAGGAATAATAATTACATATCATGAAATTACATATTTCATTAAATTATTAACATGTTTCCATTTATGAATATAAAACCTTTTGATTATAAGAAATTATCAAAATAATTTTTTAACTGATTTGATCATCACGAATCATAACTATAACACTTATGGAAAGTAATTTTATGTTTCTAAATCACTGTCTAAATTATATTACTTTACATTTAAATGTAATTTATGTTATGCATATTGTTTTTGAATTTTAAAAAATAAGAATGATATATATAAAATAACTCAGTGTTGTAAGTAAATTAAGTGAAACATATTCATTATGGATTCTGTTCAAATATATTTAGTATTTATTCCATAAATAAAATTTAATGCGGGAAAAGATAAATAATTAATAAATTATTCCAATACATTTAAAAATATTGGAATGATTAATACCTTGAATAATCGTGGAATGATGAAATTTCTATCAATGAATGAGAATCGACCTTGGCATTATGAAATATTTATTAAAAAACTCATTATTCCATACATGTGATTATTAAAATAAAAAAAAATAACTAAAAAATGTATAAATTGGATACCCCACAATATTTTCAGGAGTGTTAAGGGTTTGGGGTGATGAGAGGGTTACAAAGAAAGGTCCAGGCCCTAATTTTTTCTTATAATTTCATTATTTGCTCTGTATTCCACTTTGGATGATCTAATCAACATTATACAATAAATGATTTTAATTTAAGATAATATTTGTTAATAAAATTTAATAATAATTCCAAATAACATGTTACAATAGATAATTTTCTTAAAAAAGGAGGTCCAATCACATTTTTTCATGTTGGGAATAAGAGTAACAATTTTTTGTCTCATGTTTTATTATTTGAGACATTTTTGTTATTATGAATATATTTTCAATTATAAAATTTATATATTTATGATTTTAAATATTTTAGCAAAATAATATATGTTCCAAGGGTAAATAATATTTTTATTCATCTTTTTTTTTGAAATGTTATTTGTTTAACTGTTAGTGAGGACATAATGATTTTTAAAGCTCTAATTTACTTTCATTGAGTTATAATGTTTTTTCATCAACTCTATTTGTAATGAATTATTTATTATTTCATATAATTTACTAAAAAAAATTTTTTTAAAAATAATATATATGTATTTTATATTTTTTTCATGAACACATTTAAAAAAATATTACTTCAATAATATTATTATTCATATAATATTTTTTAACTCAATCCACTATCATAATGTTATTGTATTTTTAATGGTCTTATTTATTATTAGTTTTTATATTGATAACATGTATTTTTATTTTAAATTACAAAATTATTTCTTTGTAAAATACATTTTTAATCCATAATATATTCATTCATGAATTTCGATGTTTATTAAAAAAAATTATTGTTTAGAATAATATCAATCCTCTCTAATAATGTATTTTTCTTCCATTTCCATATTCTTGGATTCCAAAACTGTATTCATTTTTTATTCATAAACCCATATCTAAAATTTTTCAAGTGAATTTATTTTTTTCTCATTAACACTATTAATAATGATGTTTTATTTTTATTTTTTAGATGTGGGTTTCAATGAAATTATTTTAAAATAATAAAATAGATTCTCCTTTCTCGTTCATATATTTAATATTCTACTATAAATATGTTGAATTATCATTTATTTCATTATATTGGTCAATTAAATAGATTTACTTAATAATATTATTAAAAACTTATTCATTTCAATATCTCAGAAATAAAATTTAATTATGAAAAATAAAATGATTTTTTATGATAATGGTTACGCATATTATAATATATTTTTTATTTAAATTATATTTTCCTAGAAAAATATAAATTATGTATCTATTATAGAGTAATGCATCACATATTTCTTTTTAAATACTCATATTATTTTATATTTTATACCCCATGTTGTTCATAATGGTTATGTTTTTCATCACTCCACATGCATCTCTAAAGATGATTTTTTACCTTCATGTCCTTATTGCATATTCAAATGAATGTATGATTTATAGCCCCTTCATTCATTAATATGATTCATGAGACATACTGACTTGGGTACTTAGGTAAATTCATACCCATTTATATATAATGTGTTATTATGAGGCCTTGATGGAATATTGATGATCCCAAAATTATGCATTCCATCATTAAAATATATGTTAATATGATCAATTAGATTATTTTCATTGATAAATTCACTGATGATAAATTAAATTCCCTTGTTATTAATTATATGAAATTATTTTATTAGTAATAATTCACTCCATATTATTAAAGCATTTTTAGTTTTTGATTGTTTTTGTAAAATCTTACACCTTACATAGTGTTTCAGTTCACCATTATTACGTTTTACTTTATGATATGTTATAGAGAAGATTATTAAGAATTATTTTTATAGATTTCATCATGTTTCAGTATTTTTTTCATTTTAAAGATTATTCTACATTATTTAATCCTTGGTGCATTGTGAAAATTCATATTAGATGTGATATTTATGAGTTTTGTTAATTAATGGATTTCCTAACTCTTTATGAATCTATCCCTAAAATGTATTGGGAATGTAAATGACCCAATATCTTTTCTTGAAATTATCAATAAGAATGGTTATTTTTGGGATTCATTAGTTGTTTTCTCATATTTTATATAACTAATATTTATATTATCACTGATTTCTTGAGTTTGGATTTTTTGATTATCAATTAGTACCAAAATACGGTTTAGTTTACTTTATTGTCAATAAAGTGTAAATTATTATGGTATATGTAGCCATTTCATTCCAATAGTGATTTTATGTGAAGGAAATTGAAGTTATTTGTGGAAGATATTTTAGTTTTTTGAGAGTATACGTGAACAAGATATGAATTTATTACATTTTAATTTTTTGTTAATTTCGGATAAGTGTTGAGTTGAAATATATGAGCAAGGTATTACATAAATATTTCATATATAATATTTTAATAATTATATATATTTAATTATTATTGAAATTATTATTATAATATATTAATTGAATCCCTATCAATTAATCTAAATGTTATAAAACATTCTAAAATATTGGTAAGGTGTATAGAGTGTGATATCTTATAAATGTAATATTAGATTTGAAAAAATCATCAAGACGTGGGATCTTGAACCTAATCAGCTAGGGGTAATAAATATTAATCCATCTGATTGACTATTAATTCATTCTTCAATCGATGTAATATAAATGTGCTAAACTGTACTCCAAATTTGATAGTCATTTGTGGATATTCCATAGATGATTTAAAACCTCTTGATGAAACATTATTAACTATTTGGATACATTTTTTTATCCTAACTCATGGCTATATTTAGAAAACATCAATATATTAACATCTGTGATAGAAATTAATATTGATATAGGGAAATTGTTTAAATTTGGGAAGAATGAAACACCCTAGAAATTTAAATAACCAAATGTTTTTATAATCTTCATTAGAAGAAAAAAAAATAAACTAAATTTTAATTAAAATATTTCCATTATACAATCATTTTTCAATTATATTAACCAATTAAATAAAAAAATATTATTAAATCAATAAAAATAACAGATTAAATACAATCAATCAGGATAATACTTCTTTATGTGGCTCATTTTATATAGAGACACAAACACAGTATACCTCGAGCATGTGTCTACTACCATTATAGTGTCTCGATATCAAAGAATAAAATACCAAAGGACCAAAGAGTATATTGTACATGGTAAAGAACATAAATTAACTGGTCTTATATTAAAAATGAATATGATAATTTAAAAATAATATTTTATTCTATAGAGGATAACATCATTCGATACATTATATCCTTCCATATATTTGTTAGTCATCATACTGATTCCTTGGGAAAGGAAACAAAAAAGGGTTACCTCAAATGATAATTAAGTGTAAAGAATGGTGGATGTTATTAAGAATCAATGAGAATAGTAAATATGTCTTGATAAATAATTGAAAACAAATTCCATTTAAATTACTAGATAAGTTTAAATCTATGTGGCAAGGTAATAAACTTAAAACACATTCCATTTAATAAATAAACAGAGAATGAAAGGAATCCACAGACACTGTTATAGTGAAAATATATTGGATATTAAATATTTAATCTAAATAATGGAGAATTTAATTATTAGACATAATGTTAGAGGTACAAAAAATCCAATACCATAATGACATTTCATAAGATAGTTCAAAACTATAGGTAGAAACTTTATTAATTTATCACCACTAATTTACATCCTAATTACCTATCAATGAATCTAGTGGATATAAAATTTTTATTCCCCACCTGTATTTTCTATCCAAATAATTCTTCATATCAAATAAATAAATATATTATTAGTTAATATGCATTTAAAAATATCCATATTTAATAAAGAATACAGATTAATCAATATTTCTGTAAATAATAGAATAATGTTTTAAATTAAATCTTTATGTAAAAATTATATATGGTTTAGGAAATAAAAATAAAAATAATATATGATATGTATAATTATAGAAAATTTAATGTTCATGATCATTATAAAATGAGTATTTAAAGGGGATATAACTGTGCAATCAAGGAACCAAATGGCAATATTATACATAAAAACTAAATTCAAAAGCATCCATATGATGAAAAAGGATGGTATCAATACATCATGTCCCATGTGGAGTAAAAATAAAGTTACTTTGTCAATGATGAATGAAAATATTATAAAAACATCTTTTGAAATAGATTAATGAGGAAAATATCATTTTTATTGTGATTTTTTTAAAATATGTTTCATTGAAAATGAATTTTGAAAACATTTTTTTGTAATGTAACCCACTAATCATTAAAATTAATATTCAAGTAAATTATGGTAGGTAAATTTATACTTGTTTTAAAAGGTTAAAGGAGGTTTTTTCGGTAAAATTGTTAGATAATGTTTTTTTCAAGAAGAAACAAGGAGATTCCATTGAAATCTTTTGTAAAAAACTATTACAAATGTAAATAAGAAATAATTTTTTAAATGTTAAAAATAAAATAAAATAAAAATTTAAATAGTTTTTTAATGAAAATATGTTTTCCGTATAAAGAGATAAATGAAGTTGGGCTTTCATAAAAACACTATCTAAATCATTTTAAATACAGAGGTGTAAAATAACGGTGAGGATGGGGGAGTGCTCTCGACGCGCACTCTCGGCACTCTCGGCTGATACCTAACCCTAGGTCGTGATTTGTTTGTGTTTCTTGGCTTCTTCGGTTATGGAAAGCTTCGATCCTGCTTGGGAGACCGGATCTGTGAACGAGCTGGTCCTCAATAACCCTAAGGATTCCAATCCTCCGCAACAGAAGCTAGCGCCTGAAGGGACTTCAAATGGACTCTCCTTTGTGGAAGTGGCTAAAGCACCAGGGAAAGAGCCCCGCATGCGAGATACGGTTGAGGTTGGTCAGAATAACTTTTCTTTTTCTAATTTCAAGGATACACATGCAGGGATTAGGAAGAAGGGTTCGATAGCACATGTAAAAGCTGATGGCGATGCGGTTGCTGAGAGATTGAAGTTAGGGGATCATTCCATCATTGCTAGGCTGATTTTGCCAAAGGGCTCGCAGCCCTGGAGGTTAGATTATCTCAAATCTCGATTAACCAATATCTGGGGCTTTGATGCCTGGAACTGCGTCTCTTTGGGTAAGGGATTTTATCATTTGCTGTTTCCTTCTGAGGAGCTTAAATTGAGAGTCTGGGGGTTTGGCTCCATTTCTTTCAAGCCTGGGGCATTGTATATACGTGAGTGGGATAGATCTTTTAATCCTTTGGAGATGGGTAGATCGGTTGCACAAGTTTGGATCAAAATCTTTGGTTTAAACTGGCTTCTTTGGCATCCCAGGATCCTATATGACATCTCGCTAGCTATTGGAGTACCCATTAGAATGGATAAAGAAACTGAATTGGCCAGATATGGGCATTTTGCCATATGTTTAGTTGAGGTAGATCTTTCATCTACCTTAATAGATAAAATATTTTTATCTACTGATGAGGAGGAAATTAGCTTGAGGATTGAGTATGAAAGCCTGCCCAAATACTGTTTCGATTGCAGAGTATTAGGACATGACTCCTCTAATTGTAGGAAGACTCTTTATTGCTCAAATTGTTCTGTGAAGGGGCACGATCTTAACTCATGCCCCAATCTGAAAGACATGCCACTTGAACAGAAAAAGATTTCTTCACCCAAGAAATCTTCTGGATTGTCTGTTCAAAGCTGTTCCACAGTGCCACTTCCCAAAAAATCATGGGCGGCCATTGTAGAAGAAGGTCCTTCTGATCTCCCAGAATTGTAGCCTTATTGTACTGGTGATGTGGATCAGACACAAAACACCAACTCTGATAAAATGCATAAAATTGTTTATGTCCCTGCTTCTGTTTCTGGGGTTGACTCTGATTTAAGTTTTCCAGAACAGCCTTTTTTGGCTGACAGAATCCAGGTGTCTTCACTGCCTGGTCCTTCTTTTCCTAAATCTGTTGATGGCACTTATGTTGATTCTACAACTGTTTCATCTGCTGTTTATCATGATCCTGCTGAAAGAATAGAACAGTCTCCTGTTTTGAAGGTTTTGGACTGTTCAGTCCAGAACAGTGTTGCTTTGATGGCTCCCCCTTTTATGAATGTTCTCACAAAAATATGTCCTGATGTTCCTGAACTCCGTAGGGAAACTGGAATGACTGATAGTATTACTGTGTCTACTCATCTAGAGTCATCTGACATGGCTAGAACACCAGATTTATTGATGAAACATCCTGATGTAAAGGTGAGTAAGGATTCAAATACCCCTACTTTGCAGAATGCTTCTCGTGTGCAGGAAACCTTAGGAAAAGAAGATCAGAAAAAGAAAGGCTCTGATGACGAATGGCAACATGCTAGAACTCGAAGCCAAAAGAAGAGAGAAAGGAAAGAGCAAATGAAGAGGATGGAAGAAGCTCAAGTGGACAGCTCTGATGAATATGTAGAATCGCTCCTACAACAAGCCAGGGAGATTGAGGAAAGCTATCGTGGAGGAAGAGGAAGAGGAAGAGGACGTAATAACAGCATCCTTTGGAACGAGATGCGAAATAAAGAACGTATCATTGGGGACAAGCTGAGGAAAAAGCTTGGCGCCCCTGAAAATGGGTGATAAGTTTATCTGTTTTCATTCCTTTTTTGTACCTCTTTTGGACTTTCTTTTTAATAATAATCCTGGGCTTTTGCCTTTAAAAAAAAAATAACGGTACTATTACATGACAAGGGACATGAATAACCAATGGAGAAGAGAGTTAACGGTTATATTAAACAACAATATATTAATTTCCTTTGACAATAATCCATCTATAAATAGTCCCAACAAAAAATAGGTTGTGTTATAAACACATGAAAAGACCAAAATGCTAATGTGAGGATAATTCGATAAATATATTATATTCATAAAATTTAAACCCAAATTAAAAAAAAATTAAATACAATGATTACTAGTATTATGTTATTAAACACATAACTTTAGAATAATAATGACAACAAGGAGGTAATATAACCCAAAAAATGATCTTTTGTTATGAAATTAGTTTCCAATTGGTAATATATAATTTTATATTCAAATTGATAAAATATTTCAATTTGTAACTCAAAATTACATAAATATAGAATGATTCATGATATTTTATGTTTCTGTTTCTGTATTTAGGCCTTATGTAAGAAATTAAGTGTATAACGATAATGTTTGTCTCACAGAATTGAGATTGAGACTAAGTGCCTTACTATAGAAAAACATTAGAATTACAATCCCTAAGAAATAAAATTTAATTATGAAAAATAAAATGAATTTTTATGATAATGGTTACGCATATTATAATATATTTTTTATTTAAATTATATTTTCCTAGAAAAATATAAATTATGTATCTATTATAGAGTAATGCATCACATATTTCTTTTTAAATACTCATATTATTTTATATTTTATACCCCATGTTGTTCATAATGGTTATGTTTTTCATCACTCCACATGCATCTCTAAAGATGATTTTTTACCTTCATGTCCTTATTGCATATTCAAATGAATGTATGATTTATAGCCCCTTCATTCATTAATATGATTCATGAGACATACTGACTTGGGTACTTAGGTAAATTCATACCCATTTATATATAATGTGTTATTATGAGGCCTTGATGGAATATTGATGATCCCAAAATTATGCATTCCATCATTAAAATATATGTTAATATGATCAATTAGATTATTTTCATTGATAAATTCACTGATGATAAATTAAATTCCCTTGTTATTAATTATATGAAATTATTTTATTAGTAATAATTCACTCCATATTATTAAAGCATTTTTAGTTTTTGATTGTTTTTGTAAAATCTTACACCTTACATAGTGTTTCAGTTCACCATTATTACGTTTTACTTTATGATATGTTATAGAGAAGATTATTAAGAATTATTTTTATAGATTTCATCATGTTTCAGTATTTTTTTCATTTTAAAGATTATTTTACATTATTTAATCCTTGGTGCATTGTGAAAATTCATATTAGATGTGATATTTATGAGTTTTGTTAATTAATGGATTTCCTAACTCTTTATGAATCTATCCCTAAAATGTATTGGGAATGTAAATGACCCAATATCTTTTCTTGAAATTATCAATAAGAATGGTTATTTTTGGGATTCATTAGTTGTTTTCTCATATTTTATATAACTAATATTTATATTATCACTGATTTCTTGAGTTTGGATTTTTTGATTATCAATTAGTACCAAAATACGGTTTAGTTTACTTTATTGTCAATAAAGTGTAAATTATTATGGTATATGTAGCCATTTCATTCCAATAGTGATTTTATGTGAAGGAAATTGAAGTTATTTGTGGAAGATATTTTAGTTTTTTGAGAGTATACGTGAACAAGATATGAATTTATTACATTTTAATTTATTGTTAATTTCGGATAAGTGTTGAGTTGAAATATATGAGCAAGGTATTACATAAATATTTCATATATAATATTTTAATAATTATATATATTTAAATATTATTGAAATTATTATTATAATATATTAATTGAATCCCTATCAATTAATCTAAATGTTATAAAACATTCTAAAATATTGGTAAGGTGTATAGAGTGTGATATCTTATAAATGTAATATTAGATTTGAAAAAATCATCAAGACATGGGATCTTGAACCTAATCAGCTAGGGGTAATAAATATTAATCCATTTGATTGACTATTAATTCATTCTTCAATCGATGTAATATAAATGTGCTAAACTGTACTCCAAATTTGATAGTCATTTGTGGATATTCCATAGATGATTTAAAACCTCTTGATGAAACATTATTAACTATTTGGATACATTTTTTTATCCTAACTCATGGCTATATTTAGAAAACATCAATATATTAACATCTGTGATAGAAATTAATATTGATATAGGGAAATTGTTTAAATTTGGGAAGAATGAAACACCCTAGAAATTTAAATAACCAAATGTTTTTATAATCTTCATTAGAAGAAAAAAAAATAAACTAAATTTTAATTAAAATATTTCCATTATACAATCATTTTTCAATTATATTAACCAATTAAATAAAAAAATATTATTAAATCAATAAAAATAACAGATTAAATACAATCAATCAGGATAATACTTCTTTATGTGGCTCATTTTATATAGAGACACAAACACAGTATACCTCGAGCATGTGTCTACTACCATTATAGTGTCTCGATATCAAAGAATAAAATACCAAAGGACCAAAGAGTATATTGTACATGGTAAAGAACATAAATTAACTGGTCTTATATTAAAAATGAATATGATAATTTAAAAATAATATTTTATTCTATAGAGGATAACATCATTCGATACATTATATCCTTCCATATATTTGTTAGTCATCATACTGATTCCTTGGGAAAGGAAACAAAAAAGGGTTACCTCAAATGATAATTAAGTGTAAAGAATGGTGGATGTTATTAAGAATCAATGAGAATAGTAAATATGTCTTGTTAAATAATTGAAAACAAATTCCATTTAAATTACTAGATAAGTTTAAATCTATGTGGCAAGGTAATAAACTTAAAACACATTCCATTTAATAAATAAACAGAGAATGAAAGGAATCCACAGACACTGTTATAGTGAAAATATATTGGATATTAAATATTTAATCTAAATAATGGAGAATTTAATTATTAGACATAATGTTAGAGGTACAAAAAATCCAATACCATAATGACATTTCATAAGATAGTTCAAAACTATAGGTAGAAACTTTATTAATTTATCACCACTAATTTACATCCTAATTACCTATCAATGAATCTAGTGGATATAAAATTTTTATTCCCCACCTGTATTTTCTATCCAAATAATTCTTCATATCAAATAAATAAATATATTATTAGTTAATATGCATTTAAAAATATCCATATTTAATAAAGAATACAGATTAATCAATATTTCTGTAAATAATAGAATAATGTTTTAAATTAAATCTTTATGTAAAAATTATATATGGTTTAGGAAATAAAAATAAAAATAATATATGATATGTATAATTATAGAAAATTTAATGTTCATGATCATTATAAAATGAGTATTTAAAGGGGATATAACCGTGCAATCAAGGAACCAAATGTCAATATTATACATAAAAACTAAATTCAAAAGCATCCATATGATGAAAAAGGATGGTATCAATACATCATGTCCCATGTGGAGTAAAAATAAAGTTACTTTGTCAATGATGAATGAAAATATTATAAAAACATCTTTTGAAATAGATTAATGAGGAAAATATCATTTTTATTGTGATTTTTTTAAAATATGTTTCATTGAAAATGAAATTTGAAAACATTTTTTTGTAATGTAACCCACTAATCATTAAAATTAATATTCAAGTAAATTATGGTAGGTAAATTTATACTTGTTTTAAAAGGTTAAAGGAGGTTTTTTCGGTAAAATTGTTAGATAATGTTTTTTTCAAGAAGAAACAAGGAGATTCCATTGAAATCTTTTGTAAAAAACTATTACAAATGTAAATAAGAAATAATTTTTTAAATGTTAAAAATAAAATAAAATAAAAATTTAAATAGTTTTTTAATGAAAATATGTTTTCCGTATAAAGAGATAAATGAAGTTGGGCTTTCATAAAAACACTATCTAAATCATTTTAAATACAGAGGTGTAAAATAACGGTGAGGATGGGGGAGTGCTCTCGACGCGCACTCTCGGCACTCTCGGCTGATACCTAACCCTAGGTCGTGATTTGTTTGTGTTTCTTGGCTTCTTCGGTTATGGCAAGCTTCGATCCTGCTTGGGAGACCGGATCTGTGAACGAGCTGGTCCTCAATAACCCTAAGGATTCCAATCCTCCGCAACAGAAGCTAGCGCCTGAAGGGACTTCAAATGGACTCTCCTTTGTGGAAGTGGCTAAAGCACCAGGGAAAGAGCCCCGCATGCGAGATACGGTTGAGGTTGGTCAGAATAACTTTTCTTTTTCTAATTTCAAGGATACACATGCAGGGATTAGGAAGAAGGGTTCGATAGCACATGTAAAAGCTGATGGCGATGCGGTTGCTGAGAGATTGAAGTTAGGGGATCATTCCATCATTGCTAGGCTGATTTTGCCAAAGGGCTCGCAGCCCTGGAGGTTAGATTATCTCAAATCTCGATTAACCAATATCTGGGGCTTTGATGCCTGGAACTGCGTCTCTTTGGGTAAGGGATTTTATCATTTGCTGTTTCCTTCTGAGGAGCTTAAATTGAGAGTCTGGGGGTTTGGCTCCATTTCTTTCAAGCCTGGGGCATTGCATATACGTGAGTGGGATAGATATTTTAATCCTTTGGAGATGGGTAGATCGGTTGCACAAGTTTGGATCAAAATCTTTGGTTTATACTGGCTTCTTTGGCATCCCAGGATCCTATATGACATCTCGCTAGCTATTGGAGTACCCATTAGAATGGATAAAGAAACTGAATTGGCCAGATATGGGCATTTTGCCAGATGTTTAGTTGAGGTAGATATTTCATCTACCTTAATAGATAAAATATTTTTATCTACTGATGAGGAGGAAATTAGCTTGAGGATTGAGTATGAAAGCCTGCCCAAATACTGTTTCGATTGCAGAGTATTAGGACATGACTCCTCTAATTGTAGGAAGACTCTTTATTGCTCAAATTGTTCTGTTAAGGGGCACGATCTTAACTCATGCCCCAATCTGAAAGACATGCCACTTGAACAGAAAAAGATTTCTTCACCCAAGAAATCTTCTGGATTGTCTGTTCAAAGCTGTTCCACAGTGCCACTTCCCAAAAAATCATGGGCGGCCATTGTAGAAGAAGGTCCTTCTGATCTCCCAGAATTGCAGCCTTATTGTACTGGTGATGTGGATCAGACACAAAACACCAACTCTGATAAAATGCATAAAATTGTTTATGTCCCTGCTTCTGTTTCTAGGGTTGACTCTGATTTAAGTTTTCCAGAACAGCCTTTTTTGGCTAACAGAATCCAGGTGTCTTCACTGCCTGGTCCTTCTTTTCCTAAATCTGTTGATGGCACTTATGTTGATTCTACAACTGTTTCATCTGCTGTTTATCATGATCCTGCTGAAAGAATAGAACAATCTCCTGTTTTGAAGGTTTTGGACTGTTCAGTCCAGAACAGTGTTGCTTTGATGGCTCCCCCTTTTATGAATGTTCTCACAAAAATATGTCCTGATGTTCCTGAACTCCGTAGGGAAACTGGAATGACTGATAGTATTACTGTGTCTACTCATCTAGAGTCATCTGACATGGCTAGAACACCAGATTTATTGATGAAACATCCTGATGTAAAGGTGAGTAAGGATTCAAATACCCCTACTTTGCAGAATGCTTCTCGTGTGCAGGAAACCTTAGGAAAAGAAGATCAGAAAAAGAAAGGCTCTGATGACGAATGGCAACATGCTAGAACTCGAAGCCAAAAGAAGAGAGAAAGGAAAGAGCAAATGAAGAGGATGGAAGAAGCTCAAGTGGACAGCTCTGATGAAGATGTAGAATCGCTCCTACAACAAGCCAGGGAGATTGAGGAAAGCTATCGTGGAGGAAGAGGAAGAGGAAGAGGACGTAATAACAGCATCCTTTGGAACGAGATGCGAAATAAAGAACGTATCATTGGGGACAAGCTGAGGAAAAAGCTTGGCGCCCCTGAAAATGGGTGATAAGTTTATCTGTTTTCATTCCTTTTTTGTACCTCTTTTGGACTTTCTTTTTAATAATAATCCTGGGCTTTTGCCTTTAAAAAAAAAAATAACGGTACTATTACATGACAAGGGACATGAATAACCAATGGAGAAGAGAGTTAACGGTTATATTAAACAACAATATATTAATTTCCTTTGACAATAATCCATCTATAAATAGTCCCAACAAAAAATAGGTTGTGTTATAAACACATGAAAAGACCAAAATGCTAATGTGAGGATAATTCGATAAATATATTATATTCATAAAATTTAAACCCAAATTAAAAAAAAATTAAATACAATGATTACTAGTATTATGTTATTAAACACATAACTTTAGAATAATAATGACAACAAGGAGGTAATATAACCCAAAAAATGATCTTTTGTTATGAAATTAGTTTCCAATTGGTAATATATAATTTTATATTCAAATTGATAAAATATTTCAATTTGTAACTCAAAATTACATAAATATAGAATGATTCATGATATTTTATGTTTCTGTTTCTGTATTTAGGCCTTATGTAAGAAATTAAGTGTATAACGATAATGTTTGTCTCACAGAATTGAGATTGAGACTAAGTGCCTTACTATAGAAAAACATTAGAATTACAATCCCTAAGAAATAAAATTTAATTATGAAAAATAAAATGAATTTTTATGATAATGGTTACGCATATTATAATATATTTTTTATTTAAATTATATTTTCCTAGAAAAATATAAATTATGTATCTATTATAGAGTAATGCATCACATATTTCTTTTTAAATACTCATATTATTTTATATTTTATACCCCATGTTGTTCATAATGGTTATGTTTTTCATCACTCCACATGCATCTCTAAAGATGATTTTTTACCTTCATGTCCTTATTGCATATTCAAATGAATGTATGATTTATAGCCCCTTCATTCATTAATATGATTCATGAGACATACTGACTTGGGTACTTAGGTAAATTCATACCCATTTATATATAATGTGTTATTATGAGGCCTTGATGGAATATTGATGATCCCAAAATTATGCATTCCATCATTAAAATATATGTTAATATGATCAATTAGATTATTTTCATTGATAAATTCACTGATGATAAATTAAATTCCCTTGTTATTAATTATATGAAATTATTTTATTAGTAATAATTCACTCCATATTATTAAAGCATTTTTAGTTTTTGATTGTTTTTGTAAAATCTTACACCTTACATAGTGTTTCAGTTCACCATTATTACGTTTTACTTTATGATATGTTATAGAGAAGATTATTAAGAATTATTTTTATAGATTTCATCATGTTTCAGTATTTTTTTCATTTTAAAGATTATTTTACATTATTTAATCCTTGGTGCATTGTGAAAATTCATATTAGATGTGATATTTATGAGTTTTGTTAATTAATGGATTTCCTAACTCTTTATGAATCTATCCCTAAAATGTATTGGGAATGTAAATGACCCAATATCTTTTCTTGAAATTATCAATAAGAATGGTTATTTTTGGGATTCATTAGTTGTTTTCTCATATTTTATATAACTAATATTTATATTATCACTGATTTCTTGAGTTTGGATTTTTTGATTATCAATTAGTACCAAAATACGGTTTAGTTTACTTTATTGTCAATAAAGTGTAAATTATTATGGTATATGTAGCCATTTCATTCCAATAGTGATTTTATGTGAAGGAAATTGAAGTTATTTGTGGAAGATATTTTAGTTTTTTGAGAGTATACGTGAACAAGATATGAATTTATTACATTTTAATTTTTTGTTAATTTCGGATAAGTGTTGAGTTGAAATATATGAGCAAGGTATTACATAAATATTTCATATATAATATTTTAATAATTATATATATTTAAATATTATTGAAATTATTATTATAATATATTAATTGAATCTCTATCAATTAATCTAAATGTTATAAAACATTCTAAAATATTGGTAAGGTGTATAGAGTGTGATATCTTATAAATGTAATATTAGATTTGAAAAAATCATCAAGACGTGGGATCTTGAACCTAATCAGCTAGGGGTAATAAATATTAATCCATTTGATTGACTATTAATTCATTCTTCAATCGATGTAATATAAATGTGCTAAACTGTACTCCAAATTTGATAGTCATTTGTGGATATTCCATAGATGATTTAAAACCTCTTGATGAAACATTATTAACTATTTGGATACATTTTTTTATCCTAACTCATGGCTATATTTAGAAAACATCAATATATTAACATCTGTGATAGAAATTAATATTGATATAGGGAAATTGTTTAAATTTGGGAAGAATGAAACACCCTAGAAATTTAAATAACCAAATGTTTTTATAATCTTCATTAGAAGAAAAAAAAATAAACTAAATTTTAATTAAAATATTTCCATTATACAATCATTTTTCAATTATATTAACCAATTAAATAAAAAAATATTATTAAATCAATAAAAATAACAGATTAAATACAATCAATCAGGATAATACTTCTTTATGTGGCTCATTTTATATAGAGACACAAACACAGTATACCTCGAGCATGTGTCTACTACCATTATAGTGTCTCGATATCAAAGAATAAAATACCAAAGGACCAAAGAGTATATTGTACATGGTAAAGAACATAAATTAACTGGTCTTATATTAAAAATGAATATGATAATTTAAAAATAATATTTTATTCTATAGAGGATAACATCATTCGATACATTATATCCTTCCATATATTTGTTAGTCATCATACTGATTCCTTGGGAAAGGAAACAAAAAAGGGTTACCTCAAATGATAATTAAGTGTAAAGAATGGTGGATGTTATTAAGAATCAATGAGAATAGTAAATATGTCTTGTTAAATAATTGAAAACAAATTCCATTTAAATTACTAGATAAGTTTAAATCTATGTGGCAAGGTAATAAACTTAAAACACATTCCATTTAATAAATAAACAGAGAATGAAAGGAATCCACAGACACTGTTATAGTGAAAATATATTGGATATTAAATATTTAATCTAAATAATGGAGAATTTAATTATTAGACATAATGTTAGAGGTACAAAAAATCCAATACTATAATGACATTTCATAAGATAGTTCAAAACTATAGGTAGAAACTTTATTAATTTATCACCACTAATTTACATCCTAATTACCTATCAATGAATCTAGTGGATATAAAATTTTTATTCCCCACCTGTATTTTCTATCCAAATAATTCTTCATATCAAAAAAATAAATATATTATTAGTTAATATGCATTTAAAAATATCCATATTTAATAAAGAATACAGATTAATCAATATTTCTGTAAATAATAGAATAATGTTTTAAATTAAATCTTTATGTAAAAATTATATATGGTTTAGGAAATAAAAATAAAAATAATATATGATATGTATAATTATAGAAAATTTAATGTTCATGATCATTATAAAATGAGTATTTAAAGGGGATATAACCGTGCAATCAAGGAACCAAATGTCAATATTATACATAAAAACTAAATTCAAAACCATCCATATGATGAAAAAGGATGGTATCAATACATCATGTCCCATGTGGAGTAAAAATAAAGTTACTTTGTCAATGATGAATGAAAATATTATAAAAACATCTTTTGAAATAGATTAATGAGGAAAATATCATTTTTATTGTGATTTTTTTAAAATATGTTTCATTGAAAATGACTTTTGAAAACATTTTTTTGTAATGTAACCCACTAATCATTAAAATTAATATTCAAGTAAATTATGGTAGGTAAATTTATACTTGTTTTAAAAGGTTAAAGGAGTTTTTTTCGGTAAAATTGTTAGATAATGTTTTTTTCAAGAAGAAACAAGGAGATTCCATTGAAATCTTTTGTAAAAAACTATAAAAAATGTAAATAAGAAATAATTTTTTAAATGTTAAAAATAAAATAAAATAAAAATTTAAATAGTTTTTTAATGAAAATATGTTTTCCGTATAAAGAGATAAATGAAGTTGGGCTTTCATAAAAACACTATCTAAATCATTTTAAATACAGAGGTGTAAAATAACGGTGAGGATGGGGGAGTGCTCTCGACGCGCACTCTCGGCACTCTCGGCTGATACCTAACCCTAGGTCGTGATTTGTTTGTGTTTCATGGCTTCTTCGGTTATGGCAAGCTTCGATCCTGCTTGGGAGACCGGATCTGTGAACGAGCTGGTCCTCAATAACCCTAAGGATTCCAATCCTCCGCAACAGAATCTAGCGCCTGAAGGGACTTCAAATGGACTCTCCTTTGTGGAAGTGGCTAAAGCACCAGGGAAAGAGCCCCGCATGCGAGATACGGTTGAGGTTGGTCAGAATAACTTTTCTTTTTCTAATTTCAAGGATACACATGCAGGGATTAGGAAGAAGGGTTCGATAGCACATGTAAAAGCTGATGGCGATGCGGTTGCTGAGAGATTGAAGTTAGGGGATCATTCCATCATTGCTAGGCTGATTTTGCCAAAGGTCTCGCAGCCCTGGAGGTTAGATTATCTCAAATCTCGATTAACCAATATCTGGGGCTTTGATGCCTGGAACTGCGTCTCTTTGGGTAAGGGATTTTATCATTTGCTGTTTCCTTCTGAGGAGCTTAAATTGAGAGTCTGGGGGTTTGGCTCCATTTCTTTCAAGCCTGGGGCATTGCATATACGTGAGTGGGATAGATCTTTTAATCCTTTGGAGATGGGTAGATCGGTTGCACAAGTTTGGATCAAAATCTTTGGTTTAAACTGGCTTCTTTGGCATCCCAGGATCCTATATGACATCTCGCTAGCTATTGGAGTACCCATTAGAATGGATAAAGAAACTGAATTGGCCAGATATGGGCATTTTGCCAGATGTTTAGTTGAGGTAGATCTTTCATCTACCTTAATAGATAAAATATTTTTATCTACTGATGAGGAGGAAATTAGATTGAGGATTGAGTATGAAAGCCTGCCCAAATACTGTTTCGATTGCAGAGTATTAGGACATGACTCCTCTAATTGTAGGAAGACTCTTTATTGCTCAAATTGTTCTGTGAAGGGGCACGATCTTAACTCATGCCCCAATCTGAAAGACATGCCACTTGAACAGAAAAAGATTTCTTCACCCAAGAAATCTTCTGGATTGTCTGTTCAAAGCTGTTCCACAGTGCCACTTCCCAAAAAATCATGGGCGGCCATTGTAGAAGAAGGTCCTTCTGATCTCCCAGAATTGCAGCCTTATTGTACTGGTGATGTGGATCAGACACAAAACACCAACTCTGATAAAATGCATAAAATTGTTTATGTCCCTGCTTCTGTTTCTGGGGTTGACTCTGATTTAAGTTTTCCAGAACAGCCTTTTTTGGCTGACAGAATCCAGGTGTCTTCACTGCCTGGTCCTTCTTTTCCTAAATCTGTTGATGGCACTTATGTTGATTCTACAACTGTTTCATCTGCTGTTTATCATGATCCTGCTGAAAGAATAGAACAGTCTCCTGTTTTGAAGGTTTTGGACTGTTCAGTCCAGAACAGTGTTGCTTTGATGGCTCCCCCTGTTATGAATGTTCTCACAAAAATATGTCCTGATGTTCCTGAACTCCGTAGGGAAACTGGAATGACTGATAGTATTACTGTGTCTACTCATCTAGAGTCATCTGACATGGCTAGAACACCAGATTTATTGATGAAACATCCTGATGTAAAGGTGAGTAAGGATTCAAATACCCCTACTTTGCAGAATGCTTCTCGTGTGCAGGAAACCTTAGGAAAAGAAGATCAGAAAAAGAAAGGCTCTGATGACGAATGGCAACATGCTAGAACTCGAAGCCAAAAGAAGAGAGAAAGGAAAGATCAAATGAAGAGGATGGAAGAAGCTCAAGTGGACAGCTCTGATGAAGATGTAGAATCGCTCCTACAACAAGCCAGGGAGATTGAGGAAAGCTATCGTGGAGGAAGAGGAAGAGGAAGAGGACGTAATAACAGCAGCCTTTGGAACGAGATGCGAAATAAAGAACGTATCATTGGGGACAAGCTGAGGAAAAAGCTTGGCGCCCCTGAAAATGGGTGATAAGTTTATCTGTTTTCATTCCTTTTTTGTACCTCTTTTGGACTTTCTTTTTAATAATAATCCTGGGCTTTTGCCTTTTAAAAAAAAAAAAATAACGGTACTATTACATGAAAAGGGACATGAATAACCAATGGAGAAGAGAGTTAACGGTTATATTAAACAACAATATATTAATTTCCTTTGACAATAATCCATCTATAAATAGTCCCAACAAAAAATAGGTTGTGTTATAAACACATGAAAAGACCAAAATGCTAATGTGAGGATAATTCGATAAATATATTATATTCATAAAATTTAAACCCAAATTAAAAAAAAATTAAATACAATGATTACTAGTATTATGTTATTAAACACATAACTTTAGAATAATAATGACAACAAGGAGGTAATATAACCCAAAAAATGATCTTTTGTTATGAAATTAGTTTCCAATTGGTAATATATAATTTTAAATTCAAATTGATAAAATATTTCAATTTGTAACTCAAAATTACATAAATATAGAATGATTCATGATATTTTATGTTTCTGTTTCTGTATTTAGGCCTTATGTAAGAAATTAAGTGTATAACGATAATGTTTGTCTCACAGAATTGAGATTGAGACTAAGTGCCTTACTATAGAAAAACATTAGAATTACAATCCCTAAGAAATAATTAAATTCCAATGAAATTATAAATACTATGAATTTAAATATTTTCCTGATATAAAATAAAATAATGGTACTAAATACACCATTATGAATAAATATACAGTGAAAATAGTGTATTCCTCAAGGAATGAAAATTGAGACAATGATCCCTTACCTTTCATTTCACTTTCAGTGAACATCATATATGATTCCTTTTAAGGGTTTTAAAATTTTCACTAACATATAAATAAATAAAAATCATATTTATAAAATCATATATTAACTTTTTGTAATATATTATTATCCTTTTTTGACTACCCTTCATTAATTTCACTATTTCACGTGTTAATTTCCTTGGTTGTTGAGTTAGTTTTTACTTGATATCACTATAATTATTTATTCGATAATGATATCATTTTCCATATAATTTAAAAAATGATTTTATAATAAATTTCATCCAATATATATATATATATTTCTGATAATCCAATAAATAGGTAGATATGTAATGAAATTCACCACTCATTGATATAGAAGGCCAAACAAATGAAGAAATGCTACTTTAATATTTCTATATTTAAAATAATTTAATTTAAATTATATAAATTCATTTTATAATTATAGTATCATATATATTTCATATATGATACATTGGTTTTTTAGAACAACCCATTTTACATTCCATGTATAGAATGAATAATCCACATCTCATTAAGGAGGCGGTAGTCCACCAGTCCATAATCGATGTTACCAAATTCCCACAGAATAGAAAGAATGTATTTATGTTTTATATAAATTTTAAAAAATAATAATGACTTAATATATATAATATATATCATACATAAATAACGTTTCTATCATAATTTCTAGCCAAGAGAGGTGGTAAAAGAAAAACGAATGACGTCGTTTTTAAGGTGGTTGTTCTCCATGCACATAAACTGTATATTCATTACCCATTACATTAAATTGTATATATGTGAAGGTTTTTACCATAAAATAAAATAACAAATGTGTATTTATATTTTTATATAATCTTTTATTATGATTATTTTTGTTATAGAGATGGAAATATAATGGAAGTGATCTTCGTGTAAATGTTACAATGTTTTCAGTTAACTCCATTTGGTTTATATCAAATAAAATACTTGGATGGCTTTCTAAACAAATAGAGGAATCTAGGATAATGTGAGGCATGTTGGAATATTATATGATCAAAGTATCGGTATATTGACCCATTCATAATAAACATTGATTTTACATCATTTTTTTTGAAAATTTAGCTGATTATGAAAATAAATTCCTGAGGACCGTAAATGTTTAGTGTGTTTGCATACACGGAACATAACAATATAACTCTTTGAAATATTTTAAATTGTTCCCAAAAAAATCATCCCCTATATTACTTATATAAAAAATCATTCAGCATAACCAGGGGAAAGGAAACTTAATGAAGGGCATAACTCAGATGCTCAGTAGGTTTAAAAAAAGGATATATGTAAGCATAAAATAAGTACAAGGTTAATGAGAATAACAATTGAACATCATTCCATGATCACCAAATATCATATACATGTGTCATGGAAAAAAATATTAGTGTTTTATAAGGCATGAATAATAAAGTAATTAATAGCATAATCAATTAAAACACGACATATGAATGAGACCTAGAATATGTGGCATACACATAAGCATATAAACTCCTATCTTAGGGATTCCTTCCAAAACCATAATAACATGGTATTATTTGAATAATAACACATGTACCTAAATTGGAATTGGGATTCCATCCAGTTTACCTTATTGTTATGATATTAGGATGCCCACCATCGAATATTCTGGTTTTGGGAGTGGGATGCCCTCCAATGAACCATCTTATTTTGGGATGGGTATTCCCTCTGATGTACCCTCTTGTTTTGGGATTAGGATTCAATTCCAGTTACCATTTTTTAGAACATGAGATTCTATCCTATTTACTATGTAGTTTCATTCTTGTTATTTCCTCCCATGTACCCTCCAATTCCAGTCTTGGTATGCCCTCTAGTGTACCATCATATTTCTGGCTTAAGACACCCGCTTTTTTCAGGCATCAGATTCCATCACATTTACCTATTTATTTCATAAAACATTTAGAATTACCAAATTAATTAGTGGGAGATATTGGTCCTATCCATATCATAGTGGAATCATACATGGATGTTCCACATGTTAAAAAAAATTCAACAAATCATGGCCCATGAAATGAAATTGGTATCACGAATGTTTTAATATATCGTAAGATATGAAATTGGTTTGGTTTCATAATCATATACTCAAAGTATAACTCTTGAAAATAATTTGGTTTCAATATAATATAACACATTTAAGAGAAATAGGTTTCATAATTAGAATTACACCCTATCATAAACCATTCATAGAATGAATTCGAATTGTGCATGTGGATCATTTTCCAAAAAGGAATGATTAACAACAAAAGATGTCATATTAGATGAAAAATATTATGGAAAGGACCTTTAAAACCATTTTTTGAGAAAAATATCCACTAATCACTGAAAAATTATTTATATAACATAAAATCTTATTAAAAACTGTTTATTTAATAATAAACATGAATTTTTAATGTAATCTAGAAAACCATTTTCTAAGAAAACGTATAAAATAATATAAATACCAATTTGGAAACTTTTTTCTTCAAAATCACTTCAAAATCATAGAAAGAATTCGTGAAAATTATTTTAATATAAATTCAATGAAAATTCATTGAAAACATATAAATTAGGCTTTAAATTTTTTTAAAAACCAATTCCTTGAAATTATATTCAAAACATATGAAGATGTATTGAAATAATTTTGAAAACAATTTATTTTAAAGTACTCTAAAAACATAAATTAATTATTGAAAAATATTCAAAACAATTTTATTATAATATACATTAAAAACCAATAAGAAATTATTTGGATATTTTAACCACATTTTCAATGAAGACAATCATTTGAAAACATATAATGTAATCCATGAAAATAATTTCAAAAAAATTAAAACATAAATCCTTTTTTGTAAACCCTTTTCTTTTGAATTTTTTAAATCCAAATAATTTTATAATACTAGGAATGAAATATTTTAAAAAAATTAAAATTTTAAAAATACAAACTAAGAATCAATTATATTATAGTCATGTATGTGGGTATATACGAACAAGTAGAACATTTCATTTTCATATTAAGTGTCTATAAAATTGTCTTGATAAAAAAATTTCAAGACTATTCAATTTAAAACCATATTTTAGGCGGATAGACATGTGTCATAATTTCCATTAAAAATACTAGTATAATATTAAAACATTTTTTGGAATGCTTTTTATGAAACATTGTTATGAATGAACACCAATTTTCTACTGAAAGGAAAAATAACTCTTTTTTTAAAACAATTTCTTTAATAAATTACGTTATAAAGAGTGTAAAATGGAAATATTACTTGGATATGATATAAATGACCCGAGATTAATACAAACCATGACATTTTGATGGAATATGGAAATATTTCAACCTAGGAAGAATGATCATAATAAATCCTGATGAACGATGACATTGTAGCTATAAACCATTACCAAATTAGAAACATTGAATCATATGAAAATGGAAATAATAAAATTACATGAAACGTTAAATATCTAGAAAATAAGGATATTCATGATATATCCTTTCATATGTATTATATACTCCACATAGAGAAATATCGTTGCATAACATGGAATGTGTCTCATTGAAAGAAAATTAAGTAAAAATTACTATACCGATTTGGTAAATTTTGAAACAAAAAAACAAGAAAAAAAGTTCATGAAATTTGTATATAAGTAAAAATAAGATTAATTATATGAATCATTTACTAAATTCATTGTAAGTATAAAAATATGTCAAAATAAATTAGTGTTGAATATGGAATGAATCTCATGGGAATAAATTGTTGGATGCTATTCTCATATCCTAAGTCTTGAATTTCTTCATACATGTCCAAACCTCCTTTCTAAAATATATATGTATATTATATATATAATAAAATAAAAAATTAATACATAAAATACTATATATAATTTTTTTACATTATATTACCCTTTTATTATCATTTATGTGTAAATGTTATATTACTAGATATATCTGTTTAATATTTTGAATATGATATGAATACTCATGCTTTATTCCCTTACATAAATCATGATTTACATAATTAAATAAGGTAAAATCATAGTGTAAGTATAATATATATTTACTACAAATTTTTTTAATATTCAATAAAATATAGAAGTATAAAATTTAATGCACCTTTCATAGAGACGGTAGGTCATACATATGCATGAACTTTTTTTTGTATTATTATATTATTTAAAGAAATAATGTAAATGAAATATAAGTATAAATATATATTTTAATTAAAGTAGATTTATTTATATATATATAATATAATTTCTATAATCTAATCTTTAATTTATTATATTTAAGGTTAGAACAAATCACAACACTTTGAGGATGAGGTAGTCCACACTTCCCCAAATGAAATTATCAAACACCCACAAAATGGAACATTAGAAGGTATGATTAGTATAATAACTTAGTAAGAATAAATATATCAAATATATAATATATACTATATAAAAATATTTTGTTTAAAATATTTTCCATCCTTCAAAGGTGGTAAAGTATACACGAACAATAATGTTTCATGAGGCAGTAGTTCGCTGCATACAATAATGGCATGTTCATTACCCAGTATATGGAATTGAGTGTAAGTCTTAGTCCAAAACATATCATAAAACAATACAGTATTTTTAGGACCGGGGTGTTGCATTAAAATCTTGTAATTAGAAGAATTGAGGTTTCTTTGTATGAAAATAAATGAAAGGAGCATCAAGAAAGATATTTCCTCTTATATGGGTAACACACTCAAAAAAGACTCTTTAGGTTGATTTCATTCAAATGAGATCCATAAAGGATAAATAAAATGATGTTGGGGATTTAATTTGGTAGAAAATTTAATAACCCATGTGTCTATATATTTTTCAAGATGGGGGAGAGGTGCTGGAATATTATAAGGGAAGAATGGGACACACATTGTATTTTTCAAATATGTTAGGATTAGAAAAACTTTTATATAACAAATTTAATAAAGTGAGAATGTCCAAATGTTCATTGAACCATTATATCCAACTTCAACATGAAAATAAATTTAATTACCATAGATGTGTGACAAATCTCTCTTTTAAGGTGAGAATTTCCAAATTTTCATTGAACCTTTATATCCAAATTCAATATAAAAATAAATTTTATTACCAAAATTGTATCAATATATGTATAATTAAAATCTTATAACTTTAAAACCAACATAAAATATATCATCTCAATAAAATAAATTTGGTAAAAATGATTTCAATTAATATTCATTACATTTCACTATTCATCAAAAAATGATGTGTTTAGAGTAATCCAAAAATATCATCCTACTTTAATTTTTACACTCTGAATATGAAAATGAAATTTATTTAATGAAGTTTTAATTAATTTCTTTTCTATAATTAATTTTATTATTATTAATTCATGTACATAAAATGAAGTTTGTTTAAGAAAATAGTATATTGAGGCATATAAATACATTACTAAAGATTGTTTTTATTCTTATAAAATTTATTTTTATATATAATATTATCATAAATAATATTTAAAATATTTTACATACTATTACAAAAAATTTCAAAGGATATGTTATAACTATTACTTTTCAAAAATTAATATAATAAAATGTTATATGTTCAGTTATTCTGAAACACAAGTCACGTTAATGTTTCATTCTATGAAATAATTACATTGTATATATTATAAATAATAATGGATTTAGTTTAGTAATAAATGATCTAAATCATTGAAAATAATTTTTCTGTGAAAAAAATGCATCACAAATACTTGGCGTGTTACATTCTACCACACAAAAAATTATTTTCACCCCCAAAATTCACATAAGTTATCAAAGTAGTAATAATTGAATGATAAATTCATATAAACCAATATAGTAAAAATGAATACTAAAATATCCTTTAAAAATGGTCGAAACATAGTAGTTTTCCAATGTATCATGTTACTTTGTTTCCATATTATAGAATATAGGTAGAAATTTAAAACATGGATTTAGAGGAACTGCATGAAAATTCTTAGCGATTATTTTTATCATCAATAATAAAATGGAATAATTAGTGGAATATTGAGGGCCTAAATGTCATAACACTATAATGATTTAAAATTACTTATGTTCAAAAAAAATTTATTTGGAAAACATTTTACTTATATATCATTTTCCAAATGTTATGGAATGTTAATATAATGAAATAGATTGATGAATTCAGGAGAACAATACCCTTTGTTGTGCATTGATCAACTTCAACATCAAATATCATTTAAATAAATTAAGTTGAATGTTTTATTCCTAAATAATTAACAGATCATGAGATCAATGAATATATTTATAGGTCCTTCCATTTATTTTTATCATAATAAAAGGTAAATACATGTTATCCAATATTTACAAATGCTATTGTAGTGATAAAATACATTATTCTCAAAAACCATATCTAACATATAAAATAAACCATTCCATAAATGCTTAACCAAATAAAAAAATCAATAATATGAATGTCCAGAACTATAGAAAGAATGAAAATAATTTTCCAAAAAAACCTTTACATTAACCTCGATATATCATAATTTATGTCATGGTTTTCGTATACCAAATAAGATAATACCATTATCATTAATGTCCATGTAACATGGTAATAACAAAAATTTCAACAATCAGTAATTGAAAACAATCATAATTATTTATTAAAATGTATATTGTATATATTACATAATCTAAAAAATGTTGTAAAATTAATTATCGATAGCATATCTAGGTGCCAACAATTCGATAATTAGTTCGAAGTTAATCAATCCATTCCAATTTAAATTTTCATATACTACATATCTTCATCCAAACAACATAATCTGAAGATAATGATCAAATAAATGGTAATCTTCCCTTAGGAAAAAATTTATTGCACTATTAAATCACTTTTTCTTGTCCATCAAAAACATCCAATAAACACACAAATATAAATAAAATAACATAAAATGTAGAATCCTTGTATATTTTACCACTCAAATAATGAATCTTATCAATCCAAAAACATAAAAACATCTATCATTTCACTTCATCCATAATCCATAATATGGTTATAGTATCCTATATCTTCATAACACTTTCAAATAAAATATCGTATGTAGTCTATTGGTCATTGACAATGTAACTATTACTCCTTTCACCTTGTTTATTCCCATCATGAGGTTTCCACTAGTGACATCGGTTTTTTGATGAAAAGTAATTCCAAACATAAATCATTTAAATATTAATGATATATTACGATGGATAATATTCCTATCCATTTAATTAACCAAACCCTTCATTTTTCATTTGTAGTTACTTTTTTCCCTTATTTTCTATTGTCAAAATATCCTATTATTCTTCTATGAAATTAAAATAGGTTATTATTTCCACTTAAATGACAATAATGAAACAAAATCTTCATTCCTCTATGGTCTCAATAATAAAAACTATTAGTTAAATCCCACAATATTTTCCGTAGATAGTTCAAGAGTTGGATAAGGTGCATGTTGTAAATCATTTTATGTGAAAACTGACCAGGAATCATCAAAATATATTTTACCCTAGGGACCATCCCATTTTAATTCCCATTAGTTAATTTTACATTACATTCAACATTATCCTTGTTCCTTAGATTAACTGCCTAACAGAATTCCATGAGTACAAAAACAAAATAATAATGAAGAAATATAGTTTCATGATAAACCAATTATAAGATATATAAATCAAGAAACCTTAAATATTTTATAAAACATTAGGTTTATCCCAGTTTATTCATAGAGAAATTCTCTTTAAACCCTTCATGATGGTTCATAATGAGTTTGTGAACTTCCAAAACATATCCACCGAGGGTGTCAAACCAGGTGTACCATAAGGCCAATTCTCATGTACGAGGTTAGGATCATTTTAGGATCTATGCACCATTTCAGAGGTGTTAACCATAGAAACATCTATGAAATATCCATATATAGTTTTACAATCAAGACTATGATATAATTATAAGAAACCCTTCACTCTTTCCTTTACTAAAATTCAAGGATATATTCTTAATCATTAACTTATACATATATGTATCATTATAGACACCCCTAGAAACATCGTTAGAATTATCCATAAGGATCCAACTAATGTTTTATCATCCCAGAATCTAAAGGATTACTCTAACTTCCAACTAATACCATGCATAGTGACCTAGTCTTAATATAATAGATATTACAACATTTTAGTTGAATATTTCCCAAATCAATGAAATACTATATAGAGGATCATAATAGATTAGATTCATTGGTAACATGAAACAAAATCCTATATATCATTGAAATATCTTCAATATTTACCATAATGATCTTCCACCATGTTACTTCAGAAATGTACTAAACCAAGTAGCCACTAACTGGTTCCTCGAGCCAAGTAATCAAAAGACCTTAAGCACACATCCACATACGCCAGAGGTGACCATCTAGAGACAAGTGTCTAATTACACATATTTGGAGACTATACCCTATTTAATAGAGTAATACACATTAGATAACAACATTAAAGGGTAAAAATATGAAATAATCAATAACCATGTGTGACTGAACAATTCACAATATGGTACAAACCATATAAAATAGTTTAAAAACTCATTTCATTATAAGAAGTGCCAAGGTGAAAACCATAATGTTAAGAAACTATAAGATATCCTAATGGGGTACTGACTCAGTATATGAATCCTCAATAGATCGTGTAAAAATCCTAACTCAACTCCCTAGAATTGTGACTTTTCCATAATCCTGACCTGAAACCATTAGATCTTCTCGAGTACCAAATGGTTTCCCAAATAGGGTGTGTGTATAAATCAGTTGGACACCACCAACTATCTCTAAAAAATATCTTCCCTAAATAGAAACTTTATGAAATAAATAATGAAATTACAATAATACACGGAAAACTCATATTCCATTAGTTATTAATATCCACTTTAACAATATATATCAATTTACAATTTTTATCATTTATTCCATTATCACTACTTAATCAATTTTCATCGTATGTTCCTTGGGGTTGGAAGATACATCATTTACCCATGGGTCTATGGTAATAAATTATTGTTCATAATGGAATATGTCATGTCCCTATCTATGTAGGGATAAACACAACAAATCAAAATTCTATCTTCACCTTGAATCCTCATTCAAGTGGAATGCAACTGTTAGGGGAATATATATTCAATACCCTTCCCAATCTCATCAATTTTGGGGTGGAGTATGTATCCCCAATCTAACTCAACCCCTTGTCATATAAGCCCATGTCAAAACCACATACTACCAATCCATGAACACAGTCTTTTTTATTAATTCACCACACACTTACCATATCACTACCATACCGAACACATAGAAGAAAACAATTAATATTGGAATTTATATCATTCCATTACAAATTAACAAATTGTTTTACATTAAATAACCATTTTATACATTTCCATTTATTATTCAAAACTTCATATGGATATTAATTAATTCCAATACACTAACCCACTTACCATATTAGTAATTTCCCATATGCTATCTAATATATCATATCTCGTATTTCCTTTATGAAATAAAATTTGACACATTCCTCAATTACCAAGACATTAATAATTTAATAGGTTCACCATTTCATATTCACTAACAATATTTTGAAATTAAATGATAATTTATAATACATTTAAAAAATCATAATAAATCCAATTAACACTTTTATCATTCATTATCCTTACTCTATCAACCAAATAACCCTTTACATTTCATAACCCAATAACCTATTAAATATTAACAAAAAACATTTAAGTAAATACACAAGTCTAGACACATATATCAATGCACCTATTTCAAATCAATCTAACATATTAACATTCTCATCATGGGATCTACATTATCACATAACCAATGTACACATAGACATTTCAATTTATTGGTTTGCGGATGTAACCACCATCCCTGGGTGGTTATAAATTAGTCAAATCCCCATTCATGCATCCCATGGGGATCTTGAAAGGTTGAAAATATCATTTTGACAACAATTATAATATATATCACTAAAGTTATAAATAAAAAAATGAAAACCAAACACGCAACCAAACATGAAAAAATCAACTCAATGTTTATATGATATACTATGTAGACCACCTACCCCATATTGAATGATGAAATCACTCATAATCATATAGAATTATCTGGATTCAAAAACCCTTTGATTCCCAAAATAGATTCCTCTAGAAAACAATTAGGTTTTAGGCCTTTAGATGAAGATAACCAAAGATATATGACCAAATCTACAAAAGAGAGATAAAATAGTGATTAAACACACTCAGATCATTGATTAACAACCAACCACAATCAAAATGGCCAATAATCAAAGGAAAACCACCCCTGGGATTATTGGATCATTTTGGTTCATCCTTATAGAAGATAAGGGAATAAATGTGGGTGCAATTGGTTGCGGATCTAAAAATCCCCTAATAGAAAAAATGTAAATTTTACAACATGTATTGGGGAGTACAGTTTACCTTTTTTTTCAAACCATACTCAAAATGTAAATATAAAATGTGAATGAGTTCGGAAAATTATTATGGGAGATCAACAAAATTTAAAAAATGAATCACCAACCATGTATAAAACCATTGATCAATGTTGCACGGATTAGACTCCCACTAGACATATTATACATAACTATACACCAAATATGTTCCCTACAAATGTGGGCTGTGATTTTTTATGTTAAATTCCAAAAACACAATAAATACACAGATCATCCTTATAAACCCAAGAAACATCCCATTGACAAAAATCACTTGAAAAACAGAAAATATTATAAAAGGAATGCATCCATGATATCCAAGATCTTACAAACTCCCCAAATTGTAACGGCACATCCTTTTGCCACATTCCAAAACATTACTGTACATACAAAACAAAGAGATCAATCCACTATTCAAACCAATAATTCACCATTTTCAACATTTATTATTTTGTATTACAATTCTACAATATAATTCAAACAAAAGGAATGGTCTTACACCACCAGACGTTCTCTCTACATCCGACATCGTGAACTATAAGTTCCTCATAGGACAGATAGACATCCACCATAACTAAACAATAGAACAGCATAATAAATCCATGATTAGACTTCCTAATTCATAGCATAATGATAATTCACAAACAATATCATACCATCATGGAAACATCAATTATCACCACATCATTCTGATATTCTTTGTAACTCATGACGCAAATCAATTGACCAATTTTACTTTGCTTCCAAAACTCTATCGATGACCAAAAATCAATATTAAATGAAGGAAAACAAATTATCTTTCTAAACACATATTTCATCTTATGTTGATACACCACTCATTCCTCAATGATCCCATTGTATTACCATGCATCAATGAAGAAAATAAACTCTTGGGGAACTCAACAGATCAAATCATGTGCCAACAGTCACCATCAGGACCAACACACCTAAACGATGAACACCTGAGTCCATAAGACCCAAAACTATGGCCACATCATCCACCAACCACTTTTCCAAAGGGTTACCTCTGCAATCATCCATTTTTGGTATCCCCGTTCTCGATGGAAGACCAATGGAATCCTCGCACAATATTCTCAACATACATTATATGTCCTAATTCACCTTTTCAGAACATGCATATGGATGTCACCCTGTATAGCCATCCAAACTCACTATTGAAACCAATCATGAAATTATTATAGCACTATCTATGTGAGGACAATGATCAATTTGACCACACACAATTGATACTTCATTTTCAGGAGGTAATTTCTATTACTACATCAAACATGAGGTGGGTCATGATCACCACACCCATTCCCATTTTCAATATCGTGTTAGACAACCCTTGGCTGGGTTGTCCCAGATAACCAATATTCCACTACTATAACATTAACCATTTTAAACATTCCATGTTACTTAATAAATTGATGATTTTCACTATCAACAGGCACACCTACCATGTTCATTCTTTGACTTATGATTAGAATCCTCCATCAAGGTATCGCTTCCCTCCAAACCATCATGGGTCTCCAACACCCAATAAAAAATCCCAAGACAAGCATTAATCCCATTAATACAATAAAAAAATAATTCTAGGTTCTAAATAAATTTATTCTGAAATTGAAACATATATATAATCCCAAAACAACCACTGAAGGTTATATACAACTCTCCGTATCTATCCCCTACTCCTTGCTGAGTCCAGATATCCCTGACTGACCCATCTTGAAACACATGGCCACATTATTTTCCTGATAATACATCACATGGATATTGTTACATCAATCATTTATATATTCCAATACAACCCAAAAGGACTTAATCGATTCTACATCTGATTTCCATTGTATTTAAAGAACCCAACCATCCATCCCACAAGAAGTTGTCATGTCATACCACCCCCTCAATGGCCTTAACAAAAGAATCTAAAATTATAATTTCAATCTACCCTGAGACCATATCCATCGAATGGATCAATAAACCAACCTAATAAAGTCCAACCATGACTCTCTATGATATCAAAAGATCACTTCATAGGTTACTCATTTTCATTCCTGCAAAACTATATCATGTCAATGTTCTCCACCCCACATCCAAGATAGATAATGATTACCCACCTTAAGAGTGTCATTATTATTTCATTCTATGATGAATTCTAACACCAATGTTCACTCGTTTATCAAACGATGAGCCCCAAAACATGGATTTTCTCTTATAGATTTCCCCATAACCACTATAAACCTCACCCTATACCCATTCCATGTTTTTGAGAAAAGGATCTTGTGAAATTAGTAGACACCTGATCAATTTTTAGGACCTCACTTATGAACAATTTATGTAAATACAACCATTTGGTTCAATATATACCTCTCCATGAGAACTATCTCATGATATCATGCATCCAACCAAAATACATTCTAGTTTATAGGGATAAATCTATTGCTTATCAATGCACGTGGGATGATGTAAATTTTTTATGTCTAATCATCACTTGATGAGGTATGAAAAGATTTTACTAATGAACAATTACACAAACTTATCTATTAATGTATTTACCGACCACTATGAGACACCATAACATGCCAAGGATATCAAGATTCTGTACCAGAAAATTATCATCAGCAAATAACCACTACTTCTCACGAATTATTTCCATCCCACACTCACTACAACTCTACAAAAATTCTCCAAATAGAAATGAACCAATAGTTCCTAAGGCATAGTTCTACTAAGAGCTCATTTGATACTCCCCTGAATGTTTAAAATAGAAAAACAATGTTCCACCTCACCAATAAACCCTATTGTCTATCACATAACTATTAGTCCTACCATGGATTCATAGAGAATAAAAAAAACTTATCCCAATTAAAATCAAATCTTTCCAATACATGCACACATCTAGAACTCTTCAAAGACCACACGGTTTCAATCATTCCTATGAATAGTGATACCCTTAATTTATTTATGAAAATACAACCATATCCCGAGCATATCTAATGTCCTCTAACTCAACTAACAATGACTCCTGGTCCCTCAGCACCAATGGAACATGTTATCCTAACCATCACACCCCACTATCAAAGCCTTAATAGAAACAAGTTCAACCACATGACCACCCTCACCTTGATCATCACATCCAAAATAATAGTTTGTACCCTTTAATCAACCACTCATGATTATTCTACTCAAAAGAAACATCAAGGCCTCAATTAGTCAATGTCCAAATATATTCCTTTTGCTTCCCCATGAAACAACCCTTAGAAACTAACCTCAAAATCTTCTACAAACACTAAGGATCCCTTTAGAATGAACCATGGAAAAACATTCCAGTTTTTAGAATCATGATTGTACTCATATATATCTATTACACCTCTAAATCATCTCCCAGGATTCATAATCTCAAGAACCTTCATCACACATTATCCTTCTATGAGGTCACCATTTATTTTTTGGAAAATGTAAATGTTTTACCACAACTCATGTTACATTACCAAACCACCATCCTTCCCACTAAACCCTCTTAGACAAATCCAAAATAGGAAAAAATCTATATGTCACACTATCACATCCAAAACAACCACCTACATGACAAAACAACAAAAATCACTAGAAACCCCATTAAATAGATCTCTCATAGGTCAGCATGATATTAGAATGATGTAAACCCCCTAAACTAGAGTCACTACATGAAATACCCAATGACACTATCCCAAAACAACAGTAATCATTTTACAAATGAATCAATGTTCATGAATAAAACACCCATCCTAGTTCTGATGCTGACAGTTCCCAACACACTAAGAGACCATTTATCCAATGATCCTCACTAAAGATGACTATATACATACATTAGAACTATGATCCAAACAACCACTTCACGATTGAAAAAAACTCATGATATCCCTACTCACATGGTAAATAAAACCCCTGAACCATCATTATGGTTAAACATGCACACCATATGTTCTCAACCCATGAGTGTTTCAACCCATTAATTTTTGAACAATGTCTCCTGAACCAAAGGGAACAACCCTACCAAATGGTTCTATAAGTAGATCTCCAATTCCATATCATATCCAGAAAGACATCAAAACTGAAATCTAATAACTCAACTAGGGAATTATCACTGCCCTAAACCACCCATTCAAGTGTCCATTCAACATCATAAGGAATACCCACTACCTAGTTATCTCAATATATCGATAAACACACATCCTTTCACGACATAAATTATCCATATTCGAAATTAATATTTAATTTTTTAATCTAATTGTCCACTAGACACTTCGAATTTCCCAAGTTTATTAATGGCCATAATACAATACATATTCCCTAATAAACGCTCTAATGAATTACAGTAATGATTTAAAACCACCTAGTAAATGATATTATAATATTAGCCTTAATAAATCCACCCTACACCCACTATTACCATGATCATCATTACCCATAGTACACTACCCTCTTCTATCCCTACTATGGTACATGGTCATCATGGGGTAAATCAAATTACAAAATCACAACTCTTTATTCAAACAACTTTTTAAACCATTAATACAATTATTTCCCCTTAGACACATTACCCACTTCACAACATGTTAAAATCATAATTTTAACTCATTTACACCTTTTATTTGGAAAAATCATTAAACATGTTTAATCACAATGAATGTCTATATCTTTTTTAAACATTCAAATATATAAAATTTATCATAACCCAAAATTTAAAATCATTCATAATGGTTATTCAGAATCAAAATTCATTAACTATTATTTTGACTTATTTTCATGTAAAAACATGTAATTCCATTATTAGACATCATTTGATTCAAAATTTTGAAGGATACAAAAATGAAATCCACTCTCTAGGCCACAAAAACCCATACCATGCGTTCCTATCAAGATTCATACCACTAATATTATTAGGTGTAGAAAACGATTCATGAATTCACTATCCTATGCCATCCCATACATGAGTATTATATCATTAAACCATCACATCACACAATAGGTGAACCACCTATGGGTAGTGTATCATTCAGTTATATCAAAGTAAATCATGAACAATAATTCCCCCCATAGGTGACATTGTTTTCCCTCATACATGGGTAGGGTACTCCAATCCAAGAGATTATTACGAAGGCTCAAAAATCCATAACCTTCTATATACTATCAAAAATATAAATTCCATAGAAAAAAATTAACTCTTACCAATTTGTAATGTCCCTAACCTAGTATCCACTCACCGGTTTTCCAAGGAAATTCATCACATGACCTAAATCACACCTCTACATATGCAAGAGGTTGCCGAGTAATTGTGATAGTCTAATGAGACACATAGGGATATTGTAACCTGTTTAATAGATAATTCTAGAAAAGATAACAATAAAAATGGTAGAAACAATATGAAATAATAAATAAATATGCATTAAAGAACAATTCCCAAAGAGGGTAAACACTATATCCAACAGTATAATATTTCATATAATGCTATGAAGTTCCAATATGAAAAAAACCCAAATTAATGACAACAGGGGAACTCCCAAAATATTCATGACCCAGTTTTTGGGTCCTTAATTATTATTGTAACAAGGGTAACTCAACTCATTCCTATTGAGAATTTACCCTTATCCAGTCATTAATCCATGAGATCTATTTGGGTACCCAATGAAGTTCTGATTAGGGTGTGAGAATGACTTAGTAGTATACCAAAAAAATCTACAAAATAACTAGTCTAAAAAGATAGTTTAGGAATGAAGTAAAAAATGACAAGAAAATAAAGAAAACTCACATTACATTAGTTAATAATATCCTCTTTAAGCTTTTCAATCATTGTTTAAAAATTTCATTATTTAAACGTTTTTCATTTCATAATCCATTTTCATCACAATTTATATAGTATAGGAAGATGCATCATTTAGAGATGGGTATATGGAAATAAATAACTATCCCTAAGGTAATATTTCATGTACATATTTAAATTGGGATAAATAACCAATTAAACACACTATCCACACATTGAAGCATCAGTTAGGGTAGAACGAAAAAACAAGGTGAATAGAACGTCAATCTACTTCTCTAACTAGTTCATTTTGTGATGAATATTAGAGACTCAATATTAATCAAATTTTGGGCACAGAGCCTCTTGTCATTACCCCACACTAGAAATACTTGTGAATAAGCATATTTATCCATTCCCCAAAACAATCCATACCACAATAACGACCAAAACAAAACAAATAACAGTCTGCATGGGAATTTATATCATGAAAAAACCAGTTAATACAATTTTCTTTTGTGTTACATCACCCATTTATCCCATTTCCCATTATAATTACTAACTATATATGAACATTAAATAAGTCCTATACATTAACACATTTTCCATATTCATAAAATCCCATATGTCAAATCATTAAACATATTAATTAAATCCCTTTTGAAATCCCATTTGCCAAATACAATAATTTCCAAGACAACAACCATTTAAAATTATCACCATTATCATATCCATTATCCCTCATAGGCATTTAAAAAATATTCATAATAAATTTAACAAAATATCAATTAATTGAGTTACCTATTTTTTTAATAATAATCTATTGACTATTATCCAAATAACCCTTTTCATTCCTTATCCCCATTACTCATTGATGAAATGACTACTTATACAAATATCCAATTCTAGAAACATCTATAAATACTAGTAATTAAACTCAATTTAACTTATTAGAATTAATATAATGGGATATATATATTATGAATTGAAAACTCTACACATAAACATTCCAATTTATAGGTTTCCAGATGATAGAGCACCACATGGGTGGCCCTAAATATGTTAAATAATCATCATTGACACATAATGATCAGGTTGGGTTTGAAATATTATTTAGACACCAATAATACAATATATAACTTAAAGAGTCTTGGATACAACAAAATAATAACTATGAAAATAACTAAACAAGAAAAAATCAACTCAAAGACTATGGGATATATCATGTAGACCACCAACATTGAATCTGAATATGAACACACTCTTAATCAAAGATCATGTTTCAGATTCAATAACAGTTTGGGGCCCCAACATAAATTCCACTGAAAAAATATGATTTTATGTATTTGTAAGAATATTACTGAATATACATGCCCTTATTCAGAAAAGATATTTAAATGAGGAATTAGAACCACTAGGATATTTTATTCTAAACCAATGATGCTCCAAATGTCATAGAATCAAACGAGAACTAAAATTGTTTTTTAGAGGTCAACATGTTATGTACTTAAGTTTCATAAAGGATGAAATGATGGATAAATAGAGTGGGGATAAAAAATCTATAAATTGATAATCATTAAATTTTCTAAAATTCATTAGGGCATATGGTTTACTTGCATGGTTTTCCCTACCATGTCAAAACCATGAAAAAACATATATCTAAGTAGAGTGAGGTTGTATGATTACTTGAGGATCCCTATATGGTTTGACCAAATGTGCACCATCCATTCTAAACTCCTCAGTAAGAATTCACACGGGTTTATCTCCCTCCCCACATGGATTTCTTAACTGTGTTCCAACTATGTGCCTGGAATCAGATGGACTAGTTTCCCTTCTATTCATGTCCTGAAACTCCTGAAACTACTTGAGAATCCTCACACACACAAGAAATTTCACGTTAAACTGAAAAGTAGATTATGAACATAATTTACACAAGTAAATTTATCCATGATGTCTAGGATCATAAATTTTCTACCTTAAACCATTCAACATAAAAAGGGGAATGAATACATAGGGATGGGGTGTGCCCAAATGCTTAGTAATGGTAAAAAAGGAGATACATAATCATAACAAGAGAATAAGAGTATGATAATTAAATATTATGATCATTTCATACATATAAAAGATCATATACATAGTGATATCATTATTACTGGTTATAAAAAAACATGAATCCAAAGTTAAACAATAACGTAATCCAAGAAATCATATCATAGAAATAAGACTTTGAATTTGAGGAATACACATAATCAGAGAAAATCATAATTAAAGGATACCAACCATGACCTTCAAAACATGTTATTCTTGGGATAATTAAAAATTTACCTACTTAGGATACAGTTTTCCCACCCGAGTATCCTCTTGTTTGAGGCTAGAGATTCCCTCCCATGTACCTACTTCTTTTGGGAATGGGATGCCCTCATGTACGCATTCATGTTTTGGGTATGGTACAGCATTCTATGTACCATTTTGTATTGGGATTGGGATGCCCTCTAATTTACCCTCTACTTTTAGGCTTGTGATTCCATCCCATGTACCCTTTTATTTTGGGTATTGGATACCCTCCCATGTACCCTCTTGTTTCAATCTAAATACATCCTCTTGTTTTTTCTTGGGATTACCACCCTTGTACCCTCTTGAGCTCATAAAACAATTATCATTCCCCAATGCATTGGATGGATATATATGTACTACAGTACACATAATGAAATCATATATTTATGTGCCACAAGATAAAAAATTTCTCGTCATACCATAAACCACCGAATGAAATGCATATCATAAATGATTCATAAAATGATAAAAAATTGAAAAGTTATTGTTTTATTTGTCATTACATCAAATAATATCCGATAAAAATAAGTTAGTTTCAAACAAATATAAATTGTGAATGAGAAATAGTATTCATAATCATTATTCTATCAAACCAATATTATTTTAGAGGAATAATATGAACAAAAAATTTGTATTATTTTCAATAATGGCATGAGTAACATCAAAATATGTCATATTATATAGAAAATAATTTTCCAAGATCATTGATCGATTTATTTATTAAAATAAAAATTATTCTTTAAAAAAATTTCTTATAACATTATTCCTTTTGAACACCATTTTCATTGAAAATAAACATGGAAAAATCTTAATCAATAAATATAACCATTTTAATTGAGAACTTATGAAATAATCCTGAAAACCATTTCATGGAATTTTTATTTGAAAAAAATTTACAAATTATAACAATATCATTGAACTGTTGTAGAACCCCTTTCATTGAGAATAATTTGAAAACATATAAAAAACTTTTGAATAATTTTTAAAAAAAATATCATTGAAAATAATTTGAAAAAATATGAAGAAATATATAAAGGGGTTTGATTACCATTTCATTGAATATAAATTGAAAACATCAAGTAAAGGATTGAAAATGTTATGAAATACAGTTCATTAAAAAATTCATTCATAACATATAATTAGTTATTTAAAATGTTATGAATACAATTTTATTGAATATATATGGAAAACATATAAAAGAATCATTGAATTCATTGAAATCAATTTCCATGAAAAAAAACCATCAAAAAACATATAAATATGATTTTAAAATCATTTCAATCAATATATAAATGTTAAACAATTTTTCAAAACCTATTTCATTGAATTAGGTTTTAGTATAAAATATTTTCAAGAATTTTGGGGGAATGTTCACTAATAATATTGTAAACATAAAAATAAATAATCATGGAAATGATAGCCATGATGGATGGTATTTCCATACATACCAATCATTCCATTTCCACATTAGATGTTTTGAAAATTTTCATGATAAAAAATGAAATGTTTATTGAAATAAAATTTTATTAATAATAATGTAAAAACATTGTTAATAATTTCTTCTAAAAAAGAGGAAAATAAAAAATCTAAATCAATTTTACAAAACATGGTTTTGAAAGACTAGAAATTTTCAACTGAAAGGAATTATATCATCTAATTTTTTGTTAAAAATATTTTCTAGAATATATTAATTACCCATGTGTGGAAAATTGGTTTCATTAAATGGATATAATATTAATGACTATAGGCTATGAAAATTAATGATATTTATTTATAAATGGATCAAAAAAATCAATCAATTTGAGCATGATCATATTCATTCTCGATAAATAATGATATTGTATCTATAAATTGTTACCACTATGATAACATTGAATCATAATAAATTGGAATGAAAAAAAATTGGAATAATAATTAAATATCCTAAAAATAATGATATTTATTATATAACATTTTATAGTAATTGTATTCCCCAAATAGAATCATATTGCCAAATAACATGGAATGTATCTGAAAAAAAAATTAAAAAAAAATTACTTCACCATTGCGTTATCCTTTGAATCATGAACCCAATGAATGAAATATAATTAAAGGGATAAGTAAATAAAAATAATGTATTATATATTAATATTATAACACTTACATGTGTATTATACACAGCACAAAAGTAATATGAGTGTGGATTAAGGAATTTATATCAAAGAAATTTAATGTGAGATGGCATTCCGTAATCTTTTGTGTTAACTATATTCTTACACGTTCAAACATTCTATATAATAAATATAATTTTATCACATATATTTTAAATAAACAAATTATTATATATAATAATATAAAATATTTATGAATTTATATTACTTTATTGTTAACAACTCCATCATAGTGTTACGTTTTAGGTAATATCTGCTTTATCATTCATATATTTTTTTTTTAAATTTTACTCTTTATCGTATTACATTGATCAATATTAAATTATTTTAAGAATGTTATAAATTAGAATAATATCATATATATTAACTATAATTATTTTTAAAAATATATATATAATAGATGTATGAAATGAAATACAACATTCATGGAGACTATAGGGAATATGTTTGCATGAACAATGTTTCTATTTTATTTTCTTATTAAAAGAATGATAGTAAATTATATTAATATATATTAATTACAATATAAATATTATTTAATATATATAATATAATTTTATCACCAAAATCATCAATATTTTCCTTTTATTGTGTGAACAAATCATATCACTTTGAGTAAGCGGTGGTCCACACTTATCTAATCGAAATTATTGTATTTACACTATATGGAAAGAATTGACTTATATATTATATTAAAATTTCATAATAATTAATATGTCATAAATATATTATATAACATATAAAAATATAGTTTCCATCATTTTACCAAACAATGATTGCTGGGAATTTAAAAATGAACAACATCGTATTTTGAGGCTGTATTTTCCACACTTATGAATTGTAAGTTCATTACCCATTAGATGGAATTTTGTGTAAGATAAAGTTTAAACCATTTAATTACAATATGTTAGTATAATTTGAATAATGGTGAGATTTTATAATAACATTATATGAATAATTGTGGTGGTGTAGAATAGAAATACAATTAATGAGCTTCAGGAAGGGTGTCACCTCTTCTTTGGGTAACTAATTTTTATTTGCACAATAGGTTTTTTATTAATGTATTTTTTTCCCAAAGGGTTATATAAGGAGTTTGGGATAGTTTTTGGGAATTTAATTGGGGATTTCATGGCCAAATAAATGTTTTTTGAGGTTTTTGAATAAGGGGGAGAGGCAGTGGCCTTTCAGTTGTACTATAGTTTTACATGAAATATCATTACAACCTAAACAATCTCCTTGATAGATGGTTTATAGACGAAATATGGCCATAAAATGAACATTTGAAATATTATTTGGTTATATGTTCCAATATAATTAATTTTTTTCCGCTATAATGATTAAGATTACTTAAATATCTATAATTTATTATAACAACATTCACAAATAATGTTGGTCAAAAATTAATTTGATCTTATTAAAATATAAATATTATACTAAATATAACTATTTATGTCTGTTTACATAAATTAAATTCATAAAAAACATAAAAATTATCATAATAAAATTCAGGTATGTCTGGCCCAAAAGGAGATTTTTAAAGTGAGAATGATGAACAATTCAATATGATTTTATATCTATATTTTCCAGAAAAATAATTCAAATTATCTTATTTGGAATAATATATATATATATATATTTTATTATTACATAAAAAATAAAAATTTAATTTCACAGTGTAAATTAATTAGACAAAATAATGTTTTGAATTAAAATTTATTATTTTTTACTATTAATCAATAAAAAAATTTCCAGCTAAAATTTCTAAAAATTCTTTTATAAATAATTTCTACTATCAAAATTAAAAAATATGACATATATTATCAAATTATTATTCTACAATTATGTAAAATTAATTTTATTATTTTTCATAGGACATAAAAAGTAGTTCATTTTAAAAAAAATATTTTGAAACATATAAAGACATTACTAAAAATTATATATATTATTATAAATATGATTTATCAACATAAAACATTAATTAATAATTACTAAAAATTAGTTATTACATTTTCATATTACTACATTAAAATGATATTCTATAACTAATATATATAGGTAATTATAATAAAACAATATTATTACTTAGAAAATCAATGTTGTGAGTAATATAAGAAAAGTAGGTGTTGGGTATAGCACACGCTTAGATTGGTATATAATATAAATATATTTTGACATAGAGTATCATGAAATGCATGAAATCAATTAAAATAAACTTATTCAAGAAAAAAAGATTCAAAAAAATTCAAGGTGTTACCTTTTGTAAGGAAAACGGATTGAGAGGCATGAATAAGTTGGAGGGAAAAGTTCATTTTACATTTAATTATATCTATTTTAGTAAATTTTGAAAAGGGAAACCCAAAAATAATTTTCCTTTGAATATATGCTTCAACAGTGGACCCAATTCAATACAATGGAGTATTGGTTCAAAATATGCACAGACAGTGGATTTTGGACACGTTTATAGGTTATTTTGGCCTTTATGTTTATGGTTTAATCATTTTGTTAAGATAATATTTATCTCAATCTCTACTATTAATTTTAACTACTTTCATTAATTATTGTTTTTTCAAAAACATACTTTACCTTATAAATATAATAAATTATTCTGATTCCAAATATGGAATCCATTTTTTAATATTCAATTAACTAATGTGTATGAAAGTAATTTAAATCAAATCAAATACACTAGAAGAAAATGAGGGCTTTTAAGGAATCATGTTTAATAAAATGATATTTTTTTTATTCTAAATTTCAATATGAAATTGATTCCAATTATAAGGACCTAACCTTAAAACATTACATAATCGCGAATTAAAATAATAATTCACATTGATGATCTTTTTAGGTTGAGAGTATTAAAGAATTAGGACATGACTATTACATCTCACAAGATTACAGAGTAGAAACTTTTACTCATTTTCCATAAAATAGAAAAAAAAATATTTAAATAATCATTTCTAGTTCCATGTTTTAGATAGCATGCCTTTCCTTGATACTATCCTTCACCCTATTCACCTCTAAGTCTTGTGGAAAACATTTCAAAAACATGGGATGTGCATAAAAGGCTTAGTAAGGGATATAAAAATATGGAAATAAAACACTAGTCCATGTATACATAAGAATCAATGAAATCATACATTACTCTTAAAACATAATCACTTTAACATACCTCATGAAATCATAATATTTATGAATAACTCATAGAAATCATAAGATGTAAAGGTAACTTGAGGCATTCATAAAATTCTTACATAGAGAGTAACCCTCATGGTTACTTTTGGAATAACCACCATATTATATTCCCTAAATCTCTTCAGAGAATCCTTAGTGTTTAACTCCTTCAAGTTACCCAATTCATTGGAGAGCTATATCAGGCTCACCTGCCATTAGTTTATCACGGAACCATGTGATTTTATAAAAATTTCCCAAGAACAATAACATAATCATAACACTTAAAACATGCATAAAAGAAACATAAAATTTCCACATTTCAGTCACAAGAGATCACACCATGATATTTTCATTAAAAAAATATCTAATAAAATCATTAAAACCCTATGAGAGAAAAATCCCTTTATAATTTGAAAATATTATAAGAAGACATTTAAATGAGATTTTAGAATCAATGTAGCTCATACCACTTTGAAACTTTTTAAAGGGTTTTAAAACATTCATGTACATAAATACTTAAAACCATTATTAAAACATAGACATGGATGATAAATTTTAAAAAGAATAAATCTTTAAAACCATTTAAAAAAATGTTTTAATAAAAGAGTCATTTTCCAATTTTACATTTAAATTATAAGCCACGTGAAAGTAGAACATTTTCAAAACATTTAAATGACTTTAGTAGAGACATAATATGGATAATGAAAGTCAATGGGGCTGTATATACACTTTATAAAATAATAAAAGTGCATATCATTAAGAAATGACTCAATGAGAAGAAATTGAGATTTAATCCCAATCAAGGATCATGCCATTTGAGCAAGGATAATGAAGTGGCATAATTAAGTGTGGAAAAAATAAATACACCAAATATAAGTTGTTACTCAGTGTAAAACAATCAGATGTCATCCACACATATTCATAGCACGACATAATCAACAGGTATAGGTTTAACCCAAAAATTGAAATTGGGTTAAGAAGTTCCCTTGAAAAAATTCTATAGCCTAACGGAATCACATAAAATTTTAGAAAAAGAGTTGATGAGAGATATAAATGGCATCTCATCACTTGGACATAATATTTACAGTAACAAGTATATATAAGAATATATCCCAACATAATAAGATGTAATTTTAACGACAAAACAAAAAAGAAGACTTTTAAAAATAGGAGGGGGAAAGGATCCCTTACCGACTTGGGCAACTTTCAAAACGTACACCGGATTAAAGAAGGACTATATAAAATTGATTTAAATACTCATAAACGAAATTATATTACACCAATTGTAGAATAATGGGCAGTACATACACCACTCAAAGGAAATGGTGGAAAATGTAGCATAAATCTCACGGGAATGAAAGTGAGATGCAAAATCCCTTAGGAAAACTCGGCAGCCTAACATCGCCACATAAAACTTCCAAAAATGGTTTAATGAGATGAAATAGCGTATATCATAATATGAACATAAAAATTACGGAATGTGGAATATAAAAAAACATCACCAAACATAGTAAAGATTACATAAAATAGAGTAATTAAAAAGAAAAAGAGAGGTAGGATCCCTTACATCAAGTCTCACTTTTATTGTTCATTTCCTTATATTATGAATAATAAACTATGGTCAATTACTAATTTCTTAAGGACCTACTTTAATGTTTATTATTAAATTCGTATAACATATTATAATGTTATGATAATTAGTTAATTATGTGAGATCATATCAGATGTTTTGTGTCGATGTTCGGTACATGAGTAAAAAATAAACTTTTTTGAAAAGAAATTTCCATGTAGTTATACTTACACCATCTCCAGAATAGTATTAAGGATTTAAATATCATATATATCGAGTTTATATTCATTTCATACTATTACATAACATTTGGAGATAAAAAATGAAATGCACTGTTCACGAAGACGGTTGGTCGTACGTACGCATGAACGCTACTTTCACTTCTTTGTACCATTAATGGAATTAAAACTAAATGAGAGAGATATATATATATTATAATTATAGTATAATATATATGTTATATAGGTCACATTAGTTTATTAATTTAATTCTTTATACATTCCATGTATTGCATTAATGAGTCGCATCACTTGAGGGGGTGGAAGTCCACACTTTCTCAAATGAAATTATCGCATTTTCACGACATGAAAAGCATAAAGGTATGTTTTAAATGTAAAATACAGACATATAGAGATGAAATAAATATAATATATATCATAAATAAATATATTTCCATCATAATGGCCACCGGGAGAGGTGGTAGGAGAAGATAGAACAATCATCGTTTCGTGAGGCAGTAATTCGCAATCCACAAAAACAGTATATTCTTTAACCGTTTGACAGATGTGTGTGTAATTGTAGCTGTAATCCTTCTCATAAAAACATAATAGTATATTTTATATACTGTAGTTGTTACAAAATAAAGGAATAAAAATTTTTTAGGTGGTTTGAGAAGAAAAATAAAACAAAAGAACATTAGAGAGGACTTTACCTTTAAATCGGGTGACTCCCCTTGGTTTGAACCAAAAGGGTTTATTGAAGAGCTTTCTGCCAAAGGGAAGGCTTCTATAAAAAAGGTAGGGAGGTGGAGAGATACAGTTATCTGAGTTTGGAAGATCCAATGGCTTGAGAGGTGTGGGTAAGGAGGGTATAGGTGGGGGGCTTTTATAGGAGGGAGGAGGGGCACTCTTGGAAAGTCTTGAAAATATACATTATTATAAAATGAATTTAGGATATCAAAGGTCCCACAATTATATATTTATATGATAAGGTGATAAGAGTTATAAATACACCCATCCAATATGTTTTTAAAATGTGTATGTCTTATATAACACATTATCATTTCATTTTATTTAAATTGTTCATTGATGAGGTAATTGAGGCATCATCATGGTGTCATAAATAAATTAATTTATATAATGTATAAAAATTATAAAAAAAATATAATGATGTAGGAAATATTTTTATATTTATAATTAATATTTATAGTCAAAAATATTACTTGCATAACCCAATGAAAAAATTATATTAGTAAAACAACACCTGTTTGTGACATTTTTATTTTAACTTTCAATAAAAAGTTATTAATGTCATTTTCCAACCAAAGTGGCTCCATGGGGTCCCCAAGTTAACCAATTGATTTTATTGGTCGTCCATGACTCATAAAATAAGGTTAGGACATGTTTCAAGGCCATTTTGTATTATTATAACTTTATCATTACCTTAAATTACATTAATTACCTTCAATCGCGATTAATAAAACTTAAAAGTTACTATTCACCAAAAAATTATTTTAATCCCATTTAACCAAATTTTATATCCTAATGACAACAATGTATGTAAATTTTTTGAAATTCAAATAACATATGTGGTAATGTTTCATTTATATGAAAAATCAGTTTTTTAACTACCACAAAGTGGTTTCACTATTCATCAAAAATTGATGTTTTTCTGAAAAATACCAAGAATTCAACCTAAGATATATTTGATATTCCGAATTCAAAAATTAATTCTATTATACAAAATTCAAAACATATAAGTTGCATTATTTAATTTAATAATTAATTCCCATTGTCAAAACAAATATCTTTTTTATGAAACAATATCTATTTAATGATTGACAGTAGTTTAAGTCCAATTTCATTGTGAAATTAATTCCAATGTCCACCATTGGATTAAATGGTAAAAATATATTCTAATTGAAGTTTAAACCCAATAAAAATGATGATATAATCATATAAATAAATTATAATAAAAATACGTTTTGAATTAAAATACAACATTTTTCACTAATTCATTAAAAATGGAATTTATCAAAAAAATAACAAAAACCAACAGAAAGTAAATTTTGATATCCCGATAATAAAGAAGAATTTTATTTGGTCCAATATAACATATAAAATTGTCAAAATGTGGATTTAAAAAGGGTTCCCCATCAAAAGGTGGTTAATCGACCTTTTAAAGAATATTAGAATATCTACGCTTAAAATTGGATTCATTCAAATTTTAAGCCTATAACATTTATTAGATAAAAGTAAAAATATTTGACAAACATATATAATCATTTTTTAGTTAGTTTTGTTCATTCCTTTCATTACAATGGCTAGGAGTTAACTACCATTTAAAACAATATTATTTTATTATTAGAGTGCAACGTACGATTTCCATGAAACTCGTTGTGGCATATTGGGTACGCCATCGAGCATAGCGTTCCATTAAAATTAATATTAACATTCTATTAACAAATATGGATAAATATAAAATTTTCATATTCTTTATTTACCTGGGGTTTTACTCCAATTACAAATATTATTTAGTTTATATAAACTTTATCTAATTAAATATTAAATCTGGTCAAAAATATAAAATATCTTTAAAAATAAGCTTGTTGAAAATCCAATTTTCCATTAAAATTTATTATTTTAACTCTTAATATGAAATTGAAACTTCAATGAAAAATAACAAAAATTCACACTTTCCAAATTTTGGTTATTTTAATTCAATAAATAATTTTATTTTTATATATTAAAATTATAAAATTTCAAAAAAATGTAATAAAAATTGGTTCTCCGTTAAAATATTGAAAAATTTTCCTTTAGAAATATATTTATTCTTATATGTAATATTTTTTTCACTTATTATCTTCTTCCTATAAAATATATTTGATTAATATTTGAAATATTATAATGAATTGATAATATATAAATTTCTTTAATATCTTTCTCTAATATAATTAAATAAATTCATTCGAATAAAATATATATGAGAGCCTAAAAACATTTCCTTAATATTCAATATGTTTTTATATTATGTTCTAATTAATTAATAACCAATTAATTCATCTAACATTTATATAAAAAATATATTTTGAAAAGTATGTTAAAATTATTCAAAACCTACTAATTTAATGTCTATGATATATATAATTAGATAAAATAATATTATTTAAATAATAAATTATTGTTTGGTAAAACTCTGGCATGCATGTAATGAATGAAATTGAAAAACATGTTGATGAATGTGATACACCCTAAGATAGTATCAATTTAATTTCAGGATATTTTATATGACGAATTTATTTACTATAGTAATAAAATATAATTTCTGATGATATTATATTCCCTTATATGATTAGTATTGTGTGTCACACACACTATAAAATACAATGTTCTTACGTTAGAATTTCAGGGTGTAAAATTCTCCCCACCATAAATTAATTCCATCCCCATAATTTAAAATCATTAATGATAATAATTTTTTGACTATTTACAATTTTGAAATGCCACATCATTGGAATAGTTGATAAAATATCCTCTTAATAATAGATAATTACAAGTACAAAGGTCATAAGGAATAACATATTATTATGACTCTATGTTTGATAACATTAATTTAATATAGAGATACACACATGGTGTAAATGTTTAAATATTTATAGGGAGTGATTGAGGTAATAAACCACAAACAATTGAATGGTCATTGGAATGTTAAGGTTATTAATGTCATATTTTTTTATTTTTTAGAAGTCCATCAGTTCATCAAAAATAATTGTTTTAGAACAAAGTTTTAAAACATTTTTTACTTCGTTTTATTCTTTTACTACATATGTATATAAATAAATATAATCACATGATATATTTATATAGAAACTAATTCATTCATTGGTTTTTCATCGATAAATTTTCAAGCCATTCATTATATATAGAAATGGATATGAAAAAACTATCTTTGACTACAGACACTATAAATAAATTATTATTGGATCATAAAGACCTTAAAAAGTGATATGTCATTCCATTTTTCTATAAATATTTTCTAACACAAATATTCAATATCTATAAAACAAAAATTAAAAACTAAAGGTTGATCATTAATATTTATTTGTCATATTGTTTAACTAAATACAATTTCATATTTACCAGGGAATTTAGTAGGTTATTAGTTGGTGTTAAACCATTAACATCTATCAATCATGGGATCAGGTCTTATGTCCTTGTTTGACATGATGGGTTTTCAACCAGAATACAGTTATTTATTTTCTAAAACCTTATTAATGTTATTTATGAAATAAATATGATATTAATCCTTGAAATTAATTCAATAAATATACTTTTTTAAAAGGCATTAAAAAAACCCACATAAAAATTATTTATCCAATTATTTCTACATATTATAATACAAGGTATAGTGTTTTACCATTAAAATATTTAATTTCCAAAACACAAAAAACCATAATGTGAGAAAAAATATTCATACTGGATAAACTATATATGTTTTTTTAGTATTGCTAAATCATGGGACATTATTTTCATTCTAAGGCACCTTAGATTTAAATTAGGTCATTCGCTTCTATTATCTATAAAAATAATTTATAATATTGATTAAATAGAATATGATTTATCCTAATAGTATCACACATGAGTTTCAAACATGGATTATAATATTTCCTATTTTCATTTACTTGATTATTCATGTGTCATGGACTGACACTCCTTTTTATTGATATTACCCTTTGGTACATTTATTCAAAATCAACATCCAATTGAAGATTAAAGATAGAGATTTATTTTTTGGAAGACCAACCTAATATATAATTAACAAAATTATTGGATATTTATATATACTTTTAATTAATCTCTATCTTAGGTTAATGTTCACTATTTTATATTTTCATAAATCTAGTTTCCATGTAATCAAATTAAAATCCTATAATACCAAATGTAGGGAACCAACCCACGAAATCCCTTAGTTGATGAATAATACCATTATATTGGAACCAATATAAGGAATAAAATAATAATTTAAAGGGGAGTTTCATAGTAATGTTAAATGAGATATATATATATATATATATATGAGTATTTTATAAAAATAAGAATTGATTAATTACGACATATGTTTTTTCTTCATTCAATGATAAATTTCTTTTATCTACGATATCTTAGCATAATTTTTTTGTAATATTCATGTATTTGTATGGAAAAGAATCCAAATATTAGTGATCTAAAATTATCAATAAGGATTATGTAAAATTGGAAAAATAATAAATAAATTATAATATTAAATATGGCATGGTATATACTTGTAATATCATGCCCATTAAATAATTGGATATAGAAAAATAAATGTGGCAAGGTAAGAAACTAAAAATACATCCGAGTGGATCAATAAACTGGGAATTATGTAAATACATATTCATTTTCATAGTGAAAATATAATGGACAATAAATATTTAATCTAAATAATGGAAATTATTGATTATTGGATTTTATGTCTGAGGAATATAAAAACCTATACTGTCAAGACCATTCCAAAGACGGTTAAAAATTAGAGGAAGAAACTTGTTTAATTTTCACAACTATGATGTCTCATGAGAACATGAAGCTTAATTGTGGTGCTTAATGATGTATGTTACCCATCCATCATTACATTTCCCAAGCATTTCTCATATCGAATAATTTATTTAATTTATATAGAACTTTCCTTATAAATTTTTGTATCTAATAAATAATATGGATTTATCAATATTTTCCAAGAATATATAATATATATTAAATTAAAAAACATATGTAAAAATGATATATGGTTTATACAACACATCTATCCATGATATGTTATTTATATAGTGAGGTAATATTTAATTTTTAATGATCATAGGAAATTGAATAATTCAAGGGTACATAATAAACGAATCAAGGAATCTAATTTCAATACTATATAACACAATATTCTGTAAAAATACATCCAATGGAAGAAAAATGTTTATATCAACACAAAATATCCAAATTTAACTAAATATTAAAAGGTTTTATTCATTGAGGAATTAAACTATTATTAGATGATATTATCATGTCATTATTGAGAAAAAGAACGTTATTTTTTAAAACAAAATGTAAATATTTTTCATTGAAAATAATTATTGAAAACAATTTACTTAAAAATTAACAATTTTAACATATAATTTATGTATCAAAGATAATAAGACATGTCAATCTATATATACAACATAATTTAAAAAGTAAATTCCTTTTGAGTGGTATAATGGTTAGAAGAATTAATTATTCAGAAAATGATTAGAATATACCATTGTAAGTAATAGTAGAAAAAAGGTAAAACATTATAATACATATAAATTTTGAATGGTTATAACATATGTGAAAACATTCATAAAAAATGGGTTTTTTTGAAGAAAACGGGTTCCCAAAATAATGATAGAAATGAATTTAGGTTTTCATAGAAATGTTTCTAAAGAATTATGATTACCAAAAAGTATGAAATGGAACTATTACCAAAAATGGGTCATGAATAAAAATATGATAAAAAATGAAATGTTTTATTAAAAAATGAACCAATAATTTCATATAATGGAAGCTCAACAACAAATAATCCATAACTAAATGATATTTGGAAGTATAACCATAAAATTCTATAATTTTTATTTAAAAATAAATCTATAAATAGATTTTTTTTATTCAAATTTAAATCCAAAAAAATTATTATAATAATAAAATATAGTAAAAATATATTACATATATAATCATATAATATAAACTACAGTGAATATGTAATATAAACAAAAGAAATGAAATAGAGTTATGAAATACCTTTCCACTTGGAAATTCTAAATTAAAATCCTTCTTGGAGAATTAATTCCATTTGAAACTAAAAACAACATTAATAATGAATAAATCAAGATATTAAATGTAAAAGTGAATTTATGTTCAAAATATATATAAGAAAATAGGTGCATAACTTTAAAATATGTCTCAAAGAAGGAAGTTTGAGATAATGTCCCTTACTATTTGGTGGCATTGGAATTTTAATTTCCATAAAATAAATATATTACAATTAAAACATAAATACAATGAATATAAATTTATTCATTGTATAAAATATATTAGTGATGTATATATAAAACAAAAAATAAGTAATTGTTGAAAACGACATTGGCCTCATAGAAAGAAATGGGAGACATAAATCCCTTACCTGGCATTTTTTGGGTGAAAGTACATTAACATCATTATCGGTGTATTTAAAATGTCACTTATTTATAAAATATTACGACACATATTTATAATAACCTATATTATCTTTTTATAATAACTTTTGGATCATTTGTTAATAACCATTCATTACTTTCACTATTTCGTGTGTTAATTGCCTAGTTTGTCAGGTATGTTTTAACTTTTTATCTTTGGTATTATGATGTAGATGGTGAATTCATCATATAACTAATGAAAATAATTATTTAATTATAATATTTATAAATTATATATGTCTTTATAATAATTCATTAAATTTTTGGATGAGAAATGGAATTCACCGTTTATGGAGTCAATAGGACATACATATGCATTAACATTACATTCATTTCATTTCCATATTAAAAAAATGAAAAGTAAAATATATAAATATATATTCTATTTCCTATATCATTTTTATTTAATATTTGTTACATTGTTTTATTAATATCATCTTTTATACATTCCATGAATATTGTGAATGAATCATATCGCTTTGAGGAGTTTTTTGTCCACACATCCACAAGTGATTTTATCTTATTCCCACAAAATGGAAGGAATAGTGGTAGGTTTGATAAAAATATTAAATAATAATAATTACATAATAAATATAGTTCAATGTACACATAAACAGTAATTTCATTAACCATTACATGAAAGTTTTGTTAAGTGTATATATAACCTTTATTACAAAAAATAATTTTATATTTATTATACTAATTTTATTATATAATCATGTAATAATAATATTTGAGGGTTGGAGATAGAAATAAAATGAAAGTGATCGTTGAAGAATGTTACCACATTTTCAGGTTCCTCATTTTGGTTTATACTAATTGACTACATTGGTTGGATATATTGAGAAAGAAAATAAAATATGATGAAGGGAGATATTATGGTAGAATATTTGAGAATTTTTAGTGTTTTATAATAGGATTTATAAAAGTGAATAATTGGGAGGGGTTAGTACCTTTTTATAGTGGTGGTGGAGTGGGATTCAAGTAAATTTTTGAAAAATGAATTCCAATAAATTTTTTCGTAAATGTGGATGAAATAATCCAAAACATTTCATCAAGGGAGTATAGGGTCATATATTTATCATTCAATTTATTTTTTAGAAATATCTAGGTCATTTTGGTACTTGGGATTTACATTTAGTCCGATATTAAGATATTTTTTCACTTAATTTTAGTAATTAATTTTAATCATAGTCAGTAATTGTTTTCAATAAAAAATTATAAATTATTATAATTTCTACATTATAATTATTAAAAATATGGAATGCATATTTCTAAATTATAATCACAGAAGTTGAATAATTTAATTTAGATTAATTCTAAATGATAGGAATAAAAAATATGTTTCTAATGTAAGATGATCATAAATGATCAATGTTTCTATATTATATTTTATGTGAAATTGATTCCAATGAACTAAATTGAAGTAATTTAAAAAAATATATATTTATTTAATATTTTAAAAAACCAAAAAATATTATTTACCCTTATATATAAATTATAATAAACAGATGTTCTGAATTAATATTTATTGTTTTTTATTATTCATCAAAAAATGAAACATCACATAAAAATATAAAAAAGATAACATAACATAATATTCATTTTAATATAAAGATAATTACTTTTACTTTGACATATAAAATTTTAATATGTTCCAAAAAATAGATTTGAAATTGGGTTACCATAAAAAGGCAGTAAATGTTTTTTCAAAAAAAAAAAAATTCTTTGGCTTAATTCTGAGGTTGTTCTTATCTTATGCATAATAAATCTATTCTAAGAATATCAAAAATATTTTAATCAATATATAATATAAAAATTTCTTGAATAAAATGGACAACCATTAATTAAATCGATTTTTAAGGATGAATCATTTTTATAGGAATAAAAACTTTTCATATATATTTAATTGGTTATTGTATTCATTTGTAATTAATTGGTAACCATTGAATTCATCTTAAATTTTCATAGACCATATATTATAAAATGTTATATTATAATCTTTGTAACATTTTTATTTTATGTATATATTATATCTTATTATATTAATTAATAATATTTTAATAATTAACTTTTTTTTTAAAACTCGATCATGTGTGTAAAGAAAGTCATTAAATATTAAAGTTGTTATGTGTGACACATGATATCTTAGTATCTTGTGAATTGGATTTGATATCCTAGATTGAATTTATTTAGAATAAAAATTATATTGTAATGTTTTGGGATATTATTTTACCTGACATGCTTGCTCTTGTGATTCATACAAGTTGTCGAATACAATGATCTTTGTCTAGAATTTCGTGGAGTAACATCTGTCTAATCATTGAAGGGAGGTATCATTAAATGGGTTTTACCAGGACTATATCCATGATAGAATCTAAGGATTATATAATTGTTAGAATATTTTATAGATTAAATTCATTACCATGTAAATCATTTATAGAATATTCTAGTTGACTCCTATCCCATGACTATCACTGATGTTCATCATGTCCTTAGTAATTACATAGAGATTTGGAGGGGTTTTTTAATTAGAAAAGAGGATTATATAAACATGTAATAATCAAGGTAATGAATTATATAAATATAGAAACTATATTTCATAAATTTTTAATTATTATTTTTGAAATAAAAATAATATTGATTCTTAAAAAATATATTTTAAACTAATGTTGTTTAATAACTAATAAAAACCATTCAATAATTGTAAATATTTTTAAATAAATTATAGTTTTATTAAATATTGATTTTTAAGAAAAAAATATTTTTTGTTAATTGGGGACTTTATGTAGATATTTTATTTATATTTAATTTTATTATCAGTAATTTATTTAATAATTTATATAAAACATGAGTCAAATAAATTAATAAATAAAAATTAATTTATTTAAATATCTATCTATATATATATTATCTGAAATGATAAACTTATCATAATTATATGCTGAAATATAATAAATATTCAAAATCATCACATTGAAATTTGGTATGATGTGTCATATTTTTTTAATAATAATTACCATAGTTAATAATTAGACTTATTACAAAGTTTAAAATGAGGTAATAACAAAGGTTTAAAGCGTAATTAATTAAACTGGTATATGTTAATCATAGAATTCCATTAGTTTTGTTGAAACGTCATTCTCATATGTCACTCCAAAATTTAATTACCTGTCTCACTTAACTCCCATGAAAATCCTTCTTTTCCCTTCACTAAACATTATTTTACTTGGACATTTCTCTCATTTTCATTAATAAAAAGAGCTCACATCCATACACTTAAAAACACAATTCTCCTAGAAAAATTCAAAATAAATTAATCCCCTTTACCACTCCTATATACTGCTTCCATGTTCCATCCAATGATAAATCAATGTGTCCCATATCGTCAATTTTCAATATGCACTTCAAGAGAATTTTTCTGCCCTAAATGTTAGTATTATAAAATATATATCCTTTCCATCTATATTATTCTCACTCAAAAACTCCAATCCTCTTGGAATAATGATAATATAATGAAAATTATATTATTATTATTCTGATGTGTTATTATTTTTATTGAACATCTATAATCTATCTTCATATCTTCTATTAGAAAAATTAAAGCATCTCCCTTGTTATGTGAGGACTATCACCTCCATTATTATTGTATTTCAGTTTTCATCACCTCTATACATTGATGGATCTACTAATTTATTTATTTAATAAAAATTTAATTTTTACATGTTTAATACTATATAAATTTAAATTTTTAAATTTTCAAATGACTAACTTGTAATTATTATACCACCATTTAGTTGTAATTAATATTCCAAACAATCTCATCACCAATTTAATATTAACAAATCATAATTGAAACACCAATGGAATGAATTAATAAAAATACATATTAGTATGGGTAATAAATTATAGTCATTTAAAAGGACATTTATTATATTAATATGGTGTAGAATGGGTCACAAAAAATTGATAGGTCAATATAATGTAAATAATTATTGTGTGTAAATTAGATAAGAAATGTTTGTTAGGGATTACATTCTCACAAAACATATCCTTTCTATCCGTAAAATAAATCATAGAAAAAATTATCATTATAAAAAAATTATTCATATACCTCAGAAAATATTTGAATGTTTAAAATTATATCATATAATTGTTATCGACATTGATATTACAAAACATGAATGAAATAGTCTATTTTTCTAACATATAAATATGAAAAGAAACAATAATATACTAATATATCAATAAAAAATGATAATAATTGAATATTATAAATTTTAATATATTTGAATAATGTTATAAGTTTAGTTATTAGTATATTTATGTTTAATATATAGGTTTTAATGATCTTTTTTTTTATTTTTTGAATACAGGAAATGTTTTTTCATAAAAATTTCTATTCCATGACTAATTTTTTACATAATTAACATTTTTTAATTTTATTATTGAATATATTTAAATATAGAAATATTTATACATTATTATATTAATATTCAGGTTAATTAATGTTCTATTATAATTTTTATCTTTCAGGGGGTTATAACTAGAAACCACCAATGATGCTATGGTTTTTGTAGCATAAAATTTTTTTGTTGTGTTAAATTTTTTTATCATAAACATAGTTTTTCCCTGATAGATTTATTTTATCCTTAAAATATATTTAATTTTATTTCTGGAATCATTTATTAAATTATATCTCATTAAATATATTATAAATTTTTTTATGTAAAATATTTTGTTCTTCATATTGGTTTCTTTTCTTAACCCCTATATTTGAGTTATAATAGTTATTCGTGGTCACTTTTAGTAAAATATTATTATATTAATACAATGTTATTATTTAATATTATATTTACTCCTAATTTATAGGGAAATTAATGTTATATTTCAAAATGTATTATTTATTGTATTTTAATCTTTTTTCAATAAAATTTTGTTTAATAATAATTCATAAACTCTCCAGAAAACTCATTATCATTAATGTCCACATTACATATTTAAATAATTTTTTCATTTATTATTTTGAAATTAAAAAATCTATTATATAATAGGAGATTCTTCTTTATATTTACCACATTTAAATTGTAATATTAATTATCCATTATGGAGGAGGATTTTAATTAATATATTTTTAAACAATAAAAAATAATTTTTATTTCTTTTCAATATCTCATATATACCACTACACATTTTTTAAATTGTCCTTTGACTAGTTTTAATGTTTTGTTGTTTTCATTAACTTATAAATAATTATATAATAGTTCTTCATTATTACTTCTTGACAATAACATATGAATGTGACTCATAACATCTTATTTTCTAGATAATGTTAAAAAAAATTGTTGTTTTTATTTAATAATTCACATCCCTTTCCCTATATAACTCTAAAATATCAATCAATTATGTAGTTATATTTAATTTTTAATCCTAAAAATTATTTTATGAATTTATAGTTCATAAATCACCTTGTTCAAATGGGTTATGTTATCTTTCAAACTCCATCCATATCATAACATTATTTTTCTCATTAAAATCTATATTATTTAACCTCTTGGATGTATGATATATCGTTTTCATAATTTTAATAATTTTATATCAATTACTCCATATGGTGTGTATTTATTACAAAATGATTTGTGAATTGTTTTTCCTTTTTGGAAAATGAAATTATTTAAAATCAATAAATTATTTTTTCAATACAAATTATTATTGATTACAAAGGCATGTTGAATATGCATTTTTTATTCATTTTTTTCATATGATGAATAAATTGGACACATTTAGTGATGGATGTGAAAAAATTATATATTCTATAGATACATCAGAATTTCACATTAAATAATCTATCATGGTGAATTGGTTCAAATAAAACACATTTATATTGGATGTTTTAACATGGTTATTTGATGGTATGTTAATAATCTTGAAAAAATTTCATTCCTACACTATAGAACCAGTTATTTTTTCAATATAATTATTCAAATATCTGAAATATCAACTTATATATTATAATAAAATAATTTGATTTCTATTATAATAATTTATTAGTAATTATTCCTTATATTTTACACATTCCTTGTTTATTTCATAATAGCCTCTGTTATATACTACCTCATCCAGAGCATTTGAGCTCAACCATCTTAATTTTTCCTTTCCCAAAGGTTATAAATAAGTTTATAATGAATGATATTTCTCTATGGGTATCATGTATAGAGAATTTTGTTAGAGACATTAATGAAATATTATTAAATAATAAATCACTAGTCTAATTTGAAAAATTCCCATTTGAATTTGAATCATAAGGGTTTTCTTAGTTATTGGTTTTTCCAATGTCTCTAAAACTATATATTTAAATGATAATGGGTTTGTATGTGACTTAATATTTTTTATTTATATTTTTATTATGGATATATATGTTTGGGATGATGTAGTCGAATAAAATGATATATATAGATAATATTTTTACTATAATATTTAAATGTGAGGGTATAGGGATTTAAACATTGTGAAAACCATGGTGAGATGACCCTAAAAAATAGTGGTAAAAATTTCACAAATGAATCATATTTATATTCATTATAATTTAATTATGGAAATGGTAAGAAAAGTATTTATTAAATAGGAAGATGTGATAAATAATAAAAATGTGAATAAAATCTCTATAAAATAATTAGCTACATCATTATTTGGACAATACCATTTCAAAATTGGTGTTCAAACACCTCCCTCATCTTGAGTAGGTTTGTCAATTACCTATTCCAATTTTATATAATGTTTTATTTTGATATAAATTATCCGTGTATGAAATAATCATCTGATGGTTGTATATATTTTTGGAGATAAAATTCAAGGGATGTCAGATATATAGAGAAGTATGGTCAAACAAAAAAATTTACATTATTATAAACATTTATTGTTTTCTTTATTTTGTAACATAAGAATTAACACATGTAGTCTTTGAATATTTATCTATGAATCTTTGATAAGTTTTTGACTAGTTGTATTTTTTTGCTTTATAGAATAATATCTAATTTTGAAAAGTATAAATTATTTTTGATGTTTCTAAAATACACTGATAACAACAAAACGCGGAATGTTTAATGAATATAGAGTATGTACAATAAAAAAATAATTAGTGAAAAAATTTAATTGTGTAGAGTGTCAAGAAAATTTTGTAATTTAGGGTTAGTTAGAAATTATAAGATATTGGAATATGTATCTTTTCTAAATAGAAATTTTTTGGTTGGGGATATTTTTTTAAAATTTTCTTTTGATGACACCCTAAAAACATTTACTTTCCATATAGGATATGGAAACAAAATTTATAGTAACGTTAAATATATTTTTGGAATCTATTTCAATCTCAATGTACATGTGTTAGATATATATTTCCTACCAATATCATTAGATATGTAATTATGTTATGATTGGAGAGCAGTATTGAGAAGGAAAAGTGTTGGAGAAACTCATTGAAATGTATGGCTTATCAGAATCATTTATGATTTGTGTACTATATTATCAAATTAAATTTAATTGTAATAGGATAGTTAATTTAACAGTATATGTAACATATTTGGTTATTCATGAAATGTTAAAAAGGAAAGGATTATCCATGTGATTTCGGAGGATATTTTAAAACATACAAAAGAGTAACTTGATCATGAAAATTATATGTTATGATTTAAACATTATCATTTTGTTTAGAATATTTTACATTACTTTAGAATAATGAGTATGTCATTCTGTTAATTCATCATTTATATTGATATTTACATTGATATAGTGAAAAAATGATAGATACACCATAGTAAAGGTTGTGATGACAACAAAATAGGTAGAATATTCATACAACACTATTCAAAAGGGAATTATATAGTGAATAAATCCATTTATAATACATGGAGTCCAAATATGGGAATTTCTATTTCATGCGAAAACTAGATAACCATGGTTGAAAAAATGCCTTCGAAAAGAATCATGTCATGAAAAAAAAGTCACGTTGAGTATCCAGATCTTGAGGTAGTTGTGGAAATATTTTATTGAGTCTAGATCAAAACATTTTTTAAGATATTTTTCCATGAAAAGTGAAATTCTATTAAAATTTATGAAAAATTCCTTGTTTTATCTATATCAGATTATGGAGGATTATAGAATTTTCTATAATGGTGAGAATGAAGAATACAACCAAAATTTTTTTATGGGTAGTTATTGAGGAATAATGTATGAATATATTTTATTGGATAGTTTCATGAGAATAAATTGAGATTTAAATATATAGGATAAAAAAGGTACCAACTCAATTGCAAATTACGTATATAAATAAAGAAATTGATGATTGAAAAATGACCAAATATAAATTTCTAGAAGTTAAAGAAAAAATACATAAGGATATAAATAAATATAGAAAATAATATCATGGAATAGAGTGTTAGATATCATCTATTAATGATTAATATATTAAGGGATAGTCTATAGGAATATGATAACAATATTGTTGGTATGGTGTAATAATTTCCAAAAAACATTATTACATGTATTCATAATATAACATTTATAGTGAATTCATTCCCTCAATGATATCATAAGATATTAAAAATGAAGTTCCCATAGTATTAAAAATGAACCTTTAATAAAATATTGTAACACACATATTGAATATTATTAAAACCTATTAAAATGACTCATCATTGGTGTATACTCCTAGGAATATCCCTTAGTGGGTAAATAAGAAAATTATACATATCTCCAAATTTATTTCCCACATCTTGATATTATATGTGATTTAGCTACTTCTAGTTATGAGATGATCCTTTGAACATAAGAAATTGATCTATTCGACAGAGGGAGAAAAATAGAATCATATTTCATACCATCTTTTGATATATTTAATATTTGTTTGAAATTAATTGTATTTTCATTTGAATTGAAATGAAATTGGTGTTTTTGTATAATTTCTAGATGTGGTTAAAGAAAATATTAAGGATTTAAATTGATTATTATTTTTATTCTCCAATTCGTTTTTTTATTTAATAAATTTTTATTCTTCTAATTAATCTTTATATTTTTTCTGATTTTATACTCCTGAAGATTCATGTGATTTACTTACCCAAAATTCTTCGATGTGAAGGAAGATTGTTGATGAACCACCAAAGAAGAGGTAGTGTCGATATCAAGGATCTTCGAGGTGATGTTAGGGATGCCCACAAGGAGGTATAGATTTAAGAGGATCATGTTTAGCTTTAGGAGGAGTAGATTTTAGTGGTGTATGACACTTCATTATCCTAACACCACCACCACCTAGTGGCCCATCTCATTCACAAAGAGATGGTGGTTGGTTTCGTGGATGGCTAATTTCTATAGATTCATATTTCTTAGTAGATTATAAGAAAATTAGAGGTATGATATTTTATTTTTATATACATATTATTTGGAAATGTTAGATACATTTGCAAGTAATTCCATCATCTCTTTATGCTGGGTGAGAGTGTTGGGACTCCTAGATGAGTTTTCATCACATTATAATTGTCTTGATATTATTGTGGGAATACTTCTTCTATAAATTTTTTCATCTGATAGTGTGATCTATCACTTCAGGGAGATTTGTTCTATTGTTACCTTTTAGTCATCACAAAGGAACCCTATGATGTAATCTTGGGTATGGATTGGATTTACATGGATCTAGGCCAATATTAATATCACCATAGTGGAGTTTTATTAATTTTAACTAATTGAACAAGAATCCCCTTGTTGTGTTGAATAGATCTCATTGGAAAGAGATTGGTTTTTTTAATCATTAGGATGCATCCAATCACACATCATTTGGTGAGTGTATCTATTAGTCTATCACTCCCTTTAAGAGTATGGATTCCTTCATTCATGGATAGTTTTAAGAAAAATTAATGGGGGATGTTTTAGGACTAAATTTGAGGAATGATATATAATTTTGTGTCAACTTACATCCCGAGTATTCTTTGTTAAATTATGTGACATATCAGATGCCCCTACAGAGCTCGGGTAGCTACTATTGTTGTTTTAGGGTCTTCTAGAGGTGGGTTTTATCGGACCTACTAAGTCTACATAGATGGATCTGGTGTTTTTTATTAAAGGAGGATGTGTTTTTCAGCTTTTTTGTGGATTACAATCTCATAAACCATGTCACAGTAATGGGAAAGTAAAACTCTTTGAGGATTGATGAACACTTTTAATAACTGTGAAGAATGAGTTGGTTCCCAAAGATTGAGCTCAGGTCCTTTTACCAGCAATAGAGATTTCATGACACTGATCTTATGAAGCATGCATTCTGATGTCTCTGTGGACCCTACGAGTTTCATATGATTCCATTTGGTTGGATGAATTCCCCTAAAATGTTTATATATTTGATAAACTAGATTTTCATGCATCACGTGGACCATATTGTTGTGATCTTTATTTATGAAATACTTATCTACTCTACATCAAGGGAGGGTCATGTAGTTGAGTTGATGATGGCCCTAGATTTTTTAAAACAACCCAAATTATGGTATGATCATAGTGTTCCAATTCCAAATTCACAAAGACCACATTATAGGGAATGTAATTTCTATTACTAGATTAGTTGTGAACCCAATAATGGTGGATGCATCACTTCCATGGTACCCACTACAAGAGTGTGTTAGAGGTGAAATATTTTCATTGATTGGTGGGTTACTGTTGGAGGTTTGTTTCATAATTATCTAGGATAACAGTCCATTTATATATGTTGAAAAGTAATGGGTTGTTTATTTCCAAGATATTGTAGTTTGTGAGATTCTTTTAGGAGTTTTGAGAGATAATGATGAGTTATCCTATAATGAGACTATTGTTAGTGGTAATGGAGTTTGTAGTGATTTGGAATTCTACAAGAGTTAGGATCATCTTTATGTGGAATAATATTTAGGTCTTTATTATATATGCAATGTGGAAATTGAGATCAAATGAGAAGAACTATGTGAAACATGTCATAGAGATGGTTGTGGTAGTCTCCTCAATGATGATGTGGATGAACTATCTTCCAAGAGAACTATTTGGGCTTTATGTAGACCATAAAAGTCTTAGTTATGTCTTCACATAGATACACTAGATACAAATATAGAGGAATAGGATCACGTTCTTATAGCGCTATAACTTTTAAATATTATATATTTTTTGGAAGGGAAACATTGTGGTAGATGACCCTATGAAAAAAAATTGCTAGGATAATTTTCTACAAGTGGATTCTGAGAGGATGGATTCCATGAAGCTAACCCAATTTGAATAGGATGGAACATCATTTCATTAAACAATGGCATTGACTCCCCTGACCTTCATCATTTGAGAGAATCCATGTCTAGATACATCAATTGTCAGGTTTTTGTTGACCACATGTACTAAGGTGATTTACTGGATGGATTTTATAATGGTGGGAATCAAATTAACTTTTTCTATGTAAATGCGATGGTGCCAGTAATTATGTGGGAAGAGGTGATGTGATATTTATGCACATCTCCTTTGGATATATATCCCTTTGTGGGAAATATGTACAAACATATTATGTGGTAGTTATAGTGGGGGCATGAGATATTATGTGGTCATGCTCATATACCAGTACCTCACCTATTAGCTCATGATGGATGGGTACCTAGTTATGGATGGTTTTTTGAATCCAATTTATATCCTAGAGTGGAAATGGGATGGACTATCCATGGACATTGTGTAACGGCTTAAATGGAAAGAAAGAGGCCATGATTACATCTAGGTGGTTGTTGAACAAATATTGATGTTGAAAAAAATCCATTCAATAAAAGACTACTATTTTGTGATAGTTTGGTGTAGTTACATGTATGGGAGAATATTTTCCTTTATTGTGGTCACTCTACTACTTCCTTCAGTCATGATGTGAAATTTACAACATGGTTTCAAAGTGTCCCACGAGATTCCATTGACACACAAAAGAGGATGAATACATCCTTCCACCCCCATACAGATGGGAAGACATAGTGCACTATCTAGGTGATATATGATTGTGGAGGGTTCTATATTATACATTGGATAGATCAAAGAGGGTAATGTTCCATAGATAACGTCTCTTTAATATAGTAGATATAAATCTCCTAATGTAAATGGACTATTTGGGGCCACATTTGATAATCCCTACAGGTAATATATGTGCTAGATAGAGATCGACATGGCATCCCCTATTGGTCCAAACATGGTATTGGAAATGATAGAGATGGTCTTATTCATCAAAGTGTTTATGAGGACATCTTTGAGCTAGAAAAAATATTCATTTCAACATCTTAGGCCCTTATAGTTTTAGTAGGGTGACCAAATATTCCTATGAGCCTCTCAACAATTAGGATTGTAGAAATTTTTCTACTGATGCATGTTATCCAAATATTTCTTCAGTCCATTTGAGATCTTGTATAGTGTTTTCATGGTTTCTTAGTGCCAGGCCCTACCTCCATAGTTGAATTTGGGGAAAAACATCTTATATGTGTTGCACTAGAGGATATATGTGAATTAATACATACATATTATTGTTTGGAGATATACTTGACATTGAGGATGGGTCTATTTTTAGGGATCACCTAGTGGAGATAAAGCATCATTAGTAGAGGACCATGAGTGGATGGACCATACCCCATGATCCTATGATGTGGAAGAAAATGTGAATTTAGGGGAATTTTGATGAGCGATAGAGCCATATATGGGCTCATCATTCCAAGAATTTTGAAAAGGTTTTGCATTTTGGGGATTAAAATATTAATGAATGGAATTATGTAGTGACACTCTTTTCCCTTGTAATACATTGAAATATTTCTAGACATATTTTTGGAGCTAGGTGGATGGATGGTGTGACATTCTGAGGCCCGATGTTCACTAAATTTATTTTATTAAAATATTAATAATATTTTATATTACACAATAATGGTTTATTAAATAAATTAGGATATATCATAGAAGGATTATAGGTTTAGAAATGCGATACCAACATTGAATCAGGATCATGAGGTTTACACAAAGAGAGATGAAAAATAGTAATCCATTGGGTTTTTTATTAATGAAATTGAATGTAGTTAGTCTAAATAAATAAACAATTAATTATATTTTTATAATTAAATAAAATAAACCAAATTTCCTTTTTCAATAAACTATTACATCAGGATATCTAATGATGTTCACATAACCATGTGATCATTAAGAAGAGTTATTTCACCTTATTTTAGAAAAATTAGAATCAGATGATGATGAAACTCTAGAATCAGGTACATGGGGCATAGTGAATGTAATGACATTTAAAATTTTGTTGGAGACTATATTCATTGAAAAAGAAAGATATGATTCCATTTTAGACTCATATTTTTTAAATTTTTCCCATACTTCTAATATTTATTAAGAATGATCAATTCAATTCCATTTATATGAAACAGTTTCAATACATTTAATGTGCCACTGTATTGATTACAATTGAATATTTAATTTTTCTAAAACTGGGAAACCCAATTCGTACCCATTGTCCAAGAAAACATAGAAAAGGTTTGTTTTTTGATATTTAAATTTCATTTCTCCAAATTGTTCATAGGTTCATTAAATGATTTCCATATGTGTTATCAGTTATACATTTCCAGGTGGGTCCAAGATTTATTAGGTCATCAAATTCACAATTGATTTTTTGTAAAAAAATAGAGTGACATATCTAGAATATGATCATTGGATTTGAAGGTTGTTGATGATTACACCTTTGATCGGATTACTAGGGATGCATTATGGGTGGTGTAATATATATGTTGTGTATGTGGGAGATGAGTAACAATTTAAAAATCAGATTTCAGAAAATGGATTATCAGAAATAATGACCAGTGGATTCTCCTTCATTTTGGGATGGATGGATTTGTGATCTATTGAGGAGTCCATATCTGGAACACCAAAGGATATCATGAAATTCTATGAAACACAATACTACAAGCCATGTATTTTGAATAACACATGTCGTGTGGTACCATGGATATAGATTCAAGTGTTTCATGAGTCTATATGTATCAAATTCCATGTGGTATCCCTACATGTTGTGTGAATTGTGTGTGGGAGACCTGACATGTACTCAAGAGTAAATGGGGACGTGCATGGCTTGGAAAATTCCACACACTTATTTAAATAGTCACTACCAAGAACATGTGTAGAAACCCAAGTGGAAATAAATTTCTAGTTTGGATGGAATAAAATCATCTACATTGAAGAATATATGAGCTTGAGAAGGCAGCATATGTCCAGTGTTGTCATGGACCATAATTTTTATTTACTATAGAAGAGATTCCAAGGAAAGAATACAGAAATATTTCCATTGAATATGTAAGACCTCAAGTGGCTCCGACACATTTTGGAATCAACCTACACACTATCTAGTTTTACATGTTTAGATATTCATGTACTGAAAGGCACATATATTTGCGTAGATGTGGGACCACAATCCGTTTGGGTCACCTTACACTACATATACCATGTCATTCATTATGAAGAATAATTATCCTCTATAATTTCCTTATCGTGAACATTGATTTTGTGGAGACCCAATATTGTTGTACATGGAGAATACATTGCTTTTTAGGAATAATTAATACATAAAAAGAACCAACACTCAAGTACCCTAATATTTAGTGTCTTTGGAAACTCGAAACATAAACTTCTAATCATTGTGAAAGATCTTAAACATCTCCTATAAAGATATTCCCCTTTGTTTTCTTACCTAAAATCATTCTTCAAATCTTGGGGAAAAGAAAACATATAAAAGGTGAGCTCAAATGATCAGTAAAGGTAAGCATGGAAAAACTAAAACAAATCATAAGAATTTGAAGTTAAAAAAACATGAACATGAAGTTTAAACATCAAAATCTTGTGAAATAAATCTTGGATGTACATATGGAATAAATAATAAAGGAACATTAATCATGATAAAATAGAATTGGAATAAAACATGTAATTGTGTCAGACCATTATGAACATGATATGATTTCTATAGTATCCAAGGAATTGCTACCAAGACCATATTAGTGGACAATGTCCTTTACTGGATCGAGTTCACTCCTCATTCTATTCATGTATCACTGAACCAGATTAACTTCCCATTCCAGCCATGTCTATCTCATGAGATATAAATCTTTACCCAATGCATTGGAGGGAGATATAGGCCCCACCCATCTCATAATTAAATCATTATTACTTGTTCCACAAAATAAAAATAAATCATTCTTCATAACCCAAAGAATAAAATGGGTTCCATATACATCATCCCATCATAACATAATACGTATAAAACAAATGGATATAATTTCCTAATAAGATTAATAAAACCATGTAAATAATGGAGACATTATACATGAAACATAATCATACTAAATAATGTCATCTTAGATGGAAAATAGTTTTGACAAAACACTTGAAATGAATTATTGAGAAAAATATCCTTTCTTCTTCAAACACATTTTTCATTTCACAAAATGCCATTTAATTTTAAAAGAAAATTATTTTTTTGAAAATATTCATTAAATATTTTAGATTAATATTTAGGGAAAAAAGGAATTATGAAACTGTAAAAATCCATTCATACTGTATAAGTTATAAAAACATTCTCCTCATACTTTTTCTGGAAAAGTAAAAAATTTCTCCTATGATAGACAAAAGAAAGATTCCTTACATAACACAATTAATAAGTTAAATAGGGGTAAAAATTTCTTTAAACATACATGTAATAATATTAGACACTTTATTAATACATTTTATGGACAAGGATGAAAAATATAACCCCAGTAAATACTTACGTATAAGCAATCTCTAATAAAAATATGATTTGAAAAATTATCTCTTACCGTATGTCTGATATGATTCATATGTATCTGAACGTCCTATATAATTATTTAGATAACATCATTTAATTATTAAATAATTATATTCATTGTTATGATATCATATATGGTTCCCTTATGACGTTATATTACCCGTTCATTAGTCAATTCCATGTTAAAGCTGCGTTTTGGGTAAAATCGTTTCATTTATCGTACGTGTTTCGACTTTTTGTTCGTGATATTATTACATATATCCTGATTTACGTAATTCCAAAATGTAAAATAGGATCTATATATAATATATATTCAGAATATAAAAATATATGATAGATCGATAAATGGAATGAAATACACCATTAATGGAAACGGTAGGTCGTACGTATGCATGAATGATGTTTTCATTTCCTTACTGAATTGAATGGAATTAAGTAAATGAAACATATATATACATAAATACAGTATCATTATTATGTAATATCTTTCATGATTATATATTATATATACTATATAATCATACTTTAATGGTTAATTATGAAAAATGAATCTCATCACGTTCATGGAGACAATATCCCATAAGTACGCACGAGCGATGATATCATTCCCATGATTATTGCATAGAATTGGAGTGGATGATATAATATATCAGGATCATTATTATGCTATAATAACCATATATATTTATTCTTTACACCATTATACCCATCCAAGTAAGGTAGTGGTGGGTAAACTGATTACAGCACGGTGTGGAGACGATATTCCGTAAGTACGCATGCGCGGTGATTTCATTTTCCATAGGATGTATAGAAGGCCAAATTAGATTGTTTAATATTTATAATAAAACATCATTATATTATTGATACTTTAATTTATAATTAAACAACTAAGGAAGAATATTTTTATGAAGAAAGAAAAGTGAAAGAATCGATAGAAGAGATTACCTCTTCTTCGACACAGCTATTTTAAGATTCCACTTAAGGAACTAGAGTTGGTGTTTTCAGAATAACAAAACCTATAGAATATTACTAGGGACTCTTAGAAGAGTAATGGTAAAGTTTTGTCTGAGCATGAAGGCTCAAAGTTGTGTAAACAAGGGAGGTAGGTGGTTCCCTTTTATAAGGGAGGAGAGGGGCACCTTTGAAAACCTCAAAAATATTAATTTATAAAAAATCAATCCCCACTTAAAGACCGCAAAAAATGAAACATATTCGAATATTATATGAGATAGGGATCTAATATCATCAACTAATAATATTTAGAAATGTTGTAATTTTATTTTAATCCTTATCAACTTTATTTATCTTTATTTAATCTATTTAGGTTTATTTGTGGTAATAAGATTCTAAATTTTAAATTGATATAAATAATTACATATGTGTTGTGAATTTTCTATAATTGGATAATATATGTCATTTTCAACCATATAAATTCTAATTTATAATTTTTAAATATTATGTGACTTTTAATCAATTTTATATTATGTTATTTTTATAAAATAACAATAGTGTCAATTTTGACAATCTTCAATTATTTGGATTTAAATAAAAACCACACAAGAAGATATGTTCGAACTAGAATATTTAATATATTCATAAAATGTCATGCTTATCTATAAAATTAGAGGAGCACATTAAATTGTTCATATATTATTTTTTTAATATTTAGAAAACCATGTATTTGATATTTCAATCAATAAAATAATTTCAACACCACTATTGTGTCTCCTTTAATGATAAATATTTAATCCCTAAAAAATCTAAATAAATTAACATGATATAGATAATTTTATTATCTTTCTGGATACTGTTAATTTTCAATGTATCATAAATTTTATAAAAAATTTAAAATTATTATACTTATAAGATTAAAGAGAGTGATATGTTGTCCCATTCTTTGGTTTTAATAATATTTAAATAATTTTCAGGGTCAAAAGTCTATAAAAAGATTCTATTCCCACCCTTAAGTGATATGGGTTAACATTTAGTCATCCAATTGAATTTTTGTAGGTGTTCGTGTAATTTTATAATCTTATTTTTACCCTTAATTACCTGATTTTCCTTTAACTGTAGTAAATAAAAATTACCATAGTTAATAATCATAATATCAAAAAAAAATGTAACCTATTAAAATAATTTGGACCCACTTATTTCAAATATTGAATCCATTTTTTTCCAATTTCAAAACACATAAGATGCAGTAATTAATTTAAAATTATTCTCGTTGTTAAGAAAATGGGTTTTAAAATTTAAAACATTACCCAAGATTGAAATGTTTGTACCTATGAGTTCAATATAAAATTAATGGTAATGACATACGTTATATTAAAAGATAAAAATATATAATATTTATAATTTAAAACAATTTACTATTATAATTTAACCATATAAATTTTCTCGATGAAAAAAGTTGTTTTTAAGTAAAATTTAGCATGTTTTTGCTATTCATCTAATGAGAACGTTGTCAGAAAAATATCAAAACATTATCCAATGTAAATTTTTATTTCCTGATTCAAGAGAAGAAGTTTATTTTGTAAACTTTAACATATAAAAATGTAAAAAACTATATTTAATGTTGTTGCACCATCAAAAGGTTGGAAAACGGCATTTTTTTAAAAATACTTATTTTACACGAAAAATTTACTTTGTTATTATACCATGTTCTATAAAATGTGTAAGATGAATTATAATGTCATAAAATTTATATTGTAGATACTAATATTCATAACGGATAATTTATAATAATATTATGAGAACATATTATCGTTTAGTGAAACCGGATATTGTGTACAACACACTCTATCGAGGAAGGTCGTGATTGTGTGTAATACAAGCCATGTTAGGTTTTCAAGTAGTGCAAGAATCATTTTTCATTTCATATAACAAAATAAAACCATATTTCATTTATACATTGAATATATATATATATATATACACACTCAATGTTTCCTAGAATAACTACTATCAAACAAACATGAAATTGTGTATAACATGATCCATGATTAGTGTTGCATATACTGCAGGCAAAGATAGTGATGTATATAGTGCAAGATAATCTTAGTGTAGCATACAATAGAAGATATGAAATAAATTAAAAAGAATATATCTTATAAAATCTCGGGGTGTTACATTCTACCCCCCCCCCCTCAAAATGAATTTCACCCTCAAAATTCTTTGGGTTTATAAATTGTTTATTATATGAGATTTTATTTCATAAAAACCCACATCGTAAAAAGGAATACCAAAACATATCATTAAAAACTAATGTATTAAACATTACGGTTACCCAAATTAACTAATCATTGGGTTTCCACATAGGATAACATAGTTGAGAATATTGATATATAAGAGAAATCTAACCATCATGTTCTGATGGAGAGAGGTAGATAACATGGCTATGAAAAAGGCAAAAATCACAAATCCATAAATGTGTGATAATATAAGGTACCATCAGATTCATTAGAAATGAGGGAAGTAGGAAAAAATTTTTGGTTTTCAAGATCATTTCCCTAATGTTTCAAAAATTGGAATCAGAAGAAATACTTTATTGGTTTTGGTACAATCTCACAATTGGTAGTTTTTTGAAAATTTTCCACTTCATCTCTTAAAGAAATGATGTTGAATTTTTCATTCATGAAGTGTTAGCAGATCATGCGATGGAATGATATTTCATTCCATCTGTCTCAAACAAAAGGTTAGAAAAAGTTATTAAAAATACATAATTCCATATAAAGTGAGATTATGGTATATTGTTTATAAAATGGACTTATACATAATATATCATACAACATAATAAAATAAAACTAGTTTCTACTAACCAAGGACTTCTTGTAGGCCATTGGTTAGTGATAAAGGCCTGTTGCACTTCGGTTGTCAGTTCAATTCCCGCATCCTTGTCCAACACGATGGGTTATCTCCCATCCTATGGGTTTTCCTTTTTCAAAAAAATCACTATTATAACATTTCATAAATAATACCTAAAAGTTATAGCCTTAAAAAAACTATATAATGTATAACTTAATCCATTCCTACCTTTAGGCTTATCAAAAATACTTCTGTCTAATCTCATAGTATAATGAAAATTATTATTAGAAATGTCATCTATCGAGCTTGTGAATACCATCATCAATCCCCCATATATCATAAGATATATCTTGTTGGTAATATTCCAAACATGTGAATACCTTAATAATTTATTGCACTTAAAATGAATACCCATTGAACCTTAGTGAAAACATTAATGCCGTCAAAAGTTAACTCTTTCCACATACCAGAATCCTAAAATTTCTATATACTCAAACCATGATATAACATTATCCTTATATCAGTTATGAGCTCATTTAATTTTTTATTTATCCCTTTATTATGAACATATCATCTTCTTTCCAAATATATTTCAATAGCTATTCATGGTTACCAGTACCATATAATTATTGAAAACCAATACATAGATATTACAAAATTCCACGATACCATAAATGAGATTCCATGATACTATTTTGAAATCCCATTATATAAACACTTAATCATTCCACAACATCACTTTCATACTAAACATCACAAATAGTGATCAGATGTGACTTCCCTTTATCCTTTTCCTTATGAGGTATATCACATTGATCATCATTAACCCTTGGATTTGGGCATTGATTAGCATAATATCCCATTTCCTTGCTCTTGAAGCAGTGAAGTGTTGGTGAAGTGTTCTGTGTAGTCATTTTTCTATTCACATCATTAGCTATCATTTTACCATTACAAGGACACTAAACTACTTTATGACCTTCTTTTCTACAATTAAAACATTTTATAGTACCTTTTAGACAATCTCCACCATGCTTCTTTCTACACATTGAGCATAAAAAAACATTCATCTTCTTTTCACCATTTTTTTGAGATTTCTACATGAACTCCATCTTTCTTTTTTTATCAATACCATGAGATGGATAAGTAACACCAACTCCCAGTTCCTCTTTGATAGCACAACACACAATTTCTTTATAGCTACTGAAGTATATTAAAGCTTACTCCCTTTCAAGACTTAGTTTTAAGCCACTGAAGAATCAATTAACTTATCTTTCTGCTAGGATGATAATCCATATTCATACCTTGCAAACCTTGTAAAATTCGCCTTGTATATACCAACATATTCATCATCCTTTTTCTTAATATCAAGGAACTCCCTTTCCATCTTTTTTCAAAGAATATGAGGGACATACTTATTGAAAAACATGTTCTTTAACTCGTCCCATTCCATTGATTCAATTTCATCTTGGGGCCTCGTATTCTTAATTAGAGTCCACCATTGGTCAGCTTCACCTTCCAAATAGTAAATAGCCAGAATAAAATTTTCATGTTATGAACAATGAAGTATAGAAAATAACTTTTCAATGGTACTCATCAATTCTTCAGCAACAAGTGGATCAGATGACCCCCTAAAAGAAGGTGGATGTTGCCTCATGAAGGACATAGTAGAATATTGTTCACTTCTCTGCTCATTTGGAAGTTTAAAATGATTCATAGCTTCTGTAAGTATAGAAATAAGACTTTTCACTCCATCCCCTATAAAATTGGTTTTTTCTAGAGTAAAATCATTGCATTTTCCATTACATTGATCAAAACGGTTCCTTCGGGGTCCATCCATCATCTAAAACCCAAAAAAAATACTGTGAGAGGAAAAATAATGCTAGGAAAACAACATAATAAAGGTGGATTAAATTCAATATCTAACATATTAGGATTAATTCAAAGAACCTTACCGTAATTATAAAACTATTACCTATACTTATACGTATCCATAGGGACATCACTAGACATACCATAGAAATATCCTCTTGGGATCTCACTAAATTTTTCGCATCTTAGATCCAAAGGTTAACTAAAAATTTCCTCAAATACAAACTATAGATGCCCAAGCATGAAGTACATGGACATTAAAATACATTTTCAGAGTAATTAATACATAACAAGAACAAACTCTCAAGGACCGTAATTTTTTAGGGTCTTTGGAAACTCGGATCATAAACATTTAATCATGGTTAAAGATCTTCAATATCTCCCATAAAGATCTTCCCCTTTTATTTTTTTACCAAAAATAATTCATTAAATCATGGGGAAAAGAAAACAAATAAATGTTGAGCTAAAATGAATAGTAAGGGTAATCATAGAGAAAATAATACAATTCATATGCATGTGTACGTAAAAAAACACGACCATATAGTTTAAACATCAAAATCTTGAGAAATAAATCTTGGAAGTACATAAGTCATAGATCATAAAGGAACATTAATCATGATAAAATAACATGGGAATAAATCATGTAATTATGGAAAATCATTAATCACTTGATATTTTTTCCATAGTATCCAAGGCATTACTTCCATGACCATCTGAGTGGAAAAAGTCCCTTACTGAATCGAGTTCACTCCTCATTCTAGTCATGTATCACTGATCCAGATTTACTTTCCATTCCAGCCATGACTATCTCCTGAAATGTAAACCTTTACCCAATTAATTAGAAGGAGATATAGTTCTCTTCCTTCTCATAATTAAATCATTCTTACTTGTGCCACAAAATAAACATAAATCATTCATCATAACCCAAAGAATAAAATGGGTTCCATAAACATCATCCCATCATCACATAATCTATATAAAGAAAATGGATATAATATCATCATAAGAATAATCAAACCATGTAAATAATATATAAATTATACATGAAACATAATCATACACAATAAATTCAATTAGATGGAAATAGTTTTGACAAAACACTTGAAATGAATTCATATGGCAAATGTCCTTTATTCGTCAAATTTATTTTTCTTTTCAGAAAATGAAATATAATTTTAAAAGAATTGGATTTTATCAAAAATATTCATGAAATCTTGTAGAGTATTCCTAATTAAAATAAGGCATTATTAAACCATAAAAATCCATTCATGCTGTATATGTTTAAAAAACATTCTCCTGGTACTTTTTCCAGAAACGTCATAATGTTCCTCGTATGGTAAACAAAAGAAAGATTCCTACCATAACACAATGTAAATGCCAAATATAGGTAAAAGTTAATTTAAAAATAAATGTAAGAATATTAAACACTTTATTAATACATTTTTATGGACATGGATGAAAAATATAACCCTAGTAAATACTTACGTATAAGCAATCTCGGATAAAAATGATATTTGCAAAATTATCCCTTACCTTATGTCTGATATGCTTTGTATGTATCTGAAACTCTTGTATAATGATATAAATAATGTCATTGACTATTACAGAAACATATTAATTGTTATTATATCATATATGGTTCACTTATGACTTTATATTACCTGTTCTTTTGTAAATTCCATGTTAAAGCAGTGTTTTGGGTAAAATCATATCATTATCGTACGTGTTTCGACTTGTTGTAATTGATATTATTAGATATTTCCTGATTTACATAATTATAGAATTAAATACATTGTTTATATATAATATATATTCAGTATATAAATATATATGATAGATTGATAAATGTAATGAAATACACCATTCATGGAGATAGTAGGTCGTACGTACACATGAAAGCAATTTTCATTTCCTTATTGAATTGAATGGAATTAGGTAAATGAAACATATATGTACATAAATCTAGTATAATTATTATTTAATATCTTTCATGATTATTTATTATATATACTTTATAATCATACATGAATGGTTAATCATGAAAAATGAATCTCATCATGTTCATGGAGACGATAGTCCGTACATACTCCCCAGCGATGATATCATTCCCGTAATTGTTGAATAGAATTTGAATGGATGATATAATATAATAGAAACTGTATGATGTTATAATAACCATATAGAGTTATTATTTACTCCATTATACCCATCCATGTAAGGTGGTGGTGGGGAAATTGATTACACCACGACATGGAGACGGTATTTCATACGTACGCATGCCCGAGGATTTTGTTTTCCGTAGGATGGATATAGAAGGTGAAATGGGGTTGTTTCATATTTATAATAACATATCAGTATATTATAGATACTTATGTTATTACTTTATAATGAAACAACTAAATATTAAGAAGTTCAAGAAGAACGAAACATGAAATAATCGGTAGAAGAGATTACCTCTTCTTCGATGCACCTCCTTTAAGCTTCCTCTTATGGAACTAGATTTGGTCTTTTGAGAAGACCAGAAACTCCAAAATATTACTAGGGTTGTTGAAAATAGTAATGGGCATGGTTTGGACCTACTTTAAGGCTCAATGATGAGTAAAGAGGAGAGGGAGGTGGAGCCTTTTTATAAGGGAGGGGCGGGGCACCTTTGGAATGCTCAAAAATATTAATTTATAAAAAATCAAACACCACTTAAAAACCTCCAAAAATGACTCATATTATAATATTAGATGGGATAGGGTTGTAAAATAATCAAAAAATAAACTTTTTACATGTTGGAAATTTATTTTAAACCTTATCAACTTGATTTATCCTTATTTATTCGGTTTAGTTTAATTTGTGGTAATAAAATTATAAATTTTAAATTGATATAAATAATTACTAATGTGTTGTGAATTGTCCATAATTGGATAATTTATAAAATTTCATACCATATAATTTTTAATTTTTAATTTATAAATATTTTTATGATTTTTAATCAATTTTATATTATGTTATTTTTATAAAATAACAATTGTGTCAATTTTGACACTATTCAATTATTTGAATTTAAATAAAATCCACACAGAATATATGTTTAAAATAAAAGATTTAATATATTAATAACATGTCATATTTTTCTATTAAATCAGTGGATCAAATTAAATATTTCATATAATATTCATTTTAAAATATTGAAAACCATTAATTTTATATTTCAATCAACAATATAATTTCAACATCACTATTTCTTCACCTTTAATGATAATTATTTTTTCCCTAAAATTTCTAAATAAATTCACATGATGTAGATAATATTATTATCTTTATTTATACATTTAATTTTAGAAGTTTCATTAAGTTTATCAATAAATTAATATTATTATACTTACAAGATTTAAGAGAGTGACATGTTGTCACTTCCTTTGGTTTTAATTATAATTAAATTATGTTAGTGGTAAAAAGTCCATCAAATTAGTATATTCTGACCCTTAGGTGATATGTATCAACTTTTATTCATCCAATATAATTTTGGCAGGTGTTAGGGTATTCTTATAATCTTATTTTTACTCTTAATTACCATATTTACATTTAAGTGCAGTAAATAAAAATTACAATAGTTGGTATTCATAATATCAAAAAAAAGTGACCTATTAACATAATTTGGACCCACTGAGTTCAAATATTGAATCCATTTTTCAAAATTCAAAACACATAAGAAGTAATAATTAATTAAAAATTAATCCCATTGTTAAGAAAACTGGTTTTAAAAGTTCTAACGTTGCTAAAGACTAAAATGTTTTTACCTATGAATTCAATGTAAAATTAATGGTAATGACATAAATTATATTAAATGTTAAAAATATATTATATTTATACTTTAAAACAATTTTCAATTATAATTTAACCATATAAATTATCTCGATGAAAAAAGTGGGTTTTAACTAAAATTTAGCGTATTTTTACTATTCATCAAAATAAGAACGTTGTCAGAAAATATCAAAACATTATCCAATTTAAATTTTTATATCATGTATAAAAATAAGAAGTTTATTTTGTAAAATTTATCTTATAAAATTGTCAAAAACTTAATTTAATGTGGGTACTCCCTCAAATGGCGAGAAAACTGCATTTTTTTTAAAATACATATTTTACCCGAAAAAAATTACTTTGTTCTCATACCATGTTCTATAAAATGTTTAAGATTAATTATAGTGTCATAAAATTAAAAATGTATATAATACTATTCATAAAAAATTGTTCATTATAATATTATAACAATATATCGTCATTTAGTGAAACCTAGTATTGCGTACAACATAGACATTCGAGGAAGGTTGCTATTGCATGTAATAAAAGCCATGTCAGGGTTGCATGTAGTGAAAGACTTCATTGTTGTTTCATATAAAAAAATACAACCATGTTTCATTTATACATTGAATATATATATATATACACTCAATGTTGCGTAGAATAACTGCTATCAAACAAACATGAAATTGTGTGTAACACGATCCAAGATTAGTGTTTCATATACTGAAAGCTAATATGGTGTTGCATATAGCAGAAGATAATCATGGTGTAGCGTACAAAATAAGATATGAAATAAATTAAATATAATATATCTTATAAAATCTTGGGGTGTTATAGATTTTTTCACGTGAGTAGCCAATCCTGGTGTTTTTCTTCATAGAATGTGATGGTGGCCTCAATCATGGATTTATTGATGTGATGTGTGATTTTATAGGGGTAATGCTTCATTAGTTAATGATAATCCCTAAAGATGATTAAATAATATCAACCAAGATACTATAATGTAACCCTCATATTGTGATTGGGAATAGGTCATCTCCCAATCTATAGTGGGGAATCCTCTAGTGGTACATGGAATGGGTCCTATATCAACTAATAGAGTGGCACCCTCCTATTGGGACAGTGTATAGGTCCACTAATTATCCACCTAGTGGATCCCTTCTATTTAGTTATTGTATGGGTCATAAAAACTGATATATCAAACCTCATGTTATAAAGATCATGATTCCTATATATTTTATTCGAGTGACACCCTCCTTTGGTGTTAGGGAATGTGTCCTCAATTATTAGTTTGACACAGAGTTCTAAGCTGGGTATTGGTCCTCTACTGACTATAAGAATTCCTCCCACCCGTTGGGCTTGGAATGAGACCACTATCAACTATTAGTGTGGAATCATCTATCTAATATGAACAATGGGACCTCTAAAAACTATTATTATTTCACCCTCCATCTACACTTGGTGTGGGATCGCTACCAATTAATTGAGAAGAACCCTTTTCGAGGGATAATGTATGTGTCCTATTGAGATCTTCTAAGTTATTACCTCTTATATTTTCATAGTATATGTCTTATACATAGATATTGTGACCCTCTTCTTTGCAGCATAGTGGAAAGGTGTGGCCTGACATGGATGTCTCATTAAAAAGACATCTAAGATGCATGCATCAATGATGGACCGCTTGAAACTATTGGTACTCATTCCAATTTTTGACTATAATTTGGGGATCCCCTTTATATTAAATTTTTAATTCAAGGTTTTGATCATATATATTCTAGTATTTATATCATTTGATGTTGTTACAATCATTATTTGGGTTGATTTTTATTATAGTTATATCTACTGTCTCTTACTACTCACCAGAAAAGCTTTCAGGGAATCATAATAGGTATATATATACTCACCCATCCATGGTATTTTCCCACACGTATCATATCATATGAAGATGATTTATAATTTGGTTGAATATTTACAGGATTAATGGGATTCCACTTTGCATTGACCTTATATGGTTTTTAATTCTATGAGATTCAGAGACAGGATATCTCACCCTTTACCTTTTTATATTTTTCAATTTCGGAAATCATTCTAGTTGGGCATTTATTTTTCACAATTACTTTTTAATTTAACTTACTATAATATTGTTCACCCTTTATGTTTTTAATATTCAGAATTATTCTAAAGATATTTAATTTATTTATTATAAATACTTAACATATTTTCATTGAGATTTTTTTGGGTCTTTGTACATGTACATCATGAAAAATTCTGTCGTGTTAGCTAGACCTTTTTAGGATTGTCACCACCTATATCATGTAGAGGAAAACTTATTGTAGTTGGGGATTTATCCCTATTGGGTTTGGTCATGATAGGGTCTTTGATCAAGGAGAATGTTATTCTATGAATATAATATTACATTCGATGAATCTCATAATGATTGGAAGGTGGTGATGAATAAAAGAAATTGTAGAGAACTATCAAAATTGAATTGTGATATCCCATTTTTTATACAGGTGTATTGTTCAATTTAATCATCCATAATTACATTGAATGAATGAGAATTAACATTTCCAATGGTGAGTAGGTAACAATTATAAACCATGTAATTTTTTTTGAAATTTTTGCAGTGAGTTTTTTATTTGATCATTGATTTTAACAGAACTATTTTTCCTATATCATATGTTTTTACATTATGGTGTCATGTATTGGATTCCATTTTAATTAATGATCCAATAATTATAGAATGTGTTTGTATTCAAGGACATGTTTCGACATGGTATGTTCTATTAAAGGTGACCATAGTGGTTTTATCAGATTCAATCCGTAGACCCAAAAATTTTTCCATATTTTGCAAATGATTATACTAATATCACACCATAATGAAATTTATTTTTATTAATTGATGAAAATTTTAGGTATTTTATGGTTTTAAATTTTTTATAAATTATTATATATGATTAAATAATTATTGATAAGTAATTTATTCTTAACGAAACACTATGATTTTTTATAGTTTTATTATCTCCACCTCATGAACAATGTTATTATTTTTCAATGTTATCCTTAAATAAATAATGTGATTTGTTACGTAATTATTTCTGGAACAACTATATTTTTTCAAGAAATGTTTCCTTATGAAATCATTAAAAATATATTATTTTATCAGGGGTTTTAAATCATGTATATGATGTTCCTTTAAATTATATATTTAATGATTAAAATCATATTATGATATGATAGGTGGAACTATAATTATATATTCCTATAATGAATTTTTTTAAATTGGTTTACCTCATGAAATTAATTATGTGAATGGGATGAAATTTCTTTTCACAAGATGCGGTTTTCTTCATATAAATATTTTTTTTATAAAAAAATTCTTGTTTTTTTCATATTCTAAGGATGGGAATGATGAAATAAAATTTTTACATAGCTATATGTGGGTTTTTATTATTCACATTCCACATTTCATGTCACCGTAAAATTATTTCAATATTCTTATAATAATGATCCTAGGTTTATTATATCAGGGTATTGATCATATTATACTATATACTCGTATTGATTCATGTCTAAGGTCCCCCATATTATTCCTTGATATACTGGGATTTTTTCTCACCCATTTTTTGATATATATCCCAATGTGATTACATATACCCAGCGAATTATGAATGACATTATGTTTAATATATATAAGTATTTATTTAAAGTTTATTATTTTACGTATATTAATTTTTTATAAACCTAATTTTCCTAAGACAATAAACTAATCAATTTTTTAATTTTATAATTAATCATATTTATCTAGGAAATGTTTTTATAATGATGTATATAAAATATGTTTTTCTATAGATGGAATCAAAAATGGTTTTGCTAATTTTGGAATTATATTTTAAAAATATTAGACCAGAGAAAAATAAAATATTCAAATGTTATGAACATAAAACTTATTTACTCATACGAATGATTAGTTTATCCATTTTTGTTAACATGTGTTTTATTCTATCATCTTTGTATTTATAATGTTCTGGGAACCTAAATAATATAACTAAATATTTCATAGTAATATTTTATATTTAATCAAGAGTAGTATATTATTTTATTATTTATATTTATATGAAATAATTTAAATGATAAACATTGGATATAATTATTGAATCCCCTCTCCTATACAATCAAGTAAAAACATATATGAAAACATACAATTTTTCAATTACTGAAACAAATTTGTTAGACTCATCATTATTATGAATTTATATGATGATTCTCCTAAAAAATATCATAATTCATCCATTGGTGGATTTTGTTTCTATAGTATGCATGAATTAGTTCTCATTATAATGATATTCTATCAATAACTAGGAAATGGAAATCACTTCTCATATAATAGGTCATAGAAAGATCCTATGTAATTAACCATTCCCCATGGCCCATGTCGTGACTACCCCAAGACCGCCTACCATAGGCCAGGGGATGGCGACTAGCCCCAAAAGCAAAAATCCCTAAAACTAGGATGGTATTGGGTTTATAAACTGAAAACACACACTATAGAGTACGAGATGGAATTAAATACTATGTAAATATGTATAGAAAATAAGTGATTGAAAGTAAAAGGAACCAGGAATACAAGACCAACAATAAATTACCAGTACAATAAAAAGGGACAAAACATCTGGAAGGTGGAAGCAGCTCAGGCACCATTCGCCACAGATCCTATATGAAGTGTTGGTACAGACAGCCTCTTCATCACTCCATGTTTATTGGTCTCCTCTGTGTACTGACGCGTCGTAAGGTCCACCTTCGGGAACTCTCTAGTCCTTGAACGCTCTTCCTCGGACAGTGTTGTTCGTCGTTGGCATCCAACACCACGAGGTGCAGGCCTATCCCGTGCAGGGGTGAGTATAACAATAGTCAGTAGGGACCTAGAGACCATTAATGTCTCACAAAATCCATCAATGATAAACCACAGAGTATTAAATTAAATGATAGTAATTACATAGGTAAATGCCCATACATATACCTATGTTATCAAGTAACCCATCTCAATCATGAGGAAAACACAGAAGTCACTGACTCAGCTCACAAAGGTATTCTACTTTTGTTGAGAGATAGAGATGATCAGATGTCACAACTGAAACATATAAGTTGTCGGACCAACACATGATCTAGGACCAGCTATTTTTTCAAACCCACACAAGATCCAGGAACTTAAGTTAGAACTGTCAGGACAAAACATAATGTAGGATTAGTCGTCAGAGCTATCTGACCAACATGTGATCTGGAACTAGCTAATCTGTCAGATTAACACATGATACAGGAATAGAAGTGAGAATTTTCAGACCAACACATGATCTAGGAACAGTCATCAGAGCTATCAGACCAACACATGATCCAAGACTAGCTATTTTTTCAGACCAACACATGATCCAGGAACAGATGTTGGAACTGTCAAACCAACACATGATCCAGGAACAGTCATTAGTGCACAGCTAGCCACATGGTTTCCATAAAGCACTCTTGATTCCGGGAGGGTCTTCTTCTCAAACCAAGTGTCTACAAGTCATCTTTCACCAAGTCCCATGAAGAAGAATCTCAAAGGTCCATTTCATCATAGGGGTCTCAATTCAATAGACGGCGTGTCAATCGGATGCCCGATCAGTGAGTTATTAGCTTTTTAGTCTCGGGGGCCCGATTTGATTTGTATAAGATCCAACATGACTGTATCTCAAAAATACCCCAAACTCCATTGGGGTATACTCAAAGGGACCACCGTGCTCCAGGAAACTAGTTCCGCTGATGGTTCGTCAATGGGTCGCCCGGTGCCGACGATATGGACAAAGGAAGTAACAGGGTCGGTAATGGGCTTGGGTCTGGTCTAACCCGGTCGGACCAACTAGGCCAAACCTAGACTGGGCTGATCCGGTTTGGGTTGACCTGGACAGACCCGATGTGTCTGACCTAGCCCATTTGGTGTGTTAGCCTGCTATGTTTGGCCCAGTTCGTTGTGCCCGGCCCAACAGATTTTAGGGGTGTTTTGGCCTGGGCTCAAGGTCAGTTCGGTCGGGAACGTTGAAAGGTTGTGGCTTAACCCGGAGGGCACGAGGGATCTGGGAGATGGGATTGGTCAAGAGAGTGTGGGATGCATGGAGGCTGGCTCAGAGGTGTCCGATTCAGGGGGGGCGATGTCCAGATCTGGGCTGCCTGGCAGGACGCGGTATGGTGCCAGGGGGGCAGGTGGCTTGGTCACCAGGAAATACACTAGTAGGGTTGCGGGTAGGCAACTGAGTGTTGTTCGGGGTGTTAGGGGGCCATGGGTAGGCGGCCTGGGTGCCTGGAAGTCCTCTAGAAGGGTCTCGGGCAGGCAGTTACACACTGGGAAAGGAACTAGGTGGGGATGTGGGCAGGCGGCATGGTGCCAGGCAGCATGCCGAGGGGGCCGCGGGCAAGTGGTTGGGCGCCAGGCTAGGCATCAGGGGGGGGGGAGGTGTCTGAGGTGTTGGTCAGCAAGCCGGGGGGCCGCGGGCAGGCAGCCTAGGTGTTAGGCCGCTTGCCAAGGGGCCGCAGTCAGGAGGCTTGGCGTAGAGGGGATGCGGGCAGGCGGCCTAGGTGCTGGGAGGCCGCGGGCTGGCCGCTGGGCGACGGACAGGCCACTGGGGGGCAGCGGGGCAGTCGACCTGAGTGACGAGCAGGGTTCCAGGGGGTTGTGGGCGCGGTTCAGCCGAGCTCAGACCGGCGCGAGCCAGCAGCATGATTCACAGAGGCCACGGGGAGTGCGGCCTTTGTCATTGCCACCATTGTCACCTCATCGTTGATATATCTCCATGATGTAGAACATCCCAAGAAGAGATAGATCGACAGAGAATTTCGGGCCATGATAGGTTGGCATGCACCCTCCGCGTTTAGAGTTGTATCATTTGGCTCATCAAGAGAAGATGATCACCAATAATAGTTATGCAAAAATACCTTATTATCCTTTGAAGATGGTATTAAACAGGTACAACATTGACTTTTAATAAACCCCATACCTTTGATTCGTCATTCGTCATTCGTCAATGGAGTCGCTGAAGGAAAACGAATGAGCTCGTTGTTTGTCACGTCTGCCACGTACTCCCAATCCCTAGAAGCATCGACACCCAGAAGATTCTCTACATTGGATGATGCTTTGAGGAAGATGTTGAAGAATAATCATCATTTGGATTCTTCATTGTAAGGACACATTTTTCAATCTTCGTTGGGAGATTTTCTCCCTTCTCCCAAATTCCATCAAAATAGAATGTCCACCCAAATAATAATAATAGATTGTATATTATTTTAGACGATGGAACATAATTCAAATGGAGAATTAAATTAGTGGGCTCCCATTAATTAATCCATGAAAGTAAGCACATTAATTGGGGAGTTGGCACAAATTCAAAAACAAAGGGAGGTGGAGAGGCTCTCCCTCATTAATGAGGGAGAGATGAGAGGTTATGATCTCGGGTGGTCCCCACATCGTAACCTCTCACAGGAGGTTATGAACGGGTGTTCCCCACAACCATAACCTCTCATAGGAGGTTAGGGTGTGGCGGTCCCACCTCAAACTCCCAAGTGGGGGTTTTAACCAACAATCACTCAAATGGCAGTTGAAAATAAAATAAAGTGTTGTACATTTTATCTTATTATTATTTTATAAAAAACCAAAAAATAACTTTTATTCTCGAACAACTGTCATCGAGGAGAATGTATTATTAAGAGAATAACGGCGTTGTGAGTTCAACGGTGCACTCAGATTTCAGATCCCAACTCCAGTTCACAAGTTATAAAATCCCGCTCATACGTTTACTGAACGTACCTGAACAAAACTTCCAAAATTGATTCCAGGCACACCAGGCCTTAGAATCACGCATCATTAGTTTTTTCGGACTCATAAAATTCCCATGTATTTATTGAAATAAATTTCATAGAATTTCTGGGTCTTTAAATTCTCCCCAACTCAGGGATTTACACCCCATAAGCTACAACTCGAACTAAGGGAACAAAAGGGGGTACTGAGCACGCATCTAATCATCCTAATCCCATGTGCTCTCTTGGAGTTTCCCGTGATTCCAGCGAACGGGCACCAGAAGTATCGACCCTCCACATTGGACCTGCTCATGTTGATCCTCAATCTCCACTAGAACCTCATTGAAATTCTCCACATTGTCAATGTCTAGCTCTCCATGTTTGATGACGTGTGTAGGGTCGTCCACGTATCTCCTCAGCTGAGATACGTGGAATACTTCGTGTACCTGTTGCAACTGAGGTGGAAGATCTAAGAGGTAAGACACCTTGCCAACTCTGATGAGGACCTATAAAGGTCTGATGAATCTTAGAGATAAAATGCTGCCTCGACCAAATCGCCATAGACCTTGTCGAGGTGAGACCTGTAGAAAGTCACCATACTCGAACTCTAGAGGTCTCTACCTCCTGTCATCATACAACTCTTGTCTGCTCTGTGCAGTCTTCATCTGCTATGGGATGATCTGAACCATCTATGTGGTAGTTCGTACCATCTCTGGTCCCACTAGTGCTGACTCCCCCAGGTCTGTCCATCACAGTGGTGATTTGTAAGGTCAACCATACAAGGCCGGAAAAGGTGTCATCTCGATGGTGGAGTTATAGATGTGGTTGTATGGAAACTTCACCAAAGGTATGTGATCCTCCCAATTGCAAAAAATGATGAGGAGACATGCACGGAGAATGTCCTCAAGGGTCTGGATGGTCCTCTCGGTCTGGCCATCTATCTGAGGATGGAAGGTGGTGCTCAGACATAACTTCATCCTGAAAGCCTCATACAACCCATTCCATTATCAGGAAGTAATGTGTGAATCATGATCAGATACAATTGTCAAAGGTATACCATGTAGATGTAAAATCTCAAGCACATATAGGTGTCCCATGATCTCTACGGAACCATGAAATTTGATCGGTAGGAAGTGGGATGACATGGTGAGTCAGTCAAGAATCCCCCAAATCGAGTCGTGCCCCCTAGATGTATGTGGAATTACCGTCACGAAGTCCATGTATATCCCATGACACTTCCACTTCGGGACCTACAAAGGTTAAACCAAGACAGCTGGTACCTGGTGCTATTTCTTCACTTTCTTACAAGTTAGGCATCGAGAGAAAAATGCTACTACCTCCATATTCATACCTGGCCACTGGGGCTGTTGCCGATGGTCCTTGTACATTTTATCCACTCCTAGATGTACCACTAGAGGGGATGTGTGTAACTCCCTCAACACTTCCCCCTGAAGTGAAATTGGTTCCATAGTATGTCCTCTGAATGGAATGACATGCTTCCCACCTTCCGCGAATCCATCAGGTTCCTATCCTATAGATATCTGAGCACATCATGTCTCACAGTCATCGTCCCCATGTTGCGCCTCACAAAATCACTGATAAAGTGGGGGAGTTGCTGTAAGAGACTATAGAAAAGCCACACCATCTTTATCCACAAAGGATATCTATAAGGCAGCAAGATGCTCTATCGCCTCTCCTAGATGTTGTTTACCAAATCTTCGGCTGAGCGCATTTGTAACAATGTTCCCCTTCCTAGAAGTATGGACAATCTCGATGAAATAGTCCTCAAGGAACTCAAGCCAATGTCTCTATCTCATGTTCAGGTCCTTCGGAGAGACGATATACCTGAGACTCTTGTGATCAGAGTACAGGGTATAAAGTTCTCCCATGAGACAGTGTCGTTGCATCTTGAAGAAAAATACAACAGATACTAACTCCAGGTCATGGGTAGCTTAATTTTTCTCATGTTGTATCTGCTACCGAGAAACATATGTGATCACTGCTCACTCCATCATTAAGACACACCCGAGTCTAGTCCCTAATGCATCAGAGTAGACTACGTAACTTATACCTTCCTCTGGAAGCCTCAATATGGGTCACTCGTCAGGCTCTTCCTCATCTCCTGAAAGCTCTACTGTCATCTCTCTGATCATATGAAGTGTTGCCCCTTCTTTATCAATGCTGATAGTGGTTCTTCAACTCTGTAAATTTCTAGAACAGACCTTTGATAGTATCCAGCCAAACCCAGGAAACTCTGTATCTCTGTTACACACCTCGGTGTCTCCAAAGAATGAACCACCTCAATCTCCACTGGATCCACTGCTACTACAGCATCTGAGATAACATGTCCCATGAAGTGAACCTCTCGAATCAAAAATTGGTACTTTGAGAGAATACCATAAATCTGTTGCTATCAGATTGTGTCCAGTACTAAACATAACTGGTAGGCATGATCCTCCTCAATAGCTGAGTAGATCAAACTCTCTTCAATGAAGACTATGACAGAGTGATCAGGGTATGGATTAAAGATCATTTTTATGATTCGCACGAATACTACTAGATGGTCGGTTACGCCGAATGTAATAACTGATAACTCGTAGTGGTTGTACCGACACCTGAAGGTTGTCTTCTGCACATCCCTATTTCGAACTCATAGCTGGTGATAGCCTGATCTCAAGTCTATCTTCGAGAACCACAGTGCTCCCTTCAACTGATTAAAGAGGTTGTCAATACTTAAGAGTGGGCACTTGTTCTTCACAATCACCTGGTTCAGGAGAAACTAGTCAACATAGAGCATCAAGATCCCCTCCACCTTGTTGGTCAAGAGAATCAAGGCTGCCCTGGTAGAAACACTTGTCTAGATGAATCCCTTCCCCTGCATGTCCTATAGCTATACCCGTAGCTCACGAAGCTTTGCGGGAGACATACGATATGCTGGAGTAGATATCGGTGTCATCCCGGGGTACAGTTCAATGTATATTTCCACCGCTCTATGAGGAGGTAGTCCTGGAACATCATCAGGGAAAACATCCACGTACTGGTCCACCACTACAGGATAAGTCAGACTCTCCACATCTACTGCTCTAAGGGTAAGGCATGCCAACTGATGATTGATCGGTTGCACCCTCCATTGAGTAAGTCGTTCATGTTCTGCAAAGTCTCCCTTCTAGCGAGTGAAGGTAAAGTCGGTACCATCCGTGTGGACACACCGCACCTTGATCCTAATACAGTCTATCTGATCATGGACTGTAGATAACCATTCCATACCCACGATGCTGTTGTAAGGCCTCAACGTTTCTACTAGGAGAACCTAGCCAAATATCTCCCCTCCTAGAGTAAACTTGCACTGCTGGAACTATTCCTTAATCATCTAATCATCTCCTGTATGAGTCTCTAGCCATAAGTATTGAACTAATGGCTCCATCGGATTCTCCATGCTGTGAACGAGGGAAGTTTCAATGAGAGAGTGACTGAAACCCATGTCTATATGAATTGTGGCTAAGTTAGAATAGACATAGATCGTACCGTGTATCATCTTCAAAGCACTGTGATCGTAGGCCTCAAATGCCTGAAGCTGAGCTCTCCCCTATCAACCCACTCCCTGTAGTCGGGGTAGACCTCCTGGTGGTGGTGGTGGAAACACATTGAAATGTTGTCCACTGCCAACTGAACATCCAACTCCTCAGCCTCCGTTGTCTGCTCCCCGATGACCACCTAGATCAAATATATGTCTTTGATTGGGTGGTCCTCCAACCGTCTTCTGGTCGTCTGTATGGTGGATTGGACAGTAACGAGCTTTTTGACAATGCCTGTCGCAAGTGTTACAGTGTCTGATCTTGGCATGAGTGGTTCTATCTTGTGTGCCCCACAAAACTGAACCCGTATCATGAGGTCGTCCATTGGATGGCCTGCTCTGCTTGGACTTTGCGACATCTGTCTACTTCCATCTCCAGAATACTCCTCTTCAGGTCAAAAAGTGATGGGTCTTACTACTGGTGACTGCTCAACAAGGAAAATCTACAATAGGATGGCTCTATCTAACAGCCCCGCTTCCGTCAGGATGCTGAGTGAGATCATCAATGCTCTGATCTCCCATCTGAGCCCCTAATCGATGGTCTGGGCCCTGAAGAATGGGTCCTGAACCATATCTTTGGAGTAGCACAATAGGTCGGTGGACCTCACTGTGTATTGTGCTACTTTCATGCATCCCTGCTAAAAATTATGTAGCTCCTATATCCAAACCGCACATATAGTTGATGGGATAAAATCTGCTCATAACTGGCTCTCGATGTCTGCCTAGAGTAGTGTCGCCTCACCACACACCTGGATCATCAGGATCCACCATCTTTCTACCGCTTCCTGAAGGAGACTCATGGAAAGGATCACCATTATGTCTGTTGGTGTCCATACTAGCGTGATGACTCTCACCACAGCCTCTAGCCAATCCTCAATTGCCTACTAGTCTGTCTCACCCCTAAACATGGGTGGCCTCTAGTGATAGAACTCGTGCAACACACTCAAGTGGAGCACATTTTCTACTGCTGGGGCTAGTGGTATTGGTGGCCTAATGGGTAGTTGTACTATTGGAGCCTCCACTATGATGGGGCCCTAAACTGAGGCCTCGTTGCTCGGTGGGCTTCCATCTTCTAAAACTCTCAAAACCCTGGCTGCATGTCTGCATGGGGGCATCATGAAAAGAAACAAGTGGGCCACAGTCAATAAGTTTTACCTGGTGAGCTAAATCAATGAGATCACACAAAAAACTCTTGAAACACACACGCAATCAGTGCTTTTGTGAACTGAGTCAGAAATCAGAAGTTAGGGTCCTGGTGTATGGATATGACGGACACCGCACCAACACTGGACTCCCTGAACTGAAAACCACACTCACTACCCTTAACACTATTGCTTCACAGAAAATATATATTAGAGTCCTACATTCTGCGGTAGAACCGACTCCGCTAATACCAATTTTTAACAACCCGTTCCCTGGGACCTGTGTCGTGACTACCCCAATCCTGCCATCCATAGTCCAGGTGCTAGCGACTAGCACCAAAGGTGAAAATACCTAAAACTGGGAAGGAATTTCTTTTATAAACTAAAAACACACACAACAGAGTACATGATGGAAGTAAACACTGATTAAATATGTATACAAAATAATTGATGGAAAGTAAAAGGGGCCCAAAATACAATCCCAACTATAAAGTACAAGTACAAATAAAAAGGGACAAAACATCTGTATTATGGAAGCAGCTCCTCAATCATCCACCATAGATCCTACTTGAAGGGGTGGTACAGACATCCTCCTCAAAACTACACGTCTATCGGTCTCCTCTGGGTACTGACACGTCATATGGTCCACCTCCAGGTACCGTCCAGTCCTGGAATGCTTTCCCTCGGTCAGCACTATCAGTAGTCTACATTAAACACAATGAGGTGAAGGCATATCCCAGCTAAGGGTGAGTATAAAGATACTCATTAAGGACCCCAAGAACCTCAAGGACTCACAAAATCCCACAAGGATAAAATACATAGTATGAAATCAACGAATATTCATTTCTTAGTTATATAACCATACATATACCTTTGTTGTCAAGTAATTTAACTCAGTCATGAAGAAAACAGAGAAGTCACTGACTCAGTTCACAGAGGTATACAACATTTGTTCAGAGATAGAGGTGATCAGATGTAGCCACTGAATCATCTATGCTGTCAAACAATCACATGATCTAGGACCAGCTATTCTATATGACCAACACATGATCATGGAACAGAAGTTAGAACTGTTAGACCAACACCAGTTCTAGGAACAACTGTATGAGTTGTCAGACACACACATTATCCAAGACCAGCTTTTCTTTTGGACAAACATATGATCCAAGAACAGATGTTAGAACTGTCAGAAAAACACATGATCGAAGAACAGTTGTCAGTGCACATCCATCCACAGGGTTTCCATAAATCATTCTTGATTCTGTGAGGGCCCGCTCCTCAAGCCAAGTGTCGACACATCAATATCCACTATGTCCCATGAAAAAGTATCTCAAATTTCATTCTTGTCATAGGGGTCTCAATGCAATATTATGCATGTCATCAGACACCTGGTCTGTGAGTTATTAGTTTTGTAGTCTCGGGGCCCTGTTGGAATTGTGCATGATCCAACCAAACCATATCCCAACTATACCCTAAATTCCAGTGGGGTATACTCAGAGGTACCGTCGTGCTCCAAGGAAACTAGTGCCACTGATGGTTCATCAAAAGGTCGTCTAGTTCCAATGTTATGGACAAAGGAAGTAACAGGGTCGGTACTGTTGCTGGACCAGGTCGAACATGGTCGGACCATCTCAGCCCAACAAAGACAGGGCCAACCCGAACTGGGTCGAACCAGACAGACCCGATGGGTCTGACCCAGCCCGTTAGCTGAGTCACCCCGCTAGGTATGGCCCGGTCAGCTGGGACCTACCAAGCATACTGCGGGGGAGGTTCGGCCCAGGCTCTGGGTCAGTTTGGCCCAAAGTGTTGCGAGGGAACGACTTAGCTCGGAGGGCGTGAGGGAGCTGGGACGTCAGCTCATCCAGGAGCGTGCGGGTCAAGCGGAGGCCGGCTCTGGGGAGTCCGGTTTGTGGCAACACATGAGAAGCCTAGCTTGGGGTAGTTGGGTAGGCCACGACAGGGCGGTGGGGAGGGGGGCACGGGAAGGGGTCTCGGGCATCAGGTAGCGCGACATGTGGGACGTAGGTAGGCGGCCAGGCCACAATTAGGGCACCGGGGGGCCAAGGGTTGGCGACCTGGGCACAGGGCATGGCACTGGGAGGGTAGCCTGCAGGCGGATGGGCACCAGGCAAGGCACCGGGAGGACCGCGGGCAGGCGGCCAGGGCACTGGGTGGTGCGCCGGGAGGGCCACGGTTAGGCGTCCAGGTACTGGGCAGGGCATTGGGGGTGGTGCGTCCAGGCAGCCTGGGCGCTGGGCAGCGCACAGAGAGGTGTCATGTAGGCGGTTGGGTGTCGGGGGGCCACAGGCAGGCGGCTTGGGCGTCGGGAAGTGCGTCGTTAGGCCGCATGCAGGCGCTCGGGTGCCGGACAGTGCTCTGGTTGGCTGCGAGCTGGCGGTTGGGCACCGAGCAGCATGCCGGGGGGCCGTGGTCAGGTGGCCTGGCCGCTAGACGGCAACTGGTAGGCCGGTTCAGCAGAGCACATGCAGTTTCAGGCTAGCGGCACAATTCACGGAGGTCGCGGGAAGCGTAACTTTTGTCGTTGCAGCCTACTTCTCCTTATCATTGATATGTCACCATGCAATAGAATGTCACAAGATGATAGAGATCGACAGAGGATGTCGGGCCATGTTAGGTTGTCCCGAACCCTCCACGTAGAGGGTTAAATCATTTGTCTCATCTTGAGTAGAATAAGATCAATAATATATCGACAACAATCCCTTATTATCCATTGAAGAAGGTAAGAAAAAGGAAGAACATCAACAAGTAATAAAACCCCTGCCTTTGATTTGTCGATCGTTTTTCATCAATGGAGTTGTGGAAGGTAGACGAATGAGCTCTTCATTCATCACGTCCTCCACGTATTCCCAATCCCATGCTACATTGACTCAAGGAATATACCCTACATCGGTTGATGCATTGAAGAAGAGGTTGATGAGGAATCATCATTGTATTTCTTCATTGGAAGAACTCGTTCTTCATTCTTCATTGGGAGATTTTATCCCTACTCGCAAATTCCAAAAAAAGAGGAATCACACCCAAATAATTATAATAGATTGCCTATTATTTTAGATGTTGGAATATAATTCCAATGGAGAATTAAATTATGTGGTCTCCCCTTAATTAATCCATGAAAGCTGGCACATTAATTGGGGAGATGGCACAAATTCATAAACTAGGGGAGGTGGAGAGGCTCTCCCTCGTTAATGGGGGAGAGTTGAGTGGTTCTGATCTCGGGTGTTCCCTATGTTGTATCCCCACACAGGAGGTTATGTTCGGGTGGGCCCACCCACCACAGACTCTCATGGGAGGTTAGGGTGTTGCAGTCCCACCTCCAACTCCCATGTGGAGGTTTTAACAAATAGTCACTCACATGACATCTCAAATTAAAATAATGTGTTGTACACTTTATTTTATTAATTTTTTATAAAAATCCAAAAACTAACTTTTATTCTCGACTAACTACAATCTTAGTGAAGGTATTATTAAGAGAATGCCAGCGATGCGATTTTAACGGTGCCCTCTGATTTCTGTTCTGGGAACCGGTTCAAAAGTAATAAAATCCAACTCGTACGTTCACAGAACGCACCCAAAAAAACATCAGAAATTGATTCTTGGAACATCAGGCATCGTAATCACGTGCCATCAGTTTTCGTGGACTCGTAAAATTCCCATATATTTATGAAAATAAAAAACATTCCATGGAATTTCTGAGTCTTTATATCATATAGAACTGAAATGAAGAGTATGAATCTCATTTACATAATCATTCCCTAATATGGGTGTTACTAACGAATAAAGAATAATATCATTCTTAAATGAATGAGACAAGGAAAATCACCATCCTTAAATAAATTTCCATTATATGGGAATATACTAATTTATTCCACTGATGAATTATATATACTTTTTGAAAATAATGATGTAATATTGTAAATTCATGTTTTATGTGGTCTGACACTTATATCCATGTGAAATTATAAGATTTCCCCAATTTAATGGGATGAGTTAAATAATATACATCAAATGATTTTGGAAAAGGGTTTAATACACCAAAGTGCATCACCTTATTGTGTATCAATTCTCTTTACCAGGTTACATTTTTAGTCAATTCGGATTTGAATCAATTATTAGGAACACAAAAATATCACTATAGGGATAATGTAAATATTACCATAGATTAATGAATTTTTGAGAAACATTTAGGGACTCAATACTCCATAAAAGTGTGTTTTAAATCATTATATTATTATATGGTGGTGAATATGGAATAAATTCCAATGATAAAATTCTATATATGATATAGACTCTGTGAGTCTATACTCATTCGATTAAGACATACAAATTCCCTATTAATATTTATTATGTTGAGGAATTTAGTTTTTGGTGAATAAAAAGTTGATTTTGGGGTTAACTTAATTGAATATATTATCATATAAACAACTATAAATGATGAACATGAGGAAAATGTAATGTTTTTTCAAATGATATTATAGAAGGATAGGTTGTAATCATTGTTTGGAAAGATTAATTTATGGATGGAGCAAGTTTAATTAATGGGTAATATAATCATAAGAGAACTAATCTATATAGACCTTTCAAAAATAAATGTGAATCCAAAATTTCATAGACCCGAAATAATCATAAAGATCCATGTTATTCATAAATTAGTTTTGTACAAATGATACTTTATGAGAAATTTCGAACGATATTCTAGATTACCAACACAATTAACACATATAGTTGAAAAGTGAATTTGGAGAAAATTAATTCAAAAAATCATGACCTTTATCAGGAGGAGGTTATTCATTGAACATATAATGGAACTCTGGTCACATGGATAATGGTTTTTTATGATGCTTCAATGAATTTCATGGGTTTCATTCTGCTGGTAAATGATAAATTGATTTCCTATTCCATATCAAAACTTATAGACTATGAGATAATCCTCCTAATGTATTATTTGGAGTTAAAAATATAATACATTCATTAAATAATGTTATATTTTATCTATTTGGAGAGAAGCGTGGCCCATATAATGATAATAACTATTTAATGAATATTATCAATACTGTGGACCTGAACATGCATCGATGGACATTATTAAAGTAATTTAATAAATTTGATTTCATAATACACTATGATCTGTAAAAATCAATCATGGTAGTTACTAATCCTAGATGAATGGTACATGTTAACATATATATTATGATTATTGAGAAAGGACTAATAATCATGGAAACTTTAAAAATTAATATGGAAACCATAAAAATGTGAACGTCATCCTAGATTTCATAAATTATTTCACATTAAAATATAATTTATAAACTAATGTAATAACAGAGGGATTATTTCTGGTTTTTAAAGAATTCTTGTGAAATTAAGGGAAAATAATACCTAAATTCAATGTTGAAAAATATGTAGTCATTTAATTTAGAATTTAATAATGTGTTGTATCATCACCTGAGATAATTGAGACACTAGGTGATGTATATATCTCATATATATGCTTGCACCCTAGAAGTACCAAGATGTAATATTATCTTTAATGGATAATATATTGGGAAATAATAAAGGATGAAATTTAAGAGTTCGTGTTAAATTATATGGGTTTTTTTGAAATTTAATGAATATTGTTATATGTAAAAATGCATAATGTAACCATTACTCATAAAAACAAGGGAATGAGACTACATCACTAAATAATTTGTGATAGGTCTTATATTTTCACCATATGAAATAATTCCATATAGGTTGTCCTAGATCTACATGACATGTATTAACAAATTATATCTGTCTTATCATATTGTATGCCTGAAAAATGTACCAATATATAAATAAAGTATTTTTTTTATATGAATAATTTCTATTGATCATATCCTTTCATGATACCAGGATTACCAATATGTTTTTTTTATTTTTCAACACACCGAAAACAATTTGTTGAAATACATCACAATTTATCACCATAAAATAAAGATGAATTTAAAATGTATATTTAGAAACTAAATGATATTCAAATATATATCTCAATATACTAAAATGAAGAAAAATATCAATATCTTTCCCAAGTTAAGTATCATCTTACAATAGTATATATTTGAATATTTAGAAGGAAATATATTATTCAAATAAAGAGAATATATTTATAACTACAATAATATGGGATAATTTAGGTGAATTGATATTATTGAGACTCAAACATGTGAATGTTATACTTAATATGGATTAATATCTCAAAAAAACATAATAAATAATCTCATTCATGATAAAAGATATATTCTAAAAATAATCAAATATATTTTGTGTTTAATTTCATTGAAATTTTTTTTCATTGGGAATCTCCCAAAAAATGAGTCACAACATTTTTTATAATGGGAAATATCAATCCTTGTGTGGTGAAATGGGTTTTTTCCCATCTGTGACTAAATTCAATTTCTGTTTATAGAATATTGGGATCTCTAGACATAAAAATATATGTTTACTATATAATAAAACCATAAAAACATTTATCATTTTTTGGGAGATGTTGGTGTGATGTGCCTAGCTCGTGGATATATTAATGTAAAAATGTGATCATTAATGTTTTTGATAAGATTACATTAAAATAAGACAAATTATTTTTGTTTTATGAATAAGTATTTATGATGAAATGACTTTATATCATAAAACCAGTCTTAGATGGAAAAACTATGACAATAGTTGAGTTTAGGCATAGTTATTATTCACATAGAGTGGTATTAGTTTCAAACACACCAGTACAATTAGGTTTTTCATTTATGGATATAATTATTAATTACTTTAGTTGATTTAATTATCTAGAGTGATGGCCTATAGGTGACCAATAAATCCATTATGACGATTCATATCAATGGATATATATTCATACCACAAACATGTACCATAGAGGGGTTGAGAGAGTGGATGAAAATAAAGGGAATATTATATGTTGAAAATAATATAAGAAATGGATGTGACCTTTAATTGAAGTGAAAGAGATTCACCATATAGTTTAGAATTTTTAATGATTGTCTATGATTAATGAATTTATTATTAAATTGGATCTTTGAAATTGTTTTTTATAATTGATGATTTTGGGGTTTTTATGATTCATTGTTAATCTTATATTTTCTCAAACCAGTGTTGTGATTAATGGATCATCGATAATGAATCCCTATACCTCATTCCATTCATTTTTAGGTAGTATTGTTTAATCATAACCTTGTATATTATTGTGTGAAATACTTATTGGATTGATGAAGAATGAGAGCCTTTTATTTATAATTATACCCTCCATTTAATAATTCCATATATTATCCTCTTTCATGAATGGTGTAATAATGTTGGTGGTATTATTTTTTGGGTGATGGTGGGATTTAGAATTTGAGTGAAATGTATTTAGAATGGGATAAAGGTTGGCCACCAATATGGTTGGACATTTAGAGTAAATGGTGGCCATAATGTGGTTGTTGTGAATGGGAGATAGAGATCACACAGGTCATTTGAGCATGTTGGATGCATTGGATTACATATTCAATGAGGTGCCATAAGTGAGGAAGAAACCCAGAATACCTCAGGATGTTAGATCTAGCTATTATTTGATAATGCTCCTCCCAAAAAAAAGTGGCAGAAGGTGTGTCTGTCGTAGACAACTTATAAGCATATGAATGTTGGTCTCTTGAATGATAAAACCTATTGAGATCCTCCCCAACCCAATCTAAAGTGGGGTGGTTCACAAATGATGGATATGTAGTTTTTTTGAGTTTGGCTAACCTATATTCTACACCATGATTGAGAATTCATAGTCCCACCAACACCTATCCTTCCATGTGGAACACTCGAGGCTCGATAATGGAATTCTATTGCACTATAATTTTTTTTTCTAAACTCCCCACATGTTGTCTAATTATTGTAAATAAATATAATATCTTGACAATTTTCCACTAATTTCACAGTTCCATAATTTATTTGGTCATCCAAGATCTAATTCATAGATAAATATATACATTATTTATTTAGTTATATACGGTCAATTATAAGGTTTATTCTTGATGATGAGAGAATTTACATAATAAATTTACATAATCATGTTCTCTCCCTTTATCTTCTGTTAATATTTTGACATGGTATCTGTCCCAAAAATTACTTATGTGATAGGATTCCTTTCACTTCACCTATTATGTGAACCCAAATCTATTATATTATATATAAATTTTGGTTCTCTTATTTGTGAATATATTTTTATCATCTATTATTCACTATTCTATTATTATTAGTGATACTCGTTGAGACCCTTGTCCTTCTATGAGAATCCATAAAGATTAGGTGGGATTGATCATACATAGGTAGTTTGAGGACATGGGTTAGTACTCCCCAGAATGACATCATTCATTGGTCATGGAAAATGTATCCAAATGGATAACTAAAATTTTGACCTAGTAATAGTTATTATTGAAGATAGGATGTGGTATCCCCTCAGATGTTATTCATACACTAGAAAATATTATAGTATTATTTATTTTATCCAATGGACATATGGATGTTAGATAGGTTGAGTATGATAAATAATTTGAGACATCTGAATCATCTTGAACACTAGGGGTTTCTTCATGGTGCAAGGTAAATCTAGGTATCATCCTATATAATTTTATTGTTTTTATACCTTAAAAATCTATATTTTTGTGAGTTAATGCCCTTGGTAGGGTGGAGTTCAGATTATTTAGAGTTATCTACAATCCCTATTATATTTTGTAGGTAGTTCATGGATTTTCTTTTCTTATCCTCCCCTTGTTTTATTTCCTACAACAATGTATGAAATGTAATTTTTTTAATTCCATTTTTGTTACCAGGGGTCCAATTTATTTTATTTATAAGCACTCCTAAAATTGATTTATACCTTTATGTTTTATTTTTAGGAAGTTGTATCAAATTTTATTAATGTTCTGGGTAGATGTGAAGCTAGTTCAGATTATTCATACCTATATCATGGTGATTCATAGTGATTCATGATGTAGGATGGTGTTTAATGATTTGGTTGGTGGTTCTTGAATCTAGAGATTGATCTAGGTGCACACATAGTTAAAAAATTATTTTCATTGCCTTATATCAAATATATAGGGGTTATTTTCCTTTCTACGGTTCCATTGGTATTTTCATTTTAAGAATTATAAACCTATTTATAGTCTTATAGTTTTGTTTTTTATAGTTATGTTTTATTTATGTACTCAAAAAAATGATGTTTTTTTAATTTTATGCAGTGTATAAATGATTGTATTATAGGATTATATATCCTATGGAATCCCATATTATGTGATTAGAATACATGTTTCTATAATGTATAACATGTCTAATTGGGAAATTTATGGTGGTGGCACACTCAGGCCTCTAAAATTTGTATAAATCTGTAACACCCCAAGCTTCCACGGTACGTTTCCCTTCGAATAATGCGATAGCGTGTGTTGTACGCAACCTCGAGTTCTAACACACACCACAACTAATTAAACTAGCCGTTGTGAATAGTAATACCTACTTTTTGAAATCATATATATTTTATATATCAAAATGGAATTCATTTTTTGATTCAGAATATCTAATTTATCCTAAGGTGAAATTTTAGTACTTTTCAGATAACTTTCATATTTTGATGAATAGTGAAAATTACTAAATTTTAATTAAAAACAACTTTTTTAATCAAAATAATTAATAGTGATAAATTATGAATTTTAGTAGTTTTAAATTATATTTAGAATATATTTTTACCATTTAATATAATGTTGGTCATTGGACATAAATTTAAAATTAAACCGAACATAAACAAGTGTCAATCTTTTGAAAGTTATTATCTCTTAAAAACACGCTTTTTGTTTTGACAGCGGGAATTAATTTTAAATTAATTTCTGCCACTTCTGTGTTTTGAATTTAAGAAAATGGATTCCATATTTGGAATCAGGATATTCAAATTGTGTAAATAGGTAACTTTTATTTTTAGACATTTTGAATAATTACTGCGATAAATATGTTATTTACCATGGTTAAGGGTAAATCCGGTAAATAAGGGTTAAAAAATAATATTATAATAATATAAATTACCCTAAAACGTGTCCTAACCTTATTGGTGGTTACATACCCGACCATGGGCATCCTTGGGTCGATTTGGGGACCCCTTGGAGCCACTTGTATGTGGTAGGGACACATTATATTAATAAAGTTAAAATAAAAAAAATTGCACAAGCTTACATCTTTTAGAAGAACAATTTTTACATAGGGTTATACATGTTGGATTTTCGATTATAAATATTAATTAGAAAGATAAAAAGATTTCCTACATAATGATATTTTATTTATAATTTTTAGACATCAAATAATTGAAATTATTAATGACACAATAATGATGAAATGTTTACCTCATTAATAAATCATTTAAATAAATAAGATTATAATGATTAAAATATTATCTAAAACCTGTCCAATTCATATTAGTTCATGTTATTTAGAATATGATTCATCTTATCTTCGACCTCAATGATTTTTGGACCATTATAAACCGAATATAATTATATTATAAAGTAATACTTTCACTCTTTCCTAAAGAGCCCCTCCTCTCCCTTATAAAAGGAGACCACTTCTACTCATTCCTCACACCTCTCAAGCCACTTGGCTCGTCCGAAACATGCCCAAATAATCTCCCCACATCCCTATCCTCCTCCTTGAAGCTTCCCCTTAGGCAGAAATCACTTCAAGAAGTCCTTTGGTTCCAACCAAAGTGAGTTACCTAAATTAAAGGTAACGATTTATCTTAAATTATTTTCATTTATTTTGCTTCTCCAACCCCAAAACCCTTTTTATTTCCTTTCTTTTGTAACAACACCAGTATCCACAATATACTAGGATGTTGTTATAAGAATTATTCAAACTACACATACACACAACTCCATCTAATGGATGATGAACATAATGTTTCTGTGGATTGCAAACTAACGCCTCACGAAACGATGATTGTTCAAATACATATTACCGCCTCTCATGGTGGCCATTATGATGGAACTGTAATTAAATATGATATTAATGATATATATTTTATATATAAGCTTCTGTAATTCCATTTTATTTCATACCATTATTCGTTTCATGTTGTATATACATACGATAATTTCATTTGAGGAAGTGCGGAGTACCACCCCCTTAAAATGATATGACTCGTTCATACCACACATGGAATGTATAAAGGATGGTGTTAATGAACTTAAGTAACATATATAAAATATTATATTATACTGGAATAGTAATATACTTATGTATCATTTGGATTCGATTCTTTTAAAATAAAAATTAAATGGAAGTAGCGTTCGTGCGTACGTACGGACTACCGTCTCCACGAACGCGATGAGATTCATTCTCCATCGTATCCATTCAAGTCTTATTCTCATTATAGGGTTAAAAATAATGTTAATATCATTCTGATTATGAATAAGATATAATCTATCCATTACAAACATGTCTTACGTAACCAAACATTTAAGAAGAACGAATCGATTATCACCCGAAACGACAATAATACTAAGATATTATCAATAAAGCAATGTTAAAAGATCATATATGATATCATATTAATGTATATGATTCTTGTATAATTTAATAACAATTATTTCCCCATTATACAGGAGGTTAACCTACCCCAACAAAGGAAAAGTACAAGGTAAGGGTTATTTCACAATCTCTTCATTATCCGAGGTTGTTTATACGTAATAATCAATTGGGATCCCTTTATCATCCACATCCATGTTTTCTTCAAAATGTATTTCAAAACATATTTATTATTTACATGAATATGGTTTAAATTCATTTATACCCTTTTTTGACTTTTTATAAGAGGTTTATAAAGGAATCTTTCCGTCGTTTTCAAAACAAGGTCCTTTTTAACCTTTTCGACAGAATTAAGATAAGAATGTTTTTTTAACTTATACGGCGGGTGCGGTTATTTTCTGCCGTTATAAAATCGTCAAAGCTTCCCTTAAAAGCTTATAATAATATTTTCAAGAAAATGTTTTATTTTATATGGCACTTAAATGATTTCAAAAATATAAAGAGATATTTCTCTAAAAAGTGTTTTGATTTCATCTATGTCAACATCCTTTGACGGATTTTACGCTTATTTGAAGTTGATTTATTATTATACAAAACTTCTATATTGTATTGAAGGTTTTGTGATATGTTTGACTGTGGATGTGCTATTTTTATACCATTCATAGTTTATGGTGAAATTATTGTCATTTCGTATGCTAGTTTTAATACGAATGTTTTGTTATGTTTAAACCTTTTCATATGGGAATGCATTGGACTTAGTAAGTGACGGGTGGAGCCCGCTATAGCTCCTCGATGCATCGGTAGGTCTCATGAGACAAACTAGTGTCTTGGAACAAGGCCTTGGAAAAATATTATTTGTAGTCTTGGCACGAGGCCTTGGCTATGTGGTTATGATAGTCTGGAATTATGCATTCCAACATTATGAAAGTGGTTTTTGATTTTTGCATGTGATTATTCGATTAGTAGAATATCCATGTGAATAAGTAAATGGCATTATTTCATTTTACTTTTTCCATACTATGTTGATGTTCAAGTTTAAAAAGTATTTTGTTTTAGTAATGCATTGCCTTAAATGTTTATGCTTATTTTCAATGTTCTGCTATATTGTTATCCTTACTGGGCATTTGAGCTCACCCCTTTTCTATGTTTTATTTTTCCCAGGATGTGAAGAAGTAAGTTATGAATGACCTGCAGGGATATTATGAGGGGATAATAGTGTGGATTGTGGAAACATTATGTTGTTGTATTAGTTTTTCATTTTATGATGTAATGTAAAACTTATGAATATATCTAGTGTTTCCAAGGCTACTAAACCAATCGGTCTTTCGAGATTTGATCTTTCTTGTGATCATGCCAATGTTATGTAATAACACACCGACTCTGGGTAACTGGGGTCGAGGCATTACAATTGGTATTAGAGGGAGGTTTAGTACAAACCATGGAAGCTAGATTTAGATAAACTCTGATTAGAGCACGTAGACCTAAGATGAACTTTGAGGATTAGTATAGAAGAACTTCCTAGAATTTTGGTATTGTAGAGATTTTGTGAGTTTTCCGAGCAATACATCCCTGTCTGGATACGAGAAGGTAGAGGCGGCTCTGGCACAGATGTACCTAAGGGTAAAACCCGAAAACACCGCATTGAGCTAGACTCGAACGGGAACTGGTGCACGACAACGGGCATTGCTGCACTCTTGGTTACGACACTCCCGGGGGATATGCTTATGATAATTCTCATTTTCATTACAAACCATTATGAAGGGTTTATGAGTATATACATCCTCAAAGGAGACATTTTTATGATTATGGATTATATCCATAAATAATTCAATTTATGTTAATTGTTTTATAAGTATGGGATTATGTATTTTTATTCATAAACTGATCTAGTTTATGCCATTGTTTAAAAATGGAGCCTAGTGGAAGAAATGTAAACTGTATCAATGCACACACTCCATGTAGGGATTTCCCTCCTGCTCATGATAATTATAGTGGGGCTAGTGATGCAACTGGTGCCGATCAGCTAATCACCATACTGGGACAACTTACTCAAGTTATGAATAATAACCTTACCCGTATGGAGCACCCTGATCCGCAGCGTGGAGGATCAATGTCAGATCGATTCATGAGGCAACAACCACCAACGTTCAATGGGAATACAAATCCCTTAGTATCCGAGCAGTGGATAAATTCCCTAGAGAAAATATTTCAGGCTTTGGGGAGCAGTGAAAGGGAAAAAGTTATCATGGCAGTTTACCGCCTCACTGGAGATGCTGATCAATGGTGGTCATTGATTCAAAACATGAAGGAAGATGATGAAGTATCAAATATGGAATGGAGGGAGTTCAATGATCTATTTTTAGAAAAATACTTTCCTCATGACCATCGAGCGGATATGGAAAGGCAATTTCTGAGTCTGAGACAAAAGGAGGATGAGAATGTCACAAAGTATGAGGCTAACTTTACAAGGTTAGATAGGTATGCTAGAGATTATATTCGCAACCCAAGAAGTAAGATTGATCGTTTCTTTGATGGGTTAAAACCATTTCTTCGTCGAGCATTAGTCTCACAATCCTTTTCATCGTACGAAGACATTGTCTCATGTGCTATCAAGACCGAAAACGAATTCTCTAAGTCTTATGACTTTAAAGCAAAGCAAGAGAAGAAGACACCTGCTGATCAATCTGGGAATGGAAATAAGGGGAAGAAGGGAAAGGTTGAATATCCATCTTGTGGTAAATGCGGGAAGAAACATCCTGGTACTTGCTTGAAGGGAATGGGAGTCTGTTACAAGTGTGGTGAAAAAGGCCACCAAGCTCGTGATTGCAAGGGGAAGAAGGAAGCTACCAACGTTCAGTGCTACAATTGCAGGGAGATGGGACATTATGCAAATGCATGTCCTAAGCGTCAGGAGAACATACCTCAGAAAAGGCCAAGGTATCAAGGCCAGGCTTATGCTATCACTACTGCAGAGGTAGAAGCTCCGAAAGACGTGGTGGCAGGTAATTTAATGGTTTCATCAAGTTTAGAAAATGCATTATTTGATTCTGGATCATCGCATTGCTTCATATCTTCCCAGTTTGCTAAGAAAATTAGATATTTCCAATTTCTTTTAATAAGGGAGTTGTCAGTTAAAACTCCTAAGGGAAGTATCATTGCAACAAAGTTTTGTGAATTAGTCCCCATTAGAGCACATAAATTTTCTTTATCTGCTGATCTCATCGTCATACCTATGATTGAGTTTGATATAATCCTCGGTATGGACTAGCTTTCGGACTATGATGCGAAGATTTATTTTAAGAAGAAAGAGGTTACGATTCTTGATGATAATGATAAGGAACACCTTATTTTTAGATCAGAATCGTCACCACTTAATTCTTATTTAGATCCACCCCCAGTATCTCAACTTAATTCAATTATTGGGGAGGAAGAGAATGAAATAATTGTCGGTGAGGAAAGTAATGTTCAAATAGAGTATGTACCTGTTGTGAAAGAATTTGTAGATGTATTTCCGGAAGATTTACCGGGACATCCTCCAGAACGAGAAGTTGAGTTTTCTATTGATTTTATTCCTGGATCAAGGACTATATCGAAGACCCCTTATAGAATTTCCACTGTAGAATTAGTCGAACTAAAGAAACAACTAGAGGAATTGAGTAATAAGGGATTTATTCGCCCTAGTGTTTCTCCATGGGGAGCCCCTGTTCTTTTTGTTAAAAAGAAAGATGGATCTATGAGGTTATGTATCGACTACAGGGAGATCAATGCTATAATGATAAATAACAAGTATCCCCTACCTCGTATTGATGATTTATTTGACCAACTGCATGGAGATCAATACTTTTCAAAGATTGACCTTTGATCTGGATACCATCAGTTGTGTGTGAAGAAGTAAGACATTCCGAAGACAGCATTTCGAACCAGGTACGGGCATTACGAGTTTACTGTAATGCTATTTGGATTGACTAATGCACCATCTGTATTCATGGATCTGATGAATAGAGTTTTCAAGGAGTATCTCGATGAATTTGTGGTGGTATTTATTGATTATATCTTGGTATACTCCAAAACCTACGAAGATCATGAAAATCACTTGCGCATTATCTTGAAGACTCTGAGGAGGCATGAATTATATGGGAAGTTTAGCAAGTGTGAATTCTGGCATTAGAAGATTTCTTTTATTGGCCATATTGTCTCTAAATATGGAATCTCTGTTGATCCTTCTAAGACCAAGGCAATCCAAGAATGGCCAGCACCTACGAGTATAACTGAGGTACGCAGTTTTATTGGTTTGGCAGGTTATTATCGACGTTTCGTCCAGAATTTTGCCCGATTGGCTAACCCATTAACGAAGCTCACACATAAATGGGTTAAATTTGTTTGGACAAATGAGTGTGAAGAATGTTTTGAAGAAATTAAGAAAAGATTAGTCAATGCTCCTATATTGACTCTACCATCGGGGAATGATGGGTTCGTTATTTATAGTGATGCATCAAAGAAAGGACATGGTTGTGTCCTTATGCAGAATGATAGATTTATTGCCTATGCATCATGACAGTTAAAAATTCATGAACAAAACTATCCTACTCATGATCTCGAGTTAGCAGCTGTGATCTTTTCTTTGAAGATATGGAGGCACTACCTCTATGGTGAAAAATGTGAGATTTATACTGATCACAAGATTTTGAAGTATATTTTCTCACAAAAATAACTCAACATGAGGCAAAGGAGATGGCTTGAATTACTCAAGGATTATGATTGCACGATACACTACCACCCGGGGAAAGAAAACAAGGTGGCAGATGCTTTGAGCAGAAAAGACCATGGTGTTTTGAACATGATGAGAATTGAAAGGGATCCAATTTTCATGGATCTAGTGAAGATGGACATGGGAATAACCAGGGACGGTGAAACATCAATGCTTTTTCAAATGGTTGCCAAACCATCTTTACTAGAAAGGATTAAGAGTTCTCAGACCGATGATGAAGAATTTCAGAAGAAGATTAAAGCTGTGAATGATGGGAGATTGAGAGACTTTGTGTATGAAGATGGAATTTTGAAATTTGGGTAGAGACTTTGTGTTCCCGATATACCTGATCTAAAAAGGGAATTGCTGGATGATGCTCATAGTTCCAATTTCTCTATACACCCTGGGAGCACCAAAATGTATAGAGATTTGAAGGAACATTTTTGGTGGGACAACATGAAGAGGGAGATTGCTGATTTTGTGTCAAGATGTATGGTTTGTCAACAAATGAAAGCTGGAAGGCAACAGCCTGGAGGAGTCATGCAACCTCTTCCCATACCGGAGTGGAAATGGGACAATATTACGATGGACTTTGGCATGGGGCTACCAGAGACTCCTAGAAGGAACGATGCAATATGGGTTATTGTTGATCGTCTTACCAAGTCAGCACATTTTCTTGCTATAAGAGAAGATCTACCCCTGGAACGTCTAGAAAGACTATACATTAATGAAGTTGTGATACTTCATGGAGTACCCCTATCGATTGTTTCTGATCGTGATCCCCGTTTTACTTCAATATTTTGGAAAAGTCTTCAGAAATCTCTGGATACTGAACTTCATTTGAGCACTGCTTACCACCCTCAGACAGATAGACAATCAGAACGGACTATTCAAACCCTAGAAGACATGTTGAGATCTTGCTCACATGACTTTCAGGGTATGTGGGATCAATATTTACCTCTGGTAGAATTTTCCTATAACAATAGCTTCCATTCGAGTATTCTGATGGCACCATATGAAGCGTTATACGGAAAGAGATGTCGTACACCAACCTGTTGGGATGACGTCGGTGAAAGAAAACTTGTAGGTCCAGAACTGGGGGAGGAAACGATGGAAAAGGTGAAGGTAATCCAAAATCACATCAGAGCAGCTCAAAGTAGGCAGAAGATCTATGCCGATAATCGAAGGAAGTATTTGGAATTTCAAGTCGGTGATCATGTTTTCCTAAAGGTATCTCCATGGAAGGGAGTCATACATTTTGGTAAGAAAGGTAAATTGAGTCCCAGGTACATCGGACCCTTCGAAATTCTAGAACGAATTGGGGTTGTAGCTTACCGATTGGCAATGCCGCCAAGTCTCTCTAAAGTTCACGATGTGTTCCACGTATCTCTGTTGAGGAAATACATGCCTAACCCAATGCATGTACTCACCTATGAGGAATTAGAACTGGAACCTGATCTGTCTTATTGCGAAGAGCCCGTCAGGAATCTTGATACGAGAGAACAAGTACTGAGAAACCGGACGACGCGTCTGGTAAAAGTTTTGTGGAGAAATCATAAGATGGAAGAGGCAACGTGGGAACCTGAGGAACTTATGATGAAGAACCACCCGAGTCTTTTTATGCAGTAATACCCTAGAAATTGCGAGGATGCAATTATTTGAAGGAGAGGATAATGTAACACCCCAAGCTTCCACGGTACGTTTTCCTTCGAATAATGCGATAGCGTGTGTTGTACGCAACCTCGAGTTCTAACACACACCACAACTAATTAAACTAGCCGTTGTGAATAGTAATACCTACTTTTTGAAATCATATATATTTTATATATCAAAATGGACTTCATTTTTTGATTCCGAATACCTAATTTATCCTAAGGTGAAATTTTAGTACTTTTCGGATAACTTTCATATTTTGATGAATAGTGAAAATTACTAAATTTTAATTAAAAACAAATTTTTTAATCAAAATAATTAATAGTGATAAATTATGAATTTTAGTAGTTTTAAATTATATTTATAATATATTTTTACCATTTAATATAATGTTGGTCATTGGACATAAATTTACAATTAAACCGAACATAAACAAGTGTCAATCTTTTGATAGTTATTATCTCTTAAAAACACGCTTTTTGTTTTGACAGCTGGAATTAATTTTAAATTAATTTCTGCCACTTCAATGTTTTGAATTTAGGAAAATGGATTCCATATTTGGAATCCGGATATTCAAATTGTGTAAATAGGTAACTTTTATTTTTAGACATTTTGAATAATTACTGCGGTAAATATTTTATTTACCATGGTTAAGGGTAAATCCGGTAAATAAGGGTTAAAAAATAATATTATAATAATACAAAATTACCCTAAAACGTGTCCTAACCTTATTGGTGGACACATACCCGACCATGGGCATCCTTGGGTCGATTTGGGGACCCCTTGGAGCCACTTGTATGTGGTAGGGACACATTATATTAATAAAGTTAAAATAAAAAAAATGGCATAAGGTTACATCTTTTAGAAGAACAATTTTTAAATAGGGTTATACATGTTGTATTTTCGATTATAAATATTCATTAGAAAGATAAAAAGATTTCCTACATAATGATATTTTATTTATAATTTTTAGAAATCAAATAATTTAAATTATTAATGACACAATAATGATGCAATGTTTACCTCATTAATAAATCATTTAAATAAATAAGATTATAATGATTAAAATATTATCTAAAACATGTCCAATTCTTATTGGTTTATGTTATTTAGAATATTATTCATCTTATCTTTGACCTCAATGATTTTTGGACCATTATAAACCGAATATAATTATATTATAAAGTAATACATTCACTCTTTCCTAAAGAGCCCCTCCTCTCCCTTATAAAAGGAGACCAATTCTACTCATTCCTCACACCTCTCAAGCCACTTGGCTCGTCCAAACCCTGCCCAAATACTCTCCCCACATCCCTCTCCTCCTCCTTGAAGCTTCCCCTTAGGCAGAAATCATTTCAAGAAGTCCTTTGGTTCCAACCAAAGTGAGTTACCTAAATTAAAGGTAACGATTTCTCTTAAATTATTTTCATTTATTTTGCTTCTCCAACCCCAAAACACTTTTTATTTCCTTTCTTTTGTAACAACACCAGTATCCACAATATACTAGGATGTTTTTATAATAAGGATTCAAACTACACATACACACAACTCCATCTAATGGATGATGAACATAATGTTTCTGTGGATGGAAAACTAACGCCTCACGAAACGATGATTGTTCAAATACATCTTACCGCCTCTCATGGTGGCCATTATGATGGAACTGTAATTAAATATGATATTAATGATATGTATTTTATATATAAGCTTCTATAATTCCATTTTATTTCATACCATTATTCGTTTCATGTTGTATGTACATACGATAATTTCATTTGAGGAAGTGCGGACTACCGCCCCCTTAAAATGATATGACTCGTTCATACCACACATGGAACGTATAAAGGATGGTGTTAATGAACTTAAGTAACATATATAAAATATTATATTATACTGGAATAGTAATATACCTATTTATCATTTGGATTCGATTCTTTTAAAATAAAAATTAAATGGAAGTAGCGTTCGTGCGTACGTACGGACTACCGTCTCCACGAACGCGATGAGATTCATTCTCCATCGTATCCATTCAAGTCTTATTCTCATTTTAGGGTTAGAAATAATGTTAATATCATTCTGATTATGAATAAGATATAATCTATCCATTACAAACATGTCTTACGTAACCAAACATTTAAGAAGAACGAATCGATTATCACCCGAAACGACAATAATACTAAGATATTATTAATAAAGCAATGTTAAAAGATCATATATGATATCATATTAATGTATATGATTCTTGTATAATTTAATAACAATTATTTCACCATTATACAGGAGGTTAAACTACCCCAACAAAGGAAAAGTACAAGGTAAGGGTTATTTCACAATCTCTTCATTATCCGAGGTTATTTATACGTAATAATCTACTGGGATCCCTTTATCATCCACATCCATGTTTTCTTCAAAATGTATTTCAAAACATATTTATTATTTACAAGAATATGGGTTAAAGTCATTTATACCCTTTTTTTACTTTTTATAAGAGGTTTATAAAGGAATCTTTCCGTCGTTTTCAAAACAAGGTCCTTTTTAACCTTTTCGACAGAATTAAGATAAGAATGTTTTTTTAACTTATATGGCGGGTGCGGTTATTTTCCGCCGTTATAAAATCGTCAAAGCTTCCCTTACAAGCTTATAAGAATATTTTCAAGAAAATGTTTTATTTTATATGGCTCTTAAATGATTTCAAAAATAGAAAAAGATATTTCTCTAAAAAGTGTTTTGATTTCATCTATGTCAACATCCTTTGACGGATTTTACGCTTATTTGAAGTTGATTTATTATGATACAAAACTTATATATTGTATTGAAGGTTTTGTGATATGTTTGACTATGGATGTGCTATTTTTATACCATTCATAGTTTATGGTTAAATTCTTGACATTTCGTATGCTAGTTTTAATACGAATGTTTATGTTATGTTTAAACCTTTTCATATGGGAATGCATTGGACTTAGTAAGTGACGGGTGGAGCCCGCTATAGCTCCTCGATGCATCGGTAGGTCTCATGAGACAAACTAGTGTCTTGGCACAAGGACTTGGAAAAATCTTATTTGTAGTCTTGGCACGAGGCCTTGGCTATGTGGTTATGATAGTCTGGCATTATGCATTCCAACATTATGAAAGTGGTTTTTGATTTTTGCATGTGATTATTCGATTAGTAGAATATCCATGTGAATAAGTAAATGGCATTATTTCATTTTAATTTTTCCATACTATGTTGAAGTTCAAGTTTAAAAAGGCTTTTGTTTTAGTAATGCATTGCCTTAAATTTTTTTGCTTATTTTGAATGTTCCGCTATATTGTTATCCATACTGGGCATTTGAGCTCACCCCTTTTCTATGTTTTATTTTTCCCAGGATGTGAAGAAGTATGTTATGAATGACCTGCAGGGATATTATGAGGGGATAATAGTGTGGATTGTGGAAACATTATGTTGTTGTATTAGTTTTTCATTTTATGATGTAATGTAAAACTTATGAATATATCTAGTGTTTCCAAGGCTACTAAACCAATCGGTCTTTCGAGATTTGATCTTTCTTGTGATCATGCCAATGTTATGTAATAACGCACCGACTCTGGGTAACTGGGGTCGGGGCGTTACAAAATCCCTTGATGCACCATATAAGGTTAAATGTTTATAAATTTGGGAATTTTCAAGGGTTTATGATTGAAATTTTCATTTATATGTGGACTAGTTTGGCAATATAGTGAAATTTCATTACAGAGATTGGAGTTTGATTATCAATAAACAGTGACATGTGTTAGTGATTCATATAAAATATCATTTCTCTATGTATATTATAACGTACTAGATCTCCCAGATCTTCAATACGTCATTAAATGCTTTTAAAATTTGTTACGTGGATCCTATAGTTGTTAATGGGGATCGATTAAGGTCCCTCTATTGCTATCTCATCCATATATCATCTAACCCCTAGGAAACTATCATAAAAATAATGGATGTTACAAATATTTATCCATTGTGTGTGTAGAAGAAGGTTATAATAAGACACAAGCTATAGTTCAGAATCTCAACACTAGTTTGTGAGAATTATATAAATGTTTCTAAAAAAATATAAAAAATATATATTCCCCATGATCTATAAAATTTTTTCATCCCATCATTATTAATTATGATATATTTGAATATTGGATTGTAGTTACACGCATTTTGAATGAGACATCCTATATAATAGATATGTTCTGTGCATTGTGATTATAGACACCTAAATAGTTTTAGAGTAGAGCTAGAATTTTGGGTGAAATAGGATTCTATGAGTATCATACTCATGTTTCAATTTGGAATGGAAATTCACAATCTAGAATATTATCCTTGTTTCATGTTCATTAAATGGAATTTTAAGACATTAGTAAAGGATGTATTTCTTGAACTCATGATTGGACAACTAACTATTATTATATTCTTATCCCTTATTCAGGGCATAGATTCATTTGAGATTTATGGGCCCACCACAAGTAATTTAAACATGCTTAATTACACATTGAGGACTAGAAACAAACCATGGGGGATATTGGAATATTTTATAATTGAATTCTTTGAGATATGTGATTCAAGTGGATTCCCCAAATGTTGACTTGTCAAGATGTGGTAACGTTTTAACTAACACCACCTATGATGAAATATTTTGAGTCATAATTGGATGGTTGATGATTATATGAAGAGATAACTATAACATTTGGATCATTATATCATTTTAAATTAATGATATATTGAGTGGTAAAATGGATTAAAAATCACATAGAAGAATATGATTAGATCAGAGGCCTCTATGTGGTAGTCCTAGTTTTTTATTGGCACAATATTTTAGATAAATGTGAGTGGAATGTGTGTTATAATGTAAGATAGATTAAACATTATACTCCAATTGTTACAACCAATTTTTTTTTCCATGAAACACGTTGTTATGATAGTCAGTGATTTAGGGAGATGTATGTAATTAGTTGATGGAGTATTACATTTATAAAATTATTTTATATTATGATTCATAAAATTATTTCAACATATCTTGTACTAGGTAAAATATGTCAGATTTATTATTATTCATTAGATGTTTAGGAGTGGAATATTCCATTGGGGCACATTTCTATATTTGTGGGTTTAATTTAGGTGGAATTTCATGTTTGGAATATTTTTAGTAGTATTATTATTTTATAATGATTATATTTTTCTGAAGAAGGAAGGATAAAATTAATGACGAATATCAGCAGTAGTACATAAGCAGATCTAAGGAGAGAAGTTGTCTAACTAGAGTTGGTTGACATCGAAGGGGCCTGAGGCCGCCAGCTGATGGGCCGCATTATTTCCTCCCCTTTTGGTAAAGGAGAAGGTGCATCAAGAGAATCTTTGGTGCAGCAAGTGGATTCTGCTAATGATGAAGCCAAAGGCCTGAAGTCCAGCGTCATTATAGTGAATGGCATTGATAACTGAAAGGAAGTCCAACTCGATGTTGATATCAGCCCATCCACATTCCACAGCAAGCAACATCCCTACAAAAATGGAAAAGGCCTCAGCAAATGCAGGTTCCTAGAAGGAGTGATGTGCTTCTTATTTTTCTGCAATGATCTGCCCCAGATGAATTTGTGCCAGGAGGCTCAGAGCAACAGTCCCATACTTTGGGAGAGAAGTGTCCATGTTGAGATTGATACTCCCCTCCTTTAGGGGGTCCAATGAGGGGGGATGGAGGGGGTAAATCTTGGAAAGTGGTGTCCATTGCAGTCCATCCAACCCTCAATACATGATGTGGCTCCGTCAATCCTGAATTCGGGGGGCTGATTGACATTGTGGAAAACCGAATCGTTACACCGAACCCAAATGATCCAGGACAGGGTGAAACAAGAACTTTTATTACCCAATGAAATAGAGGAGAACCAACGCATCATAAGATCAGGGATGTCAGAGGCAATGTCCGGTGAAGCATATGAAGTCGAGCCCCATTTATTCCAAATTTCCTTGGATCTCGCGCAATGCATGATGGAGTGCCAAAGAGTTTCAGGAATATTTGGGCAGAAAGGGCAAGAATCAGTGCTGGCCAAATGTCGGTAAACATGGATGCTCATTGTAGTATGGGTGCCCTTGCACACCTGCATCAAAAATTGGTGTATTTTTTGGGGGGCGTTGAGCTTCCAAAGCACATCCCATGGTCCTTAGTTACGGTTGCGAGAGTGGATGCCAAGAGCCAGTCTGTCCCCGGATCTCACCGTGTACTCACCTGAAGAATCATTGGTCCAAAAAATATGGTTGGGGCCTTCATTAGGGACCAAAGGGATACTTAGAATAATTATTTGGTCTCTTTCATTAAACCATTCCTGGATCTTTTCCACACACCATCTCAGGCGATGGCCGGAAAAGAAGCAGTTGATTGTGGCATCATCCAGACCAGGTTGGGCGGGGGATGTGGCCCCTATACCATCCATACCAAAAAGCCATGGATCAGTCCAGATGTTTATAGAATAGCCATTTCAAATCATAAAACCCAATTCTTTTTTTTTTCAGGAGAGTTTGGGCACCCTAAACACTTCTCCAGAGGAAGCTAGGGCGGGGGCCGAGAGAGGAACCGCAGAAGTCCATGTGGAGAAAATACTTGGCCTGGATAATTCATGCACGTATCGATGATGTATGGTTAATGAGGCTCCATCATTACTTAGCTAACAGAACATCATTGAACAGAAGAAGATTCTGGAATCCCATCTCTCCCTCTGACTTGGGCTTGCAGAGCTTCTCCCAGGCCAACCAGTGGGGTCAATTTCTTCCATCATTTTTCCCCCACCAGAAGTTGGCAGTATGTGAATGGATCAAGTTAATGAAGGCCGCCGGGAGCTTAAACATCGACATAAATTTGTTGGGGATAGAGTAAATGAAATCTTTGATGAGGGTTCCCTTTCCATCTTTGGAGAATCTTTTTGAGGTCTAACCATGAATTTTTTTTCTCAATCCAATCCACAAGAGCTGCAAAGATTTCTTTTTTGGACCGACAAATCACCGTATGGAGGATGAGATACTTCTAGTGTTTGTTGACCAAATGGATGCCTGCAGATGCACAAATCTCAGCTCTCTTGTCAGGAGGCACCCCAGCACTGAAGGATATTTCCTATTTTCTATGATTAATAGACTGTCCAGACGCCCGTTCATATATTCGGATTCCTTGGCTGTTCACCCATCATTCATTATTAGTGGATCTAGAGAAAAGGAGGCAGTCTTCCATGAAGAAGAGATGTGACACTTGTGGGCTCTCACAACATACCTTTTCCCCATGGATATACTTAGAGGTTGCAGCCCGGGAAATGAGGTTAGAGTAAACATCAGCCACCAAAATGAAGAGAAAAGGGGAGAGAGGATCTCCCTGGTGCATGCCACAAGTTGGGGTGAATCTTATGGTAATCTCCCCATTGGCCTTGATTCTGAAGTAGCCGGTCGAGATGTAGTGCATGACAATTTCTATCCATTTACTTCTGAATCCCACTCTCATCATCATACCTCTAAGGAACTGCCATTCCACTTTATCATTGGCTCTGGTCATATCCAGTTCCCAGGACATGGTTCTTATTTTCGCAGTAGAACATGTTTTCATAGAGTGAAACACATCTTGGGCCACAATTTCATTATCAGTAATCAGCCTCTTGGCCACCAAGGCGCTCTGGTTTTTGGTAATAATATTAGGAAGCCAAGGGTGCATCCGATTGAAAAGGATTTTTGAGAAGATCCTTTATGAGACATTACAGATAATAATCGGTCTGAAATCAGGGATTGGATGTTGATTTTTTAATTTGGGGATGAGGATGAGGACTGTTTCGTTGATGGAGTACATTCTTGTATTCCCTGCCTATATGTTTTTTATCATTTTGCAGATGTCAGGACCAATAATGTTCCAGTATTGTTTAATGAAAAGGGTGTGAAAACCATCTGGTCTCGGGGCCTTAGTCGGGTGGAAAACCATCCTACCTAGATTTTGGGTATGAGGATGGGGATCTTTTCATTATGATTTAGTAAAACATTAGGGGTTTTCATAGGTGAGGTGTAAATATGAATTATGTTCAATGAGATGGTTTGGTTCAGTAGTGGGTATTAAATTTTATTTTATATTGGTTTTTTATATCAACTGCTTCTCCATTCACTCCACATATTCTAATGAGAGGTATAAAAATATTGCCAACCAATTTTTCTATTGAACATTGAGATAATAAGGATGGTGTTGATGTGGAGAAACCAAATGAGGCTAATCATTGTTGTATTGGGGAAAGAAGTGACAAAGCATTAAAACAAACCCAATTATTTCATGATTCACCATGAGTTATATATTGTTATTTAATATATCCTCCATCTACATTTAATTTATATTTTTATTATTACTATATATTTTTCCTAATTATGGATGAACTATGTCTTGTTGAGGTGTGACTAGGGAAAATTTGATGATTTCGGAGAGTCATAGGTCACATAGACTATAAATATCAATTTCGTGATTTGAACTTCTATAAACCCATATATTGTTGTTCCCTAAGGAAATAGAGGTTGTGATTAAATGAAATGTTGACCACATTTACTTATCATGATAGTTTAATAGATTTAGAACTCAATGTATTGAGTTGTATTTGGAGATAAACACCATGTGTTTCTTATAGTGTGTACATATAGAAGTGAATTTAATTTATAGTATATGATTAAGTCAAGGTACAAGACTCAGTAACCCGTATGGATTAAAATACATGTGTATATAGAGTAATTTTGCATAAATGGTAAATAAACACTATGTTATGAATATGTACAATAATAATATGGTCTATTTGGGTGTACAAGGAACAAACACCAAGTTAAATTCCATGTATACATTGGTACATGTTGTGTACTTTCCCCTAATATGATTTTTGTGTATATCCCCATCAGGGCGATGGGATTGGTCAGATAAATTTTCAATTCTTTGTATCATTTAATATAGTATTTGAAGGTTCAAACTCTTCAATATTAGAATCTCTTCGAAGGACGATTTGATGATGGTGATGGATCATACCCCAATGGTGATATTGACTAGATATAAGTGATGATATAGGGCTAGTGTGAGGATGGGGATCCACAAGATGGTCATAAATTTCCATGTTGTTAAAGCCTCACATGAATTTATATATTATAATTCTATAATAGTTATATTGTAGTTATATATCCTAGAAAGATATATTTTCTTCCATTTTGTAGTACATACCAGTCGATTTTGAAACCATTTATTCACCATGTTATCAAAAAGTCTGTTTTTGAAAAACATGGGACTCATGGAAATTTACTCAATTCCTTGAACTCCTATGTGGGAGTGATTTTTTTCATGTTTTTTCCATTAGAGGATAGATATTTACCCGTTTACCTTATATCAATGGGTTGTTCATGGAAAGAGTACCAACATGGATAATTGATTCCCTCGCTCCTATATTGACCCCAATTTGATACTATGGGAAGATTACTGGGGTGAACTTAGAGCATTCATAGTAGACCGTTTCGTCCTAAAATTATGATCTAATAAAATTGAGGATAATAATGAATGGGGGTGGAATTTGATTTTCCCCTTGGGTTTGTATCATTCAATGTGTTGTAGGTTATACAAAGTGATGATGGAGTCAGGACACCCCTGAAGAAGAGTGGGAAAGGTTTCTCCATTTTTGGTGATGGTTTCTCAGATCTCCATCATGGAGGTGAATGATGATTTCTTATATTGATGGAAAATTTATTCTCCTTCTTCAATCATTACCATTTGTAATGATTGAGGTAATACATGGGTTATGTCTTCCCTCTATCCAAATGCATACTCTACTGAGGAGCAATTCCACATATTAAATTTACATGTGGTGACAGGATGGTTAAGGAGGTCTAGTAGAATGGATGGAACAACTGCTCAGTTTTTGTAAGTCCTTCAACTAGAAGACTCATCTAAACGTGGTGAAGATTCCGAATTTCTTTGTTGGAGTGATGGTATAATGATGTGTGTATTTAAGAATCATGGATATTCATGGTACTCAAAGACATTAGGTAAGTAAGGTGCACCAGTTTTTAAACCATCAATATATATCTTGTTGTGTCACTCTCGGTTGCTGTGGATTCTTTTTTTTCTTTATGCCTCCCCCTTTGTAAAACCTAAGTTTTTGAATACCCCTTTTGTGGACCAGAATAAGAGAAGATATTGGGCTCAGTGATTTAGATTTTTACGTTTTCCTTTTGATTCAATAGAAATTCTTTTTTGAATAATGAATCATTGATTAGTTTAGTTTTCAACTGATGTGGTGGGAGAGTGGTTATGTGATCCTAGGAAGTGTAGATATTTGACGATGATCGCATTGTATGGATTCATTGTGATCAGATAATAAGGCTTTTATGTGTTGATAAGGATTGGGAATCCTTTGTGTGTATCAAATAGTCATTTCCTTTAATGTCCTAGTGGATCAATATCGTATTTTCCCCTTTGTTTTTTTGTTTCTTTATTTATTTACCCCTATCGTGTGTTGTGTATTTTTCAACATTAGAGAAGGTGGTGGTTTCCCCTAATGATGTTGTGTAAGGAGGCTCTCTCACCAATCGATGATTAGTAGAGAGGCATTCCCCCATCAGAGGTTTGGGATTCATTAATGGAATCCTCATTCAATAGAATAATATTATAGTTAGGGTTAAATCCATTATTTTTTTAATGATAAGGGGTCAATGAAATTTTGGGACGTGAAATCAGAACATCTTTTCATGTGGTTGTTTTACCATTTTTTAGTTGGGGGGAGTATAGATTAACTCATTTTTGAGTTCTAATATGAAACCCTGATTCCAATAATTGTTTATGAAATCTTATGGGGTATTGTTATACTAACCCCTCAATGGGTCCAATTCCCACAAATGGTTTGTCTGTGTGGTCAACATATTGGTTGGTGGCATTTTGATGGGTGTAGATCTAGTTGAGTGAGTGGGGGTATAGCTTTGTGAAGTCACTAGGTTCATTGGATGAGAATTCTAATGATTAGTGTTAGCAAAATGTGGTGATTACCATCTTCCCATTAACATGATGTGAGTTTTAGATTTTGGTTTTTTATCATTACACTATTTCCCCCTATGTACTAACATTGCAGTTATATTTCCAATGGGTTTTTAGTAGATGTATGAATGCACATTTTTTTCAATTCAATTAAATATATATGACCTTTATTGATGTTGATATTTCATCATGGATTACTTTTTATATCTTCTAAAGGTTTCATTTTTTTGGAATCTTATACATGTATTATTCCTTATAGCTACTAGTCACCAGGTTCTGGCCAATTATAGGTAGGATTTGGTTGGAAGACTCAACCTAGTACATGCCCTTATAGGAAGACACTTGTATGGGCCATGTTATATTAAAAATATTATGATATTAGTATAATATTATTCCATTAACCCTTAATTTACAATATTTATATGTACAAATGATTGCACCACAATATCTAGGTAGGTTCTCATATTCCATATTTTACATTATCCCATCATTGGGCTAACATATCACTAGAAACTCAAAAATTCATAACAATAATCATATGGAACACTAGACATCATCATAGAGATAGAAATACCACAAGGAATATACCTAAAAATAGTCACAAAACTAACTATGAGGCCAATAACTAAGGAATGTGACTTACATTTATTAAGATACTCATGATAGTTAGAATTTAACATCCTAGTTCAACTCTACATAGCACATAGAATTGAAAAGCATTATGTACATTGGTAATAACCATTCAAATGAAATTTTTCTATATAATTCACAACCTATGAGAATAGTTAAATATCTGTTTTTGATCAGAAAAATATCTAAAATAATTAATTATCATCATCTCCACATCCCAATCCACAACATAATTTGAGATAATCACTCGGAAGAGAGATATCCCCTTATCATCAAAAATACAACCAATCCTTTGAAAAAATAATATCCCATGAATCAATATTAACCAACTAGTAAAAAAATAATGAATTTCTTATGGGTTACCCCTAATAATTTTTTGGGTATCATTTCCCAAGGTATAGAGAACATGATAAATCCATTCTGTAAAAACTATCTCTATAAGAACAGTATTCTACATGAACCCATACATTGGGTGATCATCCATCACAAATGATATAATAATTTGACATCATCCAAAATATAAATATCCAAATAAAACATCTCTCTCATATCCACATCACACGAGTTAAAATGAAATTGGTAGATGCTCCCCAAAAAAGGTGTTTTCTATCGTAGAAAACTAATAAAAATATTATACTAAGATATCAATATCATAGGGAAAGTACACAATATTTGTGTAATACGACACACTCAAGGTAACAAATATAAACACCAAATAACCTGGCTACCAATCAAATATGAGGGAGCAAAAAGAACAATCAAATATTTGGAGATTATAATCATGATGAGAATTATATGTCATCTATCTACAACCACATGTGAAACGATCCCTATTTCAAGGATGCATCATAAATCAGAAGTGGTGCATCCCTTCTATTAAAGGCTCCAATGACCAGAATCTGGCTCATCAAACTCACCATACGACATATGAAAACAACAATAAGATACCTTAAACACTATCTAGGGATTTTCATGGATCTTAATTCTCAATCAAGAGATCAATATCAAATATCATGAATTTAACAAACTCAAAACAATTCTTTAAATATTTTAAGTGTTACACACCTCACTCTTTGACCATAAACTAGTGGAGAGAGTAACATAACACCCCAGTAGTGAATATACCCCAAATTAAACATCATTAAAGTGATACATATTATATGTCCCATAAGGGATTACTGATTCCTATATAAAATGGATGACCGATATACTATAAAAACCAAGGTATTATTGACTGCATGCCCAAATAGAATGCACATTAGTTGAGGGGGAACCTACCCCACTAATTAAGGACTTTAGCCACACAATGTGATGGTGGTACCAACCTACAAGGAAGGAAAAACAACAACTATATCCCATAAAGAAAAATTTTAAATGTATATGGAAAATTTATTCCTAGTTTAGTCGGGTGTATTGACCCTATTTTAGTAAGGGGGAGATAAGTATCATCAAAATTGAGGGAGTTTCAAAACCCATGCATGAATTGAAGAAACATGATTCATAGATAGTAGTTTGTTCCCGTATATATTTGAAGTAGTAACTAACTCTACCATATCTTATCATATTAAAACACTTCAAAAATAAATTTTAAATTTACAATTAATCAAATTTATAAAAATTTTATGTATTAATATTCATTAAAATTTTAGAAGTAATATGATATAATTTTTCAACCGAACAAAGATATAAATTTATTATAGTTTTTTCCCTATGTGATATGGTTTTATAGAAATGTAAGATTTACAAATGTTATATTTCTAATTTTTTATAAGGGAGTTCAATTTTCCTATAATCATTCCATTATCATTTTTGTGGTAATTGTAATTTTTTTTTTCATGAATGGTACATTTTGAGGTGAATAGTTAAAAATACTTATTTTGACCAAAGATTATAAATTTTATGAATTTATCAAGATATATTCCTATTAAAAAAATTTAAAAAATTTTAACGAATAAGTAAAAAATTGAATTTCATAAAATTATGTTGAGCTTCGAAAAATTTTCTCATCTTTTTAGAAAACTAATTGATAAAAAATTATAATGAAATTTTTTATCATATTCAATATATTATTCACAATGTTCCATTTGGATTTATTTTTCATTGATAGTGTCATACCAACCCCCATTTTATTAATAAATAAATAAATTTCATGGGAATCAGTATTATATATTATTTTAATGTAATTACATTGGTATATTTAATATCATATTTTTAAATAAGTATTTTCTTCATTTTATCACACATGCATATTTCCAAATTACATTCTACCACCTCTTTCAATTGGAAATTTTAAAATGAATGAAATTTTTATATAGTAATGATTAAATTATTTAATATGCTTCATTTCATTTTGTTAGTGAAATGATATGTTACCTAGGTAAATGTTATTCATCTTGATAGAAGGATAAAAGGGATCAAAGGAGGGGGAGGGTGACACTGAGGGATTAAACCAAAAATATCACAAAAACAAGTTTGATATTGTTTAGTTTTGTGGATTCCAAACCCTCCCAAATTATCTTTGATATTTTTTAAACATCATTCAATACAAAATGAGTATAAAATTTAATATATATTAACAAATCAGGTAATTAAAACATTTCCACTACTCTAAATCATAAAATTATCTTGTTGCAACCTAAAATATACATATAATTTGAAAACTTCTCTAAAAAAAATCTAAACAGTACCTCCCAAAACCCCTGGTCCGTGTACATGTAATAACATAGTTTTTCATTTGGGTATGGATGCTTTAAATTTTGGTATAATTAATTATTTTTTACATATTTTGGATTCATAAAGAGTTATTGGTGGTCTCGATGGGTTTAAGGGCTTTTTTTGAGCCTGAGACACATACTCTTGGGAAAACAGGTTTAGGGTATGGTTTATAGTAAACCATCTTGGATGCTACGTGGTTAGAGAAACCCGTGTGGGAGGCATGTTTTGGAAAAAGACTTATAACATGGCAGACACATGGTTTTCTTAATCCAGTTGCCTAACTATGCATGTTCCCCTCTTCCACATGTATCCATTGATGGGTTGTGCACAGTTTTTCAGACCGTGTGAACAAGCTATGCACAAGATTATTTCAGGGTAAAATTACCATTTATCATTTAATTATATAATTATGACTCGCCCTTATTCCCTTATAAAAATACATTTTTTATTAACCTTTTTCCCATTTTAGGGAACTTTGAAGGCCTAAGGTTGGGATTAAAAGATCACATTTTTTTCGAATCTGATTGTGCTTCCTTTCGTCACGTTGGATGCTCCATGGTAAGTACTCTAGTACATTTTAGCCGACCGTGTCTTCTCTTTATCATGACCTATTTTTGGAAATTTGATCATTTTTTATTTAATATATATACTCCATTGAAAGATTAATCATGGTCTGATATCATAGGAGTACATTCGTACATCCCTAAGGTGGGTGGTCTATAACTCATCCCTCAAATTCCTTGATTTTGGGATTGTCATGTTAGGACAACAGATTTCATCAGGTGCAATTTATTGAATTTATATTTCATTTTTATAATCATTATAACCATATTATTATGATCATTCCATTTATGGGTTTGGTTTTATTGGTTTTTTTTACAACACCCAACATCCCATGTATGATGATTTTCTATAGTTGAGTTTTTTGTTTTTTTATACTTTTGTGCCATCGTTCAGTTGTGCTCGACTTGAACACAAAAATTTTAGGACTAATTATCATTAATTATTATTTTATAATGTAATAGTTAATGAAAATAACATTTAACATCCACTTTAACCCCTATTGATAAGTGTTTAAAATTATAATTAAATGTGAAATGGAAATTGGGATGTATAATAAGTAAATTACATCACCAAATTTAATGTGAATGACTAGTAGGTTGCATTTTATTAAAAACTCTTACCATGTTAATGGAAGGAAGAGGAATGGACATTGATAATTAAATATTTTTAAATAGATATAACGAATGGGTTATTGCTAATTTGAATTATCATAGTAATGAATGGGATGTCTTGACCAAATGGTTTTAATGATTAATTGTGAATTGATTAAACGGTTACATGATACAAGGCGTTATCATTGCAATGAAAGGATATTCTTGAACCTAATGATATATTACATGAATTCCTTATCAAATAAGAGTGTCCTAACTCTATATCACCATGGATTATGGTCATGAAATTCCATGAGGACTCGGAAACCCCATTCTGATTGTGGTATACAGCTTACTGAGGTTTAGACCCAAAAAAACATTATTGTTGTCTACACTAGGATGCTTAGTATGCCACCAATGGAAACCTAATTGAGTATTAAATGTTTCCTTATATTGGATAATAGGATCAAACAATGAAAAGTAGGTATTATGGTTAAAGCCCATAGGGCCCAGTCACTACATATACCTATTTTACCTTAAACGATAACATTATATTGGGTATTCATCTTGTTATGGAATTTCATAGAATATGATCCCTTGATTACACTATTACCCTTATCAAAGATAATTTGTTTTCTAAAATGGATACCCTTTGGGTCTATATTTCATTGGTTATTAACCTATAACATAAATTTTAAATGTCATTGCAATATTCCTTACCATAACTTTAAACCATAACTATTTTTAACATGTGTCTTATTAATAAATTGGTACATATCAATTAATGTGTTGGAAATGATTATATGTTTGTTGAGGTCTAAAATTGGTAGATGGTTATTTAGTTACATTGTACTAGTTCAAATTATATATTCTTACGTTCATGTTGTTACATTTCCATTACACATCACGGATATTATAGACACCTTTGGTGATGGACCCCTTAGATTTATCTCATACCCTCTCGGGGTGCCGTCAAGTTCTCATAGAGGATTAATTGAATGTAGTTGTTGACAAAGGCAATCATTTGATAATAAACACATGATTTATTTCTATGTATCTTGATATAATATGTCCAAGTTAGAGTATGGGATTCTTATGATAGTATTTTGATTTCCATTATAATATTGCTAAACATTTTATGCATGATTTCTTGAATCTGTGATTCTCCATTTTCTAGATAAAATACTAATCCACATAAGTTTTTTTACATAATTCTAGGTATTTCTATTATTGTTTGATTGTATCTATTTTCCATTAGTCCTTTTATTTAATATTAATAATTATTTTATTTACCTATGTTGGTATTTAACCGATATTCTATACTTTGGTAATGAGGGAATAATATCCCCACATAATCACCCTAGTAAATTTGTTACTAGTCAGATGCCACAAGAATTTTTGGATATGTGCTGGAGGCCATATGGCCCACCAGGATTGGGCACCTATTATGTGGAATCTGGTTTTGGGATGTCACAAGGTGTTATCAAATGAGTTTTACTTTATTTCATTAGATTTTGAAGTTAATATATTGGTGATTTGAGCACAATGGTCTTGGTTAGTAGTCATTCATGGGCATCTGATACCCATATTCGGGGTAAAACCTGAGTTAACCAAAATATAATTGTTCTTATCTTTTTTCAATTATATTTTGACATTATTTCACTATTTGGTGACACAAATATTTTTTGGAGTTTAAGATTATTAATTTTATTGAGGATTTCATTCATCCAAGGAATGATGATTTGAGGGAAAGTTTATTTATTACATTCATCTCTTTAGGCACCTAGGATTTTAATTTCATGCATATTTCCATGGCATTTATGTGCATATCACTATATTGAATTTATTGATATGAATGTAATTATTGATTGATGTAGTGATATATAGCTTATTCTTGAATTAATTTTTTTAAGATCTCGTGATTTCACATCCGAATTCCTATGGTTTATGGGCCTTCATGGGTTGGGATGGATAATTTACCATGTCAAGACATTTTTATATAAATATATATTTTTTGTATCTAGTGATACGGTGTATGGGAACTCATTCCCTAAGAATGTATATCCAATATAATTTGAATCATGATATCTAAAATTAATTGTTTTTACATCCATATCTTTACTTTTCATGTTTATGGATGGTAAAGGAGTGATATTAGTAATTGAATGAAAATGAAATGTAACATATACATGAGAATATTCCGATACATGTCCATCTAAGTTGGATGTTTGGAATGTATGACTTAGTTAAGGGTTTTTTTATTTTTATCTTCACTAGAGATGATATCATTTTACTCATTCTTTTTCTAAGGAATGTTTTTTGCATTGAGAAATTAATTCACCCACAACATCTTCATATCGTACACTAGGTGGGCAGTGAAGGCAATTCTGAAGATGTGGCGTGCCTTGAGACTCCAGTCTTACCACTAGGAGTTACACTTGATGAACTACCAATTCGGACAGATCTTGGAACTGATTCCTATGTTTGTGATATATTCCTAAATCTAATATAGTCTGTAAATATGGCTTAGTGGCTTCCACCTATGATTCCTGATCTGACTCATGAATTATAGAAACAACAACCTGCTACTTGTTTAGGGGATGATGATCTACATTCTATTGAGTATTGGAATGATGCCACTCTATAAATATTTCATCACATGGAGACACCTCTTGATTTACATAGATTTTTTGTGTTCAGCCAAGAATAGGTGGGATGTGTTTATCCATGTTGGTCGTCATCAAGGTATGTTGTTGGATGCTTTCGAGACACCCTTCTATGATTACTTCTTTCCTCAGACAATGGAAGTTGATATTAGTAGTAAATTTTCTCAACACAAATAGGGTTCTACATCTGTTATGTAATATTCACCACACTACATAGAGTTTCACAACTTTTCCCCTCTTCAAGATGGTGATGAGATATTGTGTGCTCGATGTTTCGAGGGTGGGATCTAGTATGAAATCCATACAAAGGTGAACGTATTTTTCTTACCTAATTTTTTTGAAACATTCAATAAGGCTTTTATAATTCAGTGTATCATATGTAATGGAAATTTTATCATTCATATAGGACTAGTGTCGCATCAGGTCATTAGTTATTCTGGTGTTTGGAAGCATTCCATCAATATTTCACTCTAGGGAAATGAAAACTAGATTTCCAATTACAGTATCACCACTGTGTGTCATTAGTTTGGATGGTGGGGGAACCTAATCCCTCATTATTCTATAGACACAATGGAGTACTAGGATTTCATAAGTATGGGGAATCCTCCACATTTATGAAAGACCTTACCACCAGCTTCGAGTGGAAAAGGATTTGTGCCAACATCATATTCAAGAGTAGGTTATTTTTCACTACGTTAGTGGGGAGTTATAATAGCACACATATAATTGGATGAGGAGGTTATCATGGTCATGGAATATAGAACCCTGATCAACAAAAATGTCAAAATTATAGTTATGATCATGGAATTCCATCTATTTCACAGGTCCATGGATCATTTTAGTTTCACACACTGCAACTAATACCCAAGGATAATGATGTGGGACAATCTACAATATGAAGTTCTATTCTTGTGGAATCTACAACTGTACTTTCTATATTTTATTATGGTTCTAAAACCTAATTTTTAATTGTACCTATCGTGGAAAATATCAAACTTGATATACAGTATTACAGTGGGGAATGACCCTAGATACACCATTAGGGGTATGTATAGAGGGTATATTCTATTGAAGGGATTTTCCCCATTAGTTCATTATTTTCCCATTATTATGGGTCCTCTTTTTCATTGAGATTACATTCTTAGATGTAAATCTCATGATGTATTGTTTGATTCGTTATCTGTATTTTGTGTATTTCTATCACTATAGGGTATCATTTAAATTTATTGAGGGTATAAATTATCTATTTTAGGGTTAGTGGTTTGTATAGGATGGTATATCGAGATTAGATCATCATGGGATAGGTGGAGTGACCACCCAAATTGAATATTACTTAATAGATGATGAGGGTTTACACCAATCTAATATACCTCTAATAGTAGATCCTTTTGAGGATGTATTTCCTAAATATTTTTCCAAAATGCCTCGTGAGAGAGATGTATATTTTATTATTGAGCTTTTTCTAGGAGAATCTCAAGATTATATTCCTCCAATCATGATACCTCCTAAAAATATTTTGGAGGTTAAACAATATTTATAGGATTTATATGCCAATAGTTTTATATTTCCTTGAACATCCTCTTGGGGTTTCCCATGATTTTATCTAAGAAGAAGGATGGAAACCTATATCTAGTCATGGATTATAGAAGGATGAAATAACATTCGATCAAGAACCAATATACAGGTCCTGAAATAAATGGTCTCCTAGAACATCTCTAGGGAGCTAGTGTCTTCTCTAAAATTAATCTATTATTTGTTTATCATCATGTTTGAGTTTGTCCATCAGACATACCATGTACATATTTCCATAAAAGGATGGTCTGTATGAGTACATTGTTAAACCATTTGGTCTTATGATCATGATTTCATTTTCATGGATCTATTGAATATGGGTTTTCATCCCTATCTATTCTTTTTTGTCATTGTATTTTTTTATGACATCGTGGTGTAACGTCATTCTTGTAACGCCCATGATAATACACTTAGGAATGTTCTGAGTACACTAAGGGATAATTAGATTCATAAAACACTTTATATGTTCCACATTCGGATAAAAAATATCACTTCATTGGTAATATCATAATAGAATATGGAGTTTATATTGACCCTAAAATGGTTAGTTCTGTAGTCTCCTAAGATAATCTAATGAATGTGTTTGATATATGGAGATTCTTTGGGATGGTACAATTATAATGGAATTTCATATTGGATATCTCCTTCCTTTCATCACATCTCACTGGCCTTATAAAGATGAGTGTGTTGTTTTTTTGGTTAAAATAATGTGGGGAAGCCTTTCAGGATATAAAAGGGAGACTGGTCTAAGCACCTATTATAATTATTCCATAGCATTAACTAGCTTATACCATCATTTATGACACATCTTTCAAAAACCTAGGATCAGAGATTACGAATACAGATAGTGTTTTCGTGTATGGAAAATGGATGTTTAGTCCTCGTGATAGGAATTGCCTAACACAAAAACATTAACTAGAAGCAGTTGTCCATGACTTACATTGCTGGAGACACTATCTATTGGGTGATCACTTTATGGTGTTCCTGAACCACAATAGAGTCGTATATATCTTTAATAGGCATAAAATGAAGATCAGATAATTAGGATGGTTCAAATATTTACAATCCTTTGGTTTTGAGCTTGAATATACACATGGGAAGGGAAATGTGGTTACAGATGAACAGTGTTAGAAATATCATGAATAAGTATAATGGGAATCTATTGATGAATAGAAAATAATTTTCTTCTTATATATGATACACAAAGTTTTTCATGATAGTTATGAGGAGTGTTATCTCGTATATTTGGATTTTAACTCTTCCATCCTAGAAAATATAAATGGTAGTTTATATTCAGATGGATCATTTTGACGCCTTATATGGTAGGTTGTTCTGTTCACCTCATTGATGGATAGAAGAATGTGAGGAATCTCTACTAGATGCTCATTTAATTCATGAGACTTTGGATTATGTTTAGATTTTCAGAATGTTTATGACTACAACCGAATTTAGACAACAATCCTACGACGATCTCCATTAACCACCTCTAGAGTTCATGGTTGGGGATTGTGTAATCCTTTGGGTATTGACTAGGCTAGTTCATAAACAGTTACAGAGGAATGGGATGTTGTCACCTCATTACCTATGGCTATTTGATATCCTAGAGAGAGTTGGGATAGTAGCATATTAGTCCTACAACCTCAAGCGTACATTTCCATGCATGGAATCTTCCATATTTCACAACCATTATAGTGTCATTCAATGTTGTCTCATCCATTTGTTCATTATGATGTGGAGTTAGATTCTAATTCTACCATTGAGTAGTTTCTATAACACATAATCGACTAGATCATGAACATTCTTTGATGTGATTCTATCTCACTAGAATGGATGCTATGGGAGCATGGCCACATACATGATATGACTCGATAGTGGGTGGATTTCATATGTGATTAGTTTCCAAAATTATTCTCATATATTCTTTCTACACCAATAGAAGGTGATATCATGGACATGATCTTTTATAGGGGGGGACTATATGATCTCTTATTTTTTTAGTCTTCTGTGGATCCTGAAAATTATTTTCTAATTCATTATGTTTGACCTATATTGGATTATTAATGAGTTAGTGAAGGTCCTATGGTTTACTAGGTGTTATTCACATCTCAGATCACATATTTTTGAGAAAAAAGGCATGGTGTATGATATGTAGTAAACTATACAGGAAGGATGCATGATTAGAGAAAAACATATTGGTGGCATGTTTTTGGACAAAGCCTTACCATATAGTTGGAACAATGTTTACATAACTGTGTGGCCTTACCGTGAAAGTTCACCTCTTCCCTAGGTAACAATTAATGGTTCTCACATGGTTATTCAAATCATTTGGACAACCCATCCACATTCTAATTTCTGGGAAAAATGTACATTTTTCCTTAAGGATCTAATTAAGATTTCCCCATATTACATTATCCAAATCACTATGGGATTATCATTTTTACCTCATTTTGGGTCTCTTTGAAGGCCTATAGTATGTATTGATAGATATTCTTCTTATGGGAACCAATCAAGATTCCATTAATCACATTGTATGAATTTTGGTAAGTACTCAAGTCCTCTTTAGGTTTTTTTCTCCTCTCTTGTTCTTGACCTATTTTTAGAGGTGTGGGTTTTTTCTTCATTGGATGACCATCGATAAGTACACGATTCCTTTTTACCTAAGTCGTGTGGGTGGAATTATTTTCGACAAAGCCTTACATTGGAAAAATGTTAACAAAACTATGTGGCCTAACAATGCATGTTCCCCTCTTCCCTAGGTACCCACAAATTTTTATCACATGGGTTTTCAAACCATTTGGAAAAACCATCTACATTATATTTTATGGAGAAAATTTCCATTTTTACTTAATTATCTAATTTAGAATAATCTATCATAAAATATCCAAATACCTAGAAAATTTAAATTTTTTACATCAATTTGGATATCTTTGAAGTACTATAGTAGGTATTTAAATGTCTTCATATTTTTGGATCCAACCAAGATTCCATTAATCAGAATGGATGAACAAAGGAAAGTAATCAATTCCTTTTTAGATTTTATTCTCCTATCATGGACTTGACCTAGTTTTAGAGTTTCAAGTTTTTTTCGTTTTTCTCAGATCTAATTTGGTTTATGAGAAATTAGAGGGTGATATATATCGATTATGTTCATATGAACCAATGATGTGTGGTCTATAACTCATCTGTCATGTTGGTTGATTTTGGAATTTCCATGTGAGGCCGAAAAATTTCATTGGGTGGAATTTATTGAATTTATATGTTGTGATTATAATCATTAGAACCCTATTATTATCGATTTTCCATATATCTGATTAGTTGTTGGTCGTTATTCCCAAAATTACCATCATCCATATACGATGATAATCCATAGTTGAGGTTTTAGTGTTTTAACTCTTTTTCACAATCATTTCAATGAGATCGAGCATGAACACACATATGGTGGGCCTCCTTGTCATAAATGATTATTGTATCATGTAATGGTGAATGGAATGTTCCATGTAAAATCCACTTGACCTACCTCATTTAAGTGCATCAAATTGATAATTAAATGTGAATGGGAAATTGGAATGTATATTAAGTATATGACTTGACTAGATGAAATGTGAATGATTAATTGGAATCAAGTCCATTGCACCGTTTTCATTGTTAGTAATGGGTAACAGAATGAAAATTTATTAAACTATATGAATAAATGGATTAAATAAATGTTTTCATTCTACATTCCTTTGTCACACGAGTGGATGGAAAGGCTTGATTGAAATGGGTAATTGATAAATTATGAATTTATTAAATAGGTACATGCTATATGGACATATCACATTAATGAAAGGAATGTCAAGAAACTAAGGATATGTTATACGACTTATTTATTAAATTTAATTCAGTTGACTCAATCTCGCCTATGATTATTATCGGGGAATTCAATGAGCACTCATGAACCCTATTCTTATTTAGGGATACTTCTTTCTTAGATAAATACCCACCTAGATCAAGATCAGTTTCTATACATTGATGTTAGTATGACACCGTAGAATCTGCCACATAGTGTTAAATGAATCCTTGGATACAATCTTTGGATCCATAATTGAAAAGTGGGTTCTATTATTTAATACCAGAGGGCCCAGTCACTACATAGTCGTATTTTATATTGGCCGATAACATTGAATTATGTAGGAATCGTATTGCTGAATGCATTGGAATATTCTCCCTAGATTAAACTTTTACTATTAGACATGCTTCAATTATTTCTAATATGGTGAACCTTGAGGTCTATGTTGCCTTGTTTATTACCTTGGAACATTATTATAAATTCCATTGTAGACTTATGTGTCATAATGTTGATCCTTACATAGTATTAAAATTTGACCTATTTATAAACTAGTAATAATTAATTAATGGAATTTTTATGTTCAGATTATAGCTAAGGGTTGCAATAGGTACTTGGGTATTTAGTTACACTATACTACATTACATTATATATTCATCCTTGAACATAGTTACATTTCCATTACACTAGCCTTATGATATATACATAATTTTTTTGGCCCACTAAGATTTATATCACACCCTTTTCAGGAAACATTTAGTACTCGAGTCTGATTACATGAATAGATGTGTCAAAAATGGGAAACATACTACTTCAAACACTTGAATTTTTTCTTTTTTTGGATGAATATTGATAGAAGATAATTGAGTCAGATCATGGTATACTTTTCATAGTATTTGGATTTACATTATACATCTTTTGAATATGTTATTCCTTCCATCCTCAATCCGTGTTTTATAATTTCCTAGATACATTATATTTCATTATCAGTTGTTGTATGTTATTCCAGTTATTTTATTAATTGTTGTTGTTGTCTCTGTTTTCTGTTGTGACTTATATTTACTTTTATTTCTTATGCTATTTATAGCTATTATTAATTATCCATTATGCTATAATATGGTTTTGACCGAATAGTCTATCCATGGGCAAACCTTGGCCCTTAGTGCTAGTCGACAACATCTAGTGTATGATGATATGCTCTTATGACCATGTAAAATACATGGATTTGGGAACTAATTAAGTGGAATCTAGGTCTAGGAAATCACATTACATGTGTTTTTGGTCTCCCATAATGAAAAATCTATGTAGGATTATAAAGAATCATAAATGTAGGAAATTGGATGATGTGTAATTATTTTTATACTTGTTGGATAAAGGAAAATTATCCTTACACAACCATAAAATATATTGAAAATATACATATATAATTAAATAATTATCATACATAATTAAATAATTTTTCATATTAATGAAACAACCATTATCTACCATATTTCTATCCATTGGAAAAAGAATGTGTTGCTCATATTATGTTCTTTCTATCACCTCAATGAATAATGTATTTCATTTTTTATTACATCCATGTTTGTAAGGTAAAAAAATTATTTTATGAACAAATAAGATATTTCAAATATAATTAGTGTTTTAGATATAATATATTGTTAATGTATTAATAAAATTATCTAAAAATTGTCATTATAAAAGTGTAGCTCAATAAATTAGTATATCAGGACACTCAACAATTAAAGTCTTCTTAACATGATATTTTATTTTCCATTATCATTAAAATATAAATAAATCTACGTTATCACTCCAATAAAATGTTTTAGGTTATTAAAACTCAGAAATTTTGATATTTTCTCTATATAATAACATGATATCACTCATTCAGTCATAATAATGTGTTCATTTGTTTTGTTACTTTTATGTACTACCTGAATGCGGCTATAATGATAATATCATGAATGATTATGGAAACATCAATAATAGTAATTATATGAAATAATTATAAATTTAATACATTTTATAATTTTCATATATTTAAACATCGACCATAACAATGTAAATAAATGATTACAATCATAGTAATATGAAATCATCAAGAACACACTAATCATAGAATATTCATGAAAAAAGATACTTTTTAGTTATCAATAAATCTATTTTATTATATAATAATATACAACATATAACTTAAAAAATTGTAATATTATACGACTATTGGATGTAATCGTTTTTATCATTACAAACATATCAATATTACATTGGAGATTTGGAAATGAGTGACCATAAAACAACCTATGTTAACAATATTATTTTAATAATTTAATGAACCATGATAGTAATTGGAATAATGGAGTAATAATAATAGAATGAATATTAAACTTTTTCTAAAACATATACATAATTAATATAGATTTTATTAGGGAGTAGGGATGATTAATGTACGAAACATGTTCAGACTGGAGGTAATGCATTTATCTGTAAAACAACATTTTTAATGGTTGATGATTTTCCTTTAAAATATATTTCCAATATTTCCCTTATATTAAAATTTATTCAACTGTTTTATTATTTATAGATGAATGGTTGTTTAATTTTATTTTTCAAATATAATTGATATATTTTAAAATTTATTAAATATGATTATTTTTTAATTTTCTATATCGGTTACATTTTACATGATATAACAAATTACTCAAATAATTATTTAATCACATAATAATTGATCCCATTTTACAAAAACTATTTTCATTCATTATTATTATGATTTATTTCCCTATTTCTATGGATTTTATAAGATTTTATTATTCTAATTTTTTTGTTTATTTTTTCATTTTTAGATAGTATAAAAATAAAAATGATATTTATTATAATTTTTATTAGATAGTAGATACTAATTTTACATAAAGATTCCAATTTAATTTTTCGGAGTTTAATGATGAAAATTAATTATCATTTATTCTTAATTAATTTTATAGTACTTGGGCTTTATATGAGATTATGGAGAGCTTGATATATATCTCTCTAATGAAATGGGTAATGATTTAGTCTCCATAGATACAATCACAGAAGTAACCAAACATGATATACCTATTAAAATGTTGATACATGAAGGTTATTTGAAATTTGGGATTAAAAAAATTCCAAAATACACATTCATGTTTTTTTATTATTCCTATGTTTTCTAAATGTTTTGGTAGAATAAAGGTTGAATTGAAATGATGTTAATTTTTTATTTTTGACCTTAATGATAATTGTGTAAATGGAAATATGTAATGTGGGTTTTAATTTTTTTATGGTATGACATTATAAAATTATAAATATATCCATGAATAATTTTATTATTTTTATTCCATATATCAAAATGATTTCATATGATATGAAGATGTGTAAGAAATATTACATGCTCAATCTTCTTATAATAGAGACTGGTCTTGAATGAAAAGTGTGTGTCAAAAATAAAAAAAGAGTATTATATGACAACATTTATTTTGGAAAAAAATTTATACCGTGGGGTTGTTCTTTACTTTTGAAATGTAGTGGTTTTACTAATTCAATAAAAAACCTAAATGATCATAGGAATAAGTTATCGAGAAATTATAAAGCCCCGTCCCTAGTTACCCATAGTCGATGCATTATTACATAACATTGGAATGATCACAAAGGATCATGTCTTGAAAGAACGATTAGTTAAGTATATTTGGAAACTCTAGAAACATTAATAAAGTTAACATTATATCATAAAGTGAAAACTACAATAAAATATTGTCTCCACACTCATATCCCCTTATACTTTCCATGTAGGTCATTCATAAAATACTTCTTCACATCATGGGAAAAATAAAAAATAGAAAGTGGTGACCTCAAATACCCAGTAAGGATAATAATATAGAAGAAATTTTCATAAATAAGCATAAACATTTAAGGAAATGTATAGCTAAAAAAGCCATTTAAACTTGAGCATCTTCATAATATGGCAGAAATAAAATGAAATAATGCCATTTACTTATTCACATGGATATTATACTAGTCGAATAATCACATGAAATATCAATAACCACATTCACAATGATGGAATGCATAATGCCAGACTATCATAACAACATAGTCAAGGCCTTGTTCCAATACTACAAATAAGATTTTGTCAAGGCCGTGTGCCAAGACACAAGTTTGTCTCATGAGACCTACCAATGCATCGAGGATATATAGCAGGCTCCATCTGTCACTTACTAAGCCCAGTGAATTACTCAAATGAATTGGTTTAAACATAACATAAAAAATAATTTTAAAAATAGCATATGAAATTTAAATACATTCTCCATAAACCATGAATGGTATAAAAATAACACATCCACAGTCAGACATATCAAAAGACCTTCAATACAATATGTATGTTTTGTATCATAATAAATAAACTTCAAATAATCTTAAAATCCAACAAAGTATATTGACATAGATGAAAACAAAAACTATTTGAGAGAAATATCTCCTTTCTGAAATCATTTAAAAGACACACATTTATAAAGGAAGTAATTTAAAAGAGATTTTTGAATCAAAGTTTCCCATACCACTTTGACACATTTGAACAGAAATATCATTTCAAAACATTCATGTCCATATAAATAAATCCTTAAAATCATATTGAAAAAATGGACATTAATAAAATGACTTATAATGATAAATCGTTAAAAAATTTAAAATTATGATCTTGATAAAGATTATCTTTCACAAATTCTTAAAATATTCATTTTGATATCATTTAAATGTAAAATAAATATAAAATAAAACATTTACTTTAAAAATATTTTTATAAGACTATAAAGGAATATTCTATGATTTTATAATGGCATAAAATACCTGCACTAACTGTATAAGTTAAAAAACAGACATTCTTACCTTAATTCTGTCAAAAAGGTTTAAAAGGACCTTTCTTGGAAAACGATGGAAATAATCATTTATTAACTTCTTATATAAAGTCAAACTATGATATAAATGAATTTATCCCATAGTCTGTAAAATAGTAATAATGATTTCAAATATATTTTTATGAAACATGGATGTGAATGATAAAGATGTCCCAATAGATAATTATGTATAAACAATCTCGGATAATGAAGAGATTGTGAAATAAACCCTTACCTTGTACTTTTCTTTGTTCAAGGGTAGGTTAACCTCATGTATAATATTTAAATCATTGTTATTAAATTATACAAGAATCATATACATTAATATGATATGATATATGATCTTTTAATATTTCTTTGTTAATAATAGCATAGTCTTATCGTCGTTTCAGGTGTTAACATACTCGTTTTATTTTATTTGTTTTGTTACATAAGTCATGTTTGTTATGGATAGATTGTATATTATTCATATCCAGAATGATATAAAATCCTTAAACATTATTTTTAATCATCAAATGAGAATTAGACATGCATGGATATGATGGGGAATTAATCTCATTGCGTTCATGGACACGGTATAAAAATAACATAAATATTCGTATTAAAACTAGCATATGAAATGTCAATAATTTCTCCATAAACCATGAATGGAATATAAATAACACATCCACAGTCAAAGATATCACAAAACCTTCAATAATATATATAAATTTTGTATCATAATAAATCAACTTCAAATAAGCTTAAAGTCCATCAATGGATGTTGAAATAGGTAAAACCAAAACTAATTGAGAGAAATATCTCCTTTTTTGAAATCATATAAAAGTCACACATTTATAAAGGAAGTAATTTAAAAGTTATTTTTGAATCAACGTGTCCCATAAAACATAGAAACTATTAAAAAGAAATATAATTTCAAAACATTCATGTCCAAATAAATAAATCCTTAAAATCATTTTGATAACAGGGTCATTAATTATGAATATTTAGAAAGATAAATCTTCAAAACATTTAAAATTCTGATCTTGATAATGAGTATCATTCAAAAATTCTACAAATATTTAATTTAAAATCATTTAAAAGTCACATAATTATAAAATAAAACATTTACTTTCAAAATATTCTTATATTCTTGTAAGGAAAGATTTTATGATTTTATAACGGCAGAAAATAGCTGCACCCACTGTATAAGTTGAAAAAAAGGAATTCTAACCTTAATTCTATAGAAAAGGTTAAAAGGACCTTGCTTGGAAAACGATGGAAAGATTCCTTTATAAATTTCTTATGAAAATTAAAACAAGGGAATAAATGAATTTAACCCATAGTATTTAAAATAGTAAGAATGATTTGAAATACATTTTTAAGAAACATGGATGTGAATGATAAAAAGGTCCTAGTAGATAATTATGTATAAACAACCTCGGATAATGAAGAGATTGTGAAATAAACACTTACCTTGTACTTTCACTTTGTTGAGGGTAGTTAAACATCCTTTATAATAGTTAAATCATTGTTATTAAATTAATCAATAATCATATACATTATTATGATATCATATATGATCTTTTAACATTACCTTGTTAATAATATCATAGTATTATCGTCGTTTCGTGTGTTAACTTACCCATTTTCTTATATATGTATTGTTAAATAATCCATTTTTATGGATAGGTTTTATATTACTAATATCCATAATGATATCAAGTCGTTAAATATTATTTTTAATCATCAAATGTGAATTAGACTTTCATGGATACGATGGGGAATGAATCCCATGGAATTTGTGGAGGTGGTAGTCCGTACGTACGCACGATCAACAATATAATTCTTTTTATATTAAAATAATATATAATTGGATGGTGTATCAAATATACATAATCATTATCATGTTATATTTATTACATACATTAATTGCAATCCTTATTATACCCATCCAAATAATCATTTATTGAATAACAATTACACAACGACGTGGAGACGGTCAGTCGTCTGTACACACTTATGGTGACATGTCATTCAAAGAATGGATAGAATAATGAATATGGTTGTAACATATTTATAATAACATCACATTATATAGAAGATACTACAGTTATTATTTTATAATGTAAATAACAAATAAAGAAGAAGTTGAAGAAGAAAAGAACTTGAATGAGGGCGGCGAAAACATTACATCTTCTTCAAGTTCTTCCTTTTGATTTGATCAAAAGGGATCCTTATGTTGTCTTTATGACTAAAGTGAGGCCCCTAGGATTAATGGAGGATAGTTTAGAGGGTATTAGGATAGAGTTTGGCCATGAAAGAATGCTTTGAGGTTATGAATTTTAGACAAGGAGGGTGCCCTTTTATAAGAGGGGTGAAGGGCACCATAGGAAAAGCTTGAAATGTTATTTTATAATAAATTTATTTTCGGTTTCTAATGGCTCAAAATTTTTTATTAATAGGATACGGTGGTTATGGTTCTAAATACTCTCAACCAATAGGTTTTATACTTGTTTGGGACTCTTTAATAAACTTTTATTTTAGTTTTAACTCTTAGTTAATTATTTTGACATTTACCATGTAACTTTTTATTTTATGTTATATAATCCATAAACATACTATAAACTTCCAACATACCCCCAAGGATTATATAAATAATACCAATATCATTATATAAGTCCTTTGGCCAATCCTCAGATTTTTAGGAATAGAATATCAATTAATAATATAATATTTGTTTTAAAAACTCAATTATGTAAATTTTGACACTATTCAATAATTGATTTTTGTTGAAGGCTTAACAAATTTATTAATTATAATAAAATTCATATAAGAAATACCAACATGTCATATTAACGACAAAAATTCTTCTATGTCATCAAAACTATGAAATTATATTTATTTTAACATTTATAATACAAGTTATTTGATTCTTTCATTAATAAAGAAAGTACTGCATCATTATTGTCTCATAAATAAATATAATTATTCAATGTATAAAAATTATGAATAAAATAAAATTATTTAGGAAATTTTTTTATCTTTCTAATTAATTTTTATATTTGAAAGTATAACATATATAACCCTATTTAAAAATTGTTTTTCTAAAAAATATATGCTTATGTCGTTTTTGTATTTACTTTAACTTAATTAATATAATGTGTACCTATCACTTACAAGTGGCTCCATGTGGTCCCAAAATTGACCCAAATATGCTCATGGTCGTAAATGTTTTATACAATAGGGATAGTACACTTTTTAGGGTAAATTAATATTATTATAATATTATTTTTTACCCTTATTTACCAGATTTACCCTTTAACCGTGGTAAATAAAACATTTACCGAAGTAATTATTCAAAATGTCTAAAAATAAGAGTTATCTATTAACACAATTTGGAAATCATAATTCCAAATATGAAAACAATTTTCCAAATTCAAAACACAGAAGTGGCCGAAATTAATTTAAATTTAGTTCCTGTTGTCAAAACAAAAAGCGTGTTTTTAGGAAATAAGAACTATCAAAAGATTGACACTTGTTTTTGTTTGGTTTAAATGTGAAATTGTGTCCAATGAACTAAATTGTATTAAATGGTAAAACAATATTCTATATATACTTTAAAACCACTAAAATTAATAATTTATCACTATTAATTTTTCAATTAAAAAATTAGTTTTTAATTAAAATTTAGTAATTTTCATTATTCATCAAAATATGAAAGTTATTAGAAAAGTAAAAAAAAATTTACCTAAAGATAATTTTCATATTCTGAATACAAAAATGATGTATTTTTTACCAAATTAGAATCATAGAATTTTCATTTATAAATTTGAAATTATTTCCCATTGTGAAAACCAAAAGGCATATTTTTAATAAATAATAACTTTCAAAAGATTAACATATGTTTAGGTCCAATTTCAAAGTAAAATTACCGAAAATGACCATAATTAGTTTAAATGGTAAAACTATTATCTATTCATACTTTCAAACCATTAAAATGTATAATTTAACATTATAAATTATTTTGATTAAAAAAGTTGTTTTCAGTTAAAATATAGTATTTTTCACTTTTCACCCAAATATGATAGTTATCAGAAAAACACCAAAAATTTATTGCAACTAAATTATTATATCCCAATTATAAGTAATAAGTTTATTTTTTCAAGTTAAATATATAAAATTTTCAAATATTGGATATAGAAAAATTTCGCCATTAAAAGGAGGTAAAATTGCATTTTCTGAAAAATACTTCCTTTATCTAAAAAATTTAATTTGTTCTTAAATTATCTCTAGGAAACTCATAATATGGATTTTAAAATTTTAAGTATTATATAAATTTCAAAATTCTGTTAGTATTATTCATAACCACTTTTGAACGGCTAGTTTGTTAAGTCATAGTGCGCTTCAACTCGGTGTTGCGTGTAGTGAAAGTTATTGAATTATTTTGAAGAAACAATGTACTATTAAATATTAGGGTGTTACATTCTTCCCTCCTTCAAAAAATTTCTTCCTCACAATTTCAAATTGTTCGTCAAAAATAAAATGTTGAAAATAGAAAATACCTTTGTGGGAAAACCCACATCGGAAATTGGGTTTATAAAATTTAGTCTTAATAAGAGGAAAGCGGGGATGAAAAAGTCACCATAAAATTATGATCTCGATTAGGAGAACATTGGAGGAAATTAGAGGCACATAATTGGATGAATAACATAAATATTTTAGGGAGTTATTGAGGTCATCAATCACAAACAATTTTAGAATTGTGGGCCTCAAAGCCACCATTCTTTGATGAATTAAAATACCATCGGTTCAACAAAACGTAAATTATTAGGATAACACATTTTTTGTTTTAAGATTATTTACCTAAAGTTTATGAATTTATTTCTTTATAGAATAAAATATGAAATAAATTTATACTTGTCACGTAGAGTTCTATCATTTAACTAATTTCTACCACAAACTCATACTTCACTCTAAAAGATAATAGAACATAAATAAATATTCTATTTATCCTATTCGTATAGGGATCCAAAAAATGAATTTATAATTAATCAACGAGAACCTTTAAAAAATGACATTATTCAGTCCAGGACATCATCTGGGACAGTGTTCGGTGATACACCCTAGTCGCCCTTTGGTTGCGGGTTCAAGTCTTGTGGCCTTGCTGTATGCGACAAGTTTCTACCCTACCTCCGGGTTGTCCTTTTTAAGGAAATCCAAAAATAATATCAAACTAGAATTATCCAAAATACTTATGTCCAAACTCACAGTCCAAAATTTATAGGGAAGTTAAACATGATGAAGATCCTCTGTGCCACTTAATAACATGTGAACACCTTCATCGTGTATTATTTTAAAACACTGCAACATCCTAGATTACCAAAAAAACCTTATTGATTAAATTCATGATCTCTTATTCATACTAGAATAATGGATATAGTCCTTCAATCCAAAAATGTTGTAAACTAAAATGATGAAAAATCATTAATCAGTCTCAAGATACTCAAAAATATCATATATAATTTATTCAAATCAACCATCTCTTATTCCAAAATCACAACCTCATTATCGGGACCATTTTAAGTATTTCCTTTCCTTTAACCATGTATTTACCAAAAGTATATATCACTATTATGTAACTTTTCTTAGAACCATATAATCTCAAATCCTCAAAAAAATAGTACTATAGTACATTCCTTATTTATTTCCATAATTCATATAACTAGTATATTGTTGATACAACACTCAAATGAAATAATCCTATAATAACAACATAAGAACACTAGTCATTATTCTTCATCTTAGATAGTATAATAACATGATTATTATCCAATAGCATCATTTGGGGCATACTCTGATGATTTGGACATTGGTTTACATAGTTTCCCAAATCCATACAAATGAAGCATTGTTCATTTGAATCCTTTTTCATACCCTTACATTCACACACATGGTGTCCTTTTTCTCCACACTTATAACAAACTCCCATTCCCTTTAGACATGATCCATGGTGTTTCTTCCCACAGTTATCAAATATGGGAAAATTATTATTTTCCCTCTTCCCTTTATCCATATTTCTCTATTCCATCCTTTTTCTTCTCTTGCTTCCCGTCAAAGCCATAGGGCTCAGAAATTTCGTTACTTATCTTATTAACACATGATAATTTTTCATCATATATTGGGAAAACATGAGAGATATTTCCCTTCTAAATGTTTTCTTAATACCATGGAAGATATGATCCTTCTTACTATTTGGATCATATGTAATACTCAATTTCACATTCCTTCAATTGGGGACCATTTCTATAGAATGGCATACACTAGATTAGTTTATGAATCAAAATACATAAATCCAAACATGTAAAACACATAAAATAAATTGAACTATTGATGGATATAATCCATAATCATAAAAATGTTTTCGTTGAGGATTTATATACTCATAATCCCTTAAAAATGGTTTTTAAGGAAAATGATAATTCTCCTAAGCATATCTCTCGGGAGTGTCATAACCAAAAGTGCAGCAAGGGCCGTTTTTGTGCACCAGTTCCTGTTTGAGTCTAGCTCAAAGCGGTGTTTTCGAGTTTTACCTCTAGGTACATCTGTGCCAGATCCACCTCTACCTTCTCGTATCCATACATGGATGTATTGCTCGGAAAACTCACAAAATCTCTACAATACCAAAAATCAAGGAAGTTCTTCTATACTAATCCTCAAAGTCTATCGTAGAGCTATGTTCTCTAATCAGATTTTATCTAATTCTAGATTCCACGGTTTGTACTAAACATCCTCTAATATCAACTGTAATTCCCTGACCCCAATTACCCATAGTCAGTAAATTATTACATAACATTGGAATGATCACAAAGGATCAAGTCTTGAAAGGCCGATTAGTTTAGTAGCCTTGGAAACACTAGATACTTTCATAATGTTTACGTTACATCATAAAGTGAAAACTACAACAACATCTTGTCTCCACACTCATATCCCCTTATGATATCACTACTGGTCATTCATAAAATACTTCTTCACATCCTGGAAAAAATAAAACATAGAAACTGGTGAGCTCAAATGCCCAGTAAGGATAATAATATAGCGGAAAATTTCATAAATAAGAATAACATTTAAGGAAATGTATAACTAAAACAAATGCCTTTTAAACATGAACTTCTGCATAATATGGAAAAAATAAAATGAAATTATTCCATTTACTTATTCACATGGATATCCTACTAGTCGAATAATCACATGCAATATCAATAACCAATTTCATACTGATAGAATGCATAATGCCAGTCTATCATAACCCCATAGTCAATGCCTTGTTCCAATACTACAAATAAGATTTTGTCAAGGCCTTGTGCCAATACACTAGTTTGTCTCATGAGACCTACCGATGCATCGAGGAGCTATAGTGGGATCTACCCGTCACTTACTAAGTCCAATTCATTCCTCATATTAATATATTTAAACATAAATAAACATTCGTATTAAAACTAGCATACGAAATTTCAATAATTTCTCCATAAACCATGAATGATATGAAAATTACACATCCATATTCAAAGATATCAAAAAACATTCAATACAATATGTAAGCTTTTTATCATAATAAATCAACCTAAAATAAACTTAATATACATAAAATGATATTGAAATAGATGAAATAAAAACTATTTGAGATAAATATCACCTTTTTTTAAATCATTTAAAAGTCACACATTTTTAAAGGAAGTAATTTAAAATAAATTCTTGAATCAAAGTGTCCCATTCCACTTTGAAACTATTCAAAAGAAATATCATTTCAAAGAATTAATGTCCATATAAATAAATCCTTAAAATCATTTTGAAAACATGGACATTAATTAAAAATATTTAGAAAGGTAAATCTTTAAAACATATAAAATTCTGATCATGATAAAGAGTATCATCCAAAAATTTTTAAAATATTCATTTTGAAATCATTTAAAAGTCACATAATTATAAAATAAAACATTTACTTTAAAAATATTCTTATATTCTTTTAAGTAAAGCTTAAATTATTTTTTAATTGAGGAAAATAGTTGCACCCACCTTAAAAGTAAAAAAAAAGACATTCCAACCTTAATTCTATCGAAAATGTTAAAAAGGACCTTTTTTGGAAAACAACGAAAAGATTAATTTATAAAATTCTTATGAAAAGTAAAACAGGGGAATAAATGACTTTAACCCATAGTTTGTATAATAGTAATAATGATTTGAAATACATTTTTAAGAAACATGGATGTTAATGATAAAGATGTCCTAGTAGATAATTACGTATAAACAACCTCAAATAAAAGAGAGATTGTGAAATAAACCCTTACTTTGTACTTTTCATATGTCAAGGGTAGTTTAACATCCTGTATAATAGTAAAATAATAGATAGTAAATTATACACGAATCATATACATTAATATGACGTCATATATGATCTTTTATCATTGATTTATTAATAATATCATAGTATTATCGTCGTTTCGGGTGTTAACTTACATATTTTCTTTTATATGTTTTGTTACATAAGGTGTTTTCGTTATGGATAGGTTGTACCTTATTCATATACAAAAATGATATAATGTCTGATATCAATTCCTTAAACATTATTTTTAATCATCAAATGAAAATTAGAATTTCATGGATATGATGGTGAATGAATCTCATCGCGTTCGTGGTGATGGTAGTCCGTACGTACGCACGAGCGGAAATATCATTCTTTTTATATCTAAATAATATATAATTGGATGTCTTATCAAAAATAAAGAATTATTATCATGTCATATTTATTACTTACGTGAGTTAAACATCCTTATTATACCCATCCAAATAATAATTTATCGACAAACAATTACACCATGACGTGGAGACGGTAAGCTGTACGTACGCACGTATGGTGAGATGTGATTCAAAGGATGGATAGAATACTGAAAATGGTTGTACCATATTTATAATAACATCATTGTATATATTCGTTACTAGATTTATTATTTTATAAAGGAAATAACAATGAAAGAAGAAGTTGAAAAAGAAAAGAACATGAATGAGGGTGGTGAAAACATTACCTCTTCTTTGAGTTCTTCCTTTTGATTTAATCAAAAGGGCTACTTAGGTTAGCTTTCTGAATAAAATAAGGCCTCTAGGATTAAGGTAGGATAGTTGAGAGGGTATTTGGGTAGAGGTTGGCTGAGCCAAAAGGCATTGAGGGTATGAATTTGAGACAAGGGGGAGTTCCCTTTTATAAGAGGGGTGAGGGGAACCATAGAAAAAGCTAAAAATATTATTTTATAATAAAATTATTTTCGGTTTATAATGGCTGAAAATTGATATATTTCTAGGATAAGGTTGGTATTGGTCTAAATACACTCAACCAATTGGTTTTATACTTTTATGGGTCTTATTATTAACCTTATCTTTTAGTTTTAACTCTTAGTTAATTAGTTTGATATTTACCATGTCACTTTGTATTTTTATATTATATAGTCAATAAACATACAATAAACATCCAAGAGACCCCAAAGTGGTCCATTAATAATTCAACTATCATTATATAAGTCCTTTGGCCGATCCTTAGATTTTTAGGAATAGAATATCAATTAATAATATAATATTTGTTTTAAAAACTGATTTATGTCAACTTTGACACTATTCAACAATTGATTTTTGATAAATTCTTACCAACATTATTAATGAAAAAAAATTCCTTAAAGCAATACTAACATGTCATATTAACCAATAAAATTCGTGGATGTCATCCAAACATGCAAACTATATTTATTTTAACATTTATAATACCAATTATTTGATTATTTAATTAATAAGAAAAGTACTACATCATTATTGTGTAATAAATAAATTTAATTATTCAATGTATAAAAATTATAAATAAAATAACATTATGTAGTAAATAATTTTATCTTTCTAATTAATATTTATAGTTAATAGTATAACTTATATAACCCTATGTAAAAATTATTTTTCTAAAAGATATATGCTTATATCATTTTTGTATTTACATTAACTTAATTAATATAATGTGTCCCTATCACTTACAAGTGGCACCATGGGGTCACAAAATCGACCCAAAGATGCCCATGGTCGGACATGTAGCAACCAATAGGGATAGAACACGTTTTAGTGTAAATTAATATTATTATAATATTATTTTTTTACCATTATTTACCAGATTTACCTTTTAACCATGGTATATTAAATATTTACCGAAGTTATTATTCGAAATGCCTAAAAATAAGAGTTATCTATTTACACAATTTGTAAATCATGATTCCTAATATTGAATAAATTTCTATAAATTCAACACATAGAAGTGGGTGAAATTAATTTAAAATTAATTTCCACTGTCAAAACAAAAAGCGTGTTTTTATGAAATAATAACTATCCAAAAATTGACACTTGTTTATGTCTGGTTTTAATGTGAAATTACGTCTAGTGACCAAAATTGTATTAAATGGTAAAAATATATTCTAAATATACTTTTAAAACACTCAAATAAATAATTAATCACTATTAATTATTTTGATTAAAAAAGTTGTTTTTAATTAATATTTAGTAATTTTCACTATTCATCAAAATATGAAAGTTATCAAAAAAGGTACCATAAATTCACCCTAAGCTAATTTCGATATTATTAATCTAAAAATGAAGACTAATTTACCAAATTCAAAGAATAGAAGCTTCATTTATTAATATAAAATTAATTCTTGTTGTCAAAAACAAAACGCATATTTTTAAGAAATAATAACCTTCAAAAGATTGACAATTGTTTATGTCCAATTTCAAAGTAAAATTACGTAAAATGACCCAAATTAGATTAAATGGTAAAAATAAAATCTATTTATTCTTTCAAACCAATAAACTGTACAATATAACATTATAAATTATTTAGATTAAAAAAGTTGTTTTCAGTTAAAATATAGTATTTTTCACTATTCACCCAAATATGAAAGTTTTCAGAAAAACACCAAAAATTTATTTAAACTAAATTATTATATCCAGATTATAATGAATATGTTTATTTTTTCTAATTTAATATATAAAATATTCAAATATTGGATTTAGAAAAAGTTCTCGATTAAAAGGCATCAAAATTGGATTTTATGAAAAATAATTCCATTATTTAAAAAATTGAATTTGTTCTTAATTTATGTCTAAGAAACTCATAATTTGGATTTTAAATTGTAAGGATTTTATAATGTTCAAAATACAGTTAATACTATTTATAACCACTTTTTAACGGCTAGTTTGGTAAGTTGTGGTGCGCTTGAACTCAGTGTTGCGTGTAATGCATGTTATTGAATTAATTTGAAGACATAACATACTATGAAATATTGCGGTGTTACATAAATGATTTCTATAAAACATGTAATTATGGTTTGACTATTTATGGGTTCATATAATTGGTAACAAATAAATGCATAGATTAGTTTATATGTTTGAATATTTTGAATAAAATATAATTGAGTAATTAGATTTATTATTATATTATCATTTTATAGTTTTTGATAGATTCATAAGTGCATAAAAAATTCATTGTCCTTTATAGATGGAAGTAAACTATATGATACTTCAGTTCTAAATTAGTAACCTAAAATTGTTGGATATGGACCTAATTAGATTTTGGTTGTGTTAACTTAATTAGAACAGACTACAAATGGTGGTACCCATACAAGATAGAGACTAAATTCTCTAAAGAGGAACATGTCAAACATGGATCATTTTATGAAAGAACACAATCCATCTTTTGGTAAATCCTCAAACACAATGATGGATAAAGAAGGGAAAATTTATGTGGATGAAATATTTTATTTTTTGCATTACCCACAATGTTAAAATAAAATTCTAGTAGTTTATCATATTTATGGTGAGAGTGATCCATGTCAGTCATTAATTAAAAATTACAAGGAGAATAATGAAATTATAATCACGTATTATATAGTTTATAAGAATACATTTCTTTAAAAATAATTTACAAATGTTATTTTACATTGAATTCGAAGGAAATATCAGTAGTTAATGAAATTGAATGTGGCCTATATTGAATCATACAAATGAGTTCTTATCATATTTCTTACATAGGTAATATATTATGTTCTCAAAAATAAATTTTATGTAAATATATTTTTTATTATGTTAAAACAATTTTTTCATAGAGTGTTGGAAATTCATGTATTTAAATTTTATTAGTAAATTAATTGATATGTTATTAGGGTTGATAAGGAATTCTTTTATTCTTATATATACCATGAAAACAATAATAAGAAGGTGTCATTATAGAAGGAAATAGTGAATCTACAAATAGTAAAATATGGAGTTAACCCTCCCATTAGTCCAAAATTTGGTAAAAAAAATCAATAGAATGTATAACAATATAATTTTTTCTCATTTTTTGTATGTCTGTAAAAGGATTTCATGATAATAATATAAAATTACCTATCATATAAATAATATAAAATCATATAGTCAGTTTCAAAACAAATTTTCATAATTAAAATGAGTTGGGTCACTATAAAAACATGTGTAAACAATTATTTACTCATAGTGATAATAATTAATATAGAAAATAAAAATACAAGGAAAACATATTTTGTACTATTAAGATAGATTTTTTTTATCAAATGATGTTGTTATAGGTACAATAAAAGTTTATTCAAATTATACCAATGTATGGTTTTATTAAGGATCTATAAACTCTCTTATTTCTAAACATTTGGTGGTAATATAGTGACATCATCATAAGAAAATGAATTGTTTGTTTTTGTAACATGTTTTTGATGATTATAAATGTTATATGGATTAATAGAGATATTAATTTAACAATTTTTGGCATTATTTTTCCTGAAAATCTTATTACCCTACACATCATTCGATTTTATGTTATTTGACTTATTTATTGGATTTTGGGGTATATTGGTAAGATGAATTATAGAGTAAATTATGTTATTTAAAAATTTAAAATCGAATATCAAGAATTATAAAATAACCAAATCATACTAGTGATAACATATTAGGGACATGGGAAATTGGTAAAATATAGAGGTGAAAGTTATCTTTCACATATCGTTTAAAACAAATGTGTCATCCAAATTATGGATGTGGTAGTGGGAAATGAATATTTTAATGTTTTAATTGAGGATATTCCTAGTTTCATTCCTATTTAGCAGGTTTAATTCACTATATACCCACTTATTAAGGATAAGTTAATTTTATAACCATGTTATCAAAGGAATATAATAAAGACATTGGAATAAAAAATTGTTTCCACTTTTTCTTGATAACGGTTTCATTAATAATAGAAAATTACCTTGTTGTTATATTATTATAATTTTAATAATGGATGGTTCAATAAGGATTTATGTTCATTATATAACACTTAATAACATTAATATTAAGAATTTGTATATTATTCCCCTTATAAATGAGTTGTTTATCAGATTCCAAGAGAACATTATTTATTAAATATTGATATCGAGTTTGGATATCATCATGTAATGATTAAATAATAATACATTATATGGATGGTATTTTAAAACAGTTATTTTTTGAGACTTTTTTTATTCCCATTGGTTTTAAATATGAACCTACAATAATTATGGATAAGATGAATAATATTTTCCAAGTGTATATATATAGATTTGTAATGGTATTTATTAATAATATCATATGATATTCTAAAATTAATTAGTATGTTGAAAAATATCTAAATATTTTAATGTATACATTAAAATGAAATATTTCTAATGTAATATTTCTTAAATATAAATTTTATTCATAAAATAATTCATTCAATGGGAATAATAAAATTTAATATAGAATAATGGTCGATCCAACTAAATCAATAGTGGTAAACGAATGACCATGACCATCTAATGTAACTAACATTTGGAGTTTTCTTGGGAAATAATGTTATTATAATTGGTTTGTTGAAAAAATTAACTGGTTATCCGACCCATTAACAAAGAAAATAAAACATTTGTTTATATTAATTTATACTAACGAGTGTGATGAATTTATTATATAATTAACCATAATATTGATTAATTATCATGTTTTATTCTTTATTTATAGAATTGTGAATTCTTTTTATACTTGAGGCTTCATTGATGGGGCATGGTTCTGATTTGATGAAAAATGATTAGTTAATTGCTTACGCATCACACCAATGGAAAATCCAATAGATAAAATATTATATTAGTGAATGTTAAATTTAATCAATAATTGATTCTAAAAAATTCAAGGGCACCATTTTTTAAGGGTAGATGGGTAATATATTTAGATCCTAATATTTTAATTTATATATTCACTCAAAAATAGTTGAACATGATAAAAATAAGAAGGATAAAAATAGAAATGTACGTTATTTCATAAATCACTATCATCTTGGTAAATAATGTAGGGAGTTAATTACATGATTCAAAAGGATGACGCATTATTTAGAGTGATATCATTGGATTATTATCATATAGTTTATGATTTAGAGAAAGTGGGCCATGATCATTTATATCCTGAAACCCCTTCTCTTTTTAGATCATGTATAACTACATTTTTTTTCAAAATGAATTCTGTATATTTTGAAATAATATATTGGTTATGAAGAAAGAAAAAAATTGTTTGAAAATAAAAAATTTCTCATGTTTAATAATAACAAAAAGGGTGTTAAATTATATAGAAATAGGTTATGTGTATTATTATATTTTGAGAATATTAAATAATTGTTGGGTGAAGATCACAAATAAATGTTTTTTTATTCTTGTATTACTATAATATATAGTTTTACATAGGAATATTATTGATGGAATTTAACTAATAAATAAATTATTTATCTAACCTCAAAATTATTATCTTATGAAAATGATAATTTTAAATGAAAACTTCCTATGTAAATTTTGTATTAAATGTTATTTCCATAATAAAATTTGGGAACTTATATCTTAATATTTCATATTTATATTTACATATAAATATCACAGTAATAATATGATATGTTAATTTATTGCTTTTTTTACTTATTGTGATCATTTTATTCCTATTTGATATCATATGTATTTAGATTAGCTTTATCGACTATATATTAAAAAAATATTCATGTTAAATGGAGTTTAATTATATAGTTTTATGATCATAATCTAAGGTTTAAATCAAATCTTAGGAAGGGACTTCAAAATTCATAAAGAACTGAGTAATGTATCAGTAACACATTTAAAATTTACTGTGGTTGTTAATTATTGAGGAAATGTGCATCTTTATTAGATAGAATATGGGGGTTTTCATTGGATTTTCATCAAGGTCAGGATCAACACCTTTCAATAGTGGAATTTTTAAATAAATATTTTTTTTTCATTCCACCAATCAAATGGTACCATTTAGGTAGTAATATGTAATGATCTTTTTGATGATATATTATTCTGATAACTTAGTGGGGAAAATTTGTTTGGACCTAATTTTGTAGGGGATATATATGAAAACTCAAAATCATTCAACACCCAATTAGGGAAGCTCAATTTTTTTAGAATTATTATATTTATAACCAAGGGAAATATATATCATTTGATGTAAGATCCGATGTATATAATAATATATATTAATGGAATCATGTTATAAATTTTACTAAGAGAGGAAAATTAAGGATACTATTTATTAGACTGTTTAAAATTGTAGAGAAATTGGGATCAGTTTCATCCTAAGTAGCCTTACCTCAATGTTTATATAAGGCACGTGATGTGTTCCACGTTCCATCATTATGGAAATTTATACTCGATGCATCATATAATTTGAGTCCTGAAGTTGTAAAATTATGATAATATATTTATCATTAGGAATATCATTTTCATATTCTTGATAATAGAGAGATATATTTTCTGAATAATATAACACCAATTGTTAATGTTTTTTTGGATGAATCATATGATTAGAAAAGAAACAAGGGATCCTAAAATTGATATGAGGGGAAAATATACCAACATGTAAAATAATGAATTAAATTGTGAGGAATCTACTTATTTATTATGTGATGAATGTGGAAGAAATGATATTTTAATAATAAATTTTTGTTTTTCATAAATTGAAAGATTCATAAAAATTATAATTTTGTTAAAAATATTATATAATTTATCAACCGAAAATGATATAGGATTAGTCTAACAACATTGTCTTCCGAATATTATATGGTTTTATTTGAAATAAAAATTTATTAATTTGTGAATTAAAATATGAAAAAATGTAATTTAGTTTATATATTATTGTAATGAAATTATTTTAGGGTAAATTTCATAGTCTCTTCAAAAGTAGTTAATTTTTTTGTGAATTGGGAAAACTATTGTTTTCTCAAAATTGGGTAACTTTTATGAGATTATCATTAAAAAAATTCATTAAAATATTAATAAATCATTTTTATCGACCAAATATTTATTGAATAAGTGAAATAATTCATTTTAAAAATTATATTGAATTTATAATCTTCTAAATTAATTTTCAGAAACTACATGATAATTAATTTTTATAAAAACATTTTTTTTCATTCTTTGTTTAATTATAAATTCATATGGTCACATATATTTTAGATTTATCTTTAAAAAACATATGTATAATTTTTTATTCGTAAACAAAAAAATATAATAATAATTACAGCTCATATTTGTTTTCAAAATTCATTTTTTTTCTTAAAAATAATTTTTTTAAAAAAATACTTTTTAATGCATTTCAAATGGTATTTTAATTTGATTTCTAAATCTATTATAAATTAATATTTTAAAATTTAATTATTTATATGAGTAAAATTTTTTACAATAACAAAATATATGATATTTATTATTAGTCTAAAAAATATGTTACCTGTGAAATTTTTAGTCACCATGATAATGGATTAAAATAATAAAATGTTGAATAAATTTATGTATATTGCCAAAAATATCCACAATAGACATCAAAATTATATATTTTTAGTTTATTTTCAACCATAAAAATATTTTCTTCAAAAATAGAATAAAGTTTTTCCACTTGACTTCTGTTTGTAATTTATTATTTATTATGAAATCAAGTACTTACTAGTGTGACACACCTATCAATATTAATAGGAGGCTTCCCCTACACAACATATCTATAATCATTGAGAATCTTATCTCAACCCAAAAATATAAAAAACCAACCCCATTTATCCATACCATGTCTCTGAGGTTATTTTATCCCCAAAATACCAATCTATGAAGGATTAGGGAGAAGCGTAAAAGAAGATATCCTAAGAAGATTCAATTTTTTTATGTATGATCATTCACATTTCATTCCCCCTCCAACACCATTAAGTAAATTAAAACCAAAAGAATATTACAAAATAAATATAATTATTATAGAAAAATGTTTTATATGTATTTGTAATGACTATTATCTACCTTATTTTTAACCATTTTAAAAAGAAAATTGTCGGTCGTGTTAGGTAAATATTACCACCTGAAGGAAGGATACATTTCATTTTTAATCAGCACCATACAAGGGTAATAAAAAAAATTAAATTAATTATTATATTGTTAATACTTCATAATGGTTATATAAATATAATTTGCCTATTTTATTAAATATAATGATATTAAAAATACCCAATAAAATTTAGCAGCCTAAAAAGTGCATACCCAAACACTATGTAAGTATTAAATTTGTAAAATTAAACTCTATTTATCTTCTTCATATAACACATAATGAATACTAATTATCACTATAATAATTAATTTAATAATTATATTTCATTAAACAAGATATCATAACAATATTATAAGAATTACATATTTCTATTGTTATATTGTATAACTGAATGGGTCGGTTTACAAACTATGTCACCGTTGTAAAAATGTTTATACCTTGAATGATAAATTACATTAAAATAATTGTATTACTAAATAATATTTAATGAATTTAGTATGATATATTAATTATATAAGTGTCAAAATAAACTCGTAATGCTTGAAATAAATGAACAATAATGGTTATTTTAAATTGTAAAAAACAAGCTTATCAACGTAGATTTACCAAAATATAAATATCTTGTGACATGTTAACCACTTTTTCTTCTAAAATAATATTTAATATATATATATATTCATATATATATATATATACTATGAAACAATTGGGGAAGAATTTTTTACCTCTGTGAAGATATCAAAGTGACATGGGAGATTATGAGTTCAAAACCAAAAAATGTCAAATGTGAACTATAATGATATAATAATTAAATTTCACATGATAATAATTGATATAAAGGGAAGTAAAAAAGTTAATGTATTCTAAAAATATTAAGAATTTTGAAAATTATTAGTATTTTTTATTAAATAGGATGTTAAATACACACACATAACGATTCATGACTATAGGTATAAAACTTATCTTAAAAACCATATTTTAAATGTTTTAATGTATTAATTACCAATAATTTACTATAGATAAGTTCTAATAAATTATTTTTCAAGATTGTTATTATATATATGGAAATGATTAATTACTATTATATCGAACATTATTTTACTTTTTTCAATTTTGTTACAGTATATTTTTAACATTTTCAATATGGGTTACATTTAATGTTCCTTATAGAAGTGTGAAAATAATGTTTTGTAATGCTTATCATCAGATCAAAATTTCTGAAAACTATGTCTATTTTATATTATTATCAATTATTTTTAGTTTTCAATTATTTTTAATGAATTTTGTATTAATATTTTTCTGGGAAATATAATTTTTCAACGAGTTATGTAGAGAAAAGGATATCAATATTTATTTTTTAGTTGATAACTTAAATTTCCTTTAGTCATTGGCTCTATTATCAATTTTTATGAGTTTAATGAAAATGAGAAATATTAAATATATTTTTTCCTGATTTCTTTCCTGGTAATTCTATAATATGATGTGTGATGTTTGGATTTTTATCATCAATGGTTTGGGTAATGATTTTGAGTCCAAAGATAAAATTTTATATATAAAAGAAATGGTTAATTCTATTAATAGGGATATATGAAATTGTGATTTTAAATGGTAAATGAATAATATTATACAACATAACCTAGTGATTTCATATAAATTCTATGATTTTAATGTTTTTCATGAAATAAATGAATAATTCACGTGATATTATTGTTAAGTCAAAAGTCCCCTTTTGGCTTTTACATCGTGTTTTGGAAATCACAAATATATTCTGTCTTGTTTTGGAAATCTCGAATGTATTATATCATATGTTTGTAAAATAACAAATTGTCTTTTATTATGTTTATCGTATCGTACGATGTTGATCGTATCGACCAAAACGTATCGTACTGACTCTGTCAAACGTATCGTACTGACTCTGTCAAACGTATCGTACTGACTCTGTCGATCGTATCGTACTAACTACTATTCAGATAATCATTATTTGTTTTGGTACTTTGTCAAAAATACTCTCTCTGCATATGAATCATACTCATGTTTTACTTTTCTATATATCTCTTGTCCTAACAAAACGATGTCGTTGAGTTAGTTATATACTAATCAAAACGATGTCGTGCTTTCTGTTTCAAGATGACCGTTGGAGGCAATATGACCGTTGGAACCCGAGGCCTATAAATAGGAGGTCATTTGAAGCTGAAAAGACAACGATGAGCAAAGAGATTGAATAAAGAGATTGTGAACTACGAAGATTCTAGAGAGAGAGACTCTGACTTCTCTCATCAAGCTTTGTGCGTCCGATCATCGTATCGAGGGCTTTCAAGTGATTGAAAGACAGAGGTGCCGATTACCTACAAAATCGAGGGCTGCCGGGGATAGGCAGACAGACGAGCCGATCATCGTATCGAGGGCTGCCGGGGATAGGCAGACAGACGAGCCGATCATCGTATCGAGGGCTGCCAGGGATAGGCAGACAGACGTGCCGATAATCGTATCGAGGGCTCACCAAGGTGTTGGTGAGACAGACCTTTTATCCTAGGTGAAAGGATAACCCTTCTCTTTGGGTTAAAAGAATTGTATTACTTTTACATTTCCGCTGTTTGTTTTAGAAAGGGATTGTATTGTTTCCTTTCTTCTTTTACATATTCAATTGTAATTGTTTCAATTACAATTGTTCTATTACATATTGTATCAATTGGTTCTATACGCTTTAAGGTAGAATCAATCATATTTGTATTTCTCTGATTATTGTGTTCATCTTGAATACAATTGTTTTACTTTACAATAGTATTACAATATATCTTACCTTTTACTTTCAATACAATTGTGGGTGTTTGTATTTGTATTAGTTTAAGTTCATTTAAACTAATCTCTTTGTTACTAAAACTCAAAGTTTTTAAACCTACAATTCACCCCCCCTCTTGTATTGTTCCATCTAATAGACTTTTATATCTACTATTCGATCCAACAATTGGTATCAGAGGAGGTTTTCCACTGATTTGTATTACTAGCTCTATTTCTTATCTTAAATACTTACTACACTAACGTGTGGAGTGGAAAAGTTGTTTTTGTTATAGATGGCAGGAATGAATATCGGATCAATAGATAATCTGAATCCTTCTAGACCACCAATCTTTGATGGGAATGATTACGAATATTGGAGAGATCGTATGAAGACTTTCGTCATCAATACTGGTGTAGACAATTTTATTATGCTTACTGGAGGTTACAAAATACCTGACAAAGAAGTTAGTACTTTTACCAATCAAGAGAAGCAAGAATATCAACTGAATTACAAGGTACGCAATACTTTATTATGCTCTATGACCAGGAATATATATAGTCAGATATCTTCATGTGAAGCAGCCAACTGTATTTGGAAGAAATTAGAAGTCACTCATTTTGGTACATCCAAAGTTATAGAAACAAGGAGAGCAATGCTTCGAGCAGAGTATCATGGTTTTGTTTTTCCTTATGGAGAGCCAGTATGTAAAGTGCAACAGAGGTTTATGACAATTGTCAACAGCTTACAATCTATGGGAGAAAAGGGTCTTGATGATGAAGCTCTTGTTGACAAGATTATAGATATCATGCCAAATGAATGGGAGTCAAAAAGAACAGCTATTGATGAAAATAGAAAAGTTTCCCAGATTACTCTTGATGAACTCTTTGGAACTCTTCTACAGCATGAGACAAGAATGAAGAGAGATGCTGATTTCAATAAGAAGAAGAATGGGAATGGAAGTGTAGCTTTTGCATCTAAAGCCAAAACACCTGAAAGGGTTACGAGGTCTAAATCCAAGAAAGTTGTTGTATCTGATTCAAGTGAATGTAATCTTTCAGATAATGAGTTAGCTAATCTTGCTCGGAGGATGAACAAGATTGTTGGAAAGAAAGATTTTCAATATAGATTCAAAAAGAAAGACAGGAAAGATAGGAAAGATTCTGAGGTAACTTGTTATGAGTGCAAGAAAGCAGGACATATAAGGCCTGATTGTCCTTTACTAAAGAGGAGAGATAGAAAAGAGAAACACTCTGAAAGAAACAAGAAAAAGTTTTATAAGACAAAGAAGGTCTTGAAAGCTAACGATACATGGAGTGCAAGTGGTAGTGATTCCTCAGATGATTCTTCAGATAATGAGACCTCAGGACAAAGGAATATTGGACTTCTAGCCAGACTACCAATTGAAAATCATTGTCTCATGGCTAAGGTACATAATGCTGAAGCTGTTACAAATGTCTCTTTAAATGCAAATTATGCTGATAATAGATATTATGAATCTTCAAATGATGAACCCTCATCATCAGAAGATGATACATTACCTTCTTTTGAAGAAGTTTCTAGATTTGCTAAGTTACTTGAAAATGAAAATTCTAAACTCAAAAAGAGAGTCGAAAAAGCAAATTCTAGAATTTCTGTTTTGACTAAAGAGGTATCAGATCTTTCTAAAGATCTTGATGAGAAAACTGCTGATTTTGAAAGTATTCTGAAAACCCTTGAGAAAGTCAAATCTGAAAAGGATAAACTTTCTAAGGATCTTGAAACTGCTATTTCAAAGAAAGATATATTAGAATCTAACTCTAGTTCAAATTCAAATGTTTTAGAAAACAAGAATTTGGTTTTAAAACTAAAGTCAGAGATTTTATCCTTGAAAAAGTGTTTGTCAAACTTCACTCATGGAAAAGAAAACTTTGATAGGATGTATTCTCAAATTAGACCATTGAGAAATCGTTCTGGTCTTGGTTATACTTATTCCAAACCTGTTTTTAGTAATAACTATTTTGTTCCTCAAAAAACCATTTTCTGTTCCAAGTGTCAATGTGGTGGACATTGGAGAAGAGATTGTTCTCTTAACAAAACTCAATCCTTAGGATTTCATAAAGCTCATTTTGCAAAACAAATGTGGATTCCTAAAATTCTTTTATCTAACTCTTCTGGATCCAAACAAGTTTGGATTCCAAAAATCTAATTGTTTCTTTTTCAGGAGAATCAGAAGTGTACCAATAAGAACATTTGGTACATGGATAGTGGTTGTTCTCGACATATGACTGGAAACAAAGATTTCTTTGAAAAGGTTATCAAAACAAAAGGTGGAAAGGTTACCTTCGGAGATAATGCTCAAGGAAAGATTGTTGGTATAGGTAATATTGTTTTTCTTGGAAAAGTTCTTATTTCAAATGTTTTATTTGTAAAAGGTCTTAGGCACAATCTCATCAGCATAAGTCAATTATGTGATGAAGGTTACCTTGTGAATTTTAGAAATGATAAGTGTCTAGTTCACAATTCCAAGGATGAATTCATTCTATCTGCCCATAGGCAAGAGAATGTTTACACTATTAACTTAACTTAGCAGCTGGAAGTTGTTGTGCTCAAGTATTGTGGATGCAGCACACACTCACTGACTATGGTTTGAGTTTCTCCAAAACTCAAATTCTTTGTGATAATACAAGTGCCATAGCTCTTAGTAAAAACCCAGCACATCACTCTCGTGCTAAACACATAGATGTTAGGCATCACTTTCTTAGGGATCACACACAAAAAGGAGATATTGTTTTACAATTCATCGGAACACAAGAACAACTTGCTGACATTTTTACAAAACCCTTACCTTCCGATAGATTTGAATTTATAAAACAGAAGCTAGGAATGATTACATTAAAATAATCATTCATATCTACTTCCTGTTTTACATCTCTCCTAATAGTAAGAAACTCCTCGTAGAAAGGGGGAGGACATTTCTTTATGTCTATGTTTCTGATTTTTTAATATTTACTCTCTTTTTATATGTTTCTTTTCCTGTTTATCGTATTGACCATTTCAGTTTTTCTGTTTATCGTATTGACTATTTCAATTTTTCTGTTTATCGTATTGACTATTTCAATTTTTTTTTCTGTTTATCGTATTGAAATTCTTTTCCATCGTACCATTCAAATTTTATTTGAATCGACCGATGATGGTATTGAAATTCTTTTCCATCGTACCATTCAATTTTTTTTGAATCGACCGATGATGGTATTGAAATTCTTTTTCATCGTACCATTCAATTTTTTTTTGAATCGACCGATGATGGTATTGAAATTCTTTTCCATCGTACCATTCAAATTTTTTTTGAATCGACCGATGATGGTATTGAAATTCTTTTCCATCGTATCATTCAATAATTTTTGAATCGACCGATGATAGTATTGAGATTGTTTTCCATCGTAATGTCACCAAAACCAGCAATCACCTTACGATCTTCGACAGGTATTCTTTTTCATTTTTTTTTTCTTTTATTTCTAACCGTTGATCTATTTTTCTTTAATCCTGACCGTAGAAGATCAACCGTCATATCTTTTTGCCTATAAATACCCCCCTCCCCTTCCCAAACCCACATCGTTTATCCAAGAATTGAGGCGAAGCTCTGCTCAACCGGCTATAATCAATCGTACGATCTTCCCAATCGGCATCATCTTTATGTCTCAATCTTCTGCCAACACTCCCGCTGATATGTCTTCAAAGACCTTTACTGAGAAAGACTTTCACAGAGAAAGGTTAGTATCCCGAGAATTCTTTGATACGTACGATTCCACGATCAAGAGGATTATTTTGTTTCAAGGATGGGAACATCTCTGTGTGGAAAAGCCTGATACTCAAGATCCAGTTCTGTTTGACGAAGTGTGTCAATTCTACAAAACCGTTTCTTTTGACAAGGATATGAATATTAACTTCGCTGTGTACGATAGGAAGTTATCTATGTCTGTGAAACAAGCGGCGCATTTTCTAAATGTTTCTATAGAAGGTGATGCATTCTGTCCATCTCACAAACTTCCAGAGGAAGTTGGTACTTTCAATAGAGAAAATGCTGAAAAGTCTTTGTTTGTTGTTAATGAGGGAAAGAGGAAAGTTTATCATCTTTCACCGGACAATAGGTTTGTAACTCTATGGATGAAAGGTTTCCTTGTTCCAAGGAAAGGGGATAGAGAAACCCTTAAAGTTTCTGATGTTTTTATGCTTGACTACCTCGTGAACATGAGGAAGGTAAATCTCATGGGATACATTTTTGAAACGATCAAGAATGTCAAGAAAGGAGGGATTAAATCCCAGATAATAATGTATCCAGCCATCCTCACGAAATTCATTCTTGAGAGTATGAAGTTCTGTAATATTCCTTTGAAAGGAGAACCTATGGATTTATGGCCATCTTTGATTAATAAGAGTACGATGAAAAAGCTGAATGTTTGTTTTGATTCAAATTCAAAACTTTTTGTCAGAGATGTAGAAGCTGAAGTGCCTGAAAATCAATCGGCACCGATGCCAGCCAAGGATAATCAATCGGCCGGTGTTACTCGAAAGTCTGATCCACAGACTAGTTCAAAGCCGAAGAAGAAGCCGAAGTATAGTAAAGAAGTTGTGGCAAAGTGGAGAAAGGACAAGGAACAGAGAAAAGAGGGTGATCCAAAGTTTGGACTTGACCCTGCTGAAGCCTTTGCAGAAAGGATAAGGGTAGAAGAAACCCTTCAAGCTGAAAAGAAAAAGAAGACTCTGTTGAAAAGAAAGGCTCAGGACTTTGATATTTCTAAAGTCTTGAAAGCTGTTGAAGATGCAAGTGCTCAATTAACAATGGAAGTACATCAAGAGCCCATCGTACAAAGTCAGTCTGAGAAAGAGAAAGGGAAACAAGTGATGGAAGAAGTGGAAGAAGAAGAAGGAGATTTTCTTTTAGAATTTCTTCAAAGCTCTAAGAAAGGTAGAGAGGAATCGGTTCAAAAGCTGAGCGAAGGTGTTCAACAAACTTCTCATGCCGATCAGGAAAGATCACCGGACAGGATGTCATCGAAAGAAAAGAATGATGCTCAATCTTCTCATTCTGACAAAGTTGTTGTCATCAGTGATAAAGTGGATGATGGAAAACAGAAAGAAAAGGCGAAAGGCAAACAGCTAGTTGTTGAATCAAGCAAATCACATGAACTAGAATCGTACGATGATGATACTGATTCAGAGCACACAATCTCTCTCAAAAAGAGTGATTACATTGTTCATGTTTTGAGGAGAATGGAGAAAACTATTCCTTATTTTCCAAGGCTGGAAGGAAAGATTGACTTTATTACTGAAAATCAGAGAAAGAAGTTTGGATCCGTGAAAGAGTTAAGGAAGAAAGTCTTGTCTGTAGAAGCCGATTTGAAAGTTCTTTCTGAAAGCTCAGTTGTTCACAGGAAGGCATGTAATAAGATGACTAAGTGGTCGTACAAAACAGAGAGCTCAATCAATGACCATGAAGTTGCTATTGAAGATATAAGGAGACTTTCAAATGATCTTGCAATTGCTTTCAATAAGCTTGATAAAGAAACGGTTGAAAGGCTGAATCTTTTATCTTTTCAAAGAACCGATGTTCCTTCAGTAAAAGACTTGCAAGAAAGGATGAATGTTTTCCAATCAGAAGTTTCGAAGGTTTCATCTTTCAAAGATGAAATGGTGTTTCTGAAGAAACAAAATTCTGAATTGTCTAAGGACAACAAAACTTTGCAAAGCAGAATTGATACCCTTGAAGAGGTAATCAGAGTTCAGGAGGAAACCATCAAAAATCAAGATCAGATTTTTGCGGATCAACAGGAGCTTCTCAAAACTCAGGGTGAATCAATTTCTGAAGACAAGAAGGAGATCAAGAAGATGAAAGCCGTGCTTCATGAGCTGATAAAGAAGGAGAAGGAAAGAGAGAAATGATTGTTGTTTTTGTTTCTTTTGAAACTTTGTGTTGTAATAACTCTTATAATTCTCTCTTTTATCCAATTGTCTTGTTTTACTTTACTAATCCTTTCAGACAATTCGAGAATACTCCTTTCTTTTTGTAAATCACAAAGGGGGAGAATATTTACAAAGTTTGTTTTTACAAAGGGGGAGAATGCAATACAATGCTCTTAAGGAAAATCTATGAATACAATCCTTAGGAAAGTCAATACCTAAGGGGGAGTTAGTTGTATTCAAATTCTTATTCAGAAGAGTTTTCAATAACTCAGGGGGAGATAAGTATTTCTTGTTTCATTTACTTTGTGTGTTTGTGCTTTCCAAAAAGGGGGAGATTGTTAAGTCAAAAGTCCCCTTTTGGCTTTTACATCGTGTTTTGGAAATCACAAATATATTCTGTCTTGTTTTGGAAATCTCGAATGTATTATATCATATGTTTGTAAAATAACAAATTGTCTTTTATTATGTTTATCGTATCGTACGATGTTGATCGTATCGACCAAAACGTATCGTACTGACTCTGTCAAACGTATCGTACTGACTCTGTCAAACGTATCGTACTGACTCTGTCGATCGTATCGTACTAACTACTATTCAGATAATCATTATTTGTTTTGGTACTTTGTCAAAAATACTCTCTCTGCATATGAATCATACTCATGTTTTACTTTTCTATATATCTCTTGTCCTAACAAAACGATGTCGTTGAGTTAGTTATATACTAATCAAAACGATGTCGTGCTTTCTGTTTCAAGATGACCGTTGGAGGCAATATGACCGTTGGAACCCGAGGCCTATAAATAGGAGGTCATTTGAAGCTGAAAAGACAACGATGAGCAAAGAGATTGAATAAAGAGATTGTGAACTACGAAGATTCTAGAGAGAGAGACTCTGACTTCTCTCATCAAGCTTTGTGCGTCCGATCATCGTATCGAGGGCTTTCAAGTGATTGAAAGACAGAGGTGCCGATTACCTACAAAATCGAGGGCTGCCGGGGATAGGCAGACAGACGAGCCGATCATCGTATCGAGGGCTGCCGGGGATAGGCAGACAGACGAGCCGATCATCGTATCGAGGGCTGCCAGGGATAGGCAGACAGACGTGCCGATAATCGTATCGAGGGCTCACCAAGGTGTTGGTGAGACAGACCTTTTATCCTAGGTGAAAGGATAACCCTTCTCTTTGGGTTAAAAGAATTGTATTACTTTTACATTTCCGCTGTTTGTTTTAGAAAGGGATTGTATTGTTTCCTTTCTTCTTTTACATATTCAATTGTAATTGTTTCAATTACAATTGTTCTATTACATATTGTATCAATTGGTTCTATACGCTTTAAGGTAGAATCAATCATATTTGTATTTCTCTGATTATTGTGTTCATCTTGAATACAATTGTTTTACTTTACAATAGTATTACAATATATCTTACCTTTTACTTTCAATACAATTGTGGGTGTTTGTATTTGTATTAGTTTAAGTTCATTTAAACTAATCTCTTTGTTACTAAAACTCAAAGTTTTTAAACCTACAATTCACCCCCCCTCTTGTATTGTTCCATCTAATAGACTTTTATATCTACTATTCGATCCAACAATTATTTTTTATTCTTGAGATCAATTCTTATTCTGTATAACCACAATCATTTATATGGGTTATCATGTTTTTCAATGGTGTAATTAGGTTCTTATATTTTTATTTACCATCCTAAATTTGTTATCTAATACTACATTTTCAAAAGAATTTATTGTATATGAGTATATGTAGGTATTATTCCATGGACAATATTATGGTTATTTAGAATCATATTTAAAGAATAATTTGATTAATAAATGAAAAATTATTTCTTATCTAAGAGGACATATTATGAAAAAACTGAATGTAGTTTGGATGTGATAACTTTTTTTAGGTTGTTGTTTTCTAAATTCTCTAAAACTGTAATCCTAAATGATCATGGGAATGTAGACATATTTAATCATTGGTATTAATATGGAAATTATCTATTGAATATGTAATAGTTATTATACTCACCTTAGTGAAAGACACTGTAATAAACGGAGTACTGAAACCTAACAAAAAAAGCATCCCAAACCACCATGAACCATATCCCTACACTATGGGAATGATATAAAAATCTTATATTAACTAGATCACATGGTTTTCATGAGGTTATCCATTTGGAGTCTCACTTATATGTGATTATTCCCTTTTCTCACATCCATCGTAAATGGTCCATCACACACATCTAGAAAAATTATAAATATTAACTAAATAGAAATCTACGTTTATGATGGCATATTATATAATAAGATATCATTTCAGGGAACTAATTATAGAGTAACAGATATATGATTCCATGAATAACTCAATTGTAACCTATAAGTAATGCCCTAAGTACATAATTTAGTCAACAAATTAACAATGTCCATGCATTGGAATATGACTCTAACAACATTTTATTGGGGATTTCTAGTAAATAAAATAATCCAAATTTCATAAAGAAGTATTATACCACTAAATTTTGAAACAATATTACAAGAAATCTATCTCTAATATACATATAGAAATCTAGACTCAATATAATAATGATCTTATATATCCCAACCACTAACTCCAATCCTAGGTTGGTATTGATCCAAGTGTGCCACTCCATTCCTCCCTCTTATATAAGAAGGGAGAGTGAGTAGCCGTAATATATAAAATCTTACAATGGTTAATAGTTATAAAACACCATCAAATGAAATAATACCAATATTTGAGTGCATAAATACCATATATAACACATTGAAAAGGTAAAAGTTAAACATCTCATGTTATGAAATATAATTTCAAATAAAAATTGGAGAATTTGAAATAATACCAAACCACCCAAAAACAATATAGTTGACCTAAAATGACTGCGAAAGTGGGAATGACCACAATATGATGACCTATACCAAATAAATCCAACTAAAAATACCATTGGTCTTCATTTCTGTTCCAGCTGTACTAGATCCTTTAGCATCATCCCCACTAATATCTTCATTGACATGTGTGCTAAGTACACAGAGAAAAAATGATTGGGTATGATTCCTATGTTGGTGTGACTATTAATCTACCCATTTGAAAACCCTAAAAATATAAGGGTACGATTCTAAAATTTATCACACTAAATGGAGATGGATCATATGGAAACTCAACATAATAGAATCTATGAAAAAATAAGACACTCGATAAGATAAGGATTCTCTTCACAATAAACAACTACCTAAAATAACATGGGAAAGTAGGTGTCATATTAGTCTATTCAATCCATCATTTCTTTTTATATAAACCAAATTCTCTAGGTAAACTGAAACATAATTTCATAAACCTTGTGGAAATACACCAACATAATATGATTTCTTCTACCCATTATCAGAATGATGTTTTTTTGTTCAAATTCAATACATGACCCCACGTTCAACTCCCTATGTTCTAGAGGATTCATCTAGTAGTATGAGTCAATGTTGGCATAGTTGGGTGAATATACCATTAAATAAGAGTGTAATCAAATAATAAATAATTTAATATCATACGTAATTAATAAATTTAAATATAAATAACAATAAAGTGTAAAAAAGAAATACCAACTATATGATATCAAAATGAATTTTATAAATGTGAATAGAGTCATATATCCATTGATGATCAACAGAAAAATATCCCAAAAGTTATCAAAATAATGTTATATTTAATTTCAAAAATAATATTCTTGTTTTTTACTTTCCCAACACTCACGATCCACATTCTATCTATCAATTAGACAATAGTCATAGGGAACATACCCATTTCATACATTGAAAAAAATATTTCTACAGAGGAATCAATGGAAACCATAGTTGGATGTGAGTATGATTTAATAGGCCCCCACGAACAACATTTATAATAATATATAGTCTAAATATATAGATTATAGTTTTTCAAACTAATTACAATAATGAAAAATAAATCAATCAATAACTGTTGATCCATTGTCTTAATGGTGACACCTTGGAATGAACATAAATACTTCAACCAGTGTCTAATGTCGTAGATCACACTATAAAATAAGAAGAGGCACAAATAGTATTTTAAATAGTACGAACAAGTAATTATTAGTAAATAGTCCGATGTCCAAATTATTAGAGCATTTCTGAGGAATTCAAAATCACTAGGCTCACAACTGAATCTATAGAATGTGTCCTAGGTGTTCCAAAATATATATGTGCATAGCCTAATATACAGAGGGTGTCCATTGTATTCTAGATCAATAATATCATTTTTAAATAAATTAGGGATTATCCCTACGGTATTGCAATTCCCTATAACTCAATATGAATCTATGTGGAATTTCAATATGTCAATTAAATTTACTTGGCATCAAGACAAATCCAATGGTGATTTACCCTAAGAATTCTAATTCACTATATGAAATACTAAAACCAAGGATAATGTACAAGTAATTCTAAATTAAAAGGAAATTAATTTATCAGTTAATAAAATTAATTTTTTTCCTTATACAATATTCATTAATAATATAGCATAGTGAATTTAAAATTAATCCCAAAACACACAAAAATTATTTGACATAAGTCCAGGGATCCTAAAGGGTAGCCCATTTAAATTACCAATTTAATTCCCATGATTAAACAATCCTCATGGTGTGGAAAATAATCCAAAATACACACATTAATGGATATATCTCATATCAAAAGATAATTCATTTTTGGGAATTATGACCATATAGAATTATTTTTTATTTCTATTAAGCATGGTTACTGTCTACAAAACCACACATCAATGAAATTATGAAAAATGACAGTTGGGATATATTTAATACCACTAACCATATACTCATAGATGAATAATATTTAGGTATCAAACTCTGATTTCAACTCAATTCGTATAAATAATAAAAGTATATAAATCATTGAATTTTGGGTACAAATATACCTAAATGGAATTAGAATTATAGATAGTTGACTAAAATAATATAAATTAGAAAATAAGGATAAAATTTAATCTAAATGAAACTAATGATGATAAATTCCTTTTATAAATCAGTGTAAAGATAAAACAAATTATATTGAGGAGTAAATATCATTTAATAGGTCTGACATGTCACAAAATAGTGGAAAGGGGGAAAACGTTTTAAATTGTGCTATAGTCAAATCAGGAATTCAAATTCTATTAAAGGGGATTTCCAAGATTCACTATGACATTGGGAAACACACTTATGAATACTAATGAATTTGACACAATACCCACCATGATGAAAATCCCTCATCCCCTATCTATTTCTCACTGGTGGAATCTCAAGCCAAAAAACATATTGATGGGGACCACCTCATGGTTAGTCCCCATTTTGTTCCCAGGTGACTCAATCCCCCAGGATACCACAATGATTAGATAAAATCATTTCATGGTGGATTTCGTTATATTGTTTAACACATGGGACACCCCCTTTATCCATAGAAAGCTTTATATTTTGGATCTCCCAATAACCCATCAAAACGTTCAACAATGGATAGTATAATGAGGGACTTATTCATAGTTTCACAAAGGGGACATCACCCCTTCACCAACCTCATAATACGGGGAACAAAAATGAGGGATTCCTTGAAATAACATATAGGATACAACCAGTTTCACTATGAGAGGATCCATGACATGGAATTCATAGTATTATAGGAAATAAAATTTATTCGATAAAATAGCCAGGGGTTACCCTGTTGAAAAAAACCCCATTCCATTTTTATAGGTGGAATGTAATGATGCATATTATTATCTATTTAAATATAATTATTTTAATTATTTCATAATGAATGAAAAACATAATATCATTTTGAGGATAAAATATAAAATTTTTAAACTAAGAATTAATGGAATAAGATTTATTTTTAAAAGATAAGTAACGTATAACAATGAAATAGTAACATTACCTTTTTAAAAGTAATGTGGACATTTGGAATAATAAGTATTCCCATATAATAGTAATGTAATATATGAATGTATAAATATAATCATTGAATCTTATAAATTAAAATATGATAGAAGTTTATCATAGTAAAAGTAAATAAATATTGTAAAAATTATAAGTTACATGTTGGTATTTATATTCAACCTAAATGTTTATTTATAATTTTATAATTAATATAATATTTTAAATAAAATTTATTTTCATAAAATGTATTCATAAATTATTATATTTTTCATACTGTTATATGTTCATTTTATTTGAGATTATGTAATTTTCAAGGTATGATAAAATCATTTATAATTTTAAAAATGGTATTTCCCAAGTAAAAGAATATTAAAAATAAAATTTAAATTTCACATAATGGTTATATAATTCACATGAAATTGAAATAAATATTTTAATTATATATGTCATATAATGGATAGGGTGTATTTCTCAGATTTTTCTAAAATACTGGAGTTTTTTGTGAATAATAAAATATAACTATTTAAGATAAAGTCTATATAAATTATTTATTGAACAATATATGATATAAGGACTATATAAGAACAAAATATCAAACTGTTCACGATTATATTAATATATTTTTTGATAATTCCAAAACATATTCATATTACTGAGCCAATATAATAGTGTTATGAATAAAATAACAAGAAAACAACAATATCCTCTTATATACATACCACCCTCACCCATATTATCCTTACACCTTCCACAAATTTATACATGTAAATTTTCTATTAAAATATCATCCCAATCCCCTACCACACGATTAAGAGACCATGGAATTACCAAAAAGACAAAACCATTTCCATAATGAGGTTCTCAAGGAGGGTATATTCAAGAGGTAAAATCCTTTTTCTTTTCTTTTTAAATTTTTATTTAATTTTTATTTTTATTTATTCTTAAACTCTTATTAAAAAATGAGTATTTTAACTCTTTTTTAATTTATATACTATAATTATATCATGTTAATTGATGATATATCATCAAAATCCTAACACTCTCTCTCTTTTATAAAAAAAATGGAATCATCACCGGTGACGTGTCAATTAACTGACATCATGGAAAATGCATCATCATTTACCTTTAATGTCTTCAAGTCTATTTATAAAACCACGTCACTGGTTGTTAAAAACTAAAAAAATTATTTCAAAATCGTTTTAATATTTTAGAATTAAATTCTATAAACAATAACATATAATGGAAAAAAGTAGTTTGTGATTTTTAAAAACCCCAAAAAATAAAATTGCTTAACACTATCTATTTATCTACTGATTAATCCCACCAAAATTTAACCAAATGATAAATATATCATTTTAAAGCTACAGATGTTCACTAATAACATATAATTACACTCTAAGAGATTTATACCCATACTGAAATTTTTTAGAACCAATCATTAAATATTTGAAAATGAACACTCAAAATGATGATATTAAACTATATAAAATCTCAAAACGCTAATAAATGACATAATAAAACAGTAATAAATTAAATGAATTTAAAAAAGTTAAATTATTTTTCAAATAATAATTTTTTTTATTTCTAGGATAGTAAAGTGAACAATTCATTCAGACATAAGGTATGTGGATTCTCAAAACAAACTATATTTATTTTGGTTTTCCCACATCCACTACATTTTCCAAATGTATATTCCATTAATATTACATAATTATCTTTTCATTTTCCATACCATTTCATTATTGTAATATACATGTTTTTAAAATTGATTTATGAAAAAATCAAATATTTTTCCAAAATCAATCTCCTTTTCTAAAATAAATCTTGTACTTCTCATGAGATTGTTTCTTCTTCACACAAGCTTAATGATTATTATACCAATTATGTTATTCCCTATTACTTTTGGGAACATAAAATTTTATTAATGAATTAATTATTTTTGAAATGAATCCAATTCCTTTCCATGAGGTATTTGATGTCCATGATTTTTATACATTATAAGTTCTATGCATAAATTATAATGTAATGTTATGGTGTGATTGGGGAACCCAAAATTAAATAGGGAATGCATGTTTTCTGATGTGATTGGTGTGCCTAGAATTATATATGTGTCCAATTAATTGGGAAATGTGATTTATATCATTAGATAATGTGAAATGTGAATCTAAATGATGCTATCATTGTTCACAACTATGTTTGGTTGTTAACCACTTGGATATAATGTTAGATTTTTATGAATTTTCACATTCTATTCTTTAATATAAAGTTTCATATAAGGATTTTTATGAGGATACATTACTTATGATAATGATTATGATCACACATGTTTTATATACTTTATCCATCTTTTTATAGGGATTTTACCTCACCGCCTATTTTAATGTATATCGTCATATAAATACTTGAACTAAAGAGAATATTAGGTCCCCTTAGAATATTGTGAAGAAGGAATTAAAAAAATTGTTTTTTAATATTTAAAAAATTATAGAATTAATTTTCCCTTGATACTAGACCTTTGGATCTTTTTTGAAAAATATTTTAAATTGTTTATCTATTGAATAAAATAATAATCATGAAGGAAATTAAGGATTCCTATAGTTGGTTTCAGACCACTGGTTAGTTATTCTGGGAATTAGGATTAGATAACCCTAGAGAAACCCCTATTATGAGTCTAAGTGTATGTAATAACCTAGGAAACGTTATTTTAGAAAAAATATAAACCTAAATATCTCACAATATATTCCTCCAGACATAATTTTTATACGGAATAATTTATTTACTCATGACATAATGAATTTTTTCTATCCTTTTCAATTTTAGAATATAGTGGGAACCAAGAAAAACTAGAAAAACCACCCATGACAGGGAAAATGCATCAATTTTGGGAATTCCATCCCTAATGATTAGGGAGGTAGAGTTAAAAATTTCATGTCGATTCTTACCCGCTATCTCAAGTTATGAAGAATAAAATTTATAATGTGGAACATTTACTTTCACCTAAAATGGAGAAATTGATAATCAGGTCAATCATGAAACAATGTCCATTGTGTCTTAGTAGATCTTCCAATCCACTAGTTGTAGAATAGTCAGTCATCTCACTGGAGATTTTATTTTCTATGTTACATGTTCTGAGAAGGTGAAGGTGAGTTCGTCTATTTATCATCTATATTGGGGGTTTTATCAATGGTGTACGTTGATTAAAAACACCAAGAAGAAGGAAGAAATGACGATATAGAGTGGGAGGACGTAAAAGTAGGGTATAATAAAAATTACTTCCCTAGTAGTATTCGTACAATGATATGAAGATAAAATATGTTGATTCTTTAATAGATTAAAAATACAATTTCACAAGGCTTTCAAGGAATGCTTCTAGTTTTTTTAGAAACAATGATAGAAAAACGGTCACATTCATCCATGGTTTAAAACCACAACATTGAAGGTCTCTAGAAATTCAAGTCATTGGGAGTTATGATGAAGTCCATTGATATGTTCTCAATATGGAGATATATTTTAGCTAATGATCCCATGAATATGGTGATATGAAAAAATGGATTTTCAAGACTATAGATCTAATGATAATGGTGGAACATAATTTCAACCAATAACATGTAAATTTTTTTTGGAAAAAATTCATTGTAATTACATCAAATGGAAGGGGAAATAATATAAGTGTGGGAGAGAAGTACTCCATGCTTATTAATGTAAAATAAAAAGATTAAGATGGACAATTTGGTGATGATAGGTGACAACCACCCATGGTCCAATGATGTAACTATAGGGAGTAGGGGTACTATGCAAGAGAGTGCCTGAAACATACACTCTTTGAGGGAAATCAGTGTTAGTAGCCAAAAAATACAAAAGAATAAGGATATTCATATTCCATCACTACTGAAATGTGGATCCTGATAATGATATGGTGATAGGTATGTTGTTTATTCATTCATGAATAGAGAATGTACAATTTCATTATAGTTCAATTGATTTTTTTCACTTCATTCATGTTTTGTAGAAATATTAAAACACCACATCAATATATGGATGATGAGTTATCGTTGAGAATAAAAAATGAAGAAATTATTGTATCCAAAATATATTTCTCCTCCCAAGATAATTTATTTGGACTTAACAACCTTTAATATCTTATCATACTTCGTTTAGTAGAGTTTGACTCTATTTTGGTTATTGAATGGTTATCATTATAAAAAAGCCATCATCATATACTAGGAAAGGGAGGTCACTCTTCACATCTAAAGGCATCATCCTATTTTGTAATAGCGTATGTAATAGGATCAGTCACCTTCAAAATCACTGTCTCATGTGTGTATATTATTTCATTTTCAAAACAATAATATTGCACATATGGTTTATACAATGAACAAAATAATTATTGGATTCATTATTATTATGAGGGAATACTCTAACGTGTTCCCTGAATAATTTTTTTGTTATTCCTCCAAAAATATAGGTTTATTTATAAGTTTACCACATTGAAAAATCTATAGCAATATCAAATCCACCTTATAGAGTTTATACTATTGAGTTGGAGAAACAAAAGAAACAGTTCTAAGAGTTTTATATGCTTGATTTCTTAACCATGTGGTGAACCCATCTATTTTTTGAAGATAAATATTTGATGAATGTTTCTATAAATTTAATATCATGAGCTCAAAATAAACATTACATAGAACAAGTATACACTTACAATTTAAATTTACTTTTCAAATCAATAATGTGGGGCCAAATATTTCTGAAAGGTGTAATTTTGGATAGGATATCAATATTTTAATGTCAGGAAGGAATATTTTCACAAGACTAACATTAAATGATGTTTCATACTCTATGAGTTCATTGTGATTTCATTCGGACACTATAATTCTTCAAAAAAATTCAAGGAGTTGAAGAATAGAGTCTTTAGAGATTGCATCGATAAATGTTTAATAGTATTTTTTGAAAATATTATTATATACATTGAGATCAAGGAGGAAAATGTAGAGAATTTTAATACTATGAAAAAAAAATTGATGGGGTAAAATTTATAAAATGTATTTAAAATATTAAATTTGGATGGAGGAAACATCATTCATGGGGAATGTTATCCCAATCAATGGAATATTTGTTAACCCTTCTATGAAAAAATAAATTAAAGAGTGATAGGGGCCAACATTTGTATCTGATATTTTTAGTCTCCTTATTCAATCTAGGTAAAATAAATAATTTTTGAAGAATATCTCATAATTTTTAACCCCAAAATTAAAGATGATATGAAAGGGAGAAACTTTTTTTTTGACCACTGAATGTGAATAGTTCATAACGGAGTTGAAAAGGAGGCTTATCACTAAGATAATACTCACACATCCAAGAAGTGGGTAACTCATTGGTGTGTACAATGATGAATTATAGAATGGATTAGTTTGTGTACTGATGAAAAATGATAATTTGATAGACAAATATGCATGGAATTTGAAAATTCATGATCAATACTATCCCACACATGATCAAGAGTTTGATTCTTTAGTCATTGTAATGATAATATAAGGAAAATATATCATTTGGGTGATGTATGACATATGTAATGTTAATAAGAGCATAAAATATATATTAACATAGAAGTGGATTAATATCTACCACTGAAGTTGGTTATAGATCATCAATGATTACGAATAATCTATCCACTACCATCCTGTTAAGGAAAATTAGGTGCTGGATTCTCTATTTAGAGTGTATCATATATCATTATAAATGATGAGAATTGAGAAATATGAAATTTTATATTATTTTAAAAGGATTGAACTAGGAATCCTTATGGAAGGAATATCATCAGTCCTTTCTCAAATTATTTCTTAACCATCTATTCTGGATAAAATAATGGATGCTCAATGAAATGTTGTGGAAATTGAAGAAATGGCGCAAGCCATGAGTAAGGGTTAATTCATAGTGTTTGAAAATGATGATGAAGGAATTCAATGATTTGGGTAAGGTGTGTTTGAACCATCGGATATAGATACAAAGAATGACCATATAAATTAAGCATACAGATGAACCTTCTCTATTCACTAAGGGATCAAAAAGATGTATTGATATATCTAAGAGAACTATAGGAGGGAAAATTCAAGGAAGGACATCCCTGAATATACATCAGTGTTCTGGGTATGATAGAAATTGAAGGAAGATAAAAAAACTATAGGCGGTAATAAAATAATATCCCAAAACAACATGTAAATAAAAAAAGAATACCATAGACATTACCACTAGACATCCAAAGACATCTAAAGGAAACCATGATATATTGGTTTTTGTGGATCATCTTATAAAAATATCAGACTTTATCATAATTCCAGTGCAGTGGAGCATGATATACTTTAACAAATATAAATTAGATAAGTGATAAGGCTATAATGAGTACTACTATATAATATATCTGATCGAGATTCATGATTGACCTCCAATATTTGGAAAATCATTCAACATGATTTTAGTGCTATTTTGAATATCAATATGTCTTATCACCAAAAAATCAAATGGCAAATCATAATGATTTATTCATACAATGGAATGAATCCTATGATCATATTCGATGGAATTCAAAACTGGTTGGGACCAATATCATCCAATGAATAAGTTCCCTTACAATAACATTGTCCCCTAAAATATCAAAATGGATCTATATGAGTCCCTTTATTGGAAAAGGTACATAACACCGATGTTATAGGATGATGTTGGTTAACATTAGATTCTAGGACCTAAATGGTGTAATATATGGTAGAGAATTTTATAATCACTCCTTAGAACATCAAGGCATCAAAAATTCGATAGAAGATCTATGCAAATTATCATTGATGAGAATTTTAGGGTAAGGATAGAGGAATGTTATTTCTTTATATATCTCTATGTTATAGGATCATGATATTTTAATGAAAGTAATGATGATTCCTAGGTATATAATACACATCGAGATTCATGATTGATTCAGAGTTGTGACCTATCAAGTACCATGTCCACCAACAATGTCTCATGTACCCGATTTATTCCATCTATCATTGTGGAGGGTATATATAGAATATACCTAAACCTAATCAATCATTATGTTGTATTTTTGGAAAATGATCAATCATATGATTTTCATATAGTAAAGTTCTTAAACTATAGAGATAAACACCTAAACATCAAGAATACTCACCTAGTCGACGTACTATGGGGGAACCATAAGTATGAATATGAAACATGGGTACCAAAGGATGTGATGAAAGAGAAGTACAATAAATTGTTCTCACCATATTTTGTAAAATGAAATTTTGATGATGAAATTTCAAAAGGGGGAATAATGTAATGACCCAAAATATTATAGATGGAAATCACCTTATTTTAATTCCATCATATATAAAAACCAACCAAACTTGATACAGTGTAAACTATATAAACTTTTTAAATGAAGAAAAATTTGAATAAGTGGTATATTTAGAATTTATTAATCCTTTACGAGTGTATTAATAATGTGAAATTTGGAATTATAATGTTATGATTATGAATTTTATGTTGGATAATAAAATAGTGTCCCCATATATGAATGACTAAATAAATTTTTTGCATATTATAAAAGCAATAATGATATAATTATATCAAATTATAAGTAATTATATTATTAAAAAATTATTGGTTATATGTTGGTATTTTTAAATAATATAAATGTTTATTAATTATTTGATAAATTATATAATTATTTAAAAGAAAATTTATTTTCATAAAATAAATTATAAATTATAATTTTATATCTTATGATTATAATATAATTTTATGATATCTTTTGTATCTTTTCAATGAATCAAAAAATCAGTTATAATTTTAAAATCTATATTTTCCATGTAAAGGTGATTTTAATTATAAATTAAAATTATTATATATATAAATTTATTTTCATAATATTTAGTTTATTATTTAATTATACTCTCAAAAATATTGTTATGCTGGTTTTTTAAAAATTTTCTAAGATACAAGAATTTTTTAATAGTAAAATATGATAATTTAAAATAAAAGCTAAATACATGAATTACTGACTCATATATAATTTAAGGATTATGTAAGAACAAAATCACATTGTATTCACCATTTTTTAATATATATTTTTTACAATGACAATATTATTCATTAAATTGAACAAAGAATACAAAAAATGATAAAATAATAAGAAAAGGCCAATCTCATCCCCTATAAACACCACAAATTCCAATGATTGAGACATTCCAAAATTATACTCAAATATCATTTATTTTACCAATAAATTTTCAATTTATGGAGATACATGTTTTAAATTAGTTTAATTAAAATTGTAATTATTTTTTCAAAAAAACATTTCGTTTAAAAAATACATCTATTACAAGTCGTGAGATTGTTTCCTCATCACTCATGATTGAGGATTCTTATACCATGTATGTTATTCAAAAAAAAAATTGGGAACCCCAAATATTATTCATGATATTTTTCATTATGAAATAAATCCCATTTAATTCCATGGTAAAGTTTATATATATGATTGATATGCATTCTTTGTGTTCTGAATGACAATGTAAATGTTATGGTGTGATGTTCAAACCGAAATTATATAGTGCTCGATAGAATTTTGATATGTGTTTTGTATAATTATATAGTGTTAAATATATGGGAACATGATTCTATATTTTTTCACAACTATGTTTAGTGGTTAACCCCTAAGATATGATGTTTCATTTTAATTATTTTATACATTCCATGCCTTTATCGATTGTATCTTCTCCTGATTTTGATTAAGATCAGTTAATTAGGATAATTATTGTTATCACTCATCTTTTATGTATATGATTATTCATCGTACTGATGTTTTATCTTACCTATTCATTTTTTGTATATTATTAGGTGAATACTTGTACAGAGGAGAACAAGAGATCCAATAAGAAGCTAGAGAAGATGGAATTAAGATAATGTTAATGTTTTATTTTGTAAAATTTGTCTATGGTCTTAATTTTCCCAAGATAATAATCTATATGATCTTGGATATATCTAATTTTACATTTTTTATCATTAAATTGATATAGTATGATTATATGAATGTAGGTTCGATATGTGAACCACCCTGAGTACAATGGAAAACCTCAACATAGATATCAATGTGGTATAATAAAAAAGTCTCACCTAGATAAAAATGGCATGAATGGGGACAACAAGGAATTAAAAATTCAAAATAGATCCTCAAAAATCTTTAGAAATATCCATTCCATCAAAATAGTGAGGTCACTCACTATACAAGTTGTGAAAACATATAAAATACACACAAGCACCACCCAATCCTTCTAAACATAGTCCTTGGATACTCATCATTCCTGAAACACTACTATAAGTACATTAATATCCCATAAAAATATAGAGAATAAAATCACAAGGCTTGGAATATATTAAAAGGATTTATACCTTAAGATGGATGTCAAAATTTAAAACCACCACACCATATTAATTTTTTTTCTCTAGATACACTATTGTTTATCATTACGCTTTATCGGTGAATAACTTCTTCCACTATGAAAATATATCAGACCCTCAACCACATGTATCCTCTTTTATATTGAATGCTAAAATCACACTATCAATAGAATAATCATATTACTATTAAGAATCAACTCATTCAAATCCAAATTACAAGAGATATGTTCCTCAAAAAACATTCTACAAAAATGATAAATATAATCTGTGTTAATCATAAGATATGGATCTAATCTATAATATTAGACACCCAATATAAATTAATCCAATTTGAGCCTCTATATGGTCTGAAATTTCAATATATACCATAGAATCAACATCCCCAACCTCAAAACCTGATAATTCACTAAACATCAGTGTAACATAGGAGAATAATAAGTCACCCAATCAAATGCATGAATTCAATACCACTGGTCTATATAAGAATTTGACATACATTGGTTAGTGACCATCTTCATCCATATCAAATTAATATTCATTGACATATCCTTCTCGAGACTCATTCAAATCATAATTTTACTCACCATCCACCAAAAAACATAGATTACAATAGAAAAACGTATCAATTATTTCCTTAATATATTATATTTATATTAATTAAAGATAAATGTTATTTTATTAAAAGTCAAAGAGGTACAAGTGGTTATCCAATGAACCAAAATAAATGTATGAAGCATTTACTCAACATGTACACTATGACCAAAATTATGTTCTCTAACAATCCATCAAACCATATATAATAATAATATGTATGATGTACCTATGAGAAAGGAATGTACTACAAACCCTTCTAGAAATGAAAATTAAAATTTTCTCCCTAACCAAAACAATTATATAATGATTCCTATGTAAGAATTTTTCTGAAGAACATAGATTAGGTAATTCTCATTAACGAAAATAATATACTGGACTGGTTCGATAGGATAAAATTTAGTTACGTGATCCCTAATTACCCTTATTCTATCACATCCCCAAGGTATCCTTGGTAACCCTTCAATGGAATACTAGGTAAAATATTCCCATTTTCACACATTTATTGGAAAAATTTATAGGAGATGATTTGGTTAGTAGCGATCATACATCCCCCATTGAAGGATTTATTACCACGTTACAAAAGCATATATATCATTCTTCAGGCCATATTAATAATATTTACTATGAATGAAACATATAATTTGGTCAAACCTCGGTGTACGACCCCCTTCATGATGTCTAAATCCTTTATCAACTCTTCATGACTATATTTGGAAAGAAAAACTCCACCATGGTTTTAATGGATTTCATCATCATCATTTTTATACTCATGTGATAGCTCTTAATCATATATATTCTCCCTCATGGTATAATACATTGTATCAGTTATGTTTATCAAGAATATCCAAATTAGATTTGAGGAACAATTTGATAATTATATAAATGGTTTTCAACCATGATACTATCAAGCATATAAATGCATGTTTGTAATGATATACATTAACTACTAATAAATACTAGAATATTTAACTTCAAGATTCTTCTTCTTCCATCTGAATTGTTCTAAAACCACTTTTCCCTAATCATATGTTTATAAAAACTCAAAATTTATTGACTATAGAAATTCGACCATCCTTTACTATTGATGGACGTATCCTATATTGATAATACACAAATTAGGATTTTATATTTAGTATACTCAAATATCATGTCACATAATAGGTAAAGTAGGGAAAAAACATTCCTACACTACAACAATGAGATCTAACCCCTGCATTGGGTAATTAGGTTCATGTTTCCTGATCTATAAGGGAAAATATGTGACCAATTGTCCTCCTGGAATCTAGAATACTCCTAAAGCAACCAATTATACAAAAAAAATCTCTATATAATCGGTATCCTTCATAGTTAATATTTGAATATAAAATTTATTCAATATTTATTTTACATACTAAAATGACCCTTAAAAGAATCATACTAGAAAAAACTGCACCATTTTATTTCAGGCCTATCATTGTTGCTATCAAATAAATGATGTACTAGAAAAACCACCAATAATATAGTGTTATGCATAATTTTTTTTATATCTATAAAGTTCCTGGGATTACCTAATGAAATATAATTCTTGTCATAATTATGTATTCAAACACTCCAATAATAAAAATAATATTACCTAAGATGTGTGACTAAAAAAATTAAAGTGAAATTTTTTGAGTTCAACATATATCCTTAACTCCCTAGGTTTACCGAAAATGATCTCTAGATTTTACTTCGGATCCTCCCATGACATGTATTAAATCATAATATCATATAAATTTAACCATAATGGTTTCTAGATATTATTGAAAAAAATTATTCATCATGGCCATAAATTCGAGTTACATATTAATTATATCTAACAGTATCAGAAAATACACGTAAAAACATACCTCCTAAGGATTACATATATATTGATAATTTAATTGAATAGATAGATTTATATTTAATTTTTCATACCAAATTAACATTTTTTTATTCAATTATTAATATATTAAATATTTTATTACACTTCTGAAGAATAACTACAAAGAAAAAAATAAATTTTCAATATGTTTTCTTGTTTCTATGGGTTTTCTATTTTTAGCTAAAAGGGATATAATAACAATCCCTCAACAGTTGTCATAAATCCACCTAAAAATAACCTAAAGGGTTCCATTAAAACCTCGTATATAGGGATGAATAAAAATACATCTGAGGAGAAAAAATCACAATCAAAAAGAATATTGGAGTATTAGTGCATGAGAATTAAATATATGGGGTGTGAGGAGGAAACACTAATGGGGCATTAATGGAGGTATAATTTTAATGGTTTCATCTAGCCACTATCATAGTTATACCTCCACTTCATCTATGGAATTAATTAATATTTCAGGTATCCCATGTTAAAAACTAATATTGGATTAAAAGGTATTCCCCAGAATTGTACACCTTCCAAAGATATTTTGTTCATAAAAACCCTCTGATCATCATTCATATACATATCCTTAATTTTTTTAACCTATATCACATGTTTTGTGTATACCATTTTTGAGACTTCAAAATATTTTAACCTTATGTATGAGATGGGTGTACCCTTACATAATATTTTTCTATAGGCTACCCTTAAAATATTGATGGGTTTACTCTTAAATGTTGTTGTGTTGTAGGGTAATGTTACCCATGTGTTTGGTGTACCATAATGCAATCACATGAAGTAGATGATAACACTAAAAAATTATCAACTGACAAATATGAAATGCAACATCTCCGATGGCACTATCTAAACACTTCCCCAAGGATTGTTTTGAATAAGTAAAACATTCAAGGGTTATATCATGGGATCCTAAATATGGTGTGAGGGTGAAATCATGGTAGTGTAAATTACATTATGAAGGATAATAGGTCATGTGGTCATTTTAAGGATTCAATCAGGTTTCATATAAAGAAATACATTAATAAGGTTGTTATGGTGAAAGCATGAAATTATTCTATATATATATCAATTTTGGAAGTGTTAATTAATTTAATGATGTATATTTTTTCACAATTGGTGAAGGGATAAAGAATATGAAACACATAACAGTTAACAAACATTAATTACAATGAATCATTATTTCATCAATGCCATGAGGTTTCACTACTGTATATTTCAACATCCCATCTTCCTCAATCTAACCACATATTCTGACTAAAACATAGGAAAATAGAAAATGAAACATTTTAAAATAGTAAAGCATTGAAATCATCAATACTTGATTCTAAATTCATATAAAAAATCGAATGACATGGTAGTTGGTAAAATTCAAGAAGATTTTTTTATTGACTCGTCTGAGCCCTTCCTCATGATACTAATACAAAATGAGATAAAGGGGAAATTCCCCAAAGTATCAACCTATAAATAAATAATATTTTTTTCTATTAAGGATTTCTTGAGGGTGCCATAGGGCCCAAAAATTCACTGAACCCAATGGGGAAATTCATTTTTATAGAATTGGACACTTATATATGTGTCATAATGGGAGATCTTGGTCCAATATTCTAAGTGAGTGTGGATGAGGAGGATCATTCTCCTCCTTCTTTCTAAATATCTGGGACATTATTCTATTTTAATATATTCAATTTTCGCTTTAAATTAATATTTTTTTCATTACAATAGATGTGATTATATTATAATTGAATATTTACTTGTTTATTTCACATAAATATATAAATTCCCACTTCCAATTTTACTAACTAAATCAGGTTTTTGAGAGAGGATATAATTTTTTATGAATCATGGGAGTGTAAAAGTTTTATTAAGTGGATATATTTCAAGTTAAATTAAATTATATTTTTTGTTTTAGAAATATAATTTATAATTATTTTGTTATTTAAAACATATTATAATTTATTAATTCTATATTGATAGAAAATCTCCATGTTGAACAAAACAAATTATAATTTTGTGCAGAGGGGGAGGGAGAGTGAAACATACAAAAAAATTCTGTTAAAACATTGTTATAATATAATGGGTTATATATATATATATCCTGAGATAGGAGTTAGTTTGACAAGTGTATTTTTTATTAATGACGTGTTATTAGTCTAAATATTCCATGAAATAATGTGGCTACTTATTATAAAAGAATTCATAAGTAAAATAGAATTTTCATTTATGAACCACAATAACTGATTTAACTTCCCCTATTCTAATCCTTATTTTTATCATTGAGTTAATAAAAAAACCAGTTGATTTAGTTTTGATTAATATTCTTTTCAATATAATGACATGAAATTTTGAAACTGCACAATAGAATTATTAATATCCTAATGGATATATCATGCACTTAATACTGCTCAACATTTTGGAGCTTCTATATATGAGGATATTAAAAATTTTCTAAATTTTATTTTACTAGAGAATTTAGAAATTTATCATAGGTGTGTCATATTTATGACACCATTGAAAAGGAGAATTATATATTTGTCAAAATACATATATAAAAACATTTTACTACAACATTTTATATTGTAATGTTATTATTTTCATTATCTATTTGTATTTTTGGTGTTGCTGGATTGTGATATCGGTAAAAAACATTATGGAACAAATAAAATTGGAAAAATATTTCTCAACCATCTTATAGTGAATTTAACAACATAAGATGAACATCTACCACCAAGGATAAGAGAATCAAGAAAAACACTAAAAACCATCACAACACCCACATTTAGAAGAATCCCCCAATAAAATTGAATGATAATTCCATAGATGAATACTATTCCGAGATAACATAGTCAAATAATTGAAATATTGTATAGGTGGAATTAAGGGGGGTTATAATATGGAATATAGAATAGAATATCTCTCTAGAAACAAAATTTAATTCATGGTTTAGTCTCATGAAATAATATATTCATATTTTTTATCTAGAATTTCAATGTTGGAAACCTTCAAACTTGATAAGGTGGAAGAATAATATTATCCCCACAATAATGAAAATAATGACAAAGAAAATGGATGAAGATTTTAGGACATGAAAAATATAGTACTATATTGTAAATATTATAGAAGAGAATACACAAGAGGATGAAGATGAAAATCTTATGGATGCTAAACTGGAAGATATAATTAATTTATTTATTATTTTAGAATAATAAAAATGGTAAAAAGGGATTAATGTATTTTTCATAAAACCAATGATCACATAATCCAATCATTGGGGTCCTCTAACAGTATGAACCAATCACCATGAATGATAATAAATAATGAAAAATGATATAAGGGATACCCTAGACACATTTCAAAAGAATATTTAGTTAACTATTAGGTTGTTCTCTCTATAACATACTATTTTCATAAGATTTAATGAGGTTAGGTTGATCATAATGAAAATAACTAATGATTGTTAATGGAGGAAAACGAGTTTTTTTTGTTTATTTTTTCATAGTTTAGGACTTTTAATTTATGATATAGTTAAACAAGCTCCTCCAATATTTTTTTATCATTAACTTCATGAAACATGTGTTTTAAATCTATTTATTTATTAATAGTTATATAAATCAAAATGGTACTAAGAGAATTATGATAAAGAGAATCAAAGTGAATGGTTGTAATCACTAAATTTTATTATTCATCAATACTCCTATATTTGCAGAATCTATTTTTTTCAATGATGAAAATTTCACTCCCACACATACGAATTTAATTTACTTCTGATCCATAATATATATAATATTTGTAAGAAAACCATCATGTACTGTTTTAATTTTTAAAATTTTAATATGCAAAATAATATTTTGGTTGTATTTGAGGACTAATGTATAGAATATGAATTAGAATCAAATAATCATCATTTTACCCTTTATTCACATATAGTTGAATTTTCCCTTCCATATTTCATGATATGAATTTCAAAATATAATGTTATCTAATTTTTGTAATTATTACATATTCCTTGAGAAAATGTGTTCAATTTTATATACCGCCATTACTGAGAGGATTGAAGACTATTTTTTATCTTTCATAGAATATTTCCTGAGATAACATAGTAAAAGTAACATACATGAACATGAATTTGATATTTTCATGGAAATGATTTCTCAAATTAACATAAAATATGATTTGTGAATTGTTATATATTTTCTCATTATCTTTGAGACCCACTACACATTGATGATACATTAATTCCTTAGAGACAATGGATGGAATTTAATTTTCATGTTCAACAATAAAATAAAATTTCATCAATTCATATCCTTTATATAACATTTCGAAATATTTTCAATGTTCATGTTTTTTGGTGATTTGGAATTTAGGGTGAGAATGGGATTCCTCATTTACAGGGAAAATGTATTACATGTTTCATTGAATTTTGATGAATTTATATTAAGAAACCCATAATATTTTTACATATATTATACATATTTTTTTATTAATATTTATTAAATATAATAATTCTTCATTTTATAATTATTGAGGTCCAGTTAACCAGGAAACATAGAAAGAGAAAAAAATATTTCACAAGTTCCTTTCATTAAGCACTTCATAACTTATACCCATATTAATCATATCATACATAATAGATTTCATTATAAAATGGGAAATATAAATGTAATAAATTTTGATATTAGATGATTAGTATGGGTAAAAAAATATTATATCAATGGAAAAAAAATAATTATATGAGCACAAGGGTATGATAACATGATATCATTGTTTTAAATCCTATCCCAAGTAATTATTGTTCAAAATATTGTCTCACTGTATATGATAGATGATCATAAGAAATAATTTATAAATTAATAAAATTTCATGATCCATAATAGAAAAACATTAGAATATAGAATAAAATTTTGTAATACACATATTAATTGAAAATAATTTTCATAATAGTCATGGATTATTACCAAGGCATTTAGAGTGGAATAAGATCACTCTAAAACCCATCATAGTAGTCAATGATCACTACCAATACGATCATAGTAGATAAATTACCACTAGGAAATATATTTATTCCCCATTTTATAACTACATATCTCAATAGATACCAATCAATTATAAATTTATATTTGGTATTTAAAATTAAAATCCCACCCATCCCAAGATATAACATAACCTCCAACATTGGTTAAAACGTAACCACCATCCTGGGATAAACAATAAATATAATTCTTGGTTTGTAATACAACCGACTATTAAATAATAAAAATAAAACATATGGGTTACAAAAGATGATAATACATTAATAATATAATGACATCATACCCCTTGAAAATGAAACGGTTTTTATAATAAAATAAGGCATTCTTGAAAGACAACCCTTGTAAAATAAAATGATTTCATAAAAATAGTAGATACCAAAAAATTAATCATAGGAATAAAATTTAAGAATCAAATCATAGTATCATATCACCAGTAAATAATAATTAAAATAAAAAAATTAACATATATTAAAATTCATTTAAGTGATCCATGAAATATGTTTTTGGAAAAATAACAATACAACATAAAAATTATTTTTAAAATAAAAGAATTATAAAAATAAATTTAAAAAATAATCTCCTTAAAATAAAAATGGTAACTTTTAAGGGATTTATCAATACATTTAGTGGTCATGACATCATGAATTTACATTCACAATGATTATGCTAAACAGAAATATTCTTTTCATATATTGGTATAAAATATAAATTTTTTTTAAAATGAAAAGATGAATAATTTTAACCCATTTTATAAAATATCATATGTATAAATGAAGTCATATAATCACATAATATTAGAAAAAAAATTCATCATTAAATTTCATTAAAACATTGATATGGAAAAAAAAATTAACAACCGAATTGAAAAACTTAATCGGCTTTCTATAAAATTTTATGTCAACTATCATAAGTATAAAAGGACAGGGAAATGGAAGTAATATGTTTTTAATAATTAAACATTGGAGATGAAAAATTAATGTTATTATTTATATAATAATCCTAATAAAATTTCAAAAAAAATTCAATTATAAATAATTTCTTTTAAAATAGTAATGACTCATAAATCTCTTACAAATTTAGTAACATTTGGATCCTAATTCCCTGAAAAGAAATTAATTTCGTTAGTTATATAATAATCCTATTTCTATTGATTTTTATAAATTTAATAATATTATATATTTTTTATATAAATGAATATTTTTGAGTAGGTGTTCTAATGGTAAACATGGATTCAATTTCTATGTCAGATAAATTTCCCCATTTTTAATTATTTCATTCAGATATTATTTAATCTTGAATGGGGTTTATAAATATATATAACTACTTATATGTATTATATATGAACGTATTCATATGATAAGATGAGATTTTTTCATGGAATGATTTATATAAATTAATCATATGTGTAAAAAGATAATGGAATATTTTGTAATCCATGTTTGATGTTTAAAATTATATTTTCAAAAATAATTTTAATAAAGGTACATAAAATTTGTCTTGTTTTATTTAAATTAATGAAATTTTTTTCATTTTATATAGAATATTTTGAATAAAGGAATTTTTTTATTATATTTATTTCCATTATTTTTTATGTAATTATTATTATTATAATTATAAATATTAAAGCTTTTAATGAATGTTAACAAAATTTTAATTTGTGATTTACCTACCAAAATATTTACATGTTTTGTAATTTTTATTGAATATCCTCTTTAATTATAGGTGTTGTGGTGGTTATTTATTTTAAATATTGTTTTTGGTTAATTGAGAATTATTTATTAAACATTTGATGAAATACATTAACGAATAATTTTTTTTTGAATTAGGGAGGACATATGTTAAATTTATTTGTTCTTTAGAATCATATCCTAGTTTTGATGATGTTCCCCCAACTAAAGAAATAATTTGTAATTAGATTTGGTTACACCTACGTCTAGTAGCATAGAAAACATCCAAATGACACAACAATTGTGATATATTTTTTCAATGATCCTGGATCATTAGAGACCTTAGGGCGTATCTCTATCGATGTCTATTTTAATTTTTTGGATTTATGATTATTTTATTATTTTATCATACAATTATACTTCCCATTATTATATAAGATTTTTACCTGATCTATTATAGTACATATAATTTTTCATTATATTTATTTCTTTTATTGTTGAATGTTCATTATTTTCAACCATTTATAATTTATTCCTTTATTTTAGTAATTGAATTCCATATTTTACTAATTATTAACAATTCAGATGGCTAGTAAAATTAGGATATTGATGAATTATTTGACAATGGGGTTTCCTACATATTTCAACTCATCAAACTAACTAAATAAGGATTTTATAAATAATTTTCCAATGATATATAGTATAAAACTATTATTTTATTAAAACAATGTTTTTGAAGGAGATATCTTATACGTTATTTTCTCAATAGATATGGAAATAGATTTTCAATTATTCCATTTAAAACTATAAATTATAAACTTTGTAACACAATATAATTCATGTAGCCATTGGGAAAATATTATTGGGTTGTTTCAATTAGAACCAACTCACCCTTCGCAGTGTTCTTAAACTAGGGTTATCTTATAGGTTTATACATTGAATCAAAGAAGATAAAATTTAGGGACACCTCCATCTATTTTTCCCAAGAGTAAATATTGAGTCAATAGAAAATTTTTCCCATAGCCACATGGTTAAGCATGGTCAGGTATGATTTATTTATTTTAAACACATCAGTATTATTTCCAAATTAGGATTACTTAATCTTAATCCATTATTTTATTGGAGTCGTATGAACAATTAGAAAAAATAGAAGTCAAATAATAGGGGTTGTTTTTAGTGATTGTTCTTGAGGTGATGATGATGTTTCTTGTGTTTTACCTTCTCTTCCTAAAAAATTATTTTTTCCTTTATAGGAATCCATTGTTTAAATTTATAATGATTGAATTTTTGTAGATTTTATACTGCTATATTAATTTATTAATACATAAAATCAGTACATTTAAGTGGTTTTTTATTACTTTCTTCTTGTCTCAAGCCCATGGGGATCAAAAACGGCCCACAGTCTCTATCATAGGCTATCTTGTGTGTCTAGTGGATGGATAACCTTGGTAGGCTTGTGACACTAAAATCCACCCTGAAAGAGCAATAAAAATAAATTACCAATCAATTATCTACAATATTTATCCATATATTTTATCCAAAACATTATAATTTTTATTCTCACATCCAAATAATTAGATCACACCAAAGGAATTCACAATCAATATTCACATGGTCGAATACATTGATAATTTCATAATATTTCATAACAAACTAACTCTGCATTGAGTCAAATTTAGAAATCATAAAGTTATTCCAAATCAAAAGGTATCAGGACTAATCTATTTAGGATCACTACAGTTCTTTCCAAGTCACTAGGAATCATCCATAATATGAGGGGTATTTTCTAAAATCATTCAATTTAACCAAGAACATTTCCAAAAACATAGACCTTGAATAATAGATTCCAAATTTAAAAGGTTATTAATTTTTAAATTAAATTAAATTAATTATATTAGGTCTCCTATAATAATAATTTTTAATGTATCATAAATATTTTCGTGGTTATTCCATAAATCATACATCATTACTAGCTTGTGTCTAATTCAATCCTAGGTGGTCCTTATAAAGTCACCATATAAATTTCCATTTTAAAACGAACCTTATGGGGTGGAAAATTTTCTTGTCTATATTCACTAATAAAAAACTCGAAGTTAATTGGAATGTTCAATTGTATGAATTTGTGACGCACAAATTAAATTATTATTTAGGTGAACTATGTGTTATATTGGAATAACCACAAATCAAACAAACTGTAAAAATTGATGGAATTTTTGGGATAGCTATAATACCACCGTTTGTATAAACTCATAAAAAATATTTGTTAGATATTAGCATTAGATCTATGATAAGATTTAAAACATCAATGATGTATATTATCACAATTATATAGTTTACTAATTGATATAAATGATACAAGATCATCCAAAAACAAAATAAACTGAGAAATAAAGGGAACATAAGGATAATAATCCATGTATCGCATAATAATTTTCAATGGGGATCGATTAAATAATTTATTATTAAAAAAATATCAAATACCATTAATAATAGTGGAACTCTTAAAAAGGATTTCAAAAATCATAAAAACTTGGGAGTAATGGGGATACAACAATTTAAATAAATAAAGGGATGAATTTAGAAATCACACTTTTTATAAAGGTCTTGACCTGATTCCAAATTGCGTGCCACAAAACCTCTATGGAATATAGAACCACTAAAAGGTGGTCATTTTATATGGATAGAGAATCTAATATTTATGAACACCCTCACCATGTTATGTATCACTAGTGGAATCCCAAAATAAAAACTCCCATTCAATATGGAACATGGTATTGTTAGTCCAAATCTTGATCCAAGATTTACTAGTATCCCATGCTAACAATATTTCCATCCAAACACTAATTTTATGGGTTTTGATAGATCTTCATAAATATAGGACACCACCTTGCAATATGGGAATATTCATGTTTTGTATCTCCTTTTTTAATAAAAAACATTAGGGGACATTATAGTGAGGGAAATTTATTTTATTTTACATGTAGAACTATACCTTATCTACACAGTATATCTTATGGGTCACAATGGGGATGGATTTTTTACCATATTGAGTAGATGACATCACCTTGAATCCTGGATAATAGAATAGTCATGAGGTCATTGTTTTATAGTAAAAATAGCATTGTTTTATACAAAAACACTTTGGGGACACCACCAAGGGTGACCCCTTACTATTTTGAATTGGTGCTTCAAACCAATATTTATAGCCTGGTCCATTTCATAGAGCTCTTCAAGATCCAAAAAGTGGATTTTCCCAAAAAAACTATATTTGGGGCACCAAAACATTGAAATATGTATAGTTATACTCCAAGATCACCATACAGCCATTAATCATCACCACACTATGGTCAATCTCTAGATACAACATAATGAAATACAAACAGACAATAAATTTGTCATATTCCTATTAAACATAATCCCGGGACTCCAATTGAACATAGAACACTACCAAAACCAATCCACATACTCATAAAAACCCATCAATAACAAAAAACAAAAGTCCTTGAAAACAATTAAATGAAACCACACAGCAAGAAGGAGATGGGTTTCTACTTATCCTCTCCAATATCTACATTTATAAAATCACATTGGTGTATATGAAGGATAACACAAACAATATCAATATCGTCTACCAATGTTCTATAATCTATAATATTTATGTTAAAGATAATAATCAACCACCACCCATCCCATAAATATATACCTCACTAACCACTCATCATAGTTATTAGTAGTCAAAAACATTAGCACAACACTGTCCCAAGAATAAAATATAATGGATTAGAATTACCAAACAAACACATCACACTAAAAACCAAGAATATATATTCTAATCATTGATGTGAACCAATGACATGTAAATTTTATAAAACCTGGGGGATGACATCAATAATGACCAAGGATTTTGATACATTGATATAACATCATTTCATTAATGAATATTTTGTTCACCACACAAAAAAAAATATGATGATGTAATGGAATAGTTTATTTGGAATCAGGGAAACATAAAAAACCAGTTCATAGGTGAACTACATCATCTTCTATAGTGTTCATCATTATAAGAAACGTTCTAGTAAGAAAGCATAACAATGGGTGATCTCAAATACTTAGTAGGGGTGGAAAAGGTAGATATGTAAATATAGCATGATAATAAGTGTATGAGAACCTGATCATAACACTTGAAAATAATATTTTTATTTAATATTATAATATTAGGTAATAGAATAAATAGTTACATTTCATAATTCCAAAATCATATGGCAATCAAATAAAATAATCCATGATAGAATAACAATAACAAAACAAATGGAATTGTTTAGTACACATAACCATTGAAAATCATTTACATAGTGGATTAATGATTGTTTCTAAGAATATCATTAGATAATGGGTTTTCCCATAACCAAATAATAGTAATAATATTAAATTGTATATCCCATGAAAATCATATGTGACAGAGTGTCGTACTGATATGGGTTCACTCCCCATTCATGTCATATTTATTTCATCAGGTTTTGATCTGTTCCCAATGAATTTGAGGGAGTTATATGTCCCAAAAATTAGATAGTGAAAATAATAAATTTCTTGTCCACAAGATCCAAAAACATTCATCCTATCCAAAGACATGAAAAAAATCAGTTTAATAAAAATTCATTATAACATAACCTGTAGAAAAGAAACATGTTTCATTAATAATTCATAAATTTATCAACTCATAACCTATTGAAAAATAAGTGGGTTTAATTTTAATTTTATTATGGCATAACCATTTTAATTGAAATGGTTTTGATCAACATATTTTTTGATGAAACATATGTCATTTAGTGAATAAATAAAAATGGTATTATTTGATCATATCCCCACTAAATAGTTTATAATTGAAAAGGATGTCTACTTAGAAGGAAATTTAATTTGAAATAAAAATCATGTTGAACATTTATTAAGGAATAATATTCCAATTAAATAATTGTCATGTTATTAGAAAATTATGGTCATCTTATAAAATTTAAAACAAATACACTGTTTATATTTTCAACAAAATGAAAATGGGACTTATAATAGAAAATTGAAATATAAATTTGTTCCAAATTTTTTTGTAAGAATTATAAATTATGGAAAAAATTTATTTGAAAAAAAAATAAGGGAATGTTAAATTCATTTCGGAAAACATTTGTAGAAAAATATTATTGCAAGAAAAAAAATTGACTGAATAGAGAAATTTATATAATTTTTCTTATAAAAATTATTTTAAAAAATTTAGTACCCAAACAGAGGAAAATGAAGTGAAAAATTTATTCTCATTAATTATCTATACGATAATAAAATAAATGAGTTAATGGATAGATAAATCCTAATATTTCATCAATTGTAATCAAAATCATGAGAAATCTCGATAAATGTTGAGATTGTAACATAAAAATCATAGCACTTTGGGGATATTGAATCATAACCCACATGAAATAATAATTTTGAATGTAACACATAATATCATGTTAATAAATACATTCACAATATTATATGGAAATGTGTCTGTATATACACTTCATAAAAAAATAGGTGTGTGGCCTAATATATACCTGAAAGTTACAAAATTTAGACAAAAATCCCTTACCATAATTTTATAGTTACTTTTCATACAATAAATGAACCTATTAAAGAAATATAATATTATTATAAATATATTGTATAAAAATAATTATATATGTTAGACCATATATGATTTAATTATTGTGTTTTATTACTAATTTATTAAAAATTCAATGTTAATGTCATGTTTTGAGAAATAATTTCTTTTTTTCATTTATATTTATATTTTTCTGTCATTATTCATTTATATTGGTTCTATTATATGAAGAATATTCTAAAATATATAAAATATATAAATATCTAGTATATATTCACATAGAGTAATCCATAAAAGTTAAATATAGAATTTTAAATAAATCTTTTATAGATAAAGATGATCACACGTACGCATGACCATTATTTTCGTTTCCTTGAATTATAAAAAATAATCGAAAATAGTAAATTAAATTTATAGAATATTATACATTTCATATAAATCAAATATAATCACTAAATATGTCCTTTATTACCTTTCATATTAGACATTAATTAAAATAGATCACATAGTATCAAGATGCAGTGGTCCGCCAAACACATGAACAACGTAACCATATTATCTAGGGAATGAAAATAAATGTTATTTTTGATAATATACTAATATAAATTTAGTTATATTAAATATAACTAATATATATTGTATATCCGTAATAATATACAATTTTGATAGGTTTTGAGGGAAAACTTGTAACATATGTTAGTATGGTGATAGTCTATTGTAAACATGACTGATGTTTTTCATTCCCATTTCAAGAAAGATTTGATTGATTTACATCATGACCATAATAAAAACAAACATATAATATATACATTAATTAGTTAATTATATTATATTTTCTAATAATAATCAAAGTTGGTGGTGTAAGAAATAAAATATACATGCATGTTGAAGAACATTACCTCTTCCTCTAGTAAGTTTCATGGATATCCACCAAAAAAATCCAAGATAGAACTTATGATCATACCAAGACTTCTAGGATAATTGGTTTGGTTTATTAAATGAATTTTTTTAGCTCTTGAAAAAAACAGTTTTGTTTGTTTAAAGAAGAGAGGAGATGGGTTGGACCTTTATAAGAGATGTGAGTGGCACAATTATAAAATTTGAAAAGAAAATAGTATTCAAATTTATTTATCATTCATAAATTCTTTAAAAGGAACCATTATAGATAATAGAATATATATGGTCTAAATATATACATCTAGTTGGTTTTATATAAAAATTTTGGATCATTTTTAACACTTATATTTTAGGTTCTACTCCCTGGTAATGTTATTTGTACCTTAACAATGGTAAATAATTATAATAGTTTTTACTATTTTTTATGGTCAAAAATTTAATAGAACTTATTATATAACATAAATTATACTAATTACCAAAATTTAATATATTTTTCTAAATTCCAGTTACATAATTTTAATATTTTAAATGAAATGATGAACCCTTAATCTCTAGGACAATTTGATTTCAAAAAGAGAAAATTTTCAAAATATTATAATGATTTTATATCCTAATTCAGTATTAAAATTCATTAATTGTCCTAAATAAAATTATCAAAATTTATATATTAATAAATTTTAATTTTAAATCAATTTTATTAAGTAACCTTATAAATACTCTAAACAAAAATATATTTTAGGTAAAATCCCATACTTTCCGATATTAATTGAAAAATTAATCCTTTTTAAAAAATCTGAAAAACTCATCATTAGATAATTTTAAAATAATTAATTACAAATATTTGATTATTTTTTTATATTAATTATCTAATAATGTAAAAAAATTGATATCTTATTCTTCAAAAAAAGAGATAAAAATCATTTTTTGGAGAAAATAACATTTTTGAATTATATAAATACCTTACTAAAAATTATGTAACATTTCTATAATTATATTTTATTTGTATAATAACAATATAAATAATTATTAAAATTATCTTATACATATTAATTCGTATATTTTTATCTTTTATAAAATATTTTTTTTGTTAAATATATTATTAATATATTTTCAATGATTCGTTGAAACATGGTGTTGAGTGAGAATAAAATATCAATCAAAATTAGTTTATTTGAAAAGTATAAATTCAAAAAAACTCAATCTATAACATTATACCACCATTGAAGTGAAAATTTTAGATAAAAATTATAACACCTATATATAAACAACTATGTATACATCTTCTTCATTAAATACTTTTTCTGCCACATAGATTCCTAAACCTTGTGGTGTAGCCCCAATAAACTGTCAAGATAAGTGATCTTTTTCTATTGATAATTTCTAATACGATGTAGAACCTCCACTAGTTATTCTTCATAAGAAAAATAATTATTTAACAGTAAGAACACTAATATATGAACATGTGAAGGGTTATGTATGTAGATCCTCAATGGAGAAATATGGACACATCATTTACATTTGAGAGTTAGGGTGGAAGCACCAAAATATAGGCTACAATCCTGATACAATAACTATTTTGAAATAGGCAAATATACCTAGAGACTACTTTCCCTTTCCTCCGAAATATCAAAAACTTCATCCATGGGGAAATTCATAGAAACACCTTGTCATGAACTCTGATTTACAGAAAATGCATTTAATTATACGAAAATATTTTTTGTTATCATCGTTCCACCCATATGTGTTGTTGAATGGTTGTAAAAATGACTATATTTTATTTAGATATCTCGATTACCAATATATTTATTTTTCTATTTTCATTTTAGAATGTTATATCTTTATACTTCATCTAATTACGGCCATTATAAGGATCCATCTTAATACTCAGGTAAATCATTTTAAAAAAACAAATCTAGAGGAGAGTGATTATCCAATGAAGCATTAAAATCAATAGAAAGAGATATCAAAATATCCCCTAGGGTTCAAATAGTAATCTTATATAGTCCATAAATATTATGATGATATGTAGTTCTGAAACTAATCTACAAATATATTGTTTTCTATTGGCTTAACCATACTATCATGGTAAATTTTAAATCATTATTGGATAAAATTAAATTTCGTAGTCTATGGATACAAACCAAACAATAAATTATTATCGTTGAAATATGTTGTAGAGAAAAATATTCTCTAATTAAAATATATTATGATTTCTGGGAAGGTTGATCAACTACGAACCATATCATATTATTCCATTAATAAATTTTGGGTATCCCAATGTGAATATATAAGTTTATAAATTCAAATTTCTATTCTGGTATGGGTAATGGATGGTAAATTCACATAGAATATTGTATCCCAATTGTAACTTAATGACATACCAAGAATTGGGATTTTAAATCATTGACAACATTAATCATGCCATCCCACCAGAAATACACAATAAATCTCATTATATATTCATCATTACAACAGTAATAGATATTGAAGAACTATGACCTTCCTCTATGAACACATTCTTTAAATCTAGTGTCGATAAAACATATTCCAAGTTAACTAATCTTATCATTCCATCCTAATCAATGTTAAATTGTGTCAATTTTATAACATTTATTTTCTTCTCAACCTCTTACTTTTGTTCCTATTTAATATTAATAGGGATATATTATCGAATACTGAAATTAGAAAGATAATATATATCCCCATCTTTCCAGATTTTAAAATATATACTACACATATATGAAAATATTGGATCTTTGGTGATCCACTTCATTGATAAACATTCATGATCTTTTCAACTCAAAACATTAGCAAACATTTATTCATTCACATGGTGTTATTTTATATAGTGGTCATAATCTTTTTTCATCTCTATACATTTTCATTGGAACATAATAAACTCTTTTTGTATCAATATATACATAATATATTTTTGATCATTATCTATATCACACATTTTGAATAAAGATAATTCCTCCATAACATTAATTAAAAAACTATAACATCTAACTCTGAAACTTGTGATGGGTAATTTTTTTCATAAATAATAAATTATTTTAATGAATAAATTTTACCCATTTTATTCTCCATTATAATGATTACCAATTATTTTTTAGATTCATCTATATATATTAAGAACCATTCACAAATAAAGGATAATAAAAGAAAATGTGTTCTGACTAATCATATTTTTAATTCCATGAAATTTACGTTACACTCATATATCTAGAGGAACATAGTCTAGGATAATTTTCAATAGAATACATTGTTGACTTAACCATATATTTAACCACTCTTGATATTATATTTCATAAATAATATATCTTTTGGTAGCTGAAATTCACACATCATATGTTTTTTAATAAAAATTTAATTTCATCTAGGAAATTAATTAATCCTAAAGAGTGATCCTCATAATCATAAATTGTATTTTAATAAATAATAATATATTTTATAATGTAGATAAAAATTTCTAACATAATCTATAAATAATCAATTAATTAAATCCATGTCGACGGTCGAGGTATTACTGACATCGAGTGGATATACTATGTATTCATAGTGTCAATACATTGTAACATATTTTTTCTGGGTATATCCTAATTGTATAAAATTTATTAATTATTTCTAGAATGATGGTAAAAATTAGAAAAATATTTATGTCAAAAATGATGACCAAACAAGTCATCTATATGGGTTATATGATACTTCTTCCTGATATTGATGTTGTTTAACGCCTAATAATCATTTCATTGTCATATTGTTCCCTTATTATATCTGGAAAATCTAATTTATTCACCCTCTTTTGAAACAAATGGATGAATGAATCTCATGTAAATGATCTCTGAGGTCTTATTCTACAAATAATACAAATTAATTGGGGACATTCTATATAGATTATTTTGAATATTCTTGGAATAAGTTATGAGTTTTATGGACAACTAAACTTTATGATTTGGTGTAAGGCTATGAAAATTTCTTATAAGGACATAAAATACACACCCACAAAATAATAATATCATAGATTTTATGTTTCTCCCGAACCTTCTATGATGTACTCCCACATGAGTTGGAATCAAACACATAAAATAGAAGATATTTGAATTGTATGTTTATATTTATCATTATATTGATAAATAATCATAGGTTTGATTGGAATATAAAACATGAGAAACATTCATTATAAATAATTGTGGTATTTATTAAGTTAAATTCAATCCATGCATATGAAAAAATAAAATTCATCCAGTTGAATATTGAAAAGATTTGAAGCAAATATATTCCCATACAGATCAGCAATAAATGAATCGTATACTTGAGACGTCATCCTTAATCCAATATGTCTGTTCATTGATAATTAAAAATAAAATAATTTTAGTGTAATATTGAAAACCATATAAAATTATATATATATATGAATGAATATGAAAAAAAGTGTCATGTAGTCCATTTTTAGTTCAAGTGAGGATATTATTTGTTCATTTCACCTTGTTATTATCAGACCCCTCACCAAAAACAGTGATCACATGTGATATCCTATTTTCCACAACATAAATGATTTCTAATGTTGATCATTATCATTAAAATATTGATTTTGGATCTAAATAACATATATACCTTGTAAAATTAATTTTGAAACACAAGAATATGGGCAGAGATTTCTATAGGGCATTCTCTATTTTCTCATAATTAGCAATCTTTTTCCCATCACTTCGATAGACAATTTATAGATGGCTTACCTTCCCAAAATAAAAACATGTAATAGTTTCATTGAATTAATATTATTTATTTTTATAAACACACATTGAGAATAATGAAATCTCATATTCCACTCTTGATGGTTTTTATATATTCCATTGAATTGAATATTTCTTTTTTTATCAGAGAAATCATTTAGATAGGCATATCTACCCTATATTTCCACATTGATAGCACATAGATAAATATATTAAAATCATCTGATGTATCATATGGATAACCATTGAAAAAATTAGAATCATAAATAGTTGTATTTTTTAAATCATCTTATCAAAATTTACTTTTTGTAATATATTGGTGTTTTTCTAAAGATTTGGGTTTCCTATTAACTACGAAAAAAACATTTTTTTAGTGACAAATTAAAATCATTTCAGTAATATATGGACATTAAAAATAACATTCTATTCTTAATATTTTATTAAGTAACATAAGTTCGGTTTATTCTTACCTGATCCGCATAATTAATTTTCAATAATCTTTATATAGGATTATATATTATTTTTTTGGGTTTAAAAATAGGATTTTTGAAGAAAAAAATATTTCCAAATTCATAATTTTAATTATTTTAAATTTAAAAAATAGACCCTAATTAGGATATTAATAAATTGGAATTTATATATTATATTTTAATTAAATATAAAATTTAATTCATAAAATGATTATTATTAATCATATATTTAATATAATATCATTATTTTTTTAAAAAATACACTTTTTGAATACAGAAATTTTCATTACGTCTACATGTTATCTATTAAATATAAATATTAATGATTATTAAATTGTAATTTCAATATTTATTACATATTTTTAATAATAATAATATATATCTTCAAACATACAACTAATTTTTTTACCTTAATGAGTTATGAAAACTGTAAATATTAATTACTTTAATTGAGGAAAAATGGGTTTACCGGGGGTTTAACGAAATAGATAAGGGTTAAAATTACCTAAAATTTATAAAATATAACTTTATTCTGTATTTCTACTTTATAGTGACAAATTCTCAAGAATATATAACTGTGAATGATATTGGTTTGTGATAAATGTGGCTACACATATTATTATTCCAAATTTACAAGTGTGATACTCACCTCACTTATAACTGACCACACTCTATCCATTATTATTTACACAATCAAACCATTTGGTTCAAAAAATAAAATCAAAAATAATTTCCCAATATCCATCCCCAAATCTATGAAGCCTTTTTTCACTATGATACATTATAGTAATATATTTTCTATAATCAAAAAGGGGTGCTTTGAGAAGAGGATAAATTCCTAACTATGGGATTTTTTATATCTTCATTCACCTCTATAATATATTTTTCACTTATATTTATATAATAAATAATTTAACATGATAAAATTATATTTTATTATGTTATTTTTATCAACAATACCGATCTTCTCATATGTCAATTGGGGAATGGAAAAGTCACTCGTGTGTATGGGGGACTGCCTCCTCAAGAATTGATGTAACATGTTTTCCATAAATACCATTTATGATTGGGTATGATGATGGATATAATGTAATTATATTATATTCATAAAATAATTAAATATCATGAGTCATTATATCTTATAAATTTTTTTAATTTACATTACATAGGAAACACGATAATGTCACTTTTATTTACAATGTACAACATACTCCCGAAGAGATGATATTTTTTTCACCAATGATTTACATAGAATGTAATGAGGATAAATTTATTGAATATGTGTTATATAAGTGGAATAATTATGATATTTATGACTATCATATAATTATTAAATGATAATATATTAGTCAGTTTATTTCTCTAAATCTAGATAATGATGTATGTGTATGTTTGGGCTACCAACTTCACAAATCAATGTGACACTATTTTCATCACAAAAAAAAATGAAAGATAAATATAAGAATATATAATGAATTAACAACTTATATATTACAGTATGATCATTTTATAGTTTAAAATATCACAACCCTCTTTTATATAATTATAATTGAAAAATGTAAGTATGACTCATTCATAGGTATGGCCTAAAATCTAAATTATAATAACATACTTAGTTTAACAAAACCATATTTCATTATTGTTATTAAAATTATAATATATGTTTTAATATGATAATTATTAGAAGATTATTATTCGTTTGATTTTTAAATTTCATCCATATTTACCCGAGTCAACCTACCAAAGTTGACATTGTCACCAAATATTAATATGGTGAAAAAATCTTTTATTAACCTATTTGATTTATTAATAATTTATTATATGTTAATAATTGAAATAAATTTAATAATGACATTGTATTTTTTTCCTAATATACTAAATAATTAATATAATTTTTTTTATTCATGTAGATAATGAATGTACATGATGACTCGGGCTCAAGGTAAGAGAATCTGGCTCAATATCCATTCCTTGAGGCATATTTTGATGTTATCAACCTAAAATAATTTAAATGGTACATATACAAACCCTATTAAATATTATATCATTAATTTATATATTATCCTACTATTTCATGTTTCGTTTAATTTCATTATTTCATCGGGCTTATAATGGAAATACATCTAATGTGACGTGAGACTTTTCATTAAATGATATATTTTAATTGTTTATTTCTAACTTTTCTTTTTTTGAATGTTAATATTTTTAATATTATGATATTATTTAAAAGATATTTTTAGAAAGTTAATTTTGGCCTTTATTTAAGTTTATTTAAAAATTTTATATTGTTTATTGTATGTGTTCTTCATTACAAAGAACACAAAGAATGTGAAATTTTATCCTATAATTTGAAAACATCTTTTCCACCACATAAACATTAGTCGATGTTTTTATTTTTATAAAATATTTAAATTTTTATTCCCATAAAAAATCACATTCCCATTTTATAGATCTTTTTGTGTTGAAAATTAGATTATTATATGATTTTTATAATTAGATATCTAGACACGATTTCTTATGGTTGAAGATATATTTTTATGATTGCGGTGTTGAAAATTTCTAGATTTTACATGTTTATTATTCTCTTATGGTTCTAGGATGTTATTTATGTTGATGGTTGGCTATGTTATAAACTAATTATGGGTGCTTACATTATAAACCAAGGATATGTGGTTACGCCATTAACTTAGGGTTGATGGTTACATTATGAACTATGGACGGGTGAGTTGGTTATATCCCTCCAATACATTGGGTATGAAAAGTGACACTATGGTTATTCAATTTATAAATGTGATGAGTAATTATTTCTCATGATAAATTAATGATTTATCTATTATATATTTGGGATTAATTTATATTCTTTTACTAAATATTATCTCTTCTTTTCAAGTAAAAATGATTTCATTAATTATCTTAATGAATATTAATATAAAGGTAATCATTTCGTGGGTTATAATGTTTTCACTATACTATTAATATTTATTATTTTATATATCTTGTAAAATATTTTTTTCACCCAACCCATTATTTTTAATAAATTACTTGGATTTTTTGTTTGGTAATATAAAGGAATAAATCAAGATGAAATTTTTGGATCTTTTACATGAAAAAAATCATTATTTATATTATTAGAGTCATCTTATGAAAAAAATGGATACTAATAGGAATTTTCCACTTTATAGTATATGGTTTTGTTATGTATATTTTATGTAAATGTTATCTAAATATAAAAACTAAAAAATACCCCCCAATTAGAGATAATAAACTATGGAATTTAAAATCAATATTATGATATTTATAAGGTATGGGAGTTGTAGTTTGGATTATAGGTAAGTTTTAATAGAAAAAGTGTATTAGAAAATTATAAATGCACACCATTGAATTATCATTCATTATAGTTAATATTAAATGATATATATGTTAAATATTACCATATTTCATCATAAAAAAAATGTTTTTCCAGAATGGTTTCCCGTTGCGGTAATAAGAATGTTGTTGTGGGAAGGCACCAAGATGAAAATGTCAATACATATCATCATCTCAAGATTGATCGAATATGAATAGAAATTTTTTTTCATTGATGGATTGGTTTATTGAAAAATTGTATTATAGTATTGTCTATTATATAGAGGAACTTGAACTACCATGAAGAAACATTCCAACAGTGTTGAATTTCATAACAAAAAATCCCTCATCATTTAGTGGATCATCTGAACATTTGATATCTAAATTCTAGATTAAATCCATGAAAAGGAATTCAGTTTTATGTAATGTTCATATAATCAACTAGTAATTCATTCAATTTAAAATTTTGTTTTTTGTAACTAGAAAATTGTGGTCAATGGATGGGAATATTAGTGAAAGGGAAGATATTAATATTATTTTATTTATTGAATTATAGAATATTTAACTTCAGATGTATTTTCCTATGACTATTTTAGTTTGGATGGGAAACAATTCTTTGAATTGTGGAAAATGGAAGAATATTTGGTTGCTACAGCTGAAGAAAACAACACTTTGGAGGAAATGTTAGTCCCAAAATTTATCTAGGATGCTAATAGTAATATTTATAAGTATTACATGGGACTGAAGACAATATATCGATTGGAATTTTAGTAACATAAATTAAAATTCTAGGAGAAACTCTTTTGATGTTCTAAGAAGGTATAAATTTAGTTTATTAATGATATTGTATTCCACGTAAATAAGAAGTAGATTATTTATTATCGAAATTCAAAGGTAATAATTAATTAAAAATGATTATATGTTATAAAATCTGGTTTCGACATTGTGATAAGTGAAGAAAAAACAAATTTTTTTTATTTCTTACAATTTCATGGAAGCAATGCTAATGTGATGAGTTTGTTCATTTGGATTGTGATTGTAATGAAAATTATTAGACAAGGAATGAAAAGCCTCTAGTGAAATATTATTATTGAAATAAGAACAGGAATAATACCAATAAGTGTCCCAAATTTCTTACTCTGATTGTAAGTCAGAAATATAAATAAAAAATGGGTGTGTAAAAATCATTTTCATCTACTATAGTAGTTTTTATAACATCAAATAAATTGTTCATAGGTAGGTTATTATGTTATTTGACCAATTCCAACTACATATTTCAGTAGGGATTTTTACATTCATCCATTTTGGAGATATTTTCATTTTTAATTTGAATTTAACCATATGAAAAGATTATGTACCATTTTATGAAAACATAAAACCTAAATATTAAGGTAACTATGATTTATTGTAATTGTCCTATTTTTATTAGTGGCAAGGTCAATGCTACAATCCTAGTTAAACAAACCATAATAGAGTTTTATATTATTCATGTAATGGATTTTCATTTAGTTTATAATGATAATATATTTCTATGATCAATGATAAGTATGTTCATTGATTCCATTCGTTTTATAACATTCCACGATATTTATAAATTTATTAGAGATATTAGCGAAATATACCATTGAAATATTGTTGAAAATAATGACATTGTTATTGTTAGTGATGTGCCCATAATAATTTATTACATGGATTTATTTTCTAATGATTTCCCTAGTTTAATTCAATAAGAAGCTGGTTAGTATAATTGTAGACATAATTCCTGATGAAAATCCTATTTCAAAACCACCTCATAGAATTTATCAAGTGGAAATTTTAGATTTAATAAAGAAACTGTATGATTTATTATATAAAGGTTTTATTTTTCCAAGAACTACACCATGGGTTCATCAAATTTTACATCATATATATATAGTTAAACAATAATTTTCATGGATTATAGATCCTTAATTAAAATAACTATTAAAAAAAGTTATATTTTACTCAAATTGTTGATTTTTTGATCATATCAAAGAATCACAATTTTTTCAATCGTTTAATTATGTTCTAAATACTATCTAATGAATGAGAAGGAGGGGGTTATTATGAATACTAAATTTTTTAATATATATTGGTATTATGAGATTTTAGTAACACTGTTTTGGTTTTTGAAAGAGCCTCCAGTATTAATGGACATTATGAAAAGATTTTTAGGAGTAATTTTAAAAATATTAAGGTGGATTAATATATTGATGATTGGGATATTTTTAAATTAATGTTGAATGTGAAAGACACAAATGGATTGATTCCAAATACATAAAAGTAAATGAATTTTATAGGATTTTTAGTAGGACTGATTTTTTGGTGCACAGATTTTTATTCCATGGACATATTTTTTCTAATGATGGTATAATGATTTTCCCTAATAAAACAATATCTATAGATGAATATACAATACCAAAAATATAATGGATATTCTTAAAATTCATGGATTAGTAGGTTAGTAAAAAAAATTAATATTTTTAAAATATTTTATCCCATGGATGAGGATAACTCAAAAATGTGTCAAATTTATCTAGGAAAAGAACCAAATGATTTTCCTCTGGAAGTAAAATAAAGATTTTGTAAATGTCATATATTTGAACATTAATTCCAACAATGTAAAATTTATCTTCTACTAGGATTCTTCTAAAAAACATGTCTCAAAATAATGATGTATTTTGAAATTTATTTTGATACACATTAGTTGAAATGTCATTTGTTAAATTACCATACAAATGATCTGAATTTATTTGTTATTCGTTAATATTTAGTAATAAAGAATAATATTTTTTATATAGAAAATTGTAAAATAACTATCGGTAAAAAACATTTGATTTTAATATTCACCCTGAATAAATGGATTATGAGATAGAGAATAGTCATAGATCTGATAGGTGATTATGATTTTAGAATGTTTAACCATCAAGGAAATAAAAAAAGTAGTTGATTCTTTATGTAAAAAAATAAATTTACATTAACCTTTTTATATTTTAATTTAACCCAATTTTTATTGAGATGATAAATTTTTGCCTAGTTGTATTCGATGTTTGAAAATTCTTAGTTTTGTTTCATGTTCCAGTGCAATCAACATTTTACGAAAGAAATGAGCATTCTCACTTCGATGATAAACCATTGTAGCAAAATAGAGAATCTGTTAATAAATGTATGTTTATGGATTTCAATTTTGATGAAGGAGTATTATTATATGGAAAAGCATTATATATTAAATGTGAATCACCATTGATGAAAGTGTTTTTTAGAGAGTCTCATAGTTATCCTTTTTCTATTCATATGGGAAACAATATTGTTTAAAGAGACCTTCATGAGTATTTCTAGTAGAATCATAATAAAATAGATAATTAAGACATTAAATGTAATGTGTTGGACTTGTTAGTTGGTTAATATTTTGAGACAATTACCAATCGGAATGCATCATCATTTTCTAATTCCCATGTGGAAATGGGAAAATATAACCATGGGTTTTTTTGAGATTATTATACACTTCATGAGGTAGAAATGTGACATGGGTCATTATTGATTGATTTACTAAATCAACACAATTCCTTCCAATTCAAAATAAAATTTACATATATCATCATTCATGAATACACCCAAATTAGATAGTCATTTTATATAGATTTTCCCTCTCTCTTAAATTAGACCATAATGATATATTAACAACAAATTTTTTGAAATTACTTCAGAATTGATTCGGTACATCACTAATTTTCAACAAAAATTATTCAAACCCAAAATGAATGTTTGTGTGAGAGGAAAATTAAAACAACAGATTATTTGATTAATTTATTATCATTTAAATTAAATTGATTTGGGATCAAAATCATTTTTCTGGTTGGGTTTTCTAATAATTACATTTTTTATTTTATTATATAGATGCAATATTTTGAAGAATTAAAATAAAATATTTTGAATACATTATTTTAGGATGAATTAGAATAATTATAGTTTTTGGATACATTTTTAGTAGAATAAATGGCTGATAAGGTTCATTTTACTCAATAACATACATGGCTTGATCAAAGTAGGCATAATTCTTATTTAAAAAACCATAGGAATGATATTTCCATCAAGGTAGCTAATAATGTCTCTATCAATGTTCCTAAAAGGAAAATTATTTTGTGTTTTCTTAATATATGGTTTTCATTTCCATAGTTCAATGTATAATGTGAAATCATGGGGGAACATTGAATTTTTTCCAAGTAGGTGGCATTACCTTTAAGTTTATCTTAGGTAAAAAACATATTTCAATTTTCAATGTTACTGAAACGTGTGCCGTATTCATCCATTATTGTAAGACCAATAATAGTTTATTTATATGTTAAAATTTAATATCAGGAATATAAAATTCATATTATTGACCATAAATAGAAATTTTTTCTGAATAAGGTTCTTCACTAGGCTAATGATTTATTGAAAAACATGTGCTTAAAGAGGAAATATGTGAATCAGATAATGATATGATGGAATATATCCCCAAAAATTTAAATTTTAAATATATTTTTTAGGATATAATTTAATAAATGGGAATAATGAAACAACCATGGTATTTATTAAATAAATCATTATTATGATTTTATTCATCATAAAAATATTATGTTGTTTTTAAATCCAAAATTAAATAGTGTTGAATAATATATTCTCATATTAATGTCTATATAATAGATTAGTTTCAAATTATTATAACAAGAATATGATAAAATTAATTTCATTGTTAAAATGATCAATTAAAAATATATAATGGGGACAATTTTTCATTTTTTTGGAAAATATTTTTTTATGTGAATACTGAAAATAATAATTTTTTTAAAAAAATAAGTCGTTTATTTAAAAAAAAGAAGTATATTAAAGGATCCATTTTTTTTAATATTATTAAAATTATCATATGTACTATATAATTATATTTAATACAAATAATTTTTCTAATCCATTTTATATCAGATTTTAGAATATTATTGATTTTATTTTAAAAATAAAATTATTATAAAAACTATTTTAAAATGCATAACTTTTTATTATTATTAAATAATTAAAATAAACTATAATTTGGAATTAAATAAAATAAATTTATATTATATATATAAATAAATATTAATTTATATTCATAAATTAAGTATTATTTATATATAGTTAATATAAATTTATCTTTTTCCAAGATATTATCATCCATGAAACCCTTCTATTTCATTCTCTCTATGGGGTTTGTATTATATTTAATTTTCAAAATATTTTAACTTAATTTTCTAAAACTGAATTTTTATTTTGAATAATCATAATTTATATTTTCAAATATGTCCGAATTATATTTCTACCATGATTAATATGGAAAAGAGTAAAAATTAATTATCATGCTTAGGGTAAAATTGTATTTATCAATGGATAAACTAAATAGATAATGTTTTAAATGACATAAATCATGTATAAAATATTTTTTTATGGAAATATATTGAAATTATAATATGTTATAATCTATAATAATCTATTTTGGACCCTTTTTATATTTGAATGATGTGGCTTCACCTTTTTCGTTTGAAAAATAACAAGTGTGACAGTCACCTCACTTATAAAAGGACATCCCATATACACTCTTATTAAGAAAATAAAACACTTTTAGTTATTAAATTACCCACTAAAATAAGTTCATCAATATAATCCCCTCATATTAAAGGTTTTTTTGGTCAGATATTATTTCTAGGAATACATTCGGTATATTCAAAAAGAGATTATTTGAGATGAGGTAAATTTCCATACATTCATTTTTGATTTACTTTTTTTTACAACTACTTCAAATAATCATAATTTATGATGATAAAATATAACCATTATATAATATATATAAATATATATGTTCTTATATAAATAATATCACATATATAAATATCACATTCCCCAAAATATGAGATGATATTGTCGCTCTTTTGTATAGAGAACTACCGTCCTACGATCAAATGGGACATGATTTTGATCAACACCTATAATAGTTTTTAAACATGATTGACATAATTTATAAAAATAATAATCATAAAAAAATTATCCCTAGAGTGTGATTATATCATATACACCATTTTTTTCATTCCATTCCTTCAGAAATAAGGCAATGTAACACACTAGTATGGTGGAATACAACATCGCACTGTGATGTGATTCATTTTTCACTATCACTTTACATGAATGGTGTAATGTATATATATAATTATTATATGTTATATAAAGGAAATTAGTGTGATATTAAAAAAAATATTTTTTATTATTAAATGACAACATATCATTTTCATTTATTCTCTAAAAAATGATAACGTCATTCATGTACGTGTGGACTACCACCTTCATGAAGTGATGTGAATCAATTTACATCAACACACCACATGGATTATATATATAAGTGTTTTTTAATAAATAATAACATATATATTTAATTTTTATCTCTCTATAAATATAATATATTACATACCAGCTTTAAATAATGATCAATGAAAAATGATGTGTTACTAATGTGTTTTTATGGCCTGCCGTCCCCATCATCATAACATTCTTCATTTATCCAAACCATATTTCCGGAATTACTATTTAAAATAAAATTTAAGTAAATTATGATTATAATTTAAATATTTTTATTCGGTATATGATTAAATAACGAACCTCATGATCAATTTCAACCAACCAATGTTGTGTTTTGGCACATGTTCCAAATATGAGAAAAACGTTGGACTAGAAACAAAATGATTGAGTAATCATATATAAAATGGTAACAAGTTGAATTTTTTAAATAATATAATTTAAAATTTTTCTTATGAATGTTAATAATTATGATAGGTTTATTATTAATGAAGATGAAGAACATATGTGACCTAGAATACTTAATGTAAAAGAATTCATATCAATCAAATTTTGTTGAGTCATATTTTTATGTTATAAACCTATATTATATTATGTGTCCAAAATAGAATCCCATTGACATGATATATAATGAATATATAAATTCTCATGGAATTTTATGAATTTTAATTTTATTAATTCATTCATATTTTGATTTTTATATTTCCATATTCAGAAGGTACATTTCCAATAAAAAATATTATTCTAATGGTTTCATTCTAAATATACATTTCATCCATGTGAATTTTTATAAATGTTAACATATTTATATATCATTTATTGATATTTTTGTACTTATAAAAAAATTTAAATTAATTTTAAATTTTTAAGGATTGGTATGGGAATGGATGATTTCCATTTCAAATTCATTAATATTTATCATAAAACTAAATAATTTTTTATTTAATAAGCTCCATATAATTGATAAAATAAATATTTAATTGAAGTTTCAAAAAAATTATATTGTGATGTCATATATGATTTTTTGAATTATCATTTAAACCATTATACATAATAATATCCAAAAATATACCATAATGATTTCTTGATATAAAATAACATATTGTTTAATGTTTTAGGTCGTGCTCTTATATAGGTTCCAATGTACTCATCATAATTTTTTCATGGTTATAGGAATTCATTGTCTATAATTTAATGAAATATTTATGGAAATTATTTATTGAAAAATAAGATCATGAACTCATCCAAATCCATGGTGAAAATTTCATCATGTTTCTTTATATTACTAATAATAGCCTATTAATGATCTATTTTTTCGTCCAAATTGAAGACAACCAAAATAAATTTCTTGTTATTTGAATATCATTGGATGGAAATTATATTTTTATCAGTTATAATATATTTCATTGGAACAAGTGGATTATATGACCTACTGAAAGAATTTGTGAATTACCTTCTAATGGGGTCCATGGAATCATGTTCCCTAATTTACTCATTTGGATGTCATGGATGATTTCTATCATGAGAATGTTATCTGAGCATAAAAATGAGATTTTTCATTTAATGTCATTTGAAATTATATTTTATAGGATGAAATAATTTCATTAACATTTAATGTGTCCTTAGAAAAATTTATTTGGGTTCGTTCCATTGACTAAAAGTAAAAAAAAATAGAGTGAGAACCACTAATCATTACAGGAAAACATAGTCATAAAAATTATTTATTATATCAAAATCAAGAAAATCTATTCCAAATATATGAAACAATATGTTTAAACTAGGTCATCCATGATAATCATCTGTTCAAATCCCTCAGGATTGTTCATAATTAAAATGTGATTTAACTAATTTATATCCCCTAAGAGTGTTCAACTAGGTGCGCATTAAGGATCAATGTCATATATCAGATATTTCATCTGACAATCAATACATGACATTTCAGATTTATTACCCGAAGTTAATATGTACCACACCAAAATCCACATATAGTTTCTAGGGTTTTATTCCTTGTTATACCAAATAATATATTCCTCACAAATACATTATATTGTTGCCCTATACATATACTTATAATAAGTCTTATCCCAAATTTTTTCTTATCCTCAAATACAAACGATAAAGAACATTGATATTCATTAATATATATATTAAATGGTGTTTGGGTTAAATTTAAATACATTACTCAAACAAATTTAGGATTATAATTGTATAATGGATTTGGAATCAGGGAAAAATAACAGATTAGTTCGTAGGTAAACTACTTCTTATCCCACTATGTTCTTTATAACTAACCCAACAATCAAACACATTGTACCCAATAAATATTTCCATTTTCTTGAAAAAATAAAAATATGATAGGGTGTGATAAAATTCATATTAATCATAAATAAGGTAGATATATAAAAATAACATGAGTAGAATGGTATAAAGACAAGAGTATTACAATGTAAAACCATTTACATCATATCAAAAATAATAGTCTTCTGTCATGGAATAAAGTGTTATAGTTCATAAGAAATATATTATAAATTAATGAATTATCATCATAAATGGGATCATAACAATAAAATAAGACATTGAATTATGGAATAAACATAATCATAGAATATCATTCCCTTATTATTTTAATGCTCATTACTAATAATGGCATAGTAGAATGGGTTCACTCCGTAAACCATTATGGTATTAAAAGATCAATCCCATTAATATCAGAGTGAAATGATTACCTAATAAAATTAGGTTCACCCTCCTTCACATTATTTTTTATCTCATGATAAATCAATCATTAACCAATAAATTGTATGGAGATATATGTCACAGAAATCCTATAATGAAAATCACACATACTTGTTCGAAATTATTGTAAAATATATATAATACCAAACCCCTTAAAATGAAATGGGTTTCATAAATTGTCCTCATAACATAAACTTTGAAAAATAATATGTTCTCAGAATTATTTAATCATTCCATTATATAAAAACTCATTGAAGAAGAATAGGGTTTTATATGGATTTAATCTTTATATAAGCATGGATAATAAACAATCTCCGTAAATAAATTTTAATCACAAAAATAATCCACCCAGACAAAGAATAAATATATTATAATTGCATCCTTCCTCATGTAAGGTTTATGTGACAAACAATTTACTTCATTGTATATTGAATGTTTTTTGGAATATAAATTACATAGAGAATTTCATTGGTAAAATTTCTGTTCTTTGAAAATAAATTTTTAAAAATTAAAAATTATAAAATATTGTGAAAATATCCATTCTTATAAAAAACATGAATAATTATAATGGAATCAACCAAGGAAAAATTGATCATTTTTTTGTGAAATTCCATTCATATTTTATATGTTAATAAAAATATTCCATTCATATTTTGATAAAATCCAAATCATTCAATGTTATGGAAAATAAAACTCAAATTACATTCGAGATATTTTTCAAAAAGTAAAAAATGATAAAAATTTAATTAAAATGTAATTTTCATAACGTTAAAAATATTTTATAAAACATATTTAGAAAACATATTTTTGGAAAAAAATTGATTTTTATTAAAATAGATAAATAAAGATGATTTTTTAGAAAATAATTATTTTTAACAAAATAGTACATAAAGAGAGTAAAATGAAGGAAAAATATTTCCTCTATAAAAATATGATTTAATTCCTGAAATCATTCATAAAAATTAAAGAATCATGTATAATAAATATTATTTGATTATAAATACATTAATTAACATTAATTATATATTTCATATTATATATAATATAACAATCACCATTTATTGACAATTTCTTTTCTATTTCATGTTAATGTCACTTTTGATGGAATAATTCTTTTGGCTATATGTTTTGATTTTTCATTCTTGGTCCTTGTATTTTTATCATTGATACATTATATACTTAATTTTAATGATTATATAAATATAATATATGTTTTTTATATATTTATTTATATTTATCGATAAAAATAAGAAATTTAATATGAAATACACAGTTAATGGAGAATGTGGGTCGTACATAAGCAAGAATGTCTCTTCCATTACCTTATATGAAGATTAAAAATAAAAGTAAATAACATATTAAAAATTAAAATTAATATATATTTCATATATTTCATATATATTAATTAAATTTATACCATATTACATTCGATGTATATCATATGTGAAAATGTATCACATCTCTTTATGAAGTAGTATTCCATCGTATATATAAACAATGTTATCATATTCACTTTTGAGTGGAAGGAAAAAATTATATGATGATATTATATTTACCAATATATTAATATTTTAAAAATAAATATATATATATATATTAATGATTATCCTTCCAATCTATGAGAGGTGTTGATGGAAAATTTGTAACATCTATTTGTGAGGTAGCAGTTCACCAAACCCACGAGTGATGTTATTGTTTCCCATTTGAGGGTAGAGGAAATGGATATATGTCTTGTACTTTACATAAAATCATCTAATTATATATTGGATGAAAATATTATTATATCATAATGATGTAATAATAATTGACTGATGTGGTGAAAGAAACAAAATTTAAAAACACATTGAGTAATTTTACATTTTCATCGGGGTAATGTCCTTGAGATTACATAATAAAACATCCATGTAAGGATTTATTAGAAAAATAAGGGATCTATTACTATATTATGGATGTATTTTAGGGTTTTGAGATGTTCTTGGCCATACAAAATGGTTTCGGAATTATGAATATGAGAAGAGGGGGTGACCTTTTATAAGTTAGGTGAGTATAACATTTGTTATTTTTGAGAATAAAATGGTGTAACCAAAATTTTATTATGAAAAAGACTCCAAAATGAACCATTATATATAATATAAGAGAAATTTATATGTATGGCCATATAATATTTTTTTTCATTTATTTGATCATTGTTAACCCTTATCTTTACAGTTTAACTCCTATATAAAATATTTTTTAAATTAACTGGGACAATTTTATTCTATTTTTCTATTCATTATGGTCAAAAATATATTTCACGTATTAAATAACATAAAATATTCTGATTAAAAATATTAAATAAAATTTTAAAAATTATAGTCAATGAAGAGGAAAAATTTATTTTCAATGTAAAACTCGGAGGGACGATAAATAAGTAGCTTTCCAAAGAGAAAATTTTCCACTATTTTACATGTTTTTATATCAACATTAAAAAATATAAATATTAAAATTACATAATTTTTATACATTTTATTTAATTAATTATAATTTTTATCCGATTTTTTTTAAAAAAATTTTTGACGTAAATAAATTAAAATGTAGTTTTCAATAAAAATTGTAATTTATCAATATTTATCCAAAAAATATTGTTAGACAAAAAAAAATTCAAAAAAAGATTCTTTTCATATAATGGATTTTTTTTTCATATTACTTTTCAATAAATTTCAAAAATTAATATATTATTATTCACTAAATGGAAAAACCAACGTTTGAGAAAAAATTATAATATGAAATGTTTGTCATAGTTCATTAAAACTCGGTATTGAGAGTAACCCAATATATAAATGATTTTTTTTTAAAATAAATAAATTCAAGAATCATAGGTGTTTGCGCATTCTTGATATCTTTTGTATCTCACACCACATTCATTCTAGAAATTGGAGAAACAAACCTCCTTAATCACCTTAGGTAGAATGAAAATATTACATCTCATGAAAAATACTTTGCTTAAATATCATAAAATACTTAAATGAAACAAATATACTAAACCTATCTCCATTGGAATATAATACCAAGTGGTAATATTGTCACCTTAGCAGATATAATCCCCATACATATGATCCATTACAGAAAATATGTATATAACATTAACCAAATTATTAATCTGATATTACCACAATGAACCCCCCCCCACTGGACAATATCAATCTAGGAGGATGTTATCTAGATCCACACATGGGATCACTCATGAATCAATGATGGATATTTGGGAAACCTTATCCACTAATGGAGAATTCAAATCCTACATCCCATGGATAGAACCACATCAATTAGCACTGGATCCTACCTAGACATAGTTAAACAATATAATCCTCTTATACTACTAAAATTAATGATTCTATATCATTCATTACATACATTAATCATAACTATGATTCAAATGAATTTGGTGACATGAATTCTATATAACTCTCTCCTGTTACCGCACTTAGTATATCATGGTATGATATATTTGATATTATGTATTTATTTCCATCGATATTGATCCCTCAATAAGATCCCAATCCTAATAATGTTATACAATTACTAACAATACTCCAGTTTATACCACATGAACCATATCTAAATATGCATTGTATGGTTGGGGGAGATGTTTCCTGAAGATCTACAATGAGCCATAAATCCCTTCAATTCAACTCACTGTGATGAGGGAACTATCAATGATGATACCAAAATGTGACATCCAATATACATTTATGAAAACATTTTATGATTATATTACCATGTAAATGGACAGGAGTTTGACAATTTCCTACAACATTGAGAACTATAATTAATTGATCATATGAATGGAAATATTTAAAAGAAAATACACTCATTGAAAAATATGAGAAAATGAACTAATGGGGAATGAAAATTCCACATTGTGGCCCTTTGGAGTTCCACATGGGTCACTTTGGAATGGTTGTTAAATGTAAAAAACAACTAGGGAGTGGGAATTTGTTCCCATGAACACAATGCTTTTCAATAATTTTATATAGTTTATTATTATTATTTGTGGCCTGGGACACATCGATCTACTACATACCCTCTTAGATTTTCATGCTCGGGCCTCACACAAGGTCTTCACAAAAAACTATACCCATAAGGGTGTCTTAGGATCAATTCTCCTCATCCATCATATGGTAGGCTATACATCACCCAATATGTGAAAATTAGATGGCTGGGGAAAACAATTAGTACCACTTATTTGTTAAGATATAATCATTGAAGACACATATGCCCTAAAATATAGAAACATTCTACTTTCACAGGATTGACTATACCTTACTATTACAAACTGATAACATAAAAGATTTGTTCCATCTACACCATCATCTATAAATCCATTGATAACCATTCATTGAAACCTATATCACCCCATTCATGACCGAGATTACCATTATATTTATAGTATTCACTAGGATCCTCAAATTTTAAAAAAAAATATAAATATTTATTTTAAATATACAATAAAAATAACCCCTACAACAAAGAGTCTCAAAGAAGAATCACAATTAGTATCTGGTGATCCGTACTAAATGATTCTATTTTCTTAATGAAGATCTATTTGACCTCCTGAAATAGGATTACAAACCACCTACCCTCATCTGATAATGTTAATGAAGGGATTTTCCCTCTCAAATAATAAAATAATAAATATAATGGGGGGTTAGAAAATAATAAAAACATTATTGAACTTTTAAAAAATTAATATCATTTAATTTGAAAAATGATAGATTATACCTGGACACATATGAATAATCATATTATACAACTCTTAGTGAAATCCTCACTTTATGACTCTATCTATGGAAATTATTTTTCTATTTTATTATAATGTTATTTTTTCTATCCATGTTTTTTTGTAGAGATATTATATATTTATATAAATTGATTATATAAGAAATCAAAACAAATTCTAATTATAAATATATTTAAATTGATCCCCCTGACACTGGAAATTCTACTTCAACTTAAACAAGGGTAGCAATATATCTGATAGTCAGTTAATCCAATAAAAATGTATTTTATAGACTATTTTTATGGTTAATTTACCATTATTTACTTCCAAAATGCCTACGTATCCATGTCTGAAAAATGATCCATGTCTTTCTAGGCAGAAAACAATGATTTATATACATGTCATATATTTACAATGTGAGTATTAACCTTATTGAGGTGTTGAGGATATAATTATGGTTCTAGAATTATGTCTCCAGAGTTCACGTGGTCTCTTTGGTTGAGTGGTGAAATTATAATACCAGTGTATTTTTTAAGATATTTGATTTTTTATAAGTATTTTCGGTTGTGATTTATTTAAAATTTGGAGTCTAAAAATATTTTGAATTATTTTTTATATATTTAATTGTTTGAATATAATTTTATTAAATTTTGTAAGTCATAGGGTATGACTGGTGTGATAATTATTCTTCACCTATCTCAGGTAGTTGTTGTATATGTTTAGAAAAATGAAAAACACCCTTGGATAATAATATCATTATTTAAGGGTCTGAATACATATATTTCATGATACTAATGAGTTATCTTTGTGTTTAAAAAAAAGGTAAAATTCATATATAATGGTCCCTCTTTATATAGAATAGTTACATTGTATGATTAATGGTTAAATACTCATATATAGTGGTCCATATGCATAAGGGTCTCCTTGTGTAAAAGATTAATATGAAGGGTTAGAAAAATATCAATGTGTGAAATGTAATATTAAAATATATTTGAAAATGATAAATATGTTGATGTATAAACATAACCTTTTTGTATGGATCCAAAATTATCTGATTTTTGGATTCATAAAAGAAAATTCACTTAATGTTTTGACATGTGAAGGTTGTTTGTGTTGGTAATTAAGGCACCTAATGGTGATAATCAATATTAACATTGATTATATATAATGATACCCAAGAGACATAATATTCCGAATATGTCGTGACATTTGAATAATTATCAGAGTATCCTATAATAAGTTAGGGTCATGTAGAGGATATATATGGTTAAATATAGTGTCCCATTTGATATAGAAGGTTTAAATGATACATAATGGTCGGATAAATTGAAAATTATATATTATATGGGAAATATGTACTGGTCATTCCCCTAAAAAGTAAGGGACCTGAATTTGAAATGTGTTGTTATAAATTGTTGTATATTAGGGTAACATTATAAATGTGTAATGATCTTTAGTGGGTTATATGTAAGTTTTCCATACATAAGGGATCACAAGAATATTAAATATTAGTGGTTAATTTATATTTTAATAGCGATATATTAAGGTATTTAGATTGAGATATGTAAGTGTTGCTTATAAATATGGGCCTATATATACATGCCTTAAAAATGCTAAAATATGACTATGATTTGACTTTTTTCTGATTTTTCTAAAATAAATTCTAAATTAATTTACGTATGTATAAAATTTAAATTATTTCCATTTTCTATAGAATATATTGAGTGTCCTATAACTCTCATATCTATATCATTTACTCATTATTCTTCAGATATCATTATTAGTTCTTTACAGATACTCAAATAGACTTATGTAGAGATTATTCATTTTATTATCAAACTACCTTAGTGGTGTTATTCTTGTATTCAATCGTATTATCTTATTTTATTATTATTTTTACCTAAATATATTATTTTTATCAAATTATTAGTTTTATTATAACTAATGTCAGGTCATATTGAGTTTGTTAAAGAGTGAAGTGTTAATTAATCCATGTTGGATCTCACCATGTATTTTCTATGTTATGCATTTATTATTCATTATGAGGTTAATGGACATTGATATGGTGGATTATGAAAGATCATGAATAAAACCACTAGTGGTATTCCTTTATTAGAAATAAATACCATGGTGTAGTTTTTGGATCAAAATGATAGTTTTTTCAATTATGGTATAGTTTGGGGTTTTAGGGTTTTTCTATTCATGAATCCATTTGTTATGGATAATGATTCATTGGAATTTTTTTACTATTATCCATTAGTACATGATGTGTGTAACTACGGTGAGTTAACGATATATTGATCATTAAGAATGGGGCGATGAGGATCACTCACCTATTGGAAATGTTTTTGACCATTTCCAAAGGTGGAAAATAAGGATTACCATGTTATGGTTATAAGATGTTAGGTATGCTGATAAACATGTTGGTATGGGGACATTGGGGTCATATGATGACATAATAGGGAATATTATGTTTTTACATACCAACCATGATCACATCATAATCGTATATAAACAAGTTGTCCAAATTGTCATAGGCACACATCCTTGTACACTAAAGGATGCATACTAGTAGTGAAGGAGGGTGATGGTTTGGTTTGTATACTATACACTCATTATTAGAGTGTTATTCCATGGAAATAAAACACATTAGTATCCAAAATTTAAATAAATTATTTTTATGGGAATAAATCATTTGAATATAATAAATAATTAGATATAATAACCAATATCATATATAAATATATTACATGCATGTAAGATATAAAAAAGGAATTACATGGAAGTTTTATTGGAGGAATATAAAACAAGCAGTAAAAATAAAAAAAATACCAAAAATATATATCATATAGCATCGAGATATAATGATCTGTCCCTTTCTCCCATAGTACATCTAGGTACCAGATATCTGGAATTGAAAGATGAACCCTTCCCTTTGTCAATTTGTTCACCCGTAAGGTTTTTTTCGGTACTAATTAGCAGCTCGAACATTGTCTGAGATATAATCCATAGGCCACCACCAATTTTGTAAATTATAATCCATCAATTATATATAAATGTTTTTTATATAACAGTGTAAATAATAATTGTAAATTATAAACGAGTAAACTATGTTTCCTAAAGAATACTATACAAGAACTACCAACTCCTTCATAAGACAAAATATCTCTGATTGTGTGAGTATATATATATATGTATGTAAGTATCTATATTGCAAATAAATGTGGAGATATATATATCCATATATAATCTAGTGATGACCAATGTCATAACTTAGGAATCAATTTATTTTCATAATATCCACATAGAGGGATAATGGATTCTATTCCTAGTTATCATGAGTCATATGGCTCACCATGCATGAGTATCAAAAGTATGTGTGAATCCATTCTGACACATCATTAGTAAATAGGATTCCATTCAATATTAGAAAATTTATAAGGGACCTTAATCTTAGTCAACATAAGTACATGGAATGATATAGATGAATATCATAAGTACATGGTACATCATCCTTATTTATCAAAATTGAATGCGACACCATTCACATGTATCATAAATATATTGGAAACCATGCTCTTATATTGCATAAAATTATAACATACTAGTCATGCATAATGAAATAGAATAAATAGCTCACCAATTTACAAAATATACCATTTAACTAAAGGAATATTAATCATCCATTTAGAATTATATTGAATGATCAAACAAATCAAATTCCAATTAATTACTACAATACACTCATTTATGTGTTGATTGCCGAAAACATGGAATGTGTCTTAGACATATTGATATTCACTATGTCAGTGTCCTTATAAATATCACAGTGAAATGGATTCCTATTTCCAATGTAGATAACCATTGAAAATAATTAATGGTATAAAGGTAAATTCCAACATAACCATAATGTTTGTGTAAGGGAAATTATTTTTTTGATGAAACACATGGAGTTTTTGGTGTTTGAAGTGATGGTGAATTCTATAAAACATCTCATATATAGGAAAAAAACTACCATCCCTATATTGTTAGTACTATCCATGTCTATTTTCATCCTTTAATTTTGGATGAAATGAGAGAAAACAAAAAATAGTCAAAAACCTAAATACATGGTTTATTAACTCATATACGAATAGAATTCCAAATGTACAGAGAAATGAAAAAATGAAACATGTGGATTAAAGATCATACTAATACAAATCGAATGTGACATTTTTTGAGAGAAACCAATGCTAGATATAGGAGGAGGCTCAAATCCCATTGAGGATGGATAATAGAGATTTATTTGAGGGAGAGATGTGTTTTCCATGAAAAAATTTTGATAAAAGGGAAGATTCAATTTTCTAGAAAATATGTAAGAAGGTGAAAGTCATCCTTTAATTTTTTAAATTGTGGTATTTATGATGTAAATGGGAAACCTAATACATATATCTATCATTTTATGGATTCATCCAATATGAATTATTTATTAACATCATATTTTATAATATTAGATATTCCATTGATACATAATATCCCCTTTACAGGGTCATCTTCAGAGCACATAATTCCTAAGGATGGTTTAAATCATGAATACATAGTTTATGGTATAAAATTTCAACAAATAAAAACATATTGATGTTGTAGAACAATTACAACACCTGAAAAAACAAATTTATGGGTCCCAAAACATGACTAATAAATTATGGAATCAAACGTCACAAAATACATGATCATATAATATCCCCTATTTAAAAAAATAATTCTTGAGATTTAATTTTGTGGTTAGATGAGCATAACCCAGGAACACATTTTTACAATGATCATGTATGTCAACCTCTTTCTCCTGGACCTCATATTTTACCCATCTATACTACAATCACACCAGCATGAGAGGAATCATCCTAAAATAGAGATCCTTCATTCTTGGGTCAATAATATGTATAGGAAATTACCTTAAAAAGTATCAGCCTCCATATAAATTTCTTTAGATCAAACAAGTGATATTTATTGGAATGATAATGTTGGAGATAATATATATGTAATACATCATGCATGTCTTGTTACCTATGAAATAAAGACAACTAGTCATCTACTGATTTGACTCTCTCTAACATCTTGAAATGCTTAAAAAATAAGGTGATTGATTTACCTATCACTAAATCCATAAATGTATGAAACTAGATGAAAATTATAGATTGATATAATTCCTTGACTCAAACTCCAAAAATCAGTGTTGACCATTGACATAAGAGTTTTTCCTAAAATGAGTGTTATCTATGAAATTCATGGTATGTTTAACATACTCCAAAGTCTCATAATTTTGATGAGGTATATAAAAAATAATTATTTTAACACATCAACATTACATATCATTTGTGGAATACATATAATGTTAAACACATATACACCCAATGACTGTATTAGTCTAGTGACTTTGGAATCATGGAAAACAGAACACCAGAATATAAGTGACCAACATTATATACCACTATGTTAATCATGAATAAAACATTTCATAGACACATCACACATATTACATATCTTTTTAACTAGGGGATGAAATTTTTTTTGGTGAGATCAGATGCTCTATAAGGAAATAAAAGGGAGATATGTATGCATAATCATGTGAATAAGGGTATGAGAATGTGATCGTGAAAACAAAAGATTACACCATACATATCAAATATCATATTCATGAATTATAAAATTAATTATAGAATTTAATAAGAAAATGATAGTATAGAAATATTAAACATAATCCAAGAAAGCGTATCGTAAGAATAAAACATTGAATTGTAGAAATAATCAAATCATATAATATGATTTCAATAATAGAATCACTTCCAATTTCATATTTTTAGTATCGGTTCACTGCCACTACCATGTGGGTAGTCATGGATCACTACCATGGCCATAATAATAGAAATATTCCACTATAAATACCACATTGGTAGTCACGGTTCACTCTGATGGACATATTTGAAATCATGGAACACACCCAAGACTATCATAGTTAGACTCATGAGATATAAATCATTATCCAATGCATTGGTTAGAGATATAGGTCTCATCTATATCTTAATGAAAACATACATACATGTAGAAAAAAATATATGAAATCATTTCATTACAAATGAAATTAAATGGGTATCAAAAATATGTTTACATATCATATCCTTTGTAAAAAAGATACAGGTTTCATAAGAATTTCCTAAAAATCATAACCCAATAAAGAATTATGTTTTACTATCTTATAACCCGTGAAAAAGAATCAGTTATAAAAAATCTAAAGACATAAAAACATAAAGAATTTATAGAAAAGTTTTGATAGGTAACATTAAATCTTTTCCCTAGAAAGGTTTTAGTAACACCCATGGTTTAAACCATATAATAGAAATAATTTTGATATATCTTTTAAAAAAATTCATCAGTAAAGAATTATTTCTTCATTGGAATAATATTTTTATAACTTTAATTAGTTTGAAATTGATTCTCTTCTAAAATAGATATGAAAAAATATTAATGAATAATTCAATACCAAAAAACATTTTTAAAGTTAATTTTTCTAGAAATTAATCTTCAATGATCATTTAAACACATTTTTTTTAATCAATTTTTATGAAATAAATGTGATTTTAGACCGTAGATAAAATTTTGATCAAATTTTTCATAAAAACATATTATTTGTTATCTACAAGAGATTGGATAAAAGTTACTAATACATGGATATATCAGGATTAATTATCATATATGGAACCTCATATGGATTGTTTAGATATATATCATTAGACTTTATCAAAATAAGCCTATCATTAATAATCTAAAAAAGTGATGAGGTTGTTTCAACAAAATATTACCATAAGGTTACATGGTATTATAATATCCATGTAAAAAATAGAATAACATGATTCTTAAAAGAATCATTAAAATATTTATATTTATGGATACATGTCAAATGGAAGTATACAAACATCAAAAAAATATTGTTGCAGAAGAAAATCTATGTCTCAAAGATGGAAATTTTAGACAAAATTTTCTTGTTGATTTAGTTTATTTTGAATCATTAAACCCTTGAAAAAATATCATAATATGGATATGTTATTACCATAAAGTTAAATTAAATAATCATATAATACATCCTAGGAAATTATACACACCACACAAAATGGATGGGAGGTTAATAAATCATGTATATCAAGGAATTAAAATGTGAGATGAATTTACCATACCATGTGTATTGGCATTCATTACACTCATAAATGCTTCCAGTATAATAATTTTAATTTTTTATAAATGTTTTACTGAATATTATTATAATATATAATGCCTTATATGTTTTTCTTAAAACCATATATTACCCACTTGTTAACAATCATCTCCTAATGTTTCACTTTGGGTAATATTCTATTTGATCATTGAATTTGTCTTTAGTAATTATATATTTGAACCATATAATTATAACATGATTTATATAATTTAAAACGTTATATATATATCATTTATATTTATTATATGTTTATTTTAATAATATTATATATATATACATATATTTCATCGAAATACAATACAACTTTCAGGAAGACGGTATGGATTACCTACACATTAATGTTGTATCCGTTGATATTTTCATATTTATTGCTAAAAAATAAAAACATATATATATATATATATTATAATTAGATTATAATTATTATTTCATATATATATAATAATTTTTCTTCTTTCATCCTAAATACATTTCCTATAGTGCGTGAATAAATCACATTACTTTCAGGGGGAGGTAGTCCACACATCCGCAAATCGAATTATCATATTTACGCTAAAAGGAATGAATAAAATAAATGTTATAAATAAAATTTAATGAATATTAAATATAGTATAAATATACTATGTTTCAAATTTAAACATTTTTCGATCTTAATTTTTACTATTAGAGATGGTAAAGAAATAATGAGCATTCATCGTTTCTTGAGGAGGTAGTTCCTTTTACACATAAAGAGTATTTTCATTACCCTCTATGTTGAAGTGTCTGTTAGTGTAGGTATAAAATTTAAAAATAATATAATATTACATTTTTTAATAAAATAAATTTTTATGAATGTAATAATATGTGATTATGTGGTGGATAATTTAAATTAAATAGAATAACTTGAGGAAATATGTTACCCCTTTTCTGGTAACACCTTTTGGTTAGAAACAATGTTCTTACTTATATTTCATCATATAAAATGAGAGGATTCATGGGTTTGGGAATGTATTTTGATTAGGTATTTGGGATGATTTTCATTGAGAGAAAATATGATTGAGAGGTGTGAAGAATTGGGTTGAGGATGCCTTTTATAGTGGAGGAGGAGTCGCACTCTTGTAATTTTATGAAAAAGGAACTCAATACATGTTTTTCACATGAAATGTGGATCCCATAATAGTCCAAATTCGATATAATTTATTATAGGGAATAAATATTTCTAGAAAATGGAATTTAGACAACTGTCATTGTAATTTATTCCCATAAGATAAAGGATTACTCATTACTTCTGCACAATTTTACCTTTATTGATGTATTTAATTTTAATTGATTTTAACATTATTATCAAAAAACAATATGATGAACATATTAAACATTAAAAATATATATTATCCCAAATATGGAATATATTTTTTCCAAATTTCTTTCATAGATGTGGTATGAATTAATTTATTTTTAATCCCATAGTTGGGTCAACATTGCATGACTTTAAAGTAGAAACATTAAAATGTTTTATAAGTTTTTTTTAAAAATTTGAAAGTGATATTTTCTATAATGAACTAGATAATATTAAATTGTTAAAATATAATCTAATTAAACATTTAAATTTTATTTGATATATAAATAATCATTTAAAAAAATTGAATGAAAAAGAATTTTTGAATATAAATTTATAATTTTCCGGTATTTATCCAAAAATGAAGGATCTAAAATAAATAAAAAAATATTCCTAATATAAAATTGAAATTATAAATTAAATAAAATTATTTATTTTATAAAATTAAATTTATTTTTTTGAAACAAATTTAATTTCACTTTTTTTAACATAAGGACCTTAAAAGCGGTTTATTTATGAAAATTGTACTTTTAAACAATTAAGACTTTACAAAAAATTATATATTTCATTATAATTATTTTAAATTCATTTAAAAATAATATAATTTTTTTTAAATGTTGTTATTACTATTCATATTACAAAATTTAACAGTTATATTATAACTATATCATGTAATGAATTTAAAAAATGATTTATTTGAAAATCAGTGTTGTGTGTAATATACCCCTTGTTTTTGTTGCATGTAATGTACACCAATCAGTATTTATTGTAATGTGATCTATCTCGGAGTTCCATAAACCTACTTGGTGCCATGTTAATTGAATTTTTTACTTATTGAAATTAAATATATCAAAAAAAATTAATTTATTCGAGAAAAAAAGGCCCATAAAAATATTTTGGAGTAATATTATACCCCACATAAAATGAATTTCACCCAAAATATTCAACATTTTGGTACAAAAAAAGTGATGATTATTATTCTTAATAATTTCATCTTGTTCCCATGTATCTTCTTATTTCTGGTGATATCTCCACAAAACATTTTCCAGGTGAGTTGTATTGTTTTTTTGGAAATTCTCCGATCATTAAAGAATATCAATTTGTTATTCTTCATAAGAATGATACTAATTCAGTGTTATTTCCTTTGAGATTAGTATTTGTGAATAGTATAGTATGATCATACATAGGAGATATACATGTATCATTTCATGGTCTTGAGATATATTTTGATGAATTTCTAAGTGATATTCTACTATCCTGATGCAATCAATAATTTCAAAAGGACCAATATACCTAGTGCTCAGTTTATATCTCTTCCCCAATTTCAAAACACTCTTATATGTAGATATTCATAGAAAAAACATCTCACCAACCTAAAATTTTATATCACACCATGTTTTATCATAATTCATTTTCTACCAACATTGAGCTCTTGTGATATGCTACTGAATGGAAATATCTATCTTTACCATTTACTCATCGATCATAGGTTCTAATAGAATTAATTATACAAATTCATCTAAGAATTTTAGAGATATAATTTTAATTATATTGAGGGATTTATATGGTTCCTTCTGAATTCTTGAATGAAATATATTTTTTTACAAAAAATTAATTAGAGGAAGATGTTTATTCCAACTACAAATGAAATCTAATGAATAATAAATCAATATATTATCAAGGGATTGAATTGATCATTAGTTATAAAAACATATTTATGAATGATACTATTTTTTGAATCTCAATTATGTATCCTGATCTTTTTAAATAATTATCCATTATAAATATGTAATCCGTAGATCCCAATACTATATAATTGCTTGATGTACTCAATGCAACACTACCACTTCCTTAATGTATATCTTAGAAAGATTTTCCAAAGAAAATACTTCTCCGATAGTAATGATGTGTATATAATTTTTATGGTGATCTATTACCACCCATATATAATTAAACCATATATATGTTTTTTGTAGTGTAATGAAAAAAAATATTCTGATGTTCTCCAATTTCCATTTTATAATGGGTAATGGATGCTCATCCCCTTACACTCTTTCTTTTCACCCATGCCATTTTTGTATACCATGAACTGAGATACAATCTATTTGATGTATATATTCATTCCATTCATCCAAAAGTATTATATAATGTCTCCATACATATTCATACTTCAAGGATGAAAAGTTAATAAATAAATATGGTCAACCTCTAACATCTCCTTCTCAAAATATATTATTGAAGGAACACATTTATGGTTCCTAAGCCTTGACATTCCATGCTGATCATATTTAAAATTTGGAATATTTCAAAATTCATTTCTCTCTAAAAATATTCCTTCATTTCCACCTCAATCTTCACATTTATAGAGGGTTGGCCAATAATTTGAGAAAGATATTATTTTTCCCCATCCTATAGGATTTCTAGCTCCAACCTTTATAAATCTATATATTTTTAATATTTTGTAATACAGATCATAGATTAGAATGTATAAACCGTTTTACTCAAATTATTATCCATATGTTTCTCATTTTTATGATTGTAATGTGTTGATTTGTATAATCCATTATCATCTCAAGCGATCTTCTATGATACGTGTTCTACTCCATATGTGGGAATAAATATTTCCGACTATTATGATAATTATATATATCATGATTTTATAAATAAATAAAATAATTCTATATATTTATATAATAATTACTACTAACAACTACAGATAATTACTTGGGTTGGTTTTAATTATCAATAATAAATTTTTAAGGGGCATATGAAGTAACCATGTTATTCTACATAATAACACATCCCAATACCCTCTCAGATGCATCGCTAATGATTCGAAAACCTTCACCACTATAGGGTATTGTAATAATAGGTGTGTTAACAAACCATATTTTTTATTACATGGAGTTTTCCTCATGTTAATATATTGAGAGGTAGTTGATACCCTTAAATGTTAACATGGATAGTGGATTAGATAGTTCAGAGAATTTCCCCACAACCGATTGATAATATCAAGCTACTTTGAGAAAGCTACCAATATCATTCCCAATGGTTAGTCTAGGATAACATTTAATAGACTTCGTATTTGATGTATCTACTGATATACCATCTCTTGAGACTATGTGACCCAAAAATGAAACAATTTTCATCCAAAATTCTCAATTATCAAAATTTTCATATATTTTAATCATCATAGGTTAGTTAGTACAATTATCAAGGGATGTTAATGATATTTATTTCTATTCAAATAGAAAATAATATAATCTATAAATACTACCACAAACTAGTCAAGGTAATCTGTAAATACTATATTAATCAAATATAAGAATAAAAATAAAAATTAGTAAGAAAAAATGGAATCAATATATATTCATAGTGTTAATAACATGTATTGAATGCCATATTAGGTATATCCTCCCCCTTGACCTTAAATTAATGTTATCTAGAATGATGTTAATTCTTGTAAAGTATTGAGCTCTATTTAGTTTCTCAAACAATTCATGTATATAGGGATGATGACACTTGTTCTTGATATTAATCATGATCGACTCCCAATAATTGATGTAGAGTTATATTTATCCATCTATATTTTTAAAAAAAATGAACTAGTCCCTCCCAAGGTGACACATATGGATGAATGAATCTCTTTTCTGGGTTTTTAGTTTAGTATATTTATCAATTCCATCTGCTTAATTAAGACAGGTCTATAAGTAGCCATTAAAATTGTTGTAAAACCAGGTATATGATTTATTGTGGAATAAAAATCATGTTATTCTTGAATTATAGGAAACTATTGAAGAAATGCATCAGAAGAATCATGTCATGTAGGCATACCAACAATTCCAATTTTCCCAACATTTTTAGGTAGACAACCAATTGGAATGGGAATTAAGACCCATTTATTGAATGTAATATCCACACAAACATCATACATATCATCAAATGGATGTATGATCACATGAGGGATGTAAATATAAAATGTTACTTACCTTTAATGATAATTGATCTAGAACTTATACTGAGAAAACTAATCCATGCCCATGATTATGAAAAATTCCACCAAAGGAGGTTTGACATGATTTCTATGAATCAAATTCATCAAATGTCAACAAAAGAGGAATCATTGTCCTGGGATTCCATTTTCATTCCATAATTTGTTTACAATATTAAATACACAGAAAATAATTTTAGTGTAATCTTAACAAACATAATAAAATATATAGATATGAAATAGTGGATATATAACAAATCAAATAAAATATTAGTTATTCTATAGTAGATGGTATATTTACCTTTCACCAGGTTTCAATCTCTCACATCAATTGAAATAAATATTTCAGGAGATTTAGCTTTATTTTGACATAATATTTTGTTAACTTCGATCATCATCACAAGTCCACGTGATAGGAAACTGATAATAATAATAATTACAATTCTTTGTACAGAAGTAGCATTGAATTGTGGGTGGTGTATTCATGTCCTATATTATTCATTGAATACTATTATCTAAATTCATTCCATCCCTTCAGAAATTGTATTCTGTTGGTACATCACATTCACACATAAAACATTTATTATACCCCATATGTATATTCTCTTAGTAGTTCTTCCAAAACATTGGGAAGAAATGAAATATCAAATTCTTATCCACGTGGGTTTTAGAATGTCATATATACAATATGTTAATTTTCTTTTCAAACCCATGTGATTAATACGTGACTAAAAACTAAATATCAGACTTCATTTCACCAAAAATCAATCTCTATGTATGTACAAATTTCTCTTATATCCAATACCCATATGATACATGTATTTAATCCATTGAATAATAAATAAACATTACATTTAGTTTATCTGATAATTCATAAAGCATAAATCACATGCCTTGCTAAATTAGTATCATAGGTACAATAAAATTCATTGTACCTTTGATCAAAAATCCAATAAATATATCTCCATCATTCAGTGAAGAATCAATGAAATTTACTTATTTGAAAATATGTTATATAAATCATCCCAATACATGGATTAAATATCATATTACTACCTCATATTCTTGATTAGTTCCCCTAATTATTTTGCTTTTAATTGTATCAAATAAATAGCAAGAATGAGATTCTCATTATCTGAACACTAGAGAATGGATAATTCATTTTCATTAGTACTAATCAATTTTTCCTTAACAAGTAGATTAGAATACCCTTTGAACGTTGGTGGATGGTTCTTCATGATTGAATATAATTAATTTTATTCCCTCCTTCTCTAATTAGTATGTCCACCATTATTCATATATTGAGAATGTTGTGATATCATAACAACATGGGTTATCATTCTAGAACCCATAACGTTAAATTTATTAGGTGGAAAATCATTGGGGTTTCTATCGTGATCAGCATTATCATGGTTCCATTGGATTCTATCCATTGACTACCACCAAAATCATAGAGTAAAAAAACAATTACCATATCGAGGGACCGCATAATCATGAAAATAAGCATATAGGATGTCCATATTATGACACCTCACATGATATATGACACCACAGTTTATCCTAATTTATTCATAGAAAATTTTTATTTAAATACTCCATGATGGTTCATGAAGTGTTTTTGAATTCCCAAAGCATATAGCTTAGGAGTGTCAAATCAAGTGTATATCAATTCTTTTTGTCATGTTCCAGATTACCATGATTCAGGACCAAGTCTTCTTAGTAATGTTATTTCCCCTAGGTATATTTGTTCCATTATGACATCCACTTATAGTATCCACATAAGGATATATTTCTAGGAAACATGTTACTCTATCCATTACCTAAATTCTAGGACATTTTCCTAGAGTTTTCTTTATCCTTAATATTTTTCCATGGAAATGTTTATAAGGTTTTCACTATGGTTTTCTCATCCAAGATTCCAAAATATAAATAAAAATATTATCAGATACCAATAATAGAAACCCATAATTTTTATTAATTAACATTACATAAATTTTATTGAATATTTAATCCATTATATAGATATATTCCCATAGATTGTATTATAATAATACCTTTAGAAATATGGATACATGTAAAATGGACCACAAGTGATCTACATTATCTTCCAATTTGTAAATAATGGATACCTCTTTTTTTGAGAGATATAACATAATGTACTCATCCTTACCTTGGGAAGGAAATATAAAAAGATGCTAATTATATGCCCAGTAAGGGTGAAAAAGGGAGACATATAAGCATGGAAATTAGAATCAGGGTATGAGAACATGATTCTAAAAATAGAAGATCATAACAAGAATATCGATGATCATATACATGGATCATAGAAAAATTATTGGATGTTACTAATTGATGAATCATAAGTAAATAATTGGAATAATACATTAAAGTATATCATATGAATAAAATGTGGAATTGTGGAAAATACAGAATCATAAACTTTGATTTCAATAGTATCCAAGGAATCTCTACCAAAACCATATTAGTAGTATGGGTTTACACTCCAAACTATCTTGGATGTCATGGTTAACTCACACGACCATATTATTATCATGATTTCACTCCTCATATGGTATTTGTTGTCATGGTTCACACCAATGGAAATATTATTATTGAAGGATAGCTCCACAGACTATCATTGTATATCTCATGAGTTTTAAATCATTATCCATTTCATTTTAGCGAAATATAGGTACTACCAATCTCATTATGAAATGATACATACATTTCCCTCCAATGAAAAAATAGTCATACCATAAACAATGAAATCAATTGGGTATTATAAACATGTAATCATATCATAACCTATGGATAAATATACAAGATTCATAATTAATTCATGTAAATAATTTTACATGAATAGAATCTGGTTTTAGAAGTATATAACTTGTTAATGATAAATAAATATTATAAACTTCATTCCATAAAAAATTAAAACATTCAAAAAATTAGTATGAGAGGTAAAATTGAAAAAAATTCCTAGAAAGGAAACAGTAACACCAATTGTAATGACCTGGAATTTCCATGTATTTTTTTAAATAAATGGGAATCTTACAAGTCCCCCGAAATTGGAGGCACGTGATTCTGAGGCTCGCAGTGTCCGAAAAAATTTATAATATTTTTTTTGGGTATGTTTAATAATCTTTCGAACCAGATTTTCTATCTTTTGTACCGATGATCAGAATTGAAATCTAATGTCGCCGTTGAACTTGCAGTGCCGAAATTCACTTTAGGAGACCATCACCTCAACCACAGTATAATGTGGTTGAATGATAGATTTTGGTCTATTCATGGGAAGCTAAAAATAAAATTATTGAACATTTCATTTTATTATTTTGTAACCACCCTATTGTGGATATTAGGTGGTGGGGACCACCTGAGCCCAAAACCTCCCATGTTTGATTTAAGAGGCAGGGCCCACCCAAACCCTTTAATATGGGTTAAACCTACAAATTTCCCTCTTTAATGTGTACGAGCTTCCTGAGATTCATCAACATTAATTATTCCAATGAACCATACATAGTTATGCCAACGTATGTGATTAATTAACCCAATTTTAAATTCTACCAATAATTAAATTGGGGAAACACATCACATTTTGGAAAGATTTCAAAGTTGGTTGAATTGGGAGAGGATTAATATTGGGAGAAAACTCTATAAAATATAACACATTCTTCCACAAAGAACACTACACCAACAAAGAACGCTTCTCCAAAAAATAACGATATCCCCGAATTCGACCTTCATCCTTGGGACTTCTTCCAATGTGTTATGTCTTTGTCTATGATTAATCGATATCCACAATTCCTTCTCATGCCAATGTCATTGAACAACCTGAGGTAGGGGTTTATTTGCATCTGAATTGTTTTGACTATTTATGTCCTTGGTTTTGTTGAGGGAGGATGTAAATCTTGACATTCTTCTTTCAGGTTCTTTTGGATCCATATGCTACTACCCTAACGCAGAGGGTACGGGCCAGACCAACATTGCCTGACCATTCCGCAAATATGGTGGTGTTCTTCATGAATGAGGAAGACTAAAACCATTCATGGTTGGGGAACATGAATGGCGGCTGATGCCACCGCTACCCATGATGAAGGCAGCGGCGCAACGGCGCCCCCCAGGACCACTGCCACTGCCCCGCAGTAGGAAAACCTCCCTGTGGATGGACCGCTTCCACGTGGCCCCACCACTGCCCCATGGCCAAACCACCTCCCCACAACTGGTCCACCACCCCGTGGCCGGACCGCCACCCCGCGATCGGAACATCATCACACGGCCGGAATGCCTCCCAATGGATGAACTGCCACTCCATGTTCGAACCACTGCATGGTATCACGCCACCCTCGGCCAAGCCACCACGAGCCTGGTCGAGCCACCTCGTGCCCTCGTGGTACCCCTCGGCTAAGCTGCCCTCACGACACCCTTGTGGCCTGCCGGCCCAACCCGAACCGGGTCAGCCGAGGCCTTTCCGGACCGGACTGAGGCCCACTATGACCCAATTACATTTTTTGTCCATAACTTTGGCACCAGACATCAGTTAGATGAACCATCAGTGGCCTTGGGATCCTTGATGTGAGACAGTCCCTTTGAGTGATGCCCCACTGTGTATTGGATTAGGATGGGGAATGGTCAGGTTGGATTGAGCACGAATCCAACTGATTCCCAGGACTAAAAGGCTAATAACTCAGAGACCGGGTGCCCGATTGATGTGTCGTATGTTGCTTTGACAACTCTATGATGTGGAGGACCTTTGAGACACTTCGTTGTGGAAAATTGTGAAGGATAGAGTATCGAACAATAGCTTGTGGATTAGATCCTACCAGAGAGGAGCGAGGATAGTGTGGGAACCGAGTGGATGGTTGAGACATAACGACTGCTAACCGTTTCGACTCAGAGTTACTTGGTAGGCACGGTAGGGAGTGCCTTGGAGACATGGTAGACCCATGGTGGGGAGTGCCTTAGTGACGCGGCAGACCCACAATACTCGACAGACGAAGTACCTCAGCAGGCTATGAGGTGGAGTAACTATGTGTGATGTGGCATACCCACGGTACTCGACAGGATGGGTACCTCCGTAGTCCATGTTTAGTGGGAGGCACATCTGTGTGACGCGGTAGGCCCACTATACTTGATAGAGGAGGATTTATCCAGTAGATGAGGTGTTCGAAATTTTTACTAGGGATGTTACTTGATACTACACCTAGAATAAATCCATCTTTGAGCTGAGTGAGTACCTCTATGTCTTCCTCTTGATTGAGATTTATTTCTTGATAACTTAGGTATATTTATGGGAATATACCTATGTATGGTTATCTCTTCTTATCATACTTTATTTTTTATCCTTGATGGATTTTCTGAGACCTATAGGGTCTTGAGTTCCCTACTGAGTATCATTATACTCACCCCTACACAGCTATGCCCGCACCTTGTTTTATTGGATGCAGATGAAGGACAGTTCGGACTGGGGCATAGAGTACTAGGACTGGAAAATACCTGGAGGTGGACCATACGTCGTGTGGGTATGTGGAGGATACAGATAGATGTTGTCTGCTGAGGAGGTGATATATACCTACCCTTCAGCTAGGATCCTTAGAGGACAATACAGTGGCTGACTTTTCCAATTCTTCAGTTGTATTGTATTACAGTTGTACTTGTACTTTCCAGTTGGGCTTGTACTCTGTCCCCTTTTAAATACTGCACACACTCTCTTTATAGATTATTTTACTTGGGTTCCTCTCTTGTTGTGTGCTTGGTTACGTGGGCTACAGGTTAAAAAGGCAATTCCTTCCATGTTTAAGGGAATACACCTTCAGTGCTAGTCACCATCCCCAGGCATATGGAAGGCGGGCTTGGGGTAGTCACAACACGGGCCCTAGGGGATGGGTTGTGACCAATCGGTATCATTATGATTCGGTTCTACCATAGAACATAGGACTCTGATCTTTATTTTTAATGGTAATAGTGTTATGTGTAATGAGTGTAGTTTTTTGTTTAGGGAGTATAGTGTTCGTACGGCAGATGATGTATCCATACACCAGGACCGCGACTTCTGATTTTTGACTCAGTGCATGAAAACACTAATTGTGTGTGTGTTTTCAAGATTCTTATTTGGGAACAGTTTGAGTCAGATAACCAGATATATCATTCATCTAACCAGGTATAACTTTTTGACTGTGTCACACCAATTTTTTTAGGATTTCTCCATGAAGACAACTAGATAGGGTAGCGAGAGTTGAACGCACTGATATCCAACCGAGCGACGAGGCCTCAGTGCAGGGCCCTTCTCTAGTAGAGGCACCAGAGGTACCACTCCACATTGGGCCAACGATGCTACCATCCCTAGCAACAGATAGTGCATGCCACTTGAGCGCTTTTCATGAGTTGTTGCGCTAGGGGTCACCCAGGTTCAGGGGAGAGACGGACCGACAAGCTGCAGAGGATTTGCTGGAGGCTGTGGTGAGAGTCTTCTGAATCATAGGCACACAAGCTGATCTCACGGTGGTCCTTTCCGCCAACCTTCTGCAGGAAGCAGCAGGAAGATTGTGGATCTTGATGCTCCATGTTAACGATGAGGTGAAACTTCTTTGGTCAGACACCAAGAGCTTGTTTCTGGAAGAGTTTTTCCATAAACACTACGCATAGTGCACATACATGAAATTCTTCATCTGCAGTAGGGAAGCATGACTATAGCTCAGTACATAATTAGATTCACTGACCTCTCACTCTACTCCACAGATATAGTGTGAGACCCATTCTTCAGGGCCCAGACATTCGAGTGGGGGCTCAGGCGAGAGATCATGGCTTTGATGGTCTCACTCGGCATCCCGACACAGGCAGGGGTGCTAGAGAGAGCACTCTAGGTGGAGCGTTTCCTTGCTGAGTAGTCACCAGCAGGAGACCCACTACCAGTCATCACAAAGAATATTCCTCTATAGCTGGAAATAGACTGACATCATAGATTTCTAAGAGGTCCAATCCTTTAGGAGGACCACCACATGACTCAGTTTTAGTTGTGCAGGGCACCCAAGATAGAGAATGTCATACTAGTAACGGGAAATTTAACATATGTGGCAGGCAGGTTCACATGGCTCATGACTGTGTGAACCATCATATGGATGATCAGAAGATGTTTGATGGACCTCCCAAATAGAGGCAGATGTTCGACCGAGGAGGTCCACTGGGAGTAGGAGGATGTGGCAGAGTAGTTGGTCGTGTAGTTGGTGGTGGGTGATGATTCAAGATATTACTTCAACCACTACCAAGAGGTCCATGCCGAGTGCATGGAGCAGGTGGACAGGAGAGAGCTCAGCTCCTAGTAGATAAGGCTTACGATCATGGAACTGAAAAGATGATTCGTTGTATGATATGTGTCTATTCCAACATAGATGTGTCGCTTATAGACATAGGTTCCAATCATTCGATTATTTCCACTACCCTCGTTCAGAGATTAGAGATTCTGACAGAGATTTTGGCTCGATCCTTATGGCTAGAGACTCTATCTGATCAAATTTGATGGTTACACACATTGTGCTGGAAATGTGAGCTTACTCTAAGAGGCGAGAGCTTCGGTTGGGATCTCCTAGTAGCAGTGTCAGGGCCTTATGACATCATCTTGGGTATTGATTTTATAGATACAGTCCATGCTTAGATTAACTGTATTAGGTGAATAGTGTGGTGTGTCTGCACGGATGGGACCAGGTTTACCTTCATCGGAGAGAAGGTTACCTTTGTAGTGCAAGATAGACTTACCCAGAGGAGAGTGAAGACGATCACTCATCAGTTGGATAACCTTACTCTCAGAGCTGTTGATGTGGAGAGTCCAAGATATCTGGTAGTGGTGGACTAGTATGTGGATGTTTTCCTTGATAATGTTATAGGTCCACCTCCTCATAGAGAGGTAGAAATTTATATTGACATGTACCCCGGGATGACAATGATTTCTACATCAGCATATCTGATGGCCCCCGCGGAGCTTCGTGAGCTATGGGTACAGTTAGAGGACTTTCCAGGGAAGGGATTCATCCGGCCTAGTGTTTCTGCTTGGGTATCCCTGATTATGTTTTTCAAGATGGAGGATGGGAGCTTGAGGCATTGGGTTGACTATCAGATCCTAAACCAGGTGACCGTGAAGAACAATTACCCACCCCCGAGGATTGATGACCTATTTGATTAGCTGACTGGAGCACGGTGGTTCACGAAGATAAACCTCAGATCAGGATCTCACCAGCTCAAAGTAGGAGATGATGATGTGCAGAAGATGGACTTATGGTGTCGGTATGGACATTACGAGTTCTTTGTTATGCCATTCTTCATGACCAACACTCTAGCAGTGTTCTTGGGACTCACAAATATGATCTTTTAGTCATACCTTGATCACATTGTAGTGGACTTCATCGACGATATTCTGATCTACTCGGCAACTAAGGATGAGAATGCCTATCATTTTCAAGTAGTATTGGACACACTCTGAGAGCACCAGATTTATGGTAAGCTCACGAAATGCCTGTTTTCGATACGAGAGGTTCACCATCTAGGAAATTTCATATCGGATGCAGGAATTGCAATTGATCCAGCAATGAATGAGGTGGAACTTGGTTTGGAGCCACCCAGGAGTGTGAAGGAGGTAATGAGTTTCCTGGGTTTGGTCATATAATACTGGTGGTTTGTACCAGATTTCTCTAGAATTGTAGCACCACTATCATCCTAGATGAAGAAGGGCTACCCATCGTTTGGTTGAAGAGATTCCAGTAGTGTTTTCCGGTGCTAAGGTAGAGTCTGACTAGTTCCCCCATCATGAGGCTTCCAGAGGTGGGTGTAGTGTACGTAGTCTACTGCAGTGCATCAGGGACCAGACTCATATGTGTTTTGATCCTTGAACGAGCGATGATCGCATATGGTTCTTGACAGATGAGACAGCATGAGCATAACTATGCTACCCATGACCTAGAGTTAGCAGTAGTGGTCTTCGACTTGAATATGTGGTGCCAATATTTGATAGGTGAATGTTTTATAGTGTACCATTATCACAAGAGTCTTAGGTATATCTTATCTCAAATGGACCTAAACCTGAGATAGCGACATTGGCATGAGTTCCTCCAGTACAATGACTTCCAGATAGTCTATACTCCTGGGAAGGGGAACATGGTAGAAGATGCACTCAATATGAGGTCTAGTATAAAGCTTCTTGGCGAGGTGACGAAGAAGCAGGCTGCATTGTAGATATCCTTTGTGGATAGATATGGAGCATTTTTTTCAGTCTCTTAAAGACACTAACCCACTTCATCATCGAGTTAGGGAAGCACAGAGGTGGGATCCTGACTGTGAGGCTTGACGTTCTCAGATATCCATAGGGCAGGCACCAGATAGATTTTCTGAAGGTGGGGAGCATGTCATATTCTTTATAGGACGTACCATAGTACCAGTTTCAATTCAGGAGTAAGTGTTGAAGGAGTTCCACACATCCCCTATAATATTCCATCGAGAAGTGGTGAAGATGTATCATGATCTCCGACGATAGAACTGGTGGCCGAGAATGATGAAAGTAGTTGTAGAGTTTGTTTCTCAATGCCTCACTTTTTAGCAAGTGAAGGTGGAGCATCAGGTACAAGAAGGGTTGGTTCAACATTTAGAGGTCCCAGAGTGGAAGTGGGATGGGAAATATAGGGACTTCATGATAGAAATTCCACGTACATCCAGGGGACATGGCTTTATTTTTGTGATTGTAGACTGACTCACCAAGTCGGCCCACATCCTACCGATCAGAGAGCAGGGATCAGTAGAGAGCATGTGACGTCTCTATGTGAAAGAGATTATATAGCTACATGGAGTACCCCTGATGATTTTATCAGATAGAGATGCATTATTTACCTCCCGGTTATGGAAGGGGTTGCATGAGGCTTACAGGATGCAACTTTGATTGAGAACCACCTTCTATCCTCAGACGGATGGCCAGACTGATCAGACCATTCAGACCCTCGAGAAAATCTGGTGGGCTTGTTTCTTCAACATCGGTCATATCTTGAAGGATCACTTTCCATTGGAGGAGTTTTCATGAAACAATATCTATCACTCCTCCATTGGGATATAACCTTTTGAGGCATTGTACAGGTGACTATGAAGATCACCTTTGTGTTGGACTGACCCAGGGGAGTCAGAATTCATGTGACCAGAGATGTTATGGGATACCATAGAGAAGGTGATGATCATCTAGGAGGGGATGTAGACTACAAAGAGCAGGCAAAAGTAATATGCCGATAAAATATGGATACCTCTACATTTTGGGGATGGTGACCAAATCATTCTATGAGTCTCACCTTGATGAGGTCTATGGAGATTTATCCAAGGTGGAAAATTATCCCTGTGGTTCACAAGACCATTTCAGGTCCTCAACAGAGCTGGAGAGGTGGATTACATCTTAGCTCTTCCACCTCAGTTGCACCGGGTGCATGACATCATCTACATATCCCAACTGAAGAGATACATGCACGACCTTTCTCAAATCATAGTCCAAGGCGAGCTGGACGTCGTCGATGTGGAGACTTTTACAGATGTTCCATTAGAGATTAAGGATTGATAGGAGCAGGCCCTTCATGGATGATGAATACCTCTAGTTCATGTTAGCTGGTAGCATGAGAACCTATAGGGGATCACATGGGATTGGGAGTCTCAGATGTGTGCTCAAAACCCCGACTTTTTTACCAATATTGAGTTGTATTTTATAGGTACGTAGCACCCTGATGTGGAGAGAATGTGAAGACCTAGAATTTACTTGTGATTTTTTTTATAAAAATGGTAATTTTATGAGTCTGTGAATATTGGTGGCATGCGATTCCAAGGCTTGGAGTGCCCGGAATAAATATCGAAACTTTTTTCGGTACTTTTAGTAAACGTGCGAGTGGGTTTTTCTAACTTTGGAACCGGTACATAAAATTGAAATCTGTTGGCACCATTGAACTCGTAGTGACAGTATTCGATTAAGGAGACCTTCACCTTAACTATCGTAGGTTGAGGGGGAATGATAGATTTTGGTCTTTGCATGGAAAGATAAAAATAATATTATTTAATATTTTATTTTTATTTTTTTGTAACCACCCTCTTGTGGATATTATGGGGTTGGGACCACCCGATCCTAAAACCTCCCATGTTTGATTTAAGATGTGGGGACCACCCAAACCTCTTAAATAGGGAGAAACCTCCAACCTCTTCTTTAATGTCGAGGAGACTCTTGATCATCCTCGACATTAATTATTCCAATGCACCATACATAATTATGACAACAAATGTGATAAATTAACCAAATTTGAAATTGTTCCAACAATTAAATTTGGGGAAACAGATCACATTTTGGCTACTTTTAAAATTAGGTGTAATTGGGAGAGGAAAAATGTGGGGAGAAATCTCTCCAACGAAGAACAGGTTCTTCCATGAAGAACACTCTACAAAAGAAGAATGTCGACCTCGACTTCGACCTTCATCCTTGGGAGTTCTTCCGACGTGGGACATCTTCATCTATGATGAATCGACATTCGTACTTCCTCCTCACTCCAATGTCAATGAAAAACCTAAGGTAGGGTTTTATTTTCATGTGAATTTATTTCCCTATTTCTTTCCATGGATTCGTTTCAGAAGGTTGTAAAGCCTGAAGATCTTCTTTCATGTTCTTTTTGAGCCATATGCTACCAGCCTAATATGGAGGGAATGGTACAAACCAACATGGCCAGACCCTTCCTCAAATCATGAGGTGTTTTTAATAAAGGGAGTATGGAAACCATTCATGATTGGGGCACAAGAACGGTGGCCAGTTCCGCCATAGGCCACGATGAAGGCGAGGTCACAATGGTGCCTCTCTACGGCCACTGCCGCAGCCCTGCAGCCTCTGTACCGACCGCGGCCACTGCCATCATCCGTGGATCCAAACCGTCCCACGGAAGAGGCGTCTCCCTGTGGCTGGACCACCGCCCCGTGGCCTGACCACAATCTCATGGCCGAACAATCACCTCACATCCAGACCTCCGCCCGGTGGCCGGACCACCTCCCTGAGGCTGGTCCACCACCTTGCGGCCGAACTGCTGCCCTACGGCTAGACCGCCATTCCGCAGCCCGACTGCCACCCCATGGTATGACCGTCATTCCACAGCCAACCCGCCCAGTGGTCTGGCGCAAACCTCGACCGAGCCGCCCGCCGCCCTCGTGTAACCCCTCAGCTAAGCCGCCCTCCTGTTACACTTGGCCAATCCACCCTCGTGCCAACCTCATGGAATGAGAGGCCCAAACCAATGGTTCGGGCTGTGGTGCGGCCCAGGATAGACCTAACGGGTAGGTCCGGGTTGACCCAGGATGATCTGATTGGGTTGGACCAGCCCTGGGCCCACTACAACCCAATTACATTCTTTTGGCCATAACTTGGGCACGGGACATCTATTAGATGAACAGTCAGCGGCGTTGTGAACATTGGAGCAAGTCGGTCCCTTTGAGTGATATCCCACTATGTTTTGGATTATGATGGGGAAAGATATAGTTGGATTGAGCATTAATCCAACCGGTCCCCCGAGACCAAAGGGCCAATAAATCACAAACTGGGCATCCGATTAACACTTATTCTATTGCATTGAGACCCCAATGACATTGAAGATCATTGAGAAAATTCATTTATAAACTTCATGAAAGTGTTAGTATCCACTGGTATCTTTTTTAGCAGATCATCCCATATATGAGCGAGCATACTGTGGGAACCCAATGGCTGGAAGAGACTTGGTGACTACTGACCATTTCGACTCAGAATAACTAGACAGGCCCAGTGGGGAGCACCTTGGTGAAACGGTAGACCCACGGTGGCGAGTGATATGGTGAAACCGCATACCCACAGTACTTGACAGGAGGAGTACCCTAGCAGGGTACAAGGGGGAGAATCTATGTGTGATGTGGCAGACCCATGGTGGGGAGGTCCTCTGTGTTACACGACATACCAATGGAACTCGATAGGAGGAGTACCTCAGCAGTTCAATGTTAGTGATAAGTGCCTCTGTGTGACATGGCAGACCCACTATACTCAATAGAAGAGGAGTTCTCCCAGAACCGAGGTTTTTGACATTGTGACTGGGGATGTTACTTGATACTACCCCAAGAATAAATCATGTTGTGAGATGAGTTAGTACCTCTGTGTTTTCCACATGGTTGAGAGGGATTTACTAATAACATAGGAATATGTATGAGCATATACCTAAGTAAAGTTATCTATTGATTTCAAACTTTTTGTTTCATGCTAGATGGATTTTTTGAGATCTAGAGGGTCTCGTGGTCCCTACTGAGTATCATTATACTCACACTTGCATGGTCTATTCCTGCACCTTGTTGTGTTGGTTGTAGATGGAAGAAAATGTTGACTGAGGCTAAGAGTACCCAGACTGGACAATAACCGGTGGTGGACCATACGGTGTGTTGGTACGTGGAGGAGGCGGAATCACATGGTGTGCTGAGGAGGTGATTTGTATCTACCCTTCAGGTAGTAACCTCAAAGAATGATCCAGTAGCTGACATTCCCTTTTCATCAGAAGTATTGTTTCATAGTTGTACTTGTACTTTCTAGTTGAGATTGTATTCTGTCCCCTTTTACTTACTTCACTCACTATGTTTACAGTTTTGTTTACTTGTGTTCCTATCTTGTTCTGTGCTTGGTTACGTGTGGTTATAGGTTATAAAGGCAATGCCTTCCCTAATTTTGGGAATACGCCTTTGGTGCTAGTCGATAGCCCCTGTCCTCTAGAAGGGAGCTTGGGGTAGTCATGGAAAGGGCCCTGAGGGATGGCTCATGATAACAATGGATGTGATGTTAGAGGGGAAATAATTCGTATTAATCTTTTAAAACTATTAGTTGAAAAAAATATCTATTCATCATTAATGAAATATTTTTGAATTATTAAACAATATGAAAACATTTTTTTAAACATAATTGAAATATTATAATGGAAGTAATTAAACCCATAAAATATTTTTAAAATATATTTTCCTTGAATTTTTTTTCAATGATCAGTTAAAATAATTTTTTGAAAACATTTTTTAAAATATAGATTTTCAATTAAAAATGATCTCCAACCAAAGGGAAAAAATTGTTATATATTTTACAAAACAAATAACTATTATATTTTCTACTAAATAGTGTAAAAGGTTCTAATACATGGATATATATTTAAAAATAAGGCATAATAAACCCATGAGTATTATTGAGGGATGGATGAAAATATTTCATCAATAGAAACATAATCAATAACAACCTCAAAAAGCAATGAGATTATTTCAATAAAATCATACTACTGGATTGCATTGGATCAAAATAGCCATGTAAAAAAGGAATGAAATGATGCTCAAAAATATCAGTAATATAATTATATTCATGATCTAACCTTTAAAAATTATGTATATAGTTCTTGAAAAATAATTATGTGCATAACAAAACATGTGTTTCAAAGAAGGTAAATTGAGACAAAATTTTCATAACGAGTTGGTAACTTTTGAAACATTAACACCATGAAAAATATCATTGTATAGATATGTAAATAGTCATAAATATATATATAAAAATAATATAAAACATCCCTAGGATTTATTAACACTATAACAACGTTATGGGTGGTAAATAAAGCATTTATGTCATGGAAATAAAATGTGAAATGATATTTCCTTACCTTGTGTCCTGACTCTATTCATTCTCGTAAAAGATTCATATATAATATATGAATTTTATTATGAATTTGTTATAAAATAATAATTTTATAACTAATAACAATTATTTTTCTATTAAAACCTTATATTACCCACTTGTTAAAAATCCTATGTTAATGTTTCACATCAAGTAATATTTGATTTTTTCTTCGCACGTATCTTAATTCATTATATCATTAGTACTTATACATATATCATAATTTACAAAATGTATAGAATGACATAAAATCAATTATATTCCATATAATTTTATTATAATAATCGATATAATATATATTTATGAAATTTAATATACCTTTCATGGAGATGATAAGTCTTACAAACACATGAACATCATTTTAGTTTTTATTTTAGTTTTTAAAGAGTAAAAGAAAATGAAATATATGAATATATTTATATAATAATTTTACATAGAATTAATATTTCATATTTTTCATTTATTTTCACTAGACACATCCTTAATTTATTCCATTTAGTGTGTGACCAGATCATATCATATTGAAGGGATAGTGGTCTACATTTTCTAAAACAAAATTTTCATATTTAGACAAGATGGAGAATGTATATTCAAGTTCTAAATAAAATTTATAGAATCCTAATGACAATATAAATATAATATTTATCATATAGAAAGATATTTTCCATCATAATTTCCCCCATGAGATATGGTAACAGAAATGTGATTAATCATTATTTCGTGAGGTGGTAGTTCATCGTACACGAAAATAGTTTGTTCATTAAAAATTAGATTAAAATGTATCTATTTAAAGATAGAAAATATAACAAAAAATTATCGTTTATTGAGGTTTAATTTTTTGTTATAAAATATTTCTATAATATGTGATTAGGGGTATATAATTGAAAATATAGAAAAGAACTCAGGGAATAATGTGACCACTTATTCAAGTAACTCCTTTTCATTTTCACTAAAGGCATAACATGGGATTGCTTCGACCAAATGGGAGGCTTGTAAGATGAGAGGATGGATTTTAGGAGCTATAATGAAATATACTTCTCAACATAATGTGTCTTGAGAGGTGTGAGAATGTGGGATTAGAGGAGGCCTTTTTGTGTGGATGATGTGTGGAACTCTTGAAATATTTTGAAAAAATAATTGCAAAAACATTTTTAACCGTTCAATTGGATCAAATAATGGATCAACATTAGGAAAAAATATTATATGGTTGAAATATATCCATAATATTTCGTTTTGGGATGTTTTAATTTCATTTGATCCCTTATGTTTTAAATTTTGTCATTACTTATTCTTATTTTTAACATAATTGATGCCATTAATTTTAATCACATTTACAAATATTTACTATTAAAAACTATTATAGTCTTATTATAAATTATATGTTAAGATTATTAAAAAAATGGAATCTATTTTTTAAAATTTTAACAATAGAAGAGGTAGAATGTAATTTAATTTTAATCATGTACTTGGGTCACCAAGGTGGATTTTTTAATTAAAATCATCCAAAAGTTTTATATATTGTTATACAAAATTTCAATGTGAAATAGATTATAATGATCTATATTGGATTAATGGATACAAATATTATCTTATTAAAATTTTATACTAATTTAGAATATAATTAATCCTTACAAATAAATTATATGAAAAAGCATCAATTAATTAAATTTTAGCAATTTCCACTAATTATAATAAAATGAAGTTTCTCAAAAAAATAACTATGATAAATTAGAAATTTTATATTATAAAATAAAGGTAATTTTTTCAAATTAAATTTCAATGTGTGTCAAAGATTATATTTATTGTCTTTCATAGAAGAACATAAAATGTAGTTTATTTATAAAAAAATATTTTTAAAAATATATGGACTTTACAAAAAAATTCATTAAAAATATGTTTTCTTTGTATAAAAAAATTATAAAAAAATTTCATATTATTTATTAGTATTTATATATCTAAATTTAATATAAAGTTTATAATTATCAAATTTAAATTATAATAATAACAAAAGATGATTTATAGAAACTCATTGTTGTATGTGACATACGGCAAGAACATGTTACCTATAATGTACACCATGGAGGTGTTTCATGTAATGTACGATGAGATAGAGTTGAATATTCCTACATGGTTCCATGTGAGCTGAATGATAGGATTATTTCCCTTCAATATATCATGGAAAAGTAAATATATTCATGAAAAAAGGGTCCAAAAAACACGGGGTGGTACAAGGTCTCAATAACACTACTTCTCCTTCATCTATAAAGCATTGGGTTGAATAGAATAATCAACCATATATTTCCTCAAATGTTTCTTGTTTATGGATTCGTAAAGGTTTTCTTAATAATAAAATTTGGAAATAGTTAAATATATATCCCTAGAACCTCATAAATTAAGGACACGTACCCATAGGATGTCCCCCAATGTATTAATAATATGAATGGATTTCTCATTGGTCTAAGTGAGAATGGATGTTCCTATGAGTACCAGTATACCCAGATCTTTATGTGAATCTTGTCATAATGATGACATATATTGAATATCCCTATCTTATATTATATATTGGCAATCACCATGAATGTGTGTGATCTATTCAATGAAAATACTTCCAATAGAATCCATAGAAATCTTACTCTAGTAGATATAATGTTGGAGACCATGGACATATAGTCAATGAATACCCATTAATCACCAATTCTCCGAGGTTACATTGGAAAAACTATCATGAAATCCACAATAATGTCACACCACTTCCACTAAAAAATAGAAATGTATACACAAGCACCAATGGTCACCACTTATCTTTATTAACCTGTTAACAAGAAGAACATTAAGATATTGGTCCTTTTATCTATCTCTTCATCACCATCCATGAATACACGTGGAATAAGTTATGAAACATCTTGGTAAAACGTGGATGTACTACCAAAATTGATGTACTATCTTATCATACAAACTCCTCAAATATGTCTGAAATTACCCAGATGCATCTATAAATTCCAAAATCCACATCCCCCTCAACTGCCCAACAATGTGGTGGGTCCTCACCATAATACTCTCTCGTAGTACTATGATCATGTGATTTGAAATTTTGTTCTATTTTTAATCATTCTATAGTAGAATATTACACATTTAAGATTTCATAAATATATTGATCATGATACTCTTGAACCTCTATATGCATCTAAAAAACAGGGCCGTTAACTGCCACTCTATACAAGCCAATTGAATTGTATGTGTTCGAGTCTTTTTCATAGAGATTCAGCTACAACATTTCCCTTTCTAGGTGTATATGAAAGATAAATATCAGAGGACTATTTATATTCTACCATCCATCATTGTTTGATATATAATTCACACCATGTAAATATGTATTTGAGGCTATTGTAGTCCGTTTACCCAATAAAATTATATCATATCATGTAACGACTATATAAATGAATGACATGAACAACCACTACATGATCGATATCATGAATAGGTTAATTCCACTAAATATTCCAGAATTGGTGGAACATATATTCTAAAAATCACTTTCACCACATTAGAAATGTTCCTATATCCATACATGATGCATAAAAGTAAATTATATAATAGAATGCGATATCTATAAAAATGATGATTGGTGTTGATGTAAATATCCAATTCAACTTATGATGGGATGTCTCATAGTCTTTTGATAATTAAAACATTCCCCATTCTTGTTAAAGCTTAAAATGGGTTCTTTTAGGTGTGAAATCTCCTTAATAATCTATATTTAGTAGCAAGACATACACATGAAACAATGTACATAGATTATTTTCATGGGATTCTTCCATGAAACTATATCACACACCATCTATGGGTCATATGGTAATCCTACCTCAAAGATGATGTGACCAATTATGTGAAACTTATCGATCCAAAAGTTTCATTTATTTATCTACCATATATTTAGTACTCTTCCTATGTATTAATCCTGATCTCAAAATATTTGGAATGGTTGTGTCGAGTATGAAAATAAACCATGTTATTGTCCAGATTGAATACGAAAAATAAATCAACATGTCCTAGGAAAATTTGACTGATTAGATCCAAAATAATAATGGGTTCCTTTTTTATACCTAAAGGCATGCCAAATTATCTTACAAGTAATATACATTATGGAAGGTATTATGGGTTTTTTATGATTCTATAACATGCACCAAATGATAGCCCGACCACAAATCAATCTTCAATAAAACATGGGATCCTCAAATCTAGACTAATAGGTCATCTATATATGGTAAATGGAATTTTTTCTTCATCATAAGTTGATTTTACTTTAGAAAATCTCTAAAAATCCAATGGGTAACATCCAACGTCTTGGAAAATTGGATATGTGAACCTCATGGGGAATTAGTTGCTCATATAAAACCCTTAACTTTAAATTACACTAATAGCTTCTTTAGTTGAAGAATTTATATAGGTTCCATACATTAAGGTGGAATAGAAACAACATCTACTCTAGACCCTAACTCGATGGTGAAATAAACTCATGTTTTAAGGGGTGGAAAATAAAAATGATTATTGTATATGTCCATAAAACAATAACACAATTGGATATAAATCTATATGTCATATTCTATAATATATCATAAAAATACCAAAAATCTAATATGCTACTCCCCCCATCCATTGATTCTTTGTTCCATCTCAACTCACATTAAAATATCATTTCTCCTTATATATATAAATACTATCCTATGGGGATGTGTAAGGATCCCTCTAGCGATATAATGATTGTAAAATGAAAAGTTACTAACAAGTTTATCCAATGTATAATGTCAAAAAATATAATCCCAAGAAAAAAGATGTCCCATATAAAATGATAGCCACCTATCTGAAGGGGACATTACATGAATCATCTTTCACCCCCAGATCATTTCCCAAACAATTAATGCAGGGTCATCATGCCACAAAATTACTATATCTCTAATCACATACTATCTATAATATTAGAATATATAAATGGATGTGATTTGGTTGTGGATAAAAGACAGTAATGAGGATGAAACTAAAATAGAAAATAAATATATAGAATTTTTAGGAATCTTCAACTTTATATTTTTCTCCACTACATAAATATGAACCTACATGTGGCCCTAAGAAACAACCTGAATATACTTTTTAGGTCTTCTTTTCTAGTATGGTATATAAAAACATGACTACCTTTTACACAACTACCCCCACTACATGAACATTTGATAGTACCCCATACCCTTTATAGAGAGGTTTTAATGTTCCACATATTTAAGGAAGAGTTGGCATAGATACTTTCCCACAAGGAATTTATTAGAAGGTCCTCCATAAAAGGCTAATGAAACCCCAAATAGTCACAACCTCATCACTAGTTGCGGTCATTGGCACACTACAGATTCTTATGAACTGTATTTATATATTAGTTCCATGCCAAATAGCTATATGTAGGATTCATTTGATGAATGCAACCCTGATGAAAATAATCTAAGTGACACTTCCTCTCACGTAATGTACCACTACCTTGTCATGGAACATATCGTCTCCATCCCACACTATAATCAACCCTTAGGTTCTAATATATGCTGAGGTACTAATTCACTATCATTGAATTGTGATCAACATAATTACATTCATCTATGATTGGAAGGAGCATAAAATCACATCCTCAACATGTATCATTATCATTTATACATCTCCCACAATTTTTATTGTGAATTGATAATTTTTGGTAAAATGAGAAAAATATTGAATCACGAACAAGGAACCCAATTTTAGTTTTTTAAACTCCCTATTAGGATTAACTATTAGTTTCTATGAAAATATATAATCTTATATTAATGTTAGGAACACTACCCCCCACTATACATTGATGAAAACAAAATTGAGTAAAAATTTCCCACCAACACATATCTTTATAACATCTCATATATGTTATAAGAATCACCCACATCGGGGGAATCATCTCAAGATACTCAATGATAGTTTACATGACCTCAATCCATGGTTTTATAGCATGGAGTACACAACCACCTCGCCCAAGAATGCTTGAGGGTCCCTCTATAGTAATTATTTCATCAACTCTTCCATGGTTGGGAAATGTTGAAGAGATCCTTTATAATACATCATAATTCCATGAAAGATCTCTCAACAATAAGTATTGTTTCTCTTATTAGGAATAGAAAGAGGCTCTTCAGGTGGAACTGTAGGAGGAAATACAGATGGCTTAGGTCCCACCACCACTAGATTATGATCATGACCGCCCTCTTAACACACAACTCTGGTACATATTGTTGTAATAAATATAATTTTTCCAAACATAATTTTACGATATGGTTTAATATGGATAACATTAAATATTAATGAGTAGGATATGTATCTTCCTTCATGAGAAAAGCCACACAAAGCTACCTATGCCTAAATTCTAGTCTAGGGGATAAGAAAGTTCATAAATATTTTATGAGACCCAAGCTACATCCCATTAATAAATTTTAATAGTGTCATGATCTCAGATTATATGACATAGTTTTTATTAAATATAATTTAAATAGATAAGAATAGATTAAAACCCCCTTTATGTTTAAATTGAGATCCTCATTTGCGAGTTACGATTTAATTTATGAATTTAATTCCATTTATGTTCTTAGTCAATTATATGTATATAAATATCACAGTCTAGTTAGATGTGATATCATTCACATATTATAAACTAATAATCTCTATAAGTTTCAATTGAAACACAATGAAAATCTAACATTTCCCCTACATCCTGTTTAATGATTTAATCAATTTCATGAAAATATATTAGACTAATAATCACACCAATTTTATTAAATTACAGGAAACAAATATTACAATTGGAATACATGTTATCAAATCAACTAAAATTTTATCACATCTGATCTGTAGTCTATAGATCCAACATAGACTAACATGGCATTTACAGTGACACAATAATGTTATAATGGAGAATAGTTTTTTGGTTAATGAATATACTTAAATTAACCAATTATTTATCTCCCAAGAAGAAACATTAGTGCATTAGAAATTATAATTGCTACAGAACTAGAATAATGAAGTATGAAGTATATATAGTAAAACTGATATGGAATGATTTTTTCATGACATGTAAATACTCATGTTCCCACCATGATGCATGATCAACACTTAATTCCCTCTCACATCCAATGAAAAAAGAAAATTCTCAGTAATAATAGCACTAATAACTCCAAATATCATGTGTTTCATCCATTGGAGAAACCAACACAACAGAAATAGGAAAAAAATTGAACATCAATTCATATCCTAGGTAATAATTATTTTCCCAATATAATGTTTAGCCACTCGAAGGAAAAGGTGTCTGACCAAATACCAACACATTCATAGTCTCATATCTATATAACAAAAAAATTAAGTTAAAATTCCAAAGATACTCTAATATAACTTTTTTCAAACCCCAAACCAGTTCACATGATAAATGTGGTCATCATTTATGTCGCATAGCCTCGTACGTCCCTCTTTATAAACTAGAGGAATCTGTCTAGAAGTTAGGGTATATAATGATATGGTGGGGATACTATGACATAATGATAATGGGGATGTTTTGAGGATTTATAGAATATCATAAAGTGAAAACAATAAAAAATTAATAATAAAATAATCAATCATCATAACAAAATAAATAGAATAATTAAAAAATAATACATATTAAAAATGATTCCATGTATGTATGAAATAGAAAAAAGTTAGTATATGGAACCACATAAACAATAATATACTACATGCTTCACAAAATAAAAAATTACCAAAATTTATCTCCACTAAAATCAGTAGCATATAACCATCCCTCTCCTCCCTTATGTTCTCCTTGTATTAAATATCATCCATCAAAAGATGAACCTTTCCCATTATGGTACCTGAAACCATAATTCCAGTTCATTTTCTAACCGATATCATGAATGGGGTGTGTGATATACATAGTAAACCACAACCGACATCACATAGTATAATCATTCCAATGTAAAAATAATTCTACTGTGTTGATTTGATAGGTTAATGCATACATGTAAAAGGTAAAAGATACTTCATGAGATCCTAAAGGAAACCATGATGACAATACCTACTTTTTTATATTTCCTGATAACTCAAACCCTATGATTAAATATATATTTAATTATTTTTAGGTATATATATTTTCAATATATATACTGATATATAAATCTATTTATTAATAATCTAATACTAACCAGGAATTAAGACATAAATCAGGAATCCATGGATAGTCAATGAAGTCTCATAGAGTCCTAGGGGATGTCATTACCTATTATCATGAATTGTATTTCTAACCAAAACTATGTTTCAATAGTATATGGGACAACATGACCGAATATAATAAATACATGGGATTAAATGACTGAGTATCAAACTAATGATGTAATGTCTCATATTTCACTGTATTTTATTTAAATATTATATGGGAATTCCCTCGAGACCAGGCTCTGAGACGGTGTGCAGTTCAAAGGCCCGGTGAGCCTGGAACAAATGTTTTAATTTAATTAAATAATTAAATAATGTGTGCATGTGTTTTTCTAGAAAATGTTGAATAACTCCTAAATGGGTACTCAGATCTGAAATATGAGGGCACCGTTGCGTTCAGAGCAGGGATTTTACCTTAGGTGAGGCCTAACATCAGCTATCATAGGTCGGTGGTGAAATCCAGTTTTTGGACATAACCTTAATAAAATATTTAATAAAAATGTTTTATTAGATCTGGTGGTGGTGCATATCTTTTATCATTTTAAATAGGGATTTGCGCAGGGATCCTGGGCGACAGACCTCATAATCATAAAACACTTGGAGGCTCTAGAATCTCTGGAGGAAACCCCCAATGCGGTGATGATGTTCATGATGAATGTCACTGGTGATGACAAAACGGTGACGGGATCTTCACCAATGAATGTCACGAGTCATAGTAGGATGTTTTATTTTGGTTTCCTTTCCCCATTATTGATTCCTACGGTGAAAATGGACTAATCCATGAACAGATTAGCCTGTGGATCAAACATATTCATGGGATGGTCTTTTTGTGGGTATTCTAGGGAAGATCTTAATCCTTGAAATCTAGATCTGATAATTGTTTAGAGGATTGTTCTTACGCGAACAGATCAAGGCTTGAACGAACAATGACCAAGGTTTGTTCCTCGGGTTGTTTCTTTGCGAATCATTTACCCCATTATTTTCCTGCGTGTTCTTTATTGTTCACGGGATAAGAACAATAATCGATTACGGCTTTGATCTGTGGCGTAATGATCCGAGATTATAGATTTTACACTAGGATGAACCAACGGAGCTGCGATGACGACGACGATAGATGGATCTAAGTAATTTGGGGGAAATTTCCCATCGACCGTGTTTTCATCGGAAGATCATAGATTGTTCATCGAGCCGATTCAAGTACCGGAAGGCTAGGATTAGGTTCTATGGTGTTGGGACGACCCCTGATCTTGAGTTTCATGGACAAAAGATCATGGAAACAGAAACTGGAAGATTGGCCGAGGTGTGGAGGAAGAAGACGGTTCTGGAAATTTTCAGACTACATAGTTTTTAGTATGGACTACACAACGTGTGTTCATCGGTGGACCACTGAGAATGTACTCCAGGAGAACACGGACATGGGATGGGTACACGGCCAAGGACATGACATGTATACCCTTTCATGGCTAGACTTGGCCAGATACACAGGATACACCTTGTACTGGTACACGGGCAAGGCGATACGGACAGAGACTGTGTATGGGCACAAGGCCATCATACATTCAGCGAACCCCAGGTGCTCGGACACAACATGTAATCCTACTACACGCCTTTTAGTTACTTTTTATATGACATTCCTAATGACACGGTCCATTTACACGGGCAGTACCTGGAGTAAAGAAACACGGCTTGTGATCCTTCTACGTGTCGTGTAGTGAGTTTTACACAGCAAGGACGGATGACACAGGTCGTTTACACAGGTAGTACCTGGGGTCAATGAACATAGCGTTTAACCATACTACTTGCTTTGTAACCTGTTTTACGTGTCTTGAGCCATTTTTCTTCTGTGACTGAAACTAGCTTTCTTAGGGTTTGTTCCCTTGGTCTTTCCCCTGAAGGTTTTTGGTATCATTTCCTATGTACAAAAGTATAATCCCTTCAGTAGGACTTCTTGAATAGAGTTGTTGGAATCCCCGCATTGAGACTTGGAGCCAGATCCTCTATTTCTTCCTGGAACCCTAGGTTGAGTTCTTGGTATCGACGTGACCAACTTTACCCGAGAGTTGATCCGCTGCTTAACAGATTAGTTCAGACTGATTTTTGGGAATCACCCCATGGATATTGGTTGTGATCCTCATATGAGAATCATATTTTTACGTACAAGTTGAGTGTGTTATCCTAGAATGAGTAATTCATATCTCACTCTTCAGACCTAGGATTGTGTTCTCCTTGTTATGTTCTTAGTGGAATCTTCGAGTTGGATCATAGTTGTGGTTTCACGATGGTCGATCGTGTATGAGTATATATGGAAATTCTTATTATAAGTTTTGTAAACATATACTATGTAGAGCTGATTGTATCTTTCCTTTGTGGTATTTACCTTATTGTATTCTTTTGTGGTTTTGGGGTGTCCTACTGGGTATTGTTATACTCACCCCTACACAAGATTTGCCCGAGCGTGTCGTGTCTTGTGCATATGAGTGAGCCTTTGATAGGATTTTAGGTCGACCAGGACCAGATGGTGCTCAGTGAGACCTGGCAGGCCGAGTTGTGTTCCTATGGCTACAGAATGTAGTCCCAGTACCATTCTTTATAGGTTGTACTTTTTTGCAGACTTTCTTTTGGTGGGATTGTACTTTTGGCGCAGGGTTTTACATTACTGTACTTTACTTTCTTATCGTACTCTGTTGGTTGGGATTTTAGTGTATGCATGCATTTCCATTTTTATAAGATTTTACTTTTTCAGAATTATGTTCTTGAAGAAGTGTTTTCATGTGTAAATGTTTATAATAAATTCCTCCCTTGTTAGTAACATGCTTACTCGATACTATTTACCAGCCCCTGGCCTGTTGGACGCGGGCTTGGGGAGTTGCGGCTCAGGCCCCACTAGGACAGGTCGTGACATATTGGTATCAGAGGTGGCTAGTTCTACCTTAGGAATGAGAGTCTGTGAGTGGGTTTGGGGTAACAATGTTATGTTTTTCTAGTCCGGAATTCAAGTCAGGTGCCCCAGTGTTGGTATGGGCGGTCAACGTATCTATACACCCAAACTCTCATAACTTGATTTTCAACTCAGAACATGAGAACACTAGTTTCAGTGTAACACCCCAGGATTTCATAGTGTGTTATTTCTTAAAAATAATTCAATAACTTGCAATACACGCAACACCGAGTTCAATCACACCATGACGTACAAAAAAATCCATTAAAAGAGGTCATGAATAGTATTAACAACATTTTAAACTTTATATAATCATTATAATTTTAGAATCCCTATTATGAGTTTCTTAGTCATAATGCAAGAACAGATTCATTTTCAGTATTGCACTTTTATCAACTTTAATAGTGAAACCTTTTTAAATAAAATATTTTAAACTATCTGAATAAATTGGGACATCAAAAAAAAATTAAAATGAAACATCCCAAGCTTCTACGGTACGCTTTCCTTTGAATAAAATAGTAGCGTGTGTTGTACGCAACCTTGAGTTTTAACACATGCCACAACCAATCAAACTAGCCGTTATGAATAGTAATACCTAAATTTTGAAATTATATATATTTTATATTTTAAAATGGACTTCATTTTTGGATTCGGAATATCGAATTTAGCCTAAGGTGAAATTTTGGTACTTTTCGGATAACTTTCATATTTTGATGAATAGTGAAATTTACTAAATTTTAATTAAAAACAACTTTTTTAAATCAAAATAATTAATAGTGATAAATTATGAATTTTAGTAGTTTTAAAGTATATTTAGAATATATTTTTACCATTTAATATAATGTTGGTCATTGTACATAATTTTACAATTAAACCAAACATAAACAAGTGTCAATCTTTTGATAGTTATTACCTCTTAAAAACACGCTTTTTGTTTTGACAGCGGGAATTAATTTTAAATTAATTTCTGCCACTTCTGTGTTTTGAATTTAGAAAAATGGATTCCATATTTGGAATCAGGATGTCCAAATTTTGTAAATAGGTAACTTTTATTTTTAGACATTTTGAATAATTACTGTGGTAAATATTTTATTTACCATGGTTAAGGGTAAATCCGGTAAATAAGGGTTAAAACATAATATTATAATAATACAAAATTAACCTAAAACGTGTCCTAACCTTATTTGTGGACACATACCCGACCATGAGCATCCTTGGGTCAATTTGGGGACCCCTTGGATCCACTTGTATGTGGTAGGGACACTTTATATTAATAAAGTTAAAATAAAAATAAAAATTGCATAAGCTTACATCTTTTAGAAGAACAATTTTTACATAGGGTTATACATGTTAGATTTTCGATTATAAATATTCATTAGAAAGATAAAACGATTTCCTACTTAATGATAGTTTATTTATAATTTTTAGACATCAAATAATTTAAATTATTAATGACACAATAATGATGCAATGTTTACCTCATTAATAAATCATTTAAATAAATAAGATTATAATGATTAAAATATTATCTAAAACCTTTCCAATTATTATTGGTTGATGTTATTTAGAATATGAGTCATCTTATCTTCGACCTCAATGATTTTTGGACCATTATAAACCGAATATAATTATATTATAAAGTAATACATTCACTCTTTCCTAAAGAGCCCCTCTTCTCCCTTATAAAAGGAGACCACTTCTACTCATTCCTCACACCTCTCAAGCCACTTGGCTCGCCCAAACTCTTCCCAACTAAGTTCCCCACATCCCTCTCCTCCTCCATGAATCTTCCCCTTAGGCAAAAAGCATTTCAAGAAGTCCTTTGGTTCCAACCAAAGTGAGTTACCTAAATTAAAGGAGGTTAACCTACCCCAACCAAGGAAAAGTACAAGGTAAGGGATTTTTCTTATCTCACATTAAATTCCGAGAGATTTCCATTATTCGCCACTAAATTATTGAAAGTTGTGTATTTTGTACAGGAATTTTATATATATTATCATATTCATGTTATTCTGTAAATAATTTGGTGGTTATTAACTTTTGGCCATACGACTCAGTTGATTAACGTGGTAAGGGGTTTTCATCTCACTCCTTATTCCCGTGAGATTCATGCCATATTGCCACCATTACCTTTTGTGTGGTGTATGTACTTCCCATAATTATATTCTTTGTGTAATACACTCTAATTTATGTGTACTTACATATTCATTGTATGATACCTCTTTCATGGGTTGTATCTTTCATAAGTTACCAAACTGGTAAGGGTTATTTCACAATCTCATCATTATCCGAGGTTGTTTATACGTAATAATCTACTGAGATCTCGTTATCATCCACATCCATGTTTCTTCAAAATTTATTTCAAAACATTTTTAATATTTAAAAGAATATGGGTTAAAGTCATTTATACCCTTATTTGACTTTTTATAAGAGGTTTATAAGGGAATCTTTCCGTCGTTTTCCAAACAAGGTGCTTTTTAACCTTTTCGACAGAATTAAGATAAGAATGATTTTTTTAACTTATACGGCGGGTGCGGTTATTTTCCGCCGTTATAAAATCGTCAAAGCTTCCCTTAAAAGCTTATAAGATTATTTTCAATGAAAATGTTTGATTTTATATGGATCTTAAATGATTTCAAAATAAAAGGAGATATTTCTTTAAAAAGAATTTTGATTTCATCTATGTCAACATCCTTTGATGGGTTTTAAGATTATTTGAAGTTGATTTATTATGATACAAAACTTCTATATTGTTTTGAAGGTTTTGTGATATGTTTGACTATGGATGTGCTATTTTTATACCATTCATAGTTTATGGTGAAAGTATTGACATTTCGTATTCTAGTTCCAATAAGAATGTTTATGTTATATTTCAATCTTTACTTCATATGAATGTGTTGGACAAGTATGTTCCAGCTTGGGGACTGGTTAATGTAAGCCCTCCAGGTTGGGGACTGGTAAAAGTAAGCCCTCCAGGTTCGGGACTGGTAAAAGTAAGCCCTCCGGGTTGGTGTCCGGTTATTAGAGGCACTCCGGGTTGGTGTCCGGTTATTAGAGGCACTCCGGGTTGGTGTCCGGTTATTAGAGGCACTTCGGGTTGGGTTCCGGTTACAGTTAGCCCCAGGGTCTTGGGACGAGGCCTTGAAAAGTAATTAAAGTTTAGCATTATGCATTCCAACATTATGAAAGTGGTTATTGATTTTGCATGTGATTATTCGATTAGTAGAATATCCATGTGAATAAGTAAATGGAGTTATCTAATTTTATTTATGCCATACTATGTTAAAAGTTCAAGTTTAAAAGGCTTTTGTTTTAGTTATACATTGCCTTAAATGTTTATTCTTATTTATAAAAGTTTCCGCTATATTGTTATCCTTACTGGGCATTTGAGCTCACCCCTTTTCTATGTTTTATTTTTCCCAGGAAGTGAAGAAGTAAATTATGAATGACCTGCAGAGATATTATGAGGGGATTATAGTGTGGACTGTGGAAACATTATGTTGTTGTAGTAGTTTTTCATTTTATGATGTAATGTAAAACTTATGAATATATCTAGTTTTTCCAAGGCTACTAAACCAATCGGTCTTTCGAGATTTGATCTTTCTTGTGATCATGCCAATGTTATGTAATAATGCACCGACTCTAGGCAACTAGGGTCGAGGCATTACAGTTGGTATCAGAGGAAGTTTAGTACAAACCTTGGAAGCTAGATTTAGATAAACTCTGATTAGAGCACGTAGACCTAAGATGAACTTTGAGGATTAGTATAGAAGAACTTCCTAGAATTTTGGTATTGTAGAGATTTTGTGTGTTTTCCGAGCAATACATCCCTGTCTGGATACGAGCAGGTAGAGGCGGCTCTGGCACAGATGTACCTAGGGGTAAAACCCTAAAACACCGCTTTGAGCTAGACTCGAACGGGAACTGGTGCACGACAACGGGCCTTGCTGCACTCTTGGTTACGACACTCCCGGGGGATATGCTTAGGATAACTCTCATTTTCTTTACAAATCATTATGAAGGGTTTATGAGTATATAATTCCTCAAAGAAAACATTTTTATGATTATGGATTATATCCATAAATATTTCAATTTATGTTAAGTGTTTTATAAGTATGGGATTATGTATTTTTATTCATAAACTGATCTAGTTTATGCCATTGTTTAGAAATGGCGCCCAGTAGAAGGAATGAGAACTCCAGAAATACACATGATTCAAAGAGAAGGAAGCATCATATCTTTCATGGTCTTAAGCTAGAATTTATAAGAGAAATAGTCTCCCATGTATTATCATCATATGAAGAAATAATATCATGTGTTGATAAGATAAGTAAAGAGTTTACTGAGTCCAATGGCTTTGAAGGGAATCAAGAGATGAAAAGGATGGAAGTGAGAAAGATGGATAAAGGGAAAAGGGAAAAGAAGAATTTTCCCATATGTGGTAACTGTGGAAAGAAACACCCTGGAACTTGCCTGAAGGAATGGGAGTTTGTTATAAGTGTGGAGGAAAAGGGCACAAAGTACGTGAATGCAAGGGTAAGAAAATGGTTTTAAATGTACAATGCTTCATTTGCAAGGAGTTTGGACACTACGCGAACCTATGTCCCAGTCATCAGACTATGCCGCAAATGATGTTATTGGATAATAATCAAGTTATGATACTACCACATATGAAGAGAATGATTAGAGTTCTTATGTTGATTATGTCAATTGAGTGTTGTATCAACAATGTACTTGTTACAATAATCATGGAGTATATAAGGATTGTACTGCAATACTATTTCATTAAGGACTTGAGATTGTGTGGAACAAAGAAAAGTTACTCAATACCAGGATAAATTTTTGGAAAATATAAGGTTGAGAGAATGATAAATCATAATATAGTTCTGATACTGAGGTAGTGATTTTGGAATAATATGTGATTGTTTAGGATAAATTATATTGGATATTCTTGACTACCCTGGAACTGATTAATGATTTGTATATTCCATCATTGTTGGGGTTTAAAACATTTTTGGATTAATGAAGTATATCCAGCTTTCTATATGGAATAAGGGAGCATGAATGTAATCAATAAGGAATATGGTAATTCAGGATGTTTCGGTGTATTAAAAGAATACATGATGAAGGTATTCATATGCTATTACGGGGTAAAAAGGTTCTAAATTATGTTTACCTTACTTATAAATGTTGGACTGTGAGTTTGGATAGAAGTATTTTGGATAGTTCTAGTTTGGATTATTTTGGATTTCCATAAAAGGAAAACCCGGAGGTCGGACGGCAACTCGTCGCGTCCGGCAAGGTTGTGAGACTTGAACCCGCAACCGAAGGGCGACAAGGGTGTATCACCTACCACTGGCCCACGAGATGTCCTGGATTAAATAATGTAGTTTTTATTAAAAGATCTTGTAGATGAATTATAAATTCGTTTATTTTGGAACCCTATACGAATAGTGTAAATAAATTTTTTTTACATTCTATTATCTTTTAGAATGAAAGATGAGTTTGTGGTAGAAACTTATTAATGGATAAAACTCTAATTATAAAGTAAGTATATCTCCTTATGATCTTAGCCAATCTCATAAATAAATTCCTCAATATTAAGAAAAGCAACATAGAACAAAAATGTTTTCCTAGATGGTACCTTAAATCGTCACTAATTTAGGGCTTTGGGATTGTTGGCCTTTTTATAGCCATGTTCTCTACCACTCTCCATTAGATAATTGATGGTTAGATTTTTCTTCCATATCCATATTTTCCTACATGGAACCCTAGTATGTGTTATTTTCGGTAATCTTCATACTTTCGACTCTTTATTTTAAATAGAGGCCTCATTAATTCATTTTTCGATGTGGGATTTCAACTAAGATATTTTGAAACGTCAAAAATGTGTTATCCTAATACCCTATGTTTTGTTGAACCAATAGTATTTCAAATCATCATAGATTGATGAATTTAAGGACCTCAATTTTATACTTGTTTGTGATTGATGACCTCAATCACTATCTATAAATATTTACGTTTTTCCTCCAATTATATGTCTCTAAATGCCACCAATGTTCTCCTAATCGAGATCATAATTTGGTGGTGACTCTTTCATTTCTCTTTTCCTCATATTAAGACTAAATTTTAGTAACCTAATTTCCGATGTGGGTTTTCCCACAATGATATTTTCTATTTTCAACCTTTTATTTTCGAAGAACAATTTCAAATTGCGAGGACGCAATTTATTGAAGGAGGGGAGAATGTAACACCCCAGGATTTCATAGTGTGTTATTTCTTAAAAATAATTCAATAACTTGCACTACACGCAACACCGAGTTCAATCACACCATGACTTACAAAAAAAAGCCATTAAAAGAGGTCATGAATAGTATTAACAACATTTTGAACTTTATATAATCCTTATAATTTTAGAATCCCTATTATGAGTTTCTTAGTCATAATGCAAGAACAGATTCATTTTCAGTATTGCACTTTTATCAACTTTAATAGTGAAACCTTTTTAAATAAAATATTTTAAACTATCTGAATAAATTGGGACATCAAAAAAAAATTTAAAATGATACATCCCAAGCTTCTACGGTACGCTTTCCTTTGAATAAAATAGTAGCGTGTGTTGTACGCAACCTTGAGTTTTAACACACGCCACAACCAATCAAACTAGCCGTTATGAATAGTAATACCTAAATTTTGAAATTATATATATATTATATTTTAAAATGGACTTCATTTTTGGATTCGAAATATTGAATTTAGCCTAAGGTGAAATTTTGGTACTTTTCGGATAACTTTCATATTTTGATGAATAGTGAAAATTACTAAATTTTAATTAAAAACAATTTTTTTAAATAAAAATAATTAATATTGATAAATTATTAATTTTAGTAGTTTTAAAGTATATTTAGAATATATTTTTACAATTTAATATAATGTTGGTCATTGTACATAATTTTACAATTAAACCAAACATAAACAAGTGTCAATCTTTTGATAGTTATTACCTCTTAAAAACACGCTTTTTGTTTTAACAGCGGGAATTAATTTTAAATTAATTTTTGCCACTTATGTGTTTTGAGTTTAGAAAAATGGATTCCATATTTGGAATCAGGATGTCCAAATTTTGTAAATAGGTAACTTTTATTTTTAGACATTTTGAATAATTACTGTGGTAAATATTTTATTTACCATGGTTAAGGGTAAATCCGGTAAATAAGGGTTAAAAAATAATATTATAATAATACAAAATTAACCTAAAACGTGTCCTAACCTTATTGGTGGACACATTCCCGACCATGAGCATCCTTGGGTCAATTTGGGGACCCCTTGGATCCACTTGTATGTGGTAGGGACACCTTATATTAATAAAGTTAAAATAAAAATAAAAATGGCATAAGCTTACATCTTTTAGAAGAACAATTTTTACATAGGGTTATACATGTTGGATTTTCGATTATAAATATTCATTAGAAAGATAAAAAAATTTCCAACATAATTATATTTTATTTATAATTTTTAGACATCAAATAACTTAAATTATTAATGACACAATAATGATGCAATGTTTACCTCATTAATAAATCATTTAAATAAATAAGATTATAATGATTAAAATATTATCTAAAACCTGTCCAATTCTTATTGGTTGATGTTATTTAGAATATGAGTCATCTTATCTTCGAACTCAATGATTTTTGGACCATTATAAACCGAATATATTTATATTATAAAGTAATACTTTCACTCTTTCCTAAAGAGCCCCTCTTCTCCCTTATAAAAGGAGACCACTTCTACTCATTCCTCACACCTCTCAAGCCACTTGGCTCGTCCAAACTCTGCCCAACTAAGCTCCCCACATCCCTCTCCTCCTCCTTGAAGCTTATCCTTAGGCAGAAAGCATTTCAAGAAGTCCTTTGGTTCCAACCAAAGTGAGTTACCTAAATTAAAGGAGGTTAACCTACCCCAACCAAGGAAAAGTACAAGGTAAGGGATTTTTCTTATCTCACATTAAATTCCGTGAGAATTCCATTATTCGCCACTAAATTATTGAAAGTGGTGTATTTTGTACTTTCATTTGATATATATTATCATATTCATGTTATTCTGTAAATAATTTGGTGGTTATTAACTTTTGGCCATACGACTCAGTTGATTAACGTGGTAAGGGGTTTTCATCTCACTCCTTATTCCCGTGAGATTCATGCCATATTGCCACCATTTCCTTTTGTGTGGTGTATGTACTTCCCATAATTATATTCTTTGTGTAATAAACTCTAATTTATGTGTACTTACATATTCATTGTATGATACCTCTTTCATGGGTTGTATGTTTCATAAGTTACCAAACTGGTAAGGGTTATTTCACAATCTCTTCATTATCCGAGGTTGTTTATACGTAATAATCTACTGAGATCTCGTTATCATCCACATCCATGTTTCTTCAAAATGAATTTCAAAACATTTTTAATATTTAAAAGAATATGGGTTAAAGTCATTTATACCCTTGTTTGACTTTTTATAAGAGGTTTATAAGGGAATCTTTCCGTCGTTTTCCAAACAAGGTTCTTTTTAACCTTTTCGACAGAATTAAGATAAGAATGTTTTTTTAACTTATACGGCGGGTGCGGTTATTTTCCGCCGTTATAAAATCGTCAAAGCTTCCCTTAAAAGCTTATAAGATTATTTTCAAAGAAAATGGTTGATTTTATATGGATCTTAAATGATTTCAAAATAAAAGGAGATATTTCTTTAAAAAGAATTTTGATTTCATCTATGTCAAAATCCTTTGATGGGTTTTAAGATTATTTGAAGTTGATTTATTATGATACAAAACTTCTATATTGTTTTGAAGGTTTTGTGATATGTTTGACTGTGGATGTGCTATTTTTATACCATTCGTAGTTTATGGTGAAAGTATTGACATTTCGTATGCTAGTTCCAATAAGAATGTTTATGTTATATTTCAATCTTTACTTCATATGAATGTGTTGGACAAGTATGTTCCAGGTTGGGGACTGGTTAAAGTAAGCCCTCCAGGTTGGGGACTGGTAAAAGTAAGCCCTCCAGGTTTGGGACTGGTAAAGGTAAGCCCTCCGGGTTGGTGTCCGGTTATTAGAGGCACTCCGGGTTGGTGTCCGGTTATTAGAGGCACTCCGGGTTGGTGTCCGGTTATTAGAGGCACTCCGGGTTGGGTTCCGGTTACAGTTAGCCCCAAGGTCTTGGGACGAGGCCTTGAAAAGTAATTAAAGTTTAGCATTATGCATTCCAACATTATGAAAGTGGTTATTGATTTTGCATGTGATTATTCGATTAGTAGAATATCCATGTGAATAAGTAAATGGCATTATCTAATTTTATTTATGCCATACTATGTTAAAAGTTAAAGTTTAAAAGGCTTTTGTTTTAGTTATACATTGCCATAAATGTTTATTCTTATTTATGAAAGTTTCCGCTATATTGTTATCCTCACTGGGCATTTGAGCTCACCCCTTTTCTATGTTTTATTTTTCCCAGGAAGTGAAGAAGTAAATTATGAATGACCTGCAGGGATATTATGAGGGGATTATAGTGTGGACTATGGAAACATTATGTTGTTGTAGTAGTTTTTCATTTTATGATGTAATGTAAAACTTATGAATATATATAGTCTTTCCAAGGCTACTAAACCAATCGGTCTTTCGAGATTTGATCTTTCTTGTGATCATGACAATGTTATGTAATAATGCACCGACTCTACGCAACTAGGTTCGGGGCGTTACATTCAGGGGAAAATAATGGTACATACATCATATAGGAATGGGTTGTGGTTTACATGTACTTATTGTGTCAGCTCTCCTGATATACTCACTGACTATGATACATCATGTTTCGTTATAGGATTCCTTTGTGACATGTTCCCACTATGATCCAATAGCTCGATCACGAGGATGATCCCCTCAGCGATGATTCTTCGATACAGGGACCAGATCCCCTAGTTTTAACATATAGTGGAGTGCCAGTTATTCCACCACCTGGGAAGCAGTGTTTAGTGTCTGTTGTACCAGTAGAGGAGGAGTGCAGGCTGAGCGCACTCCATGAGTTTCAGAGATAGAGACCCCTCTAGTTTTGAGGTGCGCCTGACCCTCAGGCAGCAAAGGACTAGCTTGAGGCAGTGGCCAGAGTCTTCCGTTTGGTTAGGACTCCCGCAGACCAGATGGTGATCCTAGAAGTGAGTCTTCTGCAAAGCTCGACAGGACGATGGTGGAGTTTGGTAATCTAGACCCGTGACGAGGCGACTCTTGCATGGTCAGAGTTTGATCATATCTTCAGAGACAGTTGCTGACTATTCATCAAGGTTAACTGACCTCTCATAGTACTCGATGGATATGGTCATGGATCAGTACTTTAGAGCTCGGTCTTTTGAGCAGGGCCTGTGTAGAGATATCCAAGATAGAATCATTCCTATGAGAATTCCTACTTATTATGGGGTGCTCAAGTGGGATTTGGTGGTCGAGAGCTTCTTGGAATAGAAGAGACAGCCTGCAGTTGTCATAAGTTAGCGATCTGGAGTAGAGACTTCAACAGCAGGGATCCAACGTCAGGGAAATAGGAATGGGGGACGTTTTCAGAGGAGATCCCAGGATAGAGGATCAGCCATACAGGGTTCGCAAGGCACATCCATCCAGCCTCGAGAGAGGTGATGCTATGCATGTGATGGAAGAGGGCATCTCTCTTGAGATTTTCTAACTCGTCGTACTACTGACATGGGAGTAGTGGATGGACCACTGAGGCGGAGGCAACGTGCGGAGCAGAATGATCTGCATGGCAGCGGACATGGTAAAGGAGCTGGGAGAGCAGTTGTAGGTGGTCGATATTTTGACCCTTTACCACCACCACCCCCGAGAGATCCACCCCATGTTCAAGGAGCTGGTGGACAAGGGTAGGGACAGCTGCAGGCAGCAGAGGCTTATGACCCAGGTACTCCCAGAATGATTAGAGGTACAATCTGTGTCTTTTCTACTTTTGCTACCGTACTTATTGAAACAGGTGGTTTTCATTCATTTCTGGGTTCTTATCTTGTTTGAGACCTTGATATTCTCGTTGAGTCGTTGACTCAACCCTTACAATTAGAAACACCGACTGAGGAAGATTCAGAGATCACACACCTTTGCAAATAGTGTGACCTAACCCTTGGAGGTGGTATTTTCAGTTGGAAACTCTTGGTGGTAGCGTCGAGGACTTACGATGTCATTCGTGGTATGGATTTTCTATCCATGGTTCATGCCCAAATTGAATGTTTTCGGAGAAGTGTGTGGTGTGTCCACAGTGATGGAATGAGGTTCTCCTTCATCAGTGAAAAGGAGACCCAGGCAGCGCAGGATGGACTCGTGCGTAGGAAGGTAAAACCGATTTCACATCAGTTGGATAACCTATCCCATGGTGTAGTAGATGTTATGAGTTTCCAGTTTCAAGTAGTTGTGGCTGTGTATGTGGAATTCTTTCCGGAGGATGTTCCCATACTACCTCCCCATCGGGAGATAGATTTCTGCATTTTTTTCTACCCGAGATGACACTGATATCAGCATCAGCATATTGGGTGGCTCCTACAGAGCTTCGTGAGCTGTGCGTGGAACTAAAAGACATGTAGAGAAAGGGCTTCATGAGACCCATTGTTTCACCCTGGTCGGCCCCAGTGTTGTTTTCCAAGAAGGCAGATGACAGCTTGAGGCTATGTGTGGATTACCGGCGCTTGAATCAAGTTACTGTGAGGAACTGTTATCCACTACCGAGGATTGTTAACCTCTTGAACCAATTAAGATGGGCAAGATGGGTATCGAAGGTTGATCTATGATCAGGCTATCACCAATTGCGAGTAAAGGATGAGGATATATCGAAGATGGATTATAGATGTCGCTACGGTCATTATGTGTACGTGGTGATGCCCTTCACCGTGATGAATTCCCCAGAAATGTTTATGGGACTCATGAACTAGATTGTTCATCCCTATCTAGATCAGTTCATAGTGGTCTTCATCGATGATAACCTTGTGTACTCTACATCCGAGGAGGAGCACACAAGGAACCTAAGGATGGTTCTGGACACACTCTGAGGGCACCAGTTGAATGGGAAACTCTAGAGGTGTCAATTCTGGATAAAGGATGTCAACATTTTGGGACACGTTATCTCAGCAGATGGTGTAGCGGTGGACCCAACCAATGTAGAGGTAGTGTTTGCATGGACGCCACCAAAAAACGTGAAGGAGGTGTGGAGTTTCCTTGGGTTGGAAGGCTACTATCATAGATTCATTCCTGATTTCTCCAGGATTTCAGCACCCATGAATGTTTTGAACCGAAAGGGGCTGCCTTTCCTGTGGACCGAGAGATTCCAGCAGGCTTTCCAATAGTTGAGACAGAGTCTAATGAGCCCCCCGATCTAGAGACTACTAGAAGAGGGTGTCGAGTACGTAGTGTTCTATGACGCATCAGGAACTGGGCATGTTTGTGTCCTGATGCAGAGGCATGCATTGATTTCCTATGGCTCACACCATTCAAGGACACACGATCAGAACTACGTGACCTAAGATCTTGAGTTGGTAGTGGTAGTATTCTCTTTGAATATATGGTGGCACTACCTGGTGGGTGAGCGGTTTACCATCTACTCTAATAACAAGAGTCTCAGATATATAATTTCTAAGAAGGATCTGAATTTGAGACAAAGGCGGTGGATTGAGGTCCACCAGGATTATGACTTTGAGATTGTTTATACTCTGGGGAAGGGGAACGTTGTGGCGTATGCTCTTAGAAGGAAATCCAGTTTGAAGTTTCTGGATGAGGCAGTGAGGCAGTTGGCCTCTATACAGTTATCCTTCATGGATAGAGATGAGGGAGATTACCTTCAGTCGATGGTTGTTACCCCTCCACTCTTATAGACATTCAGGGAAGCACAATGCGAGGATGCTAGTTGTGAGACTCTACGTGCTCAGATATCCACATGTGATGCTGCTGATGGATATTCAAGAGATAGGGAGCCTGTTTTTTCATTTCATAGGGTCAACAATAGTACCAATGACATTGCGGGAGGTGGTTCCGAGGGAGTTCCATAAATCTGCTCTAGTTGTGCATCCAGGCATGGAAAAGACGAACTAGGACCTCCGATGTCAGTTCTGGAGGCCAGGAATGAAGAAGGGTGTGATAGCATTTTTTTCTTGCTGCCTTCCTTGTCAGCAAGTAAAGGACGAGCACCAGGTTCTAGTAGGTTTGACTAAGCACCTTGAGGATCCAGAGTGGAAGTGGGATGGGATTTCCATGGACTTCGTGATGGGTTTACGACATACATCTAGGGGACATGATTCTATCTTGGTGATCGTTGACCGACTTACCAAGTCGGCCCACTTCATAGCCATATTGGAGAAGAGTTTAGTAGAGGTCATGGGATGCCTCTACGTGCAGGAGATAGTTCGACATCATGGAGTTCCATCAATGATTGTCTCAGATCATGATCCTCATTTCATATCCTATTTGTGGAAGGTATTGCAGGAATCTTTTGAGACTTAGTTACGCTTGAGCACAGCGTTTCATCCTCAGACAAATGTTCAGACAGAGCGGACCATCAAGGTTCTGACGGATACTCTATGATCTTGCATACTTGACTTTGGTCATTGCTGGGAGGATCACCTAACAATGGTGGAATTTTCTTATAACAACAGTTATTATTCCACTATTGGTATGGCACCATTTGAGGCTTTGTACGGGAGACCTTGCAGGTCACCACATTACTGGACTGACCCAGGAGAGTCATCACTCAGGGGCCTAGAGATGGCGCGAGATACTAAGAATAAAGTGTCGGTCATCCAGGAGCAGATAAAGACTACATTGAGTTAGAATAAGTCTTATTCCAACAGGATATGAAAGCCATTGGATTTCGAGGAGGTAGACCATGTGTTCCTTCAGGTCTCACCTCAATGGGGATTGCAGAGATTCGGTCAAGGAGGCAAGATATCTCTAAGGTTTGTCAGCCCTTTTCAGATTATGAGTATATTTGGAATGGGGGTGTACCTCTTGGATCAACCTCTACAGATGGACTGGGTACACAACGTCTTCCATGTGTCGCAGCTGTGGAGATACGTGCAAGATCCATCGCACGTTATCGACTGGGGTGAGCAGACATCGATGATGGAGTGGCCTTTGCTAATAACCCAGTGGAGATCGAGGATTGATAGGAGAAGATCCTTTTTAGGTGATCTATTCCCTTGGTTCATGTCCGGTGGCATAACTATAATCTCTAGGAGAGAACATGGGAGTGGGAGGATAAGATTTGTGTGTAGTACCCACATCTTTTTTAGTAGCCTTTGTTTTGGCTTTTCGGGGACGTAAAGCCATAAGGTGTGATTGATGTAATGTCTTTGATTTCTATTTATTTTATTTTAATATTATATGGGAATTCTTTCGAGACCATGCTATGAGACGAAATGCAGTACCGAGGCCCGGTGAGCCCGAAAAAAATGTTTGAAATTAATTAAATAATTAAATAATGTGCGCATGTGTTTTTCTTGAAAATGTGGAATTACTCATGAACGGGTGCTTGGATTTGAAATCTGGGGGCACCCTTCCGTTCAGAGCTGTGATTTTACATTAGGAGAGGCCTAGCATCACCTGGCACAAGTCAGTGGTGAAATCTAATTTTTTGATGTAAATATAATAAATTATTTAATAAATATATTTTATTAAATCTGGTGGCGGTGAATATCTTTTATCTTTTTTAATAGAGATTTGTGCAGGAATCCAAGGTGACAGACCTCATAACCCTGAAACCCTTGGTGGATCTGGAATCTTTGGAGGAAGCCTCCAATGTTGTGATGATGTTCTTGATGTATTTCCCCAGCGACGACAATGTACCTAATCTTCACAAACGAATGCCGCAAATCCAAGTAGGACATTTGATTTGGGTTTCCTTTCCATGTTCTTGATTCCTACGATGAACGTGGACTAATCCATGAACAGATTATCTGGCAGATCAATCATATTCGCGAGATGGGATTTTTGTAGGGATTCTGAGGAGGATCCTAATCCTTGTAATCTAGATCTAATAATTGTTTGGAGGATCATTCTTATGGGAAAGGTTCGAGGATGGAACGAACAACGGTCATGGTTTGTTCCTCGGGTTGTTTCTTTGTGAATCCCTTTCCCCATTACATGCATGTACGTTATTTGTTCTTCGCAGGATAAGAAGAACGATTGATTGTGCCATCGATCTACTACATAACGATCCGAGATTATAGATCTGACACCAGGATAAACCAATGGAGTTGTGACGATGATGACGACGGGCGGATCTAATCGATTCTGGAGAAATCGCTCTTCGAGCATATTTTCATCAAAATATCATATGTCATTCATCGATCTGATTCAAGGCACGAAAGGATAGGATTCGGTGGGAGGGTCTTGGGACAACTCCCGATATTTATTTTCGCGGTGAGTGGATCATGGAAACAGAAACCGGAAGATCGGCCGAGGCGCGGAGGAAGAAGACGATTCTGGAAATTTCCCGACTACATGGTGTGTAGTATGGGCTACACGGTGTGTGTTCATTGGTGGACCACCTGGCGTGTACTCTGGGAGTAAACGGACATGGGTTGGGTACAAGGCCAAGGAAATGGCGTATATAGGCTTCCCCAGCCAAACCCGGCCAGATAAACGGGATACCCCATGTACTGGTACACAAGCAAGGCGACACGGACATAGACCGTGTATGGACACATGGCCATTGTACACGTAGAACCACAGGTGCTCGTACATGGCGTGTAACCCTACTAAAAGCCATGTAGTTACTTTTTTATATGTAGAACCACTGTATGTTAATTAATTCTTTAAAAATTAATAAACTATGAACAATCCCACATTAAATTTCATTTACATCACACCCAACGTCAACTGTTCCTTCTATAATTACAACCTCGTCATTATGTTTTAGCATCTCCATCCCCCTTGGTTAACACCATTTATTCAATTACTCATTATAGAAATACTTTCCCACATTCCCAAGATTTCTCTAAAAATATTATTTTCTACTAAACACAAGGGGGCTCAACACGATGAGTAGATGTACTACTCGTTGAGTGTTATCCGCTTATATCAAGATCATATACCCAACCTTCCTTGAGAAGCTAAACACGGAATGCACTTGGCATACCATGCGTGTCTTCGCCTCTTTTGGAAGAAGGGTATGTAAGACCAGCTACCTTGTTCAGTGGGGAAAAGTAAAGAAGATAAACAACCAATCAGAATTACCAAGCATCCAACAATCACATCCATCTCATTCCATAATCCTCAGTGTCCTCCCTGACACCCACATGTGTAAACTGTTGCATCTCGCCACTCTAGGATTCATCTTCTGCCACAACCAAAAGGGTTTATATGCCTCCACATATCACCACAACCATCCATGCTCACATTATAACACATGCAGTAGTAAAAAAAACATCTTCACAAATGGGTTCTTGGACCTTAAACAAATATAAGGGTAACTCAGAACCCTACAAGCAATTATCTTTTAAAAAACACCAGTTCTTTAATCCATCTTGGGTTAAACAATTTATTATTGTTTGGTTCCAAATTTGGAAACCTAACTAGAATGTTTTCAAAAATAAATAAACATGCTTACTGCATTAATTTTATTAAAATCAAATTTCAACAAGAACCAAATTAATTTTCATGCCTCTTTATTTTTATCCAACAATTATCAATTAATCCAGGTTTACATTCATTACCAATTTCCATAATGAACAAATAGCTAAGAAAATCAAGCGTAGATATCATCTTAACTAGCAAAACAAGAGGCCATAAAATATAATCGATGTCAATTTATTTATCCAGTATAAATATTTATTACGACAATTCCAATGTCATCCAGTGGGATTAATCTTGCAAAAAATATAGTTGCATGTAAAATAAAGAGAATCAACGAATCCCCTACCTCAAACAGTTCCTCATGTTCTTTATCCACACAACGAGTCAATATCCTCCTCTCACAACAATTGCATCCACCCGAGGATTCCATGGTTCGACAGCACCAACCAAACCCCAAGAAAAAACCCCATTTTATGCATGGATATTACATGATATAACATTTAACTGAGAAACAAGAGGAGATGATCCCCAAAGAAACGACTATAAAACATACCTTATATCGATGATTGACTGATATAGCTCGGTTACATCAAAATAGAGCGAAAACAATCCAAGGAGTAATGTTTGATTCTAAATCATTTACGAGAAGTATTGAATGGTACTATTGTCTCATTGCTGAGAACAAAGAGGAATAACAAGGGAGGATGATATCTTGTCCCTTTTGAAGATTTAATGGGGCGACGGTTTAAGACACACTTAATTCCCCCATTAAAAGCGGATCACATTAACCCGCATGGTTTTACCAAGAAAGAAAATCATGAGCCATAAGAATAATTAATATAGGATTTATGGCCTTTGAACAGGCCTTAGAGTCATTAAAATAACGCTTAAAATGTATTTTACATCAAAGGAAACGTCAAAGGGGCGAAACTATAGGACGCTAGAAACACTGTTCATATACTCAAAATTTGGCAAAGGAAAGAAAAGGTCACCGTTAGAACTCACCATTAGAGGGTACATACAGAACACACTATTAGAGGTTACCAATAGACCTCCCCATTAATGTTTACCGATAGACCTCACTGTTAGAGGTTACCGAAAGACCTCACAGTTAATGGTTACTGATAGACCTACCCGTTATAGGTTACCAATAGACCTCACCGTTCTGGAAACACTGTACACATACCATTCTCGAAACAATGTTCATAGTCCACTGTTAGATGTCCATTATAAGATGTTCGCTGTTAGAAGACCATTATTAGAAGTCCGCTGTTAGAAGTCAGCTGTTAGAAGTCCATTGTTAGAAGTTCAATGTTAGAATTCCGCTCTTAGACATCCGCTGCTAAAAGCCTTCTTTACAAGCTCACTGATAGAACATTTTTCACTAAATCCTCACTCATAGAACATTGTTCACTAAATCCTCACTGATAGAACACTATTCACTAAATACACACGGTTAGAACTTTTTTCACTAAATCCTCACTGATATAACATTGTTCACTAAACCATACTGATAGAACACTGATCACTAAACCTCACTGATAGAACAGTGTTCACTAACCCTCACTGATAGAAAATTTTTCACTAAATCCTCACTTATAGAACACTTTTCACTAAATACTCACTAATAGAACATTGTTCACTATATCCTCACTGATAGAACAATGTTCACTAAATCCTCACTGATAGAACACTGTTCACTAAATCCTCACTGATAGACCACTGTTCACTAAATCCTCACTGATAGATCATTGTTCACTAAAGCCTCACTAATAGAACATTGTTCACTAAATCATCACTGATAGAACACTATTCACTGAATCCTCAGTTAATGAACATTGTTCACTGATGGAACTATTCACAAAATTGGAGATTTGGAAAAAAATTACTGGGGATAAGTCACATTGACCTCCCGGAACACCTCAAACACCATATTTTCACAATGTAATGGATAAGAGGGGTTCGGGCCATTACACTATATATTCTTCTAATATATTGAACAATCAGACCATCCATATTTGTGTTTACCTAACACATTCCAAGAAAAAATAGAACATCACCATCTTTCATGAAAAAATAAACATTTCAATATGGTAGTCAATATAAGTATTTTACATTATTATTTTGTTCATATAAAATATAATTTTATGTATCATAATATTTGTTTCATAAGATACCATTAAATGCTAAAATTATCTATAATAATTGAACATGGTGAACAATTGGATGATTCTTCAATCCTTTTACCAAACAATGTATCAATTCAAATTGTATTATTTATACTCTCGATATGAAATCCTAAATTATATACTCATCATATATATATATATATATTAATGTGAATGAAAAATATGAAATAAAATTGTAATGAATGTATCTAAAATAATTATTTCAACTCAAATATATTATGTTCTTTCCTGAATAATTCTTTCCTCATCCACATGCCTTGTTACACAGTATTAGCCCTACACCATTGACAGGATATATATATCGTTTTGTTTCACATATTTAATTTTTTGTCTTATTAATTACACCGTTGTCCATTTTATTTGGTTCATTATCCACATATTAAAAGAGCATACAAAAATTCATCAAATGAAATATCATTCCACACAGTAGGAAAGGTCAAGGTATAGTTTTGAAATAAAAATTTATATCATTATTTCCAAAATATTGGAAAAATATAAAATCCTTATATATTGAGAATAATTTTATGAAATTTCTAAATTAATATTATGAAAACACATCAATTTTATCATATATATATACTGAATAATTTAATTCCTCTATCATATTCGGGGAAGAAAGTGGCCTCACATTGAATTTCAGTAAAACCCACTTCTACCATAACATTCTTAGTTACCACCTCATTAAAGAAATATATTTTTAATATGATTAAAATTGAAAAAATCATTATATATTGTTATATAATGAATCACTGTTCATCGAGGTTGTCATTCATCACCATCCCTGTGTCATAACATATGATTTATGAATTCATATTGGTGTACTCAAACACCATAAGATTAATTATCTAATTTTCTTTAAATTTTAATGACTGTTTATTATTCAATATCTTTAGAAAAATATTTTCTATGGATTTATTCTATAAACCCTAACAATAATGTTATTTTTTAATCTCAATTTCCATCATAATATCCATCTAATTTCAAGAAAGTTTATCAATTGAATATATTAAATATTCTACCATTGACATCTAAGTAATCTATAAAAGTAACTATATAAGGTTAAATTTTCTATACATTCTTCTTATATACTTCATTTTATGATACCTCTAAATTATGATGGATTTTGTTTCAAAAACATTGATTCCTATTTTGTTTCTCTTACACTATCCTATTTATCCTCTCTATCCAATTCTCATATAATCTTAAAATTATTTCTTATGGGAAAAGGATCTAATTAATAATCATCTATTGTTAATAATCCTTAATTTTTAAAAAATTATCTTAAAATAATTTATCAAAAAACCATAATCGCATTTTTCTATTTTAATTTACCCAAGTATCTATTTAATTGAATTTCTAGGAAACTTATATTCTGCCTATAATGTAACAACTATAGTAATAAAACGCATTATATTTTTTGAAGTATTTTTAAATTACTCTTTAAAATTGGTAACCATTGATTCATCAAAAATCCATTTTCAAAACCAATATCATGTTATCCATCTTGGAAAACATAGAATGATTCATACACACATTCACATATTATCTAATCTTGGAGATACTCTTAGAAAAAATATTAAAATGATTTTACCAAAAATTATTTGAACTATAATTCCTATAAAACATTACGTTTTCCAGGAAATATTTATCTACTTCCTTTTATCGTTATATTATTATTTCCAAAAAATATATTATCCTAAGAATATGAATAATTAATTACTCCCTCATACCATTTTATAATGATCTAACCCAAGTAGAAAATCATGAAACATGAACTGAATCACTATAAGGACATCAACACACTTCCCAGAAACCCAAATTTTACAAATAATTATTCGGGATAAAAATATACTATTCATGAAATATTTTACCTCAAAATAAATAAACAACGTATGGATGAAAATTTGGAGATACATTTTTAGACTAAAAATATAAAATATTCTAGAAAAATAATTATTTTTTAGAAACCATACACAATGTAATGATAATAAGTTTATATAGAATAATAATTTCACCTAAATACACTTGGAATTAAAAACCCATTTCCATATTTTATACATTGGATTATATTGAGTCAAAGAATAAAAAACATTTACATAATTTATTTATGAAAACCATTATAAAAAATAATTAATATAAATAAGTAAATTTTAGAATAAAATGATCTTTTGTCATTAATATTAATGAAAAAATATTAACATTGTAACCATAAAATAATAAACATAAGGAAACCATAAATAATATAATTAAATTCACTCTTTGATCACGATATATCGAGGAAAATATTGTTAGGTAAATGAAATGTGGTTTTGTAAAAAAAATTGATGTATGAAATTTCCATATTTTTACACATTGGTTTTTTATAAAATTACCCATGATAATGCATATCATTTTTCACAATTTCACCATCTCTTTATTGAAAATCTGATCCCATATTTATATTCGTGTGGTTTTACATGTTTTGGCCCTTTTCCCTGAATTTTATCTCCACCATGATTTGAACCACATTCATGATGTTTTGTGAATATCAAAAATTATATAAATAAAATCACAATTTCTATATTGTAAGATGATTATTAAATAAAATTAAAATCCAATTTTCCTATTTATTCCCAAACATGAATATGTAAGCATATATAATCAAGGAAATAAGTCTTCTAAATGAATCATTAATTAATGATATTCAATATATAATTTTGGCTTAATAAATCCTTTATTAAGTAAATCATTAAAATATATTCCACATATTTTATGAGAACCTATTAGTTTCAAAAGTCACAAAATTTATACCAAAATATAAAATAAAAATAACTTCAGGAAAACCAATACTTTTTAAAATAATGATTCAACTATGCATTTAACAGTTTAGAAATGTCTTAACATAAACCCTCATTTTTTAAAAATCCATGAACAAATCATAATAAGACACATCATAGATTAGAATAGTTTAGGCCACCAACCTAGAAAATAATTCCATATAATTTTATTGTTTCAGTGAATTTGTTTTGTAATATAATGAAACATTAATACATATCATCTAGATTCCATTCTGATTTCAACATTCTTCAAAAATATCATATAAAAATTTTTTGGTGTCACCTACACCGAATTGGAATGTGCATGTATAACTCTATATAAAATAGTGAATGTACATTAAATTATTGAATGATCCCCATGTATTTTGGAACTACCCCATGTTACTCATTTTGTTGAATATATAAATGATGAGAGGATAAATACAGGATTATCTAGAAACTGGCATAAACCTTGTGGGAAATCAAAATGCCCCATTTCAAATGACATTAAACCTAATTCTAATTATTTAATTCAGAAACAGATCAATAATATCTCTTTCAAGGACTTAAAATTTAGCTAAAAAATTCATGTAATTCTTATAAATTTTGTAACAAAATATATTCCAAAAACCTTCTTTCAAATAACATATACTATATTTAGTATTTATTGTTTTTTATAATGTTAACCACCATATAGAAACACTAAATTGATTTTTTGAGGAAGATAAGATAAAAATTGATGAGTTTTCTATAAAATGTGTAGATAACCATCCTTTTAATGAAACAGAACATTATATTTCATTTATTATTTTACATAAAAACCATAGATAATTAGTTTGAACACAAAAAAATTCTATCGTTACATGATATCCCCTCCACTAACTCAAATTATAATCTATCAAAAGGTCCTTTAATGGACCATCATGATAATCATCTCCAAAATTCATATTATCTATAATATTTTACAAAAAAGATTCTTGTTAATGAAACCAATAATATGTCCTAAAAATTTTACACCTTCATAATAATAATTTAATAAACCCCATTAACCACATATTAACATTTCTCTAAAATTACAAATATTTATAATTTTTCAATTCTTATTTCATTCCATATCCGAAATAAAATTAGTTATATTATCTATTTCAATAATCTTATATTTTACAAGTACATAACTACTGTATTAAAAGAACACATCATTATTTCATTAATTATTTATTTAATTCAAACGTATAAATTTCCAAATCATGTATCCTTATTTTTTTATATTATATTCTATACTAAGATAAATAATTAACTACAATTAATCTCATAAAAATTAAATCTAAATAACTAAAATATTAATGACAAAATTTAACCACACAAGTATATAAATATTGACTGTACATATAATCCTCAAGTAAAATTATTAAATATTACCAAATTTAAATATTGTCTATTAATCCTGGACCATCAATAATTTTCTCAAAATTAATAATATATATTATATGGGTGTTCAAATATACATGGCAATATTAATTGAATAAATAATAGAATATTCACCTCTATATTCCTGAATTATTTATAAAAATATAGATAAAATAATGTTGAAATCGAAATATTAGTTACTTGTTTAGCATATGATGAGTATGATTTTGTATTTAAATGAGAATTAAATATTTTTAAAATTTAATGTAACAAACATTGTTCAATATTCCAAGCTATCATTCAATATTGTATAAAAAAATTAATGGAATATTGGAATGTGAAATTATAATATTTCTACATTAAATTATGAAATTATTTATGGAACATTTTATAAAAATGGAAATGCTAATATTTTTATTTTAATAAAAATTATAATACATTAATGGGTTAATGTGGTGACTTTTGTTTTTCCCAAGAATGATTTTTAAGATTTTTCATTTTTGGATTATGGACCACTCTAAGGGTGAGATGAAAAATTTATCATTGTATTTTACTATAGAAAAATTATTTGAGGATTTTACTAAATTGAAGGCATTTTATTGACCCATGTGATTAGAAAACATTTCATATCATGCATGGTAGTACAATGAACATAAATATTTAGAATAAAAACATTATTTTGGGCCCACATAGATGTAGTTATGGTGAATTAATTATATCAATTGAGTGGAGTATGAGATTTGAAAAAATAAATTGTAATTGAATATATTATAGGCTTGTCATTAGATATTCTGTTACATTAATTTTTAAGTAGACCTCATTTTGTTTGACATCATGGGTGGTTTATTAAATAAATTTAATTAATAATTATTTTTTTGAGTTATTAATGGTAAAACACAGAATATACGCTATTTCTATCATAATTATAGGACATTATTCATTTCTTATTGGTGGATGATTCAAAACATATAAAGATAAAATTTTGAGAGGCTAGTTTTTTTGTGGAAACAACATTATATACAAGGAGTATGATAGAATTTAAAATTATATCAGTGATCGAGTTCAGTTATGTCGACGTCGATAAGAAGAACCTCTTATAAAAACAAATTAGTCATATTGTATTCTAAAATTAAGATATTCTTGTTTTTAATTTATTTCTATATTCCCCGTGATTTGAATATTGGATTGTTAAATTGAAAATTTGGTCCTTTGTAACAATTGGAGGCTAATTATTCATTAACTATTTGTTTTTTTTTGTTTTTTTGACAATTTTTCCATCCTTCTTCCAAGAATTACCATCCTTGTGGTATGGAGATTAATACAATATTGATTTTTAAACCAAATCATTGTTCATTGGTGAGAATTGGTTTATATAATTTTGATTAAATAGTTCCCAAAATAATCAAAACTACTACATCAATATAATATTTATTCATTTTTCTTATCTATCACACCAAATCATGGATACATTTATTTTATTCAAGAAATTGAATCATTTTTTCGAACAATTAGTGGGACCTATAACATTTTGATACCTATGTGAATCTGGGGGGATATGAAAAAATGTATTACAATAAATCTCAATGTGAATTATTGTTTATAGAAGGATATAGGGGTTCTTTATTGTGAATGTGGGGTAGATCAATAAATTGGAGGTACAAGGTATTATTAACAGTGAAAAGGGATGATTGAAAAAAGGCAATACCAGTCTTCGAGCCTAGAAAAATAGGTTTTAGAGTTTTTGGGATCACCAGAAAATAAGATTCATTATTTGATAAAATATGAGAAAATTAATAATAATAATATTTACATGATGTTTAAGAGAATGTGATGTTGATGGACACTAGGTAGGAGGCATGTGTGATTCCACCGGTAACTTATACAAGTAAAAAAATATCAAAAATTAAAAAACTAATATGTTATGAGATCAGAGTATTCATACACACCACTAAACTCCAATTCCCAGATACTACGTTCTAAATCAAAATATCCCTACTAGTTATATTTATGATATAATTAATGATATATTCAAGTTGATACATGAGCGTTGATATAAGGAAATTATGGATGAAGGGGTGTAGACGCATTCCATGGAATTTGGGAGAAGGATAATTTAGTCTAATAAATGTAATGGGATTTCTATGGTGTGGGTCAATCCATGGAATGGGTAATTTCTATGAAATTACATATAATATTTTTAATTATAAGGACTTATTTTGAGACCAATAAATCTGATGGAGTGAGATTCAATGACCCGGAGTTCCAGGAATGATCCATCGATGTTTTCTTAAGATTTAATTAGCTCGCATAAGCAGTTTTCATGAAATGTGGAATAACACTAAAAAATATACTCAAATCAGAAATCTGTGGGTATAGTTGAATGAAGAATGGTAGGATTACCCTAGGCGCGACTTAAGTTTAGTTGGCATGGGCCTCCTGTGAGAAAACCAATAAATGGAATAACTATTAATAAAATAATTAAATAAATTTTTTAATTTTTCTATTGTTTATAACACATTAATGGTAACTCGGATTAAAAATCTGAGACAACCACTCAAATCATGAGGGTATGCTTTCATTAGGCAGGTAATAACATTGACCGGCATGGGCCACCAGAGAAAGTTACTTTATGGCTGTAAATAAAATAATTAGGTGACAATTAATTTTTTATTAAATCCATAGTGTTTAAACAGAAACTTGTATTTGAAATCTAAGAGTATATTTTTATTCATTGGTGCGTGTTTCACTTAGGCAGAGCCTAACCTTTATCATCATAGGTTGAGGGTGATTGTTAATAATTTTCGGAAATTCTTTTCTAGTATGTTCAGCAAACGCGTGAGTGGCGTTTTGAAACATTTGAACCGGTACTCATAACAGAAATTCGAGGACATCATTGAACTCACATTATCGATATTCACATTAGGATAACATGAACTCAACCATATTAGGACGAGGTTGAAAATTAGTTTTCCAACATTTCATGGGAGAAAATAAAACAAACATGATTTATTTTATTTTTGAAATTGAATCCTCCCATTTTTAATTTAGTTGTGGGTACCACCCGAACTCTCTTTCTTTATAAGAGGTGACCCTTGTAAATCCCTCTAGTTAATGTGCCAACTATAATTTATTAAATGTGGAAACATTGAATAATTAATAAACATAACTTATTAAATTGGCTTCTCACATTACTTGAGGTAGGAAAAATCGTAGCCAAAAGAGGATATCCTTGGAGGGAACTTTTGGAGGATCATCTTCCAATGAAGAACCACTCCCAACTAAAAATGAGAACGACACCTGAGCCTAGATCTTAGATGTTTTGTGGTAGCAAGAAACACTGGAATCCCCTTAACTGACTTCATCTCCTTCCTCACAACATCTCCAACGAACGTCAAGGTAGGGGTATTAATTTGAAGTATGATTTAATATTTTTGTTGATTGTTCATAATGATTATTCACAATGACAACGGACATAAAAACTTCGACATCATCCCAAACTTATACCTTGTCCCTTTTTCTTTTGTTCTCCACGCATTCATCGTGCGTTCATCAACACTAAATAATTAATGATCCTGGAAACATAGTGTCTCATTGAGCATGGCATATGGACGTGGAGATCTAGACCCAAGGATCATGAATAAGAAAATGAAATAATTTTTTGGATTGGAACCAAGATTCAAAGGCTTGCAAAAGACGGTGGCAACCGACTCTTGGTACGCCAAATTAATGGAAGGCAGAAAGCATCCGCACTTTCAAAAGAGGAGGCCGCGTCCTGTTAGCCATGGTAGATGAGGGTGTTGGATATCATCTAGTCGGCCGCATGGTAAAGCGGCGGTTTGCATTCGTGCCACTGGAGTAGGAGGTCATGGCTCATACCTGACCGAGCACAGGTGGAGCTGTAGTGCGCTTCCATACTATAGGGAGGAGAACCATCTAGATGATTCGGTCGGATGTGTCATAATGAGTGGATCCACCGGGCTGTCCTGTGTCCCAACTGGGTGACTTCTCAACCATCGGGTCATTTGGTATACCGGGGGCGCCTCCCCCTAGGTTGCAGCTAGAGAAGACCCTACCACGGTGGGCCACCCAACCACCGGTTGCACTGCGGGCAGCCCAGCGAGCCGTGTGAGCGGGCTGAGTTGCCCCCCCCCCTTCATGGGCCATTCTAGTCTATGGCCTAGCAGTTCAGGCCCACAATAGCCCAACTCCACTTGGCCAGACCTGAATTGGGTCGGGTCAGGCCGGGTCGAACCAACAGGGTCAGACCTGAACCAGGCCCATCTGGACACAGTTTCACCTTTGGGGCCATATCTTGAGAACCAGATAACTAATTGTCACGTAATATGTTGTTTATGGTCCCTTATGACGAGAAAGAACATTTAGTTACTTATTCATAGAACATTGTGGATCTTCGTGGGGGTTGAGGTACGACCGATTGTTTAAGGAGAGGTTATCCCAAATGTGAAATAACTAAGAATCTAGTGGATGGTAGTGAGGAAGAGGTTGGAGAGGGATCATACGGAGGATAGTAACCTATTGAGACTGGGTGGGTCGGATCATGTGTGGGTCATTTTGGGGGTAAATACCTTTTGATCCTATGTGGGTCAATCATTAGTATTCTTGAGTGGGTCAGTGCATACTGATCATGTGTGGTTCAGATCATGTGTGGGTCAGCGCTTAGCAATCCCCTATGGGTCATTGCATACGGATTTTGTATGGGTTAGATCATATGTGGTTTAGCGCTTAGTGATCTTGTGTGGGTCAGCGCATATAGATCATGAGTGAGTAAGATCCAGTTTTGGTCTGCAGAGGTTAGTACCTTTCGACTCCGAGCATGTCAGATCCTGTGTGGGTCATTGTGGGGGTTAGTGCCTATCGATCCTATGTGGGTTAGACTCCATATGGTCAGTAGTAGTTCTTAATAATAGAATAAGATGATCTAGCTTCACTACTAATCATTTGTACTTCTATACTTCACTAATCACTAGTTTGAGATGATATTATGTTTGAACTAATACTTTTACCTTTGTGGTACAATCTTCATAGTGATATCTGTGTGGTACTTTTACAATCATGGTACTATCTTCGTGGTGATACCTATGTGGTACATTTACCTTCACGATGTAACCTTCATAGTGTTACATGTGTGTAATTTTTACCTTCATGGGGTTACCTTTATTGTGTTACCATTGCGGTATTCTTCTCTCATGTATAAGATGTGTATATCTTGATAACTTTGGTGTATGTATGGGAATATACCTAAGTAAATATGATGTCTTGCTTCATGGTTTTCCTTTATTAAACATTAGGAGACCTACTTGGTCTCATTGTCCCTACTAAGTATTGTTATACTCACCCCGGCATGGGCTTCACCAGCACCTTATTGTGTCTTGTGAAGATGATGTAAAACATTGATCAAGGCTGAGGGAGCAAGCACTGGATGGTGCTTGGAGGATGAAATTTGGTATGACATTACATTGAGTAGATAGGCCAATGTGGAATTCTATGGAGGTGATTTGTACCTACCCTTCTTGTAGGATCTGCGGTGGACGATCCATGAGCATTTTACAACTTTTAGTTTTCATGTACTTTTCCTATTGGGCTTGTTTTCCAGACCCTTTACATTTAGTACACGTTTACTTCTGTAGAATACATCACATTTTCTTCTTGTTGTGTTCATGAACCATGTGTTTTTAATGGTTAAAGGCAATGTCGTTCTGTTTTAGGGAATACGCCTTTCAGTGCTAGTCACGAGCACCTGGATTATAGAAGGTGGGCTTGGGGTAGTCACGGCATGGGCCCCAGGGGACGGGTCATGACAAAGAGGTATCAGAGGAGTTTTTTTCTACTATAAAATTAGTAATTTGGTCTTTTATATGTGAAAAAATAGTGTTAAGTGTTTTTAGTGTAGTTTTCTGTTCGGGGAGTCCGGTGTTGGTGCGGTCGCCAACATATCCATGCACCAGGTCCCTGAATTATGATTTCCAACTAGGCACACAAAAACACTGTTTTCGCGTGTTTTTAGATTATTTTTTTAATTTTTTTTAAGTCATATCACCATGTATTACTTAATGACCATGGATCACATGTTCCTTATCAGGATTCCACCGCTTAGACAGCCACCCATGATTCCCGATATAGTAAACGATGACAGCCCACCGAGCGATGAGGCCTCGGTGCTGGGCCCTCTTTCTACATTATCACCTTTTAGTGGTGTACCGGAATCACAATTACCTATTGGATTAGTGTTGAAACAAACCCCACCATTAAAGGATGCATGCTGACTGAGCATGTTGCTCGAGTTCCAGTGATAGAGCCCTCCCACGTTTCGAGGAAAGTCAAATTCTTATACCGCTGTGAACTAGTAGGAGACTATGGCTAGAGTATTCCTACTAGTTGAGACACAGATATAGCATATGGTGATCTTAGCTTCTAGTATTTTCCAATGTGTGACCATATGGATAGTCCATATAGTGATGAGGCTTCAGTATGTAGACCGATGACAGAGATAATAACTTCAGGTAGTGTGTCAATTATATCACTACTCATTGGGAAATAGTTACAACTAGAAGTACCATTTGAGGACACATTTAGGCTTTGTTCCTTACAAGAGTTTAACCATCAGATACCCCTCAGGTTAAAAGGCAAGCCCGACTCGTAGGATGTTGAGGACTCACTTGGGGATGTGGCTGAGAGTTCTCTAGAGCTTCTACATCTTTGGAAAGAGAACATGTCAGTAGCTGAGTATTCATCATGGAATACCTACCATTCCAGGTACTCAATTAATACGATTCGATCAGTTCTTTAAGGCTTGGACTTCCTAGAACTTTGTGTTTAAGGACGTCTGAGCTCGAACTATTCCTCGATGCCTTCTTACCTATGTTAGAGTTCAAGATAGAACCCCTGTAGTTGAATGATCTTTGGAAGAGCGGATACAGCTAGTGAATGTAAGTTGAGGGAATTTAAGAAACAGGCCCATGTCTTAGAGACTTGGGATTGTAAACTGTTTCGAGAAGGGGATGTTATAGGGATAGAAAAATAAGCTTGGCTTCAGATGTGGGGGTGGATCTAGGAGAGCATCATTATGTGTTATACATTTCAACATGTTACAACCACTACATCAATGTGGTCCACCCCAGGCTCAGGGAGTTGGAGGAAAATGCAAGGGAGTAGCTACATGTGCTAAAGGAGTGTGCCCAAGTGCTCCAAGAATGGTTAGAATTACGGGCTGTTTCTAATAATAGCTTCTATATTAATATACTTAGAAACTAATCATTCATTCTTTCCACTGATCTTGGTCAAGAGTTATAGTTTCTAGTTATGCCGTTGACTTAACCCTCATGTCTGGAGATACCTTTTGGAGGAGTCTCAATTATCACACTTATGCTGATTGTGTGATCTGACCCATGAGGTGAGAGTTTCGGTTAGAACATCTTGGTGACATCGTCGAGGCCTTATGACTTTAGTATGGGTATGACTAGACATTAAAAGTTCATAATCAAATTTAATGTATTAGGAAAAATGTTTTGGTTTATCTACAAAGTTGGGATGGGGTTTTCCTTAGTCATAGAAAAAGGAAACCTAGGAAGCATAGGATAAACTCTTGCATATGAGGGTGCGCCCGATCACTCATGAGTCGGCCAACCAAACCTTCATGGCAGCAGAAGTTTTTAGTCTTCAGTTCCCAACAGTAGTGACTATATATCCTCTAGGCCTATGACATTGATATAGTCTATAACCCTATGAAGGAGAACTCATTAGCAGATGAACTCAGTAAGAGATTTGGTATACAGTTGCTGAGTGAGGAGATAGAGAAACTTGTCACATTTTAGATATCCTATATGGATCGAGATGGAAAAGAATATCTTCATTCTCGAATAGTCACTCCTTGAATCCTTTAGGGAGTCAGGGAGGTCATCTTGGGGATGCTGACTGTGAGGCTCAACGTGATTAGATATCCCCAAAACAGGCACCTGGTGGATTTTCTGAAGTTGAGGAGAACATCATCCATTTTATATGGAGAACTATGGAACCAGAGGAACTATGGTAGAATGTTTCAAGGAAGTTCCATACGTCCCTTCTAGCGGTACATCCTAGAGTGGAAAAGATGTACAAGGACCTCCTGCGTTAGTACTAGTGGAAAGGGGGCAGACACATTTTCTTACGAGTCTTCCCACGATGGGGACTACAAAGATTTTGATGTGGTGGACAGTTATAATTGAGGTTTATCAGAAAATATGGGATACTTTAGAGAATTTTCATGGTGGCACACCACTTGGAACTACCACCATAGTTGGAGTGGGTGTACGATTATCATCCATGTATCCTAGCTGAGTAGATATGTGCATGACCCTTATTAAGTAATCGACTATGGAGAGCTGGACATAGATGATGGGGCCACCTTCACAGAGGTTCCAATAGAGAATTAGGATCTATAGTACAGAGTCCTTCGTGGGCGGTCTATACCTCTGGTGTGTATTTGCTGGTAGAAAGTGAAACCTCTAGGAGAGCACATGGGAGTGGGAGGATCAGATCAATTCTCAGTACACCCATTTTATTCCTAAGACTATGTTGTGGAATTCAGGGACAAAATTCCATAAGGTGAGGATAATTTATTGTTCTTAAAATTCTTTATTATTTTTTTCAATTATACAAAATTATTTTATGATTGTGAAATCTGACGGAGCGCGATTTTGAGGCCCGGAGTGCCCAGAATGATCTGTCGAAGTTTTGTTCAATTTTAATTAACACGGTTAAGATTTTTTCATAAAAAAGATGAATAACTCTTGAATGGTTACTCGAAATAGAAATCTGAGGGTACAATTGTGCCAAGGATGGTGGGTTTACCCTAAGAGTGACTTAATTTTAGTCGGTGCGGCCCACTTGTAAGAAAAGCAAAAAATTGAATAACCATAAATAAAATAATTAAATAAAATTATTTTATTTTTCAAATTCTTATAACTCACAAAAAGTAAATCGAATTACAAATCTGAGACCATGGCAGAAATTATGAGGGTATGATTTATTTAGGTAGATACTAACTTTTTCTGGCACGAGCCACCAGAGAAAGTTACTTATTGGTCGTAAATAAAATAATTAAGTGAAAATTATTTTATTTTATTATCTATAACTTTTACATGGTAACTCTGATTTGAAATCCGAGTGTTCCATTAGGTTCGTTGGGTTGTTTTTCACTTAGGCAGAGTCAAACCTCGACTGGCATGGGTCGAGGGTGACTGTTAATAATTTTTTGAACATTTTTTCGGGTACATTCAGTAAACGCATGAGCTGTGTTTTCTAACTTTTGAACCGTTTCTCAGAATTGGAATCTTAGAGAACTGTTTAACTCATAGTGCCGATATTCGTTTAATGAGACCTTAAATTCACCGTAATAGGATGGGGGAGAAAATTAGTTTTTAGAATTTTTGTGGGAGAAAATAAAATAAACATACATTATTTTATTTTTGAAATTGAAACCTCCAATTTACGATTTTGTGGTGGGGACCACCCGAACTCTCTTCGGTAATGGAATGTGACCCTTGTAATTCCCCCTAGTTAATGTTCCAACTTTAATTTATTTAATGTTCCAACATTTATTAATTAATAAACATAATTTATTAAGTTGGACTTTCACATTTCTTGAGGTAGGAATAATCATTGGAAAAAGAGAAGATCCTTTGAGATAACTTTTAGAGGATCATCTTTCAATGAAGAACCACCCCCAATGAAAAACTAGGACAATACATGACCCCGAATTGGAGACATTTTGTGGTAGAGACAATCACCGATGTCCCATTCACCAACTTTATCTCCATCCTCTAGACATATCCAAAAAAACGTCAAGGTCTGTGTTTTAATTTCAAGTATGAGTAAATATTTTTTTGGATTCTTCATAAAATTGATTCACAAAGACAATGGCCAAATAAACATGGCCATCATCCCGCACTTATATCTTTCCCCCTTTTTATTTGTTCTTCTCGTATTCTTCACGCGTTCATCAACACCAAATAATTAGTGATGCTAGAAACAAAATGAATCGTTTAGCGTGACATAGGGACATGGAGAACTCAATTGGAGGTTTATGAATACGAAAATGTCTTAATTTTCAGTCTTGGAATGAAGCTGAAATGGCTTGTAGAAGAAGGCGCCTTTCGTCACCCGCCCAGTTGTGCGGAAGAAGGGCGGCCCGCATCTGCACCACTGGAAGAGGAGGTCACGGTGGACCAGGGCAGCGATAGGAATACGGCCGGCTATGTGGCATGGCGGTGGCGCACGTCCACACCTTTGGAGAAGGAGGTTTTGGCCCCTCGGCCACGGTGAAGGCCGAAGGGTGGTTGAAATCTGGTTGAACGTTGGTGAAGCAGCGGTGCATGTTCGCACCGATGAGAGGAGAACTGTCTTACTGTTTAGGCCGAATGCGTCGCATAGAGCGGGACCATCGGGTGGTCCCGTGTGCCCATAGGGCGACCGAACAACCATCGCTTCATCTGGAAGATGGAACAGCGGGCCGGTCCCACCACAGCCCAAGACAACTGATCCGGACCCGAATCAAGTCAGGTGACCTGAACCAGGTCGGGTCGGTCCATCACGATTTGGGCCGGGTCGGACAGGGCCCAGTTTCACCATTGTGGCCATATCCTGAGAACCAGGCATCCATTAGAAAAACTGTCTATGGAACCAGAATCCATGGATCAAGATGTTCCTTAAAATTTACTCAACTTGAGTTTTGGGCAATGTTAGAGTACATATGGGTTGGATTGAACCCAGTATCAGACCTGGCTGTTGGAGCATAAATGCTAATAACATACAGGCCGAGCGTCTGATTGATATGGCATCCATTGTGTTGAGTCCCTTATGACGCGATGGACCTTTGTGATACTTCATCATGGAACATTTTGGCGGCATAGGTATGACTGATTGTTTGAGGATTGGTTCTCCCAAATGTGCTATTAGTGGGAATTCAGTGGCTGGCAGTGAGGCGTAGGTTAGAGATGGGTCATACGGAGGTTAGTTACCGATCGACTCTAGGCAGGTCAGATCCTGTGTGGGTCAATTGAAGGGTTAGAACCTATCAATCCTTTGTTGGTCAATGCTCAACTATCTTGTGTGGGTCATCACATACCGATCATGTGTGGGTCAGATCCTTTGTGGGTATGCGTTCAACGATCCGATGTGGGTTAGCACATACTGATTCTGTGTGGGTCAGATCCTGTGTTGTTCAACACTCAATGATCTTGTGAGGGTTAATGCATATCGATCCTATGTGGGTTTGATTTTGTGTGGGTCATCAGAGGTTATTACCAATCGACTTCAGGTGGGTCAGATCCTATGTTGGTCATTGCGGGGGTTAGTAAAACTCGATCCAATGTGGGTCAGACTTCGTATGGTCAGCAGCAGGGCCTCTTGATAGAGTAAAATGATCTAGCTTCGAGACTAATCATCTGAACTTCTATACTTTACTAATACCTGTTTTAATCTGAGACTTTGTTCGAACTAATACTTCTACCTTTGTGGAACTATCTTTGTGGTGATACCTTTGTGGTACTTTTACCCTCTTGATACTGTTTTGTTGTGATACATGTGTGGTACTTTTACATGGGTGGTGTAAAATTCATAGTGTTACTTATGTGGTACATTTATCTTCGTGGTGTAACCTTCGTATAGTTACCATGTTGGTATTATTCCCTCTTGTATGAGATGAGTATATCTTGATAACATAGGTGTATGTATGGGAATATACCTAATTATATTTGATGTAATTTTTTTTGTATTCCTTTGTGGATCTTTAGGATACCTATGGGGTCTCAAGATCCCTACAGCATTTCTTTATACTCACCCAGGAATGGGCTTCTCCCACACCTTGTTGTGTATTATGCAGACAACATACTACATTGATCGAGGATAGGGGATCCAGGACTAGATGGTGCTTGGTGGTGGACATTCGGCGTGACGTGACGTGGAGGAGACGAGTGGACGTGGAGTACCGTGGAGGTGATATGTACCTACCCTTAAGGTATGATCTATAGTGTATGATCCATGATCTGATTTCCACCTTTCAGTTATCTTTTACATTTCTAGTTGTTCTTGTATTCTGGCCCCTTTACATTTCGTAAACTTTTACTTCGGTAGTTTACGTCACAGTTTCTTATTGTTGTGTTTAAGGACTGTGAGTTTATATAGGTTAAAGGAAATACCTTCCTGTTTTAGGGAATACTACTTTCGGGGCTTGTCACCGGCTCTTGGCCTATGGAAGGTGGTATTGGGGTAGTCACTGCATGGGCCCTGGGGGTCGAATCATGATAGCACGGGTGGCCTATCCTTTAGTCTCTTCTGTGGAAACTTGTGTATTGTGACCGGCTGAAATTCCAAGGGAATTTGATTTTTTACATTTAGTTGATGGTCAATTTTGTAATGAAATCCTTAGATAATAATTCAGAGTTTTTGAAGCAAATAATGTGTTATTTTTAGAAGTGATTGTAATACTATAAGGTGTCATAGGAGGTTCATTGAGATTGAGGAGTGGGAGGCCCAAAAAACACCAATATTGGGTGGACGTATAAGGGTAATTAGGTTTTTTTAAAATGTATACCTAATGTTGGTGAGCAATAGTGAACTTCATGGGTTTCCCATGGTTCCCAAACTATGCAATCAGACTACACACATAGTTCTATTGTTATGGTTTCTATTCACTTTTATCTTAGGATTGAAACATGGTTTGTAAAATCATGATGGAAAACAATATAATATAATAGTTCCTAACAAGTGGGAGCAAGATGATTTGAGAACAGTTTGGCCAATTTTGTTTCCAAACCATCCGACCTAATTTTGAGGGTGAAGTTACTTTTTTAAGCTTAATGATTCTTTTTAATACTTTTTATCTATTTAAATTTATTTCTCAAACCATGTGGTTCTCCTCTCATCCTATCGTGGAGACCCCCCTTCCATAACAATGAAATGGAATGATATCTTCCATACATTGATGGGATCAGGCATCGTTCATCCCTATGGACTCCTTATAAAAATTACAATGTTCCTCTTTTCCTTTTTTCTATTTAACATTGTCTCGAGGAAGTTTCTATGTTGTGATCTAATTCACACTATTTTCAGGTTTTTTGCATGCTTCTCTATTTTTTATCAAACTGGACTGAACAATGGATTGATATTTGATGTTTGAATCTTATATGGTATTTGGTATGATCATATTAATATGATAAAATGAGAGAATGTCATCAAAATATTTACATTTTCAGGGGTTTCATTGTTCATTATGATGAATCTGAATTTTTCAACCTAGACTAAATCAATTGTTTGGTAAAAATTTATTATTTCATAATAAAAACCCTCTGTTGAGTTGTGTTGTCTTCTATAAAAAACATTTCAAGACCCATTGCTTCATTTTTTTGAATTTGAGACAAGATAATTATATGGAAAAAAAATGTTTTTTAATTGAAATGGTTTATGGCAATTCTATGATTAAAATTTGAAAAGAAGGAATTTACTACTTATACCTAGAGTGAAATCTAGATTCCCATTTACAAAATGTAGACGAATGGATCATTATTTTATGATGATTCATACACTAGAGGAGATACCTACAATATCATGGATAGGCTCACTGATCAGGTTTTCTACATCCATATTATTGATCCTCGTTCCAAATGAAGAACCTATGGACAAGATCAGTGGAAAATAATGGCTACATTATGCCATAATTGATTATCAAACAACATTTTTGGATATTCCTATAAAGGAATCAAATTGGACATGTTATACATACATCTATAACAAATTTTATTGTTTGTTTAAAGTATTCCCATGGATAAAATCATTTCAACTAGAGTAAAATACTGATCAACTGATAATGTGGTACATACTATTTATTTTTATAGTTGAATATGTTTTCACCAAGACTGATTAGAGCAGTTACCACTGATTATTAATTTATTATATTTATTATGTATACCCTTGGCCTGATATAGAATGGAGTTTATTGTAAATGCATCATTATAGGAATGTATCAATTCGTTGGACTTTCAAGTTCAAGGACATGTAGATTTCATTCCTATGTTTCTTAACATTTTTAATGTGCCTTATATAATTATTTTCATGCCTACTAGATTCCTTATACAAAATAGTAGTAACATTCCCATTTTCATGCTTTTTTATGTATTTTACTAGCCAATTTGTTATATATTATGTTATGTATCATAGTGGCATGTTAGTGATTTACATGCTTTGGTATTTTATTCATCCTCCATTTTGTATATCACGATGTGTCAATATTTCTCATGCCATCTTGTATAACATTCATTTTTAATTTATAGGCCATATTTCTATTCATAGTTAGGTAGAAATGGATTTCCTCTATAGATGATTTATCCTTATATATTATTATTAAAATATTATATTGTTAATTAATGTGACAGAAACGACCTAAATTTTCATTCCTACAAATCATGGGGTTTCATCCTTAGATAAACAGTTACCACAATTTGGGTCATGATCCATTGGTTTCATGGACTGGAATGTTGGTGGTCTCAGTTAGACGACCCTAAATTTGAATTTATAATGTTTATGGGAACTTTTTAAACTATAAATATGAGCCTTGTGATTTAATAAATGTGTATTTATTAATGATTCATGTCATAAAATGTTAATTTATCAAATTACTAAAATTTTAATTAAAAATTAGGATCCATTAATCCTTAGAATAATTTTAAATCAAATATATGTTAAAATACATTCAATCCCAATAATGGATTCTATTAAAGTGGATCCTACATAAAATATTTATTATGTGTTTTATCATTACAAATTGAGAATTGGTAATCTAATTAACAAAAAATCAATTATAAGACTTATATTTTTCACAATTGTAGTAAATATACATGCTATTCAATTTTTTAATTAAATATTCTAGGTTAAATATTATGGATTTTACCACTTCACTTGGTCTTAATGACAACTATGAATATATTTCTAATTTAACAACATGAACGACGTATGTTAGATGGGATAATCTTCATATTAAATGAAACACTTAATGTTTTGTTAATATAAATGCATAAATAGATTGGCATACATTTAATGGAATCTATAATAGCTTCATGGAAACATCAAAGGACTTAATTTTCATTAAGGAATAACCCAATGGGGATATTCTTATGCTATGTGTTGAGGTACTTTTACTGTTTGGTAGATACCTATATGGGTTTTCATGTAAATGTAATGTGGAATCCTTTTAATCAGCCCTCTTAAATTAAAGAAAATGCTTCTATCTACAATTTTTCAATATTAATTAATGAGGATTTATTTAATTAAAATTATAATTTCAACCTAATTGTTGTTTTACTGTATATATAATAGGTGAAATTTTCTATAACAATTTCACCTTTGAGCCCTTTGAAATAAAAATTTTTTTATTTAAAATGTTGTGTTTGAAATTAAATGACCTCTTTATAATGGTATTTTGGTAAAAAAATAATTTCTAAAAAAGATTTTGTTTTAACTTTTATGTTTTTCCTTGCATATTTATCCAATTGCTTTTAACTTATGATATTTATTTTTTCATTAAAACTATTCCTTCAAAGGATTATTGAATTAAATAGGTTTGGTCTCAATGAATTGAAATTAAACCATTAGTTGTGAACATGGTTTTAACCCCCATGTAAGTGTAGATTGAATTTTTTTTTTGCATCTTTCATAGATTAGCTTCCTTGAAATGGGAGTGTGATCCTTACCAATAGGCCACATTCCTTATCACTTGAACCTTATTGATAGTCTCTTATTCTTAATGACATTTATGGAATTATAATTTCATGACCCATCCCTCAGGGCTCGTGATGTGACTACCCCAAGCATGCATTCCATAGGCTAGGGGATGGAAACTAGCATCAAAAGGCATAATTCCCTAAAAATGGGAAGGCACTGCCATTATAACCATTACACACACACAAAATAAATCACACTGCTGGATGAAACCCCAGGTAATCTCTATATGAAAAGTGTTCTAAATGTAAAATTGGCCAAAATATAATCCCAACAAGAATGTACATGAATACAACTAATGAAAAATGGAAAGTCAGTTGTTGGGTCATCCTATGAGGTTGCTACCTGATGGGTTGGTACGGATCGCCTCTTCAACACTCCTCGTATGTCTGTCTCCTTCGTGTACCAACTCATCTTAAGGTCCACCTCCAGGTACCATCCAGTCCTGGAACACTCAGACTCAGTTACTGTTGTCCGTCTTCTGTATCCAACATAACATGGTGCGGGCATAGCCCATGCAGGGGTGAGTATAACGATACTCAGTAGGAACCCTGAGGCACTAAAGGTCTCACAAAATCCACCAAGGATAAACCACAAACTATTAAATAATCAGACAAACATACTTAGGTATATTAGCTTACATATAACTATGTTATCAAGTAATCCATCTCAATCCTGAGGAAAAACCAAAGATACTAAGTCGGCACAAACCGTGATTTTTTTCTAGGGGTAGTAACAAGTATCATTCTGAACACAACGTCGAACACCACGACTGCTGGAGAACACATCTTATATCATCACAAAAATTCACTTTCCACTAACCTTGGACTACTGAGGTACTCCTCTTGTCGAGTACCATGGGTCTGCCCTGACACAGAGAGGCTCTCCCCGCCATCTGTATGCCACGTCACAAAGAGGCGCTCCACCTCAGGTTCTGCTGAGGTAAACCTCTTGTCGAGTACCTTTGGTCTACCGATTCAAAAAGGTTCTCACCACAGTCGGTCTGCTGCATCACCAAGGTGCTCCCCAGTGTACTTGTCGAGTCACTTCGAGTCGAAACGGTAAGCAGTTGTCTGGTCTCATCGAGCCACTGGGTTCCCACACTATACTCGCTCATCTCTGGGAGGATCTATTCCACAATATACTGATTGATACTCCAACTTACATGATTTCCCATAAGGAAGTGTCTAAAAGGTTTGTCATGTCTTAGGGGTTTGAACGTAACAGAGGGCACGTCAATCGGACGCCGAAAATGTGAATAATTATCCATTTAGTCCTAGGGGCCTGGTTGGATTCATGATAGATCCAACCTGATTGTTACCAATCATAATACTAAACATATTTGGGTATCTTAAAATGTGACCGACTCACTCCAAAGTTCCCAACGCCACTGACGGTTCGACTAACGGACGTCCGGTGCGAATGTTATGGCCAAAAGAAAGTAAAACAATCGTACTGGCCTCGTGTTTGGTCCGACCAGGTCGGACCAACTCAGCCCCACCCTGAATGGGCCTACCTGGTTCGGGTAGAACCAGATAGACCCACTGGGTCAGGCATGTCCATTTGGGTGGCCCGGCCCTTTCGGTTCTCCCCAACAGTCCATAAGAGCCGCGAAGGCGGCTCAGCCTCAGAGGGTGTTGCGAGGGTGACTCAGCCATGGAACGGCTTTTCCATGGGCCGGCTCAGCTCGAGGTGGATGTAATGTTTGTTGTGGGTGTGGAAAGGGTTGATCGAAGGGACACAATGAAGGCACAGTAGTAGCAGTGGCTCAGATCGGCTCGGCCCAGACAGCGGCGTGGCTTAGAGGATGATGGTGTGACTCGGCTCTACCCGGACAACGGCGTGGCTTTGAGGACGACATCATATCTTGGCAGACAGTGGTGTGGCTCGGAGGATAGTGGCCATCCAAGGGCTTTGTAAATATGTTGCATGGTATCTCGACGCAATGACAGGCTTCTCGACCAGGCGCGAGGCCATTTTGATAAGGATGGAAAAGCTCCACGGGTGGGTGGGTTGTGGAGGCCACGGGTGGCGATGCCATTGCCTTCATTTCCTTCCTCCATTTCGAAGAACACATCAATTAAGAATGTCTAAGGGGTCGGTCTATGTCAGTTTTACCGACACCATCCATGTTTAGAGTGGTAGCAAGCAGTTCACAAAGAACGAAGCATGAACGTCTAAGGGAGACATTTTAAAACATCATTTCCCACATCTCACATCAATATCTAATCCCAATCCTACAAAAGGTAGTACGATCGTTGATTCACCGTAGATGAAGACATCCCACGTCGGAAGAAGTCCCGAGGAAGAAGGTCGATGGAGGTCGACATTCTTCATTGGTAGAGCAGTCTTCGGTGGGAGGTGATGTTCATCATTGGAGAGCTTTCTCCCAAGTTCTCCCTAATCCTCCTTTTCCAAAAAATGAATAGCCAATGAAATAAATTGTGTTAAACTATTTAATTTATTGGTGATACAAAGATTAATTAATTAATTGGAAACATCAAATGAGTTGTGTTGGAAAAATTAAAAAAATTAATGATACTGAGGGCTGGCATAATTAATTTGTAGGAAGCTCAAGATGATCCTCCATATTAATGAGGGTGTTAAAGAGGTTTAGACCTCGGGTGGCCCCCACCACCATAACCTCTCATGGGAGGTTAGGCCTGGATGGTCCCCACCAACATAACTTACATGGGAGGTAAAGGTATGGTGGTCCCCACTTCTCAACATCCACATGGATGAGGAAACTTATGTGGTCCCACCTCCACAATATTCACATGGGTGATTAAAATAAATATAAATTTTTTTCACAATTTGATTTTTATTTTATTTCTTCATGAACAACACAAAAAATAACTTTCACCCTCAACCAACTACTGTCGATGTGAAAGACACCGTAAGAAAATATTGGCACTGCAAGTTCAAAGATACCCTTGGAGTTCAATTCCATGCAGTCGTTTAGAAGTTAAAAAAACCAACTCATACTTTTACTGAACGAACCCGAAAAAAAATTTAGAAAATTATTACCAGACACCCTCGACCCGTGCCGGTCGAGGTTAGGCTCTTCCCAAGTGAAACACACCCCAACTAACCCAATAGTACTATTGGATTTCCAATGTCACTTACTGTTTAAATGTTATGTATTTTACAATAAAATAATTTACATTTAATTATTATATTTATGGCCAAAAACTAACATTCACCGGTGGCCCGCGCAGGCCAAAGTTAGTATATTTTTAAATTAAGCATGCCCCCACAAGTCAGTGGGGGTCTCATATTTTTAATCCAAGCTACTGTTTGTGAGTTATAAGCAATTGAAAAATTAAATAATTTATTTAATTATTTTATTTATGTTTATTCCATTTTTGGATTTTCTTACAGGAGGCCCGCACCGACTAATCCTAAGATAGGGTAAACCCACCATCCTGAGCACAACGGTGGCCTCATATTTCTAATCTAAGTAACCGTTTAAGATTTATTCCACTTTTTCAAGAAAACTGCTTACGTGCACTAATTAATGAAATAAAATACTTCGACGGATCATTCTGAGAACTCTAGGCTTCGAAATAGAGCGCTGTTAGATTTCACGTTCTCAAAAAAAATCCCATGTAATTAAAAAATTAACAAGGAATTTTTGGGTCATTACATTATCCCTTCCCTAGGGCTTTGTATTCCCAAAAGACACATTACAAAAACTAAAAAAAAGTGAGGGTACTAAGGACGAATCTGAGCCTCCCACTCCCATGTGATCTCCTGAAGGTTCTTCTGCTACCAATGCACATGCACCTAAGGTATCGACTGTCCACGAAGGTCCTACTTCTGTCGATCCTCAATCTCTACTGGAGCCTCCATAAAAGTCTCCCCATCGTCGATGTCCAGGACACCATGGTTTATGATGTGAGAAGGTTCATGTATGTATATCCTCAGCTAGGATACATTGAATACATCATGTACCTGGTGCAACAGAGGTGGAAGTGATAAGCGTTATCCCACCTCAGAAACTCTACTAAGGACCTAAAAGGTCCGATGAACCTCAGAGATAACTTGCCACCTCGGAAAAATCTCTGCAAACCACATTGAAGTGATACTTCAATGAAGAATTGGTCAGCATCCTCAATATCCATAGGTCTCTGTCTCCTATCGGCATATGAATTCTACGTGATCTATACAGTTTTCACGAGCTCTTTGATGATCTACACCTTCTCTGTAGTAGACTGTACCATCTATGGTCCCACTACTACTGACTCCCCTAGGTCAGTCTAGCACAATGGTGATCTACAAGGTTAGCCGTATAATGACTCAAGAGTTTACATCCCAATGTTGAAGTCATATCTATTGTTGTATGAAAATTCCACCAAAGTTATGTGATCCTCCTAGCCACGACCGAAGTTGAGGACAGAATCATGCATCATGTCCTTGAGGGTCTGAATGGTCTGCTCAGTCTGACCATCCGTCTGAGGATGGAAGGCGGTGCTCAAACGAAGCTGCATCCCGAAAGCCTCCTATAACCCCCTTCCATAGCCGGTAAGAAAAACTTTCATCACAATTAGAGACAATTTTCATGGGTACTCCATGTAACAACACAATCTCCTTCACATAGAGGCATCCCAATCTCTCTATTGAACCCTGCTCTTAATCGGTAGGAAGTGGGCTAACATGGTGAGTCAGTCGACGATCAGCCAAAATGACTCATGTACCCTAGATATACATGGAATTCCTGTAACAAAATACATGGATATCCCATCCCACATCCACTCTGGGACATCTAAATGCTGAACAATGTTTTTTAGTACCTGGTGCTCCACCTTCACTTTCTGAAAAGTGAGGCACCGAGAATCAAACTCTACAACTGCTTTCTTCATTCCCGGGTACCAGTGTTGTCGTCGAATATCCTGGTACATCTTTTTCACACTTTGATGTACTGCTATAGGGGATTTGTGGAAGTCTATCAACACTTCCTCCTGATGTGACACCGGTACCATGGTACATCCTTTGAAGTGAATGAGGTGCTCCCCACCATCAAAAAATACATCAGGTGCATGTCCTGTGGATATGTGATCTAATCGAGTCTCACAGTCAGTGTCCCCACACTAAACCTCCCAGAATCACTGAATATGTGGGGGAGTGACTAATATGTACTGATGAAAATCTGCTATATCTCGATCTATAAAGGATATCTTCAAGCGGGTAGCTGCTCTGCAACCTCACTCAGTAGATGCAGGCCTAACCTCATGTTGATTGTGTCTACTACCATGTTCCCCTTCCAAGGTTATAGACTATATTTATGTCATAGTCCTGGAGGAACTCAAGCCACTCTTTTTGGTAACTGAAAACTCAAAACTTATGTTTCCATGAGGTTGAGACTGGCCGACTCACTAGTGATCAACCACACCCTCCTATGAAAGAGTTTATCCTATGCTGCATGGGATTCCTTTTTCACCGACTAAGGTAAAACTCTTACGAATGTTATAGATAAACCAGATCCTTTCTTCCTAATATAGTTAATTTGAGTTTGAATTATGGATGTCCATTCATACCCAAACTAACGTTGTAAGGCCCCGACGCTGCCACCAAGAGGTTCCAACTGAAACTCTCACCTCAAGGGTCAGATCACACCATCTGTGTAAGTGTGATTATTGATTCTCCTCCCAAAGGTATCTCCAGATGTGAGGGTTAAGTCAATGGTTTGACTAGAATCTCTAGGTCTTGGACATGATTCATGGAAGGAAAGAATTAGTGTTACCTATGTCTATTGATACAACAGCTAGTAGTAGACATAGACCGTAACTCAAATCATTCTTAGAGCCCTAGGGTTTTATTCCTTAACTGCATGCAACTACTCTCTTCCCCCCATCCTCCAGCTCCTTGAGCCTTTTGGGGACCACAAAGAGGGGTGGTTGTAACATATCAAATTGTACACCACCTCATTATGCTTCCCTAGCTCTGCTTCCATGTCTTCCACCGTGAATATTCATCTATCCCTAACACTTATTCCTCTAGAAATTTTTTTACAATCCCAATCCTTTAAGAATGGGTCCAATTTACTTCTTTCCCACTACTAACATTCACTGGATGAATCTGCTCTGCCAAGGAATTTTCAAAAAAATAGTTTCTCTCTATCACCCTAACATAAGTAAGAATGCATAATGGAATAGTGCAAGCTCAAATGTCCCAAAACAAACCACTCTCAGAGGTCTGAGCTCTGAAGCACTGACCGTATCATATTCATCGAGTGCCAGGAATGATCTGTATGCATCAGTGAATACACAACTACCGACATGTCGTCCTTCCAAAGATATAGAAGCTCTATAGAACTCTCATCCACCTTTTCAAGTGATTCCTCATCCTCCTATGAGTCTGATCACCTCGGAACCTAAGGGGTACCTAATGCTAAATAATTTGTAAGGAAATAAGACTATATCTGTCCTTTACAGGTACCACTAGTTGTAACTACTGACCAACATGTAGTGATATAGCTGACACACTACCTGGAAGTACTATCTTGAGTAATGGTCCATCTACCAAAGCCTCATCACAATGCAGACCATACTCATGGTCTGTCACTGAAAAAGTCTAGTAGCTAAGATCAAAATATACTCTACTGGTGTCTCAACTAGGTGGAAAACTCTATCAACCGCCTCCAGCCAGTGCTCACCTGTATGGGAAACTATATCACCTCGAATCCTCGGAGGCCTCTACTACTAGAACTCGGGGAATGCGCTCAGTCGGCGTGCACCATCCGCCAGTGCGGCTGGTGGTATCGGCTACCCAATGGGTGGTGGTGCTACTGGTACACCACCCAAAGGTGCCAACATAGTAAGAGGGCCCTGCATCAGTGCCACGTTTCAGGGGGGCCATTATCATGTACTCTCTCAGGAATCTTAGTTGGTTGTCTATGAAGCAGCATCCTGATAAGGAACAAGTGCTCCATGGTAAATAAGTTATACCTGATGAGATAAATGTTATTCCTAGTGAGCTTATAGTTATACCTAGGGAGCTGACTCAAAATATCACAAAGAAAACTTCTGAAATCAAACACACGATCAGGGTTTTCGTGCACTGAGTCGGAAATCAGAAGTCAGGGTCCTGGTGTTTGGATACGTCGGCCACCACACCAACACTGGATTCCATAAACTAATAACCACACTCACTAAACTAAACAATGTCACAATTAAAATGAAATATTATAGTCCTATATTTTGGTGTATAACGAACTCCTCTGATACCAATTTGTCCTGAAACATCCCCCAGGGCCCATGCCATGACTACCCCGAGCCCACCTTTCATAGGCCAAGGGCTGGAGACTAGCATTGAAAGGTGTAATTCCCTACAATTTGGTAGGCATTTCCATTATAACCTGTAAACACACACACACAAGAAAACAAACAGCTGGAAGAAACACCATGTAAATGGTAGAGAAAATTTTTGCTGAAAGTAAAAGGGTCTGGAATACTAGCCCAACTATAATGTACATGAATTCAACTTAAGAAAAATGGAAAGTCAGCGGCTGGGTCATCCTCCAAGTTTCCTACCATAGGTGTAGGTACAGATCGCCTCCTCAGCACTACGCATTCGTTTATTTCCTCCATGTACCAAATTTTCATAAGTTTCACCTCAAGGTACCGTCTAGTCCTGGTACTCTCGGCCTCAATCAGTACAGTCCGTCGTCTGCATCCAACACAACAAGGTGTGGGTATAGCCCGTGCATGGGTGAGTATAACGATACATAGTAGGGACCCCGAGACCCACAAGGTATCACAAAATCCACCATGGATAAACCACAATGTATGAAATCATCATAAAACATTACATAGGTATATGTCCATAAATATACCTTATTTATCAAGTAATCCATCTCAATCATGAGGAAAACACAGAGATACTGACTCATCCCAATTCAGTATTTATTCTAGGGGTAGTATCAAGTAACATTCCGAACATAACATCAAATACCTTATCTACTAGAGAACTCCTCCTCTATCGAGTATATTGGGAATGTAACGTCCCACAGAGGCACTTCTCACTAACCTTGGAATGGTGAGGTACTCCTCCTGTCGAATACCATGGGTCTTCCGCGTCACATAGAGGTGCTCCCCACCATGGGTCTGCCACGTCACACAGAGTTTCTCCCACTCCTGGCCTACTGAGGTACTCCTCAGGTCGAGTACCGTGGGTCTTCCGTGTCACCAAGGAACTCCTCACTAGGCATGTCGTTTCACTCTGAGTCAAAATGGTCTGCAGTAGTCAAGTATCAGCCATCCACTGGGTTCCCGCACTACGCTCGTTTGCCTCTGGGAGGATTTTCTCCACAATCTACTCGTCAATAATCCAACTTCCATGAAGTCCCATGAAGACGTGTCTCAAATTTCCATCCCTTCATAGGGGTCTCAACGTAACAGTAAAAGCGTCAATCGAACGCCCGGTCAGTGAGTTATTAGCCTTTTTGTCCCGAGGGCCCGGTTTGATATGTTCTCGATCCAACCTGAACATTACCCATCATAATCCAAAACAACATGAGATATCTCTCAAAGGTACTGAATTTCTCCATGGTTCCCAACATCGCTGACAGTTCGTTTAACGGACGTCTGGTGCCAAAGTAATGGCCAAAAGAAAGTAAAATGGGCGTAGTGGGCCTTGGTCTGGTCTGACCCGGTCGGACTGACTCGGCTCGACCCGGCCCAACTCGGCCAGATCTGCTAGGTCTAACCTAGCCCGATGGGTGGATCGACCCATTAGGTTTGTCCCAACAGCCACGAGGGACCACATAGGCAGCTCAGCCTCAGAGGGTGCCGCATGGGTGGCTCGCCCGTGGAAAGACTCGGCTGCGGGCTATCTCGGCTCGACGTGGCTCGCAAGGCTGCGATGAAGGCAGCTCACGCAGATCAGAGGTCTGTGGCGAAGGCACAGTGGTGAATGAGTCACGGCTCGGCCCGGATCGTGGTGCGGCGTTGAAGATGGTCGCATGTCTCAGCTCATCCTGGACAGCAGCGCAACACGGTGGATGGCGGCACGACCTGGTGGACATCGGCATGGCTCGGCGGATGGTGAAGGCACGGTGGCCCATCACTATAGAGGCACATCTTGGCATGGAAGAAGTTGGTGGCTTGGTGTCTCGACATGATGACAGGTTGCTCGGCCGGGCGTGGGGCCAGTTCAGCCAGGAGGGTAAAGTTCCTCGGGGAGGCACAGGTTGCAGAGGCCACGGGTGGTAGTGCTATTTCCTTTTCCACCTTCATCGCCTTCTTCCATTTTAAATAAATCATAAATGAATAATGGAAAATGGTTCGGTCCTTGTTCGTTTGGCCTACACCCACTGAGTTTAGAGTGGTATCAAGAAGTTTACAAAGAAAAAACCATGAACGTGTAAGGAAGACTTTTTAAAACACCATTTCCCACATCCCAGGTCAATCTCAATTCCCAATCCTGCAAAAGAATTAGAAGGTTTGAAAATTGAAACCGATAATCAAATATAAAAAAACCCCTACCTTATTATATTAATAATGTAGGCGCAAGAAGGTAGTACGGTCATTTATTCACCGTATATGAAGATGTCAGACATCGGAAGAAGTCCCAACAAAGATAGTTGATGGAGTTCGGCATTCTTCATTAGTGGAGCGTTCTTCATTGGGAGGTGTGGTTTTTCATTGTAGAGCTTTCTCCCAAGTTCTCCCTAATCCTACATTTCCAAAAAATGAATATCCTAAAAAATAAAATGTGTTTAATTATTTCATTTGTTGACAATTCAATGTTGGATTAATTAATTTGAAATAATAAATGGGTTGTGATGGATAAATTAAAAAAAATAGAATTATTCCAAGTGTTGGAAAAATTAAAGTGGTGGAAGCTCAAGAGGATCCTCCACATTAATGAGGGAGTTAAAGAGGTTTAGACCTTTGGTGCCACCAAATACCATAACCTCTCATGGGAGGTTAGGCTTCAGTGGTCCCCACCACCATAAACTCACATGGGAGGTTAAGGTATGGTGGTCGCCACTTCTCAACATCCACATGGAGGATGAAACTCATGTGGTCCCACCTCCACAATATTCACATGGGTGGTTCAAATAAAAATAAAATTTTTGCACAGTTGTATTTTTATTTTATTCCTTCATGAAAAACCCAAAAACTAACATTCACCCTCAACCACCTACCGTCATGGTGAATGTCTCTTTAAGAAAATACTGGTGCTGTGAGTTCAACATTTCCCATCAGATTTCAATTCCTAGAACTGATTTTAATGTTATAAAAACCCACTCATACGTTTACTAAATGTACCTGAAAAAAGTATAGAAAATTATTACCAGACACCCTAGACCTGTGCTGGTCTAGGATAGGCTCTATCCAAGTGAAACAAGCCGCAACGAACCCAATGGTACTCATGGATTTCCAATCTGAGTTACCATTGAAAAGTTATAGATTTTACAATAAAATAATTGTCATTTAATTATTTTATTTACGGAAAAAAACTAAACTTCACCGGTGGCCCGCACCGGAAAAAGTAAGTAACCTCTTAAATTAAGAATGACCTCACGTGTTCGGTGGTAGTCTCAAATTTTTATTTGGAGCTACGATTTGTGAGTTATAAGAATTTGAAAAATTACATAATTTACTTAATTATTTTGTTTACAGTTATGCCATTTTTTGGGTTTTCTCATAGGAGGCTCATACTGCCTAATCATAAGTCGTGCTTAGGGTAAAACCATCTTCCTGAGAAAAACGGTGCCCTTGGATTTTAGACCTGATTAACCGTTTAAAATTTATTCAAATTTTTCAGGAAAAATGGTTATGCATTCTAATTAAAGCTTAAAAAAACATCGACAGATCATTCCGGGCACTCCGGGCCTCAGAATCGAGCACCGTCCGATTTTACAGTCTCAAAAAATTCAAATGTAATTAAAAAAATTATATGGAATTTTCAGGTCTTTACATATCCTTTGTTAAGGTCCACTCTTTCTATTTCAGTATGAGGCAATCTTGTTTTAGAGTGTGCCCTCTGATTCCCAAGACAATAACAAGTTTCATGTGACTTTTTCTCTAACATATTATAATTTTCATGTATCATTGTATGTTTATGACCTATAGTTTCCAAATATTATCCTTTTTTATTTATGGATTTGTTTTTTTACCCTTTATGGGTTGGAGTATCTTTTAAATCTTGGTTTTAGTAGGGTAGGTTTTCTATTGGAATAGTCAGCTGCTTCCAAGGTTGTGTGAGATTTATTATTCCTCTACGGTGATGGATAACTTGTTAAAATGATAGTTATATTAATATTCATTGAATATGGTATGGATTTTGGTTCATTATTATGTAGAAAATCAGATACTTTAATTCATATGAAGCATTGGACTAATGGATACTGTCATAGAGGGACAATTCTATTTCTAATATATTGATTAGTGTGTGTTGGTACACATTATACACATTGAGGTGATAAATGGGGTCAACAAACCATTTGTGTTCTATGGTAATCATGTAAGCCTTAAGTTATTTAATTATCCCATGAACTCATGTCAGCTCCATAGTACAGTCACATGGGTGTTAATAATGATTCAAACTCATCCCAATGTATAGAAGGATGTTCCATAGTGGATGAGGTGTTTTGACACAATGTTCATTATATTTTGGCCCTTATTATGAATTACTTTTTTCATTGATCATGGGGGAATACCATTGGAGGAGACCCCCTTGTACTATCTATGTGAATCTAGCCTATAATTCCTTTAAAAATAAATCATATCTCTCAATTGGGTTTAGCTCATGCTATAGAGTGTTTTAAATTCCATTTTTTATGGAACGATGACCATAACCCTCCTATAGTGAAGAGAGTTATCTGGAACATTTTAAATGATCCCATCTAGGTTTAACTGACAACATATAAATGTTTTAAATAGGTATGTATTTTTTGAATCTCACATGTTGCTGGAATCTCATGTCCAAGAATACTTATTTAAAAATAGAAAAATGGTTCTGTGGTTGTCTTTGTATGCTAACATTCAATATACTGTTAGTTAAGGATGGACATTACAGGTTGTTCATGACTGACCACAAGTGGTGAAGTTATTGTGATTTGTTTTTGATGGGAATGCATGTGATACTAGGCATTGACTAAATGATTTCACATAGTAAGGGTTACACTACTCATCATTTCTATAAATAGTTTACTATCGGCCTCGAGATGTACTGAGAAATTATTTTCAAGGTAGTGTGATCTTCTCATGTCCATTTAGGAGTCTATTTAAATCCTCTTAGTGAAATATTATTTTTGAGATGATAATTTCCATTATCATTACATCATCTAGGTTCACTAAGAGAGTGTCTCTTTTAGGGAATATAATGTTTTAATATACCTTTGGGATTTGTGAGGTTACTGCATAGTGATCAATACAGAATATTATTTTCCTTAAATGAATGGATATTACTAAGTTATACTTTGATTATCAAGTAGGAATTAAATAGTGGGACATAGGGACACTAGATGATTTTTTGGATCTGACTACCTGTAAAATAATGATTTGGCCTCAATCATCATTTCTAGTTTGCTGATGTTCTTTCTTGTATTGAAATCTATCGTGTAAATATCATTACAAAATGCCCTTTGATTATCACATTGGACTTAATTAATTGATTTCTAGGAAATTAAAATACCAATCATGCTTGGATTATTTCATTACAATGTGTATTGATCCAGGTGTGATGGATTATCCATGGACCCATGATCATCATAGGAAAAAATAGCTTAATGATGGTGTTTCAGAATGTGAAATCACCAAACGATTGATACAGGATTCAGTGAGCAGGCTCCAGAACATATAGAGGTTCATTTGCCTAATGTAAACATGTATAGATTTTGAAATGCACCATCTATCAATGATGAGTGCGTTAGTGGCAGCTGTCTGATGATTTTTTGAATGGTTACCACTCATCCTATTTTTTTTAAATTGGTGGAGGAAACCTGTTAATGGAATATTATTAGGTTAAGGTAATTATGGTGAGTGTCAAATGATATTTTTTTTTGATGATTTGTCTTGACCATTCCATTGAGGTCAATTTGGATTTGACGGATTATTTAAGATGTAAATCATGTCGAGAAAATCATTAGAGTGTTATGGTAATTCCTTAATAATTTGTTCCATTATTGGGATATTGTAACTTTTATTCACCAATAAAAATGATATAGAGTGATGGTAACATATATTATTATATGATCATGTCTTGGTTAAGACCTTGGTTAGGTGTATTCTCTGTGACTTTGTTCAGAATGGTAAGTGTTTGATTTAGTTTCCGTGGATTTTGTTTCGTGTGTCAATGTTTCATTTGAGGTGAATAAACTGTTTTTAATGCACACAACTATTTTAATGAGACATCATGACCTGATTAATTCAATTAATATTCCCTAAATTTAAAATAGTATTCTCATTGATGATAGGTTTTATGGTAGACAAAATTTAGCATCTAGTGTTTTTAAAATTTTTAAAATTTACAAGGAATTTGAATCATACCATTCGGTGGACTGCCATTTTCATAAACATAAACTCAAGTAATAATTTGAGAGAAGAAAACAATTAATATTTTTTTACAATTTTTCTGGAATCATTATTTCCAAATAGGTTTTTCTATAGAGTTTTGGGATCGTCGATCCGTGAAAAATTATTTTTTGTGTGGACATGTATGGGTGAACAAATTGTATGAAACCATACAACACACCAGTGAAAGAAATGAAACCCTGTCAAGGTGTGTAGTTGTAAACCATACTGTCTAACCCTGTATTCCCAATCCATGTGCCTATCCGCCAATCTTAGTGCATTTCGTTAGTGTTTGTGTTGTTCATAAAATAGTTGATGAAGGTTAATGATACCATGTGGGACAATGGTGAAGTGTAATGGTTCCTATGAATTGGGAGCCACATATTTTGAACATTATATGTCAATCCATGAGGCCAAACAATGCGATCATTATTTTATAGGTGAAATTACATTATTACTGATAATGATTCTTTTTTACCCTTTTCGATCTTTTGATTTTCCCTCTAGACATGTGTGGCTCCTCAATTTACCTAATAGAGCTCCTCCTACCATAAATCAAGAATGAAAGGTTAACCACCATCAATTGATGGAATTAGGTTCCCCAAATCCCTAAGGATTTATATCAATAATATCTATATTCCTATTGAACAATTTAATATTTATCTCTATCTCAAGAATTTTATTTTGGGGTAAGCTTATTGACCATATATATTGAACAACTTCTTTATGGTGGATCCATATAGCCTCCCCTTATAATTATTCTCAAAAATTGTTTGAACTACCCATTTGGGTGACATATTATTCATATGATAAATAATGAAGATTTTTTTAAAGATAATTGTTATAGTGGTTTCATAATGAATTTTGACGAATATAAAATTTTCAAAGTAAACAAAATAATTTTTTTGATGAAAATTTCTTGTTTTCTAATAAATAACCTCTATTGAGGTGTGTTGTCTAAGAAACCAAATATTTTATTCTAACTAGTTCATTGCATTGGATTGGTGACATGTTTAGTAAATTTAACTTATTCTTTTATAATTTAAATGATTTCTTGGATTCAAATCATTATAGTTTTAAATGAATAATGAATGAATAAAATAATTTCACCATGTGAAAAACCCAGATTCCTATTAACAAAATGTGAGGGATGGGCTCATGAGTTGACAAGGCTTCAGACAACTGAGGGAAATGTATACTATATCATGAATGAGCTCAATGTGCATGATTCTTACCTACATATGAGTTTTCCTACTTCCAAAGGAAGAACCTGTGGATATGATCATTTGTAAAAAGAATTGTAACACCATTCCTTGTATAATACATGGACCCCCTTTGTGAGACAACATGGACGAATTCAAATGGATGTTTTTTGGATTACATCAAGAGTGGCCCATGGGATTCCTTTTGCGGAATACCATAGAAAGACTCATTTCATCTTTGTTAATGTTTTGTTCTTATAGTGTGAAACATGGGATCGTCTATAAGGTTCACCTTAGATGGGACCAAGTTGTTGTGGAAATGAACAATATGGATACCAATTTAAATTAAATGAATGTTGTTATGTAATTAAATAAAAGGGTGAATCTTACATGAATAATAACATGATTTTGTTTAGTTATTTCTAGATGCATAAATTTTAATGGCCGATTTTACATTTTACCACAATTTGTTTGGTCACCCTTAGTTGATAAATTAATGATTATGATGAAGTAGGAATGGTTAGGATGGTGTCCATGAGTGACATGGGCCTAAAATGGTTATTTATTAATTTTCCATTACAGATTACATTTTTAATACACGCTCATGGGTTATATTATATGATAAAACAAGATTATTCTTTAAAACAATTTGGAGGGGGCCAAATGATTATATTTCACACCCTTTTTGGTATTCCATTGTTTTAGGATACCCTAGTAGTGCCTTTGGTTTGTAGGTACCTCATCCATTTCTTGTGTTGTGTATTTCACCTAGGAGTTTGGAGAAATAGACAGATCTAGTACCAAGGATGCTCAAGGAGACCCCCCTTTGGGCCATATTATTATTATTATTGTTCATATTAGGTATCATATTTCTTTTATTATGTTTCCTTAGTTATTAGGTAGCATCCCATGGACATTCAGTCTTTCTATGTTGTATAATGGAATTAGACATCCAAATATAGCTATTATATTTATCTTCCACTTGGTTTCAATTATTTTTCCTATTTCATCAATTTTCAATTATTTTATTTCTATGTTATTGTTTTACAACTATAATAAGAAGAATATAGTATGCCCATCGTAAAACATTTAGAAAATTGATACAAGTTTGAATATTCTCTATTTCATGGATCCATGATTAAGGCCATCTGGTAATTGGGAAGGTTGATGTTTCCATAGTTAGTCGAGTCGCCATGATACAATAGGGTGTGTGTCTCTGTAATTTGTTTCCTTTTCATGTAACCTCAAGAACCATAAATAATTTATTTTTATTATTCCTCAAATAATGAAATATTTTCTTTATTATATCATTTTTCCGATATTTTATAGTATTAAGCATCAATTGACATTATGATTGGAACATTAAAACAACTACTTCATGCCCATTATTTAGAATCTAATTTTTATTCATGGCATGGACCCGAGGTCCTGAAAAATAGATTTCATTTATGAAATTATGAAATGAAGATTTCTTCATAGTCCATTTTTGGAAATTTAATAGCCAATATTAGGTATTTTTATAATTATATCATGAAAATAATTTCCATTTGGAAATATAAGTCTATTTGTGAAGGAGGTAGGGATATTTTTATTTTAACTCAATGAGACCAATTTCAGAGTTCAGGTATGATATTTAGATTAATGATAGAGTTGGTACTCCGGGGGGGAGGTTCATTTATGCTATGGAATAGATTCCCTTTTATTATATATATGTTTTTTGGTACACCAGCATAAAACCAATGGTTTGTATCCTCTATCAATAATGTTATTACCCCCCCCCAGTTGGATATCAGTTGTGGCCCATCTACTCAACTCATGGTCCATACACCCTAGACTGGTTATAAATGAACCAAATAGGTTTGTGTCCACAGATATTTATTTGGGGTGGTTTTGGGTTTATATATAAGGTTTTATAAATATATTATTTTTAGTAAAATATCTATTGGCCAAATAATGTTTTATTCTCTCTCCTAAACCACTTATTTTTGAAATAGGAAGAATCCAGATAATAGATTTGTGTCGTGTTATAGTAGTTATAATTTCCATGTATATTATTTTTTTGCAACATGAGACTGATCAATCATTCTTTTTTCCTTCCATATTTGAATTGGGGGCATCTATTTTTTGAATAATTTCATGTACATTGTTATTTTTACTGTATTGGTAGCATTGATTTGACATGGTGTTTTTTCCTTTATTACTAATTCATGTATAACATACATTCTCGAATATTTGATATCATTTTTCTTAGGTAATCTGATAGTTTCCAAGTTGTCAGAATAAGTTTTTTGTTTACTCAGCCATTAATGGAATCTTCCAACAGGAGTTATTTTTAGGCTGATGATGCATGGGTTAGATGATATTCTTGGTGTGTATAGTGATGGTGGAAATTATTAGAGTTGAAAACAAGTGATTATTGGATATATATTATATAGAATAAGGATTCAAGATTATGGTGTTGTTTCATGTCTCTATTGAGTGATTTAAGAGTACATGAATCATGGATGATAACCCCATTTTCATTTGGTACCCTTAATTTTTTTTATACATTGATTCCATTAAAAATACTATAAAGGATGTATCTATAATAATTTTATTATTAATTTATAATAAATATTTCATTATATTATATACATCATGGTATTATTTTAGGTAATCCTTCAAATTGGTGTAATGTTTACTACAATGTTTTATTGGTCATGGACTCGTATAATGTAGGGTATACCTACATAGTGTTAGTCACCAACCCATACACTATTGGAGGTGATATTAGGGTTTATAAATTATTTTACAACATTCCCATGAGGGGACTATGTGGTTTAGGACTTGCCAATTTGGTATCATTTAGGTTGTCTTAGGGTAAAATTTTGGAGTGACTAATCATGAGTGGATTCTTTTGGGAACATATGATAATGATATTTTGTAGATATTGATATTTATTATTAGAACAATGAGACAATTATTATTATAGTGATTGAATTAACCATTACCTATGAATATAAAGACTATTTAGTTGATTGATACCATTGATGAATCATTTTGATGTATAGATAGTGTAAGTACATTCATCATATAGTTTCCAAATTTGATATTTACTTCCATTTCCTTGTTATAAAAACATGAAATTCACTAATATTTTTTTATATTGATTTTTATTACCCACTAATATCTACATTTTATATAGATAAAAAATCATGGTGATCATGTTACTATCGATGGGACATTACACCATGAGATAGTGAGATATATTCCATTGACTCAATGAATCGGTTAATAGATATACTTATGCTATAATTTGAGGAACCAAGAATACCGTTGGTTTATAGTGCATGCATCAAGGTGAGATACTAAAGTTGTATATTAATTTAGATTCCACTTTTCATGGTTTGATATAGCGAGTGAATTATAATGATAAAAATGGGCCAATTCCTATAATGATAATTAATTCACAAGATCTAAAGATTCAGAATTTCTATATAGTTTAAACATGTACTAAAAAATGGTTATTCATTCATTGATCTCCCTATAACTATCTATAATCTGTTATATGGATTAGTTATTCATTTATACAAATCATGATAGGACAATAATATTGTGGATATAGTTTATTCCCACTTCCTAATATAATTTTTAACCAATGATGATAAGACATGCATAGGGTGGTATAAATATGTTTGGGTGTGCTTCAGGCCCTTAACTGTAGTGACATATTTTATTGTATATTTTTTAAGGAAATTTTTTTGATTATATTTTCATTAATTGAATATGGTGGTGGAGTTATTTATATATGGTTTATTTCAAAACAGAACACATATTAGTGGGGTTCCCCATGTAAGGTATGGTCGGTTGACGATTCATGGTAGAATTTTACAATGACTGTGGGTATATGATATCCTTTAACAAGAATATGGTTAAATATATAAGATGATTAATGTGATTGATGCATATAGTTTTTAATAAATAGTTTATTTTTTTGGTACAATTCATGTCTATTCTCTATAGACTATCGTATTGGTTGACTCTGGAAAATACTAACCAATATATTGTTTATTATAGTGTCTTATAGATTAATGTGGAACCCTAACCTAGAACATATAAACCCTGAAAATTTTATATTATGTTGATCTTATTTCAATAACCCCTTTCCTATTTAATAGATTCTTCCCAGAATGGAGATAGAGGACTTTTAAAAGAATCCATTATCAAAAAATGATGTCTACTGGTAGGAACCACCCCATGAACAAGTTATCTATTGTTAATGTAATGATTTATTGGATATTAGGTTAATGAGGTAGGTATATTATTTATCACTAATTCACACACCGTATAATATTTAGAGAATATCCAACCTATTTTTATTTTCTATTGATTACATATCTAGTGGTTACCAATGAATTTTTTTTCAAAAACATTGATGAATTTATTTTTTATGGGATTGGAGTTAATCTTAAGTTTTTTTCTATGTATACAATTTATGACCCTGTTACCAATTAAAATTTTTATATTCTATTTCATCGTAAGGATGATATTAAAATGTTTCTTGGTTAGATGATGTAATGCCCCAACCCCAGTTACCTAGAGTCAGTGCATTATTTTAGTACCTTGGCATTATACAAGGAAAACATGTCTCAAAATACCGATCAGTTAAGCAGTCTTGGAAATTAATTACATACATCAACTTCACATTAAAAATTCAGTCCAAAAATATATTATAGATAGTTCATTGAGAACTTTATTATTCACTTTTATCTTAACACTGCATATCAATCATAATACACTTCTTCAAAATCCAGTAAAAATAAAACATAAGGAAGGGGTGAGATCAGATGCTCAGTAAGGGTTAACAATTTAGCGGAAAATAACATAATAATTAGGAAAGGTGAATAATTGAAAACACATGCCTTTAAAAATAATAAAGATCAAAAAATTATGGAAGAAATATGAGATATGTAAATAATTCTATAATAAAACATGGTCATGGGTATTCTACTAGTCGAATAACCACATGAACCATAAATATAATTTTCTTAAGGAGGTAATGTATAATTCTCGACATTTTGAAACAATTGTCAAGGCCTTGGCCAAGACGTCTTAAAATGATTAAGGACTTGGCCAAAACCATATATCAAATTGATAAAGGCCTCCGAAAATTCCACATCTAATCATCTCCTGAGACCTACCAATGCATCAAGGATCTATAGTGTGCTCCACCTGTCACTTACTAAGTCCAATACGTTCCTCATATGACAAGTTTGAAACATAACATAAAAATTAGTATTAAAAATTCCATAAAAATTTCAATTATTTAACCAGAAAACATGAATGGTATAAAAATAACATATCTATAGTAAAATATATCACAAACCATTCAATACAATATGGAATATTTTTATTATAATAAATAATTTTCAAACAACTTTAAAATCCATCAAAAGATGTTGACATACATTAAAATGATTTTTAAAATACTTTGATTGAGATATCACTTTTCCATGAAAACATTTAAAAGTCACACACATATAAAGAAAGTAATTTAAAAGAGATTTTTAAATCGAAGTGACTCATACCACTTTGAAACATTTGAAAATAATTATCATTCCAAAAAATTCATGTCCATATAAATAAATCCTTAAAATCATTTCGAAATCATGGAAATTAATAAAAAAGATTTAGAAAGATAAATCATTAAACCTTTAAAATGGTGAAATATTTAAATATAACCTCCTAGAAAACCATAAAAGATTCTATTTGAAAACATTTTTATGAAATATGGTTGTCCATGATAAATATGTCCCAGTAAATACTTACACAAAAACAATCTCGGAAAATAATGAGATTGATGAAATAGCCCTTACCTTGCACTTTCCTTGGGTTGAGGGTACGTTATGCCTCTTTTATAATAACTATAGTATTTTATTAAATTATACTAGAACTATATTCTTATTTATTATATCATACATGATTCATTTATGACTTTATACTACCAATTTAATAATTATTTCCATGTTTAATTAACATTTGGTGTAATAATCACTTCCATTATCGTATCATTTAGATAATTATTTAAATAATTATATAAAATAATTCATGAATTATATATCATATATATTTATAATATAAATATTTATAATAGATGTATATATGAAATGGAAGGCACCGTTTATGGAGATGGTGGGCCGTATGTATGTATAAATGTTGTTTCCGTTTTCATGTCGTATTGAACGGGAGTAAGGGAATAAAATATATGTAAACACAAACACACAGATATATATATATATATATATCTAGTATCATTATTATGACATATATCACATACTTATTAATACTATATGATTTTATAATCATCGTTTAATGTTGAATGTGGGAATGAATCTCATCGCATCGTGGATACAGTAATCCGTATGTACGCACGAGAAAAATTAACATTGATGGAAAAATTGTATGTAATTGGATTGTATATCATATATATATAATCATTAAAATGTTATATTTCTTATCTATATAATTTATACCCATTATTATACCCATTCAAATAATTAAGTGTTTGAAAAACAAACTACACCATGATGTGGAGATGGTAAGCTGTACGTACGCATGTTTGGTGACTTTGTCATTAATGGGATGGATAGAATAATGAATATCGTTGTACCATTTTTATAATAATATCACAGTATATAGATTATACTGGTGTTATTATTTTAGAATTTAAACAACAAATAAAGTGGAAGTGGAAGAAAAATGTACTTGAAAGAGGTGGTGAAATATTTACCTCCTCTTCGGGTTATTCCTTTTCATTTGATAAAAAGGGCTTCTATGCCGCCTTTATTAACATATTATGGCCTCTAAGATGACTAGAGGAATTTTGGGAGGTTATATGGGCAAGGGATGGTAGATAAAAAATTATTTGGATGTGTGAAATTAAAAGAAGGGGAAGTTCCCTTTTTTAAGAGAGGTGAGGGTAATTTTAGGAAAAGATTGAACTATTATTTTATAATAGAATAATATTCTTTTTATAATGGGCCCAAATGAATTATTTGTAGGATAATGTGGGGATGTGTTGGAAACCTTTCAACCAATATGTATTAGATAGTTTGAGGTCATCATATTACCCTTATCTTTTAGATTTAACTCATAGTTAAATAGTTTGACATTTAACACGTCTCTTTGTATTTTTATATTAAATGGTTAATAAACATGCTATAACAACCCAAGAGAACCCCATGTGGTTCATTATTAATATATATAACCTTATCTATGTACTTTTCATGGACCTCATATTTTTATGTATATTATATCTGTTAATATTATAGCATTTGTTTAAAAATCTCAATTATGTCAATTTTGACACTATTTAGTATTTGATTTTTTTGAAAGCCATAAATAGATTATTACATCTAATAAAACTTATTTGACCAACCCTAACATGCCATATTAAACTGAAAAATTAGTTTAATTTATCATAATTCATAATTTAAATTTATATGGATATTTATAATATTAGTTATTTTAATAATTCATTATTAAGGTAATTACTACACCATCATTGTGTCAAAATTAAATTGAATTATATAATGTATAAATATTATAAATAAAATAAAATTTTGTAGGATATCATTTTATCATTCTAATAAATATGTAAAGTTGAGGAGATCAATTATATAACACCATATAAAATTTTTTTTCTAAAAGATACATTCATTTGTAATTTTTGTATTTACTTTAGATAAATTAATGTAAAATGTCATTATCATTCCCAAGTGGCTCTATGGGGTCCCTAAATCGACCTAAGGATGCCATGGTTGGAAATGTATCAAATAAAAGGAATAGGACCCATGTTAAGGTAATTTAATATTATTATCATATTATTGTTTACCCTTATTTATCGGATTTACCCTTTAACCATGGTAAATATAACATTTACCGAAGTAATTATATATAATATCTAAAAATAAAAGTAAAATATTTACACAATTGGGACCTCCTCATTCCGAATATGGTATCCATTTTTCCAAATTAACACCATTGAATTGGCAGAAATCAATTTAAATTAATTCCTGATGTCAAAAAAGCATGTTTTTATGAAATAATAACTATCAAAAGATCGACACGATTTTATGTTCAGTTTAAATATGAAATTAAAAAAAATAAAATAAATTATATAAAATTATAATAATATAATCTAATTATAATTCAAAACCATTCAAAATAAAAATTTAACACTATAAATTATTTCGATTAAAAAAGTTGTTTATTAATTACAATTTAGTAGTATTCATCAAAAATTGTATGTATTCAGAAAATTACTGAAAATTCACCCTAATCTAATTTCGACATTACGAATTAATAAAAGATGTCAATTTTTTAAAATAACAGTTATAAAATTTCAAAAAGTGGTTATTAATATTCACAACTACTAGTTTGATTAGTCGCGGTGTATTAGAATCTCAAAGGTGCGTGTAGCATAAGCTATTAAATTACTTTAATGTGATAACATTCTATGAAATATTGGGGTTTTACATTCTCCCCTCCTTCAAGAAATCACTTTGTCACAAATTTAAATTATTATTCTAAATTAAGAGGTTGATAATAGAAAATACCTTTGTGGAAAATCCTCATCATAAATATGGTTAATAAAATTTAATCGTAATAAGTGGGAAAGGGAAATGAAAAAGTCACCAAAAACATCCAGTTTCAAATAAGAGAACATTGGTGGAAAGTAAAAACAAATAATTGGTGGGAAAACATAAATATTTATAGGGAGTGATAGAGGTAATCAACCACAAACAAGAGTAAAATTGACGGCCTCGAAGCCATCAATCAATGATGATTTAGAATATCATCTATTTAATAAAACCTAAGGTTTTAGGATAACACATTTTTTGGTTTTAATATCTCTTACCAAAAGTTTATGAATTAATTTATTTATAGAATTATAGAATATATATATATATATGTACTTGACAATTAGAGTTCCATCCTTTAAATAATTTCTATCACAAACTCATCTTTTCCAATAAAAGATAATAAAAATCAAAAATATTAAATTTATCTTAAATGAATAAGGTTAAAGTCATATAACATGATGAAAAGTAATATATAATAACTGGAGACTTCCTGTAGGCTATTGTTAGGTCATAAATTCCTATCGCACATTGGTTGTGTGTTTGATTCCTGTAACTTTTTCCACCACGACGAGTTATCGTACGACCTTCATGTTGTCCTTTTTCTAAAACTATAATATTATAACATTACTAAAATAATCATAATAAATACTATCCAATATTCAACTTAATCCATTACAACCATTATAGCTATCCAAAATACATCTTCCCAAATTCTCTCTAAAAGGATTCAAAAATCCAAAATCAATTGTAACATCAGATTCCTCAAACAATGTATAGTATCTCTTATTGTCACATATTAAAAATATGATTACCTTCATCATATAAAAACCTTAAGGAAAAAAAATGTACTACAATATAATCCTTATATATATCACATTCTTCTTATAACCAAAAAATAATTCTTGAATCCAAAATCACTAATACATTAATTATTCCACTTCAACTATAGTAACATCATATGCTTGGCCTTGCTCCCTTGGCATTTTCTGAGATAAGATTCCTTGGAGATGAAGACATTCATTTGAATAATTACCAATTTCTATACAATTGTATCATTCAAAATTGTCTGCCTCTTTCATTCCCTTTTAATCATGTGCTTTCTGACCATTTTATCCAAATTTATGACAAACTCTCTTTCCTTTTAGATAGGCACCAGTGTGCTTCCATCCACAATTACCCCATGGTGGAAACTGAAGTCTTCCCTTCTTCCATATTTATATATTTCCTTCACATAGTGTTCAATGGATCTCTTCTTCTCTTTCTTTGCGTTAATGTTGTAAGACTTAGAGAATTTCATTTCTGTCTTGATAGCACATGAGACAATATCATCATACGATGAGAAGAATTACAAGACTAATCCTCAATGGAGAAATGGTTTTAACCCATCAGTGAAATGATTAATTTTACTTCTTGGATTACGTATATAATCTATAGCTTGACTTGCTATCCTAATAACTTTAGCTTCATACATTTCAACATTCTCATCCTCCTTTTGTCTTAGACTCAGAGATTTCCTTTACATATCTGCTCGATGGTCATGAGGAAAGCATTTTTTTTATAAGAAAAAATATTTAAACTCCCTCCATACCATACTTGATACTTATTCATCCTCATTTGTGTTTTGAATTAATGACCACCATTGATCTACATCTCTAGTGAGGCGATAAACTACCATGACAACTTTTTCACTTTCCATACACTAAAAGCATGAAATATTTTATTTAAAGAATTTATCCATTGTCTAGAAACAAATGGATTTTTAGACTCATTGAATGTTGGTTATTGTTGGATTATCAATAGATCTAACATTGATCCACCACATTGTGGATCAGGGTTCTCCATACGTGTAAGGTTAATAACCTGAGTGAGTTGTCTATGTATGGTGATAAGATGATCAGCACCAATTGCATCACCAGCTCCACTATAATTATATTTAATAGGAGGAAAGTCACAACATGGATTACGTGGGATGATACTGCTTATATTCCTTACACAGGGCACCATTTCTAAACGATGGCATACAGTAGATTGGTTTATGAATCGCAATACGTAATTCCAAACAAGTAAAAAACTTAACATAAATTGAACAGTATATGGATATTATCCATAATCAAAAAAATGATTCCCTTAAAGAAGTATATAATCATTAATCCTTCATAATTCTTTGTAAAGAAAATATTAATTATCCTAAGCATTTCCACAAAGAGTGTCGTAACAAAGAGTGCAGCAAGGCCCGTTGTTGTATTGAAGGATACCTCAGGTGAAGCCCGAAACTCCTTGTCGAAGATTTCAGTCTTAGGTACATCATTGCCAGAGCCACCTCTACTAACTTGTATCTTGGATGGGATGTATCTAATGGAAAATACACAAAAATATCTACATTTCCTCAATTCTAGGATATTCTTCTATACTAATCCTCAAAGTCTATCTTAGGGTAATGATCTCTAATCAGTGTTTATCTAAATATTATTCCAAGGATATTTCTAAACATCCTCTGATACCCACTATAACGCCCAAACCCTAGTTACCCAGAGTCATTTCATTATTTTAATAAATTGGCATGATACAAGAAAATCATATCCTTAAATACCGATTAGTATTGCAGTCTTGGAAATAGATTACATTCATCAACTTCACATTAAAATTTCAGAAATAAAATACATAATAGATAGTGCTTTGAGAATTCCATTATTTCCTTTTTTCTTAACCCTACATTTCAATCATAATACACTTGTTGGAAATCTTGGAAAAATAAAACATAAGAAAGGGATGATCTCAGTTTCTCATTAAGGGTAAACAATTTAGCGAAAGATTACAGAATCAATGGGCATGGTGAATAATAAAAAACGCATGCCTTTACAAATAATAAACATCAACACTTAATGGCAGAAATATGAGCTAATTAAATAATTCCATAATAAAACATAGTAACAATTAATCTATAATTAAAATAACCACATGAACCATCAATATTATTTTCATAATGGGGGAATGTATAATGCCCGACATTATGAAGCATTTTGTCAAGGCCTCGGCCAAGACATCTAAATTTTTTTAAGGCCTCGGCCAAAAACTTATTTCAAATTGGGAAAGGCCTTGACCAATTCCATATCTAATTGTCTCATGAGACCTTCCGATGCATCGAGGAGCTATAGCAGGCTCTACCCATTCCATAATAATTCCAATACATTACTCATATTAAATGGATGAAACAAAACATAAACATTTATATTAAAACTATCCTATGAAATGTCAATAATTTGACCATAAAACATGAATCGATAAAAATAACACATCCACAGTAAAATATATCACAAAACATTAAATACAATTTTGATGATTTGTATCATAATAAAACATCTTCACAGAAGTTTAAAATCAAACAATGGATGTTGACATAGTTGAAAATTATTTTAAAACTCTTTGAGAGAAATATCCCTTTTCCATGAAAACATTTAAAATTCACACATTTATAATGGAAGTAATTTAAATGAGATTTTTGAATCAAAGTGTCTCCTACCACATTGAAACTTTTGAGAAGAGTTATCATTTCAAAACATTCATTCCCATAAAAATAAATCCATAAAATTATTTTTAAATCATGGATAACAATTAGAAGGATTTAGAAAGATAAATCATTAAAACATTTAAAAGGATGGTCTAGTTAACAATACCCTCCCATAAAACCTTAAATATTCCTTTTTAATTTTTTTTATGAAATATGGGTATCGATGATAATTATGTCCCAGTAAATACTTACACATAAACAGTCTCGGATAATAATGAGATTGAAGAAAAAAGCCTATACCTTGCACTTTCCTTTGGTTATTGGTACATTTAACCACATGTATGATGAGCATATATATTAATAAATTATACCAGAACTATATTAAAATTTATTATATCATACATAATTCATTTATTACTTTATACTACCCATTTAATAATAATTTCATTATTAAATTAACATTTTGGGGTAATAATGGCTTTCTTTGTCATATGTGTTTTACCTTGCTATTCCCAATTGTATCATTATGATAATCATTTAAATAATTCCAGAATATAATCCTTGATTTATATATCATATATATTTAGAATACAAATATTTATAATAGATGTTTCTATGAAATGGAAGGCACTATTTATGGAGACGGTATGTCGTACGTACACATTATCAGTGTTTTTATTTTCATATCGTATTGAATGGAAGTATGTGAATATGATATATATAAGTACATACATACATATATATATATCCAGTAGAATTATTATTTCATATATTACATACTTATTAATTATAAATATTTTTCTTATCATCGCTGAATGGTGTGCATGGGAATCAATCACATTGTGTCGTAGAGATGGTAATCTGTACGTATGCACGAGAGGCAATATCATTGATGATTAATTAGTATGTAATTGGATGATATATCATATATTCATAATCATTAAAATGGTATATTTATTATTTACATCAGTTATACTCATTATTATACCCATACAATTAATGATGAGTTTGAAAAACAAACTACACCACAACGTGGAGATGGTAAGTTGTACGTATGCATGTATGCTGACATTGTCATTTATAGGATGGATAGAATAATGATTATAGATGTACCATTTTAAGAATAAAATCACATTATAGAGAATATACTGGATTAATTATTTAATAATGGAAACAAAAAAAAGTGGAAGTGGAAGAAGAAATGAACTTGAAAGAGGTGGTGAAATATTTACCTCTTTTTCGGGTTCTTTCATTTTATTTGATCAAATGGGAATCATAGGATGGATTTATAACAAAATTAAGGCCTCTAGGATGAATGTAGTAATTTTTCAATGATATTTTGTTAGGGTTTGTCCAATCCAAAAGACTTCGGAGGTGTTAAATTAAGAGAAGGGTAAGTTCCTTTTTAAAAGAGATGTGAGGGTCACTTTTGGAAAATATTGAAATATTATTTTATAAAAAAATAATTTTTGATTTATAATTCCACAAAAATAAATTATTTAGAGGTTATGGTCGTTATGGGTCGAAAAAATCTCAACTAATAGTTTTTATACAAGTTTAGGTCATCATAATACCCTTATCTTTTAGATTTAACTCTTAGTTAAAGAGCATGACAATTACCATTCTCTTTGATTTTTATATTATATGGTTAATAAACTTACTATAACAAGACAAGAGAACCTCATATGGTTAATTATTAATATATATAACCGTATATATTTCCTTTTTCCTAACCTCATATTTTTTGGTATATAATATCAATTAATAAAATAGCATTTGTTTTAATACTCATTTATGTCAATTTTGGCACTATTTAGTATTTGATTTTTTTGAAAGCCATAAAAACATTATTACTTTGAATAAAATATATTTAACCAACCCTAACATGTCATATTAACCTAAAATATTAATTTAATTTATCATAAGTCTTAATTTTCATTTATTTGGATATTTATAATATCAATTATTTTAATATTTCATTATTAAGTTAATTAATGCATCAGCATTGGGTCATAATTAAATTAAATTATTAAATGTCTAAAATTTATAAATAAAATTACATTATGTAAGAAAACATTTTATATATCTATTTAATATTTACTGTTGAATATATCAATTATATAACCCCATATAAAAATTTATTACTATAAGATACATGCTTTTGTTATTTTGGTCTTTACATTAGATTAATTAATGTAAAATGTCATTATCACTCCCATGTGGCTAAATGGGGACCCAAAACTAACCCATTGATGAATATGGTCATAAATGTATCAACTAATATAAATAGGACACATTTTAGGGTAAGTTAATAATATTATAATATTAGTATTTACCATCATTTACCTGATTTACCCTTTTACCATGATAAATAAAATATTTACCGAAGTAATTATTCATAATGTCTAAAAATAAAAGTTACAAATTTACACAATTTGGACCTCTTTAATCCAAATATTGATTCCATTTTTCCAAATTCAATACACATAAGTGGAAGAAATTAATTTAAAATTAATTCACGTTGTCAAAACAAAAAAGCTTGTTTTAAGAAGTAATGACTATCAAAAGATCGACACATTTTTATGTTGTGTTTATATGTGAAGTAAAAAAAATTACCTAAATTATATTAAATGATAATATTTTATCTAATTATACATCAAAAACATTCATAATAATAATTTAGTACTGCAAATTATTTCGATTAAAAAAGTTGTTTTTAATTAATGTTTTGTATTATTCATCAAAAATTGAATGTTTTCAGGAAAGTAATAAAAAGTCTACCTAAGCTAATTTTGATATTCCAAATACAAAAATGATGACCATTTTAAAAAATAAAATTTATATAATTTCAAAATGTGGGTATTATAATTCATAACAGGTAGTTTGATTTGTTACGGTGTGTTAGAATCTCAATGTTTCAAGTAGTGTAAGATATAGAATTACTTTAATGAGATAACATACTATTTAATCATGGGGTGTTACATTCTACTCTCCATTAATAAATTTCTTCATCGCAATTTGGAATTATTCTTCTTAAATAAGAGGATGAAATTAGAAAATACCTTTTTGGAAAACCCACATATGAAATAGGGTTAATAAAATTTTGTCTTAATAAGAGGGAAAGGGAAATGAAAAAGTCAGCACATACATAGTGTTTGTAATAGTAGAATATTGGTGGAAATTTCATACACATAATTGGTGGGAAAACATAAATATTTATAGGGAGTGATTGAGGTCATCAATCACAAACAAGTGTAAAATTTAGGGCCTTAAATCCATCAATATAAGATGACTTAGAATATCATCTGTTCAATAAAAACTAAGGTATTAGGGTAAAATTTTTATGGTTTTAATAACTCATAACTAATTATTAAGAATAAATTTCATCATTGGATAATATATATATATATATATACTTTACAAGTAGAGTTCCTTCCATTATCTAATTTCAACCACAAACTAATCATTCACTCAAAAAGATAATAGAACTCAAAAATATTATATTTATCTTAATCGTATAGGGTTCCAGACATATACCATGAATAAAACTAATTTATAATAACTAGGGGAATTCTGTAGGCTATTGGTAGATCATAAAACCCTATCTCACTTTGGTTGTGGGTTTGATTCTAGCAGCTTTGTCTAACATGACGGGTTATCGCCCGACCTGTAGGTTGTCCATTTTCTAAAACTATAGAATTATAACATTAAAAAAAATAATCATAATAAATACTATCCATGGACCAACTTAATCCATTACAACAATTATATATATCCAAAATTATTCTAACCAAATTCTCTCTAAAAGGGCTCTAAATGCCAAAATCAATTGTAAAATTAGATTCCCAAAACAATGTAAAGTCTCTCTTATTGTCACAAACTGAAAATATGATTATCGTAATCACATTAAAACCTTAATGAAAACAAATAGTACTAAAATATAGTCCTTATATATATATATCACATTCTTTGTATAACTAGAAAATAATTCTTGAATCCATAAAAACAAATACATATATTATTCCACTTCCACTGTAGTAACAGCATAAGATTGGCCATGCTCCCTTGGCCTTTTCTGAGGTACTTTTCCTTGGCACTTAGGACATTAATTTTCATAACGACTAATTTCTCTATAATTGTATCATTCAACATTGACAGACTCTTTCTTTACATTGTAATCATGGGCCTGGTGTCCTTTTTCTCCACATTTATAAAAAAACTTCCATTCCTTTTAGACAAGCACCAGGGTGCTTCCTTACAAAATTATCACATGGTGGAAACTCAACTATTCCCTTCATACATGATTCCTTATTTCCATTCCTAGAGAATTTAACGAATCCTTTCTTCTCATTATTTGATTTATAGTCATAAGACATAGAGAATTATTTCTCGGTCTTGGTAGCACATGAGTCAATATCTTCATATGATGAGAAGGATTATGATACTAATGCTCGGTAGAGAAATGGTTATTACCCATAAAAAAATGATCAATACTACTTCTTGGGTTATGTATATAATCTGCAACATGCCTTTCTAACCTTGTAAATATATCTTAGTACATTGCAACATTGTCATCATCCTTCTGTTTTTTTAAATATGTGTTCTGGTCAAAGACGAAAACACTAAATTTTATTGAAAAAAAGGATTACACATGTCTGAAATAAGGAATTTTGCTAACATCCCTGACATAGAGAAATATTAACTCAAGAGGAAGAACATAAATCCAATGCATCTCATGAGTAACTCTAATTTTGGTAAGAACATCAACAATCTTGTTAGATTCATGATAGGTATGAGTGGCAATGGCATTGATCTATAAAAGAAAGTTTTGGAAGTCAATCATACATGAAGTGAGAGTCCAAGCCATGTGAATTTAACCATTCCAAATGGCCTGAATAATAGTAGTGTAGTCACTCTCTATCCAAATATTTCTCCAATTATGAAATCTGGAAAAAGAAGTCGCATGAATAACGCTCATCATCTCATCTTCCAGGGATGAATATGCGCCCCAAGAGCCATATAATCATCCAAACATCTGGTCAAGGTGATTTCTAAAAAAGTCCCCACAAATTGCTGGGCCAATGTTGCCTTTGGAGGCTCCATCAACGTTGACTTTAATCCATCCTGGAGATGGGGGTTGCCAAAACACTTCAATGGTATGCATCGGACGAGGGTAATTCCCATCCACCCCAATGCATTTGAGAATCCCAAATCCACGAATGGGGTTGTTGAAATGATCATTTTGAATTGAATCCACCACATGAATGGCCATAAGGATTCTGGTTTTCCCTCCATTAATCATGAATGAGATGTTATGAAAAATACAAGCATTAATACCATACAAGACTACATACATGAGTTCTGCAATTGCTGTGATAAAGAGATTTTTGATCTGCTGAGAATCTACAACATGAAAACACCATTGTATCATCAAGATAATGGAACTAAAAAGAGACCATCATCACTTAAATATGTCGAAGATATAATGCCAAAGTGTTCTTGTCGTGTCACAAGAAATAAATAGGTGGTTTAGCTACTCTCTATGCTGATTACACATGAGGCATTTGGAATAAATATTAGTCCCAAACAATTGAAGGAAGGTATCTGTGGTGATTCTATCATGAGCAATCCTCCAAACTACATTCAATCTAGAGGTTTTTCACCACACTTTCTTGAAGCATTTTTAACATAAAAAATTATTCTCTAGATTTTTGAACAAGTGATTATAATAACTTCTAGAATTTAGGATCCCATATTGCACCGGTTCCCAAATAATAAAATCACTCATGTTACTGAAGGGATAATTTTCAACAATCTAGCTGACATTTTTTGGAAGGTATGAGTTTTACATTTGAAATACTTGTTTAATAGTATTATTAATGTGGGGATAAGGCTGGTTATTGTAAATCAAAGAGATCAGGGGATAAATATTCTTGTTTTCAAACCAAAATTTAAGATCCAAATTCTTATTGACCATCCATCCAGAGTTAGTCATAAAGGACATGAATGTGTTTTTAATGGAAGGCCATATAGAGGATATAAGAAAGTGAACATGATTATATTTAAGATTATGGAGAATGTGGGCTCTGGGAAACTCTGTAGATGGTGAGTTATTATGAATGAGGTTCCATGTGAGTTTAGCTTGACGATCTTCATTAAAAAGGGAAGATTTTTATTACCAATTCTGCCTTTGTCAATATGTTTGCAAAAATTAGTCCAAGTGATTATAACCAATTTTCTCTCCAAATTACTCCCCTTCCAAACAACGTTCTTAATATCCACATTAATACACTTGATAATACACTTTGGCCTTTTATAAATCATCATAGAGTAATAAAGTTTAGAGAAAATGGTGGATATAACAAGGAAAATTCTCCTAGCCATCGATAGGTTCTCACTCTTCCAGGAGGTTAGAATATGAAGTGTTTGTTTAGTTATGGAGGAGAAGTAATTATCTATTTTTCTACAACAGAAAATGGGAACACCAAGGTAAGAAAAATGTAAGATTCTCTCCTTAACCCCTAAATTATTAGTGATGTTTGGTTTCCTCCCTAGAGGAATGTTATTACCAATGAAAATGTAAGATTTACTCCAGTTAATGTGTTGACTGGACCGTTCCTGATAATGGAGAAGAATAGAGTTTAGTTTTTGAATGTTTCTTTTCTCCCCCTGGGTAAAGAGAATTATATCATCTACATAAAGGATGTGTGAGGGGGCATTCAAATTTCTAGAAGCAAAGATGGGTTTGAGGGAACCTAGTTCTGTAGCCTATGTAATCAGCCTACTATGATAATCATTAGCAATTGAGAAGAGAATTGCCGAGAGAGGGTCACCTTGTCTCACTCCCATGGAGAAACTAATGTATCCTCTAGGTGAACGATTAATGAGGTTAGAAATATTAGCCGAATTGAATAATGTTTTTATAAAATTTATAAAAGTGTCCTTGAAGCCAAAATGAATTTGGACAATATACATAAAGTTACAATAAATAGTATCAAAGGCCTTAGAAATGTCAAGTTTTATGGCCACACTCCCACCTCTATTGTTTTTTGTTTAAGAGATTAGTGGTTTCAGAGGCAGGAGAGATACATTCCTGAATAGATCTACCTTTTATGAGGCCAAATTGGTTCCAAGAGATAATTATATTTCTAATAGATGCCATTCTATTGAAAATTAATTTGGTAATAATCATAAAGAGGGAATTTATAAGATAAATGGGTCTGAAGAGTTGAATTTCATCATCATTATCAATTTTAGGGATGAGGACTAAGAATTGAGAATTAAGACCATGAGGGATGATGCCTCTAGAAAAGAAACAATTAACGAGATAACAAACATTATCTTGGAGAACAGCCCAGTTTTTATGATAGAAGCCATTATTAAAACCATCCGGACCAGTAGCACTATATGGGTTAAGGATGAAGACTGTATCATTAATATATTGATCTAAAGGTATGCTATTAATCAATGTATTCTCCTCAACCATAACTAGATTTGGAATGATGTCGGGAAAAAGATCAATATCAATACTAGTGCCATTGAGGATATTGTGAAAATAAGAAACAATGTGATTAGTAATAATTTATTCTGAATCAAGAATTTGGTCCCCCACTTGAAGATAGGCCAAAGTCCTATAATCCTTTCTAACTCTATGAAGATAATTATAAAATATAGTATTCTTATCCCCATCATTAAGCCATTTGGCTTTAAAAAATTTCTTTCTATGGTCATCCTTAATGTTGAGAAAATTGATTTGTTTAGAGGAAATGTTTATTTCTTATTTGGAGTCATGAGAAAAATTAGAAGAGGAATTATAATTTTGAAATTTAGTAAGCTCCTTTTCCAAAAGGGTGATATTATTGTCAATTTAATTATATTAGGATTTACACCTACATTTGAGAATCTGGTTAATCATTTTTAGTTTCATCGGGCAGGAAAATGGATCCTTTTGACCATGTATATTGTCCAAAGAGTTTTTAGTGATCTTTATGCAGTCAGGATCAGATTTCCAAGAATTGTTAAATTTGAAAGTATCTATGTGTTTAGAAGGATTATGAGAAAAGGAAACCAAAATGTGACGATGATCAGAGGCAATCCTTGCTAGAGTAATAATAGCAATGTTATACCATTTATCTAGGGCATGGATATTAGTGAACGCTCTATCAAGATTACTTGCCACAATTCAATTATAATGTTGTATAAAACAGGTGAATTTGGTGCCTATTAGATTTAACTCTGCCATGTTGTCATTTCAATGCAGCATTTAAATTCCCTAGAAGAAATAGAGTCATGTGTAGGACCTATTTTTTCACTATTGTCTTGGATAGAATTAAAGTCTCCAACAATAAACCAAGGTTATTGGATAGATTTACCTAGTTGTGTGAGGTCATTCTAAAGATCCCCCATGTATTGATATCTATTACAAGCATAATAAAAGTGGTTAGGACCGTTACATTGTCTAAAATGTAATCACCTGTGATGGATTGTTTTGGGCAATTATATAATCTAACATTATGCAAAGAAGGATGAGAAAATATCACCAAGGATTCAATAGATATCCCATTAGTGAAAGTCCATAGGAATCGTGTATCTAAGAGGTTCCTGAAGGAATATGGCAGCAAAGTTAACTTTGGGCTTGGAAATCGCAAAGAGTTTAGGGGAGGGAGAAAAGATAATTATTTTTAAAATGATAAAGGTGTCAATGTTAGCAATTCCTTGGCAATTCCAGTACAACATATTCATTTATACCTCTTTCTGGTGGGGTTGTCCCCTTTTTTTCTTTGAGCTCGATGTCATTGACCTAGTTCCCATTCCAGGGGTAGACTCCTTAGAAGAAATACCATGTTTGGCCTACAATGACATGTGATGAACCACCGGATTAGTAGTACCTGCACAACTTAGGATAATTGGATGAGACTCACCTTGGTGATAAACATCCATGACAACTTTCTCCCTTTCACTTCTCCACAAAGAATGAAATATTTTCTTTGAGGAATTTATCAATTGTTTAGCTATAAATTGATTTGTATACCCATTGAATTTCGGTTATTTTTTCCTCATTAATCGATATAACGTTGATCTTCCATGTTGTAGATCAGGGTGCTCTATACAGGTAAGGTTATTATTCATAACCAGAGTGAGTTGTCCCAGTATAGTGATAAGCTGATCAACACCCATTGCATCACCAGCTCTACTATAATTATCTTGCATAGGAGGGAAATACTTACAAGGATTACGTGCATTGATACATTTTCTATTCCTTTCACTAGGCATTATTTATAAACAATGGCATATAGTAGATTAATTTTTGAATCGCAATACGCAATTAAAATCTTGTAAAATAGTTAAAATAAATTGAACAGTTTATGGATATTATCCATAATCATAAAAAATGATTTCCATGACGAATTATATACTCATAAAACCTTCATAATGGTTTTTAATGAAAATGTGAATTTTCCTAAGCATATCTCTTGGGGGTGTCCAAACAAGGAGTGCTGCAATTCCCGTTGTCATGTACCAGGTTATCACAGGTTAAGAACGAAACTCATTGTTGGACTTTTCTATCCTAGGTACATATGTGCCAGATCCGTCTCTACCTACTTATATCCAGACATGTATTTATTGCTTGGAAAATACACAAAATCTCTATATTAACACAATTCTAGGAAGTTCTTATATATTGTTCCTCATAGTCTATATTATTGTAATGTTCTCTAATCAGTGTTAATCTAAATCTAATTCCATGGTTATTGCTATACATCCTCGGATACCAACGATAATTCCCCGAACCTAGTTACCCAAATGTCGGAGCATTATTTTAATATATTGTCATGATACAATAAAATCATGTCCCGAATGACCAATCAATTTATCAGTCTTGGAAATAGATTACATACATCAAATTCACATTACTATTCCATACATAAAATACAACATATATAGTTCTTTGATAATGTGATTATTCCCTTTTATCATAACCCTATATATCGATCATGAAACACTTCTTGGAAATCCTCGAAAAATAAAACATAAGAAAGGGGTGAGCTTCGATGCTCAGTAATGGTAAACAATTTAGCAGAAGATAACATAATCAGTAGTCATGGTGAATAATTATAAACTAATTCCGTTACAAATAATAAACATGAAAACATTATGAAATAAATATGATCTGAGTAAATAATTACATAATAAATCATAGTCAGGGGTATTAATCTAGTGGAATAATCACCTGAACCGTCAATATTATTTTCATAATGAGGGAATGTATAATTCCAGACATTCTGAAACATTTTTTCTTGGCCTCGACCAAGACATCTTCAAATATTAAGGCCTCATCCAAAACCATTTATCTAATTGAGAAAGGCATCATCTAATTCTATATCTAATTGTCTCATGCATCCTACTGATTCATCAAGGAGCTATAGCGGGCTCCACCCATAACTTACTAAGTCCACACACTCCTCATATGAAATGTTTGAAACCAGACATAAACATTCATATTAAAACTATCCTATGAAATATCAACACATTAACCATAAAACATGAATTGTATAAAAATAACACATCCACAGTGAAATATTACACAATAAATTCAATATAATATTAATTATTTGTGTCCTATTAAATCAACATAAAACAATTTTACAATTTATCAAAGTATGTGGACATAGATTAAAATTATTTTTAAAACTCTTTGAGAGAAATATCCTTTTTCATGAAAACATTTAAAAGTACCACATTTATAAAGGAAGTAATTTAAAGGAGATTATTGAATTAATGTGTCCTATAACACTTTGATACTTTTAAAAATAATTATCATTTCAAAATATTCATATCCATATAAATAAATCCTTAAAATAATTTTGAATGCATGGACATTAATTAAAATGATTTAGAAAGTTAAATCATTAAAATATTTAAAATGATTATATAGTTAAATAGAGCATCCCATAAAACCTTAAAATATTAATTTTCAAAAAAAAATTATGAAATATGTGTATCAATGATAAATATGTTCCAATAAATACTAACACATAAACAATCTCGGATAATAATGAGATTTAGGAAATAACCCTTACATAGTAGTTTCCTTTGGTTGAGGGTATGGTTAACCACCTGTATAATGACCATAGTATGTTATTAAATTATATCAAAACCATATTCAAATTTAATATATCATACATGATTCATTTATGAATTTATACTAGCCATTTAATAATTATTTCCATGTTGAATTACCATTTTGTCTAATAATCACTTTCTTGGTAGTATGTGTTTAAATTGTTATTCTTGATCATATCAGTTAGATAATGATTTATATACTTCCATAATATAAAAAAATATTTATATATCACATATATTTAGAATATAAATATTTATAATTGATGTATATATGAAATGGAAGGCACTGTTTATGGAGATGGTAGGTCGTACGTACGCATAAACGATGTTTCTGTTTTCATATCGTATTGAACGGAAGTTAGTGAATAAGATATATATAAGTATATACAGATATATATATATATATATATATATATATCCGATTTTTCATTATTTATTCATCTATTATGTACTTATTAATAATTTTTTTTAATCATCGTTTAATGGTGAACGTGGGAATGAATCTCATCGCATTGTGGCGATAGTAATCTGTAGGTACACACTAGCAACAAATTCATTGATGGTGAAATAGACTGTAATTTGATGGTATATCATATATAAAAAATCATTAACATGTTATATTTATTATTTAATTCAGTTATACACATTATTATACCTATCCAAAAAATGAAGTGTTTGAATAATAAACAATACCATGATGTGACATGTTAAGCTGTACATATGCACGTATGGTGACATTGTCATTTATAGGATGGATAAAATAATGAATTTGGTTGTACCATTTTTATAATAACATCACAATATATAGAAGATACTGGAGTTATTATTTTACAATGGAAACAACAAGGAAAGTGGAAGTGGAAGAATAAACAAACATGAAAGAGGTGGTGAAATATTTATCTATTATTCAGGTTTTTCCTTCTAATTTGATCAAAATGGATTCTTATTCTAGATTTATGACCAATGTAAGGCCTCAAGGAATAAGGTAGTAACGTTGGTAGGATATTTTGGCAGCGGTTGGCCGAGCCAAAAAGCATTTGAGGTGTGAAATTAAGAGAAGGGTAAGTTCCCTTTTATAAGAGAGGTGAGAGTCACTTTAGGAAAAGTTTGAAATATTACATTATAATAAAATCATTCTCAGTTTATAATGACTCAGAAATAAATTATATAGAGTATAATGTGGATATGGTTCGAAAAAGTCTCATCCAATAGGTTTTATACAGGTTTAGGACATCATATTACCCTTATCTTTTATATTTAACTCTTAGTTAAATAGTTTTACATTTACCATGTCTCTTTGTATTTTAATATCATATGGTAAATAAACATACTATAATAATATAATTTAACCCCATGTGGTCATTATTAATATATATAACCTTTTTTATGTAATTTGGTAGAACCTAAGATTTTTAGGAATATTATAACAATTAATAATATATAATTTTTTAAAACTAAATTGTGTCAATTTTGACACTATTTAGTATTTGATTTTTTTTGAAACCCATAAAAACATTATTACTTCGAATAAAATTATTTAACCAACCATAAAATGTCATTTTAACAAAAAAAATAAGATTAAGTTATCAGAAGTCTCAATTTAGATTAATTTGGATATTTATAATATCAATTATTTTAATATTTCATTATTAACTTAATTATTGCATATTCATTGGGTCAGAATTAAATTAAATTATATAATGTCTAAAAATGATAAATAAAATTCCATTATGTATTAAATATTGTTATATTTCTAATGAGTATTTATTTTCTAATAGATCAATTATATAACCACATATAAAAATGTTTTCATAAAAGATACGTGGTTTTGTTATTTTTGTCATTACTTTAGATTAATTAATGTAAAATGAAACTATCACTCCAATGTGGCTCCATGGGGTCCCAAAATCGTCCCATGGATTCCCATGGACGCACATGTATCAAATAAGAGTAATATGACACATGTTAGGATAATTTATTATTATTATAATATAATTTTTTACCCTTATTTACCGTATTTATCCTTTAATAATGGTAAATAAAATATTTACCAAAGTAATTATTCATAATGTCTAAAAATAAAAGTTTCTTATTTACACAATTTGGACCTCATGATTCTAAATATGGTATCCATTTTTCCAAATTCAGAATATTGAATTAGAAGAAATTAATTTAAAATTAATTCCTGTTGTCGAAACAAAAAGCATTTTTTATGAAATAATAATTATCAAATGATCGACACTTTTTTATGTGAAGTTTAAATGTTAAATTACAAAAAATACCTAAATTATAGTAAATGATAAATATATAATATAATTATACTTCAAAACCATTTGAAATAAAAATTTATCACTGTAAATTATTTTGATTAAAGAAGTTGTTTTTAATTAAAATCCAGTAATATTCTTCAAAAATTTAATGTTTTAAAAAAGAACAAAAAATTCAAACCTAAATAATTTAGATATTACTAATTCAAAAATGATGTCCATTTTGAAAAATAAAATATACGAAATTTAAAAATGTGGTTATTACTATTCATAACGTCTTGTTTGATTGGTCGCGGTGTGTTAGAATCTCAAAGTTGCGTGTAGCATAAGCTATTGAATTACTTTAGTGAGATAACATACTATGAAATAATGGGGTGTTACAGGTGATGATTTCACCTAGAATTTTTCTTCTTGTGAATTATACCCTTAGAGAAATTTGTTTTGTGTGTATCCAATTGGGAATCTGAGATATTTTCCATCATCATGAAACTAGATTATTAGATATCCATAAATTTTATGTAAATCGATGTCTACATTCATGGGATATTGATGTGCTTCATGAGGTTAAAGTCATAGTTGTTTGTGAGAACAATTTAATCCAATAAATCCACAATGGTTGATTATTTATCTAGATGTGTCTATATCTGAATTATATAGAATGTTCTATAATAGATAATATCAAGCTTGTATTTTTGTTTCAGGGAAAGGCGAAATTTTTTCACCATTTAATAATGGAGGGGGGCCAAAGTAATCCAATATTTGATATGGGACCAAGTATGGGTTTATATAGATTTTTTCATTTTATTTTATCTATTATTCTCTATAATTAGACTACTTTGGGTACCCTAATTTCAAGGAGAACCATTCTCACTTACCTATGTGGGTAGTGTTTTGTTGATATTGTATTTTTTAATTTGGTAATTTCTAAAGTGACCCTTATTTTTTAACACAATTTTAATATCATATTAAAGATAAAAAATTAAAAAATACATAAATGGGGTCAAAAAAATTTGTGTCATGGGAAAACTAACATCATGTATAATATTTAAAATATTAAACAATTATTTAATTCCATCTATTATAGCTTCTTATTGTCCCATGAATTCTCTATAGTACTAGAAGTCACCTGAGGATATATATCAAAAAGGGGTGTGCTAAAGGATCACTATGATGATATATAGGAACATGGAAAAATATAACAAGGGTTGATCATAGTCATTATAATTATAACATAGGAATAAGATCACAATCATGAGGGGAAACCTTATAAAAAGTCATTGAATGTGGCATTTCATAAAAATGAAACATCATGTCTTTGTGGTCAAATACCACACATTATTATGAAGAATGATAAAATAAGGTTCACACATATTTCACATTACTCATGAGATTCATTATATTACCCAATGAATTAGAGCACTATATAATTCTAGGTGCACCCATCACATCATAACATTGACATTGCACTATATAATTCTAGGTGCACTCATCACATCATAATGTTATCATTCTCATGAATGCCACATTGAACACAAATAAATAATGGTCATAAATAACCCATGGATTTTAATGGGTTACATTTCATATATCCTAAAATCATTAACTTTGTGTTCCCAATTGTAGGATGGAATAACATATATGATACATGAACCATCAATCTTAAGTAATAAGTAAAAGGTGTTTTATTTATGAAGGGTTTTACTGGAACATATTATGTTTAAAAAACACTAGTGGAAAGCATTTATATACATGAAATGATAAGATAATGATTAATAAATTATTTTTATTGAATAACAATACATAAAATTTAGTAAAATAGGGAAATCAAATGAAAGAAAGTAAGGTTCAAGAATTCCCTTCACAATGTATCTGAATATTTTCATCACATTAATGTCATGTGTAATGTCATTATATTCAATAATAAGAAATTATAGAAACATTTATAGATTAATACGGTTCATTATGGTCTCAATATGTTCTTTATGGTCATTTGGTTGATTTTTAGAGTTTAAATTCATCATATGAGACTGGTATTTATCTTAGTTTTCATGAAAAAATCAATTGTGCTAATGAATGGATGTTCCTGTAGAACATGGATAAACACAAAGAATTGTAACTATATGTTATTTGTTTCTCGAATAATCATAAATGATTTTATAATTTTTTTTTATATAACATGAGTATGATTCATTAAATAATAGTAAATAATGATCCTTTTATGTTAATTCGAGTTTTGTTTTATCGCATCGACCTTGGATTATTTTATCATTTAGTAGTGGGTATATGAATTTTTTTACTTAATATAAAAGTGGTTAAATCATATATATTACAATATATTTTCATAAATTTAATGGATTAATTTACATCCTTTATGTTGTTTAGGGAAAATGGATGTGCATCACTTGTGATGTAGGTAAAGACATCTTAGGCAATGATTTTATTTTTATAAACAATGAGAGAGAGGGAGGCTTATAATGAATAACCTTCCATTAAAAATATATAATACCAATATATTAATCATACTGGAGTTATCAAGATATTTGTATAATATAGTTTGAGAATAAGAGAAGAAATGAAAAGAAATTTTAAAAGAATTCAAAAGAAGAGTGAGAGAAATAACTTCATGAATGTATCTTCTTAAGAGAATTTTTAGGGGAGAGGTTTTGATTTTTTCCTAATACCAAGGGAGGGATGAGTTTGGGAAGATATTTTAAAATATTTTTCTGTAGGATTAATGTTTGAGAGGTGTGAGGAAATCAGATTTTGAGTTGTGGTATTTATAGTGGTGGGGTGAGGGGTTTTCTCTATATTATATTCATTAATTTATTATTTCCCCACAAGACAAGAAACAGTTATAATTATTTGGACTAAAAATTTTTATATGTGAATTTTAGTTTTAACCATTAGAAATTTACATCATCAATTACTCATGCATGCTGAAAAAAATTATTTGTTTAGCATGTTGTTTCAATTATCAAATTTCACTTTTCACCAAAATTCAATTATTTTAGAAAAATATTATATGTTCACCCAAATTATTTTTCAAAATGAAGAATAAAAAAATAAAAACCATTTTATGAAAATAAATTAATAACTAATATTAAATATATTGTTTATTTAAAATCATAATTTACTTGGAAAATAAAAATTTTAAATTTAAAAACTACTTTTCAAACAATTTGAAAAATTAATTAATGTCTCATAATATTAACATATAATAATAAGACATGTAAATTCTATTTATAGAGTACATATTATGAAAATAAATTTTCATTTAAATTATTAAATTACTCATTAAATATTAATGAATTACATAAATACAAACACTATAATGTAATTATATCATATTTTCACTAATATAATATATCAATTTTGTTTATACTATCATTTGTATGGTTCTTATTCACATGGATGATTTAATATTCATACGGTTAATAATAATATTAAAAATGGTATAATTAAAATTAATATGTTAATGTTACAATATAATTAATGTTATGTTTGTTTTATATAACATCAAACAACTTTATGATCAGAACCATGTATGTTAGATTTTCAAATTTTAAATCAAAGAAGTAGAAAATTACTGTTTAAAAGTCAGATAGTAGTTTATTTTAGCAAGATATGGAATTTTGTATCCTAGTGTGATTCTATGTTATTACTCCAAGAAGGGAGAAATTTTAATGAAAATTGTTTGGTTCATTACATTTATCCCCCCTTTTGAAATTTCACCCTCAAAAATTCTTTTTATATAAAGAGGTGAGATTTACTATCCTTCATCACATCCTCTAGTTCCCATGTTTCTTCTACATACTAAATTTTCCTCCACAAAACTCTAACATGGTGGGTTTTCATGTCACATAGAACCATATCTTCTAGTCTAGAAATATAATTGGCTACTCCTCATAGGAGAGATCATCTTACCACTGTACCACCTCAGAGTTTAGTACATGTGTGGGATCTATTATGTATTTTCTAAAGAGTGATACGTGAAACAGATCCAGAACCTGATCCATATAATTTGGATGTTCCGGATGATAGGATATGCCTAATAGTGTGTCAAGGATATCAGGGATTCCAATTTATCTTGGACATAAAATCCCTTTACATCCATTTTGCAAGACCCTCTCCCATGGTGATTTTCAAAGGAATACATTATCTCCAATATCTGACTCCATGTACCTTCAAGGGATGTCGTCATACCACTTTTTCTGACTATGATCCACTTAGATAAGTTTTTGGATGACTTGAACCATCTCTATAATTTCATGTTCAATATCATGTCCATGTAGCTTTCATTCTCCAACATTTCCTCAACAGGTTTGAGTTCTACATTGATTTCTAGATAGATCTTCATATGAAAACATCTAAATACTCGAGTGGAAGATATTATTTTAAGAGAACCCTTCTGATGGTATATGTTGATCCCATCCACCATTGAATTCTAATATGTAATCCCACATTTTTATTACATTACATTTCATTACATTTTACAAAGAGATGATATTTAAAGTCTAGTGTCTTGGAAATCATAAACAATATACATGAAAACACAGAAAAAATATTCTAATACACTTTTAAGACTTCATCATAGGTTTATATTAATTAGAATTACTGCATCTCAAAACATGGATACATATATCAATGGAAAAGTTGAGCATAAGTCCCAGAAAGGAAAACAAGTTAAACAGTTTAAATGTGAACATTGACGATATCATTAAGAACATTAGTATAAAGATTCATAACATAATAATAATAACATGAAACATAACATGAAATGTGGCTAAAAAATTATTTGATGCATCATGATCATATAACCATGTTCCATCCCCATGGTGTCATTAAAAATACCATGGTTTTTCACCAAGGTATTATAAAACTTCTCATCTCTATAGATTAAATTCATTTCCCAATCCATTGGAGTGCTATCAGAGCACACCCTTAATCTACCTTTACATTCATGTGACCCACATAGATCATAATCAAACATTCCATAAATAAAAAAAATAGAATAACAGAAATGGGGTTCATACCAAAATCACGACGTTTTAAAAAGTGATTAAAAACATGATTGTTACGTCATTTATAACCCATGGAAAAAGAATGATGGTGTTAGGGGCCTACCATAATTACATTACTTAATATTTATTTTAGTCAATAAATCACTTCCTTTTATATTAAGTATCTTTTCATGTTTATATCTTTATTGAATTGAGATATAATAAATTCATTACATTACACACTAATACGGAGTGGATACCATAAAAACTTTATTAACTTCATAAAAAATATATAACGTTCTAATATAACATGATTTTCAATGAATATTATTCAATAATTTCACTTGGCATCATTATTTTTCCTAAAAATATCTGTAAACTCTGAATATTATTTAAAAACATAGGATGTCCACAACTAGCCTAGTAAGGGATATGAAAATAAGAAAAGGGAACATTAGTCCAGGAATACTTGTAATGTATAAAATGATTTTCAAAAGTAAAATTTTTATCCCATATATATGTAATTTGTAAACCATGAGATTTTCACCAGAATATCACAATAAATAAGAGAATAAATAGAAATATAAAGTTATATTGGGGAATTATACACATAATCTTGTAACCCTCTCAGCTACCTTATAATTTGTAACCCTCATTGCTGCATTACAATTTGTGTAACCATCAAAATTACACATGGAGTAACCATATGGAAGAACAACAAAATACACATACCCAATGATTTGGGGGGAGATATTGGACCCACCTTTCATCGTAAACAATTATAATTAATAGAAGAAAATAATGAAACATGAGTAATTTCATAAAAACATTCCATAAAAACATTGCATTTGAATTTTGTAAAACCGAATATAAAATGAGTATTATAAAAGAGAAGCCTCATATAAATAACATATATTTCTTGTGGGAAATAATATAGTGGATATAATATATATAAACACTTTAAATACCCATATATAATCAAAAACAATCACAGAAAAATTCTTAATACAACATAAATAATGATGTATAATGTTAACCCAAAGAATGGTAATTGAGTTAAGAATTCCCTTACGTTTGGTTTTTTATAAATTAAACACATTAAAACCTCATGTATAATGGTTAAATGAGTGTTATTAATATATTATATAAAAATATAAATCTTTATAGTACCTTATATGATCATTTCATTACATCAATTCACCCTTTAATTGTTAGAATATTTAGTTCCATCCATTGTTTTGGGTTTGTCCTTTACTTGTTTTCAATGATTGCTTCATGATGGATGTTTTTATCGATTGGAAGTGAAAATCAAGAATTATAATGGAGTGGTATTTACAAATTTCCAAAACCATAATTTATAACTTTTATAATTTTGAATTCTGAAATGAGGATTATTCATAAATTAAATCATTTTGGATATTTTTTGTGGTCATTTTGGCGATTCTTCGATCGTGATGAACTCATTTATTTTATAAATTAATAACATTAATAAAATGACTCCTAAAACATATATAAAATATAATACATAAATTATAATCTAGTACAACCATAAAAATGGTTTCATGACCAATCTAGAAAAATGTAAATGAAATTGACATCACCCCATCCACGATTTTGGAAAATGGACACACCACAAATGGTGTTTTAATTTAATGATTAAGTGGGAGAGGAGAAGAAATTTAATGGTGAGTATTCCATAAAAATTATGAAATCCAGAATATTTAAGATAATGGATCATTATTTCCTATTGGATAAGTAGTGTTATAGAAAGAAAAATAAAATAATGGAATCTTGAAATAAAATAAGTGTTGAGATAACCCTTAAAAAAATTCGCCATCATAACGGTGTTGCTTAAAATTTAATAAAAAAGTTCATATGAGGGAAAAGGAATCCCTCGTCATTATTATATAATAAGGGATGTAAAGGGGATATGGAATTACAAATCCCAATATAATACAATGGATTTTTAATTGAATTACGTAAAATGAAAGGATAGAAACAAAACAAAAGAGGTTGTGTACCTCTTGATCTCTTCTCCTTGATATCATCAATAAGGTCTTTGTTTTTATCCTTTTGGTGATACTAGAATAACTAATACTTTGGAAAGTGTATTGGGAGAATTATTGTGTAGATATTAGGTATGGATCAAGGGTTGAGTGTTTTGGTATGTAGAGGGGAATGGTGCTGGTATTTATAGTGAATGAGAGGTTGTATTTTACATTATTTTAATCATTATTAATATATTTATGCTCAAGACTATGAATAGTAATAATTCATGTGACGCCAAATAGCAATAATGGAATGTGATTTTTAATCATGTGGACTTACAACACATATGATGTCATAAATACTGTAATTAACTAATAGTTTGAATATACAGTATCTTACAGTATTTCACTATACATCCCAAATTCATGAATTTTAAAAAAATTAAAAAAAATAAACCTTACCATTTATCTACATTTATAATTCAAAAATGAACTCGATTTTTTTAAAAAAAATTCTATAAATATTATTTATTTAATTTTTAAATAATGTCAAGAATTATTCAAAAATTAAAAATATTAAATCTATAACTCATTTTATATCACATTGAAAAATTAACCAAGACTTCATTATCTTAATGAATTAAGAATATAAAATATTAATAAAATGTACTATTCATTATGGTCATATTACTATTAATAGTACTATTCATAATTTTATTTTACTAATCACCCAAAAAACATGTTGTTTCCATCAAACTCCAAATAACTTACTAATCAAAATTATAGATGATTGTTTTTCTAAAATTAAAACGTAGAAGTGGAAAAATTAATTTTAATGGCCTGTTATAAATATCAATATAATACAATGTTTCATGCATTTCAATTTTATTTTTAAAAACCAAGGGGTGCTACATTATCCCCACCTTCAGTAAATTGCACCCTCACAATTTTATATACTTATTAATCAAGTTAGGGTACCTTTACCTCATTGCATTTTCAGGCTGACATTTTGCTTCTTCGACCATGTGGTTTCTCCACAAAATCATTACCGGAGGGATTACCTTATTCAAAAATACATATTCCTTTGAATAAAAATTTGAACTGGTTTTTTCCTTATAATAATGTTTCTCTTCTAGCTAAACAACATCTGGGATCAAGTCTTGAGATGAATCTGACACGTAATTTCTCAACATCTAAACATGAAAATCTTTGTGTAAATGAGACAAATATAGAGGTAAATCTACTCGGTATGCCACTGGTCCAGCATTCGTGAGGATTTCAAATGGACCAATGAACCAGAGACTTAACATTAATTTCTTACCAAAACACATCACACATTTCTTATGAGAGATTATAAAAAATGGTCACTTACCTTGAAAAAAAGTCTATCCATTTTTGGTCTGTATATCTTTTCTGCCTGCTCTAAGCTGTCCCCTTGTGCTCCTGTATCATCATCACTTTCTCATCCACTTTCTCTACTAATTATGGCCCCATCATCATCATTTCACTAACTTCATCACAAATTCTAGATTCCAACATCTCATCCCATACGATGCCTCAAAAGTCTCCCTCTATATACTAGAATGACAACTATTATTATAAAAAACTCAACTAAAGAAATAAGTTGATCACAACATCCCATGAAGTCCATTGAACAAGATCGAAACATATAACCCAATATTTGAATTGTTCCTTCAGATATCCCATCTGATTGGGTGTGAAAAGCTATACTGAAAATTTAATTATATGTCCAATGACTTCTAATGTCCCATCCAAAAGTTTTAAGTGGTCAAAGGATCTTAGTCAGATATAATAGAAGTAGGAACCCTATATAATCAGAAAATCACTTTGTGGCACAATCGAGAAATCTTATCCAAAGTTATAGTATCTTGAATAGAAATAAAATGTGATAATTTTTTACACTGATTAACAATAACTAAGATGTATTGTTACATCGAGAATTATTAGGTAGTCCCACTACAATGTCCCTGGCTAAATTCTCATATTTTGACTATAGAACTAGTAAAGGTTGAAGCATCCCCTTTGGTAACTGCCACTCTCCTTTCACCAGTTGACATTTCAAGCATTTCATAGTAAATTATGCAATATTCCTTTTCCTTCCATCCCACCAGAAATACTCCATAAGATCTTTGTACATCATAGTAATTCCAGGATGAACTGAAAATGGTGAAATTTGAGCTTCACACAACAATTCTTTCTTCAACATGGAAATACAAGGCACACACAACCTTTTTCAAAATCTTAACATTCAGTTTTTATCGATGATAAATTCTTCCAACTTTCCCATTTTAAACAACTATAGCTTTATCTATATCTCAAAGTATTTCTTCTGGGATTTCTTAATTCTGTTTAATAATGATGACTATACTAAAACCGGAAAAAATAGAGATATTTCCTGCATATATAACATCTAGTAAAAAATAAATCGAATCTTTAATCAATGGATTATGTTCCAAACGTTACATGGTAAATGATGCATGATGTTTTAGACTCAAGTAACCGACCACATTGTTTACATTTCCTCAATGGTATTTGATTGTGCAATAATAATCATTTATCAGTTCAATTCATTTTCTCTACCTCATATTTAATTCTTATCAGTGAATATATACTTTAAACTTCTATGGTTAGTATATATTTGACATTTGGATTATTATAAATGATGCCTTTATATATTAAAAAAACCCAAAACTGTCAATTACATATCATATGTTGGATAATTTAACTCATGAGGATTTAGTTGTCTTGAAGAATAAGAAATTAACTAATAATTCTGCATCAGAACACAACCAATTCCATTCAAAAAGGCTTCATTAAAGATGACAAACTCACCATTTTAGGAAGGCATGCTCAAAAATGGATCATTCACTGATCTATTTTTTAGTTCATGTAAAGAAACATATCATTCTTTTATCCAAAAAAAATTTAATCCCTTTTCACGTTAACTTGGTTAGCGGGCTAAATAACCATACAATTTTTTTAACAAATCGATAGTAATAACCTACCAATCCAATGAAACTATGAATCTCTATAATATTTTTGGGTCTTGAGAATTCATTAACCTCTATTTTTGACAAGATCAACAATACATACATCTTTATTTACAATGTTCCAAATAAATGAAATCTTTTGTAAATAAAATTCACACTTTCTAAATTTTCCATTAAGATTCATTTCCATTATGGTTTGTAAAACAACCCTTATATGTTTTTCCGTATCTTATTTACTCATATAAAATACCATAATGTCATCAATAAACACAACCACAAAACATATCCAAGAACATATGATATTTTATATTCATAAGATCCATGAATAAAATAGGTGAACTAGTTAACCCATATGGAATAACAAAAAATTCATAATTCCAATATCTCATAAAAAATGCTATTTTTTGAATGTCATACTTATTCACCTTCAGCTGATGGTATACATATCTCATGTCAATCTTGGAAAAATACTAAGCTCCCTGGAACTAATTAAACAAGTCATCCATATGTGGAATATGATACATGTTTTTAATTGTGAATTTATTTAGTTCAATATAGTCAATTGAATGTCTCATGGAACCATATTTCGTTTTAATCAACAAAATAGGAGAACCATATGGTGAAGTGCTTGGACTAATGAAGCCTTTATCATGAAAAACCCTCCACTAATTTTTCAATTTAAGAAGTAAAATTTGAGCCACATGATCCGGGGGTTTTGAAATCAGAATAGCTTCAGTAACTATGTCAATTGTGAATTCAACTTCCTGATGAGGTATGGAACTGGGTAAATCATCAGGAAAATCATCAAGGTATTCATTTACCACTGGCACATCATTAATATGAATCGTTCCCTCGTTTTTTACAATATGAGAATGAAAACATTCCCTTCCATATTTCAAAAATTTCTCAGCTTCCTGATATGGTGTCTATTGTATGGTTTTGTTCATATATACAAACTGGATCTCTTTTTAAAAACATCTTATTTAGTTCTACAGTCAATCTTAAGATGATTATCAGAAATCCAATCCATTCACAGAAAATAATCAATCTGAACTTAGGGAAAAACAAAATGGTTTTCATGTAAAGTCTTTCCATAGACCATAATTGAAATATTATTATAATTCCTGTTTTTTATAATATTTTCCCCCATGTGTTTTAATACAATGTTTTGGTCATATTTCCTGAGGTGATATTTCCAATTTACCAGAAAATATCTTACCAATAATGGAATATATAGACATTATATTGAACAATAGATTAGTAAAACATGAAAAAACAAATATCGTACATGATAAAACATCATTGGATGGCTCGAAATATGCTGATGTAGTCACAAATGAACTCACTACACCATTCTGCTTATAGTTTTTATTCTATACATCATTTAGATCTCTCATTGGGAAGGAATTTTTATAATGAACCATCTCACCACATTTAAAACACTTAATAGTTTGATTATGAGGATTAGTCTTACCATCATATTAATTATAATCACGGGCCATATGTCTAAAATTACCACATCAAAAACACTTCATAGTTTTGGTAAGACATTCCTCTATGTTCTTTTTCCACACATTTCATAAAACGAAAACTAGATTTTCTAACCATCAGATTTAATTGGTTGATTCATACCCATCTCTTTCCATATGGAATTCTTCTTCTCCATGTTTCCAAAATGAACGTGATCTTTAAAAAACTCAATCTCTACTCTCTCATCACATCAGAAATTTTTTTCATTTGTTTTGAATTCACAAGATGAGAACACCCTTCGATACCTTTGATTCAGTCCCGAGTAAAAGCAGTTTATTTTGCTATCAAGATCTTGAAAACGATTTTGAGCATACCTCACCATTCGGGTGAAGTTCTCTTCAGACATAGACAATGAATCATCCTCCATTTTCGTTATCTCATGTAATTTCATCGCCTACCAAATTCATGCCACCATAGGAAAATATTTTTCAAGGAAAAGAATATTAAATTAATACCACTCTAAGTAATAAATTTCCTCATTATCCCAGATATTCATGTCCATTGACCACCACTGATCAGATTCACCTTCAAAATGATAAATGGAAAGACTTACCATTTGATTATCTGAACATACTACTACATCGCATATCTTTTCAAGGGATTTAATACATCCTTCTACTGCTATTGGTTTGGAAGATCCACTGATTATAGGAGGGTGTTGTCTCATAAAATTTTCCACTATTTCCATGTTCTATTGTGGTACCTCTGGATTTTCCCTATCATGGATTACACCATAATTTATTGTCTACATTTGTTGACCAATTAATGTCACAAACTGCTCGGTCCCAATCCCTACCATTTGAGACTGCAGATTCGGAAGGATATCATGTTGTCAGTACCTCTCATCTTCATCATCCATGTTTATTCTATAGACAACCATTCTGAATCAACATATCATATTCGAAGCAACATGGTAATTTTTAAATTCAATAACATTTTAAATTATCCATACAATGCAAAAAAAAATTATGGTATTATATTAACATTATCCTAACCCTAAATGTTATCTAATCGATCCTCTGATACCAACTGTAGGGACCCAACCATAATTACATTACATAATCTTGATATTAGACAAGAAATAGCTTCCTTTCACATTGAAACTCCTCTAATGTTAGTTATTTAGAGAATTGGGACATAATAAACTCACATCATTACACATTATAATAGAGTTGATACCATAAAAATAGTATTATTTTCTTCCAAAATATTAAACATTCAAATATAACATGATTTTAATTTTTAAATTTTTTAATAAATTAGAAAGGCATCCTTTTTTCCTACTAATCCTTATAACCTGTGAAAATTATTAAAAAACGGGGAATGAGTAAAAAAATCTTTGAAATGGATATGAAAATAAGGAAAGGTCTCATTAGTCCAGGAATACTTTTAATGTATAATCCCATTTTCAAAATTCACACTTGTCTCCCATATATACATAAAAGTTTAATGTTTATTCCACAAGATTACCAAAATACGTAAGAATAGAATTATATCCATAAAAGTGTATTGGGGTGTTAATTCCATAATTTTTTAACACTATCTATTACCTTAAAATTTATAACCCTAACAGCTAGCGTACAGTTTTTGTGACCATCATAGTTACACATTGAGTAACCAAACTTTTTACCCCCCAACATAAACATACCCAATCCATTATATGTAAATATAGGTCCCACCCTTCATCATAAAAAAATTCCCAAGATCAAGAACATAATAATATAACATGATTAAATGATTAAAAATACTACATAAAAATTTTCTTTTGAATTTTGTAAAATAGATTTTGAAAAGAGGAATTTAAAATAAAAGCCCGTTAGAAATATCATATAATTAATGCGAGACTTAATATAGAGGATGGAAAATGTATACACACTGTAAATACACATAATTCAACAATTACCATCATAAAAAAAATTTAATACCACATAAATAATGATGTAGAATGTTAACCCAATAAATGAAATCAAGTTAACAATGTTACCCACCCTATACTTTTACAATTTAGTGATTTTCATTTGTATGATTTTGAGGCAGAGGAAATGTTAAAGAATCACCTTCCATTATTTCTGTACTATAATCTTGTGATGGTATAGTGGTGCTTGGAGAAAATAGCTTGGTGTGGATCTGTGGATTTTTGTAACATGATCTTTTGATTTTTGGTTTATTCTTCCTATTCATATTCAGAAAATGGATTTTTGTCGATTGGTTGTATTTTTCTTTATGTCTTTTCATGTTTTGAATCATTTTTTTCATAAATCATTTATTTTTTGTTGTATTGGAATGTTTGGTAGGGTGTTGTATTTTCAAAAGGGGAATTCTTCCACTACCATTCTTGAATCCCTAAACACTTATTTATATCCATTGGCACAATAGGGATTCCTCCTAAGGCCGAGTATCACCATTTTCTCAAATCTATCCAATTGATGTTGTGGGATATTAAATTGACTTTATAATTAATGTCACCAGGGATGATAATGTGAGATTAATGGAACATGATTAATTATAACACATTCAAAATCATTTTCAAATTATTAGTTTTTTTGTCATATATGGAGTTTATTTAGATAAATATAGTTCAGAGAACTGGTTAAATTTGGGAAGAATAGTTATCCAACAATTTTTGATCATATTTACAAACTCTTTTTAAGATTAGGTTCCATGGATTATTCTTTTTTAATTTACTTGTGGTGGTATTTCCATCATGGAGAAAGGAATTGGTCAGTGATCTATCATAAGATATTCTAGAAAAGGATTCATGTTTTTACATACTTCATACTCAATATGGATAAAGCCTGTAATTATTGATGTTTGAAGATATTTACTTCCTTGGAGGTGGAGTACAAGATTTTATTAGAGTATGAATCTATTTGTTTGAATAAAGAATGTGTGATGTTGGTGTTTTATGAAATATTTTTGGTTTTAATATTAGACTAAATGATATACATGTATTTCCATTCCAAATAAAAAATTATCTTAACTAGGGAAGAATTTAGTGACCTTGGTTTATCCTAGGAGAAACTTATCTCTACTTTCAGTTCCATCTGGAACATACACTAGGATAACATAGTAATATTTCCCATGAAGATGACCTAGTTTTTTGGTTATTTTTATTTTACAGATTACTGATTACCCATGGGTTAAATTGTTGTGGAATTTTTATTATGGTGGAAGCATGAAAAAATATTAATTTCAAAAATATTTCTCCAATCAATCCCATATTTCTATGATGAACTTTTAATATATCTGTGATGGATAATAAAATAGGAAAAATATATATATGGTTAATAATATAATAAGGTATTTAACAATGAAATGGTGTTTTATTGTGTTGAATATGGATATCTTGTTTTTATTGTGATAGGTGGATTAAAAAAATAAATTTTTAGACATAATTATTTAAAAAAATGAATTATCAATGTATAACATATTAAGATACAATATTGTTACACCATTTATAGAAGAATTAGGGTGATCCCTAGGAGGATGAGGTGATCCTTATAGCTGTATAAGATGGAGAGGATAGTTTTTATTGGAAACCTCATTATATTTAAGGAGTGACATCGAATCAATATAGATAAAATTAATCATGTCCATAGAGATAATCAAAAAATAGTATAACCATTATCTAAAGGAAAAAATGTTTTGAACATTATTCCCTAAGGTGGTTCTTGTTATTTTTATTTATTGGTTATTTATTGATAAATTTATTATGGTATTTTAGAAGAGAAATTTTATTATCAGTTAATAATTTGACATAAATTATTCAATTGTAAATTGTAAATTTATTAGTACATGACAACTTCATTCATATAAATGATCCAATATTAATCAACCATAAGAAATCTAGATTTATTAATTAGTAATTATTCAACTATTACATTTTTTTTGGTTTCATTAGATTGATAAATAAATGATGAACCATCTACAAAAATTTCACTCTCATTCTTCTATTGACATATCTATTCCTTATTATACCCTCTATCTTTCTATCTCTCAATGTCTCTCAGCTACCAACCATTTATTTACACAATATAATCCGGTTAATCATCTCTCCAAATGGTAGATTATATAATGATATTTGGGTTACACATATGGTACATCACACAAGGTCTCCTAATGTAGCACATCAGGGATGTTGGAGGATGAGGGAGAGAGTGATGTCAGTGTGGTGCACAGTATATAGAACATATCAATGATGGAATATTTAAGACTTTTGACTACACAATATTTACATGGATGAATTCAACATGTTATGTGTCTTTAGTTATCTACATTTTATTTACATATACATCTCAATTTTTGGATTATTCATAGTTTATTGTACAATTTTGACCATTATATCTTAGAGAAGGGAATATTGTTACTTATGTGTATTAATTGGATAATATTATTGATTTATCACATATATATTCTTCTCATATTTGATATATCTTATTACACATTACTACCAATGTATTTTTTCTAACATTGTGTTTTGGTTTTCCGATTTTATTTCATCCTTGTCTATTTTCATTACTGGAGTTGACCAGAATTATTTATTTTCAATTTCCATTGTTATTTAGATCATCATACTTCTTATGTTTATAATAACATCATCATGGGACTTATTACATCCTTTATTATACCTAAAAATATGACATAGAGGTTTATATATTTTATTGGTGGATGCTGAGATGGTTTTTTTGTTCAGATTTGATGCTCGAGGTTTCTTTTCAATACATTTGGGAGCATGTTCATTCATAAAGTGTCATTTCCAACTGTGACTATTTTTAAATTGCAATAACCAAAACCACATGTCTAGTACATTATGATTAAAATATTATGAATACAAAGAGTTTTAAGTGATTTATTCCTTCCAGAAAAATTTAAAGACTTCTGCATCTACTATTTAACATGGTAACATCCTTATATTACATTCCATATTAAATGTTTATTTTATTTCCTATCTATAATGAGATCATCTAGATTATATAATGATAATATTAGAAAAATAACCTATGATCCTAATAAATTATACAATTGGGATATATATAATGTTAAAGTATTGTTTGATGGCTGTTAATAAGCATTGAGTATTTTTTTCCAAAAATGATCACCCATGGTGATACCATGTAAAGTGGACCATGAGGATTTACCAAAAATAGGAACACCACATGATTATGGTTTCATTTTATTTTCATATCTACTCAAATTTTTATTGGTTTCTCAACATGCAGATGTTATTTTACTATATCATTTGATCACTAAAATTGATGAAATATGAAAGACACAATATTTTTTATTGTGTAAAAGAATCTTGTTGTTGTTTTTTCATTGGTGATATGAGATTGATTGAATTATTATATTTTTTCCTCTGAAATGAATTTTTACATATGGACATGTTGAATATCTTGGTATTACCTTTGAGAATTACCAATCGTTGATAAAATAATGTATGTGAATCTTGTAAAGTCCTTAAAAAATAAGGATATACCTAAAGATAACACAAATTCATTATCCAAATTTTTGAAAAATTAGTTCAAGATTATAATATATTATATGAAAAGTGTTTTAGGAGGTTATCATTACTATGGAATAGCCTTATATCTATAAGTTCCATAATGTATTGCAAGATACTACTCTTGGCCTATGTGTACGACTCACTATTATCATGATATAATCCTAAACTATCACACCAAAAGGGTATTTAAATTCATGGTCAATTCTAGTGAATTATAGCTTTAGACAAGGTTGGAACCTTGTTCTGGGGTGGAATATGTCCATTTTTGATTGAAGATAAGAAATATTAAAATTAAATGTTATTTTCAATTATAATAAAATATTATGAATATATTTAATTATGGTATTTCCATTTTTTAGTGAATACATGAACGAAAAAATATATTTTATGAATGAGTATTATTTTCAACCATGATTTTTAAAACATTATTGTGAGTAATGAGTATAGTTAATGACTTGTATTTTATCATCTCATGTATATAAGATGTTATAGTTATGCAAAAAAATTATTATTTGTTTCAAATGTTCACACATTCAATGAAACTAATCATGCATTAATTAAAATTGTTTCACTTAAAAAAGGCCTACATTAAATTTTCCAAAATTTAACAAACAAACATAAATGAACATAGAAAAATTTAATGATTTCTATCCATAATAACATTTTGAGAGACTCTCACTCTCCACACCCAATTCATAGAGTGAGAGAAACATTAATAGATCACCTTGATCCATGTATTATTCCCATGCTAAAGCAATGGCGCTCATGTGATTTTCAGTGCCAAAAAAATTCATCTATTACCAATGATAACACCCAAAAATAAACTATCGAGGCCAAATAAGTCTTCAAAATTTTGTATGGTCCATATAGAGAGATATTATATTTATTAATTAAATAAGTGTTGTAAAATTATTATTCGAAGACTCCCCACATCGTACAGTCAAATGAGTTAATGGAGTGCTTTTTTTGTACCAATTTTTTATCAAACATGATCCATGGTTTGTGACCAGGTTTCTTATATTCTAATAATTACATCATAACATTGATTAAATTATATATTATTTAAATTTTGAGGATTTCATGCTTCCACTAAACATATGACGCCATCAACAACTATAGATTGATTCATGTGTATATGTTTCATAGTGGATCTTCACATTTCATTTTCTATAGATACTTTTCTGATACATTTTTTACCTTGCAATTTCCCTAATGGAAGTATTTTTACCCATTGTCTTAGGAAATAATTGTATACTATTTAGTTGGTTATATATATCTTGTTCTTATTTTTTCTTATCCAATATATTAGAGTTTTTTTGTCAACTGTTTTTATAGTTTATGGTATCCCCTATTATAAGATATTCCTAATTAGTGAAAGTCCCTAGTCCTAATCCTATAGGAAGATGGCTTGGAATAGCCCTCTAATTCTACCCCTGGACAAAGTGGGGACCCATTGAGTTTGTTTATGAAATTTAATTCTATGAAATTAAAATTAATGAATTCGAATATACATTGTTTTAGGATAAAAATTTAGTTATTTTAGGATAAATTTTAAAACATGGATTTGTACAAATTGATATAAGTTAAGTATTCATTTTAATTGAGGTAATATATATATAGATAGTTATATGTAGTATTATATCTGTTATATTGAGATTAAGAGTTGTTATTGTTTCTATTGTGTAATTTTAATAATTGAAACATGGTGTATTTGATCAGCTCATATATTAGTTAAAATTTTATTGGGATCAGTCAAATATAAAGTTATTTTAAGGAATGTATAAGTGTGGTTAAATTATTTCATAACGTGGTAACACTGTTGACTGATATTTTTATCCCACCTTATAGTTTCTTCTATTTAGTTTAAAATTTTATGTTGAATATTTTAACTTCATTTAGAAATAAAAAATACATATTGTTGTAAATATATGGTTTATATTTTACAATTTTATTAATAGAATGTAATGTTGAATAATATAAATACTTTCTTGAAGGATGGTTCTGCAAGATTTGAAGTTTGGTGTTTGGGTGTGCCTACTATACATTGCAGATTAAATTTGCAAAGATAAAATATTTATTTTATTAGGTATTATTTAATTTATAATTAACCATTTTGTATTTGTTAAGAAACAATAACCCAATTATAATGACTTGGGGGGGGGAGTATTTAAATGGTTTTTGTGGGTTTCCTAGTGGATAAAACTATTATCCTTTTTTCTAAAGATTTGATTTCTTCTATTATTGTGAAAAAATTCCTCAAGGTTATATTGATCATTTTTTTGTTGATTTTGATTGTTGAAAAAGAGGGATTACATAATTAGTTTTCATGTGATAGAGATATTATTCATTATATATGTTGAAAAATTACCCTGACAAGAGGATGGATGATCTTGAGGCAGTATAAAAAAAATATATACATGGCGGCTCTGTTTTCCAGTGTTTTCCATGTTTTTGGGCCTCAAAATTAGAAAAATATAGAATTGAGTGTTTCGAGAAAGATTTTGAATAGATGATTGAATTTTCATTGGAAACATGCGTGTAAGGATTTTTTTTGGATCAGAATGTAAAAAAATTATTTATAGGAGAGAAATAATTGGAAACATGCAAGAAATATGAGTTTTCAAGAAATAGGATTACAAGCCCAATTGGACATAAAATGTAATTTTGAGTGATTTAAGAGGGTTTTCCATGATGCATCAGGGTTTTTTTAAGTAGGGGTCTGAGATTCCTATAAATAATATGTGACACCCCTCATTCTATGTATATGAACAATTTGATTAAAATTGGGCTCTGAATCACATAAGAACTATATATAATGGGAGTTTCATGCAAGCTAAAGAAGTTGCATATATGGTTCGAAGTAGTGAAAATGAATTGGAGTTGTGCATAAAATTGGAGTTTAGAGAAAGCTATGTACGTTTTGTGTAATATTGGTGTTTCACATAACAATTTTCACATAAGAAATAGTTTTTCATTGAAGGAATACGAATTATGAACAAGGAGTAGTAAGGGTTACGTGTAAGAATTGGGTTTCCCAGTACAAATGTGGAGAAGTGGTGTTAAAAATTGGATAAAAGTGGATCATCAACAGGGAATATATCTATAGTTGAGTATGAAGAATTAATTTGAGATAATTATGGAACATACATGTCCAATAACTAGGTATGAATCCCATCTAAGAGAAGTTATCAACAGAAGCGGAAGGAAATTATCCTTCCCACCAGCAATGATCTAGAGGAAGAGACATAGGGAGTGACCCTTGGGATGGTAGTGAGGAGAACCTAATCATTGTAATGGTTGTGAGCCTAGGAATATAAGTAATCTAGCCCGAACCATCATTATTGGTTGTGAGCCTTACTGAAATTGGTTAAATTGGTACAATGTCGTTGTATTCTCCCTGGATGTATGCCATTGAGGGTGAAAAAAGTAAATGTATCATTCTCATTGTGATTTCATTATTGTTTTAATTTTACTGAATTATCATTAGATAATATAAGAAAAGTACACAATTAAAATTACAATTAAACAGCATACAATGTGAACCTTGTAATTAATATGGCAATATCTAGTGGGGTAAGAAGATATTTGAAAATTATATCCATACCCTGATTCATCCCTACCCCCCTATATGTGTATATAGGCGCATTTTTAGAGAAAACATCATTCTATATCGCAATGGTGTCTTTGACTTTGAGTTATTATTAATTAGGGTGTTGCATTATTTTTTATATTCCAAACATCACATTTTTCTAAATTTCTTGTTAATATCTATGTGCATTATATAGTTTAAAGTTAAAAAATACTATAGAGGATGATAAAAATAATTTAGCCATCTTAGAAATATACATTATGATATTTAATTATTATATGGAATCTGTTGATTGTGTGGAGAACCTAATGGGTTTCCATTAACTAGATGCCAAAGAATATTAAAATTTGGAATTAGGAAAATGGGAGAGATGATAGAAAATGTAATTTCAACTTGTCAAAAGTTAGTATTGTTTGTGTTATATTATTATATGAATATATTATATAGTTAAATTATATATAATATTGAAATTAAATTTTTACTAATTATAAATATATTTTTAATTTTGATACATTATAAAAAATTTAAAAATATTGTAGTTTTTTGTATATTTAATTGTATATGGAAATGTGTCGGGGCCTTTAATATCTATCGTGTAATGAAAATTTCATGATCAAAAGTAATTTCTAGTTTATTTCATGGTTTTAATACCACACTTGATTGTGATACACTTGTATAATGTAACCCAACATATTTTAATTTCCATGTGCATCCATACCATGAAACCCTATAAATGATTTATTGGAATATATGATAACATTATTTTACACATTAAAAAAATTATAATGGTGTTTTATAGATTAAATACTTCTAAATATAGTTCGTTAAAATATATTTATTTTATGTTTTATGTGTTATTATATTAATAATAATTTATTTATCTTTATTTCATATTTTAATGAAAATTTCATTTAAATGTTACTTATTATTCAGTGTTTATACTATTAATATTTATATTATATGTGTATTTTTTATATAAAATGTAGTTTTTAAATATTATTATCACTAATATATATTTGTTATTATTATCTTATTTGTAAATTTAATCATTAAAATACCAAGTCTTTATTTCCAATTGCTGGATAATATCCATTATTCTTGAGAGTATACTCTCCAATCTCATATCCTCCTTTATAGAAGGTGACTTATAAATAAAACTTGGTATTAAATTTATTCTCTCATTCCATTATTATATTTTCATTCTCCATATTCGTTCCTTTCATCATCTATTTAAATCCATCATATATAATTATTTCCACTTTAAGAATTGAGGAATTTATTGGATTCATCTTTTTTGGGTGAATACTTTAGGTTGTAGAGGTTTTTTCATAAACTAATATTGATAGATCTGGTAAGAGCCTAAATCACATATTATAGTGCTATATCACTACTCAATAGAATTTTGGTAAGAGTTTAACACTTTTTTAATTAATGGGATATAATAAATTAGGTATTTGAAAATGATGAAAAAATTAAATAATTTTGAAGGCATCAAAAAATTACATTTAAAAAGATATATCTTGGGTATGTCATCAAAAATAAAACTTGTAGGATATTTTTTCCATTTTTTTAATTTATCATTTCTCTTCATAATGATGGAATTTAATTTTTAGTTCCATTTTAAACAAATTTTTTATTTATAATGGATTTATTTGAGTTTTTTCCATATACTAAAGATGAAAATAGTTGATTTTTCTTCTCGTATATGATGTAAATATAACATTCATGATAAATTTTAAAATTTTAAGGGGATAAATAAATGTGTTATAGAGGCTTATACACCATTTTTGATTCCATAAACTATTATATACATTATTATTATTATTCAATGTAAATTTAATGAAATAAAATTTTCAATTCAAAGATATAGACTTTTTTTTTAAATAAATCATTTTGATATTTTATTATAATTTGAATCACCTATCATTTTTTGTTATAAATTATTGAGGTATATTTTGTATTTCATTAATTAAGTGATTATTTATTTTTAACTAGGGTTTTTTATATATGATGTGGTATGGATGAAAACCCAGATAAATTTCAATACAAAAACATAATCTACTTGATAATTTTATAATTGTTATGCCATTTAGGGGAATCGTTTGCAATCAAATTTATAATTACAGTTATGTGTGCAATGCTTATTACTAGCACACTCTTACCAGTACTCATAATAATTATCCTGTTCTTGATAGTGTAAGGCTCTAAAAAATGATTAATGTATTCTTGTTGGGTGTGTAATAAGAAGAAGTCATATGACCAAAAGATGGTTCAATAGAGTAAATTCTACGATTAAACAATATTAAGACAATGAGGATTATTCCATGATTTCTTAACACTCATTTGTGAAAGTGTGAGAATATTTTTTTTTTAAAAATAATGGTAATATAAGTATTAGTTTTTAATCATTTTTTTACATTAAAATTAATCATGAAATGATTTTCTATGTTCCAAAATAATTTTCGAAATCCGGTATGGTATTTCTATGATTTTAATAAAATTTGGTTCATTTTACATGTGAATATAAATAAATACTATAATTACTTGGTTCTTACTATCTTTTATACATAATCCCTACATCTGAACATAGGTTGTGCATGTAGATGATATTTTTGGATCCATCATATAGGATTATGATGATGTTTATTTCAATGGATTTGAACCATAAATTCAATAGATATGTATAAATGAATTGGAATGTTTTCATTGTATTGTTTCCTGAACAGATATATATATTATTTTAATAGAGTTTGATGTTGGGATATTTTATTTGTCATGCAAGCTATATTATCTTATTTATTTTTAATGGTGTTATAAATATATGGATTTTTATGGATTTTTTAATATTTTAAAACCATAAATGCTTATTGGGATCAATATTCCGTTTTTTTATTTAGAAAAATGATTTTCTTATTGTTTGATATATAAATCCCCCAAACCATTACTATCTGATTTGGTCCTAAATTGAATATTTTTTTATTTTTGGATTTGATACTGATAATAAGGTCTCTATTTAAACCTTCCAAAAAATTATACATTAATAAGAAATATTAGATAATTTATATATGAATGTAACAAATAGATTTATATTTTTTTCTAATTTGGACTACATATTATATAGAAACTTGGATTCAAAAAGAACTAGTTCTTAAAGATCTGTATTTTCTCCAACTATGTTATGGACATATCGAATCATTTTAAGGTATAATATAATTATAACTATTAGTCAAAACATGTCAAAATTATAACATAATAAGGGAGAGCACATAAACATTTTAAGGGTAAACATAATCATTAACAGTTGAATATCATCATTGAAAATAAGTTGAGAATAATGTGTTAGTTTCATAATAAAAAAAAACCGATTATAACATATGAGAATTGATAACCATAAAAAATTTAGACTGTTAAACTTGTAAAGAAGCATAAATATTAAAAAAAATATAATCCAAACAATCATGAGCCTTGTTATATTATTCTTGTCCAAAGGACACATTGAAGAACCATGTAAATAAAAAATAAAACATGTTTGTCTATTGGAACATAATCTTACTAACAAGTGATGGAAATCATTGGGGTTTAGTTAAGAACATCATATATTACTTTAAATATAACTCCAGAATTATTTAATGTGTTTCACAATAAAATTATCCAATGTATTTTGGAGATATATTGGGCTCACCCATTATAATATTGTATCGCGATTAACCTTCATATAAGATATATCAGACCCACCAATCATCATGAGATATGATAGTGTAACCCATCACATAATATGAATCTATATCACACACCATCACCTATAATTTCCATTTAATTTTTATGAAATAGGTTTTTACAATCATTCACTTTTAAAACATAAACCCCTATAAAAAAACATAATTCCATTATTGCATGGTTATCCCATGGAAGAGAAATGGTTTTTAGAATAATCTATTGAAAATAATCATCATAATCTATTTAAAGAAACAATATGGATGTTATCATATGAATATAATCTCACCATTGTTGAGGAATGATTTTAGGATGTTTAAATAGACAGTAATACCATAGAATCATTAAAACACATCATTGAAAATAGTTAAAATACCCATTTATTTTGGTAAAATTTTATAAAAATTTCTAGAATACTAAGAAGTATTTTATTTTAAATATTATGATTGTAATATATTAATAATTCATCAAAATATACATTGTTCATGATGGTAGTAAAATCCATTCATTCCATATACTTCAAAAATAAGAATTATTTTCAATACTTTGTAAGAGTCCAAAGTGACTCATGCGAATAATGTTATGATAATTTATTCAACAAACATTTAAAATAAGTTCAAATATCCAGAAAAGCGTCTATAGTAATTTAATAATGATTATATAATAACATTATTTAAATAATATATATCACGTGGAGGAATATTTTGGATAAAATTCTTTAAAACCATCTAAATACTGTTTTAATGAAAACCACATTCTCATCATTTTAAAACTATAAATTGAGTGAAAGAAATAACTTAATAATGGTCATAAAATACCTGATTTTAAATATTTTTTTGATATTATATTTCAAAAGACAGTATATACCCCATTAAAATAAATAACGGAACATCAATCAAAACATGTCTCATATATGGATGTTTGATATGACAATCCCTTGTATATCGTGTAATAATTAATAGTAAATCTACTGAATGAAAGGACAAAACATGATTTTGTAAAACCCATTATTTAAATGAAATGAATTTTGAGAACTAAATTATGGAGAAATAATTACACAATATAACATAAATCATGGGGAAAAATAAGAATTATATCACAATGAATTGAAATTGAGGACATGAAAACCCATATATTTTTTTTAAAAAAAAATTAATATATCATGAATGATTGATCATAATTGGAAAATTAAATATAACGATAAAATATTCATTCATGTAATAATACCTCAATATAAATAATATAAACGTTATAAAAGGATTTTGGTTTATATTAGTGAAATATCGGAAATAAAAAATAATAATATGAAAATTCAATAAAATGATCATATAATAGATGTTAGAATTTAATAAATTATGTTATTATTTGTAGTAATTATAAGATCAAAACAAATTGAATACATTATAATATAATAATAGGTTAATTCAAATAAAATAATTTTATAATAATATCCTTGAATAAGATATAAAACCTAATGAATGTTATTGCAGTTAAGAAACCTATTACCAATTAGAAAAATTGACGTAATATTACATTGGATGATATAATATGAATTGAAACATAAAATTAAATGAATAATTAATTATTCAATATATAAAATGAATGTGATAATATATACACTATTTAAAAATAAATTAGTTGTATAAAATTAAAAATGCCTCAATGAAGATAAATTTATATGAAATCTCATACCTAGAGTATATACATTCTATAAATATTTATTACTTATTTCCTAATATACTTTTTAAAATTATATACTTGATTAAAAAAATAAATGTTTATTTTATCATAATTCAAAAAATAATACATTTATTTTAGTGAATTATTTAATTAATTAATCAGTTAAGTCAACATCGTGTATTTTTTGGACCATTGTTTCATATATCTAAAATGGATATAATATATTGACCATGGTCAATGGGTTCATTGTTCTATAATGTCAATAATAATAATAATGAAATAATTTTTATTTTTATAAATTAATTATAAATCTACAACTATCCAAGAAAAATAATTATGAAAAATTATTTATGTTACAATAATGGTGTTGTTAGGTCATTTGAACATAGAGTAATGTTTCAATTTTTCCACTAGAATGAGGTAAATAAATAATTTAGGAGTAGTTAACTTTATATTTATAATTAAATCATAGAAAAAATATTATAAAATTAAAAATAATATAGTTTTTTTGTGATGTGGTGATGAAAAACGAATCACATCCCTTCATAGAGGTGGTAATCCACACATATTCACGAACAATGTTATAATTTTTTAATGGATATAATGGAAAGAATATATTTTATATTTTTATAGTCCAAATGATAATTATTTTCATATTATCATATATATACTCTTTAAATATTTCATTATAAAAACCCTTGATTTTCCATGATCGAAAATTATTAAAATTTGTTCATGAGGTGGTAGTTTTTCGTACACAAAACTAAAGCATTCATTTAGAATCTACACCTCTTCTTCAAACATCCTCTTCCTTTTTACACCTTAAGCCTTATAAGGTTGGTATTAAATTGAAAAAATTATTAACATGGTATGTTATTACAGTAATGTATTTTTATAGGTAATGGATGAACCAAATGGTTTTTATATATGAATAAGAGATGTGATAATGTTTTCTTTTATATGATAGAGGAGTGTCACCCAATAAATTAATATAAGTATTACATAAATATAAAAAAAATTCATTGAAAAACAGATCCAAAATGGTATAATTAAATTATATGAATATTAGTAATATTAATATTCAATAAAATAAAATTTTCAAATAATTTTTTTTAATTTTTCACTGTTAACTTTTATTTTTAAACCTCTATTAACACTTTTGAAAATTAACTAGATATTAGCATTCATTACCTAGTTGGAGTCAGTAAAGTGACGATAAAATGATATGTGGCCCTAACATTGAACATGATTGAAATTTTATATTACATTCCATTAACATTGATTAATTTAGTATTTTTATTAATTATAAATCATTTCAGAAAATATTTTTCTATTTCAAAATATCATTAATGTAGTTTTAAAAAATATATGAAATGTTATAAGATAATATGGGTACACTACGATATAATGGTCCAAAAAATTACATGGATATGATGATATGAAGTTTATGTTATTAATATGATAACCTAATCGCATTTATATAAACATAGATATGATTTAAAACATTATATTTTGGTTTAACCCCACGTTTAACCAATTTAAACCATGATTGTGGTCCTAACATTGCTAATATTAATGGGTCAAAATTTTACTTATATGAGGTAATTTTGATCATTATGGACCAATGTATTAATTTTCAGACAATTTATAATACTAATTTTCCTATTTTAATATTTATTTTGTGTTAAAATATCATTATAAAATGTTTTTGACAAAAAATACAATTAATGTATTTTTTATAACTATTCACATAATTTTACATTGAAAATAAAATTTAAATAATTGAATTTTAAGATATATCTTCATATATATATATATATATATATATTTATTTATTAAATTTATGGGACACGTTTAATCACCCAAAAAATATTTTATTTATTGTTTTTTAAATCATTTACTTGATTTTAAATAGTTGCAAAACCACTACATCTAGATATCATTAATTTTAAGGTAATTATATCATAACTAAAAATTTGAAAGAAGTGAATATAATAAAAATAAATAAACTATTTTGAGTATAAAAATGTAAATTCATTAAATATTTATAATTAATAATATTTATGTGATGAAAATTTATTAAAAATTTTATTTTAAATTTTATAGCCACGCACAAGTAGTTGGATATATATCATGTTATAGAACTCCAAAATTATAATCTATTCTTTAAAATAAAAATTAATAATTCAAATATATTCACCATGTTTAAAATCATTATTCTTAGCTCTTAAATATTATATTCAGGATACAAATTTTAGCATTTTTTGTTTTACAGAAGCACAATGTTGACACTAAAAGTGATTTTTATATATTTCGTCAAAAAAAATTACATTTTTTTGAAATATTTATGATTTAAATTTGTTATATATTATCATTAATTATTCATTACATATGTTTATTTAAATTTTATATCATTTTCATTTTATAGAGATATCATATAATATATTTAATTTCATAAAAATTATATATTTTTTATTATTCACCAAAAATTATTTTTCATTAGAAAAATTTCATAAAGTAATTTAATAAAAATTTCAATTTTAGGAAAAAGTATTTCCATTTAATAAAATTAAATTCTCATAATTCATAGTGACTAGTTTTATTATAAATGCTTAAACATTAATGAAATACTTTTTTTTGAAATATTACTTTTTAAATCCATAGAACATACTTTTATGGAAAATCAAATATAATGCCTATTAATATTTACTGAATTATATTATTTATATTAAAATCATACTATTTTTGTATAATAAAAAATAAATTAATAATGGGTATTTTCCGTGAAATGGAGTGAAATTTTTATAAAAACAATTATTTGTCACTATTCACAGAAAAAACAATGTTTTCAATGATATCCACAAATATCATCCTTATAAAATTGATATGATTATGTTGGAAATTATATCCATTCAATAAAATAATTTTTTATAAATTTATATAAATTATTTAAAATGTTAGATGTCAAAATTTGAAAATAATAATTTTTGAAAAAAAACATAATTTTGAATTATAACATGATGTTAGTTAAATTTTACTGACTTTTTCATAAGAATTGATAATTAAATTTTCACAAATTATTACCTTTATATAATTTTTATAATTTGTTCAATTATATTTATCCCTGATAATTAAACCACTAGTTTTCAGTGGTCATATTTAAATAATAATATTGTGTGGTTTATTTACCCTTGGTGTTTCCTATACAGTACTCTATTGAGCATGGAATATCATTTAAAATCAAAAGATTTTACATTATCCTACAATTTTAAAAAATTTATCCTGGTAATTTGAATTTTATCATTGTAATCAAAGATTTTACATTTGAAAATATGTTTCATGAAAACCCACATCATAAAAAGGCTTAGTAAAACTTCGTTTCGATAAGAGGAAGACAAATATAATAAGGTCATGTCGAATAACACATTAATGATTTCAAAATAGGATAACATTAATCATAACTGAAAATGGGAACATGTATAAAAAACATAATAACCAGATAATTATGTTGGGAGATAGAAAACAATAAAACTAGAAAGTGAAGGATTATTAAATTGTCAATTTCCAAAAACCCATAAACTAATGTTGTGTTAAAAGGTACATAAATTCATAAAAAATTAATGTAATATGTTCAAAACTTATTTTATGTTAATTTTATTTCATATGAATAATTATTATACCATATATAAGTAGATCCAAATTAAATTACATACGTGATATAAATAATTTCATCCATTATTCAATTTCCCAAACCATCATATTCTGTCTCCAAGTAATGAGTATTCAAGATGAATTTTTCATGATTGAAGCACTAAAATCATCATATATATGATCTCATAATCCAAAAAAGTATAACAAGTTATTTTCCTTATATATTGATATTTATCAAAGAATATCTTTTTATGAAAATTTTTTGTAGTATAAATTTTTTATAAACCTTCATAAGAAGAAATTATATATTTTACTAAAAACATATAAAATATAACTAAATTCTCATTTATATCATTTCAAAAATAATTCACCATACATCATAATAAACCTAAATGATATTAATATTAAAAAAAGTTACCTCAAATTATATAGAATACCCATAATCTTACATTTATATAATTGATTAGAAGTCATCCCAAATATTCCATCACATCATTACACATGTTGAAACTAAGTAGTAATTTTACTAAAACACAATAAAACTTATTACAAAAATATAATTAATCTCATTAAAATTACAAATCTTAAAATCTCAAAAGTGGTGTCTAGGATATTGAACATGTGGTCAACCTTTTACCTATAAAGCCATGATTTTATTCTTAACTCATAATATAACCACACAAAAATACATTCTAATCTAAAAATTTATCTAAATTCTACTATAATACTAGCATTAATTAACCTAGACCAACATCTGGACCAAAAATCACTATCCTTACATTTCATATTTTGATATAAACTAACTCAGCCCAATTATAGCAATCGAAATCAAACATCAAAAAAGGGAAATATTGGATAACATTGATATGGATGATTATTTCATGTTCAGAGATAAAATGAATTAGTAAAACATCTTACATAAAGAAATTGATATATATACAACCTATTTATAAGAATATATTTCACAATCCACTACATTTTTAAAATATAGAATTATTTTTTTCTAAAAACATTCTTCAAAACAGATTTAAAAAACTAGGGGAAAGTAAACATACGAAGTGTGAGGTAAAAATATAATTAATTCAAAACATAATAAATAAAAATTTTATTTGATCATTGAGTGAAAGATAATGATACGGGAATGATGACATAATCAATGACCATGAGTATGAAATATGATTATATATAACCTACAAAATGTGAATGATTGAAATATTACATTGGATAAATAATTAATGAATTAAAGATTCATAGTAATCACGAGTCATGTAATTTCAATATTGATTAGATAAATCATTAAAACGTCATATAAAGAATAATTAAAATGTTTTTGTATGATGGAACATAATCTTCATATCCCATGTGAGAAATAACAGGTGGAAAATTGAATCATGGGGAGAAACCTCCTTGGTTGATCTTATCCATCAATCCTTTAATGATAAAGAATTTTAACCAATGAATTAGAGATATCTAGTTGGATTTCCCATCCTATAATATTTATTTTGATCAACATTTTTATAATAAATGTATTTATCACCCTTCATCATAGGTAATATTTGTCACACATTATCTATATGATGTATCAAGATCACCCTTCTTATGAGAAATTATACTCTCACCCATCATTATTAGTAATGTCTAAATAACATCCAGGAAATACAAAATTTTTATTATTTAACTTATAAACCTAACATCCCTTGAATATTCAATATATTATTTCCATGTCATCCCATGGATAATTAACTTGTATTGTAAAATTATCTTTACACCAATCCATATAATCCATCAAAATAAATAAGGTAGATGTTATCATATAATCATAGTCCCAATGAATAAGAAGAATAATTTGAGGATTTAGAAATAGATGAACATATCATAAAAATATAATTTATGGTATTTCAATGAAAATATGAAAATAACCATTTCATTTTTTATTTTTTATACAAAATCTAGAATATTCAGAAAATTAATTTCTTTTAAAAAGTCCATAGAAAAATATGAAGTATAATTCGGAAATAATAACGTGCATGATGGTAGGAAAATCCATTCATTCAGTATTTGATAAATATAAATAGTTTTTTCAAACTATTGTAAAGAGAGTAAAAATTTATTCAGGTGAAAATGTTATCAAATTTCAATAAAAACCATATAATATAATGTAAAGAATCATGTGAAATATATAAATGAAATAATTTATGATTATAAAAAATATTAATGAAAAAAAGAAAAATGACATGGAGGATGTGTAACAAAACAAGACATTAAAATAATTTCATTTTATGAAAAATTATTTTGTCTCTAGATTTCATTATATGTACAGCCATCTCAAGCTTACACTACACACAACACTTTTTTAGCTTGTTTTACCTTCAAGATTAGGTTTTATCACATTTTAATGGAGCTTATATTTTAAAAATAAATTTTAAAATACTATAATCTTTCTTTTTCAAAATAATATTCATTATTTAAATTTTAATGTCAAAATTATCTTAAGGTGATTTTTTGGTATTTTCAGGGGTGTGTTTTTGGTGAATAGTGAAAAATGCTTAATTTTAGTTGAAATTGCCTTTTTATCTGGGTAATTAATAATGTTAACATACATTTTATGATACATTGAAATTAAAAATATATAAATAATATATATTTAATAATAGAATTTAGGTAAATAGAAGCAATTTTAAAACTAATTAATAAATAATTACTGATTGATCTTTTAAACATTTTCACATTAAAAATATTCTTTTTTCCCTATTTGTGGGATTAACATTAACCATAATTTATCAACATATGTGAATTAAATTTGGATAAATATATATAAATGATTCTAGTTAGTATAAAAGTTATAGTCTAAAAATATATACAATGTTTTAGACCAAAAATATTAGTGACAATTATTAATATAGATTATAGTGGTTAAGGAAAATTTATCCAAAATATGTTACTAAACATAAATCTTATTGGCCTAAATTACCTAGAAACATGTCCAAATTCATTTTTAACCAATATTCCTACCATATCCCTTATCGCTTCAAATATTATGATTAATTGGGATACTATTCCATGAAATTTTCTATTATAATATGTTATGTAGAAAAAAAGAAAAAAATTAAAATTCCTTAACTTTAACATTTATAATGATTTAGAGAATGGAATAATATAAAAAGTATCTGTTATAAAAATTATATTGAAAGGTAAATGTGTTTATTTCATGAAAAGTTAACAATATTTTTTAGTGATGAACTAGTTACAATAAACTATTAACAAATACTAACGCATGCATTATTAAGTTAATTATTATCTATAAAAAATGATTCTAAAAACATTATAGGGAAAATAAAATTTAATGAATTATTTTCTTCTATTAATTTCCTATATTAAAATATAATTTTACACAACTATGAAATAAATATATTTTAATTCTATCATTGTTTTGATATTTTTAAATTAAAATTAAAATAATATTATCAAAATTGCCATTAATGTTTTTTTACTAAAAAATATTTTATTAATTAAATTAAATGTAATAAAAAACATATATTATTCAATATTGTTTTTTATGTTTTTTAATAAAATAAATCTTCTTTTCAAGGACCAAATTATCATATATAATAAACATATCATCCTGTAGAAAGTAAAAACATTGTTAACAGAGTTCTGGTTATAAAAGTGTTTTTACTCGTCAGAAGAACTTGTTTTAAATTTAACATCATTCACTCATGAGATTTATATTTTGGAAATTAGATATATTATTTTTAATTAATAGGTTTTTTATTTTATAATATATATTAAATTAATTATGTATAAATATTTTAATAAATTAGTGTAAAAAAAGATATTAAAAAACCAAAATGATAAAAATAATGAACCGTATTGGATAAGAAAAAAATTATGAAAGTGATTATATATTTTTTTGTTATGCTTTTTTATCAAATAAAAATACAATTTAATCCATTTTAACCATTTTGGAATCACATGAAGTTAGGGAGACCTCCCAATAATGTTTACAATTTGGTATTTACAAGAATACCACTCCACCCCCACTATACAAATGAATTCACTCATTCCAATCCTCACAACTATGACGAAATATTGGATAATACAAAAACTATGAAAAAAATATTTCTAAATTCCTACCATTAACCGAAATCCTTATTTTTTTTATAAGAAGATCCATAGAATCCCTTTGGTGAAAACAAAATGGAGTTACCAAAAAATATGTAACATTCATCAATTGTGAATTTATATTTTATTTCATTCTCCACCAGTTCAATTATTATTATTCACTGAATATATAATATCATTATTATCCTAAATGTACATTATGTTTAATGATAATTTTATGATCTAAACTAATATACATACTTTCATCCAATGTTTTTTGAAATTATTGTTTGTCCATGCGAACTACCACCTCGCGAAATGATGTCATTCATTTTTCTTTCAAAAACTATCATGGTTGGGAATTATGAAGGAAAACCAATTTTTATATGATATTTTTTATCATTGTGTTTAATTTATAATTATTTAATTTTTATAGATCACAATTCCTTATGTTTCAAAGTTGGTGTATATATGGTATCATCGTCTCTGGATGTGTGGACTGTTACCACCTCATATAGGTGTGATCAATTCAGACATAACATGGAATATATTAAGTATAGTTTTAGTTAAAAATATTTTACATAAATGAAATATATATTAATTTGTATAATTAATTATATTTTTTGAATGAGATGATATTACTTTAGATATTATTCATTTTACAGACTAAAAAAATTATAACGTTGTTCCTGGACATGTGGACTACCACCCCCGAAGGGATACGATTCCTTTTACATCACATGAATTCTATTTATAATAACATATGATTAAATTTAATATTATGTATGAAATTATTATTATTATTATTTTATTATATAATGTTACTTACAATCTTTCCATAATGATATTTGATAAATAATAATGTTATTCATTGATACGTACGACCTATTATCTACATGATTGTAATGTTGGTTCAATTTCCAAAATAATCCTTCATTATTTGATTTAAATTTATTATTTCATTATTAATAGGATAATTATGTCATTATAATTTTATGGAGTAATATATATAATGATACATTTCACCATAGTCAACCTACCAAACTTTTTTTTTAAAACTGAAATGAATTTAGTAAAAAGACCTGATATAAATTTAACTGTTTAATTAGTTGTATAAAACATTGTAATAAGTGATGTAAAAATAAAAAATAACATGAAAATGGTTCTTAGGAATGTAAAAAAATTATTTTTAATGAATATAAATACACACGTGACAAGTCAGACTAAATTTAAGGGTTTTTACCTTATATTCCCTTTGGTGATGCATACATTATTTTAAATAATTATTTATTTTTTGGGGGTATATACTACCATTTTAGTCGTCATATCATAAAAAAGCATCTCCTCATGATGTTAAAATATTCATTTAATGTTATTTGTTCATTGGTATTATTCTTCAATTGTTGTAAAGTGTTATGGGACACCATGGAAAGATTAATGAATAATTACGGTGTGGATGTTTTAAAGATACATAAATGGTGTTTACCATCATAGACATCATCATCATTTTTTGTTATGTATCATCAACTACATAATTATTGATAAATATATATTAGTTTATTCAATATATTTATTTTATAGTAAATTAAATTGGTCATTCTATATATTAAGAATTATTTTGATAGGTATGACATGGGTGGGGCCCCATTATAGATATCTCTTTGATGCATCAGTAGTTTCATTGAATGAAATCATATGGTGATAAACCCTTTTCATTTTTTTCTATCTATAATATACCATTATGATATGGGTCGGGGACCAGTTAATACAATACCCTTGATGAATTGGTAGTTTCATGAACTGAATCATTTGAAAAAATCATAGTTGTTTAAACTATCTTCAGAATATATCTTGATAATAAAGGTACCATGACTCTAGGAAACATTTAATCCAATAATCAATAATTTACCTAATTCAGATTTAGTTTTCATTTATTAATGTGATTTTTTCATGTACATCATCTCTTGATGCAATTCATTCTCAATTTATTTATTAGATGGAATGTGATTCATTTATCTACCAAACCATATTTACTATGAAGTATCAATTTGTTTAAATGGAATGTTTATTTAATTATTTACCTTTCCATAGGGATTATATTTATTGATTCGTGATTAATTCCACTGTATATTCCCATAAATATCATTTGAATTCACCCCTATTTTATTTCAATTCCCCATGTTATGAATTGGAACAAAAATTTAGTTTCAAAGATTATAATCTTTTACGTTTGTTCTGAAATATTTTTTATCCCCGATATAAATTGGGATTCATGTGTGTCATCTAGTTTTCAAAAAATACTACACATTTTGGTTCTTCTGGATTTGATTCCATGAAATCCGGCCACATTAATAATGTAATTCACTAGCTCTGGGATTCTTTGGTTAGATAAGTATAGTCGGAGTTAAATGAAGTTCAAAGAAAATCCGTAGAAACAAGTTTTAGAAAACATAGATTAGTGATATATCCCTAAAATACAATTTTAGGGTATTTATTGAATAATGTCCCAAAAAACATTTTTTATGATTATGTAATTAGATACACATAAATTGTATCAATTTTTTTTTTGTAATTTTCTAGTTTTTGGATAAGACATTGTGTTTCATATTGATATGATCTATCCAATTTTAAGTCATCATTTTCAAATTGATCATAGAAGAAATAATTTGAACCACACTGATGCACATGATTCCAAGATAAATTAAAATCATATAATTATGGCATGAAGCCAATATTTGAAAGAGAATTAGTCTCCCAAATATTATTATCATATAAAGACACAAAATCATGATGTCACCAAACATGTAAATAGTACTAAATGTCTAATGGATTTATAGGGAAGAAAGATAAAAATAGGATATCTAGGAACAATATTGATAAAAGGAATATGTGAATGAATTATTTTTTCAATTATAATAATTGGTGAAATTGATACCTTGTTACTTTCTAAAAATAAATGTGAGTTTTCTACAAGTGTGGAGAGAAAGAACACCATTATCGTACTGTTATGTGTAAGAAAATGACTTCTAATGTACAATGCTTCAACTTCATGAAGATGAGACAATATGAAAGTAAATGTTTCTGGTTTAAATTTATTATACCCCGAGAGTGGAAAATGGATAAATTAACCAATACTTTTTTTAAAAAGAAGATGAGACCTTGCTCATAAATTCAAGTCCCCTTTATTAAATTAAAAATTCTAGCATATATAATCCTAAAAAGGAGATCTATCCAAATCCCATTTCAAAAAAGGAAACACATCTGGGAGATTATCATACCAGATTAATTCCACACAGTTAATTCCATTGTTTTCCAAACCATCTGTAATAGATGTAGCTTCCTAGTAGACATGAGTAATAATTTTATTCATAGATCAAAGGGAGTCCAAGTTGTTCACCCAACTATTATAAAGATTATAAGATAAATGACATGATCCTTCTCTAATGGTAGAGACAATAACAGTCGAATCACATACCATCCAAAGATTATTCCATCCACGATGTTTGGCCTGCTCCACTGCAACAATAATTCCCATCATTTCGGCATCAATTAAAGAAGATATATTAAAGGAGTCATGGAAACAACCAATCATCTAACAATGATAATCCCTAAAAATGGATCCATACCAAGAAGGTCCCATATTTCCCATTGACGCACCATCTGAATTAAGTTTCATCCAACCAAAAAAGTAATTCTTGTCCTAAAACATTAAAAGCCTCAGATGGAGGTCTAAAGTTTCCTTTGATGCCAATTCGGGAAAGAACAGAAAAATCATTGATAGAATTGGTAAAAAAATTCATATGTAAGCTTAACGCACACATTATAGTAAGGATATTTGATAAATAAGTAGTTACCGAGATAGGCTGATTCACATGAAGAACATGGTTCTTATAAGACCATATATAATGCAAAAACTCAGAAGTAGAAACCTAAAATAAGTCCAACAATAGTGAAAGTTACTTCCATCTCTGAATAAACTCTGTAATGGATGTCATCATATGAATTGAGACATCAAAGATGTCCACTAGAGGCTTCCACATTGAGGCAGTAGTAACACAGCAAAGAAACAAATGATCATCATCCTCTTTATGTTGATGTCAAAGAACACGAGAGGAACATAAAGAGATACCACAATGCTAATGAAAACAATCTATTAGTATCTTTTGGTGAGCAATTCTCCAGACCAGATTAGAGAGAGACGGTCTGGTGATGTTTTTATGCAATTTACCCATCCAATTTATTTCCAAGATACAATTCAAAGAGAAATAATAATAAATAATTGAAGAGAGAATACCATTAACCGCAGGTTCCCATATCCATAAATATTTCATATCAGAGAAACATTGATTATTAACAATGTTGAAAATGTGGCTCGTAAGACCCTCTAAGTTCACTTGTTTGGTGTGTGATGATTAAAGATCTCTATCTTCTTGTTTGGGTTAAAACTATGTTCATTTTGGAAATTTAGTGACCTTATTTATAAAATTTATGGATCATAACCATTTGGAAAAGTTGACTATTTAGGAAATTTTTTTTATATTTGAATTTGATTTTAGAGATTAACGTATTACATAATTATATGATTCAACATGCACTTTGAAAAGATGGATACATAGTTCAAGGAATAATGAATGGAAAATAGTATGTTTATTGAAATGTATATTTACATACATTATTGGAGAGTAAAATAATTCCTTAACTCTACTAAATGGGTATTGAAACCAAAAAGATTGTCATATTTACAACATTTTTTATGATATCAATTTTCATTATTGAAACCATATGTTTATGGTTTTCTGGTCAAAAAATATTCTCATAATAATTTTTTCTATCACTATGCATTGGAATATGATATTTATATTTTTCTTATATATCCATGTTTTCACAACTTTTTTCTTATTCGAAGGCTTGGTTTTATTGGAAATCGTCAAATTTCATTGCTCCCTACTATTATGAATATGTGTTTTTAACCCTATTTATGATGTCATAATTTCAACAATATTATTTTCAAATATCAATCCCTATATTACTGAGATCAGTATTAAATTATCAGGATTAAAATTAATTAATGTGGGGAGAATGTAACTCCTCTATATATTAAAATAATTAAATTTTAGAATAAATTTTATCTTGTTTCTAGATTTTTTTTATACATAAGACTATAATACAGCAAGATTTTATGTTAGGCCTCTATGAAACTTTAATATCTCTGATAGTTTATTATCCATGGAACATTGAGTTTCAAACAATAACATAATACTCTGTATGATTGTTATAATAATAATTTGATCATTTGGAATATTACTATAACCAATTTAATTGTATTTTCACCTATGAATGTATACATAAAATGTGGGTATCTTATAAATGAATATATAATTTATCTATATTATTTTATACGTAATTAAATGTTTTATAAATGTTTAATTATGTGTTGGTGTTTTTATAAACATTAATTTGTAATTAAAAAATATATGGTAAATATGATATTGTAAAATTTAATTTATTTTCCTAAAATTGATTCATAATTTAATATTTTTGTCCTATTATTATAAATAAATTTTATAAAAACATAATTGCTTTTTATAACATTTTATAAATTCAGTTATAATTTAAAAAATGTGATTTTTCAAATAATTTATGATTTTAATTAAAAACTAAATACCATATATTTATAAAATTATTTTCATAAACTTGAGTTATTTTTTGAATCCTACACTTCAAAAAGTTAATAGGTTTAATATTTGGGATTTTTCTAAAGTGGTATAATTTTTTGAGAATTTTGAAATAGGGTTTTATACGGCATGATTCATTGATGATGCCAACCCCATAATATCGAAATAATTATCTATTTACAAAAATTAGTCATGGAATCAATATAAATCTTTTTCATATAAAAACATAATAAATACATGAATTAGATGATCAAAAACACACATTTCCTCCACTATAAATACCACCCCTCACTAAACATTCTTCTCACACCTCCAATCATTTAATATTGTCCAATTTTTTCACAATCCTTATCCAAAAAAATAAAAAACCACTTTTGTGTGGTGTCGATTCACCACTAGCGTGGATGATGAATCTTTCATTTTCTAATACCAACAAAAAAGTCTCGAAATAAAACAATAGTTTTTGTATAACAGGATTATTATATTTATATTAAGACTAATATAATATTTTATAACATGTAAATATACATTATATTAGTTAGCATAACAAAATAAGTTACTAATTATTGAAAAACCCCAAAATAATCCAAATGGTTATCATTAACACTATATCTATTGAGCCATACTTATATATTGATAAATAAATAATATATAAGAAAATTATATCTCTTATATGTTCCTTAATAAAATATTATTTAATTTCTAGATAACTATTTACATTTTACATGATCTTTCGAACATTTATACAAGTGAACCAATCCTAAAAAACAAGGAAATGAGCACTCTTGAACGATGATATAGAATCAAATAACACCTTAAAAAGGCCATAAATGATTTTCCAAAAATATATTAATGTTTAATAAGTTCTGAATTAAATTAATATTAAATAAAATTTTATTATATAGTATTTTATGTACATGTATAGAACACTTTCAGATATTAGATAAGGGTTTTCTTATGTAACTTTTATTTTAATGAAAATCTCTATATATTCATCCTATTCCATTTTTTGGTGTATGTATACTTCCCAATAATATATCATATTGAGAATATATTTTACATCTTTGTTTTAATTTTTTACTTCTATGATTAATAATTTTATTGGCCACAATATTTGATTGATTACAATAATGTAAGGGTTTCAACCCGAACCTCCATATTTTCATTGAGTTATAATTTCTCTCTCTTTACACAAATGAAATTAATTATTTTTTATGTATGTATGATAAATTCTATTTTTATGTGTCAAAATAATTTTGAAATATCATTTCATTATTCTTCAATGGAGAAATACATTTTTTAAGGATCCATGTTCAATTCTTCCTGATAATCAATCCCGATTAAGGGAACATCACAATTTCTCATCCATTTTAATGTAATCTATGTGATAAAATTAAGAAAGTATTTTTTTTATAAAATTATTATTTCTACCATGAAAAAATATCTTATCTCTTTCCTGGTTCTATCTAAATAATTATTCCATTGACCACATTAAAGACTCTTTTATATTTTCCCTCAAACAGCAGAAAACTACCATGTTTGTAAAGGTTAATAAAACCCCATTTGACTACTTTTCACTTCATTTGTAAATAATTTATGATAAATAAATGGTTAATTTTTAATCTATGAAGAATATAAATTATTTTCCAAAAGAAATATTATATCCATGTAAAATTGAATTTTCATTAATAGTTCCATGTGGATTTTATAGAATATTTTCATCTATTTCAACATCAACTATTGATTCATATGATTTATTGATATTGATTTATTATGGTATTATCTACCATATTAGATTTAATGGTTTATGAATTTTTTTACTAGGGGTGTTTTATCTTTATTCCATTCTCTATAATTCATTGGATAGTTTTAGATTATATTTATTTGTATTGGAAACAATTTACATTTAATATCCTAGATTCAATAAGATGGTATATGATGATTATGTGTCACTTAATTTATATGAGGAATTCATATGAATTTTAATGTGATGGTAGGGGCCCTCTCTAGGACCTCGATGAATTACTTGGTCCCATGACATATACTTTTCTTGGTTTTTACTTATTTATGTATAGTTTCTTATTCATTAGTTGGTCTCATGAGAAAAACATGTCTGGATTTTTACTTATTTATGTATAGTGTCATGGCTAAAGCCTTAAGTGGAATGTTTATAATCAATATAATTATGCATTCACACATTTTGATATCAGTAATTGATTATACAGTTCATTATTTTAAAAGTATAATATCCTTTGTTATGTTCTATTATCATCTGATTATTAATGTAAATGTTTATTCATATTTTATCCCGTCCATATTTTTTCCCATGATTATATTTTAAGAGAATACATTTTTAGTTACTCAAAATTACTTTTTATGATTATGTATTTTATAGTTTTAAATATTTCATTCCCTTATTGATCATCTGTGTTCACCCATTACTTATGTTTTATTTCTCCCATAATGTGAATCTATTTATTATGTAATAATCGGTTCTCGGTGACAGCTCGGACAACCCACATTAACATTGTTTTCAGGTCCTGGGCCACCAGGGACCACAAGTTACCCTGTAGACATGTGGTCCCCACCCTCAGACCCACCCACATGCCCACCCACATGCCCACCCATGTACATAAATGAGTCATCTGACTAATGATAGTAACTACATGCCAACACATGTACTTTCTGTTGTGCTTTTTACCACTCCCACACACCATAGGAAACATCCCAGATATGCACCCATCCTGATCACTACTCCATGACCAACATGCTTAACTATTGAGTTATAATCAGGTAGGCTCCAAAAATGTAATGTGTACCTTTTTTACATGAGTTATATCATTTAATCAATTATCCTTTTATCATTCTAGGGTGTTACAATCACCACCTTTAGAGAACAACGTCCTCGTTGTGGCCCCTACCTCTCAACCTTGGCAGTTCACTGCACGTAAAGCTGGGTACCTCCTCAGAAAACAAAATGTAGCAATAAGGTCTAGGTGATATCTCAGACACATCGCCTTAACATTTCCTTCATGTCTTATCCCACTATGTACCTCCAGTTTCCCCATAGTCATGTGGTCCCCACCCAAGGTCCCACCCATGTGCCCGAATAGGACTTCTGACTAATGAAAGTCCCTGCAGTCCAACAAATGTAATTCCCAATAGGCTTAATCCCTACCCACACACACCATAGGAAACATCCCAAAAGGTCACTCATCCAAATCCCTACTCTAGGTCATGCACACTTAACTCTGGAGTTCTAATCTGGTAGGCTCCAAAAAGGGAGGTTCACCTTGTAGACATGATTCATATCAATTAAGCATTTAACCCATTATCATTCTAGGGTGTTATATATTATGAATGTGTTGTAGAAATAATATAGGATATTATGGGTTCTTCTAATAGATTTTATTTTATTTATTCCATTTCATGTTTTAATGTAATACATATGTATATATTTATATTTATAAAGGAACTATATGGTTCAGTACTTTGGGATGTGAATTCATTGACATTGTACTAATGTAATTATTTTGGTAACCATCATTCAGATACTATAGTCTGAGTGATTATAGTTTATATCATTGCAATTTTTTAAGAATCCATGGAATCTATATTTAGAAAACATAGAGTAGGTAACATAACACTAAGATATACATTAAGGATAATCATAGAAGAACATCCTTGAATATTGTTAAGGTAGTGCCAATTTGTGTCTTATATAAAATATATCCCAATATAGATAACATAAGTGGACGTTGTTCTTGAACATATATACCTATGCGAATCAAATATAACGATGTGTGTAAGGAATTCTATGACATAACCTGGTACATATAATGGGACATACTATTCATCTATTTTGATAATCTTGTGGTTATATTATTATGGTAATAATCATTTTCACTACAATCCATTTTCAATGATTTAATGAAAAATTCCCTCAAATCATCCATAATTATAATTATGAGATTGGGTATGCATAAATTTTCAATTTATTTTAAATATTTTCGATATTTTAATTCATGAATTATAACATAATTTAGTGTATTCTATTTTTTATAAATAGATCCCACTGAATTGCATGGGAACCATATCAACAAATGTATTCTATTTAGGGATTTACCTCGAATCGAATATAATGATGTTGGAACAGGATATTATGTTGGACATGTGTAAATTATGACTATACTAGGACAATTGAATAATTATATGAGAAATAACCTTATCGACAAGGAGAATCCTGATCCATAACGCAAGGAAACAATGATAGACCAATTTTTTCAACTATAGACTATATCATTCAATGGGACTATAAATTTATTCGTAGATGAAAAATGGATATGTTCCATAGAGAATATATTTTTCACTTTGGTTTGTAATGAATGGGATAAGGATGTCATGGTATTTTATCACATCTTAGGAAATTTTGATCAATGGTGGTCATTTATTCAAATCAAAAAGGAGGTAGAAATTAAGAATAGGTAATTAATGGATTTTAGCAATATTTTCATAGAAAAGTATTTCCGTCAAGAAAAATGATCAGATATTTAGATAAAATTCATTAATATAATACAAAAATAGGATGAAAACATTTCCATTAATGAAAGAAAATTTTACAAGGTTCGATGAGAAAACAATGGATTACATACAAAATCCAAATAGAAAGAATCCTTGATTAACCAATGTATTGAATCCATAACTCTATAGGGAAATTCCATCTCACACATTCACATAATATTAATATACACCCTCCAATTCTATTAGGATAAAGAAATAATTTTCACGGTATTTTGATATTAATGGAAATCATGGTAAGAATATTAATGCTAAAAACTCTAGAAAAGGAGAAAAGAAAATTGGAACAAGGGGATAGTTGATTGTCTATTCATTAATAATTGTGTAAAGAAACAACATGTAAGATTTTATTGAAAAGATAATTTAATCATTTTAATGATGAAGATATTGTATTTATAAAATTTATAGGGGTGGCATTTTCATGTGAGTCATGTCAGGATCATCCACAAGTTGCTCTTCTAAATGAAATTCTTGTGAATGAAGAGAAAATACTATCTACGGATGGAGAAAAATATTAAAATTGGGGATGTAACTATATTCTATGAATAAATTGATGTGTTTCAAGTGGAATTACATGTTTAACCTCCGTAGATAAATGTTGAGATTAATTTTGATTTAATATCTGATGTAATAATTATATCAGTTAATCCATATAGAATTTCTATAGTTGAGTTAATATAATTAAAGAAACAATAAGATCAATTGGGGGAAAAGGGATTTATACAGCCTAATGTATCAACATGGTTAGATCCTCTTCATATTAATAAGAAGAAAGATGGATCTAAAATGCTGTTTATTTTTTATAGGGTGATCAATGTTATTTTGATAAAGAGAATGTATCCTCTACCTCACACTGATTACATATTTGATCAACTTTATGAAGCTTAATATTTTTCAAATATGTTTCTTCAATATGTATATCTTAAATTTAATAAAAATATGATATTCCAATGATAAAAATTTGAAACGGCAATGGGAGTTATGATTTTATAGTAATTCCTTTTGAATTGATTGACGAACCATCTATTATCGTTGATCCAATTAATTGAGTTTTCAATGAATATCGTAATTATTTTTTTCATATTTATTGATGATACCTCGATATAATAAAAAATCTAGGATTTCTATGAGAACCACTTGAGTATTTTATGAGAGACTCTTGAAAGAATGGTGTTTTATAGGATGTTTACCAATGTTGAATTATGGATTCTATTATTTTCAATTATTGATCAAACTGTCTGTAAGAATAAAATTTCTTTTTAAACTACAATGAATAATGCAGTTCAGGTATGTCCTAGACCAATGAACATAATCTGTGTATATAGTTTCATTGGTTTATTAGGTTTCTATCAACGTTTCATTATTATTTTTTTATTATCCAACCTGTTATCCAAGATGACACACAAAGGGGTTTGGTTCATATGGATAAAAGTGGAAGACTGTTTTGAATAATTGAGTAAGACAATAGTTAATGATCCTATCATGACTATAACATCATTAAATTGTGAATTTTTGATTTATAGTAATGCAAAAAAAGGACATGGATTTGTCCTTAGAATAATGATTTTTGTATTTCCCATTCATCAATGTACTTACAAACTCTTGTATATAACTATAAAAATCATCATATTGAGTTTTTTGTCATAATAATTTCGCTTGATATATAAAGACAAAATCCATATGGAGAATGATGTGAGATATATAAAAATTAGAAGACCATTAAATATATATTATCAACGAAATAACACATCAAAATGAAAAATGAATTTCTCAAGATACTCAATGTTTATGAGTTATCAATACATTGCCACCAAGAGAAGTTGAATAATGTATAAGAAACAATGACCAGGAAGGATCATGGTGTTCTGAAAAAAACTTGATTGAAAAGCATCACATGTACACGGATCTATAAAATATTTATATGGAAATTATAAAGGGACATCAAACATCATTAATTTTTTAATTGGATTCTCAACAATATTTATTTGAAATGTTTAAATGTTATTAGTCTTTTGACGAGAATGGTCAATGGAAAGTTAAGATGTGAATGATGGGATGTAGTCTGAATTAGTGTATGAGAAATTAATTCTAAAATTTTGGAAGAGGATTTTTTCCCTATATAATAGAGATAGAAAAGATGTTATTGTATTATTCCCATTGATATACCTTCTCTACACACTACCATATAACCATGATGTATAGAGATTTAGATGAAGAATTTTGTTTGCGATAATATGAAATGGGTAATTGCAAATTATTTATAATTATGATTACTATATCCACATGTGATGGATGAAAGGGAATATCATAGAGGATTCATGCAATTTCACAAAATTATTACATGAAAATGGGATGGCATTAGTATGTATTTTTACATTATATTTTAAAAAAAATCACAGAAATAATGATGCAATATGGGTTATTATTGATTAAAATATCAAATATGCATATTTCCATTCTATAATGGATGAATTTACACTAGATTAACATGTACTCCCATAAAATATTGATGTTGTTATACCTCATGGAGAAACTCTGTTAATTTTTTTTGATTTTGTGCCACAATTTACATAAGATAAATGAATAATTATTTAGGAAGATGTAGAAACTGCGGTTTATTGGAGTATATATTATCACCCTCACATTGACATGTCGTATAAAAACCCATTCAAACATTTGATGAAATTTAAAGATCATTATCACATGAATTACATGGTATTAGGGATTAATATCTCCCATTATTAGTGCTTTCCTAGAATATTACTTTAAATTCAAGTATTCAAATAGAACTGTATGATGAATTCTATATAAAGATCTTTCTTAAATCAAATTATAGGCTTGAATTTGGTGAAATTAATCCTATATGATATAATATTTTGTGGGATACAATGAAAAAAAAATTGGACAATTAAAATTCATATCAATGTAGCTCAATGTAGGAAGATGAACTATGCCAATAAACAAAAGAAGGATATGGAATTTCAAGTGCAAGATCATTTTTCCTAATGTCTATCCATTGAATGGTTTTATAAGATTTGGGATGAAAGGAAAAATAATCCACTTGTATATTGTTACTATTTAAATCCATGTGAGAATTGGAGCATTGGCATATTTTTTGGTGAAGTAACCTATGCATTCTAAAGTACACAATGTGTTTCATGAATATTTTTCAATTAAGTGCATGCCAGACCCAATACTTGTACTCATTTAAGATGGAATCAAATTGGAAGCTGAATTATATTACTATGAGTACCCAACCCAAATTCTATAAAATGGAGAATATTTTTTGAGGAATCAGTTGACTCAGCTGGTAAATGTATTTTTGAAAAAATCAAAAAATTAATAAGGCTATGTTGGAACTAGAGGAATTTATTAACAAGAACTCCCAAAATATTTTTATAAGGTGACATTTTAGAAATATAAAGAATGAAATTTTTTGATTTTGTAGACAATGTAACATGCCTAGATTTTTTGGTATGCCTCTTTCAAAATTTAATATCTTAAATGGTTTGTTCTTCAAGAAACATATATTTTAAAAATATAATGTACTATTAAGTAGGATAGTTGAAATACTAACTTGACCCTTAGGAATAATATAATGACCAATATAAAAGTGACTTCACCTATAAAATTATTATGAATTTTGGTATCTTATAAATTAAAAAATTAAATTTTTATATATTGGTATAAGTAATTAAATGTTATAAAAATGATAAATTAAGTGTAGGTATTATTATAAAGAGGAAATGATTATTTAAAATTTTATAATTAATATAATTTATTCATATAAATTTTATATTCATAATATATATTCATAATTTAATTTTTCATTTTCCCATTATTAAAAAACAATTTTATGAGACATTAATTAATTTTTCAAAGTATTATAAATTAAGTAATAATTTTGAAATATTTATTTATTGAATAAATGATGATTTCAAATAAAAAATTAATTTATAATATTTGTAAAATTATTTCAATAAAATCGTTTCCATTATTTAATTATCAAAATCTAAAAATGGTTTGGGTATTTTTTTTGGATTTTTAAAAAATAGTTGAATTTTTTTGTGAATTTTGAAATATGATGATTTATTTTATATATACATTAAAATTTCAATACACTATTTCTAGAGTCATTGATGATGTAAGAGTAATAATATATAACTATAAATATTTATTTACATTATTTAGTCATTTAATCAAAACTATTAATTTTTCTGATCCAAAATAATAAATTAATTAATTAATTAAACAAAAAACAGTCATCTCCTACACTATAAATACCACCCCTCACTACCCCTTATCCTAACACCTACAAATCCTTGAATCATGTCTAATTTGAACCTAATTAATCTACAAAACCTAATCCCCCATTTTATATTATTTATGTAATCACCAAAAATAGATTTTCAAAGTACCATAAGGAGGTTCTAAATGAGAAGAAATCAAGAGAAAAAAATATCAATCCATTCTTTTAATCATCTTTTATTTTTTTCTTTTCATTCCCTTTTAATACATATTTTATATTAAGAATATTTATAATTAATATTTCTTATAAATATTATGATTTTATTATTATTTTGGGATATACAACTTTAATTTTTTCCCTCATACATTTTTCCCCAAAAAAATAAAACTTCATATATGAGGTTTTGATTCTCAACCTTTTAGGATGGATATTTTTTCCTTTTCTAAAACCACCTACAAGGATAACCATAAAACATACATATGCTTATCCAATATAATAATAGGTATGCAACCACTTATTTAGTGTTCTTAAAATATTATATATATAATATTAATTAATAAAACCAAACAAGTGCTTGATGATTGGAAAAATGTGAAAATAATACAAATTTTTATCATTAACTCTTTATATATTGAATCATAATAATATATATATATATATAATAAAATATAAGACAATTTAAATTCTTGTATTTTCATTAGTGACATATAATTATAAATCAAGATAACTTTCCCAATTTTACATGATCATATGTACCTTAATAAAAGTGAACCAATCCTGAAATACTTGGAAACAAACACTTCTATATAACAAAATTGAATCATATAACAAGTAAAAAATTCCAAAATTGAACATAATAAAATTACACTAAATAAAATAAATTTTAATATGGTTCCTGAATTAAATTGTTTATAAATCAAATTTATTTTTTTGATACCGTAACTAAACGTGCATAATGCTTTCGAACATGAGGTATGGGTTTTCTCAACTCAGTTTTATTTATGTGAGATTCTCCTTTTTCAACACCAATTTATTATGTGTGGAAAATGTATAATTCCCATTAATATATCATACATTTAATCCCATTATATTAATTAAACATATTTTTTAATTGTATAATTACTAGTTCTATGGGGAATATTATTTGATTGATTATAAATACGTATGGGTTTCTTCTAGGTCCTCCATTTTTTAGTCTAGTCACAATTTTTCCCCATTTCACACAATGTAATTATAATATTATTTATATAATTCTTATATATTATATGTATATTTTAACATAATTTTTTCTAAATTATTTCATTATTATTTTATGTGTGTATAAATATTTTATAAGGTTCCCATTTCGATTATCCATGATAAGAAGTCTCAATTAAGTTACCTTCCAAATTTAATACCTAATATAAAGTATACTCCAAAATATTTTTATGAAACCATTATTTTTATTAAATATAATTTTTTTCTTGAAACACTATCTTACATATTTTATGGTTTTATGTAAACAATTAATCAATTTTCCATATTTAATGACACTTTTATATATTCCCTCAAACTGTAATGAAGTGTCCTATTTCTAAAGTTTCAAAAAAAAACGTTCTTGACATTTTTTCAATTTAGTTGGGCCTATTTTTTATGAATAAAATTTAAAAATATAATTTCAAGAAAAAATAAAATTACTTTTTGAAATATATATTGTTTTCTAGTAAAAAATAGTATTTATCTCAAGAATTCAACAATTGTTTGTTCGAATATATTCATATTTTTAAACATCCTCATTCGAATACAATGACTTAATTAAATTGATTTCTTATGTTACCATATAGAATATTTTATTTTATGGTATATGCTGATTTTGAGTAGGGACATACTATATTGATATCATTCTCACCAATTCATTGTATAATTTATTTTTTAATTTACTGATTGGGTAATTAATTTATATTTCATATATTACTTTAAATATGAATATATATGTTGACTATGTTTTATCCATCCCATATATGGAATTAATTGAACACAATAAGTGATTGGTAGAGCCTAATATAGCCTTAGATGCATCGGTAACACTCGTGAGAGAAACTAGATTGGGTTTTTACCAATTTATGTATGGTGTATTTTTCGAAGCCTTAACGGTATGTTAATGATTTCTACCATTATGAATTCATTATTATATGAGTAATTTATAGTCGATGAGATTTTCAACTAATATAATATCAATGGATATATTTAATTCCCATGAGATTATTTATATAATTATTTAAATATATTTTATCTCTGTCATGTTAATCTTATATTATTTTTTAATGTTATGTTTTTTTAATTATTCACCCTGAATTATTATTAATGTTTATTTATGGTAGCTTTAACTATATTTATTAACCTTACTAAGAACATAATCTCCCCACTTCCTTATATTTTATAATTCCATTTGATGAAAAGAATTATATTTTTATGACTTTCATAGATAATCTAGGAGTTTATAGGTGCTTCAAATAGTGTTTCAATGTTCTTTTTCTTTTGAAGATGAAACAAAATACTTATGTTTGTATGAAGATTTAAAAATATATTAAAATATTAGTTCTTTTGGGAAGAGAATTCTTATTCATATTAAAAATGTAATAATGTTGGGAACCATCTACTGACCATTGGGGTTGGGGTCCTTAAAAACACCATATTTATCTTACACTCCACACAACTATAAGTTAGCTAGTATTACAAATGTGACCGAGTTTTGTCACCTTTTAATGGACCAAATATCATAAAAATTAATTTTGATAGTGTTATAAATGTTATTTGTTTAAATGATATTTTTTATGAATTTCAAATTTAAAAATTGTTAAAGGATGATTTATTTTTGTATTTTTCTAAAAATTATAATTTTTTATGAATAATAAAAAATAAAAAAAATTAAAAGAAAATAAAATTTTCATATATAGAATTTTTAATGATATTTTATATTTAAAATTTGTTTGAAACTAAAAATAAATATATTATATAGCTATTAATAAAATTTATTTTTGTGTAATATTTTTAATATTTAATTTGGATATAAGAACTAAATTAACATTTTAACAATTTAACAATAAAACCCCACTTTTCCACACTTCATAGGGATTATATTTAGACATAATTTGTCCACTTTTCTGGATTAAATTACAAAAAAAGTAAAAACATAGTTGTAATAATTATAATTATTATATACTAATAAAACGTAGATTGATTTTGACCAAATTATTTGTGAATTTAATTTAAATTAACATCAATAATTAAGTTAAAATGAGCCATAACAGGGATCTAAACCTTAATAATATGGGCAAAAATGACCATGAAAATGGTTCAAAATCAAATGGTTGCCAATTGATTGACCATATAAAATATTTGGACAAATTTCAAGAGTAAATCAGTTACTATTCCATGAATTTTTCCTTTATAAAAAGTTATATGTTTAAAAATACAAAAAAGTAACCTTACTTACTTTAAAAATTATAATCATTTTGAGCATGAAAGACGCATCATTATTTTTGTTATAAAATTTATTTTTAAATTAAAATTATTTTTTATCATAATTATCTAAGTACAATTTTAGATATCAATTAGTTACATTAAACACAAAACAAATTAAAATGAAAGGTTTATTTACATAATTTTTAAACAAAAAAAAATTCTAGATACATTAAATGGAGTTAAAATTTATTGAATTATTGTGTTAAATTAATTTATAAATGAAAATATAATTTTATATCATTTTGAAATTAATATATATTAATTATATTGTATTTATGATTTTACTAAATTAAAATTATGTTAATAATTTCAAAATCATAATTAATGTTATTTTACAATATTAGATAATTAATTAAATGAATTAAAATTATTAATAATATTATCATGTGACATGTTATTTTTAAGTTTTATGAAAAATAAAATAAATCCATTAATGGGATTGATAATATTTTATAACTAAAAAGATGACCCATAGATAGTAAAATATTATTAACATGGTTCTGGTAAAAGTAATGTTTTTACGCGTTACATGTGCTTGTATTAAAATAAATTTTCACACAAACTGAACATATATTTTTTAAATTACATATAATATTTGTAGTTATATAAGCCTATATTTTCAAAAAATTATCACTTTCATTTTAGAATTAATTGTCAAATTAAAAAGGATTGAAAATTATTTACTTTAACAAGAACTAATACTAAAAAAATAATGAAACTTAAAAACATAAGAATAAAATGATAAAAATGATTTTATTTTCATGTGTTGTTAGTTTTTATAAACCCCAAATTCAAATTTACTACATTACATTCCAATTTTTCATGAAAATTTGGTAACTGAATCCTGCCAATAGTGTTTTCCTTTTGATATTTACATGAATACCACTCCTCCTCTGTTATAAAAATGGCATTAACTCTTCCCCTTACTAACACCTATCAAGTCAAATTGGATCATACAAACTCTACCAAAATATTCCCCAAGAATACCTTGACTCATACATGAGTTATCACTTATGTATACAACCATCCAAGGAATCCTTTTATTAGAAAACCAAATGCAATTTCCAAGAAAGAGGTAACATTATTGAAAGTGAATTTATATTTTATTTCTTTAAATACACATTTAATTCATGAAATTCCATGATTAAATAATAAAATATGTATCCCAAGTTTCATTATATGTTGTAATAATATGGTTTCTATATAAATATATACATGCATCCATCAAATGGAAACTAAATTACAATTCATGTAAGGAAAACTACCAACTCACGAAATGATGTATTTTATTTTTACATTACAACCTATAATGGTAAGGAAATATGATGTAAACCCAATTTTTATATGATATATATGATTTTTATGTTGTTTTAATACTTATATATTTTTTATATAACACATAACCTTATGTGATCCATTTTTAGTCCAAATGATAACATACTTTGGGGATGTGTGGATTACAGCCACCTCAAAGCGACGTGATACATTAAAAAATTAAATAGAATATAATAAAGAATGTTTTAATTAAAAATATGTAACATAAATTAAATTTTTATTATATTTATTAATAAATAAAATTTCCATTAATATAGTATATCATATTGTTTATTACCATTTAAACACACAAAAAGAAGTATTAATGTCATCTATGGACCTGTGGATTACCATCACCTCGATGCGATGTGATTACTTTTACATAATAATAATTATATATATTTTTATATATTATTAAATAATATGGTTTTTAAAATATAGTTATAAATATATAATAATATTATTAGACATAAATTATTTCTACAATGATCATCAAAAAATTGGAAAGATACTCATGCGTATGTATGGTCCACTATCTCCATGATTGTAATGTTGGTTCATTTCTCAAAACCATATTTCATGATTGAATTAAATATTATAATTTATTTATAAATAATATTATTTTTAGATGTTTTTTATGCCATATATATTTATATAATGACCCATTTTACAATCTTTAACTAACCAAATTAATTTTGAATATATTAACCAAATTTGGTCAAAACACCTGATGTAATCATAACTATTTGGGTAGTTTTATAAAAAATTGTAATAAATTAAGTAAAAGTAATATTAAACATTAATGTTTTTATAAATAATGTAAATAATTAATATTATTTTTTTATTCATGATGATAATGAAATGCATGAAAATTTAGACTGAAGTTAAGTAATTCATCTCTCACATTTTCTTCCATGCGACATACACCATTTTCACAACATATTGTTTTGGTGTATATACTAAACATATTGTATTTTATATCATGATTATGTTTACCTTCAGTTTATTTTGTGTTTCATTTTATTACATTTATTTAATGGCGATTATAATTGCAAATTTCCATGGTTTTTAAAAGACTTCACCTGAATTTCATTTCATTGAGTCATATTGAACTTTTATGCACCTAGTTTCTTATGTATGTTGTATATACATCAATTTTACATGGTCTATCATTAATATCAACCCAATATTCTAATATTAATTTAATTTTATTACTTATGTTTATTATGATCTGAATAATCTATGTGTTCTGAGACACATTTTAATGCTGAAATATTTGTTTTCTAAAGAATGATTTAATGATCATTCATTGGATTTTTGATTCATTAGCATTGAAAACCCTAGTTGTTACATAACCTCCATATGTATTATTAATAAATATATAATATTAATGCAATATAGATATTCTATTATTAATTAAAAAAAACATTTTATATATGAAAAATTATTTTGATAGGTACAACATGGGTGGGTCCAAATTATAGATTACCCCCAATGCATCATCAGTCTCATAAGAATAAATTAGTTGGAAAGAAAACCATCATCTTTCTTTCCATGAAGAATAATATATTTTTATATGGGTTGAAGACCAGATATTTCAGGCCCTTGGATGAATAGGTAGTCTTATTAGACGAATCGTTGGGCCAAATCACAATAGTTTATGCTATCTTATGAATATATATTGAGATTAATGGTTCCATGTACCTAGGAAACATGGTGTCCAATAATCATAAATTTCCTTCATTATAATTCTTTTATTATTTATCCATGAAATGTTTTAAATGAACTTATCTATTAATGTATTTATTTAATAGATTATTGATCAAATTTCATGTGTTTCTGTTATCTACCTTGTCATATTAATTATTCATTATCAAATTTTTTTAATTGGAAGTGTGCTCATTTATTTACTTTTCAAAATTGATTATTCTGGATTATTAATAGTTACATTAAATGTACATAACCATAGTAATAATTTGATCTCATTTTTCCTTTCAACTGGTTATAAAGCTAAATCCTTTGAATGAGATTCAATGATGTTGGGATTTTACTTTTTTTAGGAAATATTTTCTATCCCTCATTTAAAATTTGATTCCTGTATCTAATATGGTTTTCCAAAAATACTAAACTTTTTAGTTCTTTTGGTATTATATTCCATATAATCTGGAAAATTTAATTATTTAATGGACCAACTCTGGGATTATGGGGTCGGGCGCTACTGGAAGTGTTTAGTAAAATGTATTATAATAAATATAAAATATTTTTTAAAGAAAATCCTATTTTTGGAATTGAAGAACCAAATGAAATTTTTAATTAGTTACATAAGAAATATTATAATATATCATGATATTAAAAATATTAATAATATTATATTTAATGAGTTTACAATTTCACCATATAAATGAATATATGTGGAAAAATATAAACAGGTCTTAAAGAAGGATGTATGATAACACAATCCCTTGTGAGTCAGGTAATTATTTAATTAAAAATTTATAAATTGAAGTAATTTAAGATAATTATATAAAGTCTATAATTTAAAAGATATAATAATTAAATAAGATAAAGGGGAATTAAGTACACTATATAACATAGATCATGGTTCATAACAACAATTTTTTATCATATAACTAGAATTGGGATAATGAGACCCCTTTCAAAATTTATAAAATTTGATTCACTATCTAGTGATTCTAAAAACATAATTTTATATTTAAATATTGTAATAAAATATTATTTCAAAAGTATAATATTTAAATTGGTATCATATTAACCTTATAAAAGTATATAGGTGAATATTTAACACATTTTCCATTGAAACAACACTTAGATAAATAATATTTAATAGGACTATATAATTGAAATTTGAATTTAATCATAGAAGTGAAAATAATTAATAATTATAAAATATAAAAAATAATTATTAATATATCATAATAATATTTGGATTGATTTTATATTAAATTAAAGTATAAGATCTCAATTAAGAAGAATTATTACCCAATTAATGAGAAATGAGTTTAAAAACCCCTTACCACTTCGTCACATTCAATTCAAATCTATAAGGATGAAATAATAAGAAATAAATCTTTAAATAAAATTATTTATGATGTATTAATTATATAAAAATAATAAGGATAATAATTTCACCATAAAAACTAAATTGTATGCATAACATTAAAGCATGCCACAATGAAGGTAAATTTAGGCTAAATCCCTTATATTAGGTCTAGACTATCATGTATATCCATTAACTCTGGTATAATACAATTATCTAAATTAATTAAATGTTTGATAACATATAATGTGTTTATTAATTAATACTTAAACAATTTAGTCATTTATTTTTATGAAATATTAATTAAAAATTAATTTAATTCCAAAATTGGTATTTTGAGCATGTTTGATTCATAACTTCAAAACACCTTCGGTATAATAATAATTTTCAAAGGTACCACTATTTGATCGTATATCGAATAAAAATAATTATATAATCATTATTTTATACATTAAATAAACTTTTAGATCCAACCATGAAACATGGTAATGAAAAATTGATTATGATATAGTCATAGAGATGGTTGGCTATACATACGCATTATTAGTGTTTTCTTTTTTCCAGGAACATGATGAAATGTGTTAAAGTAATAGATTACATTTAAATATTTTTTATTATATAACAAATATAATATTATATATTTAAATGTTCTTATAAATTTTATCCATGGGATGTTGTGATGAAAAATATGAATCAAATCTTTTTATAGGGGTGGTATTCAACATGTATGCATGAACACCATTTTCATATTTCAATGGATGGAAAGGAAAAAAATAGATACTATATTATCCTTGAATAAATAAAATATTTAATGAATAAATCCATCATTATAACCAATATAATGTGGAGGTGATGGAAAACAAATAACAACACTTTATGAGGAGGCAGTCTAATGTACATACGATCAATGTTTTCATTTCCTATTGGATTGAGGTTGAGATAGATATGGGTTATTACATTAAAATAATAACAGATATATAATTGAAATATTATTATTTTATTATTTCATCATGGTGGATGAATATATGAAGGATGTGGAAAAATATATAACAATAAAATATTTAGTTAAAAGATATATATCTTTTTTATCCAAAAAACATTTTCTTTACACCTTATTCCCATGAAGGTTCTTATTATGCTAAAAATAAGACCTCCAAATTTTTTCAAGATATGTCATTATGTAATTTGTAAAGGTATGTTTCCAAAAAAAATGGTTCATTAAATGTTAATATATGATTATAAGAGGTGATATTTTGTATGTTATGGGAGATGTACTCTTCGAATAACATAATGTATTAAATAAATATAAATTGATTGGCATAGAAAAATGGACCCCAAATGATATAATAAGAATATTTTATGACTATGAGTCTAAATCCTCTCATCAAATTAATTTGCAAAAAAATTATTTTTTTACCCTTTTCACATTGTTTTACCCCCCCAATTAAACTTTTTCAAAATCAGCATGATTTAAGTGTTTTTTAAAAATTAGGGTTAGAAAATGTTACATTAAACAGAAAAATGAACCATAATTGGACCATGTTAAATATTTTCAAGAACAAATCTTTTAATAAAAATAATATAATATTTTTATTATATTTAAATCATATAATTAAATATTATTTTTTATAAATTTTTATTTATGTCATTTTTAAAAATACAAGAAGTACTATATTATAATATATTTTTAACTCATGTGAACTTGATCAAAAATTAAATTTCATTAAAAATAAACGTGATAATTTAACATCGTAACCTGGGGGCCACACACTAGGGTACTGAGCTGGTATATTACATGACCTCAGGTGCACCTCCCCATACTCTAGAGGCTGTTGACTAAGGGTCTAATTTTGATCATGGGGTTCCTATACCCTATTCTTTATTTTTCATAGTAAAACACTAGATGAACTAATAAAAATAACTATATAATGATGTAACATAAACATGATAATAAAATATCATAATATGAAAAAAAATTGGAAAATAAATATTAAAAACATACTATAGATATTTCCTACTAAAGTACGTGTCAATTGACTCAAATGAAACTCAAAAAAATGTAACTGAAGAATCCTTGGTGGGTCTCTAACCCCATCTAGATCCATCATCCTGCTCTATCCTCAAATTAGCTATAAAACATGATTGATTTTCCCTTAACCTATATGTAATCCAAGTAATCTATTTATGTATTGATCAGTAATCCTGTTTAGGGTGTGAGTACAACTTAGTAGGCCACCACCGATGGCGTCTAAAACAATATCAATGCAATTGTAGTGTATTATGTTGTACATAGATAAAAATAAAAGAAATAAATAAAATAGTTCACATTTATTAATTTACTATTTATTTATGGACATATTACCATGGTTCCTGAGGACACTAATCTGAAATCATATACTTAGATGTCACTATTACCATTAATAATTCATAATTCAAAATTGAATAACCATAATACCTATTGTTGGGAGTAGGAAACTCAAGAGGGGGGTGAATTATGTTCCTATAAAAATTCCTATTTATAATTTTATTTAAAAGGTTCCCCAATTTAGAAATAAAATTGGGCAGTTAGACAATGTAGTAAAATTATAATTTCTTGATTGTTCGAATAGTTTCTCAAAATATTTTTTAATTATCAATTATAATAATATGAGATATTCATATATATTTTGAAACTACCGTAATAAAGAAAAACAATTGTAACTTCTATTTAATACTAACTATCAATATAAAATTTAATTTTCGGATAAATGAATTAAAATATAGATAAAATAAATTAAAAACAAAGTGGATATAAAATAAGAGGTTAATTATTAAGGAGAGACTTAGTCTTATCCACTTAGTGATCACCTTCCACCGAACAATATATCTAAATAAGGATTTAGATCCACACCCTAGGTTAGGGTTTACACAAAATTACATATAATTTCCGAGTCATATGACCTATAACTCAATTATATGTGATAAAACAATTACCATCATGTTACCTAGGACCTCTTCAATATATCATCATGGGATGAAAAAGTGTAAAAATGCTTTTTTACGATATCTAGTATCCATATTTTTAGTTAATGAGTTAAAAAAAGTTTAGTACAGATACAAAATCATTCAAAATGATTAGAAAAATATTACACAAAAATCATAGTATATTAAGAAGGGATAATTGATGATATTTGGGTTAACAGATTTAGCTCTAGGATCTCTGATGTATCAGAGTAGAATCTCAAGTCCTCTAGTGGAAATAGATAATAAAATCACAGTGTTATGGAGCATGGTATTTTGTCTTCCATGAGGGTGATATGTTCTTATCCTTCGATTTAGTTGGATTCTACTGAGATGATGGAATTATGATGAAGAAAAGATCTCTGGTTCATATTAAGAAGTAAAGAATAATTCCTCATTTGTTCTTCATTTCTATATGGTTCTCATGGGGGTCTACTAGTATCTTCTTGTGTATGCCTATCTATGCATATCTGCGTGTATCTATCCATGCCAGATTGTTTCTCTGACATCTTCAATTAAGATTTCTCCAAAAAGTCCTTAAATTTATCAGACACATTTAAACACTCAAAAATTATATTTAATGAAATTTTAAATAATATAAATTTTAAACAGTTTATCGATGAGTTCTCTATCAGTATATCCTTCTCTTGTTGAATCAATCCATCAGTGTGTCATTATTTTAGACGTTCCATGCATTGATGACTCATTTCCTTAGTGAAACGATTTTACTATAGGTGACACCATGTATCAGTAGCACCATGCCCTATTAAGTCATTTTAACTGATAGTAGGTCATCTGTATCAGTAGGACATTTACATTGGTAGGTCATATGTGTTTGTAGGTCATTTATATCGGTATGTTATCTGCATCAGTAGGTTTTTTCCATTGGTAAGTCATATTCATTGTTAATTCATATTTCAGTAGGTCATTTAAACTTTTGATATAACATCTCATCCATCGGAGTTAGTAATTTATACTTATAAAATATTTGTTATTGGGCTGTCATTCAACATAAATGTTAACATAATGTTCCAAATTTATGTGAGATCATAGATATCCATAATTTCATGTTTTGAAACATATATAACTATGAAATAAATTTTTATGCATTATTAATATTATTTAAAATGATTTTTGATTATTAGAACTATTAATACTACAGAGGGTATGAAATAGTCTTGTATGGGCAAACAATATCCCCCTTTTGGATGACAAAAAATCAGGGAATTATTAATTACAATCATTTGATGTGGAATGAAATCATTCTACTTATCATTTCCCGTTATTGATATATAGTTATGGTTCGTTGTTAAAAAAGAGTGATGGTATAAATGGGAAATAACATAAATAATTGTGAGATCAATGATAATGTAAATAATGATAATGAAAAAATGTTCTCCCCCTTATGGGATAATCCAAAATTTGAAGGAGATAAAAACGTTTCACCATATATGGAGGATAAACAAGAATAAATCATGTAGAAAAGAGATAATTCTAACAAATATTAGTGAAATAGAGGAAAGTCAACAACCCAAAATTCCATTATTAAACAAATTAAAATGGGTTACATGTTTTCAAAGGGCAATAAAAGAAGACCAGAAAACAATAAAATCAAATAATGATCCAAACTACAGTTGAGGATTAAGATGTTTTAACCATTTCTCAAAGGGATAAAGAGAGGGTCCATTAAGTGGTGGCAGATAAGAGGGAGGCATTGAATAAATTTTAAGACAAGTTAGGATCACTCCTTCTGGAACATTAATTAGAAGGATGGTTTTGTTTTGTGACAACACAAGTGGTGGAATATGTTCATGGATCACTTGGAGTATCTGAGTCAAGGCCTAAGCAACTAACATTTGTTGTTGAGGAACTGATCATGGAGGTCTAAGAGGTTCATCAACTAGCACAACAATCCTTTCACTTTGGGAATGAATGTATGGCTTCAACATCTCAATTAAATCATCAATTATTTAACCATCAAACTTCATTGATATAAGGAAATCATCTTTAATCTCTAGTAATTTTTACAAAAGAGTTGTTATGTTATTAAAATTCTTGACTTGTTCTTTGAATTCTTTTGTTACAAGGGGTAAAGTCAAATTCTCATCCAAATACATAAACTGACTTACCAACTGGTGCTAGGATAATAACATCGAGAAATAGGAATTAATCCTCATTATAAGCTCTCCCTTAGTGGAATATGCTTCCTTTGTATAAAATATGACCTTATCATGTACACAATCATTATTCTGTGAAATTTTAGAAACAGATTCAAAACAATAGGCACCAAATAATGATTGAAGCTCGTCCTTAACAACACTTCAAACTTCCTCAATGTCCAGAGTCATAGAAGTCTAACCGGATATAGAAGGAATATTAGTAGGAGATGAGGTATGAGTCTTCAATGTTTTAAGAGTAGTCTCTAGAAAACCTTTGTACTCTATGGTACAAGAATTTATTACAGAAGCAATCCCCTTCATTTCTCTTCTCAACATGGTAGTGCTTGCAACAATTTTTCGTGTTTTTGTAATTAGGCTGGGTTGAATCTCCTCTATAAGTTTCTTTGAATAATTAAATGAATTAGCCACACATATATCCACTAACTAACTTGGAATAGAATCCCCTTTCCCAGAATACCTCATTAATGTTATTGAAAATTTGTGAGAGTGTAACTTATCTCCCAACTTAGTGTTTTATCATCTAACTATTTCAATCTCATGCACCATTTGAAATTGAACAGAAATACATATAACTGAACAGAATTCTTCATTAAACATTTCTAAATATTATATTGTGATTGTGTAACTAGAATGGGTATCCTCCACTTATTCCCTTGTAATTGTTACAATGAAATCATCAACCGAGTCTTTATAATCTATACCAGGTGCCACATACATTAGATTCCATTCCCATTCATCCATTTCATCATCATCTAGAGGAGTGGGACTGTCAATTCATACTATTCTAGTAGATCAAAACCAAAATGTATAAAATAAACAATCTGTTAATAAGTGAATAAACAATGTAATAAATATCCCAATTAATTATATAAATAATTAAATTAAAACCACATCAACTAACTTCTAAACCAAACAAGAATACCTCCAATCAAGTCTCATGACCATTACAACCTTATCCATATAACAATGGTAAACATAGACTACCGTGGTTCCATGTCGGAATGTCTTTGAAGATTTTTCACATCCATGCCAATCATATACACAAAAACATCGTATAAATCACAATAAATGGGTCTAAACACAATATATATTAATTTTAGATGTAAATCTTAGCGACTCCGAGAAAGTAATAAATTCAACATTTGGCAGGTCCATGCTTGGTATATAATCATTTTAGAATTATTCCATAATAATGACTAGTATATAACAATTTTTTTTAAGTATCTGATCCATTCATGATATAAAATATTTACAGCAAGAACCACTTGGAATAAATAGAAATATATGAATTTCAATATGAATCACTCAGAAAATCCTATAATATAATCATTTTCAATTTCTATTAGTGACATTATTGGAAAATAAAACCGACAACATGTATCATTAAGCATATACGAAATTTTATCACAATATCACATCATATTTCCAAAGGGATAATTATTAAAATTATAATTTGTCATTCAATTAAACAAATCAGATATCATTTGGTGATAAAAAAATAACTTTATATTAAATTCTATAAATAATCCATGCCACAGTGAATCCGTATGAAGAAAACACTAAAAACTAAAGTCATCATGAACACACATTTATCCTACACAAAAATAATTTATAATAAAGGGTTCACTAAACTGAATGGTAACCATAATCCTGGTTAATTACTAATTGGATCCAAAGGGATTCCAATAATAATATCATTCTTCATTCATTTAATTTTGGAACTTGTTATTTTGGGGGAATTTTAAAATTTGAAATTTATTATATCTATCAATTAATAGGTTTATGTTATTGAACCGTACTTTAAACTGATCAGAAATCAATTCTTCCTACATGATTTTCCTATAAGAATAATGTTGATGATGAAAACAAGAAGGACCCCATATTAATAACATTCACGATGAAAAGTAACAACATTAAATCTCAATATACTACACCATAATGGGAATGAAAGAAAAGGAGATATGAGAAAACCTAAAAAATGAAATGACATTGAATTATTTTCTAAAAATGGATTCCTAGAAATGAGGATTTTACACGAATATCACCTAAGAGATACTCTAGGGTCTATAAGAGCAATGTTCTAGTGATGTGGACGGAAAAATCTACTTCAAAACACCCATAAAACCACATCTTAATAAATTTGATGGAGTTTATCTCTTTTACACTTCTTGTGTATCTTTTTAGAGTGATACATTGAAAAATAATCACATCATTTTAATATTTATCCAAATTGATTATTAATTTTTTATATTTTAAATGATATGTAAGTGTTCCATTCTCTGTACTGGTACATGATATGTCCCTGGTAGAATTTACACAGTGTGTAATACCTTTTCATGGCATAGAAATTCCATGTGGAAATCTTCTCAGACCATTTCTCAATAAATGGACTTGAACCACCTCTAAAACCATCCCAATAATGGATAACATCATTAGAAAATATATCAACTTTATTAAAAAACACCCACTTATTAAAATAATCATAAATCAATGAACATATGTAATTTTCCAAAACAAAGGCGCCTTGCATTTGAATAAGAACCAGTCACAAATGATTAAATGACAAACAATATAAGTGTTGTATGAAGAAGGTAGGGTCCAACAACCACCCAAAAATATAATATCTTACACGCAAGCTTCGTCATGAAAGAATGTTGGGTTTCAGTGGAAATGTATGACAACAATCCTCACAAATGAAACTCCATATAATGGGTTTCTCCAAAACACTCCGATTTTTTATAGTAACTAAACCATAAGAATCATCCTACCCATGATATAATTCTCACTAACATCTATATTCAATATCAGATTCTTTTTAAAGGAAGAATTTTCACTAAGAATTATTTACCTTATATCGACCACTTTAGATTTTTTTTATAATATCACAAAAGATGTGACATGTGAAACCCTTCATTCATGGAACTAATTAACTATGGAATGTTTAATTTTTATTCCATATTACCAACAAAAACAACAATCTCATACTACAGAATAATCCAATGTGATAACCTTCCCTATTTCTTGACAGGAATTTTCCCCGACCAAGGAGATGCCATAAGTAAAGCGTGATGTCTAACATCAAACTCCATAGGTTATCTTCTGTGGTCCTCATAAAATTTATTCATACATTATGCAGTAACCAATAGCCTCTTGAGAAATAAAATATGTTAAGCCACCTACATCATGAGACTAATCTCAATAAGCACTGATCCACATATATCAACCTAGAAAAGGGGCGAACATCATAGCCTTCCCCACAATACTATATGGGGTTCATCACTATTGATTCTCTGATGTTGATATTATCTTAAAACATCATGGGTTCCATATTTTTCTCCAATGTACAACCAAAATTCAATATGCAAGCTCATAAAATATCTTCTAGAACCAGTATAGTCCCCTCTGATTGACCATTATTTTGAGGAGAATAAGTTATACTCAAAAGAACCACAGATCAAATTTCATTTTCATTTCTATAACTACAATTTTTATTGATTATCATTCTCTAAAATGATACTTCTTAGAAGACTATGTAGTAGAAGAAATATGAAAATTAAACACTACCCATATCATTAACTATAGAGGTCATCATTATACAGAATAATAGGGATAACATCACAAGTCAATCCAAAATATCCAAAAACGAATAATTTTTTTGTGTTTTCCTCATTAATGCAATCATATATTCCAAATTCAAATCATCTGATTTCCATACAAGAATAGAAAAAGGATGATAATACACTATTTTCCTCTTATGCTAGGATTTCTCTTACTAACAACGGAAGCACCTCACTATAAAGACAGCTATTTATTTTTTTCATTCCTGAAAACTGGTATTATGTATGGTGATCGTGATACACAATTTTCAAATTTGGATATACTTACCATATTGAATCATGAATATCATTCATCATCTTCTCATGAATTCCAAAATATACCCATACCCTTCCCAAAAAATAATTGAATTTAAACATTCAATAAACCATCTAATGGTGTATCCCAGCCATATATTTTTTCTCTTAAAACGAATCCCTCTAGACTAGGAAACTAATTTTCCTTGATCTAGTAAAAAAACATGGTTAAATATATATAAAATTTGGATCTCCTCATATAATAAACTCTTCAACATCATGATTAATCTCTACAAATATTTTCATTATATTCCAATCATCACAATACTCATTCACTACCTGTATCATCATCTACCAGCCCAATGCAACAGCAACGATGTTTACCTAGTCTAGTGTATAAACCAACTCAAAGTCTAAAAAAATAGAGAGTAAAACCACCTACCATATACAAGGATCAGGTCCCACTATGGAATTTTGTACTTGAGGATCCTATGTAATATTTATTCAAAAAAAAATTCACCCATGAGATAATGAATACAACACATCAGGGAATATAACACTGCTTATTACTCCAAAACATGTGTAGGGTAATTTCTCTCCCGATGTATCAGCTCTATGGAGACATAAGAAACCTCCCAATCCTCTTATATTAGAACTAATATAACTCCAACTATATATGCATTATATTACATGATATATGATTTACCCATCATAGGAAATTTGAGGATATGTGATGAGGGAAACCTACCATTCAGATCTTGAAAATATTACTCACAAGGATCATAAAAAAATTATTCATGCCCTTATTGGTCAAATATAATATTAGTTCTTCAAGATAGTACGTGTTATAGATAAAGTATTGATAATAACTAGCTAAAACCATATATATATATATATATGAATCTAAATGATATTATTCTGTTGCTCCCATGATTTGATTGATGCTAATATTTGTTGTTCCACTAAATCTTCTGCCTTTAGGATGATATGGCCCATGAAGTGAACTGAAATATTTCATAAAATATGTTTTGTTAACATAGCTTTATGATAATGATATGTCAATGTACTGAAGACAATGTTAATATGTCTGGCATGATCATATTTTATCTGGTAGAACAATAATATGTTACCCAAAAAACAATAAAAACTAATAAAGAAATTGATGAAATATCCTATTCATTAGGACCTCGAATATGACCAATGAATTAGTCAAACTCAACAGCATCACTACAAACTCACATATGCTATTTCGGCTCCTAATGGTATTATGAGGTATTTTTGGTGTTCTCGCCCTCAAATAATAGAATACACCTCTCATATCAATCATGGAGAACATCTTATCACCACATATATGATAGAATATATCATCAATTTGCCGAAGAGGACACGGGTTCTAAACTAGCATCAAGTTCAATATTTGATAATCCACACATAATCATAAATTCTCATCATCCACCTTAGTAAAGAGAACTGGAGAACCTCCAATAAAATCTAATGTTCCATTTGAAAACATTATATTATAAATCATCAAATTGAAATTTAATCTATTTAGGAATTATTGGTTATATTCTATATGGTTGAATATAAACTAGCTCTATACCAAAAACCAAATTAATATCTTTATTAAGAGGAAATCCATAGAACGAATATATAAAAACTATTGAAAATGGTATACCACTTGCGGAAAAAGATCAATCTAAATTCCACCATCATGGAGATAAATAATGACAATCTTAAATCTGAGAAAATATTTGGTGAACTAAATTGGTCTTTCATGACCAGCCTGAAGATCCCACACACCATGTTGATAATAAATACCTCTTTATAGATATAGATATGAAATTATCCTCGTGTAATATTTTATATTATCCTTATATATAAATAAACAATCCAACTAATTAATTAAACAGAATCCTATCATATCATGTACATAAATTATCTAATGAAATAGTAACCAACAATATATAGAGAACACACCATGAAGTGTTTGATATTCTTTTACTACACTCCAAATGGTGTTATAATGGTCATAACATCATCCAATAATTCCACATATTATCATGAAATACATAAAAAGGAGTGGATAAAAATGAATCTAATTCTCCTATATAAAAAACACAATCAATATTTGATGATAAATGAATCATGCACGTGATTTTAGATGTTATGACACCCACCATAGTTGGGGTAGTCTTTATAAATTACAACTGACTTTCCTCTTTACCCTAGTCTCCAACACGACTCTAATATTATATTCCCTCTTCCTTGTAATACTATTCCTTTACTAGGGCCCACATCCCCTACATAATCTCGAATGTCTTATGGATCTCTATCTACCTATCTGTTAAGGATTAGAAGAGTCCATACCAGAATTTGGTACTTATCCTGATACCATCCCACTACTCTAGATCTTCATACCACTATAAAGACAATTTATGTTGACCATTCATCCTCAATTCCTTCATGCTGATATGGGGTATAGATACTGTGGCCTCTTGTGTTCCAATTTTTCAAACTAATAGCACGGATCTAGAATAAGATCCTAATATGGATGTTCATTTCCATGACTTCTTTGACCATTGTTTCCTAGGAAAATACTATCATATAAATTATTAGTTATACTAGAATAAGATATCATTATTTTCCCAATAGAAATATCCTAGCCAGATCATTGGGCCACTTTCATGTAAATTGAATTTGGTGTTATTGATTTATCACATCCAAAAAACAAGTCAAACAGAACACATTAACCAAATATCAGATCTTATAGCAAAGGCTATTCGGAAAACTCATCGCATTTGAAATCGCATCAGCAGCCAATGATGGTTTGATATGTTGTTGGTTAGCATAACGATTAGGGTAGTCCAGAAAAATCATTCCATCTTCATTTAGGTGCATGAACTCATGAATTTTCTAACCATTAATGAGTAACGATAGAATTGGATTATAAAATTTATTTTCAATTCCATAAAATATATTTCATCTTGCACCACATATTTATCTAGATGGTCCCCACAATTCTTGGATGGTCCATAAATCATAAATCTAGAAAGCTTCACCATCCTATCTATGGGGGTCTCATGATGCATAAAGGTTATCTAGTCTAATTTGAGCCAAATATTAGCTACCTATGGGGATCCCTTCCCATTGAATGTAGGGGGATTATTTAGCAAGAAATCTATTTTAGTCTAAAACATTGATGGAATAGAACAAAAAATCTTTCTTCATAGTTATCTCATGAACCTCCAAAATATGTTGTGATGTTGAAAATCCATTTGACCCTTATTATCGATAGGATGATCTAGTTCAACTAGGTTAGGACTATTCTTCTTTACACTCTCATGACACTAAAAAGTAATATGGTTTGGAATCATTTCCTCTGGATGAAAAACAGACTCCATAGGACACTTGAAACAAAAAAGGTCCCCCTCAATAGGTTACAACAATAGGGATACACTACTCTTTGTCTATCTACACATGGATTAAAATTATTTTATCATGAAATATCAGTTCGTTTATTTTATTTAGCAGATACAATAGGGATATCATATTGTTGTTCATATAGGCATGTATAAATTAGATGTTATAAATATGTCCCTATCAAGAACAACCTATGTCAATATATATTCCTACATCCATATTATGTTGCATGCATACTCATGTCATGCGATACAAGGCCATGAGTAGAAATATCATGATCCAAAAACATCATAAAATAATAACCTCATACAACATGTGAATCACCCATGGTGGAATAACATAAAATGTAATAAGTGAACAATATAAAAAGAAATCACATCCCTATAAACATGGAATTTTGAATCATACATTGGATATATACTACCATTAAAAATCTCATTTCCATTTCACAATAGATCTGATTCTCATTTGTACCTTTCACAAATAGTAATGAAACACAAAAATCATGTTGTGTTATGATACCTCTTTGTAACATCGTAAAATCCAAAAATCTCTTGTATGGTGGAAACATGTCAGTTATGAGACCTCAAGCACAACACCCCATTTAAAGAGTTATAAAATAGAAGAATTAATAAATATATATTTTTGTATTAGAAATAATAGAACTAAAAAAATATAGCTGAAAACCAAACACTAAATCCCAATTGAATAATCCAATAAATAGTAAATGAATATTGAAATTTCATGTTGAAATATATCTAAATTTTCATTCTATAAGTTATAAATAAAATTTAAAATTAAAATTTTTTAATTACACAGAAGTCATTGCTACCAAAACCCATACTGATATCATCTCAAAAATACATCCCATACAATAAGAAAATAATCAACATCAATGTCCCATTCCCTTTTCTAATCATGAAGCCATGTAATATTATCATCTACCATTCAGTTTCCAGAGTAGGTTGTGAGTATTACTTATTAGTTTGAATCCACTATGTCTAAATATAACCAATATTATAATAACTACGTGAAATAATTAATTAAACATGTGTATTAATTAATTAAAAAATTAAATTTACACCACATCTAATAAAATTAGCACCATTTGAGAATACCTTTAAATAAATATGATGAAAATTCCAAACATAGAATATAATAATTATAAAATTTAACCTACCTCAAAACCATTTGTAATTATTTTTGTATTTTTTCAACCATTCTAACAACAACCTTATACTCATGGTATAAATCACCAAAAAACTATAGGAAAAGTCGCTATATAAAAATTCCTGTAATAAATTAGGTCTGAGACAAGTATAAAATAACTACATCATGTGTTATGTCCAAGACTAATATATATTAATTTCATCATGTATCACTATGAATTACATGATTTAAAATCATTTCATCTAGTATTAGATCCAATCCCATCATATACACATTATAGTACGTATCACTATGCATAACCCTCAATATAATAATTTCACAATGAATCACTAGGAATATCATACAATTTAATAATTTTAATATACATCTTGGTCAAACCCAGTAAATAATAATTAAAACACATATCACTAGAAATACCAGAAATTATATCAAAATATCACATCATAAGTCTCAAGGGATGATTAGGAAAATTTTCATTTATCATTCAATTACACACTTCACATACCATTTTTACATTAAATAATAATTTTCTAGTAATTTAAATATTCAATTATAGTCAAGGTGAATATGTCTCAAGAAAATAGCCAAAACTCCTATCACACAAAACACACATTAAGCCTTTAGTCAATTCATTTATAATCATGGGTTAGATGAACCAAATGGTAGCCACATTCCATTTTAAAACCCTATTAGACCCAATTTCTCATCATTAATAATCCGCACTTCATCAAATAATTAATTTTGGCACAAGTTATCTTGGTTCAGTTTCAATATTTGAGTATACTTGAAAAATATTGAACCATAGGGTTACAGTTTCTAATCCTACCTTTATCTAATGATCAACCAATGAATCTAAGTGGAGTAAACAACCATAATAAAGCAATAAATGATTTCAATAAGAAACATAGGTCATCAATGATAATGATCTAAATGATAAATTGGTAAAGTCAATATGTTTCACCATAATAGCCTGAGAATAAATGGAGAGAAGGGAAAACCTAAACAAAAAGAATTAATAAGGATTTATTTTCATAAACAATGAACCTAGAAGGGACTGTGGATCTCCAAAATCACCTAGAAAACATTATATTGTACGAAGGAGTAAGGAATCTAAAAGATATAATGACAAAAAATGTTCAAAAACCCATAAAACCACTAGTCAGGAAATGAAATGGAGTGTAGAACTTCTATAAATCCTTTATTAACTGTTAGAGGGAAATTCCAAAAAATACCTTTCACCGAAGCTTAATATTATTCCAAATAAATTCTAACAATATGTGAATAGTTTAAATGATGTTTAACTATTTCGCGCCCAATAAGAATTCACAATATGTGTCCAAAATAAATTACACATCATTTAATGAATTTTACATGGTAGTTAAAGACCCTATAGATAGCATTTCGCCCCATTTTTTATAAAAGTATAAAAACCACATCTAAATAATTCCAAATCATGTATCAATATCAGGAACACTGTTATCTTGTTTATACAAAAACTCCATTAACTGAAATAAAAATACATACCTGAACATCAGTCACTTTCCCTAAATGAGGCTCTCTATATCAGAATATAACATGGACACCAATTCTTAAATTAATGTGGGGTGTACCTGGGAAATGAAAAGATCTTATAATGATGAAATATCATTTACAGCAATTTGTGTAGAATGTAATTCCTACATATTCACATTTGATGATTTCAATTTATTTGGGATGGATTGATGGTGTTTCATGGTTGTGATATTATTATAAAAATATTATTATATTTTATATAATGATGTCATTATTTTATAATCAATACCACATATTTAAAGGAGTTGGGTGAATAAATAAAATTTCAAAGCCATTGTTATGAATCATACCACTTCATTGATAATACTATTGGATAACACCCTAAACCATGAAGGTATGGTATTTTTGTAGGAAAATAATATTTTTGAAGTGGGAATGGAATATAATAAGTTATTATAAATTGGAATGTATGAGATATAATTCTCATGTAGTGTGAATTAGAAAGGATAAGTCGTATCTTTTTATAGGGGAGGGATCATACACTCTTGTAATTATGCAATATAATAAATAATATAAATATCATAATTATATCATATGGAATTTAGGTACATAAAATACTATTATAACATGCGTTATAGTTCAAATAAAATCTATAAAACTCATTTGGGGAGGTGGTGGACCCATTTTTGTCCACATATTCTAGTTTAGAAACATTAAACCCATTGTAATCATAACCATCCAAAATATAATTTCATACTCTGATAACATGATTTTATGGCCTAAAATAAAAGAGTACTAATAAATAAATTGTTTAAATAGATTAAAAATTTTAACCCTATGTTATTAGATTTTGTTTATAAAGGTGGTAGATTTTACAGTTATTATATTTTCACAAAATTCCTGAAGAATGGATCCTTGAAAAAAAATTCAATTAAACATACAAAACATTTTACTGTGCAATAATGTAATAATAGGATTATGATATTTTTATTGGTAATATAATTAAAAAATGATTTTTATTAAACTTATTTTAATATAAACAATTTCATGCAATATACCAAGTATCCCCTCTTCTTAAATGGATCAAAATTAGTTTTTAATTTGAATAAAATATAAATTATCCTTAACAAAAGAAAATATTGGTTTCCAAATTTTAAAATAATGATTTAATACATATTATGTTACATGTTATGGGTTCCCTTTATTGAAAAAAAATCAAATAGAATAAATTCATGTGTTCAGTCTATATTAAATTCTTATTCTATTTTGTTAACCTTGGTTTACACCATCAGATGAAATTCAAATAACTGTCAAATGATAATGATGAAAGAGAAAGAATCTTCCATCCTAGCGCCTGGATATTCCTTTGACAACCTATAGAGTTTGGTGAAATAATTTTGGATCATCACTAGACAGAATCTAGGTATGATTCATGCAATGCAAGGATAGTACATTGCATATATGTTACCAGATCAATAAATAAATAATGAATCCCATAAAATTAATTATTATTTAATTTAATTAATTATAAATCATATTTTATGATCATATCTCTTTGGTTCTGGCATGAATTATGTTTTAAGTTTTCATGGATTCTGTTATGTTGAACATTATATTTATCATTCTGTAGATATCAAATTGTTCATTGAACATGAATAATGAAATTTGGGCCAATGTTCATCGCATGGTACCCCTATGACAAAAACCTTTAATTTTTATCAAATTGGTCAAATAATTATTCATAATAATTAAATTATCCTGGTTTATTTATTGATTTTAATATTTGTTTTTCAATTCACATTTAATCATTATTTTAATCTAAATGGTCAGATCTGCTTCTTAATCCGTTTTTTCTCTTAGATATAGTCTATTCAATTAATTTTTTGAATAATTTAAAATTTAATATCTCATATGGAAGTGCCTTGTATTATGGCCCGATAACAGAGGAGTATATTTTTTGTAATCATATTTATATTTCATGTACTTGTTATCAATTCATATGGAATTAATTTGGAAATTAATTCAAATTTTTTGTGTTGATTACATGTGGTGCAATAAAAACCTTACCCCACAAGTTGACAGTGCAAGGGTGGGTATGGTCAATCATAATAAATTCCATATAGCATTCATACATGGTGTGTGTTGCATTTGAGTCACTTATAGGATGGGTATTAGTATACACATCCTACCTGATGTGTGATTGTGTAATTCATAGATCACATGTTGTGTGTAACACCCCGACCCCAGTTACCCAATGTCGGTGAATTATTTTAATACATGGACATGATAGCAAGGAATCATGACCCGAACAACCTTTCATTTTAGTAGTCCTGTAAAATAGATTACATACATGAACATTACATTACATTATAAAATTAAAAACAACAACAACATTGTCTTCATTGACAACATTTATATCCCATAGACTATCCACAGAGTTTAGTCATAATATATTTCAACGTATCCTGGGAAAAATAAAACATTGGAAGGGGTGATCTCAGATTCTCAGTAAGGATAAAAATATTGCAGATACATTCATAAATAATCATAAACTCAAAAGGAAATATATAAAACTAAAACAAAATTATTTAAAACTTAACCATCATCATAATATGGAAAAGATAAATCATATAATTCCCTTTACATACTAACATTGATATTCTACTAGTTTAATAATCACAAGTAATATCAATATCTAGTTTCATAATGATGGAATTAATAATGTCGGTCTTCATAACCACATAGTCAAGGCCTCCTTCCAAGACTACAAATAATATTTTTACAATGCCTTGTGCCAAGACACTAGTTTGTATCATGAGACCTACTGATGAATCGAGGAGCTATAGAGGGCTCCACCCATAATGTACTGAGTCCAATGCATTCCTCATATGAAAATTTTGAATCATAACATAAACATTTCTATTAAAACTCTCATAAGAAATGTCAATACTTTAACCATAAACCATGAATGGTATAAAAATATCACATTCATAGTTAATAATATCATAACTCATTCAATAAAATATTCAAGATTGTATTTATAATAAATCATCCTCACTAAATAATAATATCAAAAAGGATGTTTTCATAGTTGAAACATATTAGTAAAACTCTTAGAGAGAAATATCACTTTTTCGTGAAAACATTAAAAAGTCACACAATTTAAAATTGATAAAATTTAATTGAAATTTTTGAATCAATGTGTCCAATACCACTTTGAAACATTTGAAATTATTAACATTTTAAAACATTATTGTTCATATAAATTAATCCTTAAATACAATTTTGAAAACATGGACACTAATTATAATGTTTAAGAAGAATAAATATTTAAACCACTGAAATGATATTTTTGTTGAAGAGTACTTTAGAAATAATCTTTTTTAAGAATCCTTTATCTAACATGGACACGGATAATAAATATGTCCTAGTAAATACTTTCACATCAACAATCATGAATAATAATAAAATTGAGGAATTAACCCTTACCTTGTAATTTTCATTAGTCGAGGGTACGTTAACCTCTTGTATAATAGTTAAATCATTGTTATTAAATTATAAAATTAACACATATATAATTATTATATCATATATGATCTTCTAATATTTATTTGTTAATAATATATTAGTAGTATCATTGTTTCGGGGGTTAACAAATTCATTTTCAATTATATGTTTTATTATGTAAGCCATGATTGTTATGGATTGTATGTATTTGATTCATATATAGAATGATATTATGTTCTTAAACATTATTTTTAATAATCAAATTAAACTTTTTCTTGAATATTTAATATGGGTAATGGATCTCCTCATGTACATGGAGATGGTACTATGTATGTATGCATGAACGCTACATCCATTCCATTTTTAAAACGAAATAAAACCAATTGATACATAGGTATTTTATTATTCAAGTATAATATAATTTTTTATATACATTACTTATTTTTATTAACACCATCTTTTATACTTTCTATGTATTGTATGAAAGAGTCATATCACATTGATGGGGGGTAGTCCGCACTTCCTCAAACAAAATTATCGTTTATATACAACCTAAAAAAATATATGTATTATATAAAAGAGAATTACACAAGATTTTAGATAAAATAAATATAATTAATATCATATATATAATTACAGTTCCATCATCATTTCCACCATAAGAGGTCGTATAAGATGTTTGAACAATCATCATTTCTTGAGGCAGTAGTTCTCTGTCCATAGAAACATTATGATCTATAACAAATAGATTGTGGTGCGTGTAAGTGTAGTTCTAATAATTTACATCAAAACAACAAGTATATTGAGGATACTGTTTTTGTTATAATAGAAAGGAATAAAACTATTTTAGGGGGTTTTAGATGTAAAATAAAATAAAAGAACTTAAGAAGAGATGTTAACTTAAAATCGGGTAACTCCCTTTGATTTGAACCATAAGGATTACTTGAAGTGGTTCTGCCTAGGTTAAGTATTCTAAGAGGAATATAGGGATGTAGGGAGAATAATTGGGTAGATATTGGATAATACAAGTGGTTTTAGAGGTATGAGAAATTGGTTATAGGTGAGGGATTTTTATAAGGAAGAGTATGGTTTCATTAAGAAGGTTTGAAAATGTTATTTTATTATATATTTATATTCGATTTATAACAGTCCAAAAATCATTAAATTCGAACATAATATTACTAATATGAGAAATAAAATCATCCAATAATAAATGTACATGTTTTGGATAATGTTTTTATTTTTATAATCTCATTCATTTAAATCATTCATTAATGAGGTAAACAATGCATCAATATTGTGTCATAAATAATTTTATTTATTTGATGTGAAGAAATTATAAAAAAAATTCCGTGATCTAGGAAATCATTTTAGATTTAAAATTAATATTTATAATCGAAGAGATAACTTATATAACCCCTTGTAAAAAAATTACTCTAACTTCTATGTTTCTGTCATTTTTGTCTTTACTTTAGATTAATTAATATAAAGTGTCATTATCACTCTGAAAATTCTCCTTGCGGTCCTAAAATAAACCCAAGGATGGAAATGGTCGGACATGTATAACCCAATAAGAATTGGATAAGTTTTAGAGTATTTTAATATTGTTATAATAATATTTTTTTACCCTTATTTACCATATTTACCCCTCAACGATGTTAGATAAAATAATTACTGAAGAAAATATTCATAATGTATAAAAATAAAATTTACATATATATAAAATTTGGGCCTCCTAATTCGAAATATGAAATCAATTTTTCCAAATTAAAAACATATAAGTGGTAGAAATTAATTTAAAATTAATTTCTGTTGTAAAAACAAAAAGCGTGTTTCTAAGAAATAATAAATATCCATAGATTTTCACTCGTTTTTGTTATGTTTAGATGTGAAATTACATACAATAACCTAAATTATATTAAATTATTAAAATATAATATAATTATACATTAAAACCTCTGATATTCATAATTTAACACTATAAATTATTTCTATTTAAAATGTTTTTTTCTATTTCAATTTAGTATTTTTCACTATTCATCAAAATATGAATGTTATCAGAACAGAAAAAAAAAATTACAAACACAATTTTTATGCCCCAATTCTAAAGAATAATTAAATTTCATTAAAATTAATATATAAAAGTTCCATATTTTAGTTTTAGAAAAGGTTCTCCATTAAAAGGAGCAAAAATTTCATTTTTTGAAAAATACTTCTTTTATCATAAAAAATGAATTTTTTCTTATATTATGTCTAAGAAAAACAAAATATTGATTATAAAAATATATGGAGTATATAAATTTTATAATTCAGTCAACAATATTCATAACCTCTTTTTTAACGGTTAGTTTGGTAAGTCATGGTGCACTTAAACTCAGTGTTGTGTGTAGTTCAAGTTATTGAATTTGCTTGAAGAGATAACGTACTATGAAATCTTGGTGTTTTACATTCTATTATCCTTAAATAAATTGCATCCTCACAATTTGAAATATTTATTTGAAAATTAATGGTAAAAAATTGAAAATACCTTCATGGTAATCCCACATCGAAAATATGGTTAATGAAATTTAGACATAATAAGAGGGAAAGAGAAATTAAAATGCCACTAAAAAATTATGATCTAGATTTGGAGAACATTTTTGGAAATTAGTGACATATAATTGGTGTGAAAACGTAAATATTTTTAAGTATTTATTGAGGTAAACAATCACAAACAAGTGTAAAATTGACGGCCTAAAATCCATCAATCAATAATGATTTTAAATATCATCGGTTCAAAAAAAAAAGGTATTAGGATAACACATTTTTTGTTTTAATATCCCTTCCCCAAAGTTTAAGAATTAATTTATTCTTATAATTAAAAAAATAAAATATAATTGACCAATATATTTTCAAAATTCAACCAATTACTACCACAAACTCATCTTTCAATCCAAAATATAATAGAATTTAAAAAATTTATATTTATCCAAATTGTATCGGGTTATAAAAATAATGAATTTACCATTAATTTTCAGAATATTTAGAAAAACATCATTATACAATCTAGGACATCATGTATTCCAGTGGTATGTGATGTACCCTTGCCGCCCTTCAGTTGTGGTTCAAGTCTCGTAGACTTGAAAGATGCAACGGGTTGTTGCCCGACCTCCGGGTTGTCCTTTTTATGACAATCTGAAAATAATCTTACGAAATGATTTAACCCTACCAATAATTTCCAATGTCAAGCTCAATCAATTTTATCCATTATACATTTCCACAATACTTTTTTTCGATCTCCCAATCCAAAATTTATAAGGAATGTCAAATAATATACCTGTGAATTCCTTCATTGTGTATTCTCATAAAATGTGGTAATAAAATGAATTGCTAGAAAACCATTTTTGAATAGGTATGTACTTCCTTATTACTTCTGTAAATTATAGAATACTAGATGTACTTCTTAAATCAAAAAATGTTTTAATCTCCAACAATGACGGAATAAAAAATCATTAATTAGTTTCACAGTAGTCAATAATATCCAATATAATTTATCCAAATCAATCATCTATTATTCCAAAATAAATACCACAGTATTAGGACCATATTAAATTTTATATTCCCTTCAACCATGTATTTTCCAAAATGTTTAACTTGGAAATGAGTCACTTTTCATTGTACCACACAATCTCAAATCCTTAATGAAATAGTACGGTAGTATAATCCTTATATACTAAATAATTATTATATCTAGTACATCATTGATAAAACACTCAAATGAAATAATTATTTAATATCAACATAAGAATACTAGTCATTACTCTTCATATGTGATAATATCCTAACCTGCTTAATATACAACAACATCATTTTTCGTATACTCTAATGATTGGGACATTGATTCACGTAGTGTCCCATCTCCATGTAGTTGAAGCACTATACATTTGAAACCTTTTTCTTAACATTGAAGTCATGTACATGGTGTCCTTATTCTCCATACTTATAACCAACTCTCATTACCTTCAATCATTTACCAAGGTGATTCATTCCATATTTATCACATATGGGTAAATCCTTCTTTCCCTTATTCCCTATATCCATATTTCTCTCTACCATCATTTTCTTTCATGGCTTCCCTTCAATGAAATATGACTCAATGAATTCTTTACTAATCTTATTAACACATGAAACTATTTCATCATATGATGATAATATGTGGGAGACTACTTCCTTTATAAATGATTGATTAATACCATAAATTATATGTTCCTTCTTACTCATTGGATCATGCGTATTTCTGGAGTTCCCATTCCATCTACTAGATGCCATTTATAAACAATGGTATACACTGGGTGAGATTATGAATCAGATTGCATAATTCAAAACTTGTAAAATACGAAATAGAAATTGGAAACGTTATGCATGTAATCAATATTAATAAAAAATTATTTATTTCAAGAATTATTTATTCCTAAATAATATCTATTTTCATTTACACTACTAGTATACATCTTCTTAAAAATGTTTATTTTTTTTCTAATATTTATCTATTTTCCCAATGTTATAATCAATGTAATGACAATCTTGGTAAAATAAGAGTAAAATTATTTCATGTTCCTTGACAAACTATTTAAATATAGTTTTATTTCTCTTATATTTCTCTTAATAATTTTTATATAGAATTATAATAATATTATAATTCTTATCATTCATTAAATAAATTGTATATAAATGAAATATTTTTTATTATTTTTAATTATAATATTTCATGAATATCTTTCTATCAAACAAGAAATAATTTTTTATTAGTTTTCCCATGAATCTTCCCAAAACATATGTTTCATCTAGAGATCGTTAAAAAAGTGAGTGGTTTTGTTTCCTACTATATTATATTTACAATATATGGGTACAAAAGAGTTTTTCACCTAAGGGTGATCATTCTAAAATGTTACTATTTCTATCATTAGAAAATGTTAAGGAGTAGGTATATACATATCCAAAAGAGATACATCATACATATCAAGAACATTCAATGAATTCATGGGATGTGAATGATTATAAGATACCACACCCACATGATAGAGTATTTAATTTTGGATAATATTGTTAGGCCTCAACATTTTATTTTTCCAGAATCTCATACCCATATTCGGTGGTTTTATTTGATTGAGTATCTACTATATGACTTGAAACTTTTAATCTTTTTAATGATTATCATTGTGTAATTTATAAAAATATAATATAGTGAACAACTAAAACCCAATGTGAAGTATTTAATTTATAGGAATTAAAATATCTATAACAAAATCAATGGTGATATTCTAAAATTTCGTTATAGGTGTGGGTTAGGTATATATAATCCCATTATACACTTGATTTTGAGAGAAAACGTGTTGGAAAACAACAATAAAAATATATACTCTAAACTATCTCTCATCATATGGTCCCCCAAAAATTATTCTTTAAATGTCTATACATATTTTTTATTCCATGATGGATAATCAATGAAGATATATAGGATTCATAAATAATCTCCTTTTTAATAATAGTATTTATGAATTAAACACAAACAACCTGAATCCTATATTAATATCATTTTAAATGATAAACTCTTAAATATCCAATAATAACTACTATTGATATACATCCTCCTTCTACACTATTATGATCATCAAATGGATGGATGGTTTAGTCATTATTCGGGAAAAGTCAGAGTCCACTCATATCTTAATGATTTCATGTACAATTATTTTCAAATTCAATGAGAATTTAGTATATTTAAATCCTAATCAGGGATAATAATTCTTGATCATTGTTACCAATATAATTATCACCTCTTTTTTACATCATAGTGTGCTAAATTATTTAACAGTTATAGTCTTTGACCACTTACTACCATCTACGATAGTGCATATTTGTTAGGTAAAAACAAAGCCTACATACACTATATGGGGTTGAGTTAGGGTATGTAGATTCTTTTTCAAATTATTCATGCACCAAAAGATCTTGATCTCATTTTTATAAGGGTAAATTTATTTTCCCTTATGTGTTTATGATGATATCTTTTTTTTTGTATTTACCTGATGATGATTCATTGAAAGTAATGCTACAATGCAAGCACACAACACCATGATTTTAACTTGGTTCATTATAACCTAGGCTATGTCCAAGGAACGTACAACTAAAATGTGTTGATGTACCAAATGCACTAATTATCATGGTTCAAGATAGATATTCTATTCAGACCACTAGCTTTATAGAGTATAGGGTCTTCTCACATCATTTCCAAGGTTCACTCCATGTGTCTCTTCATTTAAATCACTACTGCTGGGAAGGATCACCATCTACCCCCTCCATTCCTCACTATTATTGGAAGGGACCGACTCACAGTTTATGGACATGCAGGTATGTTCACTATCACTAATTAATGCATCCTCCACTATATGTAGATTCTCGGTTGAATTATAATTTTCATGCATTAATGAATACCCCTTTTCCACTGAACACTAGGAAATAAACATTGAAATACCTTTGTGATGAAAATTTATTGACAACTCTCTCTATTATTCAAATAACCAAGTAGCCTTTGAAATGATCCTTTCTCTTCCCAATGCACTCAACATTTCAGTGTTCTATGCTTCAAATAGCACAATGCCGATAGAGCAGACTATGTCACATAGGTCAATCCTTCATAGAGCTCAGGATTTTGCAGATCTCAAGCTGTTAAAGAGATAAATCCATTACAGAGTGACTTCCATTGTGAATCTCACTAATCTGATGCTAAAAAACCAATCTTCATGAGTATCTCAATACATAGAGGCATTGAATATGATCACTACTAGGTGATTATTTTCTCAATGATCATGTTTTTCATTGAGTCATTACTTTATGGAACACCCCATTCATCTTGAAATCAAGGATACTATGGATTTTGTATCTTAAGATCATATGGAATTATTATGTATGTCCATTTATTTATAGACGTGGTAGAACGCATAGCTTTTATTCTTCTAGCATGATTTCCTGATCAATCAAAATCATATATATGAGGCATCATCCCTTCGCAGAGCACCACTAATGGTTTTTTTTGGTACAATATTCTCGATATAATTATTCATGCTACTGAAATTATCCAAATATCATAATTGGAGAGCCTCCATCAAAAGACTTTGTTCCACTATAATGCTCCATTGAAATGCTCTTCACCTATACAGTATTCTAGGATCATTTTTATTGCAAAGAGCACTATCACCATTGATCATTTCATTGTAAAATACACATAATTAATCACATCTTCATGAAATGCATGATTTTACAATATTTTTATGATATTTTAAAGGAAATCCCTATTTTTCAATGCTCACGACACTGAAAAATGATTACACCAAAAAGTTCCCAAACACTATAAAATTATTCTACCATCTATCTAGATTTTTACCACCTCTATATCTTCCATTCCTATTTCATGTGTCGTTGTCAAAAAAAATTTCAACAATATCTCTCTAGAAATACAATTCGTCAAGAAAACGTGTTTCATCAACAATCACAACCAATCCAAAAATGCTGAAATGTTGTCTTTTGGGATTTTTTCCAACAATCTCTTCCTTTTCATTTGTTGAAAACTCTTCTCATAAATATTCATTACACATTGATACATCATTAATAATTCTACTAACATCTTCCAACATTTGCCTCTTGAGAATTAGATTGTGATAAAAGATTTAGTCAATAATACTTTAAGACCACATGAGTAATGCTCGGTGTGAGAATCACGAGTAATATGAAAAGTACATCAAAGAGTCATTTCATTTCTGACACAAATTGTTAATACCATTCCAAAAACACTCTTCTGATTTTATCATGAATCTTACTTGTTGTGATATATATCCTTTGATTGATCACTTTTGAAATCATCAGATTTTACTATCTCCCCATATCTCATTTATCCCCCAATATCATTGCTCCACAATTCAGCTTCTCCCTGTGTCTTGACTTAAGGATTATTATCCCGTAAATAGCCAAAATATCTCTAAAATTTCTCCCTCTTATGGATCCACAATTTTTCCCTTTTTAACAAACCCAAAGGTCACTACTTTTTGGTTTACAACATTGGAACATACATTGATCATAACATTAGGGAAAACAATCCATACTTTGGGGAGATGGGGTCCAAAATGCAAAAATTTTCATGTATAAAGAGTCGACTGAACTCTCAGAGACATTATATATCTCTCAATTGCATCATTGGGTTTTTCCTTTGTCAAAATGTCTACAACCAGTATCTATATAGGCACATAATCCAGAATCAAAATCCCTAGCTCTACCATCTACATTATAATGTCATATTTGATCACAATTACATTTGTCCTTGAGTGAAAAAGTGCATTTTTTTCATTGATTGATTTCACTTGAATTACAACAGTAGACTCCGATCAGAGACATCACATAAAATCCCCTATCATCAAGTTGTAGATTCATCCATAATTACTTTTTACATATTTGAGTGGTGGAAATATACACATCTTATATTATTCTTAATAAAATGAAATCATATTTCTTGCATAACAAAGAAACACCGAATACATAATGATAAAAAGAACCTCCTGATTTGGATTTATTATCATCTGCTAAACCAGTCCAATCTATAAATCTATATCCCATTAACTCTGGCTATGATTTTTCATTATACTTCAAACTGAAGACCATTGTTCACTAAATATTTTAAACTATTCTTTTTTACATTATGTATTTGGTTTTCTGTTATATTTCATTGATACCTAACTACAAGGAATGTGAAAAATATAATATCTGGACTTTTCAAGTACAATATGAATCAATCATTACCTATACTATGTGATATTAACGGGTTTTCCTTCATAATTACATGATAGTTTCATATCGTTATTCACTGGAGTCTTGATCTCCTCAGAATTGTCTATTAAAAGCCTTTTTGAAACCTCCTTGGAATGTTTAGATTATGAAATGAATGTACCAATATATCCTTATGTCAACAGCACCATTATCCATTGATTATTTTCATTGTTCACCTATAAATTGTAATCAACTCCACCACACTATAAATCTATCTTCTTTAGAAACTGATCTAGCTATTAATACAATGAATATGGTGCTTGTTTCAACCCATATAAATCCTTCTTCAGCTAAAAAATCATGTCTTAGTCTTCATGTATTCACTTGCACTGTGTGATTGAAAATTATGTCATTCATCCAAATTTCGGTTTGACTATCCAACTACTATGAAGATATAGATTTTACTTACTCATGGTCATTATCAGCATCTACTTCTAAATTATCATTTTCCACATCTATTCCCCCTACATATCTTACCACATCATAAATTTCACAAGAAATATTTCACTATATAATTTTTCTCTGGCATCATTTTTGTAAACTACTTTTCTCATATTCATGATTAAACGTAATTGATATTCCCTTATAGATACTTGGTATCTTGAAAACACTTAGCTGATAACATATTTTTTGAACAAAATAAGTAATTATGCAATACCACATTATTGTGTTTTCCCCTAATAATTCTTCTTGAACATAAAAAATCATCATTTCTACAACATTTTGATCTCGAATATGATTAAGATATAGAATTATCCCCTTGTGATGTGCAACTCTTCTAGTTGTTAGAACCATTGTTTAGAGAATCATTTGAAAAAACACTATTATATATGTTTATTTACACTAATTTATGAAAACCAATAGAAATTGGTTAGTCATGTTTAAAATAAAAAATAACCAAACCACCATTTTTAGATTTAGTGAAATTTCCATAGGTCATATAGGTTTATTACACAGTATTGTTTGTGGACCATTCCCTATAGAATCTGGATGTGGATATTCATACTTCATAACTTTTTCTAATGACTTGAGTAGAAATGGACATGAATTCTAGATGAGTTATAAGTATTATTCCATTGAAAAATTAATGGATGTAAAGAATAAATTAGATAATCAACATGGAAAAATGATAATGAGTCCTTGATTTTATTGTGGTTATGAATATCTAATATAAGTGTTTATCAAGATTCAATGGGATATTGAGATTCTATATAAACTCATCTTATCCTATGAACCACTGTAAAAAAGTATTTAGTGCTAAGAGGAATTTTATATTGTAGGAAATAGTATGGCTGATGATGATTAATTTAGATCCTCTATTATCCTTCTAGGGATATTAATTAATAAAAGTAAGTAAACAAATTATTATGTGTTCCAACTAAATGGAAAATGGAATTCACTTTGAGTAATGGAGTAGAAATAAACATATTTTGTCACATACATGTGTACGAGGTTGTGATGAATTTATTAACACCATCTCAAGAAACAAAATATACTGTCTGTTAAAAATTCATATCTTTATAGGGTATTCTAATGAATCAACTAGACGGTACCTATAAACCCCTATAGATAAGAAAGTTATTGACTCCCAAAAAGTGCTCTTTTTTGGTAGGGATAACATCATTAAAATAAATAGATGGATCAAGATTAAATTTTATGATTTTGATGCTCAAGATACAATAATGTTGGATAATGAATAGGTTACATAGGTACCTATGTAAGATGTAGTTAATGAAACCGAAGTATCGCATTTGAGTGCACGGGATGTAAGAGAACCGGAGAGATATGGTTTTCTTGTCATTAATGAATGTGACAAATTATATTTAGACACTGATGAACCTATCTTCTTCATTGATGAATTAGAGAGCCTATAAGATACAATATAGAAAGAATAAGTGAATTTTTAATGGATTCCATGTATCAAAACAATTATTTGAATCCAGTCGATGCTCGAGTGGATGTAATACCATTGGTTGAAAATGGGTATTAAAGAAGAAAATTAATATATAATGTAAATAAAATAACAATATATAATGTATTGTGCATATGGTTTTTAAAAAACATCCAGGAATTGACTAAAATGATTCCTATTCCCCATTTTCGTTGTTGAAATCTATAAAAATTATACTCTCTATAGCAACATAAAATGACTATTTGATTTTATTGATTGATGTCAAAACTGAATTTTTTATTAGAACCAACATGTAGATGGATATTTAAAACAATCAGAATGGATCGCGTCTCCAGCGGATTCCAAAAAGAATTTTTCAGGTGTATAGAACCCTTTATGTATTGATGAAAGAATCTACTTCATGGAACATTTTATTATAGGATTTCATAAAAGAAAATCATTTCATTTTGACATAATGTGACCCTATGTTTACAAGAGGTTTATAAGGAATGAGGTTTCAATCCTAGTATTATATGTTGATGAAATATTACATATTGTAAATGATATACCAATATTACTATACTTTATGGACTTGTTAAACAAGTGTTTATCCATAAAGGACTCATGAGAAGAATCCTATATTCTAGGGATAATGAGTATTCATGATATAACTAAGAGTCTTCTATGAATAATTCAATGTAAATATGTTGGAAAGATAGTATATAGTTTTTTTCAAAAAATATAATTGGGGATTGGTTCCTGATTCAGATTGTTAACATCTTTCTAAGAATATGTTTCCTCAAAAACATCATCATAAATAGTGAATAAGTATGATATCATACACTTAAGTGATAGTATCAATCATATATTCCTTGATATGTACTGGAAATTATGTTTCATATGAATTGATCTTGGTAGGAAGATGTCACAGAGATCCAGGATAACAACATTTGAATTCTGTTAATGATATCTTTTAGTATATAAGAATAGATAAGGTTAAATTCTTATTATATAGAGGATATGAGGATTTGGTCATCAGGGGATATGCTAATACTAGTTTACAGATATATTAGAATGATTTGATGTTATAGTCATGATATTTTTTTATCCCAACGAATGAGCTATGAGTGGGAAGAGTTCAATGAATCCATTTCTCACAGTTTCTAAAATAGATTTTGAGTATATAGATGATTCAGATGTATCCAAGGAAGTCATTTGGATTTTTATCTTTTTCTAGGATCATGATGTGGTACCTATAATTAAATACCCCATCACATTTTATTTTCATAATACTTTATGGGTGGATCTTGCAAAATAACAGTGGTCACACAAATAGACAAAGCATATACTCTTGAATATTCCCTCTTGATGGATTTTTATCAAAGAGGTGAAGTTTCATTGAGTAGTGTATGCATGAAATAGAATGAGGTGGATCCAAGGACCAAAGGTCTATGTCAGTATCGGGATGAGTATCATTTGAGAGCTAGTGAACTGATTTTTGTTACTCGAAGGATCTTATGAAGTGAACGTCTATTGGGGTTTGTGACCTAGAACCAACTTTATTGTACATTATGATTACTTTTATTCATATTTTTTTATATTAATAAACTATTTATCACATCACAATTGTTCATATTCATAACATAGTATGTGGTAATATCCCTATAGTAGCTATCATACTAAAATGTAATAGACGTTCCCCACTCTGATGAGAACCTATTTGTGATGTGAAACTTCTAAAATATATGTACTCCCCCTAGATGATATTATAAGGGGGATAAAAAAAATTCATAATATCAGGGGTGGAGTCCCAGTAGGAAATCTAGATTTATATGTGTCATTAGATGTTCATGTATGCAGACAAGTGAATTGGCCCTTAGAAATTACGATTATTATTAATGATTATTACAAGTCATGCAAATTTATCTTTTTAGATTAACCATGAAAATATATGGTCATGCTGAGGTAGGATACATTGGGTGAAATGAATAATGAGAGAAAAGAATTTATAACTTATATTCTTTAATGTTAGTTAATATCTAATTCCATTTGATGGAAATAATACAACCTAAATAAATACATGGACATGGTGGTCTATTGGAAAGATTAATTACTAAAAAGTCATATAAAGAGAGATAGATATCAATGATTGTTTGAGTTAGAATGAAACCATCTTGATTTGAGATATTGTGATAATGGTATTAAATTACATAGAAATCATAGATATGAGGTATAATGTCATTTAGGCACCCAGTGATTTTTCTATGTGTTCCTTGGTGTGTTTCTTTATGCTACCCTTGGACAGTTGGATTCATTTCCTAATGACACTAAGAAATATCCCTAAATGGTCACACACTAAGTGTATCTATAATATCAATTTAAAAATATATTATTATTTGTAATTTAGCATGTTGAATAAATATTTTTCCAGCATCTGGTTTAATAATTTTTAATTTGATCATGATAAAATTTATTCCCCTTCTAGTTGTTAATGAAAATTTAATGTGTGAAGAATATTTAATAATTATTAATTTTCTATTTTGTGAATAAAATTGATTATTTATTTGTTATAGAATAATTAAGTGAAATATATTTAATAAAAGAAGAAATTATTCAAGGTATGATAAATATTTTTGATGAATGAAGTACTGTGATTTTTGTCTTATTGAGAATATAATAAATATGGAATATTATTTGATTAAATAATATTTAATTTTAAATAACTACTTATGTGGATGATGAGAAATAATAATAATAGTATTATTATTTTACATGGGATTCTGTAAGATTAAATAAATTATTAAAGGAAATTATAAAATTATATTATTTTAACCCTAATGATATATAAGATATGTTATATTATTTATTTAAGAAGACAGTTCATTTGTTTGGGATATGAATAACATAATTGTTTTATTTTATTGAGCCCTTGAGATCTCACTTCCCCAAGACCACTCCGAAGAACAGAGTGTATTGTTCCTCCACTGGATCAGGGAGAACTATTTTGAATCAATTCTCATAGTGATCAATGGTAGAAGACACCCATACACAGATCTATCATGCTAACACATAGTGATTCATTCAATGCCATCTAGAGATTCATGGAATACGTGTGGATGAATTCTAGAGAGAATCTACACTTGATTCATAAAATGGAATTAATATTCATGGAAAAATTGTTACTAGATCCATCAATAAAGATATAATTAAATCCTATTAATAATTATTTAATTAAATTAATTATAAATAATATGTGATGATCATCTATTTGGAATCATCCTAATTCATGTTTTATATTTTCTTTGTTTACGTTTTATTGAACACAACATTTATCATCATGCAGATCTTTGATTGGAAATTTAATAAGGAAGAAAGAAATTTTAAGAAATTACCTTGACATGATTTTTTTTATTCCCATAATCTACACTATTCATAATATAAACTTGAATGGTTAGGTTACCCTGATAACATTTAAATAATAATAAATTAATTTTATATCATAATCAACTTAAACTCGTTTTTGTGTGTAATGAAATATATGAATGAAATATAATTTATTTACATATGAATATATTCTAAAATCTCATTGTGTTGAAATTGTGCTACTGACCCTTCCACAACAACCATTTCATCATCGATAAAAAATATATTCCCCAAAACCATTTATAATATCTCTAACCATCCACACCAAAAAATCAATTGGACATGGGAAAACCACCTTTTTAAAATCATGATATCATGAAATATGACACATTAACTAATGAATATTATATCTATATCAATCCCATCGATAATATAATGATATAACTTTTATATTAAAATGTTAATGTCCAATCATAACATAACTATTAAATAATAAATACAAGTGTTTAATGACTATTTCCATAAGAAAGTATCATATGAAATTTAGAGAAATACTGTACATGGTATCATTAAATGGTATCCCTAGTGAAGGATAAGAAAAATTAAATTATGTTCTACAAATTAAATAAAACATTCTAATATCATTATAAAATTTCGATAAATATTAAGATAAAATATCATTTACCATTGGTAAAATTTATTTTAAAAGAAAATAATTCCTTAAAATATAAAAAGTTAGTTTTTAAAACCATGAAACTTGTAATGAATCTACCTAATTGAATACATATAATATAGATCAGAATCACATTGTCTTTGTAAAATGTTAATAAAACACTCCTTTTAACGTTTATTGGGATATTAGAGGAAAATTGAAAATGAACCATGAAGAAAAATATTAAAAAACTAATTATTTATTTAGTAATTAAGGTAATAGAATGTGGATAATAATGAAAAAATCATTATGTTCAAAAATCCAAATGCAAAAAAAAATTAAATTTTTTAATATGAGTGATAAATATTGTAATTAAAATTAAGATATGTGGTAAGATAAGAATACAAAACAACATTTTAGATGATTAGTTAACCAAATGTAGCTCAAAGGGTTATAAAACAAGAAAACCAAATATATAACTATTAAAAAATAATATATATTTTGTTTTATAGATAAATAAAATAACATGTTCTTAAAATGTATGTTCAAACATAAATAAATGTTGACTTAAAAGTATGTTTGAAAATAATCCTGTATGGATTTGGTAACTTTTGAATCCAAAAAAATTGAAAGAGAGAAACTTATATGGATTTATAAATATAATTAATTAATAATAATTTATTAGAAAATTAATTCATGGGTTAGTGTATACATTACATAATTGAATAAATTTTTTGAATTTGAAACATTTGTGAATAAAAGATAATTTTTTTATATGAAACACATAACATTATTCTCAACTTCCTCTATGGAACATTAAACTCTTATATAATATAAAAACATATTCATAACATATTTTATGAAATTATTAATATCTATTAGATCTTATGAAATTCAATTATATAAATTTAGTATGCATATATTAGTTATTTATTTTATACTTTAATCATCAAATATTAGTAACATTGTTTATTTCATACATGATTTATAATTGTGATCTCGATCAAAATTTTTTAATATGAAGTTCATAATTACCATATTATATATGACAGTGGGTTATATTTTTTAAATTTTTTTTTATTCGCATGATAAATTGATGGATGTTAAGGGTATTATTTGTGATCATGGAATCCAAAATGATGATATATTTGGTAATTTATCGATAACAAAAAATTAAATATAATGATCGTTTATTTTTTTGAAAAACATATAGAACCATATTCATGAAATATATTAATCATAAATTTCATATATCTAGGAAGTTATTTTCTTAAAACAAATAAATGATGAAAATAATGACATTGGTATATCGTCATTCATGATGGAGGGTGAACCAAATCAACCAAGAATATGCTATAATAATAAATTAGAAATATTATAGAGTTATATAATAGTAGTTTGATTTTCATAGAATTATAATAAGATTTATAGAACGTAATTAGAGGTTAGGATGTTATTTATATAGTGTAGAGATGATATTTTAATTGAATATTAATGTAAATTACATGGTGTGTAAATTAATGAACTCATGTCTTTTCAAAACGGGTTCCTTCATAAGGATGGATTTGGAATTCCTTCACGAGACTATATTAACTAAAAAATTTGATAAAGATTCAGGAGTTGAAGAAATTTACATTTATAATATTCATAATTGAAGGATGTGCGTCTATTTAGGATGGTTGTAAGAGGGGACCTTATATTTATTATTTTTATATGGCCTTTTTGAAAATAGACATTCCATAATATATAGTGTTTTTATTTAAAAAAGAAAAATGGATAAACGATAAAAATAATTGATAATGGATGCGAATAGCTATATAATTCCATCATCCACCTTTTTAAGGAAGTGTTTTTTTTTTGATATTTTTTACCTTAAAACATAGTTAAACCCTTTAGTCAATTTTAACCTTTATCAAGATAACTTGAGTTTTCCTCTAAATAAAATTTTTATACCAAAAAATGAAATTTATATTTTCACCTAATTTGGTTAAATTTATTATTCTATTGAAATTATAAAATTTATCAATTTTAATTTTAATATAATAATTTTATAATGGAATGGAAAATTTTTCTAATAAATACTTTTTTAAGCCAAAAAATGATTTCTTTAAAATCTATACCTGAAAATTCTCATTAGATATATGATAATTTATGTAAAAATATATATATAAACCATAAATATAATTAATATCATTAATCAATTGAAATCAATATAAAGTAGAAATAAAAAATACCCAAATTAATGACAATTATTTCTTTTAAAACTCACTTTTTAATATAAATTTAATCACATACCATTAATCATGTTCTGTTAAATAAATTTCATAAATCAATGAAAATAATAATATGACTTTTAATTTGATAAATAGATCAAATCCTAGTTTTTAAAAATTATAATAATACAATTTAATAAAATAAATAATATTTTTAAAAAAAATTATTTTAATAAATTGTTTTCATTTCATTCAATAATTATTTATTATTTGTGAATTATGTTACATTTTATTTTTTACTAAAAATTATAGATAATAAATATACCAATTTGATACTAGTATATAAATAAAATATATATAAAATGACCATATATCCAACAAAAATATTTCAAATGACCATTTTCCAATGATCTTATATAAAAATGTTGTATTTTAATATATTATACATCCTTACAATCATCTCATGAAACAATAAACCTATTAAATTTAATCTTCTTAAATATTAGTATATTATTGATAATATTTAACTTTTTTTCCAATACTACAATCAATGTGATAATATTCTCGGTAAATCATGAGTAAACACATTTAATTTTCATTATCATTTTATTTAATTATATTTTTATTTTTCATATATTTTTCTTAATTATTTTTTTATATTGAATTATCATAATTTATTAATTCTTATAATTCATTTAAAATTATATATTAATGAAATATTTATTATTAATTTTTTATTTAAATATTTCTTGAATTACAAGATCTCAAATACACCGTATTTTTTATTATAGATCCCATGTAGCTTCCCAAAACATATGTTTCTACTAGAGAAAATTAACAAAGTGACTGGTTTTTTTCCATGGTACATTATCATTACAATCAATGGGTTCTAACGAATTTTTCCCATAAGGGTCATCATTCTCAAATGATACTAATTATATCATTACAACATGTTAAGGAGTAGGTATATACATCCCCAAAAGTGATACAACATACACATCATCATAATACAACAGGTTTCGAGGATGTGAATGATTTTAAGAGACCACACCCACATGATGGGTGATTTTATTTGGGATAATATAGTTAGGGCTCAACATTTTCTTTCTCCATGTTCTCATACCCATATTATGTTTTTTTATTTGATAGAATAACTACTTCAAACACTAAATTCCATATATCATTAATGTTTCTAATTTTTTAACTTCCAAAAACAACATATGGTGACCAACAATAACCCAAAAATAATTATTAACATTTTTTGAACTGAGAAGATCTATATCAAATTCCAAGTTTGTATTCCACCAATTCATTATAGATCTGAATATGGTTTACAGAATCCCATTATAATTTTTTATTTTGATACATAACATACTGAAAACCAAAAAAACTATCTCTAAAATATCCCTCATCATCATGTGCCACCAAAAATGATTCCTAATATATCAATACATATTTGTTTTTCCAGGATGGATAATGAATAAAGAGATATAGGAATCATAAATAAACTAATTTTTAATTCTGGTTTTTAGAAATTAAACAAAAATTTCACAAGTCCTATATTTATATCATTTTCAATTATCAAATCGTGAGTATCTTATAAAATCTACCATTGATCTAAAACATAATTATACACCATTTTGATCCTCAAATGTATGAATGGTTGAATTTTCATTCATGAAAGGAAGGATTTTATTCATCTTTTGATGATTTAATGAACAATGTTTTAAAATTGAATGAGTATTGGGTCTCTTAAATCATCATCAAGGATAAGAAATCATGATCTTTGATACCCACAAAATCATCTCCTTTTTTCCCATCATAGGGTGCTAAATTATTTAATAGACATAGTCCTTGAACACTTCCCACAATCTACATTAGTGAATGTTTTTTACGTAAAAAATGGGCCTACATTCTCTGAGGGGGGAGGGGTTAATTGGGGAATATGTATTCCTTTTCCAATTATTCATACCCTACAAGATCGCGACATTTTATTACAAGGGTCACTTTAGGGTTACATGTGTGTTTTTGATTATATCTTCATTTAGACATTACCTTATGATGATACTTTGAAAGTAATGCCCGAATGAAAGCACACAACACACATTTTTTTACTTGGTTCACACCCACTACGATATGTTCAAGGAACATACAATGAAAATGTTCTGATGTACCAAATTTACATAACTCGTAGTTTAGGCAAAATATTCTATATCGGGTTTCCCTCCCATTACAGTGTTTAGTGTGTTCTCACTACATTCACAAGGGTCACATCTTATGTCAGATTCTCTTGATAACTACCAGTGGGAAGGATCACCATCTTCCTTTTACTTTTTTCACTACTCTTAGAAGGGATCCAGTCATTGTTTATTGAAATGTTGATCTGTTCATTATCAATAATTAATGAATCCACCACTAAATGTAGATTCTATGTTGAAGTAAAATATTTATACATTGATGAATACACCTTTTCCACTAAAAACTATGAAATAACCTTTGAATTTTTTTTTCAATTCTCACTGCTTCTCAAAGTTCCTTATTTTGAAATCCTCAAATAAGACTTCACAAATTTTTGGCCTCTTTTCATACCACACACCTATGTAGAGCTCACTCCTTAACAGAGCACACTTCATTGCAGTGCTCAATCCATCATAGAGCTCAATATTTCATAGGTGTCAAGCTGTCACAGTATACAAGAAATTGTAGAGAGACTTCCTTCTTGAATCACAATGATCCAATGTGCAACTCCCTTTCTTCACAAAGCTATAAATAATTAGGGGCACTGAATTTGGTCAAGACTAAGAGAGTCCTTTCTTAGAGAACAATTCTTTATTTGAAACCTTGCTTTTAAGAGCATCCTAAGCTTTTAAAATTCAAAATGAGCTATGATTTTTTGTCTTAATTTCATCCAAAATGATAATGGGTGTCCTCTTAATTATGGATGTGGTCAAATGCAGTGATCTACATCCTCCAACATGATTTTTTGATCGGTCAAAATAGTGTTTGTGTCACATCATCCCTTCATCAAGTACCACGAAATTTTTTTGTTTCCAAAAAATCCTGATATAAAATGCTTTGTGTTGCCACAATTCTCTAAATTACATAATCTAATAGAATCCTTAAAAATCTGTTCTATCTTCATAATGTACCCTACCAATCCTCTTCACCTCATCCGTTAGAAAATCTTTTCATTATTGCAAAGATCCCCATCAACATTAATCACGTCTTTGTGTAATCTACTTCATGAATTCCATCTTCATGAAACTCATTCTGTTTCCATATTTTTATGAGATCTTCACAGAAATCCATATTTCGCAATGCTCACCAAACAAAAAAGTTCAGACCCCCAAAATTTGGCAAACACAAAAAAAATGGTTCCACCTAATATATATTCTATTTTTACCTCCAAAAGATCATTCAATCATTTTTCATGGTTCTTTTTCAATAATTATTGTCAAAACTATCTCTAAAAAAATAAAAATCACCAATAAAACGTTCTTCGTGTATAATGAAAACCAAATTAAAAAATGTTGCAATGTTTCTGTGAGGGTTTCTCCCTGTAATATCCATATTTGGGTTTGTTGAAAAATTTTCTCATAATGATTATTAGTAATTTGATACCTAAATAAGGCTTCTTCCAATATCTTCTATCATTCACCTTTTTCAAATCAGATTGTGATCAAAGATTTACTCGACACAGACTCTAATCCCACACGAGCCATGCTCGTTGAGATAAACAACAGTACAATGAAATTTTCATCAATGGGTAATTTCAATCCTGACACAAATTTTTGATACCATTCCCCAACATCCCTTTTCAATTCAACTGTATAACACCCCAATATTCCATTGTGCACTTCTCCTTAAATATCACATTAGCTTGCGTTGTACGCAACATCGAGTTCTAGCACAACACAACTAATCAAACAAGCCATTATGAATAGAAATACCCACTTTTTGGAATTATATAAATATTATTTTTTCACAATGGGATTAATTTTTGGATTCTGAATGCCTATATAAGCTTAGGGTGAATTTTTGGTATTTTTCTGAAAACTGTCAATTTTTCATGAATACTGAGAAAAACTGTAATCCTGTTTCAAAACATATTTTATTTAAATATTTATTATTATTTAAAATTATTTAATGTAAAAAAAAATACTTAATACCTATATTAGTTCAAATGAATTCATTGGACTCATTTTATAACACGATTAGTTATATAAAATTTTACTGAACTATTTAGCACAATTTTACCCACATTCTAGGCACATTTTTAAATATGCATAAAACATATATTACCACTTATGTGAATTGAATTTTAAAAATATGAGGGATATATTTTTCATATTTATGTAATATTTGGTTCAATAAGAATAAAATAATTTCATGTAATTCGTAATTATTGAATTTTATTTACCACGGTTAAAAGCAAATATGGTAATTAAAGGTAAAAATGAAATTATTATTACACTAAAACATGTCCTAATTATGTTGGATAAGTGTTATTAGAAAAAAAACCATCTTTATGAATAATATATGATCCAATTTTATCCACTTTTATTAGATTAGGACATTTGTTGTTGTTTTATTTAACGTAGAGTTAAAAGTGTTAAATTGTAATTTTAATAAATAAAATATTTTTAATATAGGTTTATGAAAAAGATAATTTAGACTATAAATATTCATTATAAAGATAAAAATATTTCCAACATAATGTTATTTTATTTATAATTATTTGACATTAAATAATTAAATTTATTTATGACACAATGATGATGCAGTAATTACCTTATTAATGAATGAATAAAATAATTGATATTTTAAATATTAAAAAAAAAATTATTGAGACTGTTGATTCATTACATGAATTTTATAGAATAATAAATCAGGTTTTGGTTGATTAAATAAATTGTTTTCTAAGTGATAAAGAAGATAGGACTTTTAAAAAAGCCAAATACCAAATAGTGTCAAAATTTTCAAAAATGAGTTTTTAAAACAAATACTATTTTATTAAATTATATAATAGTCATAAAAATACAAGGTTCTGAAAATGGACTCATAAAATAATTTTTATTTAATTAATGATCATCTTCAGGTTATTTTACCATTTTATCATGTGATTATTAACCATGTATTATAATTATACAAGTAGGCATGGTAATTGTTATGTTATTTAATTAAGTGTTAAATCTAAAATATAAGGTTAATATGGTGACATAAACATGACTATATCCTATTGGATGATAGGTTTTCAAAACATCCCCACATAATCCTTGATATAAATCCATTTGGAACCATTTAAAACCGATAATTATTTTATAATAAAATTGTATTTCAAGCATTTCCTGAAGTGACCATCACCTCTCTTGTTAAAGGGTACTTCCACTTCTCTCCAAATCACACCGCTAATTCCATTTGGCTGAGCCAAAACCCTAAATGAATATCCTCTCAACTACCCAAACTTCAACCAAGAGGCCATAATTTGATCTTAAATCCAACATACGGAGTCATTTTGATCAAATCAAATAGGAAGCACCTGAAGAAGATGTAATAATTTCATCACCTATTTCAAAGTTCATTTCTTCTTCCAATTTATCTTTCATGGTTGTTTCCATACCAAAATAAAAACTACAATTACTTCTACATATTGTGATGTAACTATAAATATGGTACAACAATATTCATTGTTCTATTTATCCTATTGTTGAGAATGTCACCAAATATGCGTACGTACGGCTTACCGTCTCCACTTTATGGTGTAGTTTCTTATTCAACAAATTATTATTTGTATGGGTAGAATAATGACTATAATTTATTTAAATAATTAATATAACTTGTTAATGATTATTTATATATTATATAAAATCAAATTACATATGATTTCACCATCAATAGAATGAAATTTTTTCTCGTGCGTATGTAAAGATTACCATCTCCATGAACACGATGAGATTCATTCCCCATCGTAACAATTCATGAATAATTGTTATTTAATGATTAAAAATTATTTATAAGAACATAATATGATTCTGTATATGAATCATCTAATTCATATACGAAACAAACCTTACATTCATGACAACATATATATGGGAAAATGAATCAGTTAACATTCGAAACAATGATACTACTGAAATATTATGAAAAAAGCTATATTATAAGATCATATAAGATATCATATTTATGTATGTGGTTCTTTAATAATTTAACAACAATGATTTAAATATTATACAGGAGGTTAATGTACCCTCTACAAAGGAAAAGTATAAGGTAAGGGATAATTTTAAAAATAATTTATTATCCAAGGTAATTTTTATGAACATGTCTATTTGGAATTCATTTTCAACCACAATTGTATTTCAAAAAAATGTATTTCAAAACATTTTTACTATTTCCTTGAATATGTATAATGGTCATTTATAGTCTTGTTTTAATTTTTATAAAATGGTTTGACATGAATCTTTCCATCATTTTCCAAACAAGGAACTTTATGACCTTTTCGATAACTTAAGGTAAGACTATTTTATTAACTTATATGGAAGTAACATATATTTTCCTCCATTATAAAACCTTATACACTTCCCATAAAATCATATAAGAATATATTCAAGATAAAATTTTTCTTTTATAATTATGTGACTTTTAAATGATTTCAAAATAGAAGGAGATATTTATGTCACATAGTATTGATATCATCTATGTCGATAGCCATGGATTGATTTTACACATGGTTGATGTTGATTGATTATGATACAATCTTCTATATTTTATTTAAGGATCTATGATATGTTTTATTGTGGATGTGTTATTTCTATAAAAATCATGGTTTAGGGTTAATGTATTAACATTTTGTATGCTAGTTTTAATTTGAAGATTCATGTTATGTTTCAACTTTTTCTTATGAGAAATGAATTGGACATAGTAAGTGATTGGTGGAGCCCGTTACAGTTCCTTGATGAATCAATAGCACTCATGGGACAAACTAGTTTCTTGGAATAAGTATCTCACGGCACACGATGGGATCGTGGGGGAGAAACAAGTGCTACCTAACGGTTGATTAGAGAAGATTGGGTTTCGCTTAATCCCTCATATCGGGTGCACCATTTTTTCCTCGAAACACGCAATGGTTCCATATCTAGAAATATGTGGACCTGCATTCTAAAGGCCGGCATTCCCTGGGTGGTTTGACCAGTGATTCTTAACAACTCACATTGGCCGAGAGGATGGGAAATTGGGCTCATTACACCCATTTGGGGGAAATTATTACCTGTTTCGGGACTCTCTTATACATTTAAGTTGCATTGATATGTTCATGAATATTTGTTTTATACCCAAGCGTAGTATCCGTGGAATACTCCTGGTTGGAAATGGTCAGTTGGACGCAGGGGTTCGGAATCATTTATGCCCGAGGTTTACCATCCCTCCTTGGATTAATGACCCCAAGGATTATGGACTCACTGAGACAACACTGATTTAAAGCCTCATAACCAAGCACTCTGGAGTTTATTGTCATCTATGGGGACAGATATTGACTTGAGAATTTGGATCAAACTCGTGGTACGGGCCTCCTACGTGTCCTTGTGAGAGGAATCAGAAATCACGTAGTTTAGATTGGTATGGGACTTACAGTCTAGACTGCCCAGGATTGGTGCGGTAAACCGACGTAAAGATTGTCGGATTGACCGGGTGTTGGGATTGAACCTCGGGGAGGCTTCCTACGTACCCTAACTAGGAGACAAGGATCAAATTCCACTTAGTTCGAATGGGAGTGTCGGAGAATCGATGTGAATGTGGACCCAGGGGTCCAATGGTGATCAGGCTGGAACCTCTTGGAGGCTTCCTACGTATCCCTATGGTGGGGAATCTAAGTCTATGTAGTTCAGATGAGGATGGGGAATACGCTCTGAGGCAGCCCAAGGTGTGGTTAAACTGACATACAGATGGGTTGGAATGACCAATTGTTGGGATTGATCCTCGGGGAGGCTTCCTACGTACCCTGGCTAGGAGACAGGGGTCAAACTTCACATAGTTGGGGAAGGAATGGGGCTTACGCTCTGAGGAATACAGGGAGAAAATTCCATGGTCTATGCTTACTCTAAGCCCACGTGAGTCATGCACGGTGTGAGAAACAAGAGGCAGCAGGGACCAGATGATCAAGTCGTGAAAGGTGCGTCTGTGGGAAGTGGAGTGGGGCTTATGGATGGAGTTTCCCAAAGAGTCGGGGCTTACTCCGAGATGGACGCCCAATGTGGCTTCCTAATGTCTGGCCATGGGGACATACCAACCCATTGGTGGGTTGAGGAATATAATTGAGGCCTACACCTATATGCATGTTCACAAGCGGGATAACACCAAGGGCGTTGGAATCAGTCCGAACAAAGGGAGATGAAAAGCGTGAATCACATGCCTGACATTCAGAAACACGGTGAGGGTGGTGTGACAATGGGGGATAACTGTTGACTGTGTTCGAAACACAAAATCCATGCCGTATTAGCCTGGAATGGGGGTAGACATGTGAGGGTTGACTATTGACTGTGTTCGAAACGTAGGACTTGACTCGAAGTGTTGACCAAAGTCTTTTGGGGTCATTGGCACATGACGGTAGGTGAGCAGACGCGGCATGGGACCAAGCTGTTAGGGGGTCCCTTCAGACATGCATGCTAATGAGGATTCGAATGAAGGATGTGCAAAGAATGAGGTGGAGTGTTGGAATGTTTGAATTGATTCCAGTGTTCTTGAAATTATGCCACTGTAAACATGGCATTAGGCATCTAATGCTTTGAGCATAAGGCATCTCTTTTATGGAGCAAGAGGCATCTAATTATTGAAGTATAGGGAATGATACAGTTTATAGTCATGTAGAGGGTACTTTTTCCATATATTTTATCATCATATGGATAGGACGAGGGCCATATAGTTTAACGTCATTTGGTCAGGACGACTATGTAGGAGATACCTAGTAATGGTTGGTGTGGGGCTTATGCAAGGGCGGCCCATTCTAGATGAACCTTGAAAAAGGAGCAAGGTAATCAGATTATAGGAGAGTCATGAGGAGTTTCTCAACTCATGACATGTATAAGAATGATGTTGGGGCGGTGCAAGGGTGCAATGTAAAATTCTGTTGCCCCGACCCGAAAAGTTCGCAGTGCAACCCTCCATTTTTCATGGGGGTTAGTGACGGTAGCGAAGGGACCGCCCCAGAGGGCCCGGACCGTATCCCGGCAATGATCTCATGCAGGGTTGTGGGGGCGCATCCCCTATGGTATGGACTAGCGAGTGCATGGTTTTTTCTGCATGTGGTGGGCCGCGTAGGAGCTGGCCATGAGGAGCCGGCCGTAAGGGACTCGCTGCGGAGGAGCCGTCCTCAAAGGAGTGAGATGCGTAGGAGCTGGTCGTGAGGAGCTAACTGCGAGGAGCCGGCCACGAGGGACTGACCATCGAGGAGCTGTCTGCAAAAGAGCGAGCTGGGTAGGAGCTGGCCGCGAAGGGGCTGTATGCGAAAGAGTGAGTCGTGTAGGAGGTGGTTGCGAAGGGCGTCTGCAAAGGGGATGGCGCCCGTCCTACGTCACGCCCGCGGAGGGGTTCCTGCATATATTTCTTGAGCGATTATGGTCCTTGGAGGTGGTGGACATGGAGGGACAATCTGTGAAGGGAATAACAACATGTGGTTCTAAGTTTGGTTTCTCCTCTATGCAGAATACTGCATCCACGAACGATATGGGGTCCACTGATGGTCGCAGAACATTACCGCTAGGAGCGATTTCTCCAGTGTCTTCCCATGGGTTTTCACCCATCATTCCACACATATTTTTGGTTCCCCTCGGTGACTATTTATAGAGTCAGAAAGAGGATTTATCGACAGGACCACGACACTTTTTGCGGAAGCCCTTGAATGAATCCCCACCCGTGATTGACTCAGTCAACCAAGGATTTTTGGAATTGAGATTCGCAGAATTGCTCTACGACCATGCACCACTCTACCTATATTCCGTGAACAATGAAATTTGCAGCCGCATAAGGATTCCACCTCCATTTCTTGAATGACGGCATGCACGACATGGGTCGGTTGTCTTGATTCACGATAGTGGACCAGCCTGGCGTCTGTCCTGCTTCACGCCCGCATCGGGGTTCCTGCCTCCGTTTCACGGATGATACTGGTCCATGGAATTGCAGTTCACCGAACCCACCACGTACTATTGCTGGGAGCCAGTACGCGGACCGGTTCTATTTTTTCCAAGTCTTGGGGTAATTGGATTTCCCCCTTGTAGAATATTCAGGAAACTACAACATGGCATTGAATAAAAATTATTGGTAGTCTGGGCACGATCCATTGAATTTGTGGTTATGATATCCGACATTATAAATTCCATAATTATGAAATTAGCTACTGATATTAAATGTGCTTATTCGACTAGTAGAATATTAATGTGAATTTGTAAATATCATTATTTTTATTTATCATTTCTATATTATGCTGATGTTTTGGTTTAAAAGAATTTTGTTTTAGTCTTATACATGTCCTTAAATTTTTGTGCTTATTAATTATAGTTTCCTCTATATTGTTTTCCTTATAGAGTATCTAAGCTCACCCCTTTATTATATTTTCATTATCCAAGTATGTGAAGTAGAATATTATGATAAACCTAGAGGGATAGGCCACAGGATATGAGTATATTCATAGGGTACACAATGTTGTATTTTATTTCATGATGTAATGTAAAACATATGTATGTTTCTATTATGTCCAAAGATACTAAACTAATCAGACATTTTGAGACTTGATCTCTTGTGATACTGCCAATGTTATGTTATAATGCACCGACTCTAGGTAACTAGGTTCGTGGTGATACAACTGGTATCATAGGATGTTTAGTAAAAACCATAGAAACAAGATTTAGAAAAACTCTGAGTAGAGAAAATTACCATATGAAAAACATTGGGAATTAATATATAATAACATTATAGAATTTTTTCAATGTAGATATTTTGTGTATTTTGCCGGAAATACATCCCTATCATTATTTGAGAAGGTAGAGGTAAATCTAGCACATATTTACCTAGGTGTGAAAACTCTGACAAGGAGTTTTGTGCTTGACCCGGGGAATCCTGGTACTCAAAAACGGGCTTTTTTATACACTTGGTTAAGACAATCCCTGGGTATATGCTTATGATAATTCATATTTTCATTAAAAACCATTATGAAGGATTTATGAGAAAATAGTTCCCCAATGAAAACATTTTTTTATGATTTTGGATTATTTGACTAAACCATTTAATTTATGTTATGTTTTTTAATAGTTTGAATTGTGTTTTTTGATTGATAAAATAATATAGTGTATGAAATTATTTAGAAATGTAGCCTGGTAGAAGGAATGGAAACCATATCAACGCAGATAATCTATGTAGGGACTCCCTCTTAATAAATATATTTATAGTAGATCTAGTGATGATACTGATGAGGAATAACTTATTCCCATACTGGGACAACTCACTAAGGTTATGAATAATACCATTACCCATATTGAGAACCCTGATCCACAACATGGAGGATCAATGTTAGACCACAACATGAGACTACAACCATAAACATTTAATGTGACTACCAATCTATTTGTAGCTAATCAATAGATAAGTTCCTTGGAGAAGATATTTTATTCTTTGGGGTGTACCGAATGGGAAAATATTGTCATGAAAGTTTATCGCATCACAGGACATGAAGATCAATGGTTGTAATTAATTAAAAACAAAAAGGAGGAAGAAGAAGTATCAGATATAGAATGGATGGAGATTAAAGTGGATTTATTAGAAAACTATATTCCTTGTGAACATTGGTCAGATATGCAAATTCAATTTCAGAGTCTAAGGAAAAAGGAGAATGAGAAAGTCAAAAATTATGAGGCTAAATTTATAAGGTTATCAATACATGCTACAAATTATATTTATAACCTAAGAAGTATGATTGATCGATAATTTTATGGTTGAAATCCATTTCTCTTTCGAGCATTTGTCTCAGAATCCTTCTTGTCATATAAAGATATATTTTCATGTGTTATCAAGATAGAAAAATAATTCTCAATGTATTACGGCTCAAAAGAAATGAAAGATAAGAATAGATCTTTTGAACACTCTGTAAATGGACATAAGGGAATAATGGAAATTTTTAATTTCTATCCGGCAGTAAATATGGGAAGAAACACCTTTGAACGTGCCTGAAGGGAATGAGATTTTGAGTCAAGTGTGGTTAAAAATACCACCAATCACATGATTGTAAGGGAATGAAAGAGGCTATCAATGTTGAATGCTGCAATTTTATAGAAATGCACAATTATGAAAAGGAATGACCTAAGCACAAAGTAAACCTGCCTCCAAAAATTCCCAAGGTAGAAAGGACAAGCTTATGAAATCACTACTGATGAGTTTGAAGCTCTTCATGTCGTAGTGGTAGGTAATTTAATGGTTTCCTCAAATTCATCCAATTCTTTATTTGATTATGGATTATTGCATTGTTTCATATTTTCCCAGTTTACTATGATAATTAGATTTTTTTTATTTTATTTTACAATGGAGTCGTTAGTCTAAACACCTAAGGTAAGTATCATTGCGATAGCGTTTTGTGATTTAGTTCCCATTATGAAATATAAATGTGCTTTATCTGCTGATTTCATCATCATACCCATGATTGAATATGATAAAATCCATGTTATGGATTTTATTTCCGAAAATTATGAGAATATTTATTATAATAAGATGGAGGTTACACTTTTTTATGATGATTGTGAGTACCTTATCATTAGAGCAGAAACGTCAGCATCTGATTATTATCTAGGTCTACCCGTGATAGCTCTACTAAATTCTATTACTGGGGAGGAAGAGAGTGAAATATATATAGGTAAGGGAAAGAATTTTCAAAAAGGGGACGTTCATATTGTGGAAGAATATGTTGATGTGTTTCTAGAGGAGTTCCATGGACATCCTCCAGATTGAGAAATTTAGTTTTTCATTTATTTTATTCCTAGTTCAAGGCCAATACCAAAGTACCCTTATATAATATAAACTATAGAATTAGTGTAACTAAATAATAAACTAGAGGAATTTAGTAATAAACGAATTATTCTCCCTAGTTTTTCTCTATGGGGAGCCCCTGTTCGTATTGTTAAGAAGAACGATGGATCTATGAGTTTGTGCATTTACTATAGGGATATCAATGCTATAACAATAAATTACAAGTATCCCCTACCATGCATTGATGATTTATTCAATCAACATCATAGAGCTAAATATTTTTCAATGATTGAACTTTGGTCTGGATATCGTCATCTAGGTGTGAAGATGGAAGACTTTCTAAAAACAACATTTCATACCAAGTATATGCTTTACGAGTTTATAGTAATGAATTTTGGACTAACTAAGGCACCCTAAATTTTCATAGATCTAACTAATAGAGTTTTGAAGAAATATCTATATGTTTTGTGGTATTATTTTTTGATGTTATCTTTGTATACACCAAAATCTATAAAGATCATGAAAATCACTTCTGCAATATTCTAAAGACTCTTATAAGTAATAGATTATATGGGAAGTTTAGAAAGTTTGAATTCTGGATTCCAGAGGTTTCTATTCTTGTCCACATTTTCTCTAAGGGTGAAATCTATATTGATCCTTCAAAGACAAATTTAATCCATGATTGGCCATCACCAATGAGTATAATCATGGAACACAATTTTATTGGTTTAGCATGATTTTATTGGTGTTATGTCCAAAATTTATCCCTATTTTCTATCTCATTAACCAATATTAAACATAAATGGGTTAAATTTGTTTGGTACAAAGAGTGTGAAGATTGTTTTGAAGAAGTAGAGAGAAGATTTGTCAAAGATATTTTCCTGACTCTTCCATTGGGGAATATTGGGTTTGTTATTTATAGTGGTGTCTCAAATAAAGGAATTGGTTGTGTCCGTATGCAGAATGATAGAGTTATTTCCTATATATCATGGAAGAAAAAAATCATGTTCATAACTATCAAACTCATGATCTGTACTTAGAAGCTGTGATTTTTTGTTTGATGATTTTGAGACACTATCACTATGGTGAAAATGTGGGATTTATTCTGATCACAAGTGTTTGGGAATATTTTCTCCTAAAAATAAATCAACATGAGGAAATATAGATGGATCTAACTACTTAAGCATTATTATTGCAATATACAGTACCACTTGTGCTAGGAAAATAAGGTGGCATATGATTTGATCAAAAAGGATCGTGTAGTTTTTAACAAGATGAGAGATGAAAGGGATCATATGATCAGGGATCAATTAAATATGCATCGATGAATAATAATGGAAGGTGAGACATCAATACTTTTCCTAATGGTTTCCAAACCATCTTTATTACAATGGATAAAAAGTTCTCAGACTGATAATGAGGTGTTTTAAAAGTAAATTAATGCATAATATGATGGGATATTTATTGAATTCATATATGAAGATGGAATTTTGAAATTTGGTAAGAGATAGTTTGTTCAAATCATACCAAATTTTAAAAGGGTATTGTTGGATGATTCACATAGCTCCAATTTTCCTATACACCCTGGTAGTAGTAAAATGTATAGAGATTTGGTGAAGCATTTTTGGGGGGACAACAGGAAAATGGAGATTATAGATTATGTGTAAATATGTATGGTTTTTCAAAAGGTTAATGTTGGAAGACAACATCCTGGATGAGTCAAGAAACCGCCTCCCATACCTGAGTGGAAATGTGATGAAATTACCAAGGACTTTTTAATGGGGATACCAAAGATTCCTAGAAGGAATGATGCAATATGGGTCATTTTTTATCATTTTAGTATGTCATCACATTTTCATGTTGTAAGAGAAGATTTACAATTGACTGTTTAGAAACAATATATATAAAGATGTTTTAAGATTTTCTGGCATACCCCTATAGATTCATTCTGATCATGGACCCAATTTGACATCAATATTCGGGAAAATTCTTCTAAAATCCCTAGATATTGAACTTTGTTTAAGAACTTCCTACCACCCTCAAACCCATGGAAAATATGAATAGATTATTCAAACCATAGAAGAAAAAGATGATATCTTGGTCACATGACATTAAATGTATATGGTATCTTTATTTACCTATGGTAGAATTTTCATATAACAACAGCTTCCATTCAAGTATTCAGATGGCACTATATAAAGTGTAATATTGAAAGTGATGTCATACACCAACTGGTTGGGATGATGTAGGTGAAAGAAAACTCATTGGCCCAAAACTTGTTGGGGATTCAATGAAATTAGTGAAAATTTTCTAAACCCACATCAAAGCACCTCAATGTAGGAAACTGAGCTATGTCCGTAACATAAGGAATGATTTGTAATTTCAAGTAGGATATCACACCATCTTGAATTTTTCTCCGTGGAACAGTGTTATACGACTTGGTTAAAAGGGTAAATTAAGTCCCATGTACATTAGACCTTTCTATATTATAGAATGAATTGGTATTGTTTCTTACCTTTTGGCAATACCTCTAAGACAATCCAATGTTCATGATGTGTTCCATGTCACACTATTGAGAAAATACAAGCCTGACCCTACACATGTACTCACCTATGAAGAAATAGAAATGTAACACGATTTATCTTATTTGGATGATCCTATAAATATTCTTGATACCAGAGAACACATGTTGAGAAACAGCATGACTCGTCAATTAAATGTTCTATAGAAAAACAATAAGATGGAAGAGGTAAAGTGGGAACCCATGGAACTTTTGATGAAGAACCACATGAATCTTTTTTATGTAGTTATATTATAGAAATTTAGAGGACATAATTATTTGAAGGAGGGAAGAATGTGACACCCCAAGCTTCCATGGTATACTTCTCTTTGAATAATGCAATAGCTTGAGTTGTAAGCAACATCGAGTTCTATCACAAAATGACCAATAAAACTAGCCGTTATGAATAGTAATACCAACTTTTTGAAAAATTTTAAATTTTATTTTTAAAAATGAAATTCATTTTTGGATTCAGAATATAAAAAATATATTTGTGTAAATTGTTTTTTATTTTTCTGAAAACTATAAATTTTTTATGATTACATAAAAACACTGAATTATTGTTTGAAACCTACATTTATTTACATAATTAATATTTATATTCAAATTTATATTAAAGATAATATAGATACATAATATGTATATTAGATCAATTTAACTCATTGCAGTTATTTTATAATAAGATTATATATAAAAAAATAGTATTGAACTATTTAACACCTTTTTACCCGCCTTCTTGGCACATTTTCAAATTTTCATAAAACATAATTTTACTGATTTTGTGAATTGAATTTCAGAATTTGAGAGACTTGGTTGATATCATTATTTATAATTTGGTTCAATCGGATGAATTTATTTGTGAATAGTAACTTTTGAATTTTATTTACCATGATTAAATGTAAATTGGGTATTTAATGGTAATAATTAAATTATAATTACCCAATCACATGTCCTAATTATATTAGATAAGTTCATTTTGACCAAAATCAACCTTAGGAATGAAACCAGATCCTCTTTGATCCACATGGTTTAGATTAGGACATTTATTATTATTTTATTTATTGATTAGTTAAAAGTGTTAAGTTTAAATTTTAATAACAAAAATATATTTAATATAGGGTTATCTATAAGATAAATTAGACTAAAAATATTAATTAAAACCCTAAAAATAATTCCAACATAATGGTATTTTATTTATAATTTTTAAACATTAAATAATGATATTTATTTATGACACAATGATGATGTAGTAATTACCTTATTAATGAAGGATTATAGTAATTGTTATTATAAATATTCAAATTAATATAAATTGTGAATTTGTATCAATTAAATGAATTTCATAGGTTATAATGAAATTTTAAGGTTGATTAAAAGTTTTTTTAAGTGATAATGTTGTTATGACTTTCACAATAACAAAATACCAAATAGTGTCAAAACTGATAAAAATGTGTTTAAAAAAAAATACTATTTTATTATATTATATAATACTCCTAAAGAGATAAGGTTCAGAAAAAGGAATTATGTAATAAAATATATGTCAATAATTAACCACTTGATGTTCTCTTTTAATTTAATTTTATGTATATTAACCATGCATTATAATAATAAAAGAATATAAGGTAAAAGATAAACTATTTAACTAATAGTTAAATCAAAATAATAATGTTAATATGGTGACCTAAACTATTCTAATCCCCATTGGATGAGATTATTTCGACACATCCCAACCTTAACCTATAAATAAATAAATTTTGAGACATTAAAAACCGAAATTAATTTTATAATAAAATAATATTTCAAGCAATTCCTAAAGTTTCCATCACCTCTCTTATAAAAGGGTACTTCACCTAATCTCAAAATCACACCTCCAAAGACATTTTGGTCACCCAAAACCTACTCATATATCCTCCTAACTATCCTAAAACCAACCTAGATACCTTACATTGATCAGAAAACCATCCTATGGAGCTATTTTGAACAAAACAAAAAGGAATCACCTGAAGAAGAGGTAATAATTTATCATCTCTTTCAATGTTCTTTTCTTCTTCCATTTCCACATTCGTTGTGGTTTCCATAAAAAAAGTATTCAGTACCTTCAACATACTGTGATGTGATTATAAATATGGTACAAGAATATTCATTATTTTTCATATCCTATGAATAACAAAGTCACCATATTTTCATACCTACGGCTTTCTATGTCAACGTTAGAGTGTAGTTTGTTATTCAAAACATCATTATTTGAATGGCTGTAATAATGAGTATAATTGATTTAAATAATAAATAAAACATGTTAATAATTATTAATATTTTATATACATTCAAATTACATACGATTTCACCATAAAGAGAGCGATATTGTCACTCGTGCATGCATACGAATTACCATCTCCACGAACACGATGAGATTCATTATCCATCATTACCAGTCACAAATAATTTTAATTTAATGATTAAAAAAAATTTAAGAACATAATATCCTTATGGATATGAATAAAATAAATTCTTTAAATAAAAAACACATCTTATGTAACAAAACATATAAAGGAAAATGAAGCAGTTAATACACGAAACAATGATACTTATAAAATAATAGTACCAAAGAAATATAAGAGGATTTTATATGATATCATATTTATGTATGTGGTTCTGGTATAATTTAATAACAATGATTTAGCTCATTCACCAGAGGTTAATGTAACCCCGACTGAGGAAAAGTACAAGTTAAGGGTTAATTTTACAATCCATTTATTATCCATGGTTGTTTTTATGAAAGCCTCTACTGGGACTTCTCTATCAACCACATCAATGTTACTTAAAAAGGTATTTCAGAAAAATTTTACTATTACCTAAAATATGCGCTAATGACATTTATAACCATGTTTGAATTTTTATAATTTTTTTGAATGGAATCTTTCTGTAATTTTCAAAACAAGGTACTTTATATCCATTTCGACGAATTAAGGTATGAATGTTTTTTAACTTATACAGTGGGTGCGGCTATTTCCAACCAATATAACACCTTAAAATATTAGTTATAATCTTGTGAGAATTTATTCAAAATAAATGTTTTCTTTTATAATTATGTGACTATTAAATTATTTATAAAACAAAAAAGAAATTTTTCTCTAATGTTGTTTTGATGTCATCTATGTCAACATCCTTTGATGGATTTTACACTTGTTGGAAGATGATTGACTATGATACAATATTCTATATTTTATTAATGTTTTTGTGATATGTTTGACTATGGATGTAATATATCTATATCATTCAGGGTATATGGTTAATAGATTAACATTTTTTATGTTATTTTTAATACGAATGTTTATGTTATGTTTCAATCTTTTCATATAAGGAATGCATTGGACATAGTAAGTGATCGGTGGAGCCAGCTATAGCTCCTCATTGCATCGTTTGGTCTTATAAGACAAACTAGTGTTTTGGAACAAGGCCATGGAAAAATCTTATTTGTAGTCTTATCACGATGCCTTGACTATGTGGTTAAGATTTCTAGAATTATGAATTCCATAATTATGAAATTAGCTATTGATATTACATGTGACTTTTCAACAAGTATAATATCAATGTGAATTAGTAAATGGAGTGATTTGATTTATCTATTCCATATTATAATGAAATTTATGTTTAAAAAGATTTTGTTTTAGTCTTATACATTACCTTAAATTTTTATGCTTATTTAAGGTAGTTTATACTATATTGGTATCCTTACTGATTATCTATGATCAGCCATTTCTTATGTTTTATTTTATCTTGGATGTGAAAAAGTATATTAGGATTGACCTGTAGGGATAGGCCAAAGGATATGTGTGTGTTAAAATGGGACATAATGTCTTCTTTTTTGCATCATGTAATGAATAACATCTGTATGTATCTAGTAATTCCACTGCTAATTAATTAATCATTATTTTGAAACATGATCACTTGTGATCATGCCAATGTTATGTAATAATGCACTAACTTAGAATAACTAGGTTCTAGGTGTTACAATCAGGAACCATAGTTTCTGTGATATGTATCCTTTGATCGATCACTTCTACCATCATTATATTTAATAATATCCCCTTATCTCACTACTTCCCTTATCTCATTGTTGCACCAACAAGATTCTACCTGTGTCATTAATTAATACATTTTATCCTATAAATAGTGACATGTTCTCCGCAATTTCCCCCATAAGAATCCACCATTTCTCCCCCATTTTTAATTAACCCAAGTGTCTCTCAATTGTGGTCTGGAACATTGGAAACAAAACTGATGGGAAACATAGGGAAAAACAAACCATGCCTTGGGGATATGGGGTACCAAATCCACACTTTTTCATGTGTGGGGATCCAACTGAAATCCAAGATCGATTCAATGTCTCTCAAATACTTCTTTGGGTAAGGAATTTCACCGAATTTCCACAACATTTAGCTTTGTAGGACACACTGTAACTTCAAAATCCCTTGATCCACTTTCTCCTTAATATTCTTATATTTGATTTGATTTTTCTTTGTCCTCGACTGATGTACATGATTTTTTCTAAGGTTAATTGAACCTGAATTATAACACAATATTTTGATAGGAAACATCACTTCAATTTCATTATCATCAGGATGTTGATTCATCCATAATAAATTTTCTCTTTCTTGAGTGGTGGAGACATACTCTACTTCTTTGATGTTTTATGATATGAAATCATATTTCATTCTCAGTAAAGAATTATATAATCCTCTAAATAAAAAAGAACCTCTTGACATTTATTGAATGTAATCTACTGAACTATCCCAATCTACATCTATGTATCCTAATAAATCTTGTTGAGATTTTTCATTACACATCTAGACGAAGACCACTTGGCCCTTAATATTACAATGTATTCTTTTTAATGTAATTATGTTTCTATCCATGGGATTTCATTGATGCCTCACTACTTGGAATGTGGAAACTACATTATAAGGTCCCTCCAAGTAATGCTAACATCCATTGATTTCCATGTACTCAGTGATACTAACTTCCTTGACTTTATCATCCCATGATAGTTTCATATGTGTAGTCGTGTAAGTTTTTATCTCCTCGGAATTGCATATTCCAAGCCATTTTGAAACCTCATTGGTAGATTTCGATTGAGAAATGATTGTTCCAATCCAACCTTTTGTCACCTGCACCATTATAGTTTCATTATTTTGTTGTTCACATATAAATAGTAATCAACTCCACCACACTAGAAATATAACATCATTATAAATTGTTCTAGACTGGAATAACATGAACTTTGTGCTTTCTTCAACAAATATAAATCCTTCTATTGCCAACAAACTATTCCATTGTCATCTTGTCTACACTATCACTGTCTTATTTCTAATTATATCATTCATCTCAACATTAATTTTGATATTGATTTTACTTCCCCATGGTGGTTATTAGTATCTTTTTCGGAATTATAATTTTGAACATCTAATCTCCCTATGTCTCTTACTACTTCATCACATTCAACATACATCTTGTCACTATATCGTTGTTCAGTGACATCATTTCGTTCAACTACATATCTCAATTTCATGATGAATCAATTTAGATATTCTATTGTATCTACTTGTTATCTTGAAAATTGATATATGATAGAATATTATTGGAAAAAATTGATAATCATGAAGAACCTGAGTGTTTTTTCTTATCCCTAAATAATTCTTCTTAAAAAATAACATCCATCCTTTCTATACCATTGAGATCATGAATCTGATTAGGAGATATAATTCTCCCCCTATGATTTGAAACTCTTCTAGTTGTTAGACCAACTGTTTAGACCCAAAAGCATTTTTCTTCTCTTATTTTATTTTTCATCATGTGACCCTTAGAAATAAAACATAAAAAATAATCTAATCCAACTAAGTTGGAAATTCGTGTTGGTAACAAGAAATAGAGGTAATAACACAATCAAAATACATTTCACTCAATTGATTCCTTTTATCTATAATCCTAATAACTGATATTAATAAATTTATATTCCCAATCACATTCCATCTCCGCATTGCATCTTCGTATGTGTCATCTTTGTGGATCATATATCCCCAAAATAACCAAAAACACATTAACATAATTTAGTATTTTTAAATATATGGGAGATGGGTATATTCTAGATTCCTAAAAAAGATTTTTTTGGTTTATCCTAGTCATTTAATACTTGGATTCATTCTTGAAATGCATCACAATCTTTCCTTTCCAGCTCCAACTACCTAGATATGTTCAAAAAAAATTCTATATGACTAGGAATTCTATTCAACAATTCTAATTATTATTATTATATTCATATTCTATGTGCTTTTCCTTTTCCACAATTTCATAATTAATCCCATTTATATAAATTTCATTCATTGATGTTTCACAAGTATCCATTTTTAATTGGTTTTCTCTCTGAGAAGGAATCTTTCAATTGGACATCTACTCTTGGACTTCCTCTAATGGAATTCTCTTTCTATTTCCATCACTTCACACTGTGTAGAATGCCATGTGACTTTCCCAAGACATTATTTGGTCTTCTTTCTATTATCAATTGTTTGATTCACACCCCCTTTTCTTGTTGAGGTTGATTCTTCCATTAAATATACATTCTTTTTAATCAAACTTGTGGAATTTCCTCCATTTTTTCTAGGATTATCCACATCCATTATAGGGGAGTTTTTTAGAGTTTAATAGAGGGGCCGATTGATAAACCTTTCATTGAGCACCTTGTGATTATCCTAAGATGAAAAACATATTTTATAGCTTACATGGTTGCCTTCTAGTATTGGATTTTTCATTATACACAACATGTTCTAGGGACATCCTTGTGGGTCCCTTTTCATTCCCCAATTTTATCACGCAACAATGTCTTTCCAAATTCCAATGATAAGAAAAAAAATCATCAATTAAAGACATATTTAATTTAATATTTTCTCACCTTAGATGTTGATGGTGCATGAGGTTTTCTTTTGATACTGATTTCATGAGCTTCCTAACACGTAGAAATTTGGTTCCCTATTTCTCTATAATAGAATCACATCATTGATACTTTCATATGATAGACTCTTCTTTCAAAATTCTCATGAAAATCATTCTTATTAAAATATTTATAAGAATTTCGTTCTTCACTACATGAAATGTATTCCTGATCCACTAAAAAAAGCATGATATATGGCCATGAATTCAATAAAAATTGGATATTATATCATTACATCCTATAAAATAACATTTATTTCTGTCATTACAAACATCATGATATTTTCTTTTTCTGGAACTGTTAACAGCTATCTTCTTATCTTGCATGGGAGGGGAATCATCATATCCCATACAATATTTTCCAAAACCATATGGTATTTGAGATTAGAAAATAATTTATTCCTTCTTATCTATAATAGTGTATTAACTTTTAATTTCATCATCACCTTCCATAGGATAATCAAATATTAAGTGCAAGGCATCCTTTAATTTAGGATTTCCATTGGAAATAGATTTCTCCACTTCTTTCAATTCCATTTCTATCACCTATAACAATTTATTAATCTTCTTGTCCCTTGATTCATGTTAAGAATTATATTCTCTCTTGATAACCTAATGTGTACTTTTATCATCGTCCAATTCAAATTTGACCTTATCCACCATATCACATTTTCCCTTCATTTTCTAATTTTCTTGAGTAGTAGAATCAGAGCAGCACAAATTGACTTGTTTTAGCCTTTGATTCTTCTAATATAGTTCAAACTTCTCTTTATCAAGAATATCATTTCTGGATTTTAGATTATGAATTTCATTTGAACTTTGATTCTCTCTAATCTTATGATCTTTTTGTTTTTCTATCCCATAATATGTCATTTGATGTTACTTATCGTGAGAATAATACTTCTCCCTTAGAAAATTAGCTACTTTAATTTTCCACTTATTTAAGAATCTATTATTTTTTTACACAATTTATAACATTTGGATCCAATTATATTTATATTAATGTTCTTCATCCAATTTCTGATACAATTCCTTTGTTTCATGGATAACTTCCACTTTTAACCTTCTTGGAGTATCCCCATCATCAGTAGTTCCTGTATCACATGGAATATCAGGATCATCCCTCATTTCTATAGTATTATTGAATTAGTAAGTATTTTTCAAAGAACTATTTATCCAAATCATCATTTTGTTCACTACACGATTCCTTCAACTGAATCAAACTATTTCCATAGAAACTTTCACTCTAAGAAATACAACCATAATTCTTCGTCTTCATTGATGTTATTTCCTTTTCCATGGAACACCAATATAAGATATGACTGAATATTTAGCTTTAATATTGATTGAACCAAGTCATAAGAAACAAATCATGATAAAAACATTTCATCTATTACCAATTGTTAGGAACAAAAAGGCATATATACCCTGAGGGGGTGAATCCATGTATAGATTGACTTTTTAAAATTATTCTTTCCCCACTATATATTGACTTATTTATTATAAGGGTCACTTTATTTTCACTTGTTTTTTTATGTTGATATTTTCTTTTCTTCTATACCAGATGATGATGCTTTGAATGCAATGCAGGATTTCAAGATCATGACACATATATATTTTTTTCTTCACCCTCACTAGGATACATCCATGTAGTATAGAATGAAAATGTGATGATGTACTGAATCCACTATTGATTAAGGTTTGGGATTGATATTCATTGCCTAGGTTCACTACCTTTAATGAGTTTAGGGTTGTTTCATTGCATTCCCAAGGGTCACTGCCCATGGATCTTCCTTGGGATCATAACTAGTGGGAAGGATCACCATGTTTCTCTACCTTTTCTCACTTTTCTTGAATGATATTCACCCACAGTTTATAGACATGTTTGTCTGTTCATTAAAACTATTGAATTCATCCTCCACTGTATGTAGACTCTTGGTTTAAATCCAATTTCCATCCACTGATGAAGAATCCATTTGAATAAAAACTAGGAAAAAACATTTGAAATTTTTGTACAAAGCTACTACTTCACAAGTATCCCTATTTTGGAAAGCTCAAACTAGCTGTCGCAAGGTTCCTACCTCTTCTCAAAGAACACACCATAATATATCTCACTATTTCATAGATAACACTACTTTACAGATCTCAATCCTTTGTAAAACTCAAGCTTTCCATGATATTGGGTCATCATAGATCTTAATCCATCATAGAGTGACTTAATTTTTTAAGATCACTGAGCCAATTTGGAACACCCTTCTTTGTGAATCTATAAATACAATGAGGCATTGAATTCAACCATGACATGGATAGTATTTTAACTAAGATCAAGCCTTTCATTGAAAAATTTATTATGAGAGAACACATTCCTCCACAAAATCAAAATGACTCAGGACATTCCATCTTAATATATTCTAGAAAAATTATGGGTGGAATCATATTTATAGGTTTTATTGTACATAGAGCCCCACTTCATACATAGTGATTTCTAGATTGGAAAGAAATCTATGAGGAAAATATTCTCTTTGTAAAGCACCACTGAAATCTTTCATTTCCCCGATGATCTATATCAAATTTATTTCACTTCCACAATTCTCTAAATCTCATAATTACATATCCTCTTTCCAGACCCTTTTCGCCAATGAAATTCTCCATTGTAATTCTATTCTCCTATACCGTTCGTGAAGCTCGTTGTTATTGTAGAGACCACCATCACCATTCTTCACTTCTTTGTGAAATCCACTTCATGAATACCATTATCATGAAATTCATTCCTTTTCAATATTTTGATGTGATCTTCAATGAAATCCTTATTTTATAATTCCCACTATAGTCAAATGTTTGGTCCCAAAAATTTTAGCAAACACATGCAAATGGTGCCACCTTCTATCTAATATTTTTGTACTGTTTTCAGATCATCTATTCCTTTTTCATGGTTCTTTATCAACATGGATTGTCAAAAACATCCCTTGTACTTGACAATTAACCATGTAAATATTCATTGTCAACAATTTAAACCAACCTAATAATGTTTCAATGTTACCTGGAGGGATTTTTCTTACCAATATTTAATATTTTATCTATTAATGTAATCATTATGATCATGTGATAACAATAAATTTCCAAATTATTTCTAAATAGATAAATCCTAAATATCTTTAATACAAATATTACAAATTGTTTTTCTAATTTATGTGATGGTTATTTTTTCTTATGACTAATTAATTTTAATGAAACATAATCTACTGCCAATACATTTTTTAGGGTTATCATATTAATCACATCAATGATGAATATCAATAAATAACAAACCCTTATCCATTTAGGGTACTGTGAGTATTGGTATTCTGAACAAATTATCCTATTCCATTTAAAATTTTATTCACATTAATTTATCCAAATGATCATTACTCCCTTACAACAGAACTTGGATATTGGATTTAACATCAATGAATAATTTTTCGCAAATCATCAATTTTATAACGAATGTCATTGAAAACAATGGATTTATATAATAGTTGTTTTTAAAAAACTGTTTATATTCACCTCTGTATTTATAGGATGAATAGATATAACCTATCTTATTATTTTATGACTCTAAATGGACACTTCATGGTCAAGAATTCCCAGTTGAAAAATTTGGCATACAATTCATCATTTTAGATGGTCTTATGTATAATTCTTAAATGATAATAATGATCTCCCTTTATCATGGAATATTATAGAATATAATATATAAATTCAACATAAACTTTTATCATGTTATATGTAATTATTATATTCATTAGATTACTAATTATAATATGGGAGTTATTATGACTTAATGGAATCACTATGAAATCATTATATCCTATAATGATGTAAATGGATGTCTTTTGTACATCCACTATATTCACCATAATAGATGATATCTAGATTGTGTTGAATCATTGAGAATTACTCATCCCCTCATAGTTCATTGGACACATCCTTAATAAGAGGTATACTATAGTTGTTCTTGATCATAATATTATTGTATTCATAATAATCAAAAATGAGATAGTTTTATCCACCATTATTATTAAAAATGATAACTGGTGAACCCTATGGTGAGACACTTAGTCTTAAAACCCGTTACCCATGTTCTCATGGAGTTTCATGTTCAATTTTTTATTCAATAATGATAATTATATAATAAGTCTTTGATATTGATGTATAAATATATAATATTTCTATTGAGATGACAACATAAAAAATATGGGGAATACCTAAAGACTATTTATAAAAAATATCAATGTATTTGTTTAAAATAAGTATGTCCAAAATATTGATTTTCACTAAAAATAATTGATCTATATATTCATTATTATTTATTGTTAAGAACCATATAATTGAAGTAATTTGAATAGGTATTTAATATTCATACATATTCCAACATATGATTTTAGGTTAATTTAAGAGATGAAATATTTATTCACTACACCATAAAGTATTATTGGTTCAATGTAGAGAGAACTAATCCATGTCTAAAATTCCACTAAAAATAGAATAATAAGATTATTATAAATGAAATTATGATTTCCTTCATTCATATAAGAGTTATAAAGTTGGTTTGAAATTGTTTTACTATAATAATATTTACTAATAAGTCAATATCTAGCCATGGAAAACAAAAATCAGTAGACATTAATGCATTTAATGATATAAATAAATTCCTAGAACTAGGGTAAAATAAAATTTTTTCAACAGTATTTGTACCTAACACCACCCTAATTTCATGATTAAGTATTCACTCCGTCACATTGAATTGGATACCATGAGTATTAAGATATAGTAATCATAGTAAAAAATCATATGAGAAGGTTAGTAAATCCTATGAAGTCTTAAATCATGACAGCCACATATCAATAAAAAGGACATTTTATGACAATAAAATATAATTTTTTGTATATTGATTTTTTATTTATCCTTTTAATAATTATAAAATAGACCCCAATTAAAACTAAAACCCGGAATAATATTAAATAAGACAATCCATAATTAACAAACATTAATATTATATTATTGTAGAAGAATATTTTCTACTTTTCATAATAAATTGACCATAACAACTGTATGTTTATTTTTGTATTGTGATATTATATACATAAAAATATGATATAAATAACTATGAATATTCACTCATAGTTTCCCCAAATTGAACCTATTCTATAAGTATTATATTTTATACTATTATTTATATACAAGAGAATGAAAAAATATAAATGGGGTGATATTAGATGATTAGTAAATGTATTAATAATAGATAACACTCAAATATATTTATTTATCATGACATTATAATTTGGATATGAAAATTTAATCAATAAATTTAAAAATAACATAATGTAATTAGACTAAGTAGATTATAGATCATAAAACATGATTCATAACATGAAGCTTCAAGCATATCCTAAGAAATGATCTATAGCGGTATGGAAATATAGTATAAAAAACAAAATATGGTTATGTTTCATAATAATATAATGTGGCATTAAAATAATCCTAAAAATCATAATATATGTAAATTTTAAAATTATATTTATTTTTTCATCCCCTATTGTGGTTCATTTCATGGATATTGATTTTTCTCTCATGATCTGAATTGGACTAGTTAAAATTTTGAGGTGAGTCTTTGGCTATTCATGGTCACATGTTTATTCATTAGTTTAAAGGAGTGTTTTTTGTGAAATGTGAGGTTTTTTTAAATAGATAGTGGAATACATTTGGTTCATGGTTACAGGACATCATCCAGCCTAGCCTAGGAAATTTAGTGTTTGCTGGGATGCCTCTGGTTGGGGGTGCCCAACCCAAACACAATTATGAAAACTATGTCGATGTAATGCACAAGATTTTTCCATTTTGTACATAACAATGTCAAATATTTAGTTCATGGATTCCCACACTATATATCCAAACCAAGAGAGTTTCCAATGTGTATTTTCTAAGGGGTACCTAGTTTTTTTACATTTTGGGGAAACTATGTGGCCAAACCGTGCAGAGTTCCCAAGTTATTATAAATTTGACATGACTCTCATATCATCTCTATATTTTAACACTGTAATGAAAAATTCCTCTTACCACCGGTTCATATAACCATAGAGAGACTTATCAATTCTTCTCCAAGGATCTCCTCCTCTTCCATGTTGTGGATATATAGATTTCATCGTGTTTGGTGCATGATTTCCCAAAGCATTCTCTTATTACCTTAACCAACTTCCTCTTTATTCCATTTTCACTTTTGTTCCTATTCTCCCTTGGTCATGTCTATATAGGTTATAATTTATCCTTTTCTTATGAGTGGCATTTGATTATTTATGGTATATCTTGGGTTTTTATGTCCCTTTGAACCACGGCAAGGTTTTTTTTGGTGTGCGTTGTTGAAGCACTGTGAGTTTGAGGCAAGTCGTCTATTACACTCACACATTAAATTTTGAATTAGTGGTTTAATGATATTAAAAATCTAATTTTGGGTTTAAATGTGATGTGTGATCTTTGGAATTTGTTTTTCATGTAAAATGATTTGATTTTTGTAATTTTTTTTATTTATATTGAATTGTTTTGTTTCGAGATGAACACTAAATGTTTGATGAAATTAATGGTTGGATTTTGTGAGTGATTTGGTATATTTAATGAATGATTTTTTATTTTTTAATGAAATTTGAAAAGATGATTTGGTTTTCTAAAAATGGTTTCCCAGTTGGTTTTGAAATAGAGATAGGTGTGTTCTTGGTTTGGCTAAATAGTTTGGTATGTGATAATGTTGTGTCCCCTATTTGGCATTTTGATAAAATCGGATATGAATTTAAAATATGATCTGAATTCCAAAAATATAATCTTTCTATATAGTTTTGAATTGATTAATGGTTTATTTTTAACTTTTTAGAATAGTGGTTTTGTACTATTTTAAAAATGGTACTTGATTCACATTTTTATCATTTTTAAATGTTGTTTTTGGTGATAAAAATCTCCTTGGGTAATACTCTTTCCGTGATTATATTGAATTGATGATATTAAGTAGTTATGGGGTCCTCATGAATAGTTTATGTTGAATGGATGGGATGTCCTAACATTCCAATCCTTATGATTTATTTAATTTGATAATAATGGGAGATCCTTGGTGTGTTATCCTATGAGATCTATTGGTTTTATGGATATTTATTCCTCCTAGGGGTTTCCCATGGGTGATTTATTGTGTGAGTTTCTTATGTATGATATATTTTCATGGGCTTAGATGAAATTCTAGAATTAATGGGTCACCCTTATATTACATTACTAATGACATGGGACCTTGAAAATTTACAAATCTTCTTAATAATGTTTTTTGATAGGTTAATATTACACTCAATCCAGAGAACTATAATATAGGATCTGATATTTTTTGTTTTATTGTTATGGTATAGTGCACCTCGGTCAGACAAGATATGGTGAGATTGAGAGTGTGGGTAAATATTTATGTCATCGAGTGAGACATTCTTTCTAGGATAAGTGATGATGTATAGTATATTTTTTATTATTTCACGAGCTCTTAGTTTTTTCCAATTCTATTGGAACATATTTTTCTACTATGGAAGATTGAGGTGCATTGTTTGTTGATTACTCATGTCTAATTATTTCCATTGACCTTAATATATGATCATTTTTCATGATTCCATGTGAGGTGTAATTATTTTTAATGTAATGATTTGGTTATCATGGCTCTACGAAATTTTTTTTGGAAAATATTTACACTCTTTCTCACATTTCAAAATTATGTTTGACCATTTTAATTTAAATTCTGATGTCTACATCATGGTAGATAATGTGTTGAATGTTATAAAAATGGGAATGGACGATGTTTTCATTAATGGAAAAATGTGTTGAAATAATTAATTTTCAATATTATATTCCATAACTGAATTTTATGTTTCTATTATTCAAAAGAAGAATTCTTAAAACCTCCCTAGACCCATAAGCCTTGTTATTTATTCATAGAAAAAGATTAAAAAATTCTGAAATGGGGTATCTAATTACAAACTTTTTTATAAAAAGAGAACACCTCAACATGTAGCATGTCTTCCCAAGAGAGATAAACTCAAATACCCATGTTAGAAATCCCATATGTAACCATATTGGCCTTCAAGAAGATTTGAGTGATGATGAAACTAAGACTTATATGTGTGTTCATGCATTCCATCCACATGGCTATATGTATTCATGAATGATGCAACACACCATTCCATAGTTCTTGCACAAGTGTGGATGAATTGTTTCATTGGTTACTTTGTTGATTCCCAAGACTAGTTTACACCACTTGGGAATCGAGAAAATGTATATATATTTTACAAAGATTTACTCGGATGACCAAATCGTGGTTGAACATGCTTGGTTCCTCATAAAATGGTATCATAGTATACTGTCTTTTTAGAGGACATATCATTCAGATCACCAATTATTTTATGGGATTTCATGGAACATTGAGTATAAATTTCAAGTCATGGGGTAATTTCTAGGAGAGTTCATGGAAAACGTATTCTGGATTTAAACATGTGTTTCCTAGGGAAATTAGGATTCTTTTGGTTTATCTAGTTCATAAATCTTATTCTGTGTTTGGGAAATGAAAATAGAGTTGGGAAATGGTCTCACTGAGGTCACAATGTCGGGAATGCCATGGGGAGCTGGGGGAATATTTGTAAAAGACACATTGTAGTAATTTTGTGATTAAAATATGGCTGCCAAGCATATATAAATGTCACCCATCAAAACAAGTTTTCCCATGTGATTTTTTTGGGAATTAATTGATTCTTAAATTAGTCTTGAAAACCCTAATTTTGAAATTGTGAAAAATAAATTAAAATTATTGAGGTTCAATTTATCGAAAATGGAAAATTAGTTTTCAGATTTATTTTGGTGGTTGATTTAAAAAATTTAATTTTTTAAAACATTTATTGTGGTAAAATAGAAATTAATTAAATAGAGGTGTTTGGAAACTTGATTTAATATAATTATTTTGACTTAATGGGATTTTATGAGATGGTGATAATGTTTTGAATATTTTGAATTGGATTTTGGATGGATTTCATCAAATTATATATTTAACATGATAAAATGGATTGAGTTTTAGAGTTTTAACATTATTTTTGACATAGTGGTTCATTATAATTTTACAATTTTTATGAAATATAAAATATGAGGAGGATTGTGATTGTGAAATCATAGGTGGAATGTGGATTTTGTATAATTAATTTTTTTTTAATTTGGTATTTCCATGGATGCACACTTGAACATATATGTTGGGGAATATAAATGAATGATTATGGTTGGATGATTTCCCATATTGTAATGAGTTGGTGAGTGTCTGTGCTGGAATAAGAATGTGCATGTATGACGCAACATGGAATACCATTGGTGAGTGCTCAACCCACCATGATTTTTTTCATTAAAAAGTGTATTTAATATGTAAATTGTTAGTTTTTCATAACCAGTGTTTGTATGGTGCATTTTATTATAGTGTAATATTGATTTTTATATGGATTTTTGAGTTTAGAAACTCTTTTATATGAGTTGGATTTGATTGAGGTCTTAGTTTGATTATTTCCTAGTGTCTGCACCCATAGTGATGTAATGGATATTAGAAGTGATGATATAGGTAATTTTCCATTAAAACCATTCAATTAGACCATCATAAGGACTTACTTCTTAAGTTTATAAGATTAAAACTCTACTCTTTTATGGTCAAGAGGTCCCTCTCGATGAGTATGAGGGGATAAGGAAACTGAAATGGATTTTTAGTCCTATGGAGTTTCTAATGTCGTTAAAGGTAATTTTGTCATCATTTATGCTTTAAGGTCCATCTTAGAAGTGGTAGGTGTCTTTATTTCAAACTAAACAATGAGAATATCTTAAATTATATTTTATTGATGGCTTAATTTATATGTCAGTATTTCAATTAGGTGCTGAAGGTGATAAAGTGGTTCAAGATTTTTTTTCTATAATAATGTTATCTATCAGTGTTGAATATATTTTTTTTCATTTTGAGGATATACTTATGTACCATTAAGAGTTGTTAGTAGATGATTAATTTAAGGCTCAATGTTTTGAGAGTGGGATTCATATGGATTTTCAGTCGAAGGTGTCACAGACAAGTATACCATCTTTTACCGATATGTTGATGAATGATTTTCATGTTCATGTTTTTTTGTGGGAACTCTTTAGGATGACATACATCCTACCATATCTAGATGTGGTAAATATAAATCTAGTAAGATAATGGAGATTCATGCTAAATATGTTTCTACAAGAAGTGGTATTAAAATTCCTCTAGATCATTCATACACTTATTCTATGGGAATAACCCTGGTGTTTGAACAACTTAGTATGCCAGATCAAAAGAATATATCATGCCCAATTGATAACAAGAACTTTTATTCATGTGTATTCCTATATAACTTTCAACATTTTTATCGGGTGGTTTTTCAAAAGTGATGTGAAGCTAGTTTTAAGGAGAAATGGTCAATTCTGGGATCAGTTTTAGTCCATTTCTATGTGTGATTATTTTACTTAAATGTGATTTCTGGTGGTTTTTTGTGGTTTTCTGTTATATTTTAATTTTAAAATTTGATGTTGTGCATATTATGGGAACAAATGATTCAATATATACATGTTTATCATTATAAATTTAATACTTTTTCCATCTTGAGAAGAGGTTTGACTCATTGAGTGTTATATTTATTCTGTTTCTCATACGAAGTGAAAAATGGACGATGTGTGTACCTCATCAAAAAATTTCATTCAATGGAAATATGAAGTTATTAATAGGTTTTTTTAGCTACTGATCATGAGGTATTCGATTCATGATGCAATTAGGGAACCATCCATAGGACTCAGAGTGAATATCACACATAGTAAGAAATCAATGATGAGGGAAAAATTAGTCTATATTTTTACTTTTGTGTGTGAATGGGGTGATTTAAAAGCTCTCTGTTAGATTTTATTCACCATGAAATGTCAAATTTTTTAATTTTTCAAAGAGACCATATTTCCCCATCCTGGCCCTTACAGTTTGAAAGGTTCCTCTTCAGTTTTATGGAATTTTGATGATCTAATTTCCTTAAAAAGTTTTGTTTGTGACATTTCAAATGTGGACCTTTAAATTGATTTTCCATGTGCATTAATCCTTCCTAAATAGATTTTGTATTTACCAAGTCAAATGGTATGGTGTTTCTTTTGTTGAATTTTCCCATTATGGGGGATGGGGGGATTCTCATACATTTGGATGTTCTATTTTTATTTTGTGTTGGTATTTCCATGGTTTTCCCATGATAGGTTTCCCAATTTGGTTCTGTTTTGGGTTATTTAATCGAGCCAATTGAGAATGGTGGGGAGACCAACCATGGTTTTTTGGTGTTGTTTCTAATAGAGTTTATTGGTGTTATTTCATTTCTAATAATCATGATTCTATTCCGTACTCCCTTTACAACAATTGAATATGGCATTTAGTGTTGGATTAGAAGTATGTATTTCTTCCAAAATTTTTTGAATATTGAGTTCCTCTCTATTTGGGGGAACATTGGGATTTTTGATAAAAACAAATAGGTTCTTCCATGGTAGAGTTTTGCACATTTTAGCATAGTATTATGGTATTTCTTGATATGTTATTTGGGTCCATTGTTAGATTCATGTAATTATTGTGAGATTATTTTTGGTGTTTGCTGATTTGTTATTGTTTTTCTTGTTTGAATCATGTGGTAGGGGGAATCCATTAACTTTGATCAATCAACAATAAAATGACTTTGATTTGTAGAGGTAAAAAATTAATGGTGGTGAGAATTGAAACACCCAATTTATTTCAACCCATGTTACAGTTCAACTCATGGGTCTTGATTTCTCCCTCATCTTCATGGTGTGACAGGTTTAAATTTTTAGTTGATCAATTGTTTATTCTGGTTCTAATGATTATTATATAGTATATTTGTTTTTTTCAGTGAAATTTGATTTTTTTTTCATGAATTCTAGTGTAACATGGTTTGAATACATTTATTGAAAAATTTGTGGCCTATCCTAGGAAATTGTGTAATCCTTGGGATATATCTTTTCAAGAGAGCACTGCTCATACACAGTTATGAAAACTATGAAGAAGGCATGCGCATGGATCTATCATTTTTGAAAGAATCATGTTGCACTTTTGGGGAAACATTTCTAAAAGATTTTATCCAAACATTTTTATTCCCAGTGTTGTCTAGTATAGGGCACAAAGTTTTATTATTGAATTGGAAACCCAATATATTTACCATGCACATTGCGTAGGTTTTTTAAAATGTCAAATGATATTTATACCTGTATAGGATTTTAAAAAAAATTTCCCCATTCCTCCATCCCCATATTTGTACGACCCTAAGGGTCCTCCTCCCTTCATTACTAAGGCTCTATTTATCTCTCATGGGGTGGATCTAGTGATTTCATCACGTTTTAAGATATATTTCACTATGTATTCTCCCTATCACATAACTGTATTCTTATTTTTTAAATTTTCTCCTGGTTTCATATTCTCCCTTGGTAATGGGGATCTAGGGTTTATTTTTTCCTTGTACCATATTGGTTTTTTATTTTTTTTATCCTCTTGGTTGTTCATGGATCATTGAACAGCAGTAAGGGTGATTCAGGTGTGAGTTATTTATGAACTGTGAGTGTAATGTAGGATTCCCTTTTCACATTACCATTAAATTTATGTATAAATATTTTATTTATTTTAAAACCTTATTAATGTGTCAAAATATAATTTTCTATACATTTTCATTAGTGTTTGATGTGAAATGATGTGGTTTTCTTATTTTTGTTATATTCATGGAATATTTGTGGTAAGAGATGCACACCAAGATTTCGATACAACGGAAGATTTTATTTTGTGAAGGGTTTGTGATATTCAATGCATTGTTTGGATTTATGAATGAAATTGTGAAATTTGAAATGATGAATTTGGTTTCTGAAAAAGGTTTCCCATGTGGTTTTTTATTTGAAATATGAGCATTAATGATATTGAAAAATGGTTTTTCATGTGATGATGGTGTGTGGGACATTTAGAATTTTGAAAAAAGTGTATTTGAATATAAAATTTGGAGTCAGTACCTAAATGGGAATATTTATAAATGAGTATAAAATTATATGTGGCTTATTTACACCATTTTGGAATGATTGTTTTGATTCATTGAAAAGGATTAATTCAGACCATTTAGAACATTTTCGAAACTAGTTTTTAGTTGAAAAAATTTCCATTGATAATCCTATTTCATTATTCATATTCAATTGAAGGGGTGTCCCCACTGTGGAATCCTTATGATCTATTTATGTTGAATAAATGGGATATCCTTTTTGTGGAATAATTATGATTAATTTACATATAATAGAGTGGAAGATACTCGGTGTGGAATCCTTTATTATGTATTGGTTTTAATGAAAGGTATTGTACCTTGAGGTGATGTGAGGGTGATTTTTTATGTGAGTTTCTTATATAAGATATTTTTTCATGTGATGTTATTCATGGATAACAATGTTGGTTCACCGAAATATTATTTTACTCATTATTGGGGAATCTAGAAGATATTGCAAAATTAATTGAGAATTATTAGTGCACTAAAAGGGATATTCCTCTTGTTAGTGGACAATAGAGGGAATATGATTTGGTTTGTCCTATTTATATGGGATTGAGATCCTTGGTTAGAAAAAATTAGATTTGATTTAGTGTGTGGTAAAAAAAATTCATTTAGGGAGGTGTGATTTCCAAGAGGAGTCATTATATATATTAATTTCATGAATATTTAATGAGTTCCTAGGTTCTCCCATGTCTCTTAGAATATGATTTTCTATGTTTAATGATTAAGGTTAATTGTTTTTTATTTACTCTTGTGTTCTTATTTCCATTTTCCTTATTATGTGATCGTTTTTTGTTCAATCAACTATGTTTTACTTAATTGGATAATAAGGATTATATTTAAAAGATTTTATGAAACTGGTTATTAAAATGTTTTAACTCTTTATGACCATTATAAATGAAATTTCATCATTATTATCTAAATTATTTTATCCCCTTATTGTATGTGAATGTAGTTTTAAGTTATATAATGAGAAATTTTCCATATTTTTCTTTAATTAAATAATTTTTGGAAAATCATTCATTTATATATTTTATTTTAAACATGTTTTAGATGTTTCATTTTTTTAAATGATGTGCACTAGGAATAGATCATTTCAAAAAATCAATGTTTTATTACTCAGGATAATAGTTAATTCATTTTTTTTAGGCTTTAGTACTAATTCAAGATTGATATTTATTATTGTGGGGGATAGTTGGTTTTGGTATTACAGAGTAACCCATAGGGTCAAATGGAGATTTTGTGGTTATGAGGTGCACCTAGGGATTTATTACTCAATTGTTGTATTTTAAATTTTTTATATAAATGACGTTCGAATATAATATATATTTTAATTGTGCTAATATTTCTACTTAAAATATTGAATTTATTTATTTTTACAGGGAGAAATAATTCAATTTTTTTATAATGAAAATTCTTGGAACAATTTTATGTCTTAAGAGGATCAGGAGAAACCCCATAGACTTCCACAGATTGACTTAGGTATCCAGTTGGCGGTCGACTCGAGTAGGTTTGAGACAGTAAGTCTTAAAAATATTGAAATTCACAGCATAATTTAATATGATAACCACATACTATTAATATATTAGATATGATAACTACCTACTTTCCAAAACCATTTGGACAGGGCCCAATCACATATCGAACATATTTTTTTGTATTTGGTCTAACAACTCACAGAAGATAACAATTAGGACCTTGGATATCAACTTGTGTTCCAAAAAAATATCATACCATATAACACATTATGTAATTATAAGGATATTATATCATACCCCCCATGTATATAATGATAAACTATAGATATATAAACATTCAAAATCCATATAAAAATTAATTTAATCATTAAAAATGAATGAGTATCATGATGATCTACCTTACACAATCTCATATTCCATTCAGAATGTGATGTTAGATTATATAATTATATAATATCCTTATTGAAGAAAAATAAACAATAAAATATAATAAAACAATGGAAAAAAACTTTTATATTAGCGCTACGAAATTACAATTAAGATGTTTAATAAATATGCTTCACTTTAGTAAAATTTTATTTTAAATGATAATTGACAAAATGGTGGCTATAAAAATTACTTTTTAAAACCAGGAAGAAAAGAAAAGGATGCAACAGTAATAATATAAATTATAATAATTATAGAAAACAATTAAAAAATGTTTAAATAAATATTACTTTTAAATTTTCTGTAAATAAACTCAAATATAATACAAAATAAACCATGTTGCTAATATTAAAGAGATATTTTGTTCATTATATTTTATAAGATGTGAAAAACAACATAAACTAACCTTATGAACTCATTTAATCATTGAGAAGTATTTATATAAAATAACATAAATATTATAGATATGGAATGGTTTGATTCCAATAAAAAGAAGATATATTCATCTCTACTACAAACCATCCATTAAATTGAATTATTAACCAATGGGGTGATAAATTTTAACAATACATGTTAATCACATGAATTAATAGAGTAGAATAAAATATATGTCATATAATAGAGGAAAAATATTTAATTTCTCCTAGTATAAGTTTTAACCTAACCTATCTCAACATAAAAGTGATATTAGAAAATGAACACTTTAAAATTCGGTAACTTTTGAATAAATACGCAATAATAAATAGATCCACATTTGGTAATATAAATCAATAAATCTACATAGAATTTATGATAAATTACATCATATGGATCTATATATTACATGTAAAAACAGTATAGGTTATGAATATGGAATATATCTAAATGAAAGGGATGTTGGGACGTCAAACACTTGCATTTACACCAAAATTACAAAAAGGTTATTTAAAATTATGAATAAAACATTTTCCCATATTAATATTTTATATAATGATCTTCCAATTATTTATATAGAAACGAAAATGTAATTTTATATTTAAACACCATTTCCTGTTAGTTTTGAGAACCATTAAGTGGATTTGAATTTTGATTGTTTGGGAATCTTACGAAGATCTTTTTGGATATAGATTGAGGTATAGTTTGTATCTTTTATTCAAAGGATTATATTAATATATTCCAATTGAATTTCAAAATAGGAATTTTTTAACCATATCAAAGGGTTCCCTCACTGTTTAGGTAAATCATGTGAGGAAAATGTGTGGGTTAGTTTTTCATATGGTGTTGGAACAATGGTTGCAAAAAAAATTCACCCAATTTTAGAAAAATTATTTTTGACCTATAATTGAGATTTAAATATAAATATATATATATATATATGGTTGATACTTGTTTTTTTAAACCATTCACCCAAATTGTGTGAATATGATGCATGTTGGACAATTCCCACCATATGGTTTTCACTTATTTTTGACAACCTTGTGGTAATTCATTGACATCCCATAATACATTTATAAAAGATAATTTACACATTTCCCCAAATGAATTTTTAACCATCTCTCTCTATGTATCCATAAAATGTGGCTGATTCTGGAGTTCCTCCTCTATCCTAATTCTTTTTCCCCTTAATTTTGGGCATTTTCGATTATGATTCTTTAGATATTGATGTGTGTCCATCCATTTTCTCTATGGTTTTTCTGCCTAAATATTTCACTAATTTTTTCCAATATCATGCTAGGGGTTTTTATGATTACACATTGTCATGGTGGAATCATCTTTACATGATAAGGAGTTTTCAAAAAATGGATAGAGTACATTATGAGAGTATGTATGTTCACACATCCCAATATTTTAATGGATATACATATCCCATTGAATTTGTGTGGTGTTTTCAATTAAATTTTAATGATATTTTAAAATCCTCTTGCTAATTGTTACTGATATTTATAGTGATGGTATTGTGATTGTGACTTAGAAGTTCCTTGATTGGTTTCTTATATTTATGGTGTGGTGAATTGGCATGGTGAGTGTTTCATAAGTTATATTTGATTATTTTAATTGGTATATTTAGATAAAAATTATTATAAAAATTTTCTAATGGTGTTTTTCATGTGATAATCTATCCTGATGTTAAGGGGTATTATATGAGATAATGATATTGGGTGAGATTAATTGGGTTATAATTAAAGGGAATGACATTATGTCTGAGGTTGGTGGTCCCTTGAGTATGACCCCATATATATATATCTATGTGTATATGTATTTTTATAAAAGTCATATTATATTTTTCTCATCACTAATTAGATATTGATATTAAATATATAATTAATCTTTTATTTAAACTCAATCATGATAAAAAAACTATCAAGAACAATTGTGTAACCTTAAACAATGGATTTATTCATTGGTTTTTAATTAGTTGGGTATTGATTATTAATGTGTTTTTTGATAATTACATACCTCATAAGGGTATAATTAGTATGAGTATGATATAGTGGTCCTAGATATATTTCCTTAATTCACTTGATTGGGTATTTATAAAAAATTTGGATGGTTTTATTATGTGTAGGTCATATAGTAGATTTCAGTTTAATATATTTATTGTGATAGATGATTATACAGTGAAAAAATATTACATTCCCCAACTATCATTTGAGAACCTTAGTGTGGATGATCATGGTGGGATTTATGATGAGTATGGGTATGAGAGGACTGACTAAGAGTCACTAAGAAATTTATATGTGCATCATTCCATATTAATAGAGTGATGTTAGTCTAGATTTACCTAGTAGGATAATAATTAATTTATATGATTATGATTATTTGATGGAAAATATATTCTTTTTGTGATGAGCTTGGCCCAATAGATGAGATAGTGATAGCAGAGTCTATTTAGGGTGCCTAGAATATTGTATGACCAAAGGGAGACTGGTGGTTTCCTGATATTTATATCCCCATATATAATGTTTAGTGTGGGAGTGCGGGTGTCATTATTTTCAAGTATCAACTTAGAACCCGAGTATCAATAGGCTACGATAAGTGTGGATTAAATTGGAATGACATGCCACGAATAAGATAGGTCATCCATGGTTATTTTTTAAAGGTTAGGGTTGATTGAAAACCCTTATTATAAATTATGGGCGAGTTTACCAATTTTGAAACACCACCCCCTTATGTGATATATGTATGTAATTTCAAGGATATTTCATCAGATTTGGTGATTACGCCAGACTCTATGTGGGATTCCAATAATATTTCATAAGAGAACAATATTTTCCATGATACAATGTTTATGACTTGGATATTCCCTATGATCCTATGATAAATCATCATAATATGTGGATACATTTTCTATTTCTTCATATATAGTGAAAACCCCTAATACTGTATAGATTCCATGAAACTTTTATATGATAGAAATTTTAGTCTAAAACTATATATGATTCTTGGAATATTTCATAGGATCTAGTGATAGATCTTTATAGTATCTAAGATTGAAAAATTGTTTCATTAGATCTTGAATATACACATAAATAAGTAATTTAATATATGAGATGGTTGAGTTAAGTGCATTTACATCTAATGAGATATAAAAATGAGAAGATCTGAGTGGGGTGCTCTATCCCTTGAGTGATCATATATTCTAAATATAAAAAAAAATTCTAAACATATATTTATTCTACTTTATTTCTATAATTTGAAGAGTAAACATTATAATAATATAAGATATCTTGATGAACATTTTAGTTATGGTAATTTGAGGACAACTTTTATAGGAATATTAATTTACAAAAAAAACATGATCATTTCTCTTCCATTGAACACTTCTATACACCCATCCATACTACATATAATTTATACATATAATCATACCATCAGAATATTAAACATAATAAATGGGTGAGATCGAATTCTTAGTAAGGAAAAATATGTCAACAAGTTATTAAATGTTAAATTTGAATCATATTAGAAAATAAAACATGGAAAAATTTATTAATAAAATAACATTAAAAAATATAAGTTGTCTATAAACAATGAAGGATATATAATCTAAAAAACAATAATTTACAAATAATATTAAAATATGATATTGATATGGAATCATGGTAAAAATAAATTATATTTTAATGTCATGGAATAATAAATATGTGGAAGAAACCTAAAATATGAAATCATTTTCATGTGTCAAGGATCTCTTAAAATACAATCATAGATGATAGTGTCCCATATTGTATTGTGTTCACTACTAACATTAATAGAAAAGTGTAAAAATTATTATTTGGATAATGTTCGCTGCTTATTCCGAAAATCCTAGAGGACATGGTGGTATGGTGGAGTAGGTCCACTTCTCATTCCCATAAGCAAAGTGTAAAACGTCCCATGGTATATTAGATTCTCTCCCTAATCCCAAAGATAACATATCATTGGATATAATTATTTCACAAATTTATTATAGGGATATATAATTTAGAGAAAAAATTTCACATAATGAAAGTCATACATATGTAAATGAAAAAATATCCAAAAACAATGAATCAACACATAAAATAATGATTAGTCATGATAAAAGCCATAATAATAGAGTGGGATTCATAATATTGTCTCAAAATATAACATTAAGATATAATATAATGATTCCCTAGAAGAGAAAGTATGAATATTTTTTTATTTTTTTATCATAATAAATATAGGTACTGAACATTGATTTTCAATGTATAAAAATTCATGAGAATTTTCTTAGATAATTAAAAAAATTCATAGTTTATTATTTTATAAATTACCATACAATTATTTAAAAAAGGTCATGTCTTATAATTTCCATTTATGTTAGAATTGATCTAGGATAGTTTTATCTAAAATAATTTCTATCTTTAAAAGATACTTATTTTCAAAAAAACTATCTTGGAGATTCTAGTGATGATATAATAAATAAAATGAATCTAATTTTTTGTTTTACGAAAAACATTGTTCCAACCCACCAACATAATAGAGGAAATGATTTTATAAAATTGGAAAGAATAAATATGAAGTGCCCATGAGATAAAACAACAATATTTATTCAATTCATATGGAGACCATTAGAAGGAAGGGAAATTAGGTACAATGAGTGGAAACCATCCTTTAATAGGATATGAATTAATATTAGCATAATTTCTTTTCAATGATGGAATATAACTGATAAATAATTAATATTTAAATAAAAAAATTACCTCCTCAGATAGAAATATGGTATACCTTGTGAATTAAAATATAATACAAAAGGAGAAACATTATATCACACGAATGTATATTCAATTATGTTAGGCCCTTATATTTATCAAATACATCAATCATGGAAAACAACATATTAGAGGATTAGTGGTTATAAAATCCATAATCCCACAATATTGGATACGGTACTACAAAAATGAACATTAAAAATACATCATTATTATCGATAAATGTAACCAAATGTTTACCATCCACGCCACACAAATGTAAAACTGAATATTATATTATATATACTCTCAAAGAGAAATCGGGCTTAGAATTTTAGAAAAATAGGAAAAACAATAGCATAAAAAATATTCCAATTTAAATGATAACTTATTCCACTTATATTGGCTTTTATTATTTCACATTAAGTCATCATTGTCATCCATAGTTAATATCTTCTAGACTGAATTTGTTAAACCATGTATTTATAACCTAGCTAAAATGAAACATATATGTGAGCTCAAATGATCAATAAGAGTAAATGAATGAATTAACAAATGAATGTAATTAGTGATCATAATAAGAGCACTGGGGAATGGTGACATAATCAATATGAATGAGTATAATAGAAGAATATTCATACCCATAAATACCTATATAATATATCTAATCCAAAGATTTTATATTTTGTATGGATATTTCAAATTTTGGTTTGAATTATTATTTGTGGCCTAATTTAAATACCCTATGAGGGAATGGATGTTTTAGGGGTGTTAAAGACATGTTCCGATCCTAGTTCCTAAGGTTTTACATAAATAGGGTAGCTCAAAATATTTTTAGAAATCATTTAGGTCATAATAAACTGTCTAACTAACCATGAAAGACTAGTGAAGATAGAATGAATGGACCACAAAATCTGGGAAAACAGTGAGGATAGAGGATCATACCCTTGTATGAGCTCTTGTAGTTTTTATAGAGGTGTTTTTCATGGTTTCCACATGGTTATCCTTACCTTGTGCAATGACCAAATTGGTTCCCCCTTGAAAAAGTGGATGGTGTATGGTTGGTGCATAATTTGGAAAACTATGCATCTCATATATTTTTGGTATAATGATGATTTTTCACTTAAATTATGTTAATCATAAATAATAGATTTATTTACTCTCTTATATTGATATTAATGTACATGATATCTCCTTATAATGCAATAATTATGCCTTTTACAATAATTTTTTATCTGACCTTAAATAAATAGTAATTTTTAATGTTTGATTTTTATTGATGAGTAGTCAATTACATCATATTCATTATTATTTTTGATTTAGATCCATATAGTAATTAATGTGCAAGATAATATTCCCAATTTCAAGGTTCTTCATATATCCTTATTGTGTCCTCTAAACTATTTCAAGTCAAAATATGATACTCGATGAACACCTGATTGTGGACCAACATTGCGTGTTCTATAATTTTCTAGAGTGGTTTGGCGCATTAAATTTCTTTTTTCGTTATTACACTCTACGGACTTTCCTGAATGATTGTAAAAATGAATTTAATGTAATGAAATATGTTTGGGATTAACCCTTATTCCATGATTCATTATGGAGGTTGTCAATCATACCAATAAAACCCATGAATTATTCCTTTGATATTTTAAATTATAATACAACAAATGGGGTGTTTTATTAGACTAACTAGTTAGCATAATTCATTTTATAAATAAATTTAATTGAATTGATTTATTAAGAGATTTTATGCATCCTTTTCCATGTGCTACATGATGATTAATTTATTAATTACCAAAATTTGAGAGGATATTTTAGTGGTCAAACATATGTTATTTATTTTATTGAAATTGATATATGAGTGGGTAAACTCATGGAATTCAATTCTTGGGTAGAAATGAATGAATGTGATGAATTGAGATGGTAGAGGATGCCTTGGTGTGTCTGAATTGAATCCAAAATCCAATATAATCCATGGATGGTGCATCGATATATATATTAATAGCAGTAGTGGATTCCATGGATTAGATTTATACATGGATGTAGATTCAGAGGGATGCCTTAGGTTTTTCTACCCCTTGTATCCAACTTGATTAAGATCATAGTGAATATTGTCTACTGACTTGATAATTTAAAACCAGTTCAAGTATAATTAAGTTTACATTGAAGTACTAATGGGACTTGACAAGGATAACTTGGTCCACTATACTTTGGTTCAATCCATATGGGGTCTGAAACATCTATTTAAATTGGTCATCCATGGTAAATTATATATTCCATATTATACCTCGTTTTCATGGTTGTTGTGGCATTACATGTTTTACATCATGGTCATGGATAATATGAGCTATTTTTTTATGAACTTGATCGGGTGTTTCCATACATTATCTCACTACTATATTATTATAGGCGATTGAAACATATTTTGTAGGAAGCATTTTTTCATAACAATATCAGTTACAGTTATGAATTTTTCCATGGGTATTAAAATTGTTTTACTTTAATATATGTTATATACCAAGCAATCTATGTTTGATTATAACACACAACTAGGACCTGTTATAGACACCTTGGGTGGGGAAATATCGGGATTGTGTGTAACAAATTTTTCAGGACATTTTTGGTAATACGATAAAACTATATGAAAGAAGGTAGGGATTGGGGAATGTGCCCATAGATCTATGCTTGACTTTGATACATAATTAAGAGCATGTGAGGAAGGGGCCGAAGAGAGGCTCGTGATGCTAGTTGGCATAATTGATTTTAATCTTTTTAGAATTTTGATACATGTATTTAATAGAATGTGGTATACATATTTTGAAAACTTTTTAGACATAATATATTTATCATCATTTTTTTATGATTCAGTTTCCATATTTTGAGAATTATTTTAATTTTCTTGACTTGTTTTATATTTCAATGAATCTTCCTGTATTGATTATTTCATTATACCCACTGTGATTCACACTACAAATGAGTAAATATTCCCCCCATAAACACAAACCATGATCTTTATACTATTCAGAAGCCTCTATCATTCAGGGAGATTCAATTTAGGCCAAGTGGCCAACTAGGCTCGAGGAATGATTCAATGACATCAGGGTCTGGGACATTACATAAATTTATCGGTGGGGATTCATTTCTGGATTTACTATTATTAGATAATTAAAATGGGATTTGGAGGGAATTTAATTTGATGTTTGGTTTTTCCAAGGCATAGATACCCAACATATAGGAAAAATAAAAATTTCCAGGAATGTAAATGTAATTTTTCTTATTTTTGACAATTATAGTTCATTTTATTCCACAATTGTGTTATTCAATTTTTTATTAATGCAATATTTGATATTATTTTGCAATTAATTTTTCTAACTGATTATATGAGGGTTTTCTATCTCATATAAACTATTAGTATCCTTTTAGGAAAAAAATCATATATTATAACATACTATATAGGGTGAATTTATTACCTTCTTGAATTTTTGATTTGTTACTTGGGTGATATACATGCTATTTTGATATATATTTTGATCTTGGAATAGGATAACATGGTTCATAAATATATTTTATATAATTCTATAACTATTTTTCTATATATTAGGCTATATCTGAACCTCTTTGAAACAAGTTATGGAACATCTGATCATCGGCCATGAGTCACATGGAATGAAATGTGTTATTGTATTAAATGAGTGGAAACCATATTTTGGTTCATGGGGAGTATGATATCTCATTATTAAGTAGTGACTCACCAATTTCTTCAATATTTTAATTGATAAATTCAAATAATGTGAAAATGGAAATAAGATTTTGAAATACAGAAGTCCACATATACAAAAAAAAATATTGGCAAAGAGGAAGTGTCTCTAGTGGGTTTTATGATAGATTACTTTTACCAGTCCTGGATTTAGGAGCATGACGTACAGTATGACCTATCTATATGAATTTTTTGACCTATACTATACATGTTTTTGTAAAATTGGGTAACTATTTTTTCATTGGAATTTTTTTGGAATTGTTTATGCATTCCTCCTTGACGACCTTTAGTTGTATGCAAGGGGTGGTGACTACTATGGTACAGAGGTGGTGGATGATGGGGTATAGGTGGGCCATTATGTTATTCTAGCTACAAAAAACATGGTTTTACCAGACCTAGGATATATGGAATAGTTATTTGAGAGTTTTACATGCATTGTGAAGACCTTTCAGTGATCACTGCATTCATCCTCGTTTATGACTTTGTAGATGCATATGTTCTAGTAGTAGCAGAATCCTCCAAAGTTTTTCTTATGGAATTCCAGAAGCTTCGGACTGGTTACATGAGACTAATATTTTTTCATTCAATTATATATAGTAACCTATTAATAAAATATTGAGGATCACAACTTATATTCATACATGGAATGACAATGTCCTATTGTGATGTTTTGTACTAGGATTACAAGAAATGAGTCATCATATGTGCTAACTTCCATGATAGGATTTATGGTTAATTTTATATTGTGAATCATGGAAAATAGAAGGATTGTTATTTTAGGAATCTAGAGTAGAGATCTAGGATATTTATTTTCTATTTTGTATTGTTTACAATTTTTTAGTGTTTTTCAACGGAATAGAATATTGATGAGATATATATGGTTAGACGATTTGAGGAAGGTCTCTGAATTTTTTTCAATCTAAATTCAACATGTTTGGGTTGATAAAGAAGAAAAAGTTATTTAATCAATAAATGATTATATATGCGGGAAAGAGGGAATACTAGGGTGAAGAGTAGAGTAGTGTAAACTCTCAACCTAGTAGTTTGAATTCCAGTGAAAAGTTGTGATATTATGAGGATTCTAAAATTATGAGTATCTACGAGGCCTCATGTGATGACCATAGAGTTTTCAATAATTTATATGTTATTAATAGAAATGTGAGATATCTATGTGATCATGTCCTACTCATGTATAGACTTTTTGGCTGGATGGACCACATGAATAACTTTTACTGTATATTCCCTCTTGTTGTTTGAAGAATGGGTCAGCTCTTACACCATGTTTTTGAACAAGTTTCACATATCCATGTTAGACAGGGAACTAAAGATGTAATTTTCATTCATGATGAGGTGGTGATTGTCTAGGATGGGAAATCCATATGCCAATTGTACTGATATATGATGGTGGGCCTAATAATGGTAGTTTGGTTGTGTCACAATTTCATTGTTCATACTAGATCCATTTAGTGTAAGCTACCCAAAAATAGAAGATTTCTGAAAAATCTATGGTTAGAGCTTCTATCATAGAATAATCTATTTTTTTCTTCCCTTTTTGATACAGGTTCATCACATTGCTTAATATTTTTACTTGTGAGGGAAATATTTGGTCTTATTTTAATGTGTTATAAGGTATTTATGTTTCTTTAAACTCAATTTAGGTTTGTAATAGAGTATATATTTCCTTTCAGGATGTTCCCTGAGATATTGGTGGGTGTCACATCATAAGTGATCTTTTTTCCCTATATATGATCAGTAATGAAATTGTACTAGAGATAGACTGACAAGGTTTATACCAAGACTACATAGTTTTATTTCACAGGAGGGTGATGTTCATATCACTAGTGTGAATATGGTATATTCACAAAGGGGAATGGGATTTCTTGGTGATCTGAGATGGCCCTAACCATTAAGGGATGGGTGGGAAAAAACTGAGATTGCTAGTTTATATCTAGATGACAAGGGATCACATCAGGTTGAATTCCCGCCAATGGTTAGTCATTTCTAGAATGATTTCCCAAATTTATTATATGGTTTACCTCCTGATGGAGATATATATTTCTCTATTGATCATGTTATAGGAGCTACACCCATATCCATTTTTTCTAATAGTATGGCTAATATGTTGTGGAATTTTCATAAGAGATAGATAGCTGATTTTTTAGGGAAAAGGGGTTTATTATACACAATACATTTCTGTGACATTCTCTAGTATTTTTTTAAATAATTAATAATGTTCCCTTGGGATATGTTTATAATATCATAAATATTACCCAATGATAGTTTATAACCAATATCACTTTCCACAGATATATTATCTTTTTATCTTTATTTAAGGATGTTAGGTGTCTTTAAAATTGATTTGAAATCCGTATGTCATCTTGTGCATGGTCCTCCAGAAAAACCATTTACATAATTTGAGAGTGGTTACGGTTTTTTACAATTAAAAAGTTAGGACATTTAGTCTCATTAAGTAACCAAAATTATTTATGGAACTAATAAATTTTATTTTCCTTCCTTATCTATATTTTTGTGGTTGTTTTCAAGTAGGATAACATTATGTATTCCCAAAATGGACATGACTAAGACATACATCATTCTATGTTTTTTAGATATATTGGGAGAGAATTATTTATATAATAATATCAAAATTTTCAACTTATTCATGCATAATATTAACTTCTTGTGGAATATTATATCTGATACAAAAGTATCTATTGACCTAGAGATGGTGATATTTTTTGATTCCTCAGAACATCTGAAGAAATCCTTTGACATATAGATTTTATTTTGAATTTATGGATGTTAAAAAAATGTCATACAATAAATATCATGCCTAGAATAACCTTTAATGTGATTTAGTGATATTGTTATGTTTTTAATATGGTCAGATACCTATAGGATTTCCATTAAATATATTAAAAAAATACTAAATTTACCATTTATTATGATTCTACCAGAGATGGGTTGGAGATAAACTATTTATTTCGATGCATAACGTGTCTATATATGGAATGTTTTGATGTAGCGAGTTTGTGTTGGTGTTTTGTATGGCTCACAATATATAATGAAACACAATATGAATTACCTGATGCATGATCTTGAGTTGGATAAATTTTTTCATTCTTTGTGCAATTTGAGACATTATTTAATAGAGGATTATTTTTCTATGTATAGTTACCAAAAAATATTCAATTAAAAATTTACATAGTGGGAACTATATAAAATTATGAAAAGTTTGATTGAATACCAATTGTATTTTTAAATTTATCTTTCCCACATTCCTTAGTTGAGAAATATAGTGGATGATGCACTGAGTAGTAGAACTTGATTACAGGATGTTCAGGATGCTAGAGGAAAGATGAAGCATATAAAATTATTCTCTAATATTCATATTAGGTGCAGGATAGACAGGGAAAGGATTTTCATTAAAACATACCTATGGCCTCTACCATGATGGATAGAGTGAGAATATCGTAGATATTAGATTATAAGGTTCTAGTCCTATAATATATTGTGGAAATTGAAGACCAATATATTGGTTCGACTATGGTAGATGATGATATCGTGCATAACCATGATTGTGCATGTGTTCTAGTGGAAGAACATAAGGGGAGGATTCATGGTTATCATATAACAGTTTGGGAAGTGCACTAAAAAGTTACCAAGAATTATCAGGGCTTACATAGTTTATACTAGTGGATGGTTATGAAAGTATATGTAGCTGGTTTTTTCATGAGGTGTTCTACCAGTATGCATGGGAAGAAGGAACATAAAAAATGAGCCAAACATGTACTTATATTAATTATTCCAATGTGTAAATTGGATGATTTCACAATGGATATCATGGCCATTTTATTGAGTTCACCTTAATGTAGTGATTTCTTTTGGTTGTTATTGAACCATTCATCAAGGTTCTTTATTTATTTCCAATTATAGAAACCATCATTATTGATGTTCTAGGATGGTTGTAAATATGTGAGATATTTCTACTTTAAAAGATCCCATATACTATAATTTTAGATAAAGAAAAATGTTTTTCATATCATTTATGGAAGATTTTGTAGAGGTACTTGTGTAGACATGTTCAATAAAGAATTCCATGCCACCCTAAGATTGATGGTCTGTTAGAGTGTATGATTTAGGAGCTCGAAGAAATAATCCCAGACTAAGTGAAATATTTTTAGGTCCACTAGGAGATGCATATAAACCTATTTCATTTCACTATTTATTTAATTTATTAGGGAAAATATTGATAAAACATTACGAGTCTTTGTATGAAAGGTCATTCTGATCATCTGTGCTCTATGAAGAGGTAGTTGTGGTAGCTTGTCATTGAACACCTATAATTCATTATATTTTTTATTATGTATAATTTATTAGAAAAATAATCGATACGAAACAAGTTCAATAGAAATATTACACTTATATCTGAAGAATGTCTATAGAGTTTGAGGATGGGGTCATGTTTGTTACATATATCACTGAGGATGGGACACAAACAGATCAAGATACATGGTATATTTTCTCCAACATATGTTGAGATATTCTATATTTTTGAAAGATTCATTCTATTATCCAATTAGTTATAGATACCGCATAGGCCCCTATGCAAGATGTCTTCCATGTATCTTGGTTTTTCCATTTTAATTCAGATCAATTTCATTCCTTTCTTCCTAAGGATGTTGTATTATATGTTGTTGTGACATTTTATGTGCATAATTTTTGTATCATTGATATGTTCATGAATTTAATATTAGGGTATTACCTTCTTATTTTATGATTTATATAGATGAAAAATAATTTATATGTTGGAAATTTGGAATGAGAGGCTAATGTACATGCTCTGTGACTGGATTTATTCTCACCCCAACTCATGGCCCCCCCTTGAGAGATAAATTTAGTGGTGAATTCCATTAATGGGGATAATTATAAGTTTCTAGGATTATATACATAGTATTTTCCTTTTTCATTTTAATTTAAATTCATTTTTATGGATTAATTTGAATTCCCTTATGGGTCACAAGTGATTTAGTTGTGTGTGGGGTTTTTTGGGTACTACTATCCTGTTTTTATAGAAAAAATAGTGTAGGCAAAATAGTAATTAGAATCATTGAGGGGATTTCCATGGGGTATCGCTAACCATTAATGACCTGTGAAGTGGGATTGAGGAACCCTCATGTGTTGAGGAATCCATGTATATGGAGTTTCATGCCATTACGTGATCAGCTTTAGCTTTTGACATTTGTTTTTGGAATGTTAATTGAATTTTTAATCATTCTATGTACATAGTCTTTATGGTTTCACACATAGTACACCAGATGAGGCACGGTTGAAAATTTGTTTGGACAACCCTACAACTAATATATTTTGCATAAAAATTACAATTTCCCATTAAATTATGTTAACAACATACATCTATTTCATTCTTCTCAATTGTGGAAAGTAGTGGATGTGATAGCTCCTTCAAAATCCAAATTCTAGGCTTTTCGATTGATTTTTTTCAATTCTTTGAATCAATAGAATATAAACTAATTAGATTCTCTCCTTTGAGATCACAATTCCATTTGTGATATTATTCATTTATCATTGGATAAATTGAGTTATTTATGTGCTATCAAATATTGCATACATCATGTTTATTCATCAGGTCATAATGTTTCTACGACACTATGTTTAATATGAAGACAATACATAATGATAACTCTACTAAAAACCTATAGTGGATGGTATATACATTACCAGACTGTTTTGGTGGTTTATATATCTATTTATTGTTGTGACATATTCTAAACATTCAGTATTGTCCTCGAAAATGAATTGAATTTTTTATATTAACATAATTGTACATATTAGGGATTCCCACTAGTTCCTTGTGATGTGTTGTAGGTTCATTCCCCTAAAAAGCACACCCCTAAATGTGCCTCTTTATTTTCCATTTGTTATACGTCCCATGGTGTGTGTGTTTAAGATTTCTTAGTCATTGGAATCACTATTATAAATTAATTGAATTGAATTGTTTGGTTAAGAAATGGTTTGTATTTAATTCCATGTGATAAATGATGTTTTATTGTTCAATTTTTGAAATATAAAACATTATATGAGTGGGTAAACTCATGCAATTCAATTGAATGGAATTTTTATAAGGGTGGTTAAACTCGTGAAATTGAGTTCCTATTAACCAATTCATGAATGTGATTTAGTTTGACATTATATTACTCCCTGTGAGTTATATCCTTGATCCTAACTATATCAGATTCCATAAATGTTGTTACCATATATCATGATAGATTTGGCATATTCCTTGTGTGGAATTCATCATTGGTTCTTGAATTTGATGGATTCCTTGGGTCATGTTTCCCCTTGGATCTAGGTTGTTTGGGTGGATAATAGACATAGTCTATTGACATGATCCTTGAATCCCAATTCATGTCTAATTAATTTTTCAACAAGATGCTCTTGGAACATGTTGAGGATTCATTGGTCCAATATACAATGGAACTAGACATGTGGGATTTGGATCTTCTGAATATATATCTTGGTCTTGGTTAATGTGAAATTATTGACTATACGTCATGGTTGTGTTTGTCGTTTCAATGTAGTTTATATGCTGTGTTCATTGATGATTGGAGATTTTGTGTATACGGAATGGTCATGGTGGTTGCTTCATTTTTTTAATACACCCTTTTTATTGTATCTTAACACTTATTTTTCATAGAGCCTTGTTTGGTTAGCATTATGACTTAAAGCTGTTACTTTTTCGATGGGAATTATAAATTTTTTACTTTCAAATATTTTATACACATTTACATCACAATTAACTTATATTTCATATAAAATACTTGATATAGACCCCATGAGCCTTGAGATGCTCTAATGTTGAATCAAACCATGTTTAGGCCGTCATTGTGTACCTAGAGAGACTATATGGTTGTAGTTACGAACCATGGATAGAACCTATAATTCAATGATTGAAATTGTTCAATGACTTGGAGTTTGGGATAATGAGACTAAGCTGAATCTAAATATGCTCTTTGGGATAGTTATTTTGGCCTTTTTTTATTTTGATAAATCCATTGTATTGACTGTTTCATGCTTTTTCTATATTATTTTTAGACACATGACATGTTTCAACATTATTTTTTATATTATTATTTTTTATTTATTTTGAATAATATAAATCATTTATTGAGTTATTTTATATTACAATGATTCTTCTGAGGTTGAATGTCTCATTATACCTGTTATGTTACACTATGGTAATTAGTGAATTGTATCCCAACAAACACACCGTATTACCCTACCTCTAGTCATAATCCCCTATAATTTAGCGAGATGTAAATGAGGGGATGTTTGCAACTGGGTTCAGGGAACCATTTTGTGGCATCTAGGTCTGGTACATCACATAATTAAACTCCAAAACATGGTATATGGATTCAATAAATTCAACAGTCATGAAAATTGATAATCACGATGGATGTGATATAAGTCATTATCATAAGAAATGTTACATACCAGGATCGATCATAGATAAAATATATTATTATCTTAGAACATCATCAATATATAATACCTAAAAAATCATTACATATTTTAATGTCCATTTGAATAACATCCTATATAATTATCCAAAGAACATAATCTTTAACCTATGAAATGTAGTGATATCATGGTGAACCCATCATATAAGATACATCAGGTTCAGACGGAGCTGTCTAGGGCCATTAATCATTTATTATATAATATTCTCACAAGGACCTATCTATGCACACCCATTATAAATGTATTAATGATATCACCCGACACTCTCTAGGCACACCCATGACAACCAATAATGTTAAGTTATAATTCAATAATTAATAAAATAGAGAATTAAATAAAAAATAATCTCATAGAAGTAACATTTATTCTTTTTATAACATCATTAATTCATTTAAAAGAAATATTATTCATGAAAATATCTATGAAACATGATTATTCAATTTAAAAGAAATTTATTCAATAATAATCTTGTTGTTCCATGATTATCCTGTAGAAATGGGGTCCAGAAATGATTCCAAATCCAGTCCATAAATGAATTGTGTTGGTATTAATTCCACAAATCCTCACTGGGGTGTAATTAACATCATGTTTTTTTTCATGTTGATGAATGTAAATACCATTAAAATATAAATTTTTTGAGGAATACAATCATTTCTTTTTGAAAATAACTTTTTAAAAAAAAATTAAACAATGTATTGTGAAAATAAATTTTATTGAAAACAAACATTGAAAAATATAATAGAAATATAAAGGAACATGATGGATATGAGAGTGGGAAAATCCATTAATTTATTAAATTATTAAAACAAATATTTTAATGATATATAGAAAAGAGAGTCAAATGTGATCCATTTGGAATGAAATTAAATGTTTCTATTCCAAACAATTTAAAAGGGAGTAAAGTATCATTGAAAATGGACTTTGAAAATAATTTAATTTTATAAAAGTAAATTTTTAAAACATATTAGAGAACATGGATATGAAATAGGGAGATTCCCAATCTAGAATAAGATACATGATTGGTACCACATAAAAATATTAATAAATAAGGGGGAAAATGTGTTCAAACTTCTTAACAAAATTATTAACAAGTGGAAATGAATGAGATGTGGGTTAATAAATTAATATCATATTATTTTCACTTATGTATCCTTTAATAAAACCATCCTAAAGGAAATGTTATTTTTACACAAAAGATTTTATCCTTTGGTAACACTTTTTTTGTAATCCCCATGAAATAATAAATTTTTAATTTTTAATTTAATGTCATTTTCATATGTATTATCTTGATATATCTTTTAAAATGGTAGTATATACATTTATCAAATGAATATAGTATAATATCATAAATTTATTAAATCAAAAAAGATAATTTGGGACGAATATCCATTACGAAAACTAGACCATTGTATTTGGGAATTAAAAAATGAATCAATTTTTATATCAAATATAAATCCACATGAAGAATATAGTAATAAAAACATATAATTAAAATAAAATTAATATATAATCATTCTATATGATATATTATGAATAATTAATATAACTCAATAAAAAAATTGATATTAAATTCATTACCGTTTGGTGACATTAAATTCAAAAACTCTTGGATGAAATAATTCAAATTGAAAAATAAAATTAAATAATTTATTACTTATAAATGATCTTAAAAATAATAGTGTTATTTTATAATACAACAAATAAAATAATAGATGAATAGAGAATATATCTCACAAAATTATATCCAATATGAGTAACCCTTCCCCTGAGTCCATACATTCCATCTGTCTCCATTTAATCCAATATAATAATCATATAATAATTATTTTATTTCCAAATTTAAAATTCTATGGCTAATAACTTATACCAAAATCAATTATATTTTTTATTTTAATGACATATATAAATACTTAATCAGTTGAGCCAACATCGGTTGTTTTGAGTACATTTAGTTTGTTATATCAAAAAAAGGTTTGTGTGTTGAGAATTATCAAATTTGATATATTTTAAATATATTTATAATAATAATGAATAAATGTTTATAATATTTATATGTAAAATTATCTTTAAACTCAATAAATTTAGATCATTATGAAAATTGATTTATATTACAATCATGGAGTTGGTAGGTCTTCAGTACACATGAATAACGTTTCCTATTTTTGAATGATCATTATTGAAAGAGTGTATGTAATATTATAACATTATAACATTTTCATCATATAATAATTTCCATATTATTTCATTAATTACTATTAAATATCTTATCAATGTGTTTTGGTGAAGAGAAAATGGGTCACATCGCTTCCTAGAATCCATAATCCACACATACGCACTAACGATTATCATTTTTTAGTGTATGAAATTAAATAGTATACCATATTTTCAAAAATATTAATATTTATTAAATATAAAAATTATTTCATATATTTTACATATATACATTGACAATATCTTTATTACCTTCTTTGTAATTCATTAGTGAAAAATGAATCGCTTCGCTTCGCAATGTGGTAGACCTCGTTACCCATGAGATACATTGTCATATCTCTCACTGAATGGAATTGAAGAAGGTATATGTAACATAATTAATACATAATTATAAATATGATACTTATATAGTAAATATGTACTTTAAATCCATCCAAATAACTTGTATTTATTGTAGATGATGGAAAATGAATGACATCAGTTCATGAGGCGGTAGTCCACTATACACATGAATTATGATTTCATATTCCATTTGATGTGATGTGATATGGATTTAGATTATGAAATTCATATAATAAAATTTAAATATATGGGAGAAATTTTTTATTTTATAAAAAAAATATTTAAAAACATTTCAAGGATGTTGAAGAAGAAAAATAATAATAATGTGCATTTAAGAATGATACTTCATCATCAAACCACCGCCATAGGTAAAAATAAAAATTATTATAATGATGTATTTTAGATAAATATATTTTGTCTTGGATTTTTTCAGGTATGTTATCAGGTAATTATGGATGGTATCAGCCATGAAAAATGGATTTAAATATGTGAATAGGAGATAATGGTGGGTGGCCTTTATTATGTGAGGTGAATGGAAAACATGTTATTTAAAAATACATTAACCCAATTTTTCTACATCACAAAAGGGAAAAATGGATAATAATAGATAACTAAAAAATATTAGGTATGAATATGTTTATAAAATATATTTTAGATATGTTTTTATGTCATTTTAACCCTTATCATTTTAGTGTAACCCTGTTGTTCAACGATTTTATCCTGAACCGCTCTATTTAATTTTTTCTCTAATAAATATTAATTATGGTAAAAAAATCAATTAGAAATATTATATAAAATAAATTATTAATTTTATAAATATTTAGAATATTTTACCTGAATAAATTTATTTAATTAGAATGTTTTTATTTAAAATTAAACCCATAGACGCAACAAAAAAATGTGTTTTTGAGAAGTCTATTTTTTACAAAGAATATTATTTCATATAAATATCTAAGTAATAAGAATAATTTTAGGTTTAAAATTTTTATTTATTTACATATAATATATAAATTTCCTTTAAAAAATTCATCATTAGGGGTTGTATAAATTAATTAAAATGGATAAAAATTATCCACTTTAAAATAGTTTTCAAAAAGAACCTAATTTTTACACACAAAATTAATTATACAAAAAGATAATATAAGTAAGATTTAAATGTATATAAGTTGATTTAATATATATATAAATATATATATTATTTAATTTTAAATTATATTAAATATATAATGTTTCTATTAATTTTATATAATTATATTAAAACATATCTCATTTTATAAAAATTGTTTTTTTTTCACAATTCATTGAAATATAATCATTTTCTAATAAATTTTAGAATTTCACCGAAACTAAATTTTTATATAATAATTTAACAAATTATGTTCATTTTAACAAATAAATTTTCTAAAAGATACAAACAATTATTGTAATATTTCTCCGGAAAATAAATAAAATAGTTCTGAAGAAAACTTATTTTTGAAGAATATAATTACTTTGATAAAAAACAATTTATTATTTAATAAAAATTTCACAAACAATTTATATAGTGTAGTAAATTGATTTTTATATATACATATATAACATTCTACTTTATATTATTCATTAATATGAATTTAAAGGGTATGTTATAAGGTTTATTTATTTTGTCGGCCCTTTAAGCCCAATGTTGCATATCGTATATGATATTGATCAAAAAAAATTAGGATTTTGTATACAAATATATATAAGAGATTTAATTTATATAATAGGATAAATATCATGATTTATCAGGGTGTTACATTCTAATCGAATTTTGGTGGTGTGGTTCATATACATTATTAAACATATTCTATTCTTTTAAAATACTAGGTTGTTATGTCCTACAACCAAAAAAAATTTCATCCTTAAATTTGAACTTAACATGGTAATCAATAGTTGGATATTTGAAAATACAAATGTTTTATACTGATATTGTGAAAATGGATAAAAAAATTATTTTAAAAGGGTGAAATATTAATATGAATGTCATTTTATAACTAGGATTCCACATAAGACAACATTTGTAAAAGTTGAAGATATAGACATGGATGAACAGGATAAATAATTATTTAGAGTAATAGTGATCATTGATCTTATGTTGTTGATTGATCAATACAATGTTAAAGACCTCAAAACCCTTGTATTATAATGAGTGAAAAAATAATGTTAAATATGAAATGATGGTTCTATGAAAACATTTTTGTTCAATGATTATTTTCAAAGATATAGGAAATTATTTTACAATCTAGACCAAAAAATACAAAAATATACTTACATAAAAAAGTTGAATTACCACCGTTATCCCATTTATACCAAAATATCCCCTTTTGTTACAATGGATAAGTATTCATGACTATTTTCATACCCGAACAAAAAAATACACATTTTTAAGACCACTTAAAAATAAAAGGTACAATAAGTTATTTTTCATATATTTTGTCAGTAACATAAAAAAATTGGAACATGGTATGATAATTCCCAAAAATAAATAATCCATCATAAATTTCATTAATATCTAAAATTCAAATGAAATAACCCATGCTCAAATTAAATAATTCCTTAAATATTAAACCCTATAACCCCTACAACCTTATTAACCTCAACATTAATTAGTGATTTAATGTAATATTATATCTTATACAATTTATGTTAAAATTTTTATAATATAGATATTTGTTTCAAAAATGACAACAATCATTTACCAATCAAATTACTTTTCAATATATTAGTCATCTATATGATAAATCATGTATTGTCAATATCATAAATCATATAATACATAAATTTTATGAATTACATAAAAATTATCTCCAAAAAAAATTAAATTCATACATCACATTAAACTAAATCAGTAAATATACATTGTCAAATTAAAATTTCTCCTAAAATGTAATTTATCACATTATGTTCTCATCCATTAAAACATAGTTGGTGTGTCTATGAGTTTTTACAATTTATTATCTAAAATATTATATACCTACGATTTTATACATAACTCTTTACATAACCACACATGAAAAAACATAATATTCAATGTTACCTAATTGATACTATGATATCAACTATAACACCCCCAAAACCTGCATGTATGGATCTAGTGTTAAAAACATGATCATTAAATTTACAACTTTGATAATGATAAATGTGACTAAATTTTTTCCATCCAAACCATTTAACAACAAATATAAATATTGGATTACTTATATTCTCAGTAAACTTTTATTTTTATCATTTTAGGGTATAATGATAAACTCTTAAATAAATAATTAAAATTTCATTATATGATAATTCCCCCACATCACCCATCATTTCTTATTTATAATTAATTATTTATTATCATTAATATGAAATAACTTTTTTATGAAAATTGATCAAAAAAATTCATTATAACATTAAGAAAAAATAAAAATATAAATAATGATTTCTAATTCACAATATATGTATACATTAGAGTAAAAATTTCAATGTCATAAATTATAATTGTAATACCATATTGGGATGATGGAATAATCAAATAACATGATTATAATATAATAGTATTCATACGCATCAATATCTGGGTTAACAAACATGAATACTGGGCCCAATGGATTATCAAATGATGATTATCTAGAATCAACAATCATGATCCATGTGATATCAATCTTGATCATATGTAACAATATAGACCCATAGAAATCATATATGAAATTTATTCTTATCATGTAACATAATCATCATAGAAACCCTTTAGAGAACATAAAAATTATAAAAAAATATCTAAAACATCATATATAATTATCTAAAAAATATAATCATTACCCAAGGAATTGTAGTGTTATATGGGAAAAACATCATATAAGACATATCAGAATCATCAAATGCTATCAAGGTGCCCATATCATATAAGCTATAACTATCTCACCCGACACTATCCAGGAACACATTTCATATAAGTTATAATGGGATCACTCAGTGATGTGAGGGAACACCCATCATATATGTTATAATAGGCTCACCCAATTCTATCTATGAAAATTCATGAATATTAATATTTTCAATTTACTACTCATTAATAGAATACAATGATCATTCATTTAATCATAAACTCGTAAAAACATCTATTATGATCGTCAAAACTTGAGTAAACCATTGAGAATAAATGGGTTCAATGACATTCTCTTTGAAACATGGTTAACTCATGAAAAAAATGATCCAAGTCAATCTCAAAGTCCATCTAGATAAATAATAATTTATATGTCAATACCATATATCCTTAATTAATTATAATTAACTTAAAGGTTTTTTATCACTAATGAATTAATATACCATAGAAATATCATAAAAACTATTCTAGGATAATAATATGTTCATTTTGAAAATCACATTTATAAATTAAAAATTCACACATTATTGTAAAAATAATTTTCTATAAAAACATAAATGGAAACATATAAATGAATCCAAAATTAAAGTATGGTACATGATGGTTGTAATAAACATTCCTTTCATAAATGTCAAAACTAATAATTATAAATATTTTGAAAAAGGGATTCAGAAGAGGCCCATTTAAAAAATGTGAGGAAATATCATATTAAAAAACTTTTAAATTTTGGTAAAAGATCATGTAAACTTCCGTTATGAAATCATTTGTTTTTATAAAATAACATTTTTTTAATTTATTTTAGAAAAAATAATATGAAACCAAAATATACCAATTCTCGAAGATGATACACAATTGGTATCACATACAAATGAATTTCATAATGTATATTTAATCAATAAGGAAGGAAGTGGGAATCAAACTTGGTAAACATATTCATAATCATTTAGTAAGAAAGATATTTATTTCAAGATAATATGTTCAAATAATTTCCTCCAATGGAATGTTTATCCTAACAAATCATAAAAAAAAGTTATTGTAACACAAATCATTTTCCACAATGGTAACAATAAAATAATAACACCAATAGAGTAATGACATAAATGGTTACATTAAATATTATAAACATATGGATTTTCATGATATAAAATGTAAAATGTTAGTGTATACTCCGCAAAATTTATTATAGTTTCATATTGAAAAACTACATCTCAATGAAAGAGATTTTTTGATGAATAACCCTTTCAAAAAACTAACTATTGAATTCGATAATTAATCAATGATTATATTTTATATATCAAATTAAAATACATATAAAAAATTTATTATACAAAAAAAACATAATGAAATAACATTGCACACATAATCAATTAATATCAAATATAATGAAAAAGTAATATATCAAAATTAAAAATAAATGATTTATGAAATTATTTACGACTTGGTAACATTCATGTATTATCGACATGGATGATATAATATAGAATGAATCCTAAAATACATTAATTTTTGCTAAATTCATGATATTAAAGATAAAATTGTTTGTATATAACCTAGAAAATATAAATAAATGGTAAATAAATCATATTTCTCAATGAAGAAAACGTGAGACGAGAACACATTAACTAGAGAACAAAGATTCCTTGTGTGTAATTCATATCGAGTATATGATTATTATATAAAATATTTTAATTAATTAAAAAAATTAATGTTGTATTCCAAATTCGTAAATATTTTTTAGTTATTTTAATGAAATATCTAAATACTTAATTAGTTATGTCCATGTCGGGAGTTTTGAGGATGTTCAGATCATTATTTTTAAATGGATTTGGTATGTACACTGTGGAAAAAGAGATAATAGTTTCAAAATATCTTAAATAATTATAATTATGTATTTATCATAGTTATATGTACATTTTACATGTAAAAAAATCATGTATGGTGGTTATGAATGATTAACTGCATTAGAATTATAGAGATGGTAGGTTGTACGTACCCTAGAGTAAAATTTTCATTTATCAATTAAAATTATAAAAATAAGTTTATTAATATTTTATCCTTATAGAATTATCATAGTTTAATAAATAAAATATTATTTCATAAAAAAATTTTATAGGAATTTTACATGTCTTGGGGTGCTGAAAAAGGAATCACATTGCATCATGTAGGTGGTAGTCCACACGTATAAATGAAAGACATTTTCATTATTTAGTGTAAAAAATAAAATTATATATTATATATTTATAAGGATAAATATGTAATAAACATCGTAATTATTTCTTTTATATCACATATATAAAATAATATTATCATTATTAACTTTCCATAAAATCATTAGTGAAAAATGTAACACATTGCTTTGTGAGGCGGCAGTCCTCTATACACACGAGAAATGTTATCATTTCACTCATGGAATGCAATGTAAAAAGTTATTTTTGATATAATAAGTACTAAAGTATAAATATGTTTCATATTATATATATATATACAATAAATTCATCAATATATCAATTAATGAGTGGAGATGAGAGCAAATAAATGAAATCAGTTCACGAGGTGGTAGTCCACCATACAAACAACTGATGATTTTATATTCCATTAGATGGAATATGAGATAGATTTAGTTTATTTAATAAACATAATAATATATCGGTACATTTTATATATTATTTTTGTTTTATATGAAAAATTTAAAAAAAATTATATTTTGTAGAGGAAAAAAACCTAACTATCAGTTCAGCATGATACCACTTCTTCAAAAAAAACCTCTCTAGGTAAGCACTGAAATCCTTCTTAATATATATTTATTAAAAATATAGAGGTTATATGGTTGGTTTAGGTATTTCTGTAAAACATTAGGTCATATAATGGATGATATAATGGGAATTTATTTTACGAGGTAGAGAGGGGATGGGGTATTTTTATAAGTAAGCTGGGTGGAATACATGTCATTTATGAAAAAGAAAAAGTGTACAAAAATTTATTTAATTTTAAAAGGATAGTAAATAAATATTACAGAGTATTATAAATGATATGGCCTAAAATTGGACTTAAAATATCTTTTAGATATGATTTTAGGTCATTTTAATCCTTATGATTTTAGTTTAACAACTCGATAAATCCATTTTTATATTAACCACAATAATTAATTTTTACACTTTTTGAAATTCATTATTGTAAAAAATTATGTTAAAATAATTATGTTATATAATCATATATTATTAAAAATATGTAATCCATTATAAAAAATTCAATTCACATATAATGAAATTTGTAATTCAAAATTTTACCAGAAGACATATTTAAAAAGAATGCTTTCAAGAAGTGTATTTTTGGTCCAAAATAGGATTTTATGATAAATTGATGAATAATAATAATACATTTATGAATATAAATAAATATATATTGGTATATAATATATATTATATTTTTTAACAATAATAATTTTTTGTTCCTTCAAAAAACTAATGTCAAGAAACATTGTGGACTTTAAAACAGTGTTCAAAAAACTATATTTTTAACCTAGAAATATAATTCATCTAAAGTAAAAAATAATGAAGATTCAAAATTAATTAATAGTATTAAACACAAGTAAATAAAAATTTTGTAATTTTTAATCCAATATAACAAATAATGTGACTTTTAGAATAACTAAGCTCATTTAAAAGAAATTATTTTTTTATAAAAATCAGTATTATTCAATATTCACTGAAAATCAAAATTTTAGAGAAAAATTAAAAAATTTCAAAAAAATTGGATTATTTTTACTATTTTAAAATGAATTTTTTTTAATTTTTTTTTTTAATTTGGAAAAAAATTATTTTTATATTTTTCATGGAAATAAATAAAAGTAATTTTTTGAAGAAAATATATTCTTGAAAAATATATTTTCATTACTAAAAATTGATTGATTATTCACTAATAATTTGAGAATATTTTACATTGAGTAGGATTTTATTATATACATATTAGTATTTATTTCATAAATTAGTTAATATTGTTCAACCTTAACACTCTAATGGTATGAGTAATATGGTTACATAATTTATGGGTCATTTAAGACGAGTGTTTTTTGTCTTATATGCTATCAAAAAGAAAAATATTGGGGTTCAATGTTTCTCATTTTAATGAAAAGATTATATATATATATATCAAAATTATTAATGGTGTAAAACTTTCATATAATATATGTGTTTCATGTCGCATATGCCATCAATCATAGTTTTTCTCTTTTGAAATCTTTAGGTGTAGAAGTGGAAGAGAAGTCGCTAAAATGAAAAATAATTAATGTTATTAAAACTCCTCAGGAAAATATTTACTCAATAAAAATATTTAGTGGTGTGTAATTTAAAATCATTCTTCCATTAAGGATGTCCTAGATAGAGACTATAACTATGTTCTTGATTCATTATTCACTTCATAATATCATCACTAGAGAGGAAATATTATATTTCAGATATCATTATAATTGACTTCCCATAGGGTAAATTATTGATTTCAAAAGATTATGGATGAGAAAATAAAATATCATGGAATAATTTTAGAGGGATTTTATGGGAACATTTAATGTTATTAGTAATAATAAAATGGTGGAAGTTCTATAATTTTATAAGTGATAAAAATGTACTTTGGGGAACACCCTTTACCCTTCAATGACATCGTTAAACTATTACTTATTCAATGACTTCGAACATTCATACTAATTTTAATTTGTTGTAAATGGTTCATGAATTTAATATCTAATACTTCAAAAACATTTTTTACACTTTTTTTCTTCTAGTATTTGAATTTATAGTTTGCCTTTTGGTTTATACCTTGGTAACTATATTTAAAAAAATAATTTATTTAATAATAAATGGTTTCCCATCATAATAGAAAATTTTACCCTAAATATGAATTTAATCTCCACTAAAACTAATTCAATTTTTAGATAATAATAAATTATCATTTTACTTTAAACATTAAATATAAATAAAAATATATATTCTTGTAGAAAAAATATATTTTCACAATTTAATGACCATAATCATTCTTATAAATGATTAATAAATAAAATAGTGTTATTATTTTTATATAAAGTTTTAAAAATTATAGTATAATAATCATTAAAAATATTAATATTTTATTTACAATATAAAAAACATAATTTTTAATAAATAAATTATATTGTATAATAATTTTAATATTATCATGGTCATTATCCTTAGTCATAGAAATATGAATTTTATGCCCAAATATGAAATTTACCATTTTACATAATATTGTTATATAATTTAACAATATTAAACAGAATTTCTATATTAAACATACACATGATATGAAAACAAACACTTAACATAGGTGATGAAATTGTTTTTGAGTAAAATAATAAATAATTTTTCAAAATGGTAAACATGGGGTTTATAAGTATTGAATAGTATTTGTAAATTATTTATTTTACTCCCTTAATAAATATATATATATATATATATATATGATAAAAAATCATCAAAATGTGATTCTATTATTATAATAATGTAAAATAATCTGATGGTTTTTGAAAAATATGCATTTCTAGTATTCACACAAAAATACTAATTTCAAAAAATCCAAATAAATATAATTCATATAACATTGATATGGTTAATGAAAAACTGAATTAAATTTTTTCAAATTAAAATTGTAAAACTTGATAATTTAAATTTTAAATATAAATATAAAATTTAATGGAAAACGTTTTATACGAACATAAGTTTTTTAATTCAAAACATTTAGTAATTTTATATTATTTCAAATAATAATAATATTAGTATGAATTTTTCATTAATATCAACAATATAACATTAACCTAATATATAAATATTCGAAAAATAAATCTCACTGAAATATATATTTATAAAAAATACATTTTTAACCATACTAAAATATTATTAATTATCTAACTACACTAAAAAAAGGATATTTACTTCCACTTATATTTCATAATGTAGTTTATACCATCCAACTTAATGACTACATTATAATGGTTGTATAATTTTCAATTATTTTCTTTTGTTTAGTGTTGTGGTTAGAAAAATCTATGAACATAATATTATTTAATGAAAATACATAGTGGAATTTATAGTTGTTACATTATTTCCTCCATAAATAAATAGTATCCTTGTAAATCTAAAACTCATACTAAGGGATAAATTTTTATATGGACCTCATAATCGCCCACACACCACTATATTATCAAGAGCTTATTTGGATAAGAAGTGATATTTCATTATATACAATTTGATAATATTACATTGTATTGTGATATAATTATTACTTAATAAGATCCTAGTATGTAAATATGGCAGAAATATGTAAGTTGTAATATCCATCAGACCTTGATGATGTTTTATATACCATGAATATAATAATATACCCGAAATTTTTTTTATTTATAAATAAATACTTACTAGGTGAAATCTAAATTAAATAAGTCATCAATAAATATAATGTCACTTTTGAATGTAAACCTTAATAACAATCAATTTGCATATTTTCTTAATTCCTATGATCTAGGTGGTGTTTGATGGTTGTTTTATAGTTTAAACCTTTGTTTTTATAATTGGGTTGAATAAAGACCATATTCCTCATATCTAATACATGGAATCAATACAAGATACTTAGGAAGAAAATTATCTTCCTTTATTGAACCCTTCTTATTCCACTAAAATATTATTACTTGATTCCCTCACTTACCATAAGTTTATTATTTTCTAGTACCCTAAATTAAATTATATTGGTGTTTCTTACCACATTTTTAATATGTTGGATGTTTTATATTATTTCACATATCATCTTCATACCTTGGTGTTTCTTCCCACATTGATTACCAATATGATTTTGAATATTCATTCTGTTACCATATTCATCACCTAATGTCTCCTTGATACCCAATCATTCTCCCCATTGGGGGGTCAAGTATTTCAACAATGCTCACAAACTTAATAATATTTATTAAGCTATTTTATAGAATAATCAACAAATATCTTAGTCAATATCCAACATAAATTGATGGATCCTTATAAAAATAAATGCGTTTCCCTTCATGAATATTTTTCACTCATTTACTTTGGGATCGAACCATTATTGAATCAAAATTGGGTAAACATGAGTGATGAATAACTATCATCATTATAGAAGACTCCTAGGTATCCAAACAAAAATTTAACCCTATGTTGTTTCACTTTTTAAAACCATTATATTAGTATATAATTAATTAATTTTATTTTGTGTCACTATTTATTTAACCAAATATCATTCATAGTTTAACATATATAATTCTTAAATCAAATTAAACCTTCCTTGATTCAACTTATACCATTGTTGATTAATCTAAATTTACCGTTATTTGGGTTCTATTTCAACTCTCATCATAGTCTGCCAATGTAACCAAAAAAAAATTATTAATAGTTATTAATAAAGATAATATGATCAGCCAATTCATATCCATAGGAGTTTCCATATAGGTTTATTGTCTTATGACCTATCATCGTGAATCATATTTACTATTGAGTAATTTCTCAACCAGGTCTTCTTGGGTGATTTCCCCATGGTGCATATGTTCCATTTCCACATCATCATTTTAGTATAAAAAGAGGCCAAATATTTCAATGAACAAAGATTAATTTTTTATAAAAAAAATTAGCATTTTTCATATAGATAGAATTATCTAATAGATTTATCATAAGGGTTTTAAATATTATTATATAATCATAATCCCCAAAAATAACTACTATAATGTCATGACCCGCCTTCACCATGATGAGGGAGGGGACCACAGATTTCCAGACCCTCCCTTCCTCATGTTGAAGAAGAGATAATGACCCTCAAGACCGAACTTCTATTGGTCCCAGAGTGGTGACTAGCACCAAGGGTATATTGTCACACATAGAATGGAAGACATTACCATTTTTATTTAGTAGGATCAAGAGACATGATTGTAAATCCCAAACAACACCAAAACATGATGTAGAAATAAAGACAATACAACCCATTTCCATATGCATGTTCCAAAAGTAAGGGCAATAATGGTACAAGAATCTCCATCAAAATGTACCAAAGAAAAACAAAAGAAGCAATGTCAATGGTCCTAGAGTCTGTACTAGTGGTGTCTGGCACGATCCTCAATGTCCTCCTTGAAACCTCAAAGCATATTTCTATATGTGCGGTGATCATACAAGTATACTCGAAATGGAAAACCAAAATCCCTCCTGCACAAGTGGGGAGGCATTCTAATTCCCTATTATAAAAAGGGGATTACCAAAGCACCTTGGAGTGAAACTGTCCTGCCAACCTCAGTAAGGCACACTCCCCAAATAATGAAATTCATGTAAAGTAATAGTAATAGAATATTGATTATTGGGTACCCCAAAACACTTTCCCACTATTTGTGGAATACATCCTATGTGTTAGACCACTCCTTCCATTCTCATCATAGTCCCACTTCCATCCCCTGTGCATACATACATGGGCTAACACAACCACACATCCTTCCCGCAAACACTTTGACACCCACAACCACACGTAACCACAACCACAGAATCCTAGGCCCAAAAAACTACTATTAATCCTGAAGACACTAGGGCCTCATCCCAAAGAGACCTGTGAAAAAACATGCCTGCACACTCCTGGGCCATCCACCACAACGTACCCTACCCGATGAATCTGGGGCTAAAATAGAACTCATTCTGTCAAAGCCTTCCTGAATAATCATGGAATACTAAGGAATGGGAGTAGAAAAGGAGATAATAACCATCCACTTATAAGAGTGTTGGAAAAAATACCCCCCCCATGAAATGGGGGTGTTCAGCACGAAGTGCACAACTTGGGTGGGCACAAATAAGAAACATGAAATATAAATTATAAATATAGTAAATGAGCCCCTCATCCCAACCTAGGTGTTCTAAAACTATCCCACACACAAACACCCTCATTACTATCCATTCATAAGAAGCTCCCCAGCCACAACCAAGTCACAACTCATTTCTGGTAAAGAAATCCTCATTGAACCCATTCTTGTTTTCATATTCAAGGGATTCCATTTAGGTAAATCTTTACTACCTAGAAACAAATAGACATAGCTACAATCTAAGGAAGTAAAAATATCCAAACATACATTTACGCATTCACAACATGTTCTCTTGTATGGTCACTACAACAAAATGGATCTGTGAGATCTGTTGTTGTATTGGAACAAAACCAAGCACCAATATATGACTCCACACTACCACATATACACAAAACAAAAACTACACCACAAGAGAGGATCACATCCCCATCCACATCACCACACAAGCATCAAGTAGAGCCACCATACACATCATCAAAATAGGGGATGGTATTTTTAAACATAAAAACATCATTCCTATAATTCAACCATTCCTTTGGTTGACCAGGGAGACCACACCGTGATTATTATTCATTGGGAATCCATTTAATCAATTGAGTTTACATGATAAACCAGTTCTTGTGTTACAACCATTCAATCAAAGAAATATCTAAAAAAAATAGAGGTTCCTCAGTGCGCAAGAAAGGAACACCAACTGCCACAATTTTCTGTGGACATAAGTCCATACAATTCACAGCATATAAACAATGGTAAAATAGTATAAAAAAATTGTCACACACACTCCTTCATTCTTTAAGAACCATTTATTATATTCGTTATGGTTTGGTTTCACCCATCCCCATAGGAACAGTACCATAACTAACCAGCTTCATACACAGTAAATAGAGACAAAGTTAATACCCTACATGGATGATCAACGATCACTTTTTTCCACCCCATGCCAACATCTTGTGATGTGCGACATGCGTGTGATGAACTATGGGTACACCAAGAACACATAGGGAAGACTCCAACACAATTTCACCTCTTGTCTTGGGAAGGGGGACTCCAAAAGCATTACAGAAAGGAAAAAAGACCAGAAAGGAAGGATAAGGAATCCCCATGTGATGAAATGGTGAGATACTGGAGTTATAGTATATGAATATCTCGAACTGCATTAAAGGATGATTGTGGTCTCACCATGTGGTTGGATGGATAAACATGGTGGAATTAATTGTTATTTAATAATTCCCTTCAGAGAGGAGGAAATAACAGTTGTGGGTTATTGGATTTCATTTGAATAGATGAAAACAAGTCTCTTCAGGGTCGGCCCACACTTAGGGGATCTAAATTTTTTTTATGGGCCTAAAATGACATTAAACCGCTTTAAAGAGGTTAAATGGCTCAAAATTGGCATTACGTGAAAACAGGGGAAGAAAACCCAAAAATCCCTTGTGGCACCAATCGGTGACACACCGATCGGTGACACCACAATGACATTCTTCCATAGATCCACACACCTTTGGATCCGAACATACCAATGGGGTACAGGGCATCCCAAATGGAAAAATTTGGAAAATTAATGGACCATTAGGGTGTGGTCCATTACATTAGATAACTCTCAAACTATTCTCTTTATCAAGAATCAAATCCAAAACATGATGCACAAAGTGGGGTCCAAACAACAACCTTGAAAGATACATATCATGTCCAAACAAACCTATACATCTAGGAACACCTCTACCTAGATCATTCACGAAAACATGTTAAGGTCAAACCGTTCGGTCATATGGGTTAGGGAGTCCCTTACTCCATGTTAAGATACTCTCCACATTGGGAGTCACTGACTCACCCGCAGAGGTTTATTCGCATCAACCTTAATGTGTCTTTACTAGGGATCAGGTCCTCTATTTCCCATGGAAAACAATTTTCTCACACATTCCGAGAACAAGGATAACATCAAATTTCATAATCTAAAAGGTCATCCACTAAATCACAGACATGTACCAAACAAAATAGAAAAAAACACAAAACAACTCTAGGTACTGGGAGTGTATTTGAGATTCTCACTGCCATGTACTCAACTCGAGGCATCCATGCCTCCACAACACACGAACTAAAGGGATGGTTCATCCATGATGCACTTTCTCCTCTTGATCTTCGATCCTCACTAGTCACTCAATGAATGTAGCATCTCCCCTTGTAGCCAACTCTCCTAATTCAATGATATGAGATACATCGTGTTGATATCAATGATTCTGAGAGACGTGGAAAATGTTGTGGCCCTTTTCATACTGAGGTGGATATTCCATCTGATATGCCACCTCACAAAATTTCCCCAACACTTAGAATAGCATGATGATCGTAGGAGAGAGCATGCTCCCCTTTCCGAACATTATTTGCCCATTTTGGGGGGAAACGTTTAAGAAAACACGATCTCCAACCTCGAACTCCAATGGATCCTCCAACGATCTGCATACAACTTCTGCCGGTCATGGGATACCTTCATCATCTCACGCACATGCAGAACCTTCTCCGTTGTTTCCTGCACTACCACTGTGCCAAGAACACCTGCCACCCCAAACTCGGTCCAACATAGGGACTAACGGAATAGCCATTAGTACAAGGCTCCAAATGGATCCATTCCAATAGTAGAGTGACCACTAGTATTATAGGAAAACCCTAATAAGGTAAAATGTCATTCCCATGATCCCTCGAAGTCCAAAACACATTCTTGTAGCATATCATCCAATGAAAAGATTGGTCTCTATTTCTAACCAACTATCTAGTGGTGGAAAGCATTGCTAAGGTGTAGCTAGGTTCCAAATGCATGTTGTAATCCCTTCCAGACTCATGAGATAAACCGGGAATCCCTATCTAAGACTATGGACCCTAAAAATCCATACAACAAGACCAACTCATACACATATCTATGAGATAAGGAATCCACTACTCTTGACTATTTGATCACCAGGAAGTTAGTGATTTCTTCATCCGGTCTACCACTACCCATATATCATCGCATCCTCCTTGAACCTTGGGTAGTCCTATAACAAAATCCATCTGGATTTCCTTTCAATTCATCTTGGGGACATCTAAAGGTTTCAAAATAGATCCTGATATTTGGTGGTCAACCTTCAACTATTGAAACACTAGGCACCTTGCCACAAACTCATCCAATTCCCATTTCACCCCAAGCCACCAAAACTATTCCCTTAGGACTCAGATAATCTCAGAAACCCCTAGGTATGTAGCTATTATTGAGTTTGGAACTCATGGAGAACTCCCTCACTCATTGTCTTAGGGTAAAACAAATACCCTCAAAAAATAATCTGATTCTGACCATCCTCCTACCACCCTTCCAGAGCATTAATTTGGGCAACCCGATTGCGCATCACATAACTCTCTATATCTCACCACTGAGACTCCTCCACCATATACAAATGAAAGGATAGCGCTGTCATCTAACACATACAACCTCTACTATAATACACCCTTTTATATAGTTGTAGGGAAGTTACCTTCTTAGTTTCCTTCCATGTATCCATAGATTTTTGAACAACTTCTCCTTGTGACTTATTTCTCAAGGCATCAACCAAAATGTTCCCCTTACCTAAAGAGTAAGAGATCTCAATGTTTTTGTCCTGAAGAAACTCCACCCACCTCTGTTGCAACAATTTTAGGTCCCACTGGGTAAAGATTTTCCTCAATATCTTATGATCTGTGAAGACCAAAATGGCATCCCTAATGAGGTAATGCCACAAAAACTTCAACGTGAACATTACTACCGTAAGATCTAGGTCATGGGTGGCATAGTTACTGTCACGACCCATCCTGGGGCTCGTGCCGTGACTACCCCAAGCCCGTCTTCCATAGGGAAGGGGCTGGAGGCTAGCACCAAGGCGTAACTCCCAGCAAAAAGGGAAGGCATTGCCTTTGTAAACTAAACAAACAACACAGAGCAAGCAAGTCGTAGAAGTAATCACTAAGTAGAAACTGGGTACAACAGTAAGTGCGGAAGGTTAATGGGTCAGAATCAAAACCCAAAAATGAAAGTAAAGTACAAATGGAAAGAGAAAACAACAACTAAAAGTAAAGCCGTAGCATTGAGCCGTCCACTGGAAATCCCACCTGAAGGGTGGGTACAGATAGCCTCCACACCTCCTCGGGTCCAGCTATCCACTCCAAGTACGACTCGCCCAGTGTTCCACCTCCAGGTACCATCCTGCTCCGCAAGTCTCAACCACGATCAGCAATGTCTGTCGTCTGCAACCAACACAATGTAGTGCGGGCATAGCTCGTTCCAGGGTGAGTATAAGCTACTCAGTAGGGACCCCGAGACCCCCGAAGGTCTCCCAGAATCCACAAAGGATAATCCAAAAATGAAAGATACAATCACGATGTAACATCCGACACTACTAAGGTATATGCCCATACATATACCTAAGTCATCAATTCTACTTCGCTCCAACCTCCGAGCCCAAGTACAACCCAATCCACACAGGAAAGAAAAACATAATCCACATAGGATTACACAACACAATCCACAATGGAAAGCATAACAGGATTCAGCTCACACAGGAATACTTCTTTGTATGATGATAAAGATGATCAGTTATAGCCACTGATTCATCTAAGTCTTCGGACCCACAAAGGATCGATAGGTAATAACCCCCTAATGACCCACAAAGGATCTGACCCACACAGGATCGATAGGTAACTAACCCCCACAAAGACCCACACAGGATCGGACCCACACATAATCTATAGGCATTGGGTCACACAGAACCGTTGAGCACTGACCCACACAGGATCGGACCCACACAAGATCGGTAGAACTGATCAACATAGGATCGTTGAGTGTTGTAGTCGTCACCGTCGAATCCACTGAGGATCTCTTTACAGTCGTCGTCATCGTCGTCGTCATAGTCACAGCCAGCTCTAGGGTTTCCACACACACTAAGCTCGTTCAGGAGGGTCCGCTCCACGAGCCAAGAGGCTGATACATCAACTGACACAAAGTCTAGAGTTAATGTATCAAAAAGTTCCGTATCATCAACAGGAACTCAACGTCACAGATGGCGTGTTAATCGGACGCCCGGTTTGAATGTTATTGGCTTTTTCATCCCAGGGGCCCAGTTGGTTTTTAAGTCAAAACCAACCCGACTGTACTCGACTTATGTACAAACCTCAGGCGAAGTAATCCAAAATATACATCTCACTGAGAGGAAACCAAAATGTCAACGACAAGTGAATCGGACGTCCGGAGCTCAAGTTATGAGTGTTTCTGCTCCGAGGGCCCGATTGGTTTCATGTACGAACCGACTCGGCTGAACCCAAATTTCTTCGAAACCTTGAGTTTGATATACTGAAACGACCGCCTCGATCCAAGTATCGTATCGCAACTAACGGTGCATCGATCGGAGGCCCGTAGCTCATGTTATGGGAAATCGACCAGAAGAGGTTCGGTATGAAGCGGTTCGGGCCCGGTCCGACCCGGCCCAAAACCCCCAAGGTCAGCCCGAACTGGGTCGACGCAAACCGGGACCATGTTTGGCCTGCTTGGGCGCGACCCGGCCTGATTGGCACGACCTGGCTGGGCCTGGGCGCACTGGCCAGGAGCTCGGCCAAACAGCCGAGCCGTTTGAGGGGGGGAGCCTGTCCCCCTGTCTTTTTTAACCGCGACCCCCATAATGGGGGCCGCTTGAGTTGGCCGCCGGGGGTTTGTAACCCCCATATTCTCCCCGGTCAAGTCGGCCCGCACTGGCCGACCGGCTGTTGCCGCCACGGGACCGACAAGGCCGGTCCCCTTGCTCCGATGTCGGCGGCCCGGAACCGGTCGTCGGTCTCCCTGCTCCGCCGCGGCCCCACTCCGGCCGCGGTGTTTTTCGGGGTACTCCATCATGGCGCGACGGTTCTGCGTTACTGTTAGATTCAAAGGCGTGGCGCGACGGCACCGTGCATACCTTACTGCAAGAGCCCGCGCGGTGCGACGGCACCGCGCCATCCTCGTTCCATTCCACCACAAGGAAGATAAAAAGGAGAGGAGGGTCGACCGTGTTTGTGTGGTCCGGCCCCCTCTCGTTAACTGGTAACTGATGTTCCAAAAGTACGAGTAAATATGATGGATGAAAACATGAGAATCATCAACAATAAAAGAACTCCCTACCTCGGGTTGTCAAATCCAAAGTAATTATGTTCCAGCGGAGGGTTGTCAGGCCGTGTTCGTTCGCCCTGCGCCATCCTTGTTAGACGTTATCACATAGCCAAGAATGCACAAAGAACAGCGAACAATTTTATTTCCAATAAAATTGAATCAACACACCCTACCTTTACAGTAATTTGAACAGAGGTTCGTTGCGGAAATAACCATCGCGGAAGGAGACGTTTGCAGAAGGAGGAAGTCGCGTCACGAAAGAAGACGTCGACCTCCGAGGAATCTGGCGTTCTTCGCGTTCTTTGTGTTCTTCTTCAAAGAGGAAGAAGTTCATCAAGATCCTTAGCTTTTCTCCCAAAGACTCCCACAATCAGAATTCCATCCCAAAAAAAAAATAAGTTCAACACTAATTTTATTAACATAACCTATGCTTTTGAATTTCAAACATTCTCAATTAACTCACTTAATTATTAACATAAGTTGTCAAAAATTAATGGTGAGTTGAGGGGGGTTAAAGAATTTGAAGGGGTGGGGTTCGTGTGGGCACCACCACCCTCATAACCTCCCATGGAAAGTTTGGTAGTTACCCAACTTCCACCCAAATGTTAATCCACCTAGAAAAATAAAAATTGTTGTTAAATTTTTATTTTAACTTCTGCAATTTTTATCAACTTCTCCTATGAAAACAAAACTCTGGAAAAGGTGTTCCTAAGCAATTACCGGTGCTGCGAATCCATCGGTGCCCTCGGAATTCGATTCCGCGTACCGGTTCAAAAGTTAGGAATTCCCACTTGTTCGTTCACTGAACGTACCCGAGCTAATCTTCGGATAGAAATTCCGGGCACACCGGGCCTCAGAATCAAGTGCCGTTAGAAACCGTGTTCTTGTAAAATCCCAAAGAAAATTAAGAAAAAACATCCCTTGAATTTTACGGGTCCTTAAATTACTCCCACCTCAGGGCTTTACGGACCTGTAAAGATACATCGAAAACAATGGAAACAAATGTGGATACTGAGCATGCATCTGAGCCTCCCGCTCCCAAGTGCACTCCTGGAGATTCCCATGCTTCCATCTGATGCGTACTAGAGGAATCAACCGTCCACATAGGACCCGATCCTACCGATCCTCGATCTCAACTGGGACCTCCAAAAAATTCGCCCCATCATCAACATCTTGCTCCACATGTTCAATGATATGTGTTGGATCGTGCACGTATCTCATCAGCTGAGACACGTGGAAGACGTCGTGCACCCAGTACAACTGAGGTGGTAGAGACAGGCGATAAGCCACCTCGCCAATCCTACTGAGGACCTTGAAGGTTTCGATGAAGCACAGAGATAACTTTCTGCTTCGGCCAAATCATCGTAATCCTCAACGAGGTGAGACCCACCAGAAGACGTGGTCGCCATCCTTGAACTCCAGTGGCCTCCCCCTCCTATCATCATAAGACTTATGCTGGCTCTGTGCTATCCTCATCTGCTCTTGGATGAGCTGGACCTTCTCTGTCGTGGCCTGGACCATCTCTGGTCCCACAAGTGATGACTCCCCAATGTCTTTCCAGCACAAAGGAGATCTACAAGGTCGGACGTACAACACCTCGTATGGTGCCATCCTGATGGTGGAGTGATAGCTGTTGTTGTACACGAACTCCACCAAGGGTAGATGGTCCTCCCATCAACAACCAAGGTCGAGGACACAAGCGTGGAGCATGTCCTCGAGAGTCTGAATGGTCCTCTCCGTCTGACCATCCGTCTGAGGGTGAAATGTGATGCTCAGACGTAGCTGCGTCCCGAACACCTCCTGCAACCCTTTCCAAAGTCGGGATGTAAAGCGATCATCTCGATTGGAGACGATAGATGATGGAACACCATGAAGCCGTACAATCTCCTGAATGTAGAGATGTCCCAAGCTCTCCACTGAGCCCTGCTCTCTGATGGGTAAGAAGTGTGCTGACATGGTGAGTTGGTCGACAATCACCGAAATGGAGTCGTAACCATTGGAAGTGTGTGGAAGTCCTGTCACGAAGTCCATAGATATTCCATCCCACTTCCACTCCGAAACCTCCAAGGGCTGTACCAAGCCTGCAGGTACATGGTGCTCTGCCTTCACCTACTGGCAGGTGAGGCATCGAGAAACAAACTCTGCCACAACCTTCTTCATTCTCGGCCACCAGTGCTATCGTCTGAGATCCTGGTACATCTTTGCCACTCCAGGATGTACCTCCAAAGGGGAAGTGTGAAAATTTCTCAGCACCTCCAATCGTAATGAAACTGGTACCAAGTTACGTCCTCTGAAAAGGACGTCACGCTCTGCTCCAAAGAGAAACCATCAGGTTCCTATCCTGAGGATATCTGTGCATGCCGTGTCTCACAGTCAGCGTCCCCACGCTGTGCCTCTCTGACCCGCTACAGTAGTGGAGGACTGAATGTGAGTGACTGAAGGAAGGCTGCTCCATCTCTATCCATGAAGGATATCTGCAAAGTGGCTAGATGCTCTTTCGCCTCCTCAAGTAGCTGAATTCCCATCCTCCTGCTGAGATCATTGGATACTACGTTCCCCATCCCAGGAGTATAGACCATCTCAAAGTCATAGTCCTAGAGGAACTCAAGCCATCACCGTTGTCTCAGGTTCAGGTCCTTCTAAGAGAAGATGTACCTGAGACATTGATGGTTAGAATTGACTGTAAAGCGCTCTCCCATCATATAGTGTTGCCAAGTCTTCAGAGCGATGACCACGGATGCTAACTCCAGGTCATGGGTAGCATAGTTCTGCTCATGTGACCTCAACTGATGTGATCCATAGGCGATCACTGCACGCTCCTGCATCAGGACACATCCGATTCCAGTCCCTGATGCATCGCAGTAGATTACGTACCCTACTCCCTCCTCCGGCAACGGCAAGATAGGTGCGCTGGTAGATCTCTATCTCAGCACCTGGAAGCTTTGCTGACATCTTTCTGACCACACAAAGAGTTTCCCCTTCTTCGTCAAAGCTGAGAGTGGTGTCGCAACCCTGGAGAAGTCGTTCACAAATCTCCGATAGTATCCAGCTAGTCCCAAGAAACTGTGCACCTCCGTCACGCTCCTGGGTGGCTCCCAAGCTAGCACTGCCTCGATCTTCGAAGGATCCACCACAACTCCCGCCTCAGAGATGGCGTGTCCCAGGAAGTGGACCACGTGTATCTATAACTGACACTTCAAGAGCTTTCCATAAAGCTTGCTCTCTCAGAGTGTGTCTAGTACAACCCGAAAGTGGTAGGCGTGCTCCTCCTTAGTGGTTGAGTATATCAAAATGTCGTTGATGAATACCACGACAAATCGATCGAGGTATGGCTGAAAGATACTATTCATGAGGGCCACGAACACTGCTGGAACATTGGTTATGCTGAATTCTATAACCAAGAACTCATAGTGGCCATACCGACATCTGAAGGTCATCTTCTGCACGTCCTCGTCTCGAACTCGGAGCCGATGATAGCCTGACCTGAGGTCTATCATTGAGAACCACTGTGCTCCCTTGATCTAATCGAAGAGGTAATCAATCCTCGGTAGTGGATACATGTTCCTCACTGCCACCTGGTTCTGGCGACGATAGTCGACACAAAGTCGAAAGCTCTCGTCCGCCTTCTTGATGAATAATATCGGGGAAGCCCATGGTGAAACACTGGGTTGAATGAATCCCTTTCCTTGAAAGTCCTTCAACTGTACCCGTAGCTCTCGATGCTTAGCGGGGGCCATCTGATATGCTGGAGTGGATATCGGGGCTGTCCCGGGGTACTGGTCAATATAAAAGTCTACCTCTCTGTGAGGAGGTAGTCGGGGAACGTCGTTGGGAAAAACGTCCGCATAATGATCCACCACTGCAGGAAAACCAGGACTTCGCACATCAACTGCTCCTAGGATAAGGCTAGCCAACTGATGAGTGATGGGATATCCTCTCCTCTACGAGAGTCCATCCTATGCTGTGAAGGATCCCTTCTCTCCAGTGAATGTTAAACTGCTCCCGTCGGTGCATACACATCACACCTTGCTCCTAATACAGTTGATCTGAGCATGGACTGTAGATAACCAATCCCTGCCCAAGATGACGTCGTAAGGCCTCGACACCACTACAAGAAGATCCCAGCCGAAGATCTTGCCTCCTAGATTATGCTCACACTGCCGGCACCAGTGTGTAATCATCGAGTCTTCTTTCGTAGGAGTCTCTAGCAGTAAGGATCGAGCCAACGGCTCTGTCGGAATCTCTGAGCTCTGAACAAGGGCAGCGGCTATGAAAGAATGACTCGCTCCCGTGTCTATAAGTACTGCAGCAAGGGTGGAATAGACACATATAGTACCTCGAATCATATCGGGAGTGCCGTGGTCATAGGCCTCCGCTGCATGGAGTTGTGCCTGTATCTTCCCGCCAGCTCCATGTGGTCGGGGTGGACCTCCTGGTGGTGGTGGTGGTAGGGCCTCAAAGCGTCACCCACCACCTGCTGCTCGGCCAGCTCCTCTTCCTCATCCGCATGCTCCCTGCGGACCACCACGATCGACCCTTTGCCTCTTCCTTGGTGGTCCCTCAACCGTCTGCTGCTCCTCGGAATGACGGGTCGGGCAGTCACGATCCATGTGGACCTTCCCGCCGTATGCGTAAAACATTATGCCTCTCGAAAAACTTGCTCCACGATGAGTGCCCCGCACTGCTGAGCCCGTGTCCTAAGGTCGTCTCCCTGAGGGTCTGGTCTGCCTGGACCCATGATTCATCCATCGACTGCCTACTTCAGAAGACTCTGGTACATGCCGCCCTATGGTGGGTCTTGCCACTGGTGTAGACTCAGCAAGAAAACTCTCGATCAGAAGGGCTCGCTCCAGTACTCCTGCCTGAGTCAGAATACTGAGGGAGATTAGAAATGCCCTGATCTCCTGCCTCAATCCCGTCTCAATGGTCCGAGCCCAGAATAATGGGTCTCATACCATGTATGTCGAGTAGCACAATAGATCAGTAAATCTCGCCGAGTACTGGGCGACCGTCAAGCTGCCCTGCCGCAGATGTAGAAGCTCCTGGATGCGTACCGCACAGAGGGTGGTTGGGACGAACTCCGAGCAGAAGATGCTCTCAAAGTCTGTCCAGATGAGGGATGCCTCATCATGCACCCGGAGCATCAAGATACACCATCTTCCTACTTCCGCATATAGTAGGCTCGCTGTGACGATCACTATGAGGTCTGCTGGTGTCCTCACTAACCTGAAAACCCATACAACTTATTCCAGCCAGTCCATGGCTGCCTGGGGATCCGTCTCCCCACGGAACCTGGGTGGTCGCTGGCACTGAAACTCGTACAGTGCACTAAGACGACGTGCATCGTCATCAGCTGGGGCTGGTAGCATCGTTGGCTCGGCGGGTAGAGGTACCGCTGGTGCCTTAGCTGTCAAAGGGCCCTGTACCGAGGCCTCGTCGCTCGGTGGGCTGTTATCATGCACAACTCTCGGAACCCTAGCTGGCTGCCGTCGTGGGGCCATCTGAAAAGAAACAGGTGTGCCACGGTGAAACAGTATAACTGGTGAGCTGAATTAAAGTAATCACAAAGAAAACATGAAACACACATGCAATCAATGTTTTCGTGCATTAATTTGGAAATCAGATGTCAGGGTCCTAGTGTATGGATACGTCGGAAGCCACACCAACACTGGACTCCCTGGACTGATAATCACAGTCAATACTCTTAACACTATTTCTTCACATACAAAAAGATCAGAGTCCTGAGTTCTGCGGTAGAACTGAACTCCTCTGATACCAATTTGTCACGACCCGTCCTCGGGCCTGTATCGTGACTACCCCAAGCCCGCCTTCCATAGGCCAGGGGATGGCGACTAGCTCCAAGGAATAAATCCTGGTAAAAAGGAAAGGCATTGCCTTTGTAAAGTAAACAATCACCACAGAGCAAGCAAGCATTATAATTAATCACTAAGTAGAAGCTGGGAACAATAGTAAGTGTGGAAGGTAAATGGTCTAGAATACAAACCCAAAACTGAAAGTAATGTACAACTGGAAATGGAAAACATCAACTAAAAGTAAAGCCACAGCATCGATCCATTCACTGGAAATCCCACATGAAGGGTGGGTACAGATAGCCTCCACAGCTCCTCGGGTCCAGCCGTCCGCTCCAAATACGACCTGCCCAGTGGTCCACCTCCAGGTACCGTCCTGCTCCGCAAGTCTCAACCACGATCAGCGATGTCCGTCGTCTGCAACCAACACAATGTAGTGCGGGCATAGCCCATGCAGGGGTGGGTATAAGCTACTCAGTAGGGACCCCGAGACCCCCGAAGGTCTCCCCAAATCCAAAGAGGATAATCCACAAAGGAAAGATACAATCACAATGTAACATCCGACACTGCTTAGGTATATGCCCATACATATAACTAAGTCATCAATTCCAGTTCGCTCCAACCTCCAAGCCCAAGTACAACCCAGTCCACACAGGAAAGAAAAGCGTAATCCACAAAGGATTTCACAACACAATCCACAAAGGAAAGCATAACAGGATTCAGCTCACACAGGAATACTTCTTTGTATGACGATAAAGATGATCAGTTATAGCCACTGATTCATCTAAGTCATCGGACCCACAAAGGATCTATAGGTACTAACCCCCGCAATGACCCAAAAAGGATCTGACCCACACAGTATCGATAGATAACTAACCCCCGTAAAGACCCACACAGGATCAGACCCACATAGGATCTGTATGAGCTGGCTCACACAGAACCGCTGAGCGCTGACCCACACAAGATCGGACCCACACAGGATCGGTAGCACTGATCCACGTAGGATCCCTGAGTGCTGTAGTCGTCGTCGTTGAATCCCCTGAGAATCTATGTACAATCGTCACCGTCATCATAGTCGCAGCCAGCTCTAGGGTTTCCGCACACATCATGCTCATTCGGGAGGGTCCACTCCACGAGCCGAGAGGCTGATATATCAACTGACACAAATACTGGATTTGATGTATCAAAAAGTTCCATATTGTCAACAGGAACTCAACGTCACAGACGACACATCAATCGGACTCCCGGTCTGAAAGTTATTGGCTTTTTCATCCCAGGGGCCCCGTTGGTTTTTAAGTCAAAACCGATCCGACCATACTCCACCTATGTCCAAACCTCGGGTGGAGTAAGGAAAATGATCCATATCACTATGAGAAAACCAACAAAGTCGACGGAACGTCAATCGGACGTCCGGAGCTCAAGTTATGAGCGTTTCTGCTTCGAGGGCCCGGTTGGTTTCGTGTACGAACCAACTCGGCCGAACCCAATGTTCTTATAAACCTTGAGTACGATATACCGAAACGACCGTCTCGTTCCAAGGATCGCATCGCAACTGACAGTTCATCGATCAGAGGCTCGTAGCTCATGTTATGGGCAACCGACCAGAAGAGGTTCGGTATTAAGGGGTTCGGGCTCGGGTCTAGCCCGCTTGGGTGCGGCCCGGCCCAGCCTGGGCACACTTTTTAGGAGCTCGGACAAACAGTCGAGCCGTTTGGGGGGGGGGCTCTTGCCCCCCTGTCTTTTGTAACCACGACCCCCATAATGGGGGCCGCTTGAGCTGGCCGCTGGGGGTTTGTAACCCCCAGCTTCTCCCCTGTCCGGTCGGCCCACCCTGGCCGGCCGGCTGTTGCCACCGCAGGACCGGCAATGCCGGTCCCCCTTACTCTGACGCCAGCGGCCCGGAACCAGCCACCGGTCTCCCTGCTCTGCCACAGCCCAGAACCGGTCATGGCCTTGGTTGGTCCAGCGCGGCGCGACGGCGCCGCGCCCCTCCGTCGCGGCCCCGCTCCGGCCGCGGTATTTTTTGGGGTTCTCTGGCGCGACGTGATGGCACTGCGTTCCTGTTCGATTCAATGGTGCGGCGTGATGGCGCCACGCATACCTTGCCGCAAGACCCCGCGCGGTGCGACGACACCACGCCATCCTCGTTCCATTCAAACACAAGGATGATAAAAAGGAGAGGAGGGTCGGCCGTGTTTGTGGGGTCTGATCCCCTCTCGTTAACTGGTAACAGGTGGTCCAAAAGTACGAGGAAAGATGATGGATGAAAACATGAGAATCATAAACCATAAAAGAACTCCCTACCTTCGGTTGTCAAATCCAAAGGAATTAAGTTCCAGCGGAGGGTTGTCGGGCCGTGTTCGTTCGGCCCGCGCCTTCCACGTTAGACGGTATCACATAGCCAAGAATTCACAAAGCCCAAAGAACAATTTTATTTCCAATAAAATTGAATCAACACACCCTACCTTTAGAGTAATTTGAAAGGAGGTTCTTTTCAGAAATAACCATCGTGGAAGAAGACGTTTGCAGAAAGAGGAAGTCGCATCGCGGAAGAAGACGTCAACCTCCGAGGAATCCGGCGTTCTTCGCGTTCTTCGTGTTCTTCTTCGAAGAGGATGAAGTTCTTCAATCTCTATGGATTTTCTCCCAAAGACTCCCACATCTAGAATTCCAACCCAAAAATAAAATAAGTTCAAAACTTATTTTATTAACATAACCTAAGCTTTTGAATTTCAAACATTCTCATTTAACTCACTTAATTAATAACATAAGTTGTCAAAAATTAATGGTGAGTTGAGGGGGGTTAAAGAATTTGAAGGGGTGGGGTTCGTGTGGGCCCTGACACCCTCATAACCTCCCATGGGAAGTTGGGTAGTTACCCAACTTCCACCGAAAGGTTAATCCACATAGAAAAATAAAAATTGTAGTTAAATTTTTATTTTAACTTCCACAATTTTTATCAACTTCTCTTGTGAAAATGAAACTCTAGAAAAGGTGTTCCTAAGAAATTACTGAAGCTGTGAGTCCATCAGTGCCCTCCAAATTTGATTCCGAGTACCAGTTAAAAAGTTAGGAATTCACATTCATTCGTTCACTGAACATACCCGAGCTAATCATCTGATAGAAATTCTGGGCACACCGGGCCATGGAATCAAGTGCTGTCAGAAACCGCGTTCTTGTAAAATCCAAAAGAAAATTAAGAAAAAATTTCCCTTGAATTTTACGGGTCTTTAAAGTTACACTCATGAGGACGTTACTGCCTAGACCCATAATAGATCACTCCCAACTAATACATCATTAAACACCACACACCATGTACAAAAGAATCACAAAAAACCTCTAAAGACACCCCTTCCACTATAAACTTGAGCTCTACAGCACTAAACAACCTTTCCATTAGATAGCTAAAAGCCGCCCAACAATTCTCACTCCACATGAATCCCTAGTCCTTTATGGTCAGATTTGTCAAAGGGGATGCAACACGAGAGAAGTCGGGTACAAACCTCTGATAATAGCTGGACATAACCAGAAAACTATGAACCTCTGTAACATTCATGGATTCATCCCAAGAAAAAACTGCATCAACCTCTGACGGCTCGACCACTACCCCTTTCTGAGACACAATATGTCCATGGAAATTCAATTCTCGTGTCAAGAAATATCACTTGGAAAATTTCCAATTGAGGTGGTGATATTAAAGGATCTCCAAGGACATCATGAGGTTCTTAGTATGTTTCTCCTCTTATCGTGAGTAGATCAAATTTTCATCGATGAACACAATGAAATAATGGTCCAAAAACACGTCAAAAACCGAGTTCATGAGCCCCATGAACATAGTAGGTGTGTTCATAACACTAAATATCATGACTAAGAACTCAAAGTTACCATTCCTGCACTTGAAAGAAGTATCCAGGATGTCAATATCCTTCACCCTTAACTGGTGATACACAAACCACAGATCGATGTTTGAGAACAAACCTAATTCCCTTAGCTGGTCAAAGAGATCATATGTCCTCAGAAGAGGGTAATTGTTCAGGACTATTATCCAATTCTGTCTCTGATAGTCTATGCATAGCCTAAGAACACTATCTTCCTTAATTTCAAACAAGAACAGAGCACCCCATGGAGACAAGTTGGGTCAGAAAGAACAATTCTTAATCAGCTCGTCTATCGGAATCTGCAACTCCTGCAAATCAGAAGGCGTCGTCTGATAAGTAGCCATCAAAATCGGATGGGCATCAGGCTATAAGTCTTTTCTGAACTAAATGTCACATTGAGGGGGTAGATTCACAACCTCCTCCAAAAAACATACAAGAACTCTATGAAAACTCCCAGAATATCCATCATCTCAGCATCCATAGATTCTACTGAATGCCCATCCAATTTATAAAATAGATGCTCCGCATGCTGTTTCCCAACCTATAAACTCCATTCACCAAAAAATACACTCAATTTCCATCCTAATTGGAGTACACGACTCATGTCCTGACACAGTCAATAACATCATGCACACAAAATAGACAGTTGTTTCCTAGGATGATATCATATGGATTCATTTGTAGTAGATGGATATTTGCCACTAGACTGATGTGGTCCCACCACCAGTCTACATCCTCAACAGACATCAAACACCCTGGTATGACCACCAACTTGTATACTCAGCACTAGGGGCATGGAGAGTGTCTCTACGTCTAGTCCCATGTCATGGGCTAGGCTGGGTGCAAGAAAAGATTGTGAGGCTCCCGAATCAAACGGGGTACAGGAAAGAGTGATAAACAAGATGATCGTACCTTGAACGAACTATGGCCCTACTGGAACTACTACCTCTATGGATTGTAACTTCTCACACCTAGCTCCTATTTCCCTAGGATATTGGCTGCCTCCCCAACCATGCCCTGGTTGAGGTCCTTGAAGAGTACCCAGAGTTTGACCTCAATGCAATGTCTGCTCTCAGAGGAGTGGGAGCCTGCTATCCCTATTGCTGCTGTAGAAAGGGCCCTGCTAGAAACTGATGCTGCTGAGGTGGGTGCTGAACCTACCCACCCCCACTATACTATACTCAACCTAGTAACTGATTCCCAATGTGTTCACGACTTCCACATATGAAACACCTAGTTCATGGGGCCACAATGTAATGGAAAGTGCAGGGAGTTCGAAACCAGAACAGCTGGGGCCTGCTCCCTACTGGCCAAAACCTATAAGCCCTTGATGCTATCGATATGCAGCAGACTACCTTCCCCTTTGACGAGCCCAATTGTCTCCCCTCTCATGGAACACCTCCCAGTGTGTGCATCCACTCCTCCACATCATCCTTCTTTTGGAACACCAATTATGTCAAAAGGGTGAAAGGAGAAACAACATACTGAAGGGAAGGCTGGAGTGCCTCCTCTAAATGTCTCGCCTAAGACTTCTCATCTGGAAATAGTTATAGAGAAAAACGAAGAAGGTCCTTGATCTTGATCCCCAACTCCCTTAGTGAATGCTACCCTACTGTAGGGATAGTAGCCCTTAAATCTTCTCCAACATTATCTTGGGCGAGAGGAATTCCACCGGGAACTCCGTCTCAAAGTATGTCCACGAAACCTTAGCCTCTCCATTCTCCCCAAGATAGAGTGTCCCACCCCTGTTGCACCACTCCCCACATATGGTATTTAGCCAGAGGAACCTTGTACTATGTTGTATCCTGAGTCATACTGAAAGTTATCCCCAGCTTCTCAAGCCATATTTCTATCTCGACGTCCGAGATGTTGCCCTCGTACTTCATGAGGGAGTGCTGCTGAAATGCATGAAGTGTCCTATGCCATTGGTCATCCTCCTCCTCTTGATAAAACCTCTAATAATCATCCAAACCAATTTCATGGGCCCTTATATCCCACACTACCCATGGTCTCCATCTGGGATCCATAGGTAAAAAGTAAATATGTAATGACTAAGCACAGATAATGTAAAGGAATTTATTTACATTTTTCTAAATAATTTTATTTATTTAGAATTACCCTAACACCCAGAACACACAAGCATAAAAGTCATTATGATTCATGTACCTTTCCTAGGGTCACTTCCCTGTTATTAGTCTTGCCTCACATGGTCATTAAGTAGGTCCCGAGTCCTTTCATCGGATCAAGGGGGGGGGGGGGCTAAAATCTGGTGTTTTAGCCTGTCAAACATGGACTATTTCTCATAACAATATTTCCTAACCGAGTTCCCTAACATCCCATGCAATTATCATTGTGACTATACTCGAGTTCCATCCTATCTATCAATATCTCCTCTGATACCATTCTTTCATGACCTTCCTTCGTCGTGGTGATGGAAGGGACAACAGATTGCCAGACCCTCCCTTCCTCATGTTGAACGAGATATAATTACCCATGAGATCTTCCTTCTAATGGTCCCGGAGTGTGGAAAAAAACCAAGGGTATATAATCACATGAAAAATGGAAGGAATTACACTTTTTATATAGTAGGTTTGGGAGACAAGATATTCAATCCCAAACAACACCAAAACTAGAAGTAAATGTAAATCCAAAATAATCTATTCCCATATAAATGTTCATAATGTACGGGATACAAAAGTATAAGAAAATCCAAAGGAAAGTACTAATGGAAAATAAAATCAGAAACATCCATGGAACCAATGTCCAAAATTGTATGTTTCGACAAACTCCTTGATGTCATCCTGGAAACCTGAAAGCAGTTTTATATTTGTAGTGTGATCATACATGTATACTCATGAGGTAAAACCAATATCTCTCGTGCAAAAGTTGGGAGGCATTTTATGCCCTTTGAGAAAAAGGAAATAACCAGAGCACCTAGCAAGGAAACTATCTACCCATCCTCACCAAGGAACACTCACCAAATTACACAAGTCATGTAATGTAATAGTATGTGTACATGGATATTTCGGTACCCCACACCACATTCCCACTGGTTATTGAATAAATTATACACGTCAGACATCTCCCTCCATTCTCACCGCAGTCCCACTGCCATCCCCCGCCATCACACACTAGGGCTACCCAAACCACACATCCTTCCCAGGATACACATGCCCCCACCAACCGTACATAACCATACTCGCAGACAACTGGGCCCAAAAACTACTGTTACGCCCAAAGACACCTTGGTCTCGCCTCGAAGACACTTGGGAAACAACCTGCCCTTACACACCAGGGCAAACATCAACAAAATACCCTTCCCAAAGAATCATGGGATAAAATGGACCTTAGACCATCATATACTACCTGAAGAATCATGGTATAATCGATAAAGGGAGCAGAAAAGGAGCTAATAACTTTCCACTTATAGGAGTGTTTGGAATAACAACATACCCCATGAAATGGGGGTGTTTCACATGAAGTTCTCAACTTGGGTGGGGCACAAATAAGAAACATGAAAACTAAATTATACATATAGGTAAACAAGAATTATTCCCAACCTAGGGGTTCTTTATCATCCCACACCCAAAAAACCTCGTTTTTATTCATTTATAAGAAGCACCACAACCACAACCAATTCACAACTCATTTCTGGTAGAAAAATTCCCATCAAACTCATTCTTGTCTTCATATTCAAGTGATTCCATTTAGATAAATATTCACTACTGGGAAACTAATAGGATTATCTTCAATCAAAGGAAGGAAAAACTACCAGGAAAAAATTTAAGCACTCACAACCAGTTCTCTTGTAATGTCACAAAAACAAATGGGATTCGTGAAATCCCTCAAAGTACAAGAACCAAATCAAGCCCATAATACTTCCCCAAACAGCCACAATTCCACAAACCAACAAATGCACTACAATAGATAATCCCATCCCCATCCTAAACACCTCACAATCATCAAGCATAGACACCATACACATCATTAGAACAGATCAAGAGATTATTTAGATTCAAACACACTATTCATTTAGTTCCGTCATTCTGTTTGGTTAACTGGGGCGACCCCACAAGAGTTTTTATTCATTGGTCATCCATTTAATCAACTGAGTTTACATGATTAATAATTTTTGGTGTTTCAGACATTTAGTCACAGAAATATCCAAAAAAATAGAGGTCCATTACTGTGAAGGAATGGACCACCGACGACCATGATTTTCAGTGGACACAATCCCATAAAATTCACAACATATAATCAAAGGTAAAAGAGTACCACAACATCATTAAACACACTGCTTAAGTATTTAAATACTATTTATTATCGTTATTAATGGTTGGTTTCATCCATCCCCATTGGAAAATTATCATACCCACCCTGCATGATAGACAATAAAGAGAAATGAAGGGAAAAACCCTCCCTAGATGATCAACTATAGAAGTTTTCCACCTTTCTCAAACAACTGCGTGGCACAAATTATTGGGGAGGAACTCCATGGAATCTATGAATGACTAGGTAAGGCTCCAGCACAAGCACACCACTGGTCTCAGGAAGGGGGACAACAAATACACCAGGGAAAGGAAAAAATGACATCCAAGAAAAAGGAGGAATTCTTGTACGATAAAAAGGTAAGATCTTGGAGTTATGAGATATGAAGATCTCTAACAGCTTTAATGGGTGATTAGGGACACACCCCATGGATGGATGGTTATACATGATTAAATTAATAGTTATTTAATAATTATCATCAGATAGGTGTCCGTAATAGTTGTGTGATAAAGGATTTCATTAAATGTGATAAAAATGGGTCCGCTGAGTGTCACCCCATAGTTAGGGGATTTAAACCACTTGTTATGGTCCTAAAAACTACTTTAAACAACATTAAAAAGGTTTAAAGGCTCAAAAGTGGTGTTATGGGAAAACTGGGGAAGAAAACTCGAAAATACACTATAGCACTGATCAGTGACACACCAATCAGTGTCAAAAATCTGTGACTCACTAATGGGTGACACCACTATGACACACTGCCTTAAATACTCTCCCCATTGGATTCAGACATACAAAATGGGTCTAGGGCATCGCAAACACCAGAAATTGGAAAAGTAATGGACCAGGATGGTCCTTGCCAATACAAGTAATCGTAACAATTAATGAATACACATACGATACCAACTATAAGAACTCGAGTTAAAGATATCTTCATTTTAAATCATTTGCATTATTTAGAAAATAACTAGTTGTAGTAATATTACAATTGTTAGAGAACATATAGGTTTAGTGTCATCAAGAACTAGTTACAGAGGTAAATATTTAAACAAAATTTAAAATTTATCTATAATTAAACTATTTTTACCCCATTATATACTTTATATATGTTATAAGTATCTTCACTTCCTATAGAAGGGAAATATATGAATAGGGTGTGCCCAAATGCTTAGTAAGGGAAACATTATTAGAAGTTCATCAAGGGTTAAATCAAATGAATATTAAAAATATGGTCCTGAAATAATTACTTATTGGAAGAATTTTGGAAAATAATATTTTTTCATACATCATGAAGGAATTATATATAATCTCAATATAATAAACATTTACTATTAAATAAGTGTGTGATATTTTCAAAGAAACATGGAGTAATGAAAATATATCATAATACCATTGAATCGTGAATATTTGGTAAAAATATAATCAAGATATCATAAACATATGATAGTGATCACATCGAAGACATTCATAATGAAAATTTTCCCTCGGTGTATTCTGTTCACACCCCATTCCCATAAAAAAGTGTAACAAGTCAAATGATAGATTAGGTTCACATAGAAATCTCATAACAATTAGGAAAAAAGGCTCATATTTAATTAGGTTCACTCCCTAATACCTTACATAACATGAAATGAGATATAAATCATTACTCAATGTATATAATGGGTTTATTTTTTTTATCCCGTCCATCAAATAATAAAAATCAAACATATGAACGTGAATACATGAGCCAAACGAGTGAAAAAATACATACATAAAGAATAAGCATGATAAATTCAATTTGAAATGAGTGTGTTTTATAATATTTACTCAAAGAATAAAAAACAATATCTTGATCAATCATAATAATAGAGTAAAATAATAAATTTTAATGTTCATATCTTAATTTAGAAACATAGGCCTTGTGAATATAGTTCCAATTTAAATAAATTAAAGAGAATGGTGAAGGTGATGTAAGAATAAAATAATACAACTTATTTGATACTTTTAAAAATAATAATTGGAATTTTTATGGAAGGAAATAAATTATAATTAGCCATTAGAATAGAATTGAATTATACTGACCCCATATTTTTTCACATTCTATGACATTATTTTTATTATAAATAACTAATAAATAAAAACCATTGATTAAGAGGACATGATTCCCCTGAAGACTACGATCATAATACATAAAATAGAAACTGAAAACACCATATCATTATTTTTATTTCGAAAATGATGTCCTAAATCCATTTGTGTTATTAGAAATTCATAGGATAACATTGATAGAATATATAATAAATGGATGAGCTATAAATCCCAGTATGCACATAAACATGATTTTAGGCATAACATGTGAGTCAACCAGCCTAAAATGATATTATTAAAAGTAAGGAATCGTCAATAATAATATATTGGAATACTATAAAAATAAGGAATCAAAAGATTATGGATCCATTGGAATTTATAAGCAATACAAAACATGACATACAAATAATTCAAGCCAAACATCCAAGACAACATCACATAGTGGATAGAGTCCCACCATAGATTATGATAACTCCTTAATCCCATAAATAATGTATCAGGTTTACAAAATAGTACCCAATGAATTGGAGTACTATATGGGTATACCCATCATAACATTCACATTCTTGGGGGAGAATAATTTATTGGATCGAGCAGAACCAAATATTCCTACAATTTTTATATTATTTGCTATATTTAATAACATTGTAATACACTAAATTATTAATGATATTTTGATTTTAAAAATTTACTAACAAAAGTTTAATATTATTTTTGTGTTTTCTCATGGGGTGCATGTGGTTTAATTAATAAGAGACATTTATATAATCAAAAGTGAAATTCCATTGAAATGATTCTTGGTTGTTAAATTATTCACTACATAATAAATTATACCATCGACATTTTTTATATACTATAGTGAATTTTAATACGGTGTATCTTATCCATTACTTTCTCTAGTTCCCTTGTCACCTCATAATACTTATGGTTTATCAATCATTATTTGACTTAGTCAGTTTTATTATTAAGTATAATACAACGTCTAACATTAAATATATTCATTTAATGGTCCGACTATGAGTGATCATATTTACATATACCACCAATGATGATAGTACTTTTGAATTATCAGTTTTCACTTCCTCAAATGGGATACTTGTAATACACCATGTACTTGATAAAGGGTTGGTTGGGGTCGTAGTTGATAATCCAGGTCTATGAAATGATAAAGAATCTCAAATGGGATAATATTTTTGGAACATTACATTACCTTATTCACTAATATAAACACTGAATTACAATGATATATATGGATGAACACTTTATCTCCAACCTCAATCTTCTGGTCTCATCGATGATTGTCATCACATTTCATTTATCAACTTTTCTCTTCCCTAATGTGGTAGTAAAAAGTCATGAACTTCTCTACAATATTCAAGACTATTATAGGTCCCCTCTGATTTTGTTCACCAATATTCTCCCATCATACAATTTTTAAACATCTTTACCTATAATGGTAATATTATAGATCCATTTGAATGAATTTGTTAAATATTTTAATAATATAGAAATCATACATAGGAATGTATTAGTCACATCATTCTTTTATGTCCATCTAGAAGAAAATAAAAATGTACTAACGATTCTAGCTATTATAATATGATTGGATATATGATCCAGGGTGATAATAAATAATGAAATTAAATTTAATGTTTTTATCATGGGTGAATTTACCAAAATATGTTAATTCATATATCTCAGTCAAAAATAATCAATAATGATGTTCTATGAAGACTCTCCAATTCTCTTATCTATAACCTTACATGTTGATCGAGTAATATGTTTTCTTGAATATAAATTAAATGAGTATTGTTTATAAAATTTTACTCCACAACATATATAAAATTATTTCTATTTTAATCATTTTTAATACTAATGAAAAATAAAATAGTGGTGCTTTACTATTTCTATATTATTATGGAAGACAAGTGGAACATACACTATGTTTTTTTACATGCATAGTTCTCCTACTAAAATACCAAGCATTTTTATGTATATTATTTTGTAACAACTCTATAATTTATGAATTTTTTTAAAATTAAATTTAATTTCATATATAAAATGTGTTACACAGAACCCCATGCTTTTGAAGCAAAAAAATAAAATTAATTTTAATATTTAAACATGAATATTATAACCATTGTTTTAAACGTATTTTTAAAATAGTAATAACCTCATTTTGAAAATAAAGTATACTGTTTTTATATAAAGATAATGTACTGGTAAATAAATAATTACTTTTCGATAAATCCATTATTTAAATAAAAAAATCACCAGGAAAATTATTTTCATTGTTTTTGTGATCAAAAATTAAAATTTATATTCCCCAACATCAGAGATTTTACTTTCGAAATGAAACTTCATATATTGATTCAATATTTCAAAATTATCATACTATAAAATTTTTAGATTTTTAGGGAAGATTAATCCTTAAATAAATACTTAATTATACCTATTTTTATGTGAAACAACATTTTCATTTTAAAAAAAATTTGAAGATAATTTTTTAAAAAGAATTAATTTTTATTTAAAATAATTTAAACTATATTTTAATTAATACAATTAAGGACACTATAATAAATTTAATGTAGATTTTTGATATTGAATCATTTTATACATAATAATATTTTCTCATTGGAAAATAACTTCGTGTCCAGTTATATAAGTTTAATTTTAAATTAAATTATTACACCCCTATATAATTAATTAGTTATGTTGGATTGCATTTTTTTTTTGTTATTTATAATATTATATAATAAGGTCACCTTAATTTTTTATTCATAATGAATATTAAAAAAATTATGTCTTAATGTAACCTCTACACTTGTGAAATTAAAATTGGATGGACATATAACAACTATAAGTCCTTAATGGTTCAATAATGATCCATTTTGAGGCCATTTCTTGTATTTAAAACAATGGTAAAAATATTTATTTTAAAAAATTCAAGGTGTGTCCTCTTCCCAACTTATAAAAGGACACCCCTTCTCAACACCTATTCACACATCCTATTCCTTTTATTTAATCCAATACCTATGTAAATCCCATACATACCTGATTCCCTAGATCCTCTAGAACATATTATGGTTATTAATCCCTCGTAATAATTTTTTTTGTGAAAACGTATGTATATTTTCCAGTGAAAAGTATTTATTATTAATCGAGTGTTTTTATTTAATTTTATCATCAAACTAATTAGAGTCATATTTATTTTAAAAAATAAAAAACATGAATAAATATACTTTAATTAGATATTATTTTGTAAAATAAAAAACACATATACATTTATGTCTCCATCAAATGGGGGCCAAAACGGTCGATCATGTGTAGGATGGACTACCACCTCACAAATCGATGTAATTAACATTCCATCATCACCTATCACAGATGGATAGAATTATAGATAAAATGTTAATATATGATACCTATGAATAATTTAAACAATAATAATTATTATATCACATATATATTACAATATTTTAATTCCTCTAAATATAATAGTATTTCTCGTGCGTTTGTATGGACTACCGCCTCTATAAAGTGATGTGATTAAATATTCATTTTATTTTGACATGGATGATAATATTTGTATCTTTAATGTATAAAAACCTTATATAAGAAATAAAAATTATTCCATAAAGGTGATATGTTATATTACATTCTTTCATTCCATTAATCATTAAAATCGAAACAGTGTCCATGTATACATTTGATAATTGTCTCTCTAAAAGGTGTACTTAATTTTCTATCTCTATGATTAATAGATTAATAATAATAATAATTAATGAATATATATTATATTTATATTACATTTAAAATTCTTAAAATTTTTAAACCCTGATCAATATAAAAGTACTAAATATTCCAAACCAAAAAAGTCATGGAAAATTATGTAATTATTAACCAAAACCTGATTATTAAAAAGGAATTTTTATCTACTTTTTGTTAAAAGGATATAAGTAAATCATATAGAGTATAATAATTTTTATTATATATCCATAATATATTTTTTATAAATTTATATTTAATATATTTTAGGTGGGAATGTGTATGAATAATATAAAGAGTTAATGTAATGAAATTTCATCACAAATTATCTTCTTTGGGATATAGGTTTTGATATGAATCTATAATATTTTATGAGGTTTATATACATAACCTATGAAATGTTATATAAATAATTATTTTTTTATAATGGCATTTAATGTTTCATTTAATTTTATCATTTCAAGCATTTTATGATTCAAATGACACCAATGTTGGTAAGAGATGTTCATCTCACTTTAATTTTAGTGGGAAACATGCCATATTCACTACTTGTTTCATTTTGGTTGTGTATATAATTTCCATTAATATATTTTTGTGATTATTATAATGAAAAATATGAGATATAAAAATCCTTATGACACTCTTTCATTAAACTTTTTGTAAAATTAAAACATTTCCAAAGGGGAAATTGATTTAAATTACAATATTATTTTTTATCATGATTGTCTATGATGAAGTTTATAATGGTGAAATATTGTGATATAACTCTAAAAAACACATGAAATTTATTCTCCTCCAGTGATTCCTATAGATTCCATGTTTTCTTTTTTATTTTCCTATCATTGATAACTAATGTAACCAAACAATGTTTTTATCGAAAAACTATATTTTTAATATATTCTATTGAAAATATTTTCCCTCCCATATCCTTGTCTTCTAAAAGTATTTTAACTAAAGATGTAAATATTCACAAATTATTGTATTAATTAATTTTTTCCCATGTTTTTAAAAAAATTTGATGAAATATTCTATTAAATTTCCAAAAGTGGTACATTTTAGGTTAACAAAAATCCAAAAAAGTGTATTTTATTTAATTTGTATGTCATGAATTCAATTTTCATAAATCATGATAAAAAATTAATCCTTATTTTTATTATTTCCATGTTTTTCAATGAAAATATTTTAATTAATTTTTATGAAATACTTATATTTTAAATATGATTTTTCAAAATGGTAAGGGTATTTTCCACATTAAATGTTCAAAGTGGTCATTATGATTTATTTATCAAATAATATGACATCCATTTTCTTTCTCTATTGTCTATTTTATTTATTAGGAAAATAATATTCTGAAACTCATTCCTTTTAAATGTGTTACTCTATTTTGAAATGATTAAAATATTATGAAACCTGTTTCTTTTTCCCATGGTAATGATATGATAAATTATTATGAATACCATTTCATTTTAATGTTTTATAATATGATTAATGAATTATTACCATATGGAAAACATATATATGATTTTTATTTTAAGTTTGCTGGGACCAATATCTCCCAAAAATGAATTGGGTGCTGATTTGTGTTTTATGAACCCAAAGGTACACATTAGATTATCTGAAGATCTAAATAAGAGGGTACACTAGAGGTCATCCCATGACTGAACCAATATGGTACATGATAGGTTATCTCTATCTTAATATAAGAGGGTACATAAGAGGTTTTCCCATGTCATAAAATATATCATACAATTGAGGTTATCCCAAGACTAAAATAAGAGGGTATATGGGAGGTTACCCAATTCTTAAAACTATCGGGTATCCAGGGGGTTATCCGAGGACCAAAATAGTGGTTACACATGAGGTTATTCCATGCTCGATAAATGATTATGATTGATTGTACCCATCCTAACATGTTGTGAATTTTTAGTGGTTATACTCAACATAATATTTCTTATTCATATGTGTATGTAACAAGTCCATGACTTATGAAAATTTAATGTTCTATTGACTCATTTTCTTCCATTCATTATTAATCTTGTAGTATGAAATTACATGAATTATTCTATGATTAAATTTTATTACCTATGATATTATATGTATAGTATTTAAAAATTGTTCTCACATTACCTTTCCCCTTTTTTCATATTATGTTGATATCCAAAATGTTCTCTTAATGAGTATTTATGATCACCCATTATTATGTTTCCATTCCTCAATATATGAATAACTATTTTTAGTAATATACTTCTATGAAGTTTAATATATTAGAATAAAATTACAGGTGGTATTTTATGTCATTAACGATATAAAACTATTGTATATATAGTATCCAAATACACTATACAATTATAATCCCTTTTCATGGATTTTTAAATGTTATTTTATATCTATCTAAAAAGATGAAATACTTATCTTTGAAAATACAAGGATATTATTATTGGTATTAGAAGATAGGTTATTTTATCCTTTAGAAACTTTGATGAGAAAACTATAGTCAGAACCCTATGTATAAAATCTATGTTTAGGAAAATATTTTGAAACTTTGATGAAGGATACATAGAGTAATTTACATTAAATAACATCCTTATCTAGATATTAAATGTAGATGTGTCTCTATAACATATTTACCTAGGGATAATATGTTTTAAAAGAGAATATTGTGATTTTACATCATCAGCAGATATAGCATGGAAATGGGACTTGTTTAAAAACTGTGTTGACACTCCCAAGGGATATTTTTCTTTAAAAATTTATAAAACATTAAAAACCAATATGAAGGATTTGAATATTTTATGATTATGAATGTGTCAGGTTAAATTTGTGTTTTCATATATTAAAAATAATAATTACTGATTTAGATATACACTGATAGATGTTTCATGAAAACTCACTCTAATTAATGATTAATGATTCGTGATTCATGATGGTTATGATAACCATCTTAGATTTTTAAATAGATTGAAGATAAAACCATGATGTTATGGTGGTGGTTGGTATGTTACAATATTGGTGTATCTTATTTAATCTTATTTATATAAATTCCATGATATCATAAAATGTATATAGGAAGGTTAATTCATATTCCCAACAATTATATGCTAAATTATTAGTGAAAAATGATAATTGTACAAACATATCACCTCAAATATATGATTCCTCTCCTATATAATATTATTTTATGTGTTTCCAGTAAATATTTTTATTCTCCCTATTAATGAATTTGATTTTATATAATGAAAGTATTTGATTTATCTATTTTGATATCAGATCAGTTATAGTGGAATGTAAGTCATGTATGATATTCATAACCAATGTATGATATTATAATTCTACAATGATAAACACTTACATTTTTTGTAAATATTATCAATTTTATGGTCCTTGATTCTTATAAGTTGATGGGTAAAATTTTTTATAGTATTTATTATGTTTTTTTGTTTAATTTGGTTTCATGTAGGGGTTTGAAATAGATCAAACATTGTAATATGTACGCAGGTAGAACTATTCTATACATATGTGATGATATGGATCCCTAGTAAAAGTTTAACCATTTTATAAAATTTATAAAGGTGGGATGGTTTTACTATAATACTTCCTAGAAATTATCATCTTGTGAAGAGGGAGGATGATAAGAAATAATTTATATCCCATTTAATAAAATTAGGAATAACCAGTAATCATTTAAATGAATTTCCATAGTAAGTTAAAATATTTTATATAGAGTTGAGATCATTAGTCATTAATTTTTAGTGTAAAAATAGTTTAGGAATAAGGTGGTATATATCCATATTTTAAAAATTTTCAATGATGATGATAAATTACTCATGATGATTGATTTTCTAGTTGTAAGATGATGGTTGGAAGAGTTCTATGTACCGGGTAATGTAAATGAGTCAATGACATTTATTCATTATCAAATGATATTAGTTATTAAATAGCGATATATATAGAATTTTTATATTTATATTGATATTATTATAACATTAATTTAGGAATTAATATTTTATTATATAATTTTAATAAATAATTTTATATTTCATTAATTTAGGGGGTTTACATGAAGAAATGATGTATTAATGAAATTTTGAAAATCCATTATTATATTACTAAACATCAATTCCTGGAATCAAGATAAATTATGAACATATAATGAATTAAAATTCTTAATAAGATGTGTCCTTCCCACTATCATAACATGATATTTTCATTGGTCACATTAAATATATATATTATGTCTCTTCTCTAATCAATAAAATTTAGGAGTAAATATAAGAGATTACGGGGGTTAAAAATGATTCCTTAATAGAAAATATATATGACATTGGACTTATTCAATAATACATATAAATTAAATTAGTTTTACATCTACATTTATAAAAATAAATAACTTATATGTTGTTCTAATAATCCTGGTTTAGTGAGTTATTATGTGGATACTAAATGCTATAATCTATTAATGTATTTTTATTATTTAGTTATCTTATACTATCATATAGTTTTACATGATATTTTTATATCATAATATGAATCTAGATTTTTAAATATATGTATTTTTAGTCTCTTTTATAATGAAAAATAGTAGAATATAATGAGAATTTGAAGATTGTGTCAATGATGTATCATACTTATGGGGGATAATTTATTGATTATTTAAAAATAGATATTTAATAGTCTTTATTAAATTGTTTGAAATAGGAATGTATTTAGTGGGTGGAGAAATTGAATTTCTGATTCGTGTAGTATGTTTAATGATAATTCAAAACTGAATAATTAGGATTTGGGGGTATTAATTATATTATATGGATCGTTGCAAAGAAACATTGTCTTATATTTAGTTCACATTGAAAATTTTTTATTTACCTTGAATAGAATATTTATTTTGGATAATTTATATTTTAACTATTTTTTAGTTTAATTTTTTGATTTTAATGATGGTGATGTAATAAATAATATAAATATATTTTATTAGGTAGTTAATTTATATTTAGTCATTAGTAGTTATATAAATTTTTTCTACTTTCTAAAATGATATGTTTAATGGAATACATTTATTATTATTTTATTTTTATGGATTATTTTATTTTTTAGGTTGATCTTTTATAATTTTGCAGATAATATAATAATACCCTTTTTCAAAAAACAACAACATTTCTTAAATAAAAATTAGAGTGTGTTTCTGTTCAACATGATTTATTAGCACTTATTTGATTTTAGTGAGAGATTTCATGGTTTAGTTCAACCCCGTTGGAAGTATTGAAAAGAAATATAATTTTTAAAATAAGGGTAAAAATATAATTATTTCTTAAATGAAGTGTTGGATTGGGAAATGGAAAAAAATCATTTGGGTTAGTATTTTGAAATTTTTTTACAACATTTATATTTTTTACCGTGCTGGTGATATTTTAGATAAAATTATTTTACAATATTTAATGTATTATTTTATGCTAAATCAAACTATATATTTATATATAGAGATTAATTTAATGGAAGCCAAGTTTAGATTCTTTAATATAGTAAAGGCCACAATATTTATTAGGGAATTTAACAGAGAATGGAGATTAAATGATTAACAAAAATGTTTTTATAAATCAATATCAATATTTGGTGTATCAAATGTAATTATAATCCACCAATTATATTTCATATATAATTATAAATATTTAAATGAAAAATTAGGATGATGAATACTAATTTTTAAAAAATATAATTTAAATTGAATGCATATAATCTACATTAAGGATTCTGGTAATTTCCAGAGAGAATTTTTATATTAACAAATTTATATTTAATATTTGAATGAATTTAACAAAAATTAAATTTGAAGTGCTTATATATTTGATATAGTTGTTTCAATAACATTATTATAATATATTATTTTCAATTATGTATTTTTAGGGATAATGTAATGAGATATTTTATAATCATTTATGATAATATTTCTATATAATACAAATCATGAATAATATAATTTTAAATAATATAATATATATTATATTATTATGAATTAAGGTTCTCACAAAAAAATATAAAACAATCCAATAAAAATTGTTAAATATCATAGTGATAATTTATCTATATTTTAATTATTTAAATAAATTTTAATGAATTTTTATATTGTTTCTATATTCAATGTTAAATTTAGTAAATACTTCTAATGAGAGGAATAAAAAATGTTTGATTTTAATCAATAAACTAGATAAAATTGTAGTAAATTATAGTTTTTTTTGAAAAAATATCTTTAATCATTACTATAACTTCGAAGGATTATAATTTATAATTTTTTAGTAGAAATAATTTTTTTAAATCGACCAAAATTGAAAAAAACATGGTCTATTTAAAAGTAAAGCGTACTTAGGGTTTATTCAATGTAATTATAATGGAATGGGGAATGACTACTAAAAATATGAAATATTATCATTAATTTATTATTTATTTCCATATTTAAAATTTAAACGATTTGAAAAATAACTATTAAATTATTAATATGGAAATTGTTTATTAATATATTACCATAATATAATTAAGAGAATACACACCACGAAATTAAAGAATTATGATAAAATTTGTATTTTATTATATCAAAAATTTGAATTTTAATGTTAGGATTAGAAGAATTTAGAGATGTGTGATGGAATAATAATAATAAACAGTAATGAAAATAATAAAAGAAATCATTAAGCTAGTAATTAATTTATATATGAGACGTTTGCATCATGAGAAGTAATTATTGAATTAATTAGGATTAAATGGTTATTATGTAGTGTTTTCAGAAACATGGAGAAAAGTTGAGGTTATTAAGACAATGGTAATTGACAATGAAGAGGGTATATATTATATAATGAATGAAATTAAAAATATAATTATGATAAAATTAATTATAAATAGAGATTTAATAATATTAAAATATGTGTATTTATCAAGAAATAAATATTTTTTAAAAAAGATTTTTTCACTTTATTTATATGGTCAAATATTTAATCCCTTTGGAATAACTCAGATTCATATAATTTTCATCTATTTAAATTTATTAAAAACTAATAGGATGAATTTTCTTACAATTGTGTTGTATAATGTTGATGTAAACAAAAAACGGGCCCTAATGATGTCAATAATAGAAAATATATATTATAAAATGATGAAATATCCCATGGATGAGATATTGAATATTTAATAGTTTGCATGTGATAATTTAGATAATAATGTGTAATATTGATATGAACCTTATTAATTAAAACAGTGAAACAATTTCAAAGGATACTCAAGGAAAAATACAAGAGATATATAATATTATAAAAAATATTATGATTACATATAATATTATCATTAGAATTATGATATATATACAATGATATAAATATTATTAATACATAGATGAATTTAACTAAATAGTTTAATATTTTAGTTTTTATTCTATTCAGATTGTGATAAACCATTCAAGTGAATGTTCATGGTGATTAATATGGTGAAAATATGGATTATTATTTGATATGGTTCATGTTGTGAGTAGATAAATCATCAATTTTTTGGTTTGATTTATTATTTTTACTCATCTAATTTTATATATGATACAATCCTTAAAATTGTTGTGTGTTTATGGTCAAAATTCATTATTATTATTAGTCATATACACACACAAACATGAAATCTGATAGATTAGGATATATAATAATTTATTCTCTCTATCTCCAAGAGCTCTAGGATGAGGAATAAAGAATTATATAAGTATAACAATAGAATTAGGCTTAAAATATTTCACTTGACTATTTAGAATCCTTATCTCCCATGGCTCTTAAATTAGGTTGGATGATTCTATATAGATTTATTATTTTTATTTCAACTAATACACTAGGCTTGTGGGGTACATGATGTTTAGCTATTAATTTTTAATGATATTTGTGTATATGTATTCCACCATCATCACGTAATACTTCGTGTAGCTTGAAGTATTGGAGAGAAAAATTATGGAGAGATGAGATATTATATTTTAATGATTAGATATATTATTTATGTTTCAATAATATCATCTACAAGTGGGGTGGAATTGTTCCATCATCCATCGAGTGAGGTTTCATGGGTCTCAGAGTGTCTAGAATGTTATTTCAATAACTATTGTCAAACATTATTGAAGCATTCATAGTTATACGAACTTGGTGGAACCCTTATGGGATGTTAGAGAGATAGGGCCTACTTCATGTGACATTTTATAAATATTATAACTATTTATATATATGAATGAATTTTAATTCATTTCTTGTGATTAGATAACGATAAGGATAATATGATGAAAATTTAAAATAAATTTGTTAATATATTAAGTTGTTGATTTTGATAAATATTTTATATGAAAGTATACCCCTATTCATTATAAGGTTGGAATAATTATTTAGATTCCCATGTTTAGTGTTTATACTCACCCTGTTATAAACATTAATGTATTGTTCAGTCATTTATCCATGAAAGATTGGATTATATAGGTTGTGTATGAATTTAGAATCTGAAAATTTATTATAGGTGTAATGACCCATGATTCTTTTTTTAAATGACATACTTTTCATTATACGTTTACGTTTTTATTATATTATACTAAACACCCATATCCCTTTATTAATAATGTGTTATTTATTCATGATAAAGTGAAATTTGAAAATTGGTAAATTTGACAGTTGTTAACTATACCCTTTTTTCAATTTTATAGTTATAATTATTCTTTATAAGTATTAAATACAATTTATAATTTGAATATAATTTAGAATTGATTTCTTCAACTATTAGAGTAATTCCCTTTTAATCCCATTTGTCATACATGGGATTGCGGTATCATCATCGGGGTTTTCCTTTAACTACGTCTAAGATGATCTTTATCTAATGAAGAATGAATGAAATATACTATAGGATATGATAAAGATAGTAGATTTTACCACTCATTCTATGTTAGTAAATCCACCACATAATGCTACTATAATTGCACACCTTACCTTTAGGGTGTTTGTGGGTGTACTCGGGGGGTTAAATGTCAATGAAATTGTTTAAAAATGTGTTATCCCGTTGTATAATTAAAATTGAAATTATACGAATTCCATTTTTTAAAAATTAACATAAAAAATTATTATTAAAAGTTAAAATTAACATATATATATATATATTATTATTCTAATAAAATACATTTCATATTTCAAATCATCACATAAAATTGAATTAGGCTGAATTTATGATATTTTTTTAAAATAATTTTTTCCCTTGAATAGTAAAAATTTATTTTTTGGTTATTCTATAGTTTTAATGAAATCATAAATATAATGTTTATTTCATAATTAATTACCCACAATCCATTACCAAAAATATTCTATTTTACAAATTTCAATAATTTAATATATTTTAATAAATTTCTAAACTTATATGTTTCATTCCAAAGTCTAAAATGGAAACATTTATATTTAAAAACATTATATAATGGAAGGTTTATTTTTTAATTAAAAATGAATTAAGAAAAATGGATTAAGTTCATGTGTATTAAAATAACATAAAATATGTTCCAAATTTCAATAACTATGTGTAAAAACCATGGGTACATCAATGTTTTTTCATTTTCCACATCGGAGATTTCCAAGGTTTATATTTAGACATTAATAAAAAATCCTCTACTTTTGTAATAAATACCCACCCATTTGAAAATTTCAATTCACTCCCAGTACATTATCTACAAATTTCAAGTGGTATCATATCTCATGGATTTCCCCCATGTCTCTTCAAGGTCCCAAGGATCTATTACTCATGATCTAGGAGTAAATATTTATGGTAAGGGAATTATCCTTTATTTATTTTCATTTAACAATCCTATTTTTTTATTTTTATTATAATTTTTATGTTTAATATATTTTATTATCATTCTTATCATAACTCTAAATCCAAATTATCTGTTATTAATTGGATAAACTTTTCCAATCTCATTTTCCCTTTTCTAAAACAACATTTTTTGCCTGTTATACTGCCATATTTACTTCTCAAAATATCATTCTTATCCTTGATAAATTATCATTCATTTAAATGGTTGGATAGCAAACACATCTTCTCTCCTTGGATTTTCAACTAGTGTCAAAAATAATGTATTCAATTTTTGAACATAGAAATAAGATACTCACTTTAACTATTATTGTTTTAAAATGACAGAATGATCAATTATTTGAGCACTTTTTCAATAAATGATTTGGGTAAGAAACTCATTCTTTATTCTCCAAGGATTATTAATTCAATGAATTATTATTCTCAATTTATATCACATTAATTAATTAGTATTTACGGTTCAAACTAACAGTACTAAAAATAAAATGGTAATAAATTTAGTCTCAATAGATGAAATTTTTTATGATACTTTGGTGAATAACCCTAACACATTTGTGATTAACCTTAGTGGTATGATTATAAATGTCTATAATAAATTCTCTATACATATTTCCATGTAATTATTCATGTTATTTTATTATTAGATTCCACGTGTTTCTTTTTTCGTACCATAATTATATTCATAATTTTTTCTTTGATATTTATCATAATCACATGTAAAAAATTTCAATTACATTACCTTATTAGTTCACATGCTCACCGCTTTCCTTTAATTCATTTCCTGATAATATACATGTAATGAAACCAAGAAAAATTTTAATAATTAGAATAGAGGAATATATTTTGATTTCATGTATTATGTACATTTATTTTTCTAAGAAACTAAAATTTAAAAGATCATCTATTTGTACAATTTAATGATATGTTATTTTATAAAAAGGTGGTTTTCCATAGTTTGTGTCAAATAATGGTTTAGTAATTTTTTATAATAAAACATTAAAAACTTCTGAACAACCCTATAAAATAGTTTAAATATTGGAAAGCTTCTTGGTATTTTGGTGAAGTATTAATTAAGTGGATTCCATGAATATAAATATTTTTCCAGAGAAGAACAAGTGGATGTGGCTATGACATAGATGTATCTAGGTGTATCACTAATGAATTGTATAGAGATATACTGGAGTGACAATAGGTGAATTAAAATAATCTCTTTTTTATTCATAATTTGTGCTCCAAATGGATATATCTGTTTAATCTCAAATGTTAAATAGAACATTATGACTAATATACTGAAAATGTAATTTTTATTCTAGAATAACATATTTGTTCTAGATTTTTTATAGAATAAAATTACATATGAATTATAATATTCGTAAAATAATAATGTGTCTTAGAAAGGTTTATTATTTTAGAATATGGTGGTAAATTTGATTATCTAAAGAAATGATGTGCATAATGGACAATGCACTGGTGGACATACAAGGGAATATGGAATGGAAACCTTCATTATTTTGAAGAGTCATCAATTTGATGTCATGATTTATAACATTAATCGAGTAGAGTTTGAAGATATACCTTGAAGGGAAAAACATTTTTTGAGTCCTTTATGTATCAACAACCTGCTTCATTCTATGGATTTACTGAACCATGGATTTTTTACAACGGATAATCTATATAAAAATGATATTTTATATACTATGATGTTCATTTCAAGTTAAGGTAAACAATTAAATATACCACTTTTAAGGATAATCTTATCAACGGAATAAATTGATTAAAAACCCAAATCCACGAAATTATATTAATTCTATACAGTGGTAATAGATCACGAGACTCCTTTTCTAAAAATATTCCCCTCATTGAATCTGAATGAAAATGGATATGAAATTTAATGAATCTATAAAGATGGAAAATAAATAAGTGGGAATCTATTAGATGATCTTTATAATGAATTCTTATTACACCTCTAGTTTTGATATGGATCCTATGTTATAGGTTGATAGATTTTCCACTGTACTTAGAACCAATTTTTGGATGAATATAAAAAATTATCAGTATTAAATCAATATAGTGATACTAAAATGTGTTATAAAGGATGAATTAGTGTTTAGAGAATCACTGGAGTAATATATGTAGAAAAAATGATGTTATCTATCGATGCAAGCATAGAGAGGAACATTGATCATAGAAGTGGATTATAGAAAATGAAACTCCCCATTTGAAATGTATGTGTAATAAGAAATGAGGGAACTATTTTATGAAAATTAAAAAAAATTACAATTATGTAAAAGATTACAATATTTCTCAGAACTGTCATTTTGAGGAGAAGCCTCTAGTTCTCAATACTAATTAAAAAAGGGATATGGTGAAGCCAAATCGGAAATTTAAATGCTTCAAGTGTAGAATTCATGGTCATTATTACAATAACTATTATAATACAATTATAACATTGGTGGGTCACCACCACCAACATCATTATACTTGGGAGAAGGTCTCTAATTTTATATCATGATAGGTGAAGCAAAGACTCCAAATTATACGATGGTCGGTATTATCAATGTTATCTCAAAGCAATAAAATATGTTTTTTATTCTAAATCTAGTAATTCTTCTATACCCTCTATGATTAAAAATAATATAGAATAAATCCATGACAAACTAATTGTATAGTTATCATTCAGTTCCCCTAGAGTGATTATCCAAGAATCAATAGTGTATACAATCTATTGTACGGACTTTGGTGAGCACAATATCTTTGAAAATATTCTAGTAATTCATATGACAGAATTAGAATCTATATTAGGGATAGATGGGTTCTCAATGTATAATTTTATGATCAACTACTAAAGTGCGAAAATATTATTAGTCTTGAATAGAAATTCTACAGTCATTTAAAAATGAGAGATATCTCATCCTAATCATTATCTAGAAAGATTTTCTATATCCCATATTTATAGAGATGATTGGTTAAGAGGGACAAAGAAATAAATGTATAATGAAGGATAATTTCACTATAATTTAGGAATGCATTTATATATTTAATAAATATTTACCTAGACATCCCCTAGAAAGAGAGGTATATTTATCCATTGAACTCCTACAATGATCCATGATGATATCTAACACCCCATATAGAATAAAAAATATAGATCTATAGGAATTAAAGAAACAAAATCCAGATCTATTGTAGAATATATTTATCAAACCATATGTGTATACATAAGAAAAACATGTTTCCTTTATGGATAAGATAGGTGAATCAATGTAGATATGCCTTGATTATAGAGAAATTAATGGGATCACATTGATTAAAAAGTACTCTCCCCAAAGGATTGATGTTTTATTTGACCAAATTCATGGGTTAAATTATTCTCATATATTGATCTTAGATCAAGGAATTATTAATTAACATTAAAGAAATAAGTTATTACAATGACTATATTTGGATTAATATCTATGTATTATGAGTTTTTTTGTTAACTTCGACATGAATAATTCTCATACTATATTTATGGAATTTAAGAATAGAGTATTTATGTACTTCCAAAATATTATTTTGTTTTTAATAATGATGATAAAATGTTATATTCCAAAATATGAATGATTCATGATGAACATTTTATGGTTATATTGAAACTATGCAGAATTATATGATATTAGTAATATTTTTAAAATGTGAATTTTGGTCCTAAAAATTTGTTTTCATGGGGAACATTATAACCCTTAAAGGAATTTGTATAGACACTTCCACGAAAAAGGTTGTTGAGGAGAGCCTATATCCTACAACTGAAACCAAGATTCATAGTTTCAATTGTTTGGATGTATGTTATATGTGGTTTTTAAAATAACCATGACTTCATAATCCAATAATCAAGTTTCCCGAAAAGGTGAAAAGTTCATATAGAAAAAGAAGTCTAAATAACATCTCCATGATGTGAATAAGAGATTAGTTCCAATATCTGTGTATACTCTACAATATTTTAGAAAAGTAATCATTATTTTTTGATATTAATATATAAATGCTTTTTTGTGAATCCTCATGAAAAATGAAAAGGTGATTTATTATGCTTTTGGATAGTTAGAGCCTTATGACTAAAATTTTCATACATATGACTGAGATATAGCTCTGATAATTGTTCACTGAAGATATGGACGCACAATCTTTATAGGGGAAATTTGATATAAAAAACCCAAATATTTTTTATGTACAAAATCACATAGAAAGAATTGTAAATGAGACAAAGTAAATAGTTTGAACATCAAAATGATTATGACTATTCAATTCTTTGTCACATATGAATAGAAAACAGCGTAGTTATTGCCTAATATGGTAAAATGCATTTGTTTTGTAGTAAATAACGAGAATTCAAAAATATCAATTGATTATGGACATTGTAAGGTTAGACATTGGAATCATGATAGAGGGGACATCATAAATTATATAAAAAATGATATCTCAACAATCATTAATATATAAGATCAACCAATATCATATAAAATGTACATTTTTACAAAATAACATAGCATATATGAATAATGGGATGTTCCCTATGTTCAATATTGATCAAGATGCTATCATGAAATTTCATAAAAGGAAATTTGTTCCATTAATCCTTTAGATAAAGAAAGAGCTGATGGAGGAATCCCATAACTCTAAATTATTAATAATTCATATGAGAAATAAAATGTATATGGTCCACTAAGATCATTATTGGTGGGATAATATGAAAAGTGATGTTTTCAACTACATTTCAAATTGCATGGTATGCTGGTAGGTTAAGGTGGAGCGACAACTTCCTAAATGTGTATTGCAACCACTACCCATTCCAACATGGATGTGGGAAAATATCCCTTTGGAATTATTCCTGGGTATCCTAGGAACATCTAATGGAAGGAAATCAATATGGGTTATAGCTGATTGAATCCCCCAGAAATTTTATTTTATTGATATTTTGGAATATTTCTCTCTTGAAAAACTTAACTAGGTATAGATAAAAGAATTTTTGAGGCTACATGGGGTGCAACATTCTATTATTTCTATTAATGATCCATGGTTCACATCTAAATTCTAGTTATGTCACCAACATTATATGAATATTAAATTTAATTTATGTACATCCCATCACCAACCAATTTACGGCCAATATGAAATGACTATTTAGACACTAGGGAACATGATAAGAACATGTTAAAGGGAATTACAAGTTGGATGGGATCAACATTTTTGATTAATTATGTTCTCAAACCACAACAGATTTTAATAAATAATTCAAATGGAAGCCTGTAATTCATTATATATAAAGGGATGTAGATATCCTACTTGTTGGGAATAATATGTTGAGATAATGGTATGTGGGCTTGATATTTATCATGTGATGATAGAAACTATTTTTATCATCCAATAACGCATAAATAATTCTAAGAGTCTGCTGAAGAGACATTTTTAAAACTCTGTAAGGGACCTAGAGTTTGATGTTAGAGAAAAAAATTTCATTTGAATACCACCATGTAAGGGATTCAAGTTGGTTTGGAAGATAGGGAAACCTATACCGATATACATTGGGCCATATTAAATCCACTCTGGCATAAGAAGAGTGTTTAATCAGCTATAACTTCCACCAAATCAAAATCATGTTCATTATGTATTCAATGTATCTCTCTTAAGTTAGTACACACTTGATTCCTAAAATGCAATGAATCTGGAGGTGGAACAACTAGAATATGATCTCTCTTAAGAGAAGTAACCTATGGAGATCTTGGAATATGTAGAAAAGGTTCTATGATACAAGACTACCCATCTTTTCAAAGTGGTCTGGAGGAACCATTTGATTGAAGAGGTGATATGGGAACCAAAAGAATAAATTAATTAGAAGTTCCCTAAACTTTTATTAATTGATATAATGAGATCAAATTTCATAAATTATATTTATTATGTGTGAATAAGGTAGCAACACCTATTTCATTATCCATTATAATAATTTCCTCTGAAAATATGTTTTATATTATATTATACACAACATAAACATAAATATAATAATGAACTCTTGTTTATAATGTATAATGAGAAATGTGAACCTTGGTAATGATTACCATAGAGGAATATAACCCTTATTAATAATTTTATAGTTATAATTAGTGTTTATAATCAGTGATGATAAAGTATAATTGGTACCGAAAATAGCATTGATGTGCTCAACTAATAGATTCATGTCATTTGAATCCCATTTGATAGAAAATGGGAGGGGTTATTGTAATTTGGGGTTTCCCTTGACCAGGACCATCATGAGCATCATAAAGATAATCTTGAATAAAATCACATATTAGAGACTTTCATATTAGTGGATTTTACAAGTATTTTAATTTTAGGCGAGAAAAATGACAAAACTACCACCATCACACACATTAACGTTATAAAATATACAAGTGTAAAAATTGGTTCCATTCCTATGAGTCAGTTTCATAATGTGTATTTCCATTGTATAAATAAAATTTTATTCCATCAATTCCATTTTATTTAAATAGTTTTACTTGATAAAATATTGGATTAAATTAGAACAAATATAATAAATCAATTTTTCCGACACAAACCATACATTTTAGAAACGATATAAATTTTTAAATTATAAATATTACTAGAATTAATTAAATATTATTTGAAAATAACATCATTTAATATAGGAATGATAAAAAATTAATGTCCATGGAAATTTTTATGTGTCAGAAATTTTACAATGAATTACAACCCTATATTTTTTATTAAATACAGATTTTTATATTAAAAAAGTAAAATTAACATATTCAGTGAATTATTATGATAAAATAAACAATAATTTCTATATCATAATTTATAAATTATGTTAGGGTGAATTAATGAGAATATTCTAAAATTTATTATTTTCCATCAATATTAAAAAGATACTGTTGGGTTTTCTAGTAGGTTTAGTGACATGTAATTTTGTCAAAATTATGTAATAATTAATAAAAAATAATAATTAACCTAAAATATTTTATCTTATTAATATAAATAATTTTAATATATTTCAATCAATTTGAACAACTACATGTCACTTTCTAATGTCTAAAATTGAAACATTTATTTTTTGAAACATTATTTAGTAGAAACATTAATTTTCCAACACAAAGTAGTAATACTAATGTATTCTCAATTATTGTGTCTTAAAATAACATAATATATTTCCCAAATGATCAAAACCATAATAAAAATCAAGTTTATGTCATAGGTTTTTCATTTTCAACAAACTAGATTTCCAAGCCCTCTATTTTGAAATTATTAAACAAATCATCAACTTTGGGTACTAATACCCACCCATATCACCATTTCATTTAAATATAATTCATACTCCACAATTTTATCATGTTTGTACCTCCTATGGATTACCCCAAGGTTTCTCCAAGTCCTCAAGAATCCGTTCTTCAAGATCTCGGAGTAACTCTTCATGGTAATTGAATTATACTCCATTTCTCTTCAATTCTCGAACATTTTTTTATATAAATTTTTACGATTTGTTAGGGTTAATATATTTAGTTAACCATTTGATGATACCATTAAATCAACATTATATTTTCTTAATGTGATACCATTTCCCCTATCATTATACACTTTTCTACAAAAACATTTTAAAACCATTATGCTCCATAATTGAAATCTCACACTAAAATTCTTCTCCCCAAAAAGTATAAATAATTTTCATTCTATGGATATCCAATCCATATTATTTTCCATGTGGGTTCAAATAGATGTATAAATTATTTATTCATTTATTTTATTTACACATAATAAACCCACATTCACATTTCATGGTAAGAAAATTCCATAATGATCGTGTCATTAAGCACTTTTTAGGCAATTATCTGGATAAGATATTCCTTCGTTTTTCTCTATATAGGACATGAATGAAATTATTTACTATTATATATGTGGATAAAATTAACTAATACATACAAAGGGTTATCCCTAATATATAACTAACTAATTTTGAAAATAATTTATTCTCTATTGAGGACATGTTTTATGATACCTTAGTGAATATCCTTTGAAATTTTCATAGATGACACCTTGGTGATTGAACTTGTAGATAACCTTTTGAAAGCATAAATTAAATTGTGTAACCACATATACATTTATGATTCATTTTATTTTATTATGATTTTAATAATTTCCCATTACTATTCTATAATAATATTCCTCGTGTTTTATTTTTTATATTCATCATGATCAAATGTAAACAGTATCCCTTAATTTCCCTTACTAGGTCTCATGCTCACCCCTTTACTTTGATGAGTGTCCCTAGGATATGAGATGATATAAATGTACATAGGAAGTATCCATAAAGGATATTTTAATGTGGGTTAGATGATTTTTTTATGTTTTTATACATTATAAAACGTTTTTTAACAATCTAAATATTAAATTATCTTCAATATGTACAGTGTAATGAAATGTAATGTAATAAAAAGGACAGATGCTTAGTATACATTTAATTTGATGTTGTAGAGTTTGAATTATGATGACCACCGTATTTGGTTTGTATTTGGTTATACATCTATTCAAGATATATTTTTGATTCACGTTGACTCTTTTCATCTTCATAAATTATTATATAGAGTTATTATATATATATACATGCAAGGTTTCAAATTTTTAATTTTTAATTTATATTATATTAGATGATTTTCTAGGATTAAATTTTTTATATTTCATTTAAATGTGATGAATAAAATAATTTTTGTGTGTATCTTAACATCGATCTTTGAGACGTAACCAGTTAGATTTAGGTTTGGGTTGTTCATATTTATTTAATAGAAGAAGATAATATTCACAATTTTGTTTAATCCTAATATGTAATATGTCATTTTAATTGACTTTTTATTCTCATAAATCCCTTGATTATATATAACATATGTCATCCAAAAATTATATTGAGTAGAAATAGTATGTTCATTCAATTTAATGGAATATGAAAAATATAATTTAAAAAATCCATCCCATAAAATATATTTATATAAAATCCCATTAATAATTATAATGAAACTATTTAAATTTCTAATCCAACAACATATTAAATTCATTTATTTTACAACACATCATCACATTGATTAAGGTGGATTCTTTAAATATATAATTCTAATATATCATTTCACATTCTACTCTATGAGATAATATTTCCTATATATTATAATAATCTAAAAATTAAAATTCTTATATAGAAAATTAATCTTTAAATAATTTATAATCAAAATATTACATCACTAATAATTTTTTTCTATAATCCCAAAAAATAATAGTCATCTCAACTCAAATATATAGACAAGATAAAAATTTGTATTTAAAGACTAAAACATTTACTAATTGAATAAATATTGTTAATACATGTAATTTTCATTATAAATATTATTATATATATATATATAATATTTTTATAACCCCATGAGTTGTTAAATATGTCCCAAGAGGACCACAATTTTTTATAAAGACCAACTACCATGAATTTTCAATATCAACCACTCATGTTTAATTCCATATTTATCTAATGAAAATTTTTAGCCCATAAAAATCCACAAATGGTTATATATTACCAATTATGATATCAATTTCTATAATGAACCCAACTGGGTCGACCCTGAACCAGTCACCCGAGATGATCAACCGCAAGGCTTGAGAGGCATTCTTTATCCTCTCAGGCTGGCAAAAAGTGGCAGGGCATCAAAAAAATACATATGGGAAGAATTTTGACCAAATAAAAAAACTGAGAAGTAGAAATAAAATATAACAACACAATGTAAATAAATGACATCAAAAAGGAATAACAACCAAAAACAAAAAAAACAACCTGACCCTGACCAAAACTCATCGTGACCCCGAGAGTCGCTCACCATTACACAAACAACTCTCACCCACATCAAGCAATCTCAAGTCGAACCTACAATAGAAACTAAAAATAGGAAAAAACTATAGATGTTAGTAATAAAACATAGTAGTCATGCCCAAAAACATATTTCCAAAGTAGTAACGTTAAATAATGAATTTACAAATTCCATGTTTAAACTAAATTATATAATATATGGGATTCCACACACACATTCAATTAAAAAATAAATAACATTCCCTTTCCATTTTTAATTTTAAAACATGTTTAATGATTGAAGGGAATATGTTCATTATATTTTAAAAACATTTTCTCTAAAAATTTATAAATACAAAGTTTAATTGTTAGTCAAGAGGAAAACCACATAGAATATATAACACAAAATAAGGGCAATTGGAAAGTATCAAATGATAAGTGGAAGCTGAACTAGGATTTTAAATAATTCACAACATATGAATAAGAACTAAAGAAAACAAGGGTCGAACCTAGGAGGTTGTGAACAATCCAAAACATACTATACATGTGACTCGTCTTGAAGTCTTTCCATACACAATGACGTCATAATTCCCTAACACTTGGTGTTTCCCTACCATGCCTTACCGAGGGGCCCAATCTCCATGTTGAGCAATGTCCGTACTAAGGGCCACTAGACAATTCGAAATCAAAACTAATGCAACAATAATTTTTAGAAGATTAAATTACTATTCCAATTTCCCCTATCAATATGTGTAATAAAATGGGGGTGATTCAACAATGTCAATTGACCAGTCGCAGTGGAAAAACATCACACACAACTCCCATAATCAACATACACAAAAAGAGAACCCTTGAGTCACCTCAGAGAATCTTTTTCAAACTTGTTTAATTTATCAAAGTGCCAAATGGTCCTTTTGAATCTTTTAAAACAAAACTCGTTTCTCTAGATAAACCAATAAATTTGTTCATTCTTCAAAAGAAATCATTTACCAAAAAACCTAAACCCCACTTGAAAATATGTAAATTATGTTCAAACGCAAAACATGCATTCTTTCTCTATTGTGCGTCAATTCACCAAGAAAATATTTCTGGTGTAGTGTATAAAATAAATATCTTTGTCTATATCATGTGACTATTCAAAAAATAATTATCTAATACCATTTTTAATTTATGGGAAATTAATGAAATAACAAGAAATTAATAAATCTAAATTTAAAGGCGAGTGCATTGGGGGAACTACCTCGATTGGAAAACCAATCGTGACAACACGACATGCCTCACATGGGCGCACATACACGTGCAGGATCACAATTGGAGGACCATAGAAAAATCTTTCCAACACGCTTCAACTACAAAGATAACTTAAATACATAAACATGTACATAAAAAAATCCAAATGAACAAATAGGGAAAAAGAACCACCTCGTCGTGTTTTCAAAACACAAATCACACCATCTACATTATTTACTAAACCACAATAAACTTCTCTATCTGTTTACAAAGACCACACTACATCATAAAAATTCATTAATCATTTTGAAGAGCCACTGGGCCATTTCAAGAAAACTCGTAGAGTGCACAACCTGAAAAAAATGCACGATACTTTGAAATCTACGTTTAAAAGAAAGTTTGCCTTAACACATGTTTAAAACTAGAATCACCAAATCCATATTATTTAATAAATAAATAAAAATTTTACAAATCTTCTTTGAGAAGTATACCACATATTTACACACATGAATCCAACTCAAAACCCCTTAAAAACATCTTTTATAAAAAAAGCCACACCAACACATTTCTAAAACACAATTATCAACCATTGTAAATTTTAATAATCAAACTACATGATTTAATAAAACCCAATTTGATGCCACAATGTGGACGCATAACATATAAACATGACATAAATTCAAATAACCAAAGAAATACTCCAATTGTTAAAAAAACGTTTCTCTGAATAATCTATTTAAATAATATGATAATTTAATTAAATGTGTAAATTAATTCATCCATTAATAATCAAACATGGAACCACCTACCACAAATGATGACAGATCTCTCAAAAATGATGTGAAACCTCATTCTCACCACAACTGCACCTACATGAATCCAAAACCAACATACACAACAAGATTAGACACACAAAAAATATGATTTAACCCCAAAAAATAAGCACTAACAATAGAGAACCCCAAAACAACAAAATATTACCACAAATGGGGGAGAAACATAAAAAATGGGAGTGCACGGGAAAAATGAGGGAAATGAAGGGTTGTGGTCAGTTTCGCGAAGAAAATGAACACCACTTCTACAAGACGAGGCCAACTGGATGAGGGAACGGATGGTGGGGTCTCATTGCGGCCTACTCAAATGGAATGGATAAAAATGAAGGGGTGAGATGGGGCACGTTGAGTTCGAGCCAGTGGATGTCAGGCGTGTTTGGGGGTGCACTACCAGTGTAGGGAGGGTGTAATGCTGGTGGGAAATGTGTAGGCAGCCAGTTGGTAGCTAGGGCATGGGCTGGTCAGCGGTTGGTGGTTGGTGGTTGGAGATGAAGGATATTGGGGGAGTTGCAGTACAAGTGGGGTGGCTTTGGTTAGAGATACATGGAAGTAGTAAGTGGTCGGAGTCCATGCGAATGGGAGGTGAACGAAGCCTGCTGTGTGAGGGTATTTCGACTTGGTGGTAGAAGATGAGAGCAGACGAGGGGAGTCAGGGTTGCCACAAGTGTGGTACATGAGGTTCTGGGGTGGTGTGACTATGCATGGAGGGTGTGCGGTGTGTGGTTGGACGTAGAAGGAAGGAGGGTGGCACCAAATTGTTGACCAACATGAGGAAGTGGGTTGCAAGGGGGAAGGAGGAATAGGGGGTGGCCCGCTTGGGGAGAAATAGAGGAGAGAATTAGGGGGTGGTGGTGTGAGAATATAAAAAACGAATGAGGGGCTTGTGTTAGTAGGAAAATAAAATAAAAATATAAAATAATAAACAAAAACAAATAAATGAAATAAATTAAACATTGATCAATTATAAAAATAATTATCATAAAAAAATAATTGTATTGCCCCGAAACCAGAATACTAGAGTTTATGCATTATTTTAATGCATTGGCATGATTACTCAGAATCATGTCCCAAAAGGCCGAAAAGTTTAGCAGTCTTGGAAGATAGATTACATACATGAACGTTACATTACAAATTATAAAATAACACACAACAGAAATGATTGTTTGAGAATTCCATTAATCCCCTAGTTGAACCCTTCTTATCAGCATTAATACACATCATGGAATACTGGGAAAACAAAACATAAGAAAGGGGTGAGCTTAGATGCTCATTATTGATAACAATATAGTGGAAAGATTCATAAATAAGCATAAAAATTTAAGGCAATGTATAAGTATAAAACATAAGACTTTTAATCATAAAAGTTTGAAAAATATGGCCAATATAAATAAATTAATTCCACTTACTTATTCACATGTATATTCTACCTGTAAAACAATTACATGCAATATCAATAGCCAATTTCATAATGATGGAATGAATAATGCCAGACCTCATAACAACATAGTCTAGGAATTATTCCAAGACTACAAATAAAATCTTGCCCAGGCCTTGTGCCAATACACTAGATAGTCTCATGACACCTACTGATGCATCGAGGAGCTATAGTAGGCTCCACCCGTCACTTAGTCCAATTCATTCCTCATATGAAATGGTATAAACATAACATAAAAATCTATATTAAAACTAGCATACGAAATGTCAATACATTATCCATAAACTAGGAATGGAGTAAAAATAACACATCAATATTCAAACATATCACAAAACCATTAATAGAATTTGGATGTTTTGTATCTTAATAAATCCACTTCAAACAACCATTAAATCCATCAAATGATGTTGACATAGATGAAATGAAATCATTCTTTAGAGAAATATCTCTTTCTATTTTGAAATAATTTAAAATTTATATAATTATAAATAATAATAATAATTTTAAAAATATTCTTATCAGCTTGTATAGGATTTGTTGATGATGAAATAAAGGCGAAAAATTACCGCACCTTTCATATAAGTAAAAAAAGACATTCTGACCTTAATTTTTTCGAAAAGTTCATAAAGTACCTTGTTGGGAAGATAACAAAAAGATTCCTTTAAAAAATATATTTCCAAATAATGGAATAAATGAATTTAAAACATAGTCTAGTAAATATTAATAATGTTTCGAAATTCATTTTTATGAAAACATGGATGTTTATGATAAAGAGGTCTTAGTAGATACCTATGTATTGACAACCATAAATAAGTAAAGAGATTGTATAATTAACCCTTACCATGTACTTTTCAATGGCCGAGGGTACGTTAAACACTTTTATAATAGTTAAATAATTGTTATTAAATTATATAAGTACTATATACATAAATATGATATCATATATGATCCTATAATATTGCTTTGTTAAAAATATTTCAGTAGTATCATCATTTCAGGTGTAAACTGATTCGTTTTCCATTATATTATTGGTTATGTAAGACATATTTGTTATTTAAAGGATGTATTTTATTCATATACAGAATGATATTATGTTTATAAACATTATTTTTATTCCTATATGGAGAATTATTCTTGAATGATTACGATGGGGAATGAATCTCATCACATTCATGGAGACGGTAATCCATATGTATGCACGAGCAACAATATCATTTTATTGATAGTGAAATCATATATAATTGGATGGTATATCAAATATAAATAATCATTAACAAGTTATATTTATTTTTTAAATTAGTTATACTCAGTATTAGAGCCATCTGAAATAATGAAGTGTTCGAATAAAAAACCACACCACGACATGGATACTGTAAGCCGTATTTACGCACGTATTGTGACTTTGTAATTTACAGGATGGAAAGAATAAATAATATGGTAGTACCATATTTATAATAACATCACAGTTTTTATAAGGTACTGTAGTAGTTATTTTGATATGGAATCAATGAAAGAGGAAGTGGAAGAAGTAAATAACATGAAAGAGGGTGTGGTAATTATTACCTCTTCTTCTGTTGTTTCCTATTGAGTTGATCATAAGGGCTATGTATGATGTATTTCTGATCAAATTAAGTAATATAGGTTGATGTGGGGGTTTTGGGAGGATATTTTGGATGGGATTGGCTGATCCAAATTACATTGGAGATGTGAAATTAAGAGAAGGGTAGGTACCCTTTTGTAAGAGTGGTTAGGGTCACTTTAGGAAAAGTCTAAAATATAATTTTAAAATAAAATCATTTTTGGATTGTAATGCCTCCAAATAGAATTATTTTGATTCCAAGGTGGTTTGGGTCGAAAAAATCTCAACCAATAGGTTTTATACAGGTATTGTTCACCATATTTACCTTATCTTTTAGATTTAACTCTTAGTTAAATATTTTGACATTTACCATTCTCGGTGTATTCTTATATTATATGGTTAATTAACATACTATAAACTTCCAAGAAAACCCCATGTGGTTGATTATTTATATATTTAACCTTATCAATGTCCTTTGGTAGAACCATATATTTTTAGAAATATTATATCAAATTATAATATAGTATTCGTTTTAAAAAACTCAATTATTTCAATTTTGACACTATTTAGTATTTTTTTTGAAAGCCATAAAAAATTATCACTTAGAATAAAATTTATTTAATCAACCCAAACATGTCATATTAAATTATAATGTTAGTGTAATTTAACATAATTCTAAATTTAATTTTTTTGTATTTTTATAATATCAATTATTTTAATATTTCATTAAAAAGTAATTACTACATCATCATTGTGTCATAAATAAATAAAATTATTTTATGTATAAAATTAATAAATAAAAAACATTTATGCATGAAATCATTTGAGCATTCTAATGAATATTTATTGTCGAATTTATATTGTGTTTATCTTTATTTTAAAAATGGTTTAGTTATTAAACATTGAATTTAACACGATAAACAATTTTTAATTAAAATAATAATAAATGTCCTAATCTATTCCAAATGGACCAAAAGGATCATATTTTATTACTTTGGTTGTTTTTGGACGAATTGCACTTATCCAATAGATTTAGTACAAGTGTTAGGATAATTAGGATATCATTTTTACCCTTAATTACCCTATTTACTTTTAACCATGGTAATTTAAAATCAAAAGGGACTATTCACGAAAAATTATTTTAATCTTATTAAAACGAATTTATTTATTTATATCATTCATTTGTCTTGGATTTTTTAAATTCAACTCACATATGTGGTAAAATTATGTATTATGAAAATTTTAAAATGCTCCTAGAGGTTGGTAAAAGATGGTAAAAAGTTCAACAACATTATATATATATAAACATATTATAAAATGACTCCAAATAAATAAATTGAAAATATATATGTATTATGTATATATTTTGACCCAAATTAAATTAAAACAAAATAACTAATTATTTAAATAAAATGTTGGTTTTAGACAATACTGTGGTGTATTTCACAATTCGTCAAAAATAGAATGTTTTCAGAAATATTCCAAAAAATCACCTTAATATTAATTTGATATAAAGATTTTGAAAATTAATTCTATTTAACGAAATTCTAAACATATTTGTTACATTAATTAATTTAAAAATAATCCATGTTTTAAAAACCATAAAGCGGGTTTTTAAAAAGAAAAAAACTTTCAAAAGAATGACATTTGTTTATGTGAAATTGAAATGTGAAATTACTTATAATGAACATCAATGTATTGAATGATAAAACTATAATCTAATTATACTTCCAAACCATTAAAATTCATTATTTAACAATATACATTATTTCGATTAAAAAAGTGTTTTCAATTAAAATTATGTATTTTTCATTATTCATCAAAATATAATAGGTATCAAAAAAGTACCAAAATTTTATCCAAACTAATTTTTTATGTCATGGTTATAAAAAAGAATTTAATTTAATTAAATTAAATATATATGAGTGTCAATTTTTTTTTTAAAGTTTATCCATTGAATAGGCGGTAAAATTTCAATTTTTGAAAAATTCTTCTATTATCTGAAAAATTGAATTTGTCCTTGTATTATGTCTAAGAAATAGAAAATATTAATAATAAAATTATATAGGATATATATAAAATTAAAAATGCAGTAAATAATATTGATAACATCTTTTTGAACGGATTGATTGGTAAGTCGTGGTGCACTCAAACTCATTAATTAATGTGGCATAATTTGTTGAATTATTTTGAAGAGATAACATACTTCAAAATCATGAGGTGTTACATTTTCCCCTCATTCAATAAATTGCATCCTCACAATTTGAAAAAAAAAATCAAAAATTAAACGTTAAAAATACAAAAATACCTTTTTGGAAAACCCACATCGAAAATTTATTTAATAAAATTTAGTCTCAATAAGTAGGAAAGAGAAATGAAAAATTACCACCAAATTATGGTCTTGATTAGGTGAACATTAGAGGAAATTAGAGACACATAACTAGGGGAAAACATAAATATTTATAGGGAGTGATTGAGGTTATCAATCACAAACAAGTATACTATGTAGGGCCTCAAACCATCGATCTATGATGATTCAAAATATCATTAGTTCAACAAAACATAAGGTCTTAGGATAACACATTTTTTTACGATCTCTTCCCTAAAGTTTAATAATTAGTTTCTTCATAGAATAAGTGAAAAAATATATACTTGAAAAGTAGAGATTCATACATCAACTAATTCCTTCTATAAACTCATCTTTCAATCCAACAGATGATATAATTCAAAAATATTCTATTTATTCTAATCGTATATGGTTAAAAATGAATTTAGAATTAATTATTCAAACTAATTAAAAAACTAAATTATAAAAACTAGGACATCAAGTAGGCCAGTGGTACGTGATACACCCTTGTCGCCATTCGGTTGTGGGTTGAAGTCTCACGACCTTTCCGGATGCGAAGGGTTGTCGCCCGACCTCCGGGTTGTCCTTTTTATGAAAACCCAAAAATAATATCAATAAATGATTTAACAATAATAAGAAAATCCAATTTGAAACATAATCTATTCCAACCTAATGACATATCCAAAATAATTATGTCCAAACTCACTATCGAAAATTTATAAGGAAGGTAAATATAATGAAGATCCTTGTATCCATGAAATAAGATGTGAATACCTTCATCATGTATTCTTTTAAAAAAGTATAACACCCTAAATTTATATAAAACTGTATTGATAAAATTTATGCTCCCTTATACCATATAGAATACTAGATATACTTCAACTATCCAATAATGTTGTAAACTCCACCAATGATTGAATATTCAAATCTTTAATTATATTTAATGTAGTTAAGAATATACAATATAATTTTTCAAAATAAATCATATATTATTCCAAAATCAGAACCTCATTATCAGAATGATATTATTGTTTGTCTATATCTCATCAATATATTTTTCAAAAAAAAATTAACCCGCTATTCAGTCACATTTCTTAGTTCCCCACAATCTCAATACATAATGAAATAATACTACTGTACAATACTTTTAAACTCTATAATTCATATAACACGTACATAATTAATATAGTACTTAAATGACGTAATACTTTAATACAACATAAGAAATCTAATCACTCCTCTTCAACTTTGGTAGTTTCATAACTTGATTATTATCCAATACCAGCATTTGTGGTATACTCTGATGATTTAGACATTGCTTCACGTAGGATCCCAACTCTTTACAGATAAAGAATTGTACATTTGAAATCTTTTTCATAACATTAAAATCACCTAAATGATGTCCTTTTTCTCCATACAAATAACAAACTCCCATTCTCTTCAAGAATTTACCAAGGTGATTCTCTCCACAGTTATCACATATGTGAAAGTCCTTCTTTTCCCCCTTCCATTTATCTATATTTCTCTCTTCCATCATTTTCTTCACATGATTACCATCAAATTTATAGGATGAAGATAATTATTTACATTTGTTATTGACACATGATATTATTCTTTCATATGATGGAGAATACATGGGAGACTATTTCCCTATTAAATTTAGGCTTAATACCATGAAATATATGATCCTTCTTAATATTTTGATCATGCGTATTACTAGAATTCTCATTCCCTCTACATGGATCCATTTTTAAACAATGTCATGCAATATGATTGTTTATGAATAACAATTCATAATTCCAAAAATGTAAAATACCAAACATAAGTTTAAATGATTATGCATATAATAAATAATCCAAAAATGGTTTTTTCAGGAAGTATTTACTCTTAAATACATCATAATGGCTTGTAATGAAAATGAGAATTATCTTAAGAATAACCCCTAGGATTTTCATAACCAATAGTGAAGCAAGGCCTATTGTCATGTACCATGATACCATGGGTCAACCCCGAAACTCCTTGTCAGGTTTTTCACACCTAAATACATTTGTGCCAATGCCACCTCTACCTTATCGTATCCAGACAGGGATGTATTATTGGGAAAATACACAAAATATTTACCTTACCAAAATTCAAGGATGTTATTCTATACCTATCCTCAAAGTCTATCTTCGGGAAATTTTATCTAATCAGAGTTTATCTAAATATTTTTTAAAGGTTGTTGTTAAACATTATCTGATACCAACTATAAGGGCCCAACCCTAGAAGCCCAGAGTCAGTGCATTATTTTAATACATTGGCATGATTATAAGGAATCAAGTCCCAAAAGACCAAATAGTTTAGTAGTCTTGGAAAATAGAATGCATACTTGAACATTACATTACACTTTAGAAAATAACACAAAACATAAATGATACTTTGTGAATTCCATTAATCTCATATCTTTACCCTAATTATCAATAATTATACATATATTGGAGTCCTGGGAAAATAAATCATTAAAAAAAGGTGAGGCCAGATACTTAGTATGGATAATAATATAGCAGCAACATTCATAAAAATGTATAAACAATTAAGCTAGTGAATAAGACTAAAACATAAGCCTTTTAAACATAAAATTTTGCATAATATGGAAAATATAAATCAAATAATGCCATTTAATTATTCACATGAAGATTATACTAGTTGAATAATCACATGCAATATCAATAACCAATTTAATACTGATGGAATGCATAATTCCAGACATCAAAAGCACATAGTCAAAACCTTGTACCAAGATAAAAAATAAGATTTTGTCAAGGCCTTGTACCAAGACACTAGTTTGCCTTATATGACCTACTGATACATCAAGGAGATATAGTAGGCTCCACCCATCACTTATGAATTTCAATGCATTCCTCATATGAAAAGGTTTAAACAAAACTTAAACATTCGTATTAAAACTAGCATACGAAATGCCAATACATTATCCATAAACCATGAATTATGGAAAAATAACACATCCATAGTCAAAATACCACAAAACCATTAATATAATATGGAAATTTTGTATCATAATAAATCAACTTCAATCAAATTTAAAATCCATCAACGGATTTTGACATAGATGAAATCAAAACTTTTTTAGAGAAATATCTCTTTATATTTTGAAATCATTTAATGTAAAACAATTATAAAAGAAAACATTATTTATAAAAATGTTCATATATTAATGTATGGGAAGATTTTACAATGTTATGACGTTTTAAAATATCCACACCCTCCAAATAAGTTTAAAAAAGACATTCTTACCTTAATTTTGTCGAAAATGTCATAGAGTACCTTGTTTGGAAAACGGCGGAAGGATTCCTTTCAAAACATATATAGTCAAATAAGGGTATTAATGATATTAAAACATAGTCTTTTAAATATTAAGAATGTTTTTAATTACATTTTTAACAAAACACATATTTGGAATATAAAGATGTCCTAGTAGTTAGTTACGTATTAACAACCTCGGATAAGTAAAGAGATTGTAGGATTAAACCTTACCTTGTAATTTTCCTTGGTCTAGGGTGCGTTAAACTCATGTATTATAGTTAAATAATTGTTTTTAAATTATACTAGAACTATAACAAAAATATGATAACATATATGATCCTCTAATATATCTTTGTTAATAATATTTTAGTAGTATCATCATTTCGGGTGTTATCTGATGCATTTACCCTTATTTTTTTGATTATGTAAGCCATGATTGTTATGGATATGATGTATTTTTTTCTTATACATAATTATATTACATTCATAAACATTATTTTTAATCATAAAATGAAAATTATTCTTGAATGATTAGGATGTGGAATGAATCTAATCACGTTCGTGGAGACGGTAATCTGTACCTACGCACGAGCAACAATATCATTATATTGATGGTGAAATCGTATCTAATTAGATGGTATGTCATATATACTGAATAATTAACATGTTATATTTATTATTAACATTATTCATATGAATTATTATACACATACAAAATAAAGAAGTGTTTTAATAACCAACTACCCTAAGATGAAGAGACGGTAAGCCGTACATACGCATGTATGGTGACTTTATCATTTATAGGATGTATATAATAAATAATGTGATTCTACCATGTTTATAATAACATCACGGTATTTAGAAGTTACTATAGTTATTATTTTGGTGTGGAATCAATGAAAGAGGAAGTGGAATAATAAAAGAACTTGAAAGATGGTGGTGAAATTATTACCTCTTTTTCGGGTGTTTCCTTTTGAGATGATCAAAAGGGATCCATAGGATGACTTTCTTTTGGATCCAATTAAGGACTCTAGTATGATGAGAGGGAATTGAGGAGGTAATTTGGGCAGGTTTTTTCCATGATAAAGGGATTTGGAGTTGTGAACTTAAGAGAAGGGGAAATACTCTTTTATAAGAGAGGTGAGGGTCACTTTATTAAAAGCATGAAATATTATTTTATAATTAAATAATTTTCGGATTCTAGTGGCTCAGAAATGATTTATTTTGAGGATTAGGTGGGGATGGGTCAATATACCACCAACCAATAGGTTTTAGACATGTTTAGGTCACCATATTAACCTTATCATCTATATTTATCTCATAGTTAAATAAATTGACATTAACTATGTCTCTTTATTTTTTTATATTATACGGTAAATAAACATAATATAAATTTCTACAAAAACCCCAAGAGGTTAATTGTTAATATATATATTCTTATCTAAGTATTTTTTTCCAAACCATTGCTTTTTCAGAATATTATATCAATTAATAATATTGTTTTTGTTTTAAAAAACTCAATTATGTCAATTTTGACCCTATTTAGTATTTAATTTTATTGAAAGCCATAGAAACATTATCACTCAGATTAAAAATTATTTAATCTGCCCAAACATGTCATAATAACCTAGAAAATTATTTTAATGCATTATAAGTCTCAATTTACATTTATTTGGATGTTTATAATATCAAATAATTAAATATTTCATTATTAAGGTAATTACTACATCATCATTGTGTCATAAATAAATTAAAATTTTCAATGTCTAAAAATTATAAATAAAATACAATTTTTTAAAAAGTATTTTTATATTTCTAATGAATATTTATAGTCATATTTATATTTTTTGTAACCCTGTATTAAAAATAATTTAGTTATTAAACATTGAATTTAACACTTTTAACTCTTCCTTAAATAAAATAATAATAAGGGTCCTAATCTAATCCATGTCGACCAAAAGGATAATATTTTATTCCTAAGGTTGTTTTTGGTATAATTTCACTTATCGAATATAATTAGGAAACGTGATAGGGTAATTATTATATCATTTTTACCCATAATTACCCTATTTAATTTTAACCGTGGTAAATAAAAGTCAATAGTTACTATTCTCCAAAAATTATTTCCATCTTATTGAACCAGATATTAATTACTTATATCAATATTTTATCTCAGATTTTGGAAATTCAACTCATTGTTGTGGTAAAATTATTTTTTATGCAAAAATTCATATTCCCCTAGAAGGTGGGTAAAAGACGGTAAAAAGTTCGATAAAATTTTGTATATCTAAACTTATTATAAAATGACTCTAATGAATTAAATTGAACATATATAGGTATTATGTATCTATTTTGACTCAATTTAAATTAAAATAAAATAACCAATTGTTTAAATAAAATATCTGTTGAAAATAATAATGTAGGGTTTTTTAATATTAATCAAAACTTGAATGTTTTCAAAAAATACAAAAACATCACCCAAATATAATTTTGATATTAAAAATTCAAAAATTAATTATATTTAACCAAATTAAAAACATATAAGTTGAATTATTTAATTTAAAATTAATTCACGTGGTCAAAACCAAAAAGTGGGTTCTTAAATAGTAAAAAACTATCAAAAGATTGACATGTGTTTATGTAAAATTTAAATATGAAATTACTTATAATGACCTATATTGTATTAAATGACAAAAATATAATCAAATTTTACTTCCAAACCATTCAATCGCATAAATTTACACTATAAATTATTTCAATTAAAAATTTTGTTTTCAATTAAACTGTCATATTTTTCACTATTCGTCAAAATATGAAAGTTATCAGAAAAGTTCCAAAAATATATCCTCACTAAATTTTTATGTCTTTATTCTATGGAGGAATAAAATTTTCTTTAAATTGAATATATAATAGTGTCATTTTTTTTTAAAATTCTTCATTAAATAGGTGGTAAAAATGCATTTGGCGAAAAAATCATCTTTTGTATGAAATTTTGTATTTTTTCATATATTATGTATAAGAAACACAATATCTGAATGTTAAAATTATATAATATATATATATAATTCAAAATACAGTTAATACTATTCATACCCACTTTTTCAACGGCTAGTTTGGTAAGTCATGGAACGCTTGAACTCGTTGATGCATGTAGCACAAGTTATTGAATTATTTTGAAGAGATAACATACTATGAAATCATGGGGGGTTACAATAATAAGAATAATATGAATAATAATAAAATTAATAATAATTTTAATTTTAAATAATTACCAAAATGAAATTGTAACAAAATTAATAATATAATTATTATTATCATACTCCACACTAATAATATTATTATCATCATTAATTTTTTATTTGCTTCATTTTAAATACTAGGAAACTACGTGGCTAACCCATGCGACAGATAATAATTTTTTTAATGGTGAAAATAATGAATGTTATTTCATTTTTAATAAAAATAATTATAGTATCAATTTTAATACTTATATTAATATTAATAACATTTTTAATAAAAACAATAATATTTATCATTTCATTTTTAATAATAATAAAAAAATTATTAACATAAATTAAAAAGATATATAATAGAATAAATCACAAACTTCACTAATTATAATTTTTTGAATGCAGGCGGATCGTGCCAATGCCTAAATGGAGTTGCGCAGGGTTTCCAAAATGTGCTCCACCCGTGTGCCCAATGACATCAGTAGAAAAATTCTAACATTTTAACATAATGCAAAAGTCATTCATCGGGGACTCAACTCAAACCCCCAAAAAATTATTTAAAACCAATGAAGTATTGAAATATAATAATTTCATAGGTCGGTGTGTGACAATTCTCCCCATCATAATGCTTCCCACCCCTGAGAAGCCACAAAAATACATATACCCAAAGATGAAGCTTATTAAGTGTCACCCTTCTCCAAATGTTTAAGCACCTCCAATTGATCAATCCAAACAGCTTCCGAAAACCCATGACACACAACCCATCCTTAAAATAAAATCACCTTAACCATCACCAAATAGAGCCCAAAACATCTTTTTAAACCAAGGAATGAATTAACATAAACCACCTCCGACACTTATTCCCATAATATTAGTCAAAAAAACTATTGGGTGTACTCCATTCCCAATGTTTACTAAAGAGGAAGAACATAAGATTAGGTGGTTCTGCACGACACTACTCACCACCAAATGATACACGAAAAGAAACTCTGATACTGATAAGGGGAGGCCCAAATGGACTCCCCTTCATAAGAATTGTGCTATCACTAAATTACTTCAGGTGGACCTCTGTAGGACCCACTGTGGGCCTCCCGACCATATGACCTGGTGAGGTTAACTGAACATGAAAACATCTCACATAGACCCAAAACACCCACTATAAGGGGAAAGGGGAATGACCAAAATGATTGAGCATGAAAATTACATCCATCTATATATCAACAACATTTCACCCTCGTAAAAACACAAATCAATCTAAACTAAGGAAAAGGATTAAACCAAGACAATTTTCACTATTGGGGACCTCCTGACTATGCCTCAACATCTCTCTGGGACCTATGGCTGGATCATAGATTATTGAAGCATATCCTGCTTTGCAGTCAGGTTTCAAAATTTTCCTAAACAAATCTCATGAACCATAACTCCACCAAACACACTTTCAGTAAAATAAATTTTTTTAAAGAGGTTCAACAATAACCATTCTTACAACTAAAGGAAATGAAACAACATAAAAATCTATAGGTGACGACCACTTCATCTAGGAAACACTACAAAGAGAAAGCCTCAACTGATCCCCAAACATCTCCCTACTCATGCTGAGAGGTTGAGGTGACATTCAACGAGCCAAGTCTTGCTTCAACGCACTTCATGGAAACACCTTGGTGGAATCGCAGAAAGTGACCCAGACATCCCTAGGTATGGTAGGGTCTTGCATCACTTATGAACATTGGTCTCTTGTGACCATGCCTACCTCAATGGTGAAAAATAATGACATTTCTCTATAAATAAGATGACTAAAGGTCTGAAGGACTCTTGATTCCTCAATTATAGCCACCTGCATCAAGTAATTTCCCATTCATCATATTGGCATCCTCTACATTGCTTCCCAATGACAAGGGGGAGGTTTCAATAGCTCATGTCGTCTTTCTAACTCAACTTCAACATGAATGGTTTTCCCCCACAACATTTGAGATGTTTGATAGGTTGAGGTCGGCCACATTCCACTGTAGATCAGGTCGGAGCCCAGACTCTAATTTTCAATCCTTCACATTATCATTTTCAACAAACAATTGGTCGAATGGAACTGGGTCCAAGAAACATCATTAGAGTTCTAGTACTGATTCAATGCCATGTTGAACACAGCAAAACTCAATCTTCTTCCTCAGCTTCATCGAATCAGAGAAATATTGTTGGATAAATGAGGACATGAATAACTCCCTAGTGATATAATCTTGAGGCTCTCTTTGAGAATTGGACATCCACCATTTCTAGGTTGGACATTAAAGCATAAAGGTATCCAACTTCACCATCAATTATTATAGAAAGATAATGAAATGGATGTTCCTATTAATCTTCTACAACCACGCCTCCGCGTCAAGTGGATCATCGAGACCATAAAATAAGAGAGAGTTAAAATTCTGTAATCCCAAAACATAGTCTATAGGAAGATCAACTTGAGGAATTTCTAAGCGTGAACCACTAGAAGCTAAAAAATTGTTATTCCTCAAACTATCATGGGGAATAACACTATGGAACAAGGAAATAATGAACTTAATCAAATCATGGCCATTGTAATTTCAAATTAATCTATTCCCTATTTCAAAAATAAAATTTTACATAAATTTTTTTATAAAAAAATTAAAGAAGACACAAACAATTCACCCGGGGAAACAAGTGTCAATGAATGACTTGGAAATATGGTTGGCGGCCATGCGCCAGTCATGACACTATCACAAGGAGTACTCTAGGGTAATTTTCATGGCTCCATATGGATTTCCAGACCATGTGATCTCATGGAGGTCACATTTCCACCTCCCATTTCATTTCACAATACCAAAAAAATCATAAGAATCAAAAGACATCGTCAATCATGAACATCCCATGGTAACCTAAGGTTCAAAAAGAGAAAGGGTTCAATACTTCCTTCTCATATATATGTCTCGAGTCCCGAAAATCCCCCTTAGTCTACCATGAAAACTCCAAATAATTATGGGTTCTCTAAAAAACTAGGTCTACTCAGGAGTCGACCTCCTCTGATACCATTTTATCATGAACCAACCCTGATCAACCCTGAACCGGTCACCTGGTCCGATTTGTGGAAAGGCTTGGGAGGTGTTCCCAATTCTCCCAAGATGGAGACAAGCACTAGGGAATCAACATAGTAGAAATGGGAACGATTTCTCCCAATGAAAACAAACTGACCAGTAGGAATAAAATAGAACAACACAATGTAAATAAATGACACAAAAAAGGAAGAAAAACCCACAGCAAAAAACAAAACTAACCACGACCAAAACTCCTCACAACCCCAAGAGTCACTTACCAATCCACAACCAACACTCACCCATGGAGTGAAAGCTTGAGTCGAACCTCCAATAAAAACTAGAAAAATAAAATCACAATATGCATGAGTTTTCAAACTCAGTAGGTGTGCCCAACAATATATTCCCAAAGAACTAAATTTAAAAATAAAATTTACCATTTTTGTTATCTAAATTATATAAAATATGGGTTTCCACACACACTTTCATTTATAAAATAAATAATAGTTTGTTTCCCTTTTTAATTTAAAATCAAGTTTAATGTGTGATGGGAAAAGGTGAATTATATTTTAAAAAAAATTTCATGAACAATTTAGAAATCCAAAATTGAATTGTTAGTCAAGAGTAATACCACACACAACACAAAACTCATATTTATGGAAATGGGAAAGTGGTGAACAAGGACTAGTAGTGGAACTAGGGCTCTAAATCATTATACACATACAAATAAGCTGTAAAGAAAAATGGGTCTAATATAGGATCCCATGAAAAATCCAGAACATACTATATATGTGGCTCATCCTGAAGGCCTTCCCTACTCAATGACTTCATAACTCCATAATGTTAGGTGATTCCCTACCCGGCCTAACTGAGGGGCACAATCCCCTTGCAGAGCAATGTCTGCACTATGGGCCACTTGTCAGTGTGTAATATAAAATAGTGCAGAAATCGTTATCAGAAGATTAACATTCTATATTATGTTCCCATGTCCATGTGTCTAATAAAAATGGGGTGACTCAACAATGTCAATCAACCAGTCAATTTGAATAAACATCACACACTATTCACCCAATCAATGTACACAAAGAGATCACCCCTGAGTCTCCTCAAAGAATGTTTTTAATAATAATTTATTTTATAAAAGTTCCCAACATGCTTTATTAAACTTTTAAAAGAAACAACATTTATCAAGAGAAACCAATACATTTTCTTGCATTCCAGAAGCAAAAATTTACCCAAAAAATAGAACCCCACCTGAAAATCCGTGAATTTTTTCCAAAGGCCAAATTGGTTGTCTTTCACAATTATTCTTTAATTCACCAAGAAAATATTTTAGGTGTTGTGTAAAAAATAAACAGATTTTTTTAAATCATCTAAATATTACAAAAATAATTATCTAATAAAAATTCTAATTTATTTTAAATTAATGAAATATTAAGAAATTAATAAATTCTAAATTTAAAGGCGAGTGCAGTGGGGGACGTACATCGACCTGTAAACCAATCACAATGATGCAACATGCCTCGCAGGGGCACGCAAGAACACACAAAATTACAATCTTAGGACCGTAGAAAAATATTTCCAACGTGCTACAATTTCAAAGATAACTAAAATACATAATCATAGACTTAAAACAATCCAAACGAACAAAAAACATAGTAGAACCACCTATAAATGTTTTAAAAACACAAATCACACAATATACATCATTTACTAAACCACTATAAACATTTCAATGTGTTAAAAAAAACAAAACACATCATAATAATTCACTAATAATTTTTTAGAGCCACTGGTCCATTTCAAGAAATCACTTAGAGTATGCAACATGAAAATAATGCTTGATATATTGAAATTTACATTGAAATGCATGCGCACCTCAAAACATTTTTAAAACCATACTCACAACATCCATTTTATTTAATATATAATTAAAAAGTTTATAAATCTTCATTGAGAAGTATACCACAACATTACCCACACGAAACCCACTCAAAACACCTTAAAAACATCTTTAATAAAAAAAATCACACCAACACATTTCTAAAATGCAATTCAAAACCCCTGTACATTTTAATTAACCAACTCCTTGATTAAATAAAACACAATTTGATGCCACAATGTGTACCCATAACATATAAACATGCCATAAATTCAAATAAGTGAAGAAATTCATCAATTTCTAAAAATATAATTTGAAACAAACACACAGTTTAACTAATATTGTAATTTAAATAAACCTGTAAATTAATTCACCAATTAATAATCAAACATGGAACCACCTACAACAAATGTTGACAGATCTCTTGAAAATGGTTCGAAACCTCATTCTCTCAGCAACTGAACCGATGGGAATCCAAAACCAATATACACAACAAGATGAGACATAAAACAATTATGATTTAACCCCAAAAAATAAACCCCAACATTAGAGAACACCAATGCCATGAAATATTACCAAAAAGGGGAAGAACCATCACCAAAATGGGACTACATTGAAAAAATGTGGGGAAAAGGGTTGTGATTGGGTGTTCGAAGGAAATTAAGGCCACCATAGCTATACAATGTCGGTTGGACGGGGGAATGATCGGTGTGGGTCATTGTGACCTACTTCAAGGGAAAGAAGAGAAACAAAGGGTTGTGATGGGGCGCTATGAGTTCAAGCTGGAGGAGGTTGGGAACTTACGGGTGTATGTTGTCGTTGTAGGGAGGGTGGCAGGCCGGGGAGATCGGTGCAGGCATCCGGTGGGGGGATGGGGCATAGGCTAGTCAATGGTTTCTAGTAAGAGGTGGAGGATGTTATGTGAGTTTCTATAGAAGGGGTCGGCTTTGGTCAGAGAAACATGGAAGGAGGCAGTGGTTGGAGGCTGTGCGAATGTGAGGTAGAAGAGGCATGGTATGCGGGAGCACACCAGATGGGTGGAAGAAGAGGAGAGAGTGTTAGGGGATCTGGGTTCTCCACTAGTTCTTAACATGAGGTTCTGGGTTAGTGCATCTCATTTAAAATTAATAATATTATTATTATCATATGAAACACTAATAATATTATAATCAATGTTAATACATTATTCTCTTAATTTAAAATGTCATGAAACTACGTGGTTAACCTACGTGATAGATAATAATTTATTTATGGTGAAAATAAGGTCAGTTGTTTCATTTTTAATAAAATTAATATTACTAAATTTTTTAATAATTATATTATTATTTATTGAAATTTTAATAATAATAATAATAATAATAATGTTGATCATTTAATTTTTAATAGTAATTAAAGAATTATTGAAAACAATTAAAATTTTAAATAACACAATAAATCAAAAACATCACTCATTTTAATTTTATGAAGGCAGGAAGATCATGTCGATGACTAAACGGAGCTGTGTGGGCTTTCCAAAACGCGCTATGCTCGTGTTCCCAAAGACGTCAACTAAAAATGGTCACTTTTTTAACATAACTCAAAATTTATTCGTCTAACACTCAACACAAACCCAAAAAAATATTATTTAAAGAGAAAGAAATAATTAAATAAAATAATTGATTATGTCAGGGTTTGACAAATTCCCCTTTAAAATCATTGACAATGATCCATAGAATAATTATCATTATGTTGAAATTTTAAAAATGTTTGAATTTAAAATGAATCAAATAATACTAAATTTTTTATAAAACATTTTAATTAGGATATAAATTTCAAAAAAACATTAATTATTCATCCAATATAAGGATTTAAGTATTAAACTTTTAAATGTTTCATAAACTACTATAAACCATTACATAAAATATTAATTTAGACATAACTGTCATTATTTTTTATCGGATAATGAATTTATTTCCAAAAAACATATCATGTTAACCATCACCATGTAAAGATTTTCTGTATAAAAAACCCATCATGGTGATATTCATCTTGTTGTGTTTTTTGAAATAATGAATCATTATTTCATTATCCCACTTGAACTAATCCTATAATTATTTGAAAACTTTTTCATTATAATGAATCATTTTTCAAAAGTCATGAAATAATATCACAAAATCATTTTCAATATCATAAATATGGTGTTTTAAATAAAATATCATTATATTAAAAAAAATTATAAAAACATTTTTAAAATATGTAATCTCCATCACAAAACATCTATGTGTTATCCCATAGGTCATATTAATATTAATAAAAATAATGAATACTAAAATATATAATTATAATCCTATCATATCATCAAGCATAGAATCTGTGAAAAAAAAGCTAAAAATAAATACAAAATTATATTTATCAACCACTTGTATCCTGATAATTATGTTTACTAGATGATTCCCATAACATCTCAAAATTATACAATCTATTTAACAAGGATATTTAGTTACACAAAGATATAGAGTATTTAAATCTCACATATACCTACTCACACAATCTAGATATTAATAGTAATGTCTTAAAAACATAGATGAACACAACTAATGTCATTCATCCATGTATTCAATTATATTATATGACACTAAACTAAATAAAAAATAGAATCACGTGTAAGATTTTGAGGTATGATGATAAAATTCCTTTATATCTCTTAATATTATGCCATAATATTATATGTGTAATGGTGTCAGGCCCTGAAAGGACACTAGTTCCCAAATAAAACATGATATAGATATCAAACACTGTAATACATCTAGTGTATCTAATTCAAATTTTTAGGGGATTTCACTGGCTACATTCATCAGAAGTCTATGCACCACTTTCCATATTAAGGGATTTGAAAACCATTAAATTAAAACCATCGATGATGATATTTCTTTAGATATAAAACCTTATAATAGTGAACACATAAGGTTATAATGATCAAAAAACACACCAACTTTAACTCAACATCTTGAACATCGAAGACAACACACTCTAGCCACTATGGTGATCCACTATCTCACTCTAATTCAAGTAAAATAATGATATATTACCTGATATTTTGTATATAGATCAAATAGGTAAATCTAATCACATGAACCAAAAATAGAAACAAGTACAACATTATATAATTATATAGTTTATAAAAAAAATCATAGTAAATGTGAGAACACATTGAATCAATATTTAGGGAGACAAATTGAGTTAAAAGGGATCACCCCTTTTGAAAACCATATATAGACTAATATACTATAGACTAATTTTGGACTCTATAAGATAAAATTAATAACCTAATGGAACATTATCCATAATAAAAACCACTAGAATATATTTTTGGGGATGTTTTAACATGTGATTGTAAATCACTTTTCATTCTTCCCAATAATCCCTTCAATGACACTGGGTGTTCACTATCAAAAAAATTATCCATCACAATATAATTATATTGGTTTTCTTTATTCACTTTTTTCTTCTTCTAGTAACATCATATTTTGAACCTCATTGTCAACCAAAAAATTGTCTTCAAAAATAAAATAACAAAAGCCACCTCATATAAATCGTAAAATTAATCATCAAGATCTATATTCATGGTTTTTTTTACATTCACATGCCTGATTCTCGAAATTTTCCCATTACATATGCCCTCAAATTCTGGCATTTGAACCATCAACCACATCAATACTAATCAAATTGAAACCCGAAATATTTAATCAAACGCAACCTTTAAAACAACAGTGATATTATTACAAAGGATTAATGAAATGAAATAATTCATTTTTTACAATAATAATTATGTTTCCAAAATATTCACTTCCTCTATAACATTCTTCCACATAACGGACTTCCCCAAAATCACTTACTCTTGAATTGTATGTTTTTATTATTTTATTCATTTCCAAAAATCCAAACATTCCTTATTGAATGTGATTTTCCATATTCTAGTTAAAAAATATTCATTCCAAAAATTAAAAATATGAACCCCATAATCGCATAACTAAAAAACATATTAACCCCAAAACCAACCATTTTCCACTTATGAATGGTTATCATTGGTCAATTATAAAAATATTACACTATATAGCCATTTAAAATAGATTCACCAATTATAACTAGATAAATCCAAATTAAATTTCATTCCCTCCACTTATTTGGTGTGAAAACATGTTTATCCACTATACATGTGATTATCCAAGACCCATTGAGATAATTATTCCATAAAATATCATGAATATTTTCAATCACTTCATAAAACAATGAAAATTAATAAATTTAATTATGCATATTTATCCAAAGAAAATATTCATGAAAATCATCATAATTTTTTTAACTCCATAAATGAAATATTGTTTTTTATGATTTCCATGAAACTGCCCCTTCTATTCACTAAATTATAGAAAAATTACAGTAGGATTATAATACCTATGTTCATTCTAGTACATATGATCTCAATGATACCAATAGACCAAACTCCATTTGAAATTACTTTAAAAATTATACTATCATTATACCTACATAGTCCCACTAAAATAATTCAGAATAAAATCCTATTACTTAGGTAAACCTAGTTTAGCATTGTCCATTACTCCCATTATATCTCCTCATAGTTATGAATCATTCAAGGATCAGCCTTAATCAAAAGGGACATTCTAGATTGATGATGAAATTTGAAAAGCTACTTCTACATAATTTAAAATAGTAATTTATTCATGACCACTCATTTGCAATGAAAAATTCTCTGAACATGATTTTGTTGTTATTAAAGTTTTGAAGTTGTCATGGTGACTTAATAATTAATTATAGGAGAGTAGATAAACAAACCAAACATTTAATACATATATTATCTTTTAAATATCTTACCCAAATTGAAAATGTACCAATATTCATCCATAAAAAATTTTATTTGATTAACACAAAAAGCATATTTATCCACCATTTTTGGAATATTACACCTGACATCTCATCAGGATGATATTCAATAATAATAACTCAATATCAAATATGTATACATGAAATCATCTTATATGATGTATTAAGCTCTAATCCATAATAAAAATATCCACTCTACCTAGAACAATATCCACAAAATGCTATAAAATTTTTTAATAGATCAATTTAAACTCTCAAAACCTTAGAACCCCTCACCCTATAGACCCAAAACTCAATATACATTAATAAATTTTGATTTTTTTTCACACAATGGTTATTCTTTAGAAATGTTCTATGGCACCTTGGACCTGTAGTTGAGTAAAAAGAAACAACATTATAATGTTGCATCATCGATGAAGGTACAATGTAAAAAATACCAATGAGAATAACCATTACTATCCATGATTCTAATTCACCAGTTACAATCATTCTGTAACAAAAATACATTTTTTCTTTATATATATATTTTTAATTATATACTCATACCCCTTCATTACAGTATTAGAAGATTATTCCTCATGAATGATTGAACTTTTAGAAAACCTATTAGGTTATAAACATATATTTTTCATGCTATCCAAAACCATGATCCCCTGAGTGAATACACCAACAACTAAAAATACAATTATACTTCTCATGTGGCTCATTATAATAGATTTCCAAATAATAGGGTCTATTCGAAACACTTTTCTTTTTGAGCAAGCCAATTTTCCGGAATCGATCATGAATTACATATTTTAAAATGATCATCTTTTCTTCCAAATGAAAGCCTAAAAATTAATCACCAATTACACATCATGGAAATTATGTGAAAAATAGAAATAAAAAATAACCATTATGTAAGTGTGCTAGTGAACACGTGGTAAAAAAATTTCGACCCCTGATTACCTAGGATATTTTCATAAATTTCAAATATTACCTTCCTGAATAGGCATTTAAACTGAATATTTTTTTCCAATAACCCTTCCCCAGTAATTCACAATACATATTAGGAAGTAAAATAATTTCATCAAGTCATTATCACAAATACATAATAAAATCATATTGATTTACATCTTCTATTCAGGTCATGTGTTGTAAATATAGGCTAATCTTCAAAATAAAATCCCTATGTGTTATCCTATAACAGTTTACATTCTACCAGAAACATGACATTCATTTGAAATAACAGAATAGTTATTATGAGTAATTTATTAGTGGGAAAATTAAATGATTAAAAATACTATGATTCTTATGTCAAACCATTAATAATGAATTTACCATGTTGCAATGTCATTATCTGGATATAATCACCGACTCAAAAAAGAATAATGGGTCATATCCATCTTTTGGAAGTCATTATTAGTTTTTAAAAAATGTTCTATATTCCACTGTAATAATGACACATATCTCCTGACAAAATGTCCTAGATGTATTATTGTGAAATACATTGATCTAAAACCAATATTAGAATTATTTTTCAATTACCATATATTGAATATAAATTGTTATTCATTATTTATTTTTACCATAATATTGTTATTTATTCTAGATACACTATTTATATTATAATTTTAGTTTATTATATGTATGAAACGTTTATATTTATTAATATCTATAATGATACAGATCAGATTCAATGGTTGAAATTATAATGTTATATTATATTGGCTAGATGAATGATAATGGACGGACACAAATTATGTCTGACTACTATATGATGGGGGATAATATGCATTGAGAATTTTTCTCAGGAATTTCATACATTGTTATCTTGAGTAGATGATATTATGAGGTTTGACATACCAATAGAATGATTATACCCTTTGGGATTCATTATAGGTGCTTATCGATGAAAATAAGAAATTACCCCATCCTTTCAAATTTACCCTTCCATGAATGGAAGTGGAGAAAGAGATATAGTAATGTTGGAAGCATTTTGAAAATTTTAGATAGGTTTTCCACAAGTACTGAGTGTATATAATCAAACACGTAGGTGGAATTACAATCATAATGATTATGGAATTAAGAGATAAGATGTGAAAAATCTCTGAAAAACCTGATCTCATTATTGATAAATAATTAATCATAAAAAATTAATGGAATGAAATACAACTGAATTAACATAAATTAATAAAACATATACTAAACAGTAACTATGAAGCTCAAATAACTCCTGAATAACTCCTCGAATAATTAATGTCCATCTTGATCACCATCAAGCTCCTACTAACTAGAAAAATATGTTATATATTAAGAGAGTGAGTATAAAAAATATAATTAATAAGATAATTCCTATAACCTCCTATGAATGATATTAAATATGAATTCTAAAGACAAGGGTATATACTATTGAAACTCACTGGTTACCTAAAACAAGTTTTCTATTATTTTTCGATCCTCACCATGGATCACTCACCAAATTTATAAAAAAAAATATAACTACAATATAGATAATATATTTATATTAGATACCTATAAGAACACCCCCATTGGTTTTCCAATCTCCTGACCCAACTTCACATGTACTGATCTCTCGTCCCTTCCATAATAAGAATGATATACATGATATATTTCAGTCCTCAGCACTGCCTATCTGAGTTCTATGCAGGAATGAGTATCTCATGATGGAAATGGTTCTCATATCCATCTCACTGTCATCACTGTACAATGTGTAACCATGTGTGTGTATGAAATCCACTATAGCCTATTGGAATTTATAATACCCCATGCCATCATATTCAATTCATATACACATATGGGAATCCATATCAATTATGACAAAAAATAAGTATGTGTAATAATCTACCACAACATGCATCATAAATGTATAGGAAATCACCTCTTGGTATACTCTCATGTGACACTATAATCAAATAGAGGGTTAGGAAGAGTGATTAGTTAGACATCCATATCCTCACTAACATATATAATGGAAAAATCCCTATAATATCTAGGTGGATGTTTCGCTTTTGACATGGGTGTGGTGAACATGAAAAAATAGACATAATAGATATGGGCCATAACCACAATGAGTGAAATTACATATCCATAAAATAATAATCCACTATCATAACAGTGGAAATGCATATGAAATAACTTTGATCTAGATATCAAACAAGAATTTTCACATCATGCTTATAGAGTTATAGGTTGTAATAATTAGTTAGTGGGATGTGAGATGAGGTGACTAAATGGATTAATATAACGAATAATTTTTTGAAATCCAGCCTATTGATATTTTTATGGTCCTTAAACCACTACGTTGTATCTCACAATCATACAACATATGCATATCTCATAATGTTTATAAAAAATTAACTTTAAGATGTTCGGTATAAAGACGTACTCATTATCATTTTTTTCATCGAAGACCTACTTCTTTCCTTGTTGTTTATACACCCAACATGTTTTATATACTATTATATTATTATATATTATAAATATTTTTGTAGAATTAAGTTATATTCCCTATAATAGATCTATTAATTTATTTTGGTAATTATTTTAAAAGCATCACATTCCTCACAAATCCTCAACGTTGGATAAAAAAACATCATCATGGTTGGCATAAATTACCGTGAAAATTTGTTGTGTCATGAATTTTATATCACCTGAATAATAAATGAATTCTCAACTAATGATTTTATTATTCTATGATGCCAAAAATCGATGCATCTCTTCCTTCAAAATAGGTTACTCCCCACATAGAGTTTCTCACCTGTATAAATAGATAAAACTCATCCATTCCAATATTAAGAGAGCAATAAATATTTATATCATCCTTTGATCATAGTTATTTCTTCAACGTTAATTGTATTGATGATAAATATTGGGGTTGGTATGATCGGCAAGGTCAGGTTCTCATTTAATATCTCTTGAATTATGCATGAACATGGTGTGCCATATCTCATACAATGGACACTGCCTGAAGATATATCATGTAGAAACCCTTGATTAAAGGATAAGGATGAATATGTGGATGTTATCTGATGACCATGTGTTATCCTATCCAAATACTACCACAAAAGTTGGTTTTATCAGTGCTAAAAAGTCGTTATCAATGCTAATCATAATTTCTAATCAAGGTAGTATCAAAATAGGTTCCCCTTTTACTAGTTCTAAAATATGAGCTGATAAATAAACATTTCTAATAGTGCTAAAAAATAATTGATAAAAGGATACATTTTTCATTCCTAAAAAAATAATAGATAAAAGTGTCCTTTATTAGAACTTTTTTTAACACTATCAAAATACCCCTTTTATCACTACTAAATAACAATTATAATGGTAAAAATAATATTTGAAAACATTATATAAATTGGAGGGTTTAAATACTCCTTTTATCAATGTTTAACCCCCTTTTATCATCATTATCCTCCCTTACCCATTTTATAAATGTTATGCACCTTCTCACTCCTACCCACACAACCTTTCCATTTCTATGTCTTGAACCTAAGACTTCCTCCTCATGCACATGTGACTCTACCACTCTCCTAAATTTCATTTTCTTTCATTTTATGATATATCTACATATTTATAAATATTTCATTTCATTTTTAATCCATATATATATATAATTAAGTACACATATAAAATTTATTTGGTGTGTGTGTGTATAAATACAAAAATGTATATATTTATATATATGTATGCATCTATAAATATAATTATACATATTTATATTTAGTTAAATATATTATATATTAATATTTATATACATATATTATAATATGTAGATTTTCTTATATACATTTAGAAATACACACACACAGATATATATATATATATTATTGATTAATTATATTTATATATGTACATAAATATTCATACGTTTGTATAAAAATAAAATGGGATTTATATTTCAGATAAGGTTAATATATTGAAAATAATTTTTATATGTAAATGTGTTTAATTAATTTTTTGTAATTTTAAAAAATTTATGGGTGAATATATAAAAAATATGTACATATTGGTATATATTTGATTTTAAATAATAGTACCTTATTAAAATAATAAAATTTTAAAAAATTAATATTAATATGAATATAATCCATGGAAATAAATTTAGCCTCCATCAAAAAAGGAAATAAGTACCCATTAAATGAGGCTGAAAACCAATTAATTGTCAAAAAAGGGTTCCCAACAAAAAACTCAATTTTGGAGGCCTTCTGGACCTTTTTCACGTAGAAAAATGTGACATAGGTTTACCTAAGTCACCAATGAGGTATAGATCAACACATGCTTCGATTTGATATGTGGTAATGCTCTTATAAACACCTTCATTAAAAGTTATGGTTGTCTAATGTTTGAGTTACGTTTTTCAAATTCTTTTTGATCATTTAATAATTATTTTACTTTTTTAAATCCAAATTTTTATTAGATGAATATTAAATGATAATAATTATTAAATTATTGATTAAAAATATTTGATAAGAAATTTCCACAAATTATATTATATTTTAACTATAAAAGCCTATTTAGAATCATCTGAATCATATTCAAAAAAATTAAATTATTTTTTATATCACTAAAAATTTATTTATATTTTTTAATATTAATTTTAATAAATATACGTTTTTTGAAGAATAATATTATCCGTGCGTGTAAAAAGGAGCTGATAAAGGGGGTACATATGGGTACTTTTAAAAGAACATTGATAAAGGGTGTCCCTTTATTAATGCTAAAAAATGCACTGATAAAGGTCAAACAATTATCAGTGCTAAAATAGAACAAATAATGTTGTACTTTTATTTATCCTTTTTTGGTTATATTAGAAGTACATTTTCAACACTTTTTTCGGTGCTGATAAATGTACCCCTTTATTAGTGATTTTTTTAGCACTGTTAATGGGTGGCACTATGAAAAACTGTTTTTGTGGTATTGAAAGGAATCATTTTATTTATATTTTTATAGTGGTGAATAGTATTGTGCTTTATATTTACCCATAATGGAATTTCACTCAATAAACCCTTTCAAAATCAATTTTTCATGCATTATTGTCGATCTCAAACTAGGTTCGATACTCAAAAAATAAAAACAACCCATGCTATCGTGCTACCCAACATGATGGATCTATAATCACGGTATGGACTCTAGGTGTACCTTTCCGAAACCCATGGTCACTTTATGGGTGATATTATTTCCCAACATCACACCGCCTCTCCACAGCTGGTGATCACATTAGCATTGTGAAGGTGTAATATTAAATTATTTTAAAAACTACTGACAAGCAGTAATGTGGTATGCATTAGTGACTTATTCCACATGGAATTGGAAATTTGAAATGGAATCAAACAAAGAAAAACCACAATAATTGATTAATAAAAAATAAAATGTAGAAACATAGGGAGATAAACTAATATTAATTGATATCTATGATTTTCAATTTTCATAAGATTAAAAAAAATTAAATGTGGTAAAAGAGTTATAATCTATTAATATCTCCCATCAGTGATTAGCTCAACTCGTTAATTGACTATAGTAACAATAATTCCATAATTACTCTAAGAATAAGTGTTCTTAATGGATAATAGAATTATGTTCTCTTCTATTTTTATTAATCTTTAAAATATTCAAGTGAAATTTATTCTCTCTCGTTACTTTTTGGTTTATATAATAGTTTAGAAATATTTCTTACTCATTAAAAATGATATTGAGATATCAATGATTAAAGATATATGTAATTATTCATGGAATTTATGAAGAAAATATTAATAATTCAATTAATAATTATCTGAATACATTAAAGGATTAGCTACTCATGATATAATAATCCACAAAAAACTGATTTCCAATAATACATTGTGACACTATAATTTTTTATAGACATCATTGATAACATATTCTCCACCATTGAGTTACTATATCCAACAGTTTATCAAATCATCATTGAAAAAAATTACATTAAATGAATGTGAATGAAATAAAAAAACACTATAATTATATTCTCATACATCACAAGACAGGTCTATATATGCACACATTAATCCATCCATATTGTTAATTGGACCCCATCCAAAAGAAAATAAATTTAACTAATTAACATAAACTAGGATCACCCTGTGGCTGGGCATTAGTCATCATAGAGTATAAAGCATGGTATAGTGACATCTTAAACACTCTATAGTTTTTTTAATAAAATGACATTCAGCCTTCAATAAACCCATGGTCTAAACAATCAGGAGGTACATACCGAATTAATTTATTCAATAATAAACCTCCACTTTGGCATCACCAAATCATAAATCCATATTATGAGGAACTAAAATGTCAACTATCAATATCAAATCATTGTCAACAATTGGTTATGGTTAAGAAACATCATTATTTTTTTCATCCACCATGAAATCATTCAAATAATATCTCGACGAAGAATCGTTAATGTGAATATGAAAAATCAGCAATGGCAGCATACCAGACATTGTTGAGAAACATAACAACATTGAATCTATTCCCATATTATTTTTCATCATTCTCTCAATAAAAGGATTGGATTCATAATCTATCTTCAGTGGCTTGTTTTCTTTAAGAGATACAATGTACATGGGTTCCAGTCATCATGAACATTTGATAATTTCTCAAAGTCCCCAATCTGATGTCATAAAGTAGTAAGGTGAATAAACAATGAGTCCTCATTGGGAAATACTATAACTAGGTTAAGCTTGAAGCCCAATAATGGAACATATATATGGATTTTAGAATATCGGGCTTGAGATCTGCTACATGAGCATTTATATCAAATTCCTACATGGATCAATAAGGTATGTTGGCTGGCCATAAATTCCACTAAATCATTTCACCTTATATTTTTCATCATATGAGTCTTTTAATTTTTACTATATGAATCCATTTGAAATTTAAAATGTAGTTTCTTCCATATAATTTCTACGTGGATACCTTCTGAAACTGTGTCAATATGGTATTACATGCTAAATAAATTACATGATTGATGAATTAAAAATTTATCAAAAAATAATTAATAAGTTTTCATGTATTAAAATAAATAAAAACATATTTTAAAAAATAAATAAATTTAATGTAGAAAAATTAACTGGTTAATGCAATAGATGATTCCAAAATAACATAAATATGTAAGGGAAAGAATTGATTAATTAATAAATAAAATAATGTAATTTTAATTAATTAATGAATAATTATAATTTATTAATACAAAATATTAAACTATTTAAAAAAATAAACATGTTTAACATAATCTAATTATTTAATAGATTAATACCAAAATTTATAATGAGATAAAAGTTAAACAAACATAACATAGAAATACAAAATAATCAATTAAATAAAAATAATATTATTTACACAATAAAAAAATTATATTGGAAACACCATTGACTTACTAACAGAACTGTTAATTGACCTAAATGTGATAATAACTAGATTAATTTAATTTAAATCATTAAATCCACAAAAATATCCCAAAAAGGATGTCTCGAAATGTAAATAATTAAGTTCACATAAAATTCATCAACAATTAAACTATATTTTTCATCATTTAAAAATTAGTCAAGTTTAATGAAAGGAAATAAATATTAAAATTGAAATGCTAAAGTTCCACTAATGATGAATTTAATAGTTATTTTCCGAAATGGGTGATCTCAGGTAGTAAATACGAATCTTAGCAGAAATAAAATTTCTTCTTTGAAAAATAAATTACTATATAAAAGATTATTTAAATTAAAAATATTAAATGGGGATTTAAAATATCAATTTTCATCCAAATGAAGTTCTACAATTCTCTTCACCTCCAGCTCATCAGACTCAAATAAGATCTCAAAATAAATAGACAAAAATTTTGATGGGGTAGAGTAAATATTTATCAGTTGAATAAATAACTCATCTAACTATTTTTTTAATAAAGAACAATTAGTGAAATATGATAAAAGAATGAAATTAACATGGATTGTTATTTTCATTTCTAAATCAATTAGGATTCTTATATTACAAGATAAATTAAAATTAAAAATTTCATAGTAACTAATAATCCAAGGATGTTATCCGAAGATTGAAAAAAAAAATTAAATAAGGAAAGATAAATGATTTTCTCATTTAATACATTGAGTTATTAAATATTAACATCCTAAAAGAAGCCTAAAAACCCTCAAATTTGATAAAACTAGTAATCTAGTTAAAATTACTATGAGATACTTTAAAAAAATTATTAAAAATTAGTATTTTAGGTGGAAAATCAATTAAATATTAATTACAGGAATAAAATACCACTTCCCCCCATACACACAGTCACACTAAAAAACATTAAATGTCCCCATTATTAAATTCATGGTGTATGAAAAATTATGATAGTTTAATTTTAAAATTATTTTCAATTATGTAGTTAGTGAGTATTAGATGAGAGTAAAAATATAGTTAAAGAATTATTTTTACCTCAAAAAAACATTTAGTATCATACAAGGTTCCCATTTATCATAGAATAGAATTTTATCATAGTATAGGTTTCCATGAAATATTTCATTCTATTGCATTAAAAATTCAAGTATTATTTAAATTAGAATATATAATTTCATGAAAATACACATTTCTAACACATATAAAGTTTAACAAAACAACGGTGGAAAAAATATTAAATATTTATTTAAATAAGGGATAAAATATTTAAATTGTCTTTTTAAAACATCACACGGAATTAGTACTGTATTTTATTGATTATAAAAAAAATGAATGTAGGATAATTTTAATTATTAAAACCATATAATATAGATTTAACACATTTGTTTTTTAAAAGGTAAAAATCCCCTTTTGGAAAATTGAATAATTCATCTGGTTGAACAATATTTTTTCCCAGTCAATATAATAGAGATAAACATGAATTCCATGAATTTTAATCTCATATCAATACATTACTATAGAAGATATCTAAAGGGGTGTTATCCAATTATATTCTAAAATGAAATTCGTTCATAATTAATTCATACATGGTCTATTCCATGTACATACAATATAAATAGGATTAAATATCATTACATCCAATATTACAATTTCATCAAAATGGGTCCATGTAAACATTGTTGTTTGGTGAAAATATGGATGACCTAAATAAATGAATCGTGATAAATGTATTAAAATATAATAGAAAAAAATAAATCTATAAAAATAATTGATCACCTCAAATGTGGTGTTAAATTTAATGTCTTTATCTAAAAATTAAACCATATAGATTTCTAACAATTATCATTAAAATGGTATGATTCATTATTATCTTTTCTTTCATTCGTTGTTCTGAATAATAATTCATGTTCTCTCTTTGAATTAAACACTAAAAAATTCCATAACACTCTTCCCAAATAATCCAAGGTTCTAACATTATCCCACATTCCATAAGAAGAATTATGGTTAATAACTTCAAATAGAAAATTTAACATATAAATAAGAATAATATTTTTTTTAGAAAAAGAACAACATCTCCTACAACTCATGCCCCGATTGAGGGTTTAAAAAATATATAATTCGGTGAAAATTTTGATAAAAGATACTCATTAAGAATAACATGTTGAAAACTAGAAAATATATCTTTAGTAAAGTAGGGAATATATCTATAATCCTATCTATTAATTTCTCACTATCACGGAAGAATAATTCATCATCCAAGAAATTCAATGAATCCTAGAGAAATCTATTTTCCACATCGTATAAAACATTAAAAAATAATTATAGCTCACTCTACACTATTTTGGAAAACATATATTAAACCCCATGATTAATAGTACTAATAATATACTCAACCTCACCATTGTACACTCTTTTTGAGTAGGAGAACGAACATTAACAAACTAACCCTTCTCAGGATGTTGTGAACAAGAAGCTGATTCCATGTTGTAAATAATGGAGGGGTAATAACATTGAACATAAGCATTAGAAAATCATTCAAAATGAAAAATTTTGTAGTGGATAAGATAGTTCGTGGCCTTGATAATATATTTCATAATTTTATTTTCAGGTTTTCATTACATTTCTAGCACATTTGTGGTCTTAGATTCAATACATTTTTCATGAAAATCATCATTAACATATCATTTATTTATTTTTACTCAAATAGAAAGTGAGTGGCCTCTTTAATATATTCTATAATAAATTTATAATTAACATATATTGATTTATAAATGTAAATGATAGGTGAAAAAATGAAAACATTGAAATCATCTTGATTATCATCATCATGAAGGCTTCCTTCACCATTATAAACATCAATCACATGTCCAGTTGTTTCTAAAAATGGTGTTCCTAAAATTATTATAAATTTATTATCAATATCCATTTCAAGAATGATGCATTAATTATTTAGTTTCATTATTCCTACATCAACTAACAACTCATCAACACATATAAAAGTTAAAATATGTGATATATTATCCATGTGTAGTGTAATAGATTAATGTTTCATTCTACAATGTTCTATCATACTGATATAGACCATTGAAAAGGTTAATGATGGAACCTAAATAAAAAATTCACTTAATTTCTCAAAAAAACCAAATTTACAAGACTTGAAAAAGAAACCACTTCCATTTAATTTTTGGAGGAATATTTTTTTGAAAAATAAAACTATAATCCTTGTTCAAATTAATAATTTAAAATTCATCATATAACATCATATTCATAATGAATTATTTTGGAAATGTAAACCATGAAATAAATTTAATCAAATCTTCAAAAAACTGATTTTGATGTTATAGATTTTAAACTTTTTAGGGAATTTCATGAAATATTGTTTTTGTTTTTCTAATTCTTTTTTAAAAAATAAAATAGTGGAAAATAATCCATCAGGATTATTATTTCACTCTGCCCATCCACAAACATAAACTTTATAATTTCCTCCCTTATTAGTTTACAATAAATTCACTTTTGTTACTTGTGGATTTCACATTGTGATTTAGCATTTTAATTATACTTTACACCACCCTATTGATTTCCATATTTTGTATTTGTGATGTTTTATTTTCTAGTTTATACTAAAATTTCATGTTCATCTTGTCAAGGCTACTAACTGAATATTATTAGAATATATAGATAAGATCTATTAGTTTTATCCATTATATTTTCATAGGTATTCATCAAAACTGATCTTGTTGGGGTTCCCATATTTATTCTTAAAATGCTTTTAGATTTTTTCCCCAATTTTAATTCAATTATTTGAATTATATAATTTTTTTAAACCCTATAAAATTATAATATATCCTTTAGATAACATAACTAAAAAATTTTAGAATTAAAAATTCCTTTTAAGTATTGAAAATTTTCTCTATCACACCCTTCACAATTTGAGGATTTGGCATTAAACTGGTTTTGAAATGATTATATAGATAATTGTGGGAAAATAAGAGGTGAATATTGTTTCTTCACACCATGTTATTTTTATGATATGTTTGGATTCTTTTTATATCTATAATGAAACTATTTATAGAATGGTTCATTGAACACTTTGTATTTGTTCCTAGAATCAATAAATTGTGAACTCTCATAAGGCTTTATATAGAGATAAATTTAAGTAAATTGTTTATGATCATTACGACACATCCAAGAATGAGTAAAAAACATGCAAAGAGAACATTTGTTATCAATAATAGCTTGATAATAAGGTTCCCCCTATGGATTACACTCTTCCTTGTGATTTTATGTTGGGATTTATATGATTTTTTTTTCAAATATTTATTTTCAGTTCATCCTTTATCATAATTGAGAAATCAGTATAATATGATTGTTCGATAAGAATATATTTTTATAGAGTGAGAAAATTATAGAAAGTATACAACATGTGATGAGGGGAAAGCTGGTGATTATGATTTTTTTTTAATTCAACTAAACCAATCCAATGTTACATGGAGTGATTCATCCTAATCATTATTTAAAAATGTTATTTTATCTATCACCTCCATTATAGTATTCATGTGATTGTACATAGTAACAAAACAATTGAATAACTCAACCCAAGTATCAATTATATCATCATCAAGTTTCAAAATAGTTCTTTTATCCTCTCATTTAAAAAACAAAGGGAACATAATAATCCTCAAATCATCCTTACACAACCCTTGTAATAAAAGTTTCTTAATATTACTATAAAAGTCTATAATAAAATATGAATAATCATATTTGGGCTTCCCATTAAATTATTGTACCATAGAGTTGAATGATTGGTTCATTACATAATTAAAATAAATTTGTGATAACTATACACATGAATAATAACTCGGAATAGTTGAGAGATGGAAATCCCTAAGCCAAGACCACTAAACATTTTCGTTTCTATGTTAAGGTATAACCAGTTTTTTATATATATTTATACCTGATAATATAATTTCAAAATATTTATTTTCAATTATATATTTTTTTTATTATGATTTAAAAAATATTTATCAACGGAATAAATAGTTCATGTTCAGATTTTGAATTTTCCCTTTTGTGAATTCAAATTTATGGTTAAATTTTACAAAACAAACACACAAATATGTGATAATAAACATCATTGTTTATTATTATTTTTAAATATGCGTTATTTTTTTTTAAAAATTTATTTTCATGTTTTCTAATTTTATATAATTAATTTGGTCACACATTAATTCACTAATAACACATTCATATTTGATTTAGTTTCCATTTAGAATGTTTAAAATGTATTTATTTTTAATCTTATAGACAACTATAATGTGAAAAGATTGGGTATTGTATTTCTTAGGAATTGATAAATAAAAATTATGTAACAAAAAAATAAGGAAGTAAACTGAATAGTTAATAAGATTATGATATATTGATTCAAAAGAAGTGAAAGTGTTAAATTGAAGGGAATAAAGGAAAAACATCAGAGAGCATGAAGAAATAAAAGGAAAAAACATAGGGATATTGTACTTGAATAAATTGATTTCAATTATTATTTATGATATACTTAAAATTTCCTCTATTTTATATGTGAATAAAGGAAGTGTGATGATCTACTGATCTATCTCATCAATTTTCAATATAGCACTTCCAACATCTATAGTAATAATTTTTCAGTCATCACTCAAGAGAAGAAGATTTCATAATGGATAAGTCAATGATAATATATTTGATTTTCAATACATTATTTGGTATTTAATGTCAAAAAATGTCTATCATCACATGTCAACTCGTAGAATAGAATGAGATAGTCTCTCAATATGAATATAATGGATATATCCTATCTTAATGATGTACATAAAAATTCATCGAACTTAGTCAGAACATATTAAGAATACTTTTCATTCATATATGGTTCCATAAAATATTTATTTACCCATGATAAGAAAAGAAATTAAAAATATTTTTTTGAATTACATTGAAAATGTAGATGAACAAAAATATGTATAACATATGGAATATATCTTCTTTATAAAAATCAATTTCTAATAGAACTTGAGATTTTCAAGTTCATAATCCCTATTATACTCGCTATTATCTGTCCAATATCAAAAATATTATCAATCTCACACATGTGTCAATTATGATACCAATGTCACCGCTTCTAGATACATTGTTTTTTAGGACATAATCATTGTTTAATAAATTCTTTCTTATTGAGATACTTCCCCAAACACACTATCAAAATAATGTAGACCTAGATTATAATAAATTCTTTTGATAGCCAGGATAATAAAATAATACTCCAATATTAAATTATTATGTGTCACATGTCAGTTCCTATTATGCACACACTACTCCATCCATCTCTGTAATAACTCTACATCCACAAGACCATAAAATACACCGACTCACTCAAATATAGACATAGACCATTATGTGATTTAAAAGTTCAATGAATTTTATTAATAAAAAGAAATAGACCCTTCAACGAACCCATGATATGAATAATCAATATTATGAGACCCTATATCCATCTTCAAAAAATGACTTTCACCATAACTTCCCAGAAGAAAAATTTCTAGCATTGAGGAACCTGAATGTTGAACATCAATGACAGGACTGAGTTGGAAATGAGTTTTAACTATGTAATCAGGGTTATTGCATCATCCTAGTTGTCATTGGACATACATAGTCTCATATAATTATATTATGAGAGAATATATGTCATCCTCATTAGCAGGGTACCATAATTGGTCTAAAAACACAATTGTGTTTGATTCAGTAATATTGTATTTTGATAGTGCGGTCACCTAATTCTATTTGACTCTATAATTCTGAACATCTTCATCCTTGATCATAGACCCTCTTCAACCTTTATTTTTTGACCATATCATCTTAATTCAATCGAAATAATTTTTCCCAAATCATCTTCAACAACTAATGAATAGAAAATCCGACCGTGGGTTGAATAATATCAGCATTAGTTTAGGGTCTACTTCTAGAGATAATAATCAATAATCATTATTTATTTATCTGGGATCATCAAACCAAAGAAACTATATTATAGAAATAGATATATAATCGTTATTATATATATTTATAGATATTTTTCCATCATTCTTCCCAAATAACCTTCATTTTTATGGAAACTCTCCTGTAGACGTAAATTTACATGAGCGTCGTTGAACATGGGTTTGGGTAATCTTCATCCTATGTTAATCCATCGATGTTACTTTTCTCTAACACAAGAAATAATCATGGGGAAAAATAATGAGTTCTCTTCATGCTAAACTTGAAGTCAGTTGGACTTTAACCCCTACAATGGAACATAGGGGTGGATTTATGAAGTATAGACATGAGATTTTCTACATTGGAATTTCTATCAAACCCCAACATTGATTCAAATTCCCTAATATAATTACCATTTATATTTTTATATGAAGTATGATTTTCATATTAGAAATAAAAATTCATATGAAATTTCTTCTGTTGTTAATTACGTTTTTTTTCTTTGGGGGTATATTCCCAAATTGTGGAAATCAGGCTACATTGGTTATGATTCAAAAATCCATAAACAATTGTGGGATTAAAAATAACTCAATGATATAATTAATTAATTTTCATTTTTAATATAATAAAAAACAAATTTTTTGTATATACATAAATAAATACATGAAAAATAATTCCTTAATACAGTAAATGTTTAAGGAATAAAAAGAAATAACTTACATAAATACCTTATTAATTAACAAATTGAATACTTAAATGATTAAAACTAAAAAAAGAGTTATAATGGTTTGGTACTAAATATTAAATACTTTAATGATAAGAATAAAAAAAATTTAAACATATATTATTTATTTTCAAGATTAAATCAAAAAAACATAATAAAAATTAAAAACATAGAATTCTAAAATATAAAGTAATTATAGAATTTAACAATTGGTTATTTAAAGTATAAAATATATTTTTATTAGAGAAATCATTAAATTAATAATTCCATTGTAATTTGATCTAAATTTGATAATGAATATATTAATTCCATTTAAATCGTCAAATAAATAGAATAATCCCAAAAAGGTTTGGTAAATTTTACTAAGTAAACACCATATAAAATTATTCCACAATTAATACATTTCTTACCCCCAACTATCCATTAGTTAGGATCAATGGTGGGAAATAAATCTCAAAATAGAATAGAAAAAATGCCATATACAATTGTTTTTCATAATGTTTTTCCCTCATGGATCCTATCAAGAATTGAATTTTAATTTTATTTTGAATTAAATTTATTCATTGTAAAATTTGTTATTATTACATAAGAATTATAAAAATTTAAATTCCAATGGTATTTTTACATAAATTAATTTTAATCCAATTGAATATTTAATCTTATCTTTACCTGTTGGTTATTAAACTCACATATTTTAAGTATTCATGATAGAAAAGAAACAACCTTTGATGGGAACGAGAGAAAATCTATTTGTGGCATAAATCACACATCCTGTAGTTTGAGGAAAAAATTAAAAATTTTGAAAGAGGATAAATGAATTATTTTAACATAGATTATTATTTTCATTGTGTAATAAATTTAGAGGCATAAATTATGAGTTAAATTCAAATATGGAGTTAAATTATATAATAGTCATATAAAATTATACCATGATTTTACCAAAAGTTATATTTTTTCATGTGAGAAAGAGATTCAATTTACTTAGTTAAATCCAATATTTATTAACAATTATCCACTTAAAATAGGCATCAAAATCCACAAATTTTATAAAATTATTCATTTAGTTAAAATTCCTTAGTGATTCTTAATAAATATTCATTTACAAAAACTATATGTTTTTATGGGTTCTTAATTAATTATAAGTCTGTACATTAAAATACCCATCCCCCAAATATAGAATCAATTAATATCTCCATTACAATAATCTTGGTTGGAGAAAAATTATGATAATTTTTTTCAAAAATATATTCAATTATTTAGTGAATGAGACATGGTTTGGAATCATAAGAGAGCTATAAAATAATTTTTTCACTAAAAAATTTCAAAATATAAAAGGAATACTTTTGTAATTGAAATGGAATTAATCAAAGAATAGTAAATCTGGAATTGGTGCATATTTTTAAATATAAAATTAAAGAATTATATTAAAATGTGTAGATTTAATTTAATAAAAACAAAATTTTTCTATAAAAGAATTAGTGAAAAAAAAATGGTTACCAAAAGATAAAAAATTAGTTTAAATCATGTAGAACTCATTTCTGTATTCTTTTTAAAATAACCGTGAATGTCATGAACCGAATCTGGTCACCACCAAAACTGGCACCAAACCTAGCCCGTGACAAGGATCTAAGGGTGTTTTCTATCCCCATGTGTGGGAACAAGTGCCCGAGTATCATTTATCTTTGTGTTGGAATGCTTTACCAGAATATGTATACATAAATCATCAAATGAATTTTATTTATTTAATAACATATTAAATATTTAGTATTTTTTGGTGATTCCAATTCTCACACGATCCCATTTCACCTAGCCACGATCCAAGCCTCTATTCCCCCTCTTTGGAGCTCCTAGGAATCGAAATTTATGGACAACTTCCTAGGGTTTGTCAAGTCATCCATATTTGAGGAGTTAAGTTCTTTCCGTCATAACTCTTTCAATTCTTACTCCTTTTCTCCCCATTACATGAAGTTTCTTCTCATTTTATTGATGTACCAAATGTCCATAGGGTAGGTTTTCAATCCTAGGGTTTGACCTTTTTTTCTTGGTTATTTCTTGTGGTTTTAGGATTGATCACGGTCCCTCTTGGTGCGGCGGTGGTGCGATTTGATTTTCGCACAGAGGATTCAAGGTTTTTACTAATTTGGTAGATGATTCCACTTTGAATGAAATAATTTTGACAAAGATACTATGTTTATTATATTTTCATGCTTAACCCATTGATTAGTTTCTAAAAAAATTTGTTTTAGTGGTGTTTGTAATGCTAGTGAATTCTAAGTGCCGATTTCATGTGAAATTTGTTTTTCTCATATAAATCGTTTATTGGATGATTAAGGGCTGCCTTTTAATTATTTAGTTGACCTTATTTAACTCTATTAGGGATTAAAATAATGTTTTAAATTTTATTATCCTTTTTTTGGTAAAAAAATTATTTTGGGTGACGTTTGTTAAGAAAATGGGTTTTGAGTACTAATTTGGTGTTGAATTGGGTGTTTTACTTTGGCATTATATGTGATGCTTATTGGAATTGTTTTATAACTCATGTAATGAGTTTAAAGAAATTTTTAGGTTTTGTTTTATTATATTTTGATAAATATGAGATTGAATATTGTGTTCAAGGGGGGTTTTTAAAGAGTTTTGGGTGAAAAACAAGGAAAGATTGGGAGAAGTTGTTTTATTGATACTCAAAGTCTTTTGTTGTGTGTTTTAAATGGTATAAAATGTGTGTAGCTATAGTACTGATTTTATGTGACACGTAGTGGTGTTTTATATGAAAATTGATATATTTATCATTCTGAAATTGGTTTAGACCAAAGGGGGAAGCCTGGGTACCTAGGTGGGGTGGATGTGTACTGGTATGACTAGTGGACCGAATGGGTTTTGTCCCTATTTCACCTAGAATTTGGATAACAACAACTATAACAAAACTATGTGGATGACTATTGGGGACCAATAGGTTATGGTTCTATTCTCTACTACTAGCTCGTGTAAGAGAATGGATTTTACTATGGTTACTTTACACCGAGCTCTGAGGTATATGGGGAACGACACTATCTAGTGCCTAGGGGTGTTCCCGATTTTGTTCTCTTTGTGTTTGTGCTATTTTCACATGTATTGGGGTGTTTTTGGAAGTATGTTTTAGTAGATAAAATGTCTATTTAATTGTGTTAACATTTGGAAAACATTATCTTGAAAACTGTTTTAAATTGAAAGTTTCATTTCTTGGATTTTATCACTACTTTTCTTTAGGTATTAAAACTATTTTCTTTTTAAAATTATATTTAATGCTTAATGGAATAATTTGGTGTAATCCTATTGGGATTTGTCTCACACCCTACTTACACCCCTTGGGTTTAATTAGACTTGGTTATGTTTGACTCCGGTAAAGGAAAGGCTAAGGGTGATGGAGGTTCTGGGTGTTAGTACTCATCCTTGGGGCAGAGTTGTGGGGACGGATTGGGGGTGATGATCAATTGCCATATGTAGTACATGGGGTAGTTTTGTTGCTATTTCATTTTTTATTTGGACCATTTTTATTTCATTTGAACTTATGTATTCAGTTATGGATTTTTGAATTGTTGAGACCCGAAGCTTCACGTACATGTACATTACATTAATTTTTCGGAATAATTAATACATAATAAAAACAGACACACAAGGATCGTAATAGTTTAGTGTCTTTGGAATCTCAGAATATAATCTTCTAATCATGGAGAAATATCTTCAACATCTTCATTAATGATCTTCCCCTTTTGTTTTCTTACCTAAAACCTTTATTTAAATCTTGGGGGAAAATAAAACATAAAAAGGGTGACCTCAAATTCTCAGTAAGGGTATTAATGGATAAAATAAAACATACCGTATACATTTGAACATAAAAACATTAACATAATGTTTAAACATCAAAATATTGATCAATGACATAAAACATGGTAGTACGTAAGGCATACATCATAATCGATCATAAATCATGATAAAATAACATGGGAATAAAGCATGTAATTGTGGAATCCATTAAGCACTTGTAATGATTTCCATAGTAGCCAAGGCATTACTGCCATGGCCGTCTTAGTGGATAAAGTCCCTTTCTGAATCGAGTTCACTCCTCGTTTCAGTCCTGTAATACTGAACAGGATTATCATACTGTTCCATCCATGTCTACCTCATGAGATATAAATCATTACCCAATGCATTGGAGGGAGATATATGTCCCACCCATCTCATAATGAATCATTCTTACTTGTGCCAGAAAATAAACATAAAACATTCATCATAACCCAAAGAATAAAATGGGTTTCATAAACATCATCCCATCATCACATAATCCATATAAAACAAATAGATATCATTTCATCATAAAAAAAATTTAAACCATGTAAATCATAGAGGCATTATACTTGAAACATACACATATGAAATAATTTCATCTTAGATGGAAAATGGTTTTGATAAATCACTTGAAATGAATTCTTAAGGAAAATATCCTTTCATCTTGGAAATCATTTTCTTTTCACAAAATGCCATGGAATTTTAAATGAAAATTATTTTGTTCAAAATAGTCATAAAATCTTGTCGAGTAAGATTCATGAAAATGAGGTTTTGTGAAACCATAAAAATCCGTTCACGCCGTATAAGTTAAAAAAACATTCTCCTTGTACTTTTGTCGAAAAAGTCAAAAAATACCTCGTAACATAAAAAAGAGACATTACATACATACCATGTAGTAAATGAAAAAATGGGTAAAAAGGACATTAAACATACATTAAAACACTTTTAGAAAACATGGACTTGGATGATAATAATAACCCCAACAAATACTTAGAAATAAACAATCTCAGATAAGAATGAGATTGGAAAGGTTATCCCTTACCTAATGTCTGATATGCTTCGTATGTATCTGAACCTCCTTTATAATTATTTAAATAATGTCATTGACTTATTACAGAATCATATTCATTGTTATGATATCATATATGTTTCACTTATGACTTTATATTACCCATTCTTTTGTAAATTCCATGTTAAAGAGCATTTTGGGTAAAATCGTTTCATTTTTCGTCCGTGTTTTGACTTGTAATTATTCATATGATTACTTAGATCGTGATTACTTAATTCCAGAATATAAAACTTGATTTATATATAATATATATTTGGAATATACATATATATATAATAGATTGATAAATGAAAATAAATACACCGTTTGTGGAGACTGTAGGTCTTACGTACGCATGAACGTTGTTTCTGTTTCCTTATTGAAATGAATGGAATTAAGTATATGACATACTTATATATATATAAATAAATCTAGTACCATTATTATGTCATATATTTATTAATTACTAATTATATATACTTTATAATCATTCTTGAATTTTTAACATGGAAAATGAATCTCATCGCGTCGTGGAGACGTTAATCCGTACGTAGACACGAGCGATGATATCATTCCCATATTTATTGAATCGAATTGGAGTGAATGATCTAATATCATAGAATCAGTATGATGTTTTAATAATCATATTTATTTATTCTTTGCACCATTATACTCATCCAAGTAAGGTGGTAGAGGAAAAATAGATTTCACCATGGTGTGGAGACGGTACTCCGTACGTACGCCTACGCAGAGATTTCATTTTCCATAGGATGGATAGAAGGTGAAATGGGGTTGTTTCATATTTATAATAACATATCAGTATATTAGTGATACTGATTTTATTTCAATATAATGAAACAACTAAATAAGAGGAGGTAGAAGAAGAAATAAATTTGAAAGAATCGGTAACGGAGATTACCTATTCTTCGATATGCCTCTTTGAAACCTCCTCTTATGGAACTAATATTGGACTTTGAAATAGACCAGGACCTCTAAGATGATTCAAGGGAAGTGGAGAAGATAAATTGTCAGGGGTTTTCTGAGCTTTAAGGCTCAAAGTGGTGTAAGGAGGAGAGGGAGGATGTGCCATTTTATAAGGGAGGAGAGGGGCACCTTTGGAATCCTCAAAAATATTAGTTTAATATAAATTCAACCCAAACATAAAAACCTCCAAAAATGAATCAATTTGATGATTAGATGAGATAAGTTTGTAATATCATCAACCAATAAAATTTATAAATATTTTTATCTTATTTTAAACATTATCATTTTGATTTATCCTTATATAATCTATCTATGTTTATTTGTGGTAATAAAATTCACAATTTTAAATGGTTATAAATAATCACTTATGTGTTTTTAATTATAAATAATTGGATACTGTATGACATTTTATACTATATAAATTTAAATTTAAAATATTTAAATATTTTTTTGATTTTTAAACAATTTAATAATATGTTATTTTTATAAAATAACAATACTGTCAATTTTGACACTCTTCAATTATTTGAATTTAAATAAAATCTACATAGAGGATATATTTGAAATAAAATATTTAATAGATTCCTCACATGGGAAATTTATCTATAAATTCGTGGATAACATTAAATAGTTCATATAATATTTATTTTAATATTTTTAAAACCATTTATTTGGTATATCTCTTAATAACATAATTAGTACAACATTTTTGTATAATTATTTAATATACATATTTGTTGCATAAAAATTAAAAATAAAATCCTTTCATGAAGATAAATATCAAATATTTTATAATAATATTTTTACTCGAATTTATCATCTTAAAATAACAACATGTAAATTGTTATCTTTATTAAATTATGAAGGTGACAACTTTGGAATCATTTAAAATAAAATATTATAAGTGTCATAATCGCCATAATAAGGATCCAAACGGTCAAACATTCAACCAGTGGATCATTAGGGTTTATATATACACTAATAATAAGTTTTTTCAGATTTTTGGGCCTTTTGATATGTATTACTACTTCAATAAAAACTATATTATTGATTTTTTTCACTAAATAAATAATGTCTGTATCATTAACATATAAGATAATAAAGTAATTAAATAACTCTTAAAAATTACAAATAAATTACCATGATAATTAAAAAAATTTATCATTCAAATGAGTATTTATAACTGAATATATATTCTATATTAACTTATATTAAAAATTATTTAATTATTAAAGTTGAGTGAGACATATTTCACTTTCCTTTAAATAAAATAAACTAAAGGTCTTAATCACCTCCAAGTGGGTTCTAATGGATTCCATTTTGACCCAAATATGACTTAGGACGAATTATAATCATCCAATTATATTAATACATGTATTAGGATAATTTTATAATATTATATTTACCCATATATACCTAATTTACCTTTTTACTATGATAAATAATATTTTCCTTTGTTGCTATTCATAAAGCCCAAAAATAGAAAGTTGTCTATTAATATAATTTGTACCCACTGATTGCAAATATGGAATCCATTTTTCCAAATTCAATACACAGAATTTGTAGAAATTTAAATTTAAATTAATCTCGTTGTCGAAAAAAAGGGGTTTTTGTTTAAAACATTGCAAAAGAGTGAATTTATTTAACCTACGAATTCAATTTAAAATCAATGATAATGATATAAATTATATTAAATGCTAAAAATATATTCTATTTAAACTTTAAAACCTTTCAATATTATAATTTAACCACATAAGTTATTACGATTAAAAAAGTTGTTTTTAATTAAAATATAGCGTGTTTTTACTATTCATTACAATATTAATGTTATCAGAATAATATGAAAAATTTATCCAAGGTAAAATTTTTCATCCTGATTCCAATGAATAATTTTAGTTTGTAAAATTTAACTTATAAACATTTCAAAAACTAGATTTAAAGTGGTTGCACCATCAAAAGGCCGAAAACTGCATTTTTTTAAAAATACTTATTTTACCCGAAAGAATTATGTTGTTCTTATACAGTGTTCTAGAAAATGTGTATGAATAATAATGTTATAAAATACAAAATGTAGTTAATACTATTCATAATGTATAGTTCGTGATAATATTATAACCATATATTGTTGTTTAGTGAATCCCGGTATTGTGTACAACACACGCTATCGAGGAATGTCGCGATTGCGTGTAATGCAAGCCAAGTCAAGGTTGCGTGTACTGCAAGACTACTTTGTGGTTACATATAACAAAATACAACCATATTTCATTTATATATTGAATATATATATATATACATACACTCTCAATGTGTGTATAATAACAACTAACAAACAAACTTGATATTATGTGTAACACGATCCACGAATAATGTTGCTTATAATGCAAGCTAATACGGTGTTGTGTATAGCGCAAGATAATCTTGGTGTAGCGTACAACAGAAGATATGAATGAAATTAAAATGAATATATATCTTCTAAAATCTCATGGTGTTTCATTCTACCCCCCTTAAAATGAATTTCTCCCTCGAAAATCGTCGGGGTTATAAATTGTTTACTATTCATAGAAACCCACATCGTAAAAAGGAATATTAAACTTAATTTTAAAAACTAAAGTATGAAACGTAATGATTACCAAAATTAACTCATCACTGGGTTTCTATATATGAGAACATAGGTTAAAATATTGATATGGAAGAAAAATCTAACCATCAAGTTCTGATGGAGTGTGGTAGAGAACATGGCTATGAAAAATCCATCAATCACAAAGCCATAAATTTGTGATGATCTAAGGTACCATCTGATTCATCGGATATAAGAGCACTGTGACAACATTTTTGGTTTTCAATATCATTTCCCTAAAGTTGAAAATTTTGAATTAGAAGAAATACTTACTTTATTTTGGTACAATCTCACTATTGTTCGTGCTTTTAACAATCTCCACTTCATCTCTTAAAGAAATGATGTTGAATTTGTTATTCGTGAAGTGTTAATAGATCATGTGATAGAATGATGGGTCACTCCATCTGTTTGAATCAAGAGGTTATCAAAAATTATCAAATATACATATGCCCATCTATGGTGAGGTTAATCATATACGATTCCAAAAATGAACTTAAATTTCATATATCACAACGATTAATAAAATAAAACTAGTTTCTACTAACCAGGGACTTCCTTTAGGCCAGTGGTAGGCGATAAATGCCAGTCGCACATCGGTTGTGGGTTTGATTCCCACAGCTTTGTCTGATGCGATGGGTTGTCGCATGTCCTGCTGGTTGTCCCTTTTTTTCTAAAAATACATTATTATAACTTTCCATCAATAATATCGAAAAAGTTCTATCCTTAAACAATACTAACATATGTCCAACATAATCCATTCCAATCTTTAGGCTTATCCAAAATAATGTTGTCCAATCTCATATTATAGTGAAAATGATTACCAAAGAGTTCATATAACAAGCATGTTAAGACCATCGTTGATCCCCATAGATCATAAGGTATGTCTTGTTGGCCACATTCCAAACATTTGAAGGCCTTAATCATATATTCTCTTTAAAAAAAATTAATACCCATTTAACCTTAGTGAAAACATGAATGCAGTTAAAAGATAACACTTTACACATACCAAAATCCTCAAAATTATATATACTCAAACCATGATATCACTTAGTCCTTATATCAATCATAAGCTCATGAATACTATCAAACATTTTATTTTATCCTTATCACTTCATTATGCGCATATCATCTTCTTTCCAAAATATTTGAATCACTTTTCATGGTTACCGATACAATAAAATTATTGAAAACCACATTAGACTAATACAAAAATATTCTAATACACCATAAATGTACCTCAACAACATTATTATTGAATACCAATACATAAACACTTCAATCCATCTTCTTAAATTATTGTCCTGGAATAAGTCCTTTTTTGATTTAGATGTAACTTTTTAGGTCAGGGCATTGAGTTGGGTAATGCCCATGTTCTCCACAAATAGGACATTAAACACCATAACAGTCTGTCACTCTATGACCCTTTTCTCTACACAGATTACATTTTTCCCTCCATTTGAGGTATTCTTCAGGGTTCTTCTTCCCTTCTTTAGAAATCTCAATCTTCCTTTCTTTATTCTCCTCAACATGCGAACATGCATAAAATTCTATCTTCCTCTTATTTGATGGATTAGGCATACCACTAAATTTCACCATGTTAATCATATATCACGATGACTGATTCGAAATAATCACAATATCTTTCTATCTAGGAATTACTCAATTTTGTTGCTCATAGTCACCAATTTGTCCATTGGATTCAATGTTAACCGAATTCCTTCTGGTTCCCTCCATTGACTAAAACACAAAAATAATTCTGTGAGAGGCAAAAATCATACAAGGAAAATAACATAATCAAGGGGGAGTACCTTCAATATCTAACATCTTAGGTTTAATTCTAAGATCGTTAGCGCAATTCTAGGACTATAACCTATACGTATACTTAACATTAGGGACATACCTAGACATACCTTATAAATATATCTAGGGATCTCACTAAAGTTTTCAAATCCTAGTTTTACAAAGGTTGACTAAACATTTCCTCTAATACCAACTGTATAGAACCAAAGCTTGATGTACATGGACATTGCATTACATTGGAAGAATACTTAATACATAACAAAAACAGACACACAAGGATCGTAATAGTTTAGTGTCTTTGGAAACTCAGAATATAATCTTCTAATCATGGTTAAAGATGTTCAATATCTCCATTAATGATCTTCCCCTTTTTTTTTCTTACCTAAAACCATTATTTAAATCCTGGGGGAGAGGAAAACATAAAAAGGGTGAGATCAAATGCTCAGTAAGGGTATGAATGTATTAAATAAAACATACCTTATACACCTGAACTTAGAAACATGAACATAATGTTTAAACATCAAAATCTTGAGCAATGACATAAAACATGGCAGTACGTAAGGCATAAATCATAATGGATCATCAATCATGATAAAATATCATGGTAATAAAGCATGTAATTGTGGAATCCATTAATCACATGTAATGATTTCCATAATAGCCAAGGCATTACTGCCATGACCATCTTAGTGGACAAAGTCCCTTTCTGAATCGAGTTCACTCCTCGTTTCAGTCCTGTAATATTGAACCATATTAACTTACCATTCCAGCCATGTCTATCTCCTGAGATATAAATATTTACCCAATGCATTGGAGTGAGATATAGGTCCCACCCATCTCATAATGAAATCATTCTTACTTGTGCCACAAAATAAACATAAAACATTCATCATAACCCAAAAAATAAAATGGGTTTCATAAACATCATCCCATCATCACATAATCTATATAAAACAAATGGATATCATTTCATCATAAGAAAAGTGAAACCATTTAAATCATAGAGACATTATATTTGAAACATACACATATGAAATATTGTCATCTTAGATTGAAAATGGTTTTGATAAATCACTTGAAATGAATTCTTGAGGAAAATATCCTTTCATCTTGAAAATAATTTTCTTTTCACAAAATGACATGGAATATTAAATGAAAATTATTTTGTTAAATATAGTCATAAAATCTTGTCGAGTAAGCTTCATGAAAATGAGGCATTGTGAAATCGTAAAAATCTGTTCACGCCGTATAAGTTAAAAAAACATTCTCCTCGTACTTTTGTCGGAAAAGTCAAAAAGTACCTCATAACGTAAAAAAAGAGATTCCTTACATACAGTGTAGTAAAATAAAAAATGGGTAAAAATAACATTAAACATACATAAAAACACTTTTAGAAAACATGGACTTGGATGATAACAATAACACCAGAAAATACTTATGAATAAACAATCTCGGATAAGAACGAGATTGGAATGGTTATCCCTTACCTTATATCTGATATGCTTCGTATGTATCCGAACCTCATTTATAGTGATTTAAATAATGTCATTGACTTATTTCAGAATCATATTCATTGTTATGATATCATATATGGTTCACTTATGACTTTATATTACCCGTTCTTTTGTAAATTCCATGTTAATGATCGTTTTGGGTAAAATCGTTTCATTTGTTGTCCATGTTTTGACTAGTAATTATTCATATGATTACTAAGATCATGATTACAAAATTCCAAAATAAAAAAAATTATTTATATATAATATATAATCAGAATATAAATATATATAATAGATCGATAAATGGAAAGAAATACACCATTCATGGAGACGGTAGGCCATACATACGCATGAACGCTGTTTTAGTTTCCTTATTGAATTGAATGGAATTAAGTATATGAAATACATATATATATATATAAATAAATCCAGTAGCATTATTATGTCATATATTTCATGATTACTTATTATATATACTTTATAATCATTCTTGAATTGCTAACATGGAAAATAAATCTCATCGCGTCGTGGAGACGGTAATCCGTACGTATGCACGAGCGATGATATCATTCCCATATTTATTAAATAGAATTGGAGTGAATGATCTAATATCATAGAATCAGTATGATGTTATAATAATCATATGTATTTATTCTTTACACAATTGTACTCATACAAGTAAAGTGGTGGGGGAAAAACAGATTACACCACGGCGTGGAGACGGTATTCTGTACGTACGCACGCGTGGTGATTAGGTGAAATGGGGTTGTTTCATATTTATAATAACATATAAGTATATTATCGATACTTATGTTATTACAATATAATGAATAAACTAAAGAAGATTAGGTAGAAGAAGAAATAAATTTGAAAGAATCGGTAACAGATATTACCTCTTCTTCAATACGCCTCTTTGAAACCCCCTCTTAGGGCACTAAGATTGGTCTTTGAAGTAGACCATGACCTCTAAGATGTTATTAGGGAAGTGGAGAAGATAAATTGGCAGGGTTTGGCCAAGCTTTAACGCTCAATGTGGTGTAAGGAGCTGAGGGAAGTGGTGCCCTTTTATAAGGGAGGAGAGGGGCACCTTTGGAATCCTCAAAAATATTAGTTTAATATAAATTACAAACCCACATAAAAACCTCCAAAAATGACTCAATTCAAATATTAGATGATATAGGTTTGTAATCTCATCAACCAATAAAATTTAGACATGTTTTGATCTTATTTTAAACGTTATCATTATGATTAATCCTTCTGTAAACTATTTAAGTTTATTTGGGGTAATAAAATTATAAATTATAAATGGTTATAAATAATCACTTATGTGTTGTTAATTTTCCATATTTGGATACTTTATGAAATTATAGACTATATAAATTTAAATTTATTATTTTTAAATATTTTTGTGATTTTTAAAAAATTTAATAATATGTTATTGTTATAAAATAACAATAGTCTCAATTTTGACACTATTCATTTATTTGAATTTTAATAAAATCTACCCAGAGGATATATTCGAACTAAAATATATAATAGATTACTAACATGTAAAATTTGTCTATAAAATTCGTGGAGCACATTAAATAGTTCATAAAATATTTATTCTAATATTTTTAATACCATTTATTTGGTATATCTCTTAATAAAATAATTAGTACAACATTATTGTATAATTCTTTAATATACTTATATATTGCATAAAAATTAAAAATATAATCATTTGAAGAAGAAAAATATCAAATATTTTATAATAATAATTTTACTCAAATTTATCATCTTAAAATAACAACATGTAAATTGTTATCATTATTAAATTATGAAGGTGACAGCTTTGAAATCATTTTAAATAAAATATTATAAGTGTCATAATCGCCATAATAAGGATTAAAATGGTCAACAATTCGGCCAGTGGATGATTAGGGTTTATATATACACTAAAAATAAGTTTTGTGCAGATTTTTTTCATTTTGATATGTATTACTATTTCAATAAAAACTATATTATTGATTTTTTCACTAAATAAATAATTTCTGCATCATTAATGTATAAGATAATAAGGTAATTAAATAACTCTTAAAAATTACAAATAAATTACCATGATAAATAAAAACATATTATCTTTAAAATGAGTATTTATAACCGAATTTATATTCTATATAAACTTATATAAAAAATACATTAATTATTAAAGATGAGTGAGATATATTTCACTTTCCTTTAAATAAAATAAAATAAACGTCTCAATCACCTCCAAGTGGGTTCTAATGGATTCCATTTTGACCCAAATATGACTTATGATAAATTATAATCATCCAAATGTATTAATACAAGTATTAGGATAATTTTATAATATTATATTTACCATTAATTACCCAATTTAGCTTTTACCATGGTAAATAAAATTTACCGTTGTTACTATTCATAAAGACCAAAAATAAAAAGTAGTATATTAATATAATTTGGACCCACTGATTCCAAATATAGAATAAATTTTTCCAAATTCAATACACAGAAGTTATAGAAATTTAAATTAAAATTAATCCCATTATCGAAAGAAAAATGGTTTTTGTTTAAAACATTGCAAAAGATTGAATTTATTTAACCTACGAATTCAATGTAAAATAATTGCTAATGAAATTCATTATATTAAATGGTAAAAATATTTTCTATTTATAATTTAAAACCATTAAATATTATAATTTAACCACATAAGTTATTACGATGAAAAAAGTTGTTTTTAATTAAAATATAGCGTGTTTTTACTATTCAATAAAATATGAAAGTTATGAGAATAATATGAAAAATTTATCCAAGGTAAAAATTTTATATCCTGATTCCAAAGAATAATTTTATTTTGTAAAATTGCACTTATAAACTTGTAAAAAACTAGATTTAAAGTGGGTGCGCCATCAAAAGGTGACAAAACTACATTTTTTTAAAAATACATATTTTACCCGAAAAATTTATTTTGTTCTTAAACCATGTTCTAGAAAATGTGTATGAATAATAATGTTATGAAATTGAAAATGTATTTAATACTATTAATAATGGATAGTTCGTGAAAATTTTATACCCATATATCGTTGTTTAGTGAAACTCGGTATTGCGTACAACACACGCTATCGAGGAAGGTCGCGATTGTGTGTAATGCAAGCCATGTCAAGGTTGCATGTACTGTAAGACTCCTTTGTTGTTGCGTATAAAAGAATACAAACATATTTCATTTATACATTGAATATATATATATAAATACACACCTAATGTTGCGTAGAATAACAACTATCAAACAAACTTGAAATTGTTTGTAACACGATCCAAGAATAATGTTGCGTATACTGCAAGCTAATACGGTGTTGCGTATAGCACAAGATAATATTGGTGTAGTGTACAACAGAAGATATGAAAGAAATTAAAAAGAATATATATCTTATAAAATCTTGGGGTGTTACATTCTACCCCCCTTAATATGAATTTCTCCCTCAAAATTCTTCGGGGTTATAAATTGTTTATTATTCATAAAAACCCACATCGTAAAAAGGAATACTAAAACATAATTTTAAAAACTAACGTATGAAACGTAATTATTACCCAAAGTAACTCATCAATGGGTTTCTATATATGAGAGCACAGGTTAAAATATGGATATGGAAGAAAAATATAACCATCATGTTCTGATGGAGAGTGGTAGAGAACATGGCTATGAAAAAGACATCAATCACAAAGCCATAAATTTGTGATGATTTAAGGTACCATATGATTCATCAGATATAAGAGAACTAGGACAACATTTTTGTTTTTCAATATCATTTCCCTAAAGTTGAAAATTTTGAATTAGAAGAAATACTTACTTGATTTTGGTACAATCTCACTGTTGTTCGTGCTTTAAACAATTTCCCCTTCAACTCTTAAAGAAATGAAGTTGAATTTGTTATTAGTGAAGGGTTTAACAGATCATGTGATAGAATGATGGGTCACTCAATATGATTCAAAAAAAGGTTAGAAAAAGTTATCAAATATACATAAGTCCATCTATGGTAAGGTTAATCATATATGATTCAAAAAATGACCATATACTTCATATATCACACCGATTAATAAAATAAAACTAGTTTCTACTAACCAGGGACTTCCTGTAGGCCAGTGGTAGGCGATAAAGGCCAGTCGCACATCAGTTGTGGGTTTGATTCCCACAGCCTTGTCCGATGCGATGGGCTGTCGCATGTCCTGTAGGTTGTCCCTTTTTTTCTAAAAATACATTATTATAACTTTCCATTAATAATATCGAAAAAGTTCTAGCCTTAAACAATACTAACTTATTTCCAACATAATCCATTCCAATATTTAGGCTTATCAAAAATAATGTTGTCCAATCTAATATTAGAGTGAAAATGATTACCAAAGAGTTCATATAACAAGCACGTTAAGACCATTGTTGATCCCCATAGATCATAAGATATGTCTTTTTGGTCACATTCCAAACATTTGAAGGCCTTAATCATGTATTCTCTTTAAAAAAATGAATACCCATTAAACCTTAGTGAAAACATGAATGCATTTAAAAGTTAACACTTTACACATACCTAAATCCTCAAAATTCTATATACTCAAACCAAGATATCACTTAGTCCTTATATCAATCATGAGATCATGAATACTGTCAATCATTTCATTTTATCATTATCCCTTCATTGTGTACATATCATCTTCTTTCCAAAATATTTGAATCACTTTTCATGGATACCGGTGACATAAAATTATTGAAAACCACAATAGACTAATACAAAAATATTCTAATAAGTCCTCTTTAATGATTTTCCTGGAATAAGTCCTTCCTTGATATAGAAGTAACTTTTTAGGTCAGGTCATTGAGTTGGGTAACGCCCATGTTCTCCACAAATAAGACATTAAACTCCATAATAGTCTGTCACACTATGACCCTTTTCTCTACACAGATAACATTTGTACCTCCATTTGAGGTATTCCTCAAGGTTCTTCTTCCCTTCTTTAGAAATCTGAATCTTCCTTTCTTTATGCTCCTCAACATGCGAACATGAATAAAATTCAATCTTCCTCTTATTTGATGAATTTGGCATACCACTAAATTTCCCCTTGTTAATCATATATCACGATGACTGATTTGGCATAATCACAATATCTTTCTCTCTAGGAAATACGCCATTTTGTTGCTCATAGTCACCAATTTGTCCATTAGATTCAATGTTAACCGAATTCCTTCTGGTTCCCTCCATTGACTAAAACACAAAAATAATTATGTGAGAGGAAAAAATCATACAAGGAAAATAACATAATCAAGGGGGAGTACCATCAATATCTAACATCTTAGGTTTAATTCTAAGATTTTTAGCGCAATTCTAGGACTATAACCTATATGTATACTCAACCTTAGGGACATCCCTAGACATACCTTATAATTATCTCTAAGGATATCAATAAAGTTTTCAAATCCTAGTTTTCCAAAGGTTGACTAAACATTTCCTCTGATACCAACTGTAGAGACCCAAAGCATGATGTACATGGACAATAAATTACTTTTTCAGAATACTTAATACATAACAAAAACAGACACACAAGGATCATAATAGTTTAGTGTCTTTGGAAACTCGGAATATAATCTTCTAATCGTGGTGAAAGATCTTCAACATCTCCATTAATGGTCGTCCCCTTTTTTTCTTACCTAAAACCTTTCTATAAATCCTGGGGGAGAGGAAAACATAAAAAGGGTGAGCTCAAATGCTCAGTAAGGGTATGAATGGATAAAATAAAACATACCGTATACATTTGAACTTAGAAACATGAACATAATGTTTAAACATCAAAATCTTGAGCAATGACATAAAACATGGAAGTACGCTAGGCATACAATATAATGGATCATAAATCATGATAAAATAGCATGGTAATAAAGCATGTAATTGTGGCATCCATTAATCACATGTAATGATTTCCATAGAAGCCAAGGCATTACTACCATGACTATCTTAGTGGACAAAGTCCCTTTTCGAATCGAGTTCACTCCTCGTTTCAGTCCTATAATACTGAACCATATTAACTTACCATTCCAGCCATGTCTATCTCATGAGATATAAATATTTACTCAATGCATTGGAGGGATATATAGGTCCCACCCATCTCATAATGAAATCATTCTTACTTGTGCCAGAAAATAAACATAAAACATTCATCATAACCCAAAGAATAAAATGGGTTTCATAAACAACATCCCATCATCATATAATCCATATAAATCAAATGGATATAATTTCATCATAAGAAAATTGAAACAATGTAAATCATAGAGACATTATACTTGAAACATACACATATGAAATATTGTCATCTTAGATGGAAAATGGTTTTGATAAATCACTTGAAATGAATTCTTGAGGAAAATATCCTTTCATCTCAAAAATCATTTTCTTTTCACAAAATTCAATGGAATTTTAAATGAAAATTATTTTGTTGAAAATATTCATAAAATCTTGTCGAGTAAGCTTCATGAAAATGAGGCATTGTGACATCATAAAAATCTGTTCACGCCGTATAAGCTAAAAAAACATTCTCCTCGTACTTTTGTCAGAAAAGTCAAAAAGTACCTCACAATGTAAAAAAAAGAGAGAATCCTTACATTAAATGTAGTAAAAGAAAAATGGGTAAAAAGGACATTAAACATACATAAAAACAGTTTTAGAAAACATGGACTTGGACGATAACAATAACACTAGAAAATACTTATGAATAAACAATCTCGGATAAGAACGAGATTAGAATGGTTATCCCTTACCTTATGTCTGATATTCTTCGTATGTATCCAAAACATTGGTATAATGATTTAAATAATGTCATTGAATTATTACAGAATCATATTCATTGTTATGATATCATATATGGTTCACTTATGACTTTATATTACCCGTTCTATTGTAAATTCCACGTTAAAGATCGTTTTGGGAAAAATCATTTCATTTGTTGTCCGTGTTTTGACTAGTAATTATTCATATGATTACATAGATCATGATTAATTAATTACAAAATATAAAAAATTATTTATATATAATATATATTCATAATATAAATATATATAATAGATCGATAAATAGAAAGAAATACACCGTTCATGGAGACGGTAGGTCGTACGTACGCATGAACGCTGTTTTTGTTTCCTTATTGAATTGAATGGAATTAAGTATATGAAATACATATATATATATACATAAATCCATTAGCATTATTATCTAATATATTTCATGATTACTTATTATATATACTTTATAATCATTCTTGAATTGTTAAAATGGAAAATGAATCTCATCGCGTCCTGGAGACGGTAATCTGTTCATACGCACGAGCGATGATATCATTTTCATATTTATTGAATAGAATTGGAGTGAATGATCTAATATCTTAGAATCAGTATGATGTTATAACAATCATATGTATTTAATTTTACACCATTATACTCATCCAAGTATGGTGGTGGTGGAAAAATAGATTACACCACGGCGTGGAGACGGTATTCTGTACATACGCACGCGCAGTGATTAGGTGAAATGGGGTTGTTTCATATATATAATAACATATCAGTATATTATTGATACTTATGTTATGACAATATAATGAAACAACTAAATAAGAGGAGGTAGAAGAAGAAATAAATTTGATATAATCGGTAACAGATATTACCTCTTCTTCGGTAAGCCTCTTTGAAACCTCCTCTTAAGGCACTAAGATTGGCCTTTGAAGTAGACCAGGACCTCTAGGATGTTTTCAGGGAAGTGTAGAAGATAAATTGGCAGGGGTTGGCCGAGCTTGAAGGCTCAATGTGGTGTAAGGATGAGAGGGAGGAGGTGCCCTTTTATAAGGGAGGAGAGGGGCACCTTTGGAATCCTCAAAAATATTAGTTTAATATAAATTCAAACCCCACATAAAAACCTCCAAAAATGACTCAATTAGAAGATTAGAAGATATGGGTTTGTAATCTCATCATCAAATAAAATTTATACATGTTTTTATCTTATTTTAAACCTTATCATTATGATTTATCCTTATGTAATCTATTTATGTTTATTTGTGGTAATAAAATTCTAAATTTTAAATGGTTATAAATAATAACTTATGTGTTGTTAATTTTACATAATTGGATAGATTATTAAATTTTCTAATATATAAATTTAAAATTATTATTTTTAAATATTTTTGTAATTTTTAAACAATTTAATAATATGTTATTTTTATAAAATAACAATAGTTTCAATTTTGACACTATTCATTTATTTGAATTTAAATAAAATCTACATAGAGGATATATTCAAAATAAAATATTTAATAGATTCCTAACATGTAAAATTTGTCTAGAAAATTCGTGGAGCACATTAAATAGTTCATATAATATTTATTTTTATATTTTTAAAATCATTTATTTGGTATATCTCTTAATAAAATAATTAGTACAACATTATTATATAATTATTAAATATACTTATTTATTGAATAAAAATTAAAAATAAACTCCTTTGATGAAAATAACTATCAAAGATTTTATAATAACAATTTTACTCGAATTTATCATCTTAAAATAACAACATGTAAATTGTTATCATTATTAAATTAAGAAGGTTACAACTTTGGAATCATTTAAAATATAATATTATAAGTGTCATAATCACCATAATAAGAATTAAAATGGTCAAAAAATCGTCCAATGGATGATTAGGTTTTATATATACACTAATAATAAGTTTTTTGCAGATTTTTGGCCCTTTTGATATGTATTACTATTTCAATAAAAACTATATTATTGATTTTTTTTCACTAAATAAATAATTTCTGCATCATTAACGTATAAGATAATAAGGTAATTAAATAACTCTTAAAAATTTAAAATAAATTACCATGATAAATAACAACATTTTAACTTTCAAATGAGTATTTATAACCGAATTTATATTTTGTATAAACTTATATTAAAAATACTTTAATTATTAAAGTTGAGTGAGACATATTTCACTTTCCTTTATATAAAATAATCTAAAGGTCTTAATAACCTCTAAGTGGGTTCTAATGGATTCCATTTCGACCCAAATATTACTTATGACGAATTAAAATCATCCAAATGTATTAATATAGGTATTAGGATAATTTTATAATATTATATTTACCCTCAATTACCCAATTTACCTTTTACTATGGTAAATAAAATTTACCGTTGTTACTATTCATAAAGCCCAAAAATAAAAAGTAGTCTATTAATATAATTTGGACCCAGTGATTCCAAATATGGAATCCATTTTTCCAAATTAAATACACAGAAGTTACAGAAATTAAAAATAAAATTAATCCCGTTGTCGAAAGAAAACGGGTTTTTGTTTAAAACATTGCAAAAGATTGAATTTATTTAACCTATGAATTCAATGTAAAATCAATTATAATGACATAAATTATATTAAATTGTAAAAATATATTCTATTTATACTTTAAAACAATTCAATATTATAATTTAACCACATAATTTATTATGATGAAAAGAGTTGTTTTTAACTAAAATATAGTGTGTTTGTACTATTCATTAAAATATGATTGTTATCAGAATAAAATGAAAAATATATCCAAGGTAAAATTTTATATCCTGATTCCAAAGAATAATTTTATTTTGTAAAATTTAACTTATAAACATGTCAAAAACTAGATTTAATGAGGGTGCGCCATCAAAAGGCGGCAAAACTGCATTTTTTGAAAAATACTTATTTTACCCAAAAAAAATATTTTGTTCTTATACCATGTTCTAGAAAATGTGTATGAATAATAATGTTATAAAAATAAAAATGTAGTTAATAATATTCATAATGGATAGTTCGTGATAATATTATCACCATATATCGTTGTTTAGTAAACCTCGTTATTGCGTACAACACACACTATCGAGGAAGGTCGTGATTGCGTGTAATGTAAGCCAAGTCAAGGTTCTATGTACTGCAAGACTCCTTTGTTGTTGTGTATAAAAAAATACAACCATATTTCAGTTATACATTGAATATATATATATATATATATATACACACAGTCAATGTTGTGTAGAATAACAACTATCAAACAAACTTTAAATTTTGTGTAACACGATCCAAGAATAATGTTGCGTATACTACAAGATAATACGGTGTTGCGTATAGCACAAGATAATCTTGGTGTAGCGTACAATAGAAGATATGAAAGAAATTAAAAAGAATATATATCTTATAAAATCATTGGGTGTTGCATGTATGAACCATGTTTGTATGAACTTTTCAGATTAATTTTATCAAATATTTTTTATGTTTTATGTATACATATTCAGGTAAATCATTCCCAAACAATGATAAATGATACCCAGGAACTTGTGCCAGCCTGTGGGGATAGGGAATGACCTTAGGGCCTTTTCATGAGATGGGTTTGGTTCCAGTATTGGTGGTGACTAGATTCAGTTTGTAAAAATGAAGCAAGAAATGTATTTTACTCAACAAAAAGAAAAATGAAATAATCATAATTTCGATTTTTTACTTCCCTATAATAGAGATTTAATAGTTTAGATTTAGAAAAATAAACAACCCATTTATTACATTGAATAAGTATTTTGGTAGAAAAAAATTTCATCTCCTATAAAATAACCCAGATAAATGTAGATCTTAGTAATTTAATGTTCAAAACGAAACATAACCATATAAAAGGGATATGGAAGTTTTATTCAACTTCATGAAAAAGAAACTCCAACATCATTTATTCAAACATGATATATTACATTTAATTACCAAAATTAGATAAATAAATATCATTATTTCATTTCACGGTAACTCATCAAAATGAGTTCAATTAAAAAATGATTGTTTGGTTAAAATATAATGATTTGAAAACAATAATGAATGAGAAATATTTTCAAAAAAAATTAAAAAAAAATAAATCTATAAAAAAAATTTATTTTCTTCTATTAAATGCATAATTAAATGTATTCCTATAAACATTATCCCATAATATTTAATATCAAATATCGTTTAAATGTTTTTATTAATTTTTGTTTTTAATTTAATTTATTGTTTGAATAATTTTTCTTATTCTTTTAAAGCATTAAACACTCCATCATCCCATAGTACTCTTAAAAAATAATCCATGTATTCAACATTTACCTTCATACCGCTACAGTATTTATGATTAATAACTTCAAAAACATGAATGTAAAATACAATTTAAGAAGCCTACTTTATTCAGAAAATAGAATAACATCACATCTTAGCAGTTCCCCCACACATAAAGGATTAAAAAATATATAATCAGTTAGAATAGTTTCTGCAACTTGATCAATATTAATATCTAGTCATCTCATTAGATCAAATTCCTTGGGTAGGGAATTTTATATTCCCTATTCTCATCTATGAATTTATCAATGTCATTGATAGAAAATTCATCATACAAAAAATGGAAAGATTCAATGAAAGATTTGATGTCAAGATCTGAAAAAACATCCATAAACTCTTATAACACACTATAAACTATTTGAGAAACCATATATTTAACTAGGATATGAAGAGAACTATTAACAGAGTCAAAATATTCTTTATAACACTCCATTTATCTAAAAGAAACAGTATTAACAGACTCACACTTCTCATGTTGATAGGAATAAGAATTTGTTTCCTTGTTGGAAACATGAGAGGGATGTGAACATTGAACATATGGTTGAGAAACCCTTTAATAATAAATTTTAGGTCTTAATATATTACATAATGTTATAGATAAATACGTTTCCAAATTTTTGGTTCATGATTCCCTAGCCATTTTATCTCATTTGTGGAATAACATTGAACAAAATTTTCCTAAATATGTCCCTTAAAATATAATTAAATTATTTCATAAAAATGAAAATAATTATCCATCATAATTTCATTTCGAAACTCACCATCAGCAAAATATATCTATATATAACTAACAATGATAGAGTACACATTTAAATCACTGTATTCCTCTTGATTTTCAAGAGGATAATGGGTAAATTGACACATAAAAACGTCAATAATATCTCTAGTTATGACTAAAAAATGGTCTTCCAAAAATTAACATATCATTATTATCATAATCCATTATAATAATGGAATATAATTAGAGTGTGTGAGAATTATTATGTTAACTATAAACTCATTCATACTTATAAAAGGAAAAACTTGTGACTTATCATACAATTGTAATGAAATTTATGTTAGTTTTAGCATAGAAAATCTAAACATCCTAAATAAGGAGCACTATATGAGGTTGATGCTATAACCTAGGTCACATAGGCCCCTAATCAACTAACTACTTATAATATTAAAAGGGATGATAAATGAACCCTAGTCTTTTAATTTTATGGGAATGTTCATTTGAGTAATTTCAATACATCCTCTTTCAAATTAATCATACAACAATCATCCCAACCCCTCTTATTATATAAGAATATTTTAAGAAATTTAATTAAAATGTATCATTATTGAAATAATTAATATTATAATATATTGAAATTAATATTCAAAACAATTTTAGTAAATTCAAGTAATTTAATTCATTATTATTTTTCATCCTTTGAGTAATAATGTTGGGAGAAACACAATTCTTCTACGTGGCCATTTCATTCCCCCAATCCACAGAACCAACCTTCATATTAACCACCAAAATTAGTTATAAATTCATTTTAATTTTTTTCTGGGTATTCACGTGATGATTCATTATTTGTATGATTCTTGTCACCGTGGTTGAGATATATATATTCGGTATTTTTATTATTTCTTTTTTAGGTTCATCTAAAATTTCATGTTCATATTATGTAGGATATTCACTAAATTGTTCTTGATTTTCCAAACAATATTTGGTAGAGTTATCCATATCATTTTCTTTGGTGATCATCACAATTATTCTTGATAATTTTCCCTCTTTTCTTCATCTTAGGTTTCTCAAATGTTGACCAATTTGTAACTCACGATGATGACAAAAATATTTTTTTCATCCCACTATGAATCATGTCTAAAATTTTGGGAATATAACTAAATATTTTCTGAATAAATTGATATTATAATCTTTTAAAACATTCCCCAAACTTACATTTTTTAATTTTTGGTATTTATCATTATTTATTTTAAAAGAGAATGTCTAGATTATTGTTTGAAAATTGGGGTAGTAGAGTATCAACATGTAGTTCATCCAATAATAATTTTGGATTATTTATATACACATAATTAAAATATTAAAATTTTTAGACATTTATGTCCTCATTTCTATTACTATATTAAAATAATTGGGCACTCTTTTCAGGATAAATAGAGATATCAAAGTTAGGATTTTTTATAAGAAGGACCCCACATCCTACGATTTGTACAAAACTCCCTATGAGTGTTTTTTAACTATATTAGCCTATAATTTAGCTTTTTTCAACTAGATTTCTTATTTCATTATGATGTTATATTTGGACTATTCTAAAACATCATTAAATTTATTTTCGAGTTCATCCATTATTTTATCTGAGAAATAACCACCATCAAATTTAGATACATGATTTTTCTTGTAAGAGAGAGGCCATTATATAATGTTTCTACTATAATATGATGATAAGGGTTGTGATTATGATATTTTATAAGGATTACCCTATGATTGTCCCATGTTTCAATGAAATCTGCACTATCATTATTAACCAAACTAGGTATTTTGAGTCTTGTCTCCATTATAGAAATATTAGGATAAAATATTTTAAAAAAGAATTGAAAAGCTCATTATAGGTATCAAATATATCCTCATAATGGTTATGAAAATAGATCGCATCCTTATTTTATTGAAAAAAGAAATCACCATCAACCTCTACTCCTACTCACTCAACCACCAGGATGGTATTTTATAAAAATTAGCATAATTGTATCAAATAAATTATACCCACTCATCACTAATCATTCCATTAAATGATTGTAACATATAAAGGGATTATTGTTTCATTTAATAATACCTAGACAATTTAAATAACACTATAAAAGAAAGATTAACTGTAATGAATAGAATATGTAAATTTCAACTTCTATACCTCTCAACATTTCCATTAATATGTTGTTGTATATCATTATTTTCTTTTTAATTTTCATCAGCACATTTAATTTCAGAATTTGAAATTTCAATTTTAGATTTTCTCTTATTAAGGGAAAAATAATATATTTTTATCTCTGGTTTAAATGGTTCAAATTTAGATTGTGATTTTTTACCTTCAGTTCATGTGAATTCATGATCATTTTGTAAAAAAGGTGCTTATAAGTAATGTAAATAATTTTTTTTTTATTTTTTAGAACTAGAATAATTGTTTTTTTAATTTTTTTTTATTTTCATTTTTAATGTGTTTGGCCACACAAGACATCCCAAACAGCCATGATAATCATGTATTCAATGAGAAGATGATAAATTTAATTTTTTTTAAAACCTAGAAACAATTAGTAACGTGGTAAGTATGTCGATTGTATTCAAAATGAAACACTAACGAATAATTATCCAACAAAATCCAAAAGTAAAAAAATACTGAGTTAGAAAATAAGATATTGACGAAATAAAAGTGAAAATGGGAAATAAAAATGATGTATTTAAAAAATGAGAGAGAAAAAAAATTAAAGTCACCATTGTGATCAGATTGATTGAAATTTAGTACAATGGTTTTTTCATCTATATAAGATTTACCCAATTTTAGAATTGCAAAAAAGAAGTTATATTTTCCATGGAGATCTAACATCAGTGTTCATAACAACTCTTCAATATTCTTTAGTATCAATCATTCAATCATCACTATGAATAACAGGTGTTCTTATTGGAGATTTTTTTTTAAAATTATCAGTTTTTAGTACAATGATTAGTATATAAAGGAAAATTATTCTCTATACTCACCTATCGGTTCATAGAATGGAATATAATTATTTCTAATTAATAATGAAAATGAGACCTCCAATTGTAATGGTAAAGATAAAAATTAATTTAATTTAATTAAAATGTATTATTAATTTAATTCAGAATTATATGATTACATATATGGTTTAGGTATTAGTGATTTATGAAAAAATAAATTTTTTTAAAGAAATACACTATAACTATACAAGAAAATGAATGGTAATTAATTAATAATGAAATAAAATCTATTAATGTTTTCTTACCCTTCCCCTAAATGTTCTCAATTTCATCATTGTTTTTATGAACTCTATAATATCTTCATATTAACTCTAGATTGTTATATATATCCACCTTGTGACAAATTTTTGTATATAGATTCACAAATATTCACCACCAAGGTCACATCTTCCATGACCAGTCGTTTTTTCTAATACACTAGTTATATATGAAATTCTAATTCTTTGATTCACTATCCCCAAAACTTTTTTAACGGATATTATACCTCAATTATAATTAATGGATGCGATTTTCAAAAAAACAAAACAAAACTACAACATTAAATTGAAAGATGTCACATGTCATTTCCATCTAAAAATACACTACAACATCTGTCTGGAAAATATGATCACTTTCTGAAAAACATAAATTATTCCATGTAACATAAACTTGGATTGACCTTTGTTTGGGATTCAGATAATATTTCTTAAAAATATGAATTACACATTGAATGATTCATCTCTTCAAATATTTTTATTAAACAAATGAAATGAACCCATTAATTAACACACAGTCTGAACAACTAAATTCCAGATACCCGATTTATATCATCATTAATAGTCATACATAAAAATTTATATGAAGAAATAATCAAAGTTTCATTGAATTGAAATATTCAAATTCAATCTCATATCTTGGATGGGAATGGGTTTGATATTTGGAATAATGACACTTTATTTGGCCTCATTGTCATCATTCATGATTTCTCTCAGCTAAGCAAAATTTTTGTGAATGTTTGATATAAAAAAATAGTGGTTTACCATACATGGTTAGTGAAATAATCTATATATGATCAAGTATTCTTAGATTTGACTAGTGATATCATCATCCTTGGTTTGATTCTAGAACCCTAAATATCTTTATCCATGAGTTCAAACCCTCTTAAATCACCATCTCATTCCATATTCATCTATGATCTCTTGAAATGGTTTCACCGGAGTCATATTAGGATCTGATGAATAGAAAAAATAGACGTGTGTTTAACAACAACATCCTCTATTCAATGTCAATATTTTTGGAGTATTGGTATTCATCTTCATTTATTTCGTCAGGATCAATAAAAAAACTGTGATTTAATGGCTTGAGTTAGGTCATCTCTCTCAGATTGTTTCATTCATGGTTTTTCATCAATATTTCCAAAGAATCATTAGATTCATCATTCTTCTTCAGTGGATTGAATTTAGTTGGATAATCAATGACCATGAGTGATGATCACCATAAATCTACAATAATAAATAAATATTTTTTAATATAACATGACAAACCACTATGGTGAAAAAAGGGAGTTTTCAGTGGGATACACTAGAACATGGATTGGCCTCAAACCAAGTAATGGAACATAGTTGCAACTTTGGGAAGCTCAATTTCTATATTGGCTAGGTCATAATTTTTGTAAACCCATTTATGGGATCCAAATCCTATATTTCATATTCATCTATATTTTGATTCGAGTGAGTCTTTTCATTTTGGGTACATGATCTTATTCAATATTAACCATGTAGTTTCTTCCAAATTTTCCCAATGTCAGTACCCACCTAGATAGTGGAAACATTGATTCATGGGTTCTGCATCGAAAAATCAATAAAAAGATAATTAATTAGAAATTAATAAAATAAGTAATTAATAAATTAAAATCATATTTTATAAAAAAATTGAATTCAATAAATTGAATTTGATAGTACAACAAAAGGAAAAATTAATATAAATAAATAACTAAAAAATAATTGATTGACTAATATACCAAATAATGAAATGTAAAAAAATTTGAGAAAAAATTAATTTATTGATACAACATATTAAATTATTTATAAAAAAGAATAAAATATGTTAAATTTTATTTAATTATAAAATATATTAAACACAAAATATAAAATGATATTAAAATTAAATGCACAGAACAAGGAAATACACCTTAATCAAAAATATGTTCATTTGGTTATTTAAGGAATAAAAAATTATTTTACTATAAAATACATTGAATTAAAATTTCTATTTTACATTGGCCTTAATGTGAAAATAAAAAGATTAATTTCATTGAAATGATATAATACACATCAAAATCCCAAAGAATGACGTGGAGAATTGTAATAAATAAAGGCCACATCAGCTAGCCAAGTCAATTCTCTCTGATGTAGTTGACATGCCAATTCATCATTAGTGGGTTAGGGTACGCTTGGATATCCAATGGTTGTCCATTTTTTTATAAAGTCCCATTTATATATTTATTAATATAGAATTCATGGAATATAATACCAAAACCACCTAAAATTAATTCTTCAAAAACCATCCTAAAATATTAATAATATTTTTCATATTCTTGTGAAAAATTATTCAATACATGGTAAGAATAATCTCCCACTTTTTTATTTTGTTACAAGTATATAATCAAATTATAAAATGCAATATTTGAGATAAAATCATTATTCACAATTATTTCCAATATAATTAAATGTATTTGTGGTGTTCATCTCATGCACTCAATTTTCCCAAATTATGTTTTTACCCTTGATAGTTATTACCTGATCAATACTAATGTAGTGATTGTATCACATGGTTTTATTTCAAAAGGCCATTTAGTTTTATTATTATATGTATAAATATTCTAACCTACTTTATAAATAAAGAGAGACAAAACTATGGTTTTCTATAATATTCACACACTACTATTCATCTTATATAATTCTCTTAAATTATCAATTTATATTTCTGGGGTTGTATGTAATCTGATTTAATGATAAAAATGTTAAATCATTCAAACACTTTAACAAAAACGTTAATATGTTATTGTGAAATAGATATAGATTCAATTTATTACTTTAGTATCAACTCTATGTGATAATGACAATCAATTGATTCAAATATAGTTGTGGGATTAATTTTTATAAATCATATTTCATTTTTTAATGATATTTTGAAATTATATATTCACTATGTAGTGAAGAATTAATAGTTTTTTCCTATCAACACTCTACTTCATGGGATAGATCCATATCCTTAAATTATTTGTTTGTTAGTGAAAAATCATGTATATACCATGGAATAAGGAGGTACCTTATTTTTATTTGTAGGTGAAATTTATGCTATGATATATATATCAACATGGAAAATTCCATTCTTCTAATCTTATCATGGGATGGATTATTTGAAATATCTATTATATTTTGAGTCACATATTATTTATTATCATGTTTCTTCCCTTGAAATACATATTTGTTTGAATCATTTTTCAACCATATATTCTATATCAAAATTCTCACCCTTATATTTAGAAACTATAAAATTTACTCCAATTACATAGCTAATTAAAATTGATTAGGCCAAACAACTAAAAACTCATGGTTTAAAAAATCTATTTTATCAGAATCATTACATGACTTGCCATTATTTTTTAATTGAATCCTCCTCACTTTAACAACATATGGAATATGTAATGGATGTATTTTCATTCACTTTTCTTCTTTGTAACCCTTATTCAAAAAACTTACACAAAATTATTCTAAGAATTAAAATATTTTTTGAATAGTTATAAAGGATGGATTTTTTTCTCAAAAAATTTATTTGATAAAACCTTCTCATATATTCAACATGGATCCCCCTTTAATATTATTTTTGCATATAAGTTTAATGATATAAATGAAACAATCATATATTTTCCCATATAATTCACATCAGTATAAAAAACCACTGAACATGAATCTTCAAAGGTGAAATGCATTCATTCTAGACACTAGTATTATTTATACATGTACATAATGAACCTTTTCTCCCATGGGAAATGACATTCATAACACATTTCATTCTTTCTTTGATGTAAGATGGGACCTATAAATTATTTTCTTGGTCTAATAATTTTCAAAAAAAATTACCTACATTTTTTATCTACATTTCATCTTCTACTTTGGTTCAATGGTAATTCTACAGTATTCATATTTTATCCTCTTTTATTTTGTAATTTTATTATATTAATGGTTTTTATAAATTTTGAATTATTAAAAATCCATGTGAATGAATTTATAAGAATACAATAAATAGCCTATGAACCATCTTCTCTTATTTTCATGTGTATTTTTAGTGGATTTAATAGTGTGTTCCTTGAACTTTTTTAGTGAATCCACCACTCTTTGGGAAAAATATTGGGGAACACTCTAAATAAATATTATCTCTTCCACCCATTATGTGGAAATATTATCATTATTTTTTAAAAACTATATTTTCCCAGAAGTAGGTTTAAAACATGTACCAATAATTGAATTGAAAATTGTATATAAGACATTTTATAGGTTATGGAATACCTTATGAATTGAAGATGTTTCCATTTGTTTATATTATGATATAATTTTCTTCATGGAGTCATGATACTTATATAATGAATTTGTGTAAACATCAATTTTTTCAGCATTTTGGAATGTCCAAATTTATAGTGATTCTCGATTCATAAAATCCATCTCTAACATTAAACACATAATGTTGAGAGAATTATTTTCACCCAAAAACAATTCCATGGATGTCTTCACAATCATCCATCAACTTCTTCATTTTTTTAATTTTATTTTTTATTGATTATTCTAAATAATTATCATTCTCTATAACCTTATAATATTTCTCATCTAATTGATCAATTTTGAAAACCGTAGAATCTTTTTTCAATTTTTAAACATAAAGGGATAATTAATCAAAAAGAACCCTAGAAATTGAAATCTCATATGAATATATTTTAAATTATTATTTAGTTTCAAAAATGAATTGTTCCTTTTCTTTTACCATGTATCTATTAGTGATTCAGTTTTTTGACATTATTTAGTATTCTACCCTATTGTTCTTTAACATCTCATTATAGATATGTTTCATCATAATGATGAACATTAAAAGCTATTAAAATGTAATTTAAAACATATTTGGGTTATTTATTCATTTATTATTTAATAAGTAATTAGTATCAATATATTAACATCTTCCTCATAGATTGATCAAGACTCGTTATAAGAATAATAATGAAGAGAAATATTTCATGTTATACAACATTGACTACCTTGAATAAGTAGTGTCTCTACCTTTACAATTGGATTATAATTAAACATCATTTTCTTTCATTTAATTATGTTTATATGATTCTTTTTTGAAATTTTGAGACTATTATCATAATGAGAAACTTCATTTTTATCTATCTGAGGATTCTCACACATTTTTTCAATTCTTCACATCAGTAGAACTCTTTTAGATATTTATAGGGAACCTTATTTGAATATAACATGTAGATCCTCAAGATTTATTGACCAAATATATGTTTGAAGGAACATATTAATTTTAATGATTAATTTAATTTACATTAAAACCCTTATATTTGTTAAATTTCTTGATCCACACACTCATATCTCACAATATCACAACTTATGAAAAAATGATAAGCGTGAGAACATAACACAATATTGACAAGGATTGATAGATATACCAAATCCTTACCATTATGTTTATACCACCCAACATTGTTTCTATAATATAATATTAGTATCAATTATAGTGATTCAAGAAGAAAATGGTTATACCCTTCATAAATTGATCATCCTAATGATTCTGGATATACCCCACAATAATGAAACACTTCTTTTTTGGTGGGTTATATCCCCCAAAAATCATCTTCCCCTCACCTGGTTATAACCTATAGTCATGATCCTCTTAAAAATTTGTCATAACCGTCAATATCAAGATCATTTTTTCCTTCATATTCATTCATTAAATGATGATCTATTAATATTCCTCCATGATATTTATAAATTAAAAATCCGTGTATACACTTTATATACCATAACATCTTACTAGTCTTCTCCAAGTAGTCTTGATTTACATTGTATTTCTAGTTTTCCCAAGGTAAAAAATACACATTCCATTTTAGCATCTATATGATTAATTCCATCTATCACTTAGATGTGTATGATTGATTCATGAAATTACATAAATAATATTTTATGAATGAATGATATCAAATAGTTTTGAATAAATCTTCTCATGAAAATCATGCATATTGAATACTCATCATGCTCTTCGTAGACACTATCACATACAAATTAAATATTAATATTTTATGTAAAATTAAAAAAATTATTCCATTTTAGAGTTACTCATTTGACTATTTATTATCAAAATTCATGTATGTATACATGAACATTGATCTAACCTCGTGTTCTCTCATACATTCTGAAATCCACTACCTTATCTATGTAGACCTCAGATAGTTCTTAAACATGAAAACATGATCATGAAATCTCATATATTATACTCAAAAAGGAGTTTTCAATGTATGTTGTGTCTCAACATTTAGCATGTAAATTGTGTATTTTAACTCTCAAGGTTCACATTGGAATATATTCACACAAACATGAAGGACATCATAGAACAAATTTTTATTGAATCACATTGATTGTGTGTATATAAACTCAATGGTGTATAGAATATTCTCTACATTCACATAAGGTGAAGGTGAGAGGGCTTCTTATTTTCACATGAATATATATTTGTTATATATCCTTTTTAATAAATAATTCTTTTTTTGGTTCATGTTTTTAACAAACAAATTGATAGCCTAAAATAAATTAGTAATCGAATATATCAACCTATAATATTCAATATTTATAGTCAAAGACTCAATTTCTATATAGTACTATATGGTCTAATAAAAATCCATGTCAATGATGGTTTTAAATCCCCAAAAAATTATATATTTCATTTATTTCAAATCACATTAACCAATTAGTGTTTATCAATCATGAATTTCCTTATTCATTGATGAATCAAATCATGGCATCACTACCTTCATAATCACCTACTCCTCATGGTGAGTTTATCATGTTATTTTAAAGCTCAAATAACTCCAATCATGTAGTAATATAGTTATAAACATTTATATCATATTTAATTACTAACACATTACTCATCCTAATTCAAGAATAAAGGACATACATATCATTCCAGGAGATAAGAAAATTGTGCAAGTCTATTTTTCATTTAATAACTCATGACACTAGCATGAAAATTGCAGTTAAAAACATAGTTGGTGGAAACATCATAAAAATGACCCAATTTGAAACCCTCAACAATTTTGGGAGGAATAAAATGATGTGAAAAAATCATATTTCCTTACATTATCAGATCAAAGATATGAATTTTATCAAAATAATTTTTATATGGGAGAAGAGTCTCGAGAATTCCATTTTCCAAAATCTGAAAATCAATTGGTCTAGTAATCCATTAAATAATCAATACATAACCCCATTATCTTCAATAATTAACTATAATTAGCACATGTGAAACATATAGACACCCTCACACCATCATTCCACCCTGCACAATGTCTTTGAAAACACCAAGAACATTCCTTGGGTACAATCATTACTGCTCTATGGATGTTATGCATGCCCAATTTCACATTATGGTATCAATACTCTCTCATGTGGATTATCACATGGTAAATCATATGTGGTTTACGCTTTCAATGGTTCTGAAATTTTTATTTATATTTTTAGATAAAGGATCAATCATATACATTGTAATATGGAAATTATCGAATTTAAAACCAAAACCACCTTAAATACTTTCTTCAAAACTTATCATAACTATTAAATAATATTTCCCATGGTTCTTTTTAAATTTTACCACTTTTTTTTATCATTTTTAAGTTATTCAAGTACATTGTTAAATTAAATTGAACATTATACTAGTACACAAATAAAAAAAACATATTGAATTTCCCAAGCATGACATCCTTTGTCATTAAATGAATCTATAATAGTTTTCAAGGAATAACCACACCATCATAACTCGCAAATTACATATTAACACTTAATTTAAAACTAATTGAAAACTTTGGATAAAAAATATCAATTTTAATTATTTCATTGGAAAATAATTAATATTTTTCCTATTCCATTTAAAATAATTTTTTTAATTTTACTTTGATGTTTTCCCATGGGAGCATTTATTATGGAATGTATTCACATTTATCTAATAACTAAATTAATAATTAATAAGAAATAAAATTATGATACTAATTTATGTATCATTTCATAATCATCCGGGTATTCTAGTACTTACTCTCATGTTCAACATTAAATTATGAATTCTCTAGGTATTGTATCTAACTGCATTTGGTAATTAGAAATGATCTATATAATTAACATTCATATGTCATTCCTAATGTAAGAATAAAGATAAAAGTAACAAATGATTTGAAATCCCCACTCTAAACTCATCTGAACATCCCCAGTTTCCCAGATCATTTCATATAAAATCATATTTTGTACCCCATTCAAAAATGATCACTATAACTGGATCATTGTGTCTATACCATCATCATAACTGACACCCCATTCTATCATTATATCACTTGATATTAAAACCCATTTATTATCATTTATTATAAATACACATGGTTATCATTCAATTATATAGTTTTTCAATGTTTATAGAACATAAATGTACACTACATGTATTTATACACAAATAATTTCAAAAAAATCTATGTCAAAAACAAACATGGCATTCCAGCCTTTATAATAAACATATAGACTCACTATGCTCAAATAAAATGATATATACAGTCATAAAATTGTTAATATAATCTTTAATTGACAAATATATATTGAATTAATTGAAAAAACATTAGCCCTATAAATTTCATAGGCTAATTTTTTTAATCAATTTTGTGTTTCTCTTTAACCTGATTTTTCTTATATAAATAATCTCGATGATAATTATTTCATCAAGAATGTTTAAATTATAATTACAGAATTACCATCATTATTTTTTTATTTAATATCTATTTATATCAATCATTAATATTAATAAATATAAATTAATACTAAATAGTAAATAACATGATTAAAAAATAAACAAATTTATTCCCAAAGTACCAAAAAATAATTTAATATCCACATTAATTTAACTAAACCAATTATAATCCCCTCTAATTATGTATAATGTTAAAAAATTGAATAATATTTTATATAAAAATATAATCAATAAAAGAACATGAACAGATTTCCATTATAATTTTTTAATATTAAGAATTATAAAATAATTCTCTTCAACAATCGTTATGAAAATTAAAAATATGGAATTAAATATTTTTTAACAAATAATAAATTAAATAATTAATATTATTTTCTATTTCTCTCTATAAAAAAAGTCTTGAATTATTATAAATATTCCAAAATATGAAATTATTTATTTTCCCTTTCTTTGGATAATCGTTTAGATTTTCAAATATTATTACCTACAACATGTGATAAATTTAAATATTATATTATCTTAATTATTAATAATAATATTAAATAAATATATTTAGTTTAATATGGGATATCTTGATTCTACGATAATCATATTTATCGACCACATTTAATATTATTTATAATTTAGATTTAGAAGTCAAAAAATAATAGATTAACTATATTCTATATGACATAAATTTATATTTTTGACTTGAAAAAGTAATAATTGTAAGAACCTGGATCATCTTTTCAGGTATGTTTTTATTATTCGTAGAGCTTTTAGGAAAATTAGAGTTTTGATAAATTTTTTAAGTACAGTCTGTGTACTTTATGAGTACACACCGTTTACTCAGTTACCGCAGGTAGCCGTGTGCTAGCCTTATAGTGGCCTTGCACACTGCCATGTGTGATGACCTCGAGGCTGCCTAATATGGAGTACGAAAATAGAAAGTACACGTTGTGTAATCAAAAAGTACACACCGTGTATTTTTTTCCCTTCAATGCACTGGGGTCACATCTGATGGACAAAACAACCTTTGTTTAGGTCCCATTCATCTTACGGAGTTCGTACATCTACGAATCTTCGACGAACCGCCGAGCATCCATCCATCCCATGAATCAAACATCGTCGGTTGCATTGGAATCGCATCGGTGAGTTCTCTGGTCTGCTGGATCCTCATTTCCTTATTTATCTTCTTTTCCATGTTCTCATGGGATGAACGGTTTAGATTTTTTTGTAGATATTTAATGTTCTAAAAAGATTCAAGCTTTTAGGTTCACATATAGCGATCTCTTAAACGTGAGGTAGGTAGTTTGTGACTTTCTATAGGAATTCATTGAGTTATATGTGTAATTTTTTCCAATACCCATGAATAGGGTATTTCATGTTAATAGTATTATCCCTATTATTTCTCTACTATGCTGGTATGCCTGAGTAGATGATTATAGGTTGTGAATAGGGTGAATTGTTGTGCTTTGGATGTATTTCCATGCATGTTGTTTCCTGTTTTGACCTTTGGGTCTTGTTTTCCTGTTAGGATATTGTTACATTCCCATGCCCAGTATTGTAGGATGGTGTGACTATTATTCTATTATTATATTGTGTTGTACAATGTTATCCAAGTAGTTCATGTGGCTTACCTTGGCCATTATGTGCTAATACACTTTCTTGACATACACAGGAACATGAGAACCTGGTGTATAGACCATAGAGAGAATTGACATTTAGGGCTTCTCCAAAGTGTCATTATTATTATACGATGCGATATCAAAAGGGGAATTGACGTTGACTGCTTCCCCAGAGAGTCTGTAGTTCATCAACATGGGCTACAAGGGGAATTGATGTTGAGTGCTACCCTAGAGCGCCTTTAGTAAGATACAAGACTATAGGGGGAATTGACGTTGGGTGCCTCCTCATAGATTCTATACTTTAGCTGATCCAGAGGGGTGAGACTCTGTGTTATGCCTATAGGGTTTAATGTACATGATAGGTAAGAACATAGGGGATAGGCTTTGGGTACTCCCTAGAGGGTTACCTATTGTGTTATCTGTTTTTCTCTTTGATGATGTGTGGTGTTTTGAAAGATTAAAACTCTAGTTTGTTTACTTCTTAGTGCGTTCTAGTTTTCTGCAATCTAAACTTTTACCTGTCATATACTCACTAACTGTTAGGCATAGATCCTCAGGTAGTTACCGATTGGGATTTACTATCACACCCTATTTGGGTCATGCTTTTGGGCCCAAACAGAGTATATTATTTCAGGTATAGATAAGGGAAAGCATGCTTCTACTTTTGGTATTTGACATGCTATGGAGCTAGGGAGCATGGGACCAAGCTATGTCTTGCGATGATGAGGAGTTATTCTTATTTCTTTTATACCTCAGTTTAGTGCTATTGTGTTCCAGTATTGTGACTTGTTTGGCTATTTACCTAGACATATGTATCATGCATCATTATATATATGTGTGCTCCAGTTTTTTATTATCTCAGTCTTCCACTATTTACTATTGTTGGATATTTACTACTTCTGCTTTTGTATATTTTTTTCTCTTCCATTTCATAATCTACCAATGAGGGAATAATTTCCCCACTATCACATCCAAAGACCTCACTGCTAGTCGTCAGACTCTATCATCCAGGGAAATACACAGAGACCATGTGACCAATCGGGTACGGGGCACCTCTCAGTGGCTTCTGGAACTGGGACTTTACAAAGTGGTATCAGAGGATTCATTTCTCTTGACTTACTATTTGGAGCCTTTAGCCAGGGATATGAAGGAATGGGTAATTGGTAATATGCTATGATCGGGAGTAGCTAACCCGTGTATAGGGAAAATCCAATCTACCTCGTTATTTCAATTTTTCTCGTTTTCAATTTTAAAGTTGATTTGATTTCACCATTGGGTGATTCACATGTTTTTTATGGTTACTGTTGATGTTATTGAGGTTCTATTTCTATCGCAATAAATTGAGATGAGGGTATTCCATCTCATTCATCACATAGGAACTTGTTAGAAATCACATTCCATGTATTATTTCCATGCCATCTAGGATGCATTATCAATTGCATGTTGTTGTTATAGATGCTATGTAGAATATTCATTTAGTTGTGATAGATTCATTGATAGAAATACCTACTGTTTGATAGGGAATTGTGTATCCAGATTTATTGAATTAATGCCAAAATTTGGTTCTTGAGGTGTTATGAGCCCTCATGGACTGGAATTTGGTGGATCATTGCCCTGTTATTCAATTTATAACCTGTATAAGATTCCAAACATTGATTCGCGGGGATTATGGCCACTCACTAATTGGAATTTGGCAGTATAATTATTCTTTTCAGTGTTTTTCTGGGTTTCATAGTAGTTTCTGAGGCTTAATGTCTAGAAAAACCTAGAGTACATGCTGTGTAATGTTAGGTACATTCCATGTGTTCTTATGTTCAGGAAGAAAAAGCTTTTCATAAGTACACATCGTGTACTCTATGTACACGTCGTGTATTCTCTGACCATGTCATATGCCATGTGATAAAAGACACGGGATTGTGAAAATCTGGAGTGAACATGTCGTGTATCATCCATACACATCCTACAGTGTCGACCCTTTTCCCACCCGTGTCACTAACAACACAGGTTGAACGAGTCATGTATAATACATGTCGTGTTCCATCTAAACACGTCGTGTATTCTGACCCTGGTACCCAGTCGTGTCATGAACAACACAGGTTGGTGTAATCCTTTCTCATACACACCATGTTCATCTAGAACATGCCATGTAGTGTGAGATGTGTGTTAGGTTGATCCACTAACAACATAGGCTAGGTGAATCTTGTCTAGAACATGTCGTTTCAATCTTGAACACGCTGTGTAGTCTTGTTTTATAAAAGTCGTGTGGCTTAATCATGTAGAATAACTCGGGTAGGGAAAGAGGATTGAAATACATTCCATGTGATAATACAACACACCATGTGTTTGGGGTGTTATATGACCAATTTAGGTAGGAGTACACACCCATGTTAATGACTTCAGGGAATATGTCATGTAGGAAGTGTATATTCCTTATAGTCATGTTTTGTAAAACATGAATGTTTATATCTCTTGTTCTCTTCTTACACTTCCTTGTTTCAGTCCCTATTAATCCTGATCTATGGTGTGCGCTTGACCTTGCCGAGTCATGCCAGTGAGACGTCCTCCGACTGTATTCCAGTTATAGGTAGTTATCAGATGCCACATACGGCTGATCAGGGACTTCTAGAAAATCCTCATGTTGTGCCAGTCTTGGCACCACCAGGTATAATTGTTAGTTGTGTTGATGCACATTTCAGGGAAGGCTTAATGAGGATGATGCAGACCTTTCAGGCAGCATCGCCTCCTACCTCGTCGATGGTAGATTTGATGTGGGTCTTCTAGAAGAAACATCCTCCCACCTTCTCAGGGGAAAGAGGACCTTAGGCTGCAGAGTCATGTCTTGAAGCCATGCTGACGATATTTAGGCATCTAGAGATGCCTCCAAAGAGGAGAGTCAATCTCTATACCTATATGCTGTAGGATTCTTCCAAGAGATGGTGGGATATGATCTCACAGGCGGGACATCAGCAGGTTACGACTATGGAGGATTTCAAGCACATCTTCTATGACTATTTCTATCCGGAGACCCTAAGGGCCGACCGAGACCGGGAGTTTATGAGCCTTGAGAAAGGTACCATATCGGTTATGGAGTATTCCTCTTATTTCACCAAGCTTTAGAGTTACACACACTTCCTAGGAGGATATGGGTTATTCCTGGCAAGGAAGTACGAGGATGGCCTTAGATGGGACATCTAGTCTCAGGTGAATATCTTCAGTTTGACTTCCATCTCTTCCATCATCAACCATGCACTGATCGTGGAGCAGAATTTGAGAGAATCCCAAGTTGTGAGCCAGGGCATATTGAAATCCAGAGTTAGTGATTCTCCAGATAATATCCAGAAGTGCCATAGGCAGACTACATGGAGAGATCCGAGTATGCGAGATACATCTTCTGGCAGCCAGGTGGTGTGCTACCAGTGCTAGAGACACGGGCATACGAGGCCACAGTGCCAGAGAGACCTGGTGGAGTGCCGAACTTGTGGCAAGTTGGGGCACCATCAGCTTTTATATCAGGTCTTCACACTAGTAGTTAGTGAACAGGTTTCATCTATGACCCCTCATGTAGGAGTAGCTCCACCAGTTTCTCACCTGTCTGGGAACTAGAGTTCTGCCGCTCATTCAGGCCAAGGTGGAGGTCACGGCCATGGTGGTCATCACCAGTGTAATAGCAACAACAGGGTGGATCATATCAAAGTAGTCAGGCAAGGTCATAGGGCCACAGAGTTGGCCAGGCTTTTGCTGAGGATAAGACCCATCAAGAGCTGGATCCCAGCCCTTCTACAGTTTGAGGTACAATCCTTGTTTCCTCGGTATTATCTTAATCTCTTATTGATACTGGACCTACACAGAGCTTTATATATATCCTTATTGTGGAGAGCCTTGGGATCTATATCATTTCATCTGCTAATGTTTTGACACTAGAAAATATGTTGGGGACAAGAACATCTTGTGTACATCAATGCAAGAAGTGCCCTCTTGAGGATGGTGGGTGTCACTTCCTTTGGAATATCTATATCCAAGAGATGATAGGCTATGATTTTATTCTCGGAATGGACTGTCTAGTTCCCTTCTAGGTAGGAGTCGACTGTTATCACCATAGGCTGAGTTTTATATCACCATAGGGTGGATCTAATCCTCATAAGGGTGAGTGGGATGTTCAGGAGAGCTAAGCCTGTCCAGAGCATCATGGGTTGGGATCTGTTACAGCCCAGATATCTAGTCTTTATCTGGATGACCAAGGAACATCGTAGTTAGACTTTCCTCTAGTGGTGGATTGTTTCAGAGATGTCTTTCCAGAGGACTTTTTAGGTTTGCCTCCATAGTGTGAGGAATACTTTTCTATTGAGCGTCTTCCAAGAGCGGCACCAGTGTCCATTCCTCCTTATAGGATGGCCAAAACTGAGTTGCAGGATCTCAAGAAGTAGTTGGAGGAGTATCAGGAAATGGTTTTCATCCGACCCAGTACTTCTCCTTGGGGTTCTCCTATATTGATTATGGAGAAGGAAGATGTTACCCTCAGGCTTTGTGTAGAATATCAAAAGCTGAACCAATTGATGATAAAGAACTGATATCCTTTTCCTAGGATTGATGATCTCTTTGATCATCTTCGAGGTGTCTGAATGTTCTCAAAGATTGACCTAAGATTTGGTTAACATAATTTGCATGTTAGGCCATCTGATATACCTCTGATAGTCTTCCGGAGTAGGTATGGTCTATATGAATACATGGTTATGTCGTTCAGTCTCGTGAACACAGTAGCAGTTTTCATGGCACTGATGAACCAAGCGTTCAATCCATAATTGGACTCTTTCATAGTGGTCTTTGTGGACGATATCTTGGTGTAATCTCACACTCCAAAAAACCATGCTAACCATCATGAGGTCTTTTTGAGTACACTGAGAGAGCATCAGTTATATGCTGAGCTCTCAAAATTCAACTTTTGTATGGATTAGATTCACTTCTCTAGTCATGTTATTTTAGAGATAAGAGTATCAGTGGACCTAGATCAAGTGAGATCTATAGTTTTCTGGTAGTAGCTGATGAATTTCTTTGAGGTCCAGAGTTTTCTAGTGCTGGATGGATATTATAGACATTTCATTCAGGACTTTTCACGAATAGCAACACCCTTGACAAGCCTGACTAAGAAGGGAGAGATGTTCTTATTGTTAGATTCTTCTGATTCATCCTTTAAGAAGCTGAAATGGATGTTGAATTTAGCACCGATACTAGTCTTTCTAGAGCTGGGTAAGAGATAAACCACTTATTTTGATGCTTCAAGTATCGTGCTGAGAGCTTTGCATATGCAAGCTGATGTAGTCGTTGAGTATGGGTCTAGGCAGTTGAGGACACATGAAAGGAATTACCCGAAACATGATCTAGAGTTGGTAGCTATTTTTCATGACCTATGTTGTTAGAGACATTATCTTCTAGGAGAGCACATTTTGGATTCTACCGACCAAAAGAGTAACAATTACATCTTCACATAGCGTGATATGAATTTGAGACTGTGAAGGTGGTTTGTGTACCTTCAGTCTTTTGACTTTGAGCTTGCCTACATTCCTGGTAAAGGAAACACAGTGGTTGATGCGTTGAGAAGGGGGACTCAGATACAGGTAGTTTATGAGGCCAGCAGTGAGTGGCAACTTATGGATCTGTTCTCTGAGAAACATTTAGAGGTGCATGATCGATAGGGGTATACAATTCTATCTTTTGTAGCTATTACCTCTACCCTTCTTGATCGAGTACTATTGATGCGACTATCATATTCTGAAGGCCTAGTCCTACAGGAAAGCATGTTAGGAGAGGAACCTGTTTATTGGTTAACAATAGGTGATGATGAGATCTTTCATTTCCAAGGGCACCTATGGGTTCCAGAAGACATTCGATAGGAGCTATTGTAGTATTTTAATTCCTCATTTTGGGTAGTTCATCCTGGTTTCACCAAGATGTATCGTGGTCTACACCCTCAGTATTCGTGGCCTGTCCTAAATAGGGATATTGATGGTTTCATCAAGAGTTGTTCCACCTATTAGCAGGTGAAGGAAAAGCATTAGTAGCCAGTAGGGATTTTACAGTAGTTACCCATTCCCGAGTGGAAGTGGAATGAAGCCTCTATGGACTTTGTGACCGGTTTTCCGAGTCCACCTCGATGGAGTGATGCAATTTGGGTTGTCATTGACAGACTTATGAAGGTTGCGCACTTCTTGCTGATCAAGGATACCTTCAGTGTTGATGAGCTATGGTGGTTTTACATCCGAGTGATTTTACATCTGTATTGAGTTCCACACTCCATTGTTTCAGACAGGGATTCCCATTTTAGATCTCATGTCTGGTAGGGACTCTAGAAGGATTTGGGTATACAGGTAATTTTGAGTACGACGTACCATCCCCTAATAGATGGCCAGTCCAATCATACGATTCAGGTTCTTGAGGACATGCTCCGAGCATGCATTCTAGATTTTGTAGGTTCTTGGGAGAATCATATACCTCTTGTTGAGTTTTCCTACAACAATAGTTTTCAAGAAACTATTCAGATGACACCTTTTGAGGCCTTTTATGGTAGCCCATACTGATATCCATTTTTTTGGCTGGAGGCATCATAGGCAGCTTTGATGGGACCTTGTCTTGTCCAAGAGACCACAGAACAGATAGAGTTGATTCAGAAGAGGATGGCTACTGCACAGTATCATCTGAATTCTTATGCTAATCAGCGGAGACGACCTCTATGGTTCGTGGTCGGGGATCAAGTTTTTCTACATTTCACACCGAGGTTGGGACACAATAGGATTAGGAGACCGGGTAAGCTTTCTCAGAGGTACGTTAGACTGTTTGAGTTGTTGGAGAGAGTTGGTCTAGTTTCCTATCGGTTTTAGTTACCTCATAGGTACCGAGATATTCATGACATATTCCATGTTTCTTGGCTTGAATGTTACTTCTCATACCCATCTCATGTCTTTAAACCTGGGGAGGTTGAGCTCAAGGTGGATGTGTCCTTTGAAGAGCACCCTATCTGGATTGTGTATCCCAGTTTAACGGTTCTCCGAGGCTCGTCTATTCCTCTAGTACGGGTGCTATGGCAGCACGAGAAAGTACTGGACGAGACTTGGGAGACGGAGGCCGATTTACGAGCTGAGTGTCCAGAACTGTTCGGGGTTTATTTTTCTATTCCACTCTTGGAAATTTGGGGACGAATTTCTTTAAGGGGGAAGTTTTTATGAATCGTGATCTTCTTTTCAGGTATGATTTTCTTTTTCCTAGAGTTTTTGAGAAAAGTGAAGATTCTGGAAATTTTTAAAGTACACAATGTGTACATTATGAGTTCACGTCATGTACTTGGTTACCTCAGGTAGCTGTGTGCTAGCTGTGTAGTGGCCTAGCACACGACCATGTGTGATAACCTAGAGGTTGCCTAATGCAGAGTATGGAAACTACAAGTACATGCTGTGTACTCAAAAGTACATGAAGTGAATTTTGTTTTCTATTCATTAAACGCACCGGGGTCATATGTAACGGATAGAACAACCTTCGTATAGGTATCATTCGTCCGAAGGAGTCCTTACAATCATGTTTCTTCGACAAACCCCCGAGCCTCCATCAATCCTCTGAATAGAACACTATCAGTTGCATTGGAATTCCATCGGTGAGTTCTCTCATCTAATGGAACTTTGTTTCATGATTTCGATTCATTTACATGTTATTTTAGGTTTAACGTTTTTGACGTTTATGTATATCTTCATCGTTATATGTAGATTCAAGCTTTGAGGTTCACGTATAGCGATCTTCTAACCTAGAGATAGGTGGTTTGTGCCTTTCTATAGGAAGTATTTGATTTATATGTGCAATTTTTTCCAATACCCTTGAACGGGGTATTTTGTGTTTATTGTTTTAGCCCTGTTGTTTCCCTACTATGCTGGTATGCTTGAGTAAATGATTTTTGATTGTGAATAGGGTGAATTTTTGTGATTTGGATGTATTACCATGCATGTTTTTTCTTGTTTTGACCTTTGGGTCTTGTTTTCATGTTAGGATACTGTTACATTCCAATGCCAAGTATTGTAGTATGGTGTGACTGTTGTTCTGTTATGTTACTATGCTATATAATGCAAGCCAAGTAGTTCACAAGGAATAATTTGGCCGTTACGTGATACCACACTTTCTTGACTAACACATGTATGTGAGAACCTTGTGTATAGTCCATAGGTATAATTGACATTGAGGACTTCTCCAGAGTGTCTTTATTATTATACAATGTGAGACCATCAGGGGAATTGATGTTGAGTGCTTCCCCAGAGTGTCTGTAGTTCCGTGACGTGGGACATAGGGGGAATTGACATTGAGTGCTTCCCTAGAGTTCCTTTAGTATGATACAAGACTTTTGGGGGAATTGACTGTGAGTGCTTCCTCAGAGAGTCTAAACTTTAGGTGAACCAGAGTGGTCAGACTATGTGTGCCTCCAAGAGGGTTACTTGTACTTGATAAGTAGGACCAGAGGGGATAAACTATGGGTAATTCCTAGAGGGTTACCTATTGTGTTATCTATTTTGTTGTTTCATGTTGTGTGGTGTTTTTAATGATTAAAACTATAGAATTTTTACTGAATAGTGCTTTCCAGTTTAGTGGTGCTTGTACCTTTACCAGCCATATACTCACTGACAGTTAGGCAGAGATTTTCGGGTGGTTTCCTACTGGGATTTAGTCTCACACCATGTTTGGGTCATGCTTTTGGGCCCAAGTAGATAATATTTTTGCGAGTATAGATAAGGGAAAGCGTTCTTCTACATTAGGTACATGAATTGCAGTGGAGCTAGGGTGCATGGGACAAAGCTATGGAATGCGATGATGAGGAGTTATTCTGCTTTCTTTTTCACCTTGGTTTAGCACTGTTGTATTCCAAAATTGTGGCTTGTTTGTATGTTTTCCTAGACTTATGTATCATGCATCTTTTTATATACATATGTGCTCCAGTTTCTTATTATATAAGTCTTCCACTATTTACTATTGTTGGATATTTACTTCCTATACTATTGTATATTTTTTTTCTCTTTCACTACGTACTCTATCAATGAGGGCATAGATTTCCCACTATCACACCCAAGGCCCTCGCTGCTAGTCTGTAGACTCTGGAATTTGGGGAAATGCACTTGAGCCCATGTGACCAAATTAGTATGCGGAGCCTCTGGGTGGCTTCCAGAACTGGGACATTACAATAACACATAAATAAGTTTCTACTATATGAAACTATAGATTCATAATGGTAAACAAAATTTCATATGACATTACATTAATCAATTCTTTTAAATTTCTATGTTAGGCAAATAATAATTCAATATTTGATAATTAATTAAAATTTTATGATAATTATTAATGGTAAACCAATAATATGAATTTGGAGTTTATATTATAATTTTTTATCCAAATAATTATAGAATATGGAAATTATATTTTATATATTTATGATAGTGAAAATCACCCTTAATATGAATCCAATAATTGTTATAATGAAATAAATAATAATAAGAAATCCATAAATTTTCATTTTTACAACATCACACAAAGGCTTGAACCTTTTTCTATTAATAAAAGAACATATTATAATTTATAAATTTATAATCTATTTTCATTATTCATATAAACATATTTTATTAAAATCGATACACATCATGCATTTAATCCACCTATTTTACAATTTCTATACTATTATACAATATTTCATCTAATGATTAATTTATAGATTATCATATTATTATTATTTACATTCATGAAAACATTAGAGTCTAAATAACGATTAATTCAAATTCTCACATGTAATAGAAGAGAATTACGAGATCCCCTACAGCTTGGGTTCTTCCCATGATGTAGAAAAACAGATAATAGTGGATGGCCTTGCGCACATTTTGGAAACATGATAAGAGTTGAAATTGATTTGTAGAAGGACCTCTAAACTAAAATTTGAAATCAGGGATCATCAATACCCAAAATAAATAGAGAAAGGATAAATCATAGTAATTCGTATATTCTGAAATATGGAGATATAGGTTCAATGTGTAAATGTAATACTCAATAAATTTTAAATTAAAACCTATCCTATTAAATCATTATTTCGAAACATGGAAAATTTAAGGGGAGTTAAAGAATACATTTTTAAATTGTAACCCAGAAAAAACATTGATTCCATATTAAATTCATTCATTTTTTTTAAAAAATAATTATAGGAGGTTATTTTAATGTGATAATGTGTTTAAATAAATTAATATTACCCATGCAGGACATCCCAACAATACATATGGGTATCCTTGTTTTGCTATTTTGTTGATGATTACCCTTATATAGGTATAGAAATGATCCTAGTTTTCTTTAAAGAGTTGAGATAATTATCGATTACCATTACACAAGAATAGGATGACCCATTTATGAGCTCTTTATTTATGGAATATCTTGACAAATGAAGTGGATTATATTCGTTGAAGTTTTCATAGTTTACCCATACATATCCAAAACTAAAACTATGTTGACATTTCAAAAATGGGATTTCCCTTAAAAGTATCATATAAAACATGTACTAGCCTTATGTTGGTTGAAGGACACTTAGGATCCCCATACAAAACAATTTTAAAATTTCAATTACCAATATACAGATCATAGAAAATAGTTTCTTTATTTATAAAGGATATAAAGATGCACTCTTACTTTTAGAATCTCAATTAAAAACATTTATTACCCTTATATAGAGGTATGTTATTTCATTATGGTGGACATAAATTTAAAAATATTTTATTTCTTGATATATAAAAATAATAATAACAATGATAAGGATTTATTATAATTTTAAAAAATCTGAAAAAACCGTCTGAAATTAATTTAATTACATTCAAAAGAATCCTAAATTATAACAAAAATAAACATTTAAACAATATAAATTAAAACTATAAATTTTATGTAAAATTTTAATTTTATTTATAATCTAAAAAATTATTTTACATTTTTTAAAAATCATTGAAACGACTACTGAAAAATTAAATCGTGAAATATAAATGATGCATTGGAGAAAACCTAAACCATTAAAACATATTTATGGATGTCTCAAAATTATATCATTATCAATGTATATATTATTTTATCACATATATTTATATTCAATAAAAATTAATTACATTTATTTTTCATAAAGGATTCATGTATTGACAGGGTATTTGATTGTATGACATTTCATGTATAACCAAAACAATATTTCTAACCATATAATGGAAAAAGATATATTTAATCACATGGATGAGATGATTGTTCCTTGAATAATAATTTAGGTATGTATGATTAAATAAAGTGTATCTAATATAACCAATAAAGATAAGTAGTAAATTTACATATTAAACAGAAAAAATATGTATCCTTATTCTTAAAATATCACCTTAAAATTGAATATTTTAATCAAAAAAAATTCCCATGATGTTTCCATTGCTCTGCCTTGTCATTTTCTCTTTAAGGCCCATGATGTTTTTCTATATTCCAATATCAGTTAGTGAATATGATTCAAAAATATCAAAATAGAGTTTTACAATATCATATATATTATGTATCCGTAAGTTCCTATATTTTTGGAGAATTATAGTGCAAGATGATTTGGGACCTATATTTGAGATCTTGTGAACATTCAAGTGTGAATCATCATAAGAGAAATAATTATTAAATTTATTTATTTATTCTTATTGTTTATAATGATGTGTTATTAATTTATTTCTTAAGCCACTCAAATATTTTTTATGAATAATACTGAATATATTAAAAATATTATTATTTTGATGAACATTACACATCAATAAATAGTTAAATATATATAGTGGGAATAATGATATATTATTGTATCATTTTTCATCATAAGAAAAATTTGTTTTTCACCATCTAAAGATGAAATTGTATTGCCACTTATAATTTTTTATCAATTTTTTAAGGGTTTTATAGGTTGGTTTTGGGTTAACTATTTTTAAATGGATGAATTTAAATATCCATAAAGTTTATCCTTTGATTGAAATAAATTTTGTAGCTCAAATATGATGTTTCTATCCGAATTCATGAATATACAGATTATCCCTCCTATCTTACATTCTATCATTACTTTAGAGAGATAATCAAATGGAATGACACGGTCGAATCAATAACATCCTATCATATCATGATTCTATTCTTCAAGTTATCATGTTTTTATTATAAATAACTAATTTATCTCAAGATATACCAATATGATTGTACAATTATGATCCTGAAGCATGAGTTCTATGTGTGGAAAATCTAAACTGATCATATCCTCAATCCATTAATATGTGATGATCTAACATCAAGAAGTGTGTTATATGATCATTTCATCCATAATTTTAAAATTATTTGTTATATTTTATTCATACATATATTTAATTTCATCATGATTTTACAATGAATATAGGAACTAATATTCTAGATATAGAGTTAAAATATGGATGTTGATATAAAATTTTAATGTAATTTTTTAGAACACTTTTTCTAAGTAATGAGATCATTTAATTGATATCCAAATTCTTTTGAAAATATTTAATTCAAATTTTCTATTCATTATTATATAATTCAAATAGAGGGATATGTTACTATTCTAACACCACTAAGGGTGAATTGACCCAAGATTATATAGAAAAGTTATATCCATCCAATGATAAATGATATTATTGAAAAATAAATATCAACAAATAATTATTGGTAAAAATATTTATACCTTTTCTAAATGTAACTCAAAAGATAAAACAATCCCAAACACCACTGACTAGTGGGGGATCTCACAAGTGAAAAACATACATGTCTTTAGAGTTGATTATTTAAATATTTTATAAATAAATACACCAAAAAAATTGGAAGGATTTCCATGCCACACTAAACCCCGTATTGTGTGGTAAATCCTCATCATAACATCATAAGGATTCATCAAAAGATTGGTAACAAAGGGATTTACTGAAATTTATAAAAATTTATTACTTTATATTATTGGTGTATATACCTTTACTATATGATTATTCATTACCTTATTTTTTTCATTTCATTATGATCCTATGAGATATTTCTGAAATATATAGACTAATATACCCCGGAGTAACTTCATCTTTCTCCATCTAATGTAGTTCACCCATTTTATAAAATCATTACTTCATAAGAACTCTTTTGTATATATAGAGGCAACCTCCCCCTAGTAAAAATTATAGATCCCAAGGAATGATAGGTCATTGATAGGGGTCAATCAATGGTTTTATTTTATATATTCATTTGTCTTGAATTAAATATATTAATCATCTTGGGGTTATCAATTCACATATTTATATCACACAATATCATCTCTTATGAATATATGGTATGTGTGAGCACATCACACAATTTTGACAATGTTTAATAAAAATACATACTCCATACCATGTTTTTACACCCCCAACATGAAATTTAATATAAAATCATATTTTCATTTATATTAATTCATGTTTAAATTCTTTAGACCCCATAGTAATTGATCCTCATGTTGACTCAGGATATACCATAAAATAATTCAACAATTCTGCATTGGTTGGTTATGGATCCCAATAATGTTATCCTATGAAATATGTTTTGATCTATAGAATTTACCTTCTTCAGAAATGGGTTATGAACCCCATCCACAAGATCATTTTCCTATTTAGATTTATTCAGTGAGTATGATATCTTGATATTACTCCATGATATTTCTAAATCAAACATTCTCGTGTAGACTTAATGAATCTTTACAACAAATTGGTATTCATAAAATAGTTCTTATCACCATTATATGATTAGTTTCCTAAGTAAAACAACAGTATAATATTTATTCGTTCTATCTGATGATGTACTAACACCACCTAGAAGATAACAATTGTTTCATAAAATTACTTCAATAATATTTTCTAGAAGAAACATCTCACATAGTTGAAAATTAATCTTCTCATGAACATGAGGCTTGTATAGTAAAGATCATGGTCTTTATAAACACCATCACATATATATTCATTATTATTATTTTATATATTGATCAATGTATTTATTCAGATTTAGTGTTACTCATGCATTCTCAAATTTCATGAATGTGTACATTTACCATCATATATCATTTTGTTCTCTCCTTTTTTTAAATCCACATCTTTCCCTATGTAGACCCGAGATGGTTCTTGACAATGAAATAAAAGCAGTATACCTCTTATATTCTTCAAGAAACAAATTTATCAATGTATATAGAGTCTCAAATATTTCCAATGTATTGAATATAATACCAAACCCACAAAAAATTCCATCTTCAAAAATATATAGGATTTTTTTTTATTTTTCATGGATTTCAATTAATTTTTTAATGTTTATATATAAATTGTGATAATACCACAACTACATTGACACAAAACATTGAACATAATACGTGTTCAAAAACCATCTCAATTTCATAGAGAATTTCAAAATCATCGCATCCAAATGTAATTATATTAATGCATAAAATATTCGTTAGGCACCCCCACTTCATCTTGACTCACAAAACGCATATTAATACATCATTGAATAAAATGAAAAATATGTTAATAATAAAGATAAATATTAATTAATTACTTATCCATTAATTATTATTATTCAAATTCTTTTTTGAATATTAGTATTTTAAATAATGTATTCTATGTTCCCATGGAACCATTAATTCTCAATTGTATTCTAAATTTTGTAATAATTAAATTAATCAATATAAACTAAACCCATTATTTAATTAATTTATGTATCATTTCATAAACATCATTGAATTCATGGACTTACCCCGAGTTACCACTTTAAATAATGAACTCATAGTGCATAGCCGGAAAATGTGTAATGTTTAAGAAAATATTCCATATAATTAACATTATAATTTAATACAATCATTTTAGAAACATTATTGATGTATGAAAGGATGAAAAATCCCTATTTTGGACTCATCTCAACATCTATAGTGTCCCACACAATTCCATTTTAAAAAATATTGAGTATCCTCTTCCAAAATCATTACTATAACTAAAACCTTGTGCCACTACAATCATCATAACTAGAAACCCTTGATAATGCCAAAACCTAGAACATTATGCCACATTTATCAACAGGTATTCAAACTACACTTGGTTATCATTCAATTATATAATGTATCTAAATTCCTAGAGTATAAAATTACATTAGATGTATTTATCTATACATAGTTGTAGTGATAACTTTGACTAGATGAAATAAGAAAATATAGATTTTATCAAAATAAATAAATGATCACATACCTCAAATGATATTATTTATGAAATCACAAAATTACCATTCTCATCATTAATTAACTAATTTAAAATTAATAAATCCTATAAATAATAACAATAAAAAAATTCTAAAGCAAAATATTATTTATTCAATTTTGTGTCTTCCTTACCATTATTTTTCATAATTATAAAATCAGTTTGATAATTATTTCAACATGAAATTATTAATAAAAATAAATGAATTTTCAGCTTCATGCTGCTATTTACATTCCATGAATATCAACCATGATACAAATTTAATATATATTGCATACTATATAGTAAATATCAAGGGAAGATAATATACACATTCATTCACAAATTCTATACCTATAAATGTTCATCCAAATTAATTTAAATAAACACAATATAATTACCTATAATTATGAATAATGTCATACATATGAAATAACATTCTTTAAAAAAGAATATAAATAATATAAAGTTTGATAAATCCCATTTCAATTCTCTATTATTCATAAATATAATATCATATTCATAAACATTAATTAACGAGTATAAAATTGTGGTATGAAACAATTTTTTTTACAAATAATTATTTATATTGTGAAATGTGATTATATAGTTTATCCTATATCATAATATTCTTATTTAAATTAATTTTCAATAACATGAAATTATTTATGTTCTCTTCCATTGGATAATTTTTTAAATTATAAAATATTTTTAATTAATACTTGTCATAAATTATTATATTATGTTTTTAAATTACTACAAAAAATATTAAATGTATATTAATATTGAAATGGGATTTTTTTATACTAATATAATAATTTTTATAATTAAATTTAATATAATTTATAATTTGATTCTAAAGAAATAATTATAGATTAAAAATTATCTATACAAAATAAAATATTATTTCATTTTATGAAAAATTAATAAGAACTAAATTGTATTATACTACATGAAACTCAATATTAATAATGTTAATTACAATTTTATATGACATGTGATTAATGAATTAATTAAAAAATTTGTGCAATGGAACCAATATTTCTACATATGATAATTTAGTTTCTTATGTATATTATTCTGATTTTTATCCGATAATTATAAATTTTAGGTGATAATATATTATCAGTCATTATATAATTTCTAGATGTTGGGTATAGTATGTTACTAATTTCTGTATTTCATAATATTCCTCAATCATAATTTATTAATTATTATAATGAATATATGAAAAGGTTAAGTATGAAATTATCTTGTCTAAAATATCATCCTAATGCATGTTATTTTTTTCGTTATTAGAATAATATATTATACTATATAAATTACCCATATATTTAAATTCATTAAATAATAAAATTTAACTAACTATATAACATTTCTTTCATTTCATCCCCATTTTTTGCAATTTCCAGACTATCATACAATGATTCACCAGGAGATTAATTTACATATTATTATTTGATTATATTTAATCACATTTATCTATAGAAGATAACCAAATAGTTTTTGACTCACATTCACATATGAAATAAGAGAGAAATAATGGATCCCATAACTCTTGGGAGCTTCATATATTGTTGAAAAATAGACGATAGTGGATGATTCTGCACCCAACAAGGAAACATGGGAGGAGGTGCAATCAATTAATAGAGGGGACACTAAATTAGAATGGAAATGATTAGATCGCATGGAATCGAAATAAATAAATAAAGACTCAATTATGAGAAATATGGTTTCTTAATATATATAGATATATGGTGTATATGGAAATTTTATTCTTAATAAATTTAATTCTAAAATGGAAAACATAAATTCATCATTTGAATAATTTGAAATTGTAATGGAAGTCTAGCTATGAATTTAAAGGTAATAACAATGAAAAATACTAGTAATTCCATATAAAATTAACTTATTTATGTTACCAATGCATTATAGGAGTTATTGAGAAATAAAAATGGGGTTTAAAGAAATTTATGATGGCCATATGTGACATCCTAGCACTGTATTAAAGTATCTGACATTATCCACAATGATGTTTATTACCACTACCTAGGTATAAGAAATATTAAGGGACCCTTACATGATTTTAGTGAATTATATAGTACCTTTATCTAGTAATATGATATCCATTATGTGTTTTTTATATCAATGAGTTACCTTTACACATATAGATGATTATATGATTATAATAATTCTCAGCTTACACTTATTCAGGTCATATCAACCAATATATAAGCTTTTCTAACTCAATATTACCCTTAATAAGATAATGTAAAACAATGGTTACCATTATAAGGGAATAAGTATTCTTAGGCTACACATACACAACTATTGGAAAACTCAAACTACATTTACAAAGATCATTTAAAATAAACACTACCTTTATGAAAGAAATAAAGAGGCCATATTACCTTTTTAGACCCTATTGAATATAAGTGTTACAAATACATAGAGGTATGTTGATGAATTTGGTTTAAAACTAATTTTAAAAAATAATATTTCCACTTACATGAAATTTTAAATAAACATGATATGGTGTTATTATTATTTCTATAAAATCTATAAAGCATGTAAAAATAATTTTATTACATTAAAAATCCATTATTAATTACCAAATAAACTATTAAAACATTTAAATTACTTTCATAATTTGGAAAACAATTGTAATTAAATTGTAATTTAAATAATAATTTTGAAACAGCTTTAAAATTTATTAAAACAACTCATAAACCACCAGATACTCTTGAATGATAATGGATTATGTATAGAAATTATAAATCCTTACAACATGTATAATGGGGTCATGAACTAATATCATTATACAAGTGTGTTGTTTGATCAAAAATATTTATTTAACAAATAAACAATTCAATTAATGTAATGAAAAGGTTTCATGTATAGAGTTATTCCTTGATGGTGTGACAATGAATTCTTGAGAAAAATAGTATTTCTCACATTTAAAATTTAGACGATATATTTAAACACTTAGTAGGGATGATAGTATCTTAAATAAAACAATGGACATGTTATAGGAAGGAAAGTTTATTGAATATGGAAATTTAAAATAAACAATTATTTAATGAATAGAAACACAAATTATGTTTCTGTAATTATATAATACCACTAGGAAACAAGAATATATAACATAAAACATATTTGTTGGTTGTTTTCATATATATATCTTACCCTTATCTCTTTTGTCCCATGATGTGTTTCTATATTATAATATTGGTTTATGAATTTTAATTAAAACTATTGATATATGGATTTAAAGGGTAACATTCCTTGTGTATCAACATGTTTCTCTAATCCCAATGAATTATTGTGTTAGATGAAGTGGTTTTTATAAATTAGAGATTGTAAATTTCCACATGTGAATAATCACTAGTGAATAAATAAATAATCACAATTTTATATTATTCATGTTTATAGTGATGATGATTGAATTTAATTCATAATTTATTCACATATTTATGATAAATTAATGTTAATATGATAAACTTATTAATTTAAAGATAATTATTACAGAACTATAATTCATTAAAAAAATATAGGGGGAAACATGTAATGTCAATGGATCATGACTTATCGCAAGTAATTGGATACATTTCGATGTTTGTGATGAACTATTTTTGACACCTGAATTTTTTTTAACATAGTATTTAAGGGATTTATGGGTCAGTATTTGGGTTAAATATTTTTAAAGGGTTGAAATAAATAACATTATAGAGTTTAAAGTCAATATGAAAGAAAATTTTTAACTCAAAATTGATGTTTTGGTCCCCTTTAAGGAATTTTTGGATTCACTCTCCACTCAAACCATATCTCATGCTTCTAGAGGGATAAATATATGGAAGAAAAATATTGAATAGATATCTTATTCTCAAATAATTGTTTAATTCTCAAGTGATTTTGTGATTATTGTAAAGAATTTCATTCTCTTAGGTTACCACAATAAGTGTCTACAATATTGATTGAAATTAATTTGTGGCATGTGTGAATGATTTTGAATGATATTTTATTTCATCCTTCAATGTATGATTTTCCAAAATCAAGTAGAGTTTGACATGATCATGTCATCTACCTCGGTAAGATTAAATTTTTATCATTTTTTCATACTTTAAATTAATTTGGACATGATACATGGAAGATTATTTTAATTTGAATTCCTTATCTTGAGATATAACATAGACCCTCACATAAACTTTTAAAATACATCTTATGAGTGATTCTATTTAGTTATGAGATTCATTCAATGTTATCCAAATAATTTTATAAAACATTAATTCTAAATTTTTATTATATTATTATAAATTTGGATAGAGATAGTTTATATTATTCAAAACAATAATGGTTCATTGATAAGAGGTTATATATATAATTTATGGTCATACAATGAACAATGAATAATTAGAAAATTAAATAAATGTAATTAATATATAAATATATATAATAAATTATATTATTAAGATTAACATGGATGGGAGTTAGTCAGAGGGATTGATAAAGAAGAGTATAGAAAAGGAAGGTGAAGAGTGAATCTTCCTCATGGAACATTAAATAATAATAAAAATTACTATTAAAGCATTTGACTATTTAATACAAAAATATTGGAAAAATTTAGATTGATTTTAATTTCACAACATGAAAGATAATGCCATTCAACCCAATATTTACTAAGGGAGTCACTCCCAAGTGCGTCCCCTAATAAACTACAGAGTTTATTTAGAAAAAATTAAAATAAAAACCTCCAAAAAGTAGGAATCTTTTCATGCCTCCCCATACCATTCCCTTTGGGGTACAAACATTTTGATCAGACCAACCAAATTTTTCCCCCAAACTAATCTTTATTGGGTTGAGTTATACCTCACTATGTCAGCCAATAATATTGATCTCGTTTCTAGAATAACCATGTGGGATTTGTTTCCACTCTAAATTTAAAATAAAAGTTATCAAAAAAATTCATAAATTAAATTTAAATATTTGAAATTTTTTTAAACAATTGGGGTCAGCATACATGTCATTGTTGAATTAAAATTCATTAAATAATTTTTTTCAAAAATAATACCCTAAACTTGATTTTTATCATCATTTTTAATACAACATGGTTTTAGAATATATTTTATTTAAATAATATTTTATTTAATATCCTGTGGTATTTGCAATATAGAGCTTAAAATGAACTACGATATTGTACTAGAATATTAATATTTAAATTTGATCGTTAAAATGTATCCAATGGTTTTGATATATATGATGATGAATAATATTTTAATTTAATATATGTATTTATGTTTTTCTTAAAAAAATTTATAATAATACATACATTTTTTATCAATTGGTTATAAATGAAGATATAATATTTTATAGTTAAAATATATATTTTCTCAAAACTACATTTATGTGTGGAAGATATTATTATATTAATACTGTAAAATAAACATTATTGATAATTGATTCTAATGAAATGGGTGGATTATATATCCAATAAAATTAAATAAAATTCATTTATTTTGGGATTTTTTTATGGAATGAGGATAATTTTTTTTTATTCATCAAAAATATATTTTCATCAAAAAATGGTTTTATTGATTTTTGTGTGAAGATATTATATTTAATTTTTGATAATTTGGAAAATTTTATTTGAAAAAATAAAACTCTTTTTTATGTTATCATTTCAGAATAATATTTAATGGATGATTTTTTATTTTTGTGGAAATATTCATTTCCATGTGAATATTAAAAATTCCAATTTTTAAAATGCTATAATTTATCTTCATTATTTCATGTATTTAAAAAGTGTCAATCTATTTTTTATTTATTTTTAATGAAGTATAAGATAAATTGTATTAAAAATAATCTTATTAATTCCATTAAAATCAATATGAAATTTTATTTTTGTATAAGTTTAATTTAACACCTTAAAATGTATTAAAAAAAATAATTTTGTTGTATGAAACTAAATTCAATGAAATTTCGTAAAATTTTTAAAATTGAATCATTAAATATTTATTTCATATTTCTAACTTGGATACATAATTTAATAATGATTAAAATTCATTTTTTAGTATTAATAGATATGATGGTAAACGTTTGTCACAATGGAAATGGTAAAATTGGTTAAACGAGATTAAAACATATTGGATAATGTCTCGAAATAACAATATCTCTAGATGAAATTTCATTTTATACATTTATATTTACCAGAAACATCCTATAATATATATTATGGAAATTCCCTATCATTTTTATTTTCCAATGACCATTATATTAATTTATGTAAGGGATCATTAAAAAATGTCACATTCATCTTTTTAATATCTCCAATATGTTTTGTTATAGATAAGAATAGAAAATTAATGTTTATAAATGGAAATTTTTAACATGATTAATTTATTTTATTATATTAATTTATTTTATTTTTCAATTATGGTATACTTAAATTCAATGATTACACAATAATAACACAACCCTCATGTAGGTTGTAGATAAAAACATGTAATTTTTTAAAAAAATATATAAAAATATTTATTATTTGAATTAATTTTTGTATTCCAAATTTAAATTGTAATTTTATAATTAATAAATTATATTCATATAATTAAAATTTGAATACATTTGTTTTATTAATTACATTATATTCAAACGTTGTGAATATTCTCAATAATAATCATTAATGGTATTTAATGGTTAGAAATTACTTTACAATATTCAAAAATCAAAAAAGAAATAATATAACATAAATTCATTTGAAATATTTGAAAATATCATGAATGGAACATGTATTTTATAATTAAAATTTTTAAAATTACTTTCATGGAAATTAATATTGAAACATTTGATAGAATGGTTCAGGAAAACCTGATTAATTTGGTGATAAACAAAAAGATATGGATTAAAATGAAACATAAATATGTCTAAATATTAATAGTTTATTTTTTATATATTATCATATTTTATCTAAAATGGGTAAATTTCAATCCATTTGAATTATTTTAGACAAACATTATATGTCAATATTTTATTTAATTATAAAATTTCAACCCACCTCACATATAAAAAGGAATCTCTTATCCACTCTTCATCACACATATTGAGATATTAAATAAAATAATATATTTCTAAATACCTTCCCACCATTATAATATTTTTATGATGTTGTTATATTGTGGAAATCCGAACAAGGAAGGCTTAGGTTGAAATCCAATGGAGGTTTTCTAAAGAATTTTTTTAAATCATAACTGACAGTTTTCATTTTTATTTCTTTTTCGACATACCTTAATATTATATAAACATATTTATATGATAAAATAATTATCTTACATATAATTTAATATCATTATGTTTATTTGGAAACAATTTTTCATCCATGTTCCATCTTATGTGAAATGAATCCTTTGCTCGTACATATGTGATGACTACCACCTCTGTGAAGATATGTGTTACATTTTTATTCACAATCCAAAAATACTTGTTATTGTAATGGGATTAATTTAAATATATGATATTAATTAAGTAGTTATAATATTATGAATTATATAATTTACTTACCTTATAACCCTTCAATTCATCATAAAATTATATCATCTCATGTGCGTATGTGTGGACTACCACCTCCATGACGTGATGTTATTTTTTTATGTCGACATTAATAAATAATTCTTAAATTTTATTTAATATTATTAAAATTTCGTAAATTTTTGATCCATAACACCTATGACCATGTTCAACCTACTAATGTTTTTTATATTTATAAATCCAATGTCCTTAAAATATCTTATGTAAACATACACAATTTAGTAAATAAATAAGTCATGGTAATAAAGGAAAAAAAGGAATTATAATAATTAAATAAAATTGAAAATTTTTATTAATCAACATTAAAACTAATATAATTTTATTATTATGTTTTAAAATTTTACAAAATATTTTAGGGATGAGTCAATAAATTTAATGTATAAATTTACTTTCATTGATATTTATACAATTCACACCACATGTTTTATTTTATGTGGTGTTTGTATATCTATATTAATGAATATTATCATTAATTTACTAAAATTAAATTGGTTTAAAAAACATTGAAATTTCGCTTCCACAATATCCTTTTTTTAAATGTTCTAAATTGATTAGGGGTCCTCCTGTAATAACATATTTAAAAGATATATTAGGAAAAAATTTCTCCCGCAAGTACATGTTCAAAAAATGATTAAATAATAATATTATATATGTTTCAATTATTTTTAATGGTTATTTTTTCTACATTTTTATTTCCTATAAAATTATAAAAAGGAATATTTTTTAAAGTTTTTTGTAAGACTCTATTTTGACATTTTATTAACTTTTTACAATAATGTTTAATTTTAACATATACACCATGAATGGATATTCCCACCATGTTGAACATCTTTATATTTTAAGAATAGTTTATATGTTTAACTGATTATTTTAAATGGAATGAATTCTCAAAAAATTCATGCTTTTTGTAGTCAATATAATATTCAATGAAAATAATTTTCCAAAAATGCAGTCTTTGTACGAACGACTTTCGATCATGTTTCTTTATTTATTGATTGAGTAAAATATTGAAAAAAATTTGTAGTTTTTCAAGGAAATTTTTATGTTTAGTATGTATTGTTAAAATTTTCTTATTCATCATATGATGAAAGAATTAGACTTATAGTCTAATGATAGGGGACCATTATATTATCTGGATGAATAAGTTTTCATCATAAGATAAGTTATCCTAGATGTTTTGTGTATGCTAAAAAATTATTTATTATGTTTTATCATGAGTCATTAATGATATATTTATGAGGTCCTTATATAGGGCCTTGATATTATGGATATGATGTTTGAAATTATTTATTCTATCATTTTGAAATCATTTACTATTATTAATTTTATTATTTATATATATATATCCTTAAATATATTTCATGTCCTGTGTGCAATTTTTATAATTCTGTATGATAAGAATATGATTATTTCATAACGAAATTATTATCTTTTATAGGTATCTGGTTTTCTTTCATGTAAAATCTTTCATGTTTCTCAAAATATATTCATGAATTAGGATTTTCCCTTTATTCAAGCTTATGATTTCTTTTATAAAATTTACGTAAAAAAATTATTTCTACTGTAATTAACTTATTAATATTACCTAAAATTAATTCTCAGAAAAAGGAAAACATTATTTTCATAATGAATTTCGAAGGTATTAACAGTTTTAATTTACTTTTATATCTATTATTTTCATTTGATTCCTTGTCATGAATTTTAAAATGTTTCTAATCGGGCCTATGTATGTGTAAGCATTATATAACAATTAAAAGTGACACATCAAGAATTTAGAAAATGATTCGTGAATAAAAAAAATGAGTGAAATTATAAAAACATATTCTATATAAATTCATTATTGAATAAGAAAATAATGGAATAATGGGACAAAGTACCAATTGATTAGATGTAATTGGGTTTAAATATTCATTAGTTTTTTTTCTATAAATATTTAGAAAAAAATTATTCTTCAATATATAGGTGATAGAGTATTTATTTATCAATTTGATATTATGGAAGTTTAAATTTGGTTCACATTAGTTGGTGTCAGATATAGTATATTAATAGTATGAATTTATCACATCATAAGGGTGTATATTTTGGGGGCACTATAGTTGGCTTTGAAGAAAATGATTAGATATCAATAAATGTTTTTATGATTAAGAAGGGGATATATAATAGTTTTATATGCAATCATTGGTTAATAACTCTAGGGTTTATCATTTATTTATAGGAATAGATAACCATGTTGAGTTTTTATGTGATGGGAGTACATTGGGAGATTTATTTAAATTTAAATAAAAATGTATATGAAACCTATATTCTGAAATTGTATTTGTAGTGAAAATGTATATATTTTTTGGACATAAGTTAAAAAGTATTGCTAACATTTATGGTTATTATATTATTTTATTTTGAGGTATTTATTGTTTATTATGATAAAATATTTATAACATTTTAAAAAATTGTGATTTTTTTAAACATTACCATTGTATTGAATTTTTTTAGAGTCTATGTGATCAATGTTAATTTTCAATAAGAATACTACATTTGGAAAATATTTTTGTTAAGGTAAATAAAAATATTTATTTTATTTTAGGAGTACATTTTTAATTATGTTTGAATAATATAAGATTTTACATTGGCTTTTGGGTTATTCATATTATTTATGGAAAATACTATAGTATTTGAGAGATTTTAGGATTAGTTTATATATATTTTTGGTTTTTAACATCATAACTAATTAATTGTGATTATAGTTAAATTTTAAACGTATCATAGAAGAATATGATAAAAAATAATTCTAGTTTTGTTTTTTTACATGATCAAGAATTTTTTAAAGAGTTTAATGGGTAGATATTTTTGAGATGATTTATGTTTAACATTTGGTATTATTGTTGAATCTTTCTAAATTTTTTTATAATTTCCTCCTATGAAATTTTTTAATATTGGATATTATATTAAATTTTACTATACATTTTACATTTGTATTAAGAAAAAGGAACCCATGATTTTTTTTAGAAAAATTTATCGATATTCGTATCCACTAGAAGTTTAATTTAGTACTTCATGAATGAAAAATTTATCTTAATTATTAATTTATTGGAGTAATAGATGAAATATAAATGGAAACTGATCAAATCATAAACTGAGGATGAATTTCAAATTATATAGTGAATGAAATATAGTACATATATATATTCATAATATATCTATATCTATTGTGATATAATTTTTCAAATTTACATTGTCTTATGTGGATAGTAACACTCAACTCTCAATCTATTATTCTATAATCACATCTACATGTATGAATCGTATATTTATATATTATTTTATAATATAATATATTTCCGTGTCTGGACCAATATATTTGTGTTAACAATAAAATATATACTTTAATTTATTATTATGTTATGGTAATTTTTTTTAAATAATAAAATTTAAATTTTGAGGATGTAATTTCATTAATGAATATAGTGTAACACCACAATATTTATGAATGTAATTTTTATGTCATAATATATTTGATAGTATGTGCTATATAAAATATCTAGGTTAAAAACTATAATATACAATGGAAATATTGTTATTTAAATATTATTATTATATCCCAACTATATTCTTGGTGGGTATGGACAAGAATAAACTTATTATTAAATATATGTTCTTATTTTTTAAATAAAAAATTGAATTTTCAATCATACATTGGTTATAAACTAGTTATAAATAAAGAAAAAATATATTTTATATAAGAGATATATTTTTCTTAAATATTTTTTTATGTGCTATATGAATTAGTTATATTATATTTATCCCTATGTAAAAATAATAATATAAGATGAGAAGATTGTATAAATAAAATTAATGAATATTCAATTAATTGTGTTTATAATTAAATTAATGTTGATAAAGTAATTTTATTCTTAAAAAATCTTTTATATTCTAAAATGGGGTTTACTCAATTTTTTACGCTGAGGATTTATTTAATCTATGAATCCTTTTGAAATTTTATTTCATAAAATGGAAATTATTTTTTTACATATCAAGTGAAAATTATCATTGAGTTAATTTTTGTGGTTTTTTCCTGATTCCTCCCAATTAAGTTACCACAATGGGGGGGAAAAGATGGAAACTACCTGGTTTCATCCTCTAGAAGGTCACGGGTTGGTTAGGAGAACCTAGTGTATAGTAAACATGAAAATGGGAGGTATTACCCTCTTAAACAAACATGAATTAGAGATATATAAGAATGATACAAAAACCAAAAATGATTATAATAACTTTACATATATACATATATATATATATATATATTGAAATAAAAAATTTACCATGTAATGATATGAAGTAATAAAAAACTGAAGGGAGACTGAAAGAACCAAAAGGTAATGAAAGAATCCACCATAAAGTCTAAAAAACTCCAACTAAACCCTGAGATAGTAATATCTATTCGATCACTAGCCTCCTCAGGCTAACCAAATATATATATATATAGAGAATGATAATAGTTGTATACTCAGTAGGATTCTCACCAGAGTATTTTAGATAGTTGGAAAATAAAGCAAGATAATTCACAACGAACAATAGTGAAATTAAGTCTTCAACTAAAATGTATACTATATTATAAACCACATTGAGGATTACTCTCACCATGTATCATAAAAAATATAGTATAACATATTGTAATAAAACATCAATGGTACCCTTCCCCCTATTCTACATTTTTTCCTACTCTTCCACATCATCAAACATCCTACAAAAATCTCTAAAAAATTAATCTGTCATGGAATCACCAAGGAAAGGCATAACTGCATGCACCGAATGCATCAAACAAAAACACCATCCCATATCACAATCCATATAATAAAGATGTAGTGTTCAGAACCCCCACATAACATATATAATATAACGAAGATCATGTATTATACCACAATCCATTATATCCAATACACCATGTAAGTAGCTAAAGCCAACACAATGTATACACATCAAACCTATAATAATCATCTGGATACTACACATTGTAATACATGTGTGATAAATAACAAAAATACATCATATACATCCACACACATATATGGGAAACCAGCCACATTACATACCAGCAAAAAGAACTATCAAGATATGAGAGTAGGGCTAAAGGGGGATTCAACCATCCATCCCCCACTGGGTTGTTGGGGAAAACACCCTCCTAGAGTCCCCTAGGTGATAGTTTTCCTAAAATACATTTCTGGGGAACCACATGAAATATTATAATATACATTGTAAAATATATATATATATATATAACACCCAAAATGATGGAATATAGTAGTCTGAGACACTACTATAGCTAACATTTCTCAAACTCTCAACTTCCAATGCCAAGAGCATATATCGAATAAGAGAAAAAGAATATAAAAAATACACTACTTACTTTTGTTCAATCCATACAATAAATCTCTATTAATTAATTCATTATCCATAAATAAACCATTAACATTAAAACAAATTTCATTTCAGTAAATTAATAATCAAATTATAGTTTATACCCTCCCGAAAAAATTCTCCGATAAAGTTATTCTTTAACTTGATCAAAATATTTTAAGCATTTGCATTCAATCATCATCCAACCCTATAGGTTAAACATTCAATTAATCATAATTAGAATCAACCTAAAAAAAGTACACTAAAAAGATATTTCCATGCTACCACTAATTTGGATTCATGCAATCAATAACCACCATCTGCCTCTAGCTTTAGAGAAAGGAATTTAGAGAAAACAAGAAACCCGAATATCGACCATTTATTATATTCAAAAGAGATAATACTGACTCCCAACATATCATTAACATGTAATCATAATATAACTATTCCCATAATCTATGATTTCATAAATAACAATGTCACGAACCGTCCTCGGGGCCGGTGGCATGACTACCCCAAGCCTGCCTTCCATAGGCCAGGGGCTGGCGACTAGCACCATAGGCGTAAAATCCCGATATCTGGGAAGGCATTGCCTTTATAAAAGAAAACAATCACCACAGAGTACAAGCAGAAGCAAAACACTAAGTACAAAAGAAATGCTGAAAAGTAAATGGGCCAAAAGAAAATACGACTACAACTGAACATGGTACAACAGAAAAAAGACAAACAGCTGGAAGAAGGAAGCAGCTCCTGGTTCGTCCTCCTCGGATCCTACCTGAAGGGTAGGTACAGATAGCGCAGCTCCTGGTCGCCCACCACGGATCCTACCTGAAGGGTAGGTACAGATGGCCTCCTCCACGCTCTCGTCCGTCAACCTCCTCTGTGAGTTGTCACGTCGTGTAGTCCACCTTCGGGTACTGACTCGTCGTGTAGTCCACCTCCGGGTACCGACCAGTCCTCGAACACTCGGCCTCCTTCAGCACTACCCGTCATCTGCAACCAACACAACGAGGTGCGGGCATATCCCGTGTAGGGGTGAGTATAACGATACTCGGTAGGGACCCCGAAACCCTCAAGGTCTCACTAAACAAACAAGGATAACCACAAAAAGATCTCAACAGATAACCTCTACTTAGATATATGCCCACACATATACCTAAGTTATCAAGTAACCCATATCAATCATGAGAAACACAAGGATTGTGAAATCAACGGATAAACACTACCCAGGTATATGCCCATACGTATACCTATGTTATCAAGTGACTCATCTCAATCATGATGTAAACACAAAGGTCAAAAGTCTCAGCTCAAACCAGGATTTTCATTATCGAAACCGTATCTGCTGAAAAGCTCTGTCTCTGGAGTGTACAGTGGTCCTGTCATGACTCTGAGGTACTACTTACTAACCTAGACTGCTGAGGTACTCCTCCTGTCGGGTACCGCGGGCCTGCCACCTCACACAGTAGTGCTTCCCGCCGGGGTCTACCACCCAAACACAGTAGTGCTCACCCCTCATAGCCTACATAGATACTCCTCCTGTCGAGTACCGCGGGTCTGCCACCTCACATAGTAGTGCTCCTCCACTGTGGGTCTGCCACCTCACAAAGTGGTGCTCCCCACCGGGCTACGTAAGTCACTCCAAATCGAATCGGACAAGCAGTCTTCAGGTCTCTGCAGGATACACGGTCTCCGTACTCCATACGCTCGTCTCTGGGAGGGTCCGCTCCACGAGCTACAAGTCGATACTCCAAGTATCACAAAGTCCAATGAAGATGTATCTCAAAGGACCGCCTCGTCATAGGGGTCTCAACGCAACAGGCATCGTGTCAATCGGACGCCCGGTCTGTGAGCTTCTAGCCTTTTCATCCCAGGGGCCCGGTTGGTTTCGTGAGCGAAACAAACCCGGCCATATCTCAACTGTACCCCGAACTCTCATAGGGTATACTCATAGGGACTTTTTCTCAACGTGATCAACAACGCCGCTGACGGTTCTTCAAACGGACGTCTGGTCTGAAGATATCAGTTTTTCCGTTCCAGGGGCCCGGTTGGATTTCGGGTGCGATCCAACCCGGCCACTACCAATTGTATCCAAAACTCGGGCGAAGTATGCCAAAATTTTTGTCTCATCAAGAGGAAATCAACGAGACAGACAGTGCATCAATCGGACGCCCGGTCTATGAGTTATTGGCTTTTTCGTTCTAGGGGCCCGGTTGGTTTCGTGAGCGAACCAACCCGACCGCACTCCGTCGGCATCCAAACCTCGAGCGGAGTAAGCCAAAAGATCCGTCTCACTTAGAAGAATCCAACAAACTCGACGTCACATCAATCGGACGTCCGGAACTCAAGTTACGAGCGTTTCCGCTCCGAGGGCCCGGTTGGTTTCGCGTACAAACCAATCCGGCCGAACCCAAAATTCTCTGAATCCTTGAGTGCAATATACTGAAACGACCGTCTCGATCCAAGGATCACGTTTCCGCATACGGAGAGTCGTTTGGAGGCTCGTAGCTCATGTTATGGGCCTTTGACTGAAAATAGACCGAAAATGGGGGTCTGGGCCCGGGGCGACCCGGCCTGACCCCCCCTGGGTCGGCCGAATCGAGTCGACCCGGCGGGGCCCGGCCCGGCCCGGCCTGGTCCGGCGCGGTCCGGTTCGGTCCGGCCTGACCGGCCGGCCGCGGCTCGTTCAGCGCGGCCGAGCGGACACGTGGGTGGGGCGCGTGGCTCCCCCGCCCTTCGCCATTGATTGAGGACGGCGGTTCGTTGGCCGCCTCCTTTCCGGAGGCGCGCCGCCGCCGCCTTCCGCGGACCACCGGACGCGCTCCGATGGTCCGTTCCTTCTTCCGTCTTCGCCTATGGTCCCCCCGGGACCCCACCTTCACTGAGAAGGGATTCAAACACCGAAAAGGCCTGCTTCGTCATCGTCCGTCAATCTGCACGTCAAAAATGAAATGCGCCGTCTTCGTGATTCTTCAGCGCGGCGCGACGGGGTCGCTTCCTTGTTCTTTCTTTTCACGGCATGGCGTGACGGGGTCGCGTAATACTTTCCGTGTGATTCTCGCGTAGTGCGATGGAACCACGTCATTCCGCTCCATCCACAAGAATAAAACCTGAACTTAGGAGGGGGGTTCGGCCGTGTTCGTGCGGTCCGACCTCCTCCCGTTAATCCGATATCAAGCGGCTTAAGAAATATTGATTTTCGATGGTCAAGAAAGATTCATGAACCAAAATCAATCCCCCTACAATTTCCCATGCCAATAAATATTCCAAACCCGCAAAAGAAATAATTACAATCCCCTACCTCGATTCAAGATCGGAGCACGTCAACGAGCCGCGGAAGACGAGCGTCGCGGAGGCCGGGCATCGCCGGAGAACGTCGACGTCGCGAAGCGAGGATTCGAAGTCGTTGACGGCGATTTCATCACGGAAAACCGTCACGGAAGAGACGACGTGGAAGGAGAACATCGCGTCACAGATATGGCATCGCTGAAGAACCTTGTTCTTCAGCGGAGAAGTTCTTCGTTGAAGAATGGTGTTCTTCGCGTTCTTCGTCGAGGTTGAAGAAGAAGATGTTGATTTCTCAATCCTCTCAAGGTTTCAAAACTCTAACATAATAAAATAAGACTAAGTCTTATTTTATTAACACAACCTACCAATTGAATTTCAAAAGTTTGAAATTCAATAACAACACACAACTCACCTTATTAATAACTTACGTTATCTTCATTTATGGTGAGTTTAGAGGAGTTGAAGAGTTGAATAATATGAAGGGGTGGGGTTCGTGTGGGCCCCACCTCCTACATAACCTACAAAGGGAAGTGGGGTAGTTACCCAACTTCCTCCCAAAGGATAAAAATACTTGAGTAAAATAAAAATTGTTGTTAAATTTTTATTTTTAACTTCCTTAATTTTTATCCACTTCTCTCGTGTAAACACAACTTCGGAACAGGAGTTCCTAAGCAATTACCGGTGTTGCGGTTCCATCGGTTCCCTTGTAATTCGATTCCGGGCACTGATTCAAAAGTTATAAAAACCCGCTCATTCGTTCACTAAACGTACCCAAGCCAAACTTCAGAAATTGATTCCGTGCACTCCGGGCCTCAGAATCATTCGCCGTCAGAAACTGCGTTTTGTAAAATTCCAAAGAAAATTAATAAAAAATATTCCTTCAAAAAATTGGGTCTTTAAATTACTTCCACCTCAGGGCTCTACGTCCCCGTAAAGCTTCAACACAAACTAGTGTCACAAAAGCGGCATAGAGCACGCATCTCAGCCTTTCGCTCCCATGTGCTTACCTGGAGGTTCTGTACTGCCAAAGAAAGCTCACCCAAGGAATCGATCGTCCTCGTAGGATCCACTCCTGTCAATCCTCGATACCCACTGGAACCTCCGTGAAAAACACCTCATCTCCATCGTCCAGCTCCTCATTGTCGATGATACGCGAAGGGTCGAGCATGTATATCCTCAGTTGAGATACGTGGAAGTCGTCGTGCACCTGGTGCAACTGAGGTGGATGGATCAAGCGGTAAACCACCTCGCCTACCCAGCTGTGGACCTAGAAAGGTCTGCTGAACCACGGAGATAACCTGCCGCTTTGGCCACAACTCTGTAAACTTCGTCGAGGTGAGACCCCTATAAGGACATGATCGTCATCCTCGAACTCTAGAGGTCTCCAATTCTTGTTAGAACTGGAACTCGAAACGACTGCCGCCACGAGGGTAAGGTTGGCCGACTCAAGAGTGATCAGTCACACCCTCCTGTGAAAGAGTTTATCCCGTGCTGCCTGGGGTTTCCTTTTCACCGACCAAGGAAAACCCATCCCAACGTTTGCCTAAAACCGTCAATTTGAGTATGAACAGTTATTTCCCATTCCATTCTCAAACTAACGTCGTAAGGCCTCGACGCTGCCACCAAGAGATTCCAACCGGAACTCTTGCCTCGAGGGTCTGACCACACTGTCTGCGTAAGTGTAATTATCGAGTCTCCTCCCAAGGCATCTCCAGACGTGAGGGTTAATTCCACGGCTTACCAGAAACACTAGGTCTGGAACAAGATTTGTGAAACCAAGGAATGATTCATTTCGACGTCCGTTACTACAGAAGCTAGTAGTGGACACAGACTGTCCCATGAATCATTTCTAGAGTCATTGGGTCACACTCCATGACCGCATGCAGCCGCACTCTTCCTCCGCCCTCCAGCTCCCTGAGTCTGGTAGGAATAACTAAGGCGGGTGGTTGTACCATGTTATGATGTACACCACCTCATGCTGCTCTCCTAGCACTGCCTCCACATCAACTGCTTCGTAGACTCATCTCTCCTTTATGCTTCCTCTTCTTTAACATTTAACACGCTCGAGTCTCTAAGACTGGTGTCGGTTTCCTGTTTCTTACTGCACTGTGCAGTCTTCATCCGCCCTTGGATGACCTGGACCTTCTTTAGTCTTACAAGTGCTGCTATGATTTCTTCTTTTCCAATAAGATAAATCCAGTCTCATCCCCTGCATGAACCACATTCGTTTCCTAATACAGTCAATCCTGACATGAATGATGCATTCATGCCATGGATGATGTCGTAAGGCCTCGACGTAACTACCAAGAGATCCAACTGTCACTCTCGCCTCCAAGGGTCGAGTCACACTGTCGGCATCAGTGTGAGGTCACTGGGTCTCCTCCAGTAGAAATCTCGAAAGTGAGGGTCAAGTCAACAGTTTAACTGGGACCACTCAGTATCAACCAAACAAAAGGATAGGAAAGCAAACAAAGATAAGTGTATTTTTATTATTGCAGCTCATAGTACAAAGACACGAATACAAAAGCAACATGGAACTAGAAGTACAAAGGACGTATCCACTAGTTCCTCTCCTGTCCACCCGCTCTCGGTGCTCTACTGCCTTGTCCACTGCTCGGTTGTTGCTCAAGCACCAGCCGCTGCTTCTGTCTCGGTGGATCCTCCAACACCCGCTGATCAACCGTGCGGGGGGTCATATAGTCACGTGCTAGGTGACCCTTCCTGCCGCAGGAGAAACACTATCCGTTTCTGGCACGCCTGGCTCTGACCCCACCCCAGGTGCCTTGCACCACTGATCCTAAAACCCGAGATCGTCCAATTGCTGGTCTGGTCCTCCTGGTCCTCTGCATCATCTGTCTACTTCCCACAGATGACTCGGCAACTGATCGAAAACCCTGCGGCAAAGGCAGAAGCTCCTGTACATGCTCGGGGTGTAGATCTACTAGCACAAACTCCACCCTGAAGAAGGTATCGAAGTCTTCCCATGCGAAGGTCATCCCGTCGTAAAACTGGAACAAGTGGCTCCACCACCTGCCTGGTTCTGCTTGAAGAAGGCTGGCAGAAAAGATCACCATGAAGTCTGTCGACGTTCCCACTAGCCTGAAGACTCTCACCACAGCCTCCAGCCAATCCTCAGCCGCCTGCGGGTCCATATCTCCCCAAAACCTGGGTGGCCTCTGGCGTTGGAACACGTGCATCGCACTCAAGTGGCGTGCATCGCCTACTGTTGGGACTGGTGGCATCGGTGGCCCAATGTATGGTAGTACCGCTGGTGCCTCCGCTGGTGCCTCAACTACAAGAGAGCCCTACACTGAGGCCTAGTCGCTCGAGAGGCTGTCAGCACACACATCCCTCTGGGCTCTAGCTGGTCGTCCGTGAAAAGGCATCCTGAAAGAAACATTGTGACATGGTCAAATGTTTATACCTGGTGAGCTGACCTGGTTTGAGATGTTTTAAGGGAAAACCTTTGAAAACACACACGTAATCAGTGTTTTAATGCACACAGTCGGAAATCAGTAGTCAGGGTCCTGGTGTATGGATACGTCGGCCGCCCGCACCAACACTGGACTCCCTGAACTAAAAACCACACTCGGTACTCTTAACATTATTGCTTCATAGAAAGAAACATCAGAGTCATAAGTTCTGCGGTAGAACCGAACCTCCCTCTGATACCAATTTGTCACGACCCGTCCTCAGGGCCCATGTCGTGACTACCCCAAGCCCGCCTTCCATAGGCTAGGGGCTGGCGACTTGCCCCAATGGCGTAAAATCCCGATATCTGGGAAGGCATTGCCTTTATAAAAGAAAACAAGCACCACAGAGTACAAGCAGAAGCAAAACACTAAGTACAAAAGAAATGATTAAAAGTAAATGGGCCAGAATACAAACCCAAAAGAAAGTATGACTACAACTGAATAAGGTACAACAACAAAAAGACAAACAGCTGGAAGAAGGAAGCAGCTCCTGGGTCATCCTCATCGGATCCTACCTGAAGGGTAGGTACAGATAGCGCAGCTCCTGGTCTCCCACCACGAATCCTACCTGAAGGGTAGGTACAGATGGCCTCCTCCACGCTCTCATCCGTCAACCACCTCTGTTAGTCGTCATGTCATGTAGTCCACCTCGGGGTACTGACTCGTCGTGTAGTCCACCTCCGGGTACCGACCAGTCCTCGAACACTCATCCTCCATCAGCACTTCCCGTCATCTGCAACCAAAACAACGAGGTGCAGGCATAGACCGTGCAGGGGTGAGTATAACGATACTCAGTAGGGACCTCGAGACCCTCAAGGTCTCACTAAACCAACAAGGATAACCACAAAAAGATCTCAACAGATAACCTCTACTTATATATATGCCCATACATATACCTAAGTTATCAAGTAACCCATCTCAATCATGAGGAAACACAAGGATTGTGAAATCAATGGATATCCACTACCCAGGTATATGCCCATATATATACCTAAGTTATCAAGTGACCCATCTAAATCATGAGGTAAACACAAAGGTCAAAAGTCTCAGCTCAAACCAGGATTTTCATTATCGAAACCGTAACTGCTGAAAATCTCCGTCTCTAGAGTGTAAAGTGGTCCTGTCAGGACTCCGAGGTACTTATCACTAACCTAGACTACTGAGGTACTCCTCCTGTCGAGTACCGTGGGCCTGCCACGTCACACAGTAGTGCTTCCCGCCGGGGTCATCCACCCAAACACAGTAGTGCTCCCCCATCATAGCCTATAGAGGTACTCCTCCTGTCGAGTACCGCGGGTCTGCCACCTCACAGAGTAGTGCTCGTCTACTGTGGGTCTGCCACCTCACAAAGTAGTGCTCCCCACTGGGCTACATAAGTCACTCTGAATCGAATCAGACAAGTAGTCATCAGGTCTCTGCCGGCTACATGGTCTCCGTACTCCGTACGCTCGTCTCTGAGAGGGTCCTCTCCACGAGATACAAGTAGATACTACAAGTATCTCAAAGTCCCACGAAGAATTATCTCAAAGGAACACCTCGTCATAGGGGTCTCAACGCAACAGGCTGCGCGTCAATCGGACGCCCGGTCTGTGAGCTTCTAGCCTATTCATCCCAGGGGCCCGGTTGGTTTCGTGAGCGAACCAAACCCGGGCGTATCTCAACTGTACCCCGAACTCTCATAGGGTAAACTCATAGGGACCGTTCTCAACGTGATAAAAAACGCCGCTGACGGTTCGTCAAACGGACGTATGGTCTGAAGATATCAGCTTTTCCGTTCCAGGGGCCCAGTTGTATTTCGGGTGCGATCCAACCCGGCAACTACCAATTTTATCCAAAACTCGGGCGAAGTATTCCAAAAGTTCCGTCTCATCAAGAGGAAATCAACGAGACAGACGGTGCGTCAATCGGACGCCCGGTCTGTGAGTTATTGGCTTTTTCGTTCAAGGGGCCCGGTTGGTTTTGTGAGCAAACCAACCCGACCACACTCCGACAGCATCCAAACCTCGAGCGGAGTAAGCCAAAAGATCCTTCTCACTTAGAGGAATCCAACAAAGTCAACGGCACGTCAATCGGACGTCCAGAACTCAGGTTACGAGCGTTTCCGCTCCGAGGGCCCGGTTGGTTTTGCGTACGAACCAACCCGGCCGAACCCCAAGTTCTCTGAAACCTTGAGTGCGATATTCCAAAACGACCGTCTCGATCTGAGGATCGTGTTTCCGCTGACGGCGACTCGTTTGGAGGCTCGTAGCTCAAGTTACGGGCTTTTGACTGAAAGTGGTCCGAAAACGGGGGTCTGGGCCCGGGGCGACCCGGCCCGACCCCCCCCCCCCCCCCGGGTTGGCCGAATCGGGTCGACCCGACCCGGGTCCGACCCGGCTGGGCCCGGCCCGGCCCAGCCCGGTCTAGCACGACCGGCCGGCCGCGGCTCGGCCGGCGCGGCCGAGCGGACCCGCGGGCGGGGCGCGCGGCTCCCCCACCCTTCGTCGTTGATTGAGGTCGGCGGTTTGCCGGTAGCGTCCTTTCCGGCGGCGCGCCGCTGCCGCCTTCCGCGGACCACCGGACGCGCTCTGGTGGTCCGTTCCTTCTTCCGTCTTCACCTATGGTCCCCCCGGGACCCCACCTTCACTTCGAAGGGATTCAAACACCCAAGCGACCTGCTTCGTCGTCGCCCGTCAATCCGCACGTCAAAAATGAAACGCGCCGTCTTCGTGGTTCTTCGGCGCGGTACGACAGCGTCGCGTCCTTGTTCTTTCTTTTCACGGCGCGGCGCGACGGCGTCGCGTAATACTTGCCGTGTGATTCTCACGCGGTGCGACGACACCACGTCATTCCGCTCCATCCACAAGAATCAAACATGAACTTAGGAGGGGGGTTCAGCCGTGTTCGTGCGGTCCGACCTCCTCCCGTTAATCCGATATCAAGCGGCTTAAGAAAAATTTATTTTGGACGGTCAAGAAAGATTCATCAACCAAAATCAAACCCCCTACAATTTCCCATTCAAATAAAAATTACAATCCCGCAAAAGAAATAATTACAATCCCCTACCTCGGTTCAAGATCAGAGCACGTCAACGAGCCGCGGAAGACGAGCGTCGCGGAGGTCGGGCGTCACGGGAGAACGTCGACGTCGCGAAGCGAGGATTCGATGTCGTTGACGGCGATTTCATCGCGGAAAACCGTCGCAGAAGAGACGACACGGAAGGAGAACGTCGCGTCGCGGATATGGCATCGCGGAAGAACCATGTTCTTCGGCGGAGAAGTTCTTCGTTGAAGAATGGTGTTTTTCGCGTTCTTCGTCGAGGTTGAAGAAGAAGATGATGATTTCTCATTCCTCTCAAGGTTGCAAAACTCTAACATAATAAAATAAGACTAAGTTTTATTTTATTAGCACAACCTACCAATTGAATTTCAAAATTTTGAAATTCAATAACCACACCCAACTCACCTTATTAATAACATAAGTTATCTTCATTTATGGTGTGTTTAGAGGAGTTGAAGAGTTGAAGAATATGAAGCGGTGGGGTTAGTGTGGGCCCCACCTCCTTCATAACCTACAAATGGAAGTTGGGTAGTTACCCAACTTCCTCCCAAAGGATAAAAACACTTGAGTAAAATAAATATTGTTGTTAAATTTTTATTTTTAACTTCCACAATTTTTATCCACTTATCTCGTGTAAACGCAACTCCGGAACAGGAGTTCCTTAGCAATTACCGGCGCTGCGGTTCCATCGGTACCCTCAGAATTCGATTCTGGGCACCGGTTCAAAATTTAGAAAAACTCGCTCGTTCATTCACTGAACGTACCCGAGCCAAACTTCAGAAATTGATTCCGGGCACTCCGGGCCTCGGAATCAGGCGCCGTCAGAAACTGCGTTCTTGTAAAATTCAAAGAAAATTAAGAAAAAAATTTCCTTGAAATTTCTGAGTCTTTACAAACAACATCATTCATATAATGATGCATCAATCCACCCTAGGAATTAACTTCTACCACATCATCTTGGCCTACCCACTCGCATATCACAATATCCATCCTAGGATTAGCCTTCACATGCTCACATTATAGCTCTACCTCCCTACCCCATACAATTTATCCGCCCTCCAAGATTATCCATATCAGTCTAATATCACAAGGATCATTTCCAGAGATCATTACAAGTCACATGAAACAAAAATTAAATTATATGTAAATTGGGACCTCCAAACAATACATTTCTCCTTCATTGGAAAAAATAACTCATGATACCGAAATAAGGAACTCATACCTCTTAAGAAAATGGGAAAATAAAGCCCCCCAAAAATAATCATTTAAAAAAAATCTAGTTATTTTTCTATTTTTAATTCTTCAATTCATTTACTGATTGCTTTGAATAATGGGAATCCTAAAGCATCAATCTATACAACCTATTAAATGGAAAAAAATGATCTTATAATTTATTATGATTTCAATAAAATAGGGTAGTTTCATTTTCATTTAACATGTGTTATTAATAATTAGAAAAAAAACATCATGATTTAGTTTTATTAATTTTTTTATAGATTACATTAATATCATGGAAGATCAATTCAACTAGACATGCACATCAACATCAATTTTATTATCATAAAATTTTGAAATAAAACATATTTGAAACATTCATTTTAATAAATTAGACACAATACAAATAATTTTCATTTAATTATAACATTACATTATTTACCAATTTTCATAAAGAATTAAGATTCAACAATGAATTTCATAGATATCACATTATCTAAAAATCATGTGGCAAACCACTATCAAGGTATAAATTAGAATCGTCACCAACATGATATTGCTAAAAATTTTCATTAGCCCAGTTGAATATTTATTACGTAATTTCCATTCCCATCAAAAGGGATAAATCATGATCAATTTACAATTTCAGGTAAATAAAACTAATATGATTAATCCCCAACCCCAAAATATGTCAGCATTCTTTGTATGAGAACAGACTATGTTGTGTATCTCTGATCACCACTCCCACAAGAACTGTATCCATATTAGCATTCCATAACATAACAACACCACCAACAACAATAAATACCCCATTAGAGATTATGTATTTAATATTCAATAATATGTGAATGAAAAATTAGAATAAATGGAATCATACATGGGGTAACATCAATAAAAATAATAAGTAACACACCTTGAATCACCATTGATTGCCAAAGAACAAATACAGATGCCCAATGATTGATACCAATTAATGGAATCTCCAAAATGTATGGGAGGGATCCCATCGTCATGGAGATATGGTTGTATCTATAGTGTTTGTGAATCCATATTGGTTGAAAACATTTATAAAAACATTATATATATGATTTACATGGTCTCTAAACCATTTACACATCATGTAAATGATAATGGAAAAAATCATTTGAAATTGAATTTTCGGTTTATTATTTTAGCCCTAAATTATACATGTCATGATCAATCCTTCAATAATCCAATAACCTCACTTAATAAATGTTTACTCTCCATACATCCATCATTTCAGTATCCAACACCTTTAGAACTATTCCATGCATCCACCAAGAACCACTAGAATCGAGAAGCCAAGAAATGATTGGACCGCATAGATCGGGTACCTTCCATTAGATACCACTCAAAAAATTCACATCCTCATGAATCCAAAACCAAAATAGAGGGAAATTATAAAGGTGTCATCAAAACTACCACCCCATGATATACCTATCATTGAAATTAGCACCACATGAGCTCAACCACCTCACTATAGGAATAGGTAGAAAACACCGAAATATCCTTATGTATCTCCTAAACACTCTACCAAGGGAAATTTCTATCGAATTAGAGATAGTTATCATTAATAAGGTTGAGGAAATTATATCATAAAAAAAATATCAACATCCACAAAATAAAAATGTTACATGAGAATATATAAATTTCGAAAAACTCAAGGTACTGAGTGTGAGTCTATGACCCACCATCCTAGGTACTCTCCTCCACACAACCATGTCACTACTGGATACAAACAAAAGGAATAACATGGCCACACAACACCTTCCCCAGATGGTCCTTGATCTCTACATTCAACCACTTGAGTATCCCATCATCATCAATATTGATCTCTCCCAAACTAATTATGTGAGGGTTTTCATGAATATTAAAATAGTGATATTACACATGAAAAATATCTTATAACTTGTTCATCTTTGGGGAGAAGTATTATTTGATATTCCATGTCTCCAACATGATCCAACAGCTTGAAATGTCGAACAGAAATTGATTAATGCTTACTCCCTTGACTAGACCATTATTTCCCATAATTATGGGTCACCATCACAGATGCACAATCACTATAGTAAATTACTAGAGGTCTCCTCCTATGATCATCATTTGATTTATGAAGATTGTGTGTGGATTTCATCCTATCTTGAACCACCTAAACTATATATTTAATATCATCTACTTGTTCTAGTTCAAGAATTGATTGCTAAGAAAACCTAGTACAAAAAATAGGGAATGGAAAGTTTGGATATATAATGATTCAAAAAACACTATAACTATGGTGGAGTAGAAACATTTTATTTTTAGGAATCTCAATAAATGGAAGGTGCCTCATCAATGAACCTCCAAAATCAAGGACATAAGAGCAAAAAAAACTTCAAGAGTTTGGATTGTCATCTCTACCAGAATATCATTCTATGAATAAAAAGATTATATAAAGAATAATTGAGTGCGAAAATCACAAAGGAGATATCTAAACACCCCAAAAGAAAAAAATACGATCATCATTAAATATGATCTTCAACAGGATTTTATGGAGTCTCACATCCTCTCCCAAATACTATATTAATTAAACCACTACTAAGACAACCTCTATGATCTTTATAAAGTGGGATGATTTCATCATAGAATCCACTATCACACATAAAGAATCATAACCTCCTTGAGATTGTGGTAAATTATTAAAAAATTCTATTGATATGTCCTAACACTTAAACATGAGAACATCTAAATGATGGATAAAACCATCCAAAAAATGGTGAATATCCATCACATTAAAAATTCTAAACATCGATAACAAACAATGAAACTACAAGCTTCAACACAGGCTACCAAAACTCACCTTTCAAGGATCGTTACGTATTGATCACACAGGGATGTACCAAATATGGGGATCTATGGGACTCATGGAGAACCATATACCACATCGCTGATGGGATGAAAATAAATACCCATAACGATGCTTAGTTATGTTTTCCATTGACCATCCATAATGGGAATCAACCAAAACATCTCGGTCTGTTCGAACCTCCACCTCATACTTCCCGAATCTGGACTCCTCCACCAGATGCACTAAAGATAAATCCTATATTAAACATAAAAGACTACCTTTTACCCTAACCTATCCCATAAATAGATGAATTGGTGAGAGTTATTCTATCACTCACTAAGTATCCCCATACCCACACACAATATCACTACATGACTTCTGGTATAGTGCATCAGATATAACATTTACCATTTCTGGCATATTAAAAATTTAAATTGTGAAATATTATGGGAACTCTATCCACCAAAAATAGCGTAGGATCACATCATGTTGGGAGAAGACACTCATCAAATTTATGTGGTTAGTAAAGACTGGGAAGCTCATTCCAATGAGGTAATGTCACCAAAACATCAAAGAAAACATAACTAAATATATCTCAAGACCATGTAAGGTATAGTAACAATCATTAGGATATAACTACTGTTATATCTAAGAAAAAAATGATCTCTACATAATCAGAATAGAACCCAATCCAAACATGAAGCCCCAAAAAAACCTCACACTAATACATGTAAAAAAGAAAATAATAAACTAGGGAACTAGCCAACTTCTCTATCATGTAATCAAAATCTATCTGACACGGTTCAATCAAAAAAACACACGATATTTCACAAAAAATATATTATAAGAGTTAAAACCAAATATAAATTATTTAAAAAAATTCAATAATTGTATGAAATACCATGTAGACTAAGCACCTCGTCCTCTATCTTGAGGGATTCCCTAGATACAAATGCATCTCTGTTTGAAAGGTCAATTTCTAATCACTATAGGGATACCACATGACCTATACATCAACAGTCTAGAACTCGCACTTAGACAACACCTTAATGACGTGGTCATGATTAAGAACACTCAAAATGGCACATAGTTTTTCTAAATTCACCTCATCTGATGCATCGTACAAAAGTATGTAATTGACAAAACCACCATGATAATATCAAATAAATAAAAAAAATTATGTTCATGAAGCCCATGAACAGAGGAGTATTCAATTCATCGATTGATATCACAACAATATTATAATTATTATGATGACAATATAATGTATTATTCTAAAAATACTCATCCTTCACCCATATATGATTATATCAAGATGACAATAAATATTCATGAACCAACATGAGCCTATGAGTAGATCAAATTAATCATTAATCCATGAAATATGAAAATAGTTTATCATTATCACTTGGTTTTATGGAAAATAATTGATATAATGATAAAAACATCCATTGAACTTCTTTAGATAAAAACTGGTACACCACAAGTTGACACACTCATCCGAATGAAACATCATTTCAAGAGATCATCATGTTGTACCCATAACTCTTTCTAATACGAGGTGAAAATATTATATAGAGACATCATGAAAAGAGACACACTAGGTTGGTGCTTAATCCAAAACATCATGTTTCATTTAGGGTATAATGATAAAACTTATTCTAGAAATAAATGAAGGAACTCCTCCATAGACACGGGAAATAGTACCTAATAAACCAATAGAGAACTCAATATTAACATGACCATCAAGAGTGATAAGTATATAACATTCCTTTGACCCATTTGTGGTTCTATGTCCCCAATAAAACAATATTGGATCCCTATAAAAATCATAGAACACAACCTTCCTCCTGATGAAATCCATGATTTCATACTTTTAGTAAAACAAAGCCATTTTGATGATGATATTGAATGGATATATCCTTAAACATAGTAAATCTCCCCATGAATGGTGCTTCTCCAGCATTATCTAATTGCCTCTAGATAAATAATACATGTTAGCTCAACCTTCAACTAGAATTATCATTTCAAAGGGAACTGAGAGACTATGAACCTCATGTCCCAAATCATGGATTAAGGTCGGTGATATAAATACTTGTGTAACTCCTAAATCAGAAAAACCATGAACCAAAGTAGAAAAAAGACATGGGTACCTCAAAAAATTGTTTCTCGCCTGTCATTGGAAATTCTAAAGCAAGTTGATTACCATGACCTTCTCTATGGACTCTATAACCCCAATAATATACTCATTCTTGGCTACAGTCAGCTTTATGGGGATAAGAAGTGTCTTAAGGCTATCCTCTTCCTGCCATATCTACTCTATGAAAACCCCAAAATGGACCAACCTACTATTGTTGCCTTGTCTGAACCTATGTCAATGGAGGGACATTAAGTAGAACACATGGCACACAGTGACTACTCGAAAAGGCAAGGTACAATTTTTTTAAGACATTGACCTTGATAGAAAAACATGCATACTCTAAATTTTCATAATTATGAGAGCCTCTTACCCTAGGGAAAAAAGATAATGATGTATCTGACCTACCAAATACTGGCCATTAGCTCTTATATCGTTAAAATGAAGAACCCCAGACCATACATATCCTTCATGGGAAATCCAGATGTCTCCACTCTCACAATGACATGGTTATGGACAACATCATCTTGATAACGTTTAATATTTCCAAAAACTCAAGATATGTATTCAACATAAATTGAGTGACTAAGAACCTGTTATCAGTTAAACACCCTAGTAAAATACCTCTCCATATCCTCCTAATAAAGCAATCAGTTAGAAGAGTATCATAGAAGGGTCCTAAAATGAATCAAAATCTCTTTCATACTAAATCACCCTAGTTGAAGGGTATGATGCTCCTAGTTAATAACCACCTTCATGGTCTAATTTAGAAACTCATCATTGTACAATTTTGTGAAATCCTCACATCACTGCAAAAAAAGTGACCCTTAACAGTGATTAAAATTGCCTTTATTAGTGCAAGTGAATCATGATCAATAGGAGTGGTATTAAAAGCTCGATTCATTTATTATTTCTAAAAAAGTACTGACGATGAGAACCTTTATCAACACTTTTAAAATAACTAGTAATGTGGAATAATAAAGTGTGTTGTAACATCACATTATAGCTCTAGTGCAGTGTGCAATAATAGCACACCATAGCAAAAAAACACCTTCAAATCAAAAAAAACTTGTATGATTAAAAAATTTGATAAATAGAAAATAATCTAGGCTCATTTGATCGGTTTTCATGACGTGGAGAATGTTTTATATGAAAATGATAAATGAATATTGAAAATACACATTTTTAGTCATACTAGTCACACTGCACATCAGATTAAGGTAAGAATGATTGTTACAAATCTCAAATTAATTATGGGTGATTTTCTTAAAGTATCAAAATGATATTAATGTGTTTTCTTGCTTTGAGTATATCGCGTTTATATTTTACTAAAATGTCATTTTAAATTATAAACATGCACATTGAATCATACTAGTCATATAATATATAATTTTGATGTGAAATCAATTACTATACATAAATAATGACATATTAATCATTTTCCTAAATTATAATGACATTTTTAACATGTTTTCTTTGTTTTCAGTGAGTATCACATTTTGAACAAAAATATTGATTTTAAATGGATAATGGAAAAATTAATACATACTATAAAAAACATGTATTGGATTGAAGTGAAGCTAATTATTAGACATAAAAATTACTTTTAGATAATTATTCTGATGTATGAAAATATACTGAATGTGTTTTCTTCGTTTTGAGTTGGTGAGTATTCTTTTGTTCTAAAATGGTTGTAAATTTTAAATGAAAAGATGCACGTAGAGTCATATTAGTCTCACATTTTTCCAAATTGATACATGAATCATTATTACAAGTCAATATTTTAATCTTGATATTTTTCATATAGTATCAAAACTATGAAAATGGGTTTACTCAGTTTTGTGTGTGTCACATATCTATTCTACTAAAATGTTATTTTTAACTTCAAACACACACATTGAATCATACAGATCCCATTTCTTGTCGGATGAAATGTAACTAATTCATACAAATAACAAATTACATATGATTAAATTTCATAAATTATCAATAAAATCCATGTGGGTTTCCTTGAATTTTAGCAAGTGACATTTTTTGAAATAACTATCAAATTTAATCTACTAATGAAAACACTATGTAATACCAGGCACATAATTTTTCATATTATGGTACGAATGAATCTTATATGTCACAAATGACTTATATATTGTTTTTATAATCTATTAAAATAATATGAATGTGTTTTCTTAGTTTTTAGTAGGAAGGTTTTAATTTATAATAAAATTGATATCAATTTTAAATGAAAAGACACACATTGAGTCATATTTATCACAATGTGTGTCAATGTGAGGTTTAGATAATTATTTCTGGTTCTCAATGGATTAGGATTAATTTTTATAAACTATAAATTCAATCTTAATTTGTTTACTAGATTTTTATTATGCCACATTCCTTTTTTATTGAAATGTCATTATAATCTGGAAACATGCAAATTAACTCATACTAAAAGAATAAATGAATCATTTTTATTGAGATAGATTCATACAAATAAAAAACAAAATATGAATCAATTTCCTAAATTATCAATATAATTCAATAGATCAGTTTTTAATGAGTCACATTTTTTAATCTAAACCTTCAATTTTAAGCTGATAACAGACACATTGAGTCATAATGGGCACATCATGTATCGAATTCAAATGATTCTGATTCCTACATTTCCAAAATTGGTTATAGATCATTTCCCTAGAATGTAAAAACATTATATAGGTTTATTCTCAATTTTTGGTAGTTCATATGTTCTTTTAATTAAAATTGATGTAAATTTTGAAAAAAGATGCACTTTGAGTCATATGGGTCACACCGTGCATCAAATTGATATGTGGCTAATTAAAAAACATTCCAAATTTCTTATAGATTGTTTCCATTAACTATAAAAATAGTATGAATTTTTGTTCATAGTATTTATATGGTATTTTTCCTTTTTATTAAAATTGATGTCATTTTGAAATAAAAAAATTCATTTAAAGTCATACTGGTCACAGAATTCATCAGATTGAGGTGAGGCAGATTCCTAAACATCTAAAAGTACATATGGATAATTTTAATAATGCATCGAAACAATATGAATTTTTTTATCAGTTTTGAGTATGTCACTTTTTTTATTTTAATAAAATATCATTTTAAATTGGAAACCCACACTTGTACCACTATGAACAACATCATGTATCTTTTTGATATGAGACTGATGCCTACACATCCAAAATGACTAATGAATCAATGTTAGAAATTATCAAGAAAATATAATCGTGTTTTATTTGTTTTCAGGGAGTGAATATGTTTTATATAAACTATCAATTTTTGAACTGATAATGAACACATTGAGTCATAGCAGTCACATCATGCTTTGGATCAAGAACGGTTGATTCCTAAACATCCCAAATGACATTTTAATTATATACCTAAAGTATCATAGTAAATAGAATATATATTCTTAGTTTTGATTGTGGGAGTTATAATTTTTTCTAAAATTCAAGTCAATTTTAAATAAAAAATAAGAAAGTTGAATCATACCTGCCACACTATCTGTTTGATTGACATGTGTTTGATTCTAACACTACCCAATATCTAAAAAGATCTTAACTGACAACATTAACATGCTTCTATTTTCTTTTTACATCTGACATCCAACACAATATATTGACTTTAGGTTCATAGAATAAATATTATCTCATTGTTGCAAATTAGATGAGTTGATGAAGTGAAATTTCCCATTATATCATGAAAATTAACCACAATGTGCTCATGACATACACACCTCTCTTAGATTTTAATAACCTGAAAGGTTGTTTAGTTAAAAACATTAAATAAATTTATAGTGATGGTAGTTTGACAATGAATGTAAATGAATATAGAAGATGTCCTTAAATTGGAAAAATGAATGATTCTCTCTCATTTGTGGATTGTTGTAGATAATTTAATGAAAAAATGACTTTCGAAAAGATCAATGTAAAAAACTGAATAAGTATGAGGTAAATATGATAAGTAAATTAACATACAAATAGTAGATAAAATGAAGAAAAATTTAATTAAATAAGAAGTATTAATTCACCTATTCATGATTGTTGTATGCATTCTTGACACATTTTCTTTATTTTGATTCTCTCAATTACTGGCTCGAAGTATGATCCATCGTGATCATGAACAGCTTCAGACAAACCACCCCAACTCGAACAAAAGAATCCACCTCTAAAATTAAATAATTAATATATGGGTAATAATGAATAGAAATTAATTTAATATTAATACGAAATAATACATTAATTCTATGAAAAATGATTTTACTATGAAAACATTGTTGACCACAAGTACATTCCAATGGTAAAGAGAGAATGATAATAAAAAATGAAAATATATCTTTCCAAAAAAATCAACGAGTGAGGTGGATGCAGAATATATAAGACAACCTGGATTGAACCTTTGGATTTCTTGAGAGAAATTAATGATATCTTACTACGTTAATAAAATATTAATTTTATTAAATAAATAAATAAATACAGATAAATTATTATTTTTCAACGGTGAAATCATCCAATTTTTGAGAATTAAATAGATGGTAATCATATATTCCTAAGGTTTGAACAAAAATGAAATGATAAATAATTGTCTATTTAAGATAGATTAAAGTAAAACATACATAGTATTTATGATATATGTGATAAATGAAATGAAGTGATTTTTAAAATGTAATAATGATGGTGTTATAATTTTAATTATTGATTTATTATTTTCATCTGTATGAAATAAAATCATGGGTGACATTAAAGAATTAAATATTAATTGTGATTAGAAATTGTTATAGATAACTAAAATGAGGAAGACTCTACAAAGAACATCAATTTTTTCCAAATAGAGCCTAAATCATTTTGAGAGTCTAAAAAGTATGATAATTTAATTAAATTAATTCATGAGGATCTTGATATGAATATGAAGTGTTTTACATATAGATCCTGATATGAATAAGAACAATGAAATCTTATTATGAATAATGCTATTTCATATACTATTCGGAAAAATGACCACTAGATGAAAAATACAGGAGTTTTTTAGTTAATTTATTTTCCTAATTCTATAAAAATTCTAATATCAAATGTATTGTTAATGTATAATAATGAAGCAATCTTTATGTCATGTAGTTGAGATGGTCACATATGTGGGGATAATATTACCACTATAAGGACATAAAAATGGATATAATTTTGTGTTATTAAGCTATGAAATTAAATAGAATTATGAATCCAAAGTGAACATAGCATGTCATTATATCATTAAATCCAATCGAATAAATTTTACATGAAGATTGATTATAAATGTGTAATTATTTTATCCATAATAAATAAATTTTATTTCAAATATATAGATTCTATTAAAACTTATTTTTAAAATTTACATTTATCAATGTTAGTCATAAAAATTAGTTTAATATGGGGGTATATGATTTATTCATGGATTATATAACATATTCATTAACATTTAAATGATAGAAAACATTTTGGGTTAGTCGGATAGTTTTAAAATAAAATATTAAAAATTATAAGAAAAAAATTATCAATCCTACTAGATTGTGAAAAATAAATTCTACCCAAAATTTACATTTCCGCACCACGTAATGATAAAGTGTTTTGTTTCATAAAACATCATAATTAAGAGGTTTTTCTTAGAAAATTACCCTTTCAATATTTTAAATTTCTATCAATATTAAAATAACTAAATCAATATTTCATTTTGATTTTACCTCAAAATTATTTTTTCATTTTTAATATATTCCAAATATTTTTGAATAATAAAACACATTAATTTCTTTATAGTATTAATGTCATATTATTTAATGTCCAATTGACATATTTCTTGTACAAAAACAGAAATCATTATATATTTTCTAGAAGTAGTTAAATGAATTAGTAAAAAAATAAATGATACATAATATTATTTCTCATCTGATTTTATTGATTCATCAAAATCATTTGAGTTTTAAATTTCATAAGTGACCACTAAATATATCCCAAGATTCATGAAATAGTTCACATTCATACTAAATATATACTCAAATTTTACACCATATTTTATTTCTCAATATCCTAGATAAAATATCATGAAAAAATCATTATATGGTTTTTCCCATGTGTCAGATATTTCATCTTCAATTTTTTGAAAACAACTATTACACATACCTTTTAAAAAGAAGGGGAAACATGTTATTTCTCTCCCTCCTCACTCCACCCTTTCTGTTCCAGTTGTTGGATGAAAAAATATAAGACTTAAATTATCTTAGATATCTCATTATCCATTAAATATTAAATGTAATATTCATAACCAATTACAACAATAACATCTATGTAGATTTTGTTTCAAAAATTGAACATTGAAAAATCTTGATGTCATGGAATATAGGTATTAGGATCCAATTATACCTTACAAAAATATGACCCAACATTGGGTTTATCATATTTCTAGTCGTATACTAGCAATTTTTACTTAATGTGACCCACATGATATCATGGAATATGGTACTAAAATATATCAAAAAAACATTGAATTTTGGGTTATTGTATTATAGAATAGTAAAACTAGGCTTGTTGGGATACATGAATACATGATGAGATGGTAAAGTGGATAACAGAAGGAAAGTATTTATAAAAAAACATGGATTTTGATTAATTTGGGGTTACTTTCAACCATTTAATTTCTTTGGACTTGGATTTGAGAAACAAAAAAGATGGAGCCTTGATTTTGGACAAGATTAGAGGTTGGATCCGACAATAAGGAACACCTATATCATGTCACTTCCATGGATAGCTTTGGATATCAAAAAATAGTTCATGTTTGTAAGGGTTCTTAAAATAGATCGTGAAACATTATTCAGTGATTCATAAAAATAGATAATAATGATACATTTTATCAGCACATAGTTAATAATTATTGTTGAAGTGAATTATAATTAACGATTTATTTAGTGCTGATAAAGCTAAATATTTTATATCACTAAAGAATCGATGAAATATTCAATCTTTATGAAAACATAAAAACAAGGATAATATTTTACAATACTATTTCTAAAATAATTATATATTAAAAAGTACAGTTATTATATATAATTATAATATATATAATAATGATTTTTATAAAATATTATTTTATAATTGTTTGAATATATAATTATTTATGTATAATTATACAAATAATTTTTGAAATAAAATTCATATCATTATATATATTTATATAATTATATATATTTAGAAACATAGTAAACAAAGTAAATATAAAAAAAATTTAAATTTATATATTATTATTTTATTATAATTTATTTATAATTATATATAAAAAATTTATAAAATATTATTCATTTATTTATCATAGTAAATCTAAAAAAATAATAAAAATACATTTATAAATATATTTATTTTAAAAAAGTATTTTTACAAATGTATTTTTAGCATTAATAATTAATATTTAACCTTATGTTTAGCCATATTAAAATTGAGTATAACTGTTTAATTATATACGAGTATAATATATTTAAAATTTGGATATGTTTGATTAATATAAATCATTAGAAATAGATATATATGGAAATAATGATTAATAAATATTGAAATTGGTAGAGTATATTAAATACATTTATATATATAATAAATAATATAAAATGATTAAATTCTACAAAATAAATTGTGTGTGCTTGTGTGGTAAATACATATAACTGAAATCAATATAATATGTTGGATTTATGGTAAAAAATGAAAAACCAAATGGAATTCAATAATGTCTGTTACAATATGAAATAAATTAGTATTTCCAATTCATATTAATATTTTTTATAAATAATTACTCACTAAATACATTACTATTAATTGTAAATTATAAATAATACATTGTATTATATAAATAATAATTATATACTTTAATATATATATATATACATTTAATATATAATATTTATTAACATTTCTAATAATAATCTAATTAATAAAATGATTCATATTTTTGTCAATTTAGTATTAGTAAATTGTAATTTTATTAATTTATAATTTTAATATATCAATATATTTATTACATATTATTTATTAGTTTTTTTAACTTATATATAGTATAACCAAGTTATTCATTTTCCTCAATAATTTTTTAAATAATAATATATGAAATTTTATATGTAATAAGGATATTTTTAGTTTTTATTTATTTAATTTTTTAATGGTGTTTATTCTGACATTTATCATCACATAAAAATATCTAATAAATTGTTCCCTTTTGGCTACTAAAAAATAGCACTGATAACGGGTACACTATATCAGCACTTAAAATATATCACCAATAAAGGATACTCTTTATCAGCACTAAAATTAAATTGTTGATAAATACCAGAGCTATTAAATTCATATTTGGTAGTATATGTCCAAATACTCTCAATAAATTTGTAATAAGAATAATCACTACCTCGATGCACCACAAAACATCATCTCAACCAATGAAACATGTTGCTCTTACTGAGCACAGATCAAACAGAACACTATCAAACCTCAAAAAACCGTTCATATATGACTGCATCTGAATAACACCCCTAATAATTATGTAAAATATGGCACTGAAACTCATAGAGTTTCCTCCAATAATTATCGTGGTCATTGACCTCTACACTACATCGATCTGCTGGCACATCTGGGTGAACATCTTATGTGTGAACTTGATGAGGACATGGATATATATCCATCCCTGAAAGAGTAAAATAGTTGATATAACTACTAAAACAAGGATATTTAATACATAAATAATTAAATTATTTATTTATTTTTTTGTCTTATTCGATGTTTTAACATTTCCCATTGTCTACCCATTTTAAAAATATGTGAAGGCAAGAATGATACATGATTCTCTACAAAGCATCTTCTCTACAACCACTATCAATTTATTTAGTAGGCTTAAAAAACATAATTTTTATTTTATCCGATCATAGGGGGATGTAAAAAACAATGTTTCATCTTTTATCACATTATTATATAACTTACCAATTATAACTCACACCATTTCTCTACCAAATCATTCAAAATCAAATGTTCTTAACTCCAACATCCATCTGATCCCTCAAATATGATCCTTTGAAACCACTATATTCCAACCCTAACAAAAATGTTAAAAAAATGAGATGATTGAGATGGTTATTTATTGAGTCCTTCCACTATTAGGTCTTGAGTTAGAGACTAGAACCAAGGGTTTAGTAAACAAGAAAATTGGCGTAATTACCCTCTAAGTGAAACATGTTGAAGAGAGAGACAAGACGGGTACAACAACTGATACATACTCAAATATATATATATATATTATATATATAATTAAACCCAATTTCAACCATCAAATTTTATACATTAATGAAAAACATAATGGAAGGTATAAGCACCAAATAGGTAATGATGGATGTGAACAAAAATCCTAAACAACTTCACATAAATTTTCCAGATTCTAATATCCAGCATTATCAAAAATGTAGCACCCCCGGTTTGAGTTATCTGGACTTTTGTTATGCATTTTTCAATGTGTTTAAAGTGCATGGGATGAGCTGGGAGGAGATTGGGAGAGTTTTTAATGGTTTTAGATATGTTTGGAAGCTTTTAAAGGTGCGAACTTTTTGAGCACGGTTAGTGAAAACCATGCGGATTCTCCAGGAAACCATGTAGGGGAGACAGTAGGCCTCACACGCCCTGAGCACGGTTTGCCAAACTAAGTGAGGAAACAGTGTGGACCCTTTCTCCCGAGGCAGTAGCACGCGCAGAGTTACCGCACGGTTTCCCAAAAAATATGGACTACCCGTGCGACCACTAAAAAATAGGGTTATATGTTTTGGGGACCCTCGAGCTTAACCTATTTTACTCCAAACTTCCTCCCACTCCTGTCTCACTCAAGTTCTTCAGTTATCATGGGGTTGAGGAGCTTTCCCACTCATTTTAGAAGCTTTTTGAAGGGGTTTATAGGCTGTTTAAATTTGGTTTCTCCCGAGTAAGACTCTCCTCTAGTTTCTCTTGTGTTTTCCACTAGATCTACATCCCTCTTCTTCATGGTTTTCTAGTTCTACACTTTTTGTGTGTATATCTATAGTTGTGGTTGCCTTAGATGTTAATTTTAAGGCTTATGGATTTTAGGGAAAGGGATCTAATGAGGTTTCAGTGGTGCGTTCGCCGGATTTGGGGCACGGTTTCATGTGGGTTGATTCCTCTGGAACCCTAAAGGTAGGTGGCTTATCTCTCAACTCCACTTGTTTAGAACTTGGTTTTGTTACAATTAATTTGTGTTTCTTAAAATTAATTTTGTTTTTGATGTGCTAAATCGGATGTAAATCCCTTTGGTAATGGTTTGGGAATTTTGGGGAAGAAGGGCTTGTAGTGAAATGATCTTGATGTGATTTTAAAATGGGGTTTTAAAATAAGTTGTTTTGTTGGTTGATTATGATGAACTGAGAATATGGGTTTCAATAAAAAGGGTTATTTTATTGAAATGGGGTTTGGAATAGAAAATAGTTAAAGGTTGTTTTCAATAAATGTTTGATTTATTAAAGTGGATTGGAATGTAATGTAAATGTTTGATTGCATGGTGTGTGGCCTTGATGGGTTATATGCTCGGTTATGTTGGCTTGCTTGAATGTTGTGAAAGTGGATGAGAAGGGCCACTATAAAAAGGAGATGGATAGTGGACGAGAAGTGCCACCATAAATGGTAACTGGGCGAGAAGTGCCACTATAAAAAGGGGATGGATAGTGGATGAGAAGTTCCTCCATCAATACCAAGTGGACAGAAAGTGCCAACATGGTTTGTTGTGTGCAAGGGTTGGGCGGAAAGTGCCACCATGATGTGTTGTGTGCTTGGCTGGTGATGTTTGTAGATGGGGCTTGTGAGTGAAGTATGAAAAAGGTAATCGGTTTGTGGAATGGTTGATTTGGCTTCCTTGTGTGGCATGTGTGGCTTATGGCATGATTTATTGGCATTCCCTAGGTTACTTGGTTTGGGTGAAATGGCTTAGTAAGGGTGTGTTTGGCTTATGTTAATGGATGCACTTGTGAATTTTTTATATAAAATGTTTTATATAAATGTGCTAATGGTTTTATCCTAGAGGAGTGTGTAGGGAAGTCCTTTGGGGAACTCTTACTGAGTTTTATTACTCACTCGCTGCTTTGGAACGTTGGTTTCTTTGCAGATGTTATGTACCATGATGTGGGAAAAGGTAAGGCATCACCCTCCTCTAGTGGTGCATCATGATGTCTGTGGATCCATGGAGTGGTGATCATGGTGTGGATCCATAGAGTGTGTCTTGGCTCATGTTGGGTTTTGTTCTTTAGTTTCATATTTTTACTATGATGTGGTATAGACACGTCTAGTTTTATTGGTTTTGGGATGTATTGTAGAACAACTTTGTTATTTTTTGAGAATATATGAGGGGGTATTTTATTGACATGCATCATATAGTGGTTGTTGATGGATGATTTGGTTGGTTTTGTCGTAAGGGAAAATTGTTCCCCAATTAGATCTTGAAGCCCTCAGCATTTATTCACAGCCTTTGGCATATTGGGAACATCACTTAAGCCTAAGTATCCCTCACCACCTCCTCAATCCAATGGGGTAGGGGTGGGGTGTTACAAGTGGTATCAGTTTTTTTGGTCCTTTGGTGTTGATTCTTGGATTTGGTGTTGACATTCGTTGTGGTATACTCGTTGAGTTGGGATGGTAGCAAGGCGTAGGATTGTCGGAACAAGGCAAATATAGCATAAAAGGACATAGCTAACCCTTTTATGCTGAAATTAATTTTACTAGGGAGTTGGGTACATAAGTATTTTGGAAACACCTATAGGCATTGGATATCTCATTCCCATGGGTGTAGCCAATGAGATGAGCATGGAATGCATAGTAGAAATGAATTCCCACTAGGATGTTTATTTCATTGGGGTATAATGATCTATGGGCTGAATTGAGAAATGGTTTTTATGTAAAGCTGTAATGTGAATAAAATTGATATTTTGAAAATGGTATGAATTTCAAAATGGTGAAACATGGAACATGTGGGAAATATAGAAAAGGTGGAAAGCCTTGTTGTGATAGTGTGGTGTAAAGTGATTTGAAATTGAATTTCTTGATGTCTACAGAAGTGAGACTCATGGTTGTTTGTTTTTTGTTTAAAGATATGGCACCGAATAGGCATCCTAGAGACCAATCGGAGGAGGCTGCTGAGAATGTGGTAGCACCTGAGCCTCAGGTGAACCAAATGTTAGTGAAAAGCATAGTGCAAGCTTTCCAAGCTGTGGAATGTGGAAACAAAGTGGATGATCCAAGGCATGTGGATCATGAGGATCAGTTTCAAAAGAATAATCCACCCATCATTAGGGGTGATTTAGAGCCATAAAGGGTAGAAGCATGATTTAATAGAATGAATATCTTTGAGTTCTTGGGGACACCAGTAGAGTTAAAAGTGAAGTTGGCCACGTATATGCTGGAAGATATTTCCCTTCCGTAGAGGGAGTTAGTAGTCCAAGTAGGGACGGACCAGGGTATGATGTGGGATGGCTTTGAGGAATTTTTTAATAAACAATTATACCAAAATACATTCAGAATTCAGCATATGGACGATTTCATCAGTCTAATGTAAGAGCTTATGTCTGTGACAGAGTATGCAGCTATGTTTATGAACTTAGTGTGGTTTGCACCTGAGGTGGAGGGTAGCACATCGTTGAAGGAAAGGATATTTGAAGTGGGATTAAGGCAAGAAATCCATTCAAAGATAATGGTATTATGTATAGATGATTACATAGAGATGGTGGATAGAGCCTCGGTGGAAGAGCGGGCTTTGTTTGGTGCTCCGAGTGGAGGAAACATGGTGGTACCCATGGGGAATAGTGGGAACTCTAACAATGGGTTCAAGCAGAAGAGGGACACTTATTCCTTGGGTGGTAATATGGCATATAATCTGACTGAAAGATCTGTAAATCTTCCTCCAAAGCCCCAATGAAAGTCGGGATGTTTTCAGTGTGGTTCTACGAACCACATCAAGCGAGATTGTATGGAACAACCTCGATCTTGTAATAATTGTAAGCATATGGGGAATCTACAGTGTTATGGTCGGAATTCTCTAAGGTCAGGAGAGCATGAAACTCCTCAGGGATATCAGATGTTTTATGCTTTGACGGGACATGGATAGTATCATACCCCTCATCAATAGAGTAAAGTGGGTCATGGTGATTCTCGGAATACCACGACGCCTTAGCCAAGAAAAAAAGAGCAGAGTGTTGCAAGAAAAAATGTGTTCAGAGCTGAGAAGGTTGTGGTGGATGATCAGTTGGTACCATCCACGACACGAAGTACTATTATTTTAAATTCTACCTTGATGAAAGTGTTGTTTGATACAGGTGCTTCACACTCTTTTATTACTACACGCGTGGTTGATTTTCTGGTTTTACGGGTTTAAATGATGCTCGCGATTTTGAAACATCAAACTCCACTGGGTCGAAGAGTGTGTCGAGCCTTCTTGTGAAGAGCATGTTGTATCGTTTTGGGTGAGGTTGAGATAGTGTGTAGTTTCTCAATTCTTGAGAAGGATGGGAATGGTGTAATCCTGGGAATGGATTGGCTGGTGGCATTTATGGATCACATCGATTATGATGCACGAACACGGGTATTTACAACACATGATGGCATTAGGCATTTCTTTAGAGGAGAGAGTCATGAAAGGCAAGGTGCAACAGGTTTTTTGGCACCAGCAGTGGGAACGTTATCGTATCTGTTGGGGGGTGTTGTCATTAGATTCTATAATGGTTTTTGAACATAGTGTCCTTCTGGAAGTGGTGGATCAGTTCATGGATGTTTTTCCTGAATAATTCTCTGGGTTACCTTCTGTAAGAGAAGTATCGTTTACGATTGATCTCCTTCCAAGGACCAGTCCTATCTCACATTCATACTACTAGATAAAACCTACTGAATTGTGGGAATTGAAAGACAAGTTTTAAGACTTAGAAAACAAAGGGTTTATCTGACCTAGCATGTCCTCATGGGCAGCGCCAGTGTTGTTTTTGAAAAAGGTGGATGGCACGTTTGGCTTCGCCGATGACAGCTTTGATAAGAAATAATGTTCCCTTCTAGTGGAATTAATAGTGTCAGTAGTGTTTCTAAGAGCTAAAGGGCCGCCTTACATTAGCACCAATCTTGGTATTTCCAGAACCAGGAAAAGAGTACGTGGTGTATTGTGATGCATCGGGATCAGGGTTGGGGTGTGTTCTCATGCAATGGAATCATGTGGTTGTGTATGGATCATGGCAGTTGAGAGTGCATGAGAAGAACTACCCAACTCATGATTTGAAATTGGTAGTAGTGGTGCATTCTTTGTAAGTTTGGTGTCATTATCTCGTCGGTGAGAAATTCACAGTATATACAGATCATAAGAACTTGAAACACTTTTTCTCACAATGGGATTTGAACTTGAGGAAAAAGAGATGGGTGGAATATCTCTAGATGTTTGATTTTGACTTAATTTATACTCCAGGAAAGGGAAATTTTGTGGCAGATGCATTAATTAGAAAATCATACACTCATATAGTGAAACAAGCATCAACCCAGTGGCAGTTGATGTCAGTTACAGCCAATATGCAGTTGGAATGTGAGGACAGGGGTGATAGAGGGGTCTTTTTTCCAGTTATATTGATTCCTAACCTGGTTGGCCTAGATAAAGAGATACAGATATTTGATTCTGAGTGTGTGGCCAGGGGTTGAGACTCAATTGTGGGGAGACCATTGAGGGTTAGTAACTGAATGGAGATTCAGTTTGTGTTTTCGGAATCGGATGGTTGTACCAGTTTCTTATTAGGAGGATCTTCTCAGGTCATATCATCATTCCAGGTGGGTTGGTCATCCTGTAATTCAAAAAATGTATAAAGTGTTGAAAGCTTAGTTCTTGTGGGATGGTATGAAAAGAAGTGTGGATGAGTTTGTTTCGAGATACTTGACTTGTCATCAAGTCATGGAAGAGCATCATAGGCTAGTAGGAATGTTGCAATCTTTACATATCCCTATTTGGAAGTGGGAGTAGATAATAATGGATTTTGTTATAGGTGTCCCACAAACGGTCAGAAATCTTGATTCCATTTGGGTGATATTGGATCAGCTAACGAAGTCATACCATTTCATCCCGATTTGTGAATCTCATACGGTGAAGGATTTTTCCAAAATCCATATCCGGGATGTGGTAAAGAGGCATGGTGTTCCAGTTTTGATTGTATCTGATAGAGATCTGAGGTTTACATCTCGTTTTTGGAAATCCTTACAACAATCCCTTGGGACATAGTTGATTATGAGCACGACATATCACCCTCATAAGGATGATCAATACGAGAGGACGATACAAACTCTGGAGGATATGTTGCGGGCTTGTGTACTAGATTTTTGTGGCTTGTTCGAGGATCACTTGTCGTTGGATGAGTTTTCCTATAATAACAGTTATCATGAATCCATACATATGGATCTATTTGAAGTGTTGTATAGGTGGTCGTGTCGTTCTTTACTATATTGGGTGGAAACGGGTGACTCCTCGATGGTTGGACCGAGCATTTTTTAGGAGACAACGGAGAAGATCAAGTTGATCAGAAAGAGAATGGAGATGGCTCAGAGATGTTAGGAATCATTTGTGGGTCATCATTGATGGTCCTTGTCATTCGAGGTGAGTGATCATGTTTTCTTGAGTATCTCTCCTAGGTTGGGACATCATCGCTTTGGGAATCATGGAAAGTTATCTTTGAGGTGTATTGCCCTTTTGAGTTTCTTGAGTGGGTTGGTGAGGTGGCTTATCGTTTGGCTTTTCCACCTAGATTCAGTGTAGTGTACAATGTGTTTCATGTGTCGCAGTTGAAAAAGTATCAGCCGGATTGTGACAATGTGATTCGATGGGATCATGTCGAGCTAGAACAGGATGTTTCATTGGTGAACGTGACAGTGTGGGTTGTGGATAGGCAATATAAAGTCTTGCATGGTAAAATCATCAGTTTAGTTCGTGTTTTGTAGAAACATGGTCATATTCAATAGGAGACTTGGGAGAAGGAGAGAGATATGGTTGAGCAGTGGCCCGAGCAATTTCATTAATGGGGGGGTTCGTTACTTTCTGAGGAAAAAAAGTCTGATGGTGGGGAAAATGTAGCACCCCCAGTTTGAGGTATGTGGCCTTTGTTTATGAATTTTTTTTTATTTCTTTAAAGTGCATGGGATGATTTGTGCAGAGGTTGGGTGAGTTCGGAATGTTTTTTGATGACTTTGGAGGCTTTTAAAGGGGTTCACGGTTTGACCACGGTTAGTGGAAACCGTGCAGATTCTCCAGGAAACCGTGTAGGGGAAGCGTGCGCACAATTAGCGCACGGTTTGCCAAACCATGCAGACTAACCGTGCGGCCACGTAAAAATAGGGTTATATGTTTCGAGGACGCTCGATCTTAACCTATTTCACTCCAAACTTCCTCCCACTCATGGATCACTAGCATTCATCATTTATAAGGAGGTGGTGGAGCTTTTCCACTCGTTTTGGAAGCTTTTTGAAGGGGTGTCAAGGCAGTTTAAAGGTAGTTTCTCCCAGATAAGTCTCTCCTCTAGTTTCTCTTGTGTTTTCCAATTGATCTACATCCCTCTTCACTGTGGTTTTATAGATCTACACTTTTTGTGTGTAGATCTAGGGTTTTGGTTGCCTTAGATGTTAATTTTAAGGCTTATGGTGGCTAGTGAAAGGGATCTAGAGAGGATTCGGTGGTGTGTTTCCCGGATTTGGGGTGTGGTTGCTTGTGGGTTGATTCCTCAGGAACCCTAAAGGTAGGTGGCCTCTTTCTCGAATCCACTTTGTTAGAAATTGGTTTGGTTACAATTAATTTGTGTTGCTTAAAATTAATTGTGTTGTTGATGTGTGAAATCGGATGGAAATACCTTTGGTAATGGTTTGGGAATTTTGGGGAAGACGGGCTTGTGGTGAAATTCACTTGATGTGATTTTAAAATGGGGTTTTAAAATGAGTTGTTTTGTTTGTTGATTATGATGAACAAATAAAATAATTTTCAATAAAAATGGTTGTTTTATTGAAATACGGTTTGGCATGGAAAATGGTTAAAGGGCATTTTCAATAAATGATTGATTTATTGAAGTGGATTGGCATGTAATGGAAATGGTTTATTTCATGTTGTGTGTACTTGATAGGTTATATGCTCAGTTATGTTGTCTTTCTTGAATGTTGTGAAAGTGGATGAGAAGGGACACTATAAAAATGGGTATGGATAGTGGACTAGATGTGCCACCATCAATGGTAAGTGGACTAGAAGTGCCACTATAAAAAGGGGATGGATAGTGGATGAGAAGTGCCACCATCAATAGAAAGTGGATAGAATGTGCCACCATGGTTTGTTGTGTGCATGGGTTGGACGGGAAGTGCCACCAGGATGTGTTGTGCGCTTTTCTGGTGATGTTTGTATTTGGGGTTTGTGAGTGAAATATGAAAAAGGTAATTAGTTTGTGGCATGGTTGATTTGGATTCCTTGTGTGTCATGTGTGTCTTACGGCATGATTGCTTGGCTTTCCCAAGGTTACTTAGTTTGGGTGAAATGGCTTGGTAAGGGTTTTTTGGATTATGGTAACGGATTCACTTGTGATTATTTTATATAAAATGTTTTATATAAATGTGCTAATGGTTTTATCCTAGTGGCGTGTATAGGGAAGTCATTTAGGGAAATCTTACTGAGTTTTAGTACTCACCCTCTACTTTGGCACGTTGGTGTCTTTGTAGATGTCGTGTACTATGATGTGGGAAAAGCTAAGGCATCACCCTTCTCTAGTGGTGCATCGTGATGTCTAGGTGGAGCATGGAGCTTGGTGTGGATACATGGAGTGTGTCTTGGCTCATTTTGGGTTTTGTTTTTTAGTTTCTAATTTTTACTCTGATGTGGTATAGACATGTCAAGTTTTATTGGTTTTGGGATGTATTGTGGAAAAACTTGGTTGTTTTTTGGGAATATATGTTGGGATATTTTATTGACATGCATAATATGGTGGTTGTTAATGGATGGTTTTGTTGGTTTTGTCTTATGGGAAAATCGTTCCCCAATTTGATCTTGAATCCCTCAGCAGTTATTGTCAGCCTTTGGCGTCTTGGGAACGTCGCTTAAGGCCAAGTAGCCCTCACCGCCTCCTCAAGCCAATGGGGTAGGGGTGGGGTGTTACAAAAAACCTACTCTTGGTGACGTGAAAGCATTTTATATATTTATGGAGATCATAACTATATATATAGTAGGATCATCACTAGATCCTCTCATTAAAATGAAGAAGAAATAATGGTAAAGCACACTGATTAGATGTCAAACTAACTCATCTCCTAAACAAGTATACTATGTTCGCATCCTCACCATTGCCGACTATCACCATGTATTAAATTCAATTGAAAATGTAATATAGTAATAAACTATTAAGGGTAACCCACTACTTAATCCGCTCTGGTTTTCTATTTTGGCCCAACAACGTATATCCTGATCATCACTCTTTAAAAGCATGTAATCTGGAAAACACCAAGTAATGGCACCACCACCTGAAAAACATTCTTAACATAACCACACCATCTAATATCACAATTCATATTGTAACCAACTGCATTATATGATCCACTACAACTTATAAATCTCATATTAATCCCAAGGAATTATAGCTAAATCCATTACACCCTGAACACTAAGTATATACCACAAGATATCAAATCTTATACGAGTCATACCTATAATAATAATTTGGATGAAATATTTTGAAACACATCTGTGTTAAATAACCTCATTCCCTCACATACATAGAAAAACATATATGGTAATATAACTATTGTGTATACCACCATAAATAACTACGAAGAGAAAAGAGTTGGGCTAAAGGGGGTAGTTAGACATCTATCCTCCCACCTACGTGTTGGAAAAAACCCAATATAGAGTCCAATGGGTTTTAGTTTTCCTAACCAATATGGGAGGGTCATCATTGGAAATCATAGAATATACATGATATAATATATATCACAATCACACTAATGGAATAACCTATTCCTAGACTAAACTGTAGTGACCATTGCTTGGAATACTAGTGGCATGTGCTAAGACTAGATATCCTAAAAGAAAACTGGATTATAAGGAGCTACATTAATTACCTCTTTTATTTCAAGAAAATAAATTTACATTGAATAATTATTTATCTAATAATTAGAAAATAATATTAATCGACATTAAATTTTATTACATTAATTATCCGATTATATTCAATTCCCTCTATGTATAATCTCAAACCACAGACATGGTTCTATAAGATCAACATCTTTTAAGAATTTTCATTTCATTATCAACAAACCATATGTGTTAATAATTTAATTATTCATTATTAGAATTATTCCTTATCAAGGTAATCTAGAATCACCATATTAAGATATTTAAAATAGAAAACATGAAATAATGCTCCTCTATATACCTCAAGAAATGTGGAATGGATATAATAGAAAAAATCAACCCAAAAATAGCCTATTTTATAGATAAAAATATGAGAAAACCATCTCTTAGTATTTACTCAATGGTTAATCCAAGATTTAACATGATCCATAACCTCAAATGTCATCCCTGAAACCAACATGTATATAACAACTCATCATGACATCCATGTCATCTTCTGCTGCAATGACATCGAGGCCTCCCCACTCCATATCATAATGGCCATCCCAGAAATCACTTCACATTTTGTCCTCCCACCTCCATAAAACAAATCTTCCATCCTGGAACATCTATATCTGACTAATATCACATGATCGTATATAGACCACATCAAAATAAATAGGAAAAAAACTAGAAAAAACAAGGAAACGGTGACGTCAAAACAAGGCATCTATCCTTCTCATGAAAACGAACTCCAACGTCTCCAAAACATGGTATTTATCCTTCTCAAGAAAATGGGTAACTCAAGACCGGAAAAAATTATTTTTTTATCACACATATGATTATTATTCCCCCTTGGATTGACTGATTCATTTATTAACAATTTGGAACCACCAATATCCCTATTCATCTAATTAAACAATATATTCAATGATAATACATTCTCATAGAATTTATTCTGGTATCGACAACATTGAGATGTATGATTCTCAAATAACATGCCTTCCAAATCATTTTCAACATGAATTATCATGCTTGATGTTCATTAACCTATTTTATCAATTCCTTAAATTATATAGATGATTAATTAAATTATTCATCAACATCAATTTTATTACCATAAAATTACAATAGACACCAGATTTCAAAAATTCCTCATAATTAATTAATGATTATCCAATAAATTATCTATTAATCCTGGATTTACATTCATTATCAATTTCCATCAAGAAAAGCATCATAATAATGAAGTAATAAATATCATACTCTCTAGAAAATCATGATGCAAAATTCTATCAAGTATTAAAGAAACAACATGAGAAACATGTGATTACTAACAATTTTTTAGTTTCAAAATATATTAATCTTATTTAGTTTCCATTAAAAGGGAAAAAATTATTAATTTATGATATCACATAAATAAATAATAATCAATAAATCCCTTATCTTGAATGTCATCAATGTTCTTTGCATGGTTACAGACCATGATATAGATCTTCGATCACCTCCCCCACAAGAACTACATCAACATGAAGACACCACGACACAATTGAAAAAAAAATAGTAAAACCCCATTATAATATTAATATAGAAGACACAAAATAAAGGAAAGGAATAATTGAGAGAAAATTAGTTCAAACCTGGAGAAATTTCGATATTATGAAAGAATAACACACCTTCAATCGCCATAGAATGTTACGATTACATGGCATGTAGTAACCCTACATCCCACATTTCAGTAGCCTACAACTTCAGACATATTATAATTCTCTTCCAATCCCTACTATTCCTGTCAAATTTCAATCTGTATAAACATATGGATATAAGAAATTACTAATTTTTGAAAGATTTATTTTTTTGTGAATTATGAGAAAAGAAATTTTTTTAAAATTATAATTTATTTTCATGATATCAATTAATTTAAATGTAATATACTATTGTTTAATTTTTATTTAAGTAACAATAAATAATAATAAAATTAATTATATATGAATCAAAATTTTATTTTATTTTTTCAAATGTTCTTTTTTTATTCTTTATATAATTTTTTCCCAAATTATATTTGTGTTTCAATATTATATTTAAATAATTTTTTCGCACTTGTATGAATTTTATCATGAAAAGTGTATTTAATATTTTAAAAATAGATAATTAAATATATAAATCAGTTTAATTTCAATTGTGATTTTTATGAATTATACCCATGGTAAAATATTAACTCAATGAAAAAAGTAAAATGAGTTAAATGAGATTAAAAACTATGAAGTATGACCTCAAAACCAATCAAAAACATGTATTTACTTAGCTGTATTATTTTATTATGACTATACTCAAACTATATTGTAAAAATTAGTAATTTTGTATTATTTTCCATTTATAATGGCCATTATATTATTTTTATTAAAGGATAATTTAAAATTTTAACTTTCATTATTTTAATATCACTAATATGTATTTATAGGGATAAAATAATGATTTGAATGATTGAAAGTCAATATTTTTTAAAGAATTACTTTTTTATAATATTAATTTATATTTAATTTTAATTAATGATATAATTACCTTCAACACTAATACAAGGTTGACTCACCACTTGTGCAAGCAATAAAAAAAAGTAAACAAGTTTTTGAAATAGAAAACGTAATATTATTGGAATTAATTTCTTGTTTCCATTTATTTATTGGATAAATTTTATGTATAAATTAGAGTTGTTGAGTTTATATCTATTATCTATTTTTTAATTGTTATATTTAATGTCATAGTTTGTGAATAATCCATAAAATGACATTAAATGGTATTGAATGTTTATTTTTAAAAAAATCATTATGAAATTATAAAAATTCTATCACAATTAAATTTTATGGATAATATTTGAGGATATCATGAATTTTTATTGTATTTTACACTTTTAATTTTTAGAATCAATTTCCATTTACTAAAAGGTAGATAATATGGTTATAATGCAAAAGGTTAGACAAGGATAATGAGGAGGTTAAACCAAACGATATGGTTAAAAATGACCCTTAAAGTTCTATAAATTCTATTTATTTTTATAAATTATAAATTCTCCTTAATAAATTATATTTTATTAAATTTTCTAGTCATTTTATAGGTGTTATATAGATATTATATATTGAAATTTCTGTAATTAGAAGTTTTCAACCCACCTCACTTATAAATTCTAACCCCATCTCCTCTATTAACCACACCTCTTATGTAATTTAGCTTAACCAATCTATAAAAAAATAACCTCCCAACCCTCCACTACATGTATTATATGTTTTATTATCACCAAGAGGCAATCCATAAGGGATTATGGTGTATGATAATGAAGTCTCTTCAAAGAATAAGTATAATTATTTACCAAGTGTTTTGTCGTTATTTATTCATTCATCTCATTAAAATCATTTATAAAGATGGTTCAATGATAACATAAATATCTTTAATATACTTGAATTATATTATTTTTATAATACACACTTTTTATCCTTTTATATTCTTTGATAAATTAAAACATCCCTCACACAAACATTTGGACTACCACCTCCACTAAGCGATGTGTTTAATATTTCATCACCTCCACAAGAGATAGGTTATTATGATGGTTTATATAAATATTTATAATATTTAAGAGATAGTTATTTATCTTGAAATATGTTTTATTGCATACATTATTTTACTTGAATCTATTGGAAAATTATAATATAGATCTTGCGTACGTACAGACTACCAACTCCATGACATGATGTTTTTTCCTTGAAATCTGTTCATTTATAGATCTAAATATTTATATAAAGTATAAATATGATCATTATTACATTATAAGTATTTAATATATTCTAGAGACTTTACACATTTTACCAGGTTTTAACTACCAATGTTATTTTGGAATTATTTATTGAACATCCTCAAAACAATAATATGAAACATAACTGATTTAGTAACTAAATAAGTCGAGGTAATAATTTAAATAAATGTATTAATTTTAAAGGAATAATAATTAATAACATTATTGAGAAGTTAAAAACTATAATATAATTTTTTTAGTTATGAGTTAGAAAGTCTATAGAATGATTTGGGACATGGCGTATAGTATTACTCATCTCAATTTCTATAATTTAAATGTATAACACTTTAACCACATTTTTTATTTTCGTGTTGTGTATATACATCCATTTGGATTAATATAATAATTTTTCTACTGAAATTAATTTTTTAAAATCCTACTTATGTTATCTTATTCTATGTAATTTTTATTTAAATATCCCTAAAGTAGTAATAAATTATCCTTTGAATAAATGTTTTAATATATTCTATTAAAAACTATTCACTTTTAGGTAAATGATCATAAAATATTTCTTGAATGTTCCTATTTTTTCAAATATTATTTTATGTAATTTTCTATTACTTTTGAATTTATTTTAAAATTATTCATATAAGTCTTCTCAAATGTTATTTATACAACATACTTGATAATTTATAAAAACTCATGCAAATAATGTTTCATTTTAACCTATATTACTTGAAATAATTTTATAACAATCATGAAAATTATTTTCATTATTTGTTCCTTTAAACATTTCATCATTTATAATAAACATTTTCATTTTCCGAATATTCTAGAATTTCAATTTTAATTCTTATCAAATGAATATGATTAGATTATCTTGTTTTTCATTAAAGGATGGAATATTCATTTAAATTCATATTAGTCTATGCCAACATCATTTATGATATGTATATAAGGAATAAATTTTCATACATAAATATTTCATCTTTTTTGAAGAATATGTAACATTAAATTCCATGACAAAATGATGAATGTTTAGTGACTTTTGAGACTATAAACATAAAAAACATATTTATGTGAATTATTTAAGATATCTCCTAATTCTAATTACACATTTAACCATTCATTAAATAAATATAAAAATGAATTCTTCATAATATAGGGAAATTAATTATAAGAAACAGTTATCTATGATGCTCAGTAGGAGTAAAACTAATAGATATCATTCAATGATAATGTTAATCACAATGATAAGTATAAATGAATGATAGCATGTCCATAACTCAAAAATTATAGACCAAATATTTTCATAGATCAGAATCTTGAGTTATATAATTGTATCAGTTAAAAAAACATATATCATAAGGGTGAGAAATATTTAAAGTCAATCGTGAACCCCAAGAACAAATTATTATCCTAAAAACTTGTAATAATAGGGTTGAATAATTTTAATCATTAATATAGTTACATATGTTACGATTATCTATCAAGACCTTCAAATAATGGTGTGTTGGGAATCATAGACAATTTTATCATATCACAAAATATGAGGAATCACCACTTATTTTCCATACTAAATCGAGAATCCATAATTTTTTCCCATAGTGGATTGATCACATCAACTCATTTCCCTTAATTATATCATAAGATATAAATTATTTCCCAATTAATTATTAGGGTTTAAAATTATAGGTACACAAATAACATGATAAAAATAAAAATTATGTGCACCAACATAACACATAACATTCATCATATGATCATATTATATCCCATAGAAAAGAAACATGTCTGGTAAACATTTCACCATTTCATAATATATTAATCCATAAAAAATAAAACAATTTCACAAAAATACCATTGTATTTATCATAAAACATTAAGATAAATAATAATGATTTTATAATGGGAGTATAACCATATTTAATCATTATGAACATAAAATTATTTTGTCGTAGATATAAGATTCTATTAAAATATCACTAGAATATTTATTGAGTACAATACCCTTTTAACTCTAAAATCACATATTTAAAATAAATATGTTGGAAAGATATTAAATGAAAATTTTCATTCAAAATTAAAATTTTAATTTGAGATTGAATTCAATCATTGCTAAATGTTGATTTTTTGAAATTATTTTAATTTTGTAATCATCAAAATTTAAAATGATTATGTTCACCACTTTGTTAAAAATAAAATCATTTTGAAAATGATTTGAGGAGAACATTTTTTAAATTTTAGTAAGGAGTTAATAATGGGTAAAATTGAATTTAGAAAATAAAAATATAATAGTAATAAATAATTTTTTATTTTTTTAGAAAACATGGATATTGAGTAAAAAGAATTTCTAACCAAAATAGGAGCAATAATGATGGATTTTTATAAAAACATTTTCAAAAGCATATTGAGACCAAAAGAGTGGAAAATATAATGAAAAGATAAAAATTTCAAGAATAACCAATATATAAGGAAAATAATAAAGTATTTTTTATATTTGGATTTTATAATATTCTCAATGATAATTCCAGTATAAAAAAATCCCAATTAAAATTTGATTGAAACATAAATTTCTTAGATCAAGACTTGTATCAATACAATTTCATTCAAAACTCATGTATATTAGATATATACATTTATAAAAAATTATATAAAACAATCATGTAAATACTTATAAAATCATATATGATACACTTATAACATTTTTAAACCCTTTGAACTATAAGTCCTTAATAAAATAAATTCTTTCAAGTGTTAATTATTTTCTTTTTTATGAGAGATTCATTTATAATGTTCTGATATTTATACGTTTAATATTGTGACATCATATCCATAATATTAATTATTATATTTATATCATATAAACATAGTATATATATATATATTCTATAATAAATGTTACTAGAAAAAAAATTAATTTTCACTGTTAATGGAGACAGTATGCCTAATGTATGCTTGAAGGCTATTTTCAAATTTCAATTGATAAGATGAATGAAATTTCTATATTATTCAAAAGTGTAGAATCATTAATATATCATATAAATCATCTATATATTCATTAAATATATATTTATTTCCATCCATTTAAAGAGAAATTGTAAAACTAATTGCTTCAATTGGTGGAGGTGTAGTCAACACGTACACAATAGTGACATTATAATTTTCTAAAGGATGAGACGATAAGATTGTAGCTCTGATATTTTAAATACAAAATTATAAATACATCATAAATATTATATAAAAAAACTTAACCAATCATAATATTCATCGAGGAAATATGGTGATAGAAAAATAATTGTATCACTACATGAAGGTCCTAGTCCACACTTTCAAATGTAAAATTATTTCACTTCCCATTTTATGGAATTGATAGATACTAATGAATATTATATAATAATAATAACATTTAATTATTTTTTGGATACATAATTTATTATATTATTGCCAATTACAAATATTTGTAGGATGTTGAAGAAGAAATAATTTTAAAGAGGTCTCGTAAGATGCATTACTATTTTTCAATAAGACTCCATTTCATCCATTAATTAGACCCTTGAAATGATCATTAAATAGTAATAAAACTATAATTAATGGATTGGGGTGTTTAGAATGCTTGTTTATTGGGTTTGGAAGAGTGATATGGCTCAAGGAGTTGAAAATTAAAGAGATAAGGGATGCACGTTTATAATAGAGTGAAATGACAATCATGGAATTAATTAAAAGATAAAAATAAATAAATGTAATTCTCAAGTATAATGACACAATCAATCCATGAATTTCAAAAGATTCTATAAAATAAATTTTATTTTCAATAGATATTTAGATAGCTTCTGGTGTCTATAGAACCTTTATCTGTTGGTTTAACCCATTTGACAAAAAAAAATTATAATAATTGTGGTAATTTGTTTCTCAGTATTAATGGTAATAATTTTAAAAATAATGTAAAAATTATATAATAAATTGAAAAGGTATAATTGTTTTTACAGTTTACCGTCATCCTTTTTCTTTTTATGTATAATTATTATTTTCAAATAATTTAATATTATATTAATTTTCAAGAAATATCATTAAATTAATTTTGACACTAGTAACATAATTTTCCTTTGAAGACATCAAGATACTAATTTAATTTAAATTAATACTTCAAAAAATTCATATTTATTTTATTCACCTTTATTTTTTTGGAATCTATAAAACATGGACAAAATTTATTCCATTCAACGTTTCAAATTTCATTTTTATGATTTTTATTCAACTTTCAAAAGAACTAAGTCAATTTTTTTAAGAATATAATGTAATTATTAAAAAAATAAAAAAATTCAAATTAAAAAAAATTCCTTAATATTTCAAATAAACATCAGTAATTAATCTTACATACATTTAATCCATTATGTAAAAAATTTATCTATATTAAAGTCAAGGGATGAAAATTTTGGAATTTTTATTATTTAAAGTAATATTAATTTCATTATCAATGTTAAATTGAAAAATAAATAAATTTTTTATAATTTGTTATGTATATGTTATAATTTAATTAATCCATTGAAATTTATACAGGTTTTGGGTTGATTTTGATACTTATCCCATTATTTTGACATAGATTTACACATTTTATCATTACTGATTTGACAAATATTTACCAAAGATACTATTCATAATGAAAAAAATAAAAGGAATAAATTAAAAAAATATGAAGATCATAATTAAAAATATTAAATACATTTTTAATGATTCAATTCACATTAGTGGTAAATTTTTATTTTAAATCGAATCAGAGAAACCGGACAGAATGTTGTTTTTTGGAAAAAGTGTTTTCAATAGTTTAAAAAAATACATACAAAAATTCAGAATTGAATTACATAAAATAATATTAATTGGATTATAAATAATATGAGATAATAAATTTTAATTTTAGAAAAATCAAAAAAATATATTTTTAAAATATAGAAATGAAAATACAATTTTCAATGACAATTCATCTTTTTCAATATTTGTAAAAAAATTTAAAAAATTAGAAAATTACCAAATAATCCCTCAAAGATTGTTTTACATAATGAATTCCAAAATGATGGTCTTTTTTAAAATAAATGTTTTAAAAGTGGTAAATTTTAAAATATTATATTCTCAAAAAATTAATAGAAACCATTTTTGGGGAAAATTTATTTTTAAAGATAAATTGATACTACAAAAAATATATGTAACCCATAGAAAGCCAATATAAACATTTTTAAAAAAATAATAAATACTATTTATTATAAAAATATATAGGAATGGTTATAATAGCATACTGTATTTTTGTTCATTTAAGGGTTTCATGTATCACAAGCTAAATAAATACGTTAAATTTAATGACAAAAATATAAAAAAAATTCTCTAGGTGTTACATTGTAACCTATTATAAGAATTTAACTCTTATAATTATAAAACTACAACATAATTGATTTATGATACTTTAAATTCATCAACACCTCAGCTTTCCATATAGCTTCCACTAATTTATTGTTTCACTAAAAAACATTCACTATGTGAGTGGTCTAGTTTCTACCCATATTCTCTATATGATCCAAAATCACTATGGGTTATACCTCATGTGAGAGGTCATAATTCGTCATTTTTACATCTATGATAATTTAATTTTTAGGATTTTATATGTACATTCTCTTAAGAGATATGAGAAACTCATCATGAATTTGAGAGAGATTAAGTGGAAAGGCCAAGTGATAAGATATAGTCCTAATGAAATAAGGATTATAATATATATATATATTAACAGTCCATTATTTCAAAATATCATAACCTTCGTATAAGGATATATTAATATGAATACATTTCAACTAAATTTTACCTCTATATCCCATTTATAATTTTTATTAGAACATTACTATCAACCTTGAGCTTCTCTTATGTGTTGTTGAATGGATCTAAACATCTTTGTCAATTTTCAAGATAAATCATGTCCCAATATATTAAATTTTCATACTTAATCACAAAAATTAAGATTTATATGTATCCTAAAATATAGGGTTTAATTATTATCCATATTAATTCTTGATTAAAATTTATTATTATTGGAAAATTTCACCAAATTTGTCTGTTGATACCAACAACCAATAAAAACTATCAAGAAATATCTATACTTGAATTCTATATTTTTAATCTTCATTCTAGAATAACTATCTATCTGAGGATGTAATTTAGTAACAAATATCTCCTCATTATTTAGATCATGCTCAATATTTATCTTGATAAATTATTTAACTATAGATCTTGATCATATATTATATAATGTGTTACTCTATGATATCATATCAAATTATTAAAATATAACCCAGAAAGTAGATCAGTAGGGTAACATTAAATGTTGGAAATGAATTGTACTATCTTTCTTTGAAATTAGATATAACCAAAATAATATTATTTCAGTTAGATGTTTAGGGTTTTATGTCTACAAAATCCAGGGTAATTTTTTCCCACATCCATTTACGAATGGGTAATGGTCTTAACAAACACTTCATATTCTATCATTCACTATTAACTAAAAGAGATACCAAACATTGAGAACCATATTCTTCAAAGTCAATTTTCATGATTTTCTACCTAAAATGCTCTGTCATATTTATATTTATCTTTATACATCCATGAGGAATAGAAAATGATGAACTATGAGCTTCTTCTGGGAAATACATTTTCATGAATCATATTCAAGAGACACATACATAGTTTATAAACATTATCATATCATTATAAGAAATATTGAATTATACAGTACTCCTATCATTATCTAATAATTATACATATTTTGTACACATCTCTTTAATCAATACATGAATTGATGGTTCAACATTCATATGGGAATGATATAATCTGTCCCCTTCCATGATATTTCATGTTTCATATTATGAAACAACATAGGTATTGGATATAATTAAATTCTCATCATGGGAAAACAAGAAGGGAATTTCTAACATATAGAATCATCCACCTTGTTCACTTTCCTTAGGTGGATATATAATGACCTATCATAAACATTAATCAACTCCAACTATCTTCTCTAGAACATATTCAACTCTATCTTAGTGAATATACATTAAAATTTTATAGTCAGTATAAATATCATGAATATCTAAATATATATAATGCCTCCAAATATTTAATAATATAATTACCATTGTTAACTCCAAATCATGTTGTATTTAAACACTCACATCAAACTTCAGTTTTCATGAGGAATTATCTCTAATAATATTACTCTATAAGAGTACAAATTTTAGAATCCCAAGTAAATAATGAATATGAAATGCTCATATATATTAATATTTGTGAATAAAATATTAATATTACATTAAAGGGGATTCTATGTTCGATGTCGTACCCAATACTCAACAATGAGTTTCTTTGAAGTCTTACGTTGCACACTAATAATATAGTAATATTGTGTTAAATGGTAGTTAACTCCAAGCTGTTGTAATGGAGGGAATGAATAGAACTAACAAAAAAATGATTATATGTGTTTGTTAAATATTTTAACAGTTACCCAATAAATGATAGAGGCTTAAAATGCGAATGAATCTAATTTTAAGCATAAATATTCTAATATTCTTTAAAAGGTCGATTAACCGCCTTTTAATGGAAAACCCTTTTTAAAACTAATTTTTTCCAATTTTATATGTTATATTTTGAAAAAAAAAATTCTTCTTTAGAATCAGGACATCAAATTTTACTTTGTGTAAATTTTTGTTATTTTTCCGATAAAGTTCATTTTTTAATGAATAGTGAAAATTTTGTATTTTAATTCAAAACCTTCTTTTAATCTAATTTATTTTATGGTTAGATTATATTTTTAATTGGTATTAAAGTGTATTTAGAATATATGTTTACCATTTAATTCAATTTTGATCATTGGAATTAATTTCACTTTGAAATTGGACATAATCAAGTGTCAATCTTTTGATAGATATTGTTTCATAAAAACACATTTTTTTACAGCGGGAATTAATTATAAAATTAATTAATGCAACTTCTCTTTTTTGAAATTGGTAAAATGGACATCATTTTTGAATTTGGAATATCAAATATAGCTTAGGGTGATTTTTTGGTATTTTTTTGAAAAACATCAATTTTTTTTGAATAGTGAAACCACTAAGTAGTTGTTAAAAACTGAGTTTTTCATTTAAATGAAATTTTACCACTTTTGTGAATTTAATTTCAAAAATCTGACATACATGGTTATCATTAGTAAGTAAAATGTGGTTCAATGGAATGAAAATAATTTTTGGTGAATAGTAACTTTTGTGTTTTTTTAACCGCGATTAAAGGAGATTAGGGTAACTTAAGGTAAAAATAATATTATAAAAATATATAAATACCTTGACACAAGTCCTAACCTTATTGGATGAGTCATGGCCGACCAAGACAATACATGTAACATCCCAGAAAAATAAATAATAAGACATATTTCATATTTATTAATATTTCTTATTTAAATATTAATTTTACTTTAAAAGGGTTGCTATGTTCGATAGCGTACCCGATACGCAACAATGGGTTGCTTTGAAATCTTACGTTGCACAATAATAATATAATATTATTATTTTAAATGGTAGTTAACTCTTAGCCATTTTATTGGCGGAAATGAATGAAAATAACATCAATATGATTATACATTTTTGATAAATTTAATTACAATATCCAAAAAAAAGTTATAGACTTAAAATATGAATGAATCTAATTTTCATTAAAAGGCCGATTTATCACCTTTTAGTGGCGAACCTTTTTAAAATATAGTTTTTGTCACCTTAATACATTCTAATTGACAAAATAAAATCCTTCTATAGAATGGAGATATCAAATTTTACTTTGGATAATTTTTTTTGGTATTTTTCTAATAAAGTTCATTTTTAATGAACAGTGAAAAATATTGTATTTTAATTCAAAAGTGCCTTTTAATATAATTTATTTATATGGTTAGATTATCTTTTTATTTGGTTTTAAAGTGAAATTGAAATATATTTTTACCATTTAACCAAATGTTGGTCATTGGAATTAATTTCAATTTGAAATTGGACATAAACAAGTATCAATCTTTTGATAGTTATTGTTTCTTAAAAACACGCTATTTGTTTTGATAATGGGAATTAATTTTAAAATTACTTAATTCCACTTCTATGTTTTGAATTTTGAAAAATGGACATAATTTTTGAATTTGTAATATCAAATATAGATTAGGCTAAATTTTTTGTATTTTTCTAAAAAACGTTAATGTTTGATGAATAGTGAAACCACTTAGTGGTTGTTAAAAAAACAATAATTTTCATTTAAATGAAATTTTAACCCTTCTGTGAATTGAATTTAAATAATCCTACAGACATGGTTGTTATCAATGTGTAAAATTTAGTTCATTAAGATGAAAATGATTTTTGTTGAATAGTAACTTTTGACTTTTATTTACCGCGGTTAAAGATAAATAGGGTAATTCAAGGTGAAAATAATATTATAATAATTCCAAATTACCTTAACACTTGTCCAAACCTTATATTTTGAGTCATTAACGACCATGGGCATCTTTGGGTCGATTTTGGGACACCATTGATCCACTTGGGAGTGAAAATGACAATTTAGATCAATTAATTTAAAGTAAAGGAAAATAGACATAAATAAATCATTTAGTAATTAATTTTTTTATGGTGTTATATAAGTCCTATTTTCAACTATAAATATTATTTGGAAATATATTAAGATTTCTTAAATCATGGTATTTTTTTTTAATTTTTAGAGATCAAATAAATTAAATTATTTATGACACAATAATGATGCAGTATTTACTTCATTGATAAATGATTTACATAAATTAGATTATAATGATTATATTATAATAAAAAAACATGTAAAATTATTATTTTATGATTTTATTTCGAATATTATTCATCTTATCTTCTATCTTATTGATTTTTGGACCATTATAAATGGAATATAATTATATTATAAAATAATATTTTCACACTTTCCTAAACAGCCCCTCCTCTCCCTTATAAAAGGAGACCACTTATAACCAATTCCTCACACATATAAAGCCATTTGTATCTTCCAAAATCTACATAATTACACTCCCTACATCCCTATCCTCCTCCTAGAAGCCTTACCTTAGGAATAAGGAACTTAAGAAGTCCTATGGTTTAAACCCAAGTGACATACACAAATTAAAGGTAATGGTTTCTCTTAAATTGTTTTCTTTTATTTTACTTCTCCAACCCCTAAACTCTTTTTATTTTATTTATTTTGTAACAACACCAGAATCCTAAATATACTTGGATGTTTTTATGTGAGATATTCGAAGTAAACTTTCACACAACTCCATCTAATGGATGAAGAACATAATGTTTCTGTGGATGGAAAACTAACGTCTCACGAAAAGATGATTGTTCAATTACATCTTACCACCTCTCATGGTGGAAATTATGATGGAATTGTATTTATATATGATATATATTATTTTTATGATTTCCTTATGCTTCTGTAATTCCCCATTTATATCAATCCTTTATGGTTTCCATAGTGGGTAAATACGATAATCTCATTTGGGGAAGTGCAGACTACGGCCCCCTCAAAGTGATGTGACTCATTAATGCCTTATGTGAGATGTATAAAGGATAGTATTAATGATATTATATATGATATTATACTGGAATTATAATATACCTTTGTATCATTATGTTTTATTTCCATTAAAATAATAAATAGAAATTAAAGTAGTGTTAATGCGTACGTACGGCTTACCGTCTCCATGAACGGTGCATTTCATTTCCTACCTCTAAATGTTATGTAATATTATAAATAAATGTATATAATAGTTATATATGTTATATATAATATCTAAATCAGGAATATCATTCTAGATATGATGGACTGTTGACCACATGGACAACTTGTAAATATAAGGTGTTCATTTTGGACTCAAGTGACAAATATCGACAAAATGAAAGTTATTAACATAAATGATTACATAATGTTTATAAGTTGGTAATAAGTGATATAAAAGGAATAATAAACTTGAAAAAGGTTCTTAATCAAGTAGAAATTATCTTTAGTTTATTATTCATGATATTAAAGAACGATCGAGTCAAGTCGGACACAGGGTAAGGGACTTCGTCTCAATCTCCTTTCATTGTGGCATATTTTGTTCTAATACCAGACATTCTTTTATACACTATATAAAAACATTTTACTTTTACATTAATTCAAAATAAATCTTTTTCTATGAAGCATTTTACTAAACGAAAAAAATGAATGTTTCTTTAAATGTAAGCTGTGACAACGATCTTTCCGACGCCGTGAGTATTATTTTACCTTTGGCTTCCTCAACAAGTTTTATTTTTTTAAAAAGAAAATAAATACCACATACACTTTAAATATTTATTGTATTGAAAATGTTTTTGAAAATGTATTTTCTATTTCAATATATTTAAGTGATATATTGTGATTGAAATGTAGAAATTTTTTCTTTCCTTTATAATTGTTTCATGTCTTATGATTTTATAATGGTACATGGACATTTGATGGTGGTTACGTGATAAACCAAATGATGGGGGGTGTCGTGAATACCAGGATGGGTGGTTACATTATAACCTCCAATGCATTGGGTATGGAAGTTGGCCGTATGGATATTCCATTTAGTGATATGTGTGGAAGTTGATCGTATGGTTATTCCATTTAAGTATGTTTAATTCCAAAGTTACCTTTATAAGATTTGTGTTCTTTATATGGGTTTTATGGTAATCGCTTTGTTACAAAAGGGTAAGTAATGATATTTTATTTAGTGAAGAGTATTTACTACTTCATAAAGGTGAATGTTATTACTTATGTTAAAGTATACATAGTTTACATGTTGTTTTAAAAAACTAGGAGTTTTACTTCTTTGTGTATCCCTTAATGAGATTTTTATGCTCATCTCATGTTTTTGAAATGTTTTTCACAGGACATAATGTGGAATAGGGTCAAGGATGGGATCAAGGAAAAGTCATGCTTTCTTAAACATGGAAATAGACATGACTAATTTTTTTCAAGAGTTCATGTTTTGTAAAAAAATAGAAACTGTGTAGAAGAGTCTACCTTGTAAATATTTTGAGATGTAATAGTTATGTCCTTACTCTCTAAAACTCTAAACCTGAAAAGATCCTCAATGTGAATTATTCATTTAATTCGATATTATGTAAGGTTTAAGGATGAGTCCTTATAGTTGATATCAGAGGTCATTTTAGATAACTTTAGGAGTTAGGGTATTGTTAAATTAATATACATAAAGTAATTTATGTTAATATAGAGATCATGTAGTATTTACAGATTACCGTGTTGCTTCGCCTAAGATGTTTTGGGGTTTAGAATGGATTTCTGCAGAGGAAATAGGGAAGCTATGTCGTGGCGACATCAGGAGGAAGACAACCTTCCATGTCAGTGACCTGGGATGGTTGGAATCGGAACTGAACAGTTTGTTGCTGTGATGGCACAGTTGAATCAGGATATAAATGATGGTGGTATCCATGTACAAGATCAGCCAGATCAACCACAGAGGAACATCTCAGTAGTGGAGCATTTCATGAGGCAACATCCCCCATCATTCAGAGGATCATCTGACCCTGTGCTAGTTGAAGGATGGATGAATGAACTGGAGAATATTTTTTATGTCATGGGTTGTTCAGAACATCAAAAGGTTAGTCTTGTTGTTTATAATTTTGAAGGTGAAGCTGATCAGTGGGGGTCAATGGTGAAAAATATCAGGGATAATGAGGATATTTATTCTCTTGTTTGGGATTAATTCAAAGGTATGTTTCTTGTGAAATATTTTCCCAAGGTGGTTCGTCTTAGGATAGAAAAACAATTCCTGGAATTGAGGTAGTAGGATGACTCAGTGGCTGCTTATGAAGAAAAGTTCACTCGACTGGCAAGGTATGCACCAAATTACATCCAATATCTTGATAGAATGATAAATCAATTTTACTCAGGACTAAAGCCACGATATCTAAGATAATTAGCCTCTCATGAGTTTAAAATTTTTGAAAGACTTGTTCGATGTGCACATAAGGTGGAAATGGAGTTTTCCAATGATCAAGTGTTCTTTGAAAAACAAGAGAATAAGAGGTCGAATTGGCAGGAAAAGGGGAAGAATTCATCAAAGAAGCCTGGAGGTAAGAAAACTAAATATCCAACTTGTGAGAAGTGTGGTAAAAAGAATCCTAGAGAATGTTTATCATTGTCTGGAAAGTGCTTCCAGTGTGGTAAGTCTGGTCATTTTCTCCTAACTGTAAGGAAGATGATCATGTAGGAAATAAAAAACCATCGGTAAGATGTTTTAAGTGTAATGAAATGGGTCATTATGCAAATGAGTTTCTAGATAAGAACTCAACTGAGGGAATTCAGCCAGACTACAAGTAATAAGGGTTGGTGAAATCCGTTTCAACGACATCAGTAGATGTTGGTCCATCAAACAAAGTAGTATCAGGTACACTATTTGTTTGTTCAGATTATGCCAATGTGTTGTTTGAATCAGAGTCTACACACTCTTTAATTTCTAAGAAGCTTTCTAGAAAATTGGGAATTCCATCTCATGATATGAATACTGAACATATGGTAAAAACACCTGGAGGAAATGTAGAGACAAAAAGAAAAGATAAGAACATTCATGTCCTTGTTTTCAGAAATAATCTACCTGCAAACCTTATTTTTTTCCTTTAGTAATGTTTGATGTTATTTTGGGCATGGAATGGCTTTCTGTTTATCATGTTACGATTAACTGCAGAGCTAAAGAGGTTTCTTTTCAGAATGATTTTCAGTTTGTATACAAAAATGAACCCTTGTTGTTGATAACATATCAGGAAGCTGAGAAACTATTAAAAGATGGAAATAAATGTTACCTTGCACATATTGTTGAAAATAAAAAAACTATTCAGATTAATGACGTGCCAATGGTAAATGAGTACATAGATGTTTTTCATGATGAGTTTCCTGGTATTATACGTGATCTGAAAGATGAATTTACTGTTGACTTAGTTCCTGATGCTAAGTGAATTTCAAAACCCCCTTATCGAATGGCTCAAATTTAACTTTTAGAGTTAAAGAAGCAATTTTAGAAGTTATTAGATAAAGGTTTCATTCAACCTAGCATATCACCATTGGGTGATCCTATCTTGTTTATTAAAAATAAAGATGGTTTAATGAGACTTTGCATTGATTATAGAGCACTAAGTAACATCACTGTTAATAATAAGTATCCATTTCCTCATATCGATGATTTTTTTATCAGATCCTGGGATCATAGTATTTTTTTAAGATTGACTTGAGGTCGGGGTACCATCAGTTGAAAGTAAAGGAAGCAGACATTCTATATACCATGTTTCGTACTAGACATGGAATTTATGAATTTATAGTTATGCCTTTTGGGTTAACCAATGAACCTATTTTATTCATGGATCTTATGAATAGAATTTTCCGTGAGTTCTTGGATAAATTTTTGGTTGTGTTCATTGATGATATTTTGGTTTATTCCAAAAGTGAAGAGGAACATGAAAGTCATTTAAGGGTTTCCTTTCAAACCTTAAAAAAAGAAACTATTGGGTAAATTCAGCAAGTGTGAGTTTTGGTTACAAAAAATTTCTTTCTGTGGTCACATCATTTCAAAAAAATGGCATAACTATTGATCTAGCTAAAACATAAGTTGTCGAAGAATGGCCAAGACCCCCAAATATAACTGAGATCCATAGTTTTCTTGGTTTGGCAGTTTATTACCGAAGGTTTGTTGAAATTTTGCACAGTTATCTAGTCCAATGACTAAGTTAACTCAAAAAGGTGTTATGTTCATCTAGACAAAAGAATGTGATGATTGTTTTCAAGAATTGAAAATGAGATTGTTGAATGCTCCAGTTTTGGCACTGCTATCCAGAAATGATGAGTTTGTTATCTACAGTGATTCTTCGTTGAAAGGACTGGGATGTGTCCTAATGCAGAATGATCAGGTAATTGTTATGCTTCACGTCAATTGAAACCTCATGAGTTAAATTACCCTACACATGATTTGGAATTATATGTTGTTGTTTTTTCTTTAAAAATTTGGAGGCATCATTTGTATGGAGTGATGTGTGAAATATATGTGGATCACAAAAGTTTGATTTATATATTACCTCAGAAATAATTGAACATGAGACAGAGGAGATGGTGGAAATTAATCAAGGATTATGATTGCACGATCCTTTATCATCCAGGAAAATCAAATAAAGTGGATTATGCTTTGAGTTGAAAAATTAATACTTCATTAACCATGCTATGTTTGGAATGAGATCCTTTGGTTTTTGATTTGATGAACTTTGGAACAAAAGTTGTTGTTGTAGGAAATTATTCTGTTTTGTTTCCGGTGTCAGTAAAATCATCTCTATCAGACAGAATTAAGCAAACACAGAAGGAAGACAGTGAGTTACATAAAAATGTTGTGTTGGTTTAGAAGGGTAAGTTTCCTGATTTTGACATTGATAATGATTGTGTATTGATATTTGGAAAGAGATTATGTGTGCCTTCTGATTCACAGTTGAAGAATGAGTTGTTATGTGAAGATCATAGTTCTTCTTTTTCAGTTCGTCCTGGAAGTACTAAGATGTACAGAGATCTTTGGGAGTATTACTAGTGGGATGGAATGAAAATAGATATTGTTGATTTTACTGTGAAGTGTTTGACTTGTTAGAAGGTTAAAGCAGAGCGACAGTTACCGAAACAATGCTTCAGCCTTTACCGGTGCCAGAATGGAAATGGGAAAATATATCCATGGACTTTGTTGTGGGATTACCGAAGACATCTCGAGGTAATAATGCAATATGGGTTACAGTTGACCGATTTACTAAATCTTCTCATTTCCTTCCTATTAGAGATACTTTGTCTCCAGATCAACTTACTCGGTTGTATGTTAAAGATATAGTCAGGTTGCATGGATTTCCCCTCTCCATTGTATCTGATCATGATCCTAGGTTCACTTATAATTTTTGTAAAGGCCTTTAGAAGTTATTGGGTACTAAATTAAATTTTAGTATAGCTTTTCATCCCCAATCAGATGGGCAGTCAAAACGAATAATTTAGACATTGGATGATATGTTACATGCTTGTTCGATGGATTAACAGGGAATTTGGGACCACCATATTTCTTTGGTTAAATGTTCATATAATAACAGATTTCATTCCAGTATACAGATGGCTCCATTTGAGGCATTATATGGAAAGCATTGTCTAACTCCATCTTTTTGGGATGAAGTAGGTGAAAGAAAGCTTATTGGACCAGAATTTGTAGAAGAGATTGCAGAGAAAGTTTAGTTGATTCAAAAGCACATGCAAATAGTTCAGAGAAGATAGAAAAGTTATGCATATAACCAGAGGAAGGATCTTTCCTTTGAGGTAGGTGATCATGTCTTTCTCAATGTTTCTCCATGGAAATGTGTGATGTGTTTTGGTAAGAAGGGAATGTTGAGTCCGAGGTTCATTGGACCTTATGAAATTCTAGATAAAGTTGGATCAGTTGTGTATAGAGTGGATTTACCACTATGTTTTTCCCAGTTACACAATTTTTTTCATGTTTCGATGTTAAGTAAATATATTCCAGATCCATATCATGTTTTGAGCCTAGAGGTAGTTCAGTTGGAAGAGAATCTCTCTTATGAAGAACAACCAGTCTAGATTCTTGACCCTAGAGAGCACCTGTTGGGAAATAAGGTAATTCACCAGGTAATTTTTTTTAGAAAAACCATATGGTTGAAGAGGCAATGTGGGAATCTGAAAATGCTATGAGGGAAAAATAACCCCAATTATTTGATAAGTGAATAAAATTGAGAGGATGAAATTTCCAAAAGGGGGGAAGGATGTGACATCCCAAGTAAATAAATAATAAGACATATTTCATATTTATTAATATTTGTGAGATAAATATTAATTTTACTTTAAAAGGGTTTCTATGTTCGATAGCGTACCCGATACGCAACAACAGATTGCTTTGAAATCTTACATTGCACACTAATAATATAATATTATTATTTTAAATGTAAGTTAAATCCTAGCCATTTTATTGGCAGGAATGAACAAAACTAACTTCAATATGATAATACATGTTTGTTAAATGTATTTACATTATCCAATAAAAATTTATATACTTAAAATGTGAATGAATCTAATTTACATTAAAAGGCCGATTTATTACCTTTTAATGGAGAACCCTTTTTAAATCTAGTTTTGGTCACTTTAATACATTCTAATTGACCAAATATAATCCTTCTATAGAATGGGTACATCAAATTTTACTCTGGGTAATTTTTTGGTATTTTTCTGATAAAGTTCATTTTTTAATGAATAGTGAAAAATACTGTATTTTAATTCAAAAGTTCCTTTTAATCTAATTTATTTATATAGATAGATTATATTTTTAGTTATTTTTAAAGTGAAATTAAAATATATTTTTACCATTTAATCCAATTTTGGTCATTGGAATTAATTTCACTTTGAAATTGGACATAAAAAATATCAATCTTTTGATAGTTATTATTTCTTAAAAACACGCTATTTGTTTTGATAACGAGAATTGATTTTAAATTTAATTAATTCCACTTCTATGTTTTGAATTTGGAAAAATGGAAATCATTTTTGAATTTGGAATATCAAATATAGCTTAGTCTTAATTTTTTATATTTTTCTAAAAAACATTAATTTTTGATAAATAGTGAAACCACTTAGTGGTAGTTAAAAAAACTGAAATTTTTATTTAAATGAAATTTTACCACTTCATTGAATTGAATTTAAAAAATATTACATACATGGTTGTTATAAATAAGTAAAATTTTGTTCATTAAGATGAAAATAATTTTTGGTGAATGGTATCTTTTGACTTTTATTTACCACGGTTAAAGGTAAATAGGGTAATTCAAGGTAAAAAGAATATTATAATAATTCAAAATTACCTTAACAGTTATCCAACCCTAATTATTTGAGTCATTAACGACCATTTAAATCTTTGGGTCGATTTTGGGACAACATTGATCCACTTGGGAGTGAAAATAACAATTTAGATCAATTAATTTAAAGTAAAGGAAAAATAGACATAAACAAAAATCTTTTAGTAATTAATTTTTATATGGTGTTATATAAGACCTATTTTCTAATATAATTATAATTTGTAAAGATAAAACTATTTTGTCCAGCATGTTATTTTTTTATAATTATTAGACATTAAATAAATAAAATTATTTATGACACAATAATGATGCAGTATTTACCTCATTAATAAATGATTTAAATAAATAAGATTATAATGATTAAATTATTATCCAAAACATGTCCAATTATGATTGGATGATTTTATTTCTAATATTAGTCATATTATCTTCAACCTTAATGACTTTTGGTCCATTAGAAACCGAATATCATTATATTATAAAATAATATTTTCACACTTTTCTAAAGAGCCCCTCCCCTCCCTTATAAAAGCAGACCACTTCTAACCAATTCCTCACACCTCTCAAGCCATTTTGATGGTCCTAAATCTACCCAATTACACTCCATAAATCACTCTACTCCTCCTAGAAGCCTTACCTTAGGCATAAGGCACTTAAGAAGTCCTTTGGTTCAAACCAAAGTGAGTTACCCAAATTAAAGGTAACAGTTTCTCTTAAATTGTTTTCTTTTATTTTACTTCTCCAACCCCTAAAATCTTTTTTATTTACATTATTTTGTAACAACACCAGTATCCTATATATAATAGGATATTTTTATGAGAAATATTCAAACTACACTTACACACAACTCTATCTAACGGATGAAGAACATAATGTTTCTGTGGATGGAAAACTAACCCCTCACAAAACGATGATTGTTCAATTACATATTACCACCTCTCATGGTGGCCATTATGCTGGAACTATAGTTATATATGATATATATTATGTTTATTATTTCCTTATGCTTCTGTACTTCCCCATTTATATCTAGCATTTATGGTTTCCATAGTGGGTAAATACGATAATCTTAGTTGAGGAAGTGCGGACTATCGCCCCCTTAAAGTGATGTGACTCGTTAATGCCTTATGTGGGATGTATAAAGGATAGTGTTAATCATATTATATATGATATTATACTGGAATTATAATATACCTATGTATAATTATGTTTTATTTCAATTTAAAAAAGAAATAATAATGAAATTAGCGTTCATGCGTATGTACGGCTTATCGTCTACATGAACGGTGCATTTCATTTCTTAACTCTAAATGTTATGTAATATTATAAATACATGTATATACTGGATATATATGATATATATAATATCTAAATCATGAATATAATTCTGGATATAATGGAATATTGACCACATGGACAACTTGTAAATATAAGGTGTTCATTTTTGACTCAAGTGCCAAATATCGACAAAACGAAATTTATTAACTTAAATGATTACATAATGTTTATAACATGGTAATAAGTGATATAAAAGGAATAATAAACTTGGAAAATGTTCCTAAGAAAGTATAAATTAAATTTAGTTTATTATTCAGGATATTAAAGAACGATCAAGTCAAGTCGGACATGAGGTAAGGGACATTGTCTCAATCTCCTTTCATTGATGCATATTTTTTTCTAATACAAGACTTTATTTTATACACTATATAAAAACCTTTGAATTTTACTTTTATTCATAAGGAAACTTTTTCTACGAAGTGTTTTACTAAATGACAAAAAGGAATGTCTCTTTAAATGTAAGTGGTGACAACAACCTTTCCGCCGCAGTGAGTATTATTTGATCTTTGGCTTCCTCAACAAGAGGTAATGTTTTTAAGAGAAAATAAATACCATATACTCTTTTATGTATTTTTGGTTTTGAAAATGGTTTTGAAAATGGATTTTCTATATCAAAATATTTAAGTGATATATTGTGATTGAAATGTGATAATGTTTTATTTCCTTTATATTTGTTTCTTGTATTATGATTTTATAATGGTACTTGGACATTTGATTGGTGGTTACGTGATAAACCAAATGATGGGTGGTTCCGTGAATACCTAGACTGGTGGTTACGTTATAACCTCCAATGCATTGGGTATGTAATTCGGCCATATGGCTATTCCATTTAGTGATATGTGTGGAAGTCGACCGTACGGTTATTCCATTTAAGTATGTTTATGTCCCAAGTTACCTTTATAAGTTATGTGTTCTTTATATGGGTCTTATGGTAATCTCTTGGATACAAAATGGTAAGTAATGATATTTTATTCAGTGAAGAGTATTTACTACTTCATAAATGTGAAATTTATTACTTATGTTAAATATTCATAGTTTACTTTTTGTTTTGAAAAACTAAAAATTTTACTTCTTTGTGTATCCCTTACTGAGCTTTTTTTTCTCATCCCATGTTTTTGAAATATTTTTCACAGGACATAATGTGGAATTGGGTCAAGGATGGGATCAAGGAAAATTAATGATTTCTTAAACATGGAAATATACATGACTATTTTTTTTCAAGAGTTCATCTTTTGTAAAAAAAATAGAAATTTTGTAGATGTGTCTAACTTGTAAATCTTTTGAGATGTAATAGTTATGTCCTAACTCTCTAAAACTCTAAACCTGAAAAGATCCTCAATTTTAATTATTCATTTAATTCAATATTATGTAAGGTTTATGTCTGGGTCTTTGTAATACATTGGTTAATTTTGGGACCCCATGGAGCCACTTGGGTAAGATAATGACATTAATCCCTTTTTATTTTCAGTTAAAATAAAAATGTCACAAACATGTATTGTTTTACTAAAACAATTTTTAAATGAGGTTATATAAGTTATATTTTTGACTATAAATATTAATTATAAATCTAAAAATATTTCCTACATCATGGTATTTTTTTATAATTTTTAGACATCAAATAAATAAAATTATTTATGACACAATGATGATGTCGTGTTTACGCCATTAATGAATGATTTAAATAAATAAGAAGATAATGTTTAAAATAATATCCAAAACTTCTCCAATTATTATTGGATGAATTTATTTCGATAATGGGTCACCTTATATTCGACTTTAATTATTTTTGGAACTTTAGAAACCGAAAATCAATATATAATAAAATAATATATTCCAGCTTTCCAAAAGAGCCCCTCCTCTCCCTTATAAAAAGACCCCACTTCCTACTCATTTCACACACTTCTCAAGCCCTTTTTCTTGTCCAAACTATACAAAAATAATCTCCCAATATCTCTATATTCATACTAGAATCCTAACGTTAGGCATAAATCACTTCAAGAAACCCTTTTGGTTCAAACCAAGGGGAGTTACCCGATTTAAAGGTAATGTATTCTCTTAAGTTCTTTTGTTTTATTTTTCTTCTCCAAGCCCATAAACTCTTTTTATTCCTTTATTTTGTAACAACACCAGTATAATAGATATACTATTATGTTTTTATGATAACTATTCTATATACACTTACACACACCTCTATCTAATGGGTGAAGAACAAACAGGTTATGTGGACGGTGAACTACTGCCTCACAAAACGATGATTGTTCAATTATCTCCTTCCGCTTATCATGGTGGACATTAAGATGTAATTGTATTTATATATTATTTATATTATGTTTGTGTTTTCGTTATAATTTTTTATTTTTCTTCTAATCCATACCTTTATGGTTTCCATAATGGGTAAACGCGAGAATTTCATTTTAGGAAGTGCGGACTACCGCCCCCTCAAAGTTATTTGAATCGTTAATTCCATATGTGGGATGTATAAAGGATGTAGTTAATGATATTATATCTGATATTATACTGGAATTATAATATAAATTTATATAATAATTTTTCTCATTCCATTAAATGCGAAATAGAAATGAAAGTAGCATTCATGCGTACGTAGGGCTTACCGTCTCCATGAACGATGCATTTCATTTCTAACCTTCAAATATTATGTACTGGTATAAATAAATATATATACTGGGTATATATTATATATATGATATCTACATCATGAATATCTTCTAGAGATAATGGATATTTTACTACATGAAAAACTTGTAAATATAAGAAGTTCACTTTTGACTCAAGTACCAAATATCGACAAAATGACTGTTATTAACTTAAATGATTACATGATGTTTATAAAATGGTAATAAGTGATATAAAATAAATAATAAACTTGAAAAAGGTTCTTAAGAAAGTATAAATTAACTTAATTTTTTCATTCAGGAACAACAAGGAACATACGAGTGAGTAAAGTCGGACACGTGGTAAGGGATTTCTTATCTCACTTTTAATTCCATGAGATTTCCTTTGTTCACCACTTATTTATTTCATGTGGTGTATTGTGTACTGAAATTTGATATATATTATCATTATTATATTTATATTTATGGTATTTTGTGATTTATTTGGTTCTCAATATCCTTTGCTCATACGACTCGATTTATTACAACAATTTAAGGGGTTTTATCTCACTTTTTATTCTCATGAGATTCATGAGATATTTGTCACTATATCCATTGAGTGGTGTATTTACATCCCATTATTCTACTCTTTGTGTAATATAATTTCATTTATTGGTATTTACATCACCATTGTATAGTCCTTCTTTCATGGGGTGTATGTTTCGTAAGTTACCAAATCGTTAATGGAACCTTTCACCCTCCTCTTTTTAAAAGACTTCTTTTTGTTAGGTCTTTTAATTTACATCTTATAATGTTGGGATATGTTCTAATATATCCTTATTGCTGTAAATTTTATGTCCAAGTGATGATATACCCTTTTTAACTCTCATCAACTCGTTTTCTGAATTTTTAATGTGATGTCGTTAGGCTGTCGAATTTCTATAAGGGAACTTCATTACCCAATTTCCATTCGTTGGGTTAAACCTCTACATCTTGATTATGTGGTTCTATGAATATGTGTGAATGACATATGATTGTTTTAAACTTAATATCCACTTATATTGGTTTTATTTATATTTTTACCACATAATTATTTCATTGATTTTTCCTTAATCTAAGGATACCGTCTTTGTAAGGGACTTCGTCTCAATATCCTTTCCTTGAGGAATATTTTGTTTTATACGCAACTTTCTTTTATAGGTTGTATAAACTTCATTGACATTTACATTTATTCAACATGAATATTTTCTCTAAGAAGCGTTTTACTAAACGACAAAAAGTATATTTTTTAACGTACATGGTGACAAAGACCTTTCCGCCGCTGCGAGTATTATTTGATCTTTGGCTTCCTCAACAAGCTCTAACGTTTTAAGAGATAATAAATACCATATAATGTTTTACATATTTTTGGTTTGAAAATGGTTTTGATAAAGGATTCTTTTATTTCAATATTTTTAAATGATATATTGTGACTGAAATGTGGAAATGTTATCATTCCTTTATATTGTTTTTATGTGTTATGATTTTATGTCACGACCCCCTCCCACCAAATATGCCCCTCCTAAGCTGGAAATGGTGAAAGGGAGATAATGACACCCGAGTCCCACCTCCAGTAGGCCCCGGGGTGGCGAATAGCACCAAGGGTATGAGTGTTCACAAATATGGGAGGCATTACCCTTTTTATTATTTAAGATCGGTAAATAGGACAAGTCAACCACCAAAAAATAAAGAACAAGTGTATAGAAATAAACCCAAACCAAACCCACATGCATTTTTAAACAATTTTATAACAAGGTACAAGTACAAGAAATCTCAAAAGTACAATACCAAAAGAAAGCAAGAGTACATAAACTGCAACAACTCAAACTGTCCGACTAGTCGGGTCCCGCACGGCCCTGGTAGTCCTCCAAGAAACCTGAAAGTAAACGAAGGTTGAGCATACAAGTATACTCAGTAGAGAAACCTAAAGCTCTTGTGCACAAGTGGGGAGACATCCTAATGTCCCATGAGAACAAAAGAAGAAACCTAGAAAAGAATTCTATCCACCCAACCTCACCAGCCACACTCACCAATAATACAATCAGAATAGGTTGTAGTATATAAGAACAAGAGTATTGGGTGCCCCGCACCATTTTTTCCCACTAGCTAGTTGCTCTTCCTAATGGCGAACATCCTAACGCTACCACACTCTCCCTGCCCGCACACACCTGGGCCTCACAACCACAGATCTTTCCCGCACACACCTGGGCCTCACAAACACGCATCCCACCCGCACACACCTGGGCCTCACAACCACACATCCCGCCCGCACACACATGGGCCTCACAACCACGCATCCCACCCACACACACCTGGGCCTCATCCCGAAGATTGTTGGGAATATTAATCGTAATAGAACTCTCGCTTGAAGACACCTGGGCCTCATCTCGATGATTCTTGGTAAAACAAACCTACCCGAAGAGTCTTGGGCCAAAACCACCCCAATTGAAACCTACCTGAAGGGTCTTAGATGTAAGGTCACCTCAAGCCATCACAGCCTAAGGGAGAAGGAGTAGGAAGGAGCTAGTAACTAAGGGGAAAACACCCTCTCCCATGAAATGGGAGTGTTCGGCACTAAGTTCTCAACATGGGTGGGGTGCGATAAAACACAAAGATACAAATATATATATATATATATTCCAAACACTCCGCCCGAACTATGGCTTCTAAATAGAGAACTGAGCATGTTCCTTGGCACTGCTACTACGAAGAATGCATACAACAAACAACCCCAATCCCATTTAGGTTTTCATGTCTCAACAGAATCTGTTTATTAGTTCCTTAACTACTGGGAAACTATCCACAACCAAACACATCGATCGTTCATAAATCATATCCATTCCATCCACAAATCATGTTACGAAAACAAAAGCACAAAAAAACCCTTCTTGTTAACCAACCAACTCATTGATTATTTATCCCGTTCCACTACCGTGCCCCACAATTTATTAACTCTTCCACTTTTTATTTTTTATTTACAACCCATAGTTCGTTCACATTCAAGCCCATCCCTGTAGCCCTGCTGCCAACAACCACAACCACACCAAAACTCGTACATAATTATCCCTCTAATACCATTTATCGGAGCCCCACTTCCCATCACCATCATAGCATTCACAACAACCCACAACCAAGTCAACCGCAGCCCCGCTGCTCATCTCTATCATAGCATTCACAAAAACCCACAACCAAGTCAACCACAACCCAGGTGCTTATCACCATCATAGCATTCAAACCAACCCATAACCAAGTCAACCGCAGCCCCGATACTCACCCGATCCACAACAACCCACAAAACACCCCCATCACATGCCACGTATCCAAGTCAACACCCACATGTTCATTATTCCATCTTTGTTCAACCGGGGTGATCACACATGGTTTCAATATTTTAATTATCCAACTTTACGTGATTAACCAATTCCCACATTCCACAATGTTCCATTCACAAAAATTGTCTAGAAAGATAGGGAAACATTTAATTACGCATGTAAAGGCCCTCAAGGACTATGATTTTCAATAGGCATAAGTCTATTCAATTCACAACACAACATCATAGGATATAAAAAAGTAACTACATTCACAAAATTCCCATCCCCATTATATAAACAAGTTATTGTCTTTATTAAACTGGTTCAAAAGTGTTTCATGTAAACAAGAGGACACCCACCCCGCATGATTCACAAATTTTAGAGACAAAGGTAAGATCCTGACCTAAATAGGTTCTGATCACAAAGCTCCCCCAGATCAACTTTAGAAGACGTATTTCGACATCCTTCACTTCCGTTGAGTCCCGGAAAAACCTCCTCAGGTGGAAGTTTGAAAGGAAATCTGAAGTAAAGACAACAGATACAAGCTTAGAAGTTCCGCCTTGTCGTTACGATCCTGTGGCTACTGACGGATCACAAATCGGAGCTCGGACGAAGACTTATTGAAGAAAGAGCCTTTGAGTCTCTTGGGAGAACTCTGCTCAGAGGAAAGGGGAGGAGAGGGGTGTGTTGAAAAGGAGGAGGGGACCCATCGTTTTATAGGAGAGAAAATCAAAATTACACGGCGTGTACTTTATGGTACACAATGTGTACTCGGCCGTTTCACACGGTCTCCACGCGGATTCCAACATGGCTCTGTAGCCGTTGACTGTTCAACACACGGGTTGAGGGTAACGCATACGCGGGGAGGGACTACATGGAGTGTAGTATAGACAAATGGTGTGTACCCATTTATTTCACATGGCAGGGACACGGCTCCAACACGGGGTATACCTAGCAAGGGGGTACACGGCGTGTACTCAAATTACACGGCTTGTAGTTTCAAAATTCTTGAAAGTGTGGGAAAAGTACATTTTACCCTCCAGAACACATTATAGCCTTCTTTTTGACAAAGGAATGGGCTGGAGAGGTCTAGAAAATTATATCAGATACCTGTTAAAACATTCTCATCCCTGAGAATTCAATACCATCCCAGAGGAACCCAAAAAGATATCTCTTAGGGCTCTTGTTATAACAGGAACACAACAACCAACCCTAATTATAGGTGTTTGGAATTCCTTCTCCTATGTCAAGATATTATTGTATTTAGGCGGCACTGACTCTCCGGCATGGGTTTAATCGCACCCTCATTAATGCATCTCGATTAAGAATCAGGTCTTCCCACATCCATACATTAGGATTTTTCAACTCACACTGCCCCCAACACTGCACAACCCACACACTGCCTAAACACGTGGTTTGGGGAAAATTCCTTTTACTATGTCGAGATATTATCCTCTTTAGGTGGAATTGACTCGCCCGCACGGGTTCAATTGCATCCGTGTTAATGCGTCTCTATTAAGGATCAGGTTTTTCCCTTTCCCCACACATCCGGACATGTTACACATTACCAGGGAACAACGAAACAAAAGGTCTCACAACCGACAAGAAAAGCATTCCATATATCAAAGGTACAGAGTATAACATCAAAAAAAGCTCAGAAGGACAAGAAAAACATAAGTCAAAACAACTCAAGGTACTGAGCGTGCATCTCGGTCTCCTGCTCCCAAGTGCTCTCCTCAAGGCCGCCATGCCTCCACAACACACGAACCAAGGGAATGGTTAATCAACGGAGCACCTTCTCTTTACGATCTTGGATTCTGGCTGGTCGTTCCTCGAAGGTTGTGTCGTCTCCCATATCTAACTCTCCTCAAATAGGTAATTTCACCACAACTTCAATGCGAACACTATTTCTACAAGATCCAATTCATGGGTGGCATAGTTACGCTTGTGAGGGTGAAACTGCCTAGACCCATAATAGATCACACCCTTCTTCTGCATCAGCACTCACCCCAAACCAAGGACAGAAGTATCACAAAACACATCATACAACAACCCTTCCTCTGGAAACCTGAGTATGGAAGCACTGACCATCTTCTCCTTCAGGTATTCGAAAGCCTTCTAGCACTGCTCTCTCCATAGGAAGACCTAGTTCATCCTAGTCAAAGCTGTCAATGGAGCAGAAACTCGAGAGAAGTTCGAAATGAACCTCCGATAGTAACCTGCTAACCCCAGGAAACTATGAACTTCTGCCATGCTCTTGGGTGCTACCCAAGAAACAACTTCCACCACCTTTGATGAGTCCACTGCCACTCCATGCTGAGACAACATGTGCCCAAGTAAGTTTACTTCTTGCGTCAAGAACATACACTTCGACAATTTCCAGTAAAGCTGGTGGTGTCGAAGGACTTCCAAAACTGCCCTGTGATGCTCAATGTTCTCCTCCTCTGATCTTGAGTAGATCAGGATATCATCAATAAACACAATGATGAACCGGTCCAGAAACTCTCGAAAGACAAGGTTCATAATTCCCATGAACACAGCCGGTGCATTCGTAACTCCAAACAGCATCACTACAAACTCAAATAGCCCATACCTGCACCTGAAAGCCGTCTTCGAGATGTCATTGTCCTTTACCTTCAGCTGATGATATCCAGATCGTAGATCTATCTTTGAAAACCAACCTTCTCCCCTCAGTTGGTCGAAGTGATCATCTATCCTTGGAAGGGGGTAGCATTTTTTTACCGTTACCTGGTTCATCCTTCGGTAGTCTATGCATAGCCTGAGACCACCAACAACCTTCTTCACGAACAAAACTGGAGCACCCCATGGAGACACACTGGGTTGAACAAAACCCTTCTCCATCAGATCATTAATCTGAATCCGCAACTCCCACAACTTCGAAGGTGCCATCCGATAAGGGGCCATCGAAATCAGATGGGCACCAGGCTGTAAGTCTATCCCGAACTCAACATCACGTCGGGGGGTATAGTCACAACCTCCTCGGAAAAAACATCGAGTAACTCCCCAGCAAACTCTGGGACATCCAGCATCTCTGTATTAGTTGTAACTACTGATAACCCACCTAACAAAGAAAGGAGAAGCTCTACACGTCAGCTTCCAACCAGATAGCTCCTCTCGCCTACAAAAGACATGCGCTGCCCATCCACGTCGGAGAACATGACTCCTATATGGAATCAGTCGATAATGGAACTAACAGAAAACAACCAGTCAATGCCTAGGATGACATCGTATGGCTGCATCTGTAACAGAAGAATATCCCCACTAGATTGATGTGGTCCCAACGTCATCCCAAATCTCCAGCAAACACAAGATACGCTGGTCTGGCCTCCAACTGGTGTACTCAGCACAAGTGGTATAGAAAGTCTCTCTACGTCTAGTCCCAAATAATGGGCTAGACCAGGTGAAACAAAGGAGTTTGAAGCTCCCGAATCGAACACAGCAGAAACAAGAGTGCTGACAAACAATTCGTACTTCGCACCACCTCTGGTCCTACCGGAGTTGTCAACTATGTTGCGTGAAACTGTCCACGCCCAACTCCTCTGCCTCTCTGTTGACATCTAGGTGCCATAGCAGTACGGTAAAAAAAGATCGCCTAATCCCAAGTAGTAAGTAAATTTCTCAGGGTTTCATTTTATCATTTTATTCAATTTCTTTCCTAGAACACTCCAATCAAGTAAAACACAATCATGATGATGCATGTATCTTCACTAAGGTCTCTACGCTGCAATCAATGTAGCTCACTTGGTCGTTCGATAGGCTCAGAGTCCTTGCATCGGATCATGGGGGGGCCTTAATATCTCATGTCCTAGTCAGTCTTCCCTGGCCTATGTCACACACCAAGATTAACTAATATTGTTGCCCTACCATCCCATGCAATCCTCACTATGCCTAACTCTAGAATCCATCATATCTCTCAACCATCATCTCTGATACCATTCTGTCACGACCCCCTCCCAACAATGATGCCCCTCCTAAGCTGGCAATGGTGAAAGGGAGATAATGACCCCCGAGTCCTGCCTCCAGTAGGCCCTGTGGTGGCGACTAGCACCAATGGTATGAGTTTTCACAAATATGGGAGGCATTACCTTTTTTATTATTTAAGATCGGTAAATAGGACAAGTCAATCACCAAAAAGGAAAGAACAAGTGTATAGAAATAAACCTAAACCAAGACCACATGCATGTTTAAACAATTTTATAACAAGGTACAAGTACAAGAAATCTCAAAAGTACAATACCAAAAGAAAACAAGAGTACAACAACTACAACAACTCCAACTTTCTGACTAGTAGGGTCCGGGACGACCCTGGTAGTCCTCCTAGAAACCTGAAAGTAAATGTAGGGTAAGCATACAAGTATAGTCAGTAGGGAAACCTAAAGCTCTCGTGCACAAGTGGGGAGACATACTAATGTCCCGTGAGAACAACAGAATATACCTAGAAAGGAATTATATCATCCCAGCCTTACCAACCACACTCACCAAAAACACAATCACAACAGATAGTAGTATATAAGAACAAGAGTATTAGGTACCCCACACCATTTTCCCCCACTAGCTAGCTGCTCTTCCTAATGGAGAACATCCTGATGCTGCCACACTCTCCCCGCCCTCACACCCCTGGGCCTCACAACCACGGATCTCGCCCGCACACACCTGGGCCTCACAACCACGCATTCCGCCCGCACACGCCTGGGCCTCACAACCACGCATCCCTCCTGCACACACCTGGGCCTCACAACCACACATCCCTCCTGCACACACCTGGGCCTCATCCTGAAGATTATTGGGAACAATAATCGTAATAGAACTCTCCACTGAAGACACCTAGGCCCCATCCTGAAGATTTTAGGAAAACAAACCTATCCGAAGAGTCTTGGTCCAAAACCACCCTAATCGAAACCTACCTGAAGGGTCTTTGGTGTAAGGTCTCCTCAAGCCATCATAACCTAGGGCATAAGGAGTAGGAAGGAGCTAGTAACTAAGGGGAAACCACCCTCTCCCATGAAATGGGAGTGTTTGGCACTAAGTGCTCAACATGGGTGGGGTGTGATAAAACACAGAGATACAAATATATATATATACCAAACGCTCAGCCCAACCTATGGATTCTAAACAGAGAACTGAGCATATGCCTCGGCACTACTAATATGAAGCATCAATATAACAAACAACCTCAACCCCATTTATGTTTTCATGTCTCAACAGAATCAGTTTATTAGTTCCTTAACTACTGGGAAACTATCCACAACCAAACACATCGATCGTTCGTAAATCATATCCATGCCATCCACAAATCATGTTAGGAAAACACAAGCACCACAAAACCCTTATTATTAACCAACAAACTCAAGGATTATTTATCCCTCTCCACTACCATGCCCCACCATTTATTAACTCTTCCACTTTTTATTTATTATTCACATCCCATAGTTCGTTCACATTAAAGCCCATCCCTGTAGCCCTGCTGCCAACGGCCACAACCACACCGAAACACATAAATCATTATCCCTTTAATACAATTTATCATAGCCCCACTTCCCATCACCATCATAGAATTCACACCAACCCACAACCAATCCAACCACATCCCCACTGCTCATCACCATCATAGCATTCACACCAACCCACAACCAAGTCAACCATAGCCCCGCTGCTCATCACCATCATAGCATTCACACCAACCCACAACCAAGTCTACTGCAGTCCCACTACTCACTGGATCCACAACAACCCAAAAAACACCCCCATCAAATGCCATGTATCCAAGCCAACACCTACATGTTCATTATTCCATCTTTGTTCAATTTGGGTGATCACACATGGGTTCCAGATTTTAATTAGCCATCATTACGTGATTATCCAATTACCACATTCTACAAAGTTCCATTCACAAAAACAGTCTAGAAAGATAGGGAAACATTTAATTGCGCAAGAAAAGGCCCCCAACGACCGTGATTTTCAGTAGGCATAAGCCTATTCAATTCACAACATAATATCACAGGATATAAAAAAGTAACTGCATTCACAAACTTCCCATCCCCATTATATAAACAAGTTATTATCTTTATTAAACCGATTCAAAAGTGTTCCACGTAAAAAAGAGGACACCCACCCTGCATGATGCAAAAATTAGAGAGACGAAGGTAAGATCCCTACCTCAATAGTTTTTGATCACAACGCTCCCCTAGATCAACTTTAGAAGATGTCTGTCAGCGTCCGTCACTTCCGTCGAGTCCTAGAAAAACCACCTCGAGTGGATGTTTGAATGGAAAGGTTGATGGAAAGACAAAAAATCAAATCTTATAAGTTCTGTCTCATCATTACGATCTTGTGGCCGCTGATGGATCGTAAATCGGAGCTTGGATGAAGAATTTATGGAAGAATGATCCTTCGATTCTCTTGGGAGAACTCTGCTCATAGGAAAGGGGAGGAGAGGGGTGTGTTGGAAAGGAGGAGGGGACCCCTCCTTTTATAGGAGATATAAGAAAACATACACAGTATGTACTCTATGGTACACAGCGTGTACTCTTCCGTTTCACACGGTCTCCACGCGGCTTCCAACACTACTCTGCGGCCATTGACTAGTCAACACACGGTTTGAGGGTAACGCATACGCGGGGAGGGACTACACGGCGTATAGTATGGACACATGGCGTGTAACCATTTATTTCACACGGCTGGTACACAGCTCTAACACGGGGTATACCTGAAAAGGGGCATTTAATAAAATTACATGGAGTGTAGTTTCAAAATTCTGGAAAGTGTGGGAAAAGTCCATTTTACCCTCCAGAACACTTTGTGGCCTTCTTTTGACAAAGGAATAGGCCGGAGAGGTCTGGGCCATTACATTTTATAATATTACTTGGACTTTTTATGGGTGGTTACGTGAAAAACCAAATTATGGGTGGTGTCGTGAAAACTAGGACGGGTGGTTACATTATAACCTCCAGTGAATTGGGTATGGAAGTCGTTTGTATGGATATTACAATTAGTGACATGTGTGGAAGTCGACCGTATGGTTATTCCATTTATGTATTTTTATGTCTCAATATTCCTTTAAATGTTATGTGTTCTTTATATGGGTTTTATGGTGATCTTTTGGTTACAAAAGGGTAAGCAATGATCTTTTATTCAGTGAATATTAATTACTACTTCATAAAGGTTAAAAGTATTAATTATGATGAAGTATTCGTGTATTACTTATTGTTTTGAGAATCTAATAGTTTTCCTTCTTTTTGTATCCCTTACTGTGATTTTTATGCTCATCACAAACTTTTGAAATGTTTTCCTCATGAATTAAAGATGAATAAGGTCAAGGATGGGATCAAGGAAAGAAATGATATCTAAAACATTGAACTAGACATCTTTCTTTTGAAGAGATTTTATTTTATGAAAAAAATGGAAACTGAGTATAAGTGTCTACTTTATAATCTTGTGAGATGTAATAGTTATGTCCTAATTCTATAAAACTCTAAACCTAATAGAATACTCAATTTGAATTATTCATTTTATTCAATATTATGTAATGTTTTAAGGTCGGGTCCTTATAGTTGGTATCAAAGGTTAGTTTAGATTACTTTAGAGGTTAGGATATTCTTTATGCTTAAGTGACATTACCATAATTGTTAGGATTTATGATAGAGTCATAGTTTTTTTAGATAAAGTGAATGAGTTTACGATAACATGAATAATTATATGTTATTATTATATGATTATTTTACTGATATACTCAAACTAACCTTTTTGGTTTTAATAAATGGCGGGATCTAGCAGGCACCAAAGTAATAGTGGATGTGAAGAAAACTATGACTATTTTCTGAATGAGAAACTGAATGATATGGGAGCTGCAATGATAAATCTTGTGGTTATTCTCAACCAACTATCTGGAGTCATGATTGACCACCTGAACCTTAGTGATTTTTATAAGGCATCATATATGCGATAAAAAAATCCCTACGGAAGTTCATGTAATAATTATAAAGTTAAGTGTGTTCAAAAACCTATATGTAAAAGATGTGGAATGAAACACAAATAAAATGTTTCAAAGGGATAGAAAGATGCAATAGATGTGGAAATGATGTTCATAAATCAAGAACCTTCCATGGAAAAAGGAAGCATCAAGTTGACTCTAAGAAATGGAAAGAAGTTCTTTCTGGAGGATCAGTTGAATGTTTTAAATGTGGTGTGCATGGTCTTTATGAAAACACATGTCCTATGAAGAATTTTCTGGAATGGGATCTTGAGGATCGTAGAAATATTATTTTACCAATACCTAATGCCATTTAGATTGAGGATGAAGAAACTGACAACGACCAGTGAAAGGTATGGATTATTTCTTAACATATGTTTTCCTATTATTGAATCTTAAGATATGAATCATGATTTTGTTTGTAGGAAAGAATTATTTCAAAATTTGTTGGAAAGGAATGGTTAATGGATCATGAAGAATGGTGAATGAGTAAGAAGTAAACATATAAGGGGTTAATGAGTTATGGTAGATTATAGGATGGTGAAATGCATAAAAGTATTAAGGCTCTTTTGAAGATGGGATTACATTAGAAGACTTTTTACAGTATCTGTAACCCTAATGTTTGATATATGAAAATTTTATCTAGGGAATAATTATCTTTTATTTTTTGGATATAGTTATAATGAACCATTTGGGTTTATATGATCCTTAAATTTGAGGAACTTATCGATTAATGCACTTTGGGATGCAAAATGACAGTTATTAGATAACCTTTGTGGTTAAAATATGTTATGGTAATTTTTTATGAATTTATCTCTTTTAGGGAATCTTATAAAATTATATAGTTTTTTAAAAGGGACAACAGGCAGACTGTGTGACAACCCATCGTGTCAGACGAAGCTGCGGGAATCGAACCCACAACCAATGTGTGACTAGTATTAATCGTCTACCACTGGACTACGTGAAGTCCCTGGTTAGTATGACTTATTCTTTTTAGTTAGATGATATTATGAATCAAGAATAAGTTTATTTTGGGTTATCTATGGAAAGATTAACCTATCATGAAGGATATGTGACTAGGTTTATTACTTTTCAATATGATACTTTAAGAGTAACTGATGTTATTTAGAGATAAATGTTAAGATTTATCATGGAAGACTATGTCATTAAATCCTTTAGATATTTGGGTTTAAATCTTATTTTGGATTACATTGAAGAATTTTATGGACATCTGTTTATTGATGGTCTTTGATGAACTTTGGGTTTTGTTGGGAAAATTTTGGAGATTAAGAGTAGTTTTTCTTTTTGTAGAAGATTATCGTTTTTGTGCATTATCTGATCCTGTACTAACAATTTTGGTTTTGATTAAGGTATAAGATATGGGAAATATATAGCTAATCTTTTATGGATTATGTGATTCTCTCAAAGTTGATTATATCACTCTTAATGTGAACAAGTCATCATAAATACTCATCTTTTGGAGAGAATATGAGTTTTTTTTAGAAATCCAGTAAGAGATGAAAGTATAAAAGACAAGTAACTATGTTTCTTATGATTTAGTTAAACTCATAAATAAATTCCTCTATGAAAAGTAACATAAAAAACTTGGTCTGTTAAATTTTCCTACTGGGTAATCAAAGACCATTTACACACATCATAAGATTGTGATTTTCTTGTGGTTAACTTTCTACTAATCATGTTTTCTATCACACTGCCTCAGAACATGATGGATTGTTTTCTCCTCCATATCCATGTTTTCATGGAATCGTAGTATGGGTTATTTCAGGTGACCATTTTACTTCGTTTTCTTTCTTTTAAAGTGATAATTTTAATTACTCCTTTTCTGATGTGGGGCTTTCAATAAAGTTTCTCATCCCAATTTTAAAATTGTTAGGACGCAATTCGCAAAAGGGGGGTAGGATGTAACATCCCAGGTAAATAATTAATATGAAATGTTCATATATATTTATATTTGTGAATAAAATATTAATATTACTTTAAAGGGGATTCTATGTTCAATGGCATACCCAATACGCAACAACGTGTTTCATTGAAGTCTTACGTTGCACGCGAATAATATAGTAATATTATTTTAAATGGTAGTTAACACCTAGTCATTGTAATGTTAGTAATGAACAGAACTAACCACAAAATTATTATATATGTTTTTTAAATATTTTAACAATTACCCAATAAATGATAGGGACTTAAAATGCGAATGAATCCAATTTTAAGCGTAAATATTCTAATATTCTTTAAAAGGTCGATTAATCACCTTTTAATAGAGAACCCTTTTTAAAACAACTTTTTGTCAATTTTATATGTTATATTTGACAATATAAAATCTTTCTTTATAATTGTGACATCAAAATTTACTTTGCGTAAATTTTTGTTATTTTTCCGATAAAGGTCATTTTTTAATGAATAGTGAAAATGTTGTATTTTAATTCAAACCCTTCTTTTAATATAAATTATTTATATGGTTAGATTATCTTTTTAATTGGATTTAAAGTGTAATTAGAATATATTTTTACCATTTAATTCAATGGTGGTCATTGGAATTAATTTCACATTGAAATTGGACATTAACATGTGTCAATCTTTTGATAGATATTGTATCTTAAAAACACGTTATTTGTTTTGACAACGTGAATTAATTATAAAATTAATTAATGAAACTTCAATGTTTTAAATTCGGTAAAATTGACATCATTTTTGAATTTGGAATATGAAATATAGATTATGGTGAATTTTTTTTATTTTTCTGAAAAACATCAATTTTTTATGAATAGTGAAACCACTAAGTAGTTGTTAAAAACTGAGTTTTTCATTTAGATGAAATTTTACCGCTTATATGAATTGAATTTCAAAAATCTGACATACATGGTTGTCATGAGTAAGTAAAATTTGGATCAATGGGATGAAAATAATTTTTGGTGAATAGTAACTTTTGTGTTTTATTAACCGCGATTAAAGGTGATTAGGGTAACTTAAGGTAAAAATAATTTTATAAAAATATAAAAATACCTTGACACATTTCCTAACCTTATTGGATGAGTCATGACTGACCAATACAATCCATGTGTCAATTTTGGAACCCCTTGGAACCACTTGGGTAAGATAATGACATTAATAACTTTTTATTTAAAGTGAAAATAAAAATGTCAAAAACATGTATTTTTTTACGAAAACAATTCTTATATGGGGTTATATAAGTTATCTTTTTGAATATAAATATTAATTATAAAGATAAAAATATTTCCCACATCATGGTATTTTTTTATAATTTTTAGACATCAAATTAATAAAAAAATGTATGACACAATGATGATGTAGTGTTTACGTCATTAATGAATGATTTAAATAAATAAGAAGTTAAATTTAAAATAATATCCAAAACTTGTCCAATTCTTATTGGATGATTTTATTTCGATCATGGAAAACCTTATCTTAGACTTTAATGATTTTGCGACCTTTAGAAACAAAAAATAATTATATAATAAAATAATATTTTCAAGCTTTCCAAAAGAGCCCCTCTTCTCCCTTATAAAAAGACCCCATTTCACACACTTCTCAAGCCCTTTGTCTCGTCCAACCTCTACTGAAATAAGCTCCCAAGATCTCTCTCTTCATCCTAGAAGCCTTACCTTAGGCAGAATGTGCTTCAAGAATCCCTTTTGGTTCAAACTAAGGGGAGTTACCCGATTTAAAGGTAATGTCTTATCTTATGTTCTTTTATTTAATTTTGCTTCTCAAACCCCTTAAACTCATTTTATTATTTTATTTTGTAACAAAACAACTTTCTTTAATATACTAGTATGTTTTTATGGGAAGTATTCGAGCTACACTTACACACACCTCCATCTAATGGGTGAAGAATATACTATTTCTGTGGACGGTGAACTACTGCCTCACGAAACGATGATTGTTCAATTATCTCCTACTACCTCTCATGGTGGTCATTAAGATGTCACTGTATTTATATATGATATATATTTTGTTTATGTTTTCCTTATGATTCTGTATTTTTTATTTATGTCATACCTTTATGGTTTTTATAATGGGTAAACGCGATAATTTAATTTTAGGATGTGCGGACTACTGCCCCCTCAAAGTGATTTGAATCGTTAATTCCATATGTGGGATGTATAAATGATGTATTTAATGATATTATATAAGATATTATACTGTAATTTCAAAATAACTTTATATCATAATGTGTTCAATCCATTAAATTCGAAATAGAAATGAAAGTAGCGTTCATGCGTACGTACGGCTTACCGTCTCCATGAACGGTGCATTTCATTTCTTACCTTCAAATGTTATGTACTGGAATAAATACATATATATACTGGATATATATGATATATATGATATCTAAATCATGAATATAATTCTGTAGATAATGTATATTTTACTATATAAACAACTTGTAAATTTAAGATGTTCACTTTTTACTCAAGTACCAAATATCCACAAAACGACCATTATTAACTTAAATGATTACATAATTTTTATAACATGGTAATAAGTGATATAAAAGAAATAATAAAATTGAAAAAAGTTCTTAAGAATTTATAAATTAACTTACATTTATCATTCATGAATAACAAGGAATATACATGAGAGTCAAGTCGAACACGTGGTAAGGGATTTCTTATCTCACTTTTAGTTCCGTGAGATTTCCATTGTTCACCAATTATTTATTGCATGAGGTTTATTGTGTACTGCCATTTGATATATATTATCATGATTCTATTTATATTAAAGGTATTTTGTGATTAATTTGGTGCTTAATATCCTTTGGTCATATGACTCGATTTATTACAACAAGGTAAGGGGTTTTTATCTCACTTTTTATTCCCATGAGATTCATGATATAACTGTCACTATCTCCTTTAAGTGGTGTATATAATTCCCATTATTATACTCTATATGTAATATAATTTCATTTATGGGTATTTACATCAACATTTTATGGTCTTTCTTTCATGGGTTTTATGTTTCGTAAGTTACCAAATCGGTAAGGGAACCTTTCACCCTCCTCTTTTTAAAAGACTTCATTTTGCTGGGCATTTTAATTTACATCTTATTATGTTGGGATATGTTCATATATATCCTTATTGTTTTAAATTTTATGTCCAAGTGATGATATACCATTTTTATCTCTCATAAACTCATTTTTTGAATTTTCAAGTGACGTCATTAGGCTGTCGAATTTCTGTAAGGAAACTTCTTTACCCAATTTCAATTATTTGGGTTAAACCTCTAATTCTTGATTATGTCGTTCTATGAATATGTGTGAATGACCTATGATTGTTTTATACTTAATATCCACTTATATTGGGTGTATTTATATTTTTCACACATAATTATTCCATTGATTTATCATTATTCTAAGGATACCATCTTTGAAAGGGACTTCGTCTAAATCTCCTTTCATTGAAGCATATTTTGGTTTATACACAACTTTATTTTATATGGTGTATAAACCCAATTGACATTTACTTTTATTCAAAAGGAATATTTTCTCTATGAAGTTTTTTACTAAATGACAAAAAGTATATTTTTAACGTACGCGGTGACAACGACCTTTCCGATGCAGTGAGTATTATTTGATCTTTGGATTCCTCAACAAGACGTAGAGTTTTAAAAGAAAATAAATACCATATACTATTTTACATATTTTGGTATTTAAAATGGTTTTGATAAAATATTCTTTTATGTCAATATATTTAAATGATATATTGTGACTGAAATGTGGAAATGTTATCATTCCTTTATATTGATTTTATGTGTTATGATTTTATAATGTCACTTGGACATTTGACGGGTGGTTACGTGATAAACCAAATGATGGGTGGTTCCATGAAAACTAGTATGGGTGGTTACATTATAACCTCCAATGCATTGGGTATGGAAGTCGGCCGTATGACTATTTCAATTAGTGACATGTGTGGAAGTCGACCGTATGGTTATTCAATTTAAGTATGTTTATGTCCCATGTAACCTTTATATGTTATGTGTAATTTATATGGGTTTTATGGTGATCTTTTGGTTACAGAAGGGTAAGAAATGATCTTTTATTCAGTGAAGTGTATTTACTACATCATAAAGCTGAAAAGTATTACATATGAGGAAGTATTCATTAATTACTTGTTTTTTTTTGAGAAAATAATTGTTTTCCTTCTTTTTGTATCCCTTAATGAGCTTTTTATGCTCATCCGAAGCTTTTTAAATGTTTTCCATAGGACTTAAAGATAAATAAGGTCAAGGATGTGATCAAGGAAATACATGCTATCTAAAACATGGAACTAGACATATTTCTTTTTAAGAGTTTTTATTTTATGAAAAAAATGAAAACTGAGTAGAAGTGTCTACTTTGTAATCTTTTGAGATGTAATAGTTATGTCTTAATTCTCTAAAACTCTAAAACTGAAAAGATCCTCAATGTGAATTGTTCAATTAATTCATGATTATTTAATGTTTTAATGTCGGGTCCTTATACAAATCATAGTCCATTTTTTAAGGTGTAACTATAGATCAAAAACCCATCTCTACTAAGGTGTAGAGTGATCATAGGAGAAGTGAAAAATCATAACACTAGTTCCCTGAAATTATATTCACATCCATTAGCCCAAAATTACCTAACCCCTTATAATTATACATGGTGAGTGGATTATATAGTCATGATAAAGCTCTGAGAAAACATGAGTATTATCTAGCTAACCCATGAAATATATTTATTTTTCTAACAACAGTTGGTATATTCCATTAGTAAATAACAATAGTCTATGTAGGATCTACTGATGTACAGTCACTTTAGATTATATAACCAATGAATGAAACCTTCTAATGGAGAAATTCACACTTGGGAAATTTTTCATAAAATTTATACTTCTTTTGTTTCTTTATAAAAATTATCAAACGATCTTCATCTTCCTAAATTATCTTATATTATATAGGGATGTCATATATAAAGGCTAAAAACTAATAACGGTAATATATGTTGATAGTATTCTTTAAACCATGAATATGGAATGTGAATTAATAAGTTCAGATGGAATCGATATAAATTCATAATTATCATACATATTTCAGAAGGTGATTTTTAATATGTCTTCCTTATTAAACATTAGTAGATTATATCTAGAATGAATTTTAATGTTAAAAAGGTATATAACTCCTCATAATTGATCAAAAAAATTATCAATACAAGATCTAGTTTACTTATTCATTATTTTGATCTTATTATGTTCCCAATAGTCAATGAAAATATTCATTGACACTTAACTCTTCCAAAAATGTGTAGGTTAGCCAAAGAGTGACCCACTATGGTATATTAATAAAAGATCAATATGACACTATAGTTTATTATATAATTACAAAAAACTCATTTGGGAATATTTGATAACAATTATTTTAAATATTTTTATCTCCAAAAATTTATTCAATGGAAATATCAACATCACAATTTAGAGAAATAATTGGAAACTCTTTAAGAAAGGTATTAATATACTCTTAGTCAATTGGAATATACATAGTGTTCAGTTTCTCCCTAACGATATTAGATTGAAACACTTTAGGGATATGAATTAAATCCCATAATATAGAATTAATCCCTATTAGATGTTTTTATTCTTGATCACACTAATAGAAAATCCTATGTTCATTTAGAATGTGAAATATAACTTCCCTTACTCCAAAATTGGTTTGGGATCTATATATGAAAAGTAAATATATTATTAGAATTACAGAATATTCTATTGAAGATAGTATCAAAATACTTTCAGGAGGAATATTTCCACAATGATAATTTTGAGAGGAACTATATATTTGATACTCAGTTATCGTATCATAAAGTGTATTCAACACTCACTCAATATCTAATCCTTGAATGAATGAATTGGAATTACTTGATAAAATTCCTCCTATACAAAAACATATATAACTATGATAAAATAAAGAATTTCAATATTTGAGCAATACTATAATAAAATAATCATTAATATTTTATATTAAATCCCATACTAAAAGAAAAATGTTTTTCATCGACCTCAAAATTATTTATTCTGAATGATAAAAAATAATATAATGAAAAAATATTTATACGATATCTAATTCATGACACAAACTCCCCAATTGATGATACCGTAGGTTTTTCCTATGTTATCCATGGACATTACCACATCTTTATGTCATTATCATATATTTATATTTATTCGCAAATTTTTTGTTAATTATTTCTAACCATAATCTAAAAAATATTTAATAATCCATGCTCGGATAAAAATTATATATGATTAAACATTTATTAAATCAATATTAAATATTTTTATTTGAATAAGTATCATTATGACCATTCCAAAACTATAAAGGATGATTGTTTTCTAAGAATAAATACCTAAACGTCTTATTCTGGTGTATTCTTCATTATATCACAAAATGTTATTCCCAAAATATAACATTCTTGAAACACCCTATATAAAACAATTATTTATAACATGGCATAAAGAAAACAAAAAAAAAATTTATCTTAGATTTTCAATAATGGTAGACATGTGAGATAATAATATAGAATCATTAAAAAACATAATATATGAATAGGGTCATGTGATCATCACCAGAACTCAAGGAGTTCATACCAAATATTTATATAAATAATAATTATAATACATAAATGTTAATCATTTCAAAAAAATTATTACTATGATTGATAAATTTTCATAAATAAATTATGAACCCCAAGATTAAATTTTAAGGATAAAATAAGTAATAAAAGTAATTGGAATATAATGAATTTCATATGTGATGTATAAATAAGTAGTCCATCAGATCACATTGGGTTATTTATTAACTGATGGTTCCTATATCATTATGGGTCAGACATTAGATCTTTTTTATATAGTGGATCATGAATCTCTCCATAATTCTCAGAGTTGATCGAGAACATGAACTCATATTCTAAAATTATCCCATGAGTTTTAAAGATTCAACAAAGGCATAAGATGGATGAATAATTTTTTTCCCACCTATAAAATATTGAAAACCATATATATGTGTGATAAATGATCATAAAACATTCATCATATAATCATATCATAACCAATGGATTAGAAATCATGATTGATAAAAAAAATTATCTTATCCAAACTAATGGAAAAAAATTGAGTTTCAAATATATATAATCTTCATAATCATAAACCATGAATAGAAATAATAAGGAAGGTATCATTGTATCATAAAACTATAAAATAATTACTCACATAAATGGATTTAAGAAAATACTAAATACTTCTCTAAAATATCACTAGAATATTTCATGATGAAAATTCACTTTTCAATTGAAATCACCTATTTAAAATTAAAAAATATAAAAAATATAAATGAAAATAGTTTTTCAAATTAACTGTGAAAAATTATAAATTAAACTTCCATCATTGAGAAATCATAATGGTGGAAAATTTTGTTCATTTTAAAATCATTAAAAATAATAATTCTATTCGTAAATTTTGTAAAATTTTCTCATTTAAAAAAGGAAAAAATACAAAATTTAATGCTTTTAGTTAAAATTAAAACATAGAAAAAAAATAACATTTTAATATATTTTATGAATAGTAAAAATATTTGTTGAAATCATTTTAAAAATGTAGATATTAATTAAAAAAAATTATCCATAATAAGTGAAATAATGTTGGCTTCTCATAAAAGATTTGATAGACCATTATAAGTACAAAAGAGTGGAAGACGGTTAAAAACCAATGAAAAATATCTAAAAAATCATTGGAATAATGAAAATAAAAATTTAATATAATGTTTATATAATTTACTCATTCATATTTCATGTATAAACAATCCCTATTTAAGAGGTAATGATTCATAAATCCCTTCCCTCATGTATTTCCTCTCACTGTACATATTCGAAAGACCTGTATAATAAATAATTATTTTATTATATTTATTTACAAATAAAATATATTTTTATAATATTAAATATTAAATTATTATAAAATTTTAAAATCCATTTTTTAGTAATTATATATTAAAATAATCATTTCTATGTGTTAACTATTTTGTTTTTCAGATGTGTTTCTATTCAGTAGTTCTTATTGTTGTACTTTAATAATGGTACCATAGTCTCTAAAATTTTATTGAATAAATATGAATCATATTTATTCATTATATATATATATATATATTTAGTTTCTCACATAAATGGTAGATATAGAAAAATTATTTAATCCATTCATTGGGACAATTGATTGTTCTACCAAATGAATGAAGTTTTCACTTTTTAATGGATAAAATGATGAAAGGTAAATAATAATTCACCCCCAAGAATAATTATTTTACCAAATATTATATATGTATATATATATATTAATATAATTTATCATTATTACCATCCATTGAAATTAGATATAAAAATACACATCACTTTTTAGAGGACATAGTCCACACGTACACACGAGCGACGTTGTTATTTTCTAAAGGATATGAATGTAAAATGGTAGATATGGTAATATATATCAAGAATAATAATAATAACTTAAATATAAAAAGATACATTTAAAATTATTTTTAATATCTATATATTAATGAGGGAGATGTGAAATGAATTTTATATCTATGTTGTTGCGGTAGTATAGACGTATGCACAAGAGACACCTTAATTACCCATAATATAGAATAGGGAGTCGGTAATGGTGATTAAATAATTATAATATAATTAAATTAAATTAATTATGTAATATTTATTATTTTATCAGGAATACTAACAAATTTAGATGAAATGGATGCAGTAATCATTTGAGTATTTTCAGTTAAGATGATTACTAATTCTTCCGTATGAATCTTTTGGATCCCATCTTATGGATCTATTAAATAATATATTTGGAATAATAAAACTGTAATAATTTTATATACACACTTCTAATAGAAAGTGTATATTTGATTAGATATATATGTCACAAATAGTTTTAAATAATATATGGGAGTTTCCTTTAATAATGGTGGGATTGGATACACTTAGAAATACATAAAATATTTAAAGATATATAATTAATATTTACTATATAATTATTCCATACAGATATTAATTTTATGAAAAGAATGATATATTGTAAATATATTTAGGAAAATATATATAGATACTATTTCATGTCATTTTATATCTTATCTTTTGGTTTTACCCAATCGTTATTGAATTTTAACCATAAATGTGGAAACATCCATTTTAATAATAAAGGGGTATACATTTACTTATAAATAATAAATTTGAATCTAAATTCCAATTTAATTAAATTTTTTAAAATAACTCATCAAAATTTTATTATTTTAAAATATTTTTTAATATTTAAACATCATAAAATTTTACAAAATATCATTAATTTCATTTTTTTGAACTATTAAGTTAATTTGACATTAAAGACACAAAAATAGTGAAGTAATTGATTAATAAATATTTAAAAATTATATAATTTTTTTACATATCTATAAATATCTTATCCAACATTATACTAGAAAAAAATATTACTTTTCGATTTTTTAAAATCCTTTAAATGGTTTTTTTAATAATTTCTCAAGCATTATATCAGCATTATTTAATAAATTATGGTAGTTATTGTATTGCTAAAAAATTGGAATAAAATATATTTATATAAAAAATTAATCAATAATTCAAAAAATAATTTATAACCAAACATATCCACTTTTTATCCTAATGTTATAATTTTGTAGCTATTAAATTCATGGGAGTGAAATTTGGGAATTTAAATTATATAAAATAATTTAAATTTAATTATAAAGTTGGAATAGAAAAAAATGAAATATATTGTAATGTTGGATGTATATTAAATAACATATCCCATAAAATTAAATAAAGGCATCTTTTTATTTTAAATTTAGACATTATCTCACACTTGTAACCCTGTTTTGCACATTTTCTCTTTATCGTGGCATCAAATATTTACCACAGTTACTATTAAAAATGAAAATATATAAAACCAAATCATTTACAAAATATAAAATAACCAATTCCAAATATTTAATATATTTTTCATTAATAAATTCATAGATATTGATTAATTTAATATTAAATAAATCCCATAAAACAGGACGAGATTTATATTTGTAAAAAGAGTAATTTTATGTTTAAGAGAATTTTATATTAATATTAATAATTTATTTAATTCTAATGAAATAATAAATATTAATAATAATATATCATTACTATTTTTAATTTTAAATAATTTTTAAAATAAAATAAAATATTTAAATTTTTTTGAAATATAATAAACATTTTCATTAAAAAGAAAAATTCTTCAATATTCATCAAATAATAAATATTTTTAGAAAATTTTCCAAAATTAACTGTAAAATAATTTTAAGATTATGTTTCCAATAATTATATTCAATTTTTAAATAAATTTTATATATGTTTTTGAAAAAAATTATATTTATTTCTCATAGAAATCAATAAAAATTATTTTATCAGGAAATTTATATATTTATAGTATATAATGACTTTTAAAGAAATATTGCCTTCATCTAAAACGTAAATATATTCTAAAAAGTATTTATTCCAATCAATTTATCTAATTTCACAGCTAGTTTATACAGATATACTATAATACAATTCATTGATGACAGGTGTTACATGTTTCGTAAGATGAAAAATGTGAATTTATATAAAGACGAATATATCATAAAATATTAGGGTTTAATAATTATAACTCATTAATGGGGATATACTCTACTTACTCCTTCCACATTATTTATCTACATGAATTATAATCATGTTTTTTTCTTTATTGACTAAGCAAAATATGGATATTTCATCTTCTTGGTTTTTAATAAAAAGGTTTATGTTGTTTATATATTATGTTGTTATTCATTTCATCCCTATGATAATTGTAGTGAACACAATAATTGATGGACGGGTCCTATTATTCATCATTGATTCATCATTAGGTCTCGGGTAAAAAATTTCCTATATATTTGGTGTATTCAAACCCAAATATTTATGACTTTATTTCATGAGGCATTAAAGTTCTATTTATGACATCTCTACAAAAAAAATTGATGGTATGATTATGATTTCTTAAATTATTCATTCCATCATTATTAAATTGGTTATGATTACCTGTATTTTTATATATATTTCTATCCATGGAAATATTTTATTTTATTATTATTGATTGTTTTATAGTGGTCATTTAATTAAATATGTTAATAATATGAAATTTGATTTGATTGATTGTATATGATAACTTATCGGTAAAATGTTTTCTTTGGTGATTAATATTTCATTTGTTTTAAGAAACTGATAAAAATTATGACTTTTTGATATATTATTTATTATAAAATGTTATATAGAAAATATTGGGAAAAAATATGATTTCAAAATTAAGAAATTGATTATTTTAATCTCAATATTTATTATCATAAAAAATTTACATCCTTTTGGATCTTCAAGAATTTGAAAAGGTTTAACCTATTTATTTTCATTACTACGATGCTTAAAAATTTTGTTTTCTTATACTATATTTTGAAATGATTTTCATAGATCCTATGTATGTGAAAGAACAATAGAACAGAAAATAGTGATACGTGTTGATCAAATAATAAGTTTCAATAAATAAAACATGTTTTTAATCATAAGAACCTATTTCGGATGAAATTATGAATAATAATTTCACATATGAAAATTTAGATATAATATAAAAATTTACATTTAATAAGAAATAAATGAGTTTAAAAATATAAAATTTTTCATATTTCTATTATTACACAGTCTTAAAAATATTATATGAGATATACGTGACTCAATAAATGTCTCTGAATATGAATTTATTGAAGTTGAAATTTGTGTCACATTAGTTGTTATAAAATCTAATATGTTAAGAGTATGGATTTGGAAGTACATCTGAGGGTACATATATGGTGAACTATATATAAATTTTTCATTTAATAATTTAATATTATTTGGAATAATAAGGAAGAAATGAAGACACTTGTATGTCTGTCTATTTTTTATTTAATTTTATTTTTGTTATATGTAATTTTATTTTAATAATTAATGAGAAAATATTATTTTATAAGATCTTGGAGTTGTCCCCACACAATTAAATGTTTAAGTACCTAAATTTCCACAATTTTAAGATATAAAAATTCAATCCCACATTAATAATTATATAAGGCCCCGGCCTTAAAGATTACTTAATCATGAATTAAATGAATAATTCACATAGACTATCTTTTCAGGTTTAGAGTTTTAGAGAATTAGGTCATAACTGTTACATCTCAAAATATTACATAGTAGACACTTCTACTAAGTTTCCATAAAATAAAAAAAACACTTAAAAAGAAACATGCCTAGTTCCATGTTTTAGATAGAATGTCTTTCCGTGATCCCATCCATGACACTATTTATCTTTAAGTCCTGTGGAAACATTTCAAAAACTTGGGATGAGCGTAAAACGCCCAGTAAAGAATACACAAAGAAGGAAGACTATTAGTTTTTTAAAAGAACAAGTAAACCATGAGTACTTTACCAAAGTAATACTTTTCACCTTTATGAAGTAGTAAAAACTCTTCACTGAATAAAAGACCATTACATAACCTTTTTTAACCAAAAGATTTCCATAAAACCCATATAAAGAACACATAACATATAAAGGTAACTTGGGACATGAACATAATTAAATGGAATAACCATACGGTCGACTTCCACACATACTTAATGGAATAGCCATATGGCCGTCTTCCATACCCAATGCATTGGAGGATATAACGTAACCACCTATCCTGGGATTCATGGCACCACCCGTCATATGGTTTATCACGTAACCACCTGTCAAATGTCCAAGTACCATTACAAAATCATAACACATAAATCAATTATAAAGGAAAGAAAACATTTACACATTTCAAGAACAGTATATCACTTAAATATATTGACATAACAAATCCATTATCAAAACCATTTTCAATACCAAAAAATATTATATGGTATTTATTTACTTTTAAAAATATAACGGCTTATTGAGGAAGACAAAGATCAAATAATACTCACGGCTGCGGAAAGGTTATTGTCACCGCGTACGTTAAAAAGAAACATACTTTTTGATGTTTAGTAAAATGATTCGTATAGAAAATATTCCTTTCGAATAAAAGTATAAGCCATAGGGTTTTATACATCGTATAAAAGAAAGCCTTGTATTAGAACAATAATATGCCTTAATGAAAGGAGATCGAGACGAAGTCCCTTACAAAGATGGTATCCTTGGATTAAGGATAAATAAATTACATATTTATGTGTGAAAAACTAATACACAAAATATAAGTGGATATTAAGTATAAAACAATCAGTGGTTATTCACACATATTCAAGGAGTACAAGTTTATCCCAAAGAATCAAAATTTGGTTAATAAGTTCCCTTGCAAAAATTTGACAGCCTAACAGCGTCACTTCAAAATTCAAAAAATTAGTTAATGAGAGATAAAAAGGGGTATCTCATCACTTGGAAATAAAATTTATAACAATAAGGATATATAAGAACATATCTCATCATAATAAGATTAAAAGGCCTAAAAAAGAAGTCTTTTAAAATGAGGAGGGTGAAAGGTTCCCTTACCGAATTGGGTAACATCCGAAATGTACACCCCATGAAAGAAAAACTATACAACATTGATGTAAATACCCATAAATGAAATTATATTACACCAAGATTAGAATAATGGGCAGTACATACACCACTCAAAGGAAAATGGTGGAAAATGTAGCATAAATCTGACAAGAATAAAAGTGAGATGAAAAATCCATTACGAAAACTCGGAAGCCTAACGACGCCACTTAAAACATCAAAAAATGGATTTATGAGATCAAATAGGGTCTCTCATAATATGAAAAAAAATTACATTATGATTAATATAAAATAACATCCCCAAATATAATAATTATGAGCTTATAAGAAATGACAAAAAAGAGAGTACATAAAAAGAACGAGAGAGGTTGGATCCCTTACCTCAAGTCTAATTTGTTTTGTTCATTTATTTATATTCTTGTATAATAAACATTGTTCAATTTATAATTTCTTAAGGACCTATTTTATATATTATTATTCAGTTCATATCACATATTATAATGTTATAATAATTGGTTAATAATGTGAGCTCATATCAGACGTTTTTGTCGATGTTTTGTACATGAGTCAAAAATGAACTTGTATGAAAATGATTGTCCATGTAGTTATAAGTAAATCATCTACAGAATAGTATTAATGATTTAAATATCAAATATATCCGGTAAATATTCATTTTATACTACTCCATAACATTTGGCGATAAAAATAAATGAAATGCACCGTTCATGGATACGGTAAGCCGTATGTACTCATGAACGCTACTTTCATTTCTTTGTCATATTAATGGAATTAAAAATAATTGAGAGATATGTATATTATAATTACACTATAATATATATTTTATATAGGTCACATATTTTCATTAATTTAATTATTTATGCATTCCATGTGTTTCATGAACGAGTCACATCACTTGAGGGGGCGGTAGTCCACACTTCCTCGTATGAAATTATCGCATTTGCACAACATGAAAAGCATAAAGGTATGTTTTAAATATAAAATACAGAAGCATATAGAAAACATAAATACCATATATATCATATATAAAATATAGTGACATAATAATGGCCACCATGAAAGGTGTTAAGAGAAGACTGAACAATCATTGTTTCGGGAGGTAGAAATTCGCCATCCACAGAAACAGTATCTTCTTTAACCATTAGATGAATGTGTGTGTAAGTTTATCTATAATCATTCACATAAAAACATCCTAGTATATTTTAGATACTTTTTTTGTTACAAAATAAAGGAATAAAAAGATTTTAGAGGGTTAGAGAAGCAAAATAAAACAAAATAACACAAGGGACGACATTACCTTTAAATCGGGTGCCTCTTTTTGATTTGAGCTCAAAGGCTTCCTTGGAACGGATTATTCCCAAAGGTGAGGATTCAATGATGAATAGAGGGATTTGGAGAGATGAAATGGATAGGTTTTGGCCAAGCCAAAGGCCTGAGAGGTGTGTGTAAGGTGGTAGAGGTGGGGGCCTTTTATAAGAGAAGGGGAGGGGAACTCTTGGAATGTTATAAAATACTACTTTATTATAAAATGATTTTCGGATATTAAAGGTCCCAAAAGGATATATTTAGAGTATAAGGTGATAAGTTTTCTAAATACACCCATAAAATAGGTATTTGACATGTTTAGGTCTTAGATTTTACATTATCCTTTCATTTTATTTAAATAGTTAAATAATGAGGTAATCGATGCATCGTCATGGTGTCATAAATAATATAATTTATATAATGTCTAAAAATTATAATAAAAATATCATGATGTAGGAAATCTTTTTATATTTCTAATGAATATTTATAGTCAAAAATATGACTTGTATTAACCCATGTAAAAATTGTTTTAGTAAAACAACACATGTTTGTGACATTTTAATTTTAACTTTAAATAAAAAGTTATTAATGTCATTTTCCAACCAAAGTGGCTCCATGGGGTCCGCAATTTGACCCATGGATTTTCTTGGTGGTCAATGACTCATCCAATAAGGGTAGGACATGTGTCAAGGTCATTTCATATTATTAAAACATTATTTTCACCTTAAATTACACTAATTACCTTTAATCACGATTAACAAAACTGAAAAGTTACTATTCACCAAATATTATTTTTATCTCATTGAACCACATTTTATGTCCTAATGAAAAACATGTATGTCGTATTTTTGAAAATCAAATCACATAAGTGGTAAAGTTTCATTTAAATGAAAAATCTGTTTCTTTAACTACCACTTAGTGGTTTCACTATTCATCAACAATTGAAGTTTTTCAGAAAAATACCAAAAATTCTCCCTAAGCTATATTTGATATTCCGAATTCAAAAATGATGTCTATTTTAAAAATTTCAAAACATATTAGTTGAATTAATTAATATAATAATTAATTCCCACTGTCAAAACAAATAGCGTGTTTTTAAGAAACAATATATATTAAAAGATTAACACTAGTTTCAGTCCAATTTCAAAGTGAAATTAATTCCAATTACCACCATTGGATTAAATGGTAAAAATATATTCTAAATAAACTTTAATCTCAATTAAAAATATAATCTATCCATATAAATAAATCCGATTAAAAAGAGGTTTTGAATTAAAATGCAACATTTTCACTAAAAATGTTCTTTATCGAAAAAATAACAAATATTTACACAAAGTTAATTTTGATGTCCAGATTCTAAAGAAGGATTTTAATTTTTCAAATACAACATATAAAATGGTCAAAAGTATATTTAAAAATGGTTCTCCATCAAAAGGTCATTAATCGACCTTTTAAACAATATTAGAAGATTTATGCTTAAAATAGGATTCATTTGCATTTTACGCCTCTAACATTTATTGGATAAAAGTAAAAATATTTTACAATCATATATAATAATTTTGTTGTTAGTTCCGTTATTTACCGCCATTACAATGTCTATACATTAACTACCATTTAAAATAATATTATTTTATTATTAGAGTGCAACGTAAGATTTCAAAGGAACTCGTTGTCGTGTATTGGGTACGCCATCGAGCATAGCGTTCCCTTTAAAGTAATATTAATATTTTTTTCACAAATATGTATAAATATAGAAATTTCATATTCCTTATTTACTTGGGGTGTTACATCCTTCCCCCCTTTTGGGAATTGCATCCTCACAATTTTAAAATTGGACTCGTAATCTTCATTGAATGCCCCACATCGGAAAAGAATTAAATTAAACAATCACTTTAAAAGAAAGAAAGGGAAGTACAAAGGTCACCCAGGTTAATCCATACTTGGATTCCATGTATGAAAACATGGATATGGAAGAAAAAACAAAGGGTCATGTTCTGAGGGAGTGTGATAGAAAACATTTTTAGGAGAAATTTATGCACTAGAAAATCACAAACATGTGTTGTGTTAAACATTATTGGATTCCCCAGTAAGAAAAGTTAACAGACAACATTTTTTTAAGTTAATTTTCATTGAGAAATTTATTTTTCAACTAAAACATAAGGAAACATAATTAGTTGTCATGTTGAATTTCAACTTTTAGTAGATTTCTTACAGAAACTCATATTTTCTCCAAAAGATGAGTATTTAGGATGACTTGTTTACATTAAGAGAGCCATAATCAACTTCTAGAAAATCACCTAATACAAAAAAGAGAGCTTTATACTTCCCATGTCCTTAGACTTTAACCAAAACTAAAACCAAAAAGGTTAGTATGAGATCAGATAATACCCAAAAAGGATAATCCTTTATAAAAAGGAAATCTATTCTTAATCTCTAAAATATGTCCAATAAGACCCAAAGTTCAATGAATACCAAAAGTAAACCAAACTAATATTAAAACCCAATTATTTGAAGGATTTAATCACATAGTCTTCCAAGTTAAATCGTAACATTTATCTCCAAACAACATCAGTTGCTCTTAAAGTCTCGTATTGAAAATTTATTAACCTAATCAAATATCTTCCATGATAGGCTAATAATTTCCATTGATAACCCAAAATCAACTTACTCTTAATTCATAAAATCATCTAACTAAAAATAATCATTCAAACTAACCAGGGACTTCACGTAGTCCAGTGGTATGCAATAAATACCAGTTGCACTTTGGTTGTGGGTTCGATTCCCGCAACTCTGACCGACGCGACGGGTTGTCACACAGTCTGCGTGTTGTCCTTTTTACAAAACTAAATAATTCTTAAAAAATTCCCCAACAATGAGATATAATCTTAAAAAATAACCATAAAATAATTTAACCTCAATTTTATCTCATGCCTTTCACTTTCCATCATAACATGTAGTAGCCCATAATTACCTCAAAAGTAAGGATCGTATAAACCCAAATGGTTCTTTATAACTATGTCCACAAAATAATAGATAACTATTCCTTGAATAAAATTTTCATATATCAAACATCAGGGTTACACATACTATAAAAATTCTTCTAATGTAACCCCATCATCAAAAGAGACTTAATACTCTTAATAATTTCACCATAACTCTTGAATCCCTTATATGTTGACTTTTTACTCATTCAACATTCTTCATGATCCATTAACCATTCCTTTCCAACATATTCTGAAATACTTCTTTCTTATAAAAAAAATCATTAATCATATCTTAAGATTCCAAAATAGGAAAACAAATGTTAAGAAATAATCCATACCTTTGATTGGAAATTTTCAGTTTATTCATCCTCAATCAATATGAAATTAGGTATTGGTAAACGAATATTTGTACGATCTTGGTGATCCCATTACTGAAACTTCTTCATAGGACATGTGTTTTCATAATGACCATGCACACCACATTTAAAACATTTAATTGATCCCTCAGAAAGAACTTCTTTCACTTTCCTCGATTCAACTGGATGCTTTCTTTTTCCATGGCAGGTTATTGCTTTATGACCTTCATTTCCACATCTATGGCATATTTCGGTCCCTTTGAAACATTTTACTAGGTGTTTCATTCCACATCTTTGACACATACGTTTTTGAACACACTTACCTTTATGATTATTACCTGTAGTTCTGTAGGGATTTTTTTCTTGCATATATGATGCCTTATAGAAATCACCAAGGTTTAGGTGGTCAATCATGACTCTAAATAGTTCGTTGAGGATAAACACAAGAGTTCTTATTGCATCTCCCATATCATTCAGTTGCTCTCTCAGAAAACCGTCACAGTTTCCTTCATATCCAGTGTTGCTTTGGTGCCTACTAGATCCAGCCATTTACTAAAACCAAAAAGGTCAGTGTGAGTATATCAACAAAACAATCATGTACTAATGAGGAAGATAAACACTATGATATACTTACTCATTCACTTTATCTAAAACTAGAACTCTTTCTGAAATCCTAAACATTATGGTAATGTCTCTTATGCTTAGAGAATACCCTAACCTCTAAAGTTATCTAAACCTACCTTTGATTCCAACTATAAGGCCCCGGTCTTAAACATTACTTAATCTTGAATTAAATGAATAATTCACATAGATAATCTTTTCAGGTTTATAGTTTTAGATAATTAGGTCATAACTATTACATCTCAATAGATTACATAGTAGACACTTCTACAAAGTTTCCATAAAATAAAAAAACAATTTAAAAAAACATGTCTAGTTCCATGTTTTAGATAGAATGTATTTCCTTGACCCCATACTTGACCCTATTCATATTTAAGTCCTTTGGAAAACAATTCAAAATCTTGTGATGATTATAAAAATACCAATAAAGGATACACAAAGAAGGAAGACTGTTAGTTTTTCAAAACAACAAGTAAACCATGAGTACTTTACCAAAGTAATACTTTTCACCTTTATGAAGTAGTAAAAACTCTTCACTGAATAAGAGACCATTACATACCCTTTTGTAACCAAAATATTACCATAAAAACCATATAAAGAATACATAACATATAAAGGTAACTTGAGACATAAACATACTTAAATGGAATAACCTTACGGTTGACTTCCACACATACTTAATGGAATATCCATACGACCGACTTCCATACCCAATGCATTGGAGGTTATAACATAACCACCCATCCTGGTATTCATGGCACCACCTGTGATATGGTTTATCATGTACCCACCCGACAAGTGTCCAAGTACCATTATAAAATCATAACACATAAAACAATTATAAAGGAATGAAAAAAATTCCACATTTCAAGCACAATATATCACTTAAATATATTGACATAAAAAATCCATTATCAAAACCATTTTCTATACCAAAAATGATTATATGGTATTTATTTACTTTTAAAAATATAACAGCTTGTTGAGGAAGCCAAAGATCAAATAATACTCACTGTGGCGGAAAGGTCATTGTCACCGCGTACGTTAAAAAGAAACATACTTTTTGTCATGTAGTAAAATGGATCATATAGAAAAGATTACTTTCGAATAAAATTATATTTCAATGGGTTTTATACACCGTATAAAATAAAGCCTTGTATTAGAACAAAAATTTTCCTTAATGAAAGGAGATTGAGATGATGTCCCTTATAAAGACGGTATCCTTGGATTAAGGATAAATAAATTACATAATTATGTGTGACAAAAGAATAAACCAAATATAAGTGGATATTAAGTGTAAAACAATCAGTGGTTATTCAAAAATATTCATAGAATGACATATTCAAGGAGTACAAGTTTATCCCAAAGAATCAAAATTGGGTTAAGAAGTTCCAATGCAAAAATTTGACAGCCTAACGTCGCCACTTCAAAATTCATAAAATGAGTTTATGAGAGATAAAAAGGGGTATCTCATAACTTGTACATAACATTTATAGCAATAAGGATATATAAGAACATATCCCATCATAATAAGATTAAAACACCTAAAAATAAGTCTTTTAAAATGAGGAGGGTGAATGGTTCCCTTATCAAATTGAGTAATTTCTGAAACGTACACCCCATGAAATAAGGACTATACAACATTGTTGTAAATACCCATAAACGAAATTATATTACACTAAGAGTATAATAATGGGTAGTACATACACCACTCAAAGGAAAATGGTGGAAAATGTAGCATAAATCTCACAGGAATAAAAGTGAGATGAAAAATCACTTACGAAAACTTGGCAGCCTAACGGCGCCACTTAAAACATCCAAAAAATGGATTTATGAGATCAAATAGTGTCTTTCATAATATGAACAGAAAACTTACTATATTATGAATATAAAAGAACATCCCAAAACATAATAATTATGAGCTTATAAGAAATGACATAAAAGAGAGTTCTTAAAAAGAACGAGAGAGGTTGGATCCCTTACCTCAAGTCTGACTTGTCTTGTTTGTTTCTTTATATTCCTGAATAATAAACATTGGTCAATTTATAATTTCTTAAGGAACTTTTTTAAATATTATTATTCAGTTCATATCACATATTATAATGTTATAATAATTGTTTAATAATGTGAGTTCATATCAGACATTTTTGTCGATGTTTGGTACATGAGTCAAAAATGAACTTGTTTGAAAATGATTGTCCATGTAGTTATAAGTAAATCATGTCCAGAATAGTATTAATGATTTAAATATCATATATATCCAGTACATATTCATTTTATACTACTCCATAACATTTGGAGATAAAAATAAATGAAATTCACCGTTTATGGAGACGATAAGCCATACGTACGCATGAACACTACATTCATTTCTTTGTCATATTAATGGAATTAAAAAATAATTGAGAGATATATATATATTATAATTCCAGTATAATATATATGTTATATAGTTCACATATGTTCATTAATTTCATTCATTATATATTCCATGTATTGCATGAATGAGTCACATCACTTGAGGGGGCGGTAGTCCACACTTCCTCATATGAAATTACCGCATTTGCACAACATGAAAAGCATAAAGGCGTGTTTTAAATATAAAATTAAGAAGCATATATAAAAAATAAATAACATATATATCATATATAAAATATAGTGACATAAAAATGGCCACCATGAAAGGTGTTAAGAGAATATTGAACAATCATCGTTTCGTGAGGCAGAAATTCGCCATCCACAGAAACAGTATGTTCTTTAACCATTAGATGAAGGTGTGTGTAAGTGTAGATCGAATACTTCACATAACAACATCCTATTATATTGAAGATAGAGGCGTTATTACAAAATAAAGGAATAAAAAGACTTTATAGGGTTGGAGAAGCAAAATAAAACAAAATAACCAAACAGTAGACATTACCTTTAAATCGGGTAACACTTTTTGATTTTAGCTCAAAGGATTCCTTGGAAAGGATTATTACCAAAGTTGAGGATTAAATGATGAATATAGGGATGTGGAGAGATGAAATGGGAAGGGTTTGGCTGAGTCAAATCCTTGAGAGGTGTGAGTAAGGTGGTAGAGGTGGGGGCCTTTTATAAGAGAAGAGGAGGGGCACTCTTGGAAGGATATAAAATATTACTTTATTATAAAATGATTTTCGGATTTTAAAGGTCCCAAAAGGATATATTTCGAGGATAAGGTGATAAGGTTTATAAAAACACCCATCCAATAGGTTTTTTACAAGTTTAGGTCTTATAGTTTACATTTTATTTTCATTTTACTTAAATCGTTAAATAATGAGGTAATCGCTGCATCATCATGGTGTCATAAATAATTTAATTTATTTAATGTCTAAAAATTATAAAAAATATAATGATGTAGGAAATATTTTTATCTTTCTAATAAATATTTATAGTCAAAAATATGACTTTTATAACCCCATGTAAAAATTGTTTTAGTAAAACAACACATGTTTGTGACATTTTAATTTTAACTTTAAATAAAAAGTTATTAATGTCATTTTCCAACCAAAGTGGCTCCATGGGGTCCCCAAGTTAACCCATCGATTTTCATGGTCGGCCATGAATCATCAAATAATTTTAGGACATGTTTCAATGTCATTTCATATTATTAAAACATTATTTTTACCTTAAATTACACAAATTACCTTTAATCGCGATTAATAAAACTTAAAAGTTACTATTCACCAAAAATTATTTTAATATTATTGAACCACATTTTACTTCCTAATGACAACCATGTATGTCGTATTTTCGAAAATAAAATCACATATGTGGTAAAGTTTCATTTAAAGAAAAAATTAGTTTCTTTAACTACCACTTAGTGGTTTCACTATTCATCAAAAAATTGATGTTTTTCAGAAAAATACCCAAAAAATCACCCTAATCTATATTTGATATTTTGAATTAAAAAATGATGTATATTTTACAAAATTAAAAATATATAAGTTGAATTAATTAATTTAATAATTAATTCCCATTGTCGAAACAAATGCGTGTTTTTAAGAAACAATATCTATTAAAAGATCAACACTAGTTTAAGTCCAATTTCAAAGTGAACTCGTTGTCACGTATTGGGTACACCATCGAGCATAGTGTTCCCTTTAAAGTAATATTAATATTTTATTCACAAATATGAGTAAATATAAAAATGTCATATTACTTATTTACCTAGGGTGTTACAAATTCTAGCTCTATTTTATGTTAATATTTAATGTAATGAAAGATATTTTTGTGAGAGTTGGTTTGAACCAAACAAGTATCGATACACATCATGTTTTGGAGAATTAAAACATAAATGAATTTTTGACAACATGAAGTCTCCTAGGGTCTCATTTGATCCATCACTTTCTTGATGGATGAACCTTTATAAGGAAAATAACGGTCATATAATTCCTTATTTATTTAATCATGTAACATTAATTATATACAAATGAGTGTGATTTTCTACAAACACATATGATAGTTGGAGATAATGTTTTAAAAAAATAAATGTATATATTGAATGATTTTTAGTGATTCGTGGATTAATTATTAAAGTGAATTCACAAAAAATCTAGATAAATAGATTATCATTTATTTCATTATATAAATAAAGAACATTAAAATTCAATTGAAGTAAATATTAAGTCATAATGACATTTTGTTACACCATGTAATTTTATTAAGTGAAGAACTAAAAATAAATAAAATTTTGAATATATTCTATAAAAAATAACATAAGACTAAAATGAATTTCACAATATTAAAAAAATATAGGAAAAAAATAAACAGATGAGTAAAACCATATGAAAATAAGAAGATAATAAAACTACTTTATGTTTGATTCTTTAGATATAACTATTGTTTTATAATGAATAATTTTATGTCTTATACTATAAATGAATTAAGAAAAATTTAGTGGTAAAAATATATTAATTTATTGGAACTGAATGTAATCATTTTTAAGGGCCTATTTTCTCAACAAATTAATTTTTATGATTTTTATTTTAGTAAATTAATGTGATAGTTTTTAAAATTTTATTATTTTAATAAATTATTTATTGATAACAATACTTTAACACTAATTTAACAGATAAAAAATACAATGTAATATTAGAAAAGTATTGATTTAAATTTTATTTATTATAATACATTTTTTATTATATATTTTGTTTTCATTTAAAATAAAAATTAAAACAAATATGAGAAAACTATTTTAATAAAATGAATTTCATTATTGGAAAATCTGATTAAAATTATCTTATTGTGGTGTTTTATGGATTTTTTTAGAAAGATTAATTTTTGGGTGAAATGTTCTAGTATTTTTTAGAAAATATTTTTTTCTTTTATTATATATTTATAAATTCCTCAGACCCTAAAAATTTTGTATAGATTTTTCATGAACAAAGTTTTATTTATTTATGGAATAACCAATTTAAAAGGAATACATTTATCATTAAAAACTTTTATTGAAATTTTCATTCTCATTATATATTTTATTGTAATAAAGATACATTTTGTGTTAATATTTTGATAATTTCGTATTAATGAGATTTCATTTAATTGATTCTTGTTTTGAAAGATGAAAAACCATCCATTATTTTATAATAAAATATAAAATTCTATATTTATTATTGATTTATAAATTAAATGTCTTAAATAATAATTTTTATGCATAAAAAATAAATTTCTCTAAAAATGTTTTTATTATGTTACACATACTTATATTGAAGTTAAATATCATCAATTTTACTAAAGTAAACAAAAAATGGATTTATTATTTTTAATAATCATTATGTAAATTTTTTAATAATGTAAATTTCAATTTGGGCTTAAAAATAATTTATGAAGGTCACTATTAGAAACCATAGAAATGGTTAGACTATTGTAATAATTATAATTCAATAGGTGGTCTCAAAATATCCCAAAACTGCCTAGAAAACTGAATGTATGATGTAATGATAATCCTTGATTAGTACATGCCACCCAAAAAAGAAATTTTGTATCATCATTCCTAGAATAAATAAACTAATTTTCTATTATTAAATTAATATTTACCACACTTCCATCATCTTCACGTAATAAATACCCATTCACCGCCACACATTTAATAACATATAATGAATCCTTGATCAATAAAAACGTCCCCTTACCGGCTTCTATTGTATTATAGGTATTATTCCCCAAAAAAGTCAAACCATTGAATTATTAAAGAGTGTTCTAAAGGGGGACATCAGAAGAAGATGTAACTTTTTAACTAAGTTCTTCCATGATTATTTGTCATTCCAAATCCTAAAATCTAATATAAAAAACATGTTAAAATGAAATATATGTTATTTGTATAATTAAATGTTATTATATTAATTTCATAACAATTTTCTTTCTTCCCCCCATTCATTAGTAAATGAAATTTCACCCATATTAGGAATGGAATACAATATCCAAGAATGACATATTTTAGTTTTCATAAACACCATACGTAGAAGTTTATAATAGTGTATTTAATGTATAAATATTATATTTATGAAATTATTAATTATTTTTATATATAAAAAATTAATTATATTAAAAAAATTAATAATAAATGGAATATATAAGTTTAACCTCCTAAAATAATTATATCGAGATTGTTTTATGAATTAGAATCACTTTCTCTCAAAAAGTTGATTTTTATTAATTTTAAACTTGTTGAATAATAAAATAAATATATATATATCAAAAAAAATTATGTAGATTATACTATTTTATTAGTCCTTATAAATCCATAAATTAAAAGATGTACTTTTAGAGAATTTGACATAACAAACAAAAATGGATAATGAGAAAAAAAAATACCACAAATGAATGACATATGGAAGTAAATAGATCCAAAAAAATGAAATAAGCATGAAAAATGATCTGAATAAATTATTCATTAAATATAACATAATTATTATAGAGGTTAGAGACACTAACAACGTGATCATGTTGTTAAGATATATTTTTCGTTTCATAATTTCAATTCATTGATGTTGGTTTTTTATTATTCAAAAATTATAATTTATATGATTTCTATACTTCCAAAATAGATTTTTAAATCTTAAATAATTTTTTATTAAGTGGGTGTTCATATTTACTCATGTTCTCTATATTAATTTTCCATTTAATAATACATTATCTAAGATATAATAGTTATTGTTAATATAATTTACCTTTGTTATGTTATAACCAATATTATTAATCATTATCCTTATAATATTTAATTATTCCACAATATGTTTATATTATATTTTATTCCCTATTTCATGTCTTGGATTATAATTCATCAAGTCATTTCACCTTTCATTAGATCATAATTAAACAAAATAATTTCTTGTATGTGGACCAAACATTGTCTCTTTTTTATGAGCAAAAATCATTGTCTTCTGTATAGATATTTTTTATATTATTATAAGCATTATATACTCACAAAATTATTGAATGAATTATTTATTTTTAAATTTTAAATTTATTTATTTACTAATGTTTAAATATTATATTTTTTATGTTTTTTATATTGGTTATTTTTTTCATTCTATATAAATGTTTGAAAAGAATATTCTTTTCTAAAAATTATATATTAATTCCTTTTCCAAAATTTATTTTTATATTTAATTATGAATCTTCCCTTGAATATTTTTATGGTAGTTTAATGAAAATAATATTCCCATTGTTTAATGAATTTTTAAATTTAAAAATATATATTATTGTGTTGGATGAATAAATATTAGGATCTCATTCCTCTTTTGTGTATTTTTTTTCGACTCCCTATATCATGTTATTAACATCATTTATTTTTAGTGTTTTACTATTTGATTTATTTTTTAATTAATTTTTTTGATTTTCTATTTTCCCAATGGAATATGTATATGAAGGTGATATTTATATTTTTTACAACTAGGTTATAAAATATTTATAAAAATTATTTTTAAAATTTCATTTCAATTTTTCACTCCAAATCTAAATGGTCTATAAAATTTTACAGTTATTTATTGTTTATTTTAGAATATGTGTTGTTAAAAAATATAGTACTCACCTCACCATGTTCATAATGGTGATATTCTATACCACACGTTATGTATCCCATGAAACTATTTTTCCCCATTATGAACATATTATTAAATTTGATGGATATATTCAATATCGTATCTACTATTTCTATAGTTTGTATTCAACAATATAATTAACCACATTAAAGTTACTATATATGGTGATGGTTTAATAGGTTTATACCATGAAATCTATTAACATTATTGATAGGGGATTATTAACCATTAAAATACTTATTCATTCAATATGAATGCATTTTTATTACAAAGTAATGCTTGTTATATAGTGTATAATTTATTCATTTCATAATATGATGAATGAAATTGACAAAATTAGTGACTATAGGGGATCTCATTTATATATATCATTGATATAATGGAAGGTTTCATGATTCAACTACCATGGTATTTGGGTTAACCATTACATTTTTATGTGTGATGTCAAAGTATGAGGCCCTTAAAGTATGTTTATGATGGCATGAAATTATTCATACCATTATTATAAAATCAATTATTGTTTCCCATGTTTTAACATCCCAGTTCTGAGTGCCTCCCAAAGGTGCCCCATACCCAGTTGGTCATATATAGTGAAGCACATTTCCCTGAACACCAAAGGCTTCCGACTAGAAGTGAAGGCCTTGGGATTGATAGTGAGGAAAAAATACACTCATTGGTAGAGTATGCACAATGTTTTCACAAATAATAAAAAATAGAGGAAGAAATAATAGCATACAATAAGAAAATAGTGGAAGACTGAAGTAAATAAAAAATTTAGGGAATATATATAAATGGTGCATGTCACATATTTCTAGGAAAGCATCCAAACAACTCACCATGTTGGAAATATAGTACTATAACATGGTACGTAGAAAAAAACCCCAGCAGCATCGCAAGTATCATCTTGGTCCCATGATATCCCGCTCTATAAAACTTAAGTCCCTCAAATATAAGGGTGTTTTCCCCAATCTATAGCTGAAACAATATAATCTGTTTGCGCCAAAAATAATGACCCAAAATAGGTGTGAGACTAATCCCAGTAGGAAACCACACAAGGATATGTGCCTAAATATCATTGAGTATACATAGCAGGTGAAAATGGAAATAAAACAAAGAAACTAAGATTACACAAATGTAACAAATCATATAGTTTCCTTTCACATTAATTAGCATTTAATCAAGATATTATCACAAATATTTATCTCCAAAAAACCTAATTGGACTGAATCCAAGCATGTTCATTGTCTTGGCAGATGTGTCACAATAATCAAAATTCATAATTACCCTCTAGGTAGCTCACATAGTCTAACCCCTCTTGTCCAATAAAGTAATAAATGGAAAATACACTCTGAGGAATCTCTCATAATCAATTCCCCCTACATTATTTCAATAATATCTACAGAATATATGGGGAATCACTCAACACCAACTCACCCTTGTAGTCTCATAACTCATTTATTAACACTCTGAGGGATCCCAGAGAGTCAATCCCCCATGTGGTCTTGTAGGGAAATTATATTAGACAAATTGAGGCAATAGTCAATGTCAATTCCCCTTGTGGTCTCATTATGTAACTATAGACACTCTGAGGGAGAACACATCGTCAATACCCCCTATGGTCTAACTACACTAGGTTCCCATAGCCATGTGTAATTCAATAATGTGTACAAGATAAAAATTAGCCCCAATGAATCTCAAATAATATATGGCAGACAATTACAATTCATATGACAAGAATCTCAACCATCAGTAAGGAAAAAAGGTATGCCTCATAGGAATCCTCAACCAAACAACCATAAATAGTCAAACATGGAAACAAGCCCATGGGTTTTCCTTTAACACTTAATTACACATAATATCAATTATAAAAGCCTTAATCTAACAATAAATCTTTGGTAGATGAACCATGGTTTAAATACATTAACCAAAAATATTTGAAACATGTGTTATTGGAACTTCAGTATATAATCTCAAAGACGAACAACGAAAGGAAACAGACCACCTTCTTCAACGTTTTATGATCTATATTGTTGAACCTCAGCCATGGTATCAACCAAAAATGTAGTAGATCTAAAAAAACATCTAAAAAGTTATACCATTAATATCTCACGAATGAGGGGGGATCAAGAGATGAGGCTCTAGAAGAAGGAATAACTCACCAATGCAATTACAACACAACCAATAGTGTTTGATTCAGAGTACAAACAATTGTTTAGAGGTCTCGGAGAAGAATCGATAGTCTCCATTCACTCCTAGACAAGACAAACCCAAATGAAGATGTTTCTGTAAACAAGACATGACCCCAGTCCGATTTGACAATTCTGCATTAAAATACACAGTATGTTACCTAAGGATACATCATGTGTATAGTCTTTTACCGGGACCGCCTTAAGCGGCCCTGCCGTGTCGTCACACGGTCGTGTATGTGGCCATGACATGACCATAAAAAACATGGACATAGTGCCAGAGTACACGGAGTGTACAAGGAATCACACGAAATGTACTCCAAAATTTATCATTCTTCCCTTTTCCCTCAAAATCAATGTAAAAAAAAGAGATTCGTACATGAATAGAAGGTCCTGGTTATTTCAAACACCCCCCCCCCTTAAAAAATTTTTCCCCAAATTTACCTAGCTAGGTGGGGACGAAGAAGATTCATTGAACAGCTTTAGCCACTCCAATCTTACATCATCCTCCCTCTCCCATGACTCATCTTATATTCACTTGTGTTTCCATAACACTCATACCTGGGGAATAGACTGTCCACATTGAACCTTCACAACATGATCAACAATCCAAACAGGATTCTCCTTGAATGATTCGTCCACCTCTTACTCACCCTCATCATGTTGAAAAACATGATTTAAGAATAATTAAACACTATGACCTTATTTACCTAGATATGGTGCATTATTACACAACATTAGCATGATCACAAGAGATCATGTCTCTAAAGTCCAATTAGTTTAGTTTTCCACGGAAGTACTAAATACATACATAAGATTTACATAACATCATTAAATAAAAACAACAACAAAATTGTGTCAAATTTGAATAAAATCATATCCCTTATCATATCCCTGTAGTTCAATCATAATATACTTCTTCACATCCTAGGAAAAAGAAAACATAGGAAAGGGGTGAGCTCAGATTCTCTGTAATCATAACAATATAGCAGAAACCTTCATAAATAAGCATAAACATTCATGGAAATGTATAATACTAAAAAACAATCCCTTTAAAAATAATATTCAGTATAATATGGAAAATATAAATAAAATAATTCCATTTACTTATTCACATGTATATTCTACTAGTTGAATAATCCCATGTAATAATAATAGCTAATTTCATAATGAGGGAATACATAATGTTGTACATCCTAACCACATAGTCATGGCCTCATTCCAGGAATACAAATAAATATTTTTTCAAGGCCTTCTTCCAAGACACTAATTTGTCTCATGAGACCTACCGATACCTAGAGAGTGTATAGAAGGACCTTCCCATCACTTAGAAGGTCAATTTCATTCCTAATTTGAAAAGTGATAAACTTAATCTAAACATTCATATTAAAACTATAATATGAAATGTCAACATTTTAATCACAAACCATGAATGGTAAAAAAAATTAGCACACCCAAAATAAAACATAACTCATTAAATACAATATAGAATATTTTTTAATAATAAATCAACCTCAATCAATAATAATTAAGGACATTGACATAGATGAAAATAATCAGAAAAAATTATTTTAGTGATATATCCCCTTTTTCATGAAAATATTTTAAGGTCTCACTATTTATAAAGAAGATGTTAAAAATATAATTTTGAATAAAAGTTTCCCATAATAGTTTGAAACTTTTAAGATGAATTTTAATTTTAAAACATTCTTTTCCATATATTTAAATCCTCAATATCATTTTTAAAGCATGTAAATTAATGGGAATGATTTAAAAGAATAGATATTTAAAACATTTAAAATAATATTTTAGTTAGAGTTCCTAACCAAATTAGAGGAGTTTGAATAAGAAAAATTGAGTTAATAAAAACATTATAATATCATTAGAATAAAGGGGTTTAGGATATACATTGTCAATGTACAATATATACACCTTATAAAATTGAATTGGCACATAACAACAATGAAGTCCCTATGGAATGTAAATTGAGATGAAATCCCATATAAACACCATATATTTAGTTTAAGGATAAATAAATGACATAATTATGTGTGAAAAATATAAATACACTCAATATGATTATATATTCAGTGTAAATCAATCATAGTACATTCACACATATTCTTGTAAAAACAACACCAATGACATGGATGTTTAACTCAATAAATTGAAATTGTGTTAAAATTACTCTTACCAAGTTCATAATGATGACTTGATAATTTATCAATGGAGCGATTATGTGTATAAAATGTATATACACACATATGGGAGTGAAAATTTCTACATAAATAAATAAATAGTGATTTTACAGATAATCTTGGAGTAAAATAATCAATGATGTTTTCGTAAAACCAAATGAGTGAAAATTAACCAATTTGTTAACTTCAGAAAAATACATCCCATGAGAGAAGGCTCATGAAATGTAGATATAAATACCTATAAATTAAATTATACTACACAAATAATACAATCATGGTATGTACATACACCACACAAAAATAAAATAGTGGAAATATAGCATGAATCTCAAGGGAATAAAAAGTGAGATGAAAATCCCTTACCATGTACTTTTCATTAGTTGAGGGTATATTAACCTCATTTATAATATTTATACCATTTTTATTAAATTATAATAGTACCACATAAATAAATATGATATCATATATGATCTTCTAATATTGATATGTTAGTAATATTACAGTACTCTCATTATTTCGGTTGTTAACTAATTCATTTTCCTTTATATGATTTGTTATGTATGTCATGTTTGTTTTCAAAAGGATTTATTTGATTCATATCCATAATGATATTAAGTTCTTATATATTATTTTAAATCATAAAATAAAATTTATTCTTTAATGGTTATGATGAGAAATGAATATCATCTCATTTGTGGGGATGATAAACTTTACAAACGCATGAGCAATAATATCAATCTATTGATGGTGGAATAATTATGTAATTGGATTTTATATTTTATATAAATATTAATTAACATGTTATATTTATTTTTTACATAAATTATGCTAATTATTATACAAATCCAAATAAAAAATTCTTGAATAATAAACTACACCACGACGTGGATATGGTAAGATGTACGTAGACATGTATAATGACTTTTTCATTCATAAGATGGATAGAATAATTAATATGGTTGTACCATATTTATAATAACATCACATTATTTATATTTTAATGGTGTTATTATTTTGGTATGGAAACATCAATGAAATATGAAGTGTAAGAAGAAAAGAACTTTGAAATAGGTGGTGAAATTATTACCTCTTCTTCAGGTGATTCTTTTTTATTTGATCAAAAGGGCCCCATAGGATGGATTTCTGATCATTGTAAGACCTCTAAGATGAAGTGAGGGTATTTGGGAGGATATTTTAGTTGGTTGATTCCAATTAAAATTGCTTTGGATATGTTAATTTGAGAGAAGGGTAAGTTCCTTTTTATAAGAGAGGTGGGGGTCACTATAGGATAAAATTGAAATATTATTTTATCATAAAAAAATATTTTCGTTTTCTAATGGATCCAAATGGTGTTATTTCGAACATATGGTGAGGATGGGTCGAAATATTCTCAATCAATAGGTTTTATACAAATTTAGGTTGACATATTAACATTATCTTTTAGATTTAATTCTCTGTTAAATAGTTTAAAGTTTACCATGTCTTCATGTATTTTTATATTATGTGGTTAATAAACTTACTATACAATTCAAAGCATTCCGAAAGTTGTTCATTAATGAAATATATATCATTATATAAGAACTTTGTACATCCCTTATATTTTTAGGAATATTATATCATTTAATAATATATTATTTTTTTAAAAAAATTTAGGTCAATTTAGAAACTATTTAGTATTTGGTATTTTTGAAAATCAACCAAACATGAGTACTTCAAAAAAATTATTTAAATCACCCCTATAATGTCATATTAATATATTAAATAGGTTTTATGCATAAAAAGTATCAATTGAAATTTATTTTGATATTTATAATATCAATTATTTTAATCATTCATTAATAAGGTAACTACTACATCATCCTTTTCCCATAAATAAATTTAATTAGTTACTGTAAAAAAATTATAAATAAAATACCATGAATTACGAAATATTTATAGATTTATAATTAATATTTATAGTAAAATTTATCTTATGTATAACCATGTATTAAAAGTTTTTTAGTTATTAAAATTTAAATTTTACACTTTTACGTCTTCATTAAATAGAATTATAATTTATGTCCTAATCTAATCTAAGTGGATCAAAAAATTGATCTTATTTTATTAATAAGGTTTAATTTTGTCTAAATACTGTTATCCAATAGAATTATGACATGGTTAGGGGTAATTATAATATCATTTTTACCATTAATTACCCTATTTACATTTAACCGTGTTAAATAAAATTCAAAAGTTACTATTCATGAAAAATTATTTTTCATCCTATTGAACAAAATTTTACTTAATGATATGAACTGTGTCACTCGGATTTTGGTAATTCAATCCATAGAGGTCATAAAATTATTTATTATGAAAATTTAAAAATGTACCTAGAAGGTGGGTAAAAGACGGTAAAAATTCAATATATATATATATATATATATTTTTTATTATAAAATGACTTCAATGAATTAAATTATACTAATATAGGTATTTTTTAAATTTTTTTACTTTATAATAAATTTATATTAAAAATAATTATTTTAATAAAAATTCAACTTTAAACAATAACACATTCTTTCACTATTCATTAAAAATTGAATGTTTTTAGAAAAATACCAAAAATTCACCAAAATTTAATTTTTATATTCCAAATTCAAAAATGATTTATATTTTACCAAATTAAAAACATATATTTTTTACAAATTAATTTAATATAAATATTCCTGTTTTCAAAACCAGAATGCAGATTTTTGAGAAGTAAAAACTATCAAAACATTGACATGTGTTTATATCCAATTTAAATATAATATTAATTTAATTACCAACATTGGATTAAATTAAAACCAAATAATATAATTATACTTCAAAACTTTTCAAATTTATAATTTAACACTATAAATTATTTTTATTTAAAAAGTTGTTTTCAAATAAAATATAGTATCTTTCAATATTCATCAAAATATTAATGTTATCATAAAAGAATAGAAAATTTATCCACACTAAATTATTATGTCTCTCATTTAAGGATGAAATTTATTTTTTATATTGTATATATAAAAGTGACATTTAATGTATTTAAAAAGGGTTCTCTATTAAAACGTGTAAAAATTGATTTTTTTTAAAACATCTTTTATCTAAAAAACTAAATTTCTTCTTATATCATGTCTAAAAACATATAATATGGATGATAATATTATATCAAGTATATAAAATCAATAATTCAGTTAATAATATTCATAACCGCTTTTTGAATAGCTAGTTTGGTAATTCATGGTGCGTTCGAACTCGATGTTGCATAGAGCGCAAGCTATTGAATTACATTAAGGAAAATAAACTTGCTATGAAATATTGGGTTGTCACATTATTGATCCCTATTGGAAATTTCTTCCCTTCAATTTTAAAATTTATCATGGTAACTTCATCGAATGTCCCACATCGAAAAATGTGTCAATAAAATAATCAAATTTAACGAAAGAATGAGAATTACCAAGGTCACCAAAGATAACCCATACTAGGTTTCCATGTATGAGAAATTGGATATAGGAGATAAACTAAGTGTCACGTTCCGATGGAGAGTGATATAAAACATGACCAAGGGAATATTAACTAAAAGAAAATCACAAACTAGTTATGGGTTAAATGGCCATTAGTTTCCTAGGTGAAAAGTAAAGAGACAATATTTTTTGTATTATGTTCCATTTTAGAAAGTTGAGGAATTTATTTATGCGATTGACTAAGAACATAAAGAGATATACTTAATTTTAAACAAGAGTTTCATAAATTAAATAATTTCTTACACTAACTCGTCTTTCCTCCAAATGATGAGTATTGAAGATGACTTGGTCCAACCTGAAGTGCTAGATTCAATGTCTAGAGAATCAAATAATCCAAAAAGGATGAAGTATATATTTACCTTGTCTTTAGAGATTAACCCAAAACAAAATTGTTATTACAAGATATTATGATCCCCAAAATGGATAATCCTTTATAGAAAAAAATACTAATCTTAATTTCCAAAATTAAACAAACAATACCAAAAGTTCAATAAAAACCATACAATAAAAAATTGTATTTAAAACCCTTCAATATAATCCAAAATAATATTGAAAGCCAAAACTCAATAGGACTTTGTCACATAGTCTTTCATAGTAAATCATAAAATTTATTCCCAACTAACATAAAAAAATCCTAAAATCTTATATGGGAGTGTAATTAACCAAATAACATATTCTCTATGATAGGTTAATAATGTCTATAAATAAACTGAATCTATATAAAAACATAGATTCTTCAAAAATAAAAATCCACCATAACTCCTAAAATTAAATACAATAGTATTCTATTTTCCTTAGGTATATAGTGTTCCCTACAAAGAGAACATCTTCTGAAATAACATTTCTCACTTAATCATAGAATCATTTTCCTATACTAAGAATGTCCATTGGATAAATTGAAAGTTCCAAAATCAACTTATTACTGATCAATAAAATCATTTAACGAAAAAGAATTAGTCACAATAACCAGGCACATCACGTATTCCAGTGGTAGGTGATAAATCCCAGTCACACTTTTGTTGTGGGTTCAATTCCTGTAGCTTTGTCCGATGTGATGGGTTGTCACACATTCTGTGTGTTGTCTTTTTTCAAAAAAAATTATTTTATTAAATTACCAATGTGAGATATTTTTTTAAAAATAATCATAACATATTTTAACCACAATTGTTATCTCATACCTTGAATTTTCATCCCAAAAATTAATAACTAGTAATTTCCTCAAATACAAGCATCACATAAACCCAATTTCTTTTTTATGACTATATCCACAAAAGAAAAGATAATTTTTCCTCAAATTTAATTTTGACGTAACAAAATATAGGGTTAGACATACAAGTGAAAAGTCTTCCATAGTAATCCCATAAAAAAAGAGAATTAATACTTTTAAAAATTTCTCCATATATTTATTTCCATTTAGGTTTTTCCTTGACAAAGTGGTTATACTATAGAATAGGGAATTGACTAGGGTAATGCCCAGGTCCCTACCATTTACGACAAATGATGGTAAATGGATTCTTATCATCATTTTTTCCATGGTACTCTTCATTAGTCATCAGTAATTCTTTACATTATGATCTTCTTTCACACAAATAATGATTTTATTTGTTCAATTGAGTCACTTTCCTGGGTGTCTCCTTCAACATTTCCTGCATTATTGGAATTGATCTTTCATTTATCAATGGTCACCACTGCTGGAGCTCTTATCAATATCTTCCTTTATCTTCCTTGTTGAGTATGGTAGTTAGTTAATATAGATTTTGTAGATCCTATTTTTGGAAACCCGCTTCGACATAAACATGATTTCACTTATGCCTATCAGAATCCCATTCAGTGGTTCTTTTCTACCATCATTCCCATATTTTACATCATGTTCAATGATACAATGAATTCCATGTAATATAGCCATTGACTAAAACTAGAAAGTATTGTGTGAGTAAAAATAGTCATATAATTATTTAGATAATATCATGACACGTTATTTTCAATCTAAAACACCATAGTATTAACCCAAGTTTTTTATTCTCATATTATACTAAAATCAAAAAAATTGTTTTGTAATGAAAATATGAATTAACCTAGGAATATCCTACAGGAGTGTCAATAACAATAGTGCATCAAGGCCTGTTTTTGTGCACTAGTTCCCATTCGAGTCTTTCTCAAAGTGTTGTTTTCGGGTTTTACCCCTAGATATATTTGAGCCAGAGCAACCGCTGCCTACTCGTATCCATACATGGATGTATAGGATTGAAAATTCAAAAAAAAATTCACATTTCAAAATTTCGAGGAAGTTATTCTATACTAATCCTTAATGTCTATCTTTGGGTAATGTTCTCTAATAAAATTATTTTTCTAAATCTAGTTTCAAAGGTTTGTATTATACATCCTCTGATTCAAAATGTAATGCACCAACCCTTTTTTCCTAGAGTCGGTGAATTATTACATAACATTATCATGATCCCCAGAGATCATGAATCGAATGACCAATTATTTTACTAGCCTTGGAATCACTATATACATAAATAAGTTTTACATTACATCATGAAATTAAAAAAAACATTGTGTCCCCTTTGAAAACAATCATATCCCTTAGTCTATCCCTGAAGATCAATAATAATATAATTATTCACATCATGGGAATAAAAAAATATAGGAAAATGGTGATCTTTGATGCTTAGTAAGGATAATAATATAGCGGAACCTTTCAAAAATAATCATAAACAATTAATTAAATGTATATGAATAAAACACAAGCCATTTAAACATAGATTCCAGTATAATATGGGAAATATGACTCAAATAATTACTTTTACATATTCACATGGATATTCTACTAGTTGGATAATGACATGTAATATTATAGAATATTTCATAATGATAGAATGAAAAGTTTCAGACATCATAACCACATAGTCAAGGCCTCGTGCGAAGACTATAATTAAACATTTTGTCTAGGCATTGTTCCAAGACACTAATTTGTTTCATGAGACCATCTGTTGAATTGAGAGGCTATATACCCCCTATCCCATTCTCCATCCAACGCATTCATCAAATGAAAAGGGTGAAACCAAATCTAAATATTCATATTAAAACTAGTTTATGAATTGTCAATATTTTAACCACAAACCATGAGTGGTATAAAAATAACACACCCACACTCAAAAATAACTCATTCAATTAAAATATGGAATATTGTATTATAATAAATCAACCTCAATCATGAATAATTAAGGATATTGACATAGATGAAAATAATCAGCAAAACTATTTGAGAGAATAATCCTCTTTTTCATGAAAATATTTAAAAGTCACAGTATTTATAAAAAAGAAGTTAGAAATCTATTTTTAAATGAATGTATCACATACCACATTGAAAATTTTAAAAGTAATTTTAACTTCAAAACATTCACGTACATATATAAAAATCTTTAACAACATTTTTAAATCTTGTACATTAATGAGAAAGATTTAAAATAATAAATCAATAAAAAATTTAAAATGACATTTTAGTTAGAGTTTCTAACCAAATGATTAAAGTTTGAATAAAAAATTTGAGGTAATAAAATAATTATAATTTTACAATAATAAATATATTCATGATATACTATGTCAAAGTACATTTTAAACAATATATAAAAGTGAATTGGCGTATAACAACAAAGAATTATCAATGGAATGTAAATTGAGATAAAATCCATTATAACGACTATATAGTTAGGATAAATAAAAATAAATGACATAATTATGTGTGAAAATTATAAATAAACTAAATATTATTCATATTTAGGGTAAATAAATCAATATACATGCACATATATTCTTGTATAAACAACACCAATTACTTGGATGTTTAATTCAATGAATAGAAGTTGAGTTGACATTACCCTTAACAAGGTCATATTGATGACTTGAGAATTTATCAATGGAGTGATTATGTGTATAATAATAATATCCACACAAAGGGGAGTGTAAATTACTACATAAATAAATAAACAAATAGTGAATTCACACATAATCATGGAGTAAAATAATCAATGATGATTGTGTAAAACCCAATGAGTGGGAATTGAAATTAGATATTCCATTAACAGTATGGTAACTTACGAAAAATTAACCACATGATAGAGGATCATAAAATGAAGATGTAAATAACCATAAATTAGTGTATATTAATCAAAACATATAATCATGGGTAGTACATACACCATAGAAATGGAAATAGTGTCAATATAGCATAAATATCACAGGTATAATAAGTGAGATGAAAACCCCTTACCTTGTACATTTCCTTAGCAGAGGGTATGTTAAACTCATGTATAATAGTTAAACCATTATTATTAAATTATAAAAGAACCAAATACATAAATATGATATCATATATTATCTTCTACTATTTAATTTTTAATAATATTTCAGTAGTATCATTGTTTTAGGTGTTAACGAATTCATTTTCCTTTATATGTTTTTTTACATAAGTCATGTTTGTCATGTATTGTATGTATTTGATTCATAAACTGAATAATATTAATTTTTCAAAACATTATTTTAAATCATAAAATGATAATTATTTAGTAAAGATTGTGATGGGAAATGAGTCACATCACATTCGTGGAGATGGTAATCTGTACGTACGCCTGAGCAACAATATAAGTCTATTGATGGTGAAATAGAATGTAATTTGGTAGAATATAATATATAAATAATCATTAATATGTTATATTTTTTATTTACATAATGTATACTCATTATTATACCCATCAAAATAATTATGTCTGTAATAACAAACTACACCACGAAGTGGAGATGGTAAGTCGTACGTACGTGCGTATGGTGATTTTGTGATTCATAAGGTGGATAGAATAATGAATATGGTTGTACCATATTTATAATAACATCAAAGTATGTAGAAGATAATGGAGATATTATTTTGGTTTTTAAACAACAAGGAAATAGGATGTTGAAGAAGAAAAGAACTTTGAATGTGGTGGTGAAATTATTACCTCTTCTTCGGATGCATCCTTTTGATTTGATCAAAAGCGATCCATAGGTTGGATTTATGATAAAATTAATGCCTAAAGTTTGAATTAAGGGTATTTGGGATGATATTTGAGTATTATTTTCCAAAGACAAATTTCTATGGATGTGTGAATTTGAGAGAAGGGGAGGTACCCTATTATAAAAGAGGTGAGGGTCACTTTATTAGAAGCTTGAAATATTATTTTATTATAAAAACATTTAGTTTTATAATTGCTAAAAATAGATTTATTTCGAAGATAAGTCAGGGATGATTCTAAATATGGTCAACCAATAGTTTTTAGACAAGTTTAGGTCACCATATTAACCTCATATCAAATATTTAATTCTTAGTTAAATAGTTTAACATTTACCATGTCTTCGTGTGTTTTTATATTATATGGTTAATAAACATACTATAAAATCTTAAGAGAACATCAATTTGTTCATTAATGACATATATATCATTATATATGTACTTTGGAATAATATTATATTTTTAGGAATATTATATAATTTAATAATATTATATTTGTTTTAAAAACTCATTTTTGTAATTTTGACACTATTTATTATTTGGTTTTTGTGAAATTCCAAAATACAGGATTAATTTGGACAAAAAATATTAAATCTACCAAAAAATTACCTATTAACCTAGAAAATTAGTGTAATTAATCTGAAGTCTCAATTTAAATTTATTTGGATATTTAAAATATCAATTATTTTAATAATTCATTAATATGGTAATTAATGCATCATCATTGTGTCATAAATAAATTTAATAATTTAATGAATAATTATTATTAATATAATACAATGATGTGTGAAATATTTTTAGGTTTATAATGAATATTTACAGTCAAATCTATCTTATATATAAGCCTATATTAAAAATGTTATAGGTATAAAAATTTTATTTTTACACTTTTAAATCATCATTAAATAAAATAATAATAAATTTCCTAATCTAATACATGGGGTTACAAAAGGATCATATTTTATTCCTAATGTTTATTATGGTTTAAATACACTTATATAATAGATTTATGGCATGTGTTGGGTAATTATAATATCATTTTTACCTTTAATTACCATATTTACTTTTAATCGTGGTAAATAAAATTCTATAGATACTATTCAATAAAAACTATTTTCATAATATTGAACAAAATTTTACTTACTAATATCAACCGTGTCTCTTGGATTTTTGAAATTCAATTCAGAGAGGTAGTAAAATTATGTTTTATGCAAGTTTCAAATTTTTATAGAAGGTGGGTTAAAGACGGTAAAAAGTTCAATAAAATTTTATATATTTAATATTATTATAAAATGACTTAAATGAATTAAATTTTACTAATATTGGTATTATGTATCTATTTTTACATTAAATTAAATTTAAATTAAAAAAAATTTAAATAAAATGTTGGCTTTATACAATAACTCAGTGTTTTTCACTATTTATCAAAAATTAAATGTTTTTACAAAAATAACAAAAATTCACCCAATTCTAATTTTGATATTTCAAATTCAATAATTATGTCTATTTTAACAAATTAACAACATAGATTTTCTATTAATTAATTTTGAAAAAAAAATTATTCCCATTTTCAAAACTAGAAAACAGTTTTTTCAGAAGTCAAAACTATCAAAAGATTGATATCTGTTTATGTCCAATTTAAATGTAAAAATTATTTCAATGACCAAAATAGGATTGAAGAATAAAAATATATTCTATATATACTTAAAACCCATTCAAATTTATAATTTAACACTATAAATTATTTTGATTTAAATAGTTGTTCTCAACTAAAATTCAATATTTTTCATTATTCATCAAAATATGAATGTTATCCGAAAAGAACCAAAAATTTATCAAAACTAAATTTTTATGTCCTGCTTATAAAGAAGATATTTATTTTGTCAAATTTAATATATAATAGTTTCAAATGTTGGATTTAAAAATGGTTCTCTATAAAAAGGCGTTTACATTTCATTTTTTGAAAAATAATTCTTTTATCAGAAAAAATGAATTTGTTCTTATATTATGTCTATGAAACACATAATATGGATGAAAAAAATATATGGAGTATATACAATTCCAAATTCCATTAATACTATTCATAATCGCATTTCAACGACTAGTTTGGTATGTCGTGGTGTGCTCAAACTCAGTGTCGCATGTAGGGAAATCTATTAAATTACTATCAATAAAATAACTTACTATGAAATCATGGGGTGTAACATATGGGTAGTAAGAATACAACTGAGAATCATGGATTATATTGTTCAAATAATGTTACCTCTTTGCTAACTGGAATCGAAAGTTAACTAACCCAACTCTCTCGAAAACATCAAACAACCTGACGTATCTCGATGAAAGCATTCCATGTCTCCAAATCCTTTTATTCCCCAACCTCAGTGTGACACATAGAAAAAAATAATCATTGTCCTTTAACTCTATTGGTTGTCTCTATCCATCAACATATGACTTCTGTCATAACTGTATAGTATACATCCTCTTCCGAATCCACTCTGTCAACATTTTGGTCTCTTGGAAAAGATGAGGTCCCATCACAGCTTTCTCTCCTACCTCCATCCAACATAGGGTTGATTAGCATTTCATATCATTCAATGCCTCATAAGGTTCCATTGGAATAGTTCATTGAAAAATTTTATTGTAGGAAATATCCTTTAGAGGTATTTACTTCTCCCAAGAACCTCCAAAATCTAGGACGGATGATCGATGCATATCCTCCAACACCTCAGTTTTATGCTTGGAATATCCATCTGTATTGGGATGGTATACTGTTCTCAAAATCACCTATGTACCCAAAGCCCTAAGTATTCCACAACAGACCTAAGAATTAAAACATGCATCCCTGTCTTAAATGACAGATATCAGAACCCCATCAAAATGCACAATATTTTGGATGTACAACCTCACATCTCATAAACACTGAAGGTCTCCTTAATTGGTAAGAAATGTGAATCCTTCGTGATTCTATCAATGAAATACCTAACTACATCATTCGCTTATGGTGACCTCAGAATCTTTGTCACAATGTTCATAACAACACCATTCAACATCCTCTCAGAAATGGTTAACTGCTGTAAAATCCCGATTGGTCGCTGATGCTCCATCTATAACATCTGACAGGTGGTACGCCTCATCACAAAACCAGAAACAACTCTCTTTTTTCCTAGACACCAATACTGATGGAGTAGATCTCTATACATCTTGGTGACACTATGACGAACTGCCAAAACTGATGAATGAAAATCCCATATTAGCTCCTCATGTATGTCTGCTTGAACCCATACATGTCCATAGAAGTGCATTATCTCATCGTCACCCACACTCCATCAAGAAATAGGGTCCTCTCATGACACACTCTCCTGAAGGACTAGGTCTTCATCATTTGATAGTTTCCTCATTCATACTTGTTCAAGAAGATAAGAGGTAACAACTATAGAAGAAAGGAACGTATGTCCCTATAAATTGTTCACCTTCATATGCATCTCAGAGAACATATCCAGATGGTTCCACTCACTATTGGCCTCTTGAACTGCTTGTATAAGATTCCTCCTACTTGGAACATAATCTACTGTGTTTTCTTTCCACAGCGTGTAGGCAATCTCAAAATCATAGGACTGAAGCTACTCAACCAACCTTCATTGTATCAAACTAAGATAATCCTGAGTGACAGTATACATCATACTTTTGTTCTTAGGGAAAACCAAAAAAAATATCTCCCATAAGATAATTCCTCCAACAGAATAATACAACAGTAGTATCTAACTCAAGATCATGTGTCGAGTAATTCCTCTCGTGTCACCTCAACTGCCGAGACCCATACACAATGACTCCTACCACTTTCATAAGTACTTCTCCCATCTTGATACCTAATGCATCACAGTAAATAGTATAACTCTTTCCCATATCTGAAAAATCTAGCATCAGTGTTGAAGTCAAACTCACCATTAGCTCTAGAAAGGCTGACTCTCAAGATTTTTTCCACATTTACATCAGACCCTTCATATTTTGGCCCTTTATTGGTGCATCTAAGAATTAAAATTCCTGTATAAAACATATTTAGCAACTAGAAAACCATAGAAAACTCCGTATCTCAAAAATGTTCATTGGATTCTCCTAGGGAACTACTTCTCTCTATTCTTATGGGTCTACGGATACACTTGTCTCTGATATGACATTACCCATGAAGTGAATATAGTCCATCCAAATGTGTAATTTTGAGATCTTAGCATATAACCAATTATCTCTCAGTGTACTGAAAAAAATTTCAAAATGGGTATAATAGTAGTGTCGAGTGTGAGAGTACACAAATATACCATCCGTGAAAACCACCATGATGGAATCAATGTATGGATGGAACACTCAGTTAATCAGTTCCATAAAATCTACAGGCACATTCATGAGACCGAACAGAACAACCTCATACTTTTATAGACCATACCAGCTCTGAAAGGCAGTAAGAGGTATATTAGATGGTCTAACAAACATTTGATGATAATCATATCTCAAGTAAATATTTGAGAACACCTGGGAACCTTGAATCTAATCAAAGATATCAATAATCCTTGTAAAGGGATATAATTTCTTGACTGTCAATTGGTTCATCTTATGATTATCCTAAAAAAGTACGAGGGTACTATCCCCCTTCATCACAAAAAGGACAGGCGAACCCCAAGGAGAAGTACTGGGTCAGATGAAACTTTTTTCATGTAACTACTCAAACTGATTATTGGGCACCTGTAAATCTGGTGTAGCCATCTTATAAGGAGGAATGGACATTGGTTCCACTCATGGTATGAGCTTAATAGAAACGTCTACCTCTCACTCTATAGGAAAATTGGAATAGTCAATTATGAAGACATACATGAAACAATCCACCATTGGACGAAAGTCCATCTATGATTTCCCCTAGTCATCAAGGTATAGACTAGAAATCTGGCCTGTAATTCCTCACATCCCATGATGCTCGGGTCCCTCTCTTCCCACTTGGACATCCCATTCTCTCTAATATAGAAATGACCTTCTGTCTAGTGACATGAAATTCACCCTAAGACGATATCAATTGACAAAATCTAGGTAGGGAACCATGTAGTCTATTCTAAAAATGAAATCATTACTTGTCATTTCTAGGACATTGAGGTCCCATAAGAATTGACACCCACTGAACTCAAGAGGAAACTCCTTACAATGATGTACACTAGCCATTCTAGTCCCAAACAGAGTTTCAAGATTCAAGATATCCGTAGAAGTAAATATTTAGAGCCCAAGTATCTCTACAATAGCCACAGATATGAAACTATGGGAAGCCTCTGTATCGAAAAGAGTAGAAGCTAAAACTGGGGAAACCAAAATCGTACCTCTAACTATAGAGGGTCTAGGATCCTGCTGTAGTAGAGTCTTCTACACTGCAAATTTCTGACCTGTACCACATCCATACAACCCTGCCAGAGCAACTTGAGCTGATACATCCTTTTTTCTCTGAAATCCAAGCAAATTTCTACAATTTCCATAGCCTCCATGTCAGTCTAGATGGTCGTATGAACTCAAGTTTCCATGGTAATGAGAAACTGGTGGTCCTTCTCCCAAATGAGTAATAGAAGATCCTCTATCACTAGAGTCTATTAAGGATAACTTATAGAAATTCTGAAGAAGACCAGTCTTTGAAAAAGTTCGGCACTCAACCGCATCTCTCAAGAAATGTGACCTCGTATGCCCTCCCTTCCCTCACTAGTATCATACCATCTTGCTACATGATGTTTAATGTCTCCTAATCAGACCTCAACATGTCGACTCCCTGTGGAGATTCCTACAATAAACCTGATAAGAACCAACTCTGGATGCTGAACATCCCTATCCCATAGCTCTAAAATCCCGTTGGTTGCACTCTGTGATCAGTGCATGGTTGAATATAAAAGATATGTTCATCATCCTAATTATGTTTACATGAGATTTAATGTCATTCCTGAGACCGTTCTCAAACATCCTCGCAATAAATATCTCAATACCCCCCATGATTGGGTGTGAAGCGCTACAGCTTTGTGAAATGAGAAGAATACTCCATGAACGATAGAGTACCCTCCTAAAAAACCTGAACACTCAGGCTCGATCATACCTCAATGTCTCTAGATAGATCTAGTCATATAAGTTTGGCTGGAACTCATCCCAACCCCTATCCTGAAGGCGTCCTTCTAGTGATTTCACATCCCAAAATCTCTTATTGGATTCTTGAAGATGTAAGTAGTGAGCTTCACCCTCCTTTCTAGAGGCCTCTCTAGATGTACTATGAGGGAAATCATGGATTTAACCAAGACTCTACATCCTGAGGTCCTCCATCCCCTATGAATGAGGGAGGATTCTGCTTTGGAAAAACCCACATCAATTCTTCCATTGATGGGGTAGGAGGTTATTCTCCCTGGAAAGACTGCATAAACCTAAGGATTTCCTCTCGAAACTGTGTAATGGAACCTGTATCCAGGATAACAATGGTTTCCAAGATAGGAACAATGGGTGGGTTCACTGGTAGTCCCCGATCTACCATGTCTGGTGTCTGATCACTGACCTATATCTTACATAAAACTAGAGGACTTCTCGGTGGCCTAAATCAGCAAAGTCAAGTGCACACCATAGTTTATGATTATCAAGGAATGAAACCTAGTTTTCAATGAAAGGAAAATGAGAAATAAATCATTTATGTATTTCAAAACATGGATACATGATAGCTGTGACTCCTACATGTAATGTTCCCTAAATATCATGCATGGCATGTACTTATGCCAACACTGGTCATATAACACCATTACACATGTCATGTTATCCTTTATACACCATGTGTACTTGAAACATTTTCCCTAACCCGACTACTTCTACATGGATATACACATGAATACTACCTCGGTAACATCACACTGTGTGTGAACCCTGGACATGGTGTGTATCCCTTAAGTCATAATCAACTGTGTAAATAGTCAAAGGATTTGTGACATGGTCATCTATAAATGGAGTGTAATAATAGAATACAACATGTATAACCTGAGTATAATCAACCTATGTCGTCTATCACACGGCTGGATACACAGATCATATAACACAGTGTGTACTTCTAGTACACTGCGTGTTCCACCAAAAAATTACCAATTCCATGTCTCAACCCACACAGCTAGTCACATTGTTAAGTACTACATGGTGTTTACTCAATGTACACAATGTGTACTTAAGAAAAGTTGTTCCTTCCTAAACAGAAGGATATGTGGTGTCGGCTCATCATTACACACCATCTATTCTAGGTTTTTTATGGACAGTAATCCTTTGAATCTACTCAGAAACCCCATAAAATAACTGAAAAAACATTAAAGTGAAAAATTCCTATCTTTGGGGGAACATTATCCCCTCGAATCAAAGTATTACTTCATATTCATGTCATATAAAAATATAAGAGTGCAATGATACAACAAATTCCGATCTATGAGGGCCCATAACACATCAGTGACTACTTTTTATGCTTATTCAAACCTAACCACACACAATTATAAATACAATGTCTATTATAAGGTAATATATCAAGATATCTACCACAACAACATGCATATCTAGGACAACACATATCACAACAACATGAAACTGAAAATGCACCCTAAATGGCCTGACAAGAATGAATGAAATGTGATCTCCTACAAGTGCCTATATGATGCATGAGATAGTGAACCCTAATATCATAAAGTTAAAATAGAAATAGAGCCTCAATAACACCATTGATAACAACAAAAAACATGTGAATCACCCAACAGTGAAATCAAATCCACTGTAATAATTGAAAAAACAGAAATTAGAAATTATTGAGGGATATTGGATTTTCCCTGTATATGTGTTAGCTACTCCCAAAAACATCTTATTACTAACATCATATTAATTCATTTCACGATCTATTGGATCCAAATAGTAGGACAAGAAGAAAATAATCCTTTGATTTCATTTGGTACCGCCCCAGTTCCACGTGTTTCCCAAAGGTACTCCATACTCAGTTGGTCACATGTCTTCATGTGCATTTGCCCGAATTCCATAGGTTTTCGACTAGCAGAGAGGTCCTTGGGTGTGATAGTTGGGATAATATGCCCTCATTGGTAGCGTATTCACAATAGTTTAACAAATAATAAAAAATTTCAGTAGAAATAATACCATAAAATAAGTAGACATCAGAAGAGAGAAGTAAATGAACACCTAGAGCACATATATAAATGATACATGTCACATATGTCTAGGAAAGCATCCAAACAAGTCACCATACTGGAAATGCAGTATTAAACAAAGGTACAAAGAAAAAAATAAACTCTTTGAGCATCGTAAGACTCTGCTTGGTCCCATGCTCTCCAATTCTACATCAATTAAGTACCTGATGTAGAAGGGCATTTTCAGTTATCTATACATGCAACAATATAATCTGTTCGGGCCCAAACGCATGTCCCAAATAGGGTGTGAGACAAATCCTTCTATGAAACCACCTAAATATATGTGCCTAACTGTCAGTTATTATATATAGTTGGTAAAAATGTAAATATAATAAATAATCTCTAAGTACACAAAAGTAAAAAATCCCATAGTTTGTTTTTACATTCATTAGCATTTAATCAAGAAAGAATCAAAAATACGTATCCAAAAAGACTACATAAATAACTGAATCCATGTATGTTCATTGTCTAGGCAGATGTGTCACTACATTCAAAATTCATAATAACCCTTTGGGTAGCTCACACAATCTAACCCCTCTGGTCAAATAATGCAATAAAATACAAAGACACTTTGTGGAATCTCTCACAGTCAATTCCACCTTTGGTATTTCCCCAATAACTAATGACTCTATGGGGAAGCACTCAACATGAATTCATCATTGTAGTCTCGTAAAGTATCTATAGACACTCTAAGGGATCTCACTTAGTCAATCCCCCATGTGGTCTCGTAGTGCAATTATATTAGACTCTCTGAGGAAGAACTCAACATCAATTCCCCCTATGGTCTCTTAACGTAAAGATATACACTCTGAGGGAAAACTCACTTACAATATCCCTATGGTATAGCTTCACTAGTATACCAAATAGCTTTGTAATTCAGTCATGTGTACATGATAACAAGCTGCTCGAAGTAATCTCAAATACTTTATGGCTATAAATTTCAATTCATATCTTAATCATTTCAACAAGAAGCAAGGAAACAAGTACTGCCTCATAGGTAACCTTGAAAAAATGACCATAAACAGTCAGACAAAGAAATTCACTCTTGGTGTGTTCCTTTAACAGATAATTTCACATAATATTACATCAACAAAGCATTAATCTAACAATTAATATAAGGAAGATAAAATAGGGTTGAAATACATTAACTTGAAATACCCAAAACATGGGTAATCAACACTTCGACATATAATCTCAAAGAAAAACCATGAAAGGAAACAGACCATCTACATCAACGTTGTACGATCAATATAGTTGAACTTCATCCTATGGATTGACCTAGAATTTGATAGATCTACAAAAATTTCTAAAACATTCCAAATGGATATCTCACAAAAGAGTATAAATTAAGAGATGAGGTTCTAGAATAAGGTAGAACTCATCGATTCGATTCCAACGCAACTAACATAGATTGATTTGAAGCACATACAGTGGTTCGGGTGCTTAGAGACAAATCTTCGATCTACAGTCACTCCTGGATGAGATAGAGCCAAGAGAAGATGTTTCAGTAAATGATACGTGACTTCGGTCTCATATAACAACTACAAATAAAAATACACGGTGTCTTCCCTAAGGATATCGGGCATGTATAGGCCTTTACAGGTCCCTCCTTAAGAATCCCTGCCACATTATCACACGGTCATGTATGCAGTTGTGACATGACAAAAAAGCGGCCCAGACATAGTGTCAGAGTACACGACATGTGAAAGTATGTGCATAATGTTTACTCCAAAAACATTCATTCTTCCCCTTTTCCTCAAAAGCAATGTGAAAATGAGATCCACACAGGAAACGTTGATCGATGTTCTTACACATGATATTTTTTATATTGTTTTTTTTTCAATGGACATACCACATTCATCTGTTAGATAATATATATATATATATATATATATATATATTTTTTATTTAATCTTTCTTTAATATCAATTTATTATTTATTCCTTAATATATTATGTTGTACCAAACCCATTAATGAGTATTTGATCTCAAAATTCTAATAGTGAATTTCTAAAGGACATGAGGAAGAGTATTACATATAAAATGAAACAAAAACCCATGTATTTTAAAAATTAAATCAATTTAATTCTTTGTTAACCCTCATGTATTATATTTTATTGATTTATATTCATTATAATAATGTAAATAAAATTTTCAAAAAAAAGGGAATAGTTTCATTCTAATTAAATTTATTTAAATGATTATTATGTTATTGTTTAAAATATTATATTTGAACTATTATAATATTAAATTAAAAAAATTACTTTTATAAATTTTAAATCCAATTTTTTTTTATAAAGGCTATTTTATTTTTTAAAAAGTTGATTTTGGGGTGAATAGTATAAAATATCAATTTTGTAGAATTTTTTTTATTATTTTCACATATTAAGAATGTGAAATTGTATTTTGGATTGATTTTAAAATTTAGATAGAATTTATTATTTAAACAAATTCCAAATAATATTATTGTAAGAAACATTACATGTGACATTGGTATAAATACATTTTTATACATAAAAAGAATCTTTCTAGAGAACTAATTTTCGTCGTATTTTCCAGATTCATTCCCAAAGTAATCAATTTAATATATTGTAATTGAATTAAATATAATGTATTCAAAATTTATAATTATTACATTTCAATTTCATAAATATTCCACATTAATTTATGGTAATTATGAATTTTAAATTTTCCAAAAAAGGTAGTTACCTCATCTGTGTTAAAATGGGTTGTAATAGTTACAAGTAAAATTATAAGGGTAAAAATGTCCAAAAAACTATTTAAAATACCATTTTATCATCATATACTAACACTATAAAATATATTTGATTATGATGTGTCATTTTGGATCCATTTTTCTTGAGTAGGATGTTATTATTTTTAAATATTTTAAAAAATGACATGTGAGTCCTCTCCTGCACTTATCGAAGAGCCCCACTGTATTCTCCAAAAATCAGGGCCTATTTTATTAAAAATAACTACAAAAAACCATTTATATAATACTTAATCATTTCTTTGAGGTCAATATTTTTTTATAATACCATCCTAATATGGATTTAGCTATAAACCTATGGAGGATGTTTAAATAATTGGTATACTTATTAACGGAGAGTTTTTTATATCTTTATATACATAAAAAACCATATCCAAAAAGAATATGATATAATAACACATGTATATCAAAAATTGTTATATTTTTGTTATTTATTTGGTACCCCTATATCAGAATGTTTTCGATCTTATGGAAAATGGAAACATCGCACATTCGTACAGGGTGACCACCACCTCCACGAAGCGGTGTGTTTTATTTTCCAACACTGAATCATATGGAATGTTACTATTATAGATGAATTGAACATATACTTTATTAAATATATAATTATTAATTATTCAACATAATATATCATATAACGCCTTCCCTTTAAATAAATTTAAATATGATAACATCATTATTACAAAGGTGAGTAATACATCCTCAACAAAGTGATGTGATTCATTTTTCATTTTCAACTAATAAAAATTGTAATAATGATATAAATACTAAATAAATATTACATTAATAAAATATATATTTTTACATTAAAATATAATATTACATCCATTATTTCATTTGAACCCATTATAAAAATGATAATAACATTCACATATACATACAAAATACAATCTCTCTAAAACAACTTTGTTTATTTTTCATTATATTATCACATGGATCATTTTAAAATATTATATAATCCATAAATATGATTAATAAATAAATTAATGAATTTTTATATATTATAAACATAATCTTATTAACCAATTTCAATGTACCAATTTGGTTTTGAGATTATCAATCTGACAGCCCTAGTACATCCGTTGTGAACTTAGCCATATTATTAACTAAATAAAATATGGAAATAAATAAAACAAAAGGAATAATAATAAAAATATGAAAATTAATATAGTTATTAATAATGTATACAACTTAGATAATTTTATTATTAAATAGTTATAAAATGTATGAAGCAATACATGACATAATGTCATTGATTATTTATAAAACACTATTTAATTTTTTTTAAATTCATATCCTACATATTGATTATTGTTTAATTGATTTAAGAAAATATGTGTTTATGATTCATTATTGCTTCATTTTTTTAACTAAATAATAATTTGATTAAATTTTTGATAAAAAAATTCTTTTTAACATTTTCTATAATGTTTATTTTAATCTTTAAATGAAAGTATAAAATAATTTTTCTATCTGATAAAGATTTACCCCCTTTTCAAACTATCAAAGACATTACCTATTATAATAATTCCTCAACAAGTTAACATGTATTTTATAATAATTTCTTAATCCATATGTTTTGGAAATTTTTCTTTGGTAATATTTTTTTGTTGAAATATATATTACATTGTATTTTTATAAAAAAAATAATGTGATTCATTTATTGGTTCAAAATATATTTTTTTTAAGGATTATTGATTAAAATGGAATGATTAAAAATAAATTATAGATAATTAATGGTCCTTGGCCTATGTAGTTTAATTATATTCAGGTTTCTAAATCTCATGATTCTCAAGAGAGGCCTAGAGTTAGTCTATAAGGGTTTAGATGATAAAAGATTCAATGAAGGAGAATACAAAATGTGTATATATATCATGTCATGTATTGGAAGTTCAATGATTTTGAAAGTCCTATTCATATCCTGAAATCTATTTCATTTTTTTTAGGTATGTTCAAATGTAGTTTCATGGTGTGCATGTTTTTATTAATAAATCCTTTGAAAAGATACATATTTTTATTATCTAAATCATGAAATTGACATAATATGAATGGGTTTCTCACTTTATAAATCTTATGTGAATTTTGGATTTATAAAAGGTAGTGGATCCATCTTTTCATAAACCCTACATCCTTCCAATTGATATTCATGAAATAATATTCCCTTCCTTATGTGTGTTGGATTCCTTATAATGGGGATCGATATTTGGCCTTCCATCTTATATAAATGGTTATCCAAGGTATGTAATACCACATCAACTTAATTATTTAATCTAGTTTATCATATTTCCTATTTCAATGTGATGATAGTTCATCTCTATGTTTTTAATAGTGATTTATTTATTGATTTTTTGTGTGATTGTTCCATAGAATTCTTCGTCGGATGCAACTTCTTATGGTAGATATTTTCGGGATTCGAGACATTATACAGTTATCATATAATTAACAATGATTCAATAGAGGTAGGGGATTGGTTTCATCTATATTTATTTTCCTGAAATTGTATATTTATCATGTTATAACCGTTGGAATTGATATTTATTTAATTTAATAGTTATATAAATAGATTTATAAAATTGGTTTTTATTGATCACATGTTGATTCTTAGATCCATGATAATGGTTTCCCCCATGATTTAATTAATTGTGTAACATCTCTTATATGATATTTTTCATGTTATTATACTTTTATTATCATGTGTAAATTAGTAGAGAATATAACGTTGTTATTAATTGATACTTAACTGTCTTTACAATTAATTAAGAGTCATATTTATATATGATGATTCTTGTAATTAGATGATAATAAAAAACATGACATTCACATGATTAATGGAAAATAAACAACCATTTTTAATTTAATTTATAAAAAAATATTTATCATGATAATTCTTGTTGATAATTTTTATAATAAAGAGAAGCCACGTTAGAGGAAAATGGTACATTCCATATTTCTATGAAACTTTTTTAAATGCGAGAGAGTGGGTATGATCTTTTGAAAGAATATTGTAGACTAATTAAATAGGTTGACCATAGTTGAAACATGTGATAATTAAGAATTTAAATCCGTGATGAAATAAAATTTAGTTATTTGATAAAAATAATTTCATCACCTTGAGTTTACCATATTTTTGATAAGGTTGAGCTCCCTGAGTTTGGAGCAATGATAGATCAATTATGTGTAATGGCTAGATTTCTTGATTGAGTTCAATGATTTCCATATTTTCCAAGACTGATTATGTCATAATATTTTTTTTATGTTCTATAGATTTGATCTTCTCTATGTGATGTGATATTGTATGGGAGTCCTTGAAGTAATGTGAGCCAGGGATGACTGATGTGATGTGGGTAGAGAGACCTGGGTAAGATAGAATTAGTTAACATCGGTGGTGGAGAGGTGCATTATGATATGAATGTGGGTGTTGGGATTGCACCATATCTGATGGAATATGTGTAATAATGGATTATCTATTCATTGGACACCGAGATTCTCACCTTTTAATATTTTTATTGGACTATGGTTAGGTTTCTTATTTTACCTTCATTCAATTCCCCACAGTTTGAGTTAACTGGATGTTTGTGGATCCATGTTTCTTCTTGGTGGTTATTAGGATGGATTTAATATATTACATAGATTATTTAATGATACATATTGTTAATGAATAATTATTATCTCCTAGGGTTGGTAAAGATGGAATGAAAATTTTGAAAAGATGTTAATATTAAGAAACCCTAGACTCAGTTTTGATTATTCCTATAGGAAATTGACATTAATATGAAGTCTAATGTAATATAATTTTTAATAATGTTAATGGCTATTTTATGGATAAAAAATTTATTAACATTCAGTAATATTTTTACTAAAAATATGTAATTTTATATGGATCTTTTGATTCATGATTTCTTGTAGGGTATCAAGTCTTAGTTGTGAAAGTTGTGAGTCTGGGAAATATTAGATAAAGTGGAGTCCATGAATAGGTTCTACCTAAAATGTGGTTGTTAGATATATTATATCATTTATATTATATGATTTCATATTCTTTCAAACTAATTTTTTTAGGGAAAGTGGCATCCAGTTGTCTTCGGGTGGATGTTTTCCATAAACATCACATTGGGAGGATATATTGATTACTAGACCCTCTATCCCCACTCTCTTATCTTGGTAGTTACTTGTAATGGAGTACATGGAGAAAAAATTCCCTATATATGTGTTTATATGTATACTACTTCATCTTTTTATGTCATAAAAATTTATTACTAGATATATTATCCAAATAAATAATATAGATATAATGTGTATTGGTTGTGATGTGTTGAGGTAATTACTAAATGTATTGGTTGTAATGACATGTTATATTATACCTTATTTTTTATACATGTCATATGTGATATGGTAGACCAAAAAAACCAATTTTATAATCCCTATGGATAAGTGTATGGGATGGGAAGATGATGTGATGCATTAGTTTCATATTGTGAATGTTTACGTAGGTTTCATTTGGCTGGCTTATTTTATAGAGATATGGCCTAGGACATGTAACATTGACGAAGAGTGGAAAATCATTAGGAAGATAGAGTAAGGTTCCCTTTATATTTCAATACATTGTCATATATTTTATTGTATGTGATATATAGTGAGATTTGTACATGGTGATGTTGGGAACATTGTATAAATTTCTATGTGATTTGTTAGTTTTGTTGTTCTTCACTATGATTCAATATTGAATCTTTTAATTTATATTGAGATTCTCTAGGGAGGATCCTAATGATTATTCAATTATAATCACCCTCTGTATATATGACATGGTATTTGTGTTACCTAGAGAAGCTTGGATATACGAATGGATATTATCAACTCATGGTTTATCAGGAGTTCTTCGGGATTTGCCTTTATCATTTCGATACTTTCCATTCACTTTTAGTTTTTATTAGACTATTGGGAATTTAATGTATTAAATTGGTATTTATTAATATATTTATACTTATATATGTGTGTGTGTGTCTATGTGTTTAAGAACATGATGATTAGTGTATCTATCACTTATCTCTCTTTATCATGTTCAATTAGAGGGCACAACCACCCATATGTATGCTTATTATACACTCGGTGTTAGTCACCATCCCAAGACCTACTAGTGGTGGGAGTTGAGTAGTCACCATATCTATTATATCATATATAGTCTAGGATGTATAAAAAATAGGGGGAGGGTCATGATATAATGGTACCCTAGGTTTATATATGATTGATAGGGCAGAGTTTGGAGTTCAGAATATGTGTGATTGCATGGGTTAGTTGGGAAACAATGTTAGAAATGTTTAGTGAAAATTGTAAAAATGAAATACCATCATATACATTGGTATTTAGGCCCCCCTATTATCTAATACATGGAAAATTATTTTTACTAAGACTATTAATCAATGTGATACTTGTTTCATGTTAGAGACTTTTGAAATGATGATTTATCATTCTTCCTTGATTTAGTCATTAAAATGGGAAAATATTGGAATAGTATAAAATATTAAAATGATAATAATATAAATAAATTATTAATCTTATATAATCTATATTATATTTCTAGTAACTCTAACATTATTTAATTTTTATAGGCAGGGAACTAGGTTGTCATCCACAACTATTTCGCCCTGAAGATGATCAGCATGATGTTCTAGTTGATCACTACAGTGTGGTGGAAGTTGATGATGACCATAGATAAATGAAACTTGAGAGTTTATTTTATATAGTCTATATAATTTGAGGGATTAATTTCATATTCATTCACATAATACTGGTTATATGTGGTTGAGAGAGCTTTATTTTCTATTTTTTCTATGAAGGAGCACTAAGTTTCAATGGATTTGATGATATTGTGTGTAGCAGCAAGGTAGTGGTGGTTCTTTTATCCATTGGGGATGAATTAAGTATAAGTTTCAGTTATATATTCTTTTAGATTAGTTCATTTTTGACATATTTAATTTGATCATGAAAGAAAATAGTATCCAAGAGATACATACCTTTAATTCTAGGAGTTCAAGCATGTGGGGGTTTGGGATTCGAATAGGGACACTTTTATGATTTGATTTAGACATGTATCCATATTAGATGGCTAGGGAGAGGAATGTTTCTGGGAATTAGCATCAAGAAATCCAACTCCATGTCATACAACTTATTGTGAAGAAATGTATTATGGTGTTGTCATAGGAAGAGGTTATTTATAGGACACTAGAGTGAACCGAATAGTTATGATAGGGGTGCCATCAAGATTCCTAACAACGAAATGATGTGGCCAAATGTTTCCAATTGTTATAAAATATCATATTTTGGTTAACTAGTGTTAAGTCCCAGCCCTCATCTTCTCATTTCTCCAGGTTTTTTGACTCTCAAACCGATGAAAATGGATCTAACTAATTTTATTCTTGAGGAGTTTGAGGTGATCAATGGTGAGATTGATCTATCATTTTGTGTATTCAGTTTTTGATACATGCCCATCTTCATGTGCCTTCATTAAAGTAGTATCTACTGATGTAGAAGAAGTAGGGTTCTCCATTTTGTGATCTACAAATTGGATATGGGGAAGGCATAGTACATCCCTAAGATGATCCTCTTACTAAATGATCATAGTTAACACATTTTTCAGGCATTCAGTGGGGTCCTAGATGTCCTGGAGAAGGACGTTATCAACATAAAAAATAAGTGTTGGCAATGCCAAGTCATCAAGTCATCTATCAAGTTAAAAGTTTCGTATTTTTTGGTTGTTTATTTTTTTACTAAAGAGTGACATAATCCTTTATATCACATACCTTCATCTATGATTTGGTAGTTGGGTAGAGAGTATTGCAATTCACAGTGCATTGAAAATTCCAGTTTGAGGTCAAAGTGACTTGTATGATGTTTGTAGAGATATTGATTTATTACTAGGGTATAAACACAATTTGGATGATTTAATTTTTTTATATAAACTACAAGATGGAATCATACTCTGTATGAAACAGTTATATTAGGTACCTATATTAATGGATAACTTTAGGAGTCATGGTTTTTTATAATGCTGATGGAGTGTCAGAAGTTTGTTTTTGTGAATAACACACTCCATGGGTCAATGGAATATTCTTTTATTATCTTCCATAATGGTTGAGTTGATGTTGAAATAATTGATGGTTCATTAGTCATTTTTTCCAAGGGATATTATAGAGGTATCACGTGTCTTTCTATAGTATAATGTATAATTACACCCATGATTGGGAGATTAATTTTGGGATTGAGATACATTTATGGTGGTATCCTATCATAATTACACCATTTAAGATGTCACTCTTCATGTTATGAGATCTACGAGTACATCTCAATGATATTTTGTAGTGTGGTTTCATTCACATGTGAGTGTAAAATCATGGTCCACCAAAAAAAATTCATGAAGAAGGAAGAGGAATATTTCTGCCTTTATGTGGAGTATCATTATATAAAAAAAATTGATAGAGAGGAACATTTATCCTTTTTCATAGATTTATGACTTTATGAATCTGATTAATGGGGAAACATGGTTCTTAAAGATCAATTTTTTAATAGGATATCATCATATGGATGTGAAGGATGATGTTATTCTCAAGGATGATTTATAATTTTATTCATGGGAATTATGTGTACATTGTGATGTCGTTCACTGTGAAGAATGATCTAGTTGTGATAATGGGGATGATTAATTCATTGTTTAGAATGTTCTTGGTAGAGTTTAGGGTGGTTTTATTCAATAACATCCTTGTGTAATATATGGCTATGGGGGAACATGTAGAGAATCTATGATCAATTTTGGGAGTTCTTCATCATGAGAAGTTTTTTGGGAATTTTTCTAAGTGTTAGTTTTAGGATTTTTATAACACACCATGATAATAACATATTTTTTATTTAAAATAAATTTAATTTTATTCATTCCATTCATTACATAAATTGTTTTGATTATGCTACACACAACACTATGTTAGCTTTTTTTACATGAAATAATATGTTTTAATTTCTTCTAATGTCACACCTATTTAAAAATATAATGTTGGAAATTTTATAAATTTTATTTCTCAAAATAAAATACACTTTTTAATTCATAATGTAAAATTTATCTTACTTTGAAATTTTGGTTTTTTTAGTAGAAGTTTCATTTTTTTATGAATAGGTAAAAATACTACTTTGAAGTTAAAAGTAGAATTTTTGGTTAAATAATTACTATAATTTATATTCATTTTTAATATAAAAATTGATCAATAATATTTATATAAATCCATAATAGGTAATTTGAATCTTATTTATGTTAAAATTAGATATTGAACTTTTAAACACCTCTTTTACCCTCCTTCTCGCCACGACTGCAGGTTCAACATTAACCTTAATTTTCATATTTAGGTGAATTGAATTTTGAAAAATGAACATACATTGTTATAATTAGTATGATTCTTTAGAACTAATAAGAACAAATAAATTTTTTTGAATAGTATATTTAGGGTTTTTACCATAGTTAAAGGTATAAAATGTAATTAAAGGTAAAAATAACTTTATAAGCATTATAAAATTACCCTAAAAAGTTTCCTAAGTAATTGTATGAGTGTTTTTAGACCAAAATAATCCTTGATTCAATTTTAGGACCACATTTAGCCACATGGATGAATTTATTATGTTCAAAATTTTATATTAAATAATAATTTTGTTTTTATTTTGTTTTTAACATGTGAAATATGTTTAATATGGGGTTATATAAGTGATATGGTGGACTATAAATATTATTTATAAAGGCATTTTTTCTATTTCATTTTATTTTTTTTATTTTTTTTTTAAATAAATATTTAAATTAAATTATGACCTAATAATGATGTAGTAATTGAATTATAAAATGAAGAATCAAATAAAAGAGATTAATAATATTAATATAAAAATAATTTGAGTGATTTGATTTTATACACTATTTTCATTGATTAATTGGAAATGTTATTAATACTTTCTAATATTTAGTTCATATTTATTTTTGTTTTTTGTATTTTATTTAATTTCAAAATAATGAATAGTATAATAATTGGAATAAAATATACTTCATAATAAATTATATTTTATTAAATGATATAAAATTTATAAAAAAATAAAATTAATCATTCTAACTATAATAATGTTAAATATTTCATTAAGGATCTATTTGGGATCATTTTTTTCATTCTATTGTAATAATATAAAACCATATTTTATAAATTATATAACATCATAGTAATAGTTAATTGGGTTAAATAATTGTTAAAACCAAAAGATAAGAATTAAAATATAATAAAATATTTCCAAAAATATTTTTTGATTGATAATTTTTTAAATATATCACAATATTACCTATGTTGAATCATTTAATGGACACCTTCCCATGGAAATTACGTAGAATTTTTAAAATTATTGAAGGTTACCATCTCATTTTCTCTATGTTTTATAATTTTTATATAGTGATAAATATGAGATAAATTAGATCATAAATATTATTTGGTAATGTAATTTAAATATATACCTAATATGAATTTATTTATTATTTTTATAGAATAAATAATTACTATAAATGTCTATAAAATAGTGATTCTGTAATTATTTAATTAATAGATATATCAAATATGTGACAATAAAAATATTAAAATATACACAATTTTGATTAATTAATGTTATATTCGAATTTTCTAGATGTATATTACATTTTAGGATTATATTAAAAGGGTTTTTAGAATTTATATATCTTTTTGTATTCTACATAAAATTAATATAAAAAATAAAGTCGAAATTGATAGTATTGATATTTTACAAAATTGATAACTTATTAAATTTTTGAAATGTCACTAAATTTATTACAAATTATAAAGTCATTATTATAATGTCAAAAATGTCATAAAATATCTATTTATAGAAAATTTACACCATATAAGTAAAAAATTATAACCTTTTAATATTTAAAATCCGATTAACACAATTAAAAATCAATAGATTAAATTTCGATAAATCAAAATTATAATGTTTAAAATAAAATAAAAAAATGTCCAAAATTTTATTGGATGATATTATTTTTACCTATAATCATATTATCTAAGACATTATCAAACTTTTATCCATTTGGAATTTAAATTTAATCTATATAAATTCATTATTTTAGGAGGATCCAAAAGTGTACATACCTACTTTTATAAAAGGGAACCACTACTTATCTTTTAATGAATCCTCTAAAACCCATTTTCTCAGACATACCATGGAAATTTCTACACCAAAAATCCCGTTAATCATATTAGAGTACATAATTTTTTGAAAATCATACCTAATAAGTACTTCTGTAAAAAGAAATAGGAGATACCTGAAGAAGATGTAATAATTTTACCAACTCATTGAACTTATTTTCTTTTTGTAATCCCTCAACCTATGTTGATCCCATATTAGAGTAATAACTACAGTATAATATATATTATGGAAAATAATTATTATTATGGGGAAAACATATTCAACATTTTATATATCCTTTGAAAAAAATAACCATTCGTGCGTACATATGGCTTACCGTCTCCACAATGTAGTGTAATTTATTTTCCATCACTACATTATTTGGATGTGTATAATGATTGATATAATGGGTGTAAATATTAAATATTACATGATATTTATTTTTAATAATTAAAATACCATACAAATTATTTACTATTTCCCCATTAATGAATTGATATCATCGATCCTGAGTACGTACGACCTACCGTCTCAATGACACGATGAAATTCATCCTCTAAGTTAAGAATTAAGAATGATTGTTAAAATATATATAATGAATATTTATGAAATAAATGAAATAATAATGATAGATGAATAATATATATATATATATATCTTGTGTGTTTGTTTCATTTACATGATTCCTATAAATACGATAAGAAAACAAAAACAACATTCATATGCATGTACGACCTACAATCTCTGTGAATGGTGTATTCTATTCCATATATCTACCAATCATATTTATTTTTATACTGAATATATATTTTATATTTATCAATTTTGGAAATTTTTATCTAATTTTAATCATGACCTATTTAATAGGATCAAGAATTACATGTGAAAGAATGTACGTTAAACAAAGAAATTATTATGTGAAATGTTGCTTTAACTTGGAATTGTTAAATAAATGGGTAATATAAAGTAATAAATGAATAATATATAATATCATAAATATTATTATGATTATGTAAAAAAGTATATAATATGTTTGAAACCACTATACCTAAGTTTCAGGCACATGCAAAAGGAATTAGGCCTAATGAAAAGGTTGATTTCGCAATCTCGTTATTTTTTGAGATTGTTTTTGCGTAATTATTTATTGATACATATTTATTATCCATGTAGGAATATTGTTAATGTTTTATGTATATAATATTTAGCTAAAATAATTTTTTTTATGATTATGATATTTATTCTTCTAAATCATTCTCATTCATGTCCATGGTTTCACATTGAGTTTTATTGATTTATTTATATGCATATGAATATTTTTAAATCAATATTTTTGAAATTTATATCAAATGTATCAAAGTGGAATTGTAAAATTTTATTCCAAAATATATTTTTAAATTAAATTTTTTATAAATTTTTAACTTTTTAATAAATGATTTCAATCCAAAATATGATATTTCCTCAACAAATATTTACAAATTTTATTAGAGTATTTTTATCTATATCCCCATACTTTGTGGAATAATATGTTTGATTGAGTTTTACCTCTTGTGATTACATTCACCATTTTTTATTTAATGGTTTATGGTTTTTTACACTGTATGTCCTATTTTCATTCCATTAATGGTTTATGGTTAAATTGTTAACATATTTTATACTTTTTTAAATACAAATGTCACTATTGGTTATGTTTCAACCATTTCACACGAGGAATGATTTGGACTAAGTAAGTGATGTGTTGGGGACCTGTTAGTAAAATCCCCTTGATGTATTGGAAATTACAATGAGAAAAGTAATGTGTTATTTTACCCATTTATGAACAGTCATGGTAGGAGGCCTTGAAGGAATGGTTAAGATCTGGAATAATTCATTCCATCATCTTGATATTAGTTATTGATATTCCATTTGATTATTCGACTTGTTCATTGTCCATGGAAATTATTATTTTATATGGTATTAATTGTTATTTCAATCTTATTCTCAATATTTTTTTTAACGAACCTGTGTTTCATCCATAAATCATTCCTTCTAGATTATTATTATTTATTCATAACAACTTCTTTTATATGCTTACCCATACTTAGCATATGAGATATCTCTTTTTTTATGTTTTACTTTTCTGGGATGTTAAGAATTCTATTATGATTGATATGAAGGGTTAATCTAGGTGAATAATGTCATTCTCAAATAATTATCTCTGTTGTATTTTTTGTATTTAATTGTAATGTATGGTTCATTTATGTAATATATTTTTCAATAATACTAAACTAATCGGTCATTTGGGATTTGATTCCTTGGAATATATCTAATGTATTAAAAAATTACAAAGTCGACGCTTTTGGGATTAGGTAATTACACATTGAATAAAAATATTATTAACAACAACCTTGTAAACAAGATTTAGAAATCAATGATCAACTAATATAACTCTCTTAATGAATTTGAGGATATTTCTAATTATATGATATCATATTTTAGATTTGGTAATGTATAATTTAGGTTAATCAGATAGAATTATTGATTAAGAAGCATATGGATTAATTTATATATCAAATATATGATTCTTCATGATAATATAACTTTGAATACATTTTATCACATTGTTCGGGGAGTTTTGGTTAATGGATTGAATCTGAAAGGTTTGCAAACAATTTTTATAATGTTAATGATGTAATGAAAACAAAAGTAAAATGAACTGAAGGAGGTATTTAGGAATAAGATTATGAGGTGTAGTTAATGGTTTCAGGATGACGCATTATAATTAATATTCATTTGTATTTGTATACATGAATTATTTTATAAGTGGTGCTCTTGTTATAATAATCATGAGATATATAAGGATTGTATGGTAGTTCATTGTTATCAAGTATATATAAGAATGAATTATGTAATTAAAATTATTATTGGTTAATATGGTATTTGAAAATAATATGTAAATTATTTTGTTAGTGAATTTATAGTATTTTGAAAATTTAGAGAGAATTTTAGACTATGAATTTGGACTGATTTTTTGGATGAGTCTTATATATGGGATAGATTAATTTGATCATTAGATATTATTTTTTGATGTTAAACTATGAATTATTTTATACTTATTTCTGTTTTTGGTTTCATTGAAAGGATGAAGTAATTACATGTCGACAATGTGAAAGTTATTCTTCAATGTCGATCTTCAGATGTATGAAATGATGTGAATATAGATCGAAGGATAACCAAGGGATTTGGATATCAATATGATATGGAATGATATCAAGTAAGTTTATTTTATAATTTTTTTATATAAATATTAATTTAATCCCTCAAATTTAGGTATAGGATTTTGGAACAAAAAAATTATCCTAGTACATATTTTATAATGAATCAAATTGTCCCTTAGATAATCACTTATTTATTACATTTTTATTGTCAACATTCTCCCAATATTTTTATCTATCACACTCTAGGAAAACCTAATAGTTAGATTTATCTTAATTTTTTATTTTTTCTTACATACAACCCTAGTATTTTTTCTCTATGATGACCATAAATAATCTATTCATTTTAAATTGTATCTTTTATCGACCCATTTTCTGATGTGGGATTTCAATAAAAGAATTTTCAATTGTTAATAATTTTTTGAAGAAAAAAAATTTTAAAATTGTGAGGGTTCAATTTATCAATGTAGGGGACAATATATAAACCTAATACATTACAATTTTTTCCTTTTATGATGAATTTAATTTTTTTAGAATTATTTATACCCAATGTTAAGCCTATACTACACGCAACACTAAGTGAGCTTGTGTTACACATCAGAACATGTTTTACTAACTTTTAAAAGAGAACTTATTTTGAAACTATTTTTTTGAAATTATATAATTTATATTTTATAAGAAACTAATTTGGTTCTTTTTTAATGTCTATGTTGTCATCGTTTTAATTTTTGGTATTTTTCATAGAAGTTACATATTTTTATGAATAGTGGAAAATACAGTATCGTATTTAAAAATGAAATTTTCTATTTAATAACAATTATAATATTAAAAAAATTAAAGTAAAAATAAATAAATTATACATATATTAATCTTGTGTGTTCCATTAGAAACATTTTTATATTCAAATTATATAATGATATTTTGAACGTTTATTTTACCCACCTTCTTACCACGTTAGCAAGTTTAGAATTAATCTTATTTTTCCCATTTATATCCATTAAATTTTGAAAAATGGACATTAATGTTTATAATTAGTATTAAATTGTTTATCTAATAATAACAACTTAATTTTGTAATCGTAAATGTAGTATTTTTTACCATGGTTAATGGTAAATTTGGTAATTAAGGGTAAAAATAATATTATAAGAATTATAAAATTAACCTAACACTTTTTCTAATATAATTGGATGAATTTGTTTTTACCAAAATCATTATTTGGTTGATTTTGGGACCACATGGTTCAACATGTATAACATTAATATATTTATAATATTATATATAAAGAAAATCCAATTTTGTGATAATTTTGTTTCTATCATGTGTAATATTTTCGAATGGGGATAAATAAGTGATATGGTCTACTATAAATTGTTTACAAAAAGAAATATTTTTATTTAAATCAATTTCATTTATTTAGAATTTATAGAAAATTAATAATCATATTAAATTGTGACATAATGATCATGAAGAGATTGATTTAATAAAATAATAATCATATAAATGATTATAATTAGAATAATTTAACTATAATAAGAGTGTTTTAATTTCATATATAATTATTTTTGATGAATTATACATTTTAGTATTGTTTTATATGAATTGGTTCTAATTTATCTCATCTTATGGATTTCATTTGATGTCAAAAAATGAATAGTATAAAAATGACATATGTAAAGACCTGGAAATTTCAAGGAAATTTGTTTTCTTAATTTCTTTGGAATTTTACGAGTACGCAGTTTCTGACGGTGCTTGATTTGAGGCCCGGTGTTCTTGGAATCAATTTTCGAAGATTAGCTCAGCTACGTTCAGTGAACGAACAAGTGGGTTTTCCTAACTTTTGAACTGGTGCTCGGAATTAAAATCTGAGGGCACTGATATATTCACAGCACCGAGATTCTCTTAGGCAAAGCTTAACTTCAGCCAGCAATGGCTGAGAGAAAAAAAATTTGAACCATTCGAGAAAAATAATAAAATAATTTAAATGAATTATTTTATTTTATCTTCTCCCTTTTTTGGTGACGGGGCAGCGACAGGGTGGTGACGATTCACATCAATGAGGCTCATTAATGGGTCATTAAACTCATAGCATAACGTCGCTATAATGACACCATTATGTCAATGCTGCGACGTGCTTCTTTTTATATTTTGGCACGCCGAGAATATGTGGAGAATAGAAATTGGAGGATTCTCTGGCGAACCTCTGACGGACTTCTCCCCCAATGAAGAACAAAGAACACCGACCAAACTTCTTCTTCTTTGATGCCTTTCGAATATCAAATCCAGAAACTGACGCCGATTCCTTAACCCCCCTTGGGGACGAATGCGGGACAACGAAATTCTAAGAGGTAGGGGTTTATTTTGAGAATGTTATTATTCCAAAGTTTGTTTTCCTCTAAAACAAGAACGCGGATCAAATCATTATCAAGTTGATCCATGAATGTATTATTTGTGGGTTGGGAATTATTATTTGCAGGGAAATTTTTTGGGAAATAACTTCAATCCTAACTAATTTTTGTGGCACATTTGTCGTTGAACATTATTGTTATTCGACCCTTTTGTTATCAACTAACACGGAGGGTGCGGGCCGAACCAACACGGTCAGCGACCCTCTGCAGTTTTTTTTTCTGTGCGTGTGTTGATGGGCGACAATGTAATGGGACCACAACACTATATGGAAGTTGTCGCAGTGAAGAACGGGTTTCGGGAGAGTCGTAGACGTAGACAGCGGGCAAATCGGACAACCGGAGCGTGTCTGGATGTCCATGGAAGGCGTTGTAGGTGCGCCGCTCCGGCGCGGCGGTGCCCCGGTGCACTGCCGGAAGGATCCACCATGGATAAATCTACGACAGAAGGTGGTCGGATCCTGTGGCTGTGCGGGATCTGGAAGGGATGCAGCGACCGCGCGCCGCATCCGTGGAGCGCAAAGGAGGGGGGACAGCATCCCCCCCTGGTCGGCCGACTGGTTGAGCCAGTGCACCCCCCCGGCTAGGCCAGGGAGGGTCGCGCGGACCAGGAAAAGTCACTCCCAGCCTGGCTGGGCCCGGAACTGGGTCGGGTCGACCCGGTTCGGGCCGACCTAGGGGGGTTGGGCCGGGTCGGGTCGGGCCCAGACCCCCCACTTCGGACCACTTTCGGTCTTTTGCCCATAACTTGTGTTACGGACCTCCAATAGATGTACCGTCAATTGCGTATGAATCCTTAGATCGAGGTTGACGTTTAGATATATTACACTCAAGGTTTCGAAGAACTTTGGGTGTGGCCGGGTTGGTTCGAACACAAAACCAATCGGGCCCACGGAGCGGAAACACTTATAACTTGAGCTCCGTACGTCCGATTGATGTACCGTCGACTTTGTTGGATTCCTCTTAGTGAGAAGGTTCTTTTGGCTTACTCTGATCGAGTTTCGGATGTAGCTAGAGTATTTTCGGGTTGTTTTTAGCTTAAAAACCAATCGGGCCCCTAGGACGAAAAGGCCAATAACTCTCACATCGGGCGTCCGATTGATGCGACGTCTATTGTGTTGTGTTCCTATTGACGAGATGGAACTTTGTGATACATCAAAACTGGACTTTGTGACAGTTCATGTATCGACCCCTGGGCTCATGGAGCGGACCCTCCCAGAATCGTGCGTGCAGTGTGTGGGAACCCTAGTGCTAGCTGCGACAAAGATAACAAATTTCGTGCAAGGATCCTAAGTGGGTTCGACATGGATGACTACCATACTAAGATCCTTAGTGGGTTCGATGAGGAAGACTAGAGTACTATGATCCTTAGTGGGTTCGATGAGGAAGACTTCCATACTAGGATCCTCTATGGGTTTGGCGATGATGTCCACCGTACTGGGATCCTCTGTGGGTTCGATGACGACGTCTACCGTGCTGGGATCCTCCCTGGGTTCAACGACAATGACTTCTGTACTAGGATCCTCTGTGGGTTCAGCAGCATTTTCGACTGTACTTGGATCGTTTGTGGGTTTGGCAGTGATGACTACTATAGTTGGATCCTCCGTGGGTTCGGTAGTGACGACTTATGTACTGGGATCCTACATGGGATCGACAGAGGAGATGATTCAGAGGCTACATCTAATCGTCTCCACCTTCTTCAGAAGTAGTATACCTATGTGAGATGAGTCTTTATTTTCAATCATTATCATTGATATGATTGAATTTTTTCCCTGTGTGGATTGGATTGTGTTTTCATGAGTGTACTGGGTTGTACTTTCCGGTGTGGACTAGGTTATGCATTCCTGAGTGGACTGGGTTGTGCTTTCCTGAGTGTACTGGGATGTGCTTTCCTTTGTGGATTGGGTTGTGCTTTCCTTTGTGGACTGCGTGGTGCTTGGGAGTTGGAGACAAAATTTAACTGATGACTTAGGTATATGTATGGGCATATACCTAAGTAGTGTTGTTAATACTTCGTGATTATATCTTTCCTTTGTGGTTTATCCTTTGAGGATCTTGAGAGTCCTTCGGGGGTCTCAGGTTCCCTACTGAATATCGTATACTCACCCCTCCATGGGCTATTCCTGCACTATGTTGTGTTGGATGTAGACGACGGACAGCACTGATCGAGGTGGAGGCTGGTGGAGATGGACGATACCCAGAGGTGGACCACTTGGTGGGACGTACACGGAGCGGACGGCCAGACCGAGGAGCTGAGGAGACTATCTTTTCCCACCCTTCAGGTGGGATTTACAGAGGATTACTTAGAGTTTCTATTTTAATTTCTGCTGATGTACTCTACATTCAGTTGGGTTTGTATTTGGGCCCATTTTCTTTCCATCACTTACATTTGTACTCAGTTTACTTAGTGTTTACTTCAGCTTATGTACTCTGTGGTGTTTGTTTTCTTATATAAAGGCAATGCCTCCCATTTTTATCAGGATTTACGCCTTTGGTTCTAGTCACCAGCCCCTTTCTTATGGGAGGCGGGCTTGGGGTATTCACGACACGGGCCCCGAGGATGGGTCGTGACATATTGGTATCAAAGGAGTCGGTTCTACCACAGAACTCAGGAATCTGATAATTTCTTCTCTGTGAAGCAATAATGTTTAGATTAATGAGTGTGGTTATTAGTCCATGGAGTCCAGTGTTGGTGCAGCGGCCGACGTATCCATACACCAGGACCCTGACTTCTGATTTCCAACTCAGTGATCGAAAACATTGATTGCATGTACGTTTCAAAAGTTTTCTTTGTGATATATTTGTGTCAGCTCACCAGGTATGCTGTATTGACCGTGAGGCACCTGTTTGTTTTCAGGATGGCCCCACGACGGCAGCCAGCTAGGGTTCCGAGCTTTGTGCGAGACGGTAGCCCACCGAGCGACGAGGCCTTGGGGAAGGGCCCCATTATCGCGGTCGCACCGGCGGTACCTCTACCCGACAAGCCACCGATGCTACCAGCCCCATCGGCAGACAGTGCACGCCGCCTTAGCGCATTTCACGAGTTTCAGAGTTAGAGGCCGCCCAAGTTCCATGGAGAGACAGACCCTCTGGAAACTGAGGATTGGCTGGAGGCTGTTGTTTGAGTCTTCAGATTGGTAGGGACACCAGGTGACCTCATGGTGATCCTTATGGCGAGTCTCTTGAACGTAGTAGCTGGTAGATCATGGAGCATGATGCTCCAGGTGCACGATGAGGCATCTCTCCTTTGGTCGGACTTTGAGATCCTCTTCCACTCGGAGTTCGTTCCATCCACCCTCCTAACAGTGCACATTCAGGAGTTACTGTAGCTGTGGAAGGGCATCATGACAGTATCCCATTACTCGGTGAGATTTACCTACCTCTCGCGCTACTCCACAGATATTGTACGAGACCCATTCTTCCAAGCCCAGACCTTCGAGTAGGGACTGAGGCATGAGATTAGGGCTTCGATGATCTCCCTCAACATCCCGACGTATGTAGAGGTGTTGGAGAGTGCCCTTCTAGTGGGGAGTTTTCTCACTGAGCAGTCACCAGCGGTGAGACCCTCCGCAGGACGACCCTCAGCGGAGTCTTCTACAGGCGGCAGTAGACAGATGATTCAGAGGGCCAAGCCGGCTAGACCATCAGATGAGAAATCTCAGGAAACAGGTTTGGTTGTGTGGGGCACACAAAACAGAGCCAGCCACACGAGGAGCTGACAGTGCTATGAATGCAGCAGGTAGGGTCACATGGCTCAAGACTACCCAACCCACCCTGCAGATGAGCAGCAGGCGGTAGGGGGACCTCCCAGGCAGTGGTTTGACCATGGCGGTCCACAGGGAACAGGCAGACGAGGTAGAGGAGCTGGCCGAACAACGAGTGGTGGGCGACGCTTTGAGGCCCTACCACCACCACCACCACCAGTAAGACCACCCCGGCTGTATGGAACGGGTGGAAAGGGGAGAGCTCAGCTTCAGGCAGCTGAGGCCTACGACTATGGAGCTCTGGGGGCAGACGGACAGGAGCAGGACTAGCTCCAGACATGGAGGATTTTGTTCATGATGCTTCTAGCCTTGTTGATGTTTTATCTGTGGATGTTTTGTGTCTTTGTACCTTGAGCTGCAATAATAAAAGACACTTATTCTTGTGACGTTTTCTTCCCTGTCCTTTTTATGTAGTTGATACTGAGAGGTTCCGGTTAAAACCGTTGACTTGACCCTCACTTTCGAGATTACTACAGGAGGAGACCTAGTGACCACACACTACTGCCGACAGTGTGACTCGACCCTTGGAGACTAGAGTAATGGTTGGATCTCTTGGTAGTAGCATCGAGGCCTTACGATGTCGTCCATGGCATGAAATAGTACCGTTCATGTCAGGATTGACTATATTAGGCAAAGGACGTGGTTCATCCAAGTGATGAGACCAAATTTCTTTTTTCAGTAGAGGAGGAATCTATAAAACTATTGTAGATCGTAGACAGAGGAGGGTGGAGTTTAGTTCTTACAAATGGCTAATCTCACCCATTGTTCTTCGAGTGAATGGTTTACGATTCTCACCAACTCAATAGTCTTAGGTGTATCTTTTCTTAGAAGGACATGAACCTGAAATAGCGGTGATGGATTGTTTTTCTCCAGTACTATGACTTCGTGGTAGTTTATACTCCTAGAGAGGGGGAGACATTGTAATAGATGCTCTTAGTAGGAGATCATACATTCAACTGTTAAGAGTGGAGAGACAGCAGTTGGACGCATTTCAGATATCCTTTTTTGATAGTGATGGAGTCAGCACGTGAAGAACCAGAGATGGTTTAGGCTACGAAGGAGAAGGTGCAGGTCATCTAGGAGCGGATGAAGACTGAACAGAGCAGACATAAGTCCTATGATGATAGGAGGTGGAGACCACTAGAGTTCAAGGATGGCAAATACATTTTCTTACGGGTCTCACCTCGACATGGATGACGGAGATTTGACCGAGGAAGCAAGTTATCTCCGCGCTTCATCGGACCATTCCATGTCCTCAGTAAGGTAGGCGAGGTGGCTTACCACCTGGACCTTCCACCTCAGTTGCACCGGGTGCACAACGTCTTCCACGTATCTCAGCTGAGGAGATACGTGCATGACCCAGTGCATATCATCGACCACAGGGAGCTGGACATCGATGATGGGGACACTTTTGCAGACGTCCTAGTGGATATCGGGGAATGACAGGAGTGGGTCCTACATGGGTGGTCGATTCCTCTGGTGCGCATTCGTTGGTAGCACGAGAACCTCCAGGAGAGAACATGGGATCAAGAGGCTCAGATGCGTGCTCCGTAACCTCTTTTGTTTCCCTAGTTTATGATGTAGTTTTAAAGGGACATAAAACCCTGAGGTGGGAGTAATATAAATACCCTGAAATTTCATGGAATTTTTTCTCTTAATTTCTTTGGAATTTTATGAGTATGCAGTTTCTGATGGTGGTTGATTCTGAGGCCTGGTGTACATGGAATCAATTTTTGAAGTTTAGCTCGGGTACGTTCAGTGAACGAACGAGCGGGTTATCCTAAATTTGGAACTGGTTCTCGAAATTTAAATCTGAGGGCAGTGATGAATTTGCAGCACCGGGATTCGCTTAGGCAAAGCGTAACATCGGCCAGCAAGGGCCGATTGAAGAAGTTTTTTTTCAGACCTTTCGAGAAAAATAATAAAATAATTTAAATGAATTATTTTATTTTACCTTCTCCCTTTTTTGGTGGTGGGGCAGAGACAGGGCGGTGACAATGCACAACAATGAGGCTCATTAATGGGTCATTAAACTCACAGTGTAATGACGCTTTAATGACACCATTATGGAAACACTGTGACGTGATCCATTTTATATTTTGGCATGCCGAGAATATGTGGAGAATAGAAATTGGAGGATTCTATGGCGAACCTCTGACGGACTTCTGCCCCTACAAAGAACGAAGAACACCGACCAAACTTCTTCTTCTTCGAAGCCTTTCATATATCGAATCCGGAAACCGACGCTGATTCCTTAACCCCCCTTGAGGATGAACGCGCAACAACAAAATACTAAGAGGTAGGGGTTTATTTTGAGAATGTTATTATTCCCATGTTTGTTTTCCTCTAAAACAAGAACGCGGATCAACTCATTATCAAGTTCATCTGTGAATGTATTATTTGTGGGTTTGGAATTATTATTTGTGGGGGAATTTTTTGGGAATTAAGTTCAATCCTAACGAATTTATGTGGCTCATTTGTCATTGAACATTATTGTAAATTGACCCTTTTGTTATCAACTAACACGGAGGGCGCAGGCCGAACAAACACGGTCGGCGACCCTCCACAGTTTGTTTGTCTGTGTGAATGTTGTTGGGAGACGAGGGAATGGGACCACAATGGCGTATGGAAGTCGTCATAGTGAAGAACGGGTCCCTGGAGAGTCGCAGGTGCAGACGGCGGGCAAATCGAACCACCGGAGCGCGTTCGGTGGTCCGCGGAAGGCACTGCTGGCGTGCCAAGCCGGCGTGGCAGCACGCGGTCAGATCCCATGGCCGGGGCGGGATCTGAAAGGGATGCGGAGATCATGCTCCGCGTCCATGGAGTGCGAATGATGGGGGACCGCGTCCCCCCGCCCCTGCTCGGCCCGCTGGCCGAGCCGGCCCACCCCCCCCCCCCCCCCCCCCCGGCCGTGCCGGGGCGGGTCGTACGGACCGGGCCGGGCTGCGCCCCACTAGGCCGGGCCGCGCCCAGCCGGGACGGGCCATGCCCTATAGGGACTGACCCAGACCTGGGGTGGGTCGACCCGGTTCAGGGTTGGGCCGGGTCAGGCCGGGCCCAGACCCCCCACTTTGGACCACTTTCATTCTTTTCCACATAACTTGTGTTATGGACCTCCGATAGATGCACCTTCAGTTGCATATGAATCCTTGGATCGAGATGGTCGTTTTGGAATATTACACTCAATGTTTCGCGGATCTTTGTGTACGTCCGTGTTGGTTCTAAAATGTAACAAACTAGACCCACGGAGCCGAAATGCTTATAACTTGAGCTCCGGACGTCCGATTGACGTTCCGTTGACTTTGTCAAATTACTCTTGGTGAGATGGTTCTTTTGGATTACTCCACTCGAGGTTTGGATAGAGCTGGACTATGGTTGGGTTAGTTTTAGCATAAAAACAAATCGGGCCCCTGGGACAAAAAAGCCAATAACTCTTAGACCGGGGGTCCGATTGACGCGTCATCTGTTGCGTTGAGTTCCTATTGACGAGACTTAACTTTGTGATACATCAACTCTGGACTTCGTGATAGTTGATGTATCGACCCCTTGGATCGTGGAGCAGACCCTCCCGGAATCGAGCGTGCTGTGTGCGGGAACCCTAGAGCTGACTGCGACAAAGATGACGACTTTCGTGCAAGGATCCTCAGTGGGTTCGACGAGGAAGACTACCGTACTAATATCCTTAGTAGGTTCGACGAGGATTACTAGATTACTAGGATCCTTAGTGTTTTCGACAAGGACAACTACCATACTAGGATCCTCTGTGGGTTCGACGACGACGTCCACCGTACGTGGATCCTCTGTGGGTTCGATGACGACGTCTACTGTGTTGGGATCCTTCGTGGGTTCGACGACAATGACTTCTGTACTAGGATACTCTGTGGGTTCAAAAGTGTTGTCAACTTTACTTGGATCCTCCGTGGGTTCAACATCGATGACTACTATACTTGGATCCTCCATGGTTTCGGCAGTGACGACTTCTGTACTGGGATCCTATGTGGGATCGACAGAGGAGATGATTCAGAGGCTACATTTAATCATATCCACCTCTCTTCAGAAGTATTATAAATGTGTAAGATGAGTCTTTATTTTCAATAATTATCATTGATATGATTGAATTATTTTCCTGTGTGGATTGGATTGTGTTTTTTTTAGTGGACTGGGTTGTGCTTTCTTGAGTGGACTGGGTTGTGCTTTCCTGAGTGGACTGGGTTAGGATTTCCTGAGTGGATTGGGATGTGATTTCCTTTGTGGACTGGGTTGTGCTTTCCTTTGTGGACTTTGTGGTGCTTGGGAGTTGGATACGAACTGTAACTGATGACTTAGGTATATGTATGGGCATATACCTAAGAAGTGTTGTTGATACTTCGTGATTGTATCTTTCCTTTGTGGTTTATCCTTCGGGGATTCTGAGAGACCTTTGGGGGTCTCAGGGTCCCTAATGAGTATCGTATACTCACCCCTGCATGGGCTATGCCCGCACTACGTTGTGTTGGATGTCGATGATGGACAACACTGATCGAGGTGGAGGCTGGTGGAGCAGGACGGTACCTGGAGGTGGACCACTTGGTGGGACGTACACGGAGCAGACGGTCAGAATGAGGAGCTGAGGAGACTATCTGTACCCACCCTTTAGGTGGGATTTCTAGAGGATGACTCAGAGTTGTTGTTTTACTTTCTGATGTTGTACTTTACTTTCAATTGGGTTTATATTCTGGCCCATTTTCTTTCTAGCACTTACTTTTGTACTCAGTTTACTTAGTGTTTACTTCATCTTGTGTACTCTGTGGTGTTTGTTTTCCTATATAAAGGCAATGCCTCCCCTTTTTATCAGGATTTACGCCTTTGATGCTAGTCGCATGCCCCTGGATTATGGGAGGTGGGCCTGGGGTAGTCAAAGCACGGGCCCCAAGGACGGGTTGTGACAACATAAATGATACTTTAAAACAAATAATATTTAATTAAATGTTATGAAATCATAAATATATAATCTTAGTCCAAATAACTATAATACGGTTAAATATATCAATAATGACCCATTTGGAGTTTTTTATTAATTTTATTGTAATTATATTAACCAATAATGTATAAAATATACGACATCCAAGTTACATTTAAATGGGTTAAATAATGGTATAAACAGTAATATAATCACTAAAACTAATAAAAGCAGGTCAAAAAATTATTCAAAGTAAAATAATAGATACATTTCACAATATTATTCATTATCAATCATTCAATGGAATCATTCCTAGGAAAATGACATAGATATTATTGAAATTAATGAATGGGACAAAATTTCAGACTCTCATTTCTTATAAGTATAATAATTTAAATCTGAGGAAAAAAAGGGGAAAAAATCGATCATAAATATTATTTACAAATTTATTATAATTATATACATCGTTGGAATATATTTATTCTTTTTAGATGTTTAATAATAATTATAAATTGTGATACAATAGTGATGAAATAATTATTTTATTAATTGAAATGTCTAATATTTAATATTAAAAATATTAAATGGAATATAATATGGATTAATTAAGGTTGAAAAATAATTTTATAGATGAATATGACATGATAGTACAGAATTAAAATTATTTTTTCAATGATATATTTTTTATTTGTCTTTTATTTATAATAAATGTAATGAATTGAGTCAAAATTGAAACTCTTAATTTTTAATAAAAATAATAATTTATTAAATTATTTATTAGTTGTAAAAATAATTGAAAAAATATAAAATCAGTATTATGAGTTAAATAATGAATTAAAGTGTCCATTTATATGAAATTGGGACCATAAAAGTTTTAAATTTTTACCTTTTTAATATTTAATCTCTTTTAACATAATTAAAATTAAATAGATTGTGTGTGAGTAAATCAAAATGATAATGCTTAAAATAAAATTAATTAATGTATAAATTTTTATTTTTGATATTGTATTGACATATACTAATCCTATAATATATTTAACCAACTTTAGATCCCTTTTTTAACTAAAAATTAATTTATATTAATTTAATATGTATAGGGCATTCTAAGAGTTCCCCTCCCCTCCCTTATAAAAGGGTGCATCTACTTATTTTTTATTCACACTTCTAAAACCATTTAGATCATCCAAACCCTGTCCATTTCTATTACCAACTTCTGGAACAACATAATAGTGTTAATAATTGTGCCATAAATCCATCCTATGATGTCCTATTTTTTAAATAAAAAATACATACCCAAAGTAGAGGTAATTATTATACCCACTCATTCAACTTCTTTTCTTCTTCTACATCTCATTAATATGATTCATCCAAATTAAATTAATTACTAAACAATAATATATATTCATATTAATTTTTGTGATTATGGGGAAACCATATTCTTCTTTTTTCACATCGTATTGAAAAAATATTACCATTTTTGTGTACGTACATCTTACGGTAACCACATCGTGGTGTAATTGTTTCACCATTAAATTATATGAATGGTTATAATTATTTATATAATGGGTATAAATACTAAATATTACACAATATATATTATTTATAATTAATATAACATCCATTTCTTTACCATTTCACCATTAAGGGAATGATACTATTGATCGTTCTTATGTACAATCTACCATCTCAGCGATGAAATAAGATTCATCCTCCATGTTTTCCATTAAATATTGATCAAAAAATATATATAATTAATAAGTATTAAATATATCTAATATTAATTATAAATATATATATATATATATCATTTACTATCTTCCATTCAATACAATGCAAAAACAAAAACTACATACAAGTGTACGTACTACCAACCATCTCCGTGAACTATGTATTCAATTTCATATATATAAAAATTATATATATTTATATTCTGAATATATATGATATATAAATATTTTTTTTACTTTCATAATTTAATTATATCTTGAAAAAAGTTAAAGGATCAAGAATTAATAGTAAAGACACATTTTATAAATAAAGAGATTATTATATGAAACATTGCTTTAACCTGGAATTAATAAATGAAGGGGTAAAATAAAGTCATAAATGAATAGTGTATGATATAATAAATATTATTATGAATATATTCCAAGTTAATAATAGGTTTAAAACCATTTTATAGGTGTTTTATATATATATGAAAGGAATGAGGCCTTTGGTAATGGTAACTTTTTCAATCTAATTATTAATAGACATTGTTTATACGTAACTATTTATGGGGATATATTTATCATACACGGATAATTTTTTTTGAGGTTTTATGTATTTAATATTTTAAAAAATATTCATTTTAAATGTGTCTAGTACTTAATCTTCTAAATCATTCACATTCATGTTCATGTTTACAAAATGTGTATTATCAATTTATTTATGAGGACATGAATATTTTAAAATGATAATACTATTATTATCCAAAAATGTTTTAAAGTGGTATGTGAAAATTTTATTAAAAATTACATTTTTAAATGTCTTGTTTTATAATAGAGTGACTTTTGAATAAATGATTTCAATATAACAACAGAAATTTTAGGAAAAATCGTTAATGATTTTATTATACTATTTTCATCTATGTCAACATACATTGATGGATCTTATGGTTTATTGAGGTGTTTGTCTTATGATAGCATTTACCATATTTGATTTAAGGTTTTATGGTTCCTTTTTACTATGGACACAAAATTTTGATACCATTCATGGTTTATCGTTAATGTATTAGCATTTAGTCTACTAGTTTTAAAATGAATGTTTATGTTGGTTATGAATCAGCCTTTTATTATGATAAATGCATTGGATATAGTATGTGACGGGTTTGGGACTCGTTAATTAAAGTCATATGGATTAGGGACCAGTTAATAAAATCCCCTTAATGAATCGATAGTTCTCATTATAAAATAAGTTTGGTTTTTTACCCATTTATATATGTTCATTGCAGGATGCCTTGATATTATGATTATGATGTATTGAATTATGAATTTCCTCACTATGATAGAAGATATTGATATTCCATGTGGTTATTTGACTACTATAATTCCCATGGTTATACTAATTTTTTATTGTATTATTTATTCTTTCCATATTATGATCAATATTATGTTTAGTGGGATTTTTTGATCATCTATCATTATTTATGTATTGTGATTATTTATTAATAATCGCTTCCAATGTATGCATACCCATACTGATCATATGTGCTCATAATTTTTTTATTTTCCCAGGATGCCAAGAATAGTATTATGAATGATATGCATGGTTATGATTGGAGAATAATGGAATTCTCAAAATATTATCTTTTTTGTATTTTATTTTTTGATTAGTAATGTAAGTTTCATGTTTGTATTATATTTTTTAAGGATGCTAACCTAATCATTCCTTCATGATTTTATTCCTTGTAATCATACCTATGTATGAAAATAATGTGCCTACTTTGGGATTCTTGGTTTGGGGATTTACACTTGAGAATTATACTTATTGGGGAATGGTGTCTCCTATAAGGGAGTATGTATAGATCCTTAAATTATAGAGGAATTTTCCTCCTGGGAATCCCCTAAAATAGTGGCAGATGTAAAGAGTAACATTGGTATTCTATGATATTATAGGATGTTCATAGCTTATTTATCTATGGATGTGACTCCCCATATAGCCTCAACATGGATGAATTAGGCATTCTTATTGGTTCAACATTTTCAAATATCTTTTATGAACTTGTTGGAGAATTTTTTTACCTCTCCAATCCTTTTTTATAGTAGGGAACGATTATTTTGAGTTATTATGTAAAGCATCACGTCCTTTCTTAGAATGAATATTAATTCAGTAGAGATTACTTGATTCTTTCGGGTCTTGATAGTTACATCCCCATGAGCATAACTATTACCTCTATGATCTGTGTTGATTTCAGTTACATTTACAATAGTGTTATGATGGAATTTACTAATCGGTGGGAATTTTTTTACCAACCATAATAGTTTGGGGTGTGTCTTCTACAAACATAACATGAAGTTGCATAAGTGTTGGGGGATGGAATTAATATAGGATTATAATTTAATGATATCATATATTCCAGGAAAGAGAAATGTACAAGCTAAATGGATTACCAGGAAGTCACATAATGACACTATTCATGAATCTGGGTATTCCAGGTTGGAGATGGATGAACTCTCAATGATTTATATAGATATGAGATATGTTGGAAGAATTTGTTTTATTTTTACAAATGGTAAAAAGTCAACTTTGGTGTAGCTAGTGGTGGATTCCAAATTGGGGGATTCTTATGTGGAGATTTGGACTGATCGATGTGTTTTTGGAAATGCCCCCAGTTATCTTTCTAAGGATAGACATCACCATTAGATGTTTGAGGAATAGATTTCAATTCCATTGGAGATGCATGTGATATTTTTTCATGTGTTCCATAAATCCCCTTTGTAAGTAAATAGAAATTTTAAAAATATGTACCAAGCATTGAGAGGTCAATTTTTGTGGCCTGGGTAGTGGTGTGTAGTTTCAGAATCTATATCTTGTTGATTGGTCTAGCATAAGGTTAATGACAGAACTATGCACCCTCTGTGTTTCTCATGTTTTTATATGTTCCCTAACGGATGTGGGAGGACATCCCAATGGACATCATTACAAGTCATTCATGATCATGTAGGCTATGATTTTATATGGGTGTTAGTGCATCATTTGATCAAATTGGCCCATATTATAGTGATAAGGGATTTGAGATCAATAGATATATTTTCATGGAAATATATGGGTGAGGAGGAGGTGTGAATCCACATATTCTTAAGGATTATATTATATGATTTAGATCCTTGATTTCCTAATGTGTGTAGAGAGCTCTTCATAATTATTTTGTATATCAGTTATTCCATTTCACTACTTTTCATATATAGATGGTCTGTCAGACAAATCAAATAATCCAGACCCTTATGGACATTTGTGCTCTTGTTTCATTGATTTTTGAGGTTCGGGGATGAGGTACCTATCCTTGGTCATGTTTTCCTAAAATAATTTTTTCCAGTCCACCATTGAGGTGAATTCATTCAAATATATTTTATGGACAAATTTACTATTCTACACGATGATTCACAGGCCAGAACATGTATAAATTATGATAGTTATGGTACATGTAAATTATGATAGGATTTAGGAAACATGAGATCATAAAAAATCTTATACCAATCATAGGATGATACATATGATGTTTTATTTTGGAGATTCTGTGATCTAGAAGGTGACACCTCATCATGGTAAGTGATCATTTAGTTGTGGGATTAAGATTTTTCCCCGATTTGTTTTGAATTTCCTTGTGTTGGATCATGTTGGAGTTGTAGTATATCAAATATAACATCCAATATATATGATCCAGATACACAATGATTTTCCTAGGTCACTTGTCTATCATTTCCTTTATAAAGTCTCTAATTTCTTCGATTGGGGAGAGATAAATATGGATGTTGATGATACCATCTAGAAGAAACCTAGAGTGAACCAGTAATTCGAGAAGTTAGTGTGGTGGAAGAAATAAATTCCCCTTGTTTTTATCTTATAAAATAATTATGGAATTGAGGAGAGATTATGGAAATATGATGTTCTGATTCACATTAAATAACTCGAGCTCTTTTTCATTTATCTCTTCTCTTGAATAACTATATTTTTTATGTATATAGACCATTCTAGTTTATATTATGGTTTCCTTTTGATTATTATTATGACTATACTAATGATTTATAGTTACCAGACCTATAATTGAATTTAGGATGTGGTTATTATTTTTTGGTGGTTTCACTCATTTCCTCCATGTTTTGTGGTTGATCTACATGGATGAAAATATTTTTTGAGGTATCTTATATGGAAACAGTATAGAAGACCCCTTTCTGTTTTCTCTAGGGTTTGGTTCTAGATTGTACACAAAGAGTTTTTTATGATTGGTATATAATATACTATCCCAAATCTACTTTTTCCTTATCCATTATGTGTTTATGAATATTTTGGTGCATAGAGGTGGCCAATTGTTTGACTAACATGGTTCAACTGCTAAAATATAGAAACGAGGATGATACACTATGGGTAAGTGTTTCACATCATGTATATGCAGCTAATTGTATATGGAAGGAAGGTTCATCTACTAATATAAATTCATTATATGTTGAGGCATGTTCCTGTGGTGTTTCATGGGTTCTAAATTATTAAGAATAAATCCTTTGTGACGACGTATTTTTTGGCAAGATCTATAGCCCAAAAATTATATGATCTGAAAGTGTTTAATGCTATATAAATCTCATGTACATCCTGATTTTATAAATATTTTTGATTTAGGTTTTATCATGACCTACCACCATCCACTATAATTTCAGTAGGTCACCATCCCTTCCATTAGGTGTTTTGTGATTCGTCCAACACGGATCAATCATTAGCCTTCCATCATCAATCTATGGTGATCTAAGGTATGTTGTACCTCTTATATATTATTTATTAGATATGGTTTCTACCATTTCGTTATTCTATGAGATGTATGTTCATATCCACCATTATAATAGAGTTTTATTGGCTTTTTATTGTTGTGTTTGTGCCACATATTCTTTTGATGAATGCATCATATTGCTCAAGAGGTGATCCTGATATGCGACATTGACCCACTATTATGTTAATAACATTGATGGATTTGATATACGGAATATATTTCTTTTGTATTAGTTTATATGAAATCATATATTGATCATGTATTTATAAATTTTATGGAAATTTAATTAACCTTATAATTATCGTACAATATTAATAACAAATTAAGTTGTAGTGATCATATATTAATTCTTAAACCTTTGACAATGGATTATCTCTTGTTCTGTTAGACAGTTTGATTTATATTATCATCATTCATATCATGTTTTTATTCTTGGATTAGCATTGGGAATTTGGTAAATAATGTAAATCCAAAATTAGTTTATAAATAATTGGTTTAATAATTAATCAAGGTTCATTTTTGAATATGATGTTTCTTGTAATTTGAGGATAATCAATTTAGTACAATCCATATGTTTAATATAAAATGATATTGCATGCCTTACTATAATTGATAAACTATGTAAAGCATGATAATTATATTTGATAATGATGATAATAAATAAAATCCATTTTAAACGTGAATCATACTTTGATCTATTTGATAAATTTGGCTTAAATTATATAGGTGATGTTTGATGTTTTTATAGATTGTTATAGTTTAATACATTAGGATTCATGAAGTGGGAACATGTGATAATGAATAGGTAAAATACAATATTGAATGAAAATAATTTATTTTATAATGTTAATTATTAAGTTATGAGTTTCCAGTCTTCTTTGGAATATAAAGTGCTTTGAGTTTGGGGTTGTGAGAGATCATTAATGTGTTAAGGATGGATGTCATGATTTAGGACAATGATTTCCTTGTTTTTTATTCTAATGTGATTTTCCAAGGATGTGGTATTCACTTTGTGATGCTATATGGGGAGGGGAGGATTTGATGTTATGTGATCAGTGGATGGTTGATCCTAGGATAGTTGATGTGATGGGGGAGGGGGTTTGTATGATATGGCATTAGTTGATGCCTGTGATGGTTATATTCATCATAATATGCATGTGTATGTATTAGATATAACCATGGATTATGGAAGGGATTTAATATAGTCTTAAAAATTGGCGTGATGTAGGGATTGTCACTTTTGAATATATTTATTTTCCAATGGATGGATTTCTTATTTAATTTTAATTCCTTTCCCCACTACTTAAGAAATATTGATGTTCTTGGTAGCCTGTCTCAACTTGGTTGTAGAATATTATTATTTTACTATAGTACATAGTTTATTTAATGAATGTAATAATGGATAAAAAATTATAATTCCATGGGGTTGTTTGTAATGTAAAAAAATAGTGAAAAGATGTTAATCTTGTGAAACCGTGGACATTTTTTGGATTAGGTCTATATGACACAATCTTTACAATGATGATTAATGTAGTTTAATTTGGAATAAAGTTTAATGTTTGTTAATATAAAACATATTAATTAATATAAATTTTATTATTTAGTAAAAATATGTAATTTCATGTAGCTCTTTAAATTCTTGATTGCTTATAGGATATATAGTCTTAGTGGATGAATTTGGGAGTTTGAACGATGTTAGTTTTTTTTGTCTAAGACTAGGTTATTCCCATTTTGGTGTTGGGATATTTGTTACATCTTATATATTCTTTGATTTCATATTCTACCCCACTCGTTTTAGTTAGGGTGATAGACACCCAGTGGAGCCTGGGAGGGTTTTCTCACCAACATCCCGGTGGGAGGATGGAGAGTTGACTACCCCCTATTTCCCTGCTCTCTTTTCTTGGTAGATACATATGCTAGTATAAATAGAACACAGTTTACCCGTAAATGTGTGTCAAGGGATACGATGGCTTGGGGTTATTTCACACACATGTATTACGAGATATATATTCCAATGTATTATAATATGTATAAAGTGTATATTTTTTCATCGAATGAGTTACATATAGATTTTACGGGAGGTAGTGGCTTGCGTTATAACACCTGATGTATGATATGTGTCATACAGGTAGAGGTGGATCCTAGAAACTAATTGGTCACTACATATGGGTATGTTAATATGTTGAAAAGATGATATGATGTATGATGTGCATGTTGTGATACCTTGGATAGGTGTATTTGATCTCGTCTATTTTGGAGAGATATGGCTTAGGACATGCAGCATTAGAGAAGAGAAAAAAAATAGTGGGGAAGAAAGAGTGAGGTACCCCTATTTTTTGCTTATAATATCATATGATCTCTGGTGTGATATACATGGTGGCTATTATCCATCATGGGACTAGGAAGGTTGTATACTTATCAAGGTGAAAATATAGATAATCTTTTTTTTGATAAGGTTTAGAATTATTTTTTATCATTTTTTAGAGACCATAGTGAGAGGATCCTCCTAAGTATAAAATTATGAGCACCTTATGTTTATAAAACCTATTTTTTCATTTAGATGGAGAAGGTAGGAGATCAAGCCAGATATTAATAGCACATGTTTTTTTAGGACCTGTTTGGACATCATTATCTGCATTAACTCTACATTTTTTGGGAATATAGTTTTCTTTTATTTGTTATAGCACTATATGAAACTACATGTTTTGACATGATATTTATTTATATATATATGTGTGTGTGTGTTTATATTTAGTAATGAGTTTCATAGTTTATCTATATTATATATCTCTTTTTCAAGTTCTATCAGAGGGTAATCCCCCCCATATTTATGCTTATCATTCTATCTATTCGATTCAATAACTCAGGAACTACTGAATTTGGGACTTAGGAAGTCACTATATTCCTTATCTCATTGTCAGACTATGAGGGGTACACCATGGGTGTGGGGTCGAGAAAAATATGGTACATAAGAATTATATATTATAATGGTAGATCCTAATACATCTCATATATGCAGTGTTCCCGATACTTCATATACAATGTTTGATCCCAATATAGCACTATAAATTATTGTTTAATGATAATTTTCATCAAAGTTAAAAAAAAATTATGTAGTTAACTGGGGAGGTTTCTCCTACAGATTAACTAGGATCTAGTTATATCTAGCACGATTGAACAAGGGGTATGAGGATAATCCTATAAAATTTTGACAATGGTTCAAATTTTCATGTTATGGGTTATAATTATTTTTATGAGAAAAAGGTGTGTTCCCCATATAGATTTTATATATTATATATTCTGAAATAATAAGGATAAAAAAGTAAACATTTTATGTGATTTGGTATTATTCAGTGGAATAAAATATTTTATTCATTTATATCACTTGTTGAATTTTTTTTCTTATCCCATGATTTCATATGTTTTTCAAATGGTTTAAAGTTGATTAGTAACAAAGAAGAAGTCATGTTTAATGTGAGGAATATTTTTATTGAAAATAAAAAAATTTTAATTTAAAAAATTATATATCATATACAAATTAGACACTATGTGGAGGTTTACACTTTTTAATATACTTATTTTTTATATATTAGTTATGAAAAAAGTATATAAAACCATAAATGAAAAAATAATCTCAAAATATGTTATAGTGAAATCATATCTAAAAAATAAAAATTCGAGAATATTTTATGAAAGGACTATAGAGTTGATATCAAAGGTTTTTTACGTAAATATTGAGGTTAAGGTAGTATAGCAAAATAACCCAAAGAGATTATACTTTATGATTATGTTTTAATGATATTCCATTTAATTATTATCATGTTGCTTCATATAAACTATATTAATTTAAATTTATTATCTATAGAGGAAGCTAGGATAATGAAGCTGGAAGTTATCAACCAAAAAATATCCATCCAAATTTGTTTCTTAGAATGTATGGAATTTGAGTTATTCCATTTTTTGTGATAACGTAGATGATGGAGGCTATAAATGGATGTGGAATCCATGTTACTAAGAAACTATATTTACCAAAAAAATAAATTGTCCATTATAGTGAATTTTATGAAACAACGTCATTTATATTTTTGGGGAGCCTCAAATACTATAGTATACAAATTGTTGGCCAAAGTTCTATATAGGATATTCAATGTCCTGATATTTTTAAAATGTCAAAAGGAAAATCATTCAATTTATCATTTTGAGTGTAAATTTGATAGATAGTGGTTATTATAGAATATTACGTGAGATTAATATGAGCATGATTTCATGTAATGAGATATGTTTAATAAAAAATTCCTAGAGAAATATTAAAATAAATTTTATTCACCTCAATACAGGGAAAATATTCTTCTAATTTAATTAAAAAGTAGAGGATTCAGTAGCTGTGTATGAAGATTATTTTACAATATTTGTCAGGTAAACATGGAATTTTATTGAAGACCTTGATAGTAAAATAAATCATTTTTAGATAAGATTAAAATAAAATGTTCTAATAGAATTGTCTGTATAAATTATTTAAATGTCATAGAGACATTTTTAATTATGATGAGAATGTTGATCTCGAGTATGATGAAACTTATGTGCCTCATAGTAGGAGAGTAATAATTGATCATTCAATAATGAAATTGAGAAAATATTAACTAGGAAATATTATGGTAAACACCAAATATTTTCTCTATGTGGTAAATATCATTTTAGATAATATGTTTAAGGATTTAGATGGTGTTACCTGTGTGGAAGATTTGGTCTTCAGGTTCACGGTTGTAAAGAAAATAGTTCTAATTAATCCATGAATGGGGTAACATATATTTTTAAAAAAAATATTGAGATTTTTTAATTACTATGAGTTGGGAAATTATTAATATGTGTATCTTATGTAATTTTCATTGGGTGGAAGTCATCAATATTTAATTAAAAAATGCTTGGAAACATAATATTATAAAACTACAACTAAAATTTTTATATATAAGTAGGTAGTGACATGTATGTTATTTTTTTATTTAAATAATTTTGACTCCATTTATTAATTTGGATAATCACATTACTTCATTGTCGAAAAAAATCATGTATAATTGGATTATCACCAAATGAAAAAAACATAGAATATTTATGTATAACTCGTGATGTATATATTAAAAAAAGATTAATATGAATATTTTAATTATTGTATATGGGATGGGGTTTACTTCAAATATTTTTAAACTACCAATAGTATATTATAGTGTTATTCTAAAAATAGATTTATTTTTAGTTTAACAATCAATGTTAAATTTTATAAATAAGAAAATTATATTCAATTCTTCTGTACCCTTTATAAAATATAAAGAATATGATAATTTGATTAAAATAGTTGGTGAATGTTTCCTTACACATGTTGTTAAAAATTATGTTACAATTAAAATTTATGATGTTCCAATAGTGAATTATTATAAGGACTTATTTCATGAGGATTTTAATTATGTTATTCATGATCTATAGTTTGATTTACATGTTGAATTAGTTCATGATTCTAACCCAATTTCAAAACCTCATTTTTTATTCACTCATGTATAAATTTTGGTATTGAAATATAAGTTTCAATAATTTATTGACAATGGTTTCATTCATCCTTGAACTTCTCCTTTTGGTAAACCAATTTTATTTATTAAAAATAATATGGTTCAATTATGATTTTCATCGATTATAGAGCCCTTGATAACATCACTATTAAGATGAAGCTTCCCTTTCCTCATTTTAAGGATTTATTTGATTAAATCTATGGTGAAAAATATTTCTTATGATTAATCTACAGTTATTAAACCATCATTTGAAGGTGAAGGAGGAAGATACTTTAAGGATTTAATGTTATGAACATTATGGATCACTAAATGTATTTATAGATCCTATGAATATAGTTTTTAATGAAAAAATTTATTTGTTTATAGTTTTTTTAATTGATATTATTTTTGTATATTATAAAATAAATTTTGGTAATGAAAGACACCTAATGATTTTTTAAACCGTGAAATTAGAGGAGTAATGTGGAAAATTTAGTAAATGTGAATCCTTAATATAATTGATTTCATTCCTTGAGAATATTGTTTCTATATATGTAATAACTATCAAAATTATAAATAATAAAGAGGGTAATGAATGTCTAAGTATTCTAAATATAATATAGATTTATAGTATTATTAAATTACTGGGATACAATTGGGGGTTTGATATAAAAGTTTCTTGGTTATCTAGCCCACAAAAAAGATAACTTAAAAAGAGATAAATTCATCTATATATATGAGTGTGAATGATATTCATAAGAATAAATAAAAATACTAAATAATTATCCAATTTTATCACTACACTCTTGTAATGGGGAATTTTATATCTTTAATGATACTTATTTGAAGGGAAATTGTTGTATTCTGAGGCATAATGATTAGATAATTGCATATGATTCATCTCGATTTAATCCTTTGGGGATATAATCTCCTTTAGAAGATCATGAAATGTTTGTTTCTATTTTTATTTAAAATTTTGGGGAAATAAATTTTTGTGATTAAAATGTGAAATATATATGTATAATAAACATTAAAAGGACATATTCAATTAGAAATAGTTTATCAAGAGGAAATAAATATTGCTTGAACAAAATAGTCATGAGACTGTATGATTCAATACAATTCATCAAGAGAAAATACAGTAGAAATTTTTGTTATTAGAAAAGATAATTCATTATTAACCATAATATATTTCGAATAGTATCATTTGGTAAATAGTTTCATAAATGTTTCCCAATAAATTTTGTATTCATGAACTTTATTTTTTTTAAACAGCTTTCAGTATAGTCACCATTGTCATCCAGAATTTTGAAATCTCATATGGAAGATAAATATTTCAAAAGGTGTAAATAGAAATGGTAGATAAGTTTCCTGAATTTAAAACATACATGTAATGAGTTTTTATATTTAGAAAAAGTTGTTTGTTCGATCTAACTCTCAGTTAAAAATTTAATTTTTAAGTGATGCTCAAAAAAGTACTATTTTTTGTTCATCCTTGATGTATTGTAATGTATAAATACAATCAATAGTATTATTCATGGGATTTAAGGAAGAAATACATTTTAGAGTTTACCATGATACTCTTTTATTTTCATTAGGTTATATCAAAATGCATATTATTGAAAGTGACTCTTTAGCCATTACCAGTTATAGAGTAGAGATAAGAAAATATATCTCTATATTTTGTGTTAGTATTTAGAAAAACTAGATCAATTAATAATGAAATTTTGTTTATTGTTGATATATTGAAATAATGTAAAATTCCATTTCCCTATTGAGATAATATGTGTTAAAATTATCACTATTTATTGTATTTGATGGTGATATTTGGATTAATTCTATTTTCAAGTGAGGTGTTAAAAATTCATTGGATACTAAATTATATTTCAATAAATAATTTCATCCTCAATATGAGAGAAAAAAAAAGTGATTGATTCAATCCTTGGAATATAAGAGTCCATATTGTTCAATGTATCAATTGGGAATTCAGTATCTATTCCATTCATTAGTTTTCATTTCTTAAAATAATAGTTTTCATCACATTATACAGATGGCTCTTTTTGAGGCATCTTTTTAAAATGTTGTGTTGGAATCTAGCATGTTTTTATGAATTAGTATTTATTAAAAAGTTAGGACCATATATTAATGAAAATTAATAGATAATTAAGTTTTATATGATTTTATCTCAAAATAAGAAAAATATTTCTATAGATAACTGGAGGAAAGAAATATTTCATTTGAGGTAGGATACCATTTTCCCATAAAGTAACTCCTCAGAAAAATGTTATCTACTTTAGTGAAAATAAATTTTATATCCAATGTTATTTAGACCAAATACCATTCTTGATAATTTTGGATCAGAATCATATAAAGTGGCCTTTCTTCCGTCTTTACCCCTAGAACATGACATTTTTTATGTTTCATTATTAAAGATATATATGATGAATGAATCTCATTATTTCATCCCAAATGTAGTGAAATTTGAATAGAATCATTCATATGAGGAAAAAATTATTATTATTGATCATATATAGAAGATAATTCAACATAATGTTGCACTTCATCTATTTATTTTTTGGAAAAACCAAATTGTTGTAAATAATCATGGTAATGAGAAAATTAATGAAGGAAAAATATATTCGCTTATTTCTTAAATAAACATGATTTTGTGGAAACTAATTAAAAAAAGGGAGATTAATTTAATATCATAGTTAATATTAATTTTAAATCAATTCATGGTTTACTAAATCTCATAAATTATGTTTTATATAATTATATTCATTATAAAAATATTAAGTAGTTTTTCAATAAAAAAGAAAAAAAATTTACTCTTACAAAAATAGATAACATGTACTATATTGATTTCATTATATTGATAATATATAGTTTTTATAAATTTTCTTTTCAAAAATTATATCATTTATGATATCAACAATTGAATATTATATCAGTGTTATTTTTTTTGGAATTTTTTTAAAATGATGTTTTTTTGTTGAATAAAATAAAATACCAATTTTTTAGAAAACCTAATTATATTTTACTACTTTTATATTTAAATATAATATTATTTTTATGTTTTTATTAGATAATTTTAATTAAAAATAATTCAATAGTTTTCAATTTATTTCTAAATACAATTCATTTTGTTATAAAAACAATATTAAATATAAAAATACATTTTTTCATAAAAGAAATGTAATCACATTTTTTGAGTTTAATTTGAAATAAATTGATAATAATTATTTTAATTGGATTTTATAAAATGAATTAAATATTTTTAAATAGTATATTCAAATTTTTTAAGTAGTACTCTTTTAGTTTTTTTATTACTTATATTAACATTAGAAAAAAGATAGTTATCATGGTAATTGTTAAAATAATTCAAATTGGTTAAAAATGAAAACGATTAAAACTACATAAGTGCATTTATAATACCTACTTTATGTTAATATTTGGACACTAAACCACCTCTTATTTCAATATAATTCATTTATTATCCATTTTTATTGAGTAAGAAATTAATATATTTTAATCTTATGATAAATTCAATGGGTTTCCACTCCCTCAGTTATAATAGGACACCCCATCTCCTCTCTTGTCCACATATCATGATCCAATTAGAACATAAAATCCCTATGAAAATCCATAACATAAATCAATCTCCAAATTATATAGTTTCTAGTTTAATTTTAATAAAATTTTAAGAAGGTTTTATTTATAAACATATGGAGGTTTTCTGAAAAATATATGTAGTTATTAAAAGAGTGTTTTATAATTATTTTATATTTTAACTCCTTAAAAACCTCCTAAAATTTTATATAATAAAATAATAATTTCCCATTTTTAATAATTATATTATTCTTATGTTATAACAATTTTGAATATCCTTGTTTCGCTTATGGGAAATAGAAACATTGCTCATGCATTTGTGTGGAGTACCACCTCCACAATGTGATGTGGTTCTGTCTTCACCACTCGATCATATAAAGGGTTTAAATGATGTAAAAAATTAATATATGTGTTATTCAAGACAAAATAAAAAATATTTAATAATTATATATCATTTATATGTTTAAATTTCGATCCATTGAAATATGATAACATCGTTCAAAAATATATGTACAATACCAATTCCATGAACTGATACGACACACATTTATTTTTCACCATATATTAATTGTAATAAGGTTTCAAATAATTAATAAATATGAAATATATAACATATTTTAGAATCTACAAAATAAAAATATTATATAATTTATTTATATTCTACCGATTTGAAACTTGATATTTTCATTCATGAGTACATAAATACTACTGTCCACATGAAAAAAATGGATCAATTTTGATGATCACATTACATAGATGGATGTAAAATTTTATGTAATATATAAATTGGATAAATATTACCTATTTATGGATATAAAGATAATGTAAAAACCCCCTATTACTATGATCAACACACCAATGTGGTTTCAGGTTATAAACTAAATAAACTTTTAATATAAAACATGAAACTAACTATTTTAGTAAAAAAACATGATAACAAATGAAATTAATTTAATAATAATGTTAAAATGAAGATAAAAATTTATATTAGGGATGTTTAAAACTAATATAATTTTATTATTCTGGATTAGGGAACATATGAAGCTAAATTGAAACTAAGGATATGAAATTTATTTTAAAATGTTGTTTAAAATATATTAATCTCATTCTACTCCATATCCATCATCATTTAAATGTTTCATGAATATATTCATTTATAATTCAATGGTATTTAAAGCTAATTTTTTACTTTATTTTAATTCCATTAAAATGGTTTTAAAATGGCAATTTATGTCATTTTTTATATTGTTTACTTTCGAATATTTTTAAATAATTATTTTAATGTTATTTGATTTAATAATTTTACATTTATAATATTTTTTATTAATATTTATCTATAAATTAACATTATTTTTCTTATAATATCCTATTACCTATATTTTAAAAAAATCATTCTTAATTTTTTTTGGGAAGATACATTTATCTATATTTTTTTGTTAAAATAGATTGATATTTTTTATGGGTTCAAATATTTCATTCTGGGGTTTAATGATGAAAAGGTAACGAATTAATTTTATTCAAGATATAGCAATTGGCTTTTATATACATGGATAAATGATAAATATTCAAATTATATTATTGGTAAACCTCATAATAATTACATGATCATTGAGCCAAAATTTTCTCACTAATTCAATGGGTAATGTTTCATTTCTTCTATTGAATGAAGGTGGGAGTTAGCTAGGGATGTTTCCGTCATTTATTTAGATGGGATCTACTCATTTCAAACATGATTTAACATTTTTAATAAATATAATTCTATATAATTACTACAAGTTTTTCAATATTCATTTTATGGTTCTAAAGTTTTTCTTTGAGAATAATGTGTTTTACCCATATGGAATATTATTATTTTATTTCCTCAAAGAATAAGGTCAAAAAGTAAAAAATTTATGAATTTCTGTCTTTTTTAATTGAAAAAAAATTTTCTCTTTATGTTTTGGATATAATTAAAATGTGTGGAAATTTCTAATTTCTAAAATAAGGGTTCACTAAGTATGATTTATTACATAACACGTTGAAACTCTAAAACATAAAGATCCATGAACTATAAAAACGAAAATTGTTGTCTAAAACCCACTGATTTTGCAATGTTTTAAGTATGGCCCCATGTAAGATATATTAATGATTTTATTCTTTGTACAATTTTGTGGGAGACATTGAATAATTGTTTTTAAATAAGGATTGTAAAATTTAGTTGGAAAATTTACATTTTCATGGTAAATATATGAGTTCTATTTGTTAATGTTTTTTGACTTACACAATAAAAAAACAAAATATATTATGATCATGTATGTGATAGAACTTATGTAGATTATACTTTAAATACAAAAAATAATTTTATGTGTTTGATTAGTTGATTTCAATACTGTCATATAATGTATATTTTTTAGCACTATATCTGGTAGTTTGGTTCTAGGGCATCAATGTTGTTTAAAATGAATGATTTAGACAAATTTATTGATATAAGGTTATTAGATAAGGATTATTTAGGAGTTGTGAACAATATATATACTTAATATGTTTAGGTTCAATCAAATTGATTAAATGATTATATACAACATTTTATGAATTATGTGATAAGATTGTGATGTTATTAAGGATATTTTAGCGTTATTATTGCAAATATTGGATTAATTCCGGATATTGGTATGGTTAGAACAAATGGTTGGTATGTAAATTTATAATGAAGAATTTTTTTAGGTAAATACTTATAAATTTTTTGGAGTAAAAATAATTTCAATCACGTATAATATTTTATCCTTCAAATTTTATTCTATTGGGTAAGGTGGTTTTGGAAGAATTTTCCTAAATTTAAAAATATACATTATAAATTTTTTAAAAAATTATAAAATTAATTTTAGGGTTTTTAAAACATACTCTAGAATTTATAGAATAAATGTGTAATTTCAAATTTGATTTTTAAATTTAATAAGTAATTTTACAATTTTAAAAGTAATAATTGATGAATTTAAATAACTTTTGTATGATTATTTATTATAATTTTAAAATATTTATGTTTTACATCACTCTTAAATAATACCATATCAATTTATAAGGGTAATGTGGTATTAAAAATAAATTGTTGATATTTTAGTAATTTTGTAATTATAATCAGGTATTTTAAATAGTTACAAAAAGGTAAATTGGTTGTTAAGTTATGGTGATATTGTAAGTTGTATGTTTGTTTAGCTGCGTAACGGTATGTCACCTTTATATTACAATTGAAAATTTTATCCTTGGATCTATATCATTCCACAATGGTTTAATGTTATTACTTCTTGTTAGGTGATGATAAATAGTAATTCATATATCCTATATAAAGGTATGTAATTTTGTTTATTTGAAAGATATGGGTAACCTCATATATTATTATCACACATATTGGTAGAACAAAACTAGTTCAAAGGACAATGCGTATTCATGAGTCAAAATATGGTTAGATTACTTTTTATGTCAGATTAATTCCCTTTTTGAGTAAAGGTAGTTCAACATGTAAATCACTGTTTATTGGAAGATAAATCTTCTTTCAGGTCAAGGGGCTCTCCTATAAAGTAAATTGACTCCTTTATAGGTAGTCCCATCCTTATGTTGAGGTAATGTAGTTACCACATGATGTTCATATTCTGAAGTAATGTAATGGTTGATTAAACTACCATTAAATAGTGAATTCATTTTTATATGGATATATAATTAATTATATATATAATTCCAAAATTTATCTCCACTTTTTGGAGATGGCCTACTATTAGTTATCACTATCAATGTAATTTTTTTGGGTTTATCTTCGGTTTTAAATTTTGGGAATGAATGAATTTTCTGATCCGAACATATTTTCATCCTCTTTTATATTTTTAATAGAGTGGATTATACCCTATTATATTTCAATTATTTATTTATAATCATGTAATAATTATTTCATGTTTTTCATGATTAAAATTCAATGATTCAATATATGATTAAATGTTTTAATGATTAAATAAATAGGTATTTTGGAACATGAATTTTTACTGATAATACAGTTAACAAAATATCCACAAATAAATGCATTGAAATTTGTTAGAGTATTTTACAATTAATTTTAGCATAAAAATAGAAAATTATGAATTTCAAGGAAGTAAATATTTTTTGTTTTTATATTTTTTATATGTGTGTTTAAAAAACATAATAATTCGATTTATATATATATATCTCACACTTATACTGCCACTGTATTCATTTGGGTTAAGTGAATCCTAAACAAAATCCCTTATGTATGGATATTTTTTTATCATGTTCAATGCATAAACATCCAAAAAAAATACCATATGTTTTAATTTGAGTCCCCTTATAATGAATTGGATGTGAAAAACTTATACACTATCTTTAACTCCTTCATTCTCATGTGTAGTAGGTATGATAATGATTTATATTTGATGTAGGTGATAATGAAATTTTCAATTATTCCTTCTGTTAGATAAGCAATATAATGTTTTTTATTCTAGTGTTTAATTGGTTGAGATAAATAATAACAATGTAATTGTATGGAGGATTTATGATATGAATGAATGAGATGTTAATGACACAAGATGTACATAAATATTTTTTTCATTTCAGAACCTCTATATATCATGCAGAGTATTCAGTATTTCAAAATATGGAAGTAAAATTTATTATTATAATTACCTATATTATATTATTATAAATTTTTGATAATAATAAGAGTAATAATAAATGAGGAAAACAATAATCACAAGGTCTAGTTTTGATGGATACTATCTCCAAAATAAATATTTCTTATTACCTATTGTAGTGTAATAATACTATTTCATGGATTGAAATAATAAAAAACAAACAAACATTGTTTCAATGAATAATTTATTATTATATAATAATAATAATCCAGATTTATAATAATAAGGAAATTGTTTAGGAATATTTTTTATTATTATTATCTTATATCCATGAATTATTATAAGTGAGTGTATTAATTATCAGATTCAAGCATTTATTATTATTATCTCATGAAATGGTACAAAATAATTGAAATGAAAAATTAGAGAGTTTATAATGATGATTTTGTTGTATTTAATTTATGATTATTGTTAATTTATAAAAATATAGTAATAAAAATATTGAGATGGAGAATATTATTTCATTGAGATAAGAAAACAACAAAATTGATGAAATAATGAAGCTCTATGTTATAAAAACTGTGTAAATTTATAGGCACTGGTACCCAATATTAATTAGTAATTATTAACAAAAAATAGGGATATTTGATCAGATATTATTTAGAATTATTATTATTTTATATTAATATTTATAGGATAGTGTGATTTCTATTAGATTTTTTATTTGTATTATATAAAATAATAAATGTTCTAGGGAGACTAAAAAATAAAATTATAATGGAATAAAGAAATTTTATAAGGGAAATGGAAAGAATAAATTATTATTGTTTTTTTAATGTTGATGTAATATGTATGTAATATTAGAAATATTCTTATAGACTGATAATGTTATTTATATGGGGCTATTATTATGTTCCATTTTCATAGGAATCTTTTCTTGGGGAGTAGGTTGACTATATATGGTACGGGAATTTTTTATTTAATAAAGATATATATTTAGGGATGAGATATACCACTATTGATTTATAATGGTTTATAAAACCTGATTTGGGAGATTTATTTTCACCCTGAACTCATGTGATAGAAATTCATGTTTTGGTTTCAAATTTTATTTTCCCTGTGGAATTTGAACCATGACTTAATTTATAGATAAACAATTATAGTTGTAATTTTTGGTGGATAATGATATATGTTTCTTAGGGAATATATATTAAATTATGTCAGTGATAGTATAGTGGATTTCACTATTAAAAATAGTTTGATGGAAAACAATTAAAAAGGATTATTTGATTTCAAAGGTTCCATTTCAATTTATTCTTTGTATTCTTTTGATAGTTGGATAGTTTGATAGATTTATGATATGGTTCTCAACTTATTTATGCATTTGGTTGTATGCAACTGGTGTATATTTTTTGAGGTATCTTATAATGCATCCTAGATTAGCCAAAATTCATCCAATGACAACTTAATTATAGTTAATGATAAAGAAGTGTAATAAAATAAGAAAATAATAGTGATAAAGAAACATGGACTGGTTGATTAAATTATTAATATTAGAAAAGGGGATGTTTAATATTAATTTATCTGTTAGTGATTAATTATTAATATTTAATATAGATTCTTGTTTGTGTGTTTTAGATGTAAACCATAGTATTTGAATCTAGGTGTCTTCAAGGATGTATGATATAGAATATTATATGGAAATGTAGTTTCCCATTATTTATTTGTCTGTGATGTATTATATATGTTCTTGTTACATACATTTCACTTCCCACATAAGTAGGGAAAACAGTACCAAGAAGTTCTTGTGGTGTCATTTCCAACATCAATGATATAGATAGAAGTAAATATCGATGTCTCCATATCCCTCATTTTATCATTGGTTGTAGTATCATGTTTTGGAATATCCAGGTTTCAATGTGTTATGGTATAGGGTGTGAAATAAACTATTTTGTGATGGTTCTATATTTAATTATACATTTTTGTGTTTTTTTATAATAAATTGATCTACATATGGTGTCTATAGTTTCCCATGGAAGTATTTTTATGGGTTATATAATATTAGGTTATAATTCATTTAAATATAAAATAGTGGATTTTAGGCAAACATTTGGATATGAATGATGATGATGGGGATACTATATATTTCATGATCTTTATGTATTTACATGGCTCTATGTATCTTGAAGTAGGTCGTGATATGATTTCATAGATAATTATAAGATCATTTATAGCAGGAATTTGATCTTAGGATATACAAAATTAGGGTGTGTGAGAGATAGACATTGTGGTAGTTGAATTTAGGTACCTTAATTATATATATATATATATTAGTTCTTATGGGTGATTTTAATTCTATGATATACATTGTGAGAAATATATAGTAAGAATGATTAATTAGTTTACATAATCTAGTTCTTACATGGTTTTATTTATTTAATTAATTGTATGTATTATTCTTCATTCACATATTTTCATTATATGTTTTAATTAGAGTCCTGATAATTATAATTGTTATATATATATATATATATATAAATTTGTATCATGTTTGTGGGTGATGTTGGAGACTGATATGGGTATTAAAAGTATGACGAGTTTTTCTGGATCTATTAGCATTGTGTGGTAACTACTAAAGATTTATTTTAGTATTTAACTATAGTTATATTATTATTTAATATCATTCTATTCATGTGATGGGGTTAACATGTATTTTATTGTGATATTTTGTTATTAATATATTGTCTCTTCATGGATTTAAAAATTATCTCTTATCAGAAAAATATTGAGGAAAATGGATCACATTGTATGTAATTATACCATCAGTTCTAGTTACAAACCCATTTTATATTGGAGGATATATTTGGGGGATCAATTCCCATTATCATGTTCAAAAAAAGATGGGTACTAGTGGGTGTGTATCATGACATTGTGTTATCAAAATATTTAGTTGAGAGATTATATGGATTTTGGAGGTAGGAACATATAAGGATTACATGGGGTAATTGGGTAATTATATTATCTAGGATTATTATGTGATAGAAACAACGAATACCAGATGGGAAACAATTATTTAGTGATATATATTTTTCAAAAAATAGAACATAATGATTACTAAACATAAAATGTGATATGTCAAGGCTTGTGTGGTATAGACTCCAGGTGAAGATCATACAATATGACTGTTTTATCCTATGATTGAATGTGTTATAGATTATGAATTAAAAAAATTAATTAACGAATTAAATTTAAATAATTTATCTAATAGTTTTTTCTTACGTATTATTTTTTCCTTATTATGTATGGATATTGATCAATGTGAGAATATGATTCATGGAGGATAATTTAAAGTGGATGTGTCAATAATTCACCGCATATTATAAGTCAATAACGATGAAAAATATAGGAAGACACATTTATAGATTCATTCTTGGAGTACATAAAAGAATGATGGATCCTTTTTAGATCACGATATAGAGGACTGGTTGGAGTTGGTGGTGATATCCTTTTGGAAGATTTAAGCTCCAAAGTGGAATTAGGTTTTCATTTTCAATGAAGATATCAAATAGGGTAGGTTGGAGAAGTTGGTTTTTATTTCCCTAGTTTTGTGAATATTATGATGTATTTAGGAGAATTATTATAGATATAATTTTGGATGAGATTATTTCATTGACAGTTAATGCGAATCATTTGGAAGAGATAGATTCCTTCTACTACAGGTTTTCTGAGTTCATCGTTTTAAGTGATATAAGTCATCTGAATTTATATATTGATCCAAAAAATATTTTTTTGACATCCCATTGAAAAAAATAGTTATAATGTCATCAATAACATTCAATTCATAGCCCTTCAAAATTATTTCATGTAAACCTCCTTGTTAATATGATGGAAACCCGCCTATTGATTCCCAAAATCAAATTCATTATACTCTATCATATATTAACTACTAACCTACAAAAAAATTATTTTTTTAGATCATAACTTATTTCTCTCTACTTGTTATTGATGAAGATTATTAAATCATGGGGAAGGAATATGTTTTACTTTTAGAATTTTAACCTTTAAACTTCTCCAAATAACTTATTTTTTCTTGCATAAGGGGTTTCATTTTTATACATGAATTTTGTAACCCTTTTATCTCGCTGAGTATTGCTGATATTTTCCTATGAAAATGGGTTTTTAATATCATCATTAATTTAATTTTTTATATTTTCTATACATAATTGTGTAGTGTAATTTTAACCCATGTTAATGGGATATTGAATTTTATATTCATAAATTTCCAACCAAGGATTAGAATATTATACTCTTTATAATGAGTACATTTCATGTGGTTCCATTTGTGTAATTGAATATATTTATGATGATTATGGGATTATGTGTGTGTGTATTTCTAGATCAATGTTTCATGTACTAATATCATATTTTGTGCCCTCAAATATAAGAATAACGGGGACGCTTCACCTATAGAGACCTGAACCTAGTAGCATTGAGTTACTGCCTTACATTATTACATTGGAATGATTAAACATAATAAAATCTTAAAGTACCAAATGTTATTTACTTTTTAAATCCTGATTACATACATGATACAAATTAAACAATGGGAAAAGAAAATAAAGTGTACCATATTTGATAAAACACTACTTTTTTCAATATATTTATAATAATAAATGACATAATTTCCTCACATTTTGCTAAATATGTTCATTTTTGAAATATTTGGGATTAGATCATTCATTTGATAGTTTGATGAAAATTCCAGTTTTAACCTTTTAAAATTTACTATAGTATTTCAGACATAAATATTTCAATATGACTTATTTAAACATAAAATATTTTAATATTGTTATTTACATAATATTATACAACTTTTATTTTTGACACTAGAGCTAAAGAGTGCATTTGGATGGACTAAATGGGTCATGAAGTCAAAGTTGGGCTAGACATGCCAGATTGGACAAGGGTACTGTATTTGGGCGATAACTCCTACATCTGTGCATAGATTGGGCTCGAATTTGGAGAAGAGCTCGATACCCCAATTTATCACATATTACTCTTCTTTAATGATTGATAATTCACGTGTTTTGGAGGTCAAAGAGGTGGTGTAATTGGGGTTAAAATATTTGGTAGTATCATCTTATTCACTTTTGAAACCACTTTAAACCTAGCCTCCCCTCCTCTCTATAAATATGTATTTTTCACATTTTTAAGGGTTGAGACATGAATTAGGAAGTTTAGGGTGGAGGAGAAGAGGTTCCACTCAAATTCGAATAGAAATTCAATAAGGGTAGCTCTTGAAGCAAGGATCCCTTCATCGAAGCCCTCTTCTTCTACCTCATGATGTAATGTTGGTGTTTTCATAATAAACATATTTTTTATTCTTATATTTTTTCTATTTAATTATATTTTGTTAAATTTTATTCTTATTTTATCTTCCACATTGGGATGGAATTCTTGAGTATAAATTTAATTGGGTTCTACCCTTTCTACACCTTTGCACAACAAAATTGTTTCTACGATGACTACACCACCTAAGGAAGAGTAGTTTTCGTAGTAATCATTCAAAATTTTACCTTATTAAATAATTTATTTTGCATAAATGAGCAACTTTAATTCATTTAATATGATATATTAATTGAGTTTTCTATTTTAATGAAACTATGAAAGAAATTTAGCAATAAAAACAAATCACGTGAAGTCAAGATTTTGTGTAAATTGTGCAAGCGCGAACTTAATCGTTAATACAAGACCACATAGATAAGTTTATAGAGTTCAAATATAATTCCTAAGCTCAATTAATCTTCATTTATAGAGTGTATATGTTCTATAATTAACCACTAACCATAAGATAACCTTAGAACATCAATCAAAGCATGGGTTTGCGATTTTGTGTTCCGAAGCTAGCCTAGGGTTTAAGTAATTTCATCTTTTTGGTAAAGTTAAATCCTATAGGGTTTGAGGGTTAACAAATTAGGGGATAATAACTAAGTGGATATTAATTTAAATGATAATGATTAATAATTAAATGATGAGGTAGTGTTATATTGATAACACTTTCTAAAAAAATCCTAAAAAAACATATTCCCATTGTGCTTTGTTAATAAACTTTTTTTTCAAAATTAAAAAATAAATGCAATATTATCTGAGAAAACATATTATAGATTTATAAACAATAAAAAACCTCAATACTTTTATTGATTATTCTTATTTCCTATTATTTTATTTTCAAAATACATTTAATATGATGATATGTTTACTTCCTCCTTTGAGAGATGACATTGGTCATCCACTCTACTGCACCTATTTAACCCAAAACCAAACATCATTTGAAAGCGCCCACGACAACACATTTCAAATTGTTTCCTTTACCATGAAGGAAATTAATTATTTCAACAATTTATATGTATTTATTTTATTTTAAATCTATTCTCTTATTCTTTTCTTTCTTCCTTCTTTACCCAATATGATTTTTTTCTTCTTTTATTTTCTTTTCATTTTTTCAGACCATCAATTCAAAATTCTCATTTTTATATTAATATGGTACAATTTCCTTCATTTAATTTTTATTTTATTTATGAAGATAACTAATCATGAAGATCTATTATATCTTGACCCTGTGATTGAACATAGCCTTCGAGCTCGAATCCTGCATTCTTAGTCTATGGGATGTTTCATCATTCAACCACTTGGAGAATTCCTCCACTCCAAGAACATTGGAATTGGAAAAACTTCTAAGTCAAACATAAAACAAGAACCAATGTATGAAGACAATAAAAATGAACTTAATATAAAAATTTGACAATTGTTTTCACATAATATTAAATATCAACAAAATTTTATTGCATACCCAAATCTCGAATCAGACAATGAACTAAAATCTGGGATAATTCAGCTTCTCCCAATGTTTCATAGATTATCTTGTGAAGATCCAAAAAACATTTAAATTAATTTAATGAGGTTTTCTCAATCTTAAATCCAAGAAATGTTACTAAAGATCAAATCTAACTTAGAGAATTCCCAATATCACTTGATGGAGCTGCAAAAGATTGGATGTATTATTTACAACCTGAAGATGTAACTTGTTGAAATGATTTGAACCATATTTTCATACAGTGGTTTTTTCCTACATCAAGGACACATTAATTTTAAGGATATATCAGGGATCAAGAAAGCACAAGGAGAGTCAATGTATGAGTACTGGGAGCGATTCAAGAAGTTGTGCGCAAGCAGTCGACATCAACAAATTAGTGAGAAACTCCTCATACAATACGTATATGAACAACTCACACCTATGGAGAGGAGCATGGTGGATTTTGTGGATAGAGGAGAATTGGTTGACTAGACACCAGTAGATGCATGTGAATTTATTGAAAAAATGGGCCAAAACTCCCAAAAATTTGTTGATCAAGGTACACCACGTGTTAGAGGAGTAAAATAGGTAAGTCCATCATCTCTTGAAAGTCATTTTATTGGTAATATGTTAGAAGGATTAAAAACTATGTTGAGTCAGATTGCATTGGATCAAAAGACATACCAACCCCCTATTTCAAGGCCATGTGGCATTTTCACTGAAACAAACCTCCCAACTGATTGTTTCCCCCAACTATAAGAAGCATAAGATTTTACAGAAGTGTTTCCTAGGAGACCATATCAGTAGAAACAACAACTGCATCCACAAAATTGGTTTGATTCGTTAGCTCCAACATACAACCATGGGTTAAAGGATCAATTGGACATGAGGTATGGCTCTGTACAACAACAAAGGCCCCCCTTTTCAAAAAAACATCTAGTATCCTCCATCTTACCAATCTGGTTTCCAACAACCCCAAAGGCAATTTGAAGCTCAAGAATCAACAAGTCAACAACAAGGGAATATCCAAACCAAGGAGGTTTCTAACACTAATGATATTTTGAAAAAAATTGTTTTTAATCAATAGAATGAGCTGAAGATTCATGGTTCGGAGATGAGGGATTTGAAGACTCAAATGAGCCAGATTGCCACTACCCTCCTTGAATTAGTAAGTATGAATTCTGGAAATCTACCTTCCCAACCTATTCCAAATCCGAATGGTAATGTTAGTGCTGTCACATTTAGAAGTGGGAAGAAAATGAATGATACATCTATACCTACCATTCTACCAAGATTCACCTGAACACCAAAAAATCCCAATTCCACACCAACTGATGAGAAATCCAAGGAGAAAGATAATGGTAAGAAAAAGATTGATGGTGTTCCTCATAAAACCCTTCCTTTTTCAAACAGAGTTGTACAAACCATGAATATGGTAAAAGAGGCGATGAAAAAAATATGTTTTGGATACATTCAGGCATTTATAAATCAACATTACACAACTTGAATCCATCAAGAAAATCTCAAGTTATGCAAAATTCATAAAAAAATTGTATTGATCGAAGAGGGCTCAAGTAAAATGACAGGATCAATTGTGGAAGGAATGTGTCAACAATCATTACACCAACTCTAGTAATGCAAACAATGTGAAAGGATCCAGGGACATTCACCATCCCATGAACCATATGGGAGTTTCACTTTTCTAATGCTCTTTGTGATTTAGAAGCTTCCTTAAATGGGATGCCTCTGTCTGTATTCTCTTCTTTACAGGTTGGTGAGTTGAATCCAATGAGATTTGTGGGGTAGCTGGTGAGTATAGCTACAACATTTCCAGCGGGAGTCCATAAGGATGTACTTGTATGGGTAAGAGACATGATCATTCCATCAGATTTCAACGTGCTTTACATGGAGGATGATAAGGTAAGTTCTCATGCTCCCATTATCTTAGGTAGGAACTTCCTCAAATCTACAAAAAAATATCATAAATGTCAGTTAGGGTACACTTTCCAGGGAATTTGGAGATCAAGTTGTGATATTTAATGTCGTGGAATCCATGAATTACCCCTCAGATAACCATTCTGCATTTTTTATCACCCATTTTGAACAACCAATTAAAAACTCCATGGAATTTTATTGTCCTATTCTTAGGTATATTATGTGTATTGGTAATATTTTAATGTCTAAGAGAACTTACACACCTGTTTAAAATGAACTAGACTCTCTAAGATTCAATTTTGAAATGGATTCATATTCTGATCTTGACCATGTGAACTCTGATTAGGACCTAGATTTTGAGTAAGCTAATGGATTTAATTATTAATTCTCTAATTTTGATGATTTATATTCTGATACAGATGCTCTTTGTTTACATATTTCAATTCCATCAATGTCTCCATCCATACATCACCCACTACATTGGAACTGAATCCATTACCACCTAATCTCAAACACTCATACATGTTAATTGGTGAAAAATTACCTGTTATCATGGCAAACAATCCCACTTTTGAACATGAAGAAAAACATTTTAATCTTTTTAGGGAGAACATCAGGGAAATCGGGTGGACCTTGGCTGATATATTAGGTATTATCCCCACTATTTTCATGCATTGGATTCTTTTGGAGGATGGGACTAAACCAGTGAGGCAACCATAGAGGAAACTCAATCCAACCCTTTTGAATGTTTTTAAAAAGGTTGAAAAATTGCTCAAGGAAGGTATAAGCATTAACATTTGAGATTCTCAGTGGGTGAGTCCTATTTAGGTTGTGGTAAATAAATGTGGTTTTACTGTTGTTAAAAATAAGAAATATGAGTTAGTTATAATGAGGGTACAAAAAAGTTGGTGTGAGTGTATTGATTATATTAAACTAAATCAGTCCACTCACAAAGACAATGCCCCCTCCCTATTATTGATCAGATGCTTGAGAATCTATGAGGTAAAACACACTACTATTTCATGGATGGATTTTTTGGATATTTTCAGGTTCCTATTGCTCTGTAGGATCAAGAGAAGACTACATTCATCTGTCCATTTGGCACATTTTCCAATCATTGGATGCCATTTGGACTTTACAATGCCCCATTTACCTTCCAGAGATGCTTGGTGATTTTTTTTATATTATTGACACCTTCATGGAGGTATTTATTGATGATTTTATAGTGTATACGTCCTCATTTGATGATTGTATCTCTTGCTCGAGAAAGGTTTTGAATCACTGTATTGAGAAGAATCTGGTCTTATACTTTAAAAAGTGTCATTTCATGGTAGAGCATCGCATTGTCTTAGGGTATGTAGTGTAAAAACATGGGATAGAGGTTGATAGATCTAAGGTAGACATCGATTTATCCTTACCAATTCCTTCATGTGTCTGTGATGTTAGATCTTTCCTAGGGGAAGATGTATTTTATCGACGCCTCATCAAAGATTTTAATAATATTTCTCTTCCTATGTCGTTATTACATCAAAATGATTCTGATTTGGTGTTTGAAGATTCTTGCAGGACTTCATTTGATGAGCTAATGAAGTTTCTAACCACTCCACCAATCATACAGCCCTTGTGTTGGGAGATTCATTTTGGGCTTATGTGTGATGCCTCCAACATCGCAGTTGGAGCTGTCTTATCTCAGAGGGTGGTGGGATGTTCACATGTGATGGCCTATGCATCGAGGACACTAGATTCAATCCAATCAAACTACACAACCATGGAAAAGGATTTTCTTGACATCATATTTACTTCAGATAAATTTCATTCATATTTATTAGGCTCTAAAGTAGTTGTTTTTTTTCTGACCATGCTGCTCTAAGGTACCTCTTGAGGAAGCCAGATGCAAAGCCTAGACTTATCCAATGGATGATCCTTCCTCATGAATTTTAAATTGAGATAATGGACAAGAAGGGGTAAGAAAACCTTGTGGCTGACCAAATGAGTAGGCTTACTCACACACTAGAGGATGAAACCTTAAACCAGGTACCACTTCCAAACACTATGCTTGATAAGAGTCTTTATTCCATCTTAGGTACGCATCCTTGGTATGATAATTTAGTGAAATTACATGTTGAATCTTAAATAACTACAAATTTAATGAAAAATGAAGTCCAAAAATTAAAAATTGAGTCTCAGTATTATTTGTGGGATGATCCATACATTGGGTGCATATGTAGTGACCATGTTATTAGGAGGTGTATTCCTGATCATGAGTTTGAGTCTATTTTACATTTTTGTCATACACTTGCTTGTGGTAAACACTTTAGACCCCAATAGATAGCTAGGAATGTTATAGACTCTGTACTATATTGTCCTAGCTTATTCCATGATGCCCATGTGTTTTGTAAGTCATGCTCTCATTTCCAACACACGGAGAACATTTCTAGGAGACATGTGATTCCCCAACAACCCATATTATTCTGTGTGATTTTGTTTGTATGGGGCATCTATTTTATGGGTCCTTTACCTAGTACCATTGGTTTTTTGTATATTTTGGTTTCTGTTGATTATGTGAGTAAATGGGTAGAGGCTAAGGCCACCAGGACTGGTGATTCTCATGTTGTAGTGGACATTGTCAAGGCATAGATTTTTCGTATGTTTTGAGTACCAAAGGACATCATTAGTGACCAAGGGACACACTTCTACAATCAGAATTTGGATTCCATCCTTTTGATGTTTGGGGTGAAACAAAAAATCATCAACACTATACCACCCTCAATAAAATGGTGAGTTTGAGGTTTCAAATAGGAAGTTGAAACAAATTTTTGAGAAAACCATGCAGCCAAATAGGAAGGATTTGATCAAGCACTGGGATGTTTCATTTTGGGATTATTGGACAGCATACAAGACACCCATTGGTATGTCCCCATTTGGATTGTTTTTTGGAAAGTGTGTTATCTCCCCATGGATGTTCAGCAACGGGCATTATATGGCTATAAAGAAATGCAACATGGATTTGGCCCAAGATGGAATCAAAAGGAAGTTACAATTCAATCATGTGAAGAGATTTGATTGTCTTAAAAAGAGAAATCATGGCACTACAGGGAAAGATCAAAATCATCTCATGAAAAAATGATCCAACAAAGGTAGTTTCATGCTGGAGATAATTTACATCTCTATAGTTTACGACTGAAGCTGATGCCTAGAAAGTTGTGTTTCCAAAGGTTAGGTCCTTATGTTGTGACCAATTTTTTTTCTTATGGTGTAGTGGAGATCACACAAGAGGACACAAGACGGATATTTATAGTAAACACAAAATGTTTGAAGAAATAAATTGAGGGACTTCCTACTGATGTAGTGGATTTCATCACACTGCATGACCCCATCATCACTTGAGCATATCGGGTTATTCCTAACCCTTTCCCATTTATATTATTTGTCATATTTACATTTCATGTGCATATATCATCTCATGGTTTCACATTGAGGATAATGAAATATTTGACGTGTGGTGGAGGGAACCTTTTAGTTTTGTAATTTCATGTTTTTTCCTATTTTTCAATGATTAAAAAAATGACTATTTTTCAAATTTTGTGTGTTTATTTATCAATTTATGTGTTTTTTAAAACATTTGAGATAAAATGATTCTAATAAACATTTTTACATTCATATCAATAAGTGAATCAATTTATCATATGAAACCAAGCTTAAATGAGTTCTGAAAATAACTTTGTTTCAAGTTAAAATCATTAGTAATTTCATAAAAAGTACACCGAATTTGGAATCACATGCCATATCTCACAGTTATTATATTTGAAATCACTTTCTTGTGAGGATTCTGAACTATTATTTTTATATTCTTACATTTACCTCATTTCATTAGAGAACCAAACCATAAATGATTTAACCAAAATTTGATTTATTCCTTTCAAAACTTAAGGGTTTGAGGTACTTATGTTTTAAATGATTGGGGAATTTATTTGGTATTAAAGCACCAATTTCAAAGAATCCATTTTTATAATGGCCTACCTTGAACATTTAATACTTTTAGCCCTTAGAATCCATGAAAATCCTATTAGATTTTCCATATTACAATCCAATTTTCCCTATCAAACTAACTCTCAAAGTGTAATTGAATAATCTAGTTGAACTTAAGTGTGGGAGAAGTTGTCTTTTATAATTCTACAACATTTTGTGATACTTTGGTGGAAAATTAAATTCCAAAGATAAGATTTTTATACGGAAAAAAATTCATTTTATTGAAAGGTATTCTTTTATGGATCATTCATGATAAAAGAATTTGTGCCTTTCTAGAGCTTTTGATGAAGAAAGAAAGTTGTGTCTATATGGATCTTTCAAGAAAATCATGTTTGAGAAGATAGAAACTTTTGTTGCCAAAATGTTGAATGGTGTTAACATTATTTTATTTCTCATGATGATGAAGATTGATTTATTCTAAGGGGATTATAGAGGAGACCATATTTAAGTGGAAATTAGATTAATGCAATTTTTCTTCAAAAAGAGTCAAGCCCTCCTCATTCAGCCTCATAATTTTTCACATCTAAATCATACCAACTGAATGCCATAGAAAAAACCAGAAAAGTCCTCATGATAAACATATGTCTTTGACTCACATCGGTTGTTGATGTAGGAATTTATCAAACCTATGGTGACCCTTGTACGATTTTGGATGAGAAAGACATGCTAAAAATGGAATTTGTGTGATAAAACAAAATTCAAATGAGGTAAGTGTTTTTTGAATGGGAGGATAAACGAAATGGAAATATAATGAATTCAATAAATGGATAACTTGAAGTAATGTTTTTTTATATGGCATGATAACTTTTTTTTATTGGTTTGTAATTATTGGATCTCAAGGATATCTGTTTTATTGTTTGTTTTGATTTGATATTGATGGTTACTTAATATGAGGTTTTTCTGAGGACTTAAAAAGGGTAAGTGTGGGGGAGTTGATATAACACTATTTTTTTTGAATTTTTTATTGATAATAAATGACATAATTTCCTCACATTGTGCTAAATTTGTTCATTTATTAAATATTTGGTAATAGATATTTCATTTTAAAATTTGATGAAAATTCCAGTTTTACACTTTTAAAATGCACTGTAGTATTTCAGACAAAACTATTTTAATATGAAATATTTGAACATAATTTTTTGTATCAGTTATCCACACCTATGTTTATATAACTTTTATCCAGGAAACTAGATCTAAAGAGTTCATTTGGATAGAGTATATGGGCCATGAAGTCAAAGTTGGGCTGGACTCGCCAGATTGGACAAGGGTTCTATATTTGGGCCATACCTCCTACATCCTTTCTTGTATTGGGATCACATTTGGGGAGGAGCTCCAAAACCCAATTTCTCAGATATTATCATTCTCTAATGATAGCTAATTAATTGGTTTGGTGGTCAAGAATGTAGTGGAAGTGGGATTACAATATTTGGTAGAATCTTCTCATTCACAATTGAAACCACTTTTAACCTAGCCACCCCTCCACTCTAAAAATATGTATTTTTCTCATTTTTATGGTCTGGGACGTGAATTATAATGTTGAGGGAATAGTGGAAGAGGTTCCACTAAAATTCATTAAGAAATTCAATAAGGTTATCTTTTGAAGCAATGTTCCCTTCGTCGAAACCCTCTTCTTCCACATATTTTAATGTTTTCTGTTTTCATAATAAACTTCTTTGTTCTTATTTTATTTCTTATTTTATCTTCTATTTTGTCAAATTTTCATCTAATTTTACCTTCCTCTTTGTTCTGGAATTCTTGAGTGGAAACAATATGGGTTTTTACCCTTTCTAATCCTTGGTACATGGAAACTGTTTCGATGATGACTACACAGCCCATAAGAGAGTGGTTTTCTTAGTAATTGATCCACCACATAACTTATTCATTCATCTATTTTGAATAAATGAGATAATATAATTCCCATAATATGATATATTAATTTATTTTTCAATTTACTGAAACTAATCACGAAATTGAACAATAAACACAAATAAAGCGTGGTCACGATTTTTTGTAAATTATGAGAGCACAAACTTAATTGGTAATAAAGACCATACTGGAAAAGATTGTAGAGTTCAAATATAATCTCTACACTCAATTAATCCTCATTTTCAGATTGAATATGTTCTTTAATTAACCACTGACCATAATATAACCTTATAGCATCAATCAAAGCATGGTGTTGCGATTTCATGTTCTGAAGCTAGCCTAGGGTTTAACTAATTTCCTCTTTATGGTTATTTTAACTCCCGTAGGGTTCGAGGGTTAAAAAATAAGGGAATAATAATTAAGTGCATATTAATTTAAATTATACTGATTAATAATTAATTTAAGAGGTAGATTTAGATCTACTACACTTTCTAAAAATATTTTTTAAAAAAATATTCTAGTTGTGAATTGTTAATCAACGTTCATTTCAAAATAAAAAAAGGAATCTTCCTCCTGAAAATTTCTTCTAGATTTATAAAAAATAAACAACCCCCACCCTTTTATGTAGTATTATTATTTCATTTTATACTATTTTCAAAATACCTTTAATATTTATTTAAATTTATATCCTCCTTTGAGTGACATCCTTGGTCACCCACTCTACTGCACCTAAGTAACCCGAAACCAAACATCATTTGAGAGTGCCCATGAGAGGACCTTTTAGTATGTAAAATCTCAACATCCTTCGAACTCAATTAAAGAATTTAACTTCATAACATGGGGAATGGAAAAATGGTAATGGTGTCTAAAATTTTCAGTAATAGTAGGTAAAGTAGTAGATATAATGAATAAATAAGAATAGATCGACATGGTAAGGTATATAACTAAGAACATGTTCAATTTAGATAACATCATTAGAAATAATCAATATGTAATGGTAAATAACTGAAACACATGACATCTTATAAATCATATAAAAATGAAATTCATCCATATATTTTAACAACATTCTTAATTTTTGGATATAATTTTTGAGACACCATAATACATATACCCCTAAGACCTTTTACAAGATGGTTTAAAAATATGAGTAGAAACATGTTTAATTTAGCTAAATTATTTTTGTCAACATAATTGGTGGATGCATCAAGGGGTTATATAATTACTATATCAAATCTATAAATTCCTATCAAAATATTTAAACATATAGAGTAACCAATTTATTTAATAAACAATATTATGTATTAAACATCTGTATTGAGTGAAGAATAGTGATTTATAAATATTCCCCTATAAAATGAAACAACATTCAAAGTGAACACCACATTTCAAAAATGGAATGTAGTTAAATAAATAATATAATACATAACCCAGTAATTTATTTATTTAAACAAATTTCCAATGAAATATGATTTCAATAATGTGAATTTTTAAAAGGAATTTTAACAATTAAAAAAATGGGATTTCAAATATAAAATTTACCTCTTGTAAATTTTAATGATATACCCATTAGGTGATATAGTTTAAGAAGAACTAAAAATACCATGAATTATGATTTTAAAATAATATTAGGATACAATGATATAATATATAAACCACATTAATTTGGGTTGGTGCTTAAAAAATATGCCTCCATGGAATGAAAATGAAATCTGTTACCATTCATTTCATTTTGGATGAATTCTATTTAACATCCTGTATTTTAGTTTTAATAATTTTATATTATTTTACCATCTACATAATACTATTTATAAAATAATATATTAACTTCTTATAATCTCTCAATACCCTTTTGTTTATCATTTTTCATTATTTAAACTATTCAAGGAGCTAATTACCTTATTTTTTAGTATTTGTTGACATGATACTAGTTTTTCTGTTGGTTATATTAGGATTTAATCATCTAATGAATATAAACAATGATTAAAATCTTATTTATATTCAGTAAATTTTATTTATAAAAAACTATAAATTTTGGAGACAGGAAATTAAATCCAATGTTCTTGGTGATGGTAGGTTGTACGTACCAACAAACACTACATCAATTTTTTCATATTAAAAGATTAAAATGTAAATGATTTATATGTACACCATAATAAAGGTATCATATTAATTTTTTATATTTCACATGTGTTTATTAAAATCATTATTAATACATTTCATTAATAGAATGAATGAATCACATCGCTTTGAGGAGGCTGTAGTCCACTCATCTATTAATGATGTTATCGTTTTTCCAAAAATGGAAGGAATAAATGTATGTGTTATAAAAATATTATTGAAGATTATATAAATCAAAAATATCATTTATATCACATAAAAACTATAAATACATCATTATTACTATATTTAATGGTTGTAATGATATAACGAATGGAATCAATCCACGAGGTGGTAGACTATCATACAGATGAATAATTCTTATGTATCCCATTTGATGGATTTGTGTGAAGATTAGGTCAAAATATATTCTTGGAAACATATAATTATATTCAATATAAAATGTTTGCTATATAAAAATTAAATGATCTGAATTTAATTTGTGGATAATAAAATGATATAAAATTGATTCTTGAAGAATGTAACCTCTTATTCGGTTAAGTCCTTTCGTTTAAAAAAAAATCCTTACATGGATGGATTTATTACCCAAGTGAGGATTAAATTAGTAGAATATGGATTTTGTGAGCTCATTTTTTCAGAGTACAAATGATCCATAGTGATTTAGATGTGTGTATAAATGTGTTCGGTGAGCCCCTTTTGGTAGTGTTGGTGGACTGACATTCTTGTTAAAATAGATTGTTAAACACTATTCAGATATATTCAATAAATATTCTTCCTAAAATAATTAAAAAAACTTCTATAAAATGGATTATAATGAATAAATATTAATATAAATTTTATTTTGATCATGTGAATAGTCATTTAGGTTGTTATGTATAATTTTTAGTTCCATGTCACGCTTACTTTTACCTAAATCATTGTAATTAATCTTAATTGCAATAAAAATATGTTTTTTACAAAACTAATTTTAAATTATTATAAAATATAAATTATTATCATTTTAAATATTTATTCAATTTTTTAAATTAAAATAAAATAATTTTATTACATTAATTTAAATTCTATCCCATAGACATGATGACAAATCAGGTTTTTAAAATAAAAATGTTCAAACTTATGTAATGTTTTTATATATACATAAAATATTAAATTGATTAAAATTACAGAAGTTGGATTAATTTATTTATATTTCATATAAATTAATTTAAAATAAATTCACAATGTAATTTATCCTTATGAATAAGTCATATGAAAAATCTGTTTTCAATTAAAATTTTGTATTTTTTACATTTCATAAAAAATTAATCTTATCAAAAAAATACTAAAATTTACCATAACATAATTATTTTTTTTCTTTTTAAAAATTATCATAATATTTTAATTTTATATTTATAAATGTTTCAAAATTAATATTTTAATAATTAATTCCATTAAAAGGCGATAAAACTACTATTATAAAAATATATTTTTTGTGTAAAAATATGTTTCTTCTTATTTCATTCCTAAAAAATATACAGGAAGAATTTAAAAAAAATTCATTGAATATTATATATATATATATATCATTAATATCATTAAATTATATAAATTATTTTAAATTATCTAAACAAAATGCCTTTGGGATCTTAAAAACTATTTTAATGAAAAAACATTTCCATTATATTAATTTGGTTTTTATGTTCTATAAAAATTACACTGTATCCAATGAATTCAACCATATACTAATACAATTAATTTAATCATATTCTTTTCTTCCAATTTAATTCCTAGTTTAAATATTATTATATTAGATAAAAATATTTTAATATTATATTATTTTTTGTTAAAACAGGGTCATGTGGGTTACACACTACATGAAAGGAAGTCATTATTTCATGTAATTTAATCCAATACCAGTGTTCTATGAAGGGAAATATAAAATTTGAGTTTCGTGTAGTGTAATATTAACTTTTACTATCATATAAAGAAATTTAGTATCAAAATTATTTTTATTCAAAAAGGAAAATATTTTAATGTCATTGGGTATAACATTCACCACACAATAAATAAATTGTACCCTCACAATCTAAACTTGATATCGGTAATTGAGGATTTTATATTTGAAAATAAACTATGCGTAAAAAAACTTCATAAATAGGTTTAATAAAAATTTTCCTGATAAGACAGGTTTGAAAATGTAGAGCTCACCTTAAATCATTGAATTCAAATATAAGAACATTAGTGAAAACAATGAAATGGAAGAAGAATCTAATTAACAAGTTTGAATAGATTTTCATAGAGAACATGTTTAGTTGAATGTTGATTACTACATACCCTTAAAACATATTTATAGAAAATTGCATTGATATCATAAAAATGATGATAATATGAAAAAAATTGTTCCATGACCTTTCTTCGTATAATTAATGAATTCATTCACTATCTAAGATTATAAGTAAATAAAAGTTTCTATTTCATAATATCAATCTTATCATATAGTTTCACCTCAATTTATTTCTACCTCATCTCATATAAGAAGTTACAAATTAGGTTGTAGTAATAAAATAACCTCTAAAACCTCATCCAATGTCAAACTCAAAATAGTTAATATATTATTTACCTAATAATACTTTAATGTATTATGATCCAACAATTCATAATAAGTTCTATAATAGTCAATAATATAAAATTTTTTATGACCATATCATTTGCCTCTTTCTCCAATATTTATTATCCCATCATTAGGAACATATTAATTCTTTTATATCACTTAAAAATTATTTTACAAAATGATTATACTATTACAAAATCAATTTTTTTGGAACCATTAAACAGATTATCTCATATATTTAGTGAAAAGGGTCAATAGTATAATCCATATATATTTCATAAAACATATGACGATAAAAACCAAAATAAAATACTTTTACAACATATTTCATATGTTGAAATATATAAGAACATTAATTAATACACTTTAGTTGTGTCAATAACATATTGTTAACCATTATTCTTTAGATTTTTTTGGTTACATTTCCTTGATGCATAGGTAATTCCTTTTCATTGTTCCTCATCACTATGAATTTGAAACACAAAGGAGATATATTTTCCAAAATTACTATTTATTATATTTCTTGGTGACCCTTTTCACAGCACATATAAATAACTCTTAATTCTTTCGTGAATTTCCCATGGGGATTCCTTCCACAATTATCACATATTAGAAAATCAGTGTTTCCCTTATTCTTCATTGACTCATTCCCAATTTCATGGTGTTTAGAAGACCACTTATTCTCTTTCATTCCATTGAATATGTTGGATCCTAATATTTCATTCTCTATTTTTATTGTACTCAAAAATATCTCTTCATATAATAAAATGTCCATGAATACAAAACCATTCTCATATTTGGATTCAAACATTAAAATAAGTGGATATTCTATTTCATTGTGTTGACTATGTTATCAATGTACATACTGGATAATATTCCATAAGTATCTTCATTATCTAGAACACTCACATCATCCTTTTTGTTTAATCTATGGAAAATTCCATTTAGAACAGTTTGATTCCAAGAGGAATAAATATTTTGTGAATAATGCTTCCTTAAAATATTACAATTCCAGAAGTTCTATTTTTACTTCCTCCCAAGTGTTATGGATAAATGAAGATCATTTATCAACATAAAATTTTATATAATAGACCATAACTGTAACCATTTCCATTTCAATACATCCCAATGATAAAAATATCTTCTCGATAGACATAATACACAGATAAGCTATAATTTTATTAGTATTCAAAATTAACTATTGGGGCTTTTATAGAATAATTCAATCCATCATGGGATATTTCCTTACAGGAATAGTTTTTTCCATTAATTAAATTTTATTTATCATAACCTAATTAATATTCTCTAATATATCCATAATTTTCATTGTTCCAATACCAGTTTTATTGGTTACCTTAATAGAGAAATCACTACATATTTCATGAGTATTGATATCACTCTTCCTTCAATGTTCCATTTATAAGATATGGACAATACATGATTAGATAATAATATAATGAACGTTCATAAAATTTAAATATGTTGTAAAAAATAAAAATTTAAAATTTTATCCATAGCTAATATCAAGATATTAAATAATATTTCATAAGGTATGTCTTTAATTTTAAATCCATAATAATGATTTTTAAAGAAAATGTGAATTATCCTAACAATATCCCTTGGGATTATAAATCCAAGGGCCTAGTAAATCCCAATATCCTATACCATGTAACACTCGTGTCCGGCCTGACACACCTTTTCAGAGTTGTTACCCCTGTGCACATCAGTTCTAGAAGCACATCCACAAGGAGTATCCAGACCAAGAATGAACCACAATGAAAAACCACATAATCTATAACTTTAAAATATTTTTCAATGTTATTATATACTTATACACAATTTCTATCATAGGGTTATGTTCCCTAATATATGATTTGTAAATATAGTGTCTAGGGTTTTTACTAAACATCATACAAAACCAACTCTAACAACCAAACCATTGTATCTTAGGGGTTGGGAGTAAATTTATTACATTTCCATGATCATAAAAAATCACATACTAATATAATGAGTGTATAAATATTATGGAAAACCAAATTAACAAAATATACCAATAATAATTTAGGAAAATAGAAAAATGTGTAATATAAGTAAAGGCTCGACATCCTCAAAACTCATTCAAATAAGACCTCTTTATAAGATTGGGAAAATAAATATAATAAAGGTTATCTGAAATTCATATTAAGGGTATGTAATGTGGAATAAATAAATAATCTACAAGAAAATATGAACAAGTAATGTTAAATAACATAGTACACATGCGATTTAAATAACCGGATAAGGCATAATCATTATGTATAGATAAATAAATAAAAACATGTCATTTAATCAATAAATAGTGAATAAAATGATTCCATAGATTTTACCATTTTAAAGTCTCCTGGACAATATAAATAATATATGAAATAACTATGAAGGAAATAATTAATTATTGGATTTCATATGAGAGGCACATAAAATCTAATATTGTCAAGACATTTCTCTAACAGGTTTAAAACTACATAAAGAAACCCATATAATATGGATAAATTATTTATATCATTATGGAATCTCAATTTGTCAATGGGATATATAATGTTAAATACCCACATGCCACAAATTTTCCAAATCATTCCACATATCATGTAATTTATTTAATTAACAAACAAAATGAATTATCAAATATCTATATGAAATAATGAAAACAGATTTATCAATATTTCCATAAAAAATAAAATAACTATCATAGTTAACAACATATGTTAAAATGTTATGTGTTTTAGTAAATAATAATATCCTTAATGAAGTATGTGGATATTTAAATAAATTTCCAACTAAAAAAATAATACAATAATTTCATTTTTTCAATAAAAATTTTACAATTACTAAACAATGTGATATTGCAAACAAAAAATTTACCACAACGTAATTTAGGATCTATACCCCTTGGGTAAGATAATATAATGTGAGACATACACTAGAATGAATTCTGTGTCAATAACGAATTTAAAATTAATTTTGTAGTATATAGAAAAAATAATTTGAATTGTTGTATAACAAAAAATATTTCTCAATGGAATGTAAATTAAAATAAAATCTGGTACCCTGAATTCCGTTTTGAGAAAATGTCCATCAAAATATTGTATAAGGATTTTAGGCATGTTATTAATTATACCTGAATAATTAACATATTTATAATATCATATATTAACTTTGTATAATGTATTATTACACTTGTGTTAATAATAACTACTTATTTTCACTATCTCAAGTGTTAATTTCCATATTTTTCTAGAATTTTTTGGCTTGTTAGTTGTTGTTAATATTTATTAGATCCTGACTTCATCATCTATAGAATGTAATAAATTATTTAAATATGATATATAATAATTATATATGTATTCCAAATAATCCATAAAACTTAGAAATAGGAAATGAGATTCACTTTCATGGAGATTGTAGGCTATATGTATACATAAACGCTATATCTATTTTTTCGTATTAAAATAATGAAACCTAAATGATATATATATATATATATTAATAACAATATAATATTAATGTCTTAAATTTCACTTTCAATATTAAATTATTTCTTAATAGATTCCCAGATTAGAATGAAATAATCATATCGCTTTGAGGATGCATTAGTCCAGATGTCCTTAACCGATGTTATTGTATTTCCCAAAAATGGAGAGAATAAATGTATTCTATATATAAAAATTAATTAATAATAAATAAATATTAAATATTATATTTATATATTATATACAATATACATCCTATATTTTCTCATCCATTATATGTGTTAATGGAAGAACAAATGACATTGATTTGTGAGCTGGTAGTCTGTTGTACAAATGAACAATGATTGCATATCACATCTATTATAAGTGTGTGAAGGTGTAGGAAGAAATAATATCATAAAATAGATCAGTATATTTATGATAATTAGGTTCTTCTATAATCAATATATAATAATTATTTAAATGGTCAATAAGTAAATTAAACAAAATGTATTGTTGAAGAATGTTGCCTCTTATTCAACAATCTTCATTGGGTTTATACGAAAAGACATATTTGATTGAATTTAATACCTAAGTGAGTGTAACACACCAATATTTTATGATATAGATTTTTTTAATTTATTTTATTTCATGTGTTGTACTCTAAAAAAATAATATCATACAATATACAAAACAAAATATTAGCCTGCTACATACACAATGCTATTCTAAGCTTGTGTTACACACTAGTTCATTTCACACAAGACAGATTATAAGTGAACAAATAAATATTATTATGGTAGTAATCACCTACCCATTAGAAAGGATTCAATAAAAAATAGTAACTGAATTAAAAAATATGGTTTACATATTTATACAGAATGATTCGTTAGTATTAAAATAATATAAAATATTAAATAAAACCCAATTGAATATAATGGATGTTTTTTTATAAAAAAAATATTGAAATGAAGATAAGGGGTCTATAAAATTATAAAATCACTCCTTATGGACTTTATTAGTGATATATATATATAATAAATTCAATTTAATGTTTTAAATTCCTATTATATTTTTTATAGATATGATATAACAATAAATTCAATTTTTCAGATAAAAGATGCATTTTTAAAAAAATACGGTTTTACCGCATTTTCATGGGGCTCCGATTTTAAATATAGTTTTTTAAAATTTTATATATTATATTTGAAAGAAATTTCTCCTTTATAAGTGGGATATAAAAATTTACTATGGTCTAGTTTTTGTTATTTTTTGGATAAATTTCATATTTTAATAAATATTGAAATATAATGCATTTTAATTTAAAACTATATTTTAGTCTAATTTAATTATATAAAGATATTATCATTATAATTTATTTTGAAGTATAATTGGTATATTTTTTTATCATATAATACAATTTTATTCATTGTATATAATATAATGATTAAATTGGACATAAACACATCAATATTTCTAATATTTTTAACATATTAAAAACTGGCTTTCTAGTTTTCATAATGAGAATTAATTTTAAATTAATTTCTAAAACTTTTTTTATTTGAATTTAGAAAAATGGATTCCATATTTGAAATAAGTGGGGTCTAGATAATTTTAATAGGATACTTTTAGTTTTTTGGATATTATGAATAGTAAATATGATAATTTTTATTTACCAAGGTTAAAGGTAAATCATGTAAATCAGAGTAAAAAAATATGATAAATATAATAAAATTACCCTAACGCATGCCAAATCCAATTGAATGAATTATATTCCACAAATTTAACCTAATGGTCAGAATTTTTTCATTTAATTTAATTTTTTCAATTAAAATCATGTTATTATAATTAAAACAAAAGAACGTGAAAACATGTCACTCTTATATATCTTATATGTATAATAATTTTAATGTTGAGATAAAAATGAAAATTCTTTGAAAAAATATTCTCCAAGAAATTAATGAAATAATATACATATTTGAAATTTATTTTTAATTTTTATAAGTTAAATAATTAACATAAGTATTGACACGATAGTTATATAGTAATTGTTTTATTAATAATAAAATATCTAATAAATAATATTATAAATACTAAAATAATTATAATATGAGGGAATTGTTGGAAGCCAAAAATATTATGGTTTAATATGACATTTTGGTGATGATATATATAATATGTTTCAAACTTATCAAACTATTATGAAATTTTTGAATGTCAATAAAAAAATAGTGTCAAAATTCACACAATTGGTATTTTTAAAAATTAAATAGTTTATTAAATGTTATAAAATTCTTAAAAATATATGATTAATCCATATGTTTAGGATAAGTCCAAATATGATATAAAGGGAACTTTTTGAGTCTTTTTACATGTAAGGTAAATTAAATTAACCAACGAAGTGTAATAATTATAATATCATGGTATAATTTAAAAAGGCTAAAATAATGAATTATCAAAAATGTTAAAGATATCAAATATATTTAAAACGTATCTAAAAATTACTGGATGATTTTATTTATTCCCTAAATCATCTTATAATCGAAATGATGAGTTTGGGACCATTTGTAAACGAAGATCAATTTATAATAAATTAATATTTCAAGACTTTCCTAAAGTGACCCCACCTCTTCTATAAAAAAGAACATCTTGTTTTATTTTAATCACAACTCTAAAGACCTCTAAATCATCCAAAATCTTCTCATATACACTCCCAAATTCCCTCTGATCTACCTGGATTTCAAAAATTGGCCAGAAATCTATCCTAGAGAGACTTTTTGTGCATATCAAAAGGAGATACTCGAAAAAGGGTTAATTATTTACTTACCTCTTTCAAAATTATTTGTATCCTCTAATTTATCTTATTATTCTGTTCAGATAATAATAATAAAAAATATTGTATCTTATACATTCTGATATGTTATTATAATTATGGTAAAACCTTATACATCCTTTTATCGATCCTATAGATAACAATATCACCAAAAGTGTGCATGTGTGGCTTACCATCTCCACGATGTGGTGTAATTTGTTATTCAACAATACATAATTTTGATTGGTATAATGACATGTATAATGGATGAAAATAAAGAATTTGAGATTATAATTATTATCCAATCCAATTCCATACCATTTAACTATTTTGTGAATGATATTGTCACTCTTGCGTACGTATGACCTACCCTCTCCACGGCACAATGAGATTCATTCTCCACATTAACCATTCAATAATGTTTATAAAGTATTTATAATAAATTATCATGGAATATATGACAGAATAATTATATTTTATTTATGTATATATATATCATTTACTTTTACCCATTCAATTCAATAGGGAAACAAAAACAAAATTCATGCGTTTGTACGGCCTAATGTCTCCATGACAGTGTATTCTATTTCATTTATCTATCTATTATATATATTTATATACTAAATATTTTTTATATATGTATCATGATTTACATTCTGGATGCAATACATTAATGATCAATGTAATACAATCAAAATCACAAGTCAAAGCACGTACAACAAATAAAACGATTATTACCCCAATGGTTTCTTTAACATGGAATTGGTCAATGAATGGGTAATGTAAAGTCATAAGTGAATCTTATATGATTTCATAAATATTATTATGTTTCTTTTACAAGTTAATAATATTTTAAAACCCACTATATATGCATTTCAGATACATAGGAAGCATATCATGTCACGACCCGTCCTCGGGGCCCGTGCCGTGACTATCCCAAACCCACCTTCCATAGGCCAGGGGCTGGTGACTAGAACCAAGGCGTAAATCCCGATAAACAGGGAAGGCATTGCCTTTGTAAAGTAAACAACCACCACAGAGTAAGCAAGCGGAAAGAGTAAACACTAAAAAAACTGTAACAAGCTGTGCTGAAAGTAAAAGGGGCCGGAAATACAAGCCCAACTGTAAAGTACAACTGAAAGGGGAAAACAACAACTGAAATGAAAAGCCGCAGCGTCGAGCCATCATCGGGAAGTCCCACCGGAAGGGTGAGAACAGATAGCCTCAACAGCTCCTCGGTCTAGTCGTCCGCTCCGAGTACGTCCCGCCCAGTGGTCCACCTCCAGGTACCGTCCTGCTCCGCAAGCCTCCACCACGATTCCGCTGTGTTGTCCGTCATCTGCAACCAACACAACGAAGTGTCAGCATAGCCCATACAGGGGTGATTATAAGCTACTCAGTAGGGACCCCAAGACCCCCGAAGGTCTCCCGAAATCCACAAAGGATAAACCACAAGGAAATATACAATCACGAAGTAACAACAGACACTGCTTAGGTATATGCCCATACATATACCTAAGTCATCAATTCCCGTTCGGCTCCAACATCTGATCCCACGCACAACCCAGACCACACAGGAAAGAAAAACGTATACTCAAACAGAAAAGCACAACACAATCCACAAAGGAGAGAAAAAGTAATCCACATAGGAATGTAAACAGTAAATCCACATAGGATAGTCCATCACAATCCACAAAGGAGAGTAAACAGTAAATCCACATATGATAGTTTAACACAATCCACAAAGGAGAGTAAACAGTAAATCCACACAGGATAGTTCAACACAATACACAAAGGAGAGTAACACAGGATTCAGCTCACAGAGGTATACATCGTCGAAAAGGGTGAAAGGGATGATCAGATATAGATACTGAATCATCTAAGCTGGGACCCACTTAGGATACAAGACCATCTGTCTTCATTGATTCATCTATGCTGGGACCCACATTGGAAACAAGACCAGCACTGAATCATCTAAGTTGGGAACCACATAGGATACACGACTAGAATGGCTGGGACCCACATAGGATACAAGACCAGCACTCTTCATTGATTCATCCATGCTGGGACCCACATAGGATACAAGACCAGCACTAAATCATCTATGCTGGGACCCACATAGGATACAAGACTAGCATAGCTGGGACCCACATAGGATACAAGACCAGCACAGCTGGGACCCACATGGGATACAAGACCAGCACTCTTCATTGATTCATCTATGCTGGGACCCACATAGGATACAAGACCAGCACTGAATCATCTAAGCTGGGACCCACATAGGATACAAGACCAGCACAGTTGGGACCCACATAGAATACAAGACCAACACTCTTCATCGTCGCAGTCCACTGAGGTTCTCTTCACAGTCGTCGTCGTCGAAACCGTAGCCAGCACTAGGGTTCCTGCACACAGCAAGCTCGTTAGGGAGGGTCTGCTCCACGAGCCGAGAGGCTGATACATCAACTGACACAAAGTCCGAGGTGGATGTAACCAAAAGTTCCGTATCGCCAACAAGAACTCAACGTCGCAGACGTCACGTCAATCGGACGCCCGGTCTGAGAGTTATTGGCTTTTTCGTCCTAGTGGCCAGGTTTGTTTTTAAGGAAAAATCAACTCGACCGTACTCCACCTACGTCCAAACCTTAGGCGGAGTGATCCAAAAGATCCGTCTCACTTAGAGGAATTCAACAAAGTCGACGGCACGTCAATCGGACGTACGAAGCTCAAGATATGAGCATTTCTGCTCCGAGGGCCCGGTTGGTTTCGTGTACGAACCAACCCGGCCGAACCCAAAGTATCCCGAAACCTTGAGTGCGATATACCGAAATGACCGTTTCGATCCAAGGATCGCGTTTCCGCTGATGGAGAATCGTTTGGAAGCTCGTAGCTCAAGTTACGGGCAAAAGACCGAAACGGTCTGAAGACGGGGGGTCTGGGCCCGTGCCGACCCGGTCCGACCCCCCCTAGGTCGGCCGAACCGGGTGGACCCGACCTGGTCCGACCCGGCTCGGCTCGGCCGAGCGGCCGAGCAACGCGGGGGGCACGCTGTCCTCGCGTGACAGCTCCGCGACCCCCGCGGGGGGCCGCCCTGTTCAACGGATGCGACAAAGCCGCCTCCTGTGTGCGCTGGACCCGCGCGGCCGCAGGTCCGATGCCGCCGCCGCGACATCAGCCGTGCCGGCGACCCGCGCCGCCGGTGGCTTCCGCGGGCCACTGGAGTCGCTTCGGTGGTCCGATTCTATTCCCGTCTATGCCTATGCTCCTCCCGGGTCCTGTTCTTCACTGCGAAAACATCAAATCTCCCTTGCGGCATGTTTTTTCATCGCCCTCCAAATCCGCACAACAACGAAGAACTGCAGAGGGTTGTCGGGCCGTGTTTGTTTGGCCTTCACCCTCCGCGTTAGATGATAACAGTAGGGAGGAAAATTATTCAAAACATAAAAAACATATCAAAAACAATTTTAATAATTTAAAATTGTCCTTAAGAAAACGGGTTCTTTGTTTTGAACGAAAAAATCCACAGAGTAAAAACATTCCCAAATAAACCCCTACCTCGTCAAGTCATCGCACGCGCTTTCTTCGCGGAATTGACCGTCGCGGAACAAGTGGAGCGTCGCGTCGCGGAAGGGAGACGCATCGTCGCGGAAGGGCGTCGCGTCGACGAGCTCCGAGGATCAAGAAAAAACATATTTAATTAATAATAATTAAATCAGTGATGTTGTTATAACCCACAAAGAGATTTAAAAGAAGCTCAACCCCCTACCTTGTCGTTGTCGATCGAAGGTTGTCGCGGGGTAGGATTGTCGCAGAAGAACGTTGCGGAAGAAGAACCGTCGGCGTCGCGGTACTTGGCGTTGCGTCGTTGATCTCCGAGGGCTCGACGTTCTTCGTCGCCCTTCGTCGAAGGCTAGCATTCTTCGCATTCTTCGCGTTCTTCGAATTCTTCGCGTTCTTCGCGAAGAAGGATGAAGAACTTGAGGTTTGTCAAATCCTCTCAACGAACAACACTTAATGAGAAAAGGCGTTTGTCTTATTTTATTAACATGCCAACAAACGAAAAAGAGATAAGTAACGACCCATTAATTCATAGAATTAATTCAACGAATAAAACCACCCAATTAAATGGTGTGTTAAGAATTTAAGAAAACGCATCAGTTGACCTTCATAAAAATGGGTTTTCGCGGGTGTGTTACTTAGGGTAAAAGAAATGGTGGGGCTCATGCGGGCCCCACCTCACAAATATCCTACCAAGATGGCAGGATATTTTTGAATAGCACCCTATCTGCATAAACTCAGCTTAAACAGCTTGAAGTGGTCTTTAAGCGGCTTTAAGTGAAATAAAAATAAAATTGTCGCACAACATTATTTTATTTCTTTACTTAAAACCCAAATATTAAAAACCACAACCGAGCAAATGCAACTCCGGAAGAGGAGTTTCTATGAAAATCTCGGTGTTGTGATTCCATCGGTGCCCTCAAAATTTGATTCTGAGCACCGGTTCAAAAGTTAGAAAATCCCGCTCGTTCTTTCACTGAACGTACCCGAGCCAAACTTCGGAAAATGATTCCGGGCACACCGGGCCTTGGAATCAGGTGCCGTCAGAAGCTGCACTCTTGTAAAAATCCAAAGAAAATTAAGGAAAAAAAAATTCCCTTGAAATTTACGGGACTTTACATATCCGGACTATGGTATGGGATAATTTTGCAATATCGTTATTATCCTAAATCGTTTATACGTATGTATTTATTGGCGGTAAATTTAGTATCCATGTCCATTTTTTCTAAAAAATTTTCATATATTGTTTAATATTATTATATGTATGTTTTAATCCATTTCTACCCTTTTTTTACTTTTACTACATAGTACAAAAGAAAAATAGCTTTTATTTTCCATATGATGCACTTTTTGACCATTTAGAAATAGTATGAGGATAATGTTTTTTTTTAATTTATACATCATGAACATATTTTTATGCTTTAATATGTCCTCATTTCGTTGGTTCATTATTTATAAATTATCATGATTATTTTCAATTAAATTATATTATTTTTAAATTCCATGACTTAGTGAGAAAAGAAATATGTTTTGAAGAAGAAAGGAAATTTTCCTAATTAATTAGGATCAAGTTTTTTATAAACGTTATTTTCAATGTAGGAAGATGATATCTAAACATGGTTATGTTTATAACCCTAATAAAACTATAATTTTAGTGTTTTAATTATGTAATGACATTTTAGATGGATTATGTAATGATGGAATGATGTTTAAGAAACCCATTTTATTTCATGGGTTATGCCATGGTGATTGTTTTTAATTTTTATGGAACATGTAATAATGGTTTCATTATGAGATGGTGGGACCTATATCTCACTCCAATTAATTTGGTAATGATTTATATCTCATGGGATAGTCATGACTATAATGGAAAGTAAATGTAGTTTAATAATATAGGGCTGGAATGGACAATATATCTGGGGCATGAATTCATGGCAGGAATAGTTCGTAAATATGGCTCAGTAATATATTGATGGAATGGAATGAAAACCCAGTTTATTATTGGAATTATCCCACTATGATGGTCTTGGAAGAAATTCCTTGGATTCAATTGATATAATATTATGTACTTATTATTTTGTTCCAATTAAATGTTTTATGCCAATACTTTTTTATCATGGTTAATGTTCATTTACGATCAATACCTTACGTACTACTATGAATCATTTCTTGACACGTGATTTTTAGATTTGAACACAATGTTCATGTTTTACATTACTCTGTTTACAGTATGTTTTATATTCTCAATGTTTACCCTTATTAGGCATTTAGGCTCACCCTTTTTATTTTCTGTTATCCCCATGATATAAAGAATGATTTTAGGTATGAAAACAAGGGGGGTTCTTTTTTAGATATTTTGATGATCATTCACCAAGTGAGGAGATTATATTCCATGTTTCTCAACACATTAAACTTATATAGTTTTTGGAATATGTTTATTTCAAATATTATGTATTCCAAAAAAAGTATTTTAATGTCTATGTACGTCCATCTTGGGTCGCCACAGTTGGAATCAGCACAAAAGAGGTAGAAATGATTCTAATCCTTTGGAACACTCATGTGTGAGCATTGGACAATGCATGGCTCTCCACCTAAGGGATTCATGAGAAAATGGATCATACAGGGGATGTTGGTGTGCCCTGTAGAGGGGGTGTAGCCGACCATTGAGTTCTTTGATAGGTATCAATTCTAGTCCACTAGAAATAATTACAAACAACTATAGTTGGTACTAGAGTGAAGGTTTTGTCAACCTTAGGAAAATATGAAATGAAAAATGTAGTGATATCCATAGAGATATTTATAAGGTTTTGTATAGAAATGTCTAAAGGATAAGTAGTGTAAAAATTACAAATCTAGTTTTTCTTATAATATTTAATTACTTAGGGTTAAACTAAAGATACCATAGATTTAAATATTTTATGTAATTTACCTTACTTATGTGTTTATAATCATGGATATAAATAATGTTTTTCTGATGTAAAAAAGGGGAAGATCATTTTGGAAAATTTTGATGTTCATTCACCATAATAGATGATTATGTTCAATTATTCCAAATACACTAAACTAATATGGTCTTTAGATATCTTTTTGCCTCATGTGTTAAGTATTCTGAAAAAATATTGTAATGACCATGTATATAAAGCTTGGGTCTTTACAATGAGAATTATATGAGGGGTGTATGGATTCTAGGACATTATTATATTTATATTATGTATGATCCAAAGTTATCGAGATGTGTGAATAAATTGGAGGGGTGAGTTACTTTTTATAATGGAGGAGGAGTAAAATTCTTATTAATTTAAAAATATAAACTATATTGAAAGGTCTCTCTTAAATAATTTTCCCCCAATAATGAAAAAAATTATATAAAATGGATTATATGATGTATATTGGTCCTTAATGTGTATTTGGAACATCTTTATATGTCATGGTGATCATTATGATTAAAGATTAGTCCCTTCTTAAGCATTATTTAACCTTAATCACTGTAATTGAATTTAACTACATTGACATATATAATTGTCAAAGAACTACATCAATAATATCAGACATTATAAATTATTCAGATTACAAATATGGAATACATTTTTCCCCATTACAATCACATAATTTCATGAAATTAATTTAATTTCAATCCTGTAGCTAGGTTGACAATTATTGGTTTTAAAGTAAAAATGATCAAAAATTGAAATGTTTTTTACAATTTCATTGATAAATTAATTCCAAAAGCCTAAAATGAATTAATTTATCTATAATTAATATAATTTTCAATTAAATTAAAATCAAAATATAAATTACACTTATAAATAAATTAGATGAATAACTAGTTTTCAATTAAAACTTAGTATTCTTTATTATTCATCAGAAAATGAAACATCACTAAAAATACCAAAAATTCACCACATATAATTTTGATTTCACTATTTAACAAATTATGTTCTTTTAATATTTGATTTATAATATTCTAAATAATATGATTTTAAATTGGGGTTTCATTAAAATATCATAAAACTATTTTTTTAAAACATTGGGTTTTTTATGTAAAATTGGATTTGTCCTTATATCAAGCATATTATATATATTGGAAAAATAAAAAAAAATTATTGAAAATATAATATACATATTTATTTAATATCATTAAATAATATAAATTAGTTAAATTTATTACAACAAAACGCCTTTCGGTTCATAAGAGTAGCTTTAAAAAAAATATTTCCCTTATATTCATTTGGTTTTTATATTCATTTGTAATTACATGGAAACCAATGAATTCAACTTGATATTTTTGTACATTAGATAATACAATTAATTAAAACAAATTTAATGGCTCAGTTATATCTTACTATATTATAAAATATTCTTTTAATAATATATTTTTTAGTGAAACCCATCATTGCATGAAATAGAAGCCATCGAAGAAAGTCAATGTTGTGTGCAATGTAATCCAAAATTATTTATCTATATAGATGAAGATAAATATTATGTATCATGTAGTGTGAACTCAACATAAAATTTCTTATAAATCTTATAATAATATAATAATATTTATTTGAAATGGAATATATTATAAATCATTGGGGTCTTACATCACCCATAATGATGCATAATTTTTCATGATTAACAACTAAAGTCTTGTGGGTGAGTTAGAGATACCCAATATAGAACGTATATTATTGTGGTGTATATATTATGTTGATTAAATAGGTGAAATTATAGGTAATTGTGTTGTTTAAGGGACATAATTTGTTGTTAACATAAAGTAGTTGAACATAATAGTATTCATTAGTAGATGGTGGTAAATGGAAAGTCAAAAATCATGATTATAATGCTTAAAATTCCATGGGATTACCATTATGTTTAACAAAAACATGCTGAATATTTTAGTTATTGTATTGTGTGGTTATTGAATTTTTTTTATTCATGATAACATAAATTTACCTATTTACAAAATATTTTGGCTTTTTTTATTAGTAATGTATTTTTTTGGTCAATTATTACTCTGAGCAAGTTTACTTTAAAATATTATCCATATTTTTGGACTATGTTCTTAATAAGATTCATTGACAATATATAGAAAAAAATTATTTTTTGGTAATTAGTTTTCAAAAATTAATGATGATAAATATTTTATATAACTTGTATTTAATTTAAATTTAGTTTTCAAAAATGGATTTTTGGATCTTTCTTACTATAAGGATTTTGGTTACACGTAATTATGAAGAAGGATTAAAAATTTTTAAACTAATTATTTTCCTATTTACAGGATTTTAAATTAAAAATTCAAATAGAAAAGTTAATAAAAGTCTGGATTGAGTTTTTAACACATGTTAATATGAAATATTATCCATTGTTTAAAAATACGGAAAATTATTTCAAAATATATTTATCTACATATAAATTTTATTTCATTAATTTATTTTTTTCAAATTTCCCAAACATTAAAATAACTATATTATACTATTGAAATATAAATATTTATATTGATAGTTATAACATAGTTGTTGGATTGGAGGGTATAAATATACATAAATGAATTTCTATAAAGTATATTTTAATATTAATAAAATAAATTCATCGTATATCAAATGGTTATAAATTAAAATTAATTCATTTGATTGTAAATAGAGATGTTTTTTTGGAAAAATAGTTTTTATGTGCACAATGATGTTTTATTTTATGAAATTAAGAAAATATTTATTGATGAAATAATAAAATTAAATTAAATTATAATATTATCAATCAAATTTATTAATATTAATCTAATGGTTTTTATAGTTATGCAATAAGAATAATTCTACTTTCATGTTCAATTATGAATTTTTCTAAAATGGTCTTAATTTTTTTCTCACTAATAGTAAACTAAATCTTCAAAAAATATAAGAATTGAAAATTTAATAATGGGTAAAATATCTTTAATTTTGAGGTTCAAATTTTCAATATATTTTTCATTTCTTTTTATTCATTATTAATAGGTTGTTTGGTAAATTTTTTTCACCTCGATAAGGGTAAAATGTGTAAAAAAGTGTTAAAGATAGGGGTTAAGTATTTACACATTTTTTTAAACATTCCAATATTTTAATGTATGACTCGAGTTTGAACATTCTTATTAAATTGTCAAAACGATGTCAATTGACTTCCATTTTTCTTTGATTATGACAATAAAGAAAATAATAAATAAAAAATTTCACTTTTATGACATTATTCACTCTAAATTTATATTATAATTTTAAAATGAGTAAACATTGGATTATTCAATTTTATTTTGAAAATGAATTAATGTTTTTAATAAGTTAAAGAAAATGTAATTGAATTGTGTTAAAAAACATTAATGTCATTTCTGGAAAATATAATTTTATTAAATTATTCAAAAATATAAAAACCCAATAATTTGACAATTATTATTATAAATGGTTTAAAATTTCAATCATTTCCCATTTATGATCCATTTTTTACCTTATTAGTAAAATATTAAAGAGTCAAAACTATGTTAATTTAGTTACATTTATCATTGATTATGACTATAGTGAAAACGATAAATACAAAATGTCACTCTCATGACATTATTAACTGTAAATTTATATTATAATATTAAAATGATTACACATTTGAGTTTTCATTTTTTTTTAAAAAAATGAATTAAGGTTTTTATCATGTTAAAGAAAATGTAATTTAATTATGCGAAAAAGACACTAATATCATCTTATGAAAATTATAATTTTATTAAATGATTACAAAAATAAAAAGAATCAATAATTTTCCAATTTTTATTATAAATGGTTTAAAATTTCAATCATTTCCCATTTATGAGCCATTTTTTCTTTATTAGTAAAATATTAACCTTTAATAATTAAAAAATTAAATATTAATGCTAAGGTTAAAATTGGTTAACGTAAGAGTTAAACCAACAAATAATGATTAATATTAAACTAATTATATATAAATATATTTATTCCAAATAGACTTATTATTTTAAATCATGTATCATTTAAAAAAATATAATTTAGAAATAAATTATGTATTTTTATATATTTCTTATAATTCCAAATCATTCATAACAATAACTTGTAAAAGAAAAACCATATCTCTTTAATTTACACATTATAGATCCATATAGATGGATGGGAACCAACCCATTTCACTTATAGTATTTTTTATCCATGAATAAAAAATTTTCGTATTCATAAAAGGTCATTCCAAGGGTCTTTAAGAATGATTATAAAGGATGAATCCCGAAGAATTCGTAATCTTCATACATAGACTATTTCTAATTATTTATTCCTATAATTGTATAAATATTTTTTATTCATATAAAATAATATGTTCAGTATCCCATATATACTGAAAAATAATTATGATAATGGAACCACCATTATCCACACTATATTCCATCAAATAGTATTTGAATGTATCACTCATGTGTACACCTGGACTACCACCTACATAGAGAGATATAATTTATTTCCCACAAACATCATTCATATATATATATTATAATTATTTTAAATTTTATATATTAATTTTCTGAAATAATTATTATTATATAATTATAATATCATGTATAATTATTTATCTTCCAATCCATTAGAAAAAGATTACGCCTCTCATGCGTACATGAGCTCTACAATCTCCACAAAACGATGTGATTTGTTTTACATTTCATATTTACATGGATTATAATAAATATATATTTTATCAATATATATGATATAATTTTGGCTCTATGATGTTTAATTTATTTACCTTTCCTTTTTCCATCTTTTTAAAAGATTAAATGCATTCATTCAAATATAAGACCTACCGTCTCTATGAACACTGCAATAAGTTTATATATATCATCATTTTTTAGAGAACCATAAATGTATATAGGTTAAATATATATTATATTGATATGTTGTTTATAATTATAGAGATTATTGAACCAGGAACTATGTATATGGCACTGAGCTATAGAACCAAAACATCCTTGAAAATTGAAACTCTTATCACCTAGAAGCATTGATCAAAAAAAATAATTGTTAACAGAATAATGTTTTAATGATATAAGTAAATAATATATGATATTATAAGTATGTAAATAATTTTATTTTAGAAATATAGTAAATTAAAATTTATAATACTTGGGTTCAGATCACTTTCATAGAATGTTGATCATGATAGAATGGTATTATGATACAATATCATTACTTATGTATATTGTTTATGATTATGATTTTGATGATGATATATATCTCATAAATGTAATTAGATTTATTATCATTAGATTATTTCTGAATATTAATGGGTTCTATTAATTTTCTATGTTTAATTAAACATGATATTGGAATAATGTTTTAATGACACATCAGTTGAAAATACATTTTCTTCCAGGTCATCATTTGGAAAAATGATATAACAAATATTTTTAAAAATATCTAATAATTTTTTAAAATAAATATTATCAATGAATGGATATTAAAAAATGTATGAATATGAATTATCTTTTCATTTTTTGAATGAGGTAATTTTTACTTTTTACTAAAAATGTGAAAGGAATATTTTTTCATCTTATATGATCTGAACATAATTTACAAACTTATATATTGAAAAATTAATTTAATATCTCATTAAAAATATCCTAGTTATTTTCATGAAGTTATTTTGTACATATATATATTTTAAAGTAGTTATTTCAAATTAGGAAGGGAATTTTCCTCTTGAAATATTCATTACATATTTTAAAACAATTTTCATCTAAGTTGAAATTCATTGATTTTAATTGTGATTTATATGGTATATGATCCAATGAGACCATACACATTTATTTATTCAATTGGTTATTACTAATATGATTTATGTATAATTCTTTAAAACCCATTTCCATCCATTATGGTAACTATTCTATGAGTAAAACATTGTGAAACTCATTTATTTTCTATTGGTTATGATCTAATAAAAAGATGAAATATTTATAGAACCCATTTAATTTCCAAAGGTTATGAAAATATAAATGTTTTATGATATTACATAACACATATATAGGAATATAATCATTCAATTAGTGTGAGAAAATTTATATATCCCACAAATGTATTGGGTAAGGAAGGATATATCATTAGAAAATATGAACATGAATGGGGAGTGAACAAATTTTATTAATTCCCCAAATCTAATAATATAGTACTGGGAGTGAATCTTTACTAAAGATATGTTGGAATGGGTATTGATAACAATCCTTAATGATAGTATTTGAGGTGAACCCTAGACAACATTATTATGGAATGAGGAGTGAACCCAATCTAAAATGATAGTTTTAGAAGTGATCATTGAATATGGAAATTATTTTTTATTCTTATGTGTAGGCTATAAAAAAATTTCTTACGATAAAGTCATTATCTTGTAGATTTTACTGTTTAATCATTTTTTATTATTGTCTTATAAATTTAAAATTATTAACCCATGACTTTATAATATGATATATTATATGCATGGTATAGTTTTCAAATTCTATTCTCATGTTCTCATAGCTTTATGGACTTGTTATGTTTAAGTGATCATTTATATCTCCCTTATTTACTTTTAGTGAGCATCTTAGATAACATTTTTTATGTTTTCTTTCCCTATGTTATGGGGAATGGTTTTAATTATGATATTTCATTGAAGGGTACTGGATTGTAAGAACAAAATAGGAGACGATGAAAATCTCTTATGAACTCGTTGTCTATGTATCCATGCTTCTAAATATGCTAAATATATATTATTCTTGCATGGATTGTAATGTTATGTAGTAAATATTCAAAAATTAATATGTATTATAAAAATATGAAATGTTTGGGATTCTATTGTTGGTAGCACAATAATATTTATTTACCTTTTAAAACAAGGATTAGGGTGAACATTGTAGGAATACATGTAAGTATTAGATGAAATCTTATTATTTTGGTAATGATAATGGATAGAGATAGTGAAAATAATGATTTCAAAGAAAGAAATGAAGGCGTATTTTTATTTTATATCATATAAATGATTCCTGGAGATTATTTTGTTTTCCATTGAGATTATTATTTCACAAAGTTTATTATTTGGTTTTAGTAAATGGGTAGAACTAGTATAAATCATGCCAACAACAATGTCTTGGAAAATTAAATTATTGTCCACCTAAGAAAACAATGATATGAGAGTTGGGATGAAAACTATTGTATCCTATATTATGAAAAATTATCAAGGTATAAATAATTCTACTCATGTAAATGATAGAATGGGAGTAATTTTCTATTGAGTCCTTCATGAGAAAACAGAACATATATTAGTGGGTCTACTGATCCACTTTTTTCTGAGTAATAGATCAGTAAAATTGAAACAATATTTTTATTTCTAGTGTTCATAACCTGAAAAAATTATTTTCTCTACTTATAATTTTGAATTTTTATTATATTAGAGGTCGTCACTTATCAAGAACATTATGTGACTTGAATATATTGAATCCACTATGTTTGAAGAGTTTAGGAACAAATTTTTCAACATGTAATTTCCTAAATTTATAATATTTAAAATGTCGAAGGAATTCTTTGTCAAAAAATAATATGTTGATGAGTCCACTAGTAAATATGATGAATATTTTCATGACTTATATGGTACACTTATTGTATTATCATCACACATGAAGAAAAAATTGATGAATTCTTTAGTTACTTAAAACCATGAATCTAGTGGGAATTATCTATATGGGTTGTTAGTATATATGAAAATATTTTATGACATTCTATCATGTTGGAAATTAATATTGGAGGTATAAATCAATTTTATCCCTATAGTAAAAAAATAATGATGAAAATCAACAAAAATTATAAAAACTACAGAGAAAATAGGATTATCTTCCCATTATTTCTGAACTCTGGATGGATATATAAATGAAGTTAAATTAATTTTAATGGTAAATTTTATTATTTTTTAAAGGAAAATATTTGGGAAATAAAATAAAAAAGTGATTCGAAGAATATGTTATCTTATGATGGAGTCAAATCCCCAAAAATACATGACCCACATTCTAGTGTTTCAAATGCAAGGATTGAGAGAATTTTGATAAATAGTTTTAAAATATAAAGGATATTGATAGAGATCAATTTCAACAACATAATAAGCCTATGGATAATAAGAAATTTCATTCAATGACTATTTATAATCTTGAAAATGAAGATGTGAATGTTACACTTACCATACACTCTAGAACTGAAATTTTCATATTTGATTCGGGATCTACCCTCAAATGTATATATGATGAATTATCTAATAGTATCACAATACGCATCAACAAATAGATGTTTTATTAACAGGGAGAACTCTAAATGTTACGTTGATCATAGATCTTGTGTATGATTCATCTTGGATTCATGTATTGGGAATGTTATTCCTATAAATATTATTACTCTTACTCTAGATAATATTTTTATTATATATGAAATGAACTATGTATGGGTTCTGTTTGAAAATTTAAAATATAATGGACCTGATTATGTTATAGTATTTGAAGAAGAAAATCGATGAGAATCTTGATAAGGGATTCATTCAGCCATGTGTGTCCCCAATGGGGAAAACTATTTTTTTCTAGGAAAAATGTTGGATTAATGTAACATTTCATTTATTATTATGAAATATTAAGTTCACAATATATAATAAGTATCATGTTCCTTACATTGATGATTTTATTATTAATTATGGGATGGTAATAATTTTCCATGATTTATCATTGATATGGATAATATCAGTTGGGGGATCAAAGTGATGAAATTTCCCATTAAGCCTTTAATACAATGTATAAATACTGTGAATTTATTTTTATTCCATTTTCCCTTAATAATTCCCCAACTATCTCCATCTATTTATTAAATAGAGGCTTTTGAGAATACTCTGATCAATTTCTGGTAGTATTAGTAGATCATATTCTAATATATTCAATGGAAAATGAAGAAAATGATGATCACTTGAATATTGTACTAATGTTCCCAAGGATGTATAATATGAATTTAAAATTCAAAGAGTGTGAATTTTGTCCTCAAAATGTTTCATTTTTTCCACATAATCTCAAGAGGAGGTATATCGGTGGATCCACCAAAAGAGAGAGGTTATTGATCATTTGAAAATATTATCCATTGTGAATGATAACCGCATTTTTATTTTTATTTTTGGATATTATTGGGGATTTATATAGAATTTCTCATAGATGTCTAGTGTAACCACCATGTTAACTCGAAATAGATCCATGTTCTTTAGTAAATAAGAGTGTGATGAAAATTTCAAATAACTAAAGAGAAGGTTAGTTTGGGGTGATGTTATTACACTACCCTATACAACAAGAGGGTTAATGATCTTCATTGAGGAATTATAGATGGGACTCTGATATTCCCCCTGATATAATGATATGTCGAGATCTTATTCATCATGAAACTAATTTTTGTGAGAAAAATTACACCACATATTATTTAGAGTTACCTACCAAAATCGATTCATTAAAGTTATTGTAACATCCCAAGTAAGTAATGAATAATAGATATTTTTATCTATGTCTATTAATGATTAAGATAGTGTTATAGAGGCTTAAAATGAAAATAAATACAATCTTATGCATGGAATACACTAATATTCTTAAAAGATTGTTTTAGTGCCTTTTGATGGAAAACCATTTTTGAATCTATATTTTGACAATTTTATAAACTATTTTTGTCAAAATAAACTTATCCTTTATGATTGGTACATCAAAATTTACCTTGTGTGAATTTTTGGTATTTTTCTGTCAATGTTCATTTTTTTAATGAATAGTGAAAAATACTGCATTTTACATCAAAATTGCTTTTTAATCTAATTTATTTATATGATTAGATTATGTTTTTAATTGGTTTTGAAGTGAAATTAGAATATATTTTTACCATTTTATCCAATGGTGGTCATTGGAATCAATTTCACTTTGAAATTAGACTTAAACTGGTGTCAATCTTTTGATACTTATTGTTTTGTAAAAACACGCTATTTGCTCTGGCAGCGGGAATTAATTATTAAATTAATTAATGTGACTTATATGATTTGAATTTTGTAAAATAGACTTCATTTTTGAATTTGGAATATCAAATATAGCTTAGGGTGATTTTTTGGTAATTTTCTGAAAAACTTCAATTTTTGATGAATAGTGAAACCACTAAGTGGTAATCAAGCAAACTGATTTTTCAGTTAAATGAAAGTTTACCACTAATGGGTATTGAATTTTGAAAATCCGACATACATGGTTGTCATTAAGAAGTAAAATGTGGTTCAATGAGATTAAAATAATTTTTTGGTGAATAGTAACTTATTAAGTTCTTAATCGCGATTAGTGGTAATTAGGGTAGTTTAAGGTATAAATAATGCTTTAATAATAGGAAATGACCTAGAAACATATCCCAACCTTATTGGTTGTGTCATGGCCGACCAAGACAAGCCATGGGTCAACTTGGGGACCACATTGAGACACTTTGGTTTGGAAATGACATAAATAACTTTTTATTAAATGTTAAAGTAAAAATGACACAAACAAGAGATGTTTTACGAAAACAATTTTTACATGGGGTTATAAAGATCCGATTTTTGATTATAAATAGTCATTGGAAAGATAAAAATATTTCCTACATCATAGTAATTTTTTTATGATTTTTATACATTAAATAAATTAAATTAATTATGACATAATAATGATGCAGCGATGACATCATTATTTGACGATTTAAATAAAATGGAAAGATAATATAAAATCTATGAACTACACATGTCCAAAACCAATTGGATAAGTGGATTTCGAACCCTTATCACCTTATCCACGAATTATATCAATGTGGGACCTTTTAAAACAGAAACACATTTTCAAATAATGTAATATTTCTTTACTTTCCAAAAGTGCCCCTCCTCACCTCTTATAAAAGGCCCCCACCTCTACCTCATTTCACACACTCCTCATGCCTTTGGCTCGTCCATACCCTGCCCATTTACTCTCTCCACATCCCTCTCCTCATCCTAGAGGATTCCCTTTGGGCATAATCCTTTCAAAGGAAGCCTTTAGGCTCAAATCAAAAGGAGTTACACTTTTAAAGGTAATTCATTCTCTCATGTTCATTTGTTTTATTTTTCTTCTCCAACCCCTTAAACTCTTTTTATTTACTTATTTTGTAACAACACCAGTATCTTCAATATAAAAGGATGTTTTTATAATATTTATTTGAGCTACACTCTCACACAACTACATCAAATGGTTAAAGGACATACGGTTTCCGTGGATGGCGAAATTCTGCCTCCCGAAACGATGATTGTTCAATACTCATTTAACCCCTTCAAAGGTGGCCATTATGATGTCACTATTTTTATATATGATATATAATATGTTTATTTTTTCCTTAAGCTTCTTTTTTTTCATTTTGGGAATACCTTTATGGTTTCCATTATGGGTAAACACGATATCTTCATTTTAGGAAGTGCGGACTACCGCCCCCTGAAAGTGATTTGATTCGTTAATACCATATGTGGGATGTGTAAAGGATAAAGTTAATGATATTATATATGTAATTATACTGGAATTATAATATACTCTTATATCATTATTATTCCATTCCAGAAAATACGAAATAGAAATGGAAGTAGCGTTCATGCGTACGTACGGCTTACCGTCTGCATGAACGGTGCATTTCATTTCTTACCTCTAAATGTGATGTAATATTATAAATACATGTATATGATGAATATATATGATATATATGTTATCCAAATCATTAATATCATTCTGGATATAATGAACCTTTGACCAAATTAACAACATGTAAGTGTAAGAAGTCTATTTTTGACTTAAGAACCAAATACCGACAAAATGAACATTATTAACTTAACTGATTACATGATGTTCATAACATGGTATAAAAGGAATAATGAACTTGAAAAATATTCATAAGCAAGTAGATATTAACTCATGTTTATTATTCAGGAGATTAAATAACGGTCGGGTCAAGTCGGATACGAGGTATGGGACTTCGTCTCAATCTCTTTTCATTGAGGCATATTTTATTTTATACACAACTTTCTTTTATACGGTGTATAATGCACTTTGACTTTTACGTTTATTCAAAAGGAATATTTTTTATACGAAGCGTTTACTAAACGACAAAAGGGAATGTGTTTGTCGTACGTATGCGGCGACAACGATTTCTCCGTCGTCGTGACCGTTATTTGAGTTTCGACTTCCTCTACAAGCCATACCTGCTTTTTAAAAGAAAAATAAATACCATGTTTTACTTTTCTTTTATTTTAGTATTGAAAATGGTTTTCATAATGTTTTTATATCAATGTGTTGTATTGATATCTCGAGATTGAAATGTGGAAATTTTATGTTTCCTTTATGCATGTTTTATGTGATATGATTATGTTATGGTTCTTGGGAATTATTATGAAGACGGGTGGTTTCGTGATAAACTAAGGGCGGGTGAGCCCGTTATAGCTCTCCAATGCATTGGGTAACGCGAAGGAGTGAATCGTTTTGGTTTCTCCGAAGAGATTTTAGGGAATATACTGTGATGGGTATTCCAAACGTAACCAAGAGGGTTACTCCCTACGTAAGAATGTTATGAATGCCTCAAGTTACCTTTATGTCTTATGATTTCTATGATTTATTCATGATTTTATGAGGTATGTTAAAGTTCCTATGTTTTATGGGTAAAGTGTGATTTCATTCTTATGTATATATGAACTCATGTATCCTTTCCATGTTTTTTATATATAACCCATACTGAGTTTTTATGCTCATACCAAGTTTTTGAAATGTTTTTCACGGGTCAAGGGAAAGGTACATGATAAGATGATAGAGTCAAGGATGTGTCAATAAATAATCCATGTTTTATTTTAAATGGGTTTCCATTGATGGGAATTAAGAATACTATCTTTCTGTAACCACTTTGTTTATATGTGGAATGTAATGCAAGTTTTATGATCTAATTCTCTAAAACTCTAAACCCGAAAAGATCCTCAATGTGAAATCTTGTAATAACTCAAGATTAAGTAAGGTTTAAGGCTGGGGCCTTATAGTTGGTATCAGAGGTCGGTTTAGATAACTTTAGGAGTTAGAATTCTATTAAATGATTATCCAAAAAAAAATCGAAATGATATAGCATTTAAAGATTACCATGTTGCTTCATCTAAGACATGTTTGTTCAGAATGGTTTTCCGCAGAGGAAACAGGGAAGCAGTGCTAGGAAGGCATACAGAAGGAAATAACCTTCCGAATCAGCATCCAGAAATGGTCGGAATTGGAACTGAATAGTTTGTTGCAGTAATGGCGCAGTTGACTCAAGCGATAAATGGCGGTGGTATCCATGCACGAGATCAGCCAGATCAACCGCAGAGGAACATGTCAGTGGTGGAACATTTCATGAGGCAACATCCACCATCATTTAGAGGATCATCTGACCCTGTGCTAGCTGAAGGGTGGATTAAAGCACTGGAGAAGATTTTTGATGTCATGGGGTGTTCAGACAATCAAAAGGTTAGTCTTGCTATTTACCGTTTGGAGGGTGAAGCAGATCAGTAGTGGTCTATGGTTAAAAATATCAGGGACGCTGAGGAGATTGATGCTCTTGACTGGGATGAATTCAAAGGTATGTTTCTTGAGAAGTATTTTCCTAAGGCTGTTCGAGTTAGGATGGAAAAGTAATTCTTGGAATTGAGGAAAGAGGAAGACTCAGTGGCTGCCTATGAAGAAAGGTTCACTCGATTGGCAAGGTATGCTCCAAATTTTATCCGGGACCTTAATAGTAAAATCAATCGTTTTTACTCAGGATTAAATCCAAAATATCGAAGGGAATTAGCTTCTCGTGAGTTTAAAAGTTATTAAAAGCTTGTTCGATGTGCTGAGAAGGTGGAAATGGAGTTTGCCGATGACCAAGTTTTCTATAACAACCAGCAAAAAAAGAGACCGAGGTGGCAGGAGAAAGGTAAGAATTCTTCAAAAAAGTCTGATGGTAAGAGAACTAAGTTTCCAGTTTGTGATAAATGTGGCAAAAGGCATGCTGGGGAATGTCTTCTGAATTCTGGTAAATGCTAACGATGTGGTAAGATGGGACATAAGGCTCGTGATTGCACTGAAAAGGATCAAGGTGAAGGTAAGAAGAAATTTGATTTACAGTTAGTGAAATGTTATAAGTGCAATGAGATGGGTCACTATGCAAACGAGTGTCCGACAAGGAGCTTGAGTGATGGGAAGTAGTTAGACTACAAGCAGAAAGGGGTGGTGAAATCCTTTGCAACTACTTCAGCAGATGTCGGTCCATCAAATGAAGTTGTATCAGGTACTTTGTTTGTTTTTTCAGATTATGCCAGTGTGTTGTTTGATTCGGGGTCTACACATTCTTTCATCTCTGAAATCTTTTCTAGTAAAATGGGAATACCATCTCAAGAAATGACTTCTGAACTTTTGGTAAAAACACCTGGGGGAAGTGTCGAGGAAAAAAGAATTTATAAGAATCTTCCTATCCTTATCTGTGGAAAGAACCTACTTGCAAACCTTATTGTTCTACCTCTAGTAGAGTTTGATGTTATCCTGGGTATGAATTGGCTCTCTATTTACCATGCTAAGATTGACTGTAGAGCTAAGGAAGTTTCTTTTCAGAAAGACTTTCAGTTTGTTTACAAGAATGAACCCTTACTTTTGATAACATATCAAGAGGCCGAGAAACTTGTAAAAGATGGAAATGAATGTTACCTTGCACACGTCGTTGAAAATAAAGGAACTGTTCAGATTAATGACGTGCCAGTGGTAAATGAGTATCCTGATGTTTTTCCTAATGAGTTGCCTGGAATAATACCAGATCGGGAAGTTGAGTTTACTGTTAACTTAGTTCCTGATGCTAAGCCAATTTCAAAACCCCCTTATCGAATGGCACAAATTGAACTTTTAGAGTTGAAGGAGCAATTGCAAGATTTATTAGAGAAAGGTTTCATAAGACCTAGCACATCACCATGGGGTGCTCCTGTTTTATTTGTTAAAAAGAAATATGGTTCTATGAGACTTTGCATTGATTATAGAGCCTTGAATAATATCACTGTTAAGAACAAATATCCATTGCCTCATATCGATGATTTGTTTGATCAGCTCCAGGGAGCTCAGTTTTTTTCAAAGATTGACTTGAGATCGGGGTACCATCAGATGAAGGTAAAGGAGGCAGATATTCCGAAGACCGCGTTCCGTACGATATATGGCCAATATTAATTTGTAGTAATTCCTTTTGGGCTAACCAATGCACCTGCTGTATTCATGGACTTAATGAATAGAATTTTCCATGAGTTCTTGGATAAGTTTGTGGTGGTTTTCATTGATGATATTTTGGTGTTTTCTAAAAGTAAAGAGGAGCATGAAAAACATTTAAGGGTTATCTTGCAAACCTTAAAAGAAAATAAACTGTATGGGAAATTCAGCAAGTGTGAGTTTTGGTTGCAACAAATTTCTTTCCTTGGTCACATTGTTTCTAAAGATGGAATAACTATTGATCCCGCAAAAACAAAAGTTGTGGAAGAATGGCCAAGACCCAAAAATGTAACCGAGATTCATAGCTTCCTTGGTTTGGTGGGCTATTACCGAAGGTTTGTTAGAAATTTTTCATGGTTATCTAGTCCAATGACTAAGCTAACTCGGAAGGGTGTTAAGTTTATCTGGACAAAAGAATGCAATGATTGTTTTCAGGAATTGAAAAGAAGATTGGTGAATGCTCCAGTTTTGGCACTACCTTCCAGGAATGGTGAGTTTGTTATATACAGTGATGCTTCATTGAAAGGACTTGGTTGCATCCTAATGCAGAATGATCAGGTAATTGCTTATGCTTCACGACAGTTGAAAACTCATGAGGTAAATTACCCTACACATGATTTGGAATTAGCTGCTGTTGTTTTTGCTTTAAAAATATGGAGGCATCATTTGTATGGAGTAAAGTGAGAAATATATACTGATCACAAAAGTTTAAAGTATATATTCACCCAGAAAGAGTTAAACATGAGACAAAGGAGATGGATGGAATTAATTAAGGATTATGATTGTACAATTCATTACCATCCGGGAAAATCAAATAAAGTGGCTGATGCTTTGAGTCAAAAAAGTAATTCTTCATTAACAATGTTGCGGTTGGAATGTGATCCTTTGGTTAACGATTTGATGAACTTTGGCATAGAAGTTGTTGGTGCAGGAAGTCCTTCTGTTTTGTTTCAGGTATCAGTGAGATCTTCTCTATCAGATAGAATCAAGCAAGCACAGAAGCAAGACAATGAGTTGCAGAAAAAGGTAGAGCTGGTTCAGAAAGGTAAGTTGCCTGAATTCAACATTGATAGTGATTGTGTTTTGAGATTTGGGAAGATATTGTGTGTGCCTTGTGATTCACAGTTGAAGAGAGAGTTGTTATGTGAAGCTCATAGTTCTCCGTTTTCAGTTCATCTGGGCAGTACTAAGATGTATAGAGATCTGCGGGAGTATTACTGGTGGGATGGAATGAAAAGAGATATTGCTGATTTTACTGTGAAGTGTTTGACATGTCAACAGGTTAAAGCAGAGTGGCAATTAACGAAAGGGATGATTCAGACTTTACCAGTGCCAGAGTGGAAATGGGAGAATATATCCATGGACTTTGTTGTTGGATTACCGAAGACATTTCGAGGTAATAATGCAATCTGGGTTATCCTTGATCGCTTGACCAAATCTGCTCATTTCCTTGCTATACGAGATACTTTCTCTCTTGATCAACTTTCCCGTTTTTATCTTAAAGAGATAGTCAGGTTACATGGAGTTCCTCTCTCCATTGTATCGGATCGTGATCCCAGGTTTACTTCTAACTTTTGGAAAGGCCTTCAGAAGTCGTTGGGTACTGAATTAAATTTTAGTACAGCTTTTCATCCTCATTCAGATGGGCAGTCAGAACGAACAATTCAGACATTGGAGGATATGCTACGATCTTGTTCTATGGATTATCAGGGAAGTTGGGACCAATATATTTCTTTTTTTGAGTTTTCATATAATAATAGTTTTCATTCCAGTATACAGATGGCACCATTTCAGGCATTATATGGGAAGCGGTGTCGAACTCCAGCTTTCTGGGATGAAGTGGGTGAAAGAAAGTTGATGGGACCAAAATTGGTCGAAGAGATGGCAGAAAAAGTTCAGCTGATTCAGAAACACATGAGAACAGCTCAGAGCAGGCAGAAGAGTTATGCGGATAACCGGAGGAAGGATCTATCTTTCGAGGTAGGTGATCATGTTTTTCTCAAGGTTTCTCCTTGGAAAAGTGTGATGAGATTTGGTAAGAAAGGAAAGCTGGGTCCAAGGTTTATTGGACCATACGAAATTCTGGAAAGAGTTGGATCAGTTTCATACCGAGTGGCTTTACCTCCGAGTTTATCTCAGGTACACAATGTTTTTCACGTTTCAATGTTGAGAAAGTATATGCCAGATCCATCTCATGTTTTGAGTCCAGAGGTAGTTCAGCTGGAAGAGAACCTATCTTATGAGGAACAACCGGTCCAGATTCATGACCACAGGGAGCAAGTGTTACGGAATAAGGTGATTAAGCAGGTAAAGGTTTTGTGGAAAAACCACATGATTGAAGAGGCAACATGGGAATATGAAAATGGAATGAGGGATAAGTACCCCCATTTATTCGATAAGTAAATAAATTGCGGGGACGTAATTTTCTAAAGGGGGGAAGGATGTAACATCCCAAGTAAGTAATGAATAATATATGTTTTTATCTATGTCTATTAATGATTAAGATAGTGTTATAGAGGCTTAAAATGAAAATAAATACAATCTTATGCATGAAATACACTAATATTCTTAAAAGATTGTTTTAGTGCCTTTTGATGGCAAACCATTTTTGAATCTATATTTTGACAATTTTATAAACTATTTTTGTCAAAATAAACTTATCATTTATGATTGGGACATCAAAATTTACCTTGTGTGAATTTTTGGTATTTTTCTGACAATGTTCATTTTTTAATGAATAGTGAAAAATACTGCATTTTACATCAAAATTGCTTTTTAATCTAATTTATTTATATTATTAGATTATGTTTTGAATTGGTTTTGAAGTGAAATTAGAATATATTTTTACCATTTTATCCAATGGTGGTCATTGGAATCAATTTCACTTTGAAATTAGACTTAAACTGGTGTCAATCTTTTGATACTTATTGTTTTGTAAAAACACGCTATTTGCTCTGGCAGCGGGAATTAATTATTAAATTAATTAATATGACTTATATGATTTGAATTTTGTAAAATAGACTTCATTTTTGAATTCGGAATATCAAATATAGCTTAGGGTGAATTTTTGGTAATTTTCTGAAAAACATCAATTTTTGATGAATAGTGAAACCACTAAGTGGTAATCAAGCAAACTGATTTTTCAGTTAAATGAATGTTTACCACTAATGTGTATTGAATTTTGAAAATCCGACATACATGGTTGTCATTAAGAAGTAAAATGTTGTTCAATGAGATTAAAATAATTTTTTGGTGAATAGTAACTTATTAAGTTCTTAATCGCGATTAGTGGTAATTAGGGTAGTTTAAGGTATAAATAATGCTTTAATAATAGGAAATGACCTAGACACATGTCCCAACCCTATTGGTTGTGTCATGGCCGACCAAGAAAAGCCATGTGTCAACTTGGGGACCCCCTGGAGACACTTTGGTTTGGAAATGACATAGATAACTTTTTATTAAATGTTAAAGTAAAAATGACACAAACAAGAGATGTTTTACGAAAACAATTTTTACATGGGGTTATAAAGATCCGATTTTTTATTATAAATAGTCATTGGAAATCTAAAAAGATTTCCTACATCATAGTAATTTTTTTATGATTTTTAGAAATTAAATAAATTAAATTATTTATGACATAATAATGATGCAGCGATGACATCATTATTTGACGATTTAAATAAAATGGAAAGATAATATAAAATATATGAACTACACATGTCCAAAACCAATTGGATAAGTGGATTTAGAACCCTTATCACCTTATCCACGAATTATATCAATGTGGGACCTTTTAAAACCGAAAAACATTTTCAAATAAAGTAATATTTCTTTACTTTCCAAAAGTGCCCCTCCTCTCCTCTTATAAAAGGCCCCCACCTCTACCTCATTTCACACACTCCTCAAGCATTTGGCTCTGCCAAACCCTTCCCATTTACTCTATACACATCCCTATCCTCATCCTAGAGGATTACCTTTGGGCAGAATCCTTTCAAAGGAAGCCTTTAGGCTCAAATCAAAAGGAGTTACACTTTTAATGGTAATTCATTCTCTCATGTTCATTTGTTTTATTTTGCTTCTCCAACCCCCTAAACTCTTTTTATTTACTTTTTTTGTAACAACACCAGTATCTTAAATATACAAGGATGTTGTTATAATATTTATTTGAGATACACTCTCACAAAACTACATCAAATGGTTAAAGGACATACGGTTTCCGTGGATGGCGAAATTCTGCCTCCCGAAACGATGATTGTTCAATACTCATTTAAAACCTTAAAAGGTGGCCATTATGATGTCACTATTTTTATATATGATATATAATATGTTTATGTTTTCCTTAAGATTCTGTTTTTTTTTTCATTTTTGGCATACCATTATGGTTTCCATTATGGGTAAACACGATATCTTAATTTTAGGAAGTGCGGACTACCGCCCCCTGAAAGTGATTTGATTCGTTAATACCATATTTGGGATGTGTAAAGGATAAAGTTAATGATATTATATATGTTATTATACTGGAATTATAATATACTCTTATATCATTATGATTCCATTCCAGAAAATATGAAATAGAAATGGAAGTAGCGTTCATGCGTACGTACGGCTTACCGTCTCCATAAACGGTGCATTTCATTTCTTACCTCTAAATGTGATGTAATATTATAAATACATGTATATGATGAATATATATGATATATATGTTATCCAAATCATTAATATCATTCTGGATATAATGAACCATTGACCAAATTAACAACATGTAAGTGTAAGAAGTCTATTTTTGACTTAAGAACCAAATACCGACAAAATGAACATTATTAACTTAACTGATTACATGATGTTCATAACATGGTATAAAAGGAATAATGAACTTGAAAAAGATTCATAAGCAAGTATAGATTATCTCAAGTTTATTATTCAGGAGATTAAAGAACGGTCGGGTCAAGTCGGATACGAGGTATGGGACTTCGTCTCAATCTCTTTTCATTGAGGCATATTTTATTTTATACACAACATTCTTTTATACGGTGTATAAACCCCTTTGACTTTTACGTTTATTCAAAAGGAATCTTTTTTATATGAAGCATTTACTAAACGACAAAAGGGAATGTTTTTGTCGTACGTATGCGGCGACAACGATTTCTCCGCCGTCGTGACAGTTAATTGAGTTTCGGCTTCCTCTACAAGCCATACCTTCTTTTTAAAAGAAAAATAAATACCATGTTTTACTTTTCTTTTATTTTAGTATTGAAAATGGTTTTCATAATGTTTTTATATCAATGTGTTGTATTGATATCTCGTGATTGAAATGTGGAAATTTTATGTTTCCTTTGTGCATGTTTTATGTGATATGATTATGTTATGGTTCTTGGGCATTATTATGAAGACGGGTGGTTCTGTGATAAACTAAGGGCGGGTGAGCCCGTTATAGCTCTCCAATGCATTGGGTAACGCAAAGGAGTTAAACGTTAAGGTTTCTCCGACGAGATTTTAGGGAATATACTGTGATGGGTATTCCAAACGTAACCAAGAGGGTTACTCCCTACGTAAGAATGTTATGAATGCCTCAAGTTACCTTTATGTCTTATGATTTCTATGATTTATTCATGATTTTATGAGGTATGTTAAAGTGCCTATGTTTTATGGGTAAAGTATGATTTCATTCTTATGTATATATGAACTCATGTATCCTTTCCATGTTTTTTTATATATAACCCATACTGAGTTTTTATGCTCATCCCAAGTTTTTGAAATGTTTTTCACAGGTCAAGGGAAAGGTACATGATAAGATGATAGAGTCAAGGATGTGTCAAGAAATAATCCATGTTTTATTTTAAATGGGTTTCCATTTATGGGAATGAAGAATACTATCTTTCTGTAACCACTTTGTTTATATGTGGAATGTAATTAAAGTTTTATGATCTAATTCTCTAAAACTCTAAACCCGAAAAGATCCTCAATGTGAAATCTTATAATAACTCAAGATTAAGTAATGTTTAAGGCTGGGGCCTTATAGTTATAGAGTAATTATTGACACATGGGATACTTTGATATATATATATATATAGAAAGTCATTAAAATATATATTTACTAAAAATGTGATGAATATATGCTAGAGAATATGGTGGATGTTTATTTAAGTTTATGAATTATTAATACCTTACCCATTGTTAAACACAACATGGTGGTTAATATTTATGTCTACAAGATCCTTCTATCATATATATAGTGATGATGAAATAAATATAATATTTTTTATTTTGAAAATAGTAGATATTGAGTTCCTCAAAGAGGTGGAAAATATTATCATTCTCAAAAATAATGTTAAAATATCTATCTTTTTCAAGATTTATAAGGATAAAAATGAATATGTGGAACTAAAGATATGGGGAACAATTCTCTTATTATAAAACATGATTATATCAATATAATGGAGTTCAAGAACAAATTATGTGTCTCCCCAGTGCCAAATTTGAAGGATCTATTGAATGAATCTTATAGTTTATCATTCTCTATTCGTCCTAGAAGTATGAATATGTATATATATCTGAATTTGTATTTTTAGCTCGCCAACATAAATAAAGATATTTAATAGTATGTATATTGGTGTGCGGTACATCAACAAGTTATGGGTGATAGGCATAAGTCTAAGAGTTTATTACAATTATTACCAATATAATAATGATAATGGGAACACATCACCATGGATTTCATTAAGGTACTCCCCAAAACATCTAGAGGTTATAATTATATTTGGGTTATAGTTTATTTTTAAAAAAAATTGCTCAAAACTCATTTCCATAAGAGAATATTTACCTCTTTATCAACATGGGATGAATTACATTAAGTAAGAGATAACATTGCAGGGGATAACACATTCTATATTAACTAATTAGAATTCTAGGATTACCTTAATGTTCTTGTGAAGTCTTCAGTAAGTTCTAAATTTAGATTTGAGTTTTTTTAATGCATACATCAAAAAACTCATGGTCATATAGAGAGAATAATTCAAACTGTTGCGTATATTCAAGGATATTATTGCATATATTTCAATGGTTTTTGGATCAATACCTTTTTTTAGATGAGTATTCATAAAATGCTATCATTCCCCTCAGTTTTCAGATGGATTCCTATAAATATCACTAAGGAAATAAGATTAAAACTCCAATATGAAAGGTGAAGTTGGTGAAAGAAATATATTATTACATGAAAAATCCTAGGAAATGGAAAATATATTTATATCCATTCAACAACACAACAATCAAGCATAGTGTCGATAAAATAATAATGTTCACAATAATCCGTGAATACTGGTATTCAAACACAGTGAGAATGTGTTACTACAAATTTCTCTAAAGAAAAGATTATGAAATTTGGTTATAAGTTAATGATGATCACTACATATAGTACCCCCTTCAATAGTTCTAATTGGGTAGTGATGATATCTTATTGTTCAATTATCTGACCAAAATTTTCTCATGTTCATGATGTGTTATGTGTATCTTACTAGAGAAAGTACATACCGGATCCTTCACATGTACAGAACTCAAATAAGGTACATCTAGAATATAGACTATCATATAATGAAAATTTTCTTGAAATCATTGATCATAGGGTCAAAATAATATGAAATAAGACTTCCCAGTTGGTTAATTCTTTCATTAGGAAGTAAAAAATCAAAGAAGATACATGGAAATATGAGGATTGGATAGAAAAAAGGTAGCCCCAATTTTTGTATTCAAGTTATTAAATTTTGAGGGTGTTATTAAATTTAAGGGTGGTAGAATTTGACACCATGGGATACTATGATTTCGTTTTATATATATAAATTTTAATAATATGATAGTTTTCTTTACATGAAACATCGAGCTTAAATGAACCATGTTACATTTTTAAAATATTATTATTTAATGTGATATGCTTTTTATGGAAGTAGGATTTGATGGTATGAATAGGTATTACTAAATAATGAGAAAATATTTTTTACATATTTATTAAATAAATTCTCTGGTTATGAAATCGTATGAAATGTTAATTTTTTTAGGTAATTAAAATGGATTTTCTAAAAAAAGTTATGCCCACAATTTTTTAATTTAAATAAAATAAATTAAAAACAATTAATGTATAATTTATCAAATATAAAACAAAATATATTAAATAAAATTATGAAATATCCAAATATAGTTTTCAACTCGGAATGGAGTATCCAGTTTTATTTTCAAATTTTTATATTTCTAAAAAAAGTTTATTTATGTTTTGTGTATTTATTGTCAAATCAATTTATTCCACTTTTAGTAATTTAATCTTGAAGGATATGATTCATATTTTGAATCAATTGGTAAAATTTTAACAAATAAGAATCATTTATTTTTTGTTTTTTTTAATTGTATCCATGGTAAATATGCCTCAACTCAGTTATGGTAAATCAAGTGAAATAGGTTTAAATGTTTGGGATGGGGATTTAACATTTTTCTAACATGTGATATTATTTTATTTTATGAATACAGTTTGACCATTCATGTCCAAGAATTGAAAATATGGAAATTTGAATCCTTTTTTATTGTGAAATTTATATTATTTTATTAAAAGGATTATTGGAAAATGTAACTCTCTTGACATTAATAGATGTAAATTTTTATTATAAGGATAAATATAGGTTTTTTATTTTAAATATTTTTTGGAAATGTTAATTAATTCATTTATCATGAAAATTCAAGTCTACATTTTTTTGATTGTAATAACTACGTTAACAAATTACTCAATGAAAAAAAATATTTATTATTTTCATTGAAAAATAAATTAAATTATTTTAAAATTATTTTATTTTATTAAATTAGAGTGAATAATTGTGTAAAAAATATATTAATAGAAATAAATAATTTACTAATGATGTGTTATAGTTTTATATTTTATTCCCATAACTACCATATTGAATTTAGATCCAATGAAAATTAATATTTTTAAACCATCATTAATTATATTTTATGAAAAATAATATTATATTAAATTATTTAAAAATAATAAATAATATTTAAATAGTTCAATTATTTTGTGAATTGGTCTATGGTTTTATATATTTTCCATTAATTAATGAATATTCTCTTTATATATAAAATTATTACATTATGATTAAAAAATTCATTGTTAATGTTAATGTTTTTTAATAAATGGGTTAGGCTAAAATATACAATTTAAAATAAAACAAAAACCAATATAAATTGAATTATATGATGAAATTTTAATAATATAATCTATTTCATAGATTTCATTTCTGTTTTTAGGCATTATTATTAAAGAAAATTTTATATATATTGAAATCTTTTTTTGTAATCCTTTGATTTTTCTTTCCTTCCAATATAAAAGGACATCATTATGTATTTTATTTACCCCTCCAAGATCAATATATCCTAATAAAACAATGAAAAATTAACTAATAATATTATATATATATACACAAATTATATTCTCTTGTCTTCATAAAATAACACTCTATGAGACCTTAAAAAGGGATCTAATGGAGGCCTACCAATGAATAGGAAATATTCTTACCTAGCCACATTAGAATCATTTATTATTATATATCATCTAAATATATGTTATTTATCTTAAAGTGAAAAAAATAATCTCTCAAAATATATTAAAATATTTTTCATACTTTGAAACCTCCATTATTCACCTATTATTCCATCAAATGGGATGTGAAGGTATCATCACACATATGTGTGAACTACCAGCTCGACATAACGAAACAATTCATTTTATATCACCATATTCCATGAATTATTATTATGATTTGTTTTGTGAGAATATATATTATTTATGATATATGTGTGATTATTTTTTTAAAATATAATGTCAAAATTCTTACAATTCATCTATTTAGAAATGATTACACCACTTGCATGTACATGGGGACTACAACATCCTTGAGGTTATGTAACTTGTTTTTCATTTATAATTAATTAGAGTATAATAAATATAGATTAAATGATTATATTTTTTATATATATTATATAATTATAATTTTATAATGTTTAAGTATTATTTAACATTACTTTTCTCCACATGTCAAAATGTAAAAATAATGTTCATGTGTGCATACGACCTACCACCGCCAAGACCTATGTAATTCATTTTTATATCAATAAATATTATGTATGATTCTAAAAATATATATTATATTTATATAATTTTTAATATTCTTTGGATAATGTAACAATGATAAAATTAAAACGACTATAACCACATAAGGAAAACTTACATTAAAAAACACAATTAACATCTAGAAATGATGGTGTTAACAAAGAATTATATATAAATGGGTAATAAAAAGAATAAATTTGATAATATATAATATTATATTTTTATACATTATTTTGATTTATATTTATAATAAATTTGAATTTTTTATAGTTTAGGATATACAAATTGAAAAGCCGGATGGACTTGAGGAAAGAGTTTTATTTGTTACAATCTCACTGTTTTCTAGGATTGTTTCTGATTAATATTACATTTATGAAATATCATGATTTACCTCTCAATACTATCATAAATTTCATTAAACTATAGCTATTATTTATAATTTCATTTTTTCATTTTTCTCTCCTTATGTTTTTAAGTGGCTGAAAGAATGTTTTTAATGAAAATCATCTTTACCACTCTATTTCATCGAATATCCTATTTATTTACTAAGAATTTTTTCACAAAAAAATGCCTTCAATATTGACTTTAATAATTTCTTATGATTGTTTAATTTCATTTATACCTATAATTTATTTTTAATTTCTTTTAAAAGTAATCTTCTTACCTTTTTTAACGCAATACTTTTTATATTTTATCAAAAATGTGAATTAAATTTTTTCCTTTACATAAATTGCATGAACAAAATTTTGCACCATAGTTACCACTCAATAAATTAAACGAATAATTAAATCGTTAATTTGTATTTTCCAATTAAATTTTCTCCCGTAATATTGGTAATTTTTTAATTTTTAAATAAGTTTTTTCCAAATGAAAAAGTTTTTTTCTTCAAAAAAATATTACACATATATTTAAAAATCAATTTAAACTAAGAAATTTTTTTTAATGATACATAAAATTTAAATTGGTTATAATCCTATTGTAGAATCCAATTTCATTATTTTGGTGGATTATGATGTTAAATATATAAGGTTGATTCTATGAAATCCCATGATATCACATGGGTTCATTATATTAGGATAAAACCTCTAATAAACTCCATTATGTTATATGTGATATTCTATTATGAAATAATGAAATGTTTATGAAACCCATTTCCAATCCATTTTTTATTATATAATGAATTTTTTATGATACTCTGTTATACATATGTATGATATTCATTATTTAAATGGTGGTCCAAGAATTATATTGTTTTCTAATTAATAGGGTAAACAAGGATATATCAAGGGTAAAACTGATGTCATGACCCCCTCCCACCAAAGATGCCCCTCCTGAGCTGGCAATGGTGGAAGGGAGATAATGAACCCCGAGTCCAGCCTCTAGTATGCCTCGGAGTGGTGACTAGCACCAAGGGTATGAGTTTTTCACATATATGGGAGGCATTACACTTTTTATTTATTTAAGATCAGGAAATAGGATGAGTCCAACACCAAAAGAAAAGGAACATGTAAGTAAACCCAAACCAATACCACATGCATGTTTAAACAGTTCTAAAACAAAGTACAAGTACAAGAAAGCTCAAAAGTACAATACCAAAAGAATCAAGATTACAGCAAACTGCAACAACTCCAACTGTCCCGATTAGTAGGGTCCTGTACATCCCTGGTATTCCTACTGGAAACCTGAATGTAAACGTAGGGTGAGCATACAAGTATACTTAGTAGGGAAACCTAAAGCTCTCGTGCACAAGTGGGGAGACATCCTAATGTCCCTTGAGAAAAACAGAAGAAACCAAACCTATCAAGGAATTCTATCCGCCCAACCTCACCGGTCACGCTCACCAAAACACAAAACAGTGGGTATTAGTATATACGAATAAGAGTATTGGGTACCCCGCACCATTTTCCCCACTAGTTAGTTGCTCTTCCTAATGGCGAACGTCCAGAAACTACCACAATTTTCCTGCCCGCACACACCTGGGCCTCACAATAACATATCCCACTCGCACACACCTGGGCCTCATAACCACATATCCCGCCCACACACACCTGGGCCTCATAACCACATATCCCTCCAGCACACACACGGGCCTCACAACCAAGTATCCCGCCCACACACACCTATGCCTCATCCTGAAGATTCTTGGGAAAAAAGTAAACCTGCCCGAAGAGTCTTGGTCTAAAACCACCCCAACTGAAACCTACCTAAAGAGTATTAGGTGTAATTTATCCTCAAGCCATCACAGCCTATGGAAGAAGCAGCATGAAGGAGCCAGTAACTAAGGGGAAAACACCCTCTCTCATGAAATGGGAGTGTTCGACACTACGTTCTCAACATGGGTAGGGTGCGACAAAACACAATAATACAGATATATATATATATATATATATATATATACCAAACACACAGCCAAACCTATGTCTTCTAAACAGAGAAACTGAGCACGTGCCTCAGCACTTCTATGTCGAAGCATGCATACAAAAAACAAACCCAACCCAATTTAGGTTTTCATGTTTTAACAGAATTAGTTTATTAGTTCCTTAAGTTCTGGTCAATTATCCATAACCAACCATATCAAGCATTCGAAAAACATATCCCTTCAATCCACAAATCAATTTAGGAAAACACAAGCAAAAAAAACAAGTCCCTTCTTATTAACCAACGAGCCCCATTGATTATTATTCCTGTTCTATTACCATGCCCAAATATTCATTAACTCTTCTACTATAATTTATTATTCACAACCCATAGTTCGTTCACATTCAAACTCATCCCTGCAGCCCCTCTTCCAACCACCATAACCACAAACACACCGAAACTCATACATCATCATCCCTTGATACCATTTATTGTAGTCCTGCTACCCATCACCAATATAGCATTCATACCAACCCACAACCAAGCCAACTGCAACCCCGCTACTCACATGATCCACAACAACGCACAAAACACCCCCTTAACATAAATAAACCCTAACCAGCACCCACATGTTTATTATTTTAGTTTTGTTCAATCGGGGTGATCATACAAGGGTTCCGGTAATTCATTTAATCATCCAACTATACGTGATTAACCAATTCCCACATTCCACAAAGTTTCCATCCATAAACGGTCTAGAAAGATAAGGCAACATTTAATTTCACAAGAAAAGTCCCCCAATGACCGTGATTTTCAGTAGGCATAAGCCTATTCAATTCACAATATAACAATAGGATAAATAAAGATAAACATAATAACTTCTCCAACCCCGTTCTTTAAGCCAGTAATTATATTTCTTAAACCAGTTAAAAATTGTTTCACATAAACAAGAGGGAACTCACCCAGCATGATGCAAAATTTAGAGAGACGAAGGTAATATCCCTACCTCCACAGGTTCTGATCACAATGCTCCCTCGGGTCAACTTTAGAAGATGTTCTTCGGTGTCCGTCTCTTCTGTCAAAACCCGGAAAAACCTCTTTGGGTGGAAGCTGGGAAGGAAAGGCTGAAGGGAAGAAAACAGATCCAAGCTCAGATGTTCCACCTCATCATTACAATCCTGTGGCTGCTGATGGATCATAAATCAGAGCTCGGATGAAGATGTTATGTAAGAAAGGAGATTTGGAGTCTCTCTTGGGAGAGATCTTCTCAAGGGAATGGGTAGGAGAGGAGTGATTTGAAATGAAGGAGAGGCCCCCTCCTTTTATAGGAGAGAAAAACTAAAGTACACAGTGTGTACTTTCTAGTACATGGCGTGTACTCTTCCATTTCACACGGTCACCACACGGCTTCCAACACGGCCTTCAACGCAGAACACAGACGTTGACTGGTCAACACACAGTTTAAGGGTAACGCGTATGCGGGGAGACACTACACGACATGCAGTATGGGATAAATGGCGTGTACTCATTTATTTCAGATGGCATTGACACGGCTTCAACATGACACACGACCTTTGACTGGTCAACACATGGTTTGAGGGTAACGTGAATGCATGGAGACACTACACGGCATGTAGGATGGGCTACATGGCGTGTACTCATTTATTTCCCATGGAAAGGACACAGCTTCAACAAGGGGTATACCCGGAACGGTAGTACATAGCGTGTACTCACACTACACAGCGTGTATTTAAAAAATTCTGAAAAGTGTGGGAAAAGGAAATTTTACCCTCCAGAACACTTCATAAACTTATTTTTGACAAAGGAATAGGTCGGAGAGGTCCGGACCATTACATCAAATACCTCTTGAAACATTCTCGTCCCCGAGAATTCAAAATCCAACCTGGAGGAACCCAACAAGATACCTCTTAGGGTTGTCGTTATAACAGGAACCCATCCAACAACCCTAATCATATGTGTTAGGAATTCCTTCTCCTATGTCAAGATATTATCCTCTTTAGGCAGAAGTGGCTTAGCTGCATGAGTTTAATCGCATCCTCATTAGTGTTTCTTGATTAATAATTGGGTCTTCCCACTTCCATACATTAGGATTTTTCAACTTGCACTGCCCCCAACACCGTATAACTAACACACTTCCCGAACACGTGGTTTGGGGAAATTCCTTCTCCTATGCCAAGATATTATCCGCTTTAGGTGGAATTGACTCGCCCGCACGGTTTCAATGGCATCCGCATTAATGTGTCTCAATTAAGGATCATGTTTTTCCCTTTCCCCATACATCCAGACATGTTACACACTTTCAGAGAACAAAGAAACAAAAAGCCTCACAACCGACAAGCCAAGCATTCCATATAACAAAGGTACAGAGTATAACATCAAAAAAAGATTTGAAGAACAATGAAAAAAAAAGCCAAAAAAACTCCAGGTACTGATCGTGCATCTGAGCCTCCTTCTCCCAAGTGCTCTCCTCGAGGCCGCCATGCCTCCACAACACACGGACCAAGGCTATGGTTCATCCACGGAGCACCTTCTCTTTACGATCCTGGATTCTGACTGGTCGTTCCTCGAAGGTCACGTCGTCTCCCATATCTAACGCTCCCCATTCAATAACATGATAGTCATCGTTTAAGTACTGGAGAAGTGGAAGACGTCATGAACCTTCTCCATCTGAGGTAGCTGTGCTTGCTGATATGCCACCCCGCCAACTCGCCTCAGCACCTCGAAAGGTCCAATGAACCAAGGGGAGAGCTTATTCCCTATCCCAAACCTACGCTTCCCCTGTCATGGGGAAAACTTCAAGAACACATGATCTCCCACCTCGAACTCCAAGGGCCTCCTCTGAAGATCCGCATAAAACTTCTGTCGGTCCAGAGCCGCTTTCATCCTCTCACACACAAGCTAGACTTTCTCTGTGGTGCTCTGTACTACCTTTGTCCCAAGAGCACCTGTCTCACCAACCTCTTCCCAGAAAATGGGTGAACGACATGGTCTTCCATACAAAGCCTCAAACAGTCCCATGCCAATAGTAGAGTGGAAGATGTTGTTTTAGTAAAACTCTACTAAAGTCAAGTGTCACACCCATGACCATCAAAAATCCAGAATGCATGCTCATAGAATGTCCTCCAATGTATGGATAGTCTGATCTATCTACCCATCAGTCTGGGGGTGGAAAGTAGTGCTAAGACGTAGCTGGGTGCCAAAAGCATGTTGTAACCCCCTCCAGAATCATGAGGTTGACCGAGTATCCCGATCTGAGATGATATTATTCTAAACTCCATGCAAACGCACCACCTCGTCTACATACCTCCGTGCTAAGGTACTCACCGGGCCTGACTCCTTAATTGCTAAGAAGTGAGCTGATTTCGTCTGTTGATCCACCACTACCCAGATAGCATCATAACCACCCTGAGCTCTAGGTAGTCTTGTGATGAAGTCCATTGATACTTCATCCCATTTCCACTCGGGGACATCTAAAGGATGCAACAAACCACTGGGAACAGGGTGTTCAACCTTCACTTGCTGACACACTAGGCACTTAGCCACAAACTCTGCCACTGCCCATTTCACCCCCGTCCACCAAAATTGTTTCCTTTGGCCTCAGAAAATTTTTGAAACCCTTGGATATACCTCCAAGGCTGAGCTTTGGAACTCACAGAGAACTCCCTCACGCATCGCCTCTTGAACAAACATCCTTCCATGAAAAATCATCTGATGTCGGTTGTCCTCCGACCATCCCTCTAGAGTGTTTCCTTGATCGATACTATCCCGCATTACTTCTGCCTTGGAGTCTCCCCACTGAGACTCTTCCACCTGCTGCAACAAGGAGGACTGCACCGTCATACGAATCAAATAGCCTCTAACACCCTCTACCCTTGAATCCAAGTGCAAGGAAGCAAACTCTCCCATCGCTCTCCAAGCATCAGAAGATTCCCAAACCACTTCCTTATATGACTTCCTGCTCATGGCATCAGCTACAATGTTGACCTTACCTTTTTTGTAAGAGATCTCGAAGTCATAATCTTGGAGAAACACGACCCATGTCCACTATCGTAAATTCAGGTCACATTGGGAGAAGATATAACTTAAGCTCTCATGGTCTGAGAAGACCACAAAGCACTCCCCAAAGAGGTAATGTCAATAGAATTTCATTGTGAACACTACTGCTACAAGATCTAGGTCATGGGTGGCATAGTTATGCTTGTGAGGGAACAACTACCTAGACCCATAACAGATCACACCCTTCTTCTACAACAATACGCACCCCAAACAAAGGCCAGAAGCATCACAAAACACCTCATACAACAACCCTTCCTCTGGAAACATGAGTACGAGAGCACTGACCAAATTATCCTTCAGGTATTGGAATGATTTCTGGCACTGTACACTCCGTCGGAAGACCTGGTTCTTCCTAGTCAAAGTTGTCAATGGAGCAGCAACTCGAGAGAAGTCCGAAATGAACCTCCGATAATAACCTACCAACCCCAGGAAACTAAGAACTTCCTCCACGCTCTTGGGTGCCGCCCAAGAAACAACTGCCTCCACCTTCGATGGGTCCAATGACACTCCATGATGAGACAATATGTGCCCAAGGAAGTGTACTTATTTTGTCAAGAAATTATACTTCAACAATTTCCCATAATGCTGGTGGTGTCGAAGGACTTCCAAGACTGCCCTGAGATTCTCAAAGTGCTCCTATTATGATCTTGAGTAGATCAAGATGTCATCGATAAACACAACTATGAACTTGTCTAGAAAATCTCGGAAGACAAGGTTCCTATGTCCCATGAACACAACTGGTGCATTCGTAACTCCCAACAGCATCACTACAAACTCAAAGTGCCCATACCTGCACCTGAAACCCTTCTTCAAGATTTCACTATCCATTACCCTCAACTGATGATATCCCGATCGTAGATCAGTCTTAGAAAACCAACCTTCTCCCCCAGCTGGTCGAAAAGATCATCTATCCTTGGAAGGGGGTAACGGTTTTTTACTATTACCTGATTCAACCTTCTGTAGTCTATCTATAACCTGAGACCACCATCTGCCTTCTTTACGAACAAAACTGGAGCACCCCATGGCGACACGCTGGGTCGAAAAAAACCCTTCTCCGTCAGATCATCAATCTAAATCTGTAACTCCCGCAACTCTAAAGGTGCCATCCGATAAGGGTCCCTCGAAATCAGACAGGCACCAGGCTGTAAGTCTTTCCCGAACTCAACGTCACGTCAGCGGGGTAGAGTCACAACCTCCTCAAGAAAAACATCTAGGAACTCTCCAACAACCTCTGGGACATCCATCATCTCTGTATCAGTGGAAACCACTAATAACCCACCTAACAAGGAAAGGAGAGGCTTCACATGCCGGCTTCCCACCTGATAGCTCCTCTCTCCAACAAAAGATACACGCTGCCCATCCACGTCGGAGAACATGACCCTTCTTCGGAAGCAGTCAATAACGACACTAATAGAAAACAACCATTCGATGCTAAAGATGACATTGTATGGATACATCTGTAGAAAAATAAGGTCACCACTAGATCAATGTGGTCCCAATGTCATCCCACATCTTCGGTAAACACAAGATACACTGGTCTGGTTTCCAACTGATTTACTCAGCACCAGGGGTAGGGAATGTCTCTCTACGTCTAGACCCAAACCATGGGCTAGACTGGGTGCAAAAAAGGAGTGTGAAGCTCATGAATCGAACAAAGAAGAAATGATAGTGCTGAAAAAAAAAATTGTACCTCACACCGCCTCTGGTCCTGCTGGAGCTGCCAACTCTACTGCGTGCAACTGTCCATGCGCAGCTCCTCTGCCTCTCTGTTGACATCCAGCTGCCATAGTTGTTTAGTAAACAAGGAATTCCTAAGCCCAAGTAGTAAGGAAATTTCTCAAGGTTCCATTTTCTCATTTTATTCAATTTCTTTCCCAAAACACGGAGATCAAGTAAAACACAATCATGATGATGCATGTACCTTCCCTAGGGTCTCTACCCTGCAATTAATGTAGTCTCACTTGGTCATTCGGTAGGCTGATAGTCCTTGCATTGGATCACAGGGGGCCCTAAAATACCATGTCCTAGCCGGTCTTCCCTGGCCTATGTGATGCACCAAGATCAGCCAACCCTGCTGCCCTGCCATCCCATGAAATCCTCACTGTGACTAACTCCAGACTCCATCCTATCTCTCAACCATCACCTCGGATACCATTATTTCATGACCCCCTCTCACCAAAGATTCCCCTCCTGAGCAGGAAATGGTGGAAGGGAGATTATGACACCCGAGTCCCGCCTCCAGTAGGCCCCAGAGAGGCGACTAGCACCAAGGGTATGAGTTTTTCACAAATATGGGAGGCATTACCCTTATTATTTATTTATGATCGAGAAATAGGATGAGTTCGACACCAAAAGAAAAGTAACAAGTAAGTAAACCCAAACCAATCCCACATGCATGTTTAAACAGTTCTGAAACAAAGTACAAGTACAAGAATGCTCAAAAGTACAATACCAAAAGAAACAAGAGTACAGAATACTACAACAACTACAACTGTCCCGACTAGTAGGGTCCCGCACGGCCCTGGTAGTCCTCCTAGAAACCTGAAAGTAAATGTAGGGTGAGCATACACGTATACTCAGTAGGGAAACCTAAAACTCTCGTGCACAAGTGGGGAGACATCCTAATGTCCCGTGAAAACAACAGAAGAAACCAAACCTATCAAGGAATTATATCCACCCAACCTCACCAACCACGCTCACCAAAACACAATAAAATAGGTAGTATTATATAAGAATAAGAGTATTGGGTACCCCGCACCATTTTCCCCCACTAGTTAGTTGCTCTTCCTAACAGCGAATGTCCTTACGCTACCACACTCTTCCCACCCGCACACACCTGGGCCTCACGACCACATATCCCTCCTGCACACACCTGGGCCTCATAACAACATATCCCTCCCCCACACACCTTGGCCTCATAACCCCATATCCCACCCGCACACACCTGGGCTTCACAACCACGTATCCTACCTGCACACACCTGGGCCTCATCTAGAAGATTCTTGGGAAAAAATTAAACTTGCCCGAAGAGTATTGGGATAAAACCACCCTAACCGAAACCTACCTAAAGAGTCTTAGATGTAAGGTCACCTCAAGCCATCACATCCTATGGAAGAAGAAGCAGAAAAGAGCTAGTAACTAAGGGGAAAACACCCTCTCCCATGAAATGGGAGTGTTCGGCACTTAGTGCTCAACATGGGTGGGGTGCGACAAAACACAAAGATACAGATATATATATATGTATACCAAACACAAAGCTTAACCTATGGATTCTAAACAGAGAAACTGAGCACGTTCCTCGGCACTACTATGTCGAAGCATGCATGCAAAAAACAACCCCAACCCCATTTATGTTTTCATGTTTCATCAGAATTAGTTTATTAGTTCCTTAACTACTGGGAAATTATCCACAACCAACCATATAAATCATTCGTAAAACATATCCCTGCCATCCACAAATCAAGTTAGGAAAACACAAGCAACACAAACATGTCCCTTCTTATTAACCAACCATCCTCGTTGATTATTATTCTTGTTCCATTACCATGCCCCACCATTCATTAACTCTTCTACTATCATTTATTATTCACAACCCATAGTTCGTTCACATTCAAACTCATCCCTGCAGCCCCGCTGCCAACCACTATAACCATAAACACATCGAAACCCATACATCATCATCCCTTGATACCATTTATCGTAGCCCCACTGCCCATCACTAACATAGCATTCACACCAACCCACAACCAATCCAACTTCAACCCCGCTGCTCACCTGATCCACAAAAACCAACAAAACACCCCCCTTCACATAAATAAACCCTAACCATCACCCAGATGTTTATTCTTTCAGTTTTGTTCAACCGGGGTGATCACACAAGGGTTCCGGTTATTCATTTAATCAGACCACTTTATGTGATTAACCAATTCCCACATTCCACAATGTTTTCATCCATAAACGGTCTAGAAATATAGGGAAACATTTAATTTTGCAAGAAAAGCCCCCCAATGACCGTGATTTTCAGTAGGAATAAGCCTATTCAATTCAAAACATAAAAATAGGATAAATAAAGATAAACATAATAACTTCTCCATCCCCATTCTTTAAGCTAGTTATTATCTTTATTAAACTGGTTCAATAGTGTTTCACTTCAACAAGAGAGAACTGACCCCGCATGATGCATAATTTAGAGAAATGATGGTAAGATCCCTACCTCCACAGTTTCTAATCATAACGCTCACCTGGGTCAACTTTAGAAGACATTCGTCGGCGTTTGTCGCTTCTGTCAAATCTCGGAAAAAACTCCTCGGGTGGAAGCTGGGAAGGAAAGGAAGAAGGGAAGACAACAGATTCAAGCTCAAAAGTTCTACCTCATCATTACGATCCTGTGGCCACTGATGGATCGTAAATTAGAGCTCGGATGAGGATGTTATGGAAGGAAGGATCTTTGGAGTCTCTCATTGGAGAGCTCTACTCGAGGGAATGGGGAGGAGAGGAGTGATTTGAAAAGTAGGAGAGGCCCCCTCCTTTTATAGGCGATAAAAACTAAAGTACACAGCATATAATTTCTAGTACATGGTGTGTACTCGGCCATTTCACACGGTCTCCACACGGCTTCCAACACGGCCTTCAACACGGAACACGGTTGTTGACTGGTCAACACATGGTTTTAGGGTAACGCGTATGAGAGGAGACACTACATGGTGTGTAGGATGGGCTACACGGTTTGTACTCATTTATTTCACACGGCAAGGACACGGCTTCAACATGGAACATGACCATTGACTGGTCAACACACGGTTTGAGGGTAACGCGTATGCAGGGAGACACTACACGGCGTGTAGGATGGGCTACACGGCATGTACTCATTTATTTCACACGGCAAGGACACAGCTTCAACACGGGGTATACCCGGTGAGGTAGTACATAGTGTGTACTCACACTACATGGCGTGTAGTTAAAAAATTCTAAAAAGTGTATGAAAAGTCCATTTTACCATCCAGAACACTTCATGCCCTTCTTTTTGACAAAGGAATGGTCCGGAGAGGTCCGGGCCATTAAAACTAACTAGACTGGGGAGTTAACATTGTTTAGTTACGGACTCTATCCATTATGATTGTATTATGAGTGATTCTTAACTAATTACATGGTGGAATGGGGTTAAAACCAAATCCACTATGATAGTCTAGGTAGCGATCCTTGACAAAGGATATAATGAAATAAATATTGAACTAAATTCAATATGATATGATCCTTGATTATGGAATTGATTTATTTTTCCTAAATATATGCCACAAACATATTTCTTATGCCAATTTTATTCTCTCATAGACCATGTTCTCTAACTCCACTATGATTCATTCCTAATGAACTACCAATGTGTAATCCATCAATAAAGATGATGATTGATGATATGAAATGTAATTTTTTCAAATGTGAATCCCAAGTTCTCATACCCTTATTCTCATTTTATATTTATATGATCATTCATTTCTCCATTGATTTTAATTAATCACCATATGATATAATAATTTCTTATATTTTAATTCACCTCGTCATAAGTAATGTTTTTATGTATGATATTCCAAAATTGGGTTCCATTTATGAATAACTATGTAGGAGAAGATTTTGATCTCTTATGAACAATTTATTTATTTAATTAACCTTCCAAATACACTAAACTGATATGATTCTAGCATGAATCATAATGTTATGTACTAAATATTCATCTATATGAATGTAATATATATTATTTAAAAGTATGTTATTCTATTAAAATACTAAAATTATTGAGTTACATGATATGATTATATCTCTTAAATAATTCTATATGCTTATTTTTAAATCAATAGTGAGTGTTTTTTTCTAGAAGGTGTGTCTAACTATAGTTTTTATATTTGATATATTAAATTTTTTTATTTGTTAGATAATTTTGTTAATTTAAAAACATGGGATCATATTGATGGGATTGCCTTTATTTGATTGTAATATCTTATAGATGAATGCATTGAGAAATGATAATGATGTGTTCTATTTATATTTATTATGGAATGATGTAATTTATTTTATAATTGGTAAATCCTTGTTGGTTATCTTATGAATTATATATAATTATTTCTCTATAAAACTCTTGTGGATCTATAGTAAATTATTAAGGATGCGAATTATTTTATAGTTATTTGATATAATGTTATTAATTATTTTTCTACCATTCCTTTATTATTCATGGGTGTCTCGTGGTTTGGGATAACTCTCATTAAATTAATAACTTCCTTTAGTAATGGTTTCAAAAATAATAAAATTAAATTTAGAGTTTTATATATTCATTATAGAATTTATGTAATTAATATTGTAATTTTATTGTTATTTATATGTTTTATATGTAATTTGTAAATTTTAAAAGTAATAATAAAATATTTTTTTTAAAACTACATTATATATTTTTAAAATTGTAATATTTTTATGTTTATCATTAATGTTATGTTGGACCCCATCCCTATGTAATGTTAAATTGGTGTGACCTTAAAAATTATGATAATTGGGTTTCTAAGTAATGGTTATCTAAGATTCTAAATTTTTAAACGAATGGAAATTTCGTTTTCACATGTTATATAATGGTAATTTATATATTTTTTAACTTGCATTAAGTTAGCTCACTTTTACATCACCTGAGTAATGGGAATATATGGAGTATTATTTTCGTGTAAAGTTATGATGTTATAATATTATGTAATGTGAGGGAATTAATTAAGTTCTATATCATCTTAAAAGGTAACTTTTTTTCATTTCCATGTATGGAAATACAAACATTTAATATCATCGTGTAAGGAAAAAATAGAATTTTGATTAAGGTCAATGTGAAATTCTATTTGTTTATAAGGATTATTTTAATCTAATATGTTCCTATGTACTATCATCTAGGAATGAAACATTTTTTATAGGTATCTGAATGATGTTTTATGAATTTACATTTGGTTCATCGTATCATTACTATAGGTAAGGTGAATCGTGAATAATTTTTCTAATTGTAATAAAATAGTCATAGTGGGAGACATAACCCTAAGATATTTTTTTATTGGATGGATCATTCTAAAAAAATTTATTTATGTAAATGATAATTACAATGAAATTTCTCCACCAAATATTGACATAATAAAACCCAGAACCTGCAGTGTTTCTGTTCATGTAAATTTATAATTCATTTATATGAAATATGAAGAATTAATAACTATTCAGAGGTTCTATCTTTGATGAATATATTTATTAAATGAAAACCCTTTTTGATTACCATTTTCTCTTTTACGATAAAATTGTAGAGTCACTCATGGGGTGATCTATATGTGATCCTATAATTATTGAATAATCACCAATGAAAAGGTGGGAACTAGCACATTAGATCAATCCTCTAGTTTTATTCACCTTGATCACTAAAAGATCCTTCATCATTGAAGGAGTTCTATAATTTCTTTAGAAGATTATAGAAAAAAGATTTAGTAGAGAAGTCTATTTTTTAAACGACTATCAATCAATGATTCAGGATTCAACCTACATAATCTACATAAACATGTATTTATATAGATATGGTTTAGGTTAAGATATTATTTTATTTTGTAATTTCCCAAAAATAATATATTAATCATTATCAAAACCCATTAAATATAATAAAAATCAAACTATTATTAATTTTTTGTTATGATCTAAATGAAACATTGATGAATATTATTTTGAGGTCCTGTAAATTATTATTTATCACTTGAAACAATTTTAATTCACACACCATTCTCAAAATTAATTTAATACATAAATAAATAATAAATATTTAATTTATAAATAATTGTATTATCAATATATAGGTAATATATGTGTTAGATATTCAATAATTTATTTGTGATCTATAATAAATAAGTCGAAATATCCCTCCTTCATGAGAGTGAACTTGATTTTAATAGTTAAATTCAAATAGACTTTAATCATGATCAATGGAAAAACTTAGTATGTAACCCTATTGGATTCTCTCTCTCTCTCTCTCTAAAACTATGACATAATTCCTAAGTACAAGACTACTTTTTAGTAAAGGTTCATGGAACCAATGGTAAATAAATTGATGTAGTAACATTAACAACAACATATGATCACATAATTTATAATAAAATCTATTTTTTTTAAAAATCATCACTGAGGATGCACATATGTGTAATCATTATATATTCCTAATATTTCATTTTTTGAGTATCAAAAATAAAATCATCCTTCCACTGTTTCTAATTAATTTAATGTAACGATTCCATGCTAATCAAAAGTATTATTAATAAACTTCTATAGTGAATAAAAGGAGAAAATCCTTCCTGAAATTATTTATTAATATAATATCACAGGTGACACACCCAATTTATTTTACATTTCTATAAATTGTATCTTTGATGTTTTTGAAATTAATCTAATCATTTTATTTGTAAGAATTATTAATAATATTATTAAATTATATGTACCATTACTCATGATCACATTTTGGAATATCAACTAACATATAAACATGAATAATTCACACAGGAAGGGTTTTCCAGATAATATTATTTATTAGATATTACTAAGTGGGAACATCATGAGAATAAGTTTTATTCACTTATGAGTACTCACAAATGAAATTAAACATTATATGTTCCACATCATAGTATGTTATCCAATTATGGGATAGTATTTATGATTATCATAATAAAATGTCAATGTTCTCATCATATAAGGGAACTATTGATACATTACTAACGGGACATGTACTCTTTGAAATTATTACATTATTTTAAATATATATAAAGGAATATTTGTAACAAAATGATTTATTAATATTTAAACATTTAAATATAAAAACAATCAATGTAAAAATAGATTTTTCTATAACAACAACTCTAGCATACTACAACACATACTAGATTAAATAGCTTATTACATTCATTCAGTTTGACCTCACATGATATTTAGGATTTTAGTGAGTCATGGATTTCATCAATGGGTCTACAAAATTCTATTATATAGAAATTATACTCACACTGAATTCACCTATTTAAGAATAATACTTAAATAAGTGAATGTTAGGAGGTATCTGATTCATCCATTGATATTACATTAGATCCTTTAAAATATTCACCATGGTAGTGTTAACATAGTATAGTGTGAAAGGGGATTTACTAATAGGTACCACATAAATTTCATGTATAATGTTTTTAACCAATTCTATTTATTTAGATTCTTGAGAAGATAAAATATAAGAATAATATTCTATATAATATGTGACCATATCATTCCTTAATCTCTACCTTCTTATAGAACCACCATTAAGAGTGATTATATTTCCTGTTTCTAATTTATGTTCATCTATTTTTTTATTGAAATTTGGATGTTTACATACATTGATGAATATTTATTTTTATCCTCTATATACCTAGATAATATCCTTAATATGCCTTAGATATATATATATATAGGTACAATCTTAACTTCAATCTATTCCCTCTCATGGGCGGCCTATTGATATATTCCTCCCACACTCAAGGTATATGTGACATCTAGTCTGGAACATTACATAACATACATGAATTATCAAATCATATAGGAATATGGTATCCTTACTGACCATTTTAATTAATCATTTTTTATTACACATTTCCCTAGAATGAGGAATTTCATGGGAAATTATAAAAATCCCCTCTTAGATTGTACCATTCTGATTCACTTTAGTATCTTGTCATTATATGTACCTAGACCAAGGATGAGTAGCATCCACAAAATGTCATGATGGATCATGTTACCAAGAATATTTTTTGTCTCATATAATTCCATCATAGGGAAGAATTTAGTAAACAAGACCCTAATAGATTGGAATAATAGTATTTCATTTCAGATAAGAAATATGCCATCAATGTATAATATTAATGAAATGACCACACTCCCACTAAACCAATTATTGACAAAAGGCCATTGTGAATTCATTATGAATCAAAATAAATTATGGTTTCATCAAACCAAATGTTTAATGACATTGATACTTACATTATCCCATAATTGGATTTCTACAATTTTCAAACAATAATTTCATCCTATGAAGTGACAATCTATTTGTATTGTTCCATATAGAAATCAATGTAAAGGTTCTTATTATGGAAGTCTACTTTCATATCTATTTTAAAAATATCAGAGTCATGTTAACCATAATTAGTAGTGCAATTTTGATTGATTTTATCATTGTAACTAGTGATAATGTTTCATCATTGTCTATGACTTGATGTTCTATAATCCCCGTGCAACTAGTTATTTAATATATGTATTGAACTTTTCATATATCTATATTTTCTTCTTGACCTTCCATTTACAACCAATTTTAAATTACATCCACATGAGGATATTCCAAAATCCTGAATTGGTTTTGGTAAATTGAATATTTTTTACTATTCATATCTTCATTCCACTTGGAAAAAACTTTTCCCCTTACTTCTTATTGGTTACCTGACCGTTACTAAAAAATAATTATTCACTATTTTCAATGTCAATAAAAACATATTCTTCTAGTTCTCTAACCTCTCTTATACATCTACATGTTAATTTTTTCTCTAGATCACCTTCTAACATGGGGCTTTTAAGAATCTGTTCCTCTAACAACTATTGTGTATCTTGATCCTTGAATTCATCAATGCCTATATCATTCCCACTATCTTTTATAGAGAAGTGATACTTCTCAAGGAATTTTTGGAATCTACCTAGAACAAATATTTTATTTGAATATTTTTATATGTAGCACCCCCATGTTTCCTTGGGAAATCCTACATAGATAAACTCCATGGGGTGAATGTTTATAATCTGGTATAGACTTAAAAATATTTCATATCCATACACATGTATGTATGAAAATAATAGTTTCTTCCCTCACCATAATTTTTATAGAACACCATCTACCACTATAGTCGGGACTCAATTATTTTTAATATTAATTTTTCATTATTTATAACCCAAAGTATAATATTAGACTCACATGATTCGTCATGGATCTCAACTGGTATAATAGGGTGTGGTGTCTCCTTTCATGTACACTATTCCACATAGGTGTGTATGAGGGAGTGAGTTGTGATAATAACATTAACTCCCTTAAATAATCTATGAATACTTGATTAATATATTCTCCACTATGGTATGAGAGAAGTTTCTTAATCTTATTAAAAGTATTGTTCTCAACTTCATTATTTTATTCCATTAATTTAAAAATGGAATATGACTAATACCATATAATGATACCATATCCACATCTAATTAATATTTATTAATATTATGAAAGATGTATACCCATCTGTATTACCCAAACTCCATGAGAGGGGAGTGCTGAATCAAAATGCCATATTTTTCATTGAATGAGATATAACACATCGTTGTGTTAGTGAAAACATGTTAAACTTAGCTGATGGAATCATTCAATTATAAAATATTTATATATAAAATTTGAAAAACAAAAAATTAGTTTAACTTGTTTCACCACAAAGGTAAATTCCAAGGATCATATATTGATAGTGTGTGAGTCATACCAGAATCCACTAGGATTCACTTGATATTTTGGATTATTGTTTTTTAGACATGATCACATAATTTGAGACACTCAACCTTTAAAAAATTGTGGGATATAACACTACCTCCCTCAGATAACTTCCATCGAATCCCCCTTTCTCACTACATTGGGTAAAGTATTTCTATATTTACCTACATGAAGTTCACATTAATTGATTGGGAATAGATTTCATTATCCCTTGTTATAATTAGATTCTTCTTATACCATATACAAGTAACAATTATTTTAATAATCTATTCAATAAAAAAAATTAAAACTAGTTGATCAAGAAAATCTTGTACATGTGTGAAACTATTTTCTATTTACACAACTCCTTGGTGTTTTCACAAGTTTTTCACTTTTATTAATAACCTAATTTGTTGTGAAACGTTTTTTCATTAAAATATAAATTTATCATATAGATATTGTGTGGAAATTCTCTCGTGGTATTGAAATATGAATGTTATATTCTTCGTGAAAATCTAAATCAAGAGAATCAACTATATGACACTATTTCATGAAGAATAGACACTAAATATTCATTTAGATTCATGTATTTTGTAATATTGGTAACCAACTATTTATATATACAAATTAATCTTCCAGAAACTGCATTAAAAACCATATTATTTAAGCATAACTTCATGGTTTTTTAATCTTCATCATTTTGGCATCTCTGTTTGGAAGAAACTCTTTCTACATTTTTCATGTTTGTGTATGTCTCATCTTCATGAAACACTGAGAATTGAAAATAAAACATAACATAGCTATATTTTTATGAGAAACCCCAATAAATAATTTTAGGAGAACTCTAGAAAAATCATTCACAATTTTTAATAAATATTTTTGTTCATGACAATCATTCAATTGCTAAAAATTGAAATCTTCATCCTTAAAATTTTAGACCAAAAAATTGACAAGAACTAAGAAATGATTCAAATTTTAATAGTGAAACCACATAGAATATAATATTAGTTGGCATGTAAACTCCCTAATCTACACAATGAGGGTTGAAAAAAAACAAAAATATATTCGTTTTCTAGCTATGAAAATCGTGGTTCCATAAATATCTCACTTTTGGGTTTTTTAATATTATATAGACATATTCAATAATTAAGGAGCCTAAAAACCATATATATGTGAAATAACTCCTTTATGAATCTATGTCGAAGTGATAAAGTACTAAGGTAGAAAAAAATAGTGTCTAAAGATAATTGCAGGCCTCGATTGACCACCGACCTATCATAAAAACCTATAATTATTTGAATATCATTCTATACCTTTTGAAATTAACCCATAGAGACATTTTTGGGACGATAGAATAAAAAACAAACACCATGTGGATATTATTTCAACCATAGACCATTATCACATAAAAATATAGATTAAAATAAAAAACTTAAATGCAGAGATGTGATACGCTGTTTATGATAATAAAATGGGAGTGGGATGAACACTAAGATCCCACCGATGATTCTAAAATAATTGTGCTACCAAAGGCTTAGTCAAAATTTCTGCCACATGATAAATAATTCCAATATAATCCATTTTAATATCACCTCATTCAAATTTTTCATGGATTAAGTGACATATGATCTTAGTATGTTTGGTAGGATAGTTTCAAACTATATTTTTCCTGAGATTGATCAAGCCCATGTTGTCATAGTGTTTCAACATCGGTTGTTTCACCTCATCACTAACAAGATTTTTTTTCTCTCTATCCACAATAGCTATGTGTATACCTTATTCATTGAGATATATTATTATTTATATAAATTAACATATGTTATCTCCCTTTTCATTCTCAACCAACCTACATATTTTTTGATGATGAATAACTCACCCTCTCCTATTGACATTCGATGCACCACATCACTATCCCAGTATGGTTACCCCTTCCTATTATAAATTATATGTTAAATTTGAGAGTACCTTGTATATAACTCATTATTATATTTACTGCTCCCAAATTATCTTCCATAAGATTACATTTGAAGTGAGCCACTAAACATGTTGCAGTGAAAATATTTGGTTGTGTTATAGTGAGAAATAAAAATCTTTCATTGATCTTCCTATTCAAGGTGTGATCAAAAAATTTCCCATCCTCATGATTTCAAAATTTTGTCTTGGACATAATCGCATTTGTTATTGGTTTTTTAGTTTTACAAGATGAATTTATTTATAAGATCTATTTTAAATATTTCATAGGAAATGAAGGTGTAATCCTTCTTTTTCATCACCTTCATCCATAAAAAGTATGTGAGTTCGCCAATCATGGAAATTTAAAACTATAAATTCATGTGATTATAATATTATTCAATTGATTGATTCTAGATTCCAACAAATATAATATCATCCTCATAGATAAGCACTCTAAATTGATCACCCTGATAATTAATCCCATATAAAATATTGATGAAAACACCTATTTTAAATTTTATCATTTCAGATAAGAATCCAATAGGCAATACCTTGATCGTGGATCCTTAATTTTACCCTAATGAGCCTTATGTAATCTAAAATCATTGTTTTGTCATTTCCAATAAATAATCATATTATTTATTCAATGTAGACTTCTTATTCCTGAACTCCATTTAAAAATGATTTCCTGACATAATTATGATAATCTTTGTAACCACATTGAGTCACATTGGCCATGTGGATCCTAAAAAACTATAGTCAATATATTGTAGAATTTTTTTATTATACATATGCACTTTAATTATTTTCACAACATTTAAACAACATGAATGCCTTGTTTTTTATAAAATTTCACATATCATTGTTTTTTTATATCAACTTTTATCTAATAACATTGCAAATTTTTTTATCTTAACAAGGTCATATATCCAGTTTTGTTCAATATGATCATATTCTTCATTCAAGTCCTTAACACATGATCCATTATTTCCTACATCATCATAAGTGGTTAGTTCCATAATTGATCAGAGTGTTTAATGTTCTTAATTTCTTATTTTCCTTCTATTTGTATGTAAGTTCCACTAGAAAATAATGATGGATTGATCAACATATACTCCCCAATTTCTCCATTAATTTTATGATTGAGTTTCATCAAAAATGGTTTCTTATTATAGTTATGTTAATTAAGAATCAAAATTTTGATATTTTTTTATGTTGCGAAATATATCCACAATTTCATTATTTGAATCTATCCCATTTAAAAATTCTTATTTATCCTCAATCATGTCATAATATTATCTCCAAGAGTTATTCATTATTTTACCCTCACTTGTCTTGAAATAATTATTCTCCACAATATATCTATGATAATTATTTGAGTAGTTTTATGCTTTATTATTAATTGAGTATTCAAGGAAGTTACCCTCATTAAAACATGACAATAATTTTCATGATTTCATTATTATTTGGAAAAATTATTTACATTCAAAAACCATAAATTTTTTTAGTGAGTTAATCCATCCATACCGTATATCGTATAGTTTCATGTCCTCCCCTATACAGAACCATTTTTTATTTTGAGTGTATACGACATCCTAGACAGTCTATTTTTGATAATGATGAGAAACAAAAATATTAATCAGAATGGTCTAGGATATATTATTCACCAATTTATATATGTGATCAAATACCCCTTTTGTTGAGGTTTTCTCACTAATGAAATTACATTCTTGTTCCCATTTCATTCAATGTAATTTTCAAATTTAATGGATGTGTATTATATACCTTTTAATGATGGAAATATATTTCTTATGATGCTAGTTTCAGTCTGAATACATCAAGGATATCTCTTCATGAATTCAATCAAATATAATTTATGCTGCATAATAATAACACATTCCATTGAACTATAACCATCAATGAAAATAAGGAAGAAACATTCCCTATATGTTCCCACCATATTCATTGCACCACAATCATCATTGAGAAATTGATCAAGAATACTAGATGTATAATTTTTTGTCACCTAACATGCATTCTGAACCATATATACATTACTTAAAGATTCACATGTCCTTTTTTAATAATTATTATTGTTGACAATGAAAATGGTATCCATTATCTTGGATAAGTTTTTCATGCCTAGTTGAATAATGTTACCCAACCTCTGGGTCCACAAGTATTCTTCCTCATTAATTGATATAACATAATTGTTATATTTATTATCTAATTTGTATAAATTATAATTTCATCATGTATTGTTTCATGTGAGAATTACATGTCTTCCCTTTTATGGTTCACACATTCTAATTAATTCTCACCACAATTCATGAGTCATAAATTTGACTCAAACTTATGAGATTGTTAAGAATGTTATCCACTTAGAGTACTTATTTTCTCATGTGGTAATAAATTTTTAATTATATATTTATATATCATTTCATATGTTGGGCACAATAATTATGAAAAATAAAAATTCTATTAAACCATTTCTTATTTTTTTTTAAAAATCATTTCTTATCACGTGGGATGAGAATCGACTATAAAGAATATTGGTATGCATATTATTTTTTTAATTGAGAGCTATTTCTATCTGCTTGGATTTCTCAATATTCGTTATTTCCTTCAAAAAGATACAAGATTGAGTAGAGGAAAAGGATGGCCTCCCTAATCTCTTTTAAACATGAATGGTTAAATTATAATAATAATTTTATTCTAATAGAGAATAACTATTTTTTAGCATAATTTGAATTGGTTGACCGATATTGACTTATCTCAGAGTTATATAGTTATTGTTCCCACTATTCCTCTTCTAAAAAATAATATATTTATTCCCAATGATTGATTAATGAAAATAGAATCTATAGACAATATTAATTCTCTATGATGAAGGATATGGTCTAAATCACCCTTTTTAACTTCCATGTTCTTTTCCATAATGATAGCTCCATTAATCTCCATGGTAAGACATCGTACGGTCTATAAACCCACATAATTGACATTTTCTAATAGCAAATGGCATCTCACCTCTATTATTCAAATTATTCAATTATTTTGTAATAATATATGACTAGCAATCACCATTCTAGGAATGATGATTATTTTCTACTCTCTTCACAATTTGGTTCAAAGCTATCTCGGGTTGGATAGCAGGTTCCTTTTTGACTTGTCCAACATTCTACATCCCTTTTTATTCAGCTCATCCCATTTCCATAAATTGATCCATATCTATCATTTTAATTTTCACATTTTCCAAAAAAACCAATCTTTTTTATCATTCAGGTATTTCTCTTTTCATTTGGGATCTTATTTAACTATTTATATAATATTTTCATCTAAAAGCAATCGAAACTATAATTACTTATTTTTTCAATGATTTTTATTCTATTTCGATTTTACTACTTACTAAAATGACTTTATCTAAAATTACATATAAAATCATATATTTTTCCTCCAGAATCAAATTAAGTTCAATGATTTATTTTTTCCTTCCCCTGAATAATGATTCTAAACTCACTAACCACATATGAGCTACCAATAGTTATCAAATGTTCTTAATACCTTCCCTATAATATATCAATATATGCTTCATGATAACACTCAAACTCTGACAAGCCTATCATAATGATCCCATCTTTTAGTTATTCATTCTAAGAATTTAATGATCATTATGAGAACCCTCACGGTACACCTTGGGTTCTATAAAACAATTATATTAATTTTATTAAGCATAATTAGGTTCAAAAATTTAAACTATAAACATCATGTAATATTTTATATTAGATTTAAACTATGGTTCTACATCCTCAAAAAAGTCAATATTATCTTGTTCCTCTTTGTAGATGAAGCACATTTTCTAGAATTTTATTTTGTATTTGAAGTCACCCTTTTTCAGTATCCTCCTATGAGCCACTTCCTGATTTTTTATTCAATTTCTTCCTCAATGAATCTCCTTGAGCACCGATTATAATTGTCCCCTACATTACCAGATGGAAAAAGGAAATTTATTCTTACATACAAATATTCATTTTCATCTCTTGAATTTTCAAGAAAAAATAGAATGATGTTCATCATGCACATCATTTCCATCATAAATAACATTAAAAATGACAGTATTTTGAAATATTTGAATTTGATTTCATTAAATACTCAAATTCAATCATCTTTGAGTTTGATTCTCATTTCATAAGTCACCAATCTTCTCCAATGTTCATCAAGGGAATTCATAGAGAGATATCATTCCTCAGGGGGTGACACTTTTTGATTATAGATAGGTGGGAGCCTTTTTAGAATATTATTCACAATGTAAATATAAATAATTTATTTCAAAATTCGTTGAATAGATCAAAAAAATAGTAATGTGATTGAAGAAACTATCATCATTTTCATCTTGATACACTTTTACTTCATCTAACTGATATTAAAAAAATATTGTTTGGAATCCTTCACTTTATGATCACATTCATGTATATATATATATATATTCATTTTTTCACACATGGGCATGGATGTAGTTCAAATTATTAAATACCTATATATTTGATCACACATAGTTATAGTAAGTACATTTTCATATTTTGAATCTACATAAATCATTTTACTATTTATTTCATTCAAAGAAATACATATTGAATCACTAACATTAATCCATTTAACTGTGGTAAATAGAACACAAAACCCAACATATTGAAAATGATATATCATTCAATTCATCCAAATATCATAATTTCTTCAATATAATATGGTAACTCCCATAAAATTCACTAAAGCCTCTATAAATATAAACAAAGAGGACAAATTTAATATATATATCCTCCCTTTAATACCACTTATAATATCCTGAAGCACATTGGGAGGGGAGGGAAGAATACGAGTGTCAAATTTTTCTTCTAATGAGATGGATATTGTAAACATGTTAGTAGGAACTTGTTAAAAATGTATATATGAATCACATAATTATGAATACCCCATATGAAGAACTAGAAGTAAATGATAGTAGTTTTAAATAGTTCATCACTAAGGCCTACTACTAGGAAAATTTAATGACAGTTTGTTTGTTATCCCATTATACATTAAACATCAATAGATATTTTGGATTAAATGTTTCTTGACAGGGTCACTCCAAGCTAGGGACACGTCCTTTATAAGAATTTAAAGGATAAATCACCACATTCCTTTGATCAAATCCATCAACTCTCTGTACTCCCTTTAATGAGTGATGAATTTATCAACTTATCAACATGTATTTCACATTTATCGATTTTTCACATATTTCTATTTCAATGATTAAAAAATTACTATTCATTCAACATATAATAGGTTCAATGATATTGAATTTAATATTAAATTAAAATAGATATTCAAAACCTACTAATCACACAATAATTTTTCATGTGTGATTTTTTTCTATCATGGAAGTTCGTTGTTTTTGTGAAAAAATTTTAAATTTTTCAAAAAAATTAGTAGGAAATTTGTTTCCATAAATCACTAACATTCACAGAATTTGAATGTTTCACAAATCACACATGTTTGTGAATGAAACAAGTCCCTTTTCCACATAACTATACATCATGTAACATAACTTCACACAACTATTTCAAGATACATAGTATCCATGTAATCATTCAGAGTCATGAATTTTACAATAGGGGTACCCTCTTATTTATAAATGCTACTGATGCTTCCCGAGAATTCCTTATATGACATATCCTTCATGTGAAACATCCTAGTTCTTGGAACATCATCATTTCTATATTTTCTTTTTCACACAACTCTATCATGTTTCATGGGTTCACAAAACTCGAATTTTAATGAATCTTCATTACATGCTTGAATCATGTTCCATAAATGTCTTTAGATGAGATAAACCTAAAAATCCATTTAAAAATAAATTCTAGAAAAATCCTTCACCATTTTCACACCAATTTGATATACATGAAAATATTTCCTTTCAATGAACATCTTTTTTATCCTACAAATTTTCGACCCAATAATTTGTAAAGCACTGGGAAACTATTCCATAATAATCACTCAAGAATCCTTCACAATAAGAACACATTTCATGTAAAATACGAGATAAACCCTATGTATATTAACAATAAATTCAAAATATATTCTATTTCTACCAATGAAATAAATATTTTCCAACACAACACCTCATTTAATTTGAAATGGCCATCACACATAATTATGAACTAATTGAATATTATATTTGTCTCTTTTATATTTTCTATTAAATAGTTTCTATTCCATTATTCATTAATAAAATGTATATTATAAACTAAGTGGTTTTAATTTAGACAAATCTAAATATCCACATCTATGCATTATAGAAAAAAAATCATTTACATGACATACTTCATGATACTAATGTTGGTTGTGGTAAAAGTCATGTAATGTAGTTTTGTATCGATTTAAATTACATGGTTTCTGTAATCCAAAATATAAAAAATGTTTTTAATATAAGTTTCCCTAAAAATTACATATTTATGAAAGAAAAAAAATTATTCCCAAATTTGAAAATAATTCAATCAATATCAATTATGTATATAGAAATAACTGTATTTGAAATTGTTGGAAAATAATAGTAATGTTTCAAAACCATGATGGTTATCATAAACAATGTGAAGTGGTTTTCCCTGATAACCACTAGAGTAAGTATAGTTCTATCAACTACTCATAGTTCTACCTTCCACCGTTATATGTTTATAATTTTATTTGGTTGTGTATTACCATAAAAATTTTAGAACAATGCTATATTTAATAAAAGAATTTGTTAAATTAGATAAATTTAAATCAATTAAAATTTTACATAAATAATCCCCTTAATTATATACCATTTGGTATTTTTCTATTAATGGATCTTCTTGAATATGGGAAATAGGCAGCAAAATGATAAGTTTACATACCTATGATCTATCTCTTATAGAAAGGGTGTGACAATGTTTTTCTCAAGAAGGACTATTCTAGGATCCCTGCCCCCTTTTATTTAAGATAACTATGGAAGGATTTCCCTGATTTCTTTACTTATCAACCTATTGATGAGAATTTAGTAGATTTTGGAAATACTTATCAATGTTTTTCATATTAAAATTTTCAAAAATGATTGAGAATCCCGATTCATGTAACACAAGTATTATATCAGTGAACTATTATATATGGGCCATAAACTCCAAAACCTATATTCCCTCAATGAATCAAATGATTTTTACTATATGAGGCCCAACTGATGCACATTCTATAAGAATTCAATGATATAGGGCATTGGTTATTTAATTTTTTTTTATATTTCTCTCTCATGGTAAAGAACATTAAGATCCTTTAGAATGCTATAAGAATCCATGTCTTTATGAGACATCACGATTTCTATATATATAAAAATGGAATTAAATATTAAATGTTGTCGGATTCATTCATATTTTAATTTTCGGCCATGAAATCAGAATTAATCACCTCTATTGTAGGTGGATGTGGTAATGGTTATTCTAGTTTTAATATTTATTTTCATGGTACAACACAAGCTAAATGTATCTAAACCATTCCTAAAGGTCATTTATTGTAAGGATATGTTCTTTATCCAATATTTAATGTAACTAAAATTTGGATGAAAAACATACCATTTATTATAAAATTTTCTAGAGGAGATTATTAGTGGTTTCATTGAATTAGAATTATATGGGATATAAGAAAATATTTTTAGTTCTACAACAATTTTATCTAATCTCAAATAACATCACCATTTAAATCATAATATCCCATCCAGGTAGACCTTCTACTAGAATGTATCCATATTTATATTCATATAATCCACAAATTGGTAATGAAAATTTTAAGATGGTATTTAAGTAGTTAGTCTTTCTAATTACAACCTTACAGATCTGATGTTTATTGACTGAACTCCCCAAAATAGAAATCCATACTAGTATTTCCTCAAAAATTGAAACTTAATTATTATTTAAAATTGGTAGTTCATTAAACCTAATATAGATTTAAATATGTATACCAACTAAATTTTTTTTAATAAATCATGAAAATTTAATTTACCCATGAATTAGGGGGAACTGACACCTTCACTATGGGTCCATATTAATTTATATGAGGGAGGTACTGAGAAATTAATATTAAATTGATTGATTATATTTATCATGACTAAAAAATAACTTGTGGTATCATTTATATGTTTGTTAAAATATTTTCGGTTTTGATTAATCGATTAACCATGTTGTGATAAAACATTTTTTTGGTATAATATAATTATTTACATTCCATCATTTCATATTAGTTCATTTAATTATCTTATAATAGTGTTTCATCCATATAATAAATATTTTATAAGATAGAAGTAGATAAGTAATCAAATAAATGACCTGATAATGAGATTATCTAATAGTTTATTTATTCATTAGATAATAAATAAAATGATTCCCAAGGGAAACACTCATTGTATTTTTCTTAACATGAGTGAAATCAATCCACCTTTCTACTTATGTATCCCCTAGGTTGGTACCCACATCATTTGGTCTTCAGATATATCCATGTTCTTTAGGATACTCAATTAGTTAATGTATTTATAACTCACATGGAGGTGAGGCGAATGAAAGGATTCGTTAGGGGTATTATAGGAAAATAATAATGAAAATTATGTCTTGTATAATAAATGATGGATCGATGACCTAAATACCATCATATTTCATTTCATAATTTATAATTTTTGAAACCATGTAATAAATTAAATTGAATAATTCCAAAACAAACATAGGTCTTTGTAAAGCTCGTTATTTTTTATACACAAGCAATGAATACAAAAAGTTACACTTGATAACATTCATTACTATTTTTCTTTATTATTAAGATAAAATGTAAGGGATTAATTAATAATTAATTAATTAATATCCTTTTTTAATGACGAATTGGATTCATTATGAGGTATCAATTATAAATTAATATAATAAAAATTAATGGAAAAAACAATAAATATATATAATTAAAATTAATTAATTTATCATTAAATAATTCTTCAAAACATTTATTAAATTTCAAAACACAGTAGGTTCTAATTAATACAATATGGTTTTAATTATGTAATTAGTATTTTAATATTACTTAATTATATCCAATATTGTTGACTTCCAGAATTGTAATTATGAGAAACAAGGCATGTAACTCTATTTCCATGTTACTATGGTAAAAACCTCAAACATCTTCATGTACCTCACTGATATTAAATATTCTATACTATCTAACTAAACAACTTGTATCACACTTGAATTGTGTTTCTACAACCCACCTAAGGACACAACATGTTCTTTGAATCTGGGACCACACAATATGTACTAAATCGACATGATGTGTGTCTGGAAGACTCAATTAATGTCATATTATATAATTTTAACATTATAATTAATAAACTAAACACTGTTTTTATCATCCACACGTCATGTATTTTATTATTACTCTAGGATATCATTATCATTATTGGTTTAATCATTTATTTTACAACACTTTTTACACGATGTTTTCTACTGAATCATGTAGAAAACATGACATGACCACCATCGATAGAATTTTTAATATGACAATATTTGTTCCAAGTTTCCATGATCTACATGAGATGTGTTGTAAATGCACCATGATTAGTTATTTCATCAAATATCATGTGTCTTACAACATTAACATGTTTAGTTCACATGCATACATTCCATACACCTCATCTATAATTCATGAAACCTAGTATCACTAGCCAAAATTCATGGCACTTTTTTGTTGGAATGAATTTTCATTACTCATCTATTTTTAGTCCTTTTGGAACATTAATTACTAGAAAACGATGAAAATATTCCAAAAACATGGCAATTAATATCATATTAAATAAAAAATATACTAACAATTAACTATCTAATCACTATTATTCATAAACGATAAAAAATCAAATAAATTATTATTAATTTAAAACATAACATCCCTTATACAAATAAAATGTGTCATATATAGGGGAATTTATTTTTTAGGCATAATAACAATAATTTTTTTCAATTTGTTGGATCGTTCAAAAATTGTGCATGATATAAATTCCATGACCAACAAATTTCTCCACAAATTGTAGAAATAATAGAACCTAAACGAAGGATAGTTTATTTTCATATTAAATTTATAATTATATTTTATTATATCTGAAGTATGAATATTTCATATGAGTATATTTCTATGATGAATATTTCGATCATCTGAACCCCTATTCATTATAACTTCATTTTTATTATAGTATCCAAGTTTAATATCCCTCTAGCAGTGATACACGTGTGCTATGATGATAGTTGATTAATCACTGATGGATTGATGGGTGCTATAATTTTGGATCAATTGTATTGTGTTGTTCATATTAATCTCTGCAATATCCTATTGTCTTGAAGGAGTTCTTCCCATTCATGAGAAGATAAAAATTGATCGGCCAAGAGAGATGTCTATCATGTGTAATAATTCCCAATACTTTATTTTCAATTGACCCTTTGAAATAGATATAACAATTTACTTGTGGTGGTTTGGTTAAGATTAAGGTGTTATTTAATTGATTACATACCCTTAAATAATAAAATAAACTTTATGAATCCTCATGCCATATAATGCAAAAAATATTCAAGTCCAATGAACTGATTTCACCTCGGAGCGGCTTCTCTCCCTCACCCCTTCCGCGCTAGGGTTTCCTTCGGTGGTGTTTCAGGAGGGGGAGGCATGTGTGCTGCTTTTGGCATCATCTCCCCTTCCATTTCCATGATCTATTCTTCCGTGGTTTTCTCTTCCTGGCACTTGTCTCTTCTTCAGAATTTTTATTCGGCTCCTTGACGATCCGTTGGGTTGTTCTTTATGGTCGGAGATGGAGGTTCTGGCGCTAACAGTGGTGGATAGTTTGTCTTTCGCCCGCTCAACTCTACCCTATCATCATACTCCAGCACCCCTTCCAGGTCGATCAGGTGTGATGAGTCCTTAAAAGATTTGGGAGGTGTGGTTCGACCGGTCGCCAACATTTTGGGAAGCCCTGCTGGCATTGGAATATACTATTTTGGCCCGCTGTTTCATTTTTCTCGTTCTTGGTGGAGTTTTCTTTTGGTTGGTTCGTTCTGGTTTGATGGTTGGTCCTTTATATTATATTGAGATCTTTTAATCATAAATTTTTCGATGTTGGTGTTCCTGCTACCCATTCATACGTCGGTGGTGTTCTAGGAGGTCGTAGATCAAGGTGATGTTAATTTCGTTTGTTGACGGTTTTCAGATGTTCTGTTTGCTTGTTCGGGGGAGATTTCCCCCCAAAAATTTCAAAGGATTTCTGTTCTTTCCAACAGTGATGATGATATGCTCTGTTGGTTTCTGTTTCCTGGAGATGTTGATGCAATGATGGGTTGATTGCGAATCAGGGTTGCGATTCAGGGAGCATGGCTCAAGGCGGACCCAAGGTGAGTTGTGTTTTTTTAATAATGTGTCCTGTTTTTTGAATTTGAAATTTGAAGTTGAAATTTGAAGTTTTGGGGTGGAATTTGAAGCTTGAATGGGTAAATGTTTGGGCTGTTTTAAATTTTATATCGAGTATTGTGAAGTTCCCACTAACCTTAAATGGTTTATTCAAAAAATGGAAAAAAATGGATTTGGTCGTCCAAGCATGCCATATAATAATAATAATAATAATATTGTTATTATTATAATTTTATGCCTTGTGCAAGCTTTTGTAATGAAAAATATTATTTTTTTCTTATATAAATTAATATTTATCAATGGAAACTATATTTTTCAACTCATCCACCCTGGAATTAATTGAATTCTTAAATAAATATAAAATATTTTAATCTATGATATATACATTTTTTTACAGTCTGGAAGTTATATGTTTATAAAATATTCAACAAAATATTTATAATCAATAAAAATATAAAAAAAATAATCAATGGTCTTGAAATCAATACTTCTTCCATTAATGAAATAAATATAGAATTTAATCGAGGTCTAGAGAAATACTAATTCTGTGATTCCCTAGGATATTTTTCTCCTTATAATTATTTTAGTTATCCTAAAGTCTAATAATAATGTGTTCAAATTGAAAAAGTCACCTAATATAATGTGAATAATGTTGTAACTATGAGAACCACATACGAAATTTTACAATACAATATAGTTATTCTTCACAATATATCATATAAAAGGATGCAAAACTAGTTCATAAGCCTATATTCTTGAAAATTATTTCGTTGACTATCTGAAATAAAATCATAGTTAAACCATGTCAATGTAGTATAATGTGATCAAAGGGTAAATATATCAAATTACATGAAGATATAAGGGTTAATAACTTCCTCATTTTATTCACTAAAAAACAACACACATGAATCTCCCTTAATATGTAACTTCTCGATGAATTGTATTGTAATACTATAAAATATACATCTATTAGTTCAATTCATAATATGCATTAATAAAAATCCTAAATCATATGGAACATTAAACACAATCACAATAAAATATCTAATGACATATAATCCTATATAATTTCTGTTGATTGGTTTATTCTCATAATTGGTAATTATAGAAATTACCAAGTGTGGTCTTCCTGAGAATATTTCTGATCAACTTATGAATACTCACAAAAGATAGTCTACATTGATTGATCCAATAATACTGTGTTATATGACCATATAACTATATATATGAATATCATCATTGAATTCATAGGTTCTCATAATAGTGGGGATCTTCTATGAACCTATCAATGTTATAGATACCCAAGGACATTATAATATTAATGTCTTATAGAACAATGAATTTAATTTAGTAATATGTTTTTTTAATATCCAAATTTTTATATATTTATTTAATCCATAGAAAAGTATTTGGTCCCCGAACACCAACCCCAACAATTTATAGGTTGACTAATCCCTATTATGTGGTGTTTGGGTTCAAAAATAAGGGACCACTTATAAATATGAATAATATCATAAAAAATACTTTTAAAATGGATGTGAATTTTTCATAATGATACCTGAAAGACTCATTTTATGTGAATTTTTTTAATCAAATATCAATTATTATTAAATTTTATTATATAATGAAAACCATGTATTTAATTGTTTTATTTATAATTGGTAATTTATAATTTAAGGAATGAAAATGGATATAGAAGAGTAAAATAAAGGTTGTTTTTTACTAGGAATTTATAAGTGATTTTTTTTAATTTCATGATTGTGATATGAATTTTTAATTATAGTTTTTTAAAGAGTTTATACAGAAAATTATCTTGGCTCATGTTGTCCCTCAACCTCCCCGCTAGCCAGCCACGTAGACAAGCCAAAAGAGGCTCGACCATCCAATCCCACCTATGGGAATCCATGTTCAGGCTGCGAGATTTCATAAGTGATCAAACACCATTTTTAGTGGCTAGTGAGTGGTGATCCTAGAAGGTTCATGATAAACCCAAGGGCTCATGTGGGCCACACGTATGTGAAGCCCACATTTCCGGTGTGGATGTAATGTAAGGAGACCATGTCCATGAGGGATTATGAGAAATGGAATCCATGCTAAATCTTATAAGGGAGAAACCCTAGTCTGAACGTTTTGATGTGGGAACGGAGCTCCACTACTCAAATTCTTCTCTCCACCTCTTACAGCCATGTCCAACAACAAGGCATTTCCTAAAAACCGATATAATCATCTGAATTCTATTAACATCTACTAGAGATATTGAGTTCCTCCCACTATGAAGTTGAGTTTGACCCATCTGAGCACTATGAATGCCTGAAGGGTGTTGGAGTTCTCTCACACCACATGATGGACTATTTATTTCCATTATTATGCCTTCTATTTATACACTACCATTAAATAATGAATGATACATGCATTATTAAGGGTTCCAATGTGTCTAAATACATTCATCATCAAAATCTTTTCGTCTACCCTTGGATTTTAGTCCACATAGAAATGTTTAAAACCCATGTTTTATGTGTTTTTCCAAATATAGGCATGAGTATCTCAACATTTAATGAGGGGATGTATATTTGAAAAAATCTAGCTTGATAATAGTGTTATGAGGGTATCTAAATCATGGAAAACAAAAAGATCCAACCACTTCCTTTAGTTTGTGATCGATCGACCCTAATGGTTGGGGAAACCGTTAGGAGGAGGGGGATGTACACTACCCCATTTTTTTATTTTTTATTAATTTTAATAATTTTTAATTTATTTATTTTATTCTAGATATCATTAAATAATAATTTAAATTTTATTTTTATAAATAAATAGATCCATGAATTTTTCTTCAATAATTTATCCATATCTTTTTATTATTCTTATTCTATTCATCTTTTAATTCTTCTTCTTTTAATTTTTTATTATTCATCATTTTATTATAATGTTTATTTTAATATTATTCTTTATATTAAATTATTATTATTTCTATTCTTATCTTCTTTTTCATCATCTATGTTACCTTTTTGTTCTTCTCAATCGCTCACTCATCTCATCCTCACATCCACAATTATTCTTTTTTAATTTTATTCTCAATAATTATATTATTTTATTTATTCTATTTTTTTAATTATTAACTTGTTAAATATATCCACCAATGTGATTTCTTAATACCTATAAAGGGAGGTTGTCCCGAGGCTTGGACCTAGAGAGAACATGGTTTTCTTCAATTTTTTTAAAAGTTTATTTTATGATAGTGGTAGATATGAGTTGCATTCAAGGGTGAGGTGAATGTACCTAGAGTGGTGAGTACCCCTAATGAAATGAAACTATTTGTATTTATATTATTTTTATTAATATCTTTTCCTTCAATTAATTGGATAACTCTTCACACGATAGAGTTGATGGAGTCAATGTGTGAAATGGAACCGATAGAACTGGGTCCTGGAATATGAAATACCCTCAACCAGGGTGTGCCATCAACCTTGATTATAAGAGTAGGTGTAATTGATATTTATTAGTCATTCAAAGAAACCAAAATTTATAAATAATATGATTATAAATTCCTCATGTGATTTCATGTTTATATTGTCAAACTAAAACCAAAAAAATACAGGAGAACTATGATTGAACACAAAAATGACTCTAAAAATATTTTATTTATCTCATAAATAATTATATTTATCATTAAAAGTTTGTATTTTTTAGAATTTCATTATTTCATTTCTTATAATGTTTATAAAAAATTAATCAATATCAAAATATTATTACATTCATGAATAAAAAATGAATAGTTTTAGTGAATTTAGAATAAGTGAGTGAAAAACCTAATAAGCTCCTCATGAGAGATGACCCAGGTCAACTAATATGCTACACTAGGAAAATAATTTTTTTCCCATGCCATGCTATATTCCAACATTCAAAAATGGCTCAATTTCTGGGGACCAAATATATTGTTCATTTAATTTTTTATTTTCATGTTTTAGAATGGTTTTATTTTTTAAAACCAAAATATTAAAAAATACATGATGTTTACAAATTATTTTTTTTTCAACTCACAGAATTATTATACAAAAGAGAAAGAAATAATATGTCAATACAAAAAATAGGATTCTCTCTTAAAAAAGCTCGATTAACTCACTAACCAGGCCAATATTATGAAAAATGGGAACGACACTAGAATTTAACTTCTTGAACATGATTTTATGGTTTATGTAGTTAAATTTTATTATAAAAAATTAATAATAATAAAGAATATTCCTAAATGATACCCAATTTTAATAAAAACTTCAAAGAGGTTGAGTCCCATTAGGGTGTGTTTCTATATCCCAACCATATAATTTTCCAAATCCAAGATGAAAATAATATGATTGAGTGGATACATGATAAAAAACTTTAATGTTGAGCTAACAATGGGAGATCAATAAGATTTGTGTGAATTTTGGAATGAATTAGACATACAACAAGATTCCATCAATCTAAAAAAGTCGAATATTTAGTTCCATTTCATATAACAAAATTCATATAAGAGGAGGAATCCAAATCACATAGTAAATTTGAAGAAAGGATGGAGGAACCTTACTACAGGCCTTCATCCATTAAGATCCAACTCCTAGAGTCCCTCACCACTGAATTAAGGATTTGATATAACGAATATCAGGGAGATAATATTATCTCAATCTCTATCTCATTTTATTTTATTCAATATAAATTGAGTATTAATTCCCACGACAATGAATTTTTAAATTCAAAAAATAAGTTCTATAGATTAGAGGAGGATAATGAAATAACACATGCTCCTATTGAGGAACATGTGGACCTCAGTAATTATAAATAAAATACATTTAAATAAGCCCATGAGAAAATACATTTTTCTATTTCTGAGGAAGTTAAAACATAAGCTTCTCATATTTAAAGGTGGGAATTATTTGGTAATAATTTAAATATAATTTTTTTTCAAGTAAAAGTAAATGTTGATTCTCCCTTGGATCATTTAGTTTGGAAAACCAATTTTGATCATGAACATGAAGAGAATGATAATTTTGCACAAGTATAAACCAAATAATATGATGATTTATAATTCAATATACCCCCTTCAAGGATGTAATACGTCATTGTGAAGGAGGGGATCCAATATACTCTACATAAAGATCATTCCTCATGTTAAAAAAAAGAAAAACATGATAGGAAAATCCACATTTAGTGGATCATGTAATATAATATATAAAAACCATGAAATTTTGTATAACATTTGTTACTATACTCTGGAGGTAGAAAAAATTCAATGGCCATGTGGTGGATCATAACATTAATTATAATTATATTCTTTCTAGGATTTCAATTTTAGTATTAGGAAATTGTCTAAAATGTTGGCCATTCCCTGTTATTTTTTTATACTAAATGATATTATCTTTAATCATAATTGAGTTTTTTTTTCATTAATAGGTTCATTATTTTAATATAACCCCTAAAAAAATAATGAAGAAAATTACTAAGATTCATTTCAAAAGGTATTTTACATATATGGTTTTCTAATAAATTATATATTTTTTCTAAAAACATGTTTTGAGCATTAAAGAATAAATTGAAAACCCACACATGAATTCATGTAATGGTCCAGACCTCTCTAGTCCATTACTTTGTTGGAATCTAGTGATTGAGGTGTTCAGGTGGTCAAGATTACTTATCCAAAATACATTTCAAAATTTCTAATTCTGTGAACAGTTCCATCGGTGAACAAATCCAATGGTAGTCTGCTCTGAACAATACAACAGTATCCTTATGTGAACAGTGTCATCAGTAGCCTTCTTTCAACAGTGCAATGATAGGATTATGTGAACAATGTCATCGGTATCCTCTTTCCATTACCAAATTTTAGGTTCATGATTAGTGTTTCCTGAATAGTGAGGTTCCAACTTTAGGCTCTTTCCTTTTCTGAATTTCAGATGCATGAATAGTGTTTCCAGAACACTGAGGTTTCAATAGTAGCCTATTTCCATTTCCATATTTTTAGTTCATGAACATAGTTTCTAGAATGATGAGGTTCTAACGGTATCCTCTTTCCTTTTCCAAATTTCAGGTTCATGAATAGTGTTTCTAGAATGGGGCAGTTCCAATGGTAGCCTCTTTAAATTGCCAAATTTTGATTTTATGAAGAGTGTTTTCAGAATGGGGAGGTTCTAACGGTAGCCTATATCCTTTGACAAATATCAAGTTTATGAATAGTGTTTCTAGAATGGTGTGGTTCCAATGACATCCTCTTTCCATTTCCAAATTTTGATTTCATGAACACTGTTTCCAGAATATTGAAATTTCAATGTAACATCTTTTATTTTCCAATTTCATCTTCATGAATAGTGTTTCGAGCCTCCTATAGTTTCCCCCCTTTGATGTATACTTTGACGTGGAATGAATTTAAAAGCCCCATTTTAATAGAATATGAGGCTGATAAAAATTCCATAACTAATATATTAATTATTACGAAGTCTCAGGATTCTTTTACATGGTCAAACAGTGTTATATAATGTAGTCTACTTTTAATGGAAAATCCAGCGAATATTAAACTGTTAATCTATTAAATCTTATAAAGGGACAAGATATCTTCCTCCCTAGTTCATCCTCCTTGTTCTTGGGTGTTAGATGCCCAAACATCCGATTACTTCAAGTAGGATTTGTGTGATTTAAATTTCCTCCTTTGATTGGTTCCCATCAGTTTAGATGCAACCTAGTAGTATCGATCAATCTTCGATATAATGTATGATCTATCATCAATATTTTGGATTTATCTCCTTATCTTTCTTCATTCCCTTTTATGTAATGATATCTATATGTTCCTAATAGAGTTTCCTTGGGTGTTGACTAGTGTAGTGGTATCTTTGCATCCTTAGGTTGATACTATTTTCACGGGGGAGGAGATCAAAACCCGTTGTGTGGATCGTTTTCATATAAAGAATTTCAAAGACCATTTGAGGTTGGAGATTTGTTTCTTTTATTTTATTTTATGTTCAATTGTAGAGTTATCTTTTTTTATCCCATTGTATCACAATTTAATAGGCATAATAAATATTTGAACAGGATAAATAATTTGATATCAACCATATGTTATTTCCTCTTGTTTGGATTGATAGTGAGATATTTATGATTTCTTCTTTATCTTTGTATTTTTTATGGATTTTGTTAAATAACATAAAGCCAAAATTAATTGATAATCGTTTGGATAAAGATAAATAGGCATGTGAATTAATCTGATTGTTGTTTTTGTAATTTGATATAATCAAATTGGTGTAGTAAGCATGTTTATTCAATTTTTGAAGGCTTACTATTTAGGTTTCCTGGTGTTGGAACCTACAAATAATAAATCGGTAAATTAATGATTGATTAAAGAACTGGTTTTTTGATAAAATATAATCCCTATTAGGTTCTGAGTTACCAGTTTTCTTTTTTATGGGCCAAGATCCAAATTGATATGATGTTTGTTCTACTACTTCTTGTGTTCTGATGAGAGCCTGGATGGCTGCTGTGATATGTGTGGGCATGGAGGCCTACTGGTTATGGAAGCAGTTGATGCCTATAATGGAGAGATGCTTCATTTTATGCATGTTGGTATCGGGGAGGACACCAGGAATAATGAAATGGGTTCGATGTGAATGTTTCGATGCTTGCTGATTCTTATTTGTAGTTTATATTCTTTACATTCTGCACTGCTCAAGGTAGCTAGTTTTTCATAACCTCTTTCAAAAAGGAGTGAAGATGAGCGGTTTATTCCCTGTGCTTTCCATGTTTAGATTCCTGAGAGAAGATGGGTCTATTCTCTTGCTAAAGGTGGCAACGACTCGATGGGTAGTTCATCTACTCACAGTGTTGAGCTTCCTTGTGTACAATACCTTAGAATGATTTTCTGGAATGCTTGAGAATATTGGAAAGTAACGCTGTAAAAAAGTTATTGAATAAATGTTTTTAACCTCTGGGGTTGGAGCTTGCTGGGACACAATGCTGGGATTGCAATTTAAAGGAACCATAAGCATTGGGTTCAATGCTAATGAAATATAAGGTGGAAATTATTTGTGGTTAATTAATGTTTAAAGAATTAATTAATTTAAAGTGCAACTGATAAAAAGGGAAAGAAGAAATGTATTAATTATATTTAAATTGGTGTGTGATTATATGATACTTATTCATAGAAGTGATAGTCGGGAGTTCAAGTGACGTTATCGGCAGTTGAGTCTAGGACTATGTTATGACCATAGTGTGGTTGTGAGATATAGTATATAATATAATTTTTTGTGTTTCTATACGCAACTCCACCCCTTTAGTGAGGATAAATAACACCCCAGGGATTCTGAACCCTATGGGGTGTTTTCCCGATCATTATGATGGGGGGAATGATGGCTGACTGCCCCGTTTGGCCCCTCTCTCTTCTCTTGGTAGTTACTTGGGCTGGCTGGCACATCGATTAGTTTTCCACTTATATGTGTGTAGAGGGATATAATGGATTGTGGTTATCAACACACAACAATTAAGGATATAGTTTCATATGGACTACTATAGGTGTAATGTGAATAGGCTTTGATGGCTTGATGATCCTTACTTGGTGTATGGGTTGTGATGGATTGGGTATAATACCCAACCGATGATACACGTTATACGAGCTATGGTGGCTCCCAGAAACAGCCTGGTTACTTTTATTACATGGATGTGCGGGATTTGTTGCACGGGGATCATTTTAGTGGTTCTTTGGCCAGGTGTTTGGGGTAAAGACTTTTTAGAGAGAGATTATTAGGACGTGCGATGTTGGGGTATAGAGGCAAACCAGGGGGAAGTATTAGTGTGGTAACCTTGATATTCTTTATTATATTATATACTCTTTTTTGTGATACTTTGTTAAAGTATCCATGGTGAGGTTGGGAATGTTGTATACCTATTTTGGGGACGAGTTAGTCTGACTTGTTGTTCACTGTACTTCAATAGGATTTCAATACTTTTGCATGAGAGGATATGGGGAGGATCCAACTGATTATACTATTATACTCACCCTTTGTCTATATAAATTTTTTTCAGGTCACATGGAGCAGGTTGGAGATCAAGCTAATTTCTACTAGCTTGGGGTTGTAGGAGCTATTCGGGATTATGGTTTTGGTTGTTCTTACTTTCCTTTGGTACATGCAGTTTTTTCACCATTCAGTTTTAGTAGTTTTCATGACATTAGGTATGTGTACATGGGATTTCATTTATATTGTTGTCTAAGTTGGATTTGTTCGGTCTTTATCCTTTATCCCTCTTTTTCTTGTGTTCTCTTATAGGGTAATGCCTCCCATTTGGGAGTTTACTATACCCTCAGTGCTTGTCGCCAACCCGGGGCCTACTGAGGGTTGGACTCGGGGGGGTCATTATCTCTCTTATCATATTTCCAGCCCTGGAGGGGTACACCATCTGGGGAGAAGGTCATGAAAGAGTGTTATCAGAGGTCTGTTTGAGAGATAGGATGGTATTTGGTGTGTGGAACTAGTGTGGTTGCATGGGTTAGTAGAGAAACAGTGTCATTAATGTTTAGCAAGTGATGTAATCACTGGAGACTGGTTGAGACATAGGTTTTTAGGGTCCCCTATCAACTAATTAAAGGACCATTATATATATAATTTGTACTAAACAAGGTGATACAAGTTTTAGGGTAGAGACAAATGAAAGGATCATACATCATTCTTCTTTGGGCCTTTTTTTAAATTAGTAGACATTGGGATAAGTTAATATATACCGAATAAAAGAAAAAACTAATTAATTAATGACAAGTCTTCCATATTCCAAGTTTAGGAGCTCTAAACACTTGTTATTTTGAATGTATGGCTCCAGGTCAATGTACTCGTCAGGATCGCATAGAAGATGTCCAGCAGGCTGTGGCTGCAGATCGCTTTCGGGTAGAGGTTAATAACAATGAAACATGGAAGATGACACTTCAAGAGTTTCAGTTCCATAGTCTAAAGTAGTTTTACGGATCCTTTTCATTTGATGTCACAAAATAATGGTTGGAGGAGGTCGACATAGGATTTAGTTTGATCAGTGCTCGGAAGGAGCACGGGGTGACCTTGGTCGTGACGATGCTGCATGGAGCAGTGAGGTAGTGGTGGTTGTTGTTCCTCAAGGATCATGAGGATTCATAGATCTCATGGGAGGTGTTTCGATACAAGTTTAGAGTCTAGTTTCATTCTTCAAACATGAAGGATTCTAGTCGCTTGGAAATTATTACCCTTTAATAGGGGAGCTCTAGTGTGCAAGAGTATATAATCCACTTCAAGAACAGTTTATGATATGCTTCGAACTAGATACCAGATGAGGAGGTAAGGGCAAATCATTTCGAGGAGGCTCTGTGTCAAGAGATCCTATGCTATTTCACCCCATTTATGGTGAAGATATATCTTGAGGTGCTAGATAGGGTAGAGGTCTTCAAAAAGAAATTGGTTAAAATTGGATCATCACAATATGGGAGTCATCATGATTACTCATGAAGTTGAGTTATGGTTTGGGATTACATTTTCAGGGAAGAAGTGTTTTTGTTCAGTAGAGGGCAGGTCCCAGACCTCCGCCTCTCATTTCAATAGGGGAATCAGCTCGCAGGCTTATTCCATGGGAGAAGGTGCTTATTTTTTTCTTATGGTGGTCGAGGTCATCAGCAGCAAGAGTTCATAAACATTCAGATCTTTCATCATCCACCAGGTGTTTCGCTCCAGGTTCTTCCGTTGAGGCAGTTCTAGCTGAGGCAGCAATAGCAGGATTCACCAGCATTAGATCAGCAGAGGGTAGATGGGGCAGTCAAAGGACATCCCTATGACACTCCTCGTCCTCAGAGATCAGAGAATGGCTATGGTGGTGGTCATCATCAGTGTCAGAGAGACTGTTGAGGATGTCATGGTTAGCTTTATGCTTTAGCATTGCCATCTCCAGGTGATCTAGATGTTGTTTGAGGTACCATTTTATTGTTTTCTACCATGGTGTATGATTTTTTTGATTCAATAGTGACACAATCCTTCATATCACCTACCCTTATCTATGCTTTGGGACTTGAGGTAGAGAGACATCTGGTGCCCTTGGAGTTGACTATGCTAGTTTGAGGCCGAGCTGAGTTGTTTAAAGTATGTAGAGACTATGAAATTGTGTAGGGGTAGCACCACTCTAGGGTATATCTACTATGTTTACAAATATAACTATATGATGTCATCCTCAGAATGGATTGGTTGTATTCGGTGCAGGCTATCGTGGATTTCATCAGGAGGTGGGTTGTGTTCTTCGATGCGTATGGAGAGCCTATGGTGTTCATTGTTGAGTGAGGCCGTCAGATGGGGTAGAGGTGGGTTCCATCCTTACAATCCATGATGGCTAAGATGATACTGAGTTCTTCAGAGGATCAGCAGTTTTCATTTCCTAGGGTCATAGAAGAGTACATTAATATATTTCCAGAAGAGGTTGTAGCATTATCCCCTCAATGAGATATTGATTTTTGGATCGAGATACAACCAGGACTATCTTATATCTCTGTGTCTCAATATATGATGTCCCCTTCTGAGTTACAAGACAAAAATATATATCTTGTTGGTCTGTTAGTGTGCGGTTTTGTTCGGCAAGGTGTGTCACCGTGGGGTGCACCAGTTTTTTTCATGATGAAGGATGATGGAAGCTTGCAGTTGTGTATCGACTAAAAATTATTAATAAAAGTGACAATGAAGAATCGCTATCCACTTCTGTGTATTGATGATTCATTCGATCAAATGAAGGGTTCATGTTGGTTCTAAAATATTGACTTACAGTTAGGATATCAGCTGATGCCTGTTAATTATAAGGATATCCTGAAGACTACATTCTGTTGTCGTTGTGGGAATTATGAGTTAGTTGTAATGTTGTTCGGCATGAAAAATGCTCCAGCTATGATCATGGGATTGATGAACATTGTGTTTTGTGAGTTCCTAGAAAATTTCGTGGTGGTTTTCATCAATGACATCCTTATTTACTCCATGTGTGTGGAGGAGCATGCAGAGCATCTACATGCTGTTTCAGGAGTTCTTCGTCCACATTAGTTGTTTGGTATGTAGTGGAAGTGTGAGTTTTTGGCTCTAAAAGTTCGTATCAAGGGGAATGTTCTGTTCCAATCAGTATTTTTAGTGGATCCATTAAAGATAGAAGTATTTGTGTCTTGGGAAGCTCCCAAGATAGTTTCAGAGGTGCGATGTTTTATTGTTCTCGCATGATACTACAGGAGGATCATAGCCAATTTCTCTCGAGTTTCAACTCCTCTGACAGCTTTGACTAGGAAGGATCATGTGTTCAAATGGACTGATCAGTGTTATGCAGCTTTGGTGTATCTAAATGAGATGTTATTATGTGCTCCATTTCTTTGTCTTCCATCAAAGGGAGTTTAGTTTGATATTTTATGTGATGCATCACATTTGGGATTTGGTTGTGTTCGGATGCAGTAGTGATCTGTTGTTTCTTATGGGTATCATCAGTTGTGTCCCCATGAATGTAACTATGCCACAAATGATCTTGAGTTCGTAGCTGTGGTTTTTTTTCTGAAGTTGTGGAAACATTACCTCATCGGTGAGTGCTTTGTGGTTTTCACAGATCATAAGAGATTGAGGTATGTTTTATCCCAGTGTGACATGAACTTATGATAGCATTAGTGGATGGAGTTCTTACGGGAATATGACTTCGAAATATTGTATACACCTGGAAAGGGAATGTGGTAGCTGATGTGCTAAGTCGAAAGTCACATAGTGATGTAGTGCGTGATTCTAGTGATTCCTGGAGAGTAATGGTAGAACTATCATCATTACATCTTGATATGGGAGATGTTGGGGGTAGAGTTTGTCTTTTTAAGATGACGGTACAGTAATCTTTGGTGCAGCAGGTGGAAAATTTCTAATCGGGGGATCATGAGGTTGATGTCTAGAGAGAATTAGTTGTTTGTGGCAAGGCCCCTAACATTTGGTTTGAGGATGAATAACACTGAATGGTGTATCACAGAAGGCTTTTTGTTCCTTTTTACATGTGCGAGATGGTTCTCATAGAGTTCAATAATTCACCATCAGCGGTGCATCCTGGAATGAAAAAGACTTACTGAGCCTTGAGGTGTCTATTTTAGTGGCCTAGGCTAAATCGTACAGTTGTTGAGTTTGTGTCTCAATGATTGGTTTTCCAGAAGTTGTAGGTCAAACATCATTTTCTTGGTGGCTTGTTACGTCTATTAGATGTTCCTCAGTGGAAGTAATAGTACATTTAAATGGAATTTTTTACTAGTTTACCTTAAGCTCCGAGAGGACATGATGTTATCTGGGTGGTAGTGGATTGTTTAACAAAATCAGCCAACTTCATTGAAATCAAGGAGTCAGGTTCCATGGATTTTTTGTTGAGGCTGTATCTGGATGAGGTGGTAAGACACTATGGAGTCCCTAGGATTATCATTTCTAATCGAGATCCATGTTTCACCTCTAAGTGGTGGAGAGGTATCCCGCATGCTTTTATTTCTCAGCTATGCCTTAGCACTACTTTTCATCCACAAATGGATGGTCAGATAGAGCAAACCATCCAGACTCATGGAGACCTGTTGCGATCTTGTGTCTTGGATTTTGGATGTTTGTGGATGAGGCACTTACACTTGGAGGAGTACCCTTAAAACAATAGGTTTCACTCCCCCATCGGTATGACACCATTTTAAGCCTTGTATGATCGACCTTTCCATTCTCCATTTTCCTAGACTGGGGATGGAGAGTCACAATTCTCAGACTGAAACTAGTGAAGAATAAAACAAAGATGGTTTGGGTGATTCGTGAGAGGATGAAGACAGCACATAATCATTAGAAATCATATGTCGATCAAATGAGGATACCCTTAGAGTTTGATGTTAGAGATCATTTATTTCTAAAGGTGACTCCCCATCATGGGTAAATAAGGATTCGTCATGGGAGTAAGCTTTCACCCCGCATTATTGGGCCTTTCGAGGTGTTTTCTCGTGTTGAAGGTGTGGAATATACATTATAACTTCCCCCAACGATGAACCGAATACACAATGTTTTTCACATGTCATATATCTGTCATTTTTTTCATGATGAATCACATGTCATAAATTGGGAAGTGACAGATTTTGATGAATATGAGACCTTCGAGGAGTAGCCTATAGAGATCCAAGACTACAAAGATAATCTATTGTGCTGGCGTTCTATTCCATTGGATCGTGTCTTGTGGGGATACAGCGGTGTTGAGGAGAGTACATGGGAATGTGAGTCACATGTATGTGCTCAGTACCCAGAGTTGTTTGATGTTTAACTCTTTTCTTTTAATGATGCTCACTTTGTGGTTGTAGACATTTAAAGTCTGAAAGATGTCTTTCTATGGTTGATTCTTGTGGTTTTCAATCTTTTAATAGGTATCACAATTGGTGGTTGTTTGTAATTATTTTTTTCCCTTTTATATTGGTTTAAAATTATTGAGGACATGAATTTTTTTGGAGGTATATGATTTAATTTCTCGGACCTCTCAGGTCCATTACATTGTGGGAATCTGGTGTTTTAGGTGTTCATGTGGTCAAGGTGAATTATCCCCAACACTTTTTAATATATCCAATTCTATTAAAAGTACCAGCAGTGAACTGTTCCAATTGTAGACCATTATGAAAACTGCAACGGTATACTTATGTGAACAGTGTCATAGGTAGCCTTCTCTGAACAATGCAATGGTAGGCTTATATGAACAGTGCCATCGGTAGCCTATTTCCTTTTCCAAATTTCTAGTTCATGAATATTGTTTCTATAACGGTTAGGTTCCAATGGTAGCCTCTTTCCTTTTCCAAATATTATTTTTATGAAAAGTGTTTCCAAAATGATGAGGTACCAATGGTAACCTCTTTTCTATTCCAAATTTCATGTTCATGAACTATGTTTCTAGAAGGGTGAGGTTCTAATGGTGCCTCTTTCCATTTCCAAATATTGAGTTCATGAACAGTGTTTTCAGAATGGTGAGTTTCCAATGGTAGCCTCTTTCCTTATCCAAATTTCATGTTCATGAATAGTGTTTCCAAAATAGTGAGGTTCCAATGAGAGCCTCATTCATTTTCCAAATTTTGAGTTCATGAATAGTGTTTACTGAATGGTAAGGTTCCAATGGTAGCCTCTTTCCTTTTCCAAATTTCAGTTTCATGAATAGTATTTCCAGAATGGTAAGGTTCCAACGGAAACCTATTTCCTTTTCCAAATTTTGAGTTCATGAAATCTATTTCTAGAATTGTGAGGTTCCAATAGTAGCATCTTTCCTTTTCCAAATTTCTTGTTCATGAACAGTGTTTTCAACATCTTATAGTTTCTCCCCTTTGACGTTTTCTTTGACATAAAATGCATTTAATGCTTCATTTTTAAGGAATTTATGGCTGATTCAAAGGACAAAAACTCCTATGTTAATTATTCCTAAGGCTCCATATTCTTTTACATGGTCAAACTACATCATTTAATGTGATCCTCTTTTAATGGAAAGTCCAGAGTATCTTAAAAAATTTCCCTGTTAAATCTTCTAAATAGATGAGATATCATCCTCCCTAATTATTCCCCCTTGTTATTGGGTGTGAGACGCTTGAACCTCCCATTCCTTCCCATGGGATTTGTGCGATCAAAATATCCTCCTTGGATTGGTTCCCCTCTATTTTGATGCAACCAAGAAGTATCGACCAATTTCGATATAAGGTATGATCTATCGTCATTCTTTTGGGATCATCTCCTTCTCTTTCTCCATGACCTTTTATGGAATGGTATCTCCATGTTCCTAGTAGGCTTTCCATGGGTGATGACCTATGTGGTTGTGTCTTTGTATCCTAGGGTGGATACAGTTGTCATGGGGGAGGAGATCATTACCCACTGTTTGGCTCATTCTTGTATAAAGAATGCCAAGAACCATTTGAGGTAGGGGATTCGTTGCTTCTTTTTTCATTTATGTAAAACTGTAAAGTTATCATGTTTTCTCCCACTAGATTACAATGGAATTGGCCTAATAAATATTTTAACTGGATAAATAAATTGATATCTATCATATGTTGTTTCCTCTTTTTTTCAATATAGTGTGATATCTATGCTTTCTTGTTTTTCTTTTCGTTCTTCATGTAAATTGGTAATGATGGTAAAGTCGGAATTAATTCATAATCATTTGGATAAAGATAAAGAGGCCTGTGAATGAATTTGATTGTTGTTTTTGTAATTTGATTTTAATAAAATTGATGAAGTAATAATGTTTAATCAATTTGTGGTAGCTAATTGTTTAGTTTTTTCGATGTTGAATCCTAAGAATAATATATCGCTTAATTAAAGATGGATTAAAGAATTGGTTGTTTGATAAAAGATAATCACTTTTATGGTAATTAGTTCCTTTCTTTATTTTTAAAGGACCAAGATCTCAATTGATTGGATATTTTTTTCCTGCTTCTTATGTTATTATGTGAGCCTGGATGGCTATTGTGATATTTGGAGATTTGGTAGCCTACTGGTTGTGGCAGTAGTTGATGCATATTGTGGTGAGATGCATCAATTTATTCTTTTTGGTTCTGGGGAGGACACTAGGGATGATGAAACAGGTTGGATGTGAATGTTTGGATTCATGCTGATTCTTATTGTTTGTTTATCTTCTTTACATTACACACTAATCAAGTTAGTTGTTTTTTCTTACCCACCTTCCAAAAGAGGTGATGATGCACGGGGTATGCCATGTGCATTCCATGTTTAGCTTTATAGGGTAGTTTGTGTCTATTCTCTTTCTATAGGCAGCAAATTCTCGATGGGTAGTTCATCTACTCGCCGTATTGATCCCCCTTCTATTTGAAGCTTATAATTTTTTTCTAGAATGAATGGGAATATGTGAATGTAATGTTGTAAATAAATGATAGAGCGAATGATGTTATCCCATGGGGTTGGAGCTTACTGGGACACAATGCTGAAGTTGCAATTTAAAAGAATATTGATCTTTGCGTGTGATGCTAATGAAACATAATCTGGAAATTATTGAGTGTTAATTAATGTTTAAATAATTAATTAACATAAAGTGAAACTGATAAAATGGTAATGATGTAATGTATTAGATCTATTTAAATCATTGTGTGTTTATAGGATATCTTGTATAAGAAGTGGAATATGGGAGTCTGAGACACCATATCTACAGTTGAGTCTATGACTATGCTATTCCCATAGTTTGTTTGTGCGATATTGTATATTGTGTACTTTTATGTGTTTCTATACACTACCCACCCCGTCAAATAGGGAAACTGACACCCTAGGGTGAGCCCTGGGAGTGTTTCCCCCAACATTCCACTAGGAAGATGGATGGCTGACAACACCCTTTGGCCCCACTCTCTTCTCTTGGTAGTTACTTGTATTGTTTTTCATAGACGTTAGTTTTCCCCATATATGTGTGTATAGGGTTATAATGTATTGTCTTTATTCACACACATATATTCTAGATATAGTTTCCTATGGACTACTATTGATTTAACGTGTACAGGTTGTGATGGCTTGAGGATCCTTACCTGGTGTATGAGCTGTAATGGATTGAGATATAACACTTAACATATGATACACTTTATATGAGTAGTGGCGGCTCCTAGAAACTACCTAGTTAATTTTCATATTTGGATGTGGTGGGTTTCTTTTCATGAGGTTCATGTTGTGGTGATTCGCCCATGTGTCTGAAGGAAATCCTTCTGGAGAGATATTCTTAGAACATGAAATGTTGGGGAAAAGCATAAAACCCATGGGGAAGTAGTGGTGGGGTACCATTGATATTCTTTATAATATTATATAATCTTGTAAGTGATACTTGGTGAGAGTATCCACGGTGAGGTTGGGAATAGAGTATAGGTGTTTAGGTGATGAGTCAGTTTCACTTATTTGTTCAAACTGATTTAGCATGCTTTCTTTACTTTCGCATGAGAGGTTATTTGTAGGATTGTACTGAGTATACTATTATACTCACCCTATATCTATATAAATTATTTCCAGTTCACTTGGAGTAGGTTGGAGATTAATTTGGTTTCTACTAGCTTGGGGTTGTAGGAGATTTTCATGCATGTGGTTGCTTTTGTTCTTACTTTCCCTTGTTACTTGATGTTTTTTCCCATTTTAGTTATAGTAGTTTTCATGACATTCCATATGTGTACATAGTATTTATTTTATATTGCAATTTGAGATGGAGTTTGTTTGTGGAAATCTTATCTATATCTTTCTCATGTGTTCTCTTATAGGGTAATGCCTACTATTTGTGTGTTTATTAAACCCTCAGTGCCAGTCACCATCCCAGGGTCTACTGGAGGTAGGACTTGGGGGGTCATTATCTCCCATCTCATATTTCCATCCTAGAAGGGGTACACCATGTGGGTATGGGGTCATGAAAATTCATGTTTTATTTTACTAATCCATGAGAAATGAGTTTCATATAAATCCTATGATTCCATGTTTTAGATTTTATTTATAATGACATTCATTGAGTAAAATGGAGAATTGGATTATTAATTTAAATCATGGATATTAAAATTGGAACATGTGATTTAACAGAATAAGTTGATTCTTACTAATGAAATTTCCAAAACATTTTTCATTCTTTGAATTTATAAAATTCATGTTAATTTATTTTTTATTATTTATCATTCCAAGAGTGACTGTACAATTATATAATTTTCATTTCTCATAGTATTTTTAGAACATGTACTCTCGGTTTATTTGTGATAATATTTTTTTGTGATCTCTGTAGATATCACAAACCAGAATATGCATTTAAACTTTTAAAAGATATTAATGAGAAAAAAACATTTAAAATCATTAATGAATAATTTGAAAATTCCTTATTCTTAAAATACAACCATTACATCAATAGTTTCTTATCCTATAGAAACCATGAATGACCTTGTTTGGGATGAGATAAATTTCACACCATTTTTATTAATTCCTACCCTCCTATTAGTATTTGAAGGATATTTTTATGTTGAAGTGTGTGTGTGAAGGGAGTCATGAAAAATGGGTTGAAATAAATTTTAGGATAAATGTTTTGCGGTGTTGATTTTGGGTGCTAAGAATGATTTTTGATTCATTCATTGAACTGGCTATAATTATTAACCTCATAAAAAAGGAAAATGTAAAAAATGAACCAAAAATGAGAAGAACGGGATGTGTTTTTGGAAGACCAAGAATCGCCACTACCAGGCCTACTATTTATTTCATATGTGGTATGGAGGTGGATGTGCAGTTTATTCTATTAAAATATTCTAAAAAACAATTGTTATTTGAAAAAATAATGATAAATGTATTTTAATTTTCAAGAGGGTGCACAAATAATTCATTATAAATAATTTTATCACGATCATTACATTGAATTTTGGGAATTATGGGAGTTGTTATATTTTTATATGGGGATTTTTTGAATCATTAACTTTTAATTTCATATTTTTATTTAAGAGTTAAAAATACTCTATGATATGTTATTTTAAACATCAACTCCAACCAACCTTAAGCCTCATATAAATTTATACCTTAATTGAAAGACCTAATTATTTTATGTGTATTTTTCATTTACAAAGTGGATAATGGTGTTTATTTCCACAATTATAGATAATGGCAATGTATTCTTGATATGAGGATAACTCCACCAGAATTAATATCATGAATTATTTGTGGAATGATTACGGTGATATAAATCATCATTTGGAATTCTAAATAATAATTAATTGGGGAACATAAAGAATTATAAGATAAGTCTCTATCAATTTCCAAATAGAATAAGAAAAATTCATAAATTAATTGTTTCGTTAAAAATTGTGAAATTAAATTGGTATTTTTGAAGATTTTTTAAAATTTAATTTTACATTGATAATTTTTATATTTTATTAGCTTTAAATATGAATAATGATGGCATTGGAGACCTATGATCTTCCATGATGAGATTATATGCATGGGGACAATCATATTTTATGTGTTGGGGTATTTCATTGACTTATTTTATTTGAATATTTTTTAACAAATATCAATTATTTGTAAATATTTTCCAATGATTAAACCCATGTTTTCAATGTTTTAGTTTAATGTGGGAATTCATAATGGAAGGAATGAAATTTTTTAGGGAGAGTACAGGAAAGGTGGTTTTTTATTGCGAGTTAATAATGTAAATTTTTATTATTATATCAATTTTGATTTCTATTTTTTATAAACATTTGGGATGTTTTAATTAAAAAAATGTATAAATAAACAAGATGGCCCTCAACCCCAAGGTTAGATAGTATCCTAGCCTAGACAAAGGAGGCTCGTCTAACAAAGACAGTCTGATGGAAGGCTTCATTAGGCTGATAGAGTGCATAATAGATCAAGTCCCATGTGTATTGTATCTTGGATATTGAGCCTTGTAGGTTCATTGTGAGCCCAAGGGATCATGAGGGCCATGTGTATATGCATCCCACATGTCGTATGATAAAGTGAAATCAAGAGCCCATCCCTGGTGTCGGATTCTATGTTATGAAACCTATGCTCAGTCATATAATGTTTATCCCCTTAACCATATCCCCATTTCAATGATGGATCATCACTCAGTCATGATTTATTACTCTGCCTCTGATGTATGTCATGTGTTATCATGACCCCACTTCCTAACCTCACCCATGCCCCGCTACAGTGACCCGAATTCCATTTATTACCTCTAGAGATATTGAGCCCCAAACACACTCCACCAAAACTATACATTGATCCCATACAATGATATAAATGAACACTAAGAAATAATGTTTGACCATTCTATCCAACACTGTGACTGAATGTGTGTCAATGGTGTCTCAAGCCACTTGTCTTGTTATTTCTCAATATTGTTGTGTGTGCCAAGTTCAACCCACATTGAATTCTTTAACAATCCATGCATGATGAATGGATAATAATAAGTTGAACCCATACACCACCAAAAGTTCTACTACCCCAATGGATTTCAATCAAGACCTAAATGTTTAACACACATGATTCAGAGGTGTTTCCAAATTCAACCACGGGTCTCTCAAAATTTAAATAGGTGATTTATCATTTAATATCGTCGTCTTTACTAAAGGTGGTCGAGGTCCTCTCTATTATTATCTATAAATTGTACAAACCATTCTATTGAGGTGGGGATTAGTCAAAACCCATGTTTGGGGAATCCCAAAGGAGGAGGATGCTTCACAGTTCCCTTGATTCTTCATTATTTTTAAATTTTATTTATTTTTAATTTATTTATTTTTGTATATTTTTCTTAAATTGTAATTTAAATTTTATATTAATATATAAAGAGACCCGTCATTTGTTCAGAAAAAAGTGATTGATTTTCTTTTATTCTTCATATTCTCTTATACATATAATTATTCATCTTTATATTATTATTTTTATTATTTTTATTCTTTTAACATTCTAGTTTTTATTTTAAATTAATTATTTTTTCTCATCATATTATTATTATAATATTTTATCTTATTCTTCTTCTCAATCTATCTCTATCTTATCATCCACCCATCCACCAATATTTATATAATCACATTCATCCATTTACTTATTCTATTTTAGTCATTAATTTTTTTTATTATGTTCTTCTCTATTTCCCCCAAAGTGATATCTTACTCTTGATAATGAGAAGATAACCCAAGGATATTCATGTGGAGATCGAGGTTTTCTAGAATTTTTATTAATGTATATTTAAATTTTCTGGTATATTTGAGAATCATTCATGGGTGAGGAGAATATCCCTATTGTGGTCACATCTCCTGAATGAAATTCAACTCTATCAATTTCAATTTTTTTAATCTCTTTTCACTCTATTAATTGGATATCACTTCAAACAATTGATTTGATACCATAATTGGATGAAATAGAATCAATAGAGTTGGGTCCAGGAAGATGACACACCTTCAACCAAGGGGTCCCATAAACCTTGATTAAAGTTGTATGTGGAATTGAGATTCTTTAGTAATTCAATGTTTTGATCATTTCAGAATAAAAAATTATTATAATTAATCATGAGATTTTATTTTTGTATTGCCAAAGTAAAATAAATAAAATAATTGAGAATAATTATTTAACACAAGACAAAACCTAAAACTCATTTCATTCTCTATTAAATCATTCTAATTAAATTTTTATGTTATTATAGTTTATAATTTTATTTTTGAATTTCATTTCATTATTTATAAAAGTAATAAAAATATATAAACATTATATATTTCATGAATAATTTAATAAAAACAAAATTAATAAATAGTTTAAATGAATTTAGAATATTTTAATGTACAAAGAATGATATTCATCAGTTAGAAGACCTAGATCATCCACTATTCAATTCTAGACAAAAATGAATATTTTTCCTCACACCCGATAGGTATGCATTCAATACCTAATAATGTACTTAATTGAAAATTAAATTCCTTCATATTCATGGATACAACCAAAAAACTATTTAAATATTGGAAATATATGAATTAATTTATAATCAATGGAATAATGTCTTTATTGTCATGGAATAATTATGTGACGATTTAAAATATTAAAATTCATTTATTAAATGGTTTCTTAAATGATATTTGGAGGAAAAAATAGCTATTATGGGGTCAAAATTTTTTCAAATGATTCCATTATCTAAAAATTCCTAAATCAATAAAATTTAATTTATGATGATCATTTACCCTTTATTTTGGTATCATAAATAGTCATTATGAATTTTATGGAAATAAATATCATTTTTTGAATATCATTAACACATGTGATTTAAAAATAGACAAATTATACATACATCATTCTTAGGATCTTCTTCTCACATTATTTTCCATCAGGTGAAGAAAAACCATAACTCCATCCCTAGTGTTTGAAAATTTATATTTTTATGTTCTAACCATAAATAATGAAAAAAACATTTTCTATTCTATGCTGACTCCCCTTATGAATAAGTGTATGTGTAATCCTTCATCACCCTATTATCTACTTCATACTCATAAATTGAAGGTCTAATGATGCTTTGTATTTATGTTAGGGTATTTAAAAATATTATCTCATTCTATTTTCAGATGTGATGAATCGTGCTTTAGATTCTGGTGTTTAGACACATGACACAAACCGTAGTAATATAAAAATTGGATAGAGTAAATAAATAAAGAAGAAGGAGATAATATTGAAACCATAGAGAAATATTATTAATATTTTATTACATAGAAATTTCATGGACTTTTATTGATGCATAACAATATAATAATCACATTTAGTAATAATATTGAATGTATTAGATTTTTATTATATAGTAATCATGGTATTTTTTAAGGAAAAAATGAAAAATCACATGTGATATCTTGGATAATTTTTTTTATAAAATAAAAATTTCTGAATTTTATGTTGAATTTTAAAAATATAATTTCTTGAATTGAAATAAAAAAATATAAATGAATGAAATAATATTACTTTCAATGGATTATTAATAAATAATAAAAATCAATAATTGATCAGAATGAGGAATAAATTATGAAATGTTGTTAAATATTTTTATCTTATATGTATGAGTTATTGGAAGATAGATACTTTATTATCACATGAATATTTTCTTCATTAATATTTGATGAAATAGAATAGAATAATTGAAATGTAAAATTAGATAGTTTATACAGTTGACTTTATTTCATTCCATGAATTATTATTTTTATTTTATAACAATATGAAAAAAATTATCATGTTTAGCTTAATTATCACATGCATATGCATAAAAATTATTGGATAAAATAATTATTACATATGGTATAAATAATTTATAAATTGATCTTCATAGAATACCCATTTTTATTATTACTCATTGTTGATTAAGGTTATATATTACTTCATTTAGTTTAGCCTTATTATTTTTTACGCTTTTTATTTTCTTTATTATGTGATATCTATTTGATTTGTTATTATTATTATATTTAATAGCTAATATTCTTAGAAAATGGTGAAATAACATGATGGTGAAATGATGAAATCATATAATGGAAGAGGAATGAATAGATTATTACTATTCTTATTGTATATTTATGGAATATGGTAAAAACATTGGATGCATGTTTATAGTTGGATAATGTTACTGATATGATAGTAATATTATGTTTTCTTATAAGACCTTATTCACGATGAGTTCTCCATATACACATAGTGAGGGAAAATGTTTTTTGATAATGATCATTTCTTAGCATAGAGGGAGAACATTGATTATTTACAAAATCATGTCAGATTCGATGTGAGGGAATTTTTTTCTCCTTGAACTCATATGATAGAAATGATTTTTTTATTCCCATTCCTGTATTATCTAGGTAATTATAGCCATCAGGGGATATAATAATAACCTGGTTTGATTGGAATGCACAAAGGTGAATGGCATGGATTTTCCTAGGCTATATGTTTTATTAGATTGGTGATATGGGGGTGGATTTAATAATGTGTAGTGGTGTTGGGATGTCCACAAGATAGATAGGATGAGTTTAGATATCTTATTTCTAATCAATTTATTTTTTGTATGATATTTATTGATTGTTGGATATAAGGGTATATGATATTGTTCCTATATTCCAAATAAAAATAGTTATGTATGGCTTGTGAATCATCATTTTTATAGATTAGTTAGATTCCTAGAGTACACATTTTTTTTGAAATGATAAATGAATTTAATTTTATAGTTAAGGATGACATACTCGAATAAAGGATGAAAATAATAGTGTTAAAGGTACATGTATTTGAGGATTTCTGTATTAATCTTTTTTAAGTACAAAGTATAATATTAATTTATTAATGGAATATTCATAATTAATATTGATTATTTTTTCTTTTATGAATATTTTAGATCTAGAATATAGTGGTGGAATTTTGGTGGCTTGTGAGATGTTATCTAGATATGAGTTTAAGGGTTGGTAGTTGTAGTTGTATGTGATATACTAAATATGTTTTCATTTCATACTATTTATGATCCTAGAATATGGGTAAAACATGAAACATATGTTCTGGGGGGGTTCATTCATTACTATCTAGGATTTCAATGGAATATATCTCTGACTTCACCCTCTAACTTACTCTCCCAATATTTTCAGTATCACGTGTTTCCATATTCATTGTTTGATGGAAAAATGTATAGGTTATGGACTCACAATATTTATTATAGATATTATTTTTATTATAAATATTATTGTTGGATGTAACAATATGAGTTTATAGAACATACTCAAATATATATATGGTCATTATGGTTTCATATGGGTGTATTGTCACGACCCGCCGTGACTACCCCTAGCCCGCCTTCCATAGGCCAGGGGATGGCGACTATCACCAAAGGTGTAAATCCATAAACTGGGAAGGAATTACCTTTATAAAGTTTAGACACACACAAAAGAGTATGAGATGGATGTAAAACACTAATAATCACTATATACAAAGGGGTGCTGAAAAGTAAAAGGGATTGGAAATACAAGCCCAACAGGAATGTACAAGTACAACTGAAAATCATGTACAACTGAAGAAAAGTTAAAGTAGCTACTGGGTCATCCTCCGGGGATTCCTACCAGAAGGGTAGGTACAGATAGCCTCCTCATCACTCTACATCTGTCAGTCTCCTCCCTGTACCAACTCATCGTAAGGTCTACATCCGGGCATCGTCCAGTCTTGCTACGCTGATCCTCATTCAGCAATGTCCATCATCTACAACCAACACAACAAGGTACAGACATAGCCCGTCTAGGGGTGAGTATAATGATACTCAGTAGGGACCCTGAGACCACCAATGTCTCTCAAAAATCCACTAAGGATAATCCACAGAGTATGAAATCAACGGATAGCCATTACATAGGTATATGCTTATACATATACCTAAGTTATCAAGTAACCCATCTCAATCATGAGGAAAACACAGAATTCATTGACTTAGCTAACATAGGTATACAACTTATGTACAGATATAGAGATGATTAGATATAGCCACTGAATTAACTAACCTATCGGACCCACACAGGATCCAGGACCAGTAGTTAGAACTGTAAGACCCACATAGGATCCAAGAATAGTAGTTGGAGCTGTCAGACCCACACAGGATCCTGGACTAGCTATTCTGTCGAACCCACACAGGATCCAGGAACCGAAGTCAGAACTTTTGGACCCACACAATTTCTAGGAATAATAGTCAGAGTTTTCTAACCCACATAGGATCTAGGAACATATTATAATTTTCGAACCCACACAAGATCCAGGAACAATAGTCATAGCACAGCTAGCCACAGGGTTTCCACAAAGCATGCTTGATTTCGGGAGGGTATTCTCCTCAATCCATGAGTCGATACGTAAACTGCCACAAAGTCCCATGAAGAAGTATCTTAGAGTTATGCTACGTCATAGGGGTATCAATGCAATACACGGCGCATCAATCGGACGCCCAATCTGTGAGTTATTAGCCTTTCAGTCCTGGGGGCCCAGTTGGATTCGTGCACAATCCAACCAGACCATATCTCAACTGTAACCCAATCATCGATGGGGTATTCTCAAAGGGACCATGGTGCTCCACGAAAACCAGCACCTTTTACGGTTAATCAAAAGGTCGTCCGGTGCCAATGATATGGCCAATGGAAGTAAAGGGTTTGAAGTGGACCCGATTCCGATCCAACACGGTCGGACCGACTCGGTCCCACCCAGTCTGGGTCAACCCGGTCTGACCTGTTGGGTCCAGCCCAGACCATTGGGTGGGCCATCCTGTTAGGTTCGGCTTGGTCCGCTGGGCTGGGCCCAGCGGACTGCGAGGGCGGTTCGGCCCGAAGGTCAACGGGTAGGTAACTCGGTCTGAAGGCAGGGGCCGGTTCGGCCAGCACCGAGAGGGGCGCAGCTCAGGGGGCTCAGCCTCGAAGCCTGAGCCGGTTCGTCAAGGGACACCGCGAGGGATGTCGCAGGCCGACTCAGGAGGCCCAGAGGCCAGTGGGTAGCCGGGCAGGGCACGGATGGGCGCGGCCAGGCCGGGCATGGCGCGGCAGCGCGCGGGCCTGCCATGAAGGGTGCGTGGGAGGCCTCTGTTAGGCCGGCCAGGGCCTGGCAGGCGGTAAGTAGGCCGGTGTGATGAACGGGAGGTCGTAGGTAGGCAGCGAAGGGAGCACAGGAGGTTGCGGGAAGGCCGGTGAGGTGTGGGCAGGCCACGGGCAGTCCGGCGGGGTGCGTGGTAGTTCGCAGGTAGGTCGGGCATGGCGCGCGGCAGGATGCGGGCAGGGCACGGGCAAGCATGCGGGGCGTGCAGGAGGACGCAGGCAGGCCGTGTAGGATACGGTTCGGTGTGTTTTGGCTGGGTCGCATGGAAGGCTGGTGCGGGTTGCGGAGGCCTCGATAAGTATGGCCTTGGTCATTGCCCCCTTCGTCGTCTCATCACCTCATTGCCATGCCGAAGAAACATCACAAAGAGATCGGCGGAGGGTGTCGAGCCATGTTAGTTTGGCCCACACCTTCCGCGTTTAGGGGTGATAGCAATTGTTTCATCAAAGTAATATGATGAACATCAATTATATACAATACTTCGAATCGATTCCTTTCAAACGAATATGAGAATAAGAAAAGGAATATTACTCCAAGTAAACCCCCTACCATTGATAGTTGGTTATCGATGGTGAAGTCGTGGAAAGAAGATAGAGCTGTCTTTCATCGCATCTGCCGCACTCTTCCACTCCCAAATTTGCACGACTACTGTGGAAGTGGTTCCATATCGGTAGGTTTCAGGGGAAGAATATCGAAGGGGTCCATTGGAATTCTTTATTCTTAGTTGGTGAGAGTTCTTCGTTGGGGACTTCTCCCAATAATCCTGTCCTCAAAACACTAAAGGTTTCCACTGTAATAAATAGTGCCAACCGAAAAATATTAATAGATCTATTATTTTATGTGTTGGAACAAAATTAAAAAATGGTGAATTAATTAAATGGATCCCATTAATTTATCCGTGAGAGTTGGCACAATGATTTAATTAGCGGAGGTGAAGAGGCTCTCCCTCATTATTGAAGGAGAGTTGAGAGGTTTTACTCTCCTCCATCAATAGGGGGTTTAGCCCCATGTGGTCCCCACGCGGTAACCTCTCACGAGAGGTTATGTTCAGGTGGGCCCCACCACCATAACCTCTCATGGGAGGTTAAGGTATGGTGGTCCCACCTCCAACTCCCATGAAGAGGATTTTACCACCAAACACCCACATGGAAGCTTTAATAAAATATAATGGAAACTCACTTTATTTTATGACTTTCCATGACCACCCAAAAACTATCTTTTATTCTCGACTCACTTCCATCAAAGTGAATGTCTTCCTAAGCAGAAAACAACACCGTGAGTTCAGCGGTGCCCTTAGATTTCAATTCCAAACACTGGTTCAATAGTTATAAAAACCCGCTCGTACGTTTACTGAATGTACCTGAACAAAACATCAGAAATTGTTTCCTAGAACACTAGGCCTCGGAATCATGCACCGTAAATTTTTTTGGACTCGTAAAATTCAATTTATTTAAGAAAAAAAATTCCACGGGATTTTCGAGTCTTTACATTCTCCCCACCTCAGGGATTTGCGTCCCCATAAGATACAACTCAAACTAAAGGAATAAATGGGGGTACTGAGCACACATATGAGCCTCCTACTCCCATGTTCTCTCATGGTGGTTCTGGTTCTGTCAAAAAATTCACACCAGAGGTATCTACCATCCATGAAGGACACACTCCTGTTGATCCTAAATCTCCACTATAACCTCTGAAAAAGTCTCCCCATAATCGACGTCAATCTCTCCATGGTCGATGAGGTGAGAAGGGTCGTGCACGTATCTCCTCAGCTGGGATACATGGAAGACATCATGCACCTGGTGCAACTGAGGTGAAAGAGATAAGCAGTAAGCCACCCAGCCTACTCTAATGAGGACCTGGAATGGTCCGATGAATCTCGAAGATAACTTGCGACCTCGGAAAAATCTCCGTAAGCCTCATTGAGGTGAGACACGTAGAAAGATGTGGTTACCATCCTCGAACTCCAGAGGTCTCCACCTCCTGTCGGCATATGACTTCTGCCAGCTCTGTGCAGTCTTCATCCACTTCTAGATGATATGCACCTTCTCTATGGTATCCCAAACCATCTATGGTCCCACCAAACCCCCCTTGGTATGTCCAACACAAGGGAGATTTGCAAGGTCGCCTGTATAACACTTCGAAAGGTGCCATCCCAATGGTGGAGTGATAATAGTTATTGTAGGAAAACTCCACCAAAGATAAGTGATCCTCCTAGCTGTGACTGATGTCAAGGACACAAGCATGTATCATGTCATCGAGGGTCTGAATGGTCTGGTCGGACTGACCATCTGTCTAAGAATGGAAGGCGGTGCTCAAATGAAGTTTCCTCCCAAAAGACTCCTGCAACCCCTTCCATCACTAGGTAGTAAATTGTGTGTCAGGATCAAAGACAATAGAAGAAGATAATTCATGTATCCACACAATATTCTTCATGTAGAGGCATCCCAAGCTCTCTACTGAACTCTTCTCTCTAATCGGTATAAGTTGGCAGACTTGGTGAGTCAGTCAACGATCACCGAGATATAGTCATGTACCCTAGACGTACATGGAATACCTATCACGAATTTCATGGATAACCCATCCCATTTCCAATCTGGGACCTCTAAAGGCTTCACCAAGCCTGTTGGTAGCTGGTGATCCGCCTTCTCTTGCAAACAAATGAGGCATCGAGAGACAAACTCTACTACCGACTTCTTCATAACTGGCCACTAGTGCTGTCACCGATGGTCCTAGTACATCTTCGCCAATCCTGGATGTACCTCTAGAGGGTATGTGTGGAACTCCATCAACACATCATCATGAAGTGACACTGGAACCATATTACATCATCTAAATAGGATGAAGTGCTCCCCACCTTTAGGAAATCCATCAGGTGCCTGCCCTGTGGATATCTAAGAAACTTGTGTATCGTAGTCAGCGTCCCCATTCTATGCCTCCCTGACTCACTGAAGAAGTGGGGAAGTGACTGTAAGAGACTCAAGGAATGCTACTCCATCTCAGTCCACATAAGAAATATTTAAAGCAGCCAGCTGCTCTGTCACCTTTCCTGGCAGTTGTATACCAGATCTCATGTTGAGCGCATCCGCAACAACGTTCCCCTTCCCAAGATTATAGACTATCTCGAAGTCATAGTCTGGGAGGAACTCAATCCAATGTCATTGTATCAGGATCAGGACCTTCTAAAATATGATATACCTGAGACTATTGTGATCAGATTATACAGTAAAACATTCGCCTATAAGATAGTGCCACAACATCTTTAAGGTGAAGACCACTGTTGATAACTCTACGTCATCGGTAGTTTAGTTATGCTCATGTTGTCTCACCTGCCGAGAACAATATGTGATCACTAATTGCTCCTGCATTAAGACACATCTGATTCTGGTCCCTGATGTGTCGAAATAAACTACGTACCCTACGCCCTCCTATGGAAGCCTGAAGATGGGGGCACTAGTCAGCCTCTTCCTCATCTACTGAAAGCTCTGTTGTTATCTATCCGACCACAAAAAGGGTATCCCCTTCTTGGTCAAGGATAATAATGGTGTTGAAACTCTGTAGAAATCTAGTACGAACCACCGGTAGTACCCAGCCAAACCCTTGAAACTTTTTACCTCTGTCACACTCCTGGGTGTCTCCCAAGAAAGTACCACCTAAATATTCACTAGATCTACTAGAACTCTAGCCTCTGTGATGACATGTCCCAGAAAGTGAACCTCTTATATCCAGAACTGGCACTTCGAGAACTTACCATAAAGCTGGTTCTCTCAGAGTGTGTCCAGTACAACATGAAAGTGGTAGACCTGCTCCTCCTCAGTAGTCGAGTAGATTAGAATGTCGTTGATGAAGACTACGATAAAGCGATCAAGGTATGGATGGAAGATCTGGTTCATGAGTCCAATTAACACTGTTGGAGCATTGGTTACGCCGAATGGCATAACCAAGAACCTATAGTGGTTGTACCACCATCTGAAATCCATGTTCTAAACATCATTGTCTCAAACTCTAAGCTGGTGATAGTCTGATCTGTGGTCTGTCTTTGAGAACCACCGTGATCCCTTCAGCTGATCAAATAGGTCGTCAGTCCTTGGGAGTGGTACTTGTTATTCACGGTCACCTGGTTTAGGCGATAGTAGTTGATATAGAAAAAATTTTCAAGTAAATTTACAATGAATTTAATTTTTTTAAACCCACAAAAGTGTTACTCTAAGATGAATAGCTTCATTTTTTTTGATATTGGTGTTATTTTGAGATGAACAATAAAAACAGCCAATTTCGGATTTTTAACTAATTAAATTATTTCTGTAGTTTAGACATAACATATTCTACACTAATCAAAATTAAAAAATTTATTCTTTTCCAGATTCTAAAAATCCATGGATTCATTTAATATTTTTATACCAAATGATGAATTGACCATATGGAAGCTTAAAAGAAGCTCACAAGTTGTCTCAAGAAAACTATTTACCGTTCTGCTAATTTTTTGTGTGGGGTCCATAACTCATTCTTGGTGGGCCCAATTGTTGGGTAATTAGGTGGATGGATGCCCAAGGAGTTGGTTAATATCATTCATGAGGGCTATGCTGCGTGAATTAGCCATCTGAGGGGCCATTAAAGCATCCTAATCCATGGTTAGGCGTTTTGGAGAGTCTAACTGGACAGAATAAATGGTCAGAATAAAACAAGAATAACTCTCGGAATAATTGTCCAAATCCTCTACGATTTTGAGGGGAAACGCCCAGGAGAATTATGAACAACACTCAAAATAGAGAAATGTGTGAAGATGTCAAATAATGGTACTAATATGCGTCAACATTTAGGGGAAAATTTCTGGTTATAAAAGGAGGAGATATCCTCCCACTCAATGAATCTCTCATTCCATCTCATTCCTTCTGGAACACCAAGGAGGAGAACTTTTCATCTTTCTCTTTTATTTCTTTTAATTTTCATAGTTTTTTAATGCCTTCTTATTCCCCATTCATCTTGATTAACCTTACCATGGTGGGGTAAACATTTGGAGTGATTGGAGAAGGGTGGGTTTTCTATTTTTTAATGCTTGAGTTCTTGGAAGTAATTGAATGAAATTTCTGTCTTCTTCAAAGTTGTTTTCAATTTCATATAACAGATATTATAAAAAATTGTGATCATTCTTGAACATTAAATCTATTATTGATTTTTTCCTTGGTAAAATAATAATTATCTCCCTCCACTAATTTTTGGTTTACATATGATAGAATAGACCAGGGATTAGTGAGGAAGTACTCGACGATCGTCAGTACGTGTAAAAGGAGTAGTGAATGTTCTTGATTGTTTTGGATAAAAAAGACCGGATCAGGTATTTATAATGTCAATTAAAGATATTCAATACAACTATTTTACACATGGAATGAGAGTTGACCAAATCGAGATCTTGGAAAGGTTTTCTCTCACCATCATAATTTCACCAAGTAAGTGAGAGGAAACGATTGAGGAAACTCAATTTAATCAACTAAGAAGAAGAGGTTTGAATTAAATTGAACAAGGATGTAATTAAAAATAGGAAACCGACCCTAACCTAATCACCCTTTTAATATCATAGTTTTCAATCATTTGAATTCAAATTTCCTTTCAAAAGAACAACATTTGTACCCTCATTTTAAAGTGACAAAAAATTGTGTTCACTCCTCTTCGAGAGACATCCTAATTCAACAACATTACTGCATTTTAACTTAGGAAATAATTTCTTTTCCACGCCCTACAACATACGTGCATAAAACTTGGGGTCGTTCCTAGGGAGATAGTGCCACAATAAAATTGTAAATATTTTACCTTTTTCAAAAAAAACATAAAAACATTTTCTATGTTTTTTTTTCAAATGATTATTTATTTAATTAATGGAACACTTACCCACAAGTGAAAGAACAAGTTTCTAACTCACCATGGTCTACACAGTATAGTATTTCTTTCTTGGCTAAGTAGATTCGGGGAGCTCAAATCCAAATCATCAAGGTGGGTGAATTCAAGGATATAATTCAAAACATTAAAGGAAACCTTGAATAAACCATGTTGGAGAGTTTGGATAGAGAATTAATTGAACTCCAGGAGTATTTTCTGTAATTTTATCAAGAAATAGTTGAGGTAAAAAATGATATTTCACAGATGCATCATCAAGAAGAAAAATATGTTTTAGAGTATAAAAAATCTCAAGTGAAGGATCTCAAAGAGGCCATATAAGGACTAAAGAGTCAAATAGAAAGGCTAACAGAATATGTCCATTCTTCCCAAGAGAAATCAAATCCTGAGCTATATGGTGGGGATCAACATGATTTGAATGAATTTTGGAAAGAGTGTAAATAACAACTTGGCCTCCCAAATGAATAATATTTGGAACCATTAAAGTTAGAAACCACTAACGTAGTGAAATTTTAAGAACAAATAGAGGATCCTGAAAACCTGACTCTATCTTCTACTACTCATCCCTAATAGGTTATTTCAAATGAAGAAGATATTGAAGATGTAAAAACTCAAGGAGATAATCATTTCATTAACTCGTTATCTTTAGATATTATTAAAACTGAATTTTGTATCACCTCCCCATGTTTTAAATTTTCCGATTCAGTCAACACATGTATTAACATGGTGGTTGAGGAAGAAAAAGAAGATGCACCTGATGAAGATCATCTGGAGCCCCCTGAGCTTGTTGAACACATATCAGAAAGAGTCCAAGAGGATACAAAAGTGGATTTTCTTGAGAAGAATTAGATGCATGATACTAACATTAAAGTCGATTCCTTTTATATTGATTATTTATGCTTTAATTTTTTTCAAATAGACATACAATTGGAAATTCACTTTGATTATTCCCTTGATGTAGCATATCTTGAGAAATCACAAGTGAATGAAGAATACATTATGCAAGTGGAAACTATGAAACTGGAGGACTCATTCATTGTTCAAACCCCAACATGCATGTAGTATTTCACTACAATGGGGGTGGACTTGGTACGCTATATCCATGGATTCCTCAACAAAAAGGAACAATTAATTGCTGGAAAGAAGAATTTTTGTTGATTCACGAGCAAGAAACCTTACCCACCATCAGATTAGGGATAAACGATTAGAACTTCCCCTCTAGAGGCAGTCAAAACTCAGGACCCACTTGGGTGATTAAACTAATATTTTTCCCTCTTTTCATATTCCAATTATATTTTTATTTCATTTAAGAAATTTCTTATGTTATGTTTTTACCCTTTTTTAGTTTTTTAAAGAGGAACCCTTAGGAGGAAAACTCAATGTTGCATTGCCAATAAGTCAGGTCGTACCTCTCCTTTGTACTTTCTTTTTGTTTTGATTCATTTTAAAATTAGTATACATGTTAAATACACTTTAATGCATTAAGGACACTTCATCATTTATTTTGAGGGGGAGTTGTTTTCGAAAAAAATGCGTGTTTTAAAATTTTTGTGTGTTTATTTTTCAATTTTTTGTGTTTTTTTTGAAGATTTTGAGCTGAAATGATTATCATTACCATTTTTGGAACCCATGTCAATGTGTAAACCAATCTATTCTGTGAAAATAATCTTAAATGAATGCTAAAATGACTTTGTTTCGAGTTCAAATCATTTGAAATTTCATGAAAAGTACACTGATTTTTGAAACACATGCCATATTTCACTCTCTATATCATTGAAATCACTTTCCTGTGAGACTTTACCATTTTTTTCATATTATTTTCATTCACATGATTTCTTGAGAGAACCAGACCATGCCTGCTTTAACATTAATTTTATTTAATCCTATCAAAACTTGATAGTTTGAGGTACTTGTGTTTTAAATGATTGATTAATTTATTTGTTTTAAGCCCCCTTTTCAAAATAATCCTTTTCATTGTTGCCTGCCTTATACATTAATCAATGTAGCCCCTAGTATCCATAAATATCATGTATCTTTAGCCACATTACAAGACAATTTTCCCTATCCAACCTGCTCTTGATGTGAAATTTCATGATTTAGTTTAAATTATGTGTGGGGGAAGATGTCTTGTGGTGTACTACCTCATTTGGTGATACTTTTTGTGGAATATAAAATGTTGAAGAGATGATGTTTCCACTGAATATTTCACTTTGTTAAAAGCTGTGCCTTTTCTGGAGCATTCTTCATAAGAGATGTTGTTCCTTTTTTGAAGCATTCATGATAAGAGAAGTTGTTCCTTTCTGGAGCTTCCAATGTAAAAAAAGAAAGTTGTGCCTATCTGGAGCTTTCAAGAAAAATCATGTTTGAAATTATTGAAATTTTTTCTACTAAAATTCTGTTATAATTTAATGATGATGGGGCCTATTTTCTACAAATGGGAAGATAAGGAGGACATATTTGAGTTAAAAATAGAATCTTGCAATTTTTTTCAAAAAGAGCCAAACCCTCCTTTTTCGGCCTTAGAATTTTTAACATCTAAATCCTACCAACCGAAAGCCACAGAAAAAACCTAAAAATTCCTCATGAGAAACACATGTTCTAGACTTAGATCAGGTGGAGAATTAGGAATTTATCAATCCTATGGTGACTCTTGTGTGAGTATGTGTGAGAAAAGACTTGTTGAGCATTTAAATTTGTGAGATGAGAGAAAATTCATGAGACGTATGTGTTTATTGTGCATGGGATAAGAAATGAAGTGTAAATATATTAAATAATATAAAATTGAGAACTTGAAATAATTTTTTTTAATGAGGAATGACTTCTTTTTGTTTCTTAGTATGGATTTATTAGATCTCACTGGTATGTGTTTTGGATTTGATTTGATTTGATTTGTAATTGTCTAGGAGTCCAAGTACTAAGTGTGGGGTGGAATTGATAGAGAAAATATTTTTAATTAAATTTAAAATGAATTTAATTTTTTAAAACCCACCAAAGTGTTACTTTAAGATGAATTGCTTCATTTTTATGATATTGGTGTTATTTTGAGCTGAAGAGTAAAAATGGCCCATTTCATAATTTTAACTGTTTTAAATTATTTCTGTAGTTTGACTATAACATATTCTACACTCATCCAAATTGAAATTTTTTTTCTTTTACAGATTCTACACATCCAGTGATTCATTTAATAGTTTTGAACCAAAATCTGAATCGGCCATATGGAAGCTCAAAATAATATCACAAGTTGTCTCAAGAAAACTATTTACCATTCTGCCAATTTTTGTTGTGGGGTCTATAACTCATTTTTGGTGGGCCCAATTATTATGGACTTCGGTGGATGTATGAGAAAGGAGTTGGGGAATATATTTCATGAAGGAAAGGCCATGTGAATTGGCCATTTAAGGGGCATTAAAGCTTCATAATCTGGGGGTTGGCATTTTGGAGTGTCTTACTGGACAGAATAAATGGTTAGAGTAAAACGAGCATAACTCTCGAAATAATTGTCCAAATACACTGAGATGTTCAGGTGAAACGTCCAAGAGAATTATGAACAATATTCATGAAGGTATAAACACATGATGATTTCATTTAATGGGGATACAACACGTCAACATTTGGGGGACAAATTCTAGCTATAAAAGGATGGGTGCTCCTCCCCCTCAAATCATCTCTCATTCCATCCCATTCTTTCTGGGACACCAAGGAGGAGAACTTTTCAGCATTATCTTTTATTTATTTTCATTTTCATAGTTTTTAATGACTTATTCTTCCACATTCATCTCTATTACCATTACCATAGTGGGGTAAACATTTGTAGTGATTGGGGAAGGGTAGGATTTCTATTTTGTAATGCTTGTGTACTTGGACGTAATTGAATGAAATTTATTTCATCTTCAAAGTTGATTTCAATTTCATATAGTGGATTTTATTATCAAGTGTGATCATTCTAGAATTTTAATTCCATTATTTATTTTTTCTGTGTAAAATAATAATTATCTCCCTCCACTAATTTCTGGTTTATATACGATGGAATAGACTAGGGATTATTGGTGAAGTACTCGATGATCTTAAGTACGTGTAAAAAGGGGTAGTGAATGTTCTTGATTATTTGGGATAAACAAGACCCAATCGGGTATTTACCATGCCAATTAAGGATATTTAATACAACTATTTTACACATGAAAGGAGAGTTAACCAAACTGAGATCTTGGTAAGGTTTTATCTCACCATCATAATTTCACCAAGTAAGTGAGAGGAAATGATTTTGGAAACTTACTTTAATCAATTAAAAAGAAGAGGTTTGAATTAAATTGAACAAGGATAGCATTACAATAAGGAAACTGACCCTGACCTAATCACCCTTTTAATATCATATTTTTAAATAATTTGAATTCAAATTTCCTTTCAAAAGCACAACATTTTTACCCTCATTTTAAAGTGACAAAATATTTTGTGTGCACTCCTATTCGGAAGACATCCTAGGTCAACCACATTTCTGCAATTTGACATAGTAACTAATTGTTTTACCATGCCCTATGACATAAGTTCATAAAAAATTGCGCCATTTATGGGGAGGTAGGTCCACAATCAAATTGTAAATTTTTTACTTTTTTCAAATTAAAAATAACAAAGAAACTAAGAAACATTTTCCATGTTGTTTTCAAATTATTATTTCTTTAATTCATGGAACACTTACCCAGAAGTTAAAGAACATGTTTCTAACTCACCATGGTCTACAGAATATAGTATTTCTTTCTTGGCTAAGCAGATTTGGGGAGCTTGTATCCAAATCATCAAGGAGAATGAATTCAAGGATCTAATTCAAAACCTTAAAGGAAACCTTGATTACACCATGTTGGAGTGTTTGGATAGAGAATTTATTGAACTCCAAGAGTATTTTCTAGAATTTTATCAAGAAATAGTTGAGGTACAAAATGATATTTCACAGGTGCATAATCAAGAAGAAACATTTGTTTTCGAGTATAAAAAATCTCAAGTGAAGGAACTCAAAGTGGCCATATAAGGACTAAAGGATAAAATAGAAAGGATAATAAAATATTTCCATTCTTCCCAAGATAAATCAAAGCCTGAGCTACATGGTGGGGATCAACATGATTTGAATGAAATTTGTAATGAGTGTGAAGAACAACTTGGCCTACCAATGGAAGAAGATTTGGAACCATTAAATGGAGTAACAACTAACATAGTGATATTTGAATAAAAAATAGAGGAGTTTGACTACTTGACTCTATCTTCTACTACTCAACCCCAAGAGGTTATTTCAATGGAATAAGAGATTGAAGATGTACAAACTTAGGGAGATAATCATTTCATTAACTTATTATCTTTAGATATTGTTAAAAATGAATTTTTTATCACCTACCATTGTTTTAAATTTTCATATTCGTTCAACACATATTTTTCCATGGTAGTTGAGGAAGAAGAAGAATATGCACCTTGTAAAGATCATCTAGAGGCCCCTGATCTTGTTGAAAACATATCAGAATGTGTTTAAGAGGATACAAAAGTGGTTTTTCTTGAGGAGAATGATATGCATGATACTCACATTAAATTGGATGCCTTTGATGTTGATTCTTTATGCATTAATTTTGTTCTAATAGACTTAAAATCTGAAATTCACTTTAATTATTCCCTTGATACAGCATATCTTGAGAATGTACTGGTGAATGAAGAAGAAATTAGCCAAGTGGAAACTATGAACTAGAGGACTCATTCATTGTTCAAAACCCACCATGCTTGTTGTATATCACTAAAATGGGGGTGGAATTGGTATGCTATATCCAAGGAGTCTTCCACAAAAAGGAACAAGTACATTCTGTAAAGAAAAATTTTTGTTGTTTCATGAGCAAGAAACCTCACCCACCATCAGATTAGGGATAAACGATTAGAACTGCCTCTCCAGAGGCAGTCAAAACCCAGGGCCCACTTGGGGGATTAAAACAAGATTTATCCTTCTTTTCTTATTACAATTATATTTTTATTTCTTTTAATAAATTTCTTATGTTGTTTTTGTACTTATTTTTAGGTTTTCAAAGAGAAAAACTTAGGATCCAAACTCAATGTTGCATTACTAATAAGTCAATTCGTACATCTCCTTTATACTTTATTGTTGTTGTGATTAATTTTAAAATTAGTGTACACATTAAGTCCACTTGTATTCATTAAGGAAATTGCATCATTTATGTCTGGGGTAGGGAACCTTTTTATTTTAGTATTTTCATTTTTGGTTTGTTTTTGAAAAAAAATGCTAGTTTTCAAATTTTTGTGTGTTTATTTTTCAATTATTGGTGTGTTTTGTTTTTGAAACTTCTGAGCTGGAATGATTACCATTACCATTTTTGATACCCATGTCAATGTGTGAACCAATCTATTCCATGAAACTGAGCTTAAATGAATGCTAAAATAACTTTATTTCGAGTTAAAAACTTTTAGAATTTCATGAAAACTACACTGATTTTTGAAACCCATGCCATATTTCACTGTCTATATCTTTGAAATCACTTTACATGGAGGCTTCTGAACCATTTTTTTCATATTCATTTCATTCACCTCATTTCTTGAGAGAACCAGAACATTCTTTCTTTAACTAGAATTTGATTTATTCCTATCAAAACTTGAGGGTTTGAGGTACTTGTGTTTTAAATGATTGATGCATTTATTTTGTTTAAGCCCCCTTTTCAATATAATCCTTTTCATTATGGAATACCTTATACATTAATCATTGTAGCCCCTAGTAGCCATGATTATCCTGTTAGGTTATCCACATTACAAGACAATTTTTTCTATCCAACCTTCTCTTGAATTGAATTTTAATGATCTAGTCTAACTTAAGTGTGGGGGAAGATATCTTGTGGTGTACTACCTCATTTGGTGATACTTTTGGGGGAATATAAAATGTTGAAGAGCTGATGTTTCTAATGAATATTTCATTTTGTAAAAAGTTGTGCCTTTTCCGGAGGATTAATTATGAGATAAGTTGTTCTTTTTCTGGAGTTTTCATGATATGAGAAGTTGTGCGTTTTTGGAGCTTCCAATGTAAAAATAAAATTGTGGCTATCTGGAGATTTCAAGAGAAATCATGATTGAAATTATTGAAATTTTTGCTGCTGAAATCCTGAGCTGATTGAATGATTATGGAGCCTATTTTATACAAAGGGAAAGATAAGGAGTCATATTTTAGTGAAATTTATAATTTTGAAATATTTCTTCAAAAAGAGCCAAGCCCTCCTTTTTCGGATTCAGAATTTTTAACATCTAAATCCTACAAACCGAAATCCACAGAACAACCCTGAAAATTCGTCATGAGAAACACATTTCCTTTACTCACATATAGTGGAAAAGTAAGAATTTATCAAGCCTATGGTGACTCTTGTGTGTGTTTGGATGAGAAAATCCTTGTTGAGCATTTACATTTCTGAGATTAGAGAAAATTCATGCGAGGTGGGTGTTTTGTGTGAATGGGATAAGAAATGAAGTGGAAATATATTAAATAATTTAAAATTGAGAACATGAAATAAGTTTTTTTGATGAGGCATGATTTCTTTTTGTTTCTTGGTATGGATTTGGTAGATCTCATTGGTATGCATTTTGGATTTTATTTGATTTGATTTTTACTTCTCCAAGGAGTCTAGGTGCTAAGTGTGAAGGAATTTATAGAGCATATATTTTCAATTAAATTAGCAATTAATTTAATTTTTTAAAAGCCAAAAAATTGATACTCTAAGATTAATTGCTTCATTTTTATGATATTGGTGTTATTTTGAGCTGAATAGTAAAAATGGACCATTTCGAATTTTTATTTATTTTAAATTTTCAGTATTTTGGCAATAACATATTCTACACTAATTCAAATTGAAAAATTATTTCATTTCCAGATTCTACACATCCAGGTATTCATTTAATATTTTTGGACAAAAATATAAATCGACAATATAGAAGCTCAAAAAATCTCACAAGTTGTCTCAAGAAAACAATTTACCATTATTCCGATTTTTGGTGTGGGGTCCATAACTCATTCTTGGTTGTCCCAATTGTAGTGGACTTCAGTGGATGGATGCGCAAGGAGTTGGGGAATATCTTTCATGAAGGAAAGGCCGCTTGAATTGGCCGTTTAAGTGGCATTAATGCTTCATAATCCATGGTTTGGTGTTTTAGAGAGTCTGACTGTACAGAATAAACGGTAAGAGTAAAACGCACATACCTCTCGGAATAAATGTCCAAATCCATTGAGGTTTTGAGGGGAAATGACCAAAAGAATTGTGAAAAACATTTAAGAAGGTAAAAATTCGTGACAATTTCATTTAATGGGGATACAATGCATCAACATTCGAGGGACAAATTCTGGATATAAAAGAAGGATAGCTCCTCCCTCTCAAAGCATATCTCATTCTATATCATTCCTTCCAAGACACCAAGGAGGAGAACTTTTCATATTTCTCTTCTATTTATTTTATTTTTCAGAGTTTTGTAATGCCTTCTTCTTCCCCATTCATCTCGATTACCCTTACCATGGTGGGGTAAACATTTGTAGTGATTGGGGAAGGGTAGTTTTTCTATTTTGTAATTCTTGAGTTCTTGGAAGTAATTGAATTAAATTTATTTCTTCTTAAATTTTGTTTTCGATTTCATATAGTGGATTTTATTATAAAGTGTGATCATTCTTGAATTTAATTTCTGTTATTTATTTTTTCCTTGGTAAAATAATCATTATCTCCCTCCACTATTTTCTAGTTTATAAACGATGGAATAGACCAGGGATTAGTGGTGAAGTATTCGACGATCATCAATACGTTTAAAAGGGGTAGTTAATGTTCTTGATTGTTTTGGATAAACAAGACCTGATTGGGTATTGCGATGTCAATTGAGGATATTCAATACAACCATTTTACACATGGACCAAACCAAGATCTTGGTAATGTTTTCTCTCACCATCGTAATTTCACCAAGGAAGTGAGAGGAAATGATTGTGAAAACTCACTTTAATCAACTAAGAAGAAGAGGTTTGAATTTAATTGAACAAGGATAGAATTACAATTAGGAAACTGACCCCGACCTAATCACCCTTTTATTATCATAGATTTCAATCATTTGAATTCAAATTTCCTTTCAAAAGCACAACATTTTTACCCTTTTTTTAAAGTAACAAAATATTTTGTGTGAACTACTATTTGGGAGAAATACTAGGTCAAAAACATTACTAAATTTTAACATGGGAAATAATTGTTTTGCAGCGCCCTAAAATAGGTGTGCGTCAAACACGACATCATTGCCGAGGAGGTAGTGCCACAATCAAATTATAAATATTTGGCCTTTTATAAATTAAAAAAAACAAACAAATAAACATTTTCCTTCTTGTTTTCAAATGATTATTTCTTTAACTCATTGAACCTATATCCACAAGCGAACGAACAAGTTTCTAAATCACCATGGTCTACAGAGTAAACTATTTCTTTCTTGGATAAGTAGATTCGGCGAGCTTAAATCCAAATCATCAAGGAGGATCCATTCAAGGATCTAATTAAAAACCTTAAAAGGAACCTTGAATACACCATGTTGGAGGGTTTGTTTAGAGATTTAATAGAAATACAAGAGTATTTTCTGAGATTTTATCAAGAAATAATTGAGGTACAAAATGATATTTCATAGGTGCATCATCAAGAAGAAAAACCTGTTTTAGAGTATAACAAATCTCAAGTGAGGGAACTCAAAGAGGCCATAGAAAGACTAAGGGGTCAAATAGAAAGGCTAATAGAATATTTCAATTCTTCCTAAGAGAAATCAATGCCTAAGCTGCATGGTGGGGATCAACATGATTTGAATGAATTTTGGAATGAGTGTAAAGAACAACTTGTCCTCCCAAAAGAAGACGATTTGGAACCATTAAAGGTATAAACCACTAACGTAGTAGAATTTGAAGAACAAATAGAGAAGCCTGACTACCTGAATCTATATTCTACTACTCAACCCCAAGAGGTTGTTTCAAATGAAGAAGAGATTAAAGACGTATGAAATCAGGGAGATAATCATTTCATTAACTCTTTATCTTTAGATATTGTTAAAACTAAATTTTTTATCACCTAACCTTGTTTTAAATTTTCATATTCGGTCAACCCATATATTTCCTTGGTGGTTGAGGAAGAAAAAGAAGATGCAACTGATGATGATCATCTGGATCCCCCTCAACTTGTTGAACACATATCAGAAAGAGTTCAAGAGGATACAAAAGTGGATTTTTTTTAGGAGAATGAGATGCATGATACTCAAATTAAAGGGGATGCATTTGATATTGATTATTTTTTATCTTATTTAGTTAAATTAGAAGTACAATAAAAATTTAATTTGATTATTCCCTTGATGCAGCATATCATGATAAAGCACAGGTGAACGAAGAAAAAATTATGCAAGTGGAAACTATGAAATTGGAGGATTCATTCATTGTTCAAACCCCACCATGCATGTCATATCTCGCTACAATGGGGGTGGATTTGGTATGATATATCCATGGAGTAATCAACAAAAAGGAATAATTACATGAAATAAAGAATAATTTTTGTTTGTTTATGAGCAAGAAAACTCACCCACCATCAGATTGGGGATAAACTATTAGAACTGCCCCTCTGGAGGCAGTCAAAACCAAGGGCGCACTTGGGGGATTAAACCAATATTTATCCTTCTTTTATAATTCCAATTCTATTTTTATGTCTTTTAATAAATTTCTTATGTTATTTTTATACTTTTTTTATGTTTTAAAAAAGAAACACTTAGGATCCAAAACTCAATGTGGTATTTCCAATAAGTCAGGTCTTACCTATCCATTATACTTTCTTACTATTGTGAATCTTTTTTAAAATTAGTATACATGTTAAATCCACTTGAATTCATAGAGGAAACTACGTCATTTATGTGTGGGGGAGGGAACCTTTGTAGTTAAATATTTTCATTTTGGGTTTTTTTTCAAAAAAAAACGTTTTTTCAAATTTTTGTGTGTTTATTTTTCAATTTTTAGTGTGTTTTTTAACTTTTGAGCTGAAATGATTATAATTACCATTTTCGAAACCCATGTCAACAAGGGAAACAAACTATTCCATAAAACTGAGTATAAATGAATACTGAAATGACTTTTTTTCGAGTTCAAATATTTTGTAATTTCATGAAAAGTACACTGATTTTTGAAACCCATGCCAAATTTCACTCTCTATATCTTTGAAATCACTTTCTTGTGAGGCTTCTGAACCATTTTTGTCATATTATTTTCATTCACCTCATTTCTTGAGAGAACCAAACCATTCTTGGTTTACCTATAATTTGATTTATTCTTGTCAAAACGTGAGTGTTTATGGTGCTTCTATTTTAAATGATTGAGGCATTTATTTGGTTTAATCCCCCTTTTCAAAATAGTTCTTTTCATCATTGACTAAATTATACATTAATCATTGTAGCCCCTACTATCCATGAATATCCCATTAGGTTAGCCACATTTCAAGCCAATTTTCCCTATCCAACCTACTCTTGAAGTGAAATTGCATGATCTAGTTGAACTTAAGCGTGGGGGAATATGTATTGTGATGAACTACCCCATTTGGTGATACATTTGGTGGAATATAAAATGTAGAAGATATGATTTTTATAATAAATATTTCATTTGGTTAATAGTTTTACCCTTTTTGGAGCATTCATGATAAGAGAATATGTTACTTTTCTGGAGCTTTCATGATAAGAGTAGTTGTATCTTTCTGGAGCATCCAATATAAAAAGAAAGATGTGTCTATATGAAGCTTTCAAGAAAAATCATGTCTCGAAAGATTGAAATTTTTTCTACAGAAATCCTGAGCTGATTGAATGATGATGGAGCCTATTTTCTAAAAATGGTAAGATAAGGGGATCATATTTGAGTGAAAATTAGAATCATGCAATTTTTCTTCAAAAAGTGCCAAGACCTCCTTTTTGGGCCTCAGAATTTTTAACATCTAAATCCTACCAACTGGAAGCCACAGAAAAACCCTGAAAATTCCTCATTAGAAACACATGTCTTTGACTCACATCGGGTGGAGAAGTAAGAATTTATCAAGCCTATGGTGACTCTTATGTGATTTTTGATGAGAAAAGCCTTATTGAGCATTTACATTTGTGAGATGAGAGAAAATTCATGCGTGGTAGGTATTTTCTGTGCATGGGATAAGATATGAAGTGAAAATATATTAAATAATCTAAAATAAAGAACTTGAAATAATTTTTCTTATGATGCATGATTTATTTTGGTTTCTTAGTTTGGATTTAGTAGATCTCATTTGTATGTGTTTTGGATTTGATTTGATTTGATTTTTACTTGTCCAGGACTCCAAGTGCTAAGTGTGGGGGGATTAATAGAGAAAATATTTTCAATTAAATTTAAAATGAATTTAATTTTTTTAAACCCAAAAAAGTGTTACTCTAATATGAATTGCTTCATTTTTATGATATTGGTGTTATATTGAGCTGAACAGTAAAAATAACCCATTTCAGATTTTTAACTCATTTAAATTATTTATTTAGTTTGGCCATAACATATTCTAAACTAACCCAAATTGAAAAATTCTTTGTTTTACAGATTCTACACATATAGGGCTTCATTTAATATTTGTGGACCAAAAGCTGCGTCGACCATATGGAATCTCAAAAGAAACTCACAATTTGTCTCAAGAAAACTATTTACCGTTCTGCCGATTTTTTATGTGGGGTCCATAACTCATTATTGGTGGGCCCAATTGTTATGTAATTAGGTGGATGGATGCGCAAGGAGTTGGGTAATATCATTAATATAGGAAAGTCTATGTGAATTGGCCGTTTAAGGGGCCATTTAAGCTTCCAAATCTAGGGGTTGGCATTTTGAAGAGTCTAACTGGACAGAAGAAATGGTCAGAGTAAAACAAACATAACTCTAGGAATAATTGTCCAAATCTGCTAAGATTTTGAGGGGAAATTCCCAAGAGAATTATGAACAACATTAAAGAAGAGATAAACATGTGAATATGACATTTAATAGTGCTACAATGTGTAAAAATTATGGGAACAAATTCTATCTATAAAAGGAGGAGAGCTCCTCCCACTCAAAGCATATCTAATTCCATCTCATTCCTTCTGGGACACCAAGAAAGAGAAATTTTCAGAAGCCTCTTTATTTTATTTTATTTTTCATCATTTTTTAATTCCTTCTTATTCACCATTAATCATGATTACCCTTACCATGGTGGGGTAAACATTTTGAGTGATTGGGGAAGGGTAGGTTTTCTATTTTGTAATGCTTGAGTTCTTAGACGTAATTGAATGAAATTTATTTTTTCTTCAAAGTAGTTTTCAATTTCATATAGACGATTTTATTATTAAGTGAGATCATTTTGGAATTTTAAATCCGTTAATGATTTTTGACTTGGTAAAATAATCATTTTCACCCTCCACTAATTTCTGGTTTATATACGATGGAATATACTAGGGATTAAAGGTAAAGTACTCGACGATTGTCAGTACGTGTAAACATGGTAGTGAATGATCATAATTGTTTATGATACACAAGACCCGATCAGGTATTGCCCATATCAATTAAGGATATACAATACAACTATTTTACACATGTAAGGATATTTGACTAAACTGAGATCTTGGTAAGGTTTTCTATCACCATCATAATTTCACCAAGGAAGTGAGCAGAAATGATTGTGGAAAATCACTTTAATAAACTAAGAAGAATATGTTTGAATTAAATTAAACAAGGATTGAATTACAATTAGGAAACTGAACCCGACCTAATCAAACTTTTATTGTCATATTTTTCAATCATTTGAATTAAAATTTCCATTGAAAAACACAACATTTTTACCCTCATTTTAAAGTGAGAAAATATTTTGTGTGCACTCCTCTTCAGTAGACATCCTATGTCAACCACATTACTGCATTTTAATGTAAAAAATAATTGTTTTGACATTCACTGTGATAGGCATGCATCAAACTTGGTTCCATTTCCGGGGAGGTAGTAGCACAATCAAATTATAAATATTTGACCTTTTTCAAATTAAAAAAACAAACATTTTCCATGTTGTTTTCAAATGATTATTTATTTAATTCATGCAACACTTACCCACAAGTGCAAGAAAATGTTTCTAACTCACCATGGTCTACATAGCATAGTATTTCTTTCTTGGCTAAGAAGATTCGGGGAGCTCGAATCAAAATCATCAAGGAGGATGAATTAATGGATGTAATTCAAAACCTTAAAGGAAACCTTGAATACACCATGTTGGAGGGTTTGTTAAGAGAAATAATTAAACTCCCAGAGTATTTTCTGGAATTTTATCCAGAAATATTTGAGGTATAAAATGATATTTCACAGGTGCATCATCAAGAAGAAAAAACTTTTTTAGAGTATAAAAAATCTCAATTAAAGAAACTCAAAGAGACCATAGAAGGACTAAAGGGTCATATAGAAAGGCTTACAGAATATGTCCGTTATTCCCAAGAGAAATCAAATCCTAAGCTATATGGTGGGGATCAATATGACTTGAATGAATTTTTTAATGAGTGTGAAGAACAACTTGGCATCCCAAAAGAAGAAGATTTGAAACCATTAAAGGGAGAAACCACTAACGTAGTGGAATTTGAAGAAAAAATAGAGGAGCCTGACTACCTAACTGTATATTCTATTACTCAACCCAATGAGGTGATTTAAAATGAATAAGAGATTGAAGATGTAAAAACTCTGGGAGATGATCATTTCATTAACTCGTTATCTTTAGATATTGTTAAAACAAAATTTTGTATCACCTCCCCTTGTTTTAAATTTTTAGATTCGGTCAACACATCTATTGCATTGGTGGTTGATGAAGAAAATGAATATTCACATCATGAAGATCATCTGGAGCCTCCTGAGCTTGTTGAACACATATCAAAAGGAGTTCAAGAGGATATAAAAGTGGATTTTCTTGAGGATAATGAGATGCATGATACTCACATTAAAGGGGATTATTTTAATAATGATTAATTATACTTTAATTTTGTTAAAATAGTTGTATAATCTGAAATTAACATTGATTATTCCCTTGATGCAGCATATCTTGAGAAAGCACTGGTGAACAGAGAAGAAATTATGCAAGTGGAAACTATGAAACTAGAGGTCTCATCCCCACCATGCAGGTTGTATCTCACTACAATGGGGGTGGAATTGGTATATTATATCCATGTAGTCCTCAACAAAAAGGAACATGTACATACTGGAAAGAATAATTTTTGTTGGTTCATGAGCAAGAAACCTCACCTACCATCATATTGGGGATAAACGATTAGAACTGCCCCTCTAGAGGCGGTCAAAACCCAGGGCCCACATGGGGGATTAAACCAAGATTTGTCCTTCTTTTCATATTACAATACTATTTTTATTTCTTTTAATAAATTTATTATGTTATTTTTTTACTTTTTATAGGTTTTCAAAGAGCAACACTTAGGATCCAAGCTCAATGTTTCATTGCCAACAAGTCTGGTTGTACCTCTCCTTTATACTTTCTTGCTATTGTGATTCATTTTAAAATTATTATACATGTTAAATCCACATGAATGAATTGAGTAAATTGCATCATTTATGTTTGGGGGAGGGAACCTTTGTAGTTTAGTATTTTCATTTTGGGTTTGTTTTTGAAAAAAAATGTGTGTTTTCAAATTTTTCTGTGTTTATTTTTCAATTTTTGTTGTGATTTTTTGAAACTTTTGAGCTGAAATGATTATCATTACCATTTTTGAAACCCATGTAAATGTGTGAACCAATATATTCCATGAAAATGAGCATAAATAAATGCTGAAATGACTTTGTTTCGAGTTCAAATAATTTGTAATTTCAGCAAATGTACACTGATTTTTGAAACTCATGCAATATTTCACTGTCTATATATTTGAAATCACATTCCAGTGAGGATTCTGAACCATTTCTATCATATTCTTTTCATTCACCTCATTTCTTGAAAGAACAATACCCTTCTTTCTTTAACTATAATTTGATTTATTCCTGTCAAAACTTGAGGGTTTGAGGTACTTGTGATTTAAATGATTGAGGCATTTATTTAGTTTAAGACACCTTTTCAAAATAATATTTTTCATTATGGTCTACCTTATACATTAATCATTGTATCCCATAGTATCCATGAATATCCTGTTATGTTAGCCACATTACAGGCCAATTTTCCCTATCCAACCTTCTCTTCAAGTGAAATGTCATAATCTAGTTGAACTTAAGTGTAGGGGAAGATGTCTTCGGGTGTAATACCTAATTTGGTGTTGGTGATACTTTTGGTGCAATATAAAATGTTAAAGTGATGATTTTTCTACTGAATACTTCATTTTGTTAAAATTTGTGACTTTTTTGGAGCTTTCATGATAAGATAAGCTGTTCATTTTCTGGAGATTTCATGATAAGAGAAGTTGTGCCTTTCTGGAGATTCCAATGTAAATAGAATGTTGTGCCTATCTATAGATTTCAAGAAAAATCATGTTTGAAATGATCGAATTTTTTTATGCTGAAATCCGAAGATGATTGAATGATGATGGATCTTATTTTATACAAAGGCGAATAGAAAGATGCCATATTTGAGTGAGAATTAGAATCTTGCAATTTTGCTTCAAAAAGAGCCAAGCCCTCCTCTTTCGGCCTCAGAATTTTAAACATCTGAATCCTACCAATCGGAAGACACAGAACAACAATAAAGAGTCCTCATGAGAAACACATATCCTTGACTCACATCATGTGGAAATGTAGGAATTTATCAAGCCAATGGTGACTCGTGTGTGAGTTTGGATGAGAAAATCCTTATTGAGCATTTACATTTGTGAGATGAGAGAAAATTAATGAGAGGTAGGTGTTTTGTGTGCATGGGATAAGAAATGAAGTGAAAATATAATAAATAATAAATAATGGAGAACTTAAAATTATTTTTTTTGATAATGCATGATTTCTTTTTGTTTCATAGTATGGATTTGGTAGATCTCATTGGTATGTGTTTTGGATTTGATATGATTTGATTTTTACTTGTCTAGGAGTCGAAGTGCTATGTTTGGGGGAATTGATAGAGAATATATTTTCAATTAAATTTATAATGAATTTAATTTTTATAAACCCACAAAGTGTTATTCTAAGGTTAATTGCTTCATTTTTATGATATTGGTGTTATTTTGAGTTGAACAGTAAAAATACTCCATTTCGAATTTATAACTATTTTAAATTAATTCTGTAGTTTGGCCTTTACATATTATACACTAATCCAAATTGAAAAATTCTTCCTTTTCTAGATTTTGAACATCCAGGGATTCATTTAATATGTTTGGACCAAAAGCTGAATCGATCATATGGAAGCTCAAAAGAACCTCACATGTTGTCTCATGAAAACTGTTTACCATTCTGCTGATTTTTAGTGTGGGATCTATAACTCATTTGGGGGGGGGAATTGTTATGGAATTTGGTGGATGTATTCTCAAGGAGTTAGGGAATATCTTTAATTAAGGAATGTCCATGTGAATTTTCCATTTATGGGGAATTAAAGCTTCCTAATCAGAGGGATGGCGTTTTGGAGAGTCTTACTGGACAGAATAAATGGTCAGAGTAAAACGAGCATAACTATCAGAATAATTGTCCAAGTCCACTGAGATGTTGAGTTTAGATTCCCAAGAGAATTATAAACAACATTAAAGAAGGTAGAAACACGTGAAGATGTCATTTAATTGGGCTACAACACATCAAAATTGAGCTCCTCCCTCTCAAAGCATCTCTCATTCCATCCCATTCCTTCTAGGACACCAAGGAGGAGAAATTTTCAGCTTTATATTTTATTTCTTTTCATTTTAATATTTTTTAATGCCTTATTCTTCCCCATTAATCTCAATTACCATTACCATGGTGGGGTAAACATTTGGAGTGATTGGGGAAGGGTAGGTTTTCTTTTTTGTAATGCTGGAGTTCTTGGATGTAATTGAATGAAATTTCATTCTTCTTCAAAGTTTTTTTCAATTTCATATAGAGGATTTTATTATCAAGTGTGATAATTCTTGAATTATAATTATTTTATTGATTTTTTCTTGGTAAAATAATCATTATCTCTCTCCAATAATTTCTGGTTTATATACAATTGAATAGACTAGGCATTAGAGGTGAAGTACTCAACGATCGCCAGTTCGTGTAAAAGGGGTAGTGAATATTCTTGATTGTTTGGGATGAAAAAGACCTGATCGGTTGTTTCCCATGTCAATTAAGGGTATTCAATACAACTATTTTACACATGGAAGGAGAGTTGACCAAACTGAGATCTTGGTAATTTTTTCTCTCACCATAATAATTTCACCAAGGAAGTGAGAGGAAACGATTGTGGAAACTCACTTTACTCAACAAAGAAGAATAGGATTAAATTAAATTGAAAAAGGATATCATTAAATTTAGGAAAAGTGACCCAGACATAATAACCATTTTAATATCATAGTTTTCAATCATTTGAATTCACATTTCCTTTCAAAAGACCAACATTTTTACGCTCGTTTTAATGTGACAAAATATTTTGTGTGCACTCCTATTCGGGAGACATATTAGGTCATCCACATTACTGAATTTTAACTTAGGAAATAATTATTTTTCCATAAACTATGACAGGTGTGCGTCAGTAGTCGTCACAAAGCCTCAAGTTTCCTTCTGCCTTCTTGGCGAATAGAATCAGGGCTTCCCAGGGAGAAACACTGGGCCAGATGAATCCCTTCCCTTGAAATTCCTCTAGTTGTACCCACATCTCACGAAGATCTATGGGAGTCATTCGATACGCTGGTGTAGATATTGGTGATATCCTAGGGTAAAGGTCAGAGTAGAAGTCCAACTCTCTGTGAGGAGGTAGTCCTGGAACCTCATCAGGGAAAACATATGCATACTGATCCACCACTACAGGATAGCTCAAACTCTCCATTTCAACTACTCTGAGAGTAAGACAGGCTAACTGATGACTGATCGACTGCACCCTCTTCTGAATAAGTCTGTCTTGTGCTGCAAAGTCTCCCTTATCACCAGTGAAGGTGAACATGGTTCCATCCATGAAAACACACCACACATTGCGTCTAATAAATTCAATATGATCATGGACTATAGATAACCAGTTCATACCCAAGATAACATCGTAAGGCCTGGATGCCGCTATAAGGAAATCGTATCTGAAGCTCTCGCCTCCTAGAGTAAGCTCGCATTGCCGGCACAAGTGTGTAATCGTCAAATAAGCTCTCGTTGGAGTCTCTAGCCATAAGTATAAAACTAACAACTCTTTCGGAATCTCTGAGATCCAAACAAGGGAAGTGGAAATGAAAGAGTGACTGGAACCTTTGTATATAAGAACTGTAGCTATGGTGTAGTAGGCAAAAATCATACCACGAATCATCTCCGAAGTGCCATGGTCATAAGCCTCTGATGCCTGGAGCTGAGCTCTCCCCTGTCCACCTACTCCCTATGGTCGGGGTGGACCTTCTAGTGGTGGTGGTGGTAACACCTCATAACATCGTCCACCACCAGCTTCTCGACCAGCTCCTCTGCCACGTCATCCTATACCATGCGGACCACCATGATCGAATCTCTGTCTCAGCCTAGGTGGTCCATTGACCATCTACTGATCATCCGAATGGAGGGTCAGACAATCACGAGCCATGAGAACCTCCCCACCGCATGTGAAACACTGTATATTCCTCACATAACTAGCTCTATCTCGTGTGCCTTGAAAAACCAAAACTGTGTCCTGAGGTCATCCACCGGATGGTCTGGTCCGCTTGAACCTCTGCGACATCTGTCTGCTACCAGCTATAGAATACTCCACTACATGATGCTCGATGGTGGGTCTCTCTACTCGTGACTACTCTGCAAGGAAACTCTCCACTAATAGGGCTCGCTCCAACACCCCCGCCTGCATCGAGATGCTGAGGGAGATCATCGAAGCTCTGATCTCTTGCCTGATCCCCTACTCGAAGGACCGGACCCTGAAGAATGGGTCCTGAACCATATATGTGGAGTAACGCGAGAGGTTAGTAAACCTTTCTAAGTACTGTGCCACCATCATGATACCCTATTGTATATGCATTAGCTCCTATGTCTGTACTGTACATAGGGTGGATGGTACAAACTCCGCCCGAAACAGGCTCTCAAAGTCTGCCCAGAGAAGTGTCACCTCGTCATGCACCTGGAGCATCAGGATCCACCATCTGTCTACTGCTTCCTGAAGAAGACTCATGCTAAGGATCTCCATAAGGTCAGTTGGTGTCCCTACTAGTCTAAAGACTCTCTCCATAGCCTCCTGCTAATCCTTAGTAACCTGTGGGTCCGTCTCACCCCTGAACCTAGGCGGCCTCTGGCACTAGAACTCGTGAAACGTGCTCAAGCGGCGTTCACTCTATGCTACTGGGGATGATGGTATCAGTGGACCAACAGGTAGTTGTATCACTGGTGCCTCCTCTATGATAGTGCCCTACACTTATGCCTCATCGCTTGGTGGGATTTCATCTCTTACGACTCTCGGAACCCTAGTTGGCTGTCTGTGTGGGGCCATCCTGAAAAGATATAGGTGAGACATGGTCAATAAGTTATAACTGGTGAGAAAACTCAAAGATATCACAAAGAAAACTCTTGAAACATTCACACAACCAGTGTTTTCATGAACTAAGTCAGAAATCAGAAGTCAGGTTCCCGGTGTATGGATATGTTGGTCGCCGCACCAACACTGGGCTCCCTAAACATAAAACCACACTCAGTACTCTGAACACTATTTCTTCATAAAAAAATGAAATATCAAAGTCCTAAGTACTGCGATAGAACCAACTCCTCTAATACCAATTTGTCATGACCGGTCCCCCGGGGCCTGTTTCATGACTACCCCAAGCCCGCCTTCCATAGGCCAGGGGCTGGCGAGTAGCACCAAAGGCGTAAATCCCAAAACTGGGAAGCCATTTCCTTTATAAAGTGTAAACACACACAATATTGTACGAGCTGGAAGTAAAACACTAAGAAAAACGGTATACAAAAGAGTGATGAAAAGTAAAATGGGTCGGAAATACAATCCCAACAGGAAATTACAAGTACAACTAAAAATCATGTACAAATGAAGAAAAGGTAAAGCAGCTACTAGGTCATCCTCCGGGGATTCCTACCTGAAGGGTAGGTACAGATATCCTCCTCAGCACTCTACGTCTGTCATTCTGCTCTATGTACCAACTCTTCATAAGGTCCAACACTGGGTACCGTCAAGTCCTGATACTCTAATTCTCAGTCAGCCCTATCCGTCATCTGCAACCAACACAACAAGGTGTGGGCATAGCCCGTGCAGGGGTGAGTATAACGATACTCAGTAGGGACCCCGAGACCACCAATGTCTCTCAAAAATACACCAAGGACAATCCATAGAGTATGAAATCAAAGGATATCCATTACAAAGGTATATTCCCATAAATAAACCCAAGTTATCAAGTTACCCATCTTAGTCATGAGGAAAACACAGAAGTCACTAAATTAGCTCACACTCGTATACAACTTATGTAGAGAGATTGAGATGATCTGACATAGACACTGAATCATCTAAGCTATCAGACCCACACAGGATCTAGGACCAGTAGTTAGAACTGTCGGCCCCACACAAGATCCAGGAACAGTAGTTGGAGCCACCAGACTCACATAGGATCCAGGACCAGCTATTCTATCAAACCGACACAGGATCCTGGAGTAGAAGTCAGAACTGTCCGAACCACACTAGATACAGTAATAGTAGTCAGAGCTGTCAAACCCACAGAGGATCCAAGAACTGCAATTCTGTCGAACCCACATAGGATCCAAAAATAGAGGTGAGAACTGTAGGACCCACACATGATCCAGGAATAGTAGTCAGAGCGCAGGAAGCCACATGGTTTCCACAAATCATTAATGATTCCATGATGTTCCACTTCACAAGCTAAGAGTCGATAAGTCAACTTCCACAAAGTCCCACGAAGAAGTATCTCATATTTCCACCATTTCGTAGGGGTCTCAATGCAATAGACAGCGCATCAATCGAACGCCCGGTCTATGATTTTTTAGCCTTTTAGTCTCAGGGGCCGGGTTGGATTCATGCACAATCCAACCTAACCATATCTCAACTGTAACCCAAACTCCGATGGGGTATTCTCAAAGGGACCATCGCGCTCCAAGAAAATCAGTGTCGCTGACGGTTCATCAAATGGTCATCCGGTGCCAAAGATATGGCCAAAGGAAGTAAAGGGTCGGTAGTGGGGCCCGGGACTAGTCCGACCCGGTCTAGGTCCACCCGGTCAGACCTATTGGGTCTGGACCTGCCCATTGGGCGGGCCAACCTATTAGGTTTGGCCCAGTCTGCTAGGCCCGGCCAAGTAGACTACGAGGGAGGTTCAACCCGGAGGTCGCCGCATAGGCGGCTCGGTCAGGAGGCATGTGTCGGTTCGGCCAGCACCACGGGGGGCACGGCTCGGGCGGCTTAGCACGGAAGGCTGAGCCGATTTGGTGAGAGACGTCGCGGGGGATGTCGCGGTCCATCTTGGGAGGCCGGTGGGTAGCCGAGCAGGGCGCGGCAGGCTACAGGATGGTCGGGCAGGGTGCGGCAGGTCGCGGGCTGGCCGGAGGGGCATGCTAGAGGCTGTGGGAAGGATGGTCCAGGTGTTCAGGAGCTTTCACGGTTGCTGGTGGGGTGCGGGCAGGCCGCGGACATGCCAGAGGGGCTTGCGGGAGTCCGCAGGCAGGCCGATCAAGGCACGGTAGGCTGCGGGCAAGCCGAGCAAGGAACGGTAGGCCGCATGCAGGCCTGCGGGGCGGGTAGGAGGTCGTGGGCAGGCTGGGCAGGGTGCGGCAGGCTGAGGGCAGGCCGGGCAGGGCGCGTTTTGGCGGGGTTCGTCCGGGGCGCACGGAAGGCCGGTGCAGGTTGTGGAGGTTGCAGGAATCATGGCCTTTGTCATCACTACCTTTGCCCTCTCATCCCCTCATTTCCATGTTGAAGAAACATCATTAAGAGATCGGCGGAGGGTGTCGGGTCATGTTATTTTTTCCCGCACCGTCCGTGATTAGGAGTGATAGAAATTGGTTCATCAAAGGAGTACAATGAACATCAATTATTTACTATACATCGCATCGATTCCTTTCAAACAAAGATGAGAAAAAGAAAAGGAATATTACTCAAAGTAAACCACCTACCATTGATCATTGGTCGTCGATGGTGAAGTCATAGAAAGAAGATAGAGTTGTCATTCGTCACATCCAACGCACTCTTCCACTCCCAAATACACACGATGGTTGTGGAAGTGGTTTCACATTGGTTGTTTCTGGGGAAGAAGATTGAAGGGGTCTATTGGCGTTCTTTATTCATTGTTTGCGAGAGTTCTTCGTTGGGGCCTTCTCCCAATAATCCTCTCCTCAAAACACCCAAGGTTTCCACCGTAATGAACAATGCCAACCCAAAAATAATAATAGATATTTTATTTTAGGTGTTGGCACAAAATTAAAAAATGGAGAATCAATTACATGGCTCCCCTTAATTAATCCACGAGAGTTGGCACAAAGAATTAATTAGGGGAGGTGAAGAGGCTTTCCCTCATTAATGAGGGAGAGTTGAGATGTTTTACTCTCCTCCGTCAATAGGGGGGTTTATCCCCGTGTGGTCCCCATGCGGTAACCTCTCGCAGGAGGATATGTTTGGGTGGGCCCCACCACCATAAGCTCTCATTGGAGGATAAGGTGTGGTGGTCCTACCACCAACTCCCATGAGGAGGTTTTAACCAGAAAACCCCCACATGGTGGATTTAATAAAATAAAGTGAAAACTCACTTTATTTTATTACTTTCCATGAAAACCCAAAAACAAACTTTTATTATCGCCTCACTGCCGTTAATGTGATTGTCTTTTAATGTGAAAATCGGCCCTGCAAGTTCAACGGTGCCCTAAAATTTCAATTCCAAGTACCGGTTCAAAATTAATAAAACCTCGCTCATATGGTTACTGAATGTACCCGAAAAAAACATCAGAAATTGATTCCGGGAACACCAAGCCTCGGAATCATGCACGAAAAATTTTCGCAGACTCGTAAAATTCCCATGTATTTATGAAAAAAAATTCCACAGGATTTCCAAGTCATTACATGTATTCCCATGGGCTACATTGTTTTGAGGTGTTATTCATTTACATGGGTAACAATGGTTTAAAGGATTAAACTGGTTTATTAATGAAGATTTTCATGATGAAGAAGTTGAAGTGATATGTTTAATGTGTTGAAGGCTTTGGCATTGATATCATGTTTTTTATACATGCCTTTAAATGATTTCTCAAATCTTGGAAGGTTCATTTATAGAAGAGATGTGATCTCAAGATGTGCTCCATCTAAGAATTAGAGTGAAAAAGTAGTGGGTTAGTGGAATTGGGGTACCTTCATTATATATATGTGTGTGTGTGTGTGTGTGTGATTTGACCTGGGTGAGTTAATTTTTATGCATTACTTGGTGATTGAGGCAAGGTGTGGATGGAAGTTTTTTTTACCAATTTAAATGGGATAGAGGTTTTATTTATTTACACAGTAGGATATGACGTGATTCTTTGACTCTATCCACAACATGTCTTGAGAAGAATCCTACTATATAAACATATTTTTCCAACTACATATATGAAATGTATAATATTTTTAAATTCCAAAGGTAATGGTGGGTGATGTAGATGTGAATTTGTAGTTTATTGATTAGTTCGGGTGTTGATAGTTATTTTTTGTCATTGGAGAGGACTTATTTTAGTATTTAAATTGTTGTTGTTTTACCAATATAGTATATAATTTCATTCATGTATGATTCTTACCATGTATTGTATTATCATATTTCATTTATAATTTGGCATAGCTTGTTGGATTTTCATCTTATGTATTTATCATATTATCTGGAATACCTTCCATTTCGATGTGATTTTACCCTCGATGTTAGTCTCCAATGCATGGAATATTGAGGGTGTGATTTGGGGGATCACTATCTACCATCACAACTATCCTATGAGGGGTACCAATGGGGGTGGTCATGAAAATAATTATTTTTGATTAATTTTCATGGGTTAATGGTAAATTTTAAATTAATTTTTCTTGTGTTTTTATGATTTTTTAAGGATATACTGAGAAATATAATTATTTAATTATTATTCCCTATTACCAATACAATGCATTAGTAAAAACCTTAATGATAAATCCAAATATTAAAAACCATCATAAATTGTTATTATAGTAAAGTATATATGCTTCCCTATAAATTAAAACCCTATATAGATACTATATGTGGTAGTATGGATGAGATATGGTGCTCCAAGATACAATGATAATGAAAAGGGTTAATTAAGTAATCACATTATCCTCACATGTTTCATGATAAGAGGTCCTAACTATAATCTCGGTGTGAAACTCATAAGTGTTATTCTCTAGACGATTGAAAAGATCATTAATAACCATTATGAAGGATTTCAATACATTGTAATATCATAATACTTGACAATATCATGAAACACAAAATATATTTTCATCAGTGATAAAAATTATAACTATGAGGAAGAAATATATTTAAGGTGGATATGATGTAAAACACAAATATTTTATTAAGTAATATCCTTTTAAAAAGATACTTTTTTGAATATCATGTATCAAAAATATCACTAACCTAAAATTAATTGTTATATTTTTTATAATTAAATGTAAATATTAATACATCATATGAATGAAATTTGAAAAAATAATGAGAAGAATAAAATTTCAATTAAAGAAAAATATAGTTATACTAATTTATTTAAATTTATTACATGTAATTATTATAACATCCATGACCTAGATGATACTAAATGGTTCCCCAAACCTGATTGGATACATTTACTCATCCACATCCCCCTAAACTTCATAGGCTAACTACATTTACTGAGGGCCTATGGTGAGACCGTGGAGAGACTATCCCCCCCCCCCAACAAGAGTATAACATAGCAGAGTGAAGTTATCATTGAGATAATGGATGTAGTACATCCCACAGACAATTTATACTCAGTAGGAACATATAAAAATATCAAAAGTAAACATAGATAAAATATGATGATAATACATGTCATATGTATGTTGTAATGAACCAAAATCATGAATATAAGGAAAGAGTATAATACATGGGACACAATTACAAAAATTACAAAATATTATCATCGCTAGAATCATGAGACACATCTCTGTCTCATACTCTCTTACTCTTTTGAAGAAATCAGGATCCTATAGGCTGGATCCTACCCTTTTCTATTTTTTCGATCATACAGTCTATTTGTGTTCCCATAGGTGGAGAAAATTTGGTGTGAGGCAACATTCCATTAGGATACCACCCATGGTTTGTTCTATCCTGTCAGTGAATATATATATATAACAATAGTGTGTAGCTAAAATGTAATATGTAATGTAAATAATTCAAATTAAACAACCTATAAGTGTAGGTTTGGAATTTATCACCAATTCTTTTAAATGGTAAGTCTATGTTTTAGCAGTCATGACTATTTCATTTTAATCTTGTTTAATTGACTATTCATTCTATTTTAAATATTTTTTCTTTAGAAATGACACATAGACTGAAGTCCCCCATGATGCCATGATCAAAGGATTCCTAAATGGGTCATCCATAAGGTAAAATCAATAACAAAATCCAAGATTGTGATTTGTCTTGGCATACACATCATATAATCAATTTCATTCAATTGATCAATTTAGAACCTTCTCTCATAAAAGGAATTCTTAAGTCGGAATCCAAGGCTAACTCCATGTGTAATATACACCAACTACCCATGAGACCATCCATGGAAATCGTAAATAACCCATGTATCAATCTAGGTTTGGTGTAACATCACTTCTATAAGATTTTATCAATGGATTACCATTAATGGATCCCAACTGTCACCCATGGCTAAATTTTTATTTACCTTTGAGTTTTCCCATAGAATTCTCATATGAATCTATATATCACTAAGTATATGTTATTCATCCATATTATTTTTATCCTTGGTTGTCCATAATTAGTTTCGAAGTGTCACTTGGGTATAATAAATTTTATATCCAATTGTTTCCATCCATGGAATTATTCATTTTAATACATTTTTCACCCATTTAATATCAACATTCAATGTCATTCCAGGCCATTTAACCAATTAAATTATATAAACATTTTTCATCCTAAAAAATTCAATTTGAACTCACCAAAAACAGGGACACAATGTATTGTACAATCATAGAAGGATTTTTTTTACTTAACTTGAATAGGAATTTAATTTTAATAGTTAACTAAATAATAAGAAGCCATTATATGTAAAGGGTCAAGGGTCATTCATTCTTCTCTTCTAGTTCAAAAATTCAATTAGAATTGAAATCAAAAATCAATGTATATATCAATTCAAAATTAAAAATCAACTGATATATAATTATTAACATCTCATGAAATTGGAAAGGGGGAACACCTCGTAGTCATAAAATTAATAATCCATCACATCGACCATTTAATTAATCAAAAAACCCAATTTTTTGGTACCGTTATCAAGGTATTCATCCTATATACAAACATCAATGTCCTCTTTAATTACATATTCAATTCATAATTTTTTTTTAGAATTAAAACTTGTTGAAAGGGTGATACTCCGAGAATTAGTCACATCATAGAATGATGTATATATAACAACTCAACATTAAACGAAAGGTATGGGACCACCTACCATAGGTTTTTAGTTGATATCATGTATGTAATTATCTCCTAACTCGACCATGATCGAGATAAAATCAATGAACAAATAATTATCCTTGTAATAGGAAATATTATCATGTACCTAAATAGTTCCCCATATATCCAGAATATATAATAATAGATAGAAATGAATCCTGATCAAAATGATATTGATCCTTGGATATAAATGACTCATGAATCAGGTACTGGATGAAAAAAATCCCTCAAATCAAAGAAAATTCATAAATGGAGCATCAAAATGGTGTTCTTAATTCCCATTGAAGAAAATTTTAATATCGGTTGAATTTAACATTATATTAGGAAAAATATATGATTTCACCAAAATACATAGGTTCACATGGTTTATGGGTATGGTTCAATAAACATTTCCCATACTATTCATAGTTACCTATAGGGAAGTGTAAATTTCACGTTTTTTACCAACCACGAGAAAACCATTCAAGAAATCATTTTCAAAATTACATAAAAGGATGCACGAATGTGTGGATAAAATATAATAGCTTACTCTTATAATTAAGCCTATTCTTGATCTCTTCATAGGGATCACATAATTTATTATATTGTGTAGCATTCCACACATGGTTTGAAGTAACTATGATCCAATCTTATTGCAACACAAAACATGTCTTCCGGGATCTGAACAAGCCATAGACTTCATTGATACAACTGTAACCTCCAAGGGAATTTGCCAAAGTCCACATTTATACATTTGAAGATAGAATTTATGGACTCTAATAGATTGTTCCTTATAGAAGAATCAGGTTTTTACAAACATCCCTTACAAAAAAATGTGTCCCTGAGATTACTTTTCAAGGGTGGTCAAGCATGTATGACTATAAATCATTCAACTACGATTGTACATCATCTTCCTACTCTAAGGTCACATATTATACTCAGATTTGATTTAATTGAATCCACTATAAATGAATGAATCGGACTTAGATAACTTTCATTCTATGATTGAAAATACGTATAATATGCTCTATAAAGGATCCATCTACTAGAATCTCAACCTCTATGAGATTAAATGTATGAAATATGTCGAAACTGTAATATCAGAGCTAAGATACATGGATGACATCTTTCATGGCTTGTTACCTATGAGGTAACTGAAACCGATATGCTCCCAACCATACACTATCAAGAGTCTCAAATGACATGAAATTATGTGATGAAATCTTACACTGTCTCTTAATTATCTTATGTACCAACCTTGGGGAAACACATAAAAATACCCAATACCTAGCTTCAAACTCTATAGGTTTTATATGGTGATCAGAATATGATTTATGATGTGACTAGATATTATCCATATGCTTTCAAATCAATGGTACATGCTCTATGGTCTCCTGAACAAGATGGGCACCCAACATAGTTGTCTCTCCTTCCACTAACCAAAACACGGGTGATTGGAATGACCTACTATACAAAGAATCATATGGTCCAATCTGTGTAGTATCATGAATGATATTTTTTTTGAGATTCTAGCAATGGTAAATCCTCCCCATGAACCCCAAAATCATTGACACATTCTTAGAACATATTCTCAAGAACATGAATCTTTCTCTATGGAATGATATCTGTCTGGGGGTTGTATTTTTTTCTCAGAATAAATTACATTCTCAATGCCCTCTGTAGCTCATACTGGAATCTTGAAGTAAATTGAGTGTCCCTATTTGAAATGATAGTTTTTTGGATTCTGTGATGTTGTATTATATCACAGATATATAAACTCCCATTCTTATCAACCATGATAGATTCCTTGATCTACAAGAAATGTGAAACCATCATGATCCTATAAATAACAACTAATACAACCTCATTACCTCAAATAAACCATGGTAAACCTACCACCAAATCCATAATTATTTCATTCCATTTCCACTAAGGAATATGTGGCTACTGCAAAAGTTTGGTTGGTCATTGGTGTTCCTCCTTCACCTTTTGATAGGTGGATATATCATGGAAAAACTAGAAACATGTATTTATATATATATATATATATCCAAAATTATTGGTGATATAAATCCTAATACATCTTGGTGATTCATGGGTACACTACCCATGTGGAAGCATAGAAATCATGCATCATCTCTATAAGCTTGTTTGCTGATACCCACACACGACTACGAACTTGAAAATTTTCATCCTTCGATATGGTCCAACTTAGAGGAGGTTCCTCACATTCTACACTCTCCCATTATACTAAGACTTGAGAATCTGATAGCTCCATCATCTGTACTCTATCAACACGTGTATATGTAATACTTAAGAGTTATAGGATATTCTATCCCTAATCATCATGAACATCTAAGTGGATCTAGGAGAACAAGGCCATATGTTTCCAATCGATACTATCATTCTGTAGCTCATGTATCTGAGTCCCATTGAATTGTGAATCAGCCACAACATTTCATTTACAATGAATGTAGTAAATATCAATGTGAAAGGATTTTATGTAGTCCACCTAAATTTTCTCCCTAAAATTCAGATCATGCTCCGTGAATATGTACATGAAGAATTTGTAGTCTTTGTACACCATAAACCACTCTCCTAGTAATTAGTGTCTTTAATAGTGTAATGCATGAAAAACTATATCTATCTCAAGGTCATGTGCCCTGTAATTCCTCTCGTGTGTCCTCATCTTCTAAGACACGTATAGAACAAATCAATCTCCATATATAAAACTCCTCCTAGCCTGGTACAAGATGCATCATAGTACATACTGTAACTCCTTCATGGTACTACCAATATCAGTATCAATTGTAACATCAATATCCATTTAAACTACTAAAATTCAGTATTTTTAAAATCTAACAATAAACTATTATTTTACATAATATTTAATCTTGTATGTAGTGATGATATACATGAAAAGTATTGTAATAAATTCTTATAATATATAGTAATCCCCAATAAAATAAATACCTCAAATGAATTCAGGGGATATTACAAGGAAACTAAAACTCTCAACTTTTCTAGGTTTTTTAAAACTCTTATATATGATAAAATGTTACATAATAATTGAAATTGACTTATACAAATGTTGTATATTGTGAGGATGACATATAACGGATGTTATCTAAGTCTATTCAATATGATATCAAGATGTTTTTTGGGGTCATGTTGATTGTGAGAATACACCAAGATATAGTCTAGGAAACACACCACAAAAAATTAAGATAAGGATGGAAAAGTCGTCTCATCAGTGCCCTGATGACTCCTACAATGATCATAGGTCTGAACAACATATCCAAATACTTATACAAAATATACAGGCTAGGGAATGTTGTGTGAGGTATGTATGATGGTCTAAAATAAACTAGATGGTAACTAGATCACATATAAATATTTTAGAAGACTTGAGCTCTATAGAGAGGATCCAAGATATCATCTATCCCTATATGATGATATCAAATCTTAACCATTAGTTGGTTCAAATTCCAGTATTTCACACCTATCCAAAGAGTTATGTACATCATTATCACAAAAAGGACTATCCAACCCCACATAGATATCTGGGTCAGATAAAACCCTATGGATTTGAATCATATATCTTCCACTTCATCACTTTCATCTCAGTAGTATCCATTCTTTATGGATGAATATATATAGCTACAACTATTAGAACAATATTGTTAGAAAACATTACCTATTTTACTTGAGGTAATCCTGAAATTTTGTCAGAAATAATGTACTAGAAATGATCAACTAATTGAGGGAAATATTCCTAGAATGTTCGCTGATCATCCACAAAATTACTCGCAATCTGGAATATCATCTCACCAATACCACAATGCTAAGGTCCATATCTACTCACATGAACATCCCATTCACCAATTTGTAAAAACTCCCCACCCTCAAGGTCACCCTTCGATGATTGAAATCAATAAAGGCTTTAAATGAGACCATCTAGTCCTTCTAAAGGATAATTTTCTTCCCAATCATATCAAGGAAAAATATTTCCCACAAAAAGTGACCCCAAAAAATACTATGGGGGATCTCCCTTACACTAATTACATGCCTTTTAGTAATCCCCAACATAGTTTCAAACATGAATACTCAATCAAACTAATGAACACATATCCCAAGGATATCCATAATGGGAACATATTTGAACCTATGTGAATCCATTACATCAAAAATTGTTGATGTAAAAGTGGAGGCTATAACAATATATCCTCTAATAGTAGAAGGTTCCGGATCATGTTCCTAAGGGGTCTATTGAATTGCATATATCTTGACAAAACAACAGCCTTGTGATACTACAGTGATACCCATAGTAGATCTGCTCTATTGTCATTGTCAAAATGAGGATTGACTACAAATTCAATAACCACCACCTCGATCAAATCTAAAAAAAATTACATCACCTCCATGCCTGATGAGATGTTGTTGACAATGATATTAAATATGGATTCAGTGCAAACCTAATCTCACTGGTTTCTAGAGGAAACATTCTGCATAAACATTGTAGATGACCCATCTTACTGTAATATTAACACTTGACTCGGTCCATTATTTGTAATTGATTTTGTGTGTCCAAGCTTGCCACACTAGTAGCATCTCACCTGGATACCTAAGTATGTTCTCTACCTACTAGTATCATCACATGGAAGCTCCAGATGATGCATCCTACTATTATTCGGTGATCTATTAGATCGATATGTTTAACTGCCCTGGCTCGCACCTCCAACCACTCTCAGATTTCTCTCTATGAGAATTTACTAATTTAAAACTCTAGAAATGTTTTTTATCTGAAAAACATTAACCAGTGACTGAATGTCATACTTGAGACCATCCTAAAATTTCAAACCCTTAGATAAATAATCACCAAAATTAATACGTTAGTGTCCTTGTAGCACAGTAAAATGTTTTGATTAATCCATATATGATAGTGCACCCTTTTCCATGTGCAATAACTCACGAGCACAATCACCCCTCAATTTATCTATTCATATGTAGTTATAGATGGTTTTATGAAAATACATCCATGAAATTTACCAATGATGATCCATTTGATCAATAATATCCCACCATCTCTTTTCGGAATAATGAAACATATAAGTAGAATGATTTTCTATCCTCTGATTGTGTGTCTCTATATTCAAGAAGATTGAAATGAGGGCTGATATCTATTTCTATACATCATGCATTCCACCCTCCCAAAAAATATTGGTGGAATATACTATTGTAACTCATGCATCATATCCTCCATAGTCAGAGCATGTTTTATTGCTCCCTGAATGCTCTATAAGAATAGCATAAAGCCTTAATTGAACTGTTTGTCATCACCTATGTCTGATAAATCAATCTGTGTCATATATGGATCTAATGGAGGTTCCACTAGTACCCATGTCCCACCACTATTATAGTGTGGTTTTTTAAACCTTCCTAATTCATGAATAGAGGTCTTCAAGGTGGAATTCCTCTTCAATACCAAATACATGCCTCATACAGATATTTTTATCAATGATCAGAGCATAAATGTGTGGTTATAGAAATAGGATAGGTAAAAAATTATTATAAAAGAAAAAAATCATATTCCAAATCCTAGAGTCTGGTTTGGATATCATACAGATTAGGTTTAAGAGAGAGACACTACCAATACCACATTAATAAAGTAGATTTTGGTCATTTACTCAACCATAAGAAACTCAAATTTCTATTTTTAATTTTCATTTTGATATTTAATTTTTCATATTTTATTTTCACTTTATCATGATTAATTACTCAATTATACCTCATTCAATCTAGATTGTTTGGACCAAAGTGTTTTCCAAATTATTATCAATTGGGTCCCATAATCCTTAAGAACAAACTTATAGAATCCACCTGAATCAAAACATATCACAAACCAGACTACCAATAATAGTTGAATATATATATATATATATCAAAAAACATATCCCAATAGCATGCAACAAGTAATGCATCCTAAATGGATTGGGAGTGATTGATGAGCTAGTAAGGGGTGCAGTTCTGTGAGGTTTTCTCCTATTGATGCATGTCTTCTTCTATTTGGGTTGGATCAACTTCTCCTCTCTACGGTCATCCTTGGTGATCTGGTGGTGTGTAATTCCTAGTACAATAGTGGCATCGATGGCCTCATGGGCTCGGACAACTCGGTGAATCTCATCATTTGTCGACCTGTCCTCGCCCTTCTTCCTTGCTGGTTAGGGTTTTATTTGGTGGCGCGGTGAAGATCCAGTGGTCGAGACCTAGACTCAGTGCTTGGAGGGTTTTTACCTTATTTTCAGTCAGATGGGAGTGATGGAGGTGGTTTTCTTTGATCTTCAAGGGAGGGTATGATAGCGGCGATGGTATCTATAGATTCAACTTGCAGTGAGGTTTTCATGGATTCTGACGGTCTTCACGACACCTGTATTTGATTTTGCAGTTCATTGGTGATGAATTTTTTAGCTTTCGGAAAGTGGGTTGTGGAAGATAGTTTTGCGAAGGGGTTCTTTACACCTATTTGTTGGTTTCTCGTTTGTTGATGGATATTAGGTTTATGGCATTGGCAAGTCAATGCATTGGAGGGATTTTAGGTGTGGTAAGTTGTTGTGAAAATTTCCTTATGGATTTCTTCATTCTGGTTGTTGTTGGCTTTGATTTTGGGATGATGCAAATAGAATGTTGTTTGTTTTTGCTGATGTTTAATGCTAAAATTAAGAGTTGCAGGCGGTGGAGCTTTAGCTTGGCACTAGAGGTTCTATGGTCCTTTGGTTTTGTTTTGAGTGAGGGCATATATGGGTTTTTTCTTTTCGGGTTTAGTCAGATTGACAGTGTTGGAAGATGAAATGATTTCACACTGGAATGGAATTCCTGCTGTAACCGTGGGATATAGATGGATCAGTGGAATACCTCAGGAGGAAGGTATATCAAATGGATGGGGTCTACAATAGTTTAGAAGGATTAGTCATTTTGGAATTTGATAGTTTGGTTTTTGGATGATGGTTTGGTCCATATATAATATAGAAAATGATTCAAATGTGGATTCAGAGTAGGATGTTTTCATTATGCATGAATTTTCAGATTTGGAAAATTGAGAGGGTATGGCCTAGCCCTCGGTACCAGGCATGTGCATTATTTTTCACAAGATTCTAGCTGAGTAGTCCTACATTGATGGAGGCTTTCCATAATGATGTTTATGCTTGGAGGGGAATTACTAGTAGTTTTGTCTTGTGGCTGAGTCATGTTATGTATTTATTTCTTTGAAGGCATGTGAGGTTTCCCACTTTATCCTAAAAATGGGGCTTATACAAAATAAATAAAAATTGAGGCCTTCGGGTCATTCAGTCAAATGGATTGGCATAATGCATGGAATGTGATATAAAATGTGCCTATATGATTCACGAGATAGAACACTCCCGTATCATTAGTTTGAAATAAAATAAAACCACAATCATATCAATAATAATATTAAAATTCACACAATAATGTAATAAAATCAACTATAATTGTAAAAATTAGCAAAACTGTAATTTCATTTGAGGCAATTTGTCGTTTTCTCATTTGTGGGTTAGATACGTCCAATCACAACACCTTATCAAATTTGATTTCCAACACGTTCCTTTTGGTTGTATCAGAATAACACTGGAAAATGGAAATCAGTACCACATATGATACCATATTGTAAGATTACAAACTCGAATGCCAATAAAAGGTTCCTCAATCTCGATTGGTCAAATGGACTCAATCTCAACTCAACAATTCTCTAAGTTTGTCAACTAAGAACGAAGGTCTAGGTTAATCCCCGTGGGGATAAAAATACACATAAATATATTATAACAAAATTGAATTACAATATAATACAAATAGAGAAAGAAACAAATCATTGAGATAATTGAAACATAGCATGAACAAATAACAATATCCAAAGGAAACTCAGATATGAAGATGATGATAATACATGTCATATCTATTAGTTAAAGAAGCCAAAACATGTATACATGGAAGGAATACAATAAGTGGAACAAAATTACGAAGGGAACAAATTAGTATAAAATCTATCATAGTGAGCCTCAGCTAAGTCCTCTGGTTCCCTACTCTTAAGAAGCAATATAGAACCTCTAGAAGGGTGATTCCCCTTAAAAACACTTTTAATAATATAGTCCTATTAAGTACACAAAGTTATCCAAAACATTGTGTGAGACTAAATCTTATTAGACAACCACCCATGGTATGTTTTTTTCAGTTAGTAAATAAATATGAAAATACTGTGTAGGGAAAAAATTAATATTATTATAAGTAATTGAAGGTAAACATTCTATAAGTCAAAGTTATCATTTTATAACCAATTCATTTAAATTGTAATCCTATGATTTACCAGTCAGTCATGTATCATTTATAATAATTTTCAATTAACAATTAATTATTATTTAAATATTATATATCAATACCTCGAACATTGCATGACATCCCCTGTGATATCATTATCAATGGATGCTTAAACAAGTCATCCATAAGGTTTAACAAAATACCAAATCCAAGTTTGTGATTTTTCTTGGTAGATGAATTATATAAACCATTTGATTTAATTATTAATTTTAAAACCTAATCCCATATTTGGAATTAGTATGTTATAATCCATGTATCACACTCAGTGTAATATAAACAAACACCCTATGATCCCATATAAGGTGTTCCTCAAGAGTCTAGGTGATTCTCTAGGTTTGGTGTTACATATCTTCAATTCAATTACATCATTGGTGGTCCACAATGTTATACTAATGTATCAACCATGGAAAAATAATCAATGTTATCTATGTCCATCCATAGAATTGTCAAATGAATCCTAATATCACTTTTCATATGTTTTTCAACCCCATCGAGTCCATCATTGGGAGTATATTATATGATTCCAAGTGTAACTCAATCATAAGCATAGTTCAATCTAATTGATTCTATCCATGGAATTCATCATTTTAATCCTTGTGTCACACAATTCATATCATCATTAGATATAATTCAATACCATTTAATTGATTCCACTATAATAATGGTCATCACCCTAACCAATTGAATTATAACTCGCCTAAAAGGGTGTCTCATAGAATTATCCAAGCATAGAAGGCTCAGCTTAATTTTACTGACATGATAATTACATTTAAATAAAATTATGATGAATAATAATCCATTACATTGAAAGGGTAAAGGGTATTTCATTAATCACTTACCTATCAAAAATTTAATTTCAATTGATTTCAAAAATCAATCTACATATACATTCACAATTCAAGATCAATTTATAACTCATTATTAACATCCCAGGATATGGGAAAAATATTGAAAAAATTAATAGGTATTTAATTCATATGCCATTATAAAGACTATTTAATTAAACAGAACACTCAAAAGGGTTCTTCTATTGCCATGGTGTTCAACCAATAATCAAACATCAGTGTCCTATTTAATTTTATAATACATTTATATTAGATATGTTTAGGAACTAAAACACTATAAAAATGTGATGTTAAAAGAATTTGGAACATTTTATAATGGAAAATATATAACCCCTCAACATTAAAAAAATGGCATGATACCACCTTACATAGGTCTATAGTTGAAATCTCATATAGTATCATATACTGATTCGACTCATGTCAAGAGAAAATAAAAAAATGGATAAATAACTTAAAAATAGGGAAAATATTCATTCAGATAAATATCAGAGCTGACATCCAAAAAATGGGTACAAAAGAATGACGATCTTACTAATTCAGATTCGATGAGATGGATAGTGTTTGATTCTAGTACGAGATGGAGAATCTCCCTCTAATGGAATAATATCCTCCAAGGGTGGTTCAAATTGGTTTTATATCAATCTATTAAATAAAAATGAATTTAAGGTTGACTATAAAATTATATGAGGCCAAACTCAAAATTTTCCCCAAATACATAGGGTTAAATATTTTAGGCACATAGTATGAAAAAATGTACTCCAACCTTGAATAGTTAGTTGTATGGAAGGTTCACCTACATGGTTTTCCCACAAGATTTGACTAACTATGTGAAAATTTTGAAAAAACCATTGTCAAAATTGTAGATATGTCTACATGGCTTAGTGGCCTAAATCACATGGTATAGTCTAACATTGTAGCATTTCCCTTTTATCTACTCAAGAATTGCATGGTTTATCAGACCATGTAGGCCCTCACTCCCTATTTTAACTAAACACGAACAATTAATATTTCATCCCATTACTTCAGCTCTAGGATTGAAACCAACCATGGATAACCCCAATACCACCCTAACCTCAAAGGGCATTCAAAGAAATCCACATTTAAACTTTTAAACTGAGAATTTGTGAAAAATAAATGTTCCATTCCTCAAATAAGTATATAGATCATACAATTATTATTATTATTTAAAATAATAATTTTTTTTGTTTATATACTAAATAATTAATGAAAATTTAATTATTATAATTTAAATACTTAATGGAATATGATTAAAATAATTTACTCTTGAAATTACAATTCTTATTAGTAATTATATTTTATATTTCTCTCTTAAAAAATTATATTGAATAGTTTTGAAGTATTATACTCATTAAGACCATAATCTCACTAAAAAATAGATTAACACTCATTATATTTTAATTTATTTCAAATATTATTATTAAAACCTAATGTCAAAAATTTTCCCTTAAAATAATATTTTATTAAAATTTATTTTTTTATTTTAATGATAAACTCATAAAGCATAAAATATTTGATGGAAAAAATTTTATATCATTTTATTATTCTCCATATTATTATTACATTATGGTAAATTTAACATATTTTTATAAAATGGTTTATATTTCGAATAGTAAAATATTAAATTTTACAAATACCTATAATTTATGAAAACATTTTGATGATAGATTGACATAAAAAATTATGAATGAATTTTATAAACCAAAAATTGACTTAATAAGTATAATAATAATTAAAATTTAATTTATTAAAGTTAAAAACATATGTTTGACACTTTAAAACCCATGTTATATGTTATTCTAGTAGAAAACAATTTTGTTCTATTAATTAAGTATTTATTAGATCCCATTCATTTTTTGATAGGTTTTAATTCCAATTAACCCTAATGTATTTATTGATAACCCAATAAACATCATGGAAATTAATTCAAATAAAAATATTTGTCATAAATTTGTATTATTATGCCTAACAAAACATTTATCAAAAATTGGGTTTCAATGTGTTATTCATACTTATATTGAAGAAATTTTTACTCTATTCTAGAAATAAAATAAAGAAAAATAGAGTTCAAAGTTGGAATCAACATATTTTAATTATTTAAATATTTTTATTTCATTTTATGGGAAAAAATAAGATACAATGGTAATAATTTTTCACCATAATAATGGATAAAATGATAAAAAAATGTTAAATCAAGTGGTAATGTCTCAAAATATAATGAAAAATTACACATAAATTGTTGGAAGATGGAATTATAGGAAATAACCTTTATTTTACTATATAATATTTAATTATATAATCAATTAATTTTTATAATACATCTCTTTTTCTATCAAGATATCAATATTTTTGAAAATGTCACCCCTCACAACTTCAAATAGTCCTCTTCACCACCCCACAAATTATCACACCTAAATATTCATATATTTACTTGAATCTACCAATATCCATCACAAACCATCTTTAACATGTGCATGGTTTCCCGATCTCTCCAAACATATAATTTAATAAGAACAATGGAGTATTTTAAAGGGGGAATTCAATGGAAAAGATGATAGTTTTGACCAATTACTTTCAAGTTTGATTTTTTCAACCTCCTCTCTATCATTTATACATATCCTAATATAATTAAATCATTTTTATTAGTATACTAATTCTATATTTCATATATAATGACCATTTACACCTTCCTATAATTCAATAAATAATGAAAACATAACCAGTGTTATAGTCACATTACCATTTCCATTAACAACATATTTCATTTTTCATTGACTTCATTTATTTATGGTTATAAAATTAAATTAAATTAATAAATATATTATTCATGAAATTAATAAGTTCTAGAAAGAAGAATTAGTTGTTATATTAATTATATTAACAATAAATGGTCATTATAAATTTAATCACATCAATAAAGACACATAGAATATTTCAAATTTCAAATTTATTTTTGAAAACCATGTGAAGTTAATAACTATTATGCTATAACAATTATAAAAACATATATCAATACTATTATAGGGATAATGAAAAAAAATTCCCTATTTTGACCATGGAAAAAAATAAAAAAGCAGTTTTAGGGAAACTGAACAAATAACATTGTGTGTTGAGTGAGGGAACTATAAAATAAATAAAGAAATGTAAAACAAAATGTACTTATAAAAGTAAATATATCTAAAATGTTTTGACGTATATATTCAATAAAATTGGTGTATTTTTAAAATACATAAGATATAAACAACAATGGATTCGACACATGATGTAATTGTTATTTATATTAATTTCAATTCACTAAAAAATGTTTTATATTTTCACTAATTTAATTTTATACAGCATAAATACTACCCAAATGTATTCATATATTAAAATTATTATTATTATTATTATTATTATTTTACTCACCTTCATTCAAGCCCTCCCAATTCCATTACATATGTTTCATTCATTACTTATTTTGTAATATTTATTTTAACTTAAGTTGCTTTCATTATGTTGTATCCATTATTCCGGAGATTTGACATTTTTGTTTTTTTTTCACCATATGATTTTATAATATTTTATTACCTCTTTATTATCTAGTTATCTCAAGTGTTATAAACATTTTACCTCCATTTGGATCATAATTCAACCAAACAGATTCATTTTTGTTAACTTAATTTTATCTCTTATTTATATCCATGAATCACTATATTAATTTTATATATTATTTATATTCATAGAATAATGACAATATACAAAAATTCATAAGGGAATATTCTATTTCCTTTTAATTTATTAATCATTTTATAAAATGACTATTTTTATCTTTTTATTCATAGTTCATATTTTACATTTTCATGAAAAGTGTACAAATAATATTCCTATTTAACAATTTCATATTGACCCATTTTCATGATTTTATGCAAGCTTCTCATCATCGATATTAATTTAAATGTTTATGTGATTTCATAAAGAAAATGATATACCCATATTTATATTAATTCTTTATTTTAAATATTAATGGTAATGTTTAAGAAAAATAAGTAATGGTCTTTCATTCCACTTATATATTTCATTATATTCAACCTTATATAGTCCATTATTATCTTAATTTATTTATAGGTATTATATACTTTAATGTAAATTTAAATTAAGTTTATCAGTTCCCTCAATTAACCCTTCATATGGAAGAATGAAAGTGACATAGAAGATTAATTTTACTAAAATGTTGTAAAATATTTATAAAAATTCATTTTTTAAAATTTCCCTTATTTTCATTTCCAAATATAAAGGATATATTCCCCATATAGTAAATTTTATTAAATTTCTCAAAAAAAATATCCTTAATTTACAGTTCATATCTCACATTTCTCATATGTTTTATTATTTGAATCATTATCCATCTTCCTATGGACAATTATATTCTTCTTATTGAATATATTATTTAATTTCATGAATATATTTAATATGAGAATAATTATTTATATTTTTTCTAGTGTTTACATACCCTTATATGCATAACTCTATACAATGTCAATTTAAATGTGTTATTTTCATGAACTAAATTTCATTGGTTGAGTGGGGGATATATTGAAAATATGTACAATTTTTTATTTCAATATGGATGATAATTGTTTATTAAATATCGTTGGTTATCTATTGTATTATTAATTCTTTCTTTAAAATTATTAATTAAATGGAATTAAATATTTATGGTGGGTCTTGGAATTATATATCTCCCACCATGTTTATTTGGATGCTCTCATAAGACAGACAAATTGGGTATTTGGTGTAATCCTTATGTTTTTATGAATGATGTCATGGAATGAGGCCTAGGAAAAATGTTTATGATGTATTTAAATATGTATTATATCACCTTAAAATTATTTTTATTATCCATGTGATTTTTTACATTTTTATTCCATATATTGATAGATTAAATTTTCATGTTTTCATTTATATGGATGTTTTTATCTATTCAAGAAATATTATTCATGCCTTATTTATTCTAGGATAACCTATTTTTTACACTTGCACATACATTGTATTTGAGATCATCCTTGTTCTTATTTTAATTTCTCATGGTTATAATGAAGAGTATTATGTTTGAAATTTCTAGATGGATTTCTTGATTGAATTATTATTTTGTTGATTTATAATATATATTTTTGAATACATAATCATGTATTTTGTGGGAAAATAACAATTCTATAGGAAATATATTAGGTTTGTTAGAAAAAAATTTTCCTCACTCTCCCAAAATCATAAACTAATTGGTACAATGTGTGTTAATGTCTCAATAATATTTTTTAATATGATTAATATGGATTTTTTTTATTTAGTTGGATTTAAATATAGTATATAAAGGATATGTTTTTTATCACATGATCCAAGATTGGTTGTTTTAGTATTATAGTATCATTAATTCCTTAAATCATGTTATAAATATAGATTATATGATCTTTAACCAATAAAATACTCATGTATCTAAATACTCCAACTATAGTATTTTAGGGAATCATGGATTTGAATAAAATAGTTTCAAACATTTATGATTAATAAATCTATGATGTATAACATTAGATAATAAAAATAATATTTATAATCTTATAAAGTTTTAATTTTTATAGAAATAAATTGTATTATGTGAAATTAACTGTGATCAGTAATAGAAAATAAATACATCCATACAAATAGTAGTTTCAAAGATTGTTACAAAATAATGAAAATAATATAACTATATGATATGAAATGGTATTTTTTGGAGTCCTTATTACTAGAATTCCCACCACATGAATAATTTTATGATAATATTTAAACATAGACGCGAGGTATGGATTATGTATTTGTGGTTTAAATAATACTTTTATATTAAATATCTAACAATTTGTGGATGAAGAATGAAGGTATGTATGGTTAGAATAGTTTGTACCATTTCAAATAATTTTATTAAAATAACATATTTAAATAATTGAATGAATATTTCATAATAATGAACACCTATAAATATATATATTGAATCTTGGGTGATCCCCATATCCTTATGAATAGTAATTGTATTGAACAGTAGGAAAAAAATTCTTCAAATTAAATAAAAGTAATCTAAAAAATACCATTCTCTCATAATTATCACCATGCTTCTCTAGTTTTGTATGGAATTATAAGAAAATAGTATAAATAATGACTACAATATATTTTGGATAAGTTTAACTACAAAAATATGATCATAATGAAATATAAATCTTTTTTACATATTATGAAATATAATCGAGATAATCTAAATGGAAAATTCAATGTATAATTCCACTAGAACATTCAAAAATTCTTCATAAATAACACAATATAGATATGGTGATAATTGATTAAGAGGATTATTTTAAAGGAAAATATTTTCACTATAAAATGAATTTTAGTTAATTTCTTATGAATAATAATAATAAAATATTATTGGGTAAGAATATTATTTATTTTTTGAAATATATTTCTTTTTCATTATTTTTTATTTGACATAATTTTTGACTCTGATATTTATTGCCATATTCTAGAATCAAGGACGAATATATGTTTATAAGTGAGAAGTGAATCCTCAAGATGTTGATGGATGAGGTATTCTACATCATCTAGAAAAGTTCACTTCATACAATTCCAAGAATATAAAGTCTTATATTTTAAATATATTATTATATAATATGAGTTAAAAAATATATCTTCATGTTGAATTTATAAAATATGAATTTTTATTTGAATATCTCAACACTATTATTATTGTATAGCATAAATAATTAAAAGTTATATTATATATGAATGACAAATTTCTTCTATTGATAATTACTGATGAATATAATATATTAGAATCTTTAAATACCAAATTTGGGAATGATTATACATGATCATGTAATAATAAAGATGAAATGTAAATATTATTCCAACTTGGGTCTGTTGACTCATTTGAGATAAATATATTGGGTTATTTAAATTTTTCTTATCCTTTTTAATCTATTATTATTTTTTCTTGAAATTTCTCATTCGGTGGGAGCCTTTGAGAGGGGAGATTGGGAGAATTAGTGTTCTCCAACAAAGAACCCCATCTCCCAACGAAGAATGAAGAATGAAGAATGCCGACCTTCTTCAACTTGTTCCACGATGATTCAATCGTCGAGAGATGTCTTCGACGACTGACTTCCACAAATCTGTCAATGATCAACAATCTACGATCAAAGGTAGGGGTTGTTTTGTGTAATTTTTCTTTCATTTTATCTTCTTCAAATGAAAGTAATTGTTGCGTTTGATTGTAAGAATAATTGAAGTTCAACTTTATTCCTATTGATGAACCAATTGATACCACCCTAAACACAAAGGGTGCGGGCCAAACCAACATGGCTTGACCACTCCACCGATCTTGTTTATGATCGATCTTTAGCGAGGCGAGGGAAGCGGCGATGACAAAGGTCATGCTACCTGTGGCCTTCGCGAATCGCGACGCCCCTGTGGCGCACCGGTGCTCCGGGGCGAACCGCGGCCCTCCGGCCGAGCCACTCGTGTCGCACCGCCGCCGGCCCACGCCGCCCGGCTCCCGGCCACCGCCTAGCCTCCCAGCTGCCCACCGGCCCTGCACCTCTTGGTTGCTAACCCCCTGTCCACTTTCCTTCCGGCCACCAAAATTCCTAGCCACGCGCCTCCCAGTCACCAGCCCGCCTAGCCTCACGCCTCTCGGCTGCCGAACTGCCTGGACGCATGCCTCCCAGCCACGCCACCCCGTGCTAGCACACCCTACCCGAACCGGACGCTTGTCGTCCTCTTCACGCGCCCCTCGCGCCTCCCCGAGTCAGCCCCCCTTGCGGCCTCCCGGCCGAGCCGGAGACCTAGGTCCCTCACGGCGTCCCGATCGAGCCGCCCTCCCAGCCCCCCTCACAATGCCCTAGCCGAACCAGTCCGGCAGCACCCTTCAGGCCAAGCCGCGCTGGGCCGTGCCCTCACGATGCTCTGGGCCAAACCATCCCCAAGCTCAGGATGAATCGCCCTCACGGCCTGCTGGGCTGGGCCCCGCGGGCCGGGCCAAACCCCATGGGTCGGCCCACCAAACAGGCCAGGCCGGACCCCTTAGGTCAGCATGGGTCGACCCAAACTGAGTCGGCCCAGATTAAGTTGGGTCGGGTCGGTCTGACTTGGTCGGACCGGACCCGGGCCCACTATCGACCGTTTACATCCTTTGGCCATATCTTTGGCACCAGACATCCGTTTAAAAATCCATCAGTGCACTAGAAATCTTGGAGCATAGTGGTCCCTTTGAGTATACCCCACTGGAGTTTGGGGTTTAGTTGAGATACGGTCAGGTTGGATCGTACACATACCCAACCGGGCCCTTGGGACTTAAAGGCTAATAACTCACACACCAAGAATCAGATTGACACGCCATCTGTTGCGTTGAGGCCCCTATGACGTGGTGGAACTTTGAGATAATTTTTCTTGAGAATTACTAGTAGTTTATGTATCATCACTCGGCTTGAGGAGAAGACCCTCCTGGAATCAAGAATGCTTCGTCCGGAACCATGTGGATGGCTATGCACTGACGACTGTTCCTAGATCTTGTGTGGGTTCGATAGCACTAAAAAATGTTCCTGGATCCTGTGTGGGTTCAATAGCACTGATGACTATTCCTGGATCCTATATGGATTTGACATCTCTGACTAATGTTCATTGATCCTATGTGGGTTTGATAGCTCTGACTTCTGTTCCTGGATCTTGTGTGGGTTCGATAGAATTACTATTCCTAGATCCTATGTGGGTTTGATAGTTCTGATTTCTGTTCATGGATCCTATGTGGGTTCTACATAATAGATGATTCGATGGCTACTTCTGATCATCTCTATCTCTCTACAAAAGTTGTATACCTGTGTGAGCTGAGTTAGAAACTTTGTTTTTTTCTCATGATTTAGATGGATTACATGATAACTTAGGTATATATAAGGGCATATAACTATGTGGGGTAATTTGTTGATTTCATAATTTGTGGTATATCCATGTTGGATTTTGTGAGACCTTGAGGGTCTCAAGGTCCCTACTGAGTATCGTTATACTCACCCCTGCATAGGCTATGCCCGCACCTCATTGTGTTGGATGCATACGATGGACATCTCTAACCAAGAGTGAGTGTATGAGGATAGGATAGTACCCAGAGGTGGACCTCATGACTAGTTGTTACCTGGAGGAAACTGATAGACGTAAAGTGCTAAAGAGGCTATATGTACCTTCCCTTCAGGTAAGATCTGTGGTGGACGATACAGGAGTTTCTTTTCAAATTTCAGCAGTTTTTTCCTTTTTTAGTTTCACTTGTACTATCAATTGGGCTTGTATTTCCGGCCCATTTTCTTTTCATCACTCTCTTGTTATACTGTTTTACTTAGTGTTTTGTATCCAGTTGTGTACTCTGTTGTGTGGGTTTTCCGCTATAAAGGAAATGCCTTCCCAGTTTATGGATTTACACCTTTAGTGCTAGTCTTCAGCCCATGGCCTATAGAAGGCGGGCTTGGGGTAGTCACGGCACGGGCCCCGGGGGTAGGTATTGAAAATTGGTATTAGATGAGTCGGTTCTAACATAAAACATAGGACTCTGATCTTTTCTATGATGAAATAGTGTTAAGTGTAGTGAGTGTGGTATTCGGTTCAGGGAGTCCAGTGTTGGTGTGGCGGATGACGTATCCATACACCAGGACCCAGACTTCTGATTTCTGACTCAGTCTATGAAAACACTTATAGCATGTGTGTTTTGATGATTCATCTTTGTGATAACTTTTGAGTCAGCTCACCAGGTATAAATTATTGACTATGGAACACCTGTTACTTTTCACGATGGCCCCACGCAGATAGCCAGCCAGGGTTCCAGGTTTTGTACCAGTTGGCAGCCCACCGGGCGAAGAGGCCTCATTGCAAGGCCCTATCACAGTGGAGGCACCAGTGGTACAACTACCCATTGGGCCACCGATGCCACTAGCCCCAGTAGCAGAGAGTGCACGCCGCCTGAGCGCATTTCACGAGTTCTAGTAACAGAGGTCGCTTAGGTACAGGGGCGAGACGGACCCGCATGCAGCTGATGATTGGCTGGAGGCTGTGGTGAGAGTCTTCAGACTAGTAGGGACACTATCAGACTGTATGGTGATTCTTACTGTGAGTCACCTTTATTCAGCAGCAGGTAGAAGGTGGAGCCTGATGCTCCAGGTTCATGATGAGGCAACACTACTATGGGAAAACTTCGAGAGTCTGTTTCAGACAGAGTTTATCCCAGCCACCCTACGTGCAGTGCGGATACAGGAGATACTGCATCTATAGTAGGTATCATGACGGTGGCACGGTACTCAGCGTGGTTCACCGACCTCTCGTGATACTCCACGGATATGGTGCGGGACCCATTCTTCAGGGCCTGGACCTTAGATCAGGGGATCAGGTGAGAGATCAGGTCTTCGATTATCTCTCTCAGCATCCTGATACAGGCGGGGTGTTGGAGGGATCCCTCTTAGTGGAGAGTTTCCTTGCTCAGCTGTTACTAGTAGCATGACCCGCCACCGGGTGTCACGTAGTAGAGTCTTTTGTAGCTGGTAGCAGACAGATGTCATAGAGGTCCAAGCGGACCAAACCGTCTAGTGGACGACCTCAGGACACTAGTTCTATTGTGTGAGGCAAACGAGGCAGAGCCAGTCATTCGAGGAACATGTAGTGTTTCACATGTGATGGGCAGGGTCACATGGCTCATGGCTTTCCGACCCGTTGTTTTTCTGATAAGAATACAGTTGAGGGACCACCCAGGTATAGGAAGAGGTTTGATTGAGGCGATCTACTGGGCGTAGGCGAACGTGGAAGAGGAGCTGGTCATGCAGCTGGCGGTGGACGATGTTATGAGGTGTTACCACCACCACCACCAGGAGTTCCACCCCAACCATAGGGAGCAGGTGTACAAGGGAGAGCTCATCTCTAGGTAGATAAGGATTACTATCACGGTAATCTAGAGATTATTCAAGGTATGATCTTTTTCTACTCCACCTTGGATGCAGTTTTTATAGACACAGGTTCTAGTCACTCTTTTATTGCCACTGCCCTCGTTCAGAGTTCGAAGATTTCGATAGATCCATTGGATCGATCCTTATGGATATAAACTCTTTTGGGAGAAGACTCAACGATCACGCCCTAGTTTCAGCAGTGTGAGCTTACTCTAAGAGGATAGAGTTTTAGCTGGGATCTCCTCGTAGCGGCGTTGAGGACATACGATGTTATCTAGGATATGGACTGGTTATCTACAGTTCATGCTCAGATCGACTATTTGAGGTGCAAAGTGCGGTGTGTCCACATGGATGGGACTAGGTTTACCTTCATCGGTAAGAAGGGAGCCTTTTCAGCATAAGAAGGACTTACTTAGAGGAGGGTGCAGGTGATCACTCATCAGTTGGCCTGCCTTACCCTCGGAGTGGTAGATGTGGAGATTCTGAGTTATCCTGTAGAGGTGGACCAGTACGTGGATATTTTCCATAATAATTTCACATGTCTATATCCTCACAAAGAGATGGAATTTTACATTGAAATGTACCCCGTGATGACACCGATATCTACTCCAGCGTATAGGATAGCTACCATGGAGCTTCGCGAGTTGCAGGTAGAGTTGGAGGACTTACAGGGGAAGGGATTCATCTGGCCCAATGTTTCTCCCTGGGCCGCCCCGATTCTATTCTCCAGGAATGAGGATAGAATTTTGAGGCTTTATGTCGACTATCTTCACCTGAACTAGGTGACCGTGAAGAAAAAGTACACACTTCCTAGGATTGATGACCTCTTTGACCAGCTGAAGGTAGAATGGTGGTTCTCGAAGATATACCTCAGATCAGGATATCACCAGCTCAGAGTTCGAGATGAAGATGTGCAGAAGATGACCTTCAGGTGTTGGTACGGCTACTACAAGTTCTTGGTTATGCCTTTTGGCATAACCAGCGCTCCAAAAGTGTTCATGGGTCTCATGAATAGTATTTTCTAGCCATTACTCGATCAATTTTTTGTAGTCTTCATCAACAACATTCTGATCTACTCAACTACTAAGGAGGATCATGCCTACCATTTTTGGGTAGTACTAGACACACTTTGAGAGCATCAGCTTTAAGGTAAGCACTCAAAGTGCCAGTTCTGGATCCGAGAGGTTCACTTTGTCGGACATGTCATCTCAGAGGATGGATTTGTAATAGATCCCATGAATATTGAGGCATTACTTACTTTGGATCCACCCAGGAGTGTGACGGAGGTATGGAGTTTCTTGGGTTTGGGTGGATATTACCAGAGGTTCGTACTAATCTTCTCCAGAGGTGCAACACCACTATCTGTCTTGACGAAGAAGGGGAAACCCTTCATGTGGTTGGATAGATGCCAGAAGAGCTTTCAGGAACTGAGGAATAGCATGACTAGTGCCCCCATCATGAGGCTTCTAGGGGAGGGCGTAGGGTACGTATTCTACTGCGACGCATGAGGGACTGAACTCGGGTGTTTCCTGATGCAAGAGCGAGCAGTGATTTCTTATGGTTCCTTTCAGCTGAGACAACATGAACAGAACTATGCTACCAATGACCTAGAGTTAGAAGTTGTGGTCTTCTCCTTGAAGATGTGGCAGCAATATCTGATGCGCGAGCATTTCATAGTCTACAATGACCATGAGAGTCTCAAGTATATCTTCTCACAGATGGACATAAACCTGAGACAACGGTGATGGAATGAGATACTCTAGGACTATTACTTTGAGATATTCTCTACTCCTGGGAAAGGTAACATTGTAGAAGATTCACTCAGTACGAGATCTGGTATAAAGCTGCTAAGAGAGGCAACAGAGCAGCTGGCTGCTTTACGGATATCCTTTGTAGACTGTGATGGAGCATAATTCTTTCAGTCACTTACAGTCACTCCCCCACTTCATCAGCGAGTCAGGGAGGCACAGTATGGAGATGCTGACTGCGAGACATAATGTGCTCAGATATCCATAGGGCAGGCACTTGATGGATTTTTTGAAGGTAGGGAGCATGTCATCCTCTTCAGAGGATGTACTATGGTTCCAGTGTCACTTCAGGATGAAGTGTTGAAGGGGTTTTACACATCCCCTCTAGCAGTACATCTAGGAGTGGTGAAGATGTACAAGGACCTTCAACGACAACACTAGTGGCCAGGTAGGAAGAAGACAATAGCAGAGTTTGTCTATCGATGCCTCACCTATCAGCAAGTGAAGGCAGAGCATCAGGTACCAGCAGGCTTGTTTCATCCTTTAGAGGTCCTAGAGTGGAAGTGGGATGGGATATACATGGACTTTGTTATGGGTCATCCATGTACCTCTATTGGACATGACTCTATCTGGGTGATCTTCAACAGACTCACCAAGTCGACAAACATCCTACCGATCAGAGAGCAGGGTCTAGTAGAGAGCATGGGACACCTCTACATATAGGAGATTGTGTGGCTACATGGAGTACCTTCTTCTATTGTGTTTTATCATGATGCGTTGTTTACTTCCCATCTATGGAAGGGGTTACAGGAGGCTTTTGGGACGCAGCTTCATTTGAGCACCACCTTCCATCCTCATACGGATGGTCAGACTGAGCGGACCATCCAGTCCCTCGAGGACATGCTACGTGCATGTGTCCTCAACATCAGTCGTAGTTGGGAGGATCACTTACCTTTGGTTGAGTTTGCATACAACAATAGTTATCACTCAAACATCGGGATGGAACCTTTTGAGGCCCTGTATGGTCGACCTTGCAGATCGTCGTTGTGCTGGACAGACCCATGAGAGTCAGCACTAGTGGGACTACATATTGTATGGGATACCATAGTGAAGGTGAAGATCATCCAAGAGTGGATGAAGACTGCACAGAGCAGGCAGAAGTCATATGATGATAGGAGATGGAGACCTCTCAAGTTCGAGGATGGCGACCATGTCTTTCTATGGGTCTCACCTCGATGAGGTTTACAGATATTTGGTCTAGGTGTAAAGTTATCTCCGAGATTCATCGGACCATTCCAGGTCTTCAGTAGAGTAGGTGAGGTGGCATACCGCTTAGCTCTTCCACCTCAATTGCAACGAGTGCATGACGTATTTCACGTATCCTAGTTGAGGAGATACGTGCATGACCCTTCTCACATCATTGACCATGGAGACCTGGACATCGACGATGGGGAAACATTTACAGAGGTTCCAGTGGAGATTGAGGAACGAAAAGAGTGGGTCCTTCATGGATGATCGATACCTCTAGTGTGCGTTTGTTGGATACACGAGAAACTCTAGGAGAGAACATGGGAGCAGGAGGCTCATATGCAGGCTCAGTACCCCCATTTGTTCCCTTAGTTCAAGTTATATCTTATAGGGATGTAAAGCCCTGAGGTGGGGAGAATGTAAAGACCCGTAATTTATATAGAAACTTTTTTCCTCTTAAATACATGGGAATTTTACGAGTCTGTGAAAATTGACGGTGCTTGATTACGAGGCCCAGTGTGCCCATGATCAATTTCTGAAGTTCTATTTAGGTACATTCAGTAAACATACAAGCAGCATTTTATAACTTTTGAACTGGTGCGCGGGATTGAAATTTGATGGCACCGTGGAACTCGCAGTGTCGTTATTCACTTAATAAGACTTTCACCTCAATGGTAGTTGGTCGAGAGAAAAGGATAGATTTTGGGTTTTTGTGGAAAGTTATAACATAAAGTGAGTTTTCACTTTATTTTATTAGAGCCTCCATGTTTGCGTTTGGTGGTTAAAACCTCATCATGGATGTTGGAGGTGGGACCACCACACCTTAACCTCCTATAAGAGGTTATGGTGGTGGGGCCCGCCTGAACATAACCTCCCGCAAGAGGTTATAGCGTGTAGACCACATGGGGCTTAACCCCCTATTGATGGAGGAGAGTTAAAACTCTCAACTCTCCATCATTAATGAGGGAGAGCCTCTTCACCTCCCATAATTAATTCCATGTGCCAACCCCATCAATTAATTAAGGGGAGACTATCTAATTAATTTAATTTTTCTTTTGAATTTCGTGCCAACATCTAAAATAATAGACAATCTATTATTATTTTTTCTTGGCATTTCAAATTTGGTGGGATCCTTTGAGAGGAGAGCTTGGGAGAATTAGTGTTCTCCAACAAATAAACCCATCTCCAAATGAAGAACGAAGAACGAAGAACGTCGACCTTCTTAAACTTCTTCCTTGAAGCTTCAATCGTTGAGAGACGTCTTCGACGACCAACTTCCATGACTCCATCAATGATCAAAAATCAGCGATCAAAGGTAGGGGGTTGTTTTGTATAATTCATCTTTCATTTCCTCTTCATTGAATGATAGGAATTATTGCAGTGGATTGTAAGAAAAATTGAAGTTCAAATTTCTTCCTCTTGATGAACCAATTGATACCACCTGAAACGCGGAGGGTGTGGGCCAAACCAACATGGACCGATCCCTCCTCCGATCTTGTTTATGATTAAACTTCAGCAAGGCGATGGAAGAGATGATAACAAAGGCCACCCTACCTATGGCCTTCGCAAACTGCACCGCCCCCGCGGCGCTCCTGTGATCCAGGCCGAACTGTAGCCCTCCGGCCGAGCCGCCCCAGCCACACCGCTATCGGCCCGCGCCACCCAGCTTCAGGCTCCCGACTGCAGCTAGCCTCCCAGCCTCCTAACTACCTTCCAATACACCTGGATGAGCCTCTGGCCTTCCAGGACACTCGCCTCACTACCGTTGGTCGGCCTAGCCGCACACCTCCGGATTCTCCTGGCCACACACCTCCTGGCCACCGAACCGCCTGGACGCATGCCTCCCGGCAGTGCCGCCCCACGCTGGCCACACCCTGCCTGTATCGGCCACATGTTGGCCTCCGAACGTGCCACGCGCACCTCCCCGAGCCGGCCCCCCCGTGCGACCTCCCGGCTGAGCCGGCGACCTGGATCCCTTGCGGCCTCCCTACCGATCTGGAATCCCGACCCCCCTCGCAGAGCCCTAGCCGAACCATCCCAGTCGCGCCCACCAGGCTGAGCTGCACCGGGTTGCGCCCTCACAACGCTCTGGGTCGAACTGACCCTGAGATCGGGATGAACCGCCCTCACGGCCTACTAGGCTGGGGCCCACGGGATGGGCCAAACCCAATGGGCTTACCCACCCAACAGGCTAGGCTGGACCCATCAGGTCAGAATGGGTTGACCCGAACCAGTTCGTCCCAGACTAACTCGGGTCAGGTCGGTCCAACTGGGTCGTACCGGACCCGGGCCCACTACCGACCGTTTATTTCCTTTCGTCATATCATTGGCACCGTACATCTTTTTGACGATCCTTTAGTGGCACTAGAAATCATGGAGCATATCTATGCATTTGAATATACCCCACTGGAGTTCCGGAGTTGGTTGAGATATGGTCAGGTTGGATCGTACACGAATCCAATCGGGCCCCTAGGACTAAAATGCTAATAACTCACAGACCGGGCATCCGATTGACACACTATCCGTTTCGTTGAGACCCATATGACGTGGCAGATCTTTGAGATACTTCTTCTTGGGACTTCATGGTATTTGATTTATTGACACTCGGATTGAGGAGGGGACCCTCCCAAAATCAAGCATGCTTCGTGCAGAACCCTGTGGCTGGCTGTGCACTGACGATTGTTCCTGGATCTTGTGTGGGTTCGACAGCACTGAGGACTATTCCTGGATCCTGTGTGGGATCCACAACACTAAAAAATGTTCCTGGATCCCGTATGGATTCGACAGCTCTGACTACTGTTCCTGGATCCTGTGTGGGTTCGACAGTTCTGACTTCTATTCCTGGAACTTGTGTGGGTTCGACAGAATAAATGTTCCTGGATCCTGTGTTGGTTCGACAGTTCTGATTTCTATTCCTGGATCCTGTGTGGGTTTGACAGAAAAGATGATTCAATGGCTACATCTAATAATCTATATATCTCTACAAAATTTGTATACCTGTGTGAGCTAAGTCAGTAACTTTGTGTTTTCCTCATGATTGAGATGGATTAGTTGATAATTTAGGTATATGTATGGGAATATACCGAAGTGGGGTTATCTGTTGATTTCATACTTTGGGGTTTATCCTTGTTGGATTTTGTGATAACTTGATGGTATCGGGGTCCCTATTGAGTATCGTTATACTCACCCCTACACAGGTTATGCCCACACCTCGTTGTGTTGTATGTAGACGATAGACAGCGCTGACCGAGGTTGAGTGTATGAGGATTGGACAGTACCCAGATGTAGACCTCATGACAATTTGGTACCCAGAGGAGACTGACAGACGTGGATTGATGGGGAGGCTATATGTACCTACCCTTCAGGTAGGATCCGTAGTGGATGATCCAAGAGCTTCTTTTCACCTTTCAACTATTTTTTTCCTTTTCATTTGTACTTATACTTTCATTTGGGCTTGTATTTTTGGTCCCTATACTTTTCAGCACTCTCTTGTTATACAGTTTTAAATAGTGTTTTGTATCAAGTTGTGTACTCTGTTGTGAGTGTTTTTAATTATAAAGGCAATTCCTTCCCAGTTTATGGATTTACGTCTTTGATGCTAGTCGTTAGCACCTGGCCTATGGAAGGCGGGCTTGGGGTTGTCACGACACGGGCCCCGGGGGACGGGTTGTGATAGAAATTGGTAATTTTAGGGATGATGATGTACATGTAGCTGGAATATGAAAAATTTTATATGAATTTATTGAAATGTAATATTATAGACACACGTACTGTGTATGAAATATAGAAACTAGAAAAGTGGTTTTATAATATTGAGTTAGGTGATATAATATTCACTTTATGTAATGAATATTTATTCTACAATCATTTAGTAATTTGAGAATAATCAAAAAATGGTATATAAATATGATTATTAAAAATAGATTCAATGTCTCAAAATCAAGTTGGTGATTTTAAATTTTTTTAAGATGATGTTATTCCCACTCAATCAGAATATGTATTCGAGAGAGAGATGCATATGTATGGTGAAGTGATTACCTATAAATAATGATTATTTTTCAATGGATTTTGATTAGTCAATGTGTAGAATGGGTTTAAACCATTACACAATTGGTTATAGGATAAAATATTTGATTTTAAATTGTCATAATTAGCTAATCAAATTTTTTTATATTCATACAATGATCCATTTATGAATCGAGTAAGGAATTAAATAATTAAAAAATTATTTTTTACCGCTTCCATAAGATGACAATGGTAAAACCATATTTTTCATGGTGATATATGTTGATAAAAAATGGAAAAACACAATTTGTATTATAGTTATTTTATACTAAGTTGAAAATATTTACAAAAACATTGAATTAAAATAGAAACCCATGTTTTAGGGTATTTGACCTACTAAGGCTGATCAAAGGGTTTCATAGACCATGTAAATGTGAAAATACTAACATATAAATTTAAAATAATAGTTAAACTAATTCATGAGTTAATTTTTTCCCATTTCTCATTGTATTAATCATTCAATTTAAATGTGTTTAGAAATAAAAATTGATTAAGATGATGAGTATAACAATATAGTTTTCCATAGTGGATCAACCATATATATTTTTAAAATGAACTAGATTTTATATTTACAATACATAAAATATGGTCAGAATATATAAAATAAATATTTACTAACTAAAAAATGAATCAATAAGAAATACCCAATAGTAATTTAATAATAATAATGTATTTTTTGGAATTATTAGAGAAGAATTAATTATAGTTATCAAGTGAAAAATGAAATCCTTCATAAAGATCTATTCAGTATAGTAATAGTATTAGGCTTTGTAAATAAGAAACATAAGCACATTAAATATATGGGAATCCAAATCTAAAAATAATGAGTATTTTATAAGGGAGATAAAGAGTCACATAAATAATAAATGACATGTTCATGTTCTTATAATTTAATAAATGAAGTAAATTATTTTCACAATGTTTATTGTGATAGTATTTGGAAATTTATACTTTAATTGATTACAATCCTATGATAGAGGGAAAAAATAGATATACATGGGGATATAATTACATGATTGATTTAAGTCATAGATGTAGTTTCATATATTATAGAGTACATATGTAAGACAAAATTATTTCTCTAATGAATAAATTTATAACATAGTTGAATAATGACCTTATAATGTGAGAGTTATCATAATGTTGGTTATGAAGGTCATTCCTATACATGTGGGATTTTTTTTAAAATTGGCTGAACAAGACCCAAATTGGGATGTACTTTTCAATTACCATATCATCTATACTGAGACATATGCATGATTTATTATTATTATACACGTTTTATTACCGATATATATACTACTTAAGAGGTATTTCCAAGGTACTACATTTCATATCAAAATTATAGAGTAGTTCAAAACTGTAATGAGTAGCATAAGGTTCTATGATAATATTCTTAAATATATCCCACTTGGTTTAGATAAATCATATTTATATGATATAAATGAAGTATAAATATTTTTCATTGGGGGATCATAACAACTAATACATCATTGAATGAATTTTTCACTTGGTTTTCATGACTATAAGTTTAGATGAACTCGGAATGGCCTATATTAACAACACATGCTTTGGGGGTCATTGGATATTCTTATCTATAAGAATGTGTATTGGTATCTCAATTTTATTTCATTATCAATGGTATTATTTTCTCACATACATTTATTCAGGTTGAAAAACATGAAATTTTTATTAGGTAAAGGTATCATGAGTCAGGTGCACAATTGATGGTTTGACTATGAATGAATGACCAAAATAATAAGTTTCCCTTCTAAAAAGATGATGATATACATTAAAACATAATTAGGATTATATTTCCTTGAAAATATAAATTGGCATGGTATAAACATTAAATTCCATTATATATATTCATTAAATATAAACTACGAATTGAAGGATGGTGTCATAATGTAGGCAAGACACTTTATAGGATATCACAACACTATCTGACTTTGTTACATAGATCGTTTTTGTAGGACATTGATGTAGTCATGAATTATCATTATCTATTTAGGATGTATTATATGTTTCTAGATACCACTAGAGTTATATTAATTTCATTCACTTCTATAAAGATATGTTCATAAAGTGTTACACACAATGTGTATCCAAATGTTATTCAAATTGGATTGAATGACAGTATAAGGAAAATTAGACCCCATGTGCGGGTTACTGAAAATGTATAGGTGTGAGTAATCACAATTTATTTAACTAATAAATTAAATAATATAATATTCATTTTTATATTATTGGGCATTGAGTTAATTTCTCATGTAATTTAAAAACTTATAAATATAAAATAGAGTATGAGAAAAAGATTATTTTGTGGATAAACATTACATATTTAAAATTAGTTAAATAATAAAATAAAGAAAGGTTTAACATAAGTGATCATTATTTTTCACACAATATGTGAATGTTTCACATGTCAATAATGATATATTCATAACACATTTGATATTTTACTCACCATTTAGGGTATTATTAATTTATTTTTGGGTTAAATCCTTTTAATGGGTAAAAATAAAAAAATTTATGAGTTTAACAAAGGATGAAAAGAAATTTTAGGACAAAAAATCATTTGGGAACATACTTGAATGAATTTAGAGATTTTCCCTCATTTCTTCCCTTTACACATGTTTTTGGTGAGGGAAAACAAATGTTAAATTAGACTAGATTAATCACATCATCCTATATCAATCCCATGCTCTTCATAATGTAATGTTTTCATCGAAGAGAACATAGTTCTCACATGAGAACACATGAAAATATAGAAATAAAAATTAGATTACTTTAGTCTCTATGTATATGATATAGTGATATCATTTCTTGGATGCTTAAACTTGCGATGATTATACATTTGGTTAATCATTCTATGATATTGAAAAATAATAATTTAACATTATGTTTAATTAAATAATTACTTACTTCTTAATTCATTTTCATATGATTCATGGGAGAATATGGTTTTATATTATAAATATACATTTATAATAATGATATAAATCAAAAAATAGAAAATATTGATTAAGAATGCTTCGGGTAATGGACTGGTTCAATCATGTATTTTGATTAACCTATATTCAATGTTTCCACCCCTATCATGTCAATGACACATCTCCTAAATTTGTAAAAAACACAATTATATGTAAACATCGGTCTTTCAACTGAGCTCAACATCCAAAACCATAGTTCATATAAAGTCTAATAAATTGTAGACTAGATCCTATATAACCTAGCTCTAATAGAATAACATATATTATTAGTCAATGGAAGATCACAATTCCTCTAATGAAAATAGTTCTAGATATTAGACACATGAACACAACTACTGTAGGTGATATAAATTTTGGGGAAATTTGGTAAAATTCATCAATATGAATCCCACAATTCCCATAAAAGTTTTTGTGAAAAAATAATAGGAAAATCAAACCCCACCTATCCACTTCTCACTGAATTTTTCTTCCAATCCTAAACATGATAAAATTTAATGGAACACCACAATGAATACACTATCTATAATTAGAGTGACCATACTCGATAGATAATGTTATTATATTCTATTTAACTCTAATTATTTTATATTTATGGTCTTTGATGATATATTATGTAATGGAAGTATATTGGGAAGACAAAACATGAAAATAAATGGAAATAAGAATAACATATGAGAAATATGTTGTTTAGAAATAGAAATATATCATGGGATATTGTATAAAATCATTCATTTAGGAGAGAAACTATGTTAAAATGGAACCCGCTTTCCAAAATCACTACCTATATTTATTTTCAATGGAATGTGTTTAGACCCTACTCAACACATTCAATAAAATACTGGTAATTCTATCCATAAGAAGAACCTATTTTAAGTTTTTAGGGGGAATTTATCCCTTGAGAATAAATGCCACATTTCCCTCTTTCATGATTCCTATATATAACATCCCACTACTTTTTTGTCTACTTCTTGAACCTAGATGCATCTAATTTTTATAGGGTATTTTTTAGGGAGATTTGGATTATATTTTAAAAATCATTAGGTTTTATGGGATGTGAACTATTGGTGCATGGTTTGACCAATCCTTGCCGCCACACCGCCCCAATAGAAACCAGGAAACAGTGAGCAGTGAGGGTTTAAATGGTGGGAATAAGGTTTGGAAATCCATTCTCCCACCTAAGTGAAACCATGTTCTATGTGTAGTGGTTCTGTAGGTGGAACACCATTTGGGAACTTTATTTTTCTGATTGTGTGTCCCTCTCCATGAATTTATGCTCACATACATTATTTATTACTAATTTTATTTTGAAATCCCCCCTGATTTAACTCACAATCAACAACCACTCGACCTAATTCAAATTTAATTTCATAGGAGTCTCTCAATTAATGGTGTTTTCTCTCCAAAACATCACTTTTGGTAAATCAAATCATGGTTAACATAATTTAATCTCACATGGGAAATTGAATATTCTGTCTTTAATTTTCATCTAGTATCTCATTATATCATCGTTGTATATTATTTGATCATCAATTTTTAATGAATCTAGAATCTGTTTTATAGAATCATGATTCAAGGTTTCATTTCATAATTTATGATTCCTTTATTTATCTTCTGTAGATATTTATTTGAGTGTTGATTCTAGATCCTTGATTAATGTTTGGGGGTTAAATGATTATTTTCTGTAAAATTGAACCATTGAATTTATTGATTAAATTAAAATGACTTATTTATTTATATAAAACATGTAATTTTGATTATTTTCTTCATTATTAGAGAGGGTTATGGAAATTGATTAAAAAATCACTATTCCATTAGAATTTGAATTATGGGGTTGATTTATGAAAAATGAAGGATTGATTTAGAAAAAAATTTCATTAAATTGTTTCAATATTTATTTTGATACAATACCTTAAATTGAAAAGTGTTTTTAAATTTAATGAAATTATTAATATTGATGATTTTGTTTCTAAATGATAAGGATTATTGATAATTTAAATATGGAACTTTTATTTGAATGCATTTTACAATGATTGATTGCTAATTTGATTGGTGTAATTTTCCCTTATGTGGTAGTGGAAGTAATTATCCTTAATGTTTATGTTGATTTAATTTTTCATTAGGTTAGAATGTATGGAATTATAACTTATGTGGGAGTGGATGGAATTTACCCTTAAGATGGATTCAATGTAAGTTTACCTTAACTAAGAGATGTTATAATTTTCTTTTACCTGGTGGTACAGTTGTATGAATTTTTATCACTTCCATAAATTTTTTTAGTATTTTATTCATGCAATATTACTTATACAAAATATTATATATAAAAATTCATTTTCTGAGATTTAGAATGATTTGTTTGATATATCTTACAATTCATTGAAATTAAATCATTCTTTGGATTTAGTAATACAATTTTGAATTCCCTGACACTATTTATTTAAATTGATACAATAAATGGTGTATTTTTATGTAATTTACTATGGAACACTTTTTGAGACAATAATAAGAATTATAGATAACACTCATCCATTTCCTTTTATATTTAGTATATCTTCTTATGCCAGATGTGAGAAGAGGGAATGTCCCACATGGAGTGAGTGAAGGTTTCTTATCCTTTGGGTTGTGGATAGGGTTGTTGTTTCCATTGGGATGTTTTAGTTTTATCTATCTAGATACCATATTAAATGGACATTTAATTCTTTGGGTTTTGTCATACCTATTTAGTTTTTGATACTTTCTCCTTTTAAAGTTTTCTGTCTGCTAGATTGTATCTTTTATCTTCATCTATTTTATAGAAAACTTATTCCCACATTTTCTTGTATGATAATTGGTTCTTTACAAAAACCCATGGGGATCATGAATTTCTTTTGGGATATGTTAGTTCATTCTTTAGTATTGGGGTTTGATAGTATCACGAATGTTTGTTGAAAAATGTGTAACATAGGAGCATGTTTAACACCATTCCTTGATGTGAGTATGCAGTTTTGGATAACTATTCAGGAATTATGAGGATGTTACCTGCATGTTCCTAGATTGATATAATCATAACAATGCATAATTTAAATTTTGTGGTTTTTTAACATAATAATTAGGAATAATTTTATCTAATTATAGTATTTTCCATGAATTTTATTTTGATAGGATAAAATTCAAATCATGATGTCTTATATGATGGAAGTGATTTTTCATATTTCTCCAATTTTAGATATTGATCTGATTAATCTTTTGATTTATTCAATATTGGTTCCATTTGTATTTTATAATTGTTCATTTTATAGGACATGTTATTATTATCCTGAAGGAAGCATTTATTGAACCATAGTTAGATGATACTCATGTGGACCAGAATATTATTGATATTATTTTACATGATGTATATGATCTATGAAAAACACCTTCACCTATTCCCACTCAGGCTCTAGATATTGATCCTCAGTGGTAGGAATCTCGAAATCATGCTTAGGAGTTACTTCACAAGATTACACAAGAATTATAACTCATTAATAATATTTTTGATACTTATGATCAGTTGATAATGATATTGATTTTATTTGATTTCTTGTAAATGAATATTTTGATTTTGGTGAAATGTTTCCCCTTTTAGATGGGGGGACCTAGAAGAAGATGTTGGGACTTAATAGGGATTAAAATGAATCATGATTTTATATAGTGGAATAACATCATTTTTATTTTAACTATTATGTTATATCCAGAGTCTATGATTCTGGCTAATACAACTGAGTTTTTCAAATATGAGTAGGATGAAAAGATCATGTATGAGTATGAGAATTAGTTTTCTAATCTTGTAAATTTTTCATGTAAGATGTAATTTAATTAAAATATCAATTATTGATGGTTGAAAACAATCCTCTTACATGATATTCATTAAAATGTTTTTTACTGAAGCTCATTTCTTAAGTTAATGTTCTAGATAAGGAACTAATTGTTGAGTATGACCTAGCTTGAATGTTATGGTTAACAAGGGATATATTATCTCCTAGTGAATGTTATATGACATCCTTTACATGGAATTACAATTTCTATGAGTCTCATGGTATTTATCGATATCAGGAATCCTCTAAACCTCTAATAGTTCCTAGAATATTCCCATTGAATTTATTCTAGTCTATAAATCCTGGTCATTTGTGATATATTTTTACTAAAGTTCCAATAAATTTATGTTATTGTGGTCAATCAATAATCCTATAAAAATTATTCTATTTTTTTCTTCTTGTCATAGTGCAACAATATCACGAGGACCTAATTTTAGTACAATGAAATAATGTGCATCACGAACAAATGGGTTCCATCCACAAGAATCGATAAAAAAGATTCTTCATATAGTGGAATAGTTTCTTGAGGAATTTGATATTGGTTTACTGACTATAAGATATATCATCACTATAGCTTCATCTTTAGTGACTTCTTTAATTGATTTCAATGAATCTCATTCATTTATATCAAAAAGTATTGTGACCTGATAAATCATATTATGGAGCTATTATCTAATGTGATGGATATTACTATACCCATCATAATGAAGAGAGATAAGGGTCTCCATTTTCCTAGTTGTGTCTTTTCATTATCAGATATGAACCATAAAATATTTATTATTTTATGACATGAAAATTCATGAATTTTTTTCATAATGGGGATTGGATCATTAGTAATAAGGCATTAATTTACATTTTTCTTTGATAGATATCCTTTATTGTGCCCAATGGGGTGTGTAATATCATTCAGGGAGAAAGCGGCCCAAGCTTGAGTAGAGAAAAAAATTATTATCTATAGTTTTGGGAATGTAATATAATTGTTCTCATTTGTTCTAGGGTAGAATTCTTTGAGAGATTATCTCCATCCATTTTTCATCGAGTTTCCCAATATTTAACATACTAATAGCTTTAGTTTTCCATCGATATGAGAGGTATAGTTTTCTATTTATTTACTTCCAAGTACATTTTCGAATTTTGGATTTTATTTGGATGTATTAATTTGTTTATTTTTGTTCAATAATTAATCCAATGATCTTAACAGAAAGTTTTTGAGAAAAATGTTGTTTTTAGACCTAGAAGTTGGTGTCTCAAGGTCAGTAGAAATCATGTACCAGTCCAGGAGAAATTGTATTCCTTGGAATGTTAAACTGTCCAGGATGTATTGTCTAACGAAGAGGTGTGGGAACATACACTAGAAACTATGCATCCTCATTCTTCTTGGATAAAGAGGGACACATAGTTTCCACACAATTTCAAAACCTGTGCGGGCTAACCATGCAGCATTTCTATGTCATTAAACTTTTTCAATTATATTTCTAATCTAACTGACATTCACCGTAATTCTACTCATTTGTACCCCTCTTTTATATTTTCATCCCATGGTGAATCTACATCCCATCCTTACTCCCTTGAACCTCCATATTTTTTTTGGTTATGTTTTTGGATCATCAAGAAACATCAAGAAAGCCAATTGTCTTTCAATTACATCCTTATTATAGTTTTATTCTTCCACCTTCATTGTGTAATTTTTTCTATAGTATATTTTATTACATAATAGGGATTAAATATTGATATTTTTGGAAAAATATTTTTGTTTTTGGGTCAGTCAAGCCTTTATAGTTTCCTTGTGAGGTGCAGTTTAGGTTTTTTAGTTGATTCCAAATGTATCCATTCTTGATTTGGGTGGATCCATGATATAGAATAATTAGAGGATTTTAGTGTACATTCATTTCTTCATAAATGTGTCCTATGAATTTTTTATGGGGATAAATGTATTTCTCTAATGTTTTAAGTAGTCTATGGGTTTAAAATGGGTTTTTCAATGAAATTGGTTGTGTTTGATGTGTTCTTGTTTGTTTATAGTCCCAAATGTGTTCCATAAATAGTGTTAGTGTTCAAGAGTGTGTTACCAAATAGATAGGGTGTGTGTCTGTATTTTAAGAGGTTTTCGCTATGAAAAATGCTGGGTTTCATGTTAAATAATATTATTTCATCTGTATTTGTGAAAGATGTTATCTATGAGACATGTGAAATGAAATTAAGAACAATAGGAATTTTTGGTATCTAGGATTATGGACTAGGACTAGTACACTAGATGGATCAGTGGGGATGTGGACACATTTATTAAAAAAGTATTGAAACTAAAACACTAACTAAAATATGATAATGATTGGAGACCACTAGAACATTGGATATAATATTATCTAGTGGATCTTATATTTAGATGTTGTTGGTATTGGTTTCAATTACATTATCACCAATAAATGAGGGTCCTAGGGTCCAACAATTGATGATTCCATTAGTGATTACCAATGGTTCTCTTTTGTGGTTTGGTGATTACCATCAGCATATGGAGTACCTTTCCAAAGATCTAATTTGAAAATATTGTTTCTTTGAAAATTATTTGGTTATAATGTTTTCCTTAAAAAAATTATAAAATATTATTCCAATATATTTTTTATTAAAAATGTGGATATTTATTTTCCTTATAATGTCATGTAATTGAATCAATTTGGGGTTTTACACTACTGGGATTTGCTTCAAAACCTACATACACCCATAGGTTTTTTTGGACATTTTTAGGATTGACCTATGTAAATTAATGTGGTCATTTGTTGGTGATGGTTAATATGGTTGTTGGTGTTCCACTATTTAGGTGGTTTTCAATATGGATTTAGAGTGATATACCTATAATTTCAAGGATTTATTTAGTAATGTTCTACTTGGTTCCACACCTATTTTGTAATTTTTTTTATAAATTCTTAATATTATTCAATATAACTATTTAATCACTTTATTTATGTTAATTGATCTTGGATTGATGTTAAATTCCTGAGTATTTTTTATAGTTTCTTATATTTGATTAATTCATTCCAGAAAGTGTAGTATTGATACCTCAAAACTAGTTAGAAGCCCGTGGGTTTCAGGAATTCCTATTGGGAAATGTCACAAACCAATTCGATAGATGGGTAAGAAAGATCTCAGAATTACTTTATGAAAAAAGGGAATTTTAGAAGTATTTATCCATTAATTTAGAGTTTCTATTTGGGAAGACTTTGTTTATATTACAGATATTATTGTTGGGGATTAGTTTTTTATGTGAGTGGTATGTTAGGACAACAGACCCCGTGATAGACATTGGCTCATAATGGGATGTTGGTATTTTGTTTGACATCCCCTCTTTGTGTGTCACATTGTCTATACATTGGACAAGGCCTCTAGGTGGGGGTGATGTGGTCTAGCTTGTTATGTGATGGGTAAATTATTTATTTAATTTATGAATGTGTTTGGATTTTTTTTGCTTAAAATATTCCAAATGTTGTATTGATAACGACATGAATGGTTTCAATTTTTTGTTTGGTTGTTGTAGAATGATTATTCCTTGTATAATTCATGTAAAACCATGGGAGGAGGATGGGGAGAGTTCCCCCTCACTGGTAGATCAGTGTCTAGTGGAATACATGTTTAGGGTAGTCCTTGATTAGGGTTTGGGAGCATGCTCTGGTTATATTCATATTGGGGAATCCAAACAAGGTCATGAAAATGCAAATGATCAGGGGTTAATAAATATATAGATTACATCCCTTCGGGGTATCACAAACTACTAATAATCATTGGATTGGCTTGACAATATCTACATGATATTTAAGTTTCTTGAAACTCATGAGGTGATAAAAGTGAAGTCTTCTATGTTCTTATTAGAAGGTATATGTCAGAGGACGTGGGATTCCATCTTTCCTTCTTGGAAGTAAAAAATGTTTGGATGGATGGAATTCAAGTTCATCTTCAATGATAAGGGTTTCACTGACACCTTGGACATTGCCATGACATGATATTTCTCAACTCACCAGTATAGGGATCATACAGTGATGGAGTACAGAAACCGATTTTCCGAATTGTATCAGGTTTCTCTAGAGGTAGTCTCTAATGAGTAGTTTAAGGATCCATGGTTTGAGATGGGGTTTCACATGTATATCTGAAACTAGGTATTATTTTCAATTTAAAGACTTATGATGATGTGAATAACCATTTTTTGATGGTGTAGATCGATGGTAGTGGAAAATATGGTTTTTATGTATTAGTGTTTGAAGTGGTCCATGGTATTGGTTGTTCATCTAAGAAGAAGATGAAGTGGGATGATAATGAGAGGAATAGAGGTGGTAGTTTAGGCCATTCTTCTAAACTATCTTCTTTTGTGGATTCAGACACTTGATCAGTCGTATTCTATATTTGTGGGAATTTGAGACATATTTTTTCTACATGTTTATCTCCAAACATACCTTCACATTTTTGTGGACATATAGGTCACTTTTAGTTGTTTTTTAGAGCCACACATCTATACCATGTTGGTGCAGCATACGCATCCTTTAGGGGAATAGAAGTCCATTTAGAACCAACCAATATGATATGTCCATAGTTTGGTGGTCATGGTGGTTGGAAAATATATTCTTCTAGGTAGCGTAACTCAAGGAGTAGCTGCAAGTAGGTGGTCATTCTCATTATTAGTCAAATACAAGACATTTTCACTATATGGATCAGGAACCATTAGAATTTGAATTCAGAGTTGTGACTATATTAGGTATCATTATTATTTCATAATTTATATCATATATTTTTTTTGATATTGGTTCCTCTTTATCTTTTATTTCATCCCATCTTATGGTTTTTTTGAGTTTCTGGTATGATCTTATTTTATATGTGATGGAGTTGGTGACACAACTTGGTATGAAGTGATAGAAGGGTTTTAGGGGTCTCTCATGTGCACTAAATATGTCAATGACTATGCAGTAATGGTATTACCTAGTTCTATAAATTTACCTCTTTGATTTAATCCTCAATATGGATTGGATGATTCATTTTTAGCACCTATAAATTGTTATCGAGGGTGAGTGAGTTTTTTGTCACATAATGGGAATTCCTATGTTTTCATGGTGAATGGGATCCTCAGTCAGGATGTGATAGACCTCCACCTCTAGAGATGGATAGTATTGATTTTGATATTGCTTGGCTCATGTGGAAGGATGATGTCATAGGTCTTGAATGTGTATTATCTCATGTGGTGGATGAGTTCCTAGAGGTATTTCCTAATGATTACTCGTGTTTACCACCATAGTGGGATATGGATTTTACCATTGATTTGGTATCGATAACATATCTGATATCCATTCCATCATACCATATTTATCTCACCAAATTGATTGAATTAATGGTATTGTTGGATAGTTTGTAATCCAAATGATTAATTCTCCATATATTCTCACATTAGGCCACCCTAGTCTTATTTTCAAAGAAGGGTGATGGATCTTTTCGGGTGTGCGCTGATTAACAGATGATGAATAATTTGTAGATTAAAAATTAATTCCATTTCCATATATTAAGTAACTTTTGTATCATTTTAAGGGGGTGAGGTTGTTCTACCATATCGACAAGTATTCTAGGTTTCATTAGGTCAGATTCAAGGAGGCAGATGTTCCGAAAACAATTATCCAAAGAAAATACATAAAGTTTTTGTATTTTGTAATGCCATTTGGATTGAAAAATTATCCAATGGTTTTAATGGGAATCCTGATCTGTGTGTTCTACTAGTATATTTATTATTTTATTTTGGAATTCATGTAAGACATCCTGGTTTACTCTAGAACATATGAGGAACCTGAATGAAAATTGATGATCATGTAGGGGATTATTTAGGACTATTACCTCTATGATAAATTTTCAAAGTTCACCTTTAATATCATGGAGGTGATGTTTCTGGTCATGTGATATTGGAATAATGGATTTCAATGGTTCTTGAGAAGATAATTATAGTGATGTCATGGGATCAAATGAAGAATGTTTTCAAAATTAGGATCTTTTTTGTATGATAGGGTATTACAAGTTTTTTTCTATGTATTAATGTCAACTCACATCACCCATGATGGTGCATACCTTAAAATGGGTGATGTTTGAGTAGTTATCAGAGTGTTAGGAATCCTTTAAGGAGCTTATGTGTTGGTTGGAAAAAATCCGAATGTTGATCATTCCTGAATCATTAAAGGGATACAAGTTCTACTTGGATTCTCTGTTTTGGGTATTAGTTGTGTTAATGATGAACATATTGTGTCTTATTCATCTCACAATAATTAAACACATTAAATGAATGAACCATACTAGAACCAAGAGTTAGATTATGTGATTCATTCCATGAATATACTGTGTCATTTAACATTAGTGGATCAATTTTTAGCCTATTTGGATAATAAGATCATAGATTACATTTTTTTGAAAAATTAACAATGTTAGGGGAAGAATAATTGGTTTAAGTACATTAAATGGATAAACTTGAATATCATATACAAATCATGTAAATTTAATGTTGATGATGATGCTTTTGAAAAAAAACAAATTCTAGTGAAAGCACTGAATGAGTTTGGTGGTGTGTTGATTTTTATAGGTCTCTTTTCCTAAATGCATCTAGTATACATGTATCACAATGGAGGTGATTTCATGGATGAAATTTAGTTTACACCCTCCCAGTTAGAGTTGGTTAAGTTGGAGAAACTGAATGATGATATGTGCCTTCATTCCATGTAGTTCCAAAATGATGGGGAGGTGCCATGTGAATAGTTGTTGTGTTTTGAGGGTGTTCCCTACTTCCAAAGTCATATCAAGGAGTTATGTTCATTTTATAAGGTATTTATGGAGGATATCCGTAGGACCTAGTGGAACGTTCATCCTTATACCCTCAATATGATTTATGATATGTAATGTTAGTTCTAGTGGTTGGGTGTGATATGGCACATAGCTGACTCTTTATCTTGGTGTTATACGTGTCTGTAGTTTATAGTATTGCACAATAGACCATCCAATTTTCATCATCCCTTACCCATTCCTACCTAAAATAGGGATGATATTTGTAAATAATACATTATTGGAATACCTTCTAGTCCAATGGATGGAATTTCATTTTTTTATTGATTTATATTCTATCCATATTATCCCATTTTATTTGGATCATAGATTCATCTAAAGTGGATGAATTAGGTCGGTTTTATGTTAATGTAATTGTGAGGCTTCCTAGTGTACCATCAACTATAATTTCAGACAGGGACCCCCATTTTACTTTTATGTTTTGGGAACTCTTAGAGAAACTTTTTGGGTTATATTTCATGTTGTGTATAAGATACCACACCAAAACAGATGATCAGATGAAGTAGGTGAATTAGATCAGGGATGACATGATTCAGACATTAGTTTTTGATTTTGGAGGATCATGGGATATCCATTTGGTGTAGGTCATGTTTTCATACAATAATAGTTACTAATAATTTACAATTATGGACCCCTTTGATGAGCCATATGATTGACCAAGCTGATCACCTTTGTTCTGGGAAGAGGTGGGTAAAACCTCATTGTTTGGGTCGAGCCTTGTGTTGGATTCATATATTATGATCTATTTTACCATTTAGATGTTTTTTATAGAACAAATCCACCATAAGTATTATGTTAACTAGAGACACTAGTCCTTTTAATTTTCTTTATTTTATTGGGTGTTTATAAAAGTATCCCCTTTTTTAGGTCAACATCATTTGGCTACAAAATTTAAGCTAACACTGATGTTTGATAGACCATATGGGTTTATAGATAGATTTCATAATGTCGATACCAGTTAACATTATAGTCCTAATTCATTTCTATTCATAACATGTTCCATGAATAACAGCTAAGAATGTATATTCTACTTCTGTCTTATGCATTGAATTTGGAATAAAAAGATCTGGAACCAGATTTGACTACCTTTAAACAGTTTGTGTGGATTATGGATTCCAGATAGAAATTGATTTGTGGAAAGTATATAAAGTCAATATGAGTTTATTGGCGTCATGGAAATTATGAGAGTTAGATATGGGATAAGAATTGTTTTATAGAGCTGCAATATCAATGTTTATTCTTTGATACGGCAACATGTTGACTTTGTTGGGGAGAATGGTTTTCATAGTGGGGTGAATTTTCACATCCATGGTTATATTTTCTAGTATTCATCTACTAATTTTTGTTCTTTTAATAATTGTATGGATTTACATAGATTTTTTTCCAAGGAAATTGGATTTTTAGTACTTGAAATATGGTGGTGCACAGTTCGAACACTATACATAGAAACTATGTTCCATCCAAGGAGAAGTCATCTTCCATGGATAGTGGAAATTTCTATCCTACACAGTTTAATTCATGGGTGCGTGACATTCCCCAAGAACCCATGAGGTCTCATTCCTCTTAGACAGTGATGGATGCATGATTTATGCGTGGTTTGCAAAATCATATGGATTAACTGTATGGAATTTGTAGGTCATTAATATTGGTGACTTAACTTTCAATCCTCCCCTCATTTAACCCCAATTACACACATTTCTTCCCCCATTTGGGATTTTAATCTTTAGGTGACTCCCACTATTATCCATTCTCCCTTGGACCTCGATATCTGGGCTGGTTTTGTCTTTGGATCTCTAACAATTATCATGTAATACCCTTCTCCCTCACATTCATATTTCTTTTAGGGTCCTTCATTATACCTCTTTGAGTTCTTGTTTCATCGGTAGAATGGTCGACATAAAAAGTGTTCAATATTTACATGTTGGGTAAAATATTTATATTTTTGGTTGAATCATTCCTTTTTAGGATCCTATTGAGGTGGGTTTTTTGTTTCCATTAGATTTCTAATGTTTCCATGTTTGAGGTAGTTGGATCGAAGATTTGTCTTAATTAGATTATTTTTTGTTAGATTTCTATTCTTCTGAAATATATTTTATAAATTTGGTGTGTGCTATGAATTGTGTTTCCAAAAGGATTTTAGGTATGTATGGGTTGAAAATGTTTTATGAATGAAATTCATTTTTTATGGGTGATTCCTTGTTTTAATTTTTAAATGTGACGTATAAATTGTGTATGTGGTGAGAAGTGTGATTTCAATTGGGTTTGGTGTGCATATGGATTTGAAAGATATTTATCTTTTAAATTTTTTTGGGAATCATGTGAAATCATATTTTATGATGTGTTTATGGGAAAGAGGTCATTTTTGTGACCTGAGAAAAGAAATTGAGTGAAAAGGGAATCCATGGTGTCATGGTGGGCAGACAAGGACTAGTACACTAGTTGGATCAGTATGATCAAAACCCTGTTTCCTATAAAATTATTTACAAAAAAAACTAACTAAACTATAATTGTAATTTAATACAACTATAAATTTGGATAGTTTCCAATATACTGGATTCTATATGATTACATTATTGTTCATGGTTTCTATATCATTATCATCATAATACAATCTTTCTAAGGCCCCACTAGTGATACAGACTTTAGGGATTACCTATCGTTCTATTTTGTAATTTGGTTCTTATAATAAATTTTTGGTGGATCCTACCTCCTTTATGATTTTAAAAAATTGTATCATAGAAAATTCATTCATTAATTTTTTTTTTAATTTTTTCATTAAAAATTAATCCAATCTATTTTTCTTAAAAACAAACAAGGGTTTTTTTATTTTAATGTTTTGGAATGTAATTACATTTGGTTATAATAATAATGGGCTTTGGATCAAACCCATCATATACACCTGGGTGTATATAAAATTTCTTCTGTTTTACCCATGTAAAGGTAGGATGTTACATGGTGCTAATGGTGGATCTATTTTTTAGTATTTTATTCTCTAATAAGGCTATGGAGATGGATTTAAGGGAGATGATCCAATCATTCCATGGAGGATTTTGTATATGGTCTATTTGGATCCCCTACAATTTTGGTATATTTATTTTGGTTAAAGATGAAATATTTTTAGCTTGGATTTTCATATGCAATTAGTTGTCTTCATTAATATTAATGTTGTGTTTTATTCATGAGGTTTGTTTATAGATAATTTTCATTAGTTAAATAATTCCAAAAGGTTCATTTTTGATACATATTCACTGGTTTCAAACAAGCGGGGATCCATAAAACCCATTGGGACATGTCATCGGTCGGGTAGGGTGTCGGTTCATATGTCACCCCCTTATAAGTTGTGACATACTAAGCTTGTATATATTCCATCCTACCACATGAAACCAGATGAAATTAATGATTTGAAGACTCATTTGGATGCTATATTAGACAATGTATTTATATGGGTGAGTCTATCATCATGGATGGTTCTTATTTTCATTGCTAAAAAGATGACAAGACACATTGCCGATGTTTTGATTATAGAAAACTCAACAAAGTTATGGAAAATAAAAACTATCCATTTCCATGGAATAGTGATCAAGTTTACCAGTTTAAAGGGTTGAGTGAATCTCAACAACTTATCTTTTATCTAGTTATCACTAGTTGATAATAAAAGAATCTGACATATAGAAATCTATCTTTAGGAGAATGTATGTCCATTATGAGTAAATTTGCATTCAATTTTTTCAAAAGAATCACTTTTAGTCATTATGGTTTTAATGAATATGATCTTTCATGAGTATAATTATACATTCATGGAAGACTTTATGGATGAAATATTAGTATACTCTCAGTTCGATGAGGATCATGTGCTTTATCTGAGAGATATTCATTAAATTCAAATAAATCACTATCATTATTAAATTCTATTTAAATTTTATTTATAGATTGGAGATGTTATTTTCCTAGGATACAAGGTATCAAAACATGTTATTTTAGTTGATCCAAGGAACTTGAAATATATTATGACATGAGAGAAACTGTGTAATGTTTTTGAGATTCTATGATTCTTGTGTCTAGTAAGGTATTATCGTAGATTTATTGAGTATTTATCAATGTTTTATCCATTAATTAGATGTATGACTTGGAAGGGGGTAATGTTTTATTAGTATCATTAGTATCATATTTATCTTTATAATCTAATAGTATTTATGATTATAAGTTGGTGATGACTCTTCTAGAGGATTAGAGGGAACTAATGTCTTCTTTGACACGTCTGGCCTAGGTTTGGGTTATGTTCATAAGCATGGTTTTTAGATGGTGGCCTTTACTTTTCAATAGATAAGGACACATGTGAATAATTTTAAGACCCATGACATAGAATTTATAGTCATGATTAATGGTCTTAGTATTTTGGATAATTACCTTCAAAAGAAATTTTTACTATATATTTTAATCATAAAATAATTAGTTATATTTGGGAGAATTACCTTCGAAAGAAAATTTTACTATATATTTGAATCATAAAAATAGTCTCTAAACATAATGAGAGTCCCTAAGACAAAAAATTATTTATCTAGATAACAATCATGTTGAATCCTCTTGATAAGAGTGCTGGTGAATTGAACACTATCCAATAAAATTTATTAATTATAATTGGTTATGTATTTTTTATGAATTGAAATGTACTTTTTATAAGTGTTCAAAAATTGTTACTGTAAAAAACCCATCATTTTTAAATAAATATCGAATCATATTTTAATAGTAAAAATTAACATATTTATACAATTAATTATATAAATTGAATATTAATTGTTTGAATTAGATTTTATAAATTATCTAAGGGTCAATTTTTTATAATTTTTAGAGACAATCAAATTTTCATGTAAAGATTAAATTCTGTGTTAATATACTGTTTGTTTTATGAAATCATAATGAACCAAAAATGATATAATAAATACTATGATGTGTATATTCTTATATATATATATGTTTCCCCTTAACATAATGTGATTTTATTTTTTTGTCTAAATTTATTTAGCCTTTATGAATCCTCCAAAACATAGAATATTTTTTTCATTTTGAATTCATTTGTTTAAAATTTTTATTCAAATCAACATGTGAAATGGTAATATTTTAATATAATAATCCTATTTAATAATAAAATAATTAAAATGTCTCCAAATTTAAAAATATCATGGGCATGAACAATGGGAAGGTTTGTGGTTTCAAATATTTTCTATTGTAGAGTCCAAAACATAAATATTAAAGAAATCCCTCTCTTCTCCTATAAAAAACCCATCCATGGTCCCTATTATATTAACTAAAAATCATTGTACCATGACCTTACAATACCATTATATCTCTATTATCCTCACATGATTCCCCCAAGATCGCATGAATACCCTTTCAGGCTTTTGGTGTCATACACCTATGGTAAGGGCTCCTCTCTTTGTTACATTATTCAAGATTCCCTTCTAGGTTAATCCCTTTAATTTTTAATTTTATAATGATGGGGTATGTTTTATCAACACATAAATACTACCATTATTATGTATAAATTATGATATACCCATTTCCCTCTCATAAATCCTTCCTAAGAATACTTGTTACCAGGCTGATATTTCGTAAGGGCTCTTTCTGTTCTCATTTTTATCAATGTATTGTTATCTTTTTATACCCTTTTATTTTCAATTACCAATCATGGGTTTTGGCCAAAAAACTCCCCCATACATCCCTTAGTATATATAAATTATGATATACCCCTTTTTTCTATCATTAATCCCTACCATGTACACCCATTTCCATGCTTAAATTTCGGAAGCATCATTTCTTTTCTCATTTTCTTCAACATTATTTATTATTGTATGCATTGTTTTTACATATAAATGTTTTTAAATGTCCATAAATGTACATATTACTGTCTAATTAATGTTCAAATTATTATAGACACATTTCTATCTCATCAATCCATTTTACGAAATTTTTTGATACACTGTTATGTTGTTAAACTTTCAAAGCAGTTTTCCTCAAAAAACCCAAGGTGTAGTGAATACAAGGTGTAGAAAGTGCACTCTCTACCTGGATTATCTTGTGCTTGATGATGTTTGGTTCAAGTATGGGCTCTTGTCTTGTTTCTGTTGCAGTTTGGTGACTTTTACAATATGGTTTGGTTCGGCTGGTTTGCACTTGCTGCTTGGATTTCAAACTGTTTGCTGGTTTGGAATTTCCTCAGAATATTAGATGCTTTTCCTGCTTGGTTTGATGATTTTGTGACCTGTCTGCTCTCAAGAAGTATTGAAGGGATGGAATATACTATTCATACTGCTTCATTTTCTGCTATTTTTTATCAGATTCTAACTTTTTGATTGGTGGTTTTCTTTGATGAGGTGCCTTTTGAAGATAATGAGAAGAAATTGCCTTCTATCCTGGTTGATGAAACCTCTGTTCAAAAAATAATGTCCTTGACCCCAAATATCGGAGTTGTATACAGTGGCATGGGTCCTGATTCTCGAGTGCTGGTTAGAAAAAGTAGGAAGCAAGCAGAACAATATCACAAATTACACAAGGAATTAATCCCGGTGACTCAACTTGTAAGGGAAACTGCAGCTGTCATGCAGGAGTTCACTCAATCTGGCGGTTCCTTCTGGAAAGCTCGTACAGATCGAACATGCACTCACTGCTGTTGGATCAGGCCAAACATCTCTGGGGATTAAAGCTGCTAATGGTGTGGTGATTGCATCAACTCACCTGCTGCTTCTGATTTTCTTGAAGTATGGTTCTGGATCAACTGCATAGAACCGATCTGATCTGTTTTCAGTGGAGAAGTTTGGCACATTTTGGATGCTGATGTTCTGATGTCTGAATTCTTGATGCTGTTATCTTCTTTCCGGGGACAAGCCCTTCCTCAAGGTAGAGTCCAAGTCAAAATAGAGTGAAGAGAGGCTTGATTTGGATGGTTTGCACAACAGCATTGAGGACTGTTTTTAAGAATTCTGATGGTTGGTTTTGGAGCTTGGTTGTTGTTCCTGATGGTTCCCAGCATGCAGTATTGGACATGAATTTTTTTTTTTCTGGTCTAGATGAACATGAATGTTTGATGCTACTGTTCTTATTTTGGGAAGTCTTAAGATGGCTGCATAGATCGTGTTCGGTTTGGATGGATGCTCTGGTGTGATCTCATTGGTGTCTGGACCATCACATGAGCATGAAGATGATCCATTGGGGTAATGGCTGGACTGCACAGACTTTCTTTGAAGATTTGGGCCGGTAGTTTCTTTGTTATATTTTCTAGTCTTTAAATCCCCGCTGGTGTTAGTTATTTACACCTCGAGTTTGTAATGTCACTCTTTTATTTTCAATAAATTCTTTTTTCACCTTAAAAAAATGATTAAAGTATCCATGTGTTAGGATCTATGTGGTACACTAAATCATTAGATTGAAATGAAAATGACAGGTGAACCCAGATTTATATAGCACTATAATGAACTGGATAATGATTAGTATCATGATATGACTTTTTGTGATAGGGATATACCAGATTCATTTATGGGGAATTGTCCAACATGATGTATTGGTGGTTTATCATTGACCTATGATGTTGTGTTCTATGTTGCTACTACATTTCCCATGTTATGATTGTCATTCTATACCATTCCTTATTAGTCATATTAATTGTTACCAAATTGTTATTACTTTTATAACATGTATTAATATCTTTATTTTTTATATGATTATTCACTTATTAATATTTATGTCTCAACCATTGATTATGTATTTTCTACAGGTTATCCAATGAAATTTTAATCTCAACCATGAGAATGAAGTTTTCAATAAAGATTATGTAATTCATGTTTAATGTTGTAATGAAATGAATCCAATTAAAAAAGGAAATATATGTCTTGATCTATTGGGTTGTATTATGTTTAATTTTATGTAATTAAATCATTAATTAATTATTAATAAAATGAACTGTTTTTATAGTTGGTAACAAAGAGAATGTTTTGTTTTTTTTGGGATTTGGATTAGAAAACACTAAAAAATCCATCAAGATAATACTAAGAATAATAATATATCCCTAAATTATTACTGAGTATAGTATAACCATTTAATTAATATAATATATCCATTTCTATATACTATAATTGTATGTGGTTCGGGTATAGATTTACATATGAGTAACAACTCTGACAAGGTGTTACGAGCTTTCTTGTCGGTAACCTAGTACACAATAATGGGCCTTACTATGCACCCGGTTTGAAAAAAATTAGGTATATTCTTTGGTAATTCATAATCTAGGAATGAACCATTATTAATAAATTAAAAAAATGATCATTAGAGTATATGTTAGGAATTATTCCATTGATAAAAAATACTGAAGCCTATAAATCCATATATTAAGGAAATAAATATAAGTTATATTGTATACAATTAATGTAATTAAATTTCCATTTATTTATTTAATAGTTAGATATAATCATACTTAATTTTAATTATAATATATAAAATGGATAAAAATAAGAGGAATTGTGTAAAAATAAATATGGAGAGTAATTTGAGGAATTTTTTAATGAGATTCCCAACCCATTGAGAGTAGGATCACACACATCATTGTGATACTCTCTTAGCTGACTAATGTTATAAATATAAACCTATATTATGAGGAGTTTCCAATCCCCCCAAATGGGGAACCATTAAAAATTGAGAGCTTCATGAGTCAATGGACTCCTACATTCAATGGATCATTTATACCTCAATCACTAAACAATAGATCAAATCCATTGAGATGATTTTATCTATTCTTCAATGCTTTGAATAAGAGAAGGTTGTTTTGTCAGTTTATCATATGGATGGTGATGATGGTCAATGGTGTAAATTCATTAAAAATATGAACCTTAATGGATATATTTAAGCAATGGTGTATAAGGATTTCATGAATTTTTTTTCTAAAATTATTTTCATCACACTCCCCGTATTAAAATAATAAGGGATTTCCTTGACCTCATGAAAAAAAGACGATGAATATCTTTGGGAATATGAGGAAAACATCTTAATTTTGGCATGATATGCCACTGGATTTTTAGTTACCCCTAAATTTAATGGCAAATACTTCTTTTATGGGATGAATCCTCGCATACAAAAATCTGTGGATATTTGAGTCTTTGAAATCTATGAGAAAAGTGTATATGTTAACTAAAAGTTGAAATGGAGCTTGGTGAATCTCAAGGGTATCGCGGGGATATGGAGTGGAAATTAGAGATCAATTCATGTTGTCTGGTAAAGATATCTAATTCTGCTATGATATTTTAGCATCTCTCTTTGCAATCATGTGGAAAGAGGTACTGTGAAAATTGCATTAAGGGGATGTAGAAATGCTTTAGGTTTGGGAATGAAGGGCACCCTACCAGTTATTGCTGATCGGAGAAACCAGCTACTGTGATGGAGGAATTTAATGATCCAGGAAACCCTCAATATATTGTTCATTGTTAAAACTATAAGGAACCATGGTATTTTTTTAATCCAACGCACTAAGCCGAGGATTATTTAAGGCAACCACAAACCTCCAAGGAAGAAAGGGTGATCTTTTTCCACCACTAACACTAAATAAAATCCAAAAATGAAGTGGTAACATGAACACTAATTATTTACACAATAATAGTGAATTCTCATTTTGATTCTAATTAAGTGCAAATCTACATATGGTGAAAATTTTCTTGAACTATTCAAACACAAACAAAATTCATGAAATTATAGATGTCGGTGAAAAAAAATGGTGTAATTATTGCATCCCAAGTATATAACTCCTCCCATAACAATTATTGAGTGTTGAATTTCACATTAAACCATGTCATACTCCCTTTGAAATAATTTGATGAAATGATTAGCATGGATCATCTTTCCCTATATAGATCTAGCATAAATTTTCTTGAGAATGAAATCACTATTTTTATTGAGAATCAACCTTAGATTATGTACAAATTCAATGAGTATGATGAATATATATTATCACCATTATCTCAAGAATGGATATTACATTCCATAAAGAAACCATATCTAGATAAAATGATTGAGTCTAATGAATTAATCTACCTTGAAGACATTACAATTGTGGGTGAAAAAGATGATGTGTTCCCCAGGGAATTCATGAGAATTCCTCCTTGACGAGATGTTGAATTTTTGATCGATCTTATACTTGTGGCGTTATCATTATCTAAGATACCATATAGAGTTTCTATTGTGGAACATGAGGAGATGATGAAAAAATTATAGGAGAATCTAGATAATGGATTCATACACCCACGTGCTTCACTATGAGGTGTAACTGTTCTCATTCACTAGATGAAGGATGGGTCAATGTTCCTTTTCATTGATTATCGTGATCTCAACAAGATCACAATAAAGAAAAAGTATCCCCTACATTTGATTAATGACTTGTTCGATCAGCTACAAAGATCACAATACTTTTCAAAGGTGGATATATGTTTAGTATATTACCAAGTTTGGGAGTTGAAGGAGTTTATCCCCAAGATTGATTTTTGTATAGGGTATGTGGATATTGAATATATACTAATTCCTTTGGGAATCAGTAATAATTTAGCAATCTTCATGGACTTGATAAATAGTGTATTTAAGGATTACCAAGAGAAATTTATGTTAGTCTTCATAGATGATATTCTAATATAATATAATAATAAATAGGAGCATGAGGAGCATTTTAATACTATTCTAATAACCTTGTGAATGGAAAATATTTATGTAATGTAAAAAAATATGATTTCTAGTTAAAGGATTAGTCTTTCTTATGGAATATCATCACAAGAAATGGGATATATGTATACACTAAAATGATTAAAGAAATTAATTAATGGAAGAGGCCGACATCTGTGAGAGATATCTATCATTTCCTTTGGTTATCTGGGTAATATTTATAATTTGTGAGTAATTTTTCACAATTCTAAAACTCTTTTACCATGATAACCCAGAAGTGTGTAATGTTTTCATGGAATGAAGATTGAAAATTAATTTTCAAGGAGTTGAAAAGGATTCTTATCACCATGCCTCCTATCACACTACCTATAATTGTAGAGAATTCTGTGGTACTCAATGATGTTTTAAAGAAGGGTGTGGTTTGTGTGTTGATGAAAAATTACAAATTCATTTCCTATGCATCAAGTGAATTGAATTTTCTTGAACAAAACTTCCCAACACATGATCAGGAGTTTCTTATAGTGATTTTTCAATTAAAAATTTGGTGCCATTATCTATTTGGGGAGAAATGTGAAATATATACTAATCACAAAATCCTCAAGAATTTATTCACACAAAAATTGTTGAATATGTGCCAATGAAGATGGTTAGAGCTAAACCGGTACTACGATTTCTCTATCCTCAACCATCATTGGAAAACTTATAATGTTGAAGACACTATAACCTATACGGATTTGATAATTTTATCATTGATGAGAATTGAAATTGATCCAATCATCTCATATTTGGAATGAATGGACATGGTAATAATAAATGAAGGAATATAGTCAATCCCTTCAAAAAAGATTTCTCAACTATATTTTATGGATAGTTTACAAGGGGATCAAATAGTTGGTGTTGGAATTTAGAAGAAATTTAATGCTATAAAGAATGTAAAATCATCAATTTTCAATTTTAATGATGAAGATGCTATGACATTTGGGTCAATAATATGTGTACCATCAAATCATATGTTAAACAAGGACCAATTTTTTAAAGACCTGGAATTTTCCATGGAATTTTTTTTTAAATACACAGGAATTTTACGAGTCCGCAGTTTCTGACGGTGCTTGATTCTGAGGCCCGGTGTGCCCGAAATCAATTTCTGAAGTTTTTTTGGGTATGTTCAGTAAACGTACGTGCGAGATTTTATATCTTTTGATCCGGTGATCAGAATTGAAATCTGAGGACACCGATTAAATTGCAGTGCCGGTGTTCACTTAAGGAGACCTTTACCGTACTTACATTTTGTCAAGAGTGGAAGTTAATTTTGGGGGTTTTCTAAATAAATTAAATAAAAATATAACTAACATATTTTTATGTAGGTGGTAGTTTAATCCTCCAAATGGAAGTTGGAGGTGGGGCCCACCCCCACATAACCACCCACGGAAGGATATTATGTGGTGGGGCCCACACGATCTCAACCCACTTAAACCACCCTTTTGAACCCCTTGAGCTCCCCATTAATAGGGGAAACTCCTGTACTTCCCCTTAATAGTGCAAACACAATTAATTAATGACTTAATTAATTAATTTGAGTGTTTGTATTCTTCTGAATTCATTATTCCAACATTAAAATAAGTGAACATAATCTTTTATTTTGGGTCGGCATAATCATCGGAGAGTTTGGGAGAACACTTGGAAGAACATCATCCTCTTGACGAAGAACGCTCCACGTCTTCGAAGAACGTGATGCAACATCTTCTACCTTCATCAACCGGAGCAAGGAAGGGAAGCACATCCACCCACGAAGTACACCGAGGGCATCATCTCGACTCGACTTTACCGATCTCTACTCCCTCCGATGTTGACGGAACAACTTCCATCTTCCGCGACACCCGTCTTCCGCGACACATCAACGAAATGACGTCATCGTCAAAAAAAACATCGAATCAAGTTAGGGGGAATTGGATTGTTTTTAAGTATGAGTTATACTCTTCTTTCATCACAGTGTGTTATTCTCTTGATGTCGAATGTTAGCAATGTAATGAGAAGGGTTTGGACCGCAAAAACACGATCTGACCCCCCCCCATTTTTGTTGTTCTTCTATTTGTCTTGACGTCAGAGGCAGAGTCAAAAGGGCGTGATGTCGTCACACCGCGCCGAAGAAGAACCACGGTGGATGGAAGATGCGGTGGCAGTGGCGACCAGAGGCGGTGGCGGTGGCGACCAGAGTCGGCGGCGGAAGCAGCGGCCGCGTGCCGGCTGCGTGGAGGGACTGGCGGCTACCGGGTTCGTGGGACAACCAGCCGACCGATCCGTCCGGTCTGCATGTAGGAGTTGTGGCACACGAAGGCACCGCATGGAGGGAGACCGCGGCCCGTATTCGCGGGCCGCTCTTCTGGAAGAACTGGTTGGCCGCTTGCCGGTCGGGCTGGAGAACTGCGACACCCGCAGGCGCCGCGTGGAGGAGGACGCGGCCCACATCTGTGGGCCGCTCGGTTGGGCGAACAGGCCAGCCGCATGCCGGTCGTGCAGGAGAACCGTAGCGCCTGCAAGAACTGTGTGGGAAGAACTGTGGCCCGTGCGTGCGCCGGCCCGAACCGGTCGGGTACGGCCAGCCAGGCCGTGGTGGAGGCGGCGCCACTTGGAGCCGCTGGGCGAACAAGACCGGCCCGCAGCGCAGGCTGGGTACTCGGGTGGGCTGCGCCCCACCGGGATGGGCCGATCCCCAGCCGGGTCAGACCCACCGAGCTGGTTCGGACCAACCAGCTAGCCCACTAGGCTTGACGGGTCGAGCCCATCTTCGCTTAAATGTGAATATCTCCAAGACCATGCATCCGATTAACGTGTCGTCTGCGGCACTGGTACCCTCGTGATGAGGCGGTCCTTTTGGAATACTCTAAGTGGGTTTTGGAAAAATTTGGAAAATGGCGGGGTTTGGATCGAGTGTAAATGTAACACCCAAAGCTTCCACGATACGCTTCTCTTTGAATAATATTGTAGTGTGTGTTATACGCAACTTCGAGTTCTAACACACACCACAACCAATCAAACTAGGCGTTATTAATAGTAATACCCACTTTTTGAAATTTTATAAATTTTATCATTCAAAATGGACTTCATTTTTGGATTCGGAATATCAAAATTATCTTAGGATGAATGTTTGGTGTTTTTCTGAAAACATTCAATTTTTGATGAATAGTGAAAAAACACTGAGTTATAGTTTAAAATCAAATTTTTATTTAAATAATTATTTATTTTATTTAAATTTAATTAAGGTCAAAATAGATACATGATACCTAAATAAGTTCAATGTAATTCATTGTAGTTAGTTTAGAATAATTTTAGATATATAAAAATTTTATTGAACTTTTCACCGTCATTTACCCACCTCCTAGGAGAATTTGGAAATTCACATAAAACTTAATTTTTCCAATTCTGTGAGTGGAATTTCAAAAAAATGAGAGACACGGTTAATATCAAGGAGTGAAATTTGGTTAAATAAGGTAAAAATAATTTGTGTTGAATAGTAACTTTTTACTTTTATTTACCACGATTAAAAGTAAATATGGTAATTAAGGGTAAAAATTATATTAATATTACACTAACATATGTCCTAATTCTATTGGTCAAGTGTATCTCGACCAAAAACAACCTTAGGAATAATATATTATCATTTAGGTCCACTTGGATTAGATTAGGACATTTATTATTATTTAATTCCAAGAAGAGTTAAAAGAGTTAAAATCAAGGTTTAATTACTAAAACATTTTTAATATAGGGTTATACATAAGATAAATTCTATTGTAAATATTAATTAGAAATATAAAACTATTTCATACATAATGGTATTTTATTTATAATTTTTATACATTAAATAATTTAATTTACTTATGACACAATGGTGATGTAGTAATTACCTAATTAATAAAATATTAAAATAATTGATATTATAAATATCAAAATAAATTTAATTTGAGAATTTTTATGAATTACACTAATTATATAGGTTAATATGACATATTAGGATTGGTTATATAAATTTTATTCGAAGTAATAACGCTGTTATCGAATTATCAAAAACAAAATACCCAATAGTGTCAAAATTGACATAAAAGAGTTTTTAAAACAAATATTATATTATTAATTGATATTATATTCATAAAAATCTAAGGTTCGGCTAAAGGACTTATATCATGATAGGTGTATCATTAATGGACCACTTGGGGGTCTCTTTGATGTATATATTATGTTTATTAACTATATAATATAAAAATACAAAGTGACATGGTAAATGTCAATCTAAATAACTAAGAGTTAAAACTAAAAGATAAGGTTAATATAATGACCCAAACCTGTCTAAAAAAGATTGGTTGAAATTATTTAGACCCATACCCAGCTTATAATTTTAATAATCCACTTTAGAGCCATTATATACCGAATATGAATTTATTATAAAATAATACTTTAAGTTCTTCCTAAAGAGACCCTCCTCCCCCTTATAAAAGGACACCACTTCTAACCAATTATTCACACCATCAAATACTATTGGTTTGGCCAACCCCTGCCCAAATACTCTCTATACATCCCTCACTTCAACCTATATTCCTTAGTTTTATCATAACACCAACCTAATGAGCCATTTTGATCAAATCAAAAGTAAGAATCTGAAGAATAGGTAATGTTTTCACCACACTTCTTCAAGTTCCTTTCTTCTTCAACATCATCTTTCTTTGTTATTTCCTTTCTCAAATAATTACTCCAGTATCTTCTATATACTTTTATGTTATTATAAATATGGTACAACCATATTCAGTATTCTATCCATCAATTTAATGACATGTCACCATACGTGCGTACGTACGGATTATCATCTCCACGTCATGGTGTAATTTTTATTCAAAAACATTATTATTTGGATGGGAATGATAATGATATGTATTTGATCTAAATAATAAATATAACATTATAATTATTCTGTATATATGATATAACATCCAATTATATATTATTTTAATATCAAAAGAATGATATTGTCGCTCGTGCGTACGTACAGACTACTGTCTCCACGAACACAATGAGATTCATTCCCCCATCATATTTATGCAACTATAATTCCTATTTGATGATTAAAAATAATGTTTAAGGACTTGATATCATTCTAGATATGAATATTATACAACCTATATATAACAAACATGGCTTATATAACAAAATATATAAAATAAAACGAGTAAGTTAACACCCGAATCGATGATAATACTAAGATATTATTAACCAATCAATGTTAAAAGATCATATATGATATCATATTAATGTATATTATTATTGTATAATTTAATAACAATTATTTCACCATTATATAGGAGTTTAACCTACCCTTAACCAAGTGAATGTACAAGGTAAGGGTTTATTTCACAATCTCTTCACTATCTGAGTTTGTTTATACATAATTATCTACTGGGACCTCTTTATCATCCACATCCATGTTTCTTAAAAATGTATTTCAAAACATTCTTAATGTTTTATAGACTATGGTTTAAAGTCATTTATACCCTTGTTTACTTTTTATAATATTTTTATAATGGAATCTTTCTGTCATTTTCCAAACAAGGTCCTTTTTAACCTTTTTGAAAAAATTTAGGTAAGAATGTCTTTTTTTTAACTTATACGACGGGTGCAGCTATTTTCTACCATTATAAAATTGTTGAAGCTTCCCTTACAATCTTATAAGAATATTTTCAAAGTAAATGTTTTATTTTATAATTATGTGACTCATAAATGATTTCAAAATAGAAAGAGATATTTCTCTAAAAAGAGTTTTGATTTCATCTATGTCAACATCCTTTGATGGATTTTAAGTTTATTTGGAGTTGATTTGTTATGATACAAAACTTCCATATTTTATTGATGGTTTTGTGATATGTTTGACTGTGGATCTGATATTTTTATACTATTCATGATTTATGGTTAAATTATTGACATTTCATATGCTATTTTTAATATGAATGTTTATGATATGTTTAAACATTTTCATATGAGGAATATATTGGACTTAGTAAGTGATGGGTGGAGCCAACTATAGCTCCTCGATGCATCGGTAGGTCTCATGAGACAACTAGACGTGGAATTTTCCAAGGCCCATTCCCAATTTGATTTATGGTTTTGGCCGAGGCTTTAATCATTTTTAGACGTCTTGGCCGAGGCCTTGAAAAAAAAATTTAGAATGTCCTGCATTATACATTCCTTCATTATGGAAATAATATTGATGGTTCATGTGGTCATTCGACTAGTAGAATATCCATGATTATGTTTTATTATGGAATTATTTACTCATCTCATATTCTTGCCATAAAATTATTCATGTTTATCATTGGTAAAGGCATGTGGTTTCAATTATTTACCATGCTTTATATTTATGTCATTTTTTGTTGTATTACATACCTTTACTAAGAATTTGAGCTCAACCCTTTCTTATGTTTCATTTTCCCAGGATATGAAGAATTTAGTTATGAGTGACCTACATGCATAATCTAGGAGGCTTGGATGTTTTTATTGAAATATTTTTTTTTTGTATTTCTCTTCAAGATGTATAGTTGAACTTATATAAGAATCTTGTTTCCAATAATACTAAACTAATCAGTTTTTCAAGATATTATTTCCTTGTGATCATGCTAATGTTATGTAATAATGAACTATCTTTGGGTAACTAGGGTCGGGGCATTACAGTTGGTATCAGGGGAAGTTTAGTACAAACCTTGGAAACTAGATTTAGATAAACTATAATTAGATCACATAGACTTAAGAAGGACATTGAGGATTAGTATAGAAGAACATCCTAGAATTTTGGTATTGTAGAGATTTTGTGAGTTTTCTGAGTAATATATTCCTGTCTGGATACGAGCAGGTAGAGGCAGCTCTGGCACAGAAATACCTAGGGGTAAAACCTGAAAACATCGCTTTGAGCTAGACTCGAATGGGAACTGGTGCACGAAAATGGGCCTTGTTGTACTCTTGGTTATGACACTCCCAGGGGATATGGTTAGGATAATTATCATTTTCTTTATAAACCATTCGGAAGGGTTTATGAGTATATACTTCCTCAAAGAAAACATTTTTATAATTATGGATTATATCCATAAACTATTCAATTTATGTTAAGTGTTTTACAAGTTTGGATTTATGTATTGCGATTCAGAAACTAATCTAGTGTATGCCATTGTTTAGAAATGGCGGCTAGTGGAAGAAATGGAAACTATATCAATGAACGCACTCCATGTAGGGATTTCCATCCTTCTAAAGATAGTTATAGTGGAGCTGGTGATGCAACTGGTGCTGATTAGCTAATCACCATACTGGGAAAACTCACTCAGGTTATGGATAATAACCTTACCCATATAGAGCACCCTGATCCATAGCATGGAGGATCAATGTTAGATCGCTTCATGAGGCCACAACCATCAACATTCAATGGGAGTACAAATCCCTTAGTAGCTGAGCGATGGATAAATTCTTTAGAGAAAATATTCCCTGCCTTGGGGAGTAGTGAAAGGGAATAAGTTATCATGGCAGTTTACCACCTCACTGGAGATTCTGATCAATGGTGGTCTTTGATTCAAAAAATTAAAGAAGATGATGAGGTATCAAATATTGAATGGAGGGAGTTCAAAGATCTGTTTTTAGAAAAATACTTTCCTCATGACCATCGAGCAGATATGGAAAGGCAGTTTCTATGTCTGAGACAAAAGGAGGATGAGAATGTCACAACGTATGAGGCTAACATTACATGGTTATCAAGGTATGCTTCAAATTATATACATAACCCAAGAAGTATGATTGATCATTTCTTTTATGGGTTAAAACTATTTCTCCATCGGGCATTGGTCTCACAATCCTTCTCGTCATATGAAGATATTGTCTCATGTGCTATCAAGACAGAAAAAGAATTATCTAAGTCTTAGACTTTAAATCAAAGCAAGAGAAGAAGAGATCTGCTAAACAATCTGGGAAAGGAAATAAGGAAATATGGAAGAAGGGAAGAATTTAATTTCCATCTTGTGATAATTGCGGAAGGAATCACCCTGGTGCCTGTCTAAAAGGAAAAGGAGTATGCTACAAGTGTGGATAGAAGGGCCATCTAGCTGGTGATTGTAAAGGAAATAAAGATGCTACCAATGTTCAATGCTACAATTGTAGGGATATGGGACATTATGCAAATTAATGTCCTAAGCGTCAGGGAAACTTACCTTAGAAAAGGCTTAGGTACCAAGTCCAAGCTTATGCAATCACTACTACTGAGTTTGAAGCCCCGAATGATGTGGTGGAAGGAAATTTAATGGTTTCCTCAAGTTTATCAAATGGTTTATTTGATTCTGGATCATCACATTGTTTCAAATCTTCCCAGTTTTCTAAGAAAATTAGATATTTCCAATTTGATTTAACAAGGGAGTTGTTGGTAAAAACTTCTAAGGGAAGTATCATTGCAACAAATTTTTTTGAATCAGTCCCCATTAGAGCACATAAATGTTCTTTATATGTTGATCTCATCGTCATACCTATGATTGAATTTGATATAATTCTAGGTATAGATTGGCTTTCAGACCATGATTTAAAAATTTATTGTAAGAAGAAGGAGGTTACTATTTTTGATGATGATGATAAGGAACACCTTACCTTTAGAGTGGAATCATTACCCCCTAATTCTTACCTAGATCCACCCCCAATAGCTCAACTAAATTCAATTTTCGGGGAGGAAGAGAATGAAATAACTATGGGTGAGGAAAGGAATGTTCAAATAGAGGATATACCTGTTGTGAGAGAATATGTTGATGTGTTTCTGCACGATTTACCAGGACATCCTCCAGAATGAGAAATTGAGTTTTCCATTGATTTAATTCCTAGTTCAAGGCCTATATCGAAGACCCCTTGAAGAATGGACACTGTGGAATTAGTTGAACTAAAGAAACAACTAGAGGAATTGAGTAATAAGGGTTTTATTCTCCCTAGTGTTTCTCCATGGGGAGCCCCTGTCCTTTTTGTTAATAAGAAAGATGGATCTATGAGGTTATGTATCGACTACAGTGAAATCAATGCTATAACAATAAAGAACAAGTATCCCCTACCTCGCATTGATGATTTATTTGACCAACTGCATAGATCTCAATACTTTTCAAAGATTGACCTTCGATCGGGATACCATCAGTTGTGTGTGAAGAAGGAAGATATTCCGAAGACAGCATTTCGAACCAGGTACGGGCATTACGAGTTTACAGTAATGCCTTTTGGATTGACTAATGCACCCTCTATATTCATGGATCTAATGAATAGAGTTTTCATGGAATATCTCAATGATTTTTTGGTGGTATTTATTGATGATATCTTGGTATACTCCAAAATCTATAAGGATCATGAAAATCACTTGTGCATTATCCTAAAGAGTCTTAGAAGACATGAATTATATGGGAAGTTGAGAAAGTGTGAATTATGGCTTTAGGAGATTTCTTTTCATGGCCATATTGTCTCTAAGGATGGAATCTTTGTTGATCCTTCAAAGACAAGAGAAATCTACGAATGTCCAGCACCGATGAGTATAACTGAGGTATACAGTTTTATTGGATTAGCAGGTTCTTATCGGTGTTTCATCCAGAACTTTGCCCGATTGGCTAACCCATTAACGAATCTCACACGTAAAGGGGTTAAATTTGTTTGGACAAAAAAGTGTGAATAATGTTTTGAAGAAATTAAGAGAATATTATCCAATGCTCCAATATTGACTCTACCATCGGGGAATGATGTGTTCGTTATTTATAGTGATGCATCGAAGAAAGGACTCGGTTGTGTCCTTTTGTAGAATGATAGGGTTATTGCCTATGCATCACGACAGTTAATAATTAATGAGAAAAACTATCCTACTCATGATCTCGAGTTAGCTGCAGTGATCTTTACTTTGAAGATATGGAGACACTACCTCTATGGTGACAAATGTGAGATTTATACTTATCAGAAGAGTTTGAAGTACATATTCTCACCGAAAGAACTCAATATGAGGCAATGGTGCTGGATTGAACTACTCAAGGATTATGATTTCACTATACACTACCACCCGGGGAAGGAAAATATGGTGGAAGATTCGTTGAGTAGAAAGGATCATGGAGTTTTGGACAAGATGAGAGTTGAAAAGGATCATATATATATATATGGATCTAGTAAATATGGATATGGGAATCACCATTGAAGGTGAGACATCAATTCTTTTTCAAATGGTTTCCAAACCATCTTTACTAGAAAGGATAAAGAGTTCTCAGACTGATTATGAAGAATTTAAAAAGAAGATTAAAGCTGTGAATGATGGGAGATTGAGTGAATTTTTGTATGAAGATGGAATTTTGATATTTGGGAAGAGACATTGTGTTCCTGGTATACCTAATCTGAAAAGGGAATTTTTGGAAGATGCTCATAGTTCCAATTTCTCTATAAACCCAAGGAGCACCAAAATATATATAGGTTTAAAGGAAAATTTTTGGTGGTACAACATGATGAGGGAGATTGCTGATTTTGTGTCACGATGAATGGTTTTTCAAAAAGTGAAAGCTGGAAGGCAACAGCCTGGAGGAGTCATGCAACCTCTTCCCATATCGGAGTGGAAATTGGATAATATTACGATGGACTTTTTCATGGGGCTACCAAATACTCCTAGAAGGAACGATGCAATATGGGTTACTGTTGATCATCTTTCCAAGTTAGCACATTTTCTTTCTATAAGGGAGGATTTACCACTCAAACTCCAAGAAAGACTATATATTAATGAAGTTGTGAGACATCATGGAGTACCCTTATCAATTATTTCTGATTGTGATCCCCATTTTACTTCAAGATTCTGGAAGAGTCTTCAGAAGGCCTTGGATACTGAACTTCATTTGAGCACTGCCTACCACCCTCAAATAGATGAACAATCAGAACGGACTATTCAATCCTTAGAAGTCATGTTGAGATCTTGCTCACTTGACTTTCAGTGTATGTGGGATCAATATTTACCTCTGGTATAATTTTCCTATAACAATAGTTTCCCTTAAAATATTCAGATGGCACCATATGAAGCATTATACAGAAAGAGATGTCGCACACCAACCTGTTGGGATGACATTGAGAAAACTTGTAGGCCTAGAATTGGTGGAGGAAATGATGGAAAAGGTGAAGGTAATCCAAAACCACATTAAAGAAGCTCAAAGTAGGCAGAATAGATATGCCGATAACGGAAGGAAGGATTTGGAATTTCATGTAGGAGATCATGTTTTCTTCAAGGTATCTTGATGGAAGGGAGTTATACGTTTAGGTAAGAAGGGTAATTTGAGTCCCACGTACCTTGGACCTTTCGATTTTCTAGAACGAAATGGTGTTGTAGCTTACCGTTTGGCAATGCCTCCTAGTCTCTTCAAAGTTCACGATGTGTTCCACGTATCACTGTTGAGAAAATACATGCCTGACCCAACGCAAGTACTCACCAATGAGGAATTAGAACTAGAACCTGATCTGTCTAATTATGAAGATCCCATTAGGATTCTTGATACAATAGAACAAGTGCTGAGAAACCGGACGACTCGTCTGGTAAAAGTTCTATGGAGAAACCATAAAATGGAAGAGGCAATGTGGGAACCCGAGGAACATATGTTGAAGAATCACCCGAATCTTTTCATGCGGTAGTATTTTAGAAATTTTGAGGATGAAATTATTTGGAGGGGAGAATGTAACACCCCAAACTTCCACGGTATGCTTCTCTTTGAATAATATAGTAGTGTGTGTTGTATGCAACTTCGAGTTCTAACACACACCACAACCAATCAAACTAGCCGTTATGAATAGTAATACCCACTTTTTGAAATTTTATAAATTTTATCTTTCAAAATGGACTTCATATCTGGATTCATAATATCAAAATTAGCTTAGGGTGAATTTTTGGTATTTTTCTGAAAACATTTAATTTTTTATTAATAATGAAAAAACACTGAGTTATAGTTTAAAACCGAATTTTTATTTAAATAATTATTTATTTTATTTAAATTTAATTAATGTAAAAATAGATACATAATACCTATATAAGTTCTATTTAATTCATTTTAGTTAGTTGAGAATAATTTTAGATATATAAAAATTTTATTGAACTTTTCACCGTCTTTTACCCACCTTCTAGGAGAATTTGGAAATTCACATAAAACATAATTTTACTTCTTCTATGAGTAGAATTTTGAAAATCCTAGAGACACGGTTAATATAAAGGAGTAAAATGTGGTTCAATAAGATAAAAATAATTTTTTGTAAATAGTAACTTTTTACTTTTATTTACCACGGTTAAAAGTAAATAGGGTAATTAAGGGTATAAATGAAATTAATATTACCCTAACACATGTCCTAATTCTATTGGACAAGTTTATATCGACCAAAAAATCCTTAGGAATAAAATATTATCATTTAGGTCCACTTGTATTAGATTAGGATATTTATTATTATTTATTTCAAAGAAGAGTTAAAAGAGTTAAAATCAAGTTTTAATTACTAAAACATTTTTAATATAGGGTTACACATAATATAAATTCGATTGTAAATATTCATTAGAAATATAAAAATATTTCCTACATAATGGTATTTTATTTATAATTTTTAGACATCAAATAATTTAATTTACTTATGACACAATGGTGATGTAGTAATTACCTAATTAATGAAATATTAAAATAATTGATATTATAAATATAAAAATAAATGTAATTTTAGACTTTTTATGAATTACAGTAATTTTATAGGTTAATATGACATATTAGGATTGGTTATATAAATTTTATTCGAAGTAATAATGCTGTTATGAAATTATCAAAAACAAAATACCCAATATTGTCAAAATTGACATAAAAGAGTTTTAAAAAAAATATTATATTATTAATTGACATTCTATTCCTAAAAATCTAATGTTCAGAAAAAGGACTTATATAATGATATGTGTATTATTAATGGACCACTTGGGAGTATCTTGGATGTATATAGTATGTTTATTAACTATATAATTTAAAAATAAAAAGTCACATGGTAAATGTCAATCTAATTAACTAAGATTTAAAACTAAAAGATAAGGTTAATATAATGACCCAAACCTATCTAAAATCTATTGGTTGAAATTATTTCGACCCATCCCCACCTTATACATTTAATAATACACTTTTGATCCATTATAAACCGAATATTAACTTATTATAAAATAATACTTTATGTTTTTCCTAAAGAGCCCCTCCTCCCCCTTATAAAAGGACACCACTTCAAACCAATTCTTCACACCTTCAAAGCCTTTTGGTTCAGCCAAACCCTGACCAAATACTCTCTCCACTTCCCTCACTTAAATCTATAGGCCTTAGTTTGATCAGAAAGCCAACCTAAAGAGCCCTTTTTATCAAATCAAAAAGAAGAATCCGAAGAAGAGGTAATGTTTTCACCACCCTTGTTCAAGTTCCTTTCTTCTTCAACATCTTCTTTCTTTGTTATTTACTTTATAAAATAATTAATCCAGTATATTATATATACTGTAATTTTATTATAAATATGGTACAACCATATTCAGTATTTTATCCATCATTTTAATGACATGTCACCATACTTGTGTACGTGCGGCTTACCATCTCCACATTGTGGTGTAATTGTTATTCAAAAACATTATTTTTTGGATGGGAATGATAATGATATGTAATTGATGTAAATAATAAATATAACATGATAATGATTCTTTATATATGATATAACATCCAATTATATATTATTTTAATATCAAAAGAATGATATTGTCGCTTGTGCGTACGTACGGACTACCGTCTCCACGAACGTGATGAGATTCATTCCACATCGTATTCATGCAACTATAATACTCATTAGATGATTAAAAATAATGTTTAAGGATTTGATATCATTATATATATGAATAAGATACAACCTATCCATAACAAACACGTCTTATGTAACAAAATATATAAAATAAAACGAGTAAGTTAACACCCGAGACGATGATAATACAAAGATATTATTAACAAATCAATGTTAAAATATCCTATATGATATCATATTAATGTATATGATTCTTGTATAATTTAACAAAAATTATTTAACCATTATACAGAAGGTTAAACTACCCTCAACCAAGGAAAAGTACAAGTTAAGGGTTTATTTCACAATCTCTTCATTATTTGAGGTTATTTATACGTAATTATCTACTGGGACCTCTTTATCATCCACATCCATGTTTCTTAAAAATGTATTTCAAAACATTCTTACTATTTTATAGACTATTAGTTAAAGTCATTTATACCCTTTTTTACTTTTTATAAGATTTTATAAAGGAATCTTTCCGTCATTTTCCAAACAAGGCCCTTTTTAACCTTTTCGAAAAAATTAAGGTAAGAATGTCTTTTTTTACCATATATGGCAGGTGCGGCTATTTTATACCATTATAAAATAGTTAAAGCTTCCCTTAAAATATTATAATAATATTTTCAAAGTAAATGTTTTATTTTATAACTATGTGACTCATAAATGGTTTCAAAATAGAAAGAGATATTTCTCTAAAAAGGGTTTTGATTTCATCTATGTCAACATCCTTTGATGGATTTTAAGTTTATTTGGAGGTGATTTATTATGATAAAAAACTTCCATATTGTATTTAAGGTTTTGTGATATGTTTGACTATGGATGTGCTATTTTTATACCATTCATGATTTATGGTTAAATTATTGACATTTAGTATGCTAGTTATAATATGAATGTTTATGATATGTTTAAACCTTTTCATGTGAGGAATGTATTGGACTTAGTAAGTGACGGGTGGAGACCGCTATAGCTCCTCGATGCATCGGTAGGTCTTTTGAGACAACTAGACGTGGAATTGGCTGAGGCCCTACCCCAATTTGATTTATGGTTTTGGCTGAGGCCTTAATCATTTTTAGACGTCATGGTCGAGGCCTTGACAAAATGTTTCAGAATGTCTGGCATTATACATTTCCTCATTATGGAAATAATATTGATGGTTCATGTGGTCATTCAACTAGTATAATACCTATGATTATGTTTTATTATGGAATTATTTATTCATCTCATATTCTTTCCATAAAAGTATTCATGTTTATCATTGGTAAAGGCATGTTTTTTCAATTATTTACCATGATTTATATTTATGTCATTTTCCACTGTATTACTTACCCTTACTGAGCGTTTGAGCTCACCCCTTTCTTATGTTTCATTTTCCCAGGTTATGAAGAAGTTAGTTATGAGCGACCTCCACGCATAATCTAGGAGGCTTGGATGTTTTTAATGAAATATATTTGTGTTGTATTTCTCTTCAAGCTGTATAGTTGAACTTATGTATGAATCTTGTTTCCAATAATACTAAACTGATCTGTCTTTTGAGACATGATTTCCTTATGATCATTCCAATGTTATGAAATAATGCACTGACTCTGGGTAACTAGGGTTGGGGAGTTACAGTAAATCCAACTGGGCCCCTGGAATGGAAATGCCAATAACTCTCATACCGGGCGTCCGATTGACACGCCATATGTCGCGTTGGGTTCCTTTTGATGAGACGGAACTACAGGATATATCAACTCGATACTTCATGATATTTGATGTATCGACACTTGGAACAAGGAGCGGACCCTCCCAAAATCGAGTGTGTTGTGTGCCAGAACCCTAGAACTTGATGCAACGACTACTGTACCAGAATCCTATGTGGGTTTGACAGCAATGACTACTGTACCAGAATCCTACGTGGGTTTGACAATGATTACTACTATACTGAGATCCTTTGTGGGTCTGACAATTCTGACTTCTGTTCTTGTATCCTCTGTGGGTCTGATAGAATAGCTGGTCCTGTAACCTGTGTGGGTCTGACAGCTTAACTAGTCCTGTATCATGTGTGGGTCTGACAGCTTAGATGAATCAGTGACTACATATGTTCATCGCTATCACTCTACAAAAGATGTATACATGTGTGAGCTGAGTCTTGTCTTTCAATCATTATCATTGATGTGATTGGTTTTACTTCCTTTGTGGACTGGGTCGTTTTTGGGATCGAGAGTTGGAGTTGGACTATGTTTGATAACATAGGTATATGTATGGGTCTATTCCTAAGTAGGGTTGTTTGTTACTTTGTGATTGTATTTTTCTACTGTGGTTTATCCTTTGTGGATTCTGGGATACCTTCAGGGGTCTTGGGGTCCCCTACTGAGTATTGTTATACTAACCCCTGCACGTGCTCCGCCCGCACCTTGTTGTGTTTTGTGCCGACGATGGACGGTAGTGATCGAGGCTGAGGGTGATGGATGGGAGACTGCTCGGAGCTAGACTAGATGGGACGTACCACAGGGAAGAGTTGTTCGAGTTCTGTACCTACCCTTCATGTAGGATACCCTGGTGGATGATCCAGGAGCTATTTTCCCTTTTTTACTTGTACTTGTACTTTTGTTCACTTGGGTTTGTATACTGGCTCACTTACTTTCATCACACCTTACTTTTCTATTTTATACTTGTTGCCTCTACTGCTTGTGTTTAGACTGTGTGTGTTAAATGTTTAAATACAATGCCTTCCCTTTTTATCAGGGATTCGCCTTTGGTGCTAGTCACCAGCCCATGTCATATGGAAGGCGGGCTTGGGGGAGTCACGACACAAGCCCCAAGGGGGGGTCATGACAAATTGGTATCATAGGAGTTGGTTCTACTGCAAAACTTGAACTCTGATTCTTTTAACAGCAATAGTGTTAAGTGTTTTGTGTATGGTTATCAGTTTAGGGAAACTGGTGTTGGGGCGGTGGCCGATGTATCCATACACTAGGACTCTGACTTCTGATCTCTGACTCAGTGCCTGAAAACACTGATTGCGTGTGTGTTTCCTTTGAAAAAGTTTTCTTCATGATTACTTTATGTCATCTCACTGGGTATACTATTTTAACCATGGCTCACCTGTTTCTTTTCAGGATGGCCCCACAAAGGCAGCCAGTTAGGGTTCCGAGTTTCATACGAGATGGTAGCCCACCGAGCGACGAGGCCTCGGTGTAGGGCCCCATCATAGTGGAGGTACCTATTGTACCACTACTCGTTGGGCCACCGATACCCCCAGCTCGAGCAGCAGAGAGTGTACGCCACCAGAGTGCTTTTCACGAGTTCCATCACTAGAGTATGCCCAGGTTCTGGGGAGAGACAGACCCACAGGCAGCTAAGGATTGGCTGGAGGCTGTCGTGAGAGTTTTCAGATGGGGAGGGACACCATCCAACCTCATGGTGATCCTTGTCATGAGTCTCCTGCATGCGGTAGCAGAAAAATGGTGGAGCCTGATTGTAGAGACCTGAAGCTGAACATACATAGACATTACATTACTTTTGCGGAATACTTAGTACATAACAGAAACACACACACAAGGACCGTAATAGTTTAGTGTCTTTGGAAACTCGGAATATAATCTTCTAATAGTGGTGAAAGATCTTCAACATCTCCCAGAAAGATCTTCTTTTTTTTAACCTAAATCCTTTCTCTATGTCCTGGGAAAAAGAAAACATAAAAGGGTGAGCTCAAATGCTCAGTAAGGGTAAACAAAAGAAATATCAATCACATCATATTCATAAGAATGTATCTTTTGGATATATTAACCTGCAAAAGAGATCATAATCTCATAACATGGGATAAATCATAGTAGTGAAATGTAATCCCAACAATCATAACTTAAAACATGAAACTTTGTGGCATACACACATAATCATAGAGAATCATTTCTTATTAGTCAAGACTCATTGACAAGAATATCTTAGTGGACAAAGTCCCTTTCTGAACCGAGTTCACTCCTCGTTTTAGTCCTATTTCACTGAACCGGTATAACCTACCGTTCCGGCCATGTCTATCTCATGAGATATAAAATCTTTACCCAATGCATTGGAGGGAGATATGGGTCCCAACCATCTCATAATGATACCATTCTTATGTGTGCCACAAATTCATAAACCATACATCATAGCATAACCCATGTAATAAAAATGGGAATCTTAAACATCGTGACATCATAAAACAACTCATATAAGATAAAAGGATTCATAAAAATATTTCCATCAAAACATAATCAAATCCATGTAATAATAGGGATAGAAACAGAACCCTTTATTATCTTAGATGGAAAATAATTTTGATAAAACACTTGAACTCCATTCTTGAGGAAAAAATCCTTTCTACTTCAAAAACACTTTTCCTTTCTTAACATGTCATACAATTCTAAACTAAAAGAAGTTGATTAAAAATAAAATTGAAAACTTGTAAAGGAAGCTTCCTGGAAATAATGTTTTAAAAATCCATTCATGCCGTATAAGTTAAAAAAACATTCTTCTCGTACTTTTGTCGGAAAAGTCAAAAAGTAACTCGTACGAAAAACGACAAAAGATTCCTTTCATATCTTTTACTAAAAACACACTGAAGGGTAAATTTGTATTTAAACAATTTTAGGTGGATGGAAGTAATATTACATATTGAGGAAAAATGGATATGGATGATAAAATACACCCCAGTAAATTTCAAAGTAGAAACAATCTTGGATAAAAATGAGATTGTGATATTTTCCTTACCTTAGGTCCGTTTTGCTTTGTAAGTGTCCGAACCTCCTGTATAATGATTTAATTAATGTTATTGAATTATTCCAGAATCTTAATTATTGTTATGATATCATATATGGTCATATTATTAGCTTCTTATTAGTAATATTTCATTACTACTTGTTATTCGGCTGTTTATTACTTTTTGTTCTTATGCGTGTTTTGTCGAATAAATTCTTATTCTTCTCTTTAGGTTATAGATAAATCATTTCCAGAATGTTATTAGTGTAATATATATCATATTAATTCATTCAATTCATTTATATAAGAATTATGAAATGAAGATCATGTAGAACGAGGCGCATCACATCGTTGAGACGGTATTCCGTACATACGCATGAGTGATGATATCGTTCCTATGATCGTGGAATTGTATTGGAGTGTATGTATACTATTTAAGAATCAATATCACTTTATAATAGTCATATATAGTCATTATTTACACCATTATACCCATCCATGTAAGGTGGTGGTGGAAAATAGATTACACCACGGCGTGGAGACGGTATTCCGTGCGTACGCACGTGCGGTGATTTCTTTTCCCGTAGAATGGATAGAATGTGAAATAGGGTTGTTTCATACTTATAATAACATATCAGTATATGAGTGATACTTATGTTATTACTTCATAATGAAACAACTAAATAATAATAAGTGGAATAAGAAATAATGATGAAAGAATCGGTAACGGAAATTACCTCTTCTTTGAAGCCCCTCTTTGAGACCTCCTCTTAGGGCACTAAAATTGGTCTTTGAGGAAGACCAGAACCTCTAGGATGTTTCCAGGGAAGTGGATAAGATAATTTTGCAGAGTTTGTCCGAGCTTGAAGTCTCAATGTGTTGTGAGGAAGAGAGGGAGGGGGTGCCCTTTTATAAGGGAGGAGAGGGGCACCTTTGGAATAACTAAAAATATTATTTTATTATAAATCCAAATTCGGTTTTAAATAGCTCCAAATTTATTTATTTAGAATCTAAGGTGGGGATGGGTCGAAATACTCTCATCTAATAGAATTTAGACAAGTTTAGGTTCCTATTTTAACCTTATCATTTATATTTATCTTTAAGTTAGATAATTTTACTTTTACCGTGTCTTCTTGTTTTCTTACACTATAAGGTTAATAAGAATACTATATCAAGCCAAACGAACCCCAAGTTATTTATTATTAATATATATAACCTTATATAAGTCATTTTTCTGAACGTTAGATTTCTAGGAATAAAATAACAATTAATAATATAATATTTGTTTTAAAAACTATTTTATGTCAATTTTGACACTATTTAGTAATTGATTTTTGTGAAAATAATAACAGAATGATTAGTTCTAAAAAAGTTAATTAAATCAATAATAACATGTCATATTAACCTATAAAATTATTTTAATTCATAAAAAGTCTTAAATTACATTTATTTGGGTATTTATAACATCAATTATGTCAATATTTCATTAATAAGACAATTATTGCATCATCTTTGTGTCATAATAAATGACAATTATTTAATCCCTAAAAATTCTAAAAAAATTCCTACGATGTAGATAATTGTATTATCGTTCTGTATACTATTCATGTTCGAAGATTCATGATGTTTATCACTAAATTAAAATTATTATACTTATAAGATTTAAGAAAGTGACATGTTGTCACATTCTTTGGTTTTAATAATAATTAAATTATTTTCATGGAAAAAAGTACATTAAATGAATCAAATTTGACCCTTAGGTGATATGGGTCGACTTTTAGTCATCAAATAGAATTTTTACAAGTGTTAGGGTAATTTTATAATATTATATTTACCCTTAATTACCCGATTTACCTTTAACTATAGTAAATAAAATTTACCGTAGTTACTATTCATAATTCCCAAAAATAAATAGTAGCTTATTAACATAATTTGGATCCAATTATTCCAAATATGGAATCCATTTTTCCAAATTTAATACACAAAAGTTTCAGAAATTAGATTAAAATTAATCCCCTTGACGAAAGAAAACAGATTTTTCTTTAAAACATTGCAAAAAATTGAATTGATTTATCCTACGAATTCAAGGTAGAATCAATGATAATGACATAAATTATATTAAATGGTGAAAATATATTCTATTTATACTTTAAAACCATTCATTATTATAATTTAACCATATAAATTATTGCGATGAAAAAAGTTTCTTGTAATTAAAATATAACGTGTTTTTACTATTCGTCAAAATATGAAAGTTACCAGAATGATATGAAAATTTATCCAAAGTATATTTTTATTTCATTATTCCAAAGAAGAATTTTATTTTGTCAAATTGAAATTATAAACATGTCAAAAACTACATTTAAAGTGGGTGCCCCATTAAAATGCGGCAAAACTGCATTTTTTTAAAAATACTTATTTTACTCGAAAATTTTATTTTGTTCTTATATAATGTTTTAGAAAATGTATAAGACGAATAATAATGTCATAAGATTCAAAATTTATTTAATACTATTCATAACGGCTAGTTCATAATAATATTATAATAATATATGATTGTTTAGTAAAACCCGGTATTGCGTACAACACACGCTATCGAGGAAGGACGTGATTGCGTGTAATGCAAGCCAAGTCAGGGTTGCGTGCTTTGCAAGATTCCTTCGTTGTTTTTTATAACATAATCCAACCATATTTCATTTATACATTGAATATATATATATACTCAATGTTGCGTAGAATAACTATTATCAAAATTGTGTGTAACACGATCCATGAATAGTGTTGCGTATACTACAAGCCAATACCGTGTTGCGTATAGCTCAAGGTAATATCGGTGTAGCATACAACACAAGACATTAATGAAATTAAAAGAATATTTTTCATAAAATCTCGGGGTGTTACATTCTACCCCCCTTAAAATGAATTTCTCCCTCGAAATTCGTCGGTGTTATAAATGGTTTACTATTCAAAAGTTTCTTTAATAGAAACCCACATCGTAAAAAGGAATACCAAAACCAATCTTTAAAAACAAAAGTATGAAACATAATGGTTACCCAAATAAACTAATCACTGGGTTTCCACATAGGTGAAAATATGGATATGGAAGAAAAATCTAACTATCATGTTCTGATGGAGAGTGGTAGAGAACATGGCTATAGAAAAGCCAGCAATCACAAAGCCATAAATTTGTCATGATCTAAGGTACCATCTAATTCATCAGATATAAGAGCACTAGGACAACATTTTTGGTTTTCAAGATCATTTCCCTAAAGATGATGAAATTGGAATTAGAAGAAATACTTTCATGATTTTGGTATAGTCTCAATGTTTGTCGTTATTTGGACAATTTCCACTTCATATCTTAAATAAATGAAGTTGAATTTGTCATTCATGATGTGTTAGCAGATCATGTGATAGAATGATGGGTCATTCCATCTATCTCAAACAAAAGGTTAGAAAAGTTATCAAAAAATACATAAGTCCATCTATAGTGAGATTAATCATATATTGTTCCTAAAATGACTTATACTTCATATATCATACTGCTTAATATGATAAAACTAGTTTCTACTAAACAAGGACTTCCTGTAGGCCAGTGGTAGGCGATAAAGGCCAGTCGCACTTCTGTTGTGGGTTCGATTCCCACAGCCCTGTCCGACGAGATGAGTTGTCGCCCATCCTGCAGGTTGTCCTTTTTTTAAAGCTATATTACTATAAAATCCCATAAACAATATCAAAAAAGTTTTATCCCTAAACAATACTAACTTATGTCCAACATAATCCATGCTAATATTTAGGCTTATCTAAAATACTTTGGTCCAAGATAATAGTATAAAGAAAATGATAATGTGAATGCCATCATTTATCCCCCATATATCATAAGATATATCTTATTGGTCAAATTACAAACATTTGAATACCTTAATCATGTATTCTATTGAAGAATGAATATCCATTGAACCTTAGTGAAAACATGAATGCAGTTAAAAGTTAACACTTTCCACATACCAAAATCCTCAAAATTCTATATCCTCAAACCATGATATCACATAGTCCTTATATCAATCATGAGCTCATTAATACTATCAAACATATTAGATTCTCTTTATCCCTTCATTATGTGCATATCTTCTACTTTCCAAAAATATTTCAATCACTTTTCATGGTTACCGATGCCATAATATTATTGAAAACCACAATAGACCAAAACATAAATATTCCAATATTCCATGATACTATATACAACATTATTCTGGAATCCCATTACATAAACACTTAATCATTCCACCACATCGTTGTCATATTCAACATCGCCAATGGTGATCGCATGTGACTTCCCTTTGTCCTTAGCCTTAAGTGGTTTCTCATGTTGATCATCACTAACCCATGGATTAGGGAATTTATTAACATAATGCCCCATTTCCTTGCACTTGATGCATTGAAGTGTAGTAGGTTAATTATGTGTATCCCTTCCTTTGTTTGCATCATTAGGCATCTTCTTCCCATCATTGCGGCATTCAAATGCCCGATGACCTTCCTTTCCACATTTGAAACATTTACTTGTCCCTTTATTACAATCTCCACCATGCTTCTTTCCACACTTTGAGCATAAGGAAACATTCATTTTCTTTTCACCATTATTCTGAGATTTCTCCTTGAACACAATCTTTCATTTCTTGTCAAAACTATTAGATGGATAAGTAACACCAACATCCATTTATACCTTGATAGCACAACGCACAATTTCTTCATAGCTACTGAATTCTCTTATAGCTAATGCCCTTCAAATATTTGGTTTTATTCCACTAAAGAATCGATCAACTTTACTTTCAGGTTGGATGATAAATCCAGATGCATACCATGCAAGCCTTGAAAAATTCGCTTCGTATATACCAACAGATTCATCATCCTTTTGCTTTAGTTCAAGAAACTCCTTCTCCATCCTTGTTAGAAGAATACGAGGGAAGTACTTATTGAAAAATAAGTTCTTGAACTCGTCACGTTCCATGGACTCAATTTCATCTCTTTGTCTTGTATTCTTGATAAGATTCAACCATTGATCAGCTTCACCTTTCAAATGATATACTGCTAAGATGACTTTATCATGTTCAAAACATTGAATAACTGAAAATATCTTTTCAGTGGTACTGATCCATTGTCCAGCAACAAGTGGATCAGAAGACCCACTAAAAGAAGGTGGACGTTGCCTCATGATGGACACAATAGAATGTTGTTCCCTTATCTGCTCATTTGGAAGTCCAGAATGATTCGTAGCTTGTGTAAGTATAGAAATAAGATTTTGCACTCCATCTCCCATAACATTTGTTTGTTCAGGAGGACAATCATTACATTTTCCATTACATTGATCAACACGGTTCCTTCGGGTTCCAGCCATCGTCTAAAACCCAAAAATAATAGTGTGAGAGGCAAAAATCATGCTAGGGAAAACAACATAATAAAGGGGGAGTATCCTCAATATCTAACATCTTAGGTTAAATTCTATGATCGTTACCGTAGTTCTAGGACTATATCCTATACGTATACTTATCCTTAGGGAAATCCCTAGACATACCTTAGAAATATCTCTAGGGATCTCACTAATGTTTTCGCATCCTAGATTCCAATGGTTGACTAAACCATTCCTATGATACCAACTGTAGAGACCCGAAGCTTAACGTACATAGACATTACATTACTTTTGAGGAATACTTAGTACATAACAAAAACAGACACACAAGGACCGTAATAGTTTAGTGTCTTTGGAAACTCGGAATATAATCTTCTAATCGTGGTGAAAGATCTTGAACATCTCCCATAAAGATCTTATTTTTTTAAACCTAAATCCATTCTTTATGTCCTGGGGAAAAGAAAACATAAAAGGGTGAGCTCAAATTCTCAGTAAGGGTAAACAAAAGAAATATCAATCACATCATATTAATAAGAACATATCTTTTGGATATCTTAACCTGCAAAATAGATCATAATTTCATAACATGGGATAAATCATAGTAGTGAAATGTAATTCCAATAATCATTACTTAAAACATGAAACTTTTTGGCATACACACATAATCATAGAGAATCATTTCTTATTAGTCAAGACTCATTGTTAAGACTATCTTAGTGGACAAAGTCCCTTTCTGAACCTAGTTCACTCCTCGTTTCAGTCCTGTTTCACTGAACCGGTATAACCTACCATTCCAGCCATGTCTATCTCAACAGATATAAAATCTTTACCCAACTCATTGGATGGATATATAGGTCCCACCCATCTCATAATGATACCATTCTTATGTGTGCCACAAAATCATAAACCATACATCATAGCATAACCCATGTAATAAAAATGGGAATATTAAACATCGTGACATCATAAAACAACTCATATAAGATAAAAGCATTCATAAAAATATTTCCATCAAAACATAATCAAATCCATGTAATAATAGGGATAGAAATAGAACCCTTTATTATCTTAGATGGAAAATAATTTTGATAAAACACTAGAACTCCATTCTTGAGGAAAATATCCTTTCTACTTCAAAAACACTTTTCCTTTCTTAACATGTCATACATTTCTATACTAAAATAAGTTGATTAAAAATAAAATTGAAAACTTGTAAAGAATGATTCTTGGAAATAATGTTTTAAAAATCCATTTATGCCATATAAGTTAAAAAAACATTCTTCTCGTACTTTTGTCAGAAAAGTCAAAAAGTACCTCGTACGAAAAACGACAAAAGATTCCTTTCATATCTTTTACTAAAAACTCACCGAAGGGTAAAATTTTATTTAATAAATTGTAGGTGTATGGAAATAATATTACATATTGAGGAAACATGGATATGGATGATAAAATACACCCCAGTAAATTTCAAAGTATAAACAATCTCGGATAAAAATGAGATTGTGATATTTTCCTTACCTTAGGTCTGTTTTGCTTCGTAAGTGTCCGAACCTCCTATATAATGATTTAAATAATGTTATTGACTTATTCCAGAATCAAACTTATTGTTATGATATCATATATGGTCATATTCTTAGGTTCTTATTAGTAATATTTCAGTACTACTTGTTATTCGGGTGTTTATTACTTTTTGTTCTTATGTGTGTTTTGTCGAATAAATTCTTATTATTCTCTTTAGGTTATAGATACCTCATTTCCAGAATGGTATTAGTGTAATATATATCATATTCATTCATTAAATTCATTTATATAATCATTATTAAATGAAGATCATGTAGAACGAGTTGCATCACATCGTGGAGACGGTATTCCGTACTTACGCACGAGTGATGATATCATTCCTATGATCGTGGAATTGTATTGGAGTGTATGTATACTATATAAGAATCAATATCACTTTATAATAGTCATATATAGTCATTATTTACACCATTATACGCATCCAAGTAAGTTGGTGGTGGAAAATAGATTACACCACGGTGTGGAGACGGTATTCCGTACGTACGCACGCGCGGTGATTTCTTTTTTCGTAGGATGGATAGATGGTGAAATAGGGTTGTTTAATACTTATAATAACATATCAGTATATTAGTGATACTGATGTTATTACTTCATAATGAAACAACTAAAGAAGAAGAAGTGGAAGAAGAAATAAAGATGAAAGAATCGGTAACAGAAATTACCTCTTCTTTGAAACACCTCTTTGAGACCTCCTCTTAGGGAACTAAAATTGGTCTTTGAGGAAGACCAGAACCTATAGGATGTTTCTAGGGAAGTGTAGAAGATAATTTGGCAGAGTTTATCCGAGCTTTAAGGCTCAATGTGTTGTGAGGAAGAGAGGGAGGGGGTGCCCTTTTATAACGGAGGAGAGGGACACCTTTGGAATAACTAAAAATATTATTTTATTATAAAGCCAAATTCGGATTTAAATAGCTCCAAATTGATTTATTTATAATATAAGGTGGGGATGGGTCGAAATCATCTCATAAAATAGAATTTAGATAAGTTTAGGTTCCTATTTTAACATTATCATTTATATTTAACTTTAAGTTAGATAATTTTACTTTTACCATGTCTTCTTGTTTTCTTACACTATAAGGTTAATAAACTTACTATATCAAGCCAAACAAACCCCAAGTTATTTATTATTAATATATATAACCTTATATAAGTCATTTTTAAGAACCTTATATTTTTAGGAATAATATAACAATTAATAATATAATATTTGTTTTAAAAACTATTTTATGTCAATTTTGACACTATTTAGTAATTGATTTTTTTGAAAATCATAACAGAATGATTAGTTCTAAAAAAGTTAATTAAATCAATACTAACATGTCATATGAACCTATAAAATTATTTTAATTCATAAAAAGTATTAAATTACATTTATTTGGCTATTTAAAACATCAATTATGCCAATATTTCATTAATAAGACAATTAATGCATCATCTTTGTGTCATAATAAATGATAATTATTTAATCCATAAAAATTCTAAATAAATTCCTATGATATAGATAATTTTATTATATTTCTGGATACTATTCATGTTCGAAGTTTCATGAAGTGTATCACTAAATTAAAATTATTATACTTATAATATTTTAGAAAGTGACATGTTGTCACATTCTTTGGTTTTAATAGTAATTAAATTATATTACTGGAAAAAAGTCCATTAAATGGATCTAATCTGACCCTTAGGTGATATGGGTCGACTTTTATTCATCCAATAGGACTTTGACATGTGTTAGGGTTATTTTATAATATTATATTTACCCTTAATTACCTGATTTACCTTTAACTATAGTAAATAAAATTTACCGTGGTTACTATTCATAATTCCCAAAAATAAAAAGTAGCTTATTAACAAAATTTGGATCCACTGATTCCAAATATGGAATCAATTTTTCCAAATTCCATACAAAAAAGTTTCAGAAATTAGATTAAAATTAATCCCGTTGTCAAAAGAAAACTGTGTTTTCTTTAAAACATTGCAAAAGATTGAATTGATTTATCCTACGAATTCAAGGTAGAATCAATGATAATGACATACATTATATTAAATGGTAAAAATATATTCTATTTATACTTTAAAACCATTAAATATTATAATTTAACCATATAAATTATTACGATGAAAAAAGTTGTTTTTAATTAAAATATAGTGTGTTTTTAATATTCATCAAAATATGAAAGTTACCAGAATGATATGAAAATTTATCCAAAGTAAATTTTTAATTCATGATTCCAAAGAAGATTTTTTTTTGTAAAATTGAACTTATAAACATGTCAAAAACTATATTTAAAGTTGGTGCGCCATTAAAAGGCGGCAAAACTGCATTTTTTTTAAAATACTTATTTTACCCGAAAAATTTATTTTGTTCTTCTACAATGTTTTAGAAAATATGTAAGATGAATAATAATGTTATAAGATTCAAAATTTAGTTAATACTATTCATAAAGGCTAGTTAATAATAATATTATAATAATATATCGTTGTTTAGTAATACCTGGTATTGCGTACAACACACGCTATCGAGGAAGGTCGCGATTACGTGTAATGCAAGCCAAGTCAGGGTTGCGTGCTTTGCAAGAATCCTTCGTTGTTTATTATAACATAATCCAACAATATTTAATTTCTACATTGAATATATATATATATACTCAATGTTGCGTAGAATTACTATTATCAAAATTGTGTGTAACACAATCCAAGAATAGTGTTGCGTATAATGCAAGCTAATATGGTGTTGCGTATAGCGCAAGGTAATCTTGGTGTAGCATACAACACAAGAAATTAATGAAATTAAAAGAATATTTTTCATAAAATCTCAGGGTGTTACACTGATGCTCTAGGTGCATGAAAAGGAATCATTACTCTGTATAGACTTCGAAAGTCTCTTTCGCTCTGAGTTTGTTTCAGCCACCCTTCGTGCGGTGCGGATTCAGGAGTTACTTCATCTACAGCAGGGCAGCATGACAGTAGCTCAGAACTCAGTGAGGTTCACCAACCTCTCACTCTACTCCACGGATATGGTACGGGACCCGTTCTTTAGGGCCTGGACCTTCGATCAGGGATGCAAGCATGAGATTAGGGCTTCAATGATTCCCCTCAGCATCCCGACGTAGGGGGGTTCTAGAGCGAGCCCTTCTAGTGGAGAGTTTTCTCGCTGAGCAGTCACCAGTAGCGAGACCCACCATAGGGAGACATGTAGTGGAGTCTTTTGTAGCTAGTAGTAGACAGATGAAGCAGAGGTTCAAGTGGACCAGGCTATCAGGTGGGCAACCCTAGGATACAGGTTCAGTTGTGCGGGGCACATGAGACAGATCCAGCTATACGAGGAGCAGGCCGTGCTATTCTTGTTGCAGGTAGGGCCACATGGCTCGTGACTGCCCGGCCTGCCATGTCAATGAGTAGTAGACAGTAGATGGACCTCCCAAGCAGAGGCAGAGGTTAGACCGTGGTGGTCTGCCAAGAGCAGGCAGACATGGTAGAGGAGCTTTCCGAGCAGTGGGTGGTGGACGACGTTTCGAGGCTCTAACACCGCCACCACCAGGAGGTCTACCCCCAACCACATGGAACTGTCGGATAGAGGAGGGCTCAACTCTAGGAAATCGAGGCCTACGACCACGGTGCACCTAAGATGATTCTATGTACTATATGTGTCTACTACACCCTTGCTGCATTACTTATAGACACAGGTGTGAGTCATTATTTTATTACCACTACCCTTGTTCGGAGCTCGGAGATTCTGATGGAGCTGTTGGCTCGATCCTTACTGTTAGAGAATCCTATGGGAGGATACTCGATGATTACACAATGGTGTCGGCAGTGTGAGATTACTCTAGGAGGCGAGAGCTTTGGCTGGGATCTCCTTGTAGTGGTGTCGATGCGTTACGACGTCATCTTGGGTATGTACTGGTTATCAACAGTTCATGCTCAGATTGACTTTATTAGGCACAAAGTGCGGTGTGTTCGCACGGATGGGAGCTTGCGACTGTGTGTTGACTACCGTCGCCTGAATCAGGTGACCGTGAAGAACAAGTACCCACTCTCGAGGATTGACGACCTCTTTAATCAGCTCAAGGGAGAACGATGGTTCTCGAAGATAGACCTTACGTCAGGCTATCACCAGCTCCGGGTTCGAGATGAGGATGTACAGAATACGGCCTTCTGGTGTAGGTATGGCCAATAAGAGTTCTTGGTTATGCCCTTCGGCATAACCAACACTCCATTAGTGTTTATGAGTCTCATGAATAGGATCTTCTAGCCTTATCTTGATCGATTTGTCGTAGTCTTCATCAACGACATACTGATCTACTCGACTACTGAGGAGGACCATGCCTACCATTTGTGGGTAGTACTAGACACACTCTGAGAGAACCAGATTTATTGTAAGCTCTCGAAGTGCCAGTTCTGGATTCAATAGGTTCACTTTCTGGGAGACATCATCTCAGAGGATGGAGTTAATGTGGATCTAGTGAAGAGCGAGGCAGTACTTTCTTGGGAACCACATAGGAGTGTGACGGAGGTACGGAGTTTTCTAGGACTGGATGGGTACTATAGAAGATTTGTTCCAGAATTCTCCAGAGTTGCATCACCACTTTCATCTTTGAAGAAGAAGGGTCAACCCTTCATGTGGTCAAATTGATGCCAGTAGAGCTTTCAAAAGCTGAGGTAGAGGTTGACCAGTGCGCCCATCTTGAGGCTACCGGAGGGGGGCGTAGGGTATGTAGTTTACTGCGATGCATCAGGGACTGGAATCGGATGTTTCCTGATGTAGGAGTGAGTAGTGATCACGTATGGTTCACGGCAGTTGAGACAGCATGAGAAAAAATACACTACCCATGACCTGGACTTATCCGGAGTGGCCTTTTCCTTGAAGATGTGGTGGCACTATCTGATGGGTGATCGTTTTACACTCTACTCTGACAACCAGAGTCTCAGGTACATATTCTCGCAGAAGTACCTAAACCTGAGACAACGACGATGGTTCGAGTTCCTCCAATACTATGACTTCGAGATAGTATATACTCCTAGTAATGGGAACGTTGTAGCTGATTCTCTCAGAAGAATATCAGGCATTCAGCTACTTGGAGAGGTGACAGAGCCGCTAGCTGCATTGCAATATTCTTTGTGGATAGAGATAGAGCAGCCTTTCTGCAGTCTCTCACAGTCACTCCCCACTTCTTCAGTGAGTAAGAGAGGCACAATGTGGGGACGTTGACTGTGATACACGACGTGCTCAGATATCCTCAGGACAGGAACCTGATGGGTTTTCTGAAGCTGGGGAGCACATCATCCTCTTCAGAGGACATACCATGGTACCATTTTCACTATAGGAGGAGTTGTTGAGGGAGTTACACAATTACCCTCTTGTGGTATATCCAGAAGTGGAGACGATGTATCAGGACATCAGACGATAGCACTGGCATCTAGTTATGAAGAAGGCTGTAGTAGAGTTTTTCTCATGATGCCTCACTTGTCAGCAAGTGAAGGTGAAGAACCATGTTCCAACAGGATTGGTTCTGCCCTTAGAAGTCCCAGAGTGGAAGTGGGATGGGATATCCATGGATTTCATGACGGTACTTCCATGTACATCCAGAGGACATGACTCTATCTGGGTTATTGTCGATCGACTCACCAAGTTGGCCCACTTCCAACCGATCAGAGAGAAGGTCTTAGTAGAGAGCATGGGATGCCTCTACGTATAGGAGATTGTATGGATTCATGGTGTGCCATCGATGATTGTCTCCGATAGAGATGCTCGTTTCACTTCCCGACGATGGAAGGGGTTGCATGAGGCTTTTGGGACATAGCTCCGCTTGAGTACTGCCTTCCCTCCTTAGATGGATGTCCAGACTAAGAGGACCATTCAGACTCTTGAGGACATGCTCCGTGCATGAGTCTGTAACTTTGGTCACAGCAGGGAGGATCGCTTTCCCTTGGTAGAGTTTATGTATAACAACAACTACCACTCAACCATCGGGATGGCTCATTACAAGGCATTATACAGCCAACCTTGTAGATCGACTCTGTTTTGGACTGACCCAGGGGAGTCAAAACTTGTAGGACCAGATATGGAGCAGGCTACGATGGAGAAGGTGAAGATCATCCAAGAGCAGATGAAGACTACACAGAGCAGACAAAATTCCTATGCTGATAGGATAAGGAGACCTCTCAAGTTCAAGGATGGTGACCACGTCTTCCTATGGGTCTCACCTCGATGGGGTCTATGGAGATTTGTCTAAAGCGTCAAGTTGTCTCCACCATTCATTGGACCATTCCAGGTCCTTAGTAGAGTAGGCGAGGTGGATTACCACCTGAATCTTCCACCTTAGTTGCATCGGGTGCACGACGTCTTCCAAGTATCTCAACTGAGGAGAAATGTGCATGACCCATCCCACATCATCGACCACGGGGAGCTAGAAATCAATGATGGGGCGTCATTCAAGGAGGATCCAGTGGATATTCAGTATTGACAGAAGCGGGTCCTGTGTGGATGGTCGATTCCTCTGGTGCATGTTCGCTGTAAGCATGGGAACCTCCAAGAGAGCACATGGGAGCGGGAGGCTCAGATGCGTGCTCAGTACCCCCATTTGTTTCCCTAGTGTGTGTAGTAGTTTACGGGGACGTAAATATCTGAGGTGGTGAGAATTTAATGACCCATAAATTTCTATGTAATTTTTTTTAAATACACGGGAATTTTACGAGTCCGTAGTTTCTAACGAATCCTGATTCCGAGGCCCAGTGTGCCCAGAATCAATTTTTGAAGTTTTCTTCATGTAAGTTCAGTAAACGTACGTGCAGGATTTTATATCTTTTGAACGGGTGCTCGGAATTGAAATCTGAGGACACTGATGAACTCACAGCGGTGGTATTCGCTTAAGGAGACCTTAACCGTAGTTGTGTTTTGTCGAGAGTAGAAGTTAATTTTCAGGGTTTTCAAAATAAATTAAATAAAAATATGACTAACATATTTTTATGTAGGGGGTGGTTTAATCCTATAAAGGGATGTTGGAGGTGGGGCCCACCCCCACATAACCTCCCATGGGAGAATATTATTTGGTGGGGCCCATTTCAGCTCAACCCCATTAAACCCCATTTTTGAACCCCTTGAGCTCCCCATTAATAGGGGAAACTCTTGTAATTCCCCTTAATGGTTCCAAAAAAATTAATTAATTAATTAATTAATTAATTTAGGTGTTTGAATTCTTTCGAATTAATTATGCCAAAATTAAAATTAGTGAACATAATCTTTTATTTTGGGTTGGCATAATCGTTGGAGAGCTTGGAAGAACACCATCCTCTCGACTAAGAATGCTCCACGTCTCTGAAGAACGTGAAGCAATATCTTCTACCTTCTTCAACCGGAGCATGGAAGGGAATCACCGATGTCCATGAAGTACACCGAGGGCGTCGTCTTGACTCAACTTTGCTGAGCTCTACTCTCTCCAACATTGATGGAACGATGTCCGTCTTCTATGATTCCCATCTTCCGCAATAGGTCAACGAAACGACGCCGTCATCAACAAACAAACATTAAATCAAGGTAGGGGAAATTTGATTGTTTTTATGTATGAGTTATACTCTTCTTTCCTTATTGTGTGTTGTTCTCTTGATGTCCAATGTTAGCAATGTAACCAGGGGGTTCGGACCGCAAGAACACGGTCTGACCCCCCCCCCCCCCCTTGTTGTTGTTATCTTTTTCTTGATGTTAGAGGCGGAGTCAAAAGGGCATGTTGTCGTCTCACCGTGCCGAAGAATAACCAAGGTGGACAGAAGAGGCGGCGGAAGTGGAGGCCACGTGCCGGCCACGTGGAGGGATAAGCAGCTGCTCGGGTCGCCCAGTCTATTGGATAACCGGTCGGCTGATCCATCCTGTCTGTGTGTAAGAGTTACAGTGCATGAAGGCGCCGCATGGAGGGAGACTGTGGCCCACATCCACGGGCCGCTGGGCTGGAAGAACTGGTCGGCCGCTTGCCGGCCGGGCTGGAGAACCACGACACCGCGTGGAGGAGGACGTAGCCTGCGTCCATGGGCCGCTTGGCTAGGTGAACCAGTCGGCCGCAAGCCGGCCGGGATGGAGAACCGCGGCACCAGCAGGCACCACCTGGGAAGAATTGCATCCCGTAGCACGGGCCGCGTGCACCGGGCCGAACCGGTCGGCTACAGCTGACTGGGAAGAGGAGGAGGCGGAGTCACTTGGCACCGTCGGGCTAACCGGACCGGCCGACAGTGTGATCCGGTTCTGTACGTGGTTCGTGCCCCATTAGGCTGAGCCTACCCGCAGCTGAGTCAGACCGGCCAAGCCGGGTCGGGCCAACCCGCCATCCCACTGGGCTTGACGGGCCGGGCCCGTCTTCGCTTAAATGCGAAATCTCCTAGACTGTGCATCCGATTGATGCACCGTCTATGGCACTGGGACCCTCATGATGAGGTGGTTTTTTGGAATACTCTAAGTAAGTTTTAGAAAAAATTTAAAAACGGTTGGGTTTGGATTGAGCGTAAATCTAACCAGGCCCCGGGAATGAAAATCCCAATAACTCTTAGATCGGGCGTCTGATTGATGCGCCCTCTATCCCGTTGGGTTCCTTTTGATGAGACAGAACTAAGGGATACATAAACATGAGACTTCGTGATAGTTGATGTATCGAAACATGGCTCGAGGAGTGGACCCTCTTAGAATCGAGCATGCTGTGTGTGGGAACCCTAGAGCTGGCTGCGACGAATACTGTACCGGAATCCTACGTGGGTTCGATAGCAATGACTACTATACTGGAATCCTATGTGGGTTTGACAATGATGACTACTATACCAGGATCCTATATGGTTTCGATAGTTATGAATTATGTTCCTGTATCCTGTGTGGGTCTGATAGAATAGCTGGTCCTGTATCTTGTGTGGGTCTGACAGCTTAGCTGGTCCTGTATCCTGTGTGGGTCTGACAACTTAGATGAATCAGTGAATACATCTAATCATCTCTATCACTCTAGGAATGATGTATACCTGTGTTATCTAAGTCTTGTCTTTCGATTATTATCATCAATGTGATTGAATTTCTTTCCTTTTTGGACTGGGTCGTGTTTGGGCTCGAGAGTTGGAGCTGGACTGTGTTTGATAACTTAGGTATATATATAGGCATATACCTAAGTAGTGTTGGTTGATACTTCGTGATTGTATCTTTCGAATGTGGTTTATCCTTTTTGGATTCTGGGAGACCTTTGGGGGTCTCAGGGTCCCCTATTGAGTATTGTTATACTCACCCCTGAACGGGCTTCACCTGCACCTTGTTGTGTTCTGTGTAGATGATGGGCGACAGTGATCGAGGTAGAGGGTGACAGACGGGAGACTGCTTAGAACTGCACTAGATGGGATGTACTGCAGGGACGAGTTGTTCAAGTTCTATACCTACCCTTTAGGTAGGATACCCGGGCAGATGATCCAGGAGTTGTTTTCCCTTTTTTACTTGTACTTGTACTTGTTGTTCAGTTGGGTTTGTATACTAGCCCACTTACTTTCAGCACACCTTACTTTTCTATTTTAGTACTTTTTGCCTCTACTGCTTGTGTTCAAACTGTGTGTGTTATAGGTTTAAAGGCAATGCCTTCCCTTTATATTAGGGATTAGCCTTTGGTGCTAGTCACCATCCCCTGGACTATGGAAGGTGGGCTTGGGGTTGTCGAAGCATGGGCCCCGAGGACGGGTCGTGACAAATTTGATTATGCACATAGATCAACCATCTCCTTCCACCCCAGAATTAAAATGATATATCAAGATATCTGAGAACAAAATTGGCTGTAAAATATGAAAAAGATGATCACAAAATATACATCAACATTTATTGTATGTCAGTATGTAAAATAGCAAGGGAATATATCAAGGGGATGATTCAACCATTACCCATTCCTACAAGGAAATGGGGAAACATCACCATGGAATTTGACACTAGTCCTCCAAAGTCATCAAGAGTGAATAATTCTATATGTGTAATAGTGGGTCACCATAAAAATACTTCACACCTCATTATGATATGAGAGGAATTCCCATTTAATCTACTTGAATGAATATACATCAGGGAATTGGTCAGGCTGCAAGGAGTTCCACTATCGATTGTATCTAACCGAGATCCAATATTCACCACAATGATCTAAAAGAGTCTCGATAACACTCTGAATACTATATTAATCTTAAGCTTGACCCATTACCCATAAACTATTTCTAAATCTGATCATATTTTACAGACACTTTAGGATAGGTAGAGATCATTATAAAAAGACTTCAAATGTGTACGGGATCAACATCTTTCTCTGGTTGAGTTCTATTACGAAAACAGTTTCCACTCGAGCATCCAAATGGCTCACAATGAAAACTTTTATGGGAAAAGGTACTAGAAAACTTCATGTTGGGTTTATTTTGGGGAATGAAAAATTCTTGGTCATGTAATGGTCAAGGATATGGTTTAAAAGGTTAAGATTATTCAGCATCACATCACGGCTTCTCAGATTCATAAAAATATCTACATTTTGAAATTGCTTATGACACCTAGATTTGGATGTTGGAGACATGGTATTCCTCTACATATCTCCATTGAATAAATTTATGTGATTTTGGAATAATGGAAATCATATTCCAAGATACATCGACCCCTTTGGGATCCTTGATCACACCAAAGTAGTGGTCAATAAACATACATTGTTATCTATCCTCTCTCGAGTTCATGATGTATTCCATGAATCACACCTGATGTAGTACATATGTGACCACTTAATTTACTCAATCTAGATATGGAACCATTTGAGAATTATATTTCATATTAAGATATTTCTTTTAACATCATTGATAGTAGATATAATATTCTACGAAATAAGATAATTCACCCTGTCAAAGTGATGTAAATAAACCAAATGTTTGAAGATAAAATATTATAATAAGATGTTGTGATGAGACATAGTTACCCTCATCTATTTTAAGGGGGTTAAATTAAAATTTCAAGGGGGGAATATCTCATGGGAGGAATACTGTAATGACTAGAATTGTTATAAATGTAGTTCATCATTTTGTGTTTTTAATTAAATGTATTACTTTGTAATATGGTTATAGATAAAACAATCAATTGTTTATATATATATTTGGATATAAAATACAATTATTAATATAATTATTCTTAATATATATGTTAAATTATTATCACATGATTAAAATAAATACAGGGCTTTAATAATTCCAATTGACAGATAAAAAGGAAGTAATAGCCTTATCTCATAGGATTTCACCATATGAAACCTATTTATTAGAGCTTCTGAGGTATATAGCATAATTGGGATATTTACATGACCAATGACAAGCTTATATCTAAAAACATAATCTTGAGAGAAACCATTTATGAGGGAAGTTCACGATCATCGAGATTAGGACCCGAACCATTTTTGTCAAACTCCCCCAACAAAGTCTAATCATCACACACATAACTTTTAGGGAATATGACGATGTAATAAATGGATATTTATCATCAACATAATAACATTATTATGTATATTTTATATAATAATTAATTTTTTTCATTTTTATTGTTACATTAAAAATGATTTTCATATTGATTCTATTAATCCAAAATTGTATTTTTGAGTAATATTTGATTCAACTAATCGATTAATTTTGATGAATTAAAGAATTATTAAAATAAATAGTGTTTTAATTTAATATTATTATTAAATATGTTTTTTTAATTTGAAAATGGAATAAAAGTTGAGGTCAAATATACTTATTATAAGGGTCCAAAAACTGTTTTGTTCAAAAACCAACCATTTTTTCAATAAATAATTAATCATATTTTAAAATTGAAAATCCGTAAATTTAAAGAAAATTTAAATAAAAATGATGATATTTTTGTAATTACTATTTCAAAATTATCCAATGGTTATTTTTTTATAATTCTCATAGATAGTCGAATTTTTGGGAAAAAATTAAATACCAAATAAATTGACGGTGTGTTTTATGAAATAATAATGAACCAAAAATTAGGTAAAAAATAATATAATATATATATGGATGAATATTTTATCCCTTAGAATAATGTTATTTTATGCTTATTTTATTGATTTTATTAAGACATTATGAAAACTCATAAACAAAAAATGTATGATAGGATTTTAAATTCTTTTATTAAAAAATGTGACTCACTTAAACACAATCAATTGTAATGTTTTAATAATTTAGGCCTTTTTCACAATAAAATAAAAAAAAAATATACACATTAGATATTTCCATGGGACAAAACAATGTGAAGATTTGTGGTTTGAGATATTTTATTTTTTAGAGTTCAAAACCTAAATGTTATTGAAATCCCTCTCTTTTACTATATAAACCCACCCATTCTATCACTTATCTTCACTAAAAATTCTCAAATAATGAGATTATTCATCCCCCCTCTCTCTATAATCCTTCCATGTCTCCCCCATTCTCTCAAAAAAATCTATTTTATGCTTTCTGTGTCATATTATTAAGGTAAGGTAACCTCTCATTCTAACTTTTATTCAAGAATCTCTTATATGTTATGACCACTAATTTTAATTTCATAATGATGGGGTATATTTTAACACATTACATGTACTTCCCTTATAATGTATAAATGATTAGATAACCCATTCTCTCTCATTAATCCATCATAATAACACTCATTACCATGTAAAAATTTAGTAAGGGTTCATTCTGTTCTCATTTTATCAATTCTTTTTTATTTTTTTATTCCCTTTTATTTTCAATTACTGATAATGGTGTATGATTTCAAACCTCTCCCATATAGAAATTATTATTTCTACATAATTCTATATCCCTTTATTTCTTATTAATCACTCCCATGTACACCCGTTTCCATGCTGATATTTCATAAGCATTCGTTCCTTCCACTTTTTATTCCAGATTATTTATTATCAAATGAATTTTTATAATAATAAATGTGTGTTAATGTCCTTAAATATTCATTTTATTGAAAACCTCATGTCCAAATTATGAGATACCCATTTCTATCTCCTTAACCAATTATATAACTTATATGTGATTTCATTATGCTGTAGAATATTCACCATGATTTTCCATATTGAACCGAATGTGTAGTGAATACTATACCAATTTCCTATCAAGGGGGTTCACTTTTAGGAACATATAATTAATTATTTGGTACATTAATGTACATATTAAAAACTCTATTATATTGCAATAAATAATGATTATGAATGAATCCATGTTTTATGATCTATTTGACACCTAGAATCATGAGAATGAAATGAAAATGATAGGTGCATCCTAGATTATATAGCGCTCCAATTAATTGAGTAATGTTTTGTACCATTATATTTCATTTTAGATAGGGGTTTCCCTGATTTTGTTATGGAACATTGTCTACCCTAATTATTTGGAAGTTAATCCTTGACAAATAATGCAATTTATAATTTTTTTTCAAATTTTCCCATGTTATGATTTTTATGAAATATCATGCCTTATTATTCATGTTCATTTAGGCCTAATTGTTATGACTTTACTATGATGTATTATTATCCCCATGTTATTCCATGTTTATTACTTTAATAGGATTTATAGATCACTCCTTTATTATGTATTTTCCCTAGTTTATCCAATACAATTTTACGATAAATTATGTTAAAGAAGTTATCAATAAAGATTTTTTAATTCATGTTTAAATTTGTAGGGAAATGTACCAAATTCAAAAATACCCTCATCTTCCCAATCTGTCATGTTCTATTAAGTATAATTTAATGTAATTAGATCATGTATTAATGTGTTATAAAAGGAAGGGGTGTTATATTATGTGTTCTTTGTACCAAATCTTCACTAATTTTTTCTATCCTTTATCTTGTATTGTGCATGAATGATCTTGATATTGAGCCAAATATTTCCATGATTGAGCAACCGGTTAGGACTATTTATTTTCGAACAAAGGAACTTTGTGGGTTGAAAGTATATTTTCTCCACATTATATTGTAAAATGGTTCTAATTCTAATGTGACATGGGTGCATGTGGCCCTGATGAGATATTATTGGCCTCATATATTTGTTATGGAATCATCATGACAGAAATTATAGGGAAATAAATATTCTATGGTGGGGATTTTTAACATCCCATTATATGTTTTTAGGTAATCCTTGAACATTTTTTTATCTATTTTTGGATGGGTCTTGTTTTTTTATGTTAGGGGTGTATGTTGGAATATTGGGGATGTTTTCTAGGTTGTGTATGACTGGCACACATTTTTCCAAAACATTACCCCCACCATAGTTATAATAAAAAACCCTAGAAGTTGAGGGTTTTAATTTTTGATACATAGTTTGGATAACCATTCAATCACCTAGGTGAATGTGTGTGCCTTGAAAAGTGATCTTATAAGGGGTGCATTGTTAGAGTGCATGGTTGGTCTAAACATGATATCTCTATGGAAACCATGCAAAAAAACATTTATTATAATTTTTTTTAAAACACTAACCCTATATTTTAACCCTAAGTAAACCCAAACTCTTCCTAAATTTGATTATTTTTCCTTAGGGGATCTCGATAAGTTGTATTGGATAACCAACCCCATTTATTGATTAATTAATTCATTGATGAGCATTCTAAAAATTCACTACATTAGTGAATATTCTATCATGATTTCACATTTTCTCCGCTATATATGGTATTAAATCATCATTTTTTTTATAGATCAAAACTCCATTTTATTGTATCATTGTTATATATATTATTTCTTGATCTTTAATTCCATTTTTCATTATTAGTGGATGTAGTCGTGTGTGTTGATCCTCAATCCATGATTAAAGGTAGTTAATTACATTATTCTTTGAACTAAAATTGAAACCATTATTTTATATATTAAATTGAACATTGTTTTCAATATATTTGAAAGCATTTAATTTGGGTGATTTGATTCTTGATTCTAATGGATCATGAAATTAAAAAAAACCAATTCCAGTGGAAATGTAATTGGGTAGTGGACTTTTGGAAAAGATGGATTGATTTTTATTTATTCAAGATTAAATTATTTCATGATTGATTTTGTAAAAACGGGTAAAACTGAATTTTGTTTTGAAATGGTTTCAAATTATTAAATTGAATTGTGTTTTCGAAATAGATTATTTGGTTTGTAATTTTAAATTGGATGATTGTATTTAAACCCAATTTAAATTGTTTTATTTCCAATTAGATTGATGTATTTTTTCCTTTAGTTGGAGTGGATATAATTTTCCCCTAAGTTGGGGTTGATGTAATATTCCCATAAGTGGTTGTGGGTGGAATTTTTCCTTAAGTGGGATAAGATGGAATTTTCCATTAAGTGGGAGGGGATATAATTTACTATTAAGTGGGAGATGATGTGATTTTTCATTAAGTAGGGGTGTAGTTGTATGATATGTTTTAACATCCATTCAATTTAATTATTTTAACTATTTTATTCATTCCATTATATATATATATTATTTTATATAATATGTTAATTTAGACATGTTTGAATGATTTTTATATATCATTCATCCCAATGAAATTAAGGCCTTTTTAGATTCAAATATGAAAATTTAAATTCAATGATATTTATTATTTAAATTTATAAAATAGATGGTATATTATAATGGTATTGATTATAGAACTCATGGTGAGACCGTACTATGATTTATATCTGACACTATTTCTTTTCCTTCATGTTTTTAGATTTTCTTATGAAAGGATGGAGAAAAGGGAATGTGCTACATGGTGGAGGTGGATGTTAATAATCCATGGGACCATGGAGTGGGATAATGTTTCCTTTATGATGTGTGCATTTTATTTTTCTAGATACTAAGTACTTTTATGGCATAATTATTTGGTTTCTTCCATGATTTTTTGATTTCGGGTGCATTATCCTTTTGGAGTGTTGAGCATGCTAACTTGGAACTTTTATCTTCATATTTTATGGGGGAAATTCATTCACTATAATTCATGTATGATTCCAAATTTTAGTCTCCAACCTATAGGGATAGGTAATTCGCTTCGATCTTTGTCAGTTTCTACTAGGTAATCAAGAACTAGGGTATCTAGGATAGATCCTAACACTCTCGATTGACCATTGGTTTTCATCATAAAATAAATAAGACAAACCCCACTATTTATAGTGTTCTTCAAAATATTTTATCATGTTTCATGAATTGAACCGCCTTTAGAATATTTCATTTATCCCCAAAAAAATTAAATCACATGACTAGGTATCACTGAATCAATTAATTTTTCTGGAGAATTATCATTCTCAAGAACCTTTCCCCTATCTTCCACAATCCCTGGATAGTATCTAGATCATTCAATGCTTTAATAAAATGCATATAATTCTATTTAGATTAGTATAAAAATACATTTGAAACACTATTTCTACTCATAAATAGAATTAATTTAATCATATATAGCTCCATTACTATCATTATTTTTTCAATGAAGTCCCTAGTATAGGAGTTGTTTTCCTATGACCAACTATTTTATACATTGATTACACGTATATTTGATATATTTATTATTAATAAAACATATTATTATATGTTTATCATTATTATTTATTAAATCTAATGTAATAATGTCCTATAGTATATGACACATTCATATTGTCATAGTTGTTCCCCACTATGAAAAAAACCATTTTGTTCTTTGATGATATACTTATATAATATTTTTTGTTTGATAATATACTATGATGGGACACATAGTACATTGGCTTATGGTGGAAGTACTCATAAGTGTATAATAATCCTTCTGTTAAATTTAACACATGTTAGTCTCCTTGATGAATGGTTATGAGACAAGGCCCACTAGAAGTAATTATTCTTATTTAGGGGTCATGATAAATTATTATATGTGGTAATGTATAATGGCCCATAGACATTAATATTATCATTAATTCATGTCATTAATCATGAACTTATATTTTAAAATAAAAACCATATTGACATATGTTCACAGAGAGGTGGGTATGGTGGGTGTGTTACTATTGATATTTCATTAATGTATATGTCCAGGAAGGACTACACCCTTCCATGTTCATTGAATATGATATCTTGACCCTTTTATTTCAACAGAAAAGTCTCCCTAAATTCTATGTTCATGGTTTGATAAAGTTTTTATTTCATATAGTCAAATAAAACTTATCAATCATATATTTTGGTGACACATATTTGGAACCTTATTTGTGAGATATTATGATAAAGAGATTATATTAAATAGTGGGAGTTCAAATGTGGTAATCAATATTGAAATATTATGTTTTTCTTCTTGGTTTCCTTAACCCATTTCTAGATACTTTTCTTGGACTTCATGCAATCCTACCTAATGCCAATGTGAATGAATCCTAGAGGGTCATGCACTATGTTTTTTCTATAATATAGATTAAATATTATTTTATTTTAATTTTTTGAATAAATATTATTTCAAGACCGAGGGATACATTTATTCATTTTTTAATTGTTGAAAGATATTTTTTGATGAATGAAATAAATATATATTGATTATGTTTTTCAAGAAATGAATTAATTGTTCATGCATACCAACAACATATCCAAAGGAAAATATTAGTTAATAAGATAATTAAATTATATTTGTTGTTGTGAAATATGGTTCATTACACAAAATGTTATTATTTATATTATTGTTACTATTATTATGTGTCTTAGGCTCTATTAAATTTTATAATATAATTCTCAGTATGTGATGAAATTAAATAATTTTTTAACATAAACCATAGTTTTATAAATAGATGGATATGTCTCTTATGTGGGGTGACCAATCAAAAATAAATAATTATTGTGTTTAATGAAATATCTTTTGATTAATAATTATATATATCTCTCTCAATAATGATAAATGAATAAAAGAGTCCTTCAAGACAAAAATAGAAGCAATCAACCTGAATAAAACAATAAATTATATTTTCCATGCCAGAATGAGAAGATAAATGGTAATTACTTGAAGATAAAAGCAGTGTGTGTTGATCACAAATATATGTATTCTGTAAATTTATACTCATACCACAACAAAGGAAACCCTAAATGGGTTTCCAGATGATCAACGTCTACGTCAAAGGAACAATACATAGAATAAGTATTCGTTTATTTAGATATTAAGTAAATTAATTATAAATATGATGTGAAAAAACCATGCTCAAGGTATTGGGGAAATTTATATTAAAGTAAATTTAAATACCTCATCCATCGACCCACGCTATTATTTCGTCAGGAACTAGCCTGAGTTATCAGAGGAGTTACATATAAATTTTTTATTATTTATTTGATCTTTTATATTTATGAAATAGAGGTAGAAGATTCATTTCATATTATTCATTATTCAGTCTGATTTTAATTAACACATTACAATATAATAATCATTTTTTTTGGTTGTAAATTTTCTAAAATGTCTAATAATAAAAGAAAAATTGGTACGTGATTCCTTCAAGAACATCAAAATTTTGGTTAGTAAGAATGGTTTACACAGTGTGTTGTCAGAGTAAACAATGTGTACCCTATTATATTACACTTTTCTAAGCTATAGCATACAAGGAATTCCTTATAGTGATTACATGTTGTGTATTCCACATGCATACCGTATAACCTGGTACACTATTTTTAGATTACACTATGTTTATTTGGAGTACACATTATGTTGTCTAAATGGGTTTATGGTGTAAATTACCCAATTCGTGTTGTCATTACACATGGACAAACTATATAAGAAAAAATACATTGAACATTTATGATTTACATGATTTGTTTTTATTTTAATCAAAATTTAGTTCATCAATTCCAGCATTTTAGATACACTCCATGTTATCTGGACTAATAAAATTAGAGATATATGGTGTGTATCTAAGGATATATGCCATGTATTCTCTCAAACCAAAACAAACTAAGTCTTTTAATGGGTTTCATGGGCCTTCAAAATTTATAATAAATTTCATGTAGTTGTCCAATACACATCATGTGATTCCATGGATAGTCACACCAAATAAATAGGAAAGTATCTCAGGATCCCAGAAAGCGGATGCATGATGTGTAGCTAGCATGTAAATTTCGGGTAGTCTTTCCATGTAAACATGCCATAAATCCATTCATATGTCATAGATACATAGAAATAGAGGAACAAGTTGTGTGTCTGGATAGTACACACTGTGTATTCACCCTATTATTAAAATAATTAAATTGCATTGAATTGAAAAATTTAGCATTAAATACCTATTTCCTACCTTGGATCTTATTGCGGTTGGAAATATTATATGGGTTTTCAAGAATTTTAAATTCTCATATAATTTATTTTATTAAATATAAAACAATTTATTATACCATTATGTTTCCATTAATTAATTTATTTTGGTAATCTATAAGAGGATTATGATGGTCACTAAGATGAAATGGAATTAATTAATTAATAAATGCATTTGTGTTTTTTTTACTTATTAAAGAATGAATATGAAATGATTTTTTGAAATTTACCTTTGTGTATAAATTTCATGTAAGAACATTCATTTGACTAACCATGAGATGTGTATGTGTTGGATATTTTAATATAATTGGTTACATTGATTAATAATTATTTATTATAAAATTAAATATGATGGCCTTAATGTTAACTATCCATCCATTATTATACAGGACCTACATTCCCAAGAATATTTATATATCCACGATTAACCAATCCTATGGTTCCTCTCTAATATGTGTTAGTTATAAATAATTTAAATTGCATACACATGGTGCATGGACGAAGTTCAAGAAGGAAACATAATGATTCCAACCCAGGTGTTACATGTTTGGATTAGAGGAATGTTATAACTCATGTCAAGACTGGTAAGATGAGTTATTTCATATGGGTAAGAGTTTTATATAAATACCAATAATTAAACCATCCATTAGACATATTTCATGAATGGGACATTGAATTTTTTATTTATTTAAATCTTTGAAATTATTTATTTTATTGATGAATACTATGGTCACATAAATAAATGAACTAATATTATAAGACAAAAAATAAATATAAGGATTATGAGTCAAGGTTTTATGCAAACGGGTTAATTATTTACATTATATCAACTAAGTAATAACAAGACATGTACTGGATAAAATGAGATAACATTTCTACATAATAAATTAAAATCCCTCAATTAAATATTATGTTATTCATGTCCTTCCATTATTTTATTACAAATGAATGCCTTAAAATTAGGTTGCAACTATTTTATTTATTAGATATTTAATCAAGAGTTATTATATAATATTAGACATTACACAACATGGATGACAATGAAGTCTATTATCTTTGGGTAATTAGGTAAATTACATTACAATATACAAATTGGTGGTAAATTAGAATTACTGAAAAAATATATATCATGAACATAATATTCCATCATTATTAAAACTAGTTCAGATAATCTTGGGACATACATAAAAATGGGGGGAGCTATAAACCCCAGTAATGGAATAAACAAGTAATAAAATGAAGAAATTATTACATGATAGATAATATTCATTTTAATGGGACATAAAAGGTTTATAATCATAAATATTAATAAATAATAATTATATAGAATTATTACATAAAGGCAACATGGGAAATGTTGAAAGAACTGTAAACATGACATCATAATCCTAGGATAAGGCTAACCACCATTAAATCAAAAAATGATGGAAAAAGTCATGTGATACATTATGTTCCCTCCCTAACCCCTTTAATAAGGTTTCATTAAACCAATAAATTACCCAATGCATTGGAGATCAATATAATTCCTCGGGCCCCCATCACATTCATAACATGAACATTCATATGTGAGGCAGATAAATCATTCAATATATGATCATATTTCCTAAAATTTAATTCCTTGATAAAATATTGTGGAATAATTACATAGTTGTATCTATTCAATGAAATATAGATACAAATATGTGAATACCATTTAGTGTAAATGGGTATATATATACTATTTATAAATGTTTCACATATAAAATTGGAAAAAAAATTTGGTTTCATACCATCATTACTAAAAAAATTCATAAAATGATTTAACGAAAGATAAAGGACACTATAATAAATAGTAATTAAAAATATTAGTATGAGGGATATGTTATAACATAATAAAACAAGAATATTTTTATTTATAATTCATTAGAAATTGAGTTTTCATTAATAATAATTGATCATAGAAAATCGTAGGCAAATTTTGGCTGCATAATAGTAGTAAATAATGAATCATGGGAGGGGGTAATGAGTGTAAAAGGGTCAATGATCACTTAGACATCATAGGTTTTGTAATATGTATTTGTAAAATCATATTCAATCTATGTGAATTGGATGAAAATGTGAAATACATAGATATGGTTTAAAGATAAAATGTATAAAGAGATGATCAATTACTAAATTTAGGAATAGTAACGAATTATGTAAATTATCTATTGAGAGATGATAAATTATCCCTCATAATTAATAAATAAATTTTATATTAGAGGTATATTTATAAATTCATTAACACAATAAAAATTTTGATTCAAAAGGCCAATTACAAAGAAGGTGTTTGAAAGTCGAAGAGGGATGAGCACCATACTAAATTTCAATATAGTAATATATTTGGTAAAAAATATAATTACAAGGGATAAATTATATATCAGTATAGGGATATAAATTATAAACTATATAGATCATTAATATTTCATTTATGAATAAAAAATTTATATTCAAAAGGCTAAATTCAAAGTGCGTACTTGAATTGAAAAGGAGAGTGAGAGGTCCCTAAACCTGAGAGGGTGATTAAAAAATTTTGGGAGGAGATTATTGAAGTTTGGAACACCTGGGGAGGACAATAGAGAGTGTAGGGAAGATTAATTACATGCTCTAAATTTTTTGAGTGATTTCTAATAGGTTCTCGGGTTGGTTTATATAGAAAAATATAGGATAGTTTTTTATTATTTTCCAAAAATAGGTTTTGGACTCTAGAAAATAAAATAATCAAAATCACATACCATCCTATTATTTTTACCATCATTAAATTATGAGTGTTATTATATATTTTATATTTATAGGGGAAACTATTTAAAATATTTCCAAGGGTGGTGTGGAAGTGAGCCATGTTTTTAAACAATTGATTTTAAAACATTAAAATATAATATATGATCTAGAGGATTTATAAAGGCTTTATAAATGAATCTAACCACATAAAATAACATTATTTCCAAGGGGAAACATACATTTGGTATGTATACCCTTTATATAATTTATTATATCCCTTTCTAGGTTATTATTATGTCATAATGCACATCATATATTTATAACATATTGAATTTTTCCAAAAATATTTAATTTCTTCAAAAAATTATAAAAAAGTAAAAAAATTTATTATTCCAAAAGAAAGATTCCAAAAAATATTTAATTTATAAAAAAATTATATTTATGAGAACTATATATTTTGAAACAAGAATTGATCATTGTTGAGAAATATTGATTTCTATAACAATAACAATTTTTTATACCATATAAAAATTACATTTAATGTTATTAAAATTATTATTTATAATTAATAAAAATTTATAAATAGTATTATTTTATTAAAACACCATTAATATTTAAAATTAATTAAGATGTCAAAGGGAAATTTTTAAATTAAATTTCCTATTACACAAAAAAAACATTTTTAGTTTTGTCATAGTGAAAACTAATTTTAATCAAAAACATTACTTAGTCATTCATGAAATATTACGATAATGAATAAATATAATAATTATTTCATTGAAAATGAAATATAAATTTTAATAATGTTATTTTTACCCTTTCTCCCTAATTAAATTATTATTATAGTCATTTTACCAATTATGGTCATTTTATACTTTTACGTGAGTAAAAAATATTTACTATTGTAACTTATCATTTTTCCCAAAAAATATGTTTATCATATTACATAATAATAATTATTATTATTTTAAATAAGTATTCTATTTTTTAAAATTACATTTAAAAAATCATAAAATTTTGAAATATAGTAAGAAAGAACGATGAAAATCAGTTTTTCGAAAAAAACATTTTTTCAACGAAAAGATTATATTACATTAACTCTAAAACATAGAATATTCCTTCTATGAATTTATATTACTAATTATAAATTTATAATATATAAAAATAATTTTAATCATTCCTAACTTGTTTTTATTTTTAATTAATTAATATTTATAACAATAAAAAATTTATAACTGGTTTCAAATAAATAATTTAAATCAAAAAAATTCTTATTCTAAAATCAAATATAATGATGATTTAATTATGATAAATTGGATTAATTATAAATAAATAATTTTTATTTTAATTTTAAATCAATTTAGAAGAATGATATTAATTTAAATTATTTAATTAGAAAATGAAATGATTGTCTAAAACAAATGTGTATTTTTCCATATTCAATGAAAAATCAATATTTTAAAAAAAAAATACATAAATTTAATATAATTTTAATATAGATATTATTATATAATTAATTTAATTATATAAAATAAATTTCAAAAATTTTATGGAAATTATTTATCATTTTTTTCAAATAAGGAAACAAAAATCACTATTGAAGAAATTGTATTTTTGAAGAATAAAATGATACTACTAAAAATTATATCATTATTATCAAAAAATTTATAAATATATTTCCATTTAGTAGGAAATTTATTGTTTTTTTATATATTTCATAATATATTAAATATAATTCATATCAAAAAATTTAGTTCCTAGAATAAAATAGTCATATTTAATTAATCATTATTTTTTTGGGTTCAGTGTTTCATATCACAAACAGTATCAAACATTATTTTAATTTTTAAAAACTCATTGAATTTAATTTTTCCCTCAGAAATAAATTGTGTTATAAAAATTGGAATTATAATTTTGTAATAAATATTTTGAAATAATAAAATATCTTTATTAAAAACACACATTTTAAAAGGTGAAAATAAAGCCTCAAATTGAAAAGACAGAAATAGAAGTATGAATGTCATCACATAACTAGGTTTCTAAGTTTGATATTATTAGCGGGAAGTGAAAATATAAAAATTATAGAAAAGGAAAACTTATGAAATAATATAGACTAGTAGATAACATAGTTCAGATAATGTCACCGACCATCAAATCATATATTAGTTATGGGTGAAAAGAGTATCAATTGATAAAAATGGTCATAATTTGATTTTTTTTAGATTCAACTCATAGAGTTGGGGAATTGTTTAACCATATATACTAGTAACATATGGAAATATACTTTCTTAAAATGTATAATATAATCCTTTAAACAATTTACATTACAATTGTATATTTTGCTATGAATTATGAGTTCTAGAGATGAATTTTTTGGGCCTAGAGCACCACAATAACAATATAAAAAATCACATAATCCCCAGAATAATAAATATCTATTACCACTTTATGTAAAAAATAAAAAAATAGTTGGAACAATTTATGATAATACTAAAAATTAATGAACCATAATTCCTTATTATCCACAATTCAACAAAAACACCAAAGATTTAACCTAGATCACTACATAAATAAAAAACTCATATATCCAAAAAAACTAATATTATCAACATTAAAAAATGTTATAACCTCCAAGTTTGACTCATACAAATTATCATTAACCTCATAAAACATAATATAATTATTCCCATATAATACTTTATATTAAACAAATGGGATATATATACCTAATCTTGAAAAAACATTAATCAGACAAAAATAAAAAAAAATTACCATGTAATATGTTTCCTAAAATATACTTATTCATGATTAACTATTATCACCTAAATCTCATAATGTGATATCAAAAATTTAAAACATATGATTACACTTAAACATATCATCCCCAAACAATTCATGTTTATCCCAACAAAAAACACATATTATGGGTTATCAATCTGTCAATCATGGATTTACAAAAATATCACAATATAAGTAAATCACTTTTATATGTTCTTAGTACTATTCTACATATATTTAAAATACTTAACAAAAAAATAATAAATAGAAATATTTAGACGTTTAATGTTTCTTATACCTGGAATGGCGTTGATATACTATATATAAAACATAATCTAAAATTAATAATAGATAAACACTTCAATATATACAAATCAACAATGAATATAGAATATTACTTTATATAATCTATGATTTAACCATCAAGATTAGGGAATTGAGTTAGATAATTCCATATTCACCACACAGAAGAAGTTAAAAAAAGGGATGCATGATGTAATTTATTCCCTTCAATCATAATCTTCATTTTTTAGTGAAAACTATTTACATTATGCCCAATTTTTTCACATTTAAAACACATTCAAGTTACTTTGTGGAATTTACCATGGGGATTTATACAACCATTTTTGATATGAATGAAATTAAATCATCTTTCTTTATCAACTTTATTTGAGGAACCTCTTTATGATTTTATCATTCACATCTATATGTATTTTAAAATTCAATTGTGTTCATTCTTTTAATTAAGATTTTTTATTTCCATTTTATCATTATAAAAATATGTCTTATATGAGCACCCATCATTTTAGGATTCCCATTTGTATTCCATCATTTTTCCCATCACAATGGCTATTTACTCAATTCTTCCTATTTATAACCTTTGAGTATATTAAAAGGAATGTTAGGGATGAGTAATATTAAACTATTAAATAGATAACTAGAACAAAAACAAATTCAAGGGATAACATATGAATGAGTTTTTTTACATAAATTATGAATTTTAAGGATTTAATATAAGATATCCATGATCTATTTGTATAAAATAGGTATATTATTATTCATGTTCCCTTAATAATGGTTAATAATGAGCATATTAATTTTCCAAACCATATCCCATGGGAGTGTCAATTCCTATGTGTATTATTACCCATTTTCATGAAGAGGTTCTCTATCATGTCTATCATAATATGGTAGTTTTAGGGATGTCACACCTATGTATATCTGATCAAGTTATAGATCCAACTATTGTATCTAGAAAGGGATGTATTTACCTAGGACCTAGTTAAAATATAATTTACCAAAACATCTTGTGTGTTTTCTTATACATAGTTTTTTTCCTAATATATTTAGAAGACTATTTTAATTCTAATCTAAAAAAACAAAACTTCCCTTTTATACCAACTATGACTACTTTTTCCATTATTAGACATTAATTCATCATTTATTAGATAATATAACACATAATACATCTAGAAATATCTATAATTATATTTATTTTGGGTTATTAGCTACATTATATTGAAACATTTGGATTTGTGGTACATTATTATTATCGAAAACCTCCTTAGCATGCTTATAATATTACACTATTCTTAATACTGCATGTCCAAAACTGAGGACATACATATAAAAGGGGTCAGCTATAAATCCATTTAAGGGAATAAGAATGGACTAATAAGAAAAAATTATTACATGTATAATGATATCTATTTCAATGAGAAGTTAATGGGTGATAATAATAATCATTAACAAAGATGCATGATATTGATTGATGACATAAATGCATCATGGGAAATACGGAAAAAAAATGTAAGCATGATATCATAATCAAAAATTAAGGATAACTTCCAAGACATCATAAAATGCTCTATAATTTACTTTGAAGGATTATTTTCAATATTGGATCCCATTCATTACGTCACATGTGGAAAAACATTACAAAATGCATTAGAGTCATATATAATTTCAGTTGCATCCATCAATTTCATATCATGAATATACATTATTGTTCCACATAGATCATTATACATATGATTATAGTTCACCTTAATTAATTTAATGATTAATGAGTTCTTAATAAATCCATTAAAGTAAAAAACCAATAAAGTGTAGTTAACAGTTGTTGAATACCCTTGAGTTAAAATCGGACTTTGAATACACATCACAAATGTTTTTTAGGGAAAATCCCACTCACATTTTGGAAAACAATGGTACTTCAAAAATATTTAGAAAATATTTTAATGAGAGGGAAAGTTTTATATAATCGATTTGAATTAAAAAATAGTATGAGATTTATTTTTTAATATAATAGAGCATTGATTTTTTTTAAATTCTTAGGATATGGATTGTTCTTGAATAAAAATTTAGAATAGAAAAATCACAAGATAATGTTAGAAGCATAATAGCTATATATAATGAATTATGGGAGGGATTAATGAGAGTGAAATTGTAAACTCATGTCTTAAATATAATATTTTTATTAATATAGATGTGTAAAATCATATCTCATATATAAAAATTATATTGAAAATTGAATTACATAAATAATCTTACTGGATAAGGTGGGGAAAAGATTATTAATTACTAACTGTCGTCATAATAACATCTTAGGTAAATTAAAAAATGTGAAGGAAAAAATTATCAATAATCATTTAGAAATAAATTTGATACTAATTTAATCTTTAATAAATCATGGAAACATATCCAATTGATATCTACGAGTATAATTATAAAGAAAGGGCTTCAGCAGAAAAGATAAAAGAGGAATCAATTACCAAATTGGTGCATAGTAATGTCTTGGGATAAATCTATAATGGGAGGGGATTAAAGATATATAATAATTATTAAATAAAAAAGGATAAGGATATTTATAAATTCATTAAAACATTACCAATTTAAATTAGTAATTCTAAATAAAAAGAGGGTGCTTGAATTGAAAAGATGAAAGAAAGCTCCCTTGCCTTGAGAGGGTGAGTTCAAAATCATGGGGTGTTGTCTTGAGATCATGATATAATAATGAATGGATTATCAAGATGGAATTTTATATTAGTAATGTCATACATGGTATTTGTGTGAAGATAAGTTTGATATTTATTTTGATTATATTTCAAAAGGGAGGGGGTTCATTATTATTTACCATGATTAGGTTTTAGACTCTAAAAAATAAAATAATAAAAACCAAAATTAATACCATGGTTTTATCCCATGTTTTCCACCAAGGAGGGCTTTTTTTAATTATTTTATAATTATATGGTACTAAGACATTAAACTATTTTTGTTGGTGAGGTTAATGTGAGTCTTGTTTATACAGAATTTTTTTTAAACCCATAAAATATAATTTTTTTAAGAGTCCTAAAGGAAATATAAAAATATTCAAATTATCACAACAGAGTGTTATTTTATATTTGAAACATATATTTGGTCATAGATACCCCTTATATAATATATTACATAAATATTTTTCCATTATTATGAAAGTTTCGGACCCCCAAAGCATAATGTCGGTGCATTACATTGTTACATTGGAATAGATACGAGCATCAAATCCCAAAAGAACAAATAGTTTAGTTGTTTTGGGAAACTATATTACATACATAATCCCCATAATACAGTATGAATATAAAATAAAGAATTATATAAGTAAATTAAAAAATTCCATAAAATACCATTAAAATATTTATTCATCATATCCTAGTGAAAGAAAACAAACTAAGGGTTATATAAAATTCATAGTTAGAGTAAGCACAGTGGATGATATAATGAATTAATTACTTTATGGAAACATGGAAATCTAAATAACTGATAACACATTCCATCAAAATAACATGAAAAAGAATAATCAATATGTAATGTGGAAAACATGATCACATTATATTTCATCAATGAACTATTAATGAAATCCATCCACAGATATGTTGATTCAATAATATCATAGAAATTAATAATGAATAAATATTCAATAAAGAAAATTATTAATTATTATGTGTTAGTTTTTATAGCTGCATGATGGCTTTAACATCATGATGTATTCTCAATACATTTTAAATTACTCTAATTTGGAAACTTTATTCATCTCATGATAATACTGATTCATTGAAGGGAGTAATTTAAATATTCAATAACTAGAAGGCACTTCATTAACCCATCCCTAGACAACAGGGCTAGTATTTACTGGTTCCTAGTCCAAATATTTCACGCGTAAAGTATTCCACATAAAGGAAATAATAAATTTCATTATTAAATAATTTATCATATAATTAAATATTTGAATTTAATAAATAAAATATATATATATATATATATATCAATAACACCTATATAGGGGAGATGTAGTAATAAGGGGTTATCATGTTGATTAATGAAAATACCATATAATGTGAAAAAAAACATTATTAGAGTGTCCCATACCATATTGAAAAATTTGAATCATAATCCTCTGGGAGTAGTAGCATTAACTGAAAATCATAGTATCCTGATAATAAGGATATTAAGGATATAACATGTCAATGTTCAGTATATACACCACATAAAAGTGAATTGTTGAAAATAAGGCTCAATATAATGTAAATTTAGATGAAATCCATTACCTTTAGACTAATATTTAATGTATGTCATTATATTCCTTAATAATATAAATATGTAAATTATTTACATCTATCATAATGATTTCATTTTTAATAATTGTTTTATTTATATATTTTTTGTTTCGTAACCAATTAGTAACTCAATTTATTTTATTTTAGATGTTTTGACCACATTCAAATTATGTGTCTAAAATGATTTTGGTAGGTCAAAATGGTCAAAGGGTAATCATATAAAAATCACTAGAATAATAATAATTACATAATTATCATATTTATACATCAAATATATATTTAAAACCAATAATTAATGGTTTTTATAAAAAAATATAGAAATGTTATAATGATTGAGATGGTAGGTCATACATATGCATGAGTAATGTTCTCGTTTTTAATGATAATTGTGGAAAGAAGGAATTTGACAATATATATTTCTTGAATGAAATTATATTATAAATAATATTATATTTAATAATATATAGTTATAAAAATAATTCATTTTAGGTAAAATGAATTATATAATGTCGTGGGCGGTGGTCCACACGTCCACGACTGATGTAATCACTTTTTAGTGTGTAAAATGGGTAATAATGAATATGATATATTAAGTTTATAAAAATTTAATTACCTAAATAATATAATATATATCATTTATGATAAAAAAATCAATTAAAACCATCCTTCATAAATTCTATGGATAGTGTGAGAAAATCGCATTGCTTTGAGTAGGCGGTAGTCCACACTACCACAAATAATGTTATCGTATTCCCTTAAATTTGAGTGCATAATGGAATGTGCTATGAAGAAATTCCATAAAAATAAATACATTATAAATAACATTTCTATCATATTGAATTTTTTTACATCATAATTACCACTAATGAGTTGCGGTAATGTAAAAATGAAAGACATTATTTTATGAGGCGGTAGTTCTCCTTATGCATAAACAGTAAGTTCCAAAACCATTAGATGGAAGAGTTTTTAATTCTAGATCAAAACCATATAACAAAAACATATAAGTATTTTTATAATACATAGGTTATTATTTAATAATTTAATTAGAATATTTTTTTGGTTGGATAATAAAAATAAAACAGAAGAACTTATGTAAGGTTGTTACATCTTCTTCGGGTAACTCCTTTGGGTATGTACCAAAGGGATTCATGGGATGGATTTCATCCCAAGGAGAGGCGTATATGTTTTTGGGAGGTTTTTTGGGAGATTATTTTAGGATATTTTTTTTGGGAAAATGGTCTTGATTTGTAGGAATGTGTGGTGTGTGACTTTTCATACATGAGGTGGTGTAGCATTCATATAGGTTTTGGTAACAGGAATTTCTCTCAAGTTTACCCCATTTATAGTGGCTTCAATTATGTAAAAAAGTATATTAAAGGAACTATAGGGTCTAAATATGAACATCTAATGAATATTTGACATGTTTCTCATTCATTTTGGCTTGTGTGCCTATGGTTTTGTCTACAGTGAAGCTATTTTTTCTCTTAATCACAAAAATTAATTTTAGTCACTTTCAATCATAATTTTTATAAAAACCATGATGAACATATTATAAATTATTATTACTCTGATTCAAAAAATTTAATCCAATTTTCAAAATTCATTTCACATAAATTGATTAATTTAATTAAAATTTAATCACAATGATGGGATGACAATGTGGGTTCTAAAGTAAAAATTATCAAAAGATCGCAATGTTTTTCTATCCGATTTAATATTAAATTTTTTTACAAAATAATAAATTTAAGAAATTGATGTTAAATTATTTTATTTGTGTGTTAAACAGAGTAAAAATATTATTTATCCTCATAATATATTTTATGAAATTGATGTTTTGATATAAAATCCAGTATTCTTCACTATTCATCAAAAAATGAAACTTCACATAAAATTTTAAAAAAATCAACGTAACATAATTTCCATGTTTTAATTAAAAAAATTATATATATATATATATATATATATATATAATAAATTTATTATTATTTAAAAAAGTGGATTTAAAATAGGTTACCCATCAAAAGGCTATAAAACTACCTTAATTAAATATGGGTTTGTATGGGTAAAATTGGGTATGTTCTTATCATATGCTTTTATAGTAAATTGGATGAATGTAAGAAAATATTTTATCAAATATATTATATATAAATTCACTATATTAATTCTCTAAATGGGTTATAATTTATTCGAATTTGAAAATGTGACTAAATATTGTTTTTTTTAAACGAACATTGATACATTAAAAACTAACTTAGTATTTATAGTTTTATAATATACAAACAAAAAATTTATTTTAAAAATAAAATATTTTTAATTATTTGGTTATTAAATATTATATCATAATACACACCTTATAGTTTTTTGTATTTAATTTATACATCAAAAATTAACTATCTTAGACAATTATGAAAAATTAACCATTGGATAATTTTGGTGTGATAATTAAAAAAATAATATTTATATAGTAAAAAAACATTAAATATATAAATATTAACTTTTAAAATAAGAATAATAATTTATTTATAAATACTTTTTTAACAACAATAGGTTTGAAAAGCCAATAGTAGTTACATTTTACTTCATAAACATTAATATTTATACTGAAAAAAATTAACAGTATTATTTTACTAAAATAATATTTATTTTTAAAATTGATTAATTCTTCAAAATGAATTCCATAATTTAGATTTCATAACATAGAAAAACAAAATTTGTGTTTTTTCATTTTAATAAATAATTTTTTTCAAACTCATTACATTGTTATTGATAAACATAAAAAATATGGAAAATTATAAAATAATTTCATTGAAAAGTTAATAGAAATATTCTTATAGTTATGGATACCCTTGTATCGTTATTAAATAATAATTATTATCCTTTTCTAATAATTTAACTATTTTACTATTACTTTTATTATAAATGTTTACTACTATTCCTATTCATATTGTCTGTACATTAGGTTGACCTTATAACATATTAATAATTATTAAGATTATAAATATGGATTCCATTATTGAAAATGTCACGACCCGTCCTCGGGGCCCGTGCCGTGACTACCCCAAGCCCGCCTTCCATAGGCCAGGGGCTGGCGACTAGCACCAAGGCGTAAAATCCCAGTAAACAGGGAAGGCATTGCCTTTATAAGTAACAACCACACAGAGTCAGCAAGCGGAAAGTAAAGTGCAGAAAAGTAAAGGGGGCCGGAAATACAAGCCCAACTGTAAAGTACAACTGAAAAGTAAAGTACAGCAACTGAAGAAAAGACGGCGGCCTCGTGTCGTCCACTGGCAATCCCACCTGAAGGGTGGGTACAGATAGCCTCCGGGCTCCTCGGGTCCCACGTCTGCTCCGAGCACGTCCCGCCCAGTGGTCCACCTCCAGGTACCGTCCTGCTGCACACCTCAACCGTGATCAGCGCTGTCCGTCGTCTGCAACCAACACAACAAGGTGCGGGCATAGCCCGTGCAGGGGTGAGTACAAGCTACTCAGTAAGGACCCCGAGACCCCCGAAGGTCTCCCGAAATCCACAAAGGATATAGCACAAAAGAAAGATGCAATCACGAAGTAACATCTGACTCGACTTAGGTATATGCCCATACATATACCTAAGCCCCCAATTCTAGCTCTGCACACGAGCTCAAGAACAACTCAATCCACAAAGGAAAGCAAGACTCAAATCCACAAGGAGAGTAAACGGTAAATCCACATAGGATAGTTCAACACAATCCACAAAGGAGAGTAACATAAGATTCAGCTCAACCAGGTATACTTTTTCAGATGACGTCAAAGACGATCACTGATCCGTCTAAGTCGTCGGACCCACGAAGGATCGATAGGTACTAACCCCCGCAAAAGACCCACGTAGGATCGGGCTCACACAGAACCTGTAGGCAGTGGCTCACACAGAACCGGTAGTAAGGACCCACGTAGGATCGGGCTCACACAGAACCTGTAGGCACTGATCCACATGGGATCGCTGAGTGCAGTAGTCGACGCAGTCCACTGAGGATCTCTGCACAGTCGTCGCCGCAGTCCACGAAGGATCTCTGCTCTGCCGTCGTCGCAGTCCACGGAGGATCTCTGCTCTGCCGTCGTCGCAGTCCACGGAGGATCTCTGCTCTGTCGTCGAAGTCACAGCCAACGCTAGGGTTCCCGCACATAGCGAGCTCGTTTAGGAGGGTCCGCTCCACGAGCCGAGGGGCTGATACATCAACTGACACGTAGTCCGAAGTTGATGTATCCAAAAGTTCCGTATCGACAACAGGATCTCAACGCGACAGACGGCGCGTCAATCGGACGCCCGGTCTGAGAGTTATTGGCATTTTCGTCCCAGGGGCCCGGTTGGTTTTAGGGCAAAACCGACCCGACCGTACTCCGCCTGTATCCGATCCTCGGGCGGAGTATGCCAAAAGTTCCGTCTCACTTAGAGGAAACTACCACAGCTGACGGTACGTCGATCAGACGTCCGTAGCTCAAGTTATGAGCGTTTCTGCTCCGAGGGCCCGGTTGGTTTCATGTACGAACCAACCCGGCCGAACCCAAAGTCTTCCGAAACCTTGAGTATAATATACCGAAACGACCGTCTCGATCCAAGGATCGCGTAGCCGCTGACGGTTCGTCAATCGGAGGTCCCAGGCCCAAGATATGGGCGAAGGACCGAAGAGGGCCCGAAACGGGGGTTCTGGGCCCGGGGCGACCCGGCCGGAACCCCCCCCCCCTGGGGTCGGCCGAACCGGGTCGGCCCGAACCGGGCCGACCCGAACCGGCTCGGCCTGGGCGCGGCCCGGCCGACCGGACCGGCCGGCTCGGCTTCGGCCGAGCGGCCGAACAGGCTACCGCCGCGGGTTTGACCCGCGGCATTTGGAGAAACGCAGCCCCCGCGGGGGGGGGGGGGGGGGGGGGACCGCCTGTCACGCGGACGCGGCCGGGCCGCCGCGTCCGTTCCCGGTTCCGCGCGGCCGCGGAACCGGCCGCCGCCGCCGCGGCTTCAGCCGCGGCGGGCTTCCTCCATGGCGGCGCGCCGGGCGCCGCCGCCTCCGGTCGCCGGCGCCGCCGCGCCGGCGACCCGCGCCACCGCCGCCTTCCGCGGGCCGCCAGAGATGCTCCGGTGGCCCGATTCCTTTCCCGTCTGCGCCGTTGCTCCTCCCGGGGGACGATGTTCACTGCGGAAACAACGGATTGCCCTTGCCGCACGGTTCGTCGTCGTCCGCCAAATCCGCACAAAAAGGGAAGATCGGCGGAGGGTTGCCGAGTCTTGTTTGTCAGACCCGCACCCTCCGCGTTAGTCAAAATCAACGGGAGAAAAAAGAAAGAAACCAATCAAAAAATTTAAATAAATTAAAATTGTTTCGTGATCGGGTTCTTTATTTCAAAAGAATAAACACGGGATTTAAAAAGAAATCCAACAACCCTTACTTTGTCGTCGTCGTCGGACGGGAGGTCGTCGCGGAATTGCTCGTCGCAGATGAAGGAGATCGTCGCGTCGTCGCGGTATCCGGCGTCGCGTCGCCAATCTCCGGATCAAGATCAAACGGATTAATTAATTTAAATCCGTTGATATCGAATTATAAAAAAAGGGAGAATTTAGAAGTTTCGATTCTCACCTTTAACCACTGATCGCAGGCCCGCCGCGGAAGAAGAGGCACCGAAGAAGAAGAAGAAGAAGAAGGTCGCGGAAAAGTTGTTGACGTCGCGGATCGTGCGTCGTCGAATTCCGGTTCCGGCGTTCTTTGCGTTCTTCGCGTTCTTCGCGTTCTTCGCGTTCTTCGCGGGGAGATGAAGAAACAAGATCCTCTCAAATCCTTTCAAAGGATTTTTAGGTTGGTCTTATTTTATAAAAATGCCAACATACGAAACCGGTTAAGAAACGATCCATCAATTCGAAAGAAACGACCCATTTAATTCACGAAAAAACAGTCCATTTAATTCACGAAATAAACCGCCCAATTAAATGGTCTGTTAAGAATTAAAGAAAACGCGTCGGTTGACTTTTCAGTTACTTTGACGGGTTTTCGTGGGTGCATTACATAGCGAAAGAAACGGCGGGGCTCGTGCGGGCCCCACCTCACAAATATCCTACCAAGGGGGTAGGATATTTCCAGATAGCATCCTATCCAGTTCAACTCAGTTCAAGCCGTCTTTAAGTGACTTCAACTGGCTTCCAAGCAGCTTAAGTGAAATAAAATAAAGTTGTCGCACAAACTTTATTTTATTTCTGACTTAAGCCGCAAAATTTATAAACCACGTCTGAGCAAACGCAACTCCGGAAGAGGCGTTTCTAAGCAAATACCGGCGCTGCGATTTCATCGGTGCCCTCAGAATTTGATTCCGGGCACCGGTTCAAAAGATAGAAAAACCCGCTCGTCCGTTCACTGAACGTACCCGAGCCAAACTTCGGAAATTGATTCCGGGCACATCGGGCCTCGGAATCAGGTGCCGTCTGAAGCTGCGCTCTTGTAAAATTCCAAAGAAAATTAAGAAAAAAATTTCCTTGAAATTTGCGGGTCTTTACATTACTCCCACCTCAGGGCTTTACGTCCCCATAAAGATACATCAAAAACTAGGGGAACAAATGGGGGTACTGAGCACGCATCTGAGCCTCCCGCTCCCAAGTGCTCTCCTGGAGGTTCCCGTGCTGCCATCTGATGCGCACAAGAGGAATCGACCGCCCATGTAGGACTCGCTCCTGTCGATCCTCGATCTCCACTGGGACCTCCGCAAAAGTCGCCCCATCGTCCACGTCCAGCTCCCCAAAGTCGATGATGTGCGTCGGGTCGTGCACGTATCTCCTCAGCTGAGACACGTGGAAGACGTCGTGCACCCGGTGCAACTGAGGTGGTAGATCCAGGCGATAAGCCACCTCTCCTATCCTGCTGAGGACCTGGAAAGGCCCGATGAAGCGTGGAGACAACTTGCCGCCTCGGCCAAATCTCCGTAAACCACGTCGAGGTGAGACACGCAAAAATACGTGGTCGCCATCCTCGAACTCTAGTGGCCTCCGCCTCCTGTCAGCATATGACTTCTGCCGGCTCTGAGCTGTCCTCATCCTCTCCTGGATGATCTGGACCATCTCTGTCGTGGCTCGGACCATCTCTGGTCCCACGAGTGCTGACTCCCCAGGGTCTGTCCAGCACAACGGTGATCTGCAGGGTCTGCCGTACAACGCCTCGTATGGTGCCATCCCGATGGTGGAGTGGTAGCTGTTGTTGTACGCGAACTCCACCAAGGGTAGGTGGTCCTCCCAGCTGCGACCAAAGTCGAGAACACATGCACGGAGCATGTCCTCGAGTGTCTGTATGGTCCTCTCCGTCTGACCATCCGTCTGAGGGTGGAAGGCTGTGCTCAGATGGAGCCGCGTCCCGAACGCCTCCTGCAACCCCTTCCAGAGCCGGGAAGTGAAACGAGGATCTCGATCGGAGACGATAGATGATGGCACACCGTGAAGCCGTACGATCTCCTGGACGTAAAGACGTCCCAAGCTCTCCACTGAGCCCTGCTCTCTGATGGGTAAGAAGTGTGCCGACTTGGTGAGTCGGTCGACAATCACCCAAATGGAGTCGTGACCTCTGGAAGTACGTGGAAGTCCAGTCACGAAGTCCATAGATATGCTATCCCACTTCCACTCCGGGACCTCCAAGGGCTGTACCAAGCCTGCTGGTACCTGATGCTCTGCCTTCACCTGCTGGCAGGTGAGGCATCGTAAAACGAACTCTGCCACAGCTTTCTTCATGCCCGGCCACCAGTGCTGTCGCCTGAGATCCTAGTACATCTTCGCCACTCCAGGATGTACCGCCAAGGGAGAAGTGTGAAACTCTCTCAGCACCTCCTCTCGCAAAGCGACTGGTACGAAGGTACGTCCTCTGAAAAGGATGTCGTGCTCTGCTCCAAGGGAGAAGCCATCAGGCGCCTGACCTGAGGATATCAGTGCACGCCGGGTCTCACAGTCGGCGTCCTCACGCTGAGCCTCTCTGACTCGCTGTAGAAGTGGAGGAGAGACTGTGAGAGACTGAAGAAAGGATGCTCCGTCTCTATCCACAAAGGATATCTGTAAGGAGGCCAGCTGCTCCGTCGCCTCCTCAAGTAGCTGAATGCCCGTCCTCCTGCTGAGGGCATCGACTACCACGTTCCCCTTCCCAGGAGTATAGACTATCTCAAAGTCATAGTCCTGGAGGAACTCAAGCCATCTCCGCTGTCTCAGGTTCAGGTCCTTCTGAGAGAAGATATACCTGAGACTCTGGTGGTCTGAAAAGACCGTGAAGCGCTCGCCCATCAGATAGTGCCGCCAAGACTTCAGAGTGAAGACCACTGCTTCTAACTCCAGGTCATGAGTGGCGTAGTTCTGCTCATGCGGCCTCAACTGACGTGATCCGTAGGCGATCACGGCCCGCTCCTGCATCAGGACGCACCCGAGTCCAGTCCCTGATGCATCGCAGTAAACTACGTATCAAACTCCCTCCTCAGGCAACCTCAAGATAGGTGCGCTGGTCAACCTCTGCCTCAGCTCCTGGAAGCTCTGCTGACATCTGTCCGACCACACGAAGGGTTTCCCCTTCTTCGTCAAAGCTGAGAGTGGTGCCGCAACTCTGGAGAAGTCTGGCACGAATCTCCGATAGTATCCGCTAGGCCCAAGAAGCTCCGCACCTCCGTCACGCTCCTGGGTGGCTCCCAAGCTAGCACTCCCTCGATCTTCGCGGGATCCACTGCAACTCCCGCCTCAGAAATGACGTGCCCCAAGAAACGGACCTCACGTAACCAGAACTGGCATTTTGAGAGCTTTCCATAAAGATGGTGCTCTCGGAGTGTGTCTAGCACAACTCGCAGGTGGTAGGCATGCTCCTCCTCAGTCGTCGAGTATATCAAAATGTCGTCAATGAAGACAACGACAAATCGGTCGAGGTATGGCTGGAAGATCCTGTTAATGAGGCTCATGAACACTGCTGGAGCATTGGTTACGCCGAACGGCATAACCAAGAACTCATAATGGCCATACCGACACCTGAAGGCCGTCTTCTGTACGTCCTCGTCTCGAACTCTGAGCTGATGATAGCCTGACCGGAGGTCTATCTTCGAGAACCACCGCGCTCCCTTGAGCTGATCGAAGAGGTCATCAATCCATGGCAGCGGATACTTGTTCCTCACTGTCACCTGGTTCAGGCGACGATAGTCGACACACAGTCGCAAGCTCCTGTCCGCCTTCCTGGCGAACAATATCGGGGAAGCCCAGGGTGAAACACTGGGTCGGATAAACCCCTTGCTCTGCAAGTCCTCCAACTGTACCCGCAGCTCTCGAAGCTTAGCGGGGGCCATCCGATATGCTGGAGTAGATATCGGGGCTGTCCCGGGGTACAAGTCGATGTAAAAGTCTACCTCTCTACGAGGAGGTAGCCCTGGAACGTCGTCGGGAAAGACGTCCACGTACTGGTCCACCACTGCAGGAAAAGCCGGACTCCGCACGTCCTCTGCTCCTAGGATGAGGCTAGCCAACTGATGAGAGATAGGCTGCACTCTCCTCCGCGGAAGTCCATCCTGTGCTGCAAAGGTTCCCTTCTCGCCGGTGAAGGTAAACCTGCTCCCTTCGGTACGAACACATCGCACCTTGCGCCTAAAACAGTCGATCTGGGCATGAACCATGGATAGCCAATCCATGCCCAAGATGACGTCGTAAGGCCTCGACGCCGCTACAAGGAGATCCCAGCCGAAGCTCTCGCCTCCTAGAGTAAGCTCACACTGCCGGCACCAGTGCGTAATCGTCGAGTCTGCTCCCGTAGGAGTCTCTAGCCGTAAGGATCGAGCCAACGGCTCAGTCGGAATCTCCGAGCTCCGAACAAGGGCAGAGGCTATGAAAGAGTGACTCGCTCCTGTGTCTATAAGTACTGCAGCAAAGGTGGAATAGACACAGATCGTACCTCGAATCATCTCTGGCAAGTCGGGGTCATAGGCCTCCACTGCCTGGAGCTGGGCCTGTCCCTGCCCGGCAGCTCCATGTGGTCGAGGTGGCCCTCCTGGTGGTGGTGGGGGTAGAGCCTGGAAGCGTCGCCCACCACCCGCTGCTCGGCCAGCTCCTCTGCCTCGTCCGCCTCCTCCCTGCGGACCGCCACGGTCGACCCTCTGCCTCTGCCTGGGTGGCCCCTCCACCATCTGCTGCTCCTCTGGTCGGCGAGTCGGGCAGTCACGAGCCATGTGACCCTGCCCGCCGCAGGTGTAGCAAAGCCTGCCTCTCGGAAGGCTGGCACTCCGCTGTGTGCCCTGCACTGCTGAGCCAGTGTCCCGGGGTCGCCTGCCGTAAGGTCTGGTCCGCCTGGAACCCTGGGTCATTCGTCGGCTACCTGCTGCCGAAGACTCAGCTACCTGCCGCCCTGCGCTAGGTCTCGCCACTGAAGAAGGCTCTGCCAGGAAGCTCTCGATCAGGAGGGCTCGCTCCAGCACTCCCGCCTGGGTCGGAATGCTGAGGGAGATCAGCGACGCCCGAATCTCCTGTCGCAAGCCCTGCTCGAAGGACCGGGCCCGGAAGAAGGGGTCTCGTACCATGTCGGTCGAGTAGCGAGATAGGTCAGTGAACCTCGCCGCGTACTGAGCGACCGTCATGCTGCCCTGGCGCAGCTGGAGAAGCTCCTGGATGCGCACCGCTCGGAGGGTGGCCGGGACGAACTCAGAGCGGAAGAGGCTCTCAAAGTCCGTCCAGAGCAAGGATACCTCATCGTGAACCTGGAGCATCAGGCTCCACCATCGTCCTGCCGCCGCCTGCAGGAGGCTCGCTGCGAGAATCACCATGAGATCCGCTGGTGTCCTCACTAGCCGAAAGATCCGTACCACCGCCTCTAGCCAGTCCTCGGCGGCCTGGGGGTCCGCCTCACCGCGAAACCTGGGCGGTCGCTGGCTCTGAAACTCATGCAGTGCCCTGAGGCGACGTGCATCGTCAGCGTCTGGTACTGGAAGCATCGGTGGCTCGGCGGGTAAGGCTACCGCCGGTGCCACTGCTGGCAAAGGGCCCTGCACCGAGGCCTCGTCACTCGGTGGGCTGCCGTCGCGCCCTACACTCGGAACCCTAGCTGGCTGTCGTCGCGGGGCCATCCTGAAAAGGAGAACAAGAGCACCACAGTCAGAACAGTATTCCTGGTGAGCTGGCACAAGTAATCACAAGGAAAACATGAGACTTTCATGAAGCAGATCAGTATACCCAGTGAGCTGACACAAGTAATCACAAAGAAAACATTGAAACACACACGCAATCAATGTTTTCATGCATTAAGTCGGAAATCAGGAGTCAGGGTCCTGGTGTACGGATACGTCGGCCGCCGCACCAACACTGGGCTCCCTGAACTGATAACCACACTCAATACACTAAACACTATTGCTTCACATAGAAAGAAAGGACGATCAGAGTCTGCGGTAGAACCGACCGCCTCTGATACCAATTTTTCACGACCCGTCCTCGGGGCCCGTGCCGTGACTACCCCAAGCCCGCCTTCCATAGGCCAGGGGCTGGCGACTAGCACCAAGGCGTAAAATCCCAGTAAACAGGGAAGGCATTGCCTTTATAAGTAACAACCACACAGAGTCAGCAAGCGGAAAGTAAAGTGCAGAAAAGTAAAGGGGGCTGGAAATACAAGCCCAACTGTAAAGTACAACTGAAAAGTAAAGTACAGCAACTGAAGAAATGACGGCGGCCTCGTGTCGTCCACTGGCAATCCCACCTGAAGGGTGGGTACAGATAGCCTCCGGGCTCCTCGGGTCCCACGTCTGCTCCGAGCACGTCCCGCCCAGTGGTCCACCTCCAGGTACCGTCCTGCTCCACGCCTCAACCATGATCAGCGTTGTCCGTCGTCTGCAACCAACACAACAAGGTGCGGGCATAGCCCATGCAGGGGTGAGTACAAGCTACTCAGTAAGGACCCCGAGACCCCCGAAGGTCTCCCGAAATCCACAAAGGATATAGCACAAAAGAAAGATGCAATCACGAAGTAACATCTGACTCGACTTAGGTATATGCCCATACATATACCTAAGCCCCCAATTCTAGCTCTGCTCACGAGCTCAAGAACAACTCAATCCACAAAGGAAAGCAAGACTCAAATCCACAAGGAGATTAAACGGTAAATCCACATAGGATAGTTCAACACAATCCACAAAGGAGAGTAACATAAGATTCAGCTCAACCAGGTATACTTTTTCAGATGACGTCAAAGACGATCACTGATCCGTCTAAGTCGTCGGACCCACGAAGGATCGATAGGTAATAACCCCCGCAAAAGACCCACGTAGGATCAGGCTCACACAGAACCTGTAGGCAGTGGCTCATACAGAACCGGTAGTAAGGACCCACGTAGGATCGGGCTCACACAAAACCTGTAGGCACTGATCCACATGGGATCGCTGAGTGCAGTAGTCGACGCAGTCCACTGAGGATCTCTGCACAGTCGTCGCCGCAGTCCACGAAGGATCTCTGCTCTGCCGTCGTCGCAGTCCACGGAGGATCTCTGCTCTGCCGTCGTCGCAGTCCACGGAGGATCTCTGCTCTGTCGTCGAAGTCACAGCCAGCGCTAGGGTTCCCGCACATAGCGAGCTCGTTTAGGAGGGTCCGCTCCACGAGCCGAGGGGCTGATACATCAACTGACACGTAGTCCGAAGTTGATGTATCCAAAAGTTCCGTATCGACAACAGGATCTCGACGCGACAGACGGCGCGTCAATCGGACGCCCGGTCTGAGAGTTATTGGCATTTTCGTCCCAGGGGCCCGGTTGGTTTTTAGGGCAAAACCGACCTGACCGTACTCCGCCTGTATCCGATCCTCGGGCGGAGTATGCCAAAAGTTCCGTCTCACTTAGAGGAAACTACCACAGCTGACGGTACGTCGATCAGACGTCCGTAGCTCAAGTTATGAGCGTTTCTGCTCCGAGGGCCCGGTTGGTTTCGTGTACGAACCAACCCGGCCGAACCCAAAGTCTTCCGAAACCTTGAGTATAATATACCTAAACGACCGTCTCGATCCAAGGATCGCGTAGCCGCTGACGGTTCGTTAATCGGAGGTCCCAGGCCCAAGATATGGGCGAAGGAACGAAGAGGGCCCGAAACGGGGGTTCTGGGCCCGGGGCGACCCGGCCCGAACCCCCCCTGGGGTCGGCCGAACCGGGCCGACCCGAACCGGCCCGAACCGGCTCGGCCGGGTCCGGTCCGGCCTGGGCGCGGCCCGGCCGACCGGACCGGCCGGCTCGGCTTCGGCCGAGCGGCCGAACAGGCTGCCGCCGCGGGTTTGACCCGCGGCATTTGGAGAAACGCGGCCCCCGCGGGGGGGGGGGGGGGGGGGGGGGGCGCCTGTCACGCGGACGCGGCCGGGCCGCCGCGTTCGTTCCCGTTTCCGCGCGGCCGCGGAACCGGCCGCCACCGCGGCGGCTTCAGCCGCGGCGGGCTTCCTCCATGGCGGCGCGCCGGGCGCAGCCGCCTCCGGTCGCCGGCGCCGGCGACCCGCGCCGCCGCCGCCTTCCGCCGGCCGTCGGAGATGCTCCGGTGGCCCGATTCCTTTCCCGTCTGCGCCGTTGCTCCTCCCGGGGGACGATCTTCACTGCGGAAACAACGGATTGCCCTTGCCGCACGGTTCGTCGTCGTCCGCCAAATCCGCACAAAAAGGGAAGATCGACGGAGGGTTGCCGGGTCTTGTTTGTTAGACCCGCACCCTCCGCGTTAGTCAAAATCAACGGGAGAAACAAGAAAGAAACCAATCAACAATTTTAAATAAATTAAAATTGTTTCCTGATCGGGTTCTTTATTTCAAAAGAATAAACACGAGATTTAAAAAGAAATCCAACAACCCTTACTTTGTCGTCGTCGTCGGACGGGAGGTCGTCGCGGAATTGCTCGTCGCGGATGAAGGAGATCGTCGCGTCGTCGCGGTATCCGGCGTCGCGTCGCCAATCTCCGGATCAAGATCAAACGGATTAATTAATTTAAATCTGTTGATATCGAATTATAATAAAAGGGAGAATTTAGAAGTTTCGATTCTCACCTTTAACCACCGATCGCAGGCCCGCCGCGGAAGAAGAGGCACCGAAGAAGAAGAAGAAGAAGAAGGTCGCGGAAAAGTTGTTGACGTCGCGGATCGTGCGTCGTCGAATTCCGGTTCCGGCGTTCTTCGCGTTCTTCGCGTTCTTCGCGTTCTTCGTGTTCTTCGCGGGGAGATGAAGAAACAAGATCCTCTCAAATCCTTTCAAAGGATTTTTAGGTTGGTCTTATTTTATAAACATGTCAACATACGAAACCGGTTAAGAAACGATCCATCAATTCGAAAGAAACGACCCATTTAATTCACGAAGAAACAGTCCATTTAATTCACGAAATAAACCGCCCAATTAAATGGTCTGTTAAGAATTAAAGAAAACGCGTCGGTTGACTTTTCAGTTACTTTGACGGGTTTTCGTGGGTGCGTTACATAGCGAAAGAAACGGCGGGGCTCGTGCGGGCCCCACCTCACAAATATCCTACCAAGGGGGTAGGATATTTCCGGATAGCATCCTATCCAGTTCAACTCAGTTCAAGCCGTCTTTAAGTGACTTCAAGTGGCTTCCAAGCAGCTTAAGTGAAATAAAATAAAGTTGTCGCACAAACTTTATTTTATTTCTGACTTAAGCCGCAAAATTTAAAAACCACGTCTGAGCAAACGCAACTCCGGAAGAGGCGTTTCTAAGCAAATACCGGCGCTGCGATTTCATCGGTGCCCTCAGAATTTGATTCCGGGCACCGGTTCAAAAGATAGAAAAACCCGCTCGTCCGTTCACTGAACGTACCCGAGCCAAACATCGGAAATTGATTCCGGGCACACCGGGCCTCGGAATCAGGTGCCGTCTGAAGCTGCGCTCTTGTAAAATTCCAAAGAAAATTAAGAAAAAAATTTCCTTGAAATTTGCGGGTCTTTACAGAAAATTTAATTCACATGACTATAATAATTTAAAATAAAACATGCAAGGGATATGCAAAGAGGATTTTTGAAATAACCATTTTGTTATAAAAAGAATGGTTTCACATTACCTCTATAACTTGTATTATTACTTATATAAATTTAAATTAATCATTATGTAGGTATAATAAATAAATATGATATAATTAATTAACCATTTTGTGTTTTTTTAATTAATAATAATAAAGGAACTTTATTCATTTTAAAATAGTTTTTTAGAAAAATGAATCATTTTGCCAAAAAATAAACTCACAATAAAATATGTTATAAATATTTTGTGACAGAAATAAATTATATTTAATATTACTCATGAATAATTTTTTTACATTGAAATAAAATAAAAAAATACAATAATATTAAATTACTTATTTTATAAATATAAATGATATTTTAAAATAAATGTGTTGTTTTCAATATACATTGAAAAATAATTATAATATGAAATATCCCAAAATTGGATCCACTCCTAATTTCAATATTATAATATCAAAAATGGATTTCAACTTATCAAATACATTATCTAAATGTTGTAGAAATTAATTATAATAATTGAAGTGCCCAGATCAGTGTGAATCACTGAGAGGGGGAGGGGGTGAATCAGTGATCCCTTTCTAAACTTTTTACTAATTGATTCTTTATCAATTAAACCTCTATGGCTTGTTAAGGCCTCGATCCACTCTTCTTGTATCTCTCACCTTTCCTCGAATGATGCAGTAAATGTAAAGGCACTGGACACAAGGATTTACAAGGTTCGGCACCAAAGGCCTGCGTCCTTGCCATGTTGGTTATACGCCCCAACATGGTTTCTCCATTATAACTTGTTAAAATTACAATGGTCGATACAGCATCCCACTGTATCTCTCCTGAGTCCCACAGGAGGGTCTTTATACTGCGTCCCACAGTGTTACCAGAGTCCCACTGGCCTGCTCCAGAATCCCACTGAAGACTTCTTCCACCCTGAGTCTCACAGGGGGCTTCTCCTGGCTCCTCGAGTCACACGAGTAGCTCTTCTTCTTGTTCAGCTCTTCAAGTATCCTCAGCAGCCTGGGATGGCCTTGCTCTGTACCTCTGATCACTTGAGTTGATCAGGTCTTCTCGTCTTGCTCATGAATTATCTCCTTCTTCTAAGGATGACCTGGCCTCTCTCCAACTACTAAATACTCAGACAACTGATATCTTTAACTTCAGTCTGGCTTCAGTCTGACTTCACATCAACTTCATGAACTGAGTGCATGCCATCTCAGCCTCTTCTTGCACTGACTGCATGACTTTTCAATATCTTCAAGATCTCCTGGTCTTGGACTCCTCAAATGCACACAACCGGATTTGGCTTTGTTCACGTGTGCATGTGCATGCATGCATGCACTCCCCTTTCTTTCTTCTTGGTGCAATAAACCCTCAATGGGTATATTCTCTTTAAGCACACACCTTCTCACTCCTTCACACGTTTAATTCCTTTTGATTACACGCACATAAATTTGGGTTATACTTTGTGTGAGTGTCCTTCCTTTTCTTCTTCTAAATGTATACACACTTCTTAGTGCACACACATAGGTTCGGCCTTCTTGTCTCTTTGCACACAAAACTTCTTCACTTTGGAACACACTTGAGCTTGGACTTCACACTTGTTAGGCACACACAAATTATATAAATTTTGTCCACATGGGTGCTAGCCTTGGCCTTGTTCTTTCTTTTCACATACTACTTGATGTAGTCTTCCTCCTTATGCACACACTAGGGCCACGGCCATCTCTTGTTCACTTTGCACACAAGGCACTAAGGCCTCGGCCTTCCTCTTGTTTTGCACACACACAAATGTGGTGGCCACACTCCTTTTGCTTCAAACTTGCCCACGGCCTTCTTGTTCTTTTTCACTTAGCATGCACACAAAAAATGTGTGATCTTCACATTTCACACAAGAGATGCAAGTCTCAACCTTCACTTCTTCTTGCACACACTACCCAAACTCCACCTTCAAAATAGGCACGCAAAGGGTGCGGCCTTCCTCTCTTCACAGCCGCGCAGGTTCACACTGGACAAGGCGTGCAAGGTCCTCGGTGCAAGCGGCTCGGGAGCGCAAGTGAAAAGGTACACTCAGCAGCGCAAGCCTCAACAAACCACGAGGGCGCGCAAGATGCTTGCGCCTCAGGTATTCCTGTTGCGCAAGGGATAGGAGCACAAGGGTCCCCCTTCTTCTTCTTTCGCGCAAGTGTGCGCGAAAGGAACTCACGAAGCCAACAGGAGGCTTCGGGCTTCTTCTGCGCAAGTGGTACGCGCAGGGCTTCTACTTCGCGAGGCTAAGCGCTCTCACGGGACTCCGGATCTTCAACAAAACTTCAGCCAACATCCTCGAGGGCTCGGCCTCTCTTTATATAGGCAGAGGAATTCCTTTGATCATCAGCGTGGTTTAACTTCAAAATCCTGAAGATTTTGGATCTATAAAAATCTTTCAAATCTGGTTTCTATCCTCGGTTCATGCGGGCTTCATCCTTCTTTTATTTTTCCTCGGCCTTCTTCACATGCATGCACATTCGAATGTGTGCATGGCCTCTCTTTTATAATCCATGCAAAACACGAACTCACCGAGGCCTCGGCATATTTTCTTGCCTCGGCCGAACTCGAAATACCCCATTTTTTGCATGCAAGCTCGTTTTTAAGAATGGTTGTGTTCATTAGATCCATACGAACTCATTGGTGTCTTCGGCTTCTTCAGAGGTGGCCGGAATCTCAAAAACATCACTCGGGAGGCGCCTGGTTCGAAGGAGGAGTCGCGGGTGGCCTCGGGAGAGCTCATGGTTGAAGACGGACGGGGAGCCATTGGATCAGGCGATCAAATAATCTTCAACGGCCTGGATCTGAACAGGCCGCGGCGGATTAGATGTGCGGCCGAGATCTAGCGCGCGATCAATGGTGCGGCCAGGATCCGCTCCTGGAGATTTTTCCGCGTCCCACATCGAAACGCAGCCCGGTATTGTCGCGGTTTATCAAAGATCGGCTGCCGGGGTAAGCTCAGTTGAACTTCTCCCCTCTCGGTGCCGCCCTGCGCCGAGTTCTCCCTGTGGGCGCGCTCTGCGCCCACCTCTGCTCCCTGCGGGCGTGCTCCTAGTGCCCACCATGCACTCCGCGTGCGCTCTCCTGCGCCCCTGCCACGCGGGCGTGACACCCCTGCATGGCTTATGCCGGCCTTGGGTTTGCCCCACGGGTTCCCCCTTCGGCGTGGCGCCTTAGGCCCACATGTGCCTTGGGGTTGAACCCTCAAGGTGTCCTTGGCTGGCCAATTTTTTGGCAAAGGAATATACTTTGTTAAAAAACAAAGTAACCACATGAATATAAAATGCCAAATGCCAAGAGCCACTCCTCTTCATTTACTCTCCTCTCTTCTTCTTAAGAATTCCTCCATTCCTCCTCTCATACGATCTCTACTTAGGATATGGAATTCCCAAGGTTTCTTCATCTTCAACCGAGCTCATGAATCAAACATAAATTCTTCAATGTCATTCATTGATCTAATTAGAGATCAAGTTGGATCATCTTCAATTCATCATGCACTAAGAATTAGTACATGGACTTCATTAGCACCACTTCATCCACTTAATGATTGTGGATGGATCACTTCATCTCCTCATGCATTGTGGAGACATTGCATGGTCTTCTAACATTGTTGTGACATTGTATCTACTTGATACAAGTTCTTGGAACTAAAAGAGCAGCTCAACAATCGTCAGATTTAATGATGCTCCATCATCATCAATTCTTCAAGTGGTGTAACTTAGTATCATCTTGATACAAGTATTGAAACATTAAGATCAGTTCTACAATCGTCTGATATAATGATGCTCCATCATCATTCATTCTTAAAGTGGTGTAACTTAGTATCATCTTGATACAAGTATTGAAACATTAAGAACAGTTCTACAATCGTCTGATATTAATAGAGAATGTTTCAACCACAACATCCTATGTCACTTAGTGAATCTCCTAAGTGACATGCATCTTAGTACCATGGCCATTCTCCTTTCCTCACCAACACCATCACATCCTTTGTCATTCACATATTGAAACTCCTTGACATCCATCCATTCATTCCTTGACAACAACATACCTTATTGACAACAAATGCAACACAGTGCATTTCAATCTCCCCCTTTGTATTTGTTGTCAATACACTACTTCTGCACATATGAATGGGTCAATATGTGTGCCAATATTTTCTCCCCCTTATTGGAAATCAAATGAAAATGTGTGGTGTGGTTCTGTTCAAAATATTTCTTCCTCCCTTTGAATAGCATCTTCTTAAAAATCACTAAGAGAGGGATGATGTCACATGTTCTTCTTTAGCAAAGAACCTTTAGTAAATCATCTCTAAGTATACATGGGCTAACCCAGTGTAGAAAACAAGATTGATGTAACCAAGGAACTCAATGTTGTCCAACATTCACTGTACATGTGAAATCATGATTCAGGGGTTTGAAATTTTTCAGATATAACAATGAATTGCTAAATCCTGCACATACTTCACAAAACTCATTAGAAAGTTCAGGTGCAAAGATAAAGCTCCCCCTTTCATTCATTTGTCTTCAATCAATACTCCCCCTTAATTGTCATGATGAATACAATTAAGAAACAAGGGATGAAAGTATGATTGGAACACCTTCAGCTTTTCTCAAGATGGTATTAAATCTTAGAATACCATCTTCTACAGATTGGCTCCCCCTCAAGGGGTGCACTCCATTCCTTCCAAACCATCCTCCAGCTGAGAATGATCATCATCTTCAATTCCCTGCAGTGTTAGCACATGTAAATACAAGTGATTAGGGAATAAGATGGAACCTCCTTGGTTCATCAATGTGAACAACAAGGTTGAGAAGATTCTCTCAACCGAGATGTCCCATTTTAACCATTCTTCACACTTGCACATTTGATCTTCAATGATGTTTGTGCCAGTGTGGATCTCAACACCTCTTTAACTTCTTTGTGTGTGACTCCTCTATTTCTAGGTGCCTTCAGAGCACTAGAGTCTCCTGGTGAAATCTTCATTCTTTTGAAGAATCCATTCTGAGCTGGAATGAATATCATGCATTTATCACTAGTATGTCCAGCTTGATTGCACCTCACACACAGAACTTGATCTTCATGTGAAATGTTCGGCTTCCCTTTTTCCTTAGCTACTACCAGTGCTTCATCTTCAGCTCTTTGTAGTTCTCTGGCAAGTTGCAACTGATTAGGCCATATGACTAGTAAGTCACTTGGAAGTGTGGCCTCAGTTCTGGAAGTTCCACATGGTTCTTTTGATGCTTTCAAGATACCTTTCTTAGGCAACTTGTTTTCAATCAATCCCTTCTGCTTCTTCTGGATTGATTGTCTTTTTGAGTCCAGTCTGCTTCTATTCAGTTCCATGGCATGTTCACAAAGATCCATGGTATGACCTTTCTTTCCACAGTAGAAGCATTTCTTCTTGGTGGTCCTTCTGGATGCATCACCCTTCTTGGATTTAGACTCCAAGGTCTTCTCTTCCTTTTTCATAATCTTCTTGGGATCATCTTCCACATTCTTATGCTTGCTTCCCAAGGATTATTTCTAAGCCAGGTTCTGTGATCTTTTCTTCTTTTGAGCTCTGGATATAGTTGGAGATTGACATGTATCTTTTTTACCACTTTTGCAATCATCCCAGATGTTGTCAAGTAATCCACATCTATTTGCAGTAAACAGATGTCTCTGGACCTGTGGATGCTGCTTCTTTTCTTCTGGCTTTCTCCCCCTAGGCATGGGCTTCCTCTGTGCTTTGGCATTCAGTGGATTGTACCAACAATCCTTTGCACAATGCCCATACTTGTTACAACACCAACATTGACCCACAAATCTTGACTTTTTGATTCCTTCTGATTGTAGGGTACTTGTCTTGAATTGTTGTGCTGCTTCAGGAGAGCTTTCTTTCTTCATTGTCTTCATCCATACTTGTTTGGAATTATTCTTCCATCCTGCACTTTTTGTGGAAACACAATTAGAAGAATTAGTACAAGATGTGATGGATGGTACCTTCCTTTTAGAAGATGTTGCCCTTTTATTAGAGGATGTCCTTCTTTTGGAATCATCCTTCTCAATGCACACTTGTGTAGAAACATTTCTACTTTCAGCTGACTGGGAGGATTCAGCTTTGGGTGATTGTAGATTTTTCAATATCACCTCTCGTTCTAAGCATTTTATGTTAAGGGAGTTCTTCTCATCCTAAACAGTTCTTAGCCTTCCTTCCCAATTTTCTTTCAGCTTTTCTAACTGGTCTTCATGCACCTTCTTCATTTCTTGTAATGAATTGTCAATCTCTTTTACCCTGTTTACTTTGTCTTCAAGTTGAGCATCTCTGACATTCATTGAAACTTTGTGCCTCTTTTCCAGTGCATGGAAAACATCTTTGACCACAGTCTTAAAGAATTATTTCTCAGAAAGGCTTCTTTGCAATTCTTCAGCAGTGTATTCATATCTTTCATTGCAAAGAGAAACGGTTTCATCTTTAGCCTTCACCAGCTTTCTGAGAGTGTTGGTTATGCCAACCATTTTTGCCAATTGATCTTCCATTGCATTGGCTTCTTCTTCTAACTGTGATTTTTCTTCTTGAAGATCAAGGATGCCTATAGCTATACACATTGCCACTTCCTTGGGGACTGTCTTCTGAAGATATTCTATTGCATTTTGAAGATCATTCATTATTCCAACTTCATCACAGCCAGGACAGGCTTTCTTCATCTTCTTGTCCTGTTTCTTCTTTCTATTTTTCTGAGTCTTGGCAGATATCTCCATTTGAGGCTGGTCACTCATTTCCTCAAATCTGCACTTCATAAAGACTCCCTTGGATATTTTAGAGGTAACCTTCCCTCTGATACCAATTGAAGTGCCCAGATCAGTGTGAATCACTGAGAGGGGGAGGGGGTGAATCAGTGATCCCTTTCTAAACTTTTTACTAATTGATTCTTTATCAATTAAACCTCTATGGATTATTAAGGCCTCGATCCACTCTTCTTGTATCTCTCACCTTTCCTCGAATGATGCAGTAAATGTAAAGGCACTGGACAGAAGGATTTACAAGGTTCGGCACCAAAGGCCTACGTCCTTGCCATGTTGGTTATACGCCCCAACATGGTTTCTCCATTATAACTTGTTAGAATTACAATGGTCGATACAACATCCCACTTTATCTCTCCTAAGTCCCACAGGAGGGTCTTTATACTGCGTCCCACAGTGTTACCAGAGTCCCACTGGCCTGCTCCAGAATCCCACTGAAGACTTCTTCCACCCTGAGTCTCACAGGGGGCTTCTCCTGGCTCCTCGAGTCACACGAGTAGCTCTTCTTCTTGTTCAGCTCTTCAAGTATCCTCAGCAGTCTGGAATAAAGGCTGCTGGCCTTGCTCTGTACCTCTGATCACTTGAGTTGATCAGGTCTTCTCGACTTGCTCAGGATTTATCTCCTTCTTCTAAGGATGACCTGGCCTCTCTCCAACTACTGAATACTCAGACAACTGATATCTTTAACTTCAGTCTGGCTTCAGTCTAACTTCACATCAACTTCATGCACTGAGTGCATGCCATCTCAGCCTCTTCATGCACTGACTGCATGGCTCCTCAATATCTTCAATATCTCCTGGTCTTGGACTCCTCAAATGCACACAACCGGATTTGGCTTTGTTCACGTGTGCATGTGAATGCATGCATGCATGCACTCCCCTTTCTTTCTTCTTGGTGCAATAAACCCTCAAAGGGTATATTCTCTTTAATCAAACACCTTCTCACTCCTTCACACGTTTAATTCCTTTTGATTACACACACATAAATGTGTGTTATACTTTGTGTGAGTGTCCTTCCTTTTCTTCTTCTAAATGTATACACACTTCTTAGTGCACACACATAGGTTCGGCCTTCTTGTCTCTTTGCACACAAAACTTCTTCACTTTGGCACACACTTGAGCTTGGCCTTCACACTTGTTAAGAACACACAAATTATATAAATTTTGTCCACATGGGTGCTAGCCTTGGCCTTGTTCTTTCTTTGCACATATTACTTGATGTAGTCTTCCTCCTTATGCACACACTAGGGCCACGGCCTTCTCTTGTTCACTTTGCACACAAGGCACTAAGGCCTCGGCCTTCCTCTTGTTTTGCACACACACAAATGTGGTGGCCACACTCCTTTTTCTTCAAACTTGACCACGGCCTTCTTGTTCTTTTTCACTTAGCATGCACACACAAAATGTGTGATCTTCACATTGCACACAAGAGATGCAAGTCTCGGCCTTCACTTCTTCTTGCACACACTACCCGAACTCCACCTTCAAAATAGGCACGCAAAGGGTGCGGCCTTCCTCTCTTCACAGCCGCGCAGGTTCACACTAGACAAGGCGTGCAAGGTCCTCGGTGCAAGCGGCTCGGGAGAGCAAGTTCAAAGGTACACTCGGCCGCGCAAGCCTCAACAAACCACGAGGGCGCGCAAGATGCTTGCGCCTCAGGTCTTCCTGCTACGCAAGGGATAGGCGCACAAGGGTCCCCCTTCTTATTCTTTCGCGCAAGTGTGCACGAAAGGAACTCACGAAGCCAACAGGAGGCTTCGGGCTTCTGCCGCGCAAGTGGAACGCACAGGGCTTCTACTTCGCGAGGCTAAGCGCTCTCACGGGACTCCGGATCTTCAACAAAACTTCAGCCAACATCCTCGAGGGCTCGGCCTCTCTTTATATAGGCAGAGGAATTCCTTTGATCATCCGCGTGGTTTAACTTCAAAATTTCGAAGATTTCGGATCTTTAAAAATCTTTCAAATCTGGTTTCTATCCTTGATTCACGCAGGCTTCTTCCTTCTTTTATTTTTCCTCGGCCTTCTTCACATGCATGCACATTCGAACGTGTTCATGGCCTCTCTTTTATAATCCATGCAAAACACGAACTCGCCGAGGCCTCGGCATATTTTCTTGCCTCGGTCGAACTCGAAATACCCCATTTTTTGCATGCAAGCTCGTTTTTAAGAATGGTTGTGTTCGTTAGATCCATACGAACTCATTGGTGTCTTTGGCTTCTTCAGAGGTGGCCGGAATCTCGAAAACATCACTCGGGAGGCGCCTGGTTCGAAGGAGGAGTCGCGGGTGGCCTCGGGCGAGCTCATGGTTGAAGACGGACGGGGAGCCATTGGATTAGGCGATCAAATAATCTTCAACGGCCTGGATCTGAACGGGCCGTGGCGGAATAGATGTGCGGCCGAGATCTGGCGCGCGATCAATCGTGCAGCCAGGATCCGCTCCTGGAGATTTTTCCGCGTCCCACATCGAAACGCAGCCCGGTATTGCCGCTGTTTATCAAAGATCGGCTGTCGGGGTAAGCTCAGTTGAACTTCTCCCCTCTCGGTGCTTCCCTGCGCCGAGTTCTCCCTGCGGGCGCGCTCTGCGCCCACCTCTGCTCCCTGCGAGCGCGCTCCTAGCGCCCACCATGCACTCCGCGCGCGCTCTCCTGCGCCCTTGCCACGCGGGCGTGACACCCCTGCGTGGCTTCTGCCGGCCTTGGGTTTGCCCCACGGGTTCCCCCTTGGGCGTGGCGCCTTAGGCCCACATGTGCCTTGGGGTTGAACCCTCAAGGTGTCCTTGGCTGGCCAATTTTTTGGAAAAGGAATATACTTTGTTAAACAACAAAGTAACCACATGAATATAAAATGCCAAATGCCAAGAGCCACTCCTCTTCATTTACTCTCTTCTCTTCTTCTTAAGAATTCCTCCGTTCCTCCTATCATATGATCTCTACTTAGGATATGGAATTCCCAAGGTTTCTTCATCTTCAACCGAGCTCCTGAATCAAACATAAATTCTTCAATGTCCTTCATTGATCTAATTAGAGATCAAGTTGGATCATCTTCAATTCATCATGCACTAAGAATTAGTACATGGACTTCATTAGCACCACTTCATCCACTTAGTGATTGTGGATGGATCACTTCATCTCCTCATGCATTGTGAAGAAAATTCATGGTCTTCTAACATTGTTGTGACATTGTATCTACTTGATACAAGTTCTTGGAACTAAAAGAGCAGCTCAACAATCGTCAGATTTAATGATGCTCCATCATCATCAATTCTTCAAGTGGTGTAACTTAGTATCATCTTGATACAAGTGTTGAAACATTAAGATCAGTTCTAAAATCGTCTGATATAATGATGCTCCATCATCATTCATTCTTCAAGTGGTGTAACTTAGTATCATCTTGATACAAGTATTGAAACATTAAGAACAGTTCTACAATCGTCTGATATTAATAGAGAATGTTTCAACCACAACATCCTATGTCACTTAGTGAATCTCCTAAGTGACATTCATCTTAGTACCATGGCCATTCTCCTTTCCTCACCAACACCATCACATCCTTTTTCATTCACATATTGAAACTCCTTGACATCCATCCATTCATTCCTTGACAACAACATACCTTATTGACAACAAATTCCACACAGTGCATTTCAATAATTTTCAAATGAATAAATAATATATTATTAAGAAAACTTATTGTTGAAGAATAAAATGATATTATTGAAACATCAGGGAATATTAACTACGAATTAATAAATATAATTATGTTGAGTAGGTAATATATATATATCATTATTTAATTAATCCAATTAATATCATAATATTTAATTTCTATGTTAATTTGGTCATATTTAAATAATTTTTTTGGCTTTAGTGTTGGGTATCACATACACTATCAAACATAATTTCCTCTTTTAAAAACATTATGTCTTTAAAACTAAGTATTTGAAAAACACATTCTGGTATAATTAATTATAATTTTGAGATATTATGATGGTTATGGGTTTACTAATCAATCTTATAACAATAAAAATAGCATGCACATGACTTGATATAATTTAGAGGAAAGAATTGAGGAAATAGAAATCAATATATTAGGATAGGGGAGTTCACTCAATAGATCAAGGAGCTTTTATCCCATAGTTATAATATTTCATCCAACCTAAATAAATTTATGTAAATTGAACAACCCTCAATGGGGTTATGTGATGGGGTATATAGATCCTTACCACTAAAATTCCCAAGATCCTAGACATTCCCAGTTCAATGGTAAAGGATATTGGGATTTAAAAAAATATTATGGTATTTTTATTAATAATAAATAAATTTATTATTATTCTCATAATTATTAGTCAATAAATAGAACTAATAAAATTCAATTTAATTTTAGAACAAAATTAAAATCTTTTTATACACAATATCCCTATAATAAATATTTGATAAATATAACCTCCACACTACTAGTAACTTCAAGAATTAGTTTTAATGCCTTCGTGTTATGATACAACATTAAAAGAAACCATACATGCTATAATAATCAATGCATGATCGTCATTCAATGTAGGTTAATATAGAATATCTTTTTTCTATGAAACACATTTGAGTGATGTGGTAGATAGTCAGTGGTTGATTCCTTTTTCTATATGATGTGAACTAATAAAAACTCATGAAAACATGGATGTGTATAGAATTTTTTAGAACCACCATGGTATTAACTAGATAGATATAGATATGAACAATTTCATTTTCCTAAGGTCTCTTTTAAACCACAGCTAGGGTGGGTTCCCCATTTGTGCCTCATACAATCATTTTTATTGGCTTCATTGAGCTCCTTGAGGTTATAGGTTTTAAAATCCCTTTTAAACAGGGAATCAATATCATTCATGCATGAACCACTTAAATAATCCTTATATATTTTTTAAAATTATTATATGATCAACATGTTTAAGTCACTCTCAAATTTACCTACACTTTTTATTCAATTAGACAAGTATATAAAGTGTGAAGAGCATTTTATCCTTATATAGAACAAATATAATGGAAATTTGAAGATATCTATGTTGAATGATTTTTATGCACTTCTACAAAGACTATTAAAAAGGGTAATGGAAGGGAACATGATGTTTTTTGTTTCACATGTGTCAAGAAGGTCCACTATAAGAAAAAAAAACCATCCAGAGTTATAAGAGGAATATTTAGGTGAATTTAATATCAAGTAAAATTTATTAATTTTTATAAATTTGGTGTTAGATTAATATTTTTTTCTTACATATATTCATAACTAGGAATCACATATACCCCGAAAGATTGATTACTGGGAGGTATATCTATGAGCATCCAACATTGTTAAACATTCGATTGTAGCAATTGGGGACTACCACATCATGTTTCCGGACAAAATGATCCTCATTTTTTAGTGTTTTTATTATGTTAAATTTGTTACCAAAAACATTATTTATATATCCAAACTAGATATATATGTATTCAATTTCAATATTGGATGAAATGTTTCTTCCTTTATAAGTATATAAATTTAATGGTAAGGTTCATTTATATAATTTTTATTATCTGTTGGATTACATTAAATAATTAATTAAAATTTATGCAAAATATACTTCAAGTTACTCATACCACAAAAAACTATAGAATCAATAGATCGTTTATGTAAATGAAAATAATATGACTAAATTATAAAAAAAAATTATATTATTTTTATCTAAAATCACATAGTGTATGTCATAGTGATTTACAAGGTCATATGATAATGCACCATTTAGTGGAAAATGTGTAAAGGAAAAAGTGATTATTGAATAAGTTAATTTACAGATTTGATTACAATTTACATTTGAGGTATGATTTCTATATTCTTAATTCATTAATATTATTCATGAATTTAGTATATATGGATATTTCTACGTAATGAAGTATATTTCATATAATTTTGATAAATTCAATGAATACAAGGATGATGTTGTGAACTATATTATTAACAAGATTAATAAAATATGGTCAGATATTAGTGGAGTGTATCTTAATCATGAATTCATAGATTAATAATTGGATTTTGGGATCCTATATCATCTCACTCATCCTTATACACCTTATTGTAATAGTGTATGTGAATGGAGAAAAAACACATTGATGAACATGGTGATATTAGTGATGAGTCATGTGAGCCTTCCATTATCCTTCTAGGGATATGTGTTAAGAACTGTTATAAAAAAACTAAAAGTGCCAACTACAAGGAAAAAAAGGTATACCATATAATTTAAGGAATGGAATTAAATCCATGTTTTCATTATTAAATGTGTAGGTTTTATAATCATTTATTAAAGAAACTACTGGTCAACAAATGTCACCCCAAGGCACATAGTGTACCTTTGTATGATACCCAAAGGAATCAAGGGTATATTACCTATATGATAACTAATATATATATTTAATAGTGGAAACAAATTACATGTTAATATAGAGGGAGAAAACATCTAAATGAGATATAGGGAGTGAGATAGAATTCAATGGGTATGAGATTAATGGAAAACAAGAGTTGGCATAGGAAATGATTCCACAAATCCCCATGGAAGAGGACATTGTTATATATAAAAAGTGTTTTGTAAGAGTGAATTAGAGGATTAAGATCCATAATGGTAATTTTTTATATTCATATAGTATGATGACTTATTATTTTTTGTTATTAATGTTCCTGTATCCTATAAATAATGAGTTAGTGGCACGAATATTTCAAAGTGGAAAGAATCCATGAATTTTTCAATACATTCCATGTACCAAAATCATGTCTATATTTTTGTATATCCTCTAATTGATAAATGAAATTGGTTGAAAATTGGCACTCAAGAAGATATTGGAAATTGAAGGACTACTCATTACCTATAATTTATGACTGGTTTTAAAAGGGTTTAAACAACATCAAGGAAGTGATTATGACGAAACGTTTTCTCTAATTTCATTGTTAAAATAAAGTAGAATTATACATTACATTGAGTCCTAACATTAATATTTTATTTGTAAAATTAATGTCCAAATATATTTCCTTAATAGTAATATTCAGTATGATTTCTATATGACACAACCTGAAGGGATAGTGTCTCCAAATGGCTCAAAAAAGATATGAAAATTGAAAATAAAAATCTAGATTAAAGGAATAATATTGGTCATTGATTTTTTATTTTGATAAAGTAATTATGGAATTTTTTTCATAAATAAGGAGTGTGAGACTTGTTTCTACATTACTTTTAGTTGTATTACGTCAATATTCCTGATATTATATGTTGATAACATATTACTCATTTAAAATGTAATACTAGACATACTGTTTGTTTAGGCCATGTTTAATAAATTATTTTATATGATGGAATTGGGAAAGGTAGCATATATTCATACGATAAATTTCCATCATGTTAGATCCTATAGGTTTCTCAAACTAATTCAAATTACACACATTGAATATATACTGAAGTTATTCAATTTGGAACAATCCAATAGGGTATTTTTACTAGTGTTACATTTGTATTCATCTTTCCATAAAAATGTTTCCTTATAAATATGATTCCTGAAATAGAATTGAATAGATTCAATACTCAATAAATATAAGGTAAATCATGTCCTTTCACTCTATACTACAATATATGTCACATATGCATTAAGTGTTATAAGAAGATATCAAGATGACCCATGTGACTACCATTAGATGGAAGTCAAGACTATGAATATGTATATGGGGAATTATAAGAATATTTTCTGGGTAAATGGGAGATATGAGGAAATATTCATTAGAGGATAAGAATATGATAGTCTCTAAATAGATCATGATTACATGAAATTAGAAATGGGATGCATCTTCAGATGGAATGGATATTTTATGAGCTCGAACGACATAATGTAGGTTGATGTTTTAGATTCAAAAATATATTCTGAGTATATTTTGGCTTCGGAGGTAGCTAAATAAGTATTATATATTTTAAACTTCTTCAAATATAATTACATTGTACATAATATTAATGATAACACCATAATATACTATGATAATAATCTGGCAGTGGCTCTTGGAAAATATTCAAGGTCACATTAGTGGATAAAGAGAATACTTCTAATGTGTCTTATCTTGAGATATTTTTGTCCAAGATGTGAGGTTTTGTGATTAGTATTTCCATGGGAGACAAAATGTTGCACCCATTCACTAATGCATTGACACAATAGAAACATGATTATCATGTGAGGTCTTGTGGAATGAATATCATAGGCAGTTGGTTGTAGTCTAGGTGGGAGTTTGTTATTTTTGGTGTCCAAGGACCAACTATTTTTACATTGATTACTTTTATATTCGATATATTTAATTTTAACAAAACATCTTATTATATACTGTTCATTATTATTCATGACACTAATATAATAATATCCTAGAGTATATGTCACATTGATAAGTTCATTGTAGTTCCCTACTCTGATGAGAAGCTTGAAGTGATATGATGATATTCATAAATATTGGTATGTGGTTAGATAATGTACTATGATGAGTCACATAATACAAATACTATTAGGTGTGTTTACTCATAAGTATATGAGACTTCTTATCGTGTCGTTCAAATGTAGAAATTTATTAGATAAAATATTAGGAGACCAGTCTCCCCTGTATGAATTCTTCCTATTTTGGTGTCGTCGAATATTTTTATATATGATCCTATTTAATTATCTGAAAAAATTAATTTTATAATTATTATATTTCATAACTCACACACAATGATTTTTTTTTGATGAAAATATTGATGATATTTGTTCATGGAGAGGTAGGGCACATGGGGTGCACCATGATTAACATGACATTAATGGATATGTTGATGAAAAATTTATCCCTTCAATATTTATGAAATCTTAAATCTCTACACTTTTATTAGAATTGAACCATGACCAAAAATTCCATCACCATGGCGTAATAACATTTTTATTTTAGGTAGATAAAGAAAAACAGATAAAGCATATATGTCGGTGACACAGATGTTCAACCTTCTTAAGATGATATTGTTAAAATAGCATAATATACACAATGAATATTCATTTTGTGGTTTTCATTTTTATATTATGTTTTTTCTCTTAGGTCCCCTAGCCCATTTCAACATAGTAATATTCAACTGTAGGAAATTTCTTCTCATACCAATGATAAATATTCCAATAGGGTCACACACTAAGTATTTAGAGTTATCTCAATTAAAATATATTTCAATTTAATTAATTGAATAAATATTACTCTTGAGAATGAGGGATAATTTTCTTCATATTTTTATCAATCCCAAATATTTATTATTGAATGAATATTTAAATATTTTTTTGGCTGTTTAATAAATTCTACAAGTGTTTGAAGGAAAAAATACCATATCCTTTGAGAATTATTAATTAACTATCATCTTAAATAGAAATTGTTATTTTTAAAGTCAGTAGGCACCACCAAATAATATAAATATTCATATTATTATGTAGAAAATGGTTCATTAAATGTTATAATAGTTTCTAAGGGACAAAATTCAATTAAATGAAATTTTATCCTAAACCTTAGCACTGTAAATTTTTTTCAATGTCTTATGTGTAGGGTGTTCAATCAAAAATTGATAATTGTTGTGCCCATCGAATTCTCTCTAGACTCCTTCTTTTCACCCCTCTCAAAAATTAGTAAATAAAGAGATAATATTTAAACATGAAAAGAACAGTTATCAACATAAATAATACAATATAATTACATCATTGTTCTAGAACCCATAGATCAATTTTTTTACTCATATGCCAAATAAGCATGTATGTATCAATGATAGAATGATCCATTCCATGGTTACTCACATTGTAGTGAAGGAAAACCAAAAGGGTATTTTCATGTAATAGAATTATGTATTTAATAAAGAATTCCCATTTCATGTATTATTTCCATATATTATTTAATATTTTAATTATAAATTTTATTTGAATGATCTAGACATGGGGTTTTTGGAAAATATAAATTATATTACATTTTAATATATCTCCCACCAACACATTCTTATGTTGCCTTGGGAACCAATCCCCACTTCGTCTAAAACATTTATGCCACTTCCAAAAATCATATTACATCACTTATCAAAGACTAGATGATTCTCTTACTACATCTACTATCTGGAATAAAAACATTATTTGGTGAATTTGAGAGTCACCATGAGAGAACATTTTATCATTATAAAATCACATACTCATATAGATTTTAACATTTCATTACAACCCATTAAATTACATAATAAGAATTTACTAGGGATTTCTCTAATCCATACTATGGAGTGGTTAATTATCATTTTTCATGATATTTATACCACACATGAAACAATGATAATGAAAAAAATTACTTTTTATTACATGATTAATTTGTATTTTTTTCTAAATATATTATGAAAATAAGAAAAAATATATACATGAATATCATTAAAACCATAAAAAAAATATGTATAAACACCATCAACTATTATTCTATACATTTTATGATTTTTTTAATAATTTAAAAACATATATAGAACTTGTCAAATCTTATATGTGAAACCTTATATATCAATATATAGACAGTATAAATAAGTACGTTTTATTTATCTCTTATAGAGTTAATGTATTTTATTTTGAACAATATTGGGATAATTGTGAGACTGTGATATAAAATCATTATATATAACACACAGATATTCAATGAAGATATTTGTACATTAGAATATTTTATATTGTGCTCTACCTCGAATATTGTTGTTAAAATTAACAACACATAAAACCTTTTATAGGAATACAAAATAACATTGAGATAATATGAAATATCTAATGATTTATTTTTTAGGAGTGTGTTAGTTTTACATTTTATCTAAACTTGGGACATAATATTAATAAATAGGAATATTATCATGAATTTTTTATTATTTATTTATAGAAAAATATGTCATTATGATCAGCATTATCTATTTTTATTGAACTATTTCATCTATAATGGGGAATATTCCTTAGGGATAAGATTTAAGGGATTCAATATTTTAGAGGGTAGATGATATAAGTTTCATCATGTTGAATAGTCACCTGTATAGTCCGAAAATACATATAAATGATTATGAATTCTTGGTTTCATAATATAGTTTATTTTGATTTGTATCTAATACTTCTACATCATGAGATTTTGTGAATTGTTTTTTGCTAAATAGTTTAACCTTTTGGAGATTTTTAATTTCACGCAACACTTAAAATAGTATATTTTTTATTAATTCATTATCTCTGGATTGATTTATACATAAAACCGAGTTTTTTTGCACTAAATAGAACAAAATTTTTAACATTCTCAACACAGAACACTATAGTTATTATGTATTACACACAATATTGACTTTCCTCAATGGCTTGCGAAACATGAAAGACATTATTTTATAGAACAATAATATATTATTAAAATGTTATTATTTAATATAACAATATATAATCTAGATACTAAATTATTATTTTTAATAGTATTAATAAATTATGAAAATATAATATTTAAGAAAATATATGATGAATTCATAGGTTACCAATTATGCAGAGAAGAATATGAAGGATGATTGAATATAATGAAAAATATTAATATTATTATGTCCACCATGTTGTCTTACACAAATTAAATAAGTTCATTTTAATTAGTGATTGATATTATTTTAATATATATTAAATATATTATTTTTTATTATTTTATATATTTTTCCAACATATATTATAGACCAATTATAAGAACAAACCAAATTTTATGCTAAAAACCTCAATTTTAAGTAAGGTTTTTATACTACCTTTTAATTGAAAACACATTTTAAATAAATTTTGTGCATTTAAATGACATAATATGTCCAAATAAAATTAATATTTAACAATGGAAGATAATAATTAGTTTAGGGTAAATTGTTGGTATTTTTCTTTATTGTTTAATTTTCTTAATAAATAGTGAAATGTAATGACTTCTAGTTAAAAAGTTTTTTTTCATATAATTTATTTATCAGGTCAAATTATATTTCATATTTTTTTAAAGTATAAATATATCATATTTTTATCAATAAAATAAATGTATTTCATTTAAATCAATTAAACTTTGAAATTGTATATAAAAACATAGAAAATATTGAATGATTTTTGTTTAAAACCCTACATTTTCCACTCGACTGCGAGTATAAATTTAAAGTAAATTTTGTCACTAACATGATTGGAAATCGTGAAAATGTATTCCATAATTGTAATAACAGTAATTTCTAATTTCTAATATGGTTAATATAATTTTGACCAAAATGATTAGTGAATTTAATTAAAATTATTTACATCGATTAAGGTAAAATTAAGATTAATTATGTACTAACCCAAAATCATAATAGACTAAATGACCCGAAAACATTTCCAAATTACATTTTCATGACATATATCAACACTATAATAAAATTTAAATAGTTTTACAGTTATTGTATTGAAATTATATTAGAAAAATGTGTGTGGAATTACTATACCAAAAATTTACTATAGTGACAATCCTCCTCCGCTATAAAAGGCCTCCTCTCATCCCACATCCTCAAAACTCTCAACCCACATTTTATAAAACAATAACTAACCAAATAGACCTAATAAATCCCTAACATCAATATATAAGTCTAAAAATTGGTATAATGCTTCCATGTAAGAACTTTGATGCAAACCACAAGGATTTACCCGATAAATATGTAACATGCCCCCTCAAACTCCATGATTATTTTCATTATACACCACCAAAAATCCCATTATTCCATTAATATATAAAAAATGAATATAATCAACGTACAATAATGTTTTTATGAAATGGGTTGTTCCTAAAATTACACACACATCCATCTAATTTATAAATAACATATTGTTTACGTGTATGATGAACTACATCATCACGAAACGAAGATTGTTCATTTTTTCCATTAAAACAACTCATGGTGGATATTATGATGGACAATATATTTATATATTTTAAATATTAAATTTATTATTTCATTATTTTTCTATAATAAATTTTCAACAAAAATATATATACCTTCCATTTTATCCAAATACACAAATTTCATTTGAGAAAGTGTGGACTACCACCCCCTCAAAGTGATATGAATCATTAACACAACATGATATATATTAAGGATGGGTTTAGTGAAATTATATTATATATATATATATATTAAAATTATGATTTTTAAACAATTATATATTTACATATATATAAAAATATTTCATTTTCGTTAATTATTTCTATACATCCATAAAATAGAAACATCGTTCATACGTACGTATGAATTACCATCTCCACGAACCGTATATTGAATTTTATACTTGTATATTACAAATATTATTATAATAAATATATTATTTATGTAAATTAAATTTATATCATGATTTAAATTCTGTAAATCTTTATATATGTAAAAGGACCATATATATAAAAAAAAATATACTCATGCAAAGAACAAAGAGGATATTACGAGAAGTGAAACCTTAATATAGAATTGTAAACAAACATGTAATATAAAATCATAATAAAAACATATGTTGTATTAGATATAAAAATTTTGTTCTTTGATATCTGTATAATAAAATTATATTTATTATACAATAGTTTTCTAGAGTATGATGAGGCTCAATATCTAAAGTAAGGGAATTTCTTCTCACTTTTTATCTTTGTGATATACATTCTTTATTCACCACAAATTCCATTTTATGGTGTTTATAATACCAATGGATATATTTTATGATTCAAAGAATTATTTTAATGTGTATTAATATATCCTTTTAATGATATTTCTTTCATGGTGTTTATATTTCAAAACATACCGAATTAGTAATGTTATTTTTTCTCAATTTTCTTCATTTGAGATGCATACCATGTTATGTACCAATATTTCACTATGAGGTGTATAAATTTCATTTAACATGTTATTTCATGAATATAATTATTGTCATGAGATTTTATGATTCATATAATTTCATTTTATTACATGGGGATTATAGTTCAAAGTTCCCATGTATAAAAGTTTTTTGAAAACATTTCATCGCATCTAGGGATTGATAATGATTATCCTCCCATTGATGAAATATTATGATCCATATTTTAAGAAAAATAAATAATGTTATTCACCTATTTTTATGAAAAATATTATCATGAATTAGTACCATTTTCCACACTTTGGAACATATGATTGTTAAAAATATGTTTTTAAGAATGCTTGACTTTGACCTCTGTTCAGTCAGAAATTTTTGTCCCTTCAAAACCTTTCTTTATAAAAATGGTTTCAAATAATATTATAGTATAAAATATTAAATTTATTTTTAAATATTTTATATTTTACCAATTTTAGTGTTGGAATATTTTTTTCCTTCTCCAAACAAGTCATTTTTCATTACTTTTTACCTTGTAAAATGATTTTTTCTTTTTAACTCATATGGAATGTATAGATTTACCCACTATAATTTCTATTATGCTTCCTTATCATTATAACAGGTTAATAATTTTAATAAAATAAAAAATTTATTTCCAATAAAATGGATTTCATATAATTTTGAAGATTTCATTATATGTTTTCAAATTATTTTTCAAGGAATCTATTTTTCAAATGGTTTTTCCTAGACTCTATTATAATTTATTATAAAAAATGATATTCAAAATGTATTCAAGATAATATTATAAGTTTTAAAGTGAAATGATTTCAAAATTATTTTAAGGGTTATTTCAATGTATTTAATTCTTTTTCAAATAAAATTGTTTTCAAAAGGGTAATAATTTTTAAAAAAATCAATGAAGAAAGTATATATTACACAATAAATTTATTGAAAATACAATTTCATGTAATTTTATATCATATATTATATCCATTTGTGTTATCCATTACCTTAATGGAAATAATCCAATGGTTCCATTCATATTCATTCTTAAATGGTTCATGTATTTATAGAATGATATTTAGAAAACCCTTTTTAGTTCCACGAGTTATATTATTTTGAAACCTGATTCATTTCATAGGTTATACTTTGATGAAATTATTATGAATCCTATATATATCCAAATTTTATTATGTGATTAAATTTTATTGATATCCATTTCATTTCATGGGTGACAATTTTATGTTTATATAACCCGTCTCTTTTCATGGGTCATGATATAATGAAGGTGTTGTGGCACATGTCTGTATGATTTAATTATGATACGATGGGACATATATATCCCTATAATTAATTTTTTAGTGATAATTTGTATATGAGATCAAATGGTACATAGGTTGTATCGAAATCCAAAAAAAGTTATAAGGGTTGTAGACCAATCCTAAATGATAGTGGGTACACAGGTTATTACTGAATCTATAAAATAATAAGGTTCATTGGTTGTATCCTAATCCTTAATGTTAGAGTGTACATGAGTTTTTTCCCAAACCCAATAACAAGATAGTACATGGGTTGTATACCATGTTTTAATATAATAGGGTTCATAGGTTATAATGTAATCCAAAAAAAATTGTTCTAGGGGTTGCATCTCATCTCTAACATTTGGTGAATGTTTGGGTTGGTTTCCTAGACATATGATATTTCTATGTTAATGTGTATTCCAAAAACTCCATCTCTTATTCCTATGTCATTATTTCATGTCTTATGTTATTTATTGATTTATGAATCATTACATATAAATCCCCAATCATTATTCTCTGATTTTGAGTTTATAATCATTGATATGAAAGGTATGATCTTCTAATGTTATGATCACAATCTCATACCTCTGTACTCATGTTTATACCTATATGTCTCCCTTGCTAACCCTTACTGGGAATCTATTCCCACCCCTTTTTATGTATTGCTCCCTAGGTTTTGAATATATGTATTGTGTATAATGTGTCTATGATGGGATCTAGTATTAAAGAACCTAGTGGGATATAATGTACCATGTTTATGTATCAATATTACTGATTTTGGGTTTCAAAAGTTTTAAAACTAATGCAGTATTTGGGAATCTAATTTTTTGTAATGTTATATATATTTTGTATATGTTATGAATTTATACATACATAATGAATTGGATGTTACAGTTGGTATTAGAAAAATGTTTTAGTTTTCCTTAGAATCTAAGACCAGAAAATGTTAGTTAGAACTCTATGAAATTGTCTAAGGATATTAAATATCTAGGAAAATGTACTGGAACATTGCTTATGTATACAATGAGTGGTTTCCTAGAAATACATTCCAATATAGAGAATATAAGTGCATAATGCATTGGAATAAATACATCGGAATGTAACAACATTAATAAGATGTTTAGGCCCAGACTCAGTGTAATCATTGCCATAAAAATGGATTTTTCACACCTAGATTGACACTCCTTGGGGATATGCTTTGGGAATTAATAGACACTCTAAGAACCATCATTAATGATTTAAATAGATGTTAGATATGAATAACATAGGATAAACCAATTGTGTCATAAGTTAAAGAGGGTATCATAATGTAGATACACAATAAGTGAATTTTCATGATTTTGTGGTTCCTCATAATGATACATGTTTCTTACAATATGTTTTTTGTTTTAGTATATGGCTGGAACCCAATGGAATCTCATTAATGGAGACTATAGTGGAAAATGTAAGGATTGATCTCTTGAGAATCTGAATGTTATAGAAAATGGGATGAAAACCCTAATTACTATACCCACACAAAATTATCAATCTATGAATCATGAATTTATTAAGAGTGATAAAAGGAGATAAAAATTTCTTCTTGAGTCCTTCATGAGAAAACTCTGACCTTATTTTAGTGGGCCTTCTGATCCACTTTTTTATGAACACGTTATTAGTACCACAAAAAAGATATTCTCTATTTTCTAATGTTCTAATCATGAGAATGTAATTCAGGATTTATATCCACTTGATGAGGAAGCATACTAGTTGTAACGCCACAAGCATGTTTCTTATGTAATAACTTTTTTGTATGTTTTTATTTCATTTTATTTTATTTCTGACCAAAATATTACTTGCAAATAATCACAAGCCATTTTTTATACAATGAACACAGAAATGGTTACATTGCATTAAGGCCAAGGGAATCCAACTTAAAAAAAATATACCATATATGAGACCTATTAGAGTTACTGGGAGATACCACCCAATACAACAAATAACACACAAAAATAGTATGGGTATTTCAGATCCATCACAATGAACATCAGTATAGCCAGAGTCACTACAATCGTACTGAGCATCAGAGGAATGATGAGCACCATTTTTACCCAGTTTCCAAGAATTTGAATCATCCTAAACATGTATTTATAAGGGTCCCTTTGACCATAATAGATATATACGACTGTTATATTCCTTTTAGGGTGATTGGAATTTAAAATAAGGTGACTGTTGAGTCTCTAACATCTATAAGACCATATAGTCGTTGGGTTTCCATGTGGTTTAATTTAAAATACCTAGGTATAATGAGTTTTTCATGTGTTTAAAGTAGCATTGGAGTTACAAATTTATACATGTTTTTTATAAACTCTTGTTACATATTTTAGAATGATAATTGTTTTGAATCATACCAATAGAAGAACACGTTTGATACTTCTTGGTTTTGATACAAAGATACTGGTTTTTTAGTCTGAGATTGTAATTTGGGAAAATCAAATTAATAAATATTGTTGTATTTAATATTTTATCTATACATAGTGAATTACGTACATAAATAATTGAAAATGACTTGGAAATATTTTATAAATGTTTTTTTCCATGATGTATAAAATAAGGTTTTAACTAAAAATAGGTTTTGGATTTTAAATAAAATATAATATTTTCACTATGATGTACTAAACATTGATTTTTAAGACTATATTTTAAAAGATAAGTGATTTTTTAAAAATAGGAAAATATTTTTTTAGGGAATTTCTTAGTCATAACAAAGAATTCATATTCATTTTTTAAGGAAACCTATATATTTATATAAAAACATATGATTATTTTTAACAATAATGAACATTACTTTGAAAAAACATTGATGAGCACCACACTTAGCTGAGGGCCACCTTTTTGGAAGCCACTGAAGGCCTTGGTGGGAGATCCCACTCAAAACCCCTAGAAATGGCCCAGGGTAGGGTTGTGCATGCATGGTGCGTGAAAAGTCACGAGCACATGGGGAATAGTAAGCCCTAAGCGCACATGGGCATGCGGGTGCAGGGGACCAAGAGCGTGCCACCATGCGGGGTGACACGACAGCTATAGTTGTCATAGAGTGCACCCACAGAACCTAGTATAGGGAATTTTCGAGAGGAGGGAGGTAGTAATCTGAGCTATGGCTGGGTGCTCCGGGCTTATAAGGGTGCTCGATAAGACTCCCTGTTTCGATGTGGGATGAATTTTTTTGGGAGAAATGTGATCTAGACCATCAGATCATGTCGTGCGCGATATGTTCCATCTGATTAGTTAGGTCTTCAATTCCTAGTGACCATGGGTTACCCTATGCATCTTTTATCATCCTTCTGATCCATCGGGATCTAATCACATTTGTTCAAACATTTTTAAAAATTTCACATCATCCACAACCACTTGATCAAATAATATCTAATCATAGCCATTAACATTTATTTAAACCTTGATTTCACCCTATTCATTTGATCCAATCCCACATAATCTGGGTGGTCCGTTTCTTTTATAGTTTTCCCTTTGGTGTGGTCTTCTTCTTCCTGTATATTTTTCACTAGTATCCCATGCTACACTTTTCATTTTTTTTCTTCCACACCCATGACACTGGGTGGCCCCTCTTACTAGTAATTTTCCACAAGACCTACACCCTTGGTCTTTTTTTAAACCAAGGATGCCTCAATTTTACATGAAAGTGGAATTAAATATATATTATATATAATTTATGTATAATACAGTTCATATAACCCTCGTTTGCACCCCTAACCTCTTGGTATTTCTTTCCTCTCAAGACTCCAACTAGCTCTCCTAAACTCCCCATTTATTTTAAGAAATGTAAGGGTTTCATATATATTTTATTCCTTGTGAAAAAACCTATTATATGATATTTATATTTGGTTATATATATATATATCACACATTTTTAGATAAACCTCTATTGTGCCCGATTTTAAGACTCCTAAAAATTGATCTTGGATGTTTAAATAGTGTTTTAAAATGTATGTAATTATATTTTTATACAAAACTCTTATGTATGTATATATTGGTATACATGGTTATATATATATAGTCATATAGTTTATATAACTCACCTTTCGAACCAGTTTTAAGTCTTTCAACATTGAACATCAATGTACAATTGGTGTTTTTGAAAAACATTTGGTAATTAAGGGTTATATCAATTTTGTTTTTTAAACATATACATGTATATAAATATTTTGAGTATATATATATTTACTTATGTTCAATATGTAATAATCCATCTTGTTCATATGCCTTTCTAATGTTGTGAACATACATTTATTATACATGTTGTGTATTCAACGTTTTTTTTTTGTTTAATTAGACTATATATAGATATATAGATGGTTATATGTTTGTATACCTTTTAGTTTTAATCATAAACTGATTAAGTTTTCATAAAAACAAATTTTTGGTGATTTGATTACGTTTCTGAGATGTAAAATGTTCACAATTATTTATTAATCCATTAGTCGGTTGAGAAAATTTCATGTATACACCTTGTGTTTCTGTAGTTCATATAATTTTCTTTTTAACCCATATTTATACAAGAACAATATTAAACCTTGTGTATGCACCCCTATTTTTAAGGATGAAATAATAATTCTTACATATACATTGTAATAACTTGTATTAAAATATGTTTAAAAGTATTTTTCTGAATGCATACCCCACATAAAATATTTATTTTTCTAAATCACCTGAATCTGTAGCAACAAATTTTTTCAATAATTATGTTTTATTTTGTTAAATATGCCCATTTATCATCATGTGTTTTAAATATTAATGGAAGGTATCCTAATTTAAAAAAAACATTTTGGAATATAAAATTTTTACATTCATAATAAGGATTTTAGGGGTTATCATTTTATGTGACACACCTATATTTTATCTTTATTAGTTATTGTCACATGTGTTGTCTACCATACTTGCCATTTATTTCCATAGATATGCAGTTGATGGTATTTTTATTAACACTTATATTAGTGATTCACTTTGTATATGTAAATACTAATGAATTCAATCAAACTCAAATGGTATTTTATGGAATTAAGAATTAAATTATTCGAAGTGATTTGGGGCACTTTTGAATAATATTAAAGGATAAATTAAATTATTCCGAGTGGTATGGGACACTTTGAATAATATGAAATGAGAAACCAAGTAATATGAGATATTTGTAATGATAAGTGATGTGTAATTAAATAAATAAAAGTGGTTTTATGTAGTTTTATTTAAAGAAATAAGGAATGCATTGGACTTAATTAGTGTTTGGTGGGGACCACTATAGCCCCTTGTAGTGTTAGTAAGTCTTCTGAGACAACCAGACATGTAATTGTCTGATTCCATTCCCAAAATGATTGTTTATAGTCTTGGCATGAGGACTTAACACATATTTTATGGTCTTTTCATGAGGCCTTGACACAGTCCAACTTATGAACATCTGTTGTTATGACTATGTAGTTTAGTTTAACAATTGGGTATTCGAAAATTAGAATATTCATTGTTAAAGATCTTTTACATATGAGAATTGTAGAAAGTAAATTCTTATGGCATAATGATTATTTCCACACTCGGAAATTTATCAGCCAGTTTATGATTCACGGTTTTTAAGGGAAGATATTGAAGTTATTATTTTATAAGTAACCCCGATCAAGTGTTACTCTCTATTGTTTATTTGGTATATACACTTTTTCATGTCACACTTATTAAATTTATAATGACTATGAATTTATAAGCTACACACCATATATTTTGTATGAGCATGCTTATGTGTGGAATATGATTCATTATGACCTTCTTAGTGTTCTGTAATTTTTCGCTTATAATTCATGGACAAATGTTATGTTATGGATCATGTATTGCATCATTCATAACAAAAAAGTTTCATGAATAATTTTAAAGGAATGTTTTAAAAAGGATTTATATAATATATTACCTTATTTTCAAACCCCCTTAATGGGCATTCCTATGATCACCCAATGTTTTAACTAAAATTTTACAAGTTTAGTAGATATGAGTCACACTATTTGGTGGAAGCATTGTAGAGACTCTTGGACATTCTATTTTTGAAGAATAGTAATAATCGTAACTGATAATCTAGGACCTAAACCAAAAATGATACTCTTTAGTGGAACACTATGTGAAATATTCATCTTTTCTTTTTATAAATAAAACTACACACCATGTTTTATTTGAAACTACACCAGATCTGGTGTACTTCGGAGCCAGGGCATGAAAGTTGGTATTAGAGGATTGGTTTAGACAACCCTGGAAAATTAGAACAACATTTAAAAACATGATTATCTGTTACAAAGTATAAGTTTTCTTAAAATTTTCTAATGGTAGTCGAATCAATCCTTTTTTCTCTACCAATGGAAATATTATGAATTTTAGTGGCCAAGTCGTGTTTAGAGAGCAATGAGATTTTTGAAAACCATCAGTTTTCTTGTAAACACATTTATCGTGTGTCTAATTCTCCTCACATACTCCAACATCACTGAGGATCTGGATTTGACTACTTTCTGACGATTCATGCCCAAATTCCCTTTTATGTACATAAGGGAAGGTATTATGAAGGACTATTTCGATACTTTACCTTGGTCAACAATTTTTAATCACTAATGAACTTCCAGGTGTATATACAAGGGGGTGTCCACCGACCAGCATACTATTGTAAAATCATCACCTACAGTCTTTGAGGTCAGGTAATGTATTTTTAAAATCCTAAGGAAAAGTATAATTTTTGGAATTATAGACAACAACTTCAAGCAGATGTCGCTATACACTATACCCTTCATGCTTTCCTTTGTTGTAACTTTATACTTCCACATCTGACTGATTCGAGCTACCCATGTTGCATCTGGACCAAGGTAAGATGATATTAACACTATTTTTCCACATCCAACTGAGATTACCAAGGTAGGATGTCCACATTCAACTGATCTGAGCTTCCCAAGCTGAAGGGTTGACTATTCTATGTTATCTAGTATTATTATTTTTATTACCACTATTTATTCAGGGGATAGATATGATGAGATTTTAAATCTCCATCTTACAAGAATAATTGAAGAATAATGGTTAACTGTTGGACTAGGAGAACATTTCATAAGTTTAGCCAACACCAATATGATAATTACCTCATTTATAGTTCATTCAATTTAATGATGCATTTATTGATTTATCAATTAATAAATAGAAATCCCATAAAATACCTTTTTTCTAACTAGTAATTGATAATTGTATTTTATTCAATTCTCTACTAGAGATAACCAAGGTTAAACAATATTAATGAATTCAAATTAGATTTTTTATTTATTTTATACACTCCATGAAAAGAATGTGTCTAAACATAGCTCTATTACAGAAGCGGTAGTGTAAAAAATAATCTTTAATTTATATGAATTCATAATCATATAAAAAAAATTTATCTATTACCCCAAATTATTAAATAATGTTGACCTTGATTTATATCCTAATTATAAAATATTATTTTATTATAGGGATTCCCCCATTGTCCATACTTTAACATGAATGATGTCTTGTTGAATATGGGAAGATTATATATGGTAATTGTAAATATTTTTTTGCAGAAGATATCTGGAAAACCATATTAGTAATAATATAAAGAGGAACATGGATTATATATTTAATAGGAAATTGGACATTAAACGCCATTATATAAACAATAATGGAAGAATAATGTATTTCTTTCCAGCATTCCCATTAGGAATAAAACAAAAAAAAATAAGATTCAGGAAGAATCACATTAATATGAAATTATTAAAACATTTAAAAATATGAATTTCAACATAACCCTTCCATATGAACTCAAATAAACACCCATGTATGATAAATTAAAAAAGGTGATTTTCACTAAGAAATGGATTCCTCAATGGAATTAATTTATCTAATCAAGAAAAATTATCTTATCCTTGATTGAACCCTAGCTTTCCTAAAATATCATGATCTAGTGAAAATTTCTATTCTATCACCATTAACTCTATAAAATTCTATGATGAATTATGAAATACTACAGTTTATATTAATATATTTACCCAATTAATGTAAACTTCTCTATATATACTAGATTTTAATCCCATAATAGTAGTAATACTACTCTTAAAAAAAGTCACTATTTTTTGTGAATTAGTTTTGGATGATGTGTTAGTTTTACTGCAAGGCCCAATAAATCAAGAATAATTTTATGTTTATTTCATAAAAGATTATAGAGAACTAAGAAATTCCCCACATTACTATAGGGATACCATTCCAAAATATTTCCAATACAACCATAAATGTTTTTTAAGGAACACTTACCATGTTTTTTGGATACAAAATTTTTCAATTTGAAATTTTTTACACCATGAAAACTCTTTAAATGACCCTTCCTTTTTTACATTATCTCACCTCGAAGAGACTATACCAGTTAAAGATATATGTATGTTACATGAATGATTAACCTAATTTGAAATAATTTTAGCTTATAATCTTATGGATAATGAGGCTCTCCTAATTTCAGCTAATAAAATTATCATCATGGAAGAATTGGTAATGTCTAAAAATTTTGGAAAAATTTCCGATATATTTTTCGAATATAAAGAAGATATGTTTCTATGTGTATAGAAAGTTCATGATTTTGGGTTTTTATTTCCCTATTTAATTATTTCTCCTTAATAATCATAAATAAGGAATTTAAGTCACTTCAAATGGAAGTAAAATATGTGTACCACATTAATTATAATATATTCAAAATTTTAGTTTTTATAATTTATATTAATGCCAAGATGAAACAAATATTTAGATTTTGAGAAACAAATTCCGTGAAATATAATGTATCTTAGATGATATCCGATGACTATGTCCAAAATTTTTATTATATAGATTTCTTCATGGGGGAGATTCAAAAGCTATTTGGTAGCCGCAAAGGAGGTTGAATCTGACCTTAATGAATGTAGGAAAATGTCAATAGTGAAAGTGTTTGAAAGAGGAATGATTTACCAAATTTTGGATTCTTGATCGCTCAACCCCATTTATGTATTTTCCATGAATATCAACATAACCATTATTAATAATGAAAATAATGAATTATCCTATTTGAGAAATCATAACGTCAATTGAGTATGCATAAACTATATAAATCTAAAGTGGGTCACACGACATGTTCACATCTCCATCCCCTTAGTTGACTAGATGTTAGAGATATTATTTCTGAGACAACATTATTATATTTTAATGGGTTTTTATATTATTTACCAGGGTCTATTACTGTATATGACCAATAAAAGATCACATATACATGTCAAATTAGGACTTTTTCTTATAGGATTATTCCATTTAGATTACATAAAGCCCCTGGTAAATTTTGTAGGTGTGTGATAAACATTATTTCTAATCAAATTAAGGATTCTTGTGGATGTATTCATATATGAATTAATAGTTTTTAAAAATTATTTTTACCTTTAAAAAAACATCACAGAAGTATTGAAAACATTCATTGGAATGTCAGTTGTTTAGAATTTTGAAATGTTCCTTTTCCTGAATGAGGGAGTAATTTTCCATGGAAACATAATTTTGAATAATTTCAATTATGTCGATAAATTCAAAATTAATTTAATAAATATCATGCCTTACCCATATTCTATTTAACATAGTAGATCATTTTTTGGATATATAGGGTTATATTAATGTTTAATAGGATCTTATTATATCTTATATCCCTCTCTCTACATTATGTTTGAAAGTAGTTAGTTTTGATTGTAATTATCAATATAAGTTTAACGTTGATTAGTTGAATATGACAAAGAAATTCCCATAAGCGATATAGCCATAGAATAAGTTAGAACCATTAATTTCATAATGTAATTATTCCCTCTAGGTAGTTGGTTCATTACTATCTCATAAAATTGAGAAAAAACAAAAAGGCATTGCCTATGAATTAGGAATCGTAAATTTTTACCCATTCAACATCATAACCATAAAAATGGTTTTTTATCTAGTATATTCTCATAGGATATATTCCTAAGATACCTTAATGGTGTTAATGATTTTTTTCAAAACATCAGACTATTAGATATTTAAGAAAGAAGTAATTTCCCAATACTATGCTCATCATATAGACTATATAAATTTAGGAGTTTAAATTGGAAATTAGATAAATTATAGAACTAAGAACAAAGTATTGGATCACACGATGAAACATCCCAATATAGATGATGTGGATATTCCATCACATATAATAGTTCTACATATAATTCTACGGGATCATCTCTACATAGATTCTAGTTTACTTACACGTTATGTTGTAATTGTTTTTGTTTTGGAAACATCACAACCACCAAAAAAACTAAATCCACCAAAAAAATTATAAACAACATTATAAATATAGATATTAAATTTTATAAAATATATTTTATTTTGTTAGTTTTTAATGATCAAATGATAGGAATTAGATTTCCTGAAATTGAAAGAGAATTTATATTTATATTTTATCTCAGTTTTTCATATAGAGATGACCTTGTTCCTCTTCAAAAAAGAATATCTTTTTTGGAATATTTCATTTATCATCCAACTATTTTCATATGTTCTCATGACCATTTTGAAAAATGTGAATAATTATAGTTTTCTAGAAATATCTACAAATTAAATGAAATGAATCAAATACTAGTTAGAATTTGTGAAATATTTGAATTTTGGGGGATATATATGATGGAACAATTCCCAATTAAATCTAAAAACTATTATCTTCTTCATGTAGTTTATTGTGTTTCGAAATAGATATAATATTAATCCACCAAAAATTATTATTCTTATATTATTTGGATGTTTTCTAGGGATAAAATATAAATTTTATTTTTGAGTTCTTAGATCCATCATTTTTTATCAGGGGAATAACTTTTAAAAATATGTTATAGCGTATTTATTGAGAAATTATGGTAAGAAAAAGTAAATATCAATAAATTTCTATCATTAAGATAGTTTATAATCTAATTTATCTTATATAGAGATCGAATGAATTATAGATAAGTATTTAAAATTAAACATAATAGATTTTATAAAATGGTTGGGAGAAACCTTATAGGATTATATGAAACTTTAAAACCACCCTTATGAATGTGACCATACAAAAAAATTATGGGTAGAGATACTATCTTCAAATAAAATAAGAATAAAAATCCTACCAGACTATAATCGAGATGATCTTGGGCTTCTAAAAAACGATAAAGGATATAATATTTTAACTAAACTATATGGAATAAATTTTATGTTTTTTTTAAGTTATAAAATTTAAAAATAAAGGACAATGGTGGCTCATAAAAAGACAGGGAAACTGAAAAAACATCATTCAGGATACATAGTGTTATTATATATCTTAAGACTTAATATCATGCTGTGAAAAAATAATTATATATGGGAAGGTCACATTATTATTACTCAAGTTACTATTTTTGGTGATATGTAAATTCAAGAAGAAATGTAAGTTGGACCTATTCATTGTTACTGTACATAGACTAAAAAATTACATAAAGAATTTCCTCTACATATAGTAGAGGAGATCACATTCATCCAACTAATTTATCAATAGAAACTATTCAATTATTATGGGTAATTACCATTTTATTTCATGATATTGTTCAAATTAAAATATATAATCATTATTAATCAATTTAATTTCATTGATTATAGTGTATCATTTATGTGTGGGGATAGAAGTTTTGTGATTAATGATAATTTAAATTTATGTTTTTAATAATTGAGTTATGCGTTTAAAAAAATTTGTTCATAGATTTAATTTTTATTATGTTTTTGAAACACATTATCTTAACTAAAATACCATATAAATATTTTATTTCATTTCAATGTGGATAATGTAATTATACTAATCAAAATAATATAGATAAATACTAAAATTTTCTGATTTCTTATGAAAAAAATTTCATTTAAGGTACATTTATATATGAATCTCAAGAAATGAAATAATATAATATATTTTAATTCAATTACCTAATAATATTATTAAGAACTTTGAAAAATTCAAACAGAGTCCAATTTCTTTTGAGAACCATGATATGATTGAGTATCCAGAACATATTGAGTAATCAAATAAAAAACATGGAGTATTCAATGACATATTCATTAAATATTTAAGGAATTCATTTTTATTTTAATACTACTTTTCAATGAACAACATTGTAAGAAATATAAATATTTATAACTTGAGTCTAATAGAATCCATGAATAAATATTCTACTATTCCACATTATAATCCATATATCTCTATCTACCATCCACTATAATACTTGTACTAATCTATAATGAATCCATGTGGACGGAAAGGAGAAAAATAGCAAGAAAATTCTATCATATGAATCACTTTGAATTTAATTTATAATATTCCAAAACATATGTACTATAAATTTTGCTGAAAATCATTGTTTAGAAAATATAAAAAAATTATTTAGTTCACAAAGTGATAGTCACAAAGTCCCTAACTAGTTTGATGTAAAATAGTCTGTCTATTTCTCTTAAAAAATATTTCCCATGATATTTTTATATTAAAAAATGATTTATTTTTTATGAAAAAAGAGGTTAAAGTGGATGAAATTAATTACTATACAAACAATATGAATGGAATGAAAAATCCCAATAAGTAATAGGAGTGTTATGAGAAAAAATATAGTATTTATTGAACCTTAAATCTAACACATATTCTTCTATGAAGGGATCATTTAATATAAGTAATTTGAAGAAAAATATTGTTTTTATGGAAGAAAAGATCTGTAATACATCATGAGGAAGGGAGAATACATCATAATATAGTCCCGAAAAAACTCAAACCACCATGAAATAAATTTAAAATTCCCCATTTCCTTCAATATAATACCCTATATACAATTAATAATGAAACCTAAAATATGATATAAAGAAATGTTATGTTCAAAAATACTAAATTGATAAATCATGTTGAATATACATGGATAATACAATTAAGTGATGTTGAGTGAATGTAAAAGGATTTTATGTGGGGATACAGTGTTTGAAAAAATTGAACATAATGCATTGAGATTTATTTTAATTCCAATACATATCATTCACCCAAAAAAATTAACCTTCAAATATTACTAAAATTAAATTAATATAGAAAACAACTATTTATACCTCATGATATACAAACATACATGAGTCGTCGGGACAATCCACTAGTGAAAATTATTTAAAAAGAAATTAATATGAACATTTATCAGAAATTATACATAAGTTATTGAGTAAAAATTTATGGGATGGTTGGTATAAGTGTGTAAAAGGGGGAGAAATAAGTATTAATTAATTTAATCTATTAAATGAGGACAATACCATAGAAATTTTAGAGGCATGACAAGTTTAGGACCTTGGAATTGAAAAATCAACTCAAATTCCCAATATTTTTGGACTTTATATTTATAATATTTACAAAATTTACTTATATGGGTTTTAAGGTTTAACTATGGAGGATTTATTAGAGATAATACTTTCATATATTTCATTGATTATTTAAATTATTTTAATCTCACAAAATTTATGATTTTATAGTTATGTATCTAACCTGATTTTTAATCCATGATTTAGAAAAAAATGATTCATAATGGTCATAGTCCTGATATGAGGGAACTCATACAAACCTAAAGGAAGATATATGTGATGATATATATGAACTAATTTGTTAAATATGAGTCTTCAACATGGATTTAAGAATAAAAAATAATTCGGTAAACACCCAATAAAGAATAATGCATATTTTTTAAAATATAATATCATGCCATGGATTCATTAGGGAAATATGAAAAAAAATAAAGGATTCAAAAAGAAGTGTCGCCTGGATGTTTTATTTTCCAAAAAAGAATGATTCCGTTAATTAAAAGTAGGATAATAAGGAACACTAGAAAGTATACTTCTCATGGATTGGTTTGTACATCCCTATATATGATTTGTTGGATTTACTACATCAAAAGTTCTTTTCACATTTTCAATTTTTTTATGATTTCTAATGAGTTATTTTTCCCATTACATCCTATTTGACATTAATAAAGAGTGTTAAGATATAGTTATTGTGGTTATGGAAGTATAGTAAATTTTTAATTCTTAGGTTCAATAATTTCATGGAATAAAATCATTATCTCATCTATTAAAATAATTTCAATTTTTAGATAGTATTTTTTTTATATAATGTTTTTTTGGATTTTTGGATTCTATAATATTGTGTAAGGATGCATATATAATGTAAAGATATAAAATGTGACTCAATACCCAAGTAACTACTTCATCCCATAGCTGGTGTCTAAAATGCAACTAGTTTATTTATTTATGTAATTATTAATTTTATATTGATAGGTATCATGAGGAAAAACCAACAAATACATCACCTAGTTATAATATAAATAGTGATGTTCCCATGATTTAACTAGGTAATCAGGATAAATGAGATTCAATTGTGAATTACCAAGGTAATAACCAAGGTTTCATAGACCTCAAGGTTCTCCAACTCATTAATACATATAGCTTGGAATGGGGTAAGAGTGTAATCCATGGAGTGTATCCCAGGTGATCAAACAAGGTAAAAAAATTCTATAAAATGACTAGGCCTGATGGGCATTAACGATGGCACCTATTTGTCAATGACAGATCCAGGAATTGTAACCAAGAAACCTTTTTTAAATACAATATCGAAGGATTGTATCCAAGGTATCCTATAGTACTACGATAGGGATCCTACGGTATCATACAGTGCATACAAGAATACAAAAGTGTTAATATTTAGGTGGGTCTCAACCTAATCATGTCATATCCTTTAATATGAATGGGTTTCATGAGTGATCATGGAATTATCTGATCAGAATCCAAGGAATGATCGAGTCAGGACAATCCTATTTGATAATGGATTCATGTAATATATCCTTACGTTCAAACCATTTCATTCATTAGTTTCCTATGGTCATGTAGCATGAAACCTCTTTAGCAAGTCATATTGTTCAAGCCTTTCCTTTCATTTGTCTGACAAAGAAAATTAGCATGAAACCATTTAAACCATTTAAGGCCAATTAAATAATTTAATTTTCATTCACCTTCCTTCAATTAAGGTGGTTAGGGGTAATACAAATATGCAACCAATTAATCATTCACATTTATTTATCAATTTAATGCATGTACCTTAGGCATGAAATGTGGTATGAATAAATGGTACATTCCATTATTAAATTCACAATATAAATAAATAAAATTAATATATAAACACTTACCCTTAGAGTGTTCAAGGAAAGGCACTCCCAAATGGTGGCTGAAACATGTCAAAACACTAAAACCCAATTATAGAATAACCTTAATCATGGAATGGATGGAGTTTTTCTCTTAAACACCAATAAATAATCACATATATGAAAATATACTATCTATATAGTTTCAACAAGTATAATCATGGCATATAAATAAAATGAACGACACCAGATGAAATTGGTGGGCCCAGCATGACAAATCCAAAATCAACAAACTTGAGGTATGAGTTATAGTCCACCCACTATAGGGTTGTACGATCCTTCCTCCTCTAGAATTTGAACTTGATTTGGATCATATTGAAGTATATCAAAGAAAATGAGTAAAATGATCATATTCCAATATCTTGTTTGAGTGAAACAGAGAAGGAGAATGGCTCACGAGTACTCGAGTACATAGCACTGCACATCTGACGTGATGAACGGAAGATTGAGTGGATCCTAGATGAAGGAGATCCTTTAATCCCTTTCATTGAACTAAAAAAATACCCAAATTGAGATAGAAATTATTTAATCCTTTTTATCATGAATAACGGAACAAGGAGGGAGGTAAATATATCATTAAGTGATATTTTTTAAATTTTCCTAGAAAAAATTCATGTGCATGGTTTGTTAGCACGATTTGACAAACCATGTGAAAACTGTATGAGGATTTCTAGGTATAATGGAACATTGCATGGTTAGGCTACACTTCCATGGGAAAACCATGCAAAGTGGTTCTGTCAAGAAATTTTAGTCTACACAGTTAGTCAAACTGTGCACCAACTTTGCGCTAACTATGTGACCGATCTAGTTTTCTCAAAAACAAGGGTTCTGGGCACCGAACATTCCCCAAAAACCATTAAGATCCTTACTATGTTTAAAGACATAAAATTTTGTCAAATATAGTGATTTAGACTAAATATTTAATGGAACTATACATGAGTGAAAAATCAACTTCTTACAATCATCCCCTGTCAAAACATACTCATCATTGAGTTCACATTCCAAGGGTAGAGTGACACTATGTGAGACAAACTCTGGCCACTATGAATGTATGTTAGCTTCCATATCCCACATCTCATCCTATACCCAGTCGTGTTTCCATAGCACCTGTACATGAGGGATAGGCCAGCCTCGGAGAGCCTTCTTACTCCTAATGATACCTCTGAGGTAGTTTCAACTGATAGAATACCGGTCTGACTCTCTATGTAATGTCAAACGACCCTACATAACAATGATACAACATTCCATGATTTTCCAACCATCTATGCCCACGACTCAGTGGTACCTAAATGAAAACATGATCCCCAAAATCAATCTCAAGTGGGTATCGATGACGATTGGCATACAATATATGTCTAGACTGATTAGTATCCATTCATATTCTAATCAACATAACCTTCTCTGAAGTCTCCTGAATGTGACAAGGTCCTGTTTTGGAAGCCTTACTTTCCTCTAGCCATCATATGGGTGATTGGAATGGCCTAACATATAATTCCTCAAAATGATTCATTTTAATTTTTTCATGAAAACTATTATTATAGGTGAACTCTATGAGAGTGTTATGCTTCTCCCATGAACCACAGAAATCAAGGATACATGCTAGAATCTTATTCTCTAGAACATATATTTCCCATTCTTATTTTCCATCATACTGTGGGTGAAAATATATGATTAGAAGCACTTGAGTCCCCATATCCTTCTGAAATCCTTGCCAGAACCATGATGTGACATGAGAGTCCCAATCTGAAATGACTATATGTGGAACCCCATCCAGTCCTATGATCTCACGGACATACAGTCCTCCCATCTCATCAACTGATATTTTCTCCCAAATAGAAATTAACATCGATGATTTAATTAGTCATTCAATGACTACACAGATTGCATCGCTACCCCTCAATGTCCTCAATAAACTAACAATTAAATCCATTGTAATATCTATACATTTCTATTTTGGGACTTGAAGTTGTTGTACCATGCCTTCTTTTTTATGGCCTTCCACCTTCACCTACTGATAGGTGGAACATCTAGTGATAATGTCTTCTATATTACGTTTCATTTAAAGCTGAAAATATTTGGGTATCATGTCTCGATACATGTTCAAGATTCATGGATGAACTGGACACTGAGAGGCATGACACTCTTTCATCAATTCCTCTCTCATATCTGTAGGAACCCAGATATGTCCATGTAGATGTAGAATATCATCTCTATCCATAGACCAATCCAAATATGGGTTATCACCTGATATAATCTTAAGAAGAACCAAGCCTTCAGGATCTGAAAACGATCTACCCTTCACTTTCTCAAGGATGTAAGAGGTAACAATCAAGAATGATAGGTATGATATCTCATGATTTTAATGAAACTCTAAATGAATCTTTGAAAATAGGGCCATTAACTTCCACCATTCGCTTGCTTCCTGTATAACCTATTCATGATTTTTATGATTCAGTTCATCTGTAACCACTTTTCCCTTCCTATGAGAATATTTAATAACAAAATCATAGTATTGTAGATACCCAACCCATATTCACCGTCTGAGGATTACGTCATGCTGAGAAATGATATATTTGAAGATCTTGTATTATGTGTACACGAAAATGCATTCAACCATTAGATAATTCTTTTAGGAATGTTAGGAATAGACAAAAACTACAATATCAATGATGTGTGTTGAGTAATTTCTCTAAAGTGGCCTTAACTATTGAGATCTATATGCAATGAATTTTTCCTCTTGCTTCAACACTACACCTAGTTCGATTACTAATGCATCATAGAGGATGGTATAACCTATTACTGGATCATAAGAGTCATAATAGGTGAAGAAATAATCCTCCCTTTCATATCCTTAAAGGATTTATCACATTTTTTTGACCATATAAACATGACACCCTTTATTTTCATACCAGATAAATATGATGAAAGGCAAGAAAAGACATGAATGAAACAATTTTAATATCTATCCAACCCCAAGATACTATGTATATCAAACACATTCTTTGGATGATCCCAGGAAACTATAGCACTAAACATTTCAGGGTCAACATATACTGATTATTTTGATGTTATATGAGCCAATATATAGACATTGTCGATCGAGAAGTGGAACATAGTATGCTTGGCATTAAGCGAATGTGCTCTCAGGGTTATCAGAATGATCCCAATATTTCTGGTATGGTGGGTATGAGTGTGAGAATAGAAAAATATGATGTTTATAAAGACCACAAAAAAAGAGTCCAAATAGGGGTGGAAAACGACATTCATAAGAGCAATGAAAATTGTTTGCATGTTCGTAAGATCGAAGAACATAAATAGGTAATCATACAAACCATAACTTTTCGAAAAAGTTTTACGAGGTATGCCTAATGCCCTAACATGAAACTAATGATAACCAGATCTCATGTCGATCTTGGATAAGACCTTTTCTCCTCAGAGCTGGTGGAAGAGATCATATATCTGATGAAGTGGATACCACTTCCTGACCTTATGTTGATCCATCATTCTGTAAAATACCCATAGATGTAATGTTTCATCTTGTCATAATCTCTAATCCTCCATGATGATATTTTAAATGTAGATGTTCAATCAACCTAGCCCATGATGCTCTGGTCCTGCTCTCCCAATAGGGTCATCCCACTCTCCCTTATGTATATAATTAATGCCCTCTATTAATGAAAATGATACATTATGATAATAAAATTCTACATATATGTTAATGCGATCCAATCAATCCTTCCTGAGAATGACATCAAAACCTCTCATATCTAGAATGAATATGTTTCATAAGAAATGGTAACGCCCCCCCCTCCTAGGGACAATCCCTACACTAGTGTATTCCCTATATTCATGGCCCTAATGGTGTATCTGGTGTAATTAAAAAATAGTAACATTGTATAACTAGTCCAAGACTCTCTACAACTGATATAGAGGTAAAATAGTTCGATGTACCCATATAAAATAAAACAGATACTATAGTATAGGCTACAAGAATAGTACATCATACTACTGATGGTCCTGCGGCCTCATCCTCAGGTATTGGTTGTAGGGAATTCAGATGACCTAATCCACAGCCATGTGAAACATATGGTCTAAAATGATCATAACTAATATGTTGGTATTGCTGGTGATTATGTGTATGACTACCACAACCACAACATCCTCTTCATCCAGACCTACTGGTGCTATTCCAACTCCCCTCCTAACACGGTGTAAAATAACTCCCTTCTGAAGGGGGAGATAGTGGGGATCATTTTACAATAGGGGTTGGCAGAATGGTCCTATAGAAATGATAATTATTCACTATATCGAAATAATACTAAAACCCACATGGGTCACTATCAAACTGAGGCTTTGAATGCTCCTCTCATCCAAACTGAAGACAAACTTTTGAGCTATCCAAACAGACACTATACTTGTCACTTCCTTGATGTGAAACCTCGGGGGAACACGTCCTTCAACCGGAAGATCTAATGTCCAAATGCGGAACTGATCCAATAATCTCAGTACTATTGTCATCCCTTTGGTTATGCTTAGTGATATGATCATTATTCACAATGTTAAAAATATTGTCATAAGAAAGATATTTTCCTATGTCTGGATGGCATATTGGAGCCCATCCTCCAAGAGTTTAGCACCTAAAATCTCATCCCCATCTAGAAACGGTTAAAAGAATTGCAACTCTATGAAACAAGATTAATACTAAATAACTGACATAGAACCTTGATTATGACGCATGGCCTCTCTGGCTCTATCATCTCTCATGATCTGAGGAAATAATTGATCCTATAAGTCATTATAGAAATCAATTCATTACATTCTCTAATGACGACCGACTTGGGTAATCACACCCTACTAGTGCTTTTCCAAATCCTGAATCATGTGTGTGGAAATATCGACCATTCACTCTAGAGGCATCTACCAGTTCTCAATGATAGATAGGGTGTATTCTATACAAGAATAATCTTCCTATAGACCACCATCCACTAAAAATATAGGAGGATGGTACTAAGTAATATCACAATTCAGATCATCCATCGTAGGTACAATACATGTATCACATTTCCTGGATTATATCACATATAGGAAACTATAATAAACTTTGGAATTGTTTCCCAAATTGGGTAAGTCAGGTGGTTCCTCAAGTGTAACTCCTAGAGGTATGACAGGTGGCTTTAGAAACACCACATTTGGTGAATGGTCTTCACCACCTTCCCAGCATATAACACAAGGACGTAGTGGAGGAATTGGTCTACAATAGCTAGGAAAATACCTCAGAACACAATAAAATAGATGGATAGATCAACTATCATAAGATAACAATTGGAAAACTCACTACCCAAGGCATAATACCCAAACTACTCAATTAGATCTTCAGGCCTCATTATGTTCTGAAGTATGAGATTTATTTCATTTCACATTTAATCACTAGTTTCACTCATTTAACATTCATAAACATGAAAAGGAAGGATAATGATGAAAACTGATTATTTTTATATTTCATTATTCAATTCATAATGGATAGCCATTTCTAATGAATAAGTTCCCATATACCTATCACAAGAAACAACACCCATTTATTTATTGAAAAATGGATTGACTCAGTAAATTACACATCCCAACCAATGAGGGCCCACACACCTCATGAATTGACACTAGAAATCCCTCAATCGCATCCAAGAGTAATACATTTACAAGAAAATATCACAACATCACTCAACATTCACAAGAATTTCATGAAATTCGTACATGTGAAATGCACCTATATGGCATGGAAATATACTAGACATTCAAATTCATGGTGAATATAATGATTCTTGTAACAATTCTCCTTGACCTCATATCATTGGGCCATGGTTGAAATAAAATCCTACAACTGACTAATAATCAACAACACAGCACCCCATGTTTATTACCCTACAATGAAATAATATCAACTACAATAAGAAAAATCATAACAACAATTATATTTTGGGGTAACATGGAATTTACCCATAATAAGGGTTTTCAAATCCTATTCATGGCTAATGATCATGTCCCAATCATTCATATTCTCAAATATATTGACTCCAAATAGTAATGTAAGAAACAAAGACCTATATGATATCCTAGACCCAAATTCCACTAAAATAGGTTCCCAAAGCGTGGTGATCAATATGGACTCATGAAAATCTCCCCAAACACCAGCAGATGCCAACTAGTAGTGGGGGAATGGGGTGTGTCCATTGGGAGACTATTCTCTCATTACAAAATTTTGGAGATGTGGGTGAATGTAAACATAGGTAAATAGAAGAAACAATATAATTAAAAATAAGGCATCACATAAAATAAAGACAAAAATAGAAATAACTAAAACAAATGGAATATCATTCATCAACTAATGATATGACATGTCACTAGAAAGCTGGAAAACTTTTTTCCAAGACATCAGTCATAATGCTTTCCACAAAAGTATAAAATTAAATCAAAGGCTATCCCAAAGCTTCCTGATATCCAACTCATTCATCTAATATCATGCTCTATAATAAACCACAAGAAATCAAGTGTTTGAAGATATATTCTTCCCTTTGTCACATCTAAAACCATATAATCTACCCTGAGTACCAAATTTCCCCTTGAGAGGGTGTGAGATAAATCTCAAGGGGTCCACCACTAATGGTGTCTATAATATCCTCACGTGTAATGTAAATCTAATAGTGTTCAAGTTTTAATATATAAAGTAATGTAGTACATTGTAAAACACTACCCAAGTACCATATTCTATCCTCATAAGGTGTTTGAAAATAAAAGCAGTTCATTTTATTATGTCAATACAAAATTCAGATTGGTTGGTATCATGAGGTAAAACAAACAGATACATCACCTTGTGATATTTTAAATATTTCTTGTTCCAAAATGTAACGATGTAACCATGATCAATGATATTTAATAGTGTTGTCACAAGGCAATAACCAAGGTGAGATATACCTCAAGGGATTCTAGTTCTGAAATTACTATATCATAGAATGGGGAAAGAATGTAATAAAAGGAGCTTAGTCCAAGGAATTCAACAATGAGGCACCTACCAAGTGCAAGGTGATTGACCAAGTAAAATAGGGATATGAAAGGACTATTCTTGATGGTTTTTAACCATGTAACATACTTTTTAATGATAGATCCAATGATTGTATCCAATGAATACTTATTTTCAATACTGGATCCAAGGAGGTAATCTAAGGCATCCTATAATACTACATGAAGGATACTACTGTATCATAATAGGAATTAAAGAATAGATAACGGTCAGGATCTAGGTGGGTCTCAACTGAAGAATGCTATATCCTTGAATCAGAATGGTGATCCTGAGTACTCAAGGAATTCTATGATTATAATACAGGGAATTCTCAAGTCAGGTTGTTACTATTTGACTATGAAGTCACGTAATATCTCCTTCGGATCATCTATTGCATTTGATTAATGTGATAAGACCAAGTATCATGAAACATTTTTATCAAGTAAGTTGGTTCAAGCCATACCTTTCAATAGTGTGAAAAGTAAAAGTATCATGCAACCTTTTTATCAAGTCAGTTGGTTCAATCCATAATAATTTTGAAATGTGGTTTTTGAAAGAACAGATATTTCTAATTGAAATAGGAAATAAAGTATGATTTAAAAAAAACAATTTCATAATTATCCTAAGGAACCAATTATGGAAAATGTATCCATTATTTTTTATATTATATGAATAACTATAGGATGTAAAAATTCCTGGGAGTTCTTAAGAGAGGGATCATAAGATTTTGTCAATTTATGCATCATCATAAGAAATATCGATAAATGATGAGATTGTAGCTATAGACTATTACCACATTGGTAACATTGAATCAAAATAAAATTGAAAGAATAATATTACATGAAGAATTCAAAATAAATAAAATAACTGGATTCATGATGTAACATATAAAATTTAGTTTATATATATAATGGAAAAATTTTACTTGAATTACTGAACATGTGTCTCCAAAAAGGTAAACTGTGAAAAATAACGACACTGATTTGTAACTATTGAAACATAAGACTTATGAAATAAAGTTTATTAAATGGATATGTAAATACCAATAAATATATGTATAATAAAATTATAACAAATTGATGGTTAGTATACACACCACACAAAATAAATGAGTGGTGAATAAGGCATGTGTCTCACAGTAATAACATGTGAGATGAAATTCACATACTTTATGTCTTGATTTAGTTTTTATATGTTATATGATCATGTATAATAAAAATAAGTTTATTATAAATCTTCCATAGAATCATATTATAATATATAATGCCATATATGATTCACTTGTGACTTTATATTATAGTTTTATTAACAATTCCATGTTAATGTAATGTTTTGGTTAATAATAGCTTTTTTTATTGTATGTGTTTTTACTTGTTATTATTAATCCTATTAATTAGTTAATTAATTAATTATTTAATTAATTTAAATCATGATTTATACATCATATATATTTATTATATAAATATTTATATTAAGCAATAAAATATATAAATATTAATCTGAATACACCATTATGGAGACGGTATGTTGTACGTAGACATGAACGCCACATCCGTTTTATTATGATATTGAAATAAATAAAGTAAATGGAAAATATGAATATAGATATATAATATGATTCCATTATAAATATTATTTAATATATATCACATATATTTGAAATACTTGTCCTTAATTTATTCCATGTAATGTGTGGATGAATCTCATCGTCCTGAGTAGGCAATAGTCCACATTTTCACAAACAATGATATAGTATTTACTCCAAATGTAAAGAATTAATGTGGGTTTTATATATTAAATAAAAAATTATAATTAATTCATATATATCATATATATATATAATATAAAAATAGAGTCTACATCATAACTCCCAATCATGAGAGGATGTAAATGTAAAATGAACAACATTGTTTCGTGAGGCAGTAGTTCACCGTACACAACAATCAGTAGTTCATTACTTGTTAGATGAAAGTCTATGTCAGTGTAGGTTTAACTGATTGAATGAAAACAACTCTTTGTATTTAAGACGTAGTTTTTATTATATGATCATGTATATAGAATAATTTTGGTTGTGGAGAATGAAAAAAAAGGAATGGATCTTGGTGAAGAATGTTACATCTCTTTTGGGTAAATCCATTTTGTTTACACCAAAGGGATCACTTGTATGGATTTATGACCAAAGGGATGAATTATTGGGTAAGTGAGGTATATTTTAATTTTCATTGTATAAATATTAACTAAACATATGTTTATTTCATGGTGTGAATAAGGGGGATAAGTGCTAGAATTTTATAAGGGTGGGAAGGGACATACATAACAATTTTTGAATACTAGTTAGTTATACCCACGTCAAAACAAAAAATATCCTAAAAATAATCAAAAAAAAAATACATGAATATTAATGCCCGAAATATGTCAACACAATGGGTTTTGGACTATATTATAGGTCATTTTCACTTAAATCTTATTGTTTAGTTACCGGTTAATATTAACATTCCATTAATCATTTTAATTAATTTTAATCACATTCACTAATATTTTTAGTCAAAAATTAATATGATATTATTTGATTATAAATATAATACTGATTAAAAATGTTAATTTTTTTAATTAATTCAATTTATATAAGAAATTAAATTATGTACAATGCAAATCTCACAAACATGGTGAGAAATCTGGTTTTTAAAGTGATAATGTTAATAAGTTCATTAGGATTTTATATCTAAATCAATAGAGAAATGGTTAGAATAACCTAAATTAGATAAATATATGAAAAGTTTATATATTTTTACTTTAAAAACAAATTAAAATATAATTTAAAAATATAACGAAATTATATGAAAAAGTAGTTTTGAATTAAAAGTAATTATTTTTCACTATTCATGCAAAAATGATGTTTCTCATAAAAATCCCAAATATTAACACTAATAAAATATTTAAATTATGAATTAAAAAATAAATTTTATTTTATAAAATTTTATTTCTATATGTATCTAAAATTAATTTTATTATTATTCATTGAAGGACAAAAAAAAGCATATCTTTTAAGAAAATAGTATTTTCAAATGAACAAATAATTTTCTCAAAATTCTTCATCTTGTTAACAATATGATTAATATATATGAAAATATTATAAAATATAATTAGAAATTTATTATTACTATTCATATTAAAATGGTTAAAATTTATATTATAACTATCCTGAATAAATATTTAAAATAATAAAATGTTTTTTCATAGAAGTTTTGTCTTGCGTGTAATGATAACCAATATCATGTTCCATGTATTGAATGATTAAAATGGTATTACATATAAATAAATAAAAACGTAGTTATTTCATATTAAAAATATGTAAATAGTGTTTTTTAAAACGAAAATATCAAAATAATTAATTAATTTGAAAAAAAATTAACAATATCTTGGGGTTTTACATTTTCCTAAAAATGGTTTTTATGAATGTTGTGTTCATATATTAAAAGTAATTATTAACAACTATAAAATTTAATATAACAAATTGGATTCAAAATTATGAATCATTATTTAATTGTTTTTAGAATAAACTATTTATTTATGTTTTTATAATTACATTATCATTAATAAAATTTACATTATCACTATTAAGGTTAATATGGGTTTAATGTTGTTTAACTATTTCATATGGCTTAAAATAACTCTAAAAATTTAATATATTTGAATAGTGGAGTTTATTTCAACCCTATAAAATATTAACAATTAACTTTTGCTGAATCATTTGTAATTTAAATTATTATGATATTTATTATAATTATTGGTTTTAAGTAATTCCATTTGTGTCCTTTCCCTTACTTATAAAAAGTCACATCCTCTTCTCATTTATTAACAATATTTGAGAAATATTTATTGGAAAATACCATCCCAAAAATCTTCCTAAGTTCCTTAACATTTATATTTAGCTTCTTTTCTTATCATATAACCATCATAAATGGTCTCTAGGTGTATTACTTTATATTTCTCCCAAAGAAGATGTAATCATCTTAACCGACTCTTTTGTTTATTTCTTATTATAATTCCTATAAAACAAATTTATCTATCCAAACCTAATGAATCCAATATGATAAATATTCTCATATGTTATTTTTATTATAGGAAAAATATTTTCCACCTCCATTCCATAAATTGGGAAATGATAGTATCACTCATGAGTATGAGTGGACTATTACCTCGACATAGCGATACTAATCATTTTCCATTACCACCTCACATGGATAAATATAGTGATATATTCAATATATATATAAATATGATATTTATGATATAATTATTATTCAATTATTATAAAATATTATTTTTCATTCCTTTATTTATAAAATGAAAACAGTATTCATACATACGTATGGATAACCATATCCCTGAATGGTGTAATATAATTTTTTTGTATATACCTTTTATGGATCGTTATATACATATATATGTGTGTGTGTGTGTGTATTAATAGAATATATATTTTATTTATATAATTATTAATATTATGGAACTATGATCTATGTATGAGGACCATATCCACAAAATGATACATTCCTTAAAAACAAAATAGTTATAAACTATAAAAAATGACATTAAAAACAATTTATGAATAAAAATATAGTGAATTATTATAAGTAGATTATATATGATATTATTAGTTTTTATATGGTTTTATTATATAATTATTAAAAATTTAATGTTTTTATACAAGAGGTTATAATGAATATGAATTGAGATGGACTTAATGTAATTGGTTTCAAAACAAAATTTATTTTCAATGGGTTACATGACTTCTTCATTTTCAATTTTATGACAAGAATATGTGTATAGAAAAAATGAATATTTCAAATTTTATTTCAAATTGTATTATTTGGATTTATAATTTTAACACATAATCACTTCAGTGATTAATTCATACTTCAATTATATGATCTTTAAAAAGGTCCGTCATCACACATTTGTTTGTGTGATACATAAGTATTATTCACCAATTTATTCATTCAAATGATGTATAAACTAAAAATTTGATATGTTATTTAATTGAACCCTTTTTAATTATTCTAATTAGATTTTTATTTGAATATATTTCTTTTATGGGGATTATAATTTCGATGATACCAAAGTGGTAAGGGGTTTTTTGGTACACTCTCAATTTATTTTAATTATTGTTTTTTTTCTAATTTTTAATAATAAAATATTAGGATCTATATCTCATAAATATTATCCACTTTACATAAATTTTTATATTTCTATAAGTTAATAGTGTTTCTTTATTTTTCATATATATATAGTCAAATGTATTAAATAATGTTTTTAAGGAAAATGTAATCTATTTTTCATCTTAGCCAAGAATATTTTCATTTCATGTATATATTTTCATTAATTTGTTTTCAAGATTTTTTTTAAAATTCTATATGTGTTTTTAATGTATATTTTATCCATTTTTTACTTTCTATAAAAAAATAATGCGTAATCGTATTTTCATTTTTCCAATGATTTACTTTCTACCAATGGTCTGAAAATAATTTTTTGTTTTTTAAATACCCCACAAACAACATTTCCAACAATAATAATTATACTTTTATTTGAACCATCAATTACTTGTTTCAATGGTTATTTTGAAATTAAAATTAATTCATAATATTAAAAAAATAGATTTTAAATATGTGGTCTCAAAATAAAAATGGTATTTTCCTAAAGAAAGGGGTTAGAGATATTTTAAAGGTATTTTTATATATGAAAAAAGCATTGATGTGGCTTATGAATCACTAGATACATGATCTAATGATATCTTATTTATTCATTATATAGATGACCTATGATTATTATGATGATATATTGTTGATACCCATTTTCTTGTCCTTGGGTTTTTCTTTAATGAAATGATAAATATTATCATTGTAATGTGACATATATATTAATGTATAATGATTAGGTGGTTGGTGGGTATGTTATATCCCTTCAATGGGTTGGATAATGAATAATGTTTATGATATCAATGTGTAGACATGATGATACAAAATGACCAAATCTATTACAAGGTTGGTTATCCCAATACTAACATGTGATGAATGTCTTGGTGGACAACCTTAAAATTAGATTTATATGACTATGATTATAACACAAATTTTATCAACTATCTAAACCATGATATTATGATAATATTATGATATCGTTGATCATGATATTTTATTAATATAGGATTTTTTTTATGATATTCCAATTCATTATATTAGCATTATGATACATGAAAAGATGGTTATGATTTGAAAATGTTAACCTAAATTTATCATTATGTTTTTCTCATTGTATGCTGACTCATGAAAATTGATTGATATCTCCTCTATTTATAATTATATATAATCTATGATCAACCTTTATTATGTTTACTTTTACTTGGTTATTAATAATTGTATTTTGTTGGGTGTGATTGAAAAGATGGTTATGTGGGAATAACTTTGTTATAGATGTTTAAGATCATTTATGAACTATTATTTTTTTTATATGGCCTCTAAATACACAATACTTTACAATTACAACAATATATAATTTTTATATGTAATCACTATTAATCTAAAATGATATAATATATATGTATGATCTGCCCAAGTCACCTCAGTCTGTATTAGATTAGGTTTTAGTTATATTTAGAAATTAAAAGTATATAATTTTTTTTAAGATAAGCCTTGCTGTAATAACTCTACAGTTAGTGGATTGGGAATTTACATGATCATCATTGGTGCATAATGGGTAGAATAATATGGAAAACAATGATAAAAACTCTTATAGGATATTATTGAGTTAATTTTCATTTTATTTATGAACCATTTTAATAGATTTTAATAGGTAATATCCTTCGATAGCCTAGGTAAATCCTAAGGTTTCATTTATTGAATAAGATTCATGATTTATAAATTCTATATCTAATTTTTAATTATTATATTTTTAATCACTATGATTATTATTTCCCATATTATTATATTTTCTTTTATTTAATTGATGGAATATTGAGGAATTATTTTATCATTTAATGTGATGGATGACACAATGACTTTCCTCACGAAAAACCGAATGAGATATGAGATTGAATGTGAATGATTTTTCATAATCCCAGCCATATGTATCAACATTTTACTAAAATACTCAATATATGTGAGTTTATAAATGACCCAAATTAGTGAAAATTTTTTTAATGAAGACTATGGAGGAATGAAGATTTAGTTTCTGACATGTCGAGGGTGTGGGAAGATGTTCTTTTTGAAATCCCTCAATGGAATTAGAAAATGTTTTATTTGTGCAAAATAATTGCATAAATAAAATAATTTCCTAAGAATGATGAATATTTATATTGAATGAAATAAATTAAATAAAAATATACAATTTATAGTTCAATGTTTTATGTGTTCTGAACTTGGTCATTATCCAAGCTTGTGAAATAATCCATGCGATAACACCTAGGGAAGGAAATGTTCTATGATATGATGATCAACGAAGATAAATGAAAAAAGTGTTTATGTATTGGAATTCTAGAATTATGTGATAAAATTATTTTATCAATTATATTATTCATATATGAATAAAAAACATCCAATTATTAATATGTATTAGTTTTTCATTATGGAATTTCTATAATATGTTTAATGGTACCACTAAACTAGAAAATCGATTTAGTTGGAAAGTGATATTTTTCGAAAACATAAGATTGAAGGATAGATAACCCATAATAAGTGTCTGATGTTTAGATAATATTGTATAGTTTGGATAAATAGGTTATTGATATTGATAGTGAAAATTAAAAAATATTGGTGACCTTGAAATTGATTATTGATTAGATAATACTGTAGTTTATGTCATCATTGATTTATTTTATTTTATTTTCAGCTTTAGAAACTATATTTGATCAATTTGTATTTTATTTTAGGAATAATGATAAACATGTTTTTTAGAATCATATTTTTTTTCATTATTGTTTTATAGTGATTCAATTTATTACTTTTTTTAAGGAGAATATATGGTCCTATTATTGACTTTTTTGTTTGTCACATTTAGATATACAATATGTTATTTATGGACTAATATTTAGCTTATTTTTTAAAATATTTGGGGTTTCTCAAAAAAAATGTTGGATTTAACTTCTTTTGAAACATTAGTTAAGGAGTTTATGAGTTTATCTATTTTTAGAAAGAAGTTATAATATTCTATGGTGTTATTATTTAAATAAATAAAAATAATAAATCAAATGATAGTTTAATAATACTAGGTATCTTAGAATTTACAAAATATTTTGAGTTTAAATAATTGAATAGTGGAATAACAAATGACATGTAATCCTTATTAGATCATATAATCTATTATATTTTTATATTAGTGCATTCTTCAAGAAAAAAATTTCATTCATTCATTATTGTGATATCTGATGGAAATAGGTAGAATGTAATTGAAATAAACAACTAAAGAAAAATATTACGTTTAAATAAATTATATTTTCTCATATTCCATAGTAAAACCATTCCCTATGTCGAGTATAAAGAATATGGAAAATGAAAATGTTTTCTATTTTATAATTATTTCTGTATATTTGATGGTCGTTTTGACCCCTCACTGAATTATTGTATTTTGGTCATTATCATTATCATTATCATGTTATCTATAGATATATATTTCCATTTATAAATATATTTCTCCTCCATTTTCATATTTTCACATACCACATATTTTCTCCTTATATAACAACCCAGTTCTATGTTATCTAATGTAAACAATAATTTTCAAACATTCAATTTTCATATGATGTTTTATTATCCCATTTTATGTTATGAGTTTTCACAAAAGTATCTTTCAAATTTTTAACCCTTGATATATGAGATAATAAATTATGGATTATATTAATTTTTTGTTTGTTGGAGAATGTAGAACCCTAAAAATTTATATTAAATTAATGTTATACTCTATATTATTCATAGCATGTAACATTAATCTTTAAAACAAACATGATATACTATAAAAATATTACTATATAATGTGATAGATATAAACTAGATTTTATAATAAAGGTTATGAATATGAATAAATAAATTATGTAAAATTATTGTTTAAACATTGAGGGAAAAAATTGAATTGTTATTAATCGAATAGAAAACAATATAAAAACATTTGATGATTGAAATAAATTTTTTCAGAAAAAACTCAGTTGTGCATAAAATGTTTCATTATCATAATAAATTAAATTATTTACTATTGATTAATTATTATGGATAAATTTTTAGATAATATACTCCATCAAATATATTAACATTATTTTTATTATTTTTATTAGGAAAGGGACAAAATAATGTCATTTTATTTTGACAAATACATTTTCATCAAAAAAATTTCTATTTTGTGAATCGATAATATAATAAAATCATATAAATTTTTTAAAAACATTTTTTAAAATAATGGATATAATTTTTTAAATTAAAATTTTATAATATTATTACGATTAAATTTTTGGATATTTCTAGAAACATTGATTTTTGGGAGAATAGTGAAAATTTTTGATATTTCAAATATTATCCCATTACAACATTATTATTATATAATTTTGACATGGAAAATTAAAAAATGTTCATATTGAACAAAATAAATTCTATTGAGTAATATACTCTTTTTTATAAATTATTTTTAATTTGGTAACCCATGATGGAATTTTTTGTCCATATGTTTTATTATATTCATATAAAAAATATTTTCAGGTATCTCTATTTAACAGTTTTGTTATATGGATCCATTAATTGTTTTAATTGATAAAATAGAGTAAAAATATTTATTATTAATTAAATAACCTAAAAATAAAATTAAATAAAATTTATACTTAATTTCAATGTAAAATTATTATTACTCTTAGATCAAGTGTTTTCCTAGAAACACATTTTCATGTGATTGTTTCAAATTTTAAATTAACTAAAAATAAATTATTACTCATAAAATTAATTAAATATTTTTAATCATACATCTATGTTTTTTATTGTAAGATTATACTTTTTGGCCATATAATTATGTTATCATTGAAAAAATTTGAGTTATCACAGTTCTGGTTAAAATGGGGTTATACTGGATATCTAAGAGATAAGGCATAAACTGTCTCTAAAACATGTAAAAATATTATTAGTTGGTTATATTTATAAACTATCACATTATATCTACAAATTTTTCATTCCTTGGTGAAACATTATATTATTATGATAAATATTATAACTAATTTTTTTTAAGAAATTCCAAGTGTTTCTATTCACCTTTTTATAATTGGGAACATCACATTCTCCATTATTACAAAATGATTAAAAAATTATATTTAATAGTACCTACTATAATTCCAACCATAATTAATTACCATTGTTCTTCCTCTTCTTATCTTCACCGAAGACTAGCCTATAAAGGATTATGGTGTAATGCAATGTAGGTCTCCCAAAGAAGAGGTAATTGTCAAAATCGACACTTTCAAACTATATTGTATATTATATATAATCTAAATTAGTATTTTATAAACTAAAATACATAATATATTATCATAAATATACTTATATGTTATAATAATTAGGGTAATCTCGGTTTTTACCTCCTATCGATCATATGGGATATAGAAGTATCGCTCAGGCATATAGTGGATTTTCACCTCCACGTTGCTATATGATTCATTTTCCATCACCACCTCATGAATATAGATATAAATTTAATATATATATATATTTATTTATGACATAATAATTAATATATGATGATACAATATTATTTATCCTTATTTTTATTAGAAAATGAAAACAATGTTCATGTGTACCTACGAACTACTATCTCTATGAACCGTGTTATTCATTGTTAAATATCTAAATATTATGGATAGATAAATATATATATATAATATAAATATTTATACCATGATTAAAAATATAGTTATTATGTAATCATGATAAAATTTCATGGACTAGAATTGCATAAGGGAATTATTCATGAAAAGTGAAACCATTAACACCCATAAAATGTGAATTTAATAATAAATTATTAATAAATAGAAGTAAAATTTTATATGTAGATCATAAAAGAAATTATAAAAATATATAATTTTTCATATAAAATTTTAGTAATTTTTAATTAATTATATAAGATATTGGAGTTGTTTTGAATCATGTCGAACATAATATAAGGGTATTTTTAACTCAATGTCTTTCCATTAGTTTATATTACAAATATTTTTTAATGTTATTAGAATATGCACGTAATGACCACTAATTATTTTATATTTTATTTAATCATTTTTATTTTTATTCATAGTTTTTATACACAATCACTTCAGTGATTAAATCCCACTTCAATGATACAATATTTTTTAGGGTTTCTCCTTTCACATTCGTCTTTATGAGACATATTTATTATTAACCACATTTTTATTTCACATGTTGTATATAAAACCCATCTAATATGTTTTAACATGAATGATTATATATTTATTTTATTTAATTATTAATTTTATGTTATTTATTTCAATTGAATATGATTAAAAATTCACCTAGTTTGTTAGTATTTTATGTTACAATATAACTAGTTTCAAGAATTTTTATGCATAAATTTTAAATAATGATATAAAATTAGATATCTCTTAAAAATTTAATGTACATTAATTTCTTATATATATATACAACAAACGTGTTTTCATTTATTTTTTCTCTATATTAGTTGTCAAAAGTTCATAGGAATTTTTTATGTAATATTATCTTTATTATTTTATTTATTCAAGAATCGTTTTCACATATGTATATATTTTAATTAAAAAAAAATTAGGAATTTTTTTACTAATATAAGTTAATTGATTAAATTCATTTTTACCCATTTTTTACATTATATACTTTTTGTGAAAGAAATCATCTTATGTTTTCCTAATATAGGTACTTTTTACCAATGGTGTGATCAAAATATTTGTTTTAATGTATTCCATAGAAATAGATTTCTCCTCCATCATGTATACATGTTTACATGATTCATATTTTATAACATTCCATGATTTTTTTCAATGAAAATATTCATAAAAATATACTTAAAAAATTTAAGGTATAAAAAATTTATTCCAAAATGAAAATATAATTTTCATTGTGAATTTTTTTATTGACATTTTAAATGAATTTAATTATATAAAAACATACATTAATGTTACTTATTCTTAACTGGGAATTTGATATAATGATGACATCTATATTAAGTCTATATATTTTTTATTACTTTGATGATGAGATATTGATGAATCCCATTTGGGATTCTAGGGGTCAAGTTATAGAAAAATAATAAAAGATGTCATGATCTTTTGGTGTATATATGATTGTATTTTGATTTAGAAAATGGTGGGTCTATTTTTTGACCTATAATTTATTGGGTACATATTAATAATTATAATCTAAAATATTATACTATAGGTTATCCCCTGACCAGAATAGGGTACACATGAGGTTTTTACAGTCCCAATTCAGGTACATGGGTGGTTATTTGAGTCCTATCATGAGAGTCATATCTTTATGTCTATCATATACATTATATTTCTCTAATTATTATTATACCAAAAAATATGCAACTCTCTATAACATGTTATTATATGTATGTTATGATCTCATGTCTCATTTCCTATGATTCTTCAATGAATCTAGTATTTTTATTTGAAAAATATTCATGGAATTATTATGGTCAATTAATTTATGGGTATAATTTGAAAATGTTTAGCATATATCCCAAAGCCCTTATTCACAAGATATTCCTATATAAGATCATTTATCGATAACACCCATGTTTACCCACACTAAGAATAAAATATCACCCATTATTATATTTCTATTTAAGAAGTTATGATGAAAGTTTTTATGTAGTGTATAACTAAGAAGTGTGATATAGGATAATAAAGTTAAGAGAGGTTTTATTTATGTTTCCTGAAATAGTATACTTATGTATATAGTCTCCAAACATACTTAGCATTTATATTTTTTTAGGAAAAAATAGTTGTGATATGTCTTAATTATTCATCTAAAATGATAAAATATTTATGTATTATAGGCTTGAGTAATGTTATGTTTACTGATGTTTTTAGAAAACAACTATAGGAACTGGAGGATACTCGAAAGGAAATTTTATATTTTAATAATAATCAACAAACATCAAGGAAAATTGTGTAAAATAACATGATAATTTATTTTATGAGGGGAGTATATTGTATAAATAAAAGAAATAGAATGTTTATGATGAATGTGAAGTAAAAATAAAACCCCATGTAGAATAGAAAAAACATTAAGAATAAATATCATGAGTAAGAAACGGTGGTTAGAAAAATTAAATCTAATCATGTTAAATCGGATTAATAAATCTGAAAAAGATTCTACCAGAATAATTAAGAAATTTATTGCATTACAGAAGACACAATCTAGTAGTATGAAGAATGAAGGATCATGAAAAGTTAAATCACTTTATTGATTGAAGATAAAGGTAAAACATTTATGAAATGAATATACATACACTAAATCTAATACATTTGATAATATTTATTTTAATTGTAGAAAAATATGCATGTGAAATGATATTTATATACTTAGTACTTATGTAAAGTTTGAAAATAATGTGTATAATAAAAATATCCATGTATGGTTTCTATAACGACAATGATTAGAATAAACCCTCCAATAGAAAAAAATATATACTTAATTGAAGACTAGAATATTTTTTTCCACTTACGGTGTTGTGGATTTCTTGAATATGAGACCATTTACTATTGCCACAAAATGTTGAGATATAAAAAGTATATATGTACAATATTTATAGTCATCCTAAATTATGTTAGCATAATATCATTTAAAGAAAAACTAGTTTTCATAATAGAAATAATATTTATTTTCATCCAATAGATTGGAATATCCTGAAAATATTTATGAAAAAATGGATTTAGTGCTTATGGTGACAAAAAGTGCTAGTTCACATCCATAAATAATATGCAAGTTGAAACTATGGGAAGGATACCAATATATATGTAAAATAATGATCATAATATTGAATTTAATTCTACTTTAGTTGAAATTTATATGATGATATAAAAAATAATACACCCAAGAAAATAATAATAAGATATTATTCATTGATGAAATGATATTAATCCTATTCAAGAAAGTTACACTACATAGAATGTTGTAAAATCTCGATAATTGATCTAGAAAATGGAGGCATGATCAATAAACAAATTGAATCTATATAAAAAATAAATAATCTTATTGGATTAGTGGAAGAAATCTCTGATGAATAATTTGAGATAATATTACCACAAAAATTTAGACGAAATAAATTCTCTTTTGGAACATTATAAAAAATATATATAATTTTCCTATCAATCATAAAATTACATTAATAATAAAAACTATTGATATTATATTCATTCTATAATTTACATTATGATTAGTATATATTAGGGGTTTTATTAATATATAATTAATATAGAAGGAATATGTGCTAGCTTAAACTAGTAGGATCATACCCTTTGAATACCAAATATCATAGATTTTCAGGGAGTTTGAATCATTAGTATTTCCCCTCAACCAAGAATAATCCATGATTTTATTGCTGAAACTTGAGAAAAAGTGGTTATGGAAGAAGTATAGTCTTTTCTAGATCACTCCCAAACCATGTTCACTAATCCACAATTAAAAACTACCACCACCACACACCTATCCCTTATGGAATATGATGGTGTGATAGTGGGTTATATAACTAGAATCTATTAGATTGATTTTTATATTTTATTAGTAATTATATAATAATAAATTTTCATTATTACTTTATAATAATAATTAAAATATGAGTTGATAAAATCAGATTCTAATACGGTGATTCCAAAATTTTATTTTTGAGAAATATATTATTTCAATTAAAATAATCTATTTGATAAATTTATTTGTTCTCAAACAAATGGAATTTCTATGAAATTTTCTTATTAAATAAAATGTATTTAAATATAATTGATAATATAATTTAATGAATTCCAATTTAATCATTGTAATCATATAGATGTTATGATTGTAACGAAATCCATAATTTTATATAAATCTATATCTATTTTTATAAGTATAAATTACCTTAATTAGAATATTATTTTGTTAAAATGATTATTATTTTTTATATTAGCGAGTTGAAATTCTCCAATTATGTATTTTTCAAAATTATTCGAGGTAGTACAATGTTTTATTGAAAATTTAATATGGTATTTATATATATATATATATTATATGTTATGAAATCATGATAGCCTAAAAGTGATATAATCCACATTATAAAAGGAAAATATTGTCAAAAAAATTATCCAATAAAATATAATAATTTTGATGTTATTTGATTAATACTAAAAACCAATAATTAATTATAAACAACTTATATTATATATTACAATATTAAAAATATTTCATTATGAACAAGACTCAAATAAAAATCATGAATAATACTATTATAAGGAGTTCAGTTTTTGGTATAATATAATATTTAAATCCACTCTTCATTCATAGTGACCAAGGTAAAATGGGAAGTTATATGTTTTTTATTATTTTATCACTTAGAGTGAAATACATAAGTTTAGAAAAATAATAATTTCAATCTCATTCATTATAAACACCCACCTAGGATCTCATTCATCATCACTAAAAAAATTGATCATTAATTTACTCTTCCTTTCCCTCTTTAAAGTTATACAATAGTTTTTTATTGCTCATATGAATATCATCCAAATATTTTAGAGAACCCTATAAAGGTATTTGATTCACTCACATTTATTTTCATTCAAGTGATTTTGTTAAAATATGCATTTTTTATCCAATTATTCATGTTGTAATGGGTCTTAAAACAAGCCTTTAGCATATTTGTTATTTACAACTACTGATAGACCACCTTTAACTATCGTTAAACCCTTCTAAGAGCCTTTATATAAATCCTTTACCTTGAAAAACTTTTCCAGTGATTTTTCACCCCAAAAATTTTTATTTCAAATACCCATCCCCATTTCAATTCAGGTGTATTCATCTTGTTGTAAATATCCTTCATTTATTGGGTTCATACATACTTGTAACCAATGATCCTTAATCATAGGATAAATATTGATGAAATATGTTCTTTTGTTATATGATCCATGTGGCACACACCTTAATGTACATAATATGAATGGGATGGTTGGGGCCATAATTATATAGGCCTCCAACACATTGGGTAAAGTTTACAACTCATGATATAAAATTAATGATTCATGGATGATTAGGATATGTATACTATGTTTTCATGTGTATAGGGATATCCATCACATATTCTTATGATGTGATATTTTTTGATGATTCAACATTCCTATGTTTCTTTGGTGTTATACTATAATATCATTCTTATAGTATAACGATTAGTATTACCACCCTTATATGTAATCATTTTGTTCCTCTTGTCTCACATGTTCTTATTTACATTATTCTATGCATTGATTATTCCCATAATGGTAATTATAAATCACCCATTTTATAGTTATATCCTTAATTTATCATATGTTTGATGTATGATAAATGGAATTTATGTTCATGTTGTGGAGGTTTAAATAATTTTAGTATATCCCTATATAATTTTATTTTGTTATTTATCTAATTACCCAAAGATACTAGGCCTATTAATATTATGGGACTGTATTATACATATAATTATTTGATAAATAATTATCTAAAGTCTAAACTATATTATTTTTTATAAAATGTATTACATAAATGGTATAGTTATTTTTCATGATTAGGAATATAAACTGTAGTGATAAACATAGATATAAGACAAAACATATGAAAATATCCACAAATTTTGTTAAATTATATAGTTATTCGTTTCGAATAATTGAAGCCACTATCTACAAATAATAATTTTATGTGGAACTAGCACAAGTATACCTAGGAGTAATAATACCGAAAATGTAGATTTTTGTCTGACTAGATCATCTCATACAACATAAAAAAGAGGCCATACAATACAGTTGGTTCGAAACTACCATGAATATTCTTTGGTAAATTCACAATCTCTTTATAAATCAATTTTAGGGGGAAATTTTCAAATGAAATTTAATGTTGGGAAATAGACCATCGGTAAAATTTATTGAAATATATAAATTCAAATGTTAAAAAATATAAATCATTTATAAATTATAAATTTGAGGCTCATATATTTCCTTTTTTAAGATTATTTTTTTTAAATCATCATTCATAATTTCACATTTATCATAGTCAGTGGCTGAAAATTGAAGAATGTAATTGAACAAACACAATGATAAGAAATATGATGACTAAAAAATGATATTCCCAACCCAATTATACTATGAGTCAATAAGTTCATGATTTTAACAACTCAATTAACTCATGTTTTGAAAATATATATAAACTATAGGTAACAAATACTTCTCCATAAGAAATAAAAAAGCTGAAATTGTAACCATCAGTTGAAAGAGGCTTATGAAATATGGTAGATCTTTTGTACCAATAATAACATAATAATGTATTGAATCCATTTAAAACATCATCTATATAATTTAAAATTTTGATAAAGTGAAGTTCATTCTAGTTTCTTATTGCATTAAGTGAGAAGCTAATTAATGGTGGACATAGATCAAGAATAATAAGAACAATGAAAATATAAAAAAGTTTTATTAGAATGAATTTAGTAAAAAAATTCTAAAAAAAATTTCCTTTAACTCTTCAACACAAAATCAATAGGGAGTTCCTTGGCCCCATGAAAACAGATGAAGACTCCATTATGAAATATAATGTATAATTCAAAATAAATTCATGATATGAATTAAAATTTTTCATTAATCATAAAATTCAAATTGAAAACTAATATAGTGGGAAAAATAATAAATCATTGAAAATATATGGTTATTAGAGACTTTGACCTCTAAAATGAAATTTTCTGATGTCCCCTCAATATAAAAATGGAGATTATTGAATCTCAAGGGCCTCAATGGCCTAGATATAGAATGTAGATATTGGAGTTTAATTTTGGGGTAGTGATGAAGAAACATATGATTGTAATAAATACCAACATCTCCCTTATAAAAATTAAGTGAAGAAGCACTATAGAAATTACCTGAAGAGGATATGTAAAATCATTATGTGCGTTAAGGAGGCTCACCAAGCTAGAGAATTATGATGATAGAATCCCATGTATTTAATGGTAGAAATGAATTCTAAAGTTAACCCTAATAATATTTTACATTATTTCAACTATAAGGGACAAGGAAAATATTCATAAAAATTAACTAACCCATGTTTTTAATGATAATCACTGAAAACAAAAACCAAGTGCTAGGAAGAAAGGGAGATCACATATCATTAAAACTGTAATGGTGAATCTTGAAAATGATGAGGTGAAAATAACTCTATTGAATCATTCATGAATATAAAATGTATTATTTTATTTTTTTTCTATGAATTCGATATCACTCAAATTTAGTAGAACTATTCAAACACCAACTAAAAACATAGAAGTCTAGTTATATGTGAAAACAACAAATGGAAAAATTATTTGATCTTGTATATATAACATATCCACTGTCAATATTTGTATGATGAATTCCCAAAAATTTCATGTTATAAACCCATTACCATAATCGGATTCTTTTCTAGTTACTGATTGGAATTTTTTGTATTGATAAAACATAAATGTATAGGATAACAAAAATAACACTCTATATCAGGAATCAACCTCTAAATATATACATGTTTAATGAGGTGGATGGATCTTCTTCAAAATCATTATCACAATAATGGATAAAATTTTCTTATAAAAAATGATCTATAGAAATAATTATTGAGACTAAGGTAATGTTTAACCATAATGACATTCCCCTCATAAGGGAATATATTGATGTGTCCCTAAATATCATTTTGGCCATTGTTTTGGTTAAGTGGTTTATTTCTTAGTAATACATGAAAATTGAGCTTTTTAAATATCCAAGACTTTGTACTTAAATTCCATGATTAAACCTAATTATAGAAATAAAAAACTATAAGAGAATCTGAAAAAATGGTTGATACACCTATGTGCTTCACATCTAAGTGAACTGATCCATTTAATAAAGAAAATTGATTTTTTAATATTCCTATTCATTTATTATTATCATATCACCATGATCAATTTAATGAACATGTATCCTCTACCATGGATTTATGACTAGTTTGATTAGCTATTTGGACCCTAGTACATCAATATGGTTGATCATTGACCATGATATTATCATGTAAAGGTGAGTATGTAGGATATCCCACAAACGCCTTTTCATTCAAGGTATGTGCACTAAAAGTTCATAACAATTCCATTTTCACTCAATAATGCTAGTTTTATCATCATAGAAATAAAAAATATCATATTTTGGGATTACTATGAAAAAAATTCTTTAATATTTTATAGATGATATTATTTTCTACTCTAAAGTAATGGAGGAACATGGGTAGAATTTGATTATTGTACTAAAGACCTTCTGAATGAAACATTTTTATGACATGAATAATAAATGAGGGGTTTATAAGGAGTAAGTAACGTTCACTGGGGTTGTTATCAACATGTGGGGATTATTTATGGTTCCATAAAATATATATTTAATTTAAGTATGATTCAAACCAATATTTTTAAGATATATCCATATTTTCTTTGGATTATCTAGGTGAAATGTTTATGTTTTTAAAAAATTCTCATTGTATTCAAGATCAATAAAATTGATAACAATGAATGGTTTTATGTTTTTCTAGATGGATTAATGTGGGGAGGCAATAATTTGTTACATAAGTGGATAATAATTAAACCTTTACTCAAATTACACACTAATGGGGAACAATTTTCAATCTACAGAGATGTGTCTAATGAAATATTTTGTTCTGTACTCATGAAAAATGAAAAAGTGATAGCCTTTTCCTATTAGTAATTAAATATCCTTGTGTATTGCTACTTGATTCATGATCTTCAATTGGATACAGTGATATTTAGATTAAAAATTTCCCATCCTTATTTATATGAGTAGTAGAGTGACATATATATTAATCATAAAATCTCCATGTAAATAATCAATCAAAAAAAACTCAACATGAACCAAAGAGATGGTCAAAACAAATAATGTATTTTACTACTCGGTCCGCTACCATCCTGAGTAGGAGAACAGGTTTTTAGTTACATTATCTTTAAATGATCTCAGAATTCAATCATTTATGAGGATTTAAAGTGATCTGATCTTATTATACATATATTTATGACCCATACCCCACGCTTCCATATTCAGTGATAAAAATATTAAGTATTTGTTTTATAAAAGATGTTAACTGAAAAAATAATCAATAAAAGTTACATTCCATGAATTATTTTAGTCTATATTTTGATGAATTACACAACACCCTATAATTTATTGGTGTTTAAAAAAATCATCTACTTTTCTTCATGATCACTAACTCAATAAGAATGATTCTCTACCTTATAAAATTTAAATTAGATGTGAAAAAATTATATATGTGATTTTTTAGAAATTTTTGAGTAAAGTGAATTCATATTATTGAAATACCATTTATGAAATCTCATTTTTAAATTTTATTTTATGAAATACTTTTGAACATTCCTTTTATAAATACTTTTATAATATAACTTTTGAAAATTTAAATTATTATACATTTAAAGGATTTCAACACATTGAATATAAATATTATTGTTAAAATAATTTAATATCAATGTAGTATTTTTTAGACAACATTTCCCATGTAGTTGAAAACAAAACATTGGAGACACTTGAATCATTAAAGTTGGTCTGGGCATACCCACTTTCATGAGTGATGGGTTGACTCCACAATTCCATACCATGTTTCCAATTATTATGTAAATAATTTTATAAAAAAAATTAAGCATTACTAATATATATATATATATATATATATATATTTCATAGGTTTTTCTACTTTAATATCCTGTAAATTTATTTAAAAAAAATGTGTGTGTGTGTGTGTGTGTGTATATATATATATATTTTATAGGAAGTCATCTACTAGATTCTAAAAAACTAAATATTACAACTTTTAAAACTCACATAAATATGTAGAATGTTAATGAATTAATGATTAATATTAATGTATTAAAATTACTTTCATTAACCTTAAAAAAATAAATTTTGAATTTTTTACTTTTAATGAATAATTTGATAAAAGAATATGTTCATACAATAAGGACATCATTAAAATAAATCATGGGTATTCATGAAATGTATAAAGTTATATATAATATCCATATCTCATAATATGAATAAAATTCATAGTTTTATATAAAAAATATATATTTTATTAAACATACCCATAAAATGATAGTGTTTATTTACTCTAATGACATAAAATAATTTTTTTCCTTATTTTAAATATGAATATATTGATATGGTAACATCATGTACCCCTATTGATTTATTTTATTAACATAATTCAAACATTTAAATTAATTAAATTATTTTTGGAAACATAATGGCTTATATGAAATCATTATTTCCTATAAAAATAGTTCCCTTAATAAGGTTCTTAAAAATATAAACCCAAATAATAATAAAATCCATGTAGATTTAAATTGGAAATTAAAATTTCTTTCTAAATTTGAATAACATTATAATATCATCCAACACATATATTTATTTGAAAAAAATTAATATATATCATTTTAATAAATTAATTAAACAAAAAAGAGGAATTTCCCTTATAAATATTTTGGTAAAATAATAATTTTGAAAAAATGATAGAAAAAATATAATATTACCTTACTTAATTGATAAATAATTATTTCCTTAATTATTTTCCAATATGATAATAAAACATCAATAAATGAATCATTTGAAATTATAATTAAGAAAACACATACAAATAAATAAAAAATAAAATATATTTAGATAACTGAACAATCCAATATATAATATAATTTTCAAATAAGGAAAAATGGAGTCTATATATTTTTGGATTCAAGGAATGTGAGAGGGATATTAATTAATCCATTTTCAGGGTTAAATAGGTTTATTGATCCCATTTTACAAGATATATATGTGTATCTAAATGATTTTTGGTGTAATGTGATATATATAAAAAATCATTGCCTTCTTTATACATTAAGTTTATAAAATTGAGAATCAAAATAGATAAACAACATATTGATGGGGGATTAATAAAGACCATGTGGACCACATTCAATGATAAAATGAGGTTATGAATTGATTGAACCGCAACATTTAATATTGATTATAATTAATGGCATATAAAAAAAATTTTAAACACTAAATTAATTCAGTTTCAGATAAGAATTAAATGGGAATGTTAGAAAGAATAGATTTTAAGAACATGTCAATGATGTATTAAATACCAACATATTTTTTCAACATGATCTCAATTAAATATATTAATTGAATATTAACTATTAGATTTTAACTTTTAGATCAAATAGGTAGGAAGGTGATCAATAAATGGGGTTCAAAAACCCAAAAATTCAATACACACCTACATGGATAGATCTACAATTATTTAGAAACAAAAATAACTCTCCAACAATATATCCACACTTGAGCCCATCATTATTCAATCCCATATCGATCCAAATCCCTTGGAATATTTTGAGTTATGACTCTATCTCACCAGGATCACCTGAATAAAATACATCAATTGTCGATGATCAAGAACTAGGACAAATCCCTAAAATGATTGAAGACGATACTGAGCTCAGTTTCTCTTGACGAAGACCCTCACTCGGCTGAGATTGAATTTCTGAAAATAAACCCTTAGAGAGCCTCCCATGAAGTGTCTTGGACCTCTACTCTATAATGAACCCCTAGATTTCCATTTACCGAAAAATAAAATCCCTCACTTTTTTTAATCATGTTATCAGAATTTTTTTAATAAATTCATTCATAATATTTTAAAACTTATTTAAATTTCATATAAAACAATTAATAATTATTTTTCATAAAACAATTAGATTTTACAAAATTATACTTAAATGTATGTTAATAATATTCCTTATTATTAGTATTATAATTTATTTAATTTTAATTCTCCCCCTTCCATAAAATTATATTCAACTTTTATTTAAATAAAATTTCAATCGACATAATTATAATTTCATAGACATTTCTATAAATTTTACTATAATTTTATTAAATTATTTGAATCAAAGTTTTAAAAAAAATTAAATTTTTTTAAGATACCAATTTTATAAATAATTTATATTTTATGAGATAATTTATTTATTTAAATATCCACAATTACGAATACCCAATTTTTTATTTAATATTTTCATAATTTCAATTATTTCATATATTTAAATTGTGTTAGGTTTAATAAATATTTTCATCATTTTTCTTAAATGTTATACATATGAAATGTAATTAATAATAAATTTTTATCATAATTTTTTAATCAATTCCTTTAATATATGGATTTTATTATACAAAAATAATCGATTACTTCTATTTTTTATAAAATATTATATTTTAAATAATTAAACAATGTTTATAAAAGAGGTATTTACCTTTAAAAATAAAAATATTATATTAAATCATATTTTATAAGATACAATAACTATAAATTTCATATCTGAGTAGTAGATGTGATAATTTAAAGTGACATTATATAATTTTAATTTTTTAACATAACTAATAAATCAATGTTAATTTTTATTGTAATTTTTAAATTTAGTAAAATATAAAATATAATATTATAATTTCAAGGATGTTACACATATAAATGTTAAAAATGTGAATAATTAAAGAAATTTAATCATTCCATTATCAAATAAAATCTCAACCATCCTTTCATTTGGGGATCTAGGATTCGTAAATAAATGATGAAGAGCTACAATTAAAAGTTGTAAATGTTATAGTGTTTAACATGGATAATGATTAATTTATATGGTTTGGATTTTTGATTTATGTCACATAAAAACTAGAATAGACAAAGGATCATCTGGATGATTTTCATATCCCAACCTTCTCTTTTCATCCAGAAACATGTAATATGTATAGAGATCAGGAAAAAAAAATCATATTGTGGGATAACATGAAAAGGGATATTGCTGATTATATATCTCCATGCTTGATTTTTCGAGAAATCAAGGTCGAATAAATAATTTTATGGGTATGATGGATATGTTTCCCATACTATTTTTGAAATGGTAAAAAATGACATTTGATTTCATTATAGGACTCCCAAAATATCTAATGTACATAACACAATCTCAGTTGAATTCAATCACCTTACTAAGTACTCATATTTAATATTTATCAAAGATTAAATCTATATTGACCAAATCAATATGATATATATATAAAAGTTACAATACAACATGGAGTTACAATATCTATTATATCATATCAAGAGATGAGATTTACCTCAATGTTCAGGAGATCCCTTTAGAAAATGTTGGATATAGCGCTAATTTTCAATAATCCTTATCATTCATAGATGGACGATTAGTAGATGGGAAGAAATAAAACTCTAGGGGATAATTTGATATCTTTTTCAACAAATTTACAAGGATGTTGGGCTCATATAGTTCTCCTAGTAAAGTTATCATGAAAAACTAGTTTCTATTCTAGTGATAAAATGGAACCATGTGAGTCCTTATATAGTAATAGGAGTCAGAATCCAATTTCATATGTTGAATTTTTAGATAGGATGATAAAAAACATAATATTCTCCATGTGTTGATAGTGAATGTTCAATCGAATCAGAATAATATGAAATCCATGCGAAGTCATAATAAATTCTATAAATACAGTCATCGATGGGACCTAGAATATTATGTCGATGATAAGATGTTCCTACAAATTTTACCATGGATGAAAGACATAAGGTTTGGGAAGAATGGAATGGTTAGTTGATGTACATGGATTTTTACATATATTTTTATAATTTTCTAACTTACATTTAATTAAGTAGTTTAACCAATTTTTATATTTTTAGTTTAGTTTTGTAGTTTTGTAGTAATTTATATATTTTGATAATTTTTAGATAATTTATATACTTATATTAGTAATTTAGTATTTCTATTGGTTATATTAATTTTATATATTATATTTAACACTATATTATTATTATTAGTTTCTCTAATTTTAGTTTAGTTTATTTTATTAATTTTTATTACTATATATATATTTTAATTTGTATTTTATTTCATTTTTGTTACATTAATAAAATAGTATTTTTTATTAGTTTATTATTATATTTAATATTAATATTATATTTAATTACATGTACATTAATATATTATTATTTATCACATTTTTTAAACTTAACTGGATAATTTTTTTTAAATTTTAATTTAACATTTTTATTATTATCTTTTTTATCCCCCCTAACTACCCACGCCAACTCACCTTGACCCATTCATCTCCCTCTTCCGAATCACCCACGCCACATCCCTTATCCCCCATACCTCTCTCCAATATCCCCCTCTCATAACCTCTCTCATATCTCACCCCACCCCTCTCCCTAATTCCAGTGGCCTCCCTATTCTCTCCCCTGGACCCGCTGCCCTCCCTCTCCCTATTATTCCCTCACGCCCCAAAAGAATCCCTCTCTCCAATTATCTCCCCCAGCACCTACAGCCTCCCCTCCCCAACCCGTCACCTCCCCTAGGCCATCCCTTTTCTCTCCCCCAACCTACCACCCCTTTCTTCCTTTCCATTCCCAGCACCACAAACCGCCGACTTCTCTCCCCAATCCCAGTCGCCCAATCCCCCTGCTCCCGTCCTCACCCGACGAACCCGCTGGCCTCTCCCCAATCTCAGCTGCCCTTCTCAGCCACATCATGTGCAGTAGGTACGCTGGCCACAATGGGAAACTCTCCTCGATCAGAAGCAGCGGAAATCCACCCTCTACTTTAACATACCACTGAATCGACGTTCGTGTCAGTTCTCTAGTGTTTCTGGAGAATGATGTCACATGGCGAGATCAAGCGTAGATTAGATCATATTTTCAGCGGCGTAGTGGTTTGATTTGGGTGTGGTGTTAGTGACTGCATAGAGCGGAGCGATGATTATTATTTTGCGATCATTGACAGCGTCTCGTGGTCACCACATAAATGACATGGGCATGGTTATATCTTCTTTTTATTATTTTATGTGTGGTGTCTTCATAATGGCAGGCTAATTCATTTTGTGTCGGAGTTGTGATGAAAGTGATGGTAATTGCATGCCTTTAATTTATACTCATGTTTGGTTACCTTTTAATTTAATTTTAATTGGATTTTTATTTAATTAATTATATCTTGTATTGAAATTAATTGTCATTTGGGATCTGCACACATGCTTTTGGGCTCGTTCGTGTGATACCTAATAAGTAATCACGGGAGAAAGTTCATCAGAGAATTTATTTTTCCAGAATTCAATCAAGTGCATGATCTAATTTTGAATAAATTGAAAAAATTAATATTTTTTGTGTGCTCTCCATCAAACTTGCATGAGTGATACTGAATAAGTGATCTCATGTGAGCGAACCCGACGCAGGTAGATACTTCAACTTTGTGAGAAACAAGTCGTCGTATTTCACTAAGTGATTCAGTGCTATAATGATGCGCAAATTATTCATCAGTACAGAGAACGAAATGATGGATAATTTGGGTAAACATTAAAATACTGTCTAACATCACAGAATGAGACCAAATAGTATTTTGATTTAATTTTGAATCGGTGATAATTGAATAAATAAATATTCAAATGTGGGAATTAAATAATTGACATTGCATGCACTTAAACGAACGTCATGACTCTGACACTTCCATCTCCTCCAGTTTCATTCATAGCTTAATTCACTGAGATATTTTTAGTTAATTTAAATATGCAATATTAAAATAGTCATTTAGTTTTTAGAAATTAGTTGTTAATCACAGAATTAAAGCTCATCTGCATGAACATTCCTCTAAAAGGACATTTCTAGTGTCTACTCACATTCTCTCTGTGGTTCGACCCTGCTCTCCACTTCTACAGTAGTTAGTAGGTAAATAAATATTGCAAATTTTCACATGTTGTGACGTGCATGCCAAATTTATGGCACCATTGCCGGGGAGAATTGTAACATTAGGAGTTCCTTTAAAAGAGTGATTTAGGTCATAAATTAAAAAAACAGTTTACTACTCTGGGAATTTTTCATTCCAGGGATATTCAAGACACCCAGAAGTTCAAAATGACGTGGTCCGCACAACACAATTACAACCAGTACCTGCCCTACGCAACCCCAACTCAAGGTATGACGTATAATGATTCACTACACATGAGATATCCAGGTAATCCTATTTATTTCAATGATCTTTATTCAAGTCCATACAATGATCCAGAAGAGACTATTTCTCCATGCTATGAAACAATTCCTTATATATCTGTTGATCATTTTCAAAATCAATTCATTCCTGGAAATTTATAACTTGATAATTCATGTCAAACAAATGATTCAATAATTGAGCACATGTTTTATTGTCCTATCACTGAGACCAATCGGAGGTTTGAACTTCAAGATGAACGCAATGAAAAGTTGATTTCCTCAACAAAATATCTCGAAAATCAATTGAATAATTTAATAAATCAAATGAATCATATTTCCAAACTAGTTGTTTCATTACCCCTTGATGATCTAATTCAAAACAATTCTTTTGAGGAGAGTGCAACAGAGGTTCCATTTGAACAACATCTATGTCCCGAGTCTGATAATGAGATTGACCTTCCTTATTTTCATATAAGTGATGACTCATATACGTCACAATATAATTCATCCAATCTAATCACATTTGAAGAATATGAGAGTTTGTTCTTCCGCCCTATTGAACATAATGTTCCCTCAGAAAATGTGATTTCATATCCTTCTTCTATGAGTTCACAACCTAGCCATCCCAAAGTGAAACAGGACACATTCAATGTCTATCAAAATTAACCTTTTGAGGATGAAGAGGACATTGAACTAGGACCATTCTTTACTATGATAGATTCAGAATTGAACCAAGAGACAATATATTACCACACTCAAGAGGAAATCCCTTCAAATAACATCAAATCACCTCTTTCTGAAAATTATTTTGAGTCCGAAACTTTTTCTAAAATGGAGGATCTAAAACTTTTTTGGAGTCAGAGAATCAATCAGTATTGGTGGTAGAGAACACTCATGATTTTCTAGAAACAATTGAAGAATGGGATTTCTTGGAGGATACTATGTTTTCGGTGAAACATATACCAATAGAAAAATATGATGTGGGTGGTGTAGAATAAAATATTGAGAAAGATGTCATTCTTGACACAATGGATCCATCTACTACAATTGATCCTGCCCCACTTTCTCCATGCGTCGAGGTTAAAAACACTTCACTTGAAATACCCACATATGCTAACAATATTTTTGACCTTGGCACAATCAATGAAACCATCGAGCATGAATTGAGTTGGAAACCAGTATATTTCCCTGTACTAGTGGTTGGGTGTGAAAATTAATTGGGATACATCATTAACCTAGAAACCACATTCAAGGATGTGATGGATATAAGCCGACCACTGAAGGAGTCTTCTAAAGGAATTTTTTCACCTATGCACATTCAAAGAGGTAATCTTCTTGATCCTTACATTTACAACCTTTGCCAAAAATTCAATTATTCGATGAGTCTGTCTACAGGCGAGGTACATTCATTCCCTTGTGATTTGGCGTATTTTCATTTCATTCCACACATCCATTATTCTAACAGGATTCTGTTGAGATTTTGTGCAGCTTGTAGGATAAACTTATCTTCAACGAATGGATTCCACACTCCAACTAAAAAAGAAGCAGATGCATGGTTTACATTTCCATTCGACCCTGGTGGAGTTTCAATAACATATGGCTAAAGATGAAGTAAACTTAGCGCTCAATGGGAGGCAACACATCATTTGTTTGTTTTCTTTTCACTGCATTTAATTTAATTTCATTTAGTTTTATTTTAAATAAAATGGTATGCATTTATAACAATCTATTTTCTCCTGGAACAGTAGTGGATTTAAATTCATCATAAATATTTTTATCATCCACATTCTTTTGATTATGGTGTGACTTCATTGATATGATGTGAGTAAGTGATGTCAATGTGTAGGTTTTACAGGTATACCATTTATGGAGCTTCATCAGATACAAACAGCCCCTCCATGTCAATCTGCACTTACACAGGGATGATTTTTATTTTTTCCATATGTTATGCTTCCAAAAACACCATATAAACTAAAAAAACAAGAAAATTTTGAAAAAAAAACTAACGTTCTTGTCATTGATGAACCCACATGAAATCCACTATATTTTTGTTGCAACACAGTCAGGAACATACCACTTGTGTCCCTAGGGAGTTTGAGCACCTGATTCTTTTTTGGAATTCTTTGATCCTTGATCTCATGACTTTTATGATTTCTGATATTATTTCATGCTTTGAAAAATATTTTTCAAAAACTTGTATATTTTTGAGACATTTATTTGCACACATGATCATCTGTACTGTCCAACATTTTATTTCCATACCCCTGAGGACTCTGATCGATTTTAAATCATCTCTTATTTATCTTTTTCTTGAGGGAATCTCAACCATGTTATGTCTTCTAGAACATTCCATGTTTTTCCATCAAATCGATATGAATTTTGAAAGTTGAACCAAAATTATCAAGGCATCTGTTTGATTATTCAGCCTCATTGACCCACTGAGCCACCCATAAATTTTCTCCATTGTATATCCCTTAGAATCCATGAAGGATACTTTTAGGATGAGCCCAAGCCGATACCCTTCCCTACCAATTTCCTGAATTTTTTCATGATATTTTTCAATCTAATTGTGGGGGAGATATTTACTCATGGAGAGGGTTCTTTGAGGGGCAGTGAGTCATTTGATGTACATGGATTGACATTATCCCAACCTGATCATACGAGTTATTTTTCACAATATCCACATTTATTACATATATTTTTATATAGGAATATAGAATCCTTTTGGTTCCAGTAATGAGTACATTGGTTTTCATTACGCGGAAATCCTCGACTTTGGGGATACCTATAAAAGTGATGATTCATTACTCCAGGAGCTAGGAATTTTTCTATATGACCTACCTTCATTGAGATGTTACAGCATATATTCTACTTGTGTACCATTATTTCGGATTATTTTCAGACATTTATTTCATGGGGTTTTGGAATTGATACTCACTATTTTTTTCTACCCATCTTATTTGAGTGAGTTGTGTTAAAAAAAGAGTGAAACATTGGATTATCATATGCTTGGGGACAAGAAATGTTTTAAGTGTGGGGGAACATGAGTTTGAGGGAGACATTTGGATTGACATATATCATGCAGTTATTTCAAGATTCAACCCTCCTTTTTACCAAAAAGATGTCAATTTTTTTACCCACCGTCCCACAGCCTCAGAGACATTTGAACTTCATGTAAAGTCCTTGAGATTGGAGAATTCTTTTGATTTCCAATATTAAAGATGTGAAATTCATGGAAAGCCTATGGTAAGCATTCATGTGAATGTGAATTGAGTAAAGCATTGATCATATATTTTGAGAGATGAGAGTGATGGCAAGGTAGGTCACATGATACATGAGTGCACGTACTTTTTTTTGAAAATAATGAAAGTGAAAGAAAAATTGTTTTTGAAAATTGAAGTTTTAAATGAAGCATGATATTTTATGGGTAAAAGAGATTGAATAATTTTGAACTTGTAATTTTGATGTTCTGATTTGTCTATGACCACTTGTGTTTTCTTTCTGATTGTTTTGACCAGGAGTGCAAAAGTTTATGTGTGGGGGATTTGATGTACATGGATTTTTACATATATTTTTATTATTTTCTAACTTAGTTTTAATTAAGTAGTGTAACCAATTTTTATATTTTTAGTTTATTTTTTTAGTTTTGTAGTAATTTATATATTTTTATAATTTTTAGTTAAGTTATATACTTATATTAGTAATTTAGTATTTCTATTAGTTATATTAATTTTATATATTATATTTAACACTATATTAGTATAATTAGTTTCTCTAATTTTAGTTTAGTTTATATTATTAATTTTTATTAGTATATATAAATTTAAAATTGTATTTTATTTCATTTTTGTTGCATTAATAAAATAGTATTTGTTATTAGTTTATTATTATATTTAATAGTAATATTATATTTAATTACATGTACATTAATATATTATTATTTATCACTTTTTTTAAACTTAACTAGATAATTATTTTAAAAAAATTTGAATTTAACAATTTTTTTCTTATCTTTTTTATCCCCCCTAACTACCCACAGCAACTCCCCTTGACTCATTCATCTCCCTCTTCCCAATCACCCACGCCACATCCCTTATCCCCCTACCTCTCTCCAATCTCCCCCTCTCATAACATCTCTTCAATCTCACCCCACCCCTCTCCCCAATTCCAGCGGCCTCCCTATTCTCTCCTCTAGACCCGCCTCCCTCCCTCTCCCTATTATTCCCTCACACCCCAAAAGAATACCTCTCTCCAATTATCTCCCCCAGCACCAGCCGCCTCCCCTCCCCAAACTACCGCTTCCCCTCGGCCATCCCTTTTCTCTCCCCAAACCTGCCGCCCCTTTCTTCCTTTCCATTCCTAGCGCCACAAACCGATGACCTCTCTCCCCAATCCCAGCTGCCCATGCCCCCTACTCCCATTCTCACCCAACGGACCCGCTGCCTCTCCCCAATCCCAGCCGCCCTTCTCGGCCACTTCAAGTGCAGCATTTACGTTGGCCACAATGAGAAACTCTCCTCGATCTAAATCAGCAGAAATTCTCCCTCAACTTCAACATACCGTTGAATAGACGTTCACGTCAGTTCGCTTGGGCTTCTGGAGATTGACGTTGCACAGTGAGTCCAAGCGTAGATCATATCATATTTTCAGTGGCACGGTGGTTTGATTCGGGTGTCGCGTTAGTGAATGCACAGAGCGGAGTGATGATTATTATTTTTCAATCTTTGACATCATCTCCCGGTGACCATAGAAACGATACGAGCATAGTGATATCTTCTTTTTTTTATTTTATGTTTTGTGTCATCGCGATGGCAGGCTAATTCTTTTTGTGTCGGAGTTGTGACGAAAGTGACGGTAATTTCATGCCTTTAATTTATACTCATGTTTGATTGCATTTTAAATTAATTATAATTGGATGTTTATTTAATTATTTATATCTACATTGAAATTAATTGTTATTTGGGATCTGCACACATGATTTGGTGCCCGTTCGTGTGATACCTAATAAGTAATCACGGGCAGGAGTTCATCAGAGAATTTATTTTTCAGGAATTCAATCAAGCGTGTGATTGAATTTTGAATAAATAAATATATTAATTGAAAAAATTAATATTATGAGTGCGCTCTCCTTCAAACATGCATGAGTGATACTGAATATGTGATCTCATGTGATCAAACCTGACGTAGGTAGATACTTAGACTTCGTGAAAAACGGGTCATCGTATTTCACCAAGTGATTCAGTGCTATAATGACATGCAAATTATTCGTTAGGATAGAGAACGAAATGATGGATAATTTGTGTAAACATTAAAATATTGTCTAACATCAGAGAATGAGACAAGATAGTATTTTGATTAAATTTGGAATCGATGATAATTGAATAAATAAATATTCAAATGTGGGAATTAAATAATTGACATTGCATGCACTTAAATAGACGTCACAACTCTGATAATTCCATCTCTTCCAGTTTCTTTCATAGCTTATTTCACGTAGTTAGTTTTAGTTAATTTAAATAGTCATTATTAAAACAGTCATTTAGTTTTTAGAAATTAGATGGTAATCTCATAATTAAAGCACATCTGCCTGAACATTCCTAGAAAAGGACATTTGTAGTGTCTACTCACCTTCTCTCTGTGGTTTGACCCTGCTCACCACTTCTAAAGTAGTTAGTTGGTAAATAAATATTTCAAATTTGCACATGTTGCGACGTGCGTTCCATTAGTCCTTGATAAATTTCTTCCTTGGAAATCTATGACTTCCTAAATGTTTTATTCTATTAAATTAGAATTTAAACTATCTTATCTTAGGAGAATAATATTTTCTATGTATCCCTCTTAAGGATTCAAATACAAAATCCCTCACATGTACTGAATCTGAAAGAGTTACCATTGCTGAATGGTATTTTATTTGTGGAGATGCTAATTAATATATTATATCACAGAAAAAATGTTCAACGAAAAAAGACTACTCATCTGGTCTAATTAATATGGTGATACAACAAGTTTGAGGAGTAAACATGGGAACTAAAAGAAGTGATAAACTATAATTATCCAGAACTATTTTACTTAATTGATTGAAATACTGAGGGGCGGGGGATTTATGTTCGTGGGAATAATGTATTCAATGAAACATTTATAAATAAAATTCCCATATAGATGAATATGTTCCTAATAGATAAAACATGATGTATATTTTATTTATTATTTTGTTCTTTCCAAATTATAGCCACAATTATCCAATTGAATTGAGCATAAATGAGCATTAAGAATCATAAACACTATTAATATCATAATTCTCTAGTGACCAATAGGATATATATATATATATGTTATGTCTTTAATAATATATAATTAACACATATGTATTAATTAATATCCTCCATAACTAGGATCATAACCTATAAATCCATTTTTTATAGATTTTAAAGAAGATGTAATTATATGGATTTACCCTTGACCAAGGCCAAACTGAAATTAAATAACTAAAACACGATTAATAATGTTTTTGTGATATGTTTTAGTTTATCAACATTGAAAACCAAACCATGTAAACCCAAAAACCTAATGAATGTACCACCACCACACACCATACCATTATGGAATTAGCTAGTGTAATAATGGGTAATGTATCTAGAACCTTGTAGTGTGAATTTGAATATTCTCTTTATAATAAAATATTTATCCATTTTCAATAAAACATTATAAACATATTTATATAATGATTTGAATGAAAAAAATATTTTTATATGAAGGAAAAAATATCATTTTTTGGAAATATATAGTTTAAACCTTTTTTTCATAAATTCAATAATTTGGAGTAAATTATATTAACCTTAAATATTCATATCAAATTAAATTTTATAAATTATAAGTGATAATATAATTTATTAATGAAAAATGATATTTTTATAAGGGTTTGAATGTTAATATTGTTTTAAAACTAGTAGTCTACATTAAAATTATTTTTATTTAAAACAATAAATTAACATATTAACAAAATTTATTTTTCAAAAAAATATTATTTTTCAAAATTAGAACATTGATATTACCTATTTATTAATTATTCATTAATTTCTGATATGGTCAAATTTTTTGGAATAAATTAAATATTGTATAAATATACATTATGTATTCGGAAAACATAAGATCAAAAATAAGATTTAATAAATACTATTAAAGGACTACAAGGCCAAAAATAGATTGGAAATTTTATATAATATATATTTGAAGAAATTAGATTACTTTTTAAAACCTATAATGACTCCTCCAAAAGTGATATTATATTTTAATGTTTTTAGAATAATTATTTATGAACATTACTCACTTCAACATAATTAATGGTGTTATAATGATGATTTCAATTCATATGATAATTTAGTATTTAAAACCACTCCCCTGTGAATGGATCTACAGGAATACTCCTAAAAAGGTTTGTGGTTTTGACTTTTTAATAACATAGATTCCCAAAGATATTTTTAAAAATTAATAAATAATTACCGACTCATTGGTTATAAATGACCACCTAACCACACAATCATATTCATTTAAAATTAATTGAACTTGTTGTTACTCTCGCTATTAAGATCTAAAGTCCTCCCATGGGTTCCCCAATACCTTAATAAGATCCTCCCATTCATTTATGGTCACCCTCTCAAGGTAAAAAAAAATTATACCCTTCTTTTTTGATAAATTAATTTCATTATTCATAGCCTTTTTATTTCAAATTATTCCTATAGTTTTATATTTTTACATATCCTTTTTTCATATGATTTATAAGAAATTGGAGATGACCATTCAACATCATAAAAGCCTTACATTATCCTTTATATTCCTCAGTTCTTCTATGAATACTATGCTTTGATTTTTCTTTCAAAAATAACTTAATATGAATAATAATCCCAATTTTCACCCATGGGTATTCGCCTTTATGTAACAATCCATCATTTATTTGGGATATATATCTATATAACCCACACTTTTTATTAATAGTGTTAATGATTAGGAAATATATTATTACAATTTATGATCTATGTGGTACACAAATTTAGATACATAATATGAATGTTGTGGGTCGTGTGGAATGTATATATCCCTCCAATGCGTTGGGTAATGTTTTTTTCTCATGAGATACTATGTATGGTTCATGGGTGGTTAACATACCCACAGTATGTTATTTTGTCCTAGTTGATAAAATTAAGTTATTATTTGGATTTTATTTTTTATGTTTTTTTCAAAATTAGTATAATTTATTGATGTTTTCAACTTATTTCATTCATAAATGTACAATATTATGATTCTCAACATTCACTTTCAATATGTTAGGACTCTTGAGTCACATGTACAATTATTTTTTTACTGTGCATTATGCATTCCTCTAAATGGATTTATATATCACCCCATTCTTATCAACAACCAAACGTTGTATGGGGATGTATTATAAGATCTATGGAATTTAAGGATATGTTATATGGTTTTAAATAATATCTATGTATCCCTATTTTATGTATCGTTGATATGTATCAAGTTAATAAATGACATAACGGATCCCTATCTTTTTTTATTTCATTATCTTTATCTCTATATATTAAATAATTAAATAAAATTTATAAAATTTATGGGTCTTAAAAGTTACACAAGATGTTACCTATGAAAAGTAACATACTGGAATATATGAATTTTTGTGGAAGGAGTAACATTTATGGCCACACTTCTGAAGGATGCACAAAAATATTACCAGAATAGGATAAGTTGGACTAAAAAAGGAATAATACATTAGAAGAACCCAATGATGGTGTAAATAAGATATCATATAACATAATGTAGCACACATTTTCATGTTTTTCATTTTTTTTATTGACACATTACTTAGAGGATGAAAGGAAGTCATAATATAAACAAAATAAAATCATTAAAAATTCATTACTAGCTAAAAAAATTAATAAACAACTATTTTTTTAATGGAATGTTAAGATGAAAAAATAAATTCCTCCAAAAAATATTAATGTATAAAATGTGAAGGGGAAATAAAAGAATAAAAAAAGATCTAAAATAATTTTTTGATCTGAGAAAATATTCTCATACATATATATTTAAATAATGTGGAAATCATCATCCACTATATTCTTTAATAATATGTAAATATTTTAAATTAAGAAATAGAATTAAAATCTTTTCATTTTATGTGGAACCATCCCCTATGATGAATGTAAACAATAAAGACAATTATTTTGGAGACCTAATGTTGTTGAAATGAAAATGAAAAATTTGTGAAAACAAAAGGTGATCCACCTATGAATGAAAAAAAAATCCATTGGAATGATGATTAAATTACATAAAGTAATCTGATAATGATGAAGATGATGTTTTGAATATAGAATATATAGAGAAATTTATTTTTTTACATTTGGGATATATATTTTCAAGGAAGTCATACTCATATATTAAAAATTAATTTTGAATGAAAAAAAATTAAATATATTTGTTGATGAAAAAATTGCTATTATAATGAGGGGAACCCTACTATTTTATTCATGAAATATATTTTTTGTGGAGATAGACACTAGAAATATGGTTGAATTAAAACCCTAGTGAATGTATCCCTAATGTAATATTTCATTAAATTTGGTATCACTTGGTAAGTATTTAGGATGATTTTAATGTTCGAGTAATCACATAAATTTTAAAAACTGATCATAGAACAAATGGAATTATGGTATATTGATTTTTTTTCTTATTTCATTAATAAAATGGATTTTATTATTCTCAAAATGAATTCATGGTTTATACTCTATTAAATGGATGAAAATGGATGATAAAAAAACATTAATTAACATTTATTCAACACCTCATGATGTCAATAATGAGGATTAATATTCAATTATTACTAGGAAGAGAAAATTCATAAAGAACATCCATCACATGTAATATTTTTAATTTATTTTCAACAATATGATATAAATTCATTTAATTTAAATATTTAATTAGTATTAAAAACAAATAAGTCACTACATATTACACTTAAATGACCGTTATTCCAACAACATCTTATGCCTCAAGTTAAAGTAGAACTAAATCCATTATTATTTCATCACACATTATAGCATCTTCCACTACACTTCATGTTCATAAGGCTAAATAAAATTTTTGTTGAACTATAATTTTCAAAAAAATGTTGGAATATATATATATATATATATATATATTAGAGTTTGTGAAATATGGATGGAATGAGTTAAAGTTTTTATCAACTATCACAAATATTAATTTTGTAAATTATTATTTTTTATGAAATGAACTAGAAAATAATTCATTACTCCTTTAATATGAGGGTATATAATTATATATGAAAAAATAACTTGTTAATTACAACTAAATCATAATCTATAGTAGAAAATATTTGTTCTGAATGTTTAATATTGAATTCTGGGAGATTAATAAATATTTCAGTTAACAAATGATTAAGGTGAAATGAGTATTGTTCAGTGGTATCTCCCTTTTAAGATTGTATATATTCTCCATTATCAATGTGTAATTCCATTTAATAGTAAAATAGTTTATATGAGTGTAGTAGAGAGTCTTATATAAATTTTTCAAAACACATCAGACACACTGTTCTATTTTATTGATTATCTATGAAACGAAGTGACTCGATCAAATCTATAATTTTTAATTGAAGGGGATTTTTTGGAAATTTAAATATAGATCATTTGAATAAAATTTATTGTAATGTAAATTTTATTCCCTCCAGTAGTTTTTTGGTCAAAATTCCTCCTAGAGTGTACATTATAATAATAGAATCATAAACTCACAAATTAGGCATTCTTGAAAATTCTACTTTACTTTGACTTTTAGACAATAATGACATTTACTTCAAGTTCATATTCATTATGACAACCCTTATCATTAATAGTCTTTATTTGATGATTTATTACATTGGAATACATATAATAAAACCCAAAATATATAAGAGTCTTGGGTCTTGGGGTAATTATGTACATTACAAATAACCACAAAACATGGGGTTCATCGTATTTATTGAAAACATCCTTAATATTCTCATATCGTTCCATCAATCATAAAACTTGTCGGGATAACTAGGGTATATACAAAATATTGTTGTGAGATATAAATCGATGTTAGGGAATAAACTAAAAATTAAATGAAAAATGATTACAATTTAGACAATAATAATTTCCACGGGACATAAATGGGGTGATAATCATAAACACGAATATTGTGGAATGATACATCATAACAATGTGATGTCATAATTGGAATGTGGAAACAACTATAAACAAGACATCATAACAGTAAAGCAAGATTCAACACTAAGTTTTAAAAAATTGATTAGGATATCATCCCATCTAATATATAGGTAATATCATGAGACTATGACACTACCCAATTCATTTTAGCTCTATCAATGCACACCTATTATAGTTATAACATGTATATTCATATGTGTGCCACATATATCATATCTCTAAAGAAAATATTTCATCACATATAATTCCATGATCAAGGGTTATAGAATAAATACTTGGAATTAACTATTAATATAAGTATTGATATGACTAATTGAATATACTTGAGTTTAAATAGTGATTTTATTCACTACATAGTTATTTTTCATGTTAATATCATTGTGAAATTTCAGCACCATAACAACAGTACGTAATGGTTCAAATAATGGTTTAATGATATAATAAGGGGTATATCATCATTTTTACATCAGATATAAAGTAGGGGGATGTGTAAAACATAACATAAAAGTATACATTATAAATAAAATGCTTAAAATGATGAATAATCAATTATAAATTAAATAAGGAGATGATTCCTTACTAAATTCTGACATAATAACGACTTCGGTAAAGGATATATGGAGAGGAAATAAATGATCAATCACTATAATACCATAAATTTAATATTAAAATGGAAATTTTTAAGGAAATTAATATAGAACCAATTTAAATACAAAATTTGAAATACAAATAATGATCCTGAATAGAAAAGAAAAGAGTGGGAGTTCCCTTTCTCTTGGTATAAAAATAGTTACACAATATCAGTAATATAAAAGGTGTATATAATTATTCATGGGATGAGTAAATGAGATTAAATGGGTTCCCTCATCACTTGTAAATAAAAAGGTATGTAATTGGGATATATAAAGACATACCAAAACTTGTAAAAATGCTAATGAAAAAGTTTAGTATAAAAGTGGTTCTCAAATAAAAAGTGGGCAGGGAGATCACTTACCCTAAGAGGGTGATTCCAAAATCCTGGTATGAGTTTTTTGAGAGCATAGGGGTTACTTTGGAAGACAATATATATGTGATGGTAGAATAAGGATGTGATAATGATTTTTTCAGATATGGAGTGAGTTCATGGGTCGGTTTATAAAGGAAAAGGTAGAGGAGTTGTTTATTATTTCCAAAACATATGTTTTAGACTATATATAATAAAATCATAAAAACCAAAACTCGTATAAGGGGGTTTACCATGTTTTATTTTACATTGGACTGATTTTAATTATTTTAAAAGTCCATGGTCCTAAATAATAAAAATATTACCCTTATTGATGTGTAAGTGAGTTAACTTCCTAAAGAAAAGATTTTATGTCCTAAATATATTACATAGATTTTGGTGGAATCCTAAATGGATTTTAAAATAAATATTTTAACCAAAAAATATATTTTATTTATATTTGATACATATATTTTTGTTATTGATTCCATCTATACAATTTATCAGTTCACTTTTGGGTCAACATTATGTCATAATACGTACCATATATTTATATCGTATTAAATTTTTACCTAATAATTTGACATTATAAAAAACTTATGAATCATTCCCCATGTGATAAGAATTATTTTATAATTCCAAAAATGATACTTTTTTAATCCATATAATTTTCTAAATAGGTTAACATTCACATTTATGAAAATTGACATTTATTAAGAAATGCTTCTTTTTCATCACAATAAAAAATTTTGAACCCTTGTAAAAATTAAATTTAAATTCATAAAGAAATTATATAATAATTTACATTTAAAATATAATAATATATATTTAAAATATTCTTTATCGAAAAACCCATTAATTAAATAAAAATTGTGCCTTGATTAGAACTACATATTACCCCAACAACAATATATGTTTTAACAAATAAAAATAATAATATTTCTAAATATTGAAATTTAATAATTTATAAAGTAACAAAAAAAAATTAAATTTCATCTTTAAATTAAAATATAAATATTCATAAACATAGTGTTAATTTTTTCTAGTTCATGAAAAATTAATTTTACCATTAATTATAATTTTTTATTACTATGGTAATAAATATTTAGTACGGTTGCAGTTCATATTGTCCAAGAAATTAGTTTACCTTATTTTATAATATTAATTATGATGATTAAAAATATTGATTACATATTAAAAAATCAATTCATAGAATTTCAATAATTTAAATTAATATAAATCATGAAAGTATGATAGAAAATGATTTTATAAAAGATGAATATTTAAAGGAAAAGATTAGTTTTCATTAACTCTACGACAATAAATATAAATCATATGAAAAAAAATCATAATAATAGTTATATATTATAAAAACTTCACTTAAATCATTCCTTAGTAGGTTATTTTTATTAATTATCATAGATATACACTAACCATTTTAAAATCATTTTATAAAAATCCCTTTTATGCATAAAAATAATCTTATTCTAAAATATGTTATAATAATGATTTAAACATAACTAATTAAAATATATTTCACCCAAGAATACTTTGGTTAAATTGAAATCAAATTACAAATTCATTATTACATTTAAATTACATAATTTATCAAATTTATTGATGGTTTTAAAAAAATTGGGTTTTTAACTTTTCGATGAAAAATCAATATTTATCAAAAAAATAAAAACAATTTACACAAAATTAATATTTAAATGATGATATAAAAATGAGGTTTAATTTTATAAAATACATCTTCCTAATGTTAAATAAAAAAATATAATTATTTTATTACAAAAAAAATAAAAATATTTTTGAAAACCACATATATTGAAAAAAAGACATTTCCAAAAATTATAAGATTATTTACTATGGATTTTTCAAAACAATAATGAAAATTATGATATATATATAATAACATTTTTAATCATATTTATTGGTACATATTTAATGGTTAGGTTAGAAACGTGATGTTTAATTAATCGTGGTTTGTCACGATTTGGTGTCACGTATCACATATGTTATAGAACATAATTTTCCCTTTTAAATAATAAAGGCATTATATTGTTCCCTCTTTGATAAATTTATTTCTCTCTATTTTAACATTATCATGGTATGAAATTTTTTTATAGTTGAAAATATTTTTATTTAAAATGCGCATCGTAAATGGTATAATTAAATATCCAATTGAAATTAGATAAAGTTAAGTATTAAGGTCGTCACATAACTAGGTTTCAACTTTATAGAACAATAGTTTGTAGTGAGAATATGGACTTGGAAAACATCTAACACCCATGAACTACAGGAGAGTAAGATATAACAGGTTTATGAGAATGAAAATAGCCTCAAAAGCGTAAATCTTTTGTGGGTTGAAATAAAATCAATTAATAATATGAAAATATTTTTTATCGATGATTCTTTTCATAGAGTTGAGAAGATAATATTCAATATTGACTAGGAATGTTTGGATATTTTGTTTATTTACAAGTATAATTTCATCATTTAATGAATTTAAACTAAAATATCCATTTCTCACCAAACGATTAGTAATCAACATGATTTTTTAATGCTTGATTCATATGAATAAGCTTCTAATAGATCACATAATCCATCAAGTAAGAACAAGATATTACTCTAGTATTAAATAAATCCCAAAATGGTAATCATAATATAAGGTAATATTTATAATTAATTAACTCTAATAAATTGATCTATAATAATCCATAAAACCCCAGTGGATTAATATATAGAATTCCTTTAAAAAATCTATTTCATACCATATAACAAAAATAACATCAACATTAATAAATGTTTTAACCATAATTTTTGTTTCAGACAGTTATTTATAAAACTCCAAAAATATAATAATATTAATCTCAAATAATCTTTATATTAAACCTAATATGAATATATCTCTCAAACCAAGTAAAAAATATCCAAAATGATCATTAATCACCTCAAAATAAATAATCATATTTGATCTTGTAATATGTTTTCTCTTAATATCCTTAGTCATGTTAAACTTCTATCACATAAATATTCAAACATTGTATTAATTATTTTAAATATTATAAATAGAAATATTACCCCATTACTATTTATGTTTATCCTAACATAAAACGTTTATTAACATTTATCAAACCCACAATCATGTGTTATATAAAAAATCACTTCATAAATAAATCAATTTTATATGTTTTCAGAATTATTCAACATATGATTAAAATCATTACTGAAAAACTACTATGGATAAAACCGTTTATATTTCATGTGTCAATAATCCATAATTTAATTAATACACTACTCGGTCAACATAACTCTCAAATACAAATATAGAAACAAATTTATATATACATATGACTAATTCACATACCATAGATCCTTAGATATTGATTTTACAATTGCTGTAGGTAATTTACTCAGATAATTCATATATTTTCAACCAATAATAAATAGAAATAAATATGGTGTCTTATAATAAAATGGATTTCCTTTAGTAAAAATATTATTTTTAAGGTAACTAGAAACTCTATTCACTATTTTTCACCCATAAAACACCCTCAATTTAAATTTTTCTATTTCCTTTGGTGATCCTTTCTACTTTTTTTCACACAAGAAATTGGTATTTTTTTCCTTATCACCAATATCAGATAAACGTAATATATCTGTAATCATCCCCTTGTTTAAATACATTGTACATTAAACTATGTTCCATTTGTTGATTTTTATTTTTCAAAGATGGTTTGTCGTAATAACAATATGTCTTTCTATATATTCCATATTAGTAGGCATGCCATTTAGGAATTCATCATATATACCCTCAGATTAATCGCCAATATGGTTTTTACTATTTCCATCAATTGAATAGAACCAAAGGAAAATTAGTGAATATTAATTTTAAACTATTAAAAAAAATTAAGTCAATAATATTAATGAAATAACATATAAATGACATTAATTTCCATAAAATATGAAAATATAGTCTTTTGTATTAGTTATCCATGATATATTTATTAATAATGAATCATATAAAAAAAATTATTCCATAAAATGGTTTATAATAATCTTGTGAATTTCCTAATCGTATCCCCCCAGTGTGTCAAAATAGTTCTCATTAAGGCCTATTATCAAGCACCAGTTCCTGATAGAATCATGCTCAATACAATGTTTTAATGATTTACCCCTAGGTAAATTTATGCCATGTTTATACCCACCGACAATATACAGACATGGAATTATTATCATGCCAGCTACAATATCTATACATTATAAAAAATTGAGTAATTTTTTTATATTTAGTCTTATCCCTAAGTCTTTATCAACTATTGTCTGCACATAATCACAAAAATAAAAAAAATTATTTTCTATGATACGAACTATGATAATCATTGTTGTCAATAAACCTTATATCAAGATTTATTAAAATTGATTACACAAAATTCAACAAAGACAATACAAGAGTATCATTTCATTGGGTAATTAGATAAATAAGACATCAACATAAAATATGGTGTTAATAATATTTAATGAATGCTTCCTTAACATGATCATATAATTAAATCATTCATAAAACTATAAAGGATATCCTTGGGACATAACTAATAAATGGGTGACAAAATATCTCAATAAGGGAATAAAAAATATTAACCTGAAGAAAATATTTCAATTAATATTATAATAATTTCCTTGCAATATAAAAGTAGTGAAAATCATATACATGATCGGTGAGGCCTGATATATAATGAAAACACAAAGGAAACCTTGGAAAGTGAAAAAAAAAATTAATCATGGAATCATAAACATATGGCAAATTCAACCACCAAGTTAGCATAAAATTCTGTGATTAAGATAACCTTCAAAAACTATAAATATCATATCATTAGTCTAAAACAATACCAAATTCATTGGAGTTCTATCATTTCACATATATTATAATCATTTCGTGTACATGAATAAGTGTACCACGTAGATCATATCACATTAAAAAAATAGTTTGTCACATTTTATTCAATGATCATTGATTTTGGAATAAATAAATGTATTATCCTAAAAAATTAATTATAGTTATGTGTAGGATATCACCCTTGAGTATAAATAGTGAAGGTATTTGTAGCATAATGGTATAGCAAGGAAAAATAAAAATCAAATTTTAATAGCATAACAGTAGTACATAGAATTTTAGAAAATTGTTTAATGAGAGAGAAAGGGGTCTATCATCATATAGAAAAAAAAATTACAACAAGAGGGATGTTTAAACATATATAAAAACATTAGATATTTTAAATAAAATTCACAAACAAAAAAAATTTCTTGAATAAAGAGGAGAAGGTGAGGATCCCTAAATAAATTATTGTATACTAACTATAAGGCCAAGGCCTTAAATGTTACATAATCTTTAGTTATGTCAATACTTTTACATTCAATCACATAGATAATATTTCTATGTTTTGAGCTATAGAAAATTAATCACTAACTTATACATATCAACTTGATTATTACAAAGTAAAAACTTCTACCAAGTATCCATTTTTCATTAAACAAATATTTTTAATCAAAACATGGTTTTATTTCATGCTTATGAATCATAACATTTCCATGATCTCATACATTAGTCTATTCTCCTTCAAATCCTACAAAAAACATTTCCAAACCGGGGATGAGCATAAAAATCTCAGTAATGGATACAGAAAGAAGAAAAACTATTAACTATGTTAAAACATGTAAACCATGAATACATTATCATAATTCCAAAATATAACCTTCATGAAGTTGTAAATACTCTTCACAAAATATAATCTAATTTCATACACTTTTTTAACCATATTATTACCATAAAACAAATTGAATCCACACAAGAAATATAAAAGGTATCATGGGACATAATCATACTTAAATAGAATAATCATACGGTCAACTTCCTAAAATATCATTCTTACAAATGGAATGGCCATATGGCTGAAATCCATACTAAATTTATTTAAGGTTATAACGTAACCATCCATCCTTGGTTTATCACAGGACCACCAGTCATTGGTTTATCATTTAACTGCCATATTTGGTTTATCATGTAACCACTCATCAAATTTCCAATTACCATTATATATTTATAACACTTAATGTTTTCATTTATCAACATTTGACTCTAAACATTTCATTTTCAGTCAAATGAAATATTTTAAAGGTATTTAAATTAAAAATCCATATTCAAAACCACATTAAATACCCAAACACCCAAAAAGGTAATATGATATTTCTTTTCTTTTTAAAAAATATAAAATCATATAGAGAATCCAAATATTAAATAATGGTTACAGCAAGGGAGGATCCATTGTTTTCGAATATATTAAAAAAATTATTTTTTTCATTTAGAAAAACTCATCCTAGAAAAAAACATTTCCTTTGAATGAAATAAAAATTCATAGTGTTTTATTATACACTATATAAAATAAGATCACTTATAACTAAAAATATGGATCAATGAAAGGATTTTTAGATGAAGTCCCTTACTTCGAGTCAGACTAGTATTGTTTGTTATTTATATTCCTAAATAATAAACATAGGTTAATTTATTCTTTCTTCAGATCCTTTATCATTTTTATTATTCATTTTATATTACTTATAACCATTTTATAGAAATTAGTTTATAATTTGAGTTCATATCAGATGTTTCATTGATGTTCGGTACATGAGTAAAAAATGAACATGTAATTGTTACAAATTATCCATGGGGTAAAAAGAAAATTATCTATAGAATAATATTAATGATTTAAAAATCATATATATCCATTAAATATTTATTTATAATAATATATGACATTTGGTGATAATAAATGAAATGCACCGTTCATGGAGATGGTAGGCCATATGTATACATGAATGATACTTTTGTTTCTTTTTCATATCAATGAAATAATAACTAAATGATACATAGGTATATCAAAATTCCCGACTAATATATATGTTATATATTTTAAATAATTTAATTAACACCATCCTTTATTCATTACATGTATGGCATGAATGCGTAATATAACATTGAGTGGGTGGTGGTCCACACTTCCTCAAATGAAATTATCATATTTACACATTATGGAAATCATAAATGTATGTTATAATAAAAATTTCATAATAATAGAGACAATATAAATATAATATATATCATATTTAAATACAGTTCCATCATAACGGCCAACATGGGAGGTGGTTGTAGAAAATTGAACAATCTTCATTTCGTGAGGCAGTAGTTTTCCATACAAAGAAATAGTATGTTCTGTGTCTAATAGATAGAGGTGTGTGTAAGTGTAGGTACAACCCTTTGAATTAAAAAAAATACTATTATAATTATGATAATTTTGTTTTTATAAAACAATGGTATAAAAATAGTATAGTGGATTGGATAAAGAAAAAAATAAATGGATGGAGATTAAGAGAAGATATTACCTATAAATCAAGTAAATCCATTTGAATTTTTCCAAAGGCTTTCTTGAATTATCTTCTATCCAATGTAAGTCTTATAAGAGGAATGTAGGGATTTTTGTATCTTATTTGAGTATAATTATGATTATATAAGGGGCTTTAGAGGTGTGAGTAAGTGGGTAGATGTGGTTGCCTTTTATTTTATGGGGAGGGGAACTTTAGGAACGTCCGGAAAAATTATATTATTAAAATTTTATTTTCGAATTTTACAGTCTAAAATGTTATATAGTTTGAGTATAAGATGATTATGGGTCTAAATCCTCTAAAACAATTGGTTTTAGATACATTTAGATCACATTTTGAACCTTATCATTTGGCTTTAACCCTTAGTTAAATAAATTAATGGTTACCATGTATTCTTTTATTTATACCCTATATGTTTAATATAAAAACCATAAAATGAAAAAAAACACAAGTGGATAAATAATGAAATTTTTAGCATTATATAATTAAATTGTTAGAATCTCGTAATTTTATGACTATTATATCATTTAATAAAATAGTACTTTTTCTAAATGATTTATGATAATTTAGACAATATTAATAATTGATTTTTGTCAATAAAATCAAAACATCACTCTTAAAAAATAACTACATTAACTCATATAAAACATGTGATAATATTCTCTAAAATTCTTGGATGAAATCAAAATTTTCAAATTAAATTTATTTTAATATTAATATTATCATTTATTTTAATCTTTCATTAATAATGTAATCACTCCATCATCATTATGTCATAAGGAAAATTATTTATATTATTTATAAAAAATATGAATAAAATTACATGATGTAGGAAATACTATTATATTTTTATTTGATATTTATAGTCAAATACATCAGTTCTATAACCCAATATTAAAATTATTTTAGTAAAAAGATACATGTTTTTGTTATATTTCTCTTTACAGTAAGTTAATTATTATAACATGTCATTATCACCCCCATGTGACTGCAATATTCCAAAGGTTTGGGTATGGATTGTTTTTATCTCCAATGAATCATAAAATATTAACATGACACATTTTAGGGTAGGTTTATATTATTATAATATTCTTTTTATCCTTATTTATTTTATTTACCCATTTACTGTAGAAAATAAAAAAATTACTAATTTCACTATTCATAGTGTCAACAAATAAAAGGTACCTATTTAAATAACTTGGACCTCCTGATTACAAATACAAAATACAATTTTAAAAATTCAATACATATAAATTTCATTATTTATTTTAAAATTATGTTCCTTTGTCAAAATCAGAAAGCGTATTTTTTAGAAGGAAAAAACTATCAAAATATTTACATTTGTTTATGTCAAATTTAATTGTGAAATTGCATAAAATGAAAATAAAATAGATTAAATGAAAAAATCAATCCAATTATACTTTAAATCCAATTAAAATGAAAACATAACAATATAACAAAATTAGATGAAATGGTAGTTTTGAATTAAAATACAGTATTTATCACTATTAATTAAAATATAAATTTTATCAGAAAAATAAAAAAATATCAACTAATATAAATTTTCATGTCCCTATAATAAAAAAGAATGTTATTATGTCAAATAGAACGTATAAAGTTTTTAAAAACTACACAAAAACAAGTCTTTTCATCAAAATGTTGTGAATATAACATTTAAAAATATAAGAGAATTTAATGCTTAAAATTGGATTTATCCTCAATTTACCCATGAATAATTCACTAGATAAATGTGAAAGCATTTAACAATCATGTGTAATAATATAATAGTTAGTTTTGTTATTTCCATCAAATACTACGTACACATGTTAACTACCATTTAAAATATTAATATTATTGTTTTATTATTTTCGAGTAAAACTATGTGTTGTGTGAAATGTAAGATTTCAAAAAAAACTTGTTTTTTATGTCAAGTATGGTATTGAAGATAGGTTTCCCCTTAAAGTAAAACCAATATATAATTTATAAATATTTAAAAGATATGAAAATTTATCATTCAATAATTACATGGGATGTTACATCCTTCCCCGTTTTGGATATTAAACCTCACTATTTTATTCACATATCAGATAAGTGTGGGTATTTAACCCTTATATCATTTTAATATTCCCATGTTTCCTCTTCAACTAAATGGATTTTCCACATAACCTTAATGATAAAAAATCACCATATTTAGTAACACCTTCTCTCTACGATAAAGAATCTAGACTAGCTATTTCATATAAGAAATATTCCCTTCCATCTGAAATACAACTATAATAAAAACATGATATTGGTTTGATATATACCTCCATAACATTGAAATATAAAAAACCTTATGTACCTGGGATTATCATGGAGGTAAATCCACTCAGTATGAAACTGATCCAACTTTCCCTAGAATTTCATAGGGTCTACTAAACGGTATAATGATCTTCACTTTCTTACCAAAACACATCACACTCTTCCATGATGAATATTTGAGAAAGACATGATCTTCATCATAGAAAGAAATATATTTCCTCTGATTATTGGTATATCGTTTCTGTCTACTTTGAGCTATCCTCATACGATTCTAAATCAAATTATCTTTATTTCCCATAACTTATACCAATTCTGGTCCCATCCACTTCCTTTCACCTACTTCGTCCTAAAAATCGTGATTTTGACACTACATCCCATATAATGCCTCAAATGTTTCCTTCATTATACTGGAATGAAAATTATATTATAAGAAAAATCAACCAAATTAATTTGGTGATCCCAACTACATTGTTAATCTATTGTACAAGCATATTGCATATCTTCTAACGTCTGAATTATTCTTTCTTAATTACTATCAGATTGATGATGAAAATATATAATGAAAATTAATTCATTACCCAATGGCTTCTGATTGAATTTCCAAAATTTAGATGTGAACATGAGATCATGATCATATTGAATGGAGAGGGTAACATAATGTAACTTGACTATATCTTTAATGTAAAGTCAAGAATTTTGATCTAGTGATATAATTTCTTGAATAGGAAGAAAATGATAATATTTAGTCAATTTACCAGTAAAAAAAATATTTCATTATTACATCAATATATATTTTGTAATCCCCAAATAAAGTCCATGGATATATTTTCCCTTTTCCATTATGGTACTAGAAAGGCTGATAAAACCCCTTTTTCAATTTTCATTCTTCTTTATCCTGCCACTATGTCAATCATTTCGTTTTAAAGTTAGCAATATGTATTTTCATTCTATCCTTCTAGTAATACTCATGATGGTCTTTGTACATCTTAGTTCTGCCCAGATGAACTGCAAATGAAAAACTATGAGCTTCACATAACAAATCATTCTTCAACCGTGAATCACAAGGAACAAATAATTTATCCCCAAATTCAATAACTCAATATTTATCAATGTAAATTCTAGAAACTAACACTTTTGAACGAATTATACCCTTTTTTACACCTCACTTTATTCCTTATACACTTGATAAATTCTATATAATAGAGATGATTTATTTGACACCAGAAACAAAATAGATGATTTTTCTATACAGACAACATCCAAGCCAAAATTCATTAAATAATTAACCAATAGATCTTCTTCTAAATGTACCATGGTTAGTGTAGAATTACATTTTTGACTCAAATCATCGTCCAGTTTAATTGTTTTCATGGATGGTAATGAATCATGAAATCATAATTATTGATTAATTCTATCCATATCCTCGGTCTCATTTTCAATTCTTTATGAGTTAATATATACTTCAAAACATTTTTATCAGTAAATATTTCACACTTTACTGCATAAAAATGATGCCACCAAATAAAAAATGAAAAAACAACAGCAGCTAATTCCAAATAATGTTTATTGTAATTTAACTCTTAAGGTTTATATTGATTTAAATAATAAGTATGTAAAGACCCGGAAATTTCAAGGAAATTTTTTTCTTAATTTCTTTGGAATTTTAAGAGTTTGTAGCTTCTGACGGAACTTGATTCCGAGGCCCTGTGTGCCCGAAATAAATTTTTGAAGATTAGATCGGGTACATTCAATGAACGAACGAGCGGATTTTTCTATCTTTTGAACCGGTTCTTGGAATTGAAATCCAAGGGCACCGATGAACTCTCAGTGTTGGTAACTGCTAAAGGGGTCCATTACTGCTGTTTCTTTTCAAGCGGATTGAGTTTTAATATTTGGGGAATTAGATTAAAATAAATAAGATTGGTGGAGAACAATTTTATTTATATATAAGGTGGTTATATCCTACAAAGGGGAGTTAGTGGTAGGACCCAAAACTACCTAACTACCCATGTGTGGATATTTGAAAGTTGGGGCATACACGAGCCCTAACCTTTCACCTTCCCCTAAACTCCTTAAATGCCCCTTCTTTTTTTGTGTAAACTCTCTCTCCCTCTTTATTATTTTCCAACACAAAATAATCAATGAATCCAAACTCTTTAATTATTTAATTAAGGGATTTGAATTTTGAATGCTTGGCAAGTTTAATTAAAATAAGGGGTATCCTTATTTTTATTTTGGTTGGAACTTGTTGTGTTGATGCAAATGTTTGAGAGAGAGCTCTTGTGAAAGTAGAAGAGAGTTCATCCTTCATTGAAGAACATCATCCTTCCACAAAGAACGATGCCTCTTCAACGAGGAACGCCAAATCCTTGAAGGAAGAAGATGTGCCTTCTTTTCTTTTATCCATGACAATAGAGGAGACGCGACTTCTTCTTCGGGTGCACTTTGATGACGACGGTTCTTTCCCAGCAATGACAGAGTGACAACGCTTTTCGTGTCTACGATGAATGAACCATAATCGATGTAGGGGGATTTTGTATATTTACGTTTACATGATTTATACCTTCGAGTATGGGAGAATATTCTGTTGGGTGTTAATTCGAACTACTAACGTGGTGGGTACGAACTAATGAACAAGTCCGGACCCACCGCCAAATTATTCTTGATGCGCGGATTGCGTGGCGACTGCCTGGAGGCGGCGGCGCCCCAGCGTGCTGTCGGAGAAGACCCACTGTGGCAACAGCCGTGGCGGCGACGTGGTGGATCCTGCGGCCGCATGGGATCCGGGATGACTAGGGGCGGTGCCAGCTGGCACCGCCGATGCCAATCAGCGGGGAGGTCGCGCCTCCCCCGCTCTGCATAACGCTCATCCAGGCTGGTAGAGCCGCGCCCCGCCGGGCCGGGCCGCGCCAGCCGCGGGCCACGCCGTGCCCAGCCGGGCCGGGACGCGCCAGTCGCGGGCCACGACGTGCCAGCCGGGCCACGTTGTGCCCTATCAGGCCGGACCCAGACGTGATTCGGGTCGACCTGGTACGGGTCGACCCAGGGGGTGTTGGGTCGGGTCGGACCGGGCCCAGACCCCCTATTTCCGGACCGTTTTCAGTTAAACGGTTATATCTTGAGATATGGACCTCTAATCAACATACCGTCAGTTGAGTAGGATTACTTGGATCGAGACGGTAATTTTGGTATATTACACTCAAGGTTTTGTCGAATTTTGGGTATGACCGGGTTGTTTCGAACCTAAAACCAACCAGGCCCACGGAGCGGAAACGCTTATAACTTGAAGACCAGATGTCCGATTGACGTGACATTGACTATGTTGGATTCTTCTTGATGAGACAGTTCTTTTGGAAAAATTCACCTTAGTTTTCGACGTATTTGGAGTATGTCCGAGTTGGATTATACCCAAAATCCAACCGAGCCCCTGGAACGCAAATGCTAATAACTCACAGACCGGGCATCTGATTGACACATCGTCTGTTGCGTTGTGACCCCTATGATGAGGCGGTCCATTGATATACTTTCAAATGAGATTATATGACACTTGGAAGAATCGACCAGTATCTCATGGAGTGGATCCTCCTGGAGACGAGCGTACAGAGTACGGAGACCTTGTAGCCGGCTGAGACCAGATGACTGCTTGATCGATTCGTTTCAGAGTGACATGAATAGCCTAGTGGGGAGCACTACTAAATTGGGGTGGCAGACCCATGGTGGGGAGAACTACTGTGTTGGGGTGGCAGACCCGCGTTACTCTATAGGAGGAGTACCTCTTTAGGCTATAAGGGGGAGCGCTACTGTGTTGGGGCGGCAGACCCATGGCGGGGAGCACTACTGTGTTGGGGTGGTAGACCCGCGGTACTCAATATGAGGTGTAACTCAGTAGTCTAAGGTTAGTGAAAATAACCTCAGAGTCACAATAGGACCACTTTACTCGACATAGAAGGAGCTCTTCAGCAGTTGTGGTTTCGATATCATTAATGAAAATCCTGGTTTTAGCTGAATCAATGACCTTTTTGTTTTCCTCATGATTGAGATGGGTTACTTAATAACATAGGTATATGTATAGGAATATACCTAAGTAAATGATATCTATTGAGATATATCTTTATTGTTTATCCTTGATGGATTTTAGTGAGACATTGAGAGTCTCATGGTCCCTACTGAGTACTGTTATACTGACCCTGGCACGGGCTATGCTCGCACCTCAATGTGTTGGATGCAGACGACGGATAGTGCTGACCGAGGCAGAGTGTATGAGGACTGGATGGTACCCAGAGGTGGACACTCAGTGTGATGACACATGGAGAAGAACGATTGACACGGAGTGCTGAGGAAGACATCTATACCTACACTTCAGGTAGGAACCCACAGGATGATCCAGGTGTTGCTTCACCTTTCAGCTGTTTGTCTGTTCAGTTGTACTTTCTTTCAGTTGTAGATGTACCTTTCTGTTGGGCTTGTATTCTGGACCCTTTATACATTAAGAACACTTATTACTGCTTTACAAAGTTTTAGCTTCCACTTATACTCTGGTTGTGTGTGTCGTTACATTTTATAAAGGCAATTCCTTCCTAGTTTTTAGGGAGTTACGCCTTTGGTTCTAGTCACCAGGCCTTGGCCTGTGGAATGCGGGCTTGGGGTAGTCACGATACGGGCCCCGGGGGATGGGTCATGACAAATTGGTATTAGAGGACATCAGTTCTACCACAGAACTTAGGACTCTGATATTTTATTTCTGTGAACCAATAGTGTTAAGGGTACTAAGTGTGGTTTTCAGTTTTGGGAGTCCAGTGTTGGTGCGGTCGGCCGACATATCCATACACCAGGACCCTTACTTCTGATTTTTGACATAGTGCATGAAAACACTGATTGCGTGTGTGTTTTAAAAAGTTTCTTTTTCAGATCAAACTAGGTCAGCTCACCAGGTATAGTCTTTTGACCGTGTCACATCTGTTCTTTTACGATGAATCCCTGCGGACGACTAGCTAGAGCCCCAAGAGTTGTACGTACTGACAGCCCATCGAGCGATAAGGCCTCAGTACTGGGCCCTCTCCCAGTTGAGGCACCAGAGGTACTACCACCCGTTGTGCCACTGATTCCATCAGCCCCAGTAGCAGGCGATGCACGCTACTTGAGCACACTACATGAGTTCCAACGCCTGAGGCCACCCAGCTTCCAGGGAGAGACAGACCCACAGGCGGATGAGGATTAGATGGAGGCGGTGGTGAGAGTCTGTAGTCTAGTAGGGATGCCAGCAGACTTTATGTTGATCATTTCTTCCAACCTCCTTCAGGCAGCAACAGGAAGATGGCGGAGCCTGATGCTTCAGATGCATGACGAGGTGACACTTCTGTGGGCAGGCTTTGAGAGCCTGATCCGGACGGAGCTTGTACCAGCCACCCTTCGAGCGGTGCATATACAGGAGCTACTTAATCTTCAGTAGGATAGCATGATGGTGGTGCAGTACTGAGAAAGGTTCACCGAACTCTCATGCTACTCCACTAATATGGTACGAGACCCATTCTTTAGGGCCCGGACCTTTGAACAGGGACTCAGGCGAGAGATTAGAGCTTCAATTGTCTCCAACAGCATCTCAGCACAGATGGGGGTATTAGAGCAAGCCCTCTTAGGGGATAGTTTCCATGCTGAGCAGCCTCTAGCAGTGGGACCCACCACTAGCCAGCATGCATAAGATTCTTCTGAAACTGACAGTTGACAGATGACGTAGAGGTTCAAGATGACGAGACCTACCGGTGTTCGACCGCACGACTTAGGGTCGGTAGTGCGGGGCACCTAGGGTGGAGACAGAGCCAGAGTTGCTAGGTTGTTTTACTCATGTGGAGGATAGGGTCACATGGCTCGTGACTGTCCGACCCACCATATAGATGATCAGTAGATAGAAGAAGGACCTCTCAAGCGGAGGTAGAGGTTTGATCAAGGAATACCGCAAGGAGCAGGAGACTGGGGCAGAGGAGATGGTCGTACAGGGGGTGGTTGACGACGCTTCGAGGTGTTACCACCACCACCACTAGGAGGTCCACCCCAGCCACAGGGAACGGGTTTACATGGTAGGGAACAACTTCAGGCAGCTTAATCATATGACTATAGAGCTCCAGAAGCATATGGACAGGAGCGAGACTAGTTCCAGGCATGGAGGACTTTGTTCTTGGTGCTTCTAAGCTTCCTTGTTGTTGTTTTTCGTGGTTGTTATGTGTCTTTGTACTTTGAGCATCAGTAATAAAAGACACTTGTCCTTGTGACATTTAATTTCCGGAACTTTTTGTATGGTTGATACTAAGAGGTTCCAGTTAAAACTATTGACTTGACCGTCACTTGCGAGATTCCTACTGGAGGAGACCTAGTTACCACGCACTGATGCCGATAGTGTGACTCAACCCATGGAGGAAAGAGTGACGGTTGGATCTTTTGGTAGTATTTTTGAGGCCTTTTGATGTCATTCAAGACATGAATTGTACCTTCCATGTCAGGATTGACTGTATTAGGCAAGGAATGTGGTTCATCCAGGGGATGAGACCAGATTTCTCTTTTCGGCAGAGGATAATTCTCAGCAGCTCTTTGGTATAACATAGACGAAGAAGGGTGGATATGAGTTCATACAGTTGGATAGTCTCACCCATTGTTCGTTGAGTGAACGGTTTAAGGTTCTTTCCAACTCAATAGTCTCAGTTGTATCTTCTCTCAGAAGGACATGAACCCGAGACAATGGTGATGGCTTGAATTCCTCCAGGTCTATGACTTCAAGATAGTTTATACTCCTGTGGAGGGGAACATTGTAGAAAATGATCATAGTAGGAGATCAGGCATTCAGCTGTTAGGAGTGGCGAGACAGTAGCTGGATACATTTCAGATATCCTTTGTGGATAGTGGTGGATTCAGCACGTATAGAACCAGAGATGGTTCGGGCTACGATAGAGAAGTTGAAGATCATCCAGGAGCGGATGAAGACTACACAGAGTAGTTAGAAGTCATATACTGATAGGAGACAGAGGTCTATGGAGATTTGGTCAGGGCGGCAAGTTATCTCCATGATTCTTCAGACCTTTACAGGTCCTCAGCAGTGTAGGAGAGGTGGCTTATTGTCTGGCCCTTCCACCTTAATTGCATCGGGTGCACAATGTCATCCACGTATCTCAGTTGAGGAGATAGGTGCACGGAACTTGACACATCATCGACCACGGGGAGCTGGAAATCGATGATGGGGTGACTTTCATGGAGGTCCTGGTGGAGATCGACGATTGACAGGAGCGAGTTCAACATGGATGGTCGATTCCTCTGGTGCGCATTTGTTGGAAGCACAGGAACCTCTAGGAGAGCACTTGGGAGCGGGAGGCTCAGATGCATTCTCGATATATCCTTTAGTTTCCCTAGTTTGTGTTGTAGCTTTACAGGGAAATAAAGCCCTAAGGTGGGAGTAATGTAAAGACCTGGAAATTTCAAGGAAATTTTATTCTTAATTTCTTTGGAATTTTATGACTCTGTAGCTTTTAATGGCACTTGATTCCGAGGCTCGGTGTGCCCGGAATCAATTTTCAAGGTTTAGCTCTGGTACATTCAGTGAACGAATGAGCAGGATTTTCTATCATTTGAACCGGTGCTCAGAATTGAAATCTGAGGGCACTCTTGAATTCACAGTGCTGGTAATTGCTTTAGGGGACCTTTACCGCAGTTTCATTTCAAGCGGGTTGAGTTTTAATATTTGTGGAATTAGATTAAAATAAATAAAATTGGTGTAGAATAATTTTATTTATATCTAAGGTGGTTATATCCTACAAAGAGGAGTTAGTGGTGGGAGCCAAAACCACCTAACTACACATGTGTGGATATTTGAAAGGTGGGTCCCATATGAGCACCAACCTTTCACCTTCCCCTAAACTCCTTAAACCCCCCTTCTTTTTTTGTGTAAACTCTCTCTCCCTCTTTATTATTTTCCAACACAAGATAATCAATGCATTCAAAAATTTTAATTTTTTAATTAAGGGATTTTAATTTTGAATGCTTCGAAAGTTTAATTAAAATAAGGGGTAGCCTTATTTTTATTTTTGTTGGCACTTTTTGTGTTGAGGGAAATGTTTGAGAGAGAGCTCTTGTGAAAGAAGAAGAGATTTCCTCCTTCGTTGAAGAACACCATCCTTCCACGAAGAATGACGCCTCTTCAACAAGGAATGCCAAATCCATGAAGGAAAATGACGCGCCTTCTTTTCTTTTCTCCATGACAAGAGAGGAGACAACACATCTTCTATGGGTGCACTTCGACGACGAAGGTTCTTTCCCAGCATTGACAGAGTGACAACACTTTTCGCGTCTATGACGAATGAACCATAATCTAGGTAGGGGGATTTTATATATTTACGTTTATGTGATTTATACCCTCAAGCATTGGAGAATATTCCGTTGGGTGTTTATTCGAACTACTAACGCGGTGGGTACAGACTAACGAACATGTCCGGACCCACCGCCAACTTATTCTTGATGCGCGTATTGCGTGGCGATGGGTGAATGGAAGTGCAACGACATTTAGGCGCCATTGCAGTAAAGTTTCGGACCCGAGAAGACCACCGGCGCAAACAGAAGCTAAATTGGACCACCGGAGCAACTCCGGTGGCCCGCAAAACCTCAGGGTGGTGCGGGTTGCCGGCACTGTGGTGCCGGCGATCGGAGGTGGTGGCCGGCAACTGGCCGGCCGCCTGGAGGCGGCGGTGCCCCAGCACACCGCCAAAGAAGACCCGCCACGGAAACAGCTGTGGCAGCGATGTAGTGGATCCTGTGGCCACGGGGGATCCGAGATGACGGGGGCGGCGCCAGCTGGCACCACCGGGGCCAATCAGTGAGGAGGTCGCGCCTCCCCCACTTCGTGTAACGCTCGGCCAGGCTGGCCGAGCCGTGGCTGGCCGCGGGCTGGGTCGCGCCCCGCCGGGCCGGGCCGTGCCAGCCGAGCCGAACCCATACCCAATTCAGGTCGACCCGGTATGGGCCCACCCATGGGGTGTTGGGCCGTGTTGGACCGGGTCCAGACCCCCTATTTCTGGACCGTTTTCAGTTAAACATACATATATTGAGCTATAGACCTCCAATCGATGCACCATCGATTGAGAAAGATTCCTTGGATTGAGACGGTCATTTCGTATATTACACTCAAGGTATATGAAAATCTTGAGTATGTCCGTGTTGGTTTGAACCCGAAACCAACCGGGCCCATGGAGCGAAAGCGCTTATAACATGAGGATTGGAAGTCTGATTGACGCGTCGTCGACTGTGTTAGATTCCTCTTGATGAGATGGTTCTTTTGGAATACTTAACCTGAGGTTTGTATGCAATTGGAGTATGGCTGGGTTGGATTATACCCAAAATCCAACCGGACCCCTGGAACAGAAATGCTAATAACTCACAGACCGGGCATCCGATTGACACGCCGTCTGTTGCATTGATACCCCTATGACGAGGCGGTACTTTGTGATACTTTCATGTTAGATTAAGTGACACTTGGAAGTATCGACTAGTAGCTCATGGAGCAGATCCTCCCAGAGATGAGCGTCCGGAATACAAAGACCTTATAGCTGGCTGAGACCTGATGACTGCTTGTTCGATTCGTTTCAGAGTGACTTGAATAGCCTAGTGGGGAGCACTACTTTGTTGGGGTGGCAGACCCATGGGGGGGAGCACTACTATGTTGGGGTGGTAGACTCGTAGTACTCGACAGGAGGAGTACCTCTATAGGATATTATGGGGAGCGCTACTGTATTGGGGCGACAGACCCATGGTGGGGATCACTACTTTGTTGGGGTGGAAGACCCGCGGTACTCGACAGGAGAAGTACCTCAGCAGTCTAAGGTTAGTGAGCAGTGCCTCGAAGTCGCGATAGGACCACTGTACTCGATAGAGGAGGATCTCTTCATCAGTTGTGGTTTTTATATCATTAATGAAAATCCTGGTTGGAGCTGAGTCAATGACCTTTGTTTTTTCCTCATGATTGAGATGGGTTACTTGATAACTTAGGTATATGTATGGTCATATACCTAAGAAAAGTTTATATGTTGATATATCTATTTGTTTTTTATCCTTGTTGTATTTTAGTTAGACCTTGAGGGTCTCGGGGTCCCTACTGAGTATCGTTATATTCACCCCTGCACGAGCTATGCCCGCACCTCGTTGTGTTGGATGCAGACAACAGACAACACTGACTGAGGCAGAGTGTACGAGGACTGGACGGTACCCGGAGGTGGACACTCGACATGAATACACACGGAGCAGACCGATAGACGCGGAGTGCTAAGGAATACATCTATACCTACCCTTCAGGTAAGAACCCGGAGGACGATCCAGGAGCTGCTTTACCTTTCAGCTGTTTGTCTATTCAGTTGTACTTTATTTCAGTTGTAGTTGTACCTTTCTGTTGGGCTTGTATTCTATCCCCTTTGTACTTTTAGCACACTTGTTACTACTTTACCTAGTGTTAGCTTCCGCTTGTACTCTAGTTGTGTGTGTGATTACATTTTATAAAGGAAATGTCTTCCCAATTTTTAGGGAGTTACGCCTTTGGTGCTAGTCGCCAGCCCCTGGCCTATGAAAGGCGGGCTTGGGGTAGTCATGATACGGGCCCCAGGGGACGGGTCATGGAAAAGTAATTACCATATCATTATACATTATAAAAAATCCAAGCCCTTTAAAATAATGATCACAGAAGATAAACAAACTTACTATTTTTGTAAGTAGGGTCAAAATTGTGGTATTTACCAATCTTATTATCAATTCCTGAAAATCATCATCACATTATTTTATCTAGATGAATTTAAATCCCCTACATGTTAACTTATTTAGTCGGCATGATGACTATGAAATGATTTCAAAAATAATTTGATAATAACCCACTAATCCAAGAAATCAACAAATCTCTATGATCTATGTAGTTTTTAGCCACAATTCTATAATTTCTATTTTAAAAGGATCAATAGTTATGTTATTATTAGAAAAAATATGACCATGGAATGAAATTTTTTGCAACCAAAACTCACCCATACTAAACTATCCTTATATTTTGTTTCTTTTATGGTTATAAAAAATAAATCCTTAAGTTACATTCATGATCTTTTGGGGTTTTTAATATACCAAATTATCATCTATAAAAATAGCCACAATCTTATCCAAAATATAATTAAAGACTCTAGTTATACATTCTCAACATATTAGACAAGTTTCACATATCTTTTTAACCCATGAGGAGCTAACACCGTCCAATATTTTGGCATCAATCCAGAGTAAAACCATTTTTTATTACTGTCAATATCCCAGATAAAATTTTGGACGTACCGTGAAAAGTCGTTGAAATTTTCATCATATGTAGCCATAGAATCATCATCTTATTGGCTCAATTCAAAGATTTTATTTTCCATATTACGTAAAATAACCTTAGGAAAATAATTATCAAGGAATATATTCTTAAATTCCTCCCATTATATAGCGTCAATCTCCCCTCTTCCTCTAATAATTTAAATCATTGACCACTAGTGATCAGTTTCACCTTCTAGATGATAAATTGAAAGACTATCCTTTAGAATTTCTGAACACCCCATTTGATCAAAAATATTTTCCAGGGATTTAATCCAACCAAAATCTTGGACAGTGTTAGATGATTTGTTGAATGATGGGGGACATTGCATCATTAAATTATTCACTATCAACATTTTCATTGCATTTATTTTGGTTGATCCCGTGCATGGAAACCACAACTATTTATCTCTTGAGAAAACGGATCCATCACTAAATCAAATTTCTTACTTCCAATTCCAATAATATCAAGAAGCTGATTCAAAATGTTATTATCCTATGTATTCATTCTTATCAAAACATCCTTATTTCCTATATGGGAAAACATTCTCAAAAAACCTATCAGTGTGTAATCAACATGGTAATCTTAAAATTCTATATCATTTCAATTTGACTATAAATTACAAATCATTTATTTATATTATATTCAAAATGTTATAACTTCTAATGTTATCTAAACCCACCTCTGATAGCAACTATAAGGCCCCAGCATTAATCATCACTTAATCTTGAGTTAAGTCAATAATTTACGTTCAATCACTTCGATGATATTTTCAGGTTTAGGGTCATAGAGAATTAGGACATAACATATACCTATCAACAAGATTATTAATAAGTAGACAATGTTACTCACTATCAATTTTTTTCATAAAAAATTAAACAAAAAATGGTTTTATTTCATGCTAAATCATCATAACTTTTACAACATCCCATCCTTGAGTCTATACACATTTAAATCCTATGAAAAAAAATTCAAAACATGGGATGAGCATAAAAATGTCATAAAGTGATACCCAATAAAGGAATGATTTTAGCTTTGTGAAAACATGTAAACCATGAATACGTTAGCATAATATAATAATTTCCACATTTATGACGTGGAAAACACACTGCATCAGATATAAGCTCATTTTTACCCTTTTGTAACCAAAATCTTACCATAAACTCCATATAAATTACACATAATATATAAAATTAATTATTGGACATAATCATACATAAATGGAATAACCCTATGGTCGACTTCCACACATATCATTCTTATAAATAGAATATCCATATAGCCGATTTCGTACCCAATATGTTTGAGGTTATAATGTAACCATGAATACTTGGTTTATCATGGAATCACCCATCTTGGGTGTATCATTTAACCACATTTCTATGTTTTATCACATTAAAACCCATCAAATTTCATTGTACTATTATATAATTATAAAACATAATGATTGAAATTATCGACATTTCACTCTTATCCATTCAATTTCAATCTGAAGAAATGATTTCACGATATTAAAATAGAGAAGAAAATATTAAAACTATTTAAAAAACACCCAAAATGGAATAAGGGATTTAATTTCATTTTAAAAAACATTAAATCTTATAGAGGAAGCCAAATATCAAATAACGGTTACGACGGTGGAGGATTTGTTTTCACTGTATACATTAAAAAAATTATAATATATTAAAACACTTAATTGAAACAATATTCCATTTTAATTAAATAAAAATTCAAAGGGTTTTATTATATGCTATATAAAATAAGGTTGTGTATAAATCAAAATATACCTCAATGAATGGATATTGAGTTAAAGTCCCATACCTAGAGTCGAACCTGTCTTGTTCATTCATTATATTCTAGAATAATAATAATTGGTTAATTTTTACTTACTTAAGAACCTTTTTCATGATTATTATTCATTTTATATTTATAATTACATTGTTATTTAAATTAGTTACTTATTGGAGTTCATATTGGATATTTTGTCGATTTTCGGTTCATGAGTCAAAAATGAACTTGTTATGATGAAAATTATCTATGTGGTCAATAGCCCATTATCTCCAGAATAGTATTAATGATTTATATATAATATATATCTAGTATATATGTATTTATCATAATCCATAATATTTTGAGATAAGAAATGAAATGCATCGTCATGGAGATGGTAGGTTGTATGTTCGAATGAACACTACTTTAATATCTTTATCATATTAGATGAATGAAAACATAATGATAAAAAGGTATAATATGATTAAAATATAATATATATGTCATATTTCTTATAAATATTCATTAAATATATCCTTTATACATTCCATGTATGGCATTAAAGATCCATATCACATTGAGAGGGTCATAGTCCACACTTCCTCAAATAAAATTATCGTATTTACAAATTATGGAAAGCATAAAGGTATGTTAAAATAAAAATTATAGAATCATAGAGAAAATATAAATATAATATATATAATATATATATTATGTTCTATAATAATGGCCACCATGACTGATGGTAGAATAAAATTTGACAATCATCGTTTCATGAGATCGTAGTTCATCATACTTAAAAATTGTATTCTCTAAATCCAATAGATTTGGTTTGTGTAAATTTAGTTCGAACCCTTTTTAGTAAAAAATACTAGTATATTGTGGATAATTTATTGTTATAAATTAACCAAATAAATCTATGTTAGGGGGTTGTAGAAGGAAAAAAATAAATGAAATGAGATTGAGATAAAACATTACCTCTAAATTGGGTAACCCATTTTCATTTGAGCCAAAATGATTTTTGGAATATCATTATTATCAAGTTAAGGATTCTAGGAGGAAGTTAGAGATTTTGGGAGATTATTTTAGTACAATTTTGATAATCCAAGGGGCTTGAAAGGTTTGCGTAAGTGTTTAAAAGTAGTGGCCTTTTATAATATTGGGGAGGGGCACGTTTGGAATGTCTTGAAATATAATTTTATTATAAATTTATTTTAGAATTAAAATGGATCCAAAGTTATATATTTACTATATTCAATTATAATAGGTCGAAATCCTCTAATCCAATAGGTTTTAGACATCTATATGTCATAAATGTTACCATGCCTTTTAGCATTAATCCTTAGTTAAATAAACTAACCCTTTCCATGTATTCTTGTATTTGTACACTATATAATTAATATAATTACTATCAAATTCCAACAGAACCTCATGTGTAAAACTAATGAAATTTTTAACATTATCAATGTTTGTTGGACGAATCTTATATTTTTATGAAAATTATATTATTTAATAAAATAGTATTATTTTAAAAAATCGTTTATGTCAATTTTGAAACTATTTAGTAGTTGGATATTTTTAAAGTCACAATGACTTGATTTATTCGAATAAACTAAATTAAATCAAATATAACATTATATAATAGTCGATAAAATTAATTTATGGCATCGAAATTTTAAAACTACATTTATTATAATATCTATAATATCATTTATTTGAATTATTCATTTATAAGGTAATAACTTCATCATAATTGTTTCATAAATAAATTTATATAATTAAGATCTATTAATTTTATATAAAATTCAATTATTTAGAAAATATATTAATATTTATAATTATTATTTATAGTAAAAGTGATATGTTATATTACACTATATTAAAATTGAATTTGTTAAAAGATACAAGTTTATTTTATATTTCTCTTATTTTAAATAAATTACTAAAAAGTGTCATTATAACATCTATGTGGCACACAAATGCCAAAAGATAGGAATATGGATTTTTTGGTCTCTCATGACTCATAAAATATGATTAGGACTTGTTCTTGGGTAGTTTTATATTATTATAATACTATTTTTACCGTTATTATCATAATTTACTCTTTAACCGTGGTAAATAAAAATCCATACAGAAGTTACTATTCTTAATGTCCAAAAAATAAAAGGTAACTATTTTAAAAGTATGGACATAATGATTTAAAATATGGAATCTTTTTTTCAAAATTCAATACATAGATGTTGAATTAATTAATTTAAAATTAATTCCTATTGTCAAAACCAGAATGCGGGATTTTATGAAATAAAAACTATCAAATGATTGACATGTGTTTAAGTCAAATTTAATTATGGAATTCCTTCCAATGACAAAAATTGATTAAATAATAAAAAATAATCCAATTACATTTTAAAAAAATTAAAAAAATAATTTTACTATATAAATCAATTAAATGACAAGGTGGTTTAGAATTAAAATATAGTATTTTGACTATTCATTAATAAATGAATTTTATCAGAAAAAACCCAAAATTTCAACCAATATAAATTTTTATATCCCACTTCAGATGAATAAGTTTATTATTTTATATAGAACTTATTAAATTCTCATTCAAAAAACTTAAAACTGTTCTCCATCAAAATGCGTTAAAACTAGATTTTAAAAACAATAGAGTATTTAATGCTTAAAATTGGGTTTATTCCAATTTTTAGCCTATAAAATGGATTGGATAATGGTAAAAACATTTAACAATCATGTATAATAATATTATAGTTAGTTCGATTCATTTCCTCCAATACTATGGCTACGTGTTAACTACCATTTAGAATAATAATATTATTGTTTTATTATTTTTCTCTATAACTCAGTGTTATGTGCAACATAAAATTTCAGAGAAATCCGTTGTTGTTTGTCAAGTACGCTATTGAAGATAGAGTTCCCATTAAGGTAAACCTATTATATAATTCACAAATATTTAATAGATATGAAAATGAATTGTTCCTTAATTACCTAGGATGTTACCATAGTGGCATAGGTAATGGTTATAGTGAGATTGAAAATTATCACTCAATATAAGAACCTAAATTGGATACATAATGTGAAATTTATAAATTAATGAAAAAATAACCACTTTAGAATAAAAATGAGAAATACAAATAACAATCATGAAAGGAAAAGAATAGAGGGGGTCCCTTACATTTGGTAAGATAAAACGTTGGAAAATTTTGTGAGCAAAGTGGGTGTACACAAATGTTCATGGGAGGTAATAAAGAGTGTGAAAGGGGTATCTCAAAACATATAAATAAAAATAGAATTACTGGTGATGAATAAAAACATACCCAAATATGAAAAAAATTGAAATGAAGAGGCATAATAATAAATATGTGCTAGAATAAAAATAATAGGGGGAGATCAATTACAATTAAAGGGTGATTCTAAAATCCTTGGGGTATCTTCTTAAGAACATGGGGGCACCATTGAAATAAAATATATTGAGTAGGTAATATTAACTAAGTGGTTTTTTTGTAAAGATCAATGGGTTATGGGGTTGGTTTATATAGTAAAAAAGAGGGTAGTTCTTTATTGATTCCCAATCATAGGTTTTTGACTAAAACTAATAAAAAAATAAATACCAAAAACCATTCCATAGTTTATTCCTTTGGATTCATAAAAATTAGAGTGGTTTTAATTATTTTATAAGTTCATGGAATGAAATCATTAAAATATTAGCCTTGGTGATGTCGATGTTAGTAATGTTTATAATAAAATGATTTCAAAATATAATAATATAATATATGTTTTGGAGGATTCATAGTTCCATTATAAAATTTTTAATATAAAATTAATATCACATTATTTTAATGTGAAAAAATATATTTTTTCATGGATAAAATTTATAGAATTTATTACATATAATTTGGGACACTATGATATCTCAATACACACCCTATATTTATATTGTATTTAATTTTTCACTATAATTTGAATGCATCATAAAATTATGATAAATTAACTATTGGATGATTTATATGATATGATACCTAAAATATTTTTTATTATATCCATATAATTTTATTAATAGTAAAATATTAACTTTTAAACCAAAATTAACATATATTGAGAAATGCTTGTTTTTTACAATAAAAATTTTCAAACCATTATAACAGTTACATTTGACTTCATAGAGAGAATATATTACCATTTCTATTTAATATATTATAATATTCAATTAAAATATAATTTATCAAAAAAAATTATAAATTAACTTAAAAAATAGTATTAAAACTATATATTACCCAAACTAAGATTTATAATTTAACACATCATAAATCTATTTTTTATAAAAATAATTATTTAATACATTGTAATGTAAAAAAATATATAATAATTATTATATTGTAATAGAAATTTAAATAATCATACTCTTAGGGATAAATTGTTTCTTGTCCTTCTAAAATTATTTATATCCTCAATTATCCTATTTTTCATTTATCGTGGTAGTAAATATTTACTAAAATTTATATTCATGGCATCCAAATAATTAGTTGAAATTATTTAATTATATTAATTATGGTGATTAAATGTATATAATACATTTTATCAAAATAAATTCATGAATATTGAATAATATAATATAAAATAAAACATGCGAGTGTGACAAAAATTGATTTTCTGAAAATATTATTTTTAAGGGAAAATATGATTTTACATTAAATATATAACTACTAATCATCATTAAATGAATTTAAATTAATAAATATATATATGTGATAAAAAATTTCAATTAAATTTTTCCTCGTTATGTTCTATTATTATTAATTATAATCGAAAAATAATATTCATTTTAGAATGTTTTCAAAGTGTTTTTCATTTAAAACTAAAAAATATTCTTATAATAAAATTATATATAAAGAAAATTTAAATGTAATTAATTTGATATAATATAACATAGGAATAATTATTTTACATTTAAATCAAATATTAATAAAAAATTGACTTTAAAATTACTTAATTTATTAAAATAAATGACGATTTAACTAAATAAAGGGGTATTCTTAACTATTCACTAAAAAATTATAAAAAATTAAAAACTCTCAACATATGTTAATAATGATATAATTATATAAAAATTTTAATTTTAATTTAATAAAATACATTTTCCAAATTTTTTATAAAACAAATATATTATTTTTCCATAAAAAGAAATAAAAAACAATTTTGAAGAAAACATATTTTGATTAATATTAAGACATTACCAAAAAATGAGTAATTATATATGAAAAATTTATCAATAAATTTATGTTGAGTTAGAAATATATATATACATATATATATATATATCATGATGTATTTAATCCTATTCATAACCAAAAAAATTACCGACTTGGGTATAATGTGATGTTTATATAATCATGATTTGATTGGGATTAGTGATGCGTATCACATACACTATCGAACATTATTTTCTCTTTTAAAATCATGTGGTGTTATATTCTGTAAAATATTAATAAATTTAGTCCTAAATACTTGAACATGATATTTTTGGGAAATTATTTGAAACATTAATGTATTTTTTAATCCCACATCGTAAAAAGGGTTAAAAAATGTCTCCTTGAAAGTAGAGAAACATAAGCTGAAAGGTCATCACGTAAATAGGTTTAAAACTAGTATAACATTAGTTTGAAGTGAAAATATAGACATGGTAAACATCTTAATCCAATTAAATAATATGGATTAATATATAATATGGTAATGATAAATTCAATGACCATAACCCCATTAATTTGTTCTGGGTGAAAGGACCATCAATTAATAAAATGACAATTTTATTTCATGGATATTTCACTTGTTTTAATAAATTTTTGTACCATATATAATAAGATCTATGGAAATATATTTTTTTGGATAGAAAAAATTCAGACATTAATCAATTTCTTCTACAATATCAAATTTTCTCCAAAATGATGTGTACTCAATATGAATTTTTTTATACGTGACGAACTAGAATAATTTTTTAATGGATCAAATAATCCATAAAAGATAAAAAAGTTATTCCTAATTTATTTAAAAAATAAAAAAAATGTTTGGCATAAAGTAATAAAATAATGATAATTAATAAAACATGAGATATTAATATCCAAAATCCCACAAAAAATTCTCTAAGTTTTATCATGGATTAGTCACTAAATAAATATTCTTTTACCCCAAATCACACAAATAAATATTGTTTTAATTTCAATGGTCTCATCATACCCTTCATATTAAACCACAAAAGAGGCAATTATTATGAAATGATCCTTTATAACAAATCTATTGGGTATATATATCTCAAACCAAATAAAACACCCCTCAAAATATCATAAATATCCTCAAAAAATTATTTGATCTTGGCATATGTTTTCCAAAAATATCATTAATCATTCTAATATTTCATCACAAAAATATTCAAATGTGGTTTAATTTATTTTAAATTCAATACTTTGAAATATCATCCCATTGATACATTATGTTTATCCAATCATAAAAAAACATATTCATTGTTATCAATCTCTCAATCACATGTTTTCTAAAATATCAGTTATTAACTAAATTAAATGTAAAGGATATCAAAACTATTCAACATACGTATAAAATCCTTAAATAAAAACATACATGGATCCATAATTATATTTTTAATGATTCATATATCAACAATTTCATTTATATATGAATTCTTAAATATAACTCTCATTTACCAACACATTAATACTTTTATCCCTAAAAAACAATGATTTTTATAGCATAGTTCGTCAGTTTAGGATTCAACCCTTGAATTAATGTATTTAGTTAGACAATAAACATATTATATATGTATATGATTTTTTACAACCAAGGGTGTAAAATTATTTAAATTATTTCCATCCATCACACTCATTATTTTTTTATACTAACTAGTTACTCTATGTCTTATTTTTCCACACTAAAATAGCTTCATGTTCCTTTTTAGAATTTTACTTGGGGACTCCTTCCATATTTGATGCACGCAAGAGAACGAATCATTATAACTATATCACCTTTATCTGATGACCTTCCAAGAGGCCCCGTCCAAATATTTATTTAAGCCTTTGGACACTGAACTCTTTTCCAACTCTTAATTGGGATTTTGGATAGCTTGTTTTCTAAAATCCCAACATGTCTTACATGATATCCCTTTATATTAGGCATATCATTTGGGAAATGATCACATTTTCCTTTATATTATTTATTAGATATATTCATTCTATTTTTATACATTGTATGGTATAAATGGAATATTATAGATTATTATTTTTAAATTATTAATCAAGAAAATAGGAAATAAATAACAATAAAGGTATAAATTATAATCAACATGTATTTCCTTAACTTATTAATGTCTAGTATTCAATCTATTTTACCCATGATAAATTTTCAAACATTGTCACATGTGGGAATTTTTTTTCAATAAATATGTTTAGTAATGAGATTTTCAATTACCCTAGCATATACCCAATGTGTTTCAAACCAGGTGCACATTATGTCCCACTATCATGAACCAGTTTCTGGTTAATTCTAGTTAAATATGGTGTTTCCAACTACAACCACTAAGTACATTTGTTATAGATAAATGTCCACTTTTTTTATCTAGTTAAGGATGTATTTTCTTAAAAAACTATTTAATATATACATTAAGAAAGGTTTAGTTATTTTTCTTAGGATTATTCATATCCTGAAGGATTTCTCTATAGTTTCACAACCATAATACCAAAAATAACTACACTTTCCTTTAATACCACATATGGAATCCATTTCCATTAATCCTCATTATATAATTATTTATTATATTGGAATACTAAAAATAAAAAATATATTATCATGGATTCTAATGTGATTGTGTAAGTAGGTACATTAAATATCAAGTTAAAAAATGGTATTCATCATCATTATAAAATCATCCTTAAAATGATAAACATATTACATCATTCTCAGAAACTTTTTGGATAAACTAGAGACATACATAATAAAGGTATTAGATATAAGTCCATGTAATGAAATAGACAAAGGACCATATAATGTATGTATTACATATTTGATAACAATAATATATTGGGTATATAAAAGGGGTTGGAATCCTAAACATGATAATTTAGGAATGATACATCATGATAACATAATTGAATCATGTTAATATAGAATAAACATTAAACAAGACATCATAAACATCAGTAAAGGTTAACCACCAAGACATCATAATATAATTTGATTAGGATAAACTAACATGAACTATAAATTGGTTATCATGAGTCTAAAATATTTCTTAATTAATTCTTGCACTATCTAGGTGCACCCATTATAATCATATCATTTACATATATAAGTGTGAAAAATATAACATATCACAAAATAACATATATAATAAAATATAATTTCACTAAAACGAAGTATGGAATAAATAAACATCAGCACGCAATTAAAAAATTATATTGATGAATAGTTTAATACACGTGCCTAGAAATAGTGATGTTATTCACAACACAAATTTTTGGAAGGGAAAATTTAATATTTTCAGTTTTATAGTGACAATACATATTGGTTTATAAAATCGATTAATATGAGATAATTTTGAATATGATCATTTGGAAATATAATGGTTAGAAAAATTATGTGTAAAAACATATCCTAATGTTATTAATTATATATAAATGTCATAAAATGAATAATATGGTCGAATAAATAAAATGATGAGAGGATCCCATGCTGAATCATAGAATATTAATGTCATTGGTAATAGTTATAATGAGAGGGAATAAATTATATATCATTATAAGAAAATAAATTGGGTAGTAAAAAAATATTGAATGTCATGAAAACATAAACAATATAGATTCAAAAGTATAAATACAAAGAAAATGGTTGAATTGGAAATAAGAGAGATAGGTCCCTTACTTTTTGTATGTAAAATCTGATGATAATTTCTACAGCATAATTGGTGTACATAATGGTTCATGTGAGTAATTAATGATAGTGAGAGGGGCATCTAATCAAGTATAAATAAAACTGAATGTAATGGTGATCTAATAAAACAACCCTAGACAGGAAAAAATTTAGATGACTAAACATGATGATTGAATAAAAATAAGAATTGGAGATGATATACTATGAGAGGGTGATTCAAAATGCTTTGGTGGAGATTATTGAGAAATTTTGGGCACCAATATAGTAGTATAGATAGGAAATGTAGATTAATTACATTCACAATGGTTTTTATGCCATCTGGATAGGGTTTTTATGTATGATTACATAGGAAAGTAGAGGGGAGTTAATTATTTCCCAAACATAGGTTATAGACAATATATAATAAAATAATCATTACCACAACCCTTACCAGGTTTTATAACAAATGGTATATTTTTTATTATTTAATATTTTAAAATTCTAAAATTGTTATAATATAACCCTCGGTGATGTGTAAGTTAGACATGTTCATAATAAAATGATTTTAAAACAGTAAAAAATAATATATGTTTTGTAGGATTCATAAAGGTATTAGAAAATTAATAAAATGATCCAAAAAATAGATTATTTAAAAGGATAAACATATAATTTTTTCTTTAATACCATTTATAGAATATATTACATAACTTTTGGGATATAATGATGTTATAATATACACAATATATTTATACAATATTTATTTGTTTCTCAAAAATTATATTATCTCGGAAAATTTTGAAACCTTAACCATTGGATAATTTTGATGCGATGATTAAAAAAATATTAATTTTTTTTTCAAAATAATTTTCTAAATATTGGAATTTTCATATTAAAAAATTCGTCATTTTTTGAGAAGCGCTTGGTTTTTTATAATAACGGTTTTTGATCCATTATCACATTTCAATTTTTTGTTAAAATGAAATTGTATTATAATTTTTTTATTGTAATAAAATATTAAAATCAATATAAATTATTTAAAAAAAATTATTTTATTAATAAAAATTATATCTTGAATAAAAAAATATATTTTCCAAACTACAATTTTTGTTTTAACTCATCCAAAATATAATATTTATCAAAATAATTATTTAATCACATATAATGTTACAAAACTATATATTAATTTTATTGAAATGAATATATAAATATTCATACTCTTAGGGTAACATTTTCATAGTCATTGTTTACATGTTCCTACCCATAATTAACTTATTTTTTGTTTACAGTGGAAATATATTTACTATGACAATTATTTATATTATACAAAAAATTTGTTGACATTGTTAATGAATATTAATAATAATGAATAAAAATATTTATTTTTTTTAAAAAAATCATCAATTATGTTGATGAATTTAATTTTATATAAATCCTACTATCACGATGGACAATTGTTCTTTTAAAAACTCGTTTTTTTAGGAAAAGGTGATTTTCATTTTACTCTATAACATGTGATCATCATTATATGAATTTAAATTACTATACATAGATATATAAATGAAATTTAAATTTAAATAATTCATCATTTTGGTTTATTTGAATTTATTATAATATAAAATCATTATTCAATTAAAAAAGTTTTCAAAAAAATGTAATTAAAATCCTAAATATAAACATAGTTTAAAATCCATTATAAAGATGATTTAATCGTAATTATTTAGATTAAATAAATTTTTTTAATGAATATCATAAATTAATGTCAAATTAATATAATAATGGTACTTTTAAATTACCTAATTCTTTAAAATAAATGATGATTTTACAAAAAATGGTTATTTTTCCCTATTCATAGAAAGATCAATATTTTATGATAATCCAAAAATTTCACCCTAAGTAAATATTGTTATGATGATATCCTAAAAGATGTTCCATTTCATAAAATAATTTTCCTAATGTTGTATAAATTTATTTTATTTTAATTTTCCTTAAATTAAATAAAACACAATTTTGAATAAAAGTTATTTTGAAGAATAATAACTCATGAACAAAAATTGAGTGATTATTTAATATGAATTTATCAATACATTATTATTGAGTAAAACATGTAAATATTTTTTATAAATTATTTAATCCTATTAATATTGTTAAATTTAATTTATAGGATACAATTGTGATGTTTAAAAATCAATTTTCATTTATGTTTGATGTTTTGTATCACATAAGCCATCAAATATTATTTTCTATTATAAAAACATGTGGATTTTAATTATTCTACCAATTAAATATCCAATTTTTCTTATTTTCCAAAAAAAATTAATAAATTCTACGTGATGAGATTATATAGGTTACTTAGTTCATCCATGTTTAATTCAATCTCAAAATATTCGTACAAAAATTCATGGTTAAAATGTTGTTTAGTATGAATGTGATTAATTATTTTGTGAAATATTTTTTTAACTCATCACCATTTTCTTATTGGGAATCATAATAGTTATTTATTTTCATTTTTCAACAACACTCATAAAATAAAATAAAATAGAAAATATAATTGAATGTAACAAAAATTGATAAAAAATTCAAAAAAATGTTAAATATAAAGAAATTGACGAATAAATGTTTCTTGAAAATAGAGTTATGGGTGTGGAGATTATTGAATAACATAAAATCAAAAAAAAAATTAGACATGTTGAAATATAGATAAGGGAGATGAATTTGGGTTATTTAATTGATGAAGAAATTAATCCTCATTATTCTTCGCATCAATCTTGTCATATAAATTTTTTTTAAATGAATAAAATACTATAGAGAACAGATGAAATAATTAATTCCTCAAAGACACTCAAACAATCAAAAAATGAAAAAAAGAAAAATAACATACCCCGTATAATTCTACCATACACACTATCACAACCTATCAATTATAAATTCCCCCTTTTCAAAATCATTAACTGAATTTGTAACCTAATCCACTCATAATCTCTCAAGTTTGTTAAGAAATTTTGAGGATGAAATGAATATTATAAGACTATATTAAACATTTTTCAAGGACTAAGGCCATTAATCAGAGTTTTTTAGGCCATTACTACCTTTTACAGTTGTATATCTGTAATAATATCATAGTGGAATTTTCTAAAACCAAATTACCTGAATATGCTAATATGAAATTCATTTTTTGGTGATAATCATATACTAATAATTGAAAAACAAACCACTCTCATGAAACTATGTATATAATAATATAAAAATAATAACTCATTGAAATAAAAAATTAGCAGTGGTGGGATATTCTCTTTTTCTTATCCACATTATCAGACAACACTATCACTATATATTCAATTAGGAATTAATACGATTCCAGTGTGAGCTACCCTCTTTTCAATGTGGTTCTAAACTTTTTTTGTAGTTACCTTTTTCATCTCCTTTAATGGCATCATAGAATATTATTGAGTTATCACTATTGAATCACATGATCATAACCTTGTGTAGTTTTACACCCTATATATGTTATTAGCTTCCATAAGGTTCCATATTCATGTACCTTCCTTATTGGGATAATCCAATGATACCCTAATTCCCATGTTTTCTTCATGATTTGATGTGTATGACATGGAATTCTCTATTAGACCATACATGATATAGATCGTAAATAAAAATATAATATTCCATTTTTTATGAGATACCCGATATGTTTAGAACATTGAACATGAGATGAACATATATTAATTTTTTTTATCTTAATGAATGATAATTAGAACTTATAAGGTGTTCATATTCATGGGTTAGGTACTGTGTGTGACTCAACCTCATTGAGGTACTAAGAAATATCACTTTATAAGTCTCCATTGCAGTGTGACTGAATAGATTATGTCATCACATAAATTTATTCATTATTTATGGTGAATCAGAAATCATTATGATGTGGCCTCATCAATATTTTATTTTATAAAATTTTATGTATTCATCTTCAATACCAGGAATGACGATCTTATGTATGGTAATCTATATTTTCATAATCCCTGTAATTTTATATATAATCCTTTTACTGAAAATTGTTTATATATTATTCAACACATAGATAATTATGTTATGTATGACCATTACAAGGGTAATTATCATACATGTTCAAATATTATGGGTAAAATATCTTATGAAAACTTCATTTCACCAAAAATTTATTTAGGGATTAATTTGTAGTTGGATAATATGTTATATATCATATATTTTTTCTAATTTGAAAATGGTAAGGATGTTATGAACTTATATAGTCTATAAAAACCTCACATATCATATTCTCTTTATTATGAAAACCTATGTATGGTATATAACACCCACTAATCCTAAAAAATGATACACATCATATTCAATAATGAGAAGATGCTACAAATCTTATTTTCCCTCCAAAACATGTCATGTATTATACCTTTTCCATTTTTTTCTTTGTCTATAACATTCATTAATTTCTAAAAATCATGAAAAACATAAAAATAAGATTATTCCATGTTCAATTTAATATCAAAAAAGATAATTTTTTTTAAATATGTATATAAATATTGTTTATCACTTAATAAAATAATCATCATCATTATAAAATTAATTTCACTTTTTATAAATTTATGGAATATAATGGTAAATATTATATATATTTGTATATATAGTTTTTTTATTTATAACCTTTATATAAGAACAAATATCATATTTCAATATGTTTTTGGTGTAGGAAAGTGGTTTGACTAAAGATGTTATGTTATAGGTTATCACATAAAGTTGTGGTGGTGAATATTTCCATGTAGCATGATTTTGGATCTATATAGATACATTTAGATAAGGTATGTTGAGGACTCCTATATTATTGAGAATATAACATCAGTTTTATATCCTCATATGTTTCTAGGAAGAATATTTGCAGTTCATTTGGAATTAGAGGTTACAAAGGATTGTTCAGTTCTATATATAGGTGGAATCTCTATTTTAATAGTGCCTATAATTTTTTCTATATTATTTAATATGAGGTCATGGTATTAATTTTTCTCTCAACTATTAGTTTATATATTAGTATCTTATACTTTTTATAATGTGTGGGTCTCAATGAAGTATTTTAGTATTTTGAACTAATATTTCCTTATATGGTCTTTACAAGCATTATTTTAGTGATTAAAATTATATAGGGTGCCTATACCATTGTCATATTTGAATTTATATGTGAATTATTAATATGTTTATATTTTTTACTTGGGAAATTTTTTATTTATATTATGTTTTCATTATAATAATAATACATTCAATTAAAATTGATTCATACTAGTTAAAAAGAAGATTCATTCTGACCTATAAAATTATATGATGATTAGTTTTCTTTAATAAAAATGAATGAATGTTCTAAAAAATTAAAATGTTGAATAAAAAAATTATTAGAAGATATGTGGAATTTAAAACAATGATTTATATTTATGTGAATTGTATATTATTATGTTTTCATTAACGAATATACATTCTAAAATAATCATAATTCCTGTGAAAACGATTCTAAAATATTGTTATAAATTAAATTTTATTTTGATGGAGCAAGTTTAATTTCTAATGTAAATATTTAGTATTTTTTAGTTTTTATTTTGGTATTAAATAAAATGGGATATTATTCAACATAATAGTATAAATTTATTAAATCAAGATTTGATTTTTACAAATGACTCTATTTAATTAAGAAGAATTATAAGGTTTATTAATTCTTTTTATTTAACTACTATATATTCTCTATATATTTTAATAGATGGTTAAGAAATATTGTATTTGAAAATAATTAATGAAATGTGATATAAATAGAGGAATATTTTACTATATATTATTAATGAATATAGATAACTAAAATTTATCAATTCATGTTAACTTATGGGTCATATTTTTAATATCATGTTAATAATTATATGTCAAAATGATATGAATTAAATTTACTAAATTATTTATTATACATTGATTTTTTTAAATATAAATCATTAAATAAGAACATAAATATTTTAAGTGATAAATTATAAAAATTATTAGACATTAATAATCAAATTATTATATAGAAAATATTATGATATAGGAATTATAATCACAATATATTTATGAGAAATGGACATGATCCATGCTCTAAGCACCTCTGATGTGTTGTGTTCATAATATCATTTATCCTTTGTTGGAAGCATTGTTTCCACTATAATGTGTTCACTTAAATTGACATCCCTTATTATTGTTGTAATTTATATCCAATTTAACTACTTATATGGTAGTAATATATTAATAATGTATCTATGTTGTTTTATTTTTAGATCCATTATAAAACAAATTAATATTAATATATTTCATGTCATTAGATTAAAATAATTATTTTCGAGCCATGAATAGGATTAACTTTATTATGTAAATTTTTTCATTCCATTTGTTACCTTTACTCATTATGTATTAAATTATATTTTATATATTTATGTCAATGATAAGTACTTTTCTATTATTTTGGAAATTCATGGAATATGAAAAGAATTCTTGGTGATATCCTTCTAAAAATACGAGACCTTTTAAATTAATTATGCTATTTATTCCAATCATGGATAAATATTTTTAATTTTAAAATTTTTATGTTTTATATGATTGACTATAGATTACATGCCATGTTTATTTTTATTGAATACTAATATTCATGCTAAAAATATTTTGCAGCATATTTTAATCATATTGTTTGAGAAAAAAAGGTAAAAAGGAAATTTTGTTATAAAAATATTGTCTAAAACCAAAAAACATTAATGTGATATATTTTGAGGATTATAGAATAAATTTTTCCATGTGTATATTAGTTAAATAATTTCTTTCCAAAATATGGATGTATAAGCATCTTCCCTTAAATGTAACAAATAATCATTTTTAGCTAGTATTATCATGTTTAATGATTGTTTAGATTAATGATGTCAAAAGTGATAAATAATGATACGGAATTAGTAGATTCTTATTTGAGATCATATTTATTTAAAATTATTATAGTGTTGGGTATGAAGAATAATTTTAAATGAATTTAATTAAATAATATTTGTCTATAATGTACTATTTAGATAACGAGTTCCCAGAAGTGTTAATATGTTTTTATTAATAATTAAATTTATAATCCATAAATTTCCATACCAAATGATGGGAAACATTATATGTTTCAATAATAAAATCCATGAATTAATGTTGTTTATAGTATATTTAAAATTAGTGTAGAGTGATTATTTCAAAAGGTGGTATCTTTTTACTATTTATGATACTAACTCGATTATATTGATGAAATGAAATTATATAAAATGATAATCATATAATATTTTTTAATGGAAATGGTTTTTTTGGAATAAAAATTTTATAATGTTATTTTTATTATAAATGAATAATTATAGAGGAATGAATGATAAAAACGTAATTTATTGACATGAAATGTTTCTTGGGAATGTTTTGTGACATATTTGTTTCCATTGATATAGTTTTGTAAACCTTAACTAGAAAATATTAATGATTTTTCAGGTACTAATACGTGTTAGGTTGTGGGCCTATAGTTCGTTTCCTTGGTGAGATTGAGATGGTTGGCCCAAAAATTATTTAATAAAAATGTATTGGATGCTATGTCAAATTCATGAGTCATTGACAATTTTTTATTCGTTGTATCATAATAGTAGTTTATTCATAGTTGAGTGGAATCATTATAACAACACATGTATTTATTTCATATTTAAATAGGATGTATTACATTAATTTTAACTTAATTCAACTCAAATGATCAAGTGGTATAGTGTCTTTGGGGATTAGGAACGTTACATAACAACATAAAACATGAAATAAAAAATCTTTATTGAAAAAATATTTTACATGTCCACAACATTTCCTCATACATAACACTTCATGGGATATCCTAAAGAATGATATAGGAATGGGGTGAGATAAAAATACCAATAAAGGAATAAACAAGGTATAACAATAATAATAGAATACATGTTAGTAAATAGTTATATCAATGGATCATAAGTGAAATTTGAATATAAAGTCATGATATATCATGATTATTATGAAATATAAATGTGGCAAAAACTTAAAACACTACATAATAAACATAATATAATCAGGTAAAACCATGTCCCAACATGGGGGAAAAGTATAAATAAGGAATCAGGTAAACACATATCTCAACATGATGTATCATGATACCAAAAAATACCCAATTCATTGATGTACTATCAGGGAGAACCCTTTATAATCACGTCAATCTAATGCATATATATTCCACAAAGATCATATAAAACAAATTCATTCAACATAATAATTTATTAAAGGATAAAGGAATGTGGAATAAATACATGTCAGTCATCAATAAACAAGTATATGTACATAGAGGTGAATACCCTTGACAGAGGAATGGGAATGGTTTTCACTACGCAATGATTTTGTCATATAAAATCACAGTGAAATTTTTGAAGCATAACGACGTCATATGATAATGCATAAATTGGGTTCAAAATGGAGAATGGTGTATCTCATAATTTATACCTGGTATGTAAAGTAAGGGAATCATGGAAAAAATATCCTAAATGATATAATGGAATTTATATTTATAGTATAAAAAATATTCATTAATGGATATGAGAAGAGAGAAATCCCATATGGAATTTTGACATCGTAAGAGGTGTACATGAGAGGGATTGATGAGAGAGAAAGGGATCGATCATCTTTTAGAAATATTAAGAGTATTATATAGTAGGTGAAAAACATACCCCATAATATTAAATTGAAAATAAAAATATATTACAATATAATCCTACATAGACAAAAATTGAGAAAAGAAGGAACACTTACAGAATTTCGTCATATTAACGGGTGTACAGAAAGGAACATTGGGGAATTAATAAGAGTGAAAGGAATATCTCATAATTTATACATCAAATTTATAGTATTTTTATCATGGAACATCATAATTAAACATAGAAAAATGGAATTAAAAAGAATGATATAAAATAGGTGCTTTAATGGAAAAGAGAAAAGACAAATCCCTTACAAAATTTTGGTGTAATAATGACTTAGGAAAAAGTAAAAATGGGGGATGATAAGTGATATATCATTTAAATAGAATAAAATGGATAGTATATGATTTATTATAAAATACTTATAATATAACAAATTAAAATTAAAAATGAAAATTTCAATAATAGTTCTTGAATTGAAACGTGGAGTGGAATTTGAGGATCCCTTACTTGGATGTGTGACTCCAAAGGCTTGGGTGAGGATTCTTGGGATCATGGGGGGCCTCAGGAAGACTCTAGGGAGTATCATTTAGAGGGTGTTCAAGCTTAAATGAACATTACAGAAAGAAAATGGGAGCTTGGGTGGGTTTATATAGGAAAGATAGAGAAATTATTTATTATTTTGGTTTTGGACACTACACACTAAAATATTTAAAACCACAAACCATACCATGGTTTTTTTATTAGGTTTTCTAGAAAAGGGTTGTGGTATAACATATTTTATATGGATAATGGTTATGATATTAAAATTTTTTCCCTTTCATATGTGGAGGTGAGTCACAGTCTCAAGGAAATTATTTTGAAATCATTTAATATTTTATTTGTCTTGGAGGATTCACAAAGGATTTATAAAATGAATCAATAAAATATAAAGTGAAATTATTTTAAAGGTAAAATATTTATTTCTCCAATGATACCTTACATAATATATAATACTTCACTATTGTGTCATTATTATGTCATAAAATACACCGTATATTTATACAATATTTAATTTTAACTCAAAAATTCCACTATCTCAGAAAATTATGAAAAATTAACCATAAGGTAATTTCAAGATCCTAAAACCAAAAATAATATTAAATTTATCAAAATAATTTCCATAATATGTTTATTTTCACTTTTAAAATATAAATCTATATATATTGAAAATTAATGAATATTGACAAAAAACAGCTTTTAAACCTTAATAAAATATTCATTTGACATCATAACGGTTGTATGATCATTTATATTTAATAAAATTAATTTTATAATAATATATTAGTAGAATATTATTTATTTAAAAAATCTATTAATTCATTAAAAATATATTTCTTAATTGAATTTGAATATTAACCAAAAATAATATTTGTTCAATAAAAATCATTTGTAGAGTATCAATAATAGAATGATAGTATATTAATTATTCAATAAAATATAACCATAATGATATGTTATTGAAACATATGGCTTTATTATACTATCATTATATGAGTAAGGTGTGAACATGGTGGGTCTTTCTTGGAGCCATTGGGTGAACATGGCTTGGGAGGTGATCTCAATGAACATGAACTTCTCGAGTAAATAGTTTCACTCATGCATAAGTTGTTGGATCTCATTATGGGATTGGTATAGGGAAAATTCTATAAATTATATCTCTCTTGGAAGATCTGATAAATGGTATTCATATTGTATTATCCTACTAGTTGAGGCCATCACTTCCTTTTTCTATGCCAAAAGGATTTATTAAAATTCAATATTTATACTTGTCATGTAATAATAGTTCAATGGCTATATTATCAATATTAAGGATAAATAATGGTCATTTAAATTCAAATGATTTTAATAAAATAGAATGAGTTCATGTGTTTTCTAAATCCATATGATATTTAATGAAAACAAAGGGAATTTTAATCATAAATGTTCGATTCATTACAACCTTCCCCACTAAAGAAATTTCAACCTCAAAATTTACTTTTCCCACACTAAAACAAATAAGGGTAACTCTACCTCATCACTTCCTCTGGTTCCCACATCACTTCTTCAAACTTGTGGTTTCACCACAACACCATGATTGGGGGAATAATCTTATTTCATATAACTTTTTCTCTATGATCTAAGATCATCATCAACTACTCCTCAAAGAAGACATCATTCACAAATGGTACCACCTTTGGATTGAGTACATGTGATGGTTATGGTATACAATTTCTTATGAGGGATAAATAGAATAAATTTTTAACTTTAGAGAGGTACATTGGGAGTGATAGTGGATATTTCACTGCTTTGATGCGATCAAGGATCCCAAGACAGACGATATAACATAAAATAAACATTACCTACTTTCAAAATTTCATAAATATCTTCCATAGAGATATGTGGAGGAATAACATGTCTCTAACATAATACTCTAGGTCTCATCAATGATTGTCAGCATAGCTCTTCTGTCATCTCTAGGTATCTTTGATGTGCTTCTTGATTTTCCTAACCTTCTCTACCATTTCTTCGACCGTTTATTAACCTATAAGTTTTCATTCTCCAAATTCATCCCAACATGTAGGGGTTCTACACATTGTATCATAATGCTATTTATAAGGACCCATTTGGATACATGAGTGGAAACTATTGTTTTAAGAGAACTCAACCAAAGGAAGATGTTGGTCTTATCTTCCTTTGTTGTCCATTGAGAAATTTATCAACATTTTCTCAACTTTCTATAGTGTCTACTCAGATTATCCATAATTTTTAAGGTAATAGGTCATGCTGAAGTTCAACTTAGTGTTAAAAATATATTGGAGACTCTTCCAGAACATAGAGGTGAATCTCCGAACTCGATTGGACATAATAAATTTTGGTACTCCATGAACCCTTACCACTTCTATTTTTTATATTTTTTCCAATTTATCCAGTGAGAAATCCTCTCGAATTTCATGTATGTGTGCAGTATTTGTAAAATGATCTAAAAAAACCAAGATATAAATGATTCCTTATAATTTATTTGGATGTATGTTGGTAAGTTACATGGTAATATTTACCCATTTCCATGTGGTTATTGGTAATGGTTTCATCATCCCCTTAGACATCTGCCTCTCAGGCGTCACATTCTAACAGACCAAGAATTTTGATGTATAATTAGTGATCTCTTTATTCATTTTATCCCACCAATAGGTATCTCATATATCTTGATACATCTTCATGTTTCCTAGGTGAGTGGAGAAATTTGACTAATGTCCATCATTTAAAAGTTATTTCACTAACTCTAGATTTGATGGAACACATAGTCTTGACCCAAATCTCACAATTCCTTCTTTATTAACATTTAACAGCAACAATTTACCTTTTCTGATAGTTTCCACTTTATACTGAATTCCTACATAATATTTTTGAGAAACCTATAACCTTTCCAAAAGAGACGATTGAGAAATTATTCATGAAATGATTGAAGATTTTCCCTTCTATGTGATTGCCATGTCCATGTTCATCAATTCTAAGAAGATTGGATCCTTTTCAATTCTCATAAATTATATAATTACTCATTCCTTTCTACATAGATCATCTTCTACCTTGTTTTCTTTCCCAGATTGGTAATGTATTGAGAAGTTGTAATCCTCAATGAGCTCTAACAATCTTCGTTGGTGCATATTTAGTTATTTTTGTATGAACATATATTTGTGAATTTTTTGATCTGTATATATTTCACACTTCTCCCCAAAAAGATTATGTCACCATATTTTAAAATAAAAGATCACAATAGCCAACTCCGGATCTTCGGTGTGTATTTTTCTCATTAATTTTCAACAACCATGAGACATAGACAATGCCTTTTTCATTTAGAATCAACACAAATCCCAAGACATTCATCGAAGAATAGCTGATGATTATGAAAATATTCCTACTTTTGCATAGTGTGAGCATTGGGGTAGTGATAAGCCTCTTCTTTACCTCCATGAATCTTACTTCACATTCATCATTCCAAGAAAATATGACTCCTTTAAATGTTATAAAAGTTAGAGGGTTTGATAATCATGATAAAATTTTAAAAAATCGGTGATAATAACCAGTTAACCCCAAGAATATATGGATATCCATAACAGATGTCGGCCTCTTCCATCACTCAATTTATTTTGTCTTTAAAGGATCCATATATATATCATTGATTGTGCTAATATTACCCAAGAATGAGACTTCCCTCAACCCAATATAATAATTGTGGTATATTTCATTGAGCTTCTCCTTTTGAAAGGTCTCCAGAATAGTGCTTAGATTCTATTTAAGCTCCTTCATGTTTTTTAAGTATATTATAATATAGTATACAATGTATACCACAATTTTTTTGACGTAATATCTAAAGACTTTATTCATCAAGTCCATTATTATTTCTAGAAAATTATTGAGTCTGAATGGTATCAATATGAACTCATAATGCCTATACCTCGTATGAAAAGTGGTCTTGGGGATATCCTCCTTCATCACACAAACTTGGAAATATCCCAACTATAGATCCACCTTGGAGATGTATAGTGCTTCGTGTAGTTGATTGAACAAGTCATTAATTAGTGGCAAAGAAAATTTCCTCTTTATCGTGATTTTTTGGAGTTCACATTAATAAAATAAAAGGAGAAATTACCCATATTCATTGTTGACAAAGAGGACCAGTGCCCCTATAGTGAAGAACATGGTCATATAAACCCTTTATCCGGATTCTCCTATAGTTATTTATTATCTACAGAATCTCTAAATATTCCATTCTATATGGAGTATTGGATATTCTCAATAACCCCTGTATATGATGAATCAAAAATTGAACATCTCTTCTAATAGGAAGACCAGCCAATTCCTCAGGACACACATCAACATATTCCCTCACAATAGTCATGTCTTTGATGGTGGTAATTCAATTAAACTCAATCATCTAAGAAAGATAAACATAATCATTGGACAATAATATCCATTCTTGTGATTATGTTACTAATTAAGATTCATCCCCCTCCTTTCACTTGTATAGAATCGGTGGTTGATTCACCATATGGAGAGTGATTTCCATCTCATGGAAATTTATGTTGCCTCTATAAAGGGAATGGTAATACATGTTAAGAACTGCATCAAATTACACTAATGGTAGTATAATGAAGTTCCCAAGGAAGTTCTATAACATAATTTTGATATGGTAGGTGTCATATTACTAGGATTCAATAATTTTCCCAATTGTTATTTTTACCAAAATCTCTACTTCGATGCTTTTTGGTGGTGCTTTTATTGTTCTATTAAACATTCAGGATATAAAAGAATGTGTTTAACTATGGATGATAACCCTATATTTCCCTTTGAGGTTATGGTACTACATTATAAAATATATACTTAGGTTTAATTATTTTTAAAATATTATAAAATTAAAGGGGAATCCAATTACATTAACGAGATGAAATATAAATTACATTTATCTCTTTAGCTAATGATTTTCTTGTATTTGATCTATGTCATCTACGGTATACCTCCTAACTTATATTTTTATGGGATTTTTTTGTTCCCTTAATAATGGTTTATACTAGGATTATCAATTTAGAAATGAATATCCCCTGGTAGTGTTTAACCAAGAGTGAAAAAAGGACTATTTTCATGCACTAGTTCATGTTCGAGTCTAACTCAAAGTGGTGTTTTCGATTTTTACCCCAGGATACATCTCTGCTAGAGACACCTATACTTCTTTATATCATGATAGAGATATATTTTCATGATAAAACACTTAATAAATACACAAAAAAATAAGTATTAATTTATTATACTTAGTATTATCCCTAAGACATTTACTCGAGTTTTCTAATCCTAATCCCATAAAATAACTAAACTGATCCTATGATACCAACTATAAAAACCCCAGTCATTCATTCAAATTTAACCATAGTTTTTTATATAAACATGTAATTAATAAAACCCATAAGATCAAGATTAATAGTTTCCTGGGGCTTAGAAACATTGAATAACAACATATAATAAGAATAAAACAAATTTATTAAAAATTTCTTTTACATAACCACAACATTCCTGCATACATAAGACAGCATGGGCTATTCAGAGGAAATTCATAAGAAATGTGTGAGATATAAAGCCCAATAAGGGAGTAAAAAAGGTATAACGTGAATAATACTATACATTATAGTAAATTTTCATATCAAAGGGGAATAAGAGAGAATGATAAAAAAAATCATGATATAACATGATTATCATAACATGGAAATATGGAAAAAACTTAAAACATTCCATCATAAACATAAAATAATTAGGTAAAACCTACCCAAAATGGTTGTAAAAGGCCCTATAATAGAATTAGGTAAACACTATTCTAAAAAATATGTTTAATGGTACTTCACATTACCTAATTCATTTGATCACTATTAGGGAACTCCTGTCATAATCATTTCAAAATCATGCTTAAGTGTGCCTCATATATCAAATAACATGGATTCATTCATCGTCATTATGTATTCCAAGATCAAGGGATGTTTAATACATACATATATGTCCTAAATTAAAAGTATATTTATCTAAGGATGTGTACCCTTTATATTGTATTGTGTGTGGTATTCACTACACAATGATTTTGGTATAGAAAATCATGGTTCAATTTTGGCAGCATAACAGTGTCATATTGAAATTCATAAATTTGGTTAATGAGATAAAAATGGGTCTATTATCATTTATACATTGGATATATAGTAATGGAATCATGGAAAATTATATACCAATAAATGAAATGGAATTTATATGTATAATATAAAATAAATTCTGGAATGGAAATTAGAAGAGGGAAATCCCTTATCAAATCTTAGCTTGGTAACGGGTGTACATGGGGGGATTAATGAAAGGGAAAGTGGTATATCATCATGAAAATATAATAAAAGAAGTATGTGGGATTTTTTAAAACATTACACATCATTTTTAATTTAATATTAATGGATTTAACAATATATGGAAACATGGATAAAAAATAGAAACGAAAGAACCCTTAAGAAATTTTTCCATTATAACTACTGTACTTAAAGGATCATAGGGGGATTAATGAGAGTGAAAAGAAGATATAATTATTTATAAATCTAATGGAGAGTATTTTTATCATATAACACCATAAGACAACATATAAAAATTTATTTTAAAATCATAATATTGAGAAGGTTCGTAAATGGAAAATGGAAGACGGAATGCCCATACAGAATTTCGGCATAGTAATGGATTAGAAAAGGGTCCATATGGGGAAAATGGTATCTCAATGAAATAAAATAATATTTAAAGTGTTCAATTGATTATAAAAGAATGAAAATATAACCAATTGACATTAAGAAGACACTTTTCAGAAATGGTTCCAGAATTGAAAGGAGGAGAGGATAGTAAGGACCCCTTATGTGGATGTCTGACACCAATGCTAAGAAGAGGCTTCATATGAAATTAGGGGCACCTTGGGAGGACTTTAGAGAGTTTTTCTAAGAGTTTTTTCATGTTTAATAGAGCTCTAGGGAAGAAAAATGAGAGATTGAGGGGGTTTATATAGGAAAGGTGGTGAAATTATTTGTTATTTGTATTTTGGAGACTACACACAAAAATATTCAAACCACAAACCATCCCATGGTTTTTACACATGGTTTGTTTCCATGGGGAGTGGTATAACATATTTTATAATTATAAGAGACTATGATATTAATATATTTCCCATTCTTATGTGGTGGTGATTCACACTCTCAAGGAAATTATTTTAAAATCTAAAAATATTTTATATGTATTGTAGGATTAAATAATTCTATATAAATTAAATAAAAAATTCATAAATCCCATTATTTTAATTTAAAACATTTATATTCCCAAATATCTCTTTTATAATATATATTACATCACTATTGGGTCCTTATAATGTCATAAAACACAATGTAAATTTCGACGGTATTTAATTTCTAACCAAAAAATCAACTGTCTGATAAAATAATTAAACATTCTCTGTTGGGTAATTTTGACATCCTAATTATAGAAATAATATTAGTTTTATCTAAATAATTTTCAAAATATTTGAATTTTCACTTTTAAAATAAAAAATGGTATTTGTTGAAAATTGAGAATTCTGGACAAAAATTGTTTTTAAACATTAATAAAAATTACATTTTACTTCATAAAAATTATATGGTAATTTATATTTTATTAAATTTATTTAATAAAAATATTTTACAAGAATATTATTTATTCTAAAAATATATTAAATCATTATAAATAAATTTCTTAATTGATATTTAATACTAACCAAAAATACTATTTATTCTGTAAAAATCATTTATAATGTAACCATAATAGAATAAAAGTAAATTCATTATTTTATAAAAATTAAATCATAATAGTAGGGCCTTGATAGCTATCCATTTATTACACCATCTTATTCCCAAATAGTAAGGTGTGTGATGGTGGGGATTTTTTGGGTTGTTTAGTGATCATGGTTTTGGTTGTGATATCAATGAGCTTGAACTTCTCCTATAATTGATTTTACTCAATATTAAGTTATTGGATCTTAATATGGGCTTGGTATAGTGAAAATAATAGAAATTATATCTCCCTAAGAATCTCTGATAAATATTATTCATAGGGTATGATCTTACTAGTTGAGGTCATCACTTCTTTTCTGTTCCGAAATGATTGGATAAAACCCAATATTTTTACTAGTCATGTGATCAATGTTCAACATTTATATTATCAACGGTAAGGATACATAAATATCATTTAAATAAAATTGGATATAAAAGATAAAAATGAGTTCATGTGTTTTATATTTCCATAAGACAATTAATTAAAAGGTATGGAATTTTATTCATAGATATTTCAGTTTTTTATAATCATCCAGGGGAGTGTCATTGGGGTTGTTAGTTATATTAATTTTTTTTATTATTTTAATTCCCAATATTTAGAATATATTGAGTGGTATCTAATATAAGGGGATGAATTTTACAAACCAATATTTTGTATTTTTCCTGTTAAATTAGTATCTATGGAGTCTATCCTTTATTATTTATTTATTTCATTAATTTCAAAATATATAAAAAAATCATTATGTTTACAATTATGTAGGTCCCCCTCCCTAGGTGAAGGTAAAACTATTTTACCTCTACGAATGGCCTTCAATATCCCTACATCAATGTAATATTAATCTCATGTATGTGTAGTTATAACATTAGTAAAGGTACATCTACCTCATAATAGATTAACCTGGCTTGCATGAGGGTATATCCTGACGACTATGAAATTCAGGGTCTCGTATTAGGGTAAATCAGATATTGTGTAAGGGTCCTACTTGACTCTCTTAAAGGTAATATAATATTTCAGGGGTATATTCTGTCATTTATATTAGTCATTTAGAACCTTTTATGTCACATAACGTACATTTTAACCTAACATGAGGATAACTAATAAATTTTAAAGGCTTGAAAATACTTATTTAGAACACTATTCAGGGTATGCTATGTCATTTCAGAGTATTTCTAGGCATCCAAGCTCATGTGATGGTAGTTCTAGAAACATGTTGAATGAGTAATGATCACATATCAGTGTAAATTAGGATTTCCTAATCTATTTTTTTTGGTAAATATGATATTTCTAGAATTATCTCTTGGGTAGTTGCATTGTGATAGGATCATTGAACTTATGTATCATAGATACCACTCACAACATGTTGGTGAAAATTTTGTATAGAAAAATTACAATTCATTTCTATAAACATTTAGTGAATCTTTTTAAAAAATATATGAAAATAAATATTGGTTAACTAATATTTGAATATATGTTGTGATTGTAATTAATCTGACCGGTGACTTTATAAAATTAATATTATTAAATGAGATGTAATAGGATAATAAAATAAAAATTTAATTACCAAGGGTTAAAATGGAAGGTCTAATGAGTCCTGTGGAATTATTTTGGAAAATTCTATTTATAGTTTGTAAATAGTAATTATACCTAATTAATAATTCTTTATTTTCCTTGTGTATGGATCATAGTCTCACTAGGTATGTTTTACAAGCCTTGTTTGATCAACTCGATCCATTATCAACTTTTAAGTCTTATGTGATTATCATTTATCTCTCTCTTCATTGTTTAATATATATTAAATATTATTGAATGTTTAAGGATTGATGTATCAACATTTTATTTGTTAAAAATTTGAGTTTATCATTCTTTTCTCTATTTTTAATTAGAATGAATTAAGATAATAAGTTATAACATTCCAAATTATGGAAGATAAAAGGGGATTTTCTGTGTATATATTTCCTTGTATGTATTATGTTTTTTATATATTACTACCATTGTCATTTATCTATAATAAAATGGTATAAATGAATATATTTAAATATACAGGTTAGGAGAGTCGGAAAATAATAAGAATTTATTATTTTAAGAATTTTAGTACATCTATTATATTTTTGCATCCTCGATTCGAATATATCCATTTTATATTTCACCTATTTTCATGATGATCCTTGAAAATTATTTATTTTTTATTTTTAAAATATTTTCATTTTTCATTTTTTAGTTATCTATAATCACTTTCCCTAATTAAATTATAATTTAATTGAATAATAAATTGGTTTTAATGAATAATTGATACATGAATGATTTTGAATATGGCCCATCTATCGGGTATGGAGTGAAATATAATTTCAGTCTCTTGTGGTTTGATTGTATTTATGATAAATGATGTGGTTTTATAAAGATATTGTGGTGTATTTGATCTGGTTTTCATATAGGTGATTAGTTATTTTAAGGTTTATGGTTAACATGATTGTAATGAACCAAAATTTTATCAAAGAAATTTCTACCTTCTTGTTGTATTTTCATAATGATGTAAATTTACATTAGGAAACATAATGTCACATCATGATTAAATGAACTACTATCTAACCTTTAGACATAAATTTTCTAAATTCTATGGTTTGACTTTTTAAAACCTGACATACATGGTTTTTATCAATAAGATGTTTTGAGTCTAATATGAAAAACATAATTTTTGGTGACCAATAACATACCCTTATAAATATTAATGTTACCCTTATGAATAATAATATGAACATTATGATTTGTTAATTGGAAAAGTGAATACGAACCTTACCAATTATTTTTAAATAAAATTTATCAATCATATAGCTGACAATACGATATAATTACATTATAGTGTTGATATTTTTGTAAGTCATGAATATTTATCAATTAATTTAATAATATAAAAGTATTTTTTTTTATAAATTATATTCATAAACTAGTATTTTGATGTATTATTATTATATGATAATTTTTTGAGACATTAATTACCTTTTCCATGGTTTAAAACTTAGTTTTTAATTTTTATATTTTTATTTTTCAAATAAATTAGGATTTTATGTAAAAATTAAATTAATCATATTTAGAATATAATTTTTATAAAATGGATTTGATTTTGGTTTTTTCGCATAAAAATATTCTTTGGGTGAATTTTTGGTATTTTTCTAAAATACATGAATATTTTTTTGATTACTGAAATTCGATAATTTAAAAAAAATCTAAATAAATGAATTTATACATAATTATTGAGTCATGGATGATGTAAATGGCCATATTTTTATACTCTGATGAACATATTACTATATTTAGTCACATAATATATGATTATTTCTTTTCTTGAAGAAAATTAATAAATTATTGAATATAATATTGAGAAACCCCATCTTCCCTTCAATATTAATACCACCCCTCACAACCTCATTTCCTCACAAGTCTCATGCCATGTGCATACTCTAAATTATGAAAATAAATTCTTCCCACACTCCTCCCCCATTTCCATAATCCCATTATTATATAAAAAGTCCAAAACATCTCCCTTAAGAGGATCTCAAAGAAGATATATTCAACATGTATTTATCTCTATGTTTTATTTCAAATTCCTTTCAAATTTTATTTCTTTTCTTCTCTTACCCTAAAATTATCTTATAAAAATATCATGATAAATACATTATGATTGATTTAATGGTATGATATCATGTTAATGGAATATTATTTGATATACTCCTCCTTCTCTCTTTGTGTGTTCATAAAAATGAAATTGTTGCTCGTGATTTGTTAATGTACCTACGTAATGGGCGATGCACTTCAATTTGCCTAAAATTACTTCAAGGATATAAATAAAACCATAAAATGGTTGAGAAAATATTTTAATAGGTATGTTTTAACCCCTTTATTTTGTGGAAAATTAATTATACATAATACTGAATGATAAAATAAAACATGTTCATCATGATCTTAAAACCGCCCAAATTAACCTAAAACGATCATCATTAAATTTTAACTAATGTTTCATCCAAATTGTATATAAAAAAAATTTGATAAAATATCATTTAAACTATTGGAAGATCATTAATAACATGTAATACCATATTTATAGGTTTATCCATGTTCTACACTAACTTCCATTCAAGTGTATAAGTGAACCGTTCATGAAAACTAAGAAAAAGAACACTCCCAAATTATGAATTAAAACACTATAACCAACCTGAAGGCCCATTAAATAAAATAATGGAACCATAAAAAACTATATTATTTAATAAAGTTTCTATTATTTCTAATTATGGAGTATAATTTCATTATACATGACATTAATGTGATGAAAGCGTCTAGAGAAAAGGTAAGGGGAATTCTTGAACCCAATTTTCATTCTCCGTTTTTCCCTCTTTCACTCCTTTTTCAGAATGATTATTCCTTAAAAATAATTTCATCATCATTATCCTACTTTTTCTATGATATACATGTTTTCCACTGGATATTATGTCAAACACAGTGTATTCCAAAAGAACTCTTCTTTCAAAAACACACCTTTTACTTCTAACACAATATTAATGGTTCTTGTATCAGTATGATATTCCCTCTTCCATTTAGGAACAAAAATATTATGTCAGAATGATTTATGAAATGAATCACATTACCTTCCATGGTTTATTTATTTCCATGATTGGTATATGCTCTATGTGACATGCATGAAAATGTTAATGTTATGATGTGACGGGTGCACCCGAAATTATTTACCGCAATGTCGATGTCATGATATGACATGTACGCCCATAATTATATAGTGCTCCAATGCATTGGTTATTTTGATAATATAAAGAGTTAATTTGAAATATTCATGAACATGATGCTATATTTTTTCAAAACTATGTGTGCTATTTTACCACTAAGATATTATGTTTCTTTTTTATACATTATCACATTCCATGTTTTTTGTTAATGTTTCCCCTCATGATTACATTCATATTATTATTTTATGATGATAATGATTATGTTTATCCCTTGTTATATTGTTTCATTTTCTTATCTATCCTCTGACTGGGCTTTTAGCTCCTCACTTTTTTATGTATATCCTTAGGTGACTACTTGTAATAATAAGAATTCAAGGACCTATAATAAGCTAGATAATAAGGAATTAATAAATGATTATGTTTAAATTGTAAAAGGTATGTTTGTTCCATGATTTCCATAAAAACAAAACCATTGGATCCTTTTGTGTAATGATTTTAAGTTTTTTATCCTTAAAATGATGTAAAAGTAATTAATGGAATACATGGTCTCTATAGTTAGTATCAGAGGCATGATTTAGTTAATTCGAGAATTAGGATTAGTGAACCATAGTGAAAACCATGGTATTAGACTTTGTTCATATAAGCACACAAGAATGTTTTCTAAAAATAGGGATCTCGTATGATCTTCTTTTAGTGTTAATTTTACAATGGAATAAATTATTTATTCAGGAATTGCTGACTTATGTTTGTTCTAACCTTTTATATATTAGAAATTAGTGGGAACCCGGAGAAACCCTATCAACAACCCTTTTGGGGGATAATTCGGTGATTTCCCAAATGATAACACTAATGCTTTGGGAGGTGTAGTTCAAAACATCTAGGTGATTCTTACCCAGTTTTCTCAGGTTATGAATAATAACGTGAAAAATTTGTAACTTCCTAATTCAACTAAGAGGGAGAAACCGCCTATTCAGTTTTTTATGCAGCAACACCCATTGATGTTTAGTGGATCTTCCGATCTTTGAGTTACATAACACTGGTTCAACACAATAGATAAGATCTTTTTTGTGATTCCATGTTCTAAGACAGATATGGTGACTATGGCCATTTATCATATCAATGGAGAGGTCATCCTATTTTGGTATTTGATTAAGAACATCAATCCGAGAGAAAAATTTTAAGAGATGGAGTGGGAAGTCTTTAAGATAATGTTTCATAACAAGTATTTCTCATTAATTCATTATACAAATATGGAAATAGAATCTATATAGATAATGAAAATGGATTTATAATCTATCATGGTCTATGAAGTGAATTTCAAAAGTCTTTCAAGGTGAGCTTCAGGATTTGTTATAAAAATGATAAAATAATTGATATATTCTTTAGGGGATTAAAACCAAACATTCGTATGGATCTTTCAATTTGATACATTGGGAGTTATGATGATGTTGTTAAATGTGATCTCAATGTGGTGATGATGTTTGAAGAATGGACCAAAAGATATGGTGATAAAAAAACTAAAGATGGATTTCATTCAAGAGGATTTAATGAGAAAGGTAGAAATAAAACTCAACCACCCATTTGTCAATAATGTGGGAAGAAGCATAACAGGAATCACCTCAAAGGGACGCAGAAATTATGAAAGTGTGGGATAGAAAGACACTAATCTCAATAGTTTCTTTATACATTTGGAATTTAAGAGAATGTGGTGGAGAAAAAGAGAACACCACAGATGATTCAATACTACAACTGTTGGGATAAATTGCACAATGCTTGACAATGCGCTAAACCTCGATCCCTTGAGGGTAATCATCATCCTCAGTGACCAAATCCAAAGGAGAAAGGGAAGGTTTATCCCATCACTAATACAAATGTTGTGCTAGAAAATGATTTCATACAATGTGCACTTCTTATTTCATCAATAATTGAAAAACTATTATTTGATTATAATTATACGCATTCCTTTATATCTCGCAAGTTTACTATAACTATTGAATCGAATCTGTGAAACCTTTAAGTAGATATATCTTTGAATACACCACATGTTGAAATCATTTCATCCCAATTGTTGGACTCTTCTTTTATTGGTGTATATGTGAATATTCTTTCAGTGAATCTCCTAATACTTACATTGGTGGAATTCAACACTATAATAGGAATGGATTGTCTCTCATTATATAGAGTACATATCAATTGTAATGATTAAGAAATATCATTTCATTTTAGGAACCATCTCATTATCTACTACAAATGAAAGGAATGTCATGAATCTCCTTTGAAAAATCCTTCAACGGTGTGGGTGTTGATTCCCAGTGAAGAGGCATACCATTCTCAAATGGTTGAGTTTAAGGAAAGTGTCAACCTAGTGGAAATTATAATTGTTAGGTAATATAGTGATGTATTTTCCAAAGAGTTATCCAGACTCCCACTATATTGTGAGGTAGAGTTCTCTATAGAACACATACCTGGAGCTACTCAAATCTCATAGTTTCCCAATTGTATGGATCCTATCGAACTGGAGGAGTTAAAGAAGTATATGAAAGAGAATTTGTATAAATGGTTCATACACCCCTAGTGCATCACCTTGGGGTGCAATCTTTCTCTTTATAATGAAGATGAATGAAAAAATGCAGTTGTGTATCGATTATCGGGAACTGAACATGATCACCCAAAATAAACTTTATCCTCTTTCAAGGATTCTTAACTTGTTCGATCAGTTGAGAGTGGATAGGTACTTATCAAAGGTGGATCTTTATTAGTAATATCAATAGATATAGGTGAATAAGGATGATATTCAAAAGACACCCTTCCAAAAAATGTTATGGGCATTATTTGTTTCTGGTGATTCCCTTTGGACTTAATAAATTCTGTGAAATCATCAAGGATATGATGAATATAGTCTTTATACAATACGTTGAATTTTTTTTTAATTTTTTTATTGAAGATATGTTCATCTAATCCATGACCAAGGAGGAACATGATGACCATCTAAGACTTGTTTTAGTAAAATTGAGAAAGGAGAAGTTGTACGCCTTATTTAAAAAGAGTGTCATTTTGATGAAGCGAGACACATTATTGGGACATTTGATCACAACTATAAAAATTTTAATAGTCCCTTAAAAAAACTAAATCCATTGACAAATGGATAAAATCCTATAATGTCACTGAAATTTGTTGTTTTATTGGATTAAAATGGAACTTATGATATTTTGTGAGAAATATCTCATTATTTTCCAGACCACTAACTATGTTAATAAATAATGGGGTAAAGTGTGTCTAGACAGAATAATGTCAGGAAAGTTTCATGGAGCTAAATAATGGCTGATCATTTCACTTATTTTCACATTAAAAAAAGTGGAGAATGTTTTTTGGTACAAAGTGGTGATTTTACTAAATTCATGGGTTGTGTACTCATGAAAAAAAGATAATGTGATAGACTATTACTCATGGTAGTTGAATATCCATGAGAAGAACTACCTAAAACATGATTAGGAGCTGGAAACTATGATTTTTTCCCTGAAAATCTGGAATCACTACCTCTATTTTTAGAAGTGTGACATGTATACTTATCACAATAGTCTAATGTTTATATTCAAACAAAAGGACATAAACATGAGCCAATAGAGATGGTGAGAGATAATCAAATACTATGATTTCTCTATTAATTATCATCCTAGAAAGTAAAAAATAGTAGTTGATTCTATGTGATGAAAATAACCTACTACTATATCCCTGATGTTGATTGAGAAAGTCCATATAATCATGGATATGAAAATGATGGGTTTGGAAATCATAACCATAGGTAATACATCCTACCATTCCCAAATTATTTCCCAACCATGTATCCAACTAAATTTTAGGAGTCATAGTGGGATGATCTGGAGTTATAAAAAAGGTAAATGGAATAATGGAGGGGAAGAAGGAAGAGTTCCAAGTCGTTGATGATGGTGGGATTTGGATTGGAATACATATTTTTGTGCCTTTACCAATCAGGATATATATAGAGTTATTGGAAAATAATAATATCTCAACATTATATATCAATCGTGATAGCACCAATATGTACTGAGATCTCGGAGAACACTTCTTGTGGGATAGAATGAAGAAGGAGATAGAAGAATATATCTCAAGGTGCCTGATATGTCAGAAAGTTAATCAAGAGTGACAAAAGCACAAATAGATGATTCAACCATTTCATATACCCATGTGAAAATGGTATAATTTCACTTTGGTCTTTTTCACAAGTCTGTCTAATTCATCCAAATGATAAGAATTTTCAACGTGTTGTGGTGGAACTATTCAACAAGACTACCCACATTATCTCTATTCGGGAATATCTCCCTCTTCAAAAACATGAAAATATATATGTGAAGGAAGTGGTGAGACCACATGGGGTTCCAACCTATGTTGTCTCTGATCATGATCCAATGTTCACGTCTAAATTCTCAAGGAGTATCCAACATTATTTGATTACTAAATTAAATTTTAGCACGACCTATCACCCCCATACAAACAGCCAATCAAAAAGGAATATTTAGATGCTCGAATATAAGATAAGGGAAATTTATTTACAATTCAAATTTGGATGGGACCAACATCTCTCATTGGATGAGTTCTCATACAGCAATATCTTCTATTCAAGTATTCAGATGTATCCTTATGATTCTCTGTATGGAAAGAGATATAGAACCCCAATATGTTGGTATGAAGTTGGATAAATAATGCTACTAAGACCATATCTTTCTCAAGAGATGATATAGGAGTCTTAAGTCATCCAGCATCATATCAAAGATTCTCTAATATTGAAAATTAGATATGTTGAGAACCTTCTAATGGACTTGGAGTTCATCAATGGAGATACAGTCTTCCTTTGAATATCACTATAGAAGATAGTCATGTAGTTTGGAAAGAAAGGGAAGTTATGCCTAAGGTACATTTTCCCCTTTGAGATCCTTGACGGTATATGATAAGTGGACAATAGACATGAACATATATTGAATATGGCTAATTTTCATGATGTGTTTCATAGTTCACCCATGAGGATGTATATACTAGTTCCCTAACATGTACTCAACTAAATGGTGGTAGAGTTAGAAGACGATATCTCATATGAGAAGTAGCGAGTAAAGATTCTAAACTAGATAGATAAGGTTCTAATAAACAATACATCCAACTATGTCAATGTTTTTTGGATGAACCATAATTCTAAATAAGCATCTTGGGAACTAGATGATGTGATTATGGAGAAGTACCCTAAAAAATTTATGTAAAACTAAATTTGAGGGAAACTTTTTAAAAGGGGGGAAAATGCAATGACACAATATTTTATCAATCCAATTTGTCCCTTATTATAGTAATGTTATAATCACATAAAATAACATTAGGAAACACAGTCCCACATCATGATGAAATGTAATACTATGTGACCTTTAAACATAGATTTTCCACTTTTGTGGTATTAATTTTGAAATTTTGACATACATAGTTGTGATCAGTGTGATGTTTGGAGTCTAATATGATAAACATAATTTTTTGTGAATAGTATCATACCATTATGAATAGTAATGTTACCCTTATGAATATTAATATAACCCTTATGAATATTTAATCATCCATGTGAATTGTAATGTTTCCAATGATTGTATAAATAATATTTTTTGTCCAATTATTTTCAATATGATATAATTACATTATATTGGTGGGATTTTTGTAAGTCATGAATATTTAAAGATTAATATTTTATTTTAAAAGAAAATTTATTACCATAAAATTTATTCATAAACTGGTATTGATATGCTTTATGATTATATGATAATTCTATAACACATAATTAAATATTCAATGTGTTAGAAAAGTAGTTTTTTATTTTAAAATTTGTATTATTAAAGTAAATTATGATTTTAATAATAAAAAATTAAATTCATCATATTTAGAAAAATATTTTCATAAAATAGATTTTATTTTTTAATTCTAAGCATTGAATAATGGTTATGGTAAATTTTTGGTATTTTTCTAAAATACTTAAATTTTTTGTGAATATTCAAATTTGATAGTTTACTAAATATGCTGAATAATTGAATTTATGCATCATTCTTGTGTCATGGAAGATGTAAATGGATCTTGGTTTGAAATCACATAAACATTTCCTTATTTGTAGTCAGAACAATCATCACTATTTTGTGGTTGAGTGAAATTAAAAAATTAATGAATATAATATTGAGAAAACCCCTCTTTCCTCCACTAGAAGTATCACCCATCACAACCTCATTTCCTCACACCTCTAAAGACTTGTGCCTATTAAAAATTATTCTAAAATATCTTCCCAATATTCTCTCCCACGTTCAGTAGGCCAATATCTCATTAAAATAACAAAACCTATATTCTAAAGATTCTCTCAATGATGATATATTCAAGAGGTAATTTATCTCACTCTTTTCATTCAAATTCCATTCAAATTTCCTTTAATTTATTCTCTTGGCCAAAATATCTCTTATAAAAATTTCTTGATAACTCTAGTATTATTGATATAATAGAATGAAATCTTAATAATGGTTGATTATTCATTATACTCCTCCCTCTCGATCTTTGATTACAAAAATGAAATCGTTTCCTATGATTTGATAATTTACCTACATCATGGGGGATCCACTCCCATTTTCATTCACCACCTTCATAGATTTCAAAAAAACCATTAAATGGTTGAAAAAATATTTATATCTATATTTTGTATCCTCTTATATTTCCTAGAAATAACATTGGTAGATAATACTAACTGAGTAAACGAAACTCGTTAGTTATGATCAAAAACCCACCCATGTTAACCTAAAATGATCATCATAAACTTTTAACTAATGATTCACCCACATGTTATATAAAATAATTCATTAAGAGATCATTTAAACTCAAGGGAGATCATTAATAACATTTAATTTCAATTTTTTATGTTTATCCATGTTCTATGCAAACATTCATTCATGTTTATGAGTGTACCATTCATGAATACTATAAAAAAGAAAAATCAAGAATAATTAATTTAAACACTATAAGTAATCCAAAGGACCATAAAAGAACATAATGAAACCATAATGAAAAATTTTCAGGAATAAAAGTTTCTATAATGTATATTTAATGAATATAATTTCATTACAGTGGAAATTAAAGTGGGGAAAGTGTTTGGATACAAGGTAAGTGGAAATCTCAAACCCAAAATTCTTTCTCCGGGTTTTCCATCTTTCACACCATTAACAATATGGTTATTCCTTAAAAATAATATATTCATTAGTATCTTACCATTTCTATGATATACATTTTTTCCACTTAGGATAATTTTAAACACAATTTTTTCCAAAATAATTATTCTTTCAAAACTACACATTTTACTTCTCACTCAAGGTTGATTGTTCTTGTATCAAGTATGTTATTCCCTCATTCATTTTGGAAACAAAAGTTTATGAATATATGATTTATGAAATTAAACCCATTAATTTCCATGTGTTATTTATGTCCATTATTGTTATATGTTCTATGTGACATGCATGATAATGTTAACATTATGATGTGACAGGTGATCTCAGAATTATATAGCACAATATTGATTTTATGATTTGATGTGTGCATCTAGAATTATACATCACTCTAATGCATTTGGTAATGTGATGAATCTCAATATTTAATGTGAAATATTGGTTAACATGATTCTACATTTCTTTAAAACTATGTGTGGTAGTTGACCACTAAGACATGGTGTTTCATTTTTATGCATTTCCACATTCCAAGTATTTTCTTAATGTTTCATCTCATGATTATGATCCTATGACTTTTTTGTGATGATAATGATTATCCTCATCCCATGATATTTTGGGTCTTGTTCATATCAACCATCTTATTGGGCTTTTATCTCATGTAATTTTTTATATATCCTCATGTGACTACTTGTACAAAAAATTATTCAAGGGCCAATAATACGCTAGAGGGGAAGGAATTAAGTTAATGATTATTTTAATGTAGTAAAATAAATATTTGGTATTATTTTTACCATGATAATAAACCTTTGTATCAATTTTTGTAATGATATTATGTTTTTTATAATTAAAATAATTTAAATGTAATGGAATAAAAGTAGGCTCATTATAATGATTGTGGGTGATGAATACAATATGATTTGGTAGATGATGTAGGATGGACCTTTGGTTATGAGTAGTGTTAATGGTTGGTTTGTGATGGAATGAAATTAATAAATATGAAAATTATGTATGGGTGAAAAATTTTAATGATGCACTATTAATTTAATTTGGTAAACTAGTAAGGGATTCTATTATGTATATGAGTGTTATTATTTAAATGTAATTATAATAAATGCTCAGGTTTCATATGTGAATAAATATGGGATATGGTTGAGAGTGGTTTCTCATTAATTATTGGAAATAAATGTATTAATTAAAATAAAATTTTCTGATTAATTAAAATATATAATTTTATAATAGAAGGAATAAATATTTAACTGTTCATGGATGTTATGCTTTTTTTGTATGGTTTCTAGCTAATTTGTTTTCTAAAGGTAGTTTTGGATATCGATGGGTAGTGGTAATGTTATAGTTGATTAATTGTGCCAATTTTTAATTTCATAGTGTTATAATATAAAATTGTCTTGTTTGTGACTATCAAATATTTGTATATTCATGTGATATATATACACAACCCGGTCGTGTAGGAAAAACATATAGGTGAAATATTTTTTCCAATTATTTGTGTTTTCACCAACATCAATGTAAATTATAGTGGGTGTCCAAATAACATAACTTATCACTCACCATTTATCTATATTATATATCAAATTTAGTTTTGATTCTTATATATGGAATAAATTATGGTTATTATTGGTAGTGATGTTAATTATTGGGGGTCATGCATAGTAGGAGGTGGATATAGGGTTGAAAACCTTTAGCATCAAGATACACTACTTCTATAACACTATTATGTGATGGATGGGGATTTTATTGTATTTTTATGATAATGGAATGATTTTAATGGATTGAGTTTTAATATTAACCATTTTCTAGGATGCATACATAGAAGGGATGAGATAATAGCACATTTAAAATTGGGGTATGTGAACGAAAACCAACTGGGGTTATTATTTTGGGGAATATATGATTATATTATTCGGATTCTGTATTATTTTATTTCATGGGATACTTATTAAAGGAGACATGGTGAGTTTGGGTGTGGTTAGTTTAACTAATAGCTTCTTGTTTGTTCTTAACATTATTTACTAGAGAATTATAATTATTTTTTCACATTTGAAAAAGTACTTCTGAGGAGGATAATATTGATTATAAATATTATATTCTCTCACATATATATACATTGTTTTTAATGTAATTGATAGGGTTATTGAAATTGAGTTAGACTGTATTAAAATAATATTTAGATTTCTTATTGGTGTTGATATATAGGTTCCATTTTAAACTTATTTTTAGATACATTTCATTAATTTCAATTCATTTATTGTTATATTTCATTAAATTGAATGGTATTTAGATTTATATGACATGGTTTTTTCCTTGTATCATTTACATAACTTATATTATGAGATTACTTCCTCCCATTGTGTGTTTTATACCCTCTATGAAATTTGATAACACTGGGGCCTATTGGATGTATGATTCCAAGGTTAATCCTTCAATTCATTTCTATCCTATCATGGTTAGCAGTAGAGGGGGTACTAGAAAATATTTCATTATATTACCACTAATAATTGATATGTGATTATCTATTGACTTAGTATAAGACTAATTTTTTTAACTATATTAATATAAGGAACCAACAATTTTTTAGGAGAAAATTCTGTACTAAGATGAGATTATGCTGAATGGATTGATTTTATTTTGCAGCATTCATTTGGTAACATAATATTTTCCATGAAATTGAATGTTGTTTAATTTTATATATTTTAAATTGTATGTTGAACCAATAGATAGTGAAAAAATGTGTCACATTTCTTAATTTGATTATAAATTTGACTAACTGAAGGTAGACTATTAGTTCAATAATATTGAACATATGTTGGGCAATCATCAGTTGAATATTTAAGAAGTGAATTTAAAAAAAACACATCAATTTATCAATATATTCATTGAAATTTCTTAATAAAATATTTGTAGAGTTACGAATATACAAATGGTTTTCTTGTAATTTGAAAAATGGATTTTCCCACACACACACACACACACACACACATATATATATATATCTTGATTAATTTAAAGTGGTATTTTTATATGAATCCTTATTTATTTATGATCACATTAATATCATGGGAGGATCCTATGTTTTTAGTAGACATTAATTTTTTATGGGTCATGTTCTATGTTATCTAAATTACATTTCATGATTTAGTAGGAATATTTTTTTGGTTAATGTTTTTTCTAGTATGTAAATTTTAATCAATTTATAGAAGGTTTAATCATAATTTCCATTGAAGGACATTGATTTTTTTTTTAAATATGAAATTTTTTGGGGTTTGGTTATTATTATCAATTATTTATTTTGGGTTTTTTTTTATTTTTCTTTTTAACATGACTACTTTAAATATGAGGGGATACATTTTCGAGTGGAATTAGAAATTTCATGAGGCATTTTATTAGTTAATGAGGTGACTAACATTGGTAAAGAAACTATTCTTATCAATCAAGTGTATGTTTTAATGTTTATTATTATGCATCAGGATTATGATTGGGATGTGCCATGATATAGGTATGTATGGTTGTTTTTTTATTGATTAAGCTATATTAAACCTATAACAAGAGTTAACATTTGATCTACCTAAAATTAGTAATTTTAATTCAAGCTATTTTGATTAGGATTAGTTTCTATTCAATAAGGTGTATATATATATATATATTACAAAAGTATAATGAAACATCATATAGTTTTTAGATATGAGAAATTTCCCTCTCAAGTAATTGAGCATTATAAATAATAGACATGAAAAACATCATTTTATTTCTTCAATATAAAAAATTTCAAACAATGTATAAATATATTACATAGAATTGAAAATAATACATAGGGATAATATTCAAAAGAAAATAATTATACTTGATGATGATATTCTCATATGTCATGACCCCTTAAAATTCTCATGGATTTTAAAATAGAAAAATCAAGAAAAATATTAAAATTGTGATATAAATTTTAAAATGAAATTTAAATATTATTTATTTAAAAAATAGTGTATAAATAATGAATTTAATTAAATGTTTTTATATAAATTAATGTGACCATCATAATAGTATACTTCCATTGGGTATAATAACTAATGGTTTAAATGGTATACATATCAATCAGAATCTTAAAATGCCTAAAAGTTAAATTTACAGTGTGTAAAAATAGATAAATGTAAATAGTATTATTTTGAAAATGGAATTCTAAAATCATATAACATTCCTGAAGATATGTTTATATTTTAATATTGTTTGTTGTAAGATTTTTTGTAAAAATATTTATGTCCAAATTAATTTGTCTAATCTTTAAAATTATTTTACATAATATAAATATCATAATTAATTATCAATTACATAATAATTATTAAATAAAAATATATAATAATTTCATCACTGATAGAAAATAAAATATGTGTTTTTGAAGTAAAATTATTTTCTGTTGAATTATATTATTCAAAAATATTTATTTATAATATTTAGAATTTGAATTTGAAAATTTGGAATTTATTTTTGAAATCATCAAATTGAAATGATCTTATGATGAGTTTTATAGATACTTTTGACAATGTTGATGATTTGGAAATAGAAGAAAATACATTATTTATGATATTAAATATTTTCTGACATAATAATTATATACATTTTAATTAAAATTTTATAAATTCATTTTCACATCTAATAATGTAATTAAAGTGTTAAATATTTTACTTTAAAAAATAAAATTAATTTATAAATCATTATTTTTAATTTTTAATTTTTAATCCTAATTTATTATTTATTCTAGAAAAAAAATATTTTCCATTCTTCAAGAATTATTATGTATTTCAAGGATTATATTTTTTTTGGATTGATTTCAATGTAAATTAAAACTCCTTATTTAAATCCTAAACAATAGATTGTCTTAATAATAAATACTATTCCTTATTTTTTTCTTAAAAATAAAATAATCAATTTTCTAATCTAAAATACCCCCCCACTATATAATATAAACACCCCTCTTTGAACCCATTCTACATATAGAGACCCAATGCTTGACGTACATGGACATTAAAATACTTTTGAGAAATACTAAATACATAACAAAAACCAAAACTCAAGGACCATAATAGTTTAGTGTCTTTGGAAAATCAGAACATAATATTTTAATCATGATGAAAGATCTACAACATCTCCCATTAAGATCTTCCCCTTTTGTTTTCTTACCTAAAACCTTTCGTTATATCCTAAGGAAAATAAAACATATAAAGCGTGAGCTCAAATACTCATTAAGGGTAAGAATGGATAAAATAAAACAAACCATATACATTTGAACTTAAAAACATGAACATAATGTTTAAAAATCAAAATCTTGAGCAATGACATAAAACATGGCAGTACGTAAGGCATAGACCATAATGGAACATCAATCATGATAAAATAGCATGGGAATAAAACATGTAATTGTGGAAAACCATTAATCACATGATATGATTTCCATAGTAGCCAAGGCATTGCTTCCAAGACCATCTTAGTGGACAAAGTCCCTTACTGAATTGAGTTCACTCCTCATTCCAGTCCTGTATCACTGAATCGGATTAACTTGTCGTTCTAGCCATCTCTATCTCATGAGATATAAATCTTTACCCAATGCATTGGAGGGAGATATATGTCCCACCCATCTCATAATTAAATCATTCTTACTTGTGCCACAAAATAAACATAAATCACTCATCATAACCCAAAGAATAAAATGGGTTTCATAAACATCATCCAATTATAAAATAATCCTTATAAAACAAATGGATATCATTTCATCATAAAAAAAGTGAAACCATGTAAATCATAGAGAAATTATACTTTAAACATAATCATACTAAATAATTTCATCTTATATGGAAAATAGTTTTGACAAAACACTTGAAATGAATTCTTGAGGAAAATATGCTTTCTTCTTCAAAATCATTTTCTTTTCACAAAATGCCATCCAATTTTAAAAGAAAATGATTTTTTTTGAAAATAATCATTAAATATTGTGGAGGAAACTTCGTGAAAATTAGGTGTTATGAAACTGTAAAAATCCATTCACTCCGTATAAGTTAAAAAAACATTATCCTCATATTTTTAATAGAAAAGTCAAAAAGTACCACGTATGGTAAACAAAAGAAAGATTCCTTCCATTACAGAAAGTAAAAGTAAAAAATAGGTAAACATGACTTTAAAAATACATGAAATAATATTAAACACTTTATTAAAAACATTTTTATAGGCATTGATGAAAAAAAATATAGCCCTTGTAAATACTTACGTATAAGCAATCTCGGATAAAAATGAGATTTGCAAAATTATCCTTTACCTTATGTCTGATATGCTTCGTATGTATCCCAAACTCCTGTATAATGATTTAAATAATATCATTTACTTATTACAGAATCATATTCATTGTTATGATATCATATATGGTTCACTTATGACTTTATATTACGCGTTATTTTGTAAATTCCATGTTAAAGCAGTGTTTTGGGTAAAATCGTTTCATTTATCGAATGTGTTTCGATTTGTTGTTCTTGATATTATTACTCATATCCTGATTTACTTAATTCCAAAATTTAAAACATGATTTATATATAATATATATTCATCATATAAATATATATGATATATCAATAAATGGAATGAAATACACCGTTCATGGAGACAGTAGGTCGTACGTACGCATGAATGCTGTTTTCGTTTCCATATTGAATTGAATAGAATTAAGTAAATTAAACATATATGTACATAAATCCAGTATCATAATTATTTAATATATTTCATGATTATTTATTATATATAATTTATAATCATACTTGAATGGTTAATCATGGAAAATGAATTTCATCGCATTCGTGGAGACGGTATTCCGTACGTACGCATGAGCGATGATATCATTCCCATAATTATTGAATAGAATTGGAGTGGATGATATAATATCTCAGAATTAGTATGATGATATAATAACCATATATAGTTATTCTTTACACCATTATACCCATCCAAGTATGGTGGTGGTGGAAAAACTGATTACAACATGGCGTGGAGACGGTATTTTGTACATACGCACGCGCGGTGATTTCATTTTTTTGTAGGATAGATAGAATGTGAAATGGGTGTGTTTAATATTTATAATATCATATCAGTATATTATTGATACATATTGTATTAAATTACAATGAAACAACTAAATAAGAGGATGTTGAAGAAGAAAGAAACTTGAATGAATCGGTAGAAGAGATTACCTCTTCTTCGACGCACCTCCTTTAGGCTTCCTCTTAAGGGACTAGAGATGGTCTTTTGAGAAGACCAGAACCTCCAGAATTTTTCTAGGTAAGTGGATAAGATAAATGGTCAGGTTTTTTCCAATCTTTAAGGCTCAATGTATTGTGAATAGGAGAGGGAGGAGGTTCCCTTTTATAAGGGAGGAGAGGGTCATCTTTGGAAACCTCAAAAATATTAATTTATAATAAATCAAAACCAACTTAAAAAACTCCAAAATGAATCATATTAAAATATTAGATGAGATAAATTTGTAATCTCATCAAAAAATAAAATTTAGACATGTTGGAAATTTATTTTAAACCTTATCAACTTGATTTATCCTTATTTAATCTATTTAGTTTTATTTGTGGTAATAAGATTCTAAATTTTAAATTATTATAAATAATTAATTATGTGTTGTGAATTGTCCATAATTGGATAATTTATGAAATTTTAGACAATATAAATTCTAATTTATAATTTTTAAATTTTTTTGTGAATTTTAAACAATTTTATATTATGTTATTTTTATAAAATAAAAATAGTGTCAATTTTGACAGTATTCATTTATTTGAATTTACATAAAATACACACAGAAGATATGTTCGAAATAAAATATTTAATAAATTAATAACATGTCATATTTATCTATAAAGTTAGTAGAGACCATTAAATAGTTCTTATAATATTTATTTTAATATTTTTAAAACCATTTATTTGATATTTCAATCAATAAAATAATTTCAACATCACTATTGTGTCACCTTTAATGATAATTATTTAATCACTAAAAATTATAAATAAATTCACATGATTTAGATAATTTTATTATCTTTCTTTAAACTATTCATTTTTGAAGTTTTATGAAGTTTATCACAAAATTAAAATTATTATACTTATATGATTTAAGAGAGTGACATGTTGTCACTTTCTTTGGTTTTAATAATAATTAAATTATTTTCTTGGTCAAAAGTCAATAAAATGAATCTATTCTGACCATTAGGTGATATGGGTCTACTTTTAGTCATCCAATAAAATTTTTGCAGTTGTTAGGGTAATTTTATAATCTTATTTTTACACTTAATTACCCGATTTACCTTTAACTGCAGTAAATAAAAATTATCGTAGTTACTATTAATAATATCAAAAAAATAAAAGTAACTTATTAACATAATTTGGACCCACTGAGTTAAAATATTGAATACATTGTTCAAAATTCAGAACACAGAAGTTGCAGTAATTAATTTAAAATTAATCTTGTTTTTAAGAAAACAGATTTTAAAAGTTAAAACATTGCCAAAGATTGAAATGTTTTTACCTATGAATTCAACGTAAAATTAATGGTAATTACATACATTATATTAAATTGTAAAAATATATTATATCTATACTTTAGAAAAATTAAATATTACAATTTAACCATATAAATTATTGTGATGAAAAAAGTTGTTTTTAATTAAAATATAGCGTATTTTTACTATTTATTAAAATATGAAAGTTATCAAAATAATATGAAAATTTTATCCAAAGTAAATTTTTATATCATTATTCCAAAGAAGAATTTTATTTTGTCAAATTGAACTTATAAACATGTCAAAAACTAGATTTAAAGTGGGTGCGCCATCAAAAGGCGTCAAAACTGCATTTTTTTAAAAATACTTATTTTACCTGAAAAAATTATTTTGTTCACATACCATGTTCTAGAAAATTTGTAAGATTAATAATAATGTTATAAAATTCAAAATTTCTTTAATAATATTCATAAAGGCTAGTCCATAACAATATATCATTGTTTAGTGAAACCCGGTATTGCGTACTACACATGCTATCAAGGAAGGTCGTGATTGCATGTAATGCAAGCCAAGTCAGGGATGCGTGTAGTGCATGCTCCCTTTGGTGTTTCGTATAATATAATCAAAACTTATTTCATTTATACATTAAACAAAATCTATACTTAATGTTTTGTAGAATAATTTCCACAAAACTAACTTGAAATTGTGTATAACACGATCCAAGAATAGTGTTGCATATACTAAAAGCTAATATGGTGTTGCGTATAGTACAAGATAATCATGGTGTAGCGTACAACACAAGACATCAATGAAATTAAAAGAATATTTTTCATAAAATCTATGGGTGTTACATTCTACCCCCCCTAAAATGAATTTCTCCCTTGAAATTCGTTAGGGTTATAAATGGTTTACTACTTGAAAGTTTCTTTAATAGAAACTCACATCATAAAAAGGAATACCAAAACATAACTTTAAAATCTAAAATATGAAACGTAATGGTTACCCAAATTAACTAATCACTAGGTTTCCACATAGGAGAACATAGGTGAAAATATGGATATGGAAGAGAAATCTAACCATCAACTTCTGATGAAGAGTGGTAGAGGGCATGGCTATGAAATTGTAACACCCCAGGTAAATAAAGAATATTAAATTTTCACATTTATCAATATTTTTGAATAAAATATTAATATTACTTTTAAGGGGATTCTATGCTCGATGGCGTACCCAATACGCAACAACGAGTTTCTTGGGAATCTTACATTACACTCTAATAATAAAATAATATTATTTTAAATGGTAGTTAACGCCTAGTCGTTGTAATTGCAGGAATGAACAGAACTAACTAAAAAATGATTATATATGTTTGTCAAATATTTTTACTTTTTACAATAAATTTTAGAGGATTAAAAATGCGAAATAATCCAATTTTAAGCGTAAACATTCTAATATTCTTTAAAAGGTCAATTAACCGCCTTTTAATGGAGACCCTCTTTTAAATACACTTTTTGAAAATTTTATGTGTTATATTTGACAAAATAAAATTCTTCTTTTGAATTAGGACATCAAAATTTACTTTGTGTAAATTTTTGGTATTTTTCTGATAAAGTTCATTTTTTAATGAATAAGTGAAAAATGTTGTATTTTTATTCAAAACCACTTTTTAATCTAATTTATTTATATAATTAGATAATCTTTTTAATTGGTTTTAAAGTTAAATTAGAATATATTTTTACCATTTAATCCAACGGTGGTCATTGAAATTAATTTCAATTTGAAATTGGACTTAAACTAGTGTCAATCTTTAAATAGATATTGTTTCTTAAAAACACGCTATTTGTTTTGACAGCGGGAATTAATTATTAAATTAATTAAAGAAACATATATGATTTGAGTTTTTTAAAATCAACATCATTTTTGAATTCGGAATATCAAATATATCTTAGGGTGAATTTTTGGTATTTTTCTGAAAAACTTCAATTTTTTATGAATAGTGAAACCACTAAGTGGTAGTTTAAAAACTGATTTTTCATTTAAATGAAACTTTACCACTTCTGTGTTTTCAATTTCAAAAATCCAACATACATGGTTTTCATTAGGATGTAAAATGTGGTTCAATGGGATTAAAATAATTTTTTGGTGAATAGTAACTTTTATGTTTTTAATCGCGATTAGAGGTAATTAGTGTAATTTAAGGTAAAAATAATGATTTGATAATATTAAATGAACGTGAAACATGTCCTACCATTATTGGATGTGTCATGGGAAACCAAGACAATCCATGGGTCAACTTGGGGACCCCATGGAGCCACTTTGTTGGGAAAATGACATTAATAACTTTTTATTTACAGTTAAAATTAAAATGTCACAAACATGAGATGTTTTACTAAAAAAAATTACATGGGGTTATATAAGTCTTATTTTTGACTATAAATATTCATTAGAAATCTAAAAAACATTCATACATAATGATATTTTTTTTATAATTTTTAGACATTAAATAAATTAATTTATTTATGACACCGTGATGATGCAGTGATTACCTCATAAATGAACAATTTAAATAAAATTAGAAGATAGGGTGAAATATAAGTCTTAAACTTGTCACAAACCTATTTGATGGGTTTATTTAGAAACCCTATCACCTTATCCTCGAAATATATCCATTTTGGACATTTAAAATATGAAAATAATTTTATAATAAAGTAATATTTTATAACTTTCCAAGAGCGCCCCTCTTCTCCTCTTATAAAAGGCCCCCACCTCTACCACCTTACACACCCCTCTCAAGCCTTTGGATCGGCCAAACCTTGCCCCTTTCATCTCTCCACATCCCTCTCTTCATCATTGAAGCCTCACTTTGGGCATAATCCTTTCCAAGTAAGCCTTTGAGCTCAAATCAAAGAGAGTTACCCGATTTAAAGGTAATGTCTTCCCTTGTGTTCTTTTGTTTTATTTTGCTTCTCCAAACCCCTAAAATATTTTTATTATTTTCTTTTGTAACAAAACCAGTATCTTAAATATACTAGGATTTTTTTATGGGATGTATTCTAGATACACATAAACACACCTTCGTCTAATGGTTAAAGAACATACTGTTTTTGTGGTTGGCGATTTATTGTCTCACAAAACGATGATTGTTCAATAATCTTTTAACACATTCAAAGTTGTCCATTAAGATGTCAATTTATTTATGAATGATATATAATATGTTTATGTTTTCCTTAAACTTCTTTATTTTTCATTTATGGAATACCTTTATGGTTTCCATTATGGGTAAACGTGATATCTTCATTTTAGGATGTGCGGACAACGGCCCCCTCAAAGTGATTTGATTCGTTAATGCCATATGTGGGATGTATAAAGGATGGAATTAATGTTATTACATATGATATACTACTTGAATTATAATATACCTTTATATCATTATTATTTCATTCCATTAAATACAAAAAAAAGAAATGAAAGTAGCGTTCATGAATACGTACGGCTTACTATCTCCATGAACGGTACATTTCATTTATTATCTTCAAATGTTATGTACTATTATAAGTACATATATATAATGGATATATATATAATATATTAAATATAAATGATGTATATAATTCTGGATTTATAATATATATATATATATCCCATTTTGTTTTAATTCCATTAATATGACAAAAAAATGAAAGTAGTGTTCATGCGTACGTACAGCCTACCGTCTCCATGAACGGTGCTTTTAATTTTTTATCTCTAAATGCTATGGAATAGTATAAAATGAATATATACTGGATATATATGATATTTAAAACATCAATAATATTATGGATATGATTTACCTATAACTATATGGAAAATTCTTTTCCAACAAGTTCAATATTTACTCATGTACCGAACATTGACAAAAATGTCAAATATGAACTAACATTATTACCCAATTATTATAACATTATAATATGTGATATGAACTGAATAATAATCTTTAAAGGAGTTCCTTAAGAAATTATAAATTGACCAAATTTTATTATTCAGGATATTAAATAATGATCGATTCATGTCGGTCACGAGGTAAGGGATCCAACATCTCTCATTCTTTTTAAGTACACTCTTTTATGTCATTCCTTTTAAGCTCATATTTCTTATGATTGGGATGTTCTTTTATATTACTCTTACTGTAATTTTTTATGTTAATATGATTAGAGACCCTATTTTCTCTCATCAATTCATTTTGTACGTTTTGAGTGGCGTCGTTATGCTGCAGAATTTTCATAAGGGATCCTACCTCTCTCTTTCTTTTTAAGTACTCTATTTTATGTCGTTTCTTTTAAGCTCCTCTTTCTTAGTTGTGGGATGTTCTTTTATATTCCTATTACTGTAATTTCTATGTTAATATGATGATAGACCCTATTTTATTTCATCAATCAACTTTTTTTGGAAGCTTTATGTGGTGTCGTTAGGCTGCCGAGTTTTCGTAAGGGGTTTTTCATCTCACTTTTATTCCCGTGAGATTTATGCTAAATTTTCCACCATTTACTATGAGTGGTATATTTACTTCCCATTATTTTAATTTTTGTGTAATATAATTTCGTTTATGAGTATTTACATTAATGGTGTATTGTCCTTCTTTCATGGGGTGTATGTTTCGAAAGATACCCAAGTCGGTAAGGGAACCTTTCACCCTCATATTTTTAAAAGACTTCTTTTGTTGGGTCTTTTAATTTACATATTGTAATGTTGTGATATGTTATTCTTTATCCTAATTGATGTAAATTTTATGTCCAAGTGATTATTTTCCCATTTTATCTCTCATCAACTCATTTTCTGAATTTTGAAGTCATGTCGTTAGGCTGTCCAATTTTTGCAAGGGAACTTCTTAACCCAATTTTGATTCTTTGGGATAAACTTGCACTCCTTGAATATGAAGTTCTATGAATATGTGTGAATAACCTCTGATTTTTTTACACTTAATATCCACTTATATTTGGTGTATTCATTTGTCACACATAATTATGTAATTGATTTATCCTTAATACAAGGATATCATCTTTGTATGGGACTTCATCTCAATATCCTTTCATTGAGACATATTTTGTTTTATACACAACCTTCTTTTATACAGTGTATAAAACCATTTTACTTTTACGATTATTCAAAAGGAATCTTTTTATACGAACTGTTTACTAAACGACAAAAGGGAATGTTTTTTTTGTCGTACGTATGCGGCAAAAATGACTTCTCCACTGCCGTGACCATTATTTGAGTTTCAGCTTCCTCTACAAGCCATAATTTTTTTTGAATGAAAAATAAATACCATGTTTTAATTTTATTTTATTTTGGCATTGAAAATGGTTTTTATAATGTTTTTATATCAATGTGTTGTATTGATATCTTGTGATTGAAAAGTGGAAATGTTATGTTTCCTTTATGCATGTTTTATGTGATACGATTATGTTATGGTTCTTGGGAATTGTTATGAAGACGGGTGGTTCCGTGATAAACTAAGGGCGGGTGAGCCCGATATAGCTCTCTAATGCATTGAGTAACCAGAAGGAGTTAAACGTTATGGTTTTTTCGAAGAGATTTAGGGAATATACTGTGATGGGTATTCCAAAAGTAACCAAGAGGCTTACTCCCTACGTAAGAATGCTATGAATGCCTCAAGTTACCTTTATGTCTTATGATTTCTATGATTTATTCATGATTTGATGAGGTATGTTAAAATGCTTATGTTTTATGAGTAAAGTATTATTTCATACATGGACTAATGTTTTCTTTTTGTACTTTTATATCCCTTACTGAGCTTTTTATGCTCATACCATGTTTTTGAAAGTTTTTTCACAAGTCAAGGGAAAGGTGCATGATATGATGATAGTGTCAAGGAAGTGTCAAGAAAGAATCCATGTTTTATTTTAAATATGTTTCTGTTGATGGAAAACAACGAATACTATCTTTTATGTAACCACTTTTTTTAAATGTGGAATGTAATTCATGATTTATGATCTAATTCTATAAAACTCTAAACCTAAAAAGATACTGAATGTGAATTATTCATTTAATTCAATATTAAGTAAGGTTTAAGGCTGGGGCCTTATAGTTGGTATCAGAGATCGGTTTAGACAACTTCAGGGATTATGAGCTTTTGTTAGACGCATGATTAATCCCTATATTTATTATTTCAGTTAAATACTTGTTTTATAACTTTTTTCAGGTCAAGTAATGTCGTTTACGAATGGAAGGAGAAGGATCTCAAACGCCATTCATATCTCTTCCTGATGATATGCTTGCAATAATTATTGCAAAGTCATGTTCAGATGATTGTGAAACTATTTCTAGCATACAACTCACTTTCAAGCAGTTGTTTGAGATATCAAACACCTCCACTATACCTCATTATCGTCATGGATCATGGGTTGTATTTAGACAAATACTATTTTCACAATATTCTCATATTTTCAAGAAAGGTAAATATTATCAAGGTATTTTCAATTATTTTACTTTATCATAAGAATTTGAAGCATATAATGATTTTAAAAATGGTGCTGAGGAAGGAGACCCTTGCACAACCTATTTATATTGGTTTTTAAAATATAGTCTCTCAGCACATACTTATGGTATTTTAAAAGGAAAAATAATAGAAATTTTCAACTCAAATTCTGTCCGACTGTTTTATATAAATCATGTTTTATCAGATGTTTTGGAATTATAAGACATACATGATTATTTTCCAAAACTTTTTTTCTGTGAACACCCATATGACCCATGTAATGACCCAAAGTTTCATTAATGGAAAATCCCTCTTGATCCAGTTAAATGTCTCTTTATAAAAAAATGTTTTTATAAGATTTCAACTTCTTTGGATTTATGATAAGATTTGTGACCGTTACTTTTATAGTCGTTGAACAGTGATCACATGATTAGTATAAATATAAGGCTTTAACGAACCCAATTTTACTCAGACAAAGGATGTGATGGCCTCATCCAGTAGAATTTCCCCATACGAAGGCCATTTGTTGGAGCACGGAAAAGAGGTGGCGTCTTTGGGATTTTCCCTTGACCAAGCCCAAGCTGAGCTTCATCAAGTCAAGCTCGAACAAGACCGTCTACGGGAAAAGTGGAAGTTGATTGAAATTACCACTCAAGTGATGTTATCCAAGCCGCCCTAAGAGTCGGTCACCATTGCACACCTTACCCTTAGGTCTTATGCGGTTGTTTTAAGGGGTTATGTAACAAATAAGTAGTACTATGTTCATGTACATTATTTTTTTATATAATAATTAATATAATTTCTAGTCATTTTTGATACATTGTAAATAGTTTTTAAAGTACAAATGGTGTTTTTAATTATTGTTTAATTAAGAAATATATTTTATTAAATTAAGGGATTTTTGAATTAAATAATATTTTAATAAAATATTTTTATTAATATTAAATTAATTTTTATTAAATATAAATGATCTTATAAATTTATGAATGCAATTAAAAATTTTATTAAGGTTTGAAAGCCATTTCTGTCAAAACCCTTGAATTTTCGATAAATGTTGGTTTTTATTTTAAAAGTGAAAATTAACATATATAAATTTTTTTTAGATAAAATAAATTTCATTTCTGTAATCAGGACGTCGAAATTATCCAATGGTGAATTTTTCATAATTTTCTGAGACAATCAAATTTTTGGGTAAAAATTAAATACCATTTAATTATATAATGTGTTTTATGACATCATAATGACCCAATGGTGATGTAATAAAATACCATAATCCTTATATTCGTCCAATATATGTTTTATCATTAAAATAATGTGATTTTGGGTTTGTTTGACTTACTTTTCGAAGCATTAATGAACCCCTCAAGACTTATTCAACACTTTGTCTTTTTAAATTAATTTCCATGGGAGTGTGACTCACCTCCACATAAGCAACCCTAATATTTTAATAATTTAGGACCTTGGACTTGTAAAATATTGGTTTCCTCTTCTCTTTTTCAAAAACCATGGGCAAAAACCTTGGAATGGATTGTGTTTTGGATTAATTTAATGTAAGGGGACCCAAACCTAAATAATAAAGAATTCTCTCACCTTTCCTATATAAACCCACCCATGCTCCCACTTCCTCCTCACTCAAATCACTTGGAGTTCGTCCAACCTAGTCCTACTCTCTATGGAATCCTCCCAAGGTGACCCATGCTCCCAATAAGCCTCTCGCAAGCCTCTCTCTAGCCTTTGGAAGCATACTTCCAAGTAAGGGTTTTTTCTTGCTTTCTCATTTTTGTCAATTTTCGTTAAGTTGTATTTCCCTTTTAATTTCAATTATGAATGTTGGTGTATGGTTTCTAACCTCCCCCATACTTCCCTATTATTGTTTGAATGATGGGAGACCCCTTTCTCTCTCATTAAATGGCTCCCATGTGAACCAGTTACTATGCCGAAATTCCGAAAGGAACTTCTCTCTCGTCTTTTACATTCAAGCAATACTTTTGTATCATGAATCTAAATTACTTTTCAATTTTTGGGACATGTATCTATATGACCTCCTTACTGTCCATTACATGTAAATATGATGTTGAACCTCTTTCTCTCTCACCAACTATTTTTATGAATTCTTATGTCACGCCGTAACGCTGCCGAAATCGCACCGATTTTCTAAGCCAATGTCATTGTGTAGTGAATACCATGCCCATTTCTCCATCAAGGGTATTCACCTTTATGAACATTTACTTATTGATTATAAAGTTTCATGTATGAATTCCACATTACTTTATCATGGAATAAATTATTATGTTTTATGAATCCATGTTTTCTGATCCATGTGGCACACTTATGCATGAAATGAAATGTTTAAGAAGGGCGTGCCCTTATAGATCTCCAATGCATTGGGTAAATTATAGTATCATGATACGTCAAGTTCAATGAGTGTTGACTAATGCTAATTTAAGTGAAACGAGGGTTTACTCATGCTTCATGTTCAATGAGGGTTTACTCATGCTCCATGTGCAATGAGCCACATCTCATGCTAATTCAATGTTAAGTATTGTTGCCACATTTCCATGTTATGATTATCATGCTTTATCATGCCTTTATGTTCATGTTTCTCATATGCTCTATTGACATGCCTATTTCCTAACATGTATTGTACTCCTCATGTTATTCCATGTGTACTCCCTTACTGGGCTTTATAGCTCACCCTTTTCTTATGCATGTCCTCAGGTTATCCCATGCAATGCTAAGTATGAGGAAATATAGTGGTCATGTAAAGGATGTTTTCAATAAAGATGTGGTATTTCATGTTTTAAGTTTTTATGTAATGATCCTAAGAACCAAATACACTAAACCTCTCGATCTTCTTTGTTGTATGAAGTGAAGTTTTATGTAATAAAGCATGTTTAAGTTATAATAAAAAGAAGGGTTGTCATAGTTGGTATCAGAGGATAGGTTTAGTTATTTTTGGGATTAGGAAACCCTAGTAAAGCCTTGGATACAAGACTAAGTATAATAAAAACATCCCTATGTTTTTGTAAATACTAAGTAAGTGGTTTATCAAACAAATACATCTCTCTCTGGATACGAGCAGGTAGAGGCGGCTCTGTCACAGATGTATCCTAGGGGTAAAACCCGAAAACACCGCTTTGAGCTAGACTCGAACGGGAACTGGTGCACGACAATGGGCCTTGCTGCACTCTTGGTTACGACACTCCAGGGGGATATGTTTTAATAAATTCACAATCTGGGTATGAACCCTTATTAAGGGAAAAATTCCCCTAAGAATATATGTTAGAAAGTAGATCATGAAAAGCCTAGATTTAATCATATAGACTCATGAGTTAAAGAGATTAATTTTTATTTATAAGTCATCAACTTTTGTATATGGATTACCCTTTATGTGTTACCCCTAACTTTCCTTTTATTCCAGCCAATGGCCGGTAATAGGAGGACTCGGGCTAACAACCGTTGTGAAGATCAGTGTGATTATTGTACTAATGAGATGCCCAATCCAATGGGAGCGGGAATCACAAACTTTGTCACGCTTCTCTCTCAGCTAACTCAAGTTTTGAATAGAAACACGGGTCAAGAGGAATGTCCAAACCCCCCTAAGAAGGAACAAGTCGCTATCGAGAGCTTCATGAGGCAAATGCCTCAAACATTTAGTGGATCATCCGATCCCACGATCGCTGAACAATGGATCAACTCCATTGAAAGGATATTCTCCATCCTCAAATGTTCTGAACAAGAGAAGGTTCTCCTGGCAGCTTATCGTATGGAGGGTGATGTTGATCAATGGTGGACATTGATCAAAAATACGAAACCTGAGGAGGAGATCGAGGCTTTGGAATGGAAGGAATTCTGGAAGATGTTTTTCGATAAATATTTTCCGCGCACCCTCCGTCATAAGATGGAAAGGGACTTCCTTTCCCTCAAGCAAAAAGATGAAGAATCTGTGGGAGCGTATGAGGAAAACTTCACAAGGATTGCACGATACGCTTCCGGCTTTATCGTTACCCCCAAATTAATGTTTGGCCGCTTCTTTGTGGGATGAAGCCTAGCTTTCGGAAATCATTAGCGATCCGTGACTTCGACAGCTATAAGGAAATTGTCCGATGTGCCCTCAAGGTCGAAATGGAGATCGGAGAATCACAGGGGTATCATGGGGACAAGAATCGTAAGGTGGACTTCAATGCTGGTGGTCCGATGGATAAATCCAATGGTGCTAAGAAGTTCCAGCACCCCACTTGCCAAAAGTGCAGAAAGAAGCACCCTGAAATTTTCCTTAAGGGGACAAGAAAATGCTTCAGGTGTGGAAGAGAAGGGCACCTAGCTATTAACTGTCGGCAAGAAGGACCCGCGGCTGCGACAGAGGAGAGTAATGCTCTGTTCAAACCTCAACGCGTTGTTCAATGCTATAAATGCAAAGAACTGGGTCATTTTGCAAATCAGTGCCCTAATGCAAGGGTTATCGGAGGAAACCAACAACCTCAAAGACAGCAAGGAAGAGCTTTTTCCATCACTTCTGCCGAAGTAAACCCCGACAACGAAGTGGTGACAGGTACGCTAGTTATTCATTCAAGAATAGCGAATGTACGTTTTGATTCAGGTTCTACGCATTCTTTTATATCTTTAAAGTTTAGTAGAACAATCCCAGCGCCACCACAAATCATGGAAGTAAAGATGTCGGTGAGTACGACAAATGGGGAAATCATTGCATCCCATGAATATAAGTCCTCCACGGTTATAATCTGTGGATTGAATTTCCCGGCGAACCTCATCATACTACCTTTGGTGGAATTTGATGCAATTCTTGGCATGGATTGGATTTCCTTATATAGAGCCAACATAAATTGTCGGGAGAGGGAAATCACACACCTTATGGAGAATCGACCCCCGATTCTTTAGAAGTGTTAGGAGGAAGATGAATCTCCTTTAGCTCCATCATCTAGAGAATAGATATTATTTTCCTATGAGAACGCGTATTTATCTTAGATGATTGAGTCCAAGGAAGAAACCATCCTTTAAGAAATGCCTATTGTGAGGGAATTCACTGAAGTGTTTCTCGAGGAACTACCTGGTATTCCTCTAAGAAGAGATGTTGAGTTATCAATTGAACTTATACCTGGGGCGCTACCAATATCCAAGACTCCATATATAATGGTTGTTGTTGAGCTTTAAGAGCTTAAGAAACAACTACAGGAGAATCTGGATAAAGGGTTTATATACCCAAGTGCTTCACCATGGGGTGCACCAGTCCTCTTCGACAAGAAGAAGGATGGGTCAATGCGGCTTTGTATCGATTATCGTGAACTTAACAAAATCATGATAAAGAACAAGTATCCACTCCCATGAATTGATGACTTGTATGATCAGTTGCGTGGAGCACAATACTTCTCCAAGGTGGACTTGTGGTCGGGGTATTATCAAGTAAGGGTGAAGAAGGAAGATATCCCCAAGACTTCTTTTCTTACAAGATATGGGCACTATGAATTCATAGTAATGCCTTTCGGACTCACCAATGATTTAGAAATATTCATGGACTTGATGAATAGAGTCTTTAGAGATTACCTTTACAAATTTGTGGTAGTCTTTATAGATGATATTCTAATATACTCCAAAACCAAGGAGGACCATGAGGAGCATTTAAGAACTGTACTGGAGACTATGCACAAGGAGAAGTTCTATGAAAAGTACATAAAGTGTGAGTTATGGTTGGAGGAGGTCTCATTCTTGGGCCATATCATCACAAGTAATGTGATATCTGTGGATCCCTCCAAAAAAGATGCAATTGAGGGATGGTCGAGGCCAACGTCGGTAACTGATATCCATAGCTTCTTGGGGTTAGTTGGATATTATCGACGATTTGTGAGAAATTTCTCACGATTGTCCAACCCTCTTACCAAGATAACTCGAAAGGGAGTAAAGTTTTCTTGGAGTGATGAATGCGAAGAAAGCTTCAAGGAGTTGAAAAGGAGGCTTATCACTGCGCCTGTGCTCACTTTACCCACAAGTGGGGAACTTTTTGTGGTATTCAGTGATGCCTCAAAGAAGGGCTTAGGCTGTGTGCTGATGCAGAATGATAAAGTGATATTCTATGCCTCAAGGCAGTTGAAAATTAATGAGAGAAACTATCCAACGCATGATTTGGAGTTGGCGGCTGTGATCATTGCTTTGAAAATCTTGCGGCATTATCTCTATGGAGAGAAATGTGAGATATATACTGACCACAAGAGTCTTAAATATATATTTACACAGAAAGAGCTTAATATGCGCCAGAGAAGATGGATAGAACTCATCAAGGATTATGATTGTTCAATACATTACCACCCTGGGAAATAAAACAAGGTGGCGGATGCCCTAAGTAGAAAGGAACCAGCGATTCTATCAATGATGAGAATTGAGAAGGATCCAATCTTCTTAGACTTGATGAAGATGGAAGTGGGGATCATAAAGAAGGTAACATCATCAATCCTTTCACAAATGATTGTTCAACCATCTCTTTTGGAATGGTTAAAGGATGCTCAAAAGGATGATTTGTGAAATCAAGAAAAAGTGGAAGCTATCAAAAAGGGGAAATCCTCGGAGTTTAATGTTAATGAAGAACGAATTGTGCGGTTTGGGAAAAGACCATGTGTTCCATCAAGTCCGGTGCTAAAGAAGGAACTTTTGGATGATGCACATAGTTCAAATTTCTCTATTCACCCAGGGAGCACAAAGATGTATCAAGATCTTTGGGAAAACTTTTGGTTGGATAATATGAATAAGGAGATCGCTGAATATACATCAAAGTGCCTGGTGTGTCAGAAAGTGATGGCAGAGAGGCATAAGTCTAAGGGGATGATGCAACCATTGCCCATACCAGAATGGAAATGGGAAAACATCACCATGGACTTTTTCACTGGACTTCCAAGGACATCCAAAGGCAACAATACAATTTGGGTTATTGTGGATCGTCTTACAAAGACTGCACACTTCATTGATATTCGGGAGGACTTCTCTTTGGATCAACTGGAATTGATATATATCATGGAAGGGGTAAGGTTGCATGGAGTACCACTATCTATTGTGTCTGACTGAGATCCAAGATTCACCTCTATGTTTTGGTAGAGCCTTTAACATGCTCTGAATACTGAACTGAACTTCAATACAACCTATCATCCTCAAACTGATGGCCAAACCGAGCAGACTATCCAAACACTTGAGGATATGTTGATATCGTGCTCAATGGACTTTAAAGGAGGATGGGATCAACATCTTCCTCTGGTTGAGTTCTCTTATAATAACAGTTTCCACTCGAGCATCCAAATGGCACCATATGAAGCCCTTTATGGTAAAAGGTGCAGAACACCGGCATGTTGGGATGACGTCGTTGAATGTAAGCTGATTGGACCAGAAATGGTCGAAAAAATGGTAGAGAAGGTGAAAACCATTCAACAGCATATCAAGGCAGCCCAGAGTCGACAGAAGAGTTATGCAGATAATCATCGATGAGACCTTGATTTTAGAGTTGGATACATGGTGTTTTTACGCATATCTCCATGGAAGAAGCTCATGAGGTTTGGAAAGAAAGGGAAGTTAAGTCCAAGGTACATCGTCCCCTTCGAGATTCTTGATCGTGTTGGGGCTGTGGCCTATCGACTATCACTTCCACCTACTATGGCCAAGGTGCATGATGTCTTTCATGTATCCCTCTTAAGGAAGTACATACCGGACCCATCACATGTACTCTCTTTCGAGGTGGTACAATTGGAAGATGATCTTTCTTATGAGGAAAAACCAGTGAAGATCTTAGATCATAGAGAAAAAGTTATATGAAATAAGACAATGCCCCTCGTCAAGGTGTTGTGGAGAAACCACAAGTTTGAAGAAGCTACTTGGGAATCGGAGGATATGATGAAGCTGAGTTACCCACATTTGTTTTAGTGTGGGAAAAGGAAAATTTCGAGGGAGAAATTTCTTAAGGGGGGAATATTGTAACGACCCAAAGTTTCATTAATGGAAAATCCCTCTTCATCCAGTTAAATGTATCTTTAAAAAAAATGTTTTTATAAGATGTCAACTTCTTTGGTTTTATGATAAGAGTTGTGACCATTACTTTTATAGTCGTTGAACAGTGATCACATGATTAGTATAAATATAAGGCTTTAACAAACCCAATTTTACTCAGACAAAGGATGTAATGGGCTCATCCAGTAGAATTGCCCCATACGAATCCCATTTGTCGGAGCTCGGAAAAGAGGTGGCGTCTTTGGGCTTTGCCCTAGACCAAGCCCAAGCTGAGCTTCATCAAGTCAAGCTCGAACGTGACTGTCTATGGGAAAAGTGGACGTTGATTGAAATTACCACTTAAGCGATTTTATCCGAGCCGCCCCAAGAGTCTGTCACCATTGTACACCTTACCCTTAGGTCTTATGCGGCTGTTTTAAGGGGTTATGTAACAAATAATTAGTACTATTTTCATGTAAATTATTTTTTTATATAATAATGAATATAATTTGTAGTCATTTTTGATACATTGTAAATAGTTTTTAAAGTACAAATGGTGTTTTTAATTATTATTTAATTAAGAAATCTATTTTTTTAAATTAAGGGATTTTTTAATTAAATAATATTTTAATATAATATTATTATTAATATTAAATTATTTTTTATTAAATATAAATTATCTTATAAATTTATGAATGCAATTAATATTTTTATTATGGTTTGAAAGCCATTTCTATCAAAACCCGTGAATTTTTGATAAATGATGGTTTTTATTTTAAAAGTTAAAATTAACATATTTAGAATTTTTTTTAGATAAAATAAATTTCATTTAAGGAATCAGGATGTCAAAATTATCCAACAGTGAATTTTTCATAATTTTCTGAGATAGTCAAATTTTTGGGTAAAAATTAAATACCATTTAATTATATAATGTGTTTTATGACATCATAATGACCCAATGGTGATGTAATAAAAAACCATAATCCTTATGTTCGGCCAATATATGTTTTATCATTAAAATAATGTAATTTTGGGTTTGTTTGACTTACTTTTCAAAGCATTAATGAACCCCTCAAAACTTATTCAACACTTTTCCTTTTTAAATTAATTTCCATGGAAATGTGACTCACCTCCACATAAGCAACCCTAATATTTTAATAATTTCGGACCTTGGCCTTGTAAAATATTGTTTTCCTATTCCATTTTTCAAAAACCATGGGAAAAAACCATGGGATGGATTGTGGTTTGGATTAATTTAATGTAAGGGGACCCAAACATAAATAATAAAGAATTCCCTCACCTTTCCTATATAAACCCACCCAAGCTCCCCCTTCCTCCTCACTCAAATCACTTGGAGTTTGTCCAACCTCTGCCCTACTCTCTATAGAATCCTCCCAAGGTTCCCCAAGCTCCCAATAAGCCTCTCACAAGCCTCTCTCTATCCTTTGGAAGCACACTTCCAAGTAAGGGTTTTTTCTTCCTTTATCATTTTTGTCAATTTTCTTTAAGTTGTATTGCCCTTTTAATTTCAATTATGAATGTTGGGGTATGTTTTCTCACCTCCCCCATACTTCCCTCTTATTGTTTTAATGATGGGAGACCCATTTCTCTCTCATTAAATGCCTCCCATGTGCACCCATTACTATGCCGAAATTCCGAAAGGAACTTCTCTCTCTTCTTTTACATTCAAGCAATACTTTTGTATCATGAATCTAAATTCCTTTTCAATTGTTGGGAAATGTATCTATATGAACTCCTTACTGTCCATTACATTTAATTTTGATTAGTAACCCCTTTCTCTCTCACCAACCATTTTTATGAATTCTTATGTCACGCCGTTATGCTGCCGAAATCGCACCGATTTTCTAAGCCAATGTCATTGTGTAGTGAATACCATGCCCATTTCTCCATCAAGGGTATTCACCTTTATGAACATTTACTTATTGATTATAAAGATTCATGTATGAATTCTGCATTCCTTTATCGTGGAATAAATGATTATGTTTTATGAATCCATGTTTTATGATCCATGTGGCACACTTATGCATGAAATGAAATGTTTAAGAAGGGTGCGCCCTTATAGCGCTCCAATGCATTGGGTAATGTATAGTATCATGATACGTCAAGTGCAATGAGTGTTGACTCATGCTAATTCAAGTGCAACGAGGGTTTACTCGTGCATCATGTTCCATGGGGGTTTACTCATGCTCCATGTGCAATGAGCCACGACTCATGCTAATTCAATGTTAAGTGTTGTTGCCACATTTCCATGTTATGATTATCATGCTTTATCATGCCTTTATGTTCATGTTTCTATTATTATCAATTGAAATGCCTATTTCCTAACATGTATTGTACTCCTCATGTTATTCCATGTGTACTCCCTTACTGGGCTTTATAGCTCACCCTTTTCTTATGCATGTCCTCAGGTTATCCCATGCAATGCTAAGTACAAGGGAATGTAATGGTCATGTAAAGGAAGTTTTCAATAAAGATGTTGTATTTCATGTTTTAAGTTTTTATGTAATGATCCTAAGCCCCAAATACACTAAACATCTCGATCATCTTTATTGTATCAAGTGAAGTTTTATGTAATAAAGAATGTTTAAGTTGTAATAAAAAGCAGGGTTTTCATAACCCATGTTGTACAAGGTGTATTTGGATGGAGGAAGCAAATGATTTTGAAGGATCTCTAAATCATTGTTTTAATGCATTGGGCTTCTACCTACGTGAGCAAGATGACGATGAAACTGAGTGGATTCCATGATCAAGGTATGATGTTATTCATTTTGGAAATCGTTTTATTTTATCTTATGGGGGTGAAATAAGACTTCAAGAATTAAGATGTTGAGATCTTAATGAATTTGGATGAAAATGAGAGGTATAAGGAAACTATTGAGGTTAAAACATGTTAGGGTTATTTTTTGAGTTTTATAAAAAGGACAGCATGCAAACCATGTGAAAACCCGTCGCGTCGGACAAAGCTGCGGGAATCGAACCCACAACCAATGTGCGACTGGTATTTATCGGCTACCATTGGACTACGTGAAGTCCCTGGTTATTTTGAATAATTCTTTTTAGTTAGATGATTTTAGAAATCAAGATTAAGTTTATTTTGGGTTATCTGTGGAAATGATTAACCTATCATGGAGAATATGTGATTAGGTTAATTACTTTTCAATATGAGAATTTAAGAGCAACTAATGTTATTTGGAGATAAAAGTTAATTTGTACCTTGGAAAACTATGTGATTAAATCCTTAAAATATTTGGGTATCAATATTAGTTTGGGTTACTTTGAACAATTTTATGAACAATTTTTTATCGAATGGTCTTCATTGAACATTGGGTTTTTTTGGGACAAATTTTGGAGATTAAGAATAGATTTTCTTTTTATAAAGGATTATACTTTTGTGGATTATCTGATCTTATACTAACAATTTTGGTTTTGGTTTTTGTCTAAATACATGGTAAATATATAGTTCTATTTTGTGGATTAGGCGATTCTCAAGAAGTTGATTATAGTACTCTTAATGTGAATAAGTCTTCCTAAATACTCATCTTTTGAAAAAAATATAAGTTTGTTTAAGAAATTGAGTAAAAGTTGAAAGACTACCTGACAAGTAATTATGTTTCATTATGATTTAGTTAAGCACAAAAATAAATTCTTCAATGAAGAGTAACTTAAAAAAATTGTGTTCTGTTAACTTTTCCTACTAGGGAATCAAATACCATTTAACCCATCACAAGTTTGTGATTTTCTTATGGTTAACTTTCTCCTAGATATGTATACTATCACACTACCTCAGAACACGACCATTTGTTCTTTCCTCCATATCCATGTTTTCCTACATGGAATCCTAGTATGGGTTAACATGAGTGACCATTGTACTTATCTTTCTTTATTTTAAAGTGATTGTTTTACTGACTCTTGTTCTGATGTGGGATTTTCAATGAAGTTTCCAAGCCCAATTTTAAAATTCCGAGGACGCAATTCCCAAAATGGGGGAAGGATGTAACACCCCAGGTAAATAAATAATATGACATTTTCACATTTATCCATATTTGTGAATAAAATATTAATATTACTTTAAAGGGGACACTATGCTCGATGGCGTACCCAATACGCAACAACGAGTTTCTTGAGAATCTTACGTTGCACTCTAATAATAAAATAATATTATTTTGAATGGTAGTTAACGCCTAGCCATTGTAATGGCAGGAATGAACAAAACTAACTACAAAATGATTATATATGTTTTTCAAATATTTGTACTTTTTACAATAAATTTTAGAGGATTAAAAATGCGAATGAATCCAATTTTAAGCGTAAACATTCTAATATTCTTTAAAAGGTAGATTAGCCGCCTTTTGATGGAGACCCTCTTTTAAATCCACTTTTTGACAATTTTATGTGTTATATTTGACAAAATAAAATTCTTCTTTTGAATCTGGACATCAAAATTTACTTTTTGTAAATTTTTTGTAATATTCTGATAAAGTTTATTTTTTAATGAATAAGTGAAAAATGTTGTATTTTTATTGAAAACCTCTTTTTAATCTAATTTATTTATATGATTAGATCATATTTTGAATTGGTTTTAAAGTTCAATTAGAATATATTTTTAACATTTAGTCCAACGGTGGTCATTGTAATTAATTTCAATTTGAAATTGGACTTAAACTAGTGTCAATCTTTTAATAGATATTGTTTCTTAAAAACACGCTATTTGTTTTGACAGAGAGAATTAATTATTAAATTACTTGATGCAACTTATATGATTTGAATTTTTTAAAATCTACATCATTTTTGAATTCGGAATATCAAATATATCTTAGGGTGAATTTTTGGTATTTTTCTGAAAAACTTCAAATTTTTATGAATAGTGAAACCACTAAGTGGTAGTTTGAAAACTGATTTTTCGTTTAAATGAAACATTACCATTTCTGTGTTTTGAATTTTAAAAATCCGACGTACATGGTTGTCATTAGGAAGTAAAATTTTGTTCAATGGGATTAAAATAATTTTTTGGTGAATAGTAACTTTTATGTTTTTAATCGCGATTAGAGGTAATTAGTATAATTTAAGGTAAAAATAATGTTTTTATAATATGAAATGAACATGACACATGTCCTACCCTTATTGGATGTGTCATGTCCGACCAAGACAATCCATGGGTCATCTTGGGGACCCCATGGAGCCACTTTGGTAGTAAAATGACATTAATAACTTTTTATTTAAAGTTAAAATTAAAATGTCACAAACATGAGTTGTTTTACAAAAACCATTTTTACATGGGGTTATATAAGTCATATTTTTTACAATAAATATTCATTATAAATCTAAAAATATTTCCTACATCATGATATTTTTTTTATAATTTGTATACATTAAATAAATTAATTTATTTATGACATCGTGATGATGTAGTGATTACCTCATAAATGAACAATTTAAATAAAATGAGAATATAGGGTGAAATATAAGTCTTACACTTGTCATAAACCTATTGGATTGGTGTATTTAGAAAAATTATCACCTTATACTCTAAATATATTCTTTTGGGTCCTTTAAAATCCGAAAATCATTTTATAATAAAGTAATATTTTATAACATTCCAAGAGTGCCCCTCTTCTCCTCTTATAAAAGGCCCCCACCTCTACCACCTTACACAAACCTCTCAAGCCTTTGGATCGGCCAAACCCTGCCCCTTTCATCTCTCCACATACCTCTCTTCATCATTGAATCCTCACTTTCGGCATAATCCTTTCCAAGTAATCCTTTGAGCTCAAATCAAAGAGAGTTGCCCGATTTAAAGGTAATGTCTTCCCTTGTGTTCTTTTGTTTTATCTTGCTTCTCCAAACCCCTAAAATCATTTTATTCTTTTCTTTTGTAACAACACCGGTATATTCAATATACTAGGATGTTTTTATGTGAAGGATTCGAGCTACACTTACACACACCTTCGTCTAATGGTTAAAGAACATATTGTTTCTGTGGTTGGCGATTTACTGTCTCACGAAACGATGATTGTTCAATATTATTTTAACACCTTAAAAGGTGTCCATTAAGATGTCACTATATTTATATATGATATATAATATGTTTATTTTTTCCTTAATCTTCTGTATTTTTCATTTATGGCATACCTTTATGGTTTCCATTATGGGTAAACGTGATATCTTCATTTTAGGAAGTGCGGACTACCTCCCCCTCAAAGTGATTTGATTCGTTAATGCCATATGTGGGACGTATAAAGGATGGAATTAATGGTATTACATATGATATCCTACTATAATTATAATATACATTTATATCATTATTATTTCATTCCAATGAATACAAAAAAATGAAAGTTGCGTTCATGCGTACGTACGGCTTACCGTCTCTATGAACGATACATTTCATTTCTTATCTTCAAATGTTATGTACTATTATAAGTACATATATATAATGGATATATATGTAATATATTACATCTAAATTATGGATATCATTATGTAATTATAATATATATATCTCTCATTTTGTTTTAATTCCATTAATATGACAAAAAATGAAAGTAGCGTTCATTCGTACGTACGGCCTACCATCTCCCTGAACAGTGATTTTATTTTTTTATCTCCAATTGATATGGATTAGTATAAAATGAATATATACTAGATATATATGATATTTAAAACATAAATACTATTCTGGTTATGATGTACCTATAACTATATGGAAAATTATTTTCCAACAATTTCAATTTTTACTCATGTACCGAACATCGACAAAAACGTCTGATATGAACTCACTTTATTAACAAATTATTATAACATTATAATATGTGATATGAACTGAATAATAATATTTAAACTAGGTCCTTAATAAATTATAAATTGACCAAATTTTATTATTTAGGAGATTAAAGAATGATCGAGTCATGTCGGACGCGAGGTAAGGGATCCAACCTCTCTCATTCTTTTTAAGTACACTCTTTTATGTCATTCCTTTTAAGCACATATTTCTTATGGTTGGGATGTTATTTTATATTACTCTTACTTTAATTTTTATGTTAATATTATGAGAGACCCTATTTTATCTCATCAATTCATTTTGGAAGTTTTGAGTGGTGTTGTTAGGCTGCCGAATTTTCGTAAGGGATCCTACCTCTCTCTTTCTTTTTAAGTACTCTCATTTATGTTGTTTCATTTAAGCTCCTCTTTCTTAGTTGGGGGATTTTCTTTTATATTCCAATTACTTTACTTTCTATGTTAATATGATTATAGTCCCTATTTTATTTCATTAATACATTTTTTTTGGAAGTTTTATGTGGTGTCGTCAGGCTGTCGAGTTTTCGTAAGGGGTTTTTCATCTCACTTTTATTCTCGTGAGATTTATGCTACATTTCCCACCATTTACTTTGACTGTTATATGTACTTCCATTTATTTTACTTTTTTTGTAATATAGTTTCATTTATGAGTATTTAAATTAATGGTGTATTTTCCTTCTTTCATGGGGTGTATGTTTCGAAAGATACCAAAGTCGGTAAGGGAACCTTTCACCCTCCTCTTTTTAAAAGACTTCTTTTGCTGGGTCTTTTAATTTAAATATTGTAATTTTGGGATATGTTATTCTATATCCCAATTGATGTAAATTTTATTTCCAAGTGATGAGTTACCCTTTTTATCTCTCATCAACTCATTTTCTGAATTATGAAGTGATGTCGTTAGGCTGTCGAATTTTAGCAAGGGAACTTCTTAACCCAATTTTGATTCTTTGTGATAAACTTTTACTACTTGAATATGTCGTTCTATGAATATGTGTGAATAACCTATGATTTTTTTACACTTAATATCCACTTATATTTGGTGTATTCGTTTGTCACACATAATTATGTAATTTATTTATCCTTAATCCAAGGATACCGTCTTTGTATGGGACTTCGTCTCAATCTCCTTTCATTGAGGCATGTTTTGTTTTATACACAACCTTCTTTTATAAGGTGTATAAACTCCTTTGACTTTTAAGATTATTCAAAAGGAATCTTTTTCTACGAACCGTTTACTAAATGACAAAAGGGAATGTTTTTTTGTCGTACGTATGCAGCGACAACGACTTGTCCGCCGCCGTGACCATTATTTGAGTTTCTGCTTCCTCTACAAGCCATAATTTTTTTTAATGAAAAATAAATACCATGTTTTACTTTTATTTTATTTTGGTATTGAAAATGGTTTTCATAATGTTTTTATATCAATGTGTTGTATTGATATCTTGTGATTGAAAAGTGAAAATGTTATGTTTCCTTTATGCATGTTTTATGTGATACGATTATGTTATGGATCTTGGGAATTGTTATGAAGACGGGTGGTTCCGTGATAAACTAAGGGTAGGTGAGCCCGATATAGCTCTCCAATGCATTGAGTAACGTGAAGGAGTTAAACGTTAATCTTTCTCTGAAGAGATTTAGGGAATATACTGTGATGGGTATTCCAAACGTAACCAAGAGGGTTACTCCCTACGTAAGAATGTTATGAATGCCTCAATTTACCTTTATGACTTATGATTTCTATTATTTATTCATGATTTGATTAGGTATGTTAAAATTCTTATGTTTTATGAGTAAATTATTATTTCATACATGGACTAATGTTTTCTTTTCGTACTTTTATATCCCTTACTGAGCTTTTTATGCTCATCCCAAATTTTTGAAGTGTTTTTCACAGGTCAAGGGATAGGTGCATGATATGATGATAATGTCAAGGAAATGTCAAGAAAGAATCCATGTTTTATTTTAAATATGTTTTCGTTGATGGGAAACAATGAATACTATCTTTTATGTAACCACTTTGTTTAAATGTGGAATGTAATTCATGATTTATGATCTAATTATCTAAAACTCTAAACCTGAAAAGATCCTCAATGTGAATTATTCATTTAATTCAATAATAAGTAAGGTTTAAGTATGGGGCCTTATAGTTGGTATCAGAGGTCGGTTTAGATAACTTTAAGGATTATGAGTTTTTGTTAGACACATGATTGGTCCCTATATTTATTATTTCAGTTAAATCCTTGTTTTATTACTTTTTTTAGGTCAAGTAAAGTCGGTTACGAATGGAAGGGGAAGGATCTCAAACAACATTCCAATCTCTTCTTGATGATATGCTTGCAATAATTATTGCAAAGTCATGTTTGAGTGATTGTGAAACTTTTTCTATCATACAACCCACTTGCAAGTAGTTGTTTGAGATATCAAACACCTCCACTATACCTTGTTATCGTCATGGATCATGGGTTGTATTTAGACAAATACTATTTTCACAATATTCTCATGTTTTAAAGAAAGGTAAATATTATCATGGTATTTTCAAATATTTTAACTTATCACAAGAATTTGAATCATATTATGATTTTAAAAATGGTGCTGAGGAAGGAGACCCCTGTGCAACCTATATATATTTGCTTTTAAAATATAGTCTCTCAGAACATACTTATGGTATTTTTAAAGGTCCAATAATAGAATGTTTCAACTCAAATTCTGTCTGAATATTTTATAGAAATCATGTTTTATCAGATGTTTTGGAATTATATGTCATACATGATTATTTTCTAAAACTGTTTTTCTGTGAACACCCATATGACCCATGTTGTACAAAGTGTATTTTGATGGAGGAAGCAAATGATTTTGAAGGTTCTCTATATCATTGTTGTAATTCATTGGACTTCTACCTACGTGAGCAAGATGACGACGAAACCGAGTGGATTCCATGATGTTATTCATTTTGGAAATTGTTTTATTTTATATTATAAGGGTGAAATAAGACTTCAAGAATTAAGATGTTGAGATATTAACGAATTTGGTTGAAAATGAGAGGTATAAGGAAACTATTGAGGTTAAAACATGTTAGTGTTATTTTTGGAGTTTTATAAAAAGTACAACATGAAAACCGTGTGACAACCCGTCATGTCGGACAAAGCTGCGGGATCGAACCCACAACCAAAGTGTGACTGGTATTTATTGCCTACCACTGGACTACGTGAAGTCCCTGGTTAGTTTGACTAATTATATTTAGTTAGATGATTTTAGGAATCAAGAGTAAGTTTATTTTGGGTCATCTATGGAAATGATTAACCTATCATGGAGGATATGTGATTAGGTTAATTACTTTTCAATATGAGAATTTAAGAGAAACTGATATTATTTGGAGATAAAAGTTAATTTCTACCTTGGAAGACTATGTGATTAAATCCTTAAAATATTTGGGTTTCAATCTCAGTTTGAGTTACATTGAAGATTTTATGGACAATTGTTTATCGAATGGTCTTCATTTAACTTTGGGTTTTTTTGGACAAATTTTGGAGATTAAGAATAGATTTTCTTTTTATAAAGGATTATACTTTTGTGGTTTATCTGATCTCATACTATCAGTTTTGGTTTTGGTTTTTGTCTAAAGACATGGTAAATATATAGTTCTCTTTTAGGGATTAGGCGATTCTCAAGAAGTTGATTATAGTACTCTTAATGCGAACAAGTCTTCCTAAGTACTCGTCTTTTGGAGAAAATATGAGTTTGATTAAGGAATCGAGTAAAAGTTGAGAGTCTACTTGACAAGTAAGTATGTTTCATTATGATTTAGATAAGAACAAAAATAAATTCCTCAATGAAGAGTAACATAAAGAAAATTATTGTCTATTGACTTTTCCTACTGGGGAATCGAATACCATTTAACCCATCACAAGTTTGTGATTTTATTATGGTTAACTTTCTCCTAGACATGTTTACTATCACTCTCCCTCAAAACATGACCATTTGTTTTTTCCTCCATATCCATGTTTTCCTACATGGAATCCTAGTATGGGTTAACACGAGTGACCATTGTACTTCTCTTTCTATATTTTAAAGTGATTTTTTTACTGACTCTTGACCCGATGTGGGTTTTTCAATGAAGTTTCCAAGCCCAATTTTAAAATTGCGAGGACGTAATTCCCAAAAGGGGGGAAGGATGTAACACCCCAGGTAAATAAAGAATATGACATTTTCACATTTATCCATATTTGTGAATAAAATATTAATATTACTTTAAAGGGGACCCTATTCTCGATGGCGTACCCATTACGCAACAACGAGTTTATTGGGAATCTTACGTTGCACTCTAATAATAAAATAATATTATTTTAAATGGTAGATAACGCCTAGCCATTGTAATGGAAGGAATGAACAAAACTAACTACAAAATGATTATATATGTTTTTCAAATATTTTTACTTTTTACAATAATTTTTAGAGGATTAAAAATGCGAATGAATCCAATTTTAAGCGTAAACATTCTAATATTATTTAAAAGGTCGATTAACCGCTTTTTGATGGCGACCCTCTATTAAATCCACTTTTTGACAATTTTATGTGTTATATTTGATGAAATAAAATTCATATTTTTAATCGGGACATAAAAATTTACTTTGAGTAAATTTTTGGTATTTTTCCGATAAAGTTCATTTTTTAATGAATAAGTGAAAAATGTTGTATTTTTATTCAAAAAATCTTTTTAATATAATTTATTTATATGATTAGATCATCTTTTGAATTGGTTTTAAAGTTCAATTACAATATATTTTAACCATTTAATCCAACGGTGGTCATTGAAATTAATTTCAATTTGAAATTGGACTTAAACTAGTGTCAATCTTTTAGTAGATATTGTTTCTTAAAAACACGCTATTTGTTTTGACAGCGGGAATTAATTATTAAATTAATTAATCCAACATATATGATTTAAATTTTTTAAGATCGACATCATTTTTGAATTCGTAATATCAAAATATAGATTAGGGTGAATTTTTGGTATTTTTCTGAAAAACTTCAATTTTTGATGAATAGTAAAACCACTAAGTGGTAGTTTAAAATCTGATTTTTCATTTAAATGAAACTTTACCACTTATTTGTTTTGAATTTCAAAAATCTGACATAAATGGTTGTCATTAGGAAGTAAAATGTGGTTCAATGGGATTTAAATAATTTTTTGGTGAATAATAACTTTAATGTTTTTAATCGCGATTAGAGGTAATTAGTGTAATTTAAGGTAAAAATAATGTTTTGATAATATGAAATGAACTTGAAACATGTACTACCCTTATTGGATGTGTCATGGCCGACCAAGACAATCCATGGGTCAACATGGGGACCCCATGGAGCCACTTTGGTAGGAAAATGACATTAAAAACTTTTTATTTAAAGTTAAAATTAAAATGTTACAAACATGAGTTGTTTTACTAAAACAATTTTTACATGGGGTTATATAAGTCATATTTCTAACTATAAATATTCATTAGAAATATAAAAAAAAAATCATAAATCATGATATTTTTTTATAATTTTTAGACATTAAATAAATTAATTTATTTATGACACCGTGATGATGCAGTGATTACCTCATAAATGAACAATTTAAATAAAATGAGAAGATAGGGTGAAATATAAGTCTTAAACTTGTCACAAACCTATTTTATGAGTGTATTTCGAAACATTATCACCTTATACTCTAAATATATCCTTTTGGAACCTTTAAAATCCGAAAATAATTTTATAATAAAGTAATATTTTATAACTTTCCAAGAGTGCCCCTCTTCTCCTCTTATAAAAGGCCCCCACCTCTACCACCTTACACACACCTCTCAATACTTTGGACCAGCCAACCCCTTCCCCTTTCATCTCTCCACATTCCTCTATTCATCATTGAAGCCTCACTTTGGTCGGAATACTTTCCAAGTAAGTCTTTGAGCTCGAATCAAAGAGAGTTACCCGATTTAAAGGTAATGTCTTCCCTTGTATTCTTTTGTTTTATTTTTCTTCTCCAAACCCCTAAACTCTTTTTATTCTTTTATTTTGTAACAAAAACAGTATCCTAAATTTACTAGGATGTTGTTATGTGAAGGATTCGAGCTACACTTACACACACCTTCGTCTAATGGATAAAGAACATATTGTTTCTGTGGTTGGCGATTTACTACCTCACGAAACGATGATTGTTCAATATTCTTTTAACACCTTCAAAGGTGTCCATTAATATGTAACTATATTTATATATGATATATAATATTTTTATGTTTTCCTTAAGCTTCTTTATTTTTCATTTATGGCATACCTTTATGGTTTCCATTATGGGTAAACGCGATATCTTCATTTTAGGAAGTGCGGACTACCGCCCCCTCAAAGTGATTTGATTCGTTAATGCCATATGTTGGATGTATAAAGGTTGGAATTAATTGTATTACATATTATATCCTATTGGAATTATAATATACCTTTATATCATTATTATTTCATTCCATTTAATACAAAAAAAAGAAATGAAAGTAGCATTCATGCGTACGTACGGCTTACCGTCTCCATGAACGGTACATTTCATTTTTAATCTTAAAATGTTATGTACTATTATAAGTACATATATATAGTGGATATATATGTAATATATTACATCTAAATTATGTATATCATTCTTTAATTATAATATATATTTCTATCATTTTGTTTTAATTCCATTGATATGACAAAAAAATGAAAGTAGTGTTGATGCGTAAGTACGGCCTACCGTCTCCATGAATGGTGCTTTTAATTTTTTATCTCCAAATGCTATGGAATATTATAAAATGAATATATAATAAATATCTATGATATTTAAAACAGAAAAACTATTCTGGATATGATGTACCTATAACTATATGGAAAATTCTTTTCCAGCAAGTTCAATTTTTACTCATGTACCGAACATCGACAAAAACGTCTAATATGAACTCACTTTATTAACCAATTATTATAACATTATAATATGTGATATGAACTGAATAATAATCTTTAAATGAGGTCCTTAAGAAATTATAAATTGACCAAATTTTATTATTCAGGATATTAAAGAACGATCGAGTCATGTCAGACATGAGGTAAGGGATCTAACCTCTCTCATTATTTTTAAGTACACTCTTTTATGTCATTCCTTTTAAGATCATATTTCTTATGATTGGGATGTTATTTTATATTAATCTTACAGTAGTTTTTATGTTCATATGATTAGAGACCCTATTTTCTCTCATCAATTCATTTGGGAAGTTTTGAGTGGTGCCATTAGGCTGCCGAATTTTCGTAAGGGATCCTACCTCTCTCTTTCTTTTTAAGTACTCTATTTTATGTCGTTTCTTTTAAGCTCCTCTTTCTTAGTTGGGGGATGTTATTTTATATTCCTATTACTGTACTTTCTATGTTAATATGATGATATACCCTATTTGATTTCATCAGTCCATTTTTTTGGATGTTTTATGTGGTGTCGTTAGGCTGTCGGGTTTTCGTAAGTGGTTTTTCATCTCACTTTTATTCCCGTGAGATTTATGCTACATTTCCCACCATTTAATTTGTGTGGTATATGTACTTACCATTATTTTAATTTTTTTGTAATATACTTTCGTTTATGAGTATTTACATTAATGGTGTATTGTCCTTGTTTCATTGGGTGTATGTTTCGAAAGATACCCAAGTCGGTAAGGGAACCTTTGACCCTTTTCTTTTTAAAAGACTTCTTTTGTTGGGTCTTTTAATTTACATATTTTAGTGTTGGGATATGTTATTATATATCCCAATTGATGTAAATTTTATGTCCAATTGATTATTTACCCTATTTATCTCTCATCAACCCATTTTTTGAATTTTGAAGTGATGTCGTTAGGCTGTCGAATTTTTGCAAGGGAACTTCTTAACCTAATTTTGATTCTTTGGGATAAACTTGCACTCCTTGAATATGTAATTATATGAATATGTGTGAATAACCTCTGATTGTTTTACACTTAATATCCACTTATATTTTGTGTATTCCTTTGTCAGACATAATTATGTAGATGATTTATCCTTAATCGAAGGATACCGTCTTTGTATGGGACTTTGTCTCAATCTCCTTCCATTGAGGCATATATTGTTTTATACACAACCTTATTTTATACGGTGTATAAACCCCATTGACTTTTATGATTATTCAAATGGAATATTTTTATACAAACAGTTTACTAAATGACAAAATGGGATGTTTTTTTGTCGAACGTATGCGGTGACAACAACTTCTCCGCCGCCGTGACCATTATTTGAGTTTCAGCTTCCTTTACAAACCATAATTTTTTTTGAATGAAAAATATATACCATTTTTTACTTTTCTTTTATTTTAGTATTGAAAATGATTTTCATAATGTTTTTATATCAATCTGTTTTATTGATATCTTGTGATTGAAAAGAGGAAATGTTATGTTTGCTTTATGCATGTTTTATGTGATACGATTATGTTATGGTTCTTGGGAATTATTATGAAGATGGGTGGTTCCGTGATAAACTAAGGGTGGGTGACCCTGATATATCTCTCCAATTCATTGAGTAACGTGAAGGAGTTAAACGTTAAGGTTTCCCCGAAGAGATTTAGGGAATATACTGTGATGGGTATTCCAAACGTAACCAAGAGGGTTACTCCCTACGTAAGATTGTTATGAATGCCTCAAGTTACCTTTATGCCTTATGATTTCTATGATTTATTCATGATTTGATGAGGTATGTTAAAATACTTATGTTTTATGAATGAAGTTATATTTCATACATGGACTAATGTTTTCTTTTCATACTTTTATATCCCTTACTGAGATTTTTATGCTCATCCCATGTTTTTGAAATGTTTTTCATAGGTCAAGGGAAAGGTGCATGATATGATTATAGTGTCAAGGAAGTGTCAAGAAAGAATCCATGTTTTATTTTAAATATGTTTCCGTTGATGGAAAACAATTAATACTATATTTTATGTAACCGCTTTGTTTAAATGTTGAATGTAATTCATGATTTATGATCTAATTATATAAAACTCTAAACCTAAAAAAGATCCTCAATGTTAATTATTCATTTAATTCAATATTATGTAAGGTTTAAGGCCGGGGCCATATAAAAAAATCCAACGATCACAAATCCATAAATTTTTTATGATCTAAGGTACCATCTGATTCATCAGATATGAGGGCACCAGGACAACATTTTTGGTTTTCAATATCATTTCCCAAATATTGAAGAATTTTTTAATTAAATTAAATACTTACTTGATTTTAGTACAATCATACTATTGCTCATGCCTTGAAAAATTTCTACTTCATCTCTTAAAGAAATGAAGTTGAATTTGTCTTTTGCGAAGCATTAGCAGATCATGCGATAGAATGATAGGTCATTCCATTTGTCTCAAAAATAGTATTAGGAAAATTTATATACATAAGTCCATCTTATGGTGAGATTAATCCTATATGGTTCCAAAAATGTACTTATGATTCATCTATCATACCTCTTAATAAAATAAAACTAGTTTCTACTAACTAGGGACTTATGGTAGGCCAGTGGTATGCGATAAATGCCTATCACACTTCGGTTGTGGGTTTGATTCCCACAGCCTAGTCCGACGTGATGGGTTGTCGCTCATTCTGCAGGTTTTCCCTTTTCTTAAACTACACTATTATAACATTCTATCAATAATATAGAAAAAATTTCTATCCGTAAACCATACTAACTTATGTTAAACATAATACATTCCAATCTTTAGGCTTATCCAAAATACTTCTTTCCAAACTCATAGTATAAAGAGAATAATTACTAAAAGGGTCATATAACAAGCATGTGAATACCATCATTTATCCCTCATATATCATAAGATATATCTTGTTGATCGCATTCCAAACATTTGAATACCTTAATCTTGTATTCTCTTGAAAAATGAATTCCTATTGAACCTTAGTGAAAACATGAATGCTATCAAAAGTTAACTCTTTCCACATACCAAAATCCAAAAATTCAATATACTCAAACCATTATATAACTTTGTCCTTATATCAGTCATGAGATCATTAATACTATCAAACATTTCATTTTCTCCTTATCCCTTCATTATGTGCATATCATCTTCTTTCCAAAAATATCTCAATCACTTTTCATGGTTACCGGTACCATAAAATTATTAAAAACCACAATGGACTAATACATAAATATTACAATATTCCACGATACTATATACAAAATTATTTTGGAATCCGATTACATAAACACTTAATCATTCCACCACATCATTGTTATATTCAACATCACCAATAGTGATCTCATGTGACTTCCCTTTGTCCTTTTCATTAAGAGGTTTCTCGTGTCGATCATCATTAAACCTTGGATTCGGGCTTTGATTATCCTAATGCCCCATTGCTTTTCACTTGAAGCATTGAAGAGTTGGTGGAGCATTCTCTGTAGTATTTTCTTTATTCACATCATTATCTACCTTTTTCCCATTACTTCGATACTCAACTGCTCGATGACCTTCTTTTCCAAACTTAAAACATTTTCTAGTACCTTTTAGGTAATCTCCACCATGCTTCTTTCCACACTTTGAGCATAAAGAAACATTCATATTCTTTTCACCATTGTTCTTAGATTTCTCCTTGAACTCCATCTTTCGTTTTTTTTCAAAACCATGAGATAGATATGTAACAACAACTTCCAGTTCTACCTTGATAGCACAACGCACAATTTCTTTATAGCTACTGAAGTCTCTTATAGCTAATTCCCTTCGAAGACTTGGTTTTAAGCCACTGAAGAATCGATCAACTTTACTTTCAGGTTGGATGATAAAGCCAAATGCATATATTGCAAGCCTTGTAAAATTCACTTCGTATATACCAACAGATTCATCATCCTTTTTCTTAAGCTCATGGAACTCCTTTTCCATCTTTTTTCGAAGAATATGAGGGAAGTACTTATTGAAAAATAAGTTCTTGAACTCATCTCATTCCATGTATTCAATTTCATATTGGGGCCTTGTATTCTTAATTAGATTCAACCACTGGTCTATTTCACCTTCTAAATGGTAAATATCCAGAATGACTTTTTCATGTTCCAAGCAGCGATGTATGGAAAATATTTTTTCAATGGTACTGATCCATTGTTCAGCAACAAGTGTATCAGAAGACCCACAGAAAGAAGGTGGATGTTGCCTCATGAAGGACTCAATAGAATATTGTTCTCTTCTCTGCTCATTCAGAAGTCCAGGATGATTCATATCTTGTGTAAGTATAGAAATAATATTTTTCACTCTATCTCCCATAACATTGTTTTGTTCAGGAGGAAAATCATTTAATTTTCCATTATATTGATCAACACGGTTCCTTCGGGTTCCAGCCATTGTCTAAAACCCAAAAAGAATAGTGTGAGAGGCAAAAATCATTCTAGGGAAAACAACATAATCAAGGGGATTACTTTAAATCTCTAACATCATAGGTTTAATCCTAGGTTATTCATGATCGTTATCATAATTCTAGGACTATAACCTATACTTATACTTAACCTTAGGGATATCCCTAGACATACCTTAGAAATATCTCTAGAGATCTCACTAAAGATTTTTCATCCTAGTTTCCAAAGGTTGACTAAACCTTTCTTATCATACCAACTGTAGAGACCCAAAGCTTGACGTAAAAGGACATTACATTACTTTTTCGGAATACTAAACACATAACAAAAACCAACACTCAAGGACCATAATAGTTTAGTGTCTTTTGAAACTCGGAACATAATATTTTAATCATGGTGAAAGATCTTCAACATCTCCCATAAAGATCTTCCCCTTTTGTTTTCTTACCTAAAACCTTTCTTTATATCCTGGGGAAAAGAAAACAGATAAAGGGTGAGCTCAAATGCTTAGTAAGGGTAATCATGGAGAAAATAAAACAAACCATATACATTTGAACTTAAAAACATGAACATAATGTTTAAACATCAAAATCTTGAGCAATGACATAAAACATGGTTGTACGTAAGGCATAGATCATAATGGAACATAAATCATGATAAAATACCATGGGAATAAAACATGTAATTGTAGACAACCATTAAGAACATGATATTATTTCTATAGTAGTCAAGGCATTTCTTCCAAGACCATCTTAGTGGGCAAATTCCCTTACATAATTGAGTTCACTCCTCGTTCCAGTCCTATATCACTAAACCAGATTAACTTGCAATTTCATCCATGTCTATATCATGAGATATAAATCTTTACCCAATGAATTGGAGGGAGATATAGTTCCAACCCATCTCATAATGAAATCATTCTTACTTTTTCCACAAAATAAACATAAATCATTCATCATAACCCAACAAATAAAATGGGTTTCATAAACATCATCCCATCATAACATAAGCCATATAAAACAAATGGATACAATTTCATCATAAAAAAAATTAAAACCATGTAAATCATAGTTAAATTATAAAATGAAACATAATCATACTAAATAATGTCATCTTATAAGGAAAATAGTTTTGAAAAAACACATGAAATGAATTCTTGAGGAAAATATCCTTTCTTCTTCAAAATCATTTTCTTTTCACAAATTGAAATGTAATTTTAAAAGAAAAGGATTTTGTTGAAAATAATCATGAAATCTTGTGGAGGAAACTTTATGAAAATTAGGCGTTATGAAACCATAAAAATCCATTCACTCTGTATAAGTTAAAAAACATTCTCCTCATACTTTTAACGGATAAGTCAAAAAGTACCACGTATGGTAAACAAAAGAAAGATTCCTTCCATAACACAAAGTAAATGTCAAAAAGGGGTAAACATGACTTTAAACATACATGGATGAATATTAAACACTTTATGAAAAAAATTATGGACATGGATGAAAAAAAATATAACCCCAGTAAATACTTACGTATAAGCAATCTTGGATAAAAATGAGATTTGCAAAATTATCCCTTACCTTATGTCAGATATGCTTCGTATGTATCTGAAACTCTTGTATAATGATTTAAATAATGTCATTGACTTATTATAGAATCATATTAATTGTTATGATATCATATATGGTTCACTTATGACCTTATATTACTTGTTCTTTTTTAAATTCCATGTTATAGCAACGTTTTGGGTAAAATTGTTTCATTTATCGTACGTGTTTCGATTTGTTGTTCTTGATATTTTTAATCATATAATGATTTACTTAATTTCAGAATGTAAAACATGATTTATATATAGTATATATTCATCATATAAATATATATGATATATCGATAAATGTAATGAAATACACCGCTTATGGAGATGGTAGGCCGTACGTACGCATGAACGCTATTTTCGTTTTCTTGTTGAATTGAATGGAATTATGTAAATGAAACATATATGTACATAAATCCAGTATAATTATTATGTAATATATTTCATTATTATTTATTATATATACTTTATAATCATACGTGAATGGTTAATCATGGAAAATGAATCTCATCGCGTTAGTGGAGACGGTATTCCATACGTACGCACGAGCGATGATATTGTTCCCATAATTATTGAATAGAATTGGAGTTAATGATATAATATCTCAGAATAATTATGATATTATAATAACCATATATAGTTATTCTTTACACCATTATACCCATCCAAGTAAGGTGGTGGTGGAAAAACTGGTTACACCACGGCGTGGAGACGATATTTCGTATGTATGCACGTGTGGTGATTTCATTTTCATTAGGATGGATAGAAGGTGAAATGGGGTTGTTTCATATTTATAATATCATATCAGTATATTATTGATACGTATTGTATTAATTTACAATGAAACAACTAAATAAGAGGAAGTGGAATAAAAAAACTTGAAAGAATCGGTAGAAGAGATTACCTCATCTTCGACGTACCTCCTTTAAGATTCCTCTTAATGGACTAGAGTTGGTATTTTGAGAAAACCAGAACCCCCAGAATATTGATAGGTAAGTTGAGAAGAGAAATTTTCACTGTTTGGACGATCTTGAATGCTCAAAGTGTTGTGTATAGGAGAGGGAGGAGGTTCCATTTTATAAGGGAGGAGAGGGGCACCTTTGGAAACCTCAAAAATATTAATTTATAATAAATCAAACCCCACTTAAAAACCTAAAAAAATGACTCATATTCGAATATTATATGAGATAAAGTTGTAATATTATCAAAAAATAAAATTTAGACATGGTGGAAATTTATTTTAAACCTTATCAACTTGATTTATCCTTATTTAAACTATTTAGTTTTATTTGTGGTAATAAGATTCTAAATTTTAAATTCTTATAAATAATTACTTATGTGTTTTTAATTGTCCATAATTGGATAATTTATGAAATTTTAGACCATATAAATATTAATTTTTAATTTTTAATTTTTTTTGTGATTTTTAAACAATTTTATATTATGTTATTTTTATAAAATAACAATAGTGTCAATTTTGACACTATTCCTTTATTTGAATTTAACTAAAATCTACACAGAATATATGATCAAAATAAAAGATTTAATAGATTAATAAAAAGTCATATTTATCTATAAAATTAGTGGATCACATTAAATAGTTCATATAATATTTATTTTAATATTTTTAAAACCATTTATTTGATATTTCAATCAATAAAATAATTTCAACATCACTATTTTTTCACCTTTAATGATACTTATTTAATCCCTAAAAATTATAAATAAATTCACATGATATAGATAATTTTATTAGATTTCTTGAGACTATTAATTTTTTAAGTTTCATGAAGTTTATATCTAAATTAAAATTATTATACTTATAAGATTTACGAGAGTGACATGTTGTCACTTTCTTTGGTTTTAATAATAATTAAATTATTTTCATGGTAAAAAGTCCATAAAATTAATCTATTCCTACCCTTAGATGATATGGGTCGACTTTTAGTCATCCAATAGAATTTTTGATGTTTTTAGGATAATTTTATAATCTTATGTTTACCCTTAATTGCGTGATTTACCTTTAACTACAGTAAATAAAAATTACTGTAGTTACTATTCATAATATCAAAAAAATAAAAGTAACCTAATAACATAATTTGGACCCACTGAGATCAAATATGGAATCCATTTTTCAAAAGTCAAAACATATAAGTTTCAGTAATTAATTTAAAATTAATCTCGTTGTTAAGAAATACGGTTTTAAAAGTTAAAACATTGCCAAAGATTGAAATGTTTTTACCTATGAATTCAATGTAAAATTAATGGTAATGATATAAATTATATTAAATGGTAAAAATATATTCTATTTATACTTTAAAAACATTAAATATTATAATTTATCCATATAAATTATTGCGATGAAAAATGTTGTTTTTAATTAATATATAGCGTGTTTTTACTATTCATTAAAATATGAAAGTTATCAGAATAAAATGAAAAATTTATCCAAAGTAAATTTTTATATACTGATTCAAAATAAGAATTTTATTTTGTCAAATTTAACTTATAAACATTTCAAAAACTAGATTTAATGTGAGTGCGCCATCAAAAGGCGGCAAAACTGCATTTTTTTTAAAAATACTTATTTTACCCGAAAAAATTATTTTGTTCTCATACCATGTTCTAGAAAATTTCTAATATGATTAATAATGTTATAAAATTAAAAATTTAGTTAATACTATTCATAACGGCTAGTCCATAAAAATATATCGTTGTTTAGTGAAACTCAGTATTGCGTATTACACACGTTATTGAGGAAGGTCGCGATTGCGTGTAATGCAAGCCAAGTCAGGGCTGCATGTAGTGCAAGCTCCATTTAGTGTTGCATATAATATAATCAAAAATTATTTCATTTATAAATTAAACAAAATATATAGTTAATGTTGCATAGAATAATTTCCACAAAACAAACTTGAAATTGTGTGTAACACGAGCCAAGAATAGTGTTGCGTATACTACAAGCTAATACGGTGTTGTGTATAGTACAAGCTGATCTTGGTGTACCGTACAACACAAGACATCAATGAAATTAAAATAATATTTTTCATAAAATCTCAGGGTATTACACTACACATATCAAATATCATTAATATTTACAATAATTTAAATAACACTTCTTCATACTCTACATAAAATGTTCTTAAGATAATACTGTTTTCTAAATATCCTCCTATAATTGATTTAAGATCTATATGATTTAGGGGGATCAAAAATTAAGTTAGGGATTCCAAACATTGTTCATATTTCTTATTTTATATTATTTTTCTAAAAATCTATATTAAAATTCCAATTATATTTATTAAAACTAAGAATTCTAATTTTTTTCCACAACTTTGATATGTGAATGATGAAAGATTACGTATAACCTATAACTAACCAATGATTCATAAGTCATTACTATGTAAAATGTATAGGTTGAAAAAACCAAGGATTTTTATTTTGAATCAACTCTTACCCCTTCGAAAAAATTAATTAATCAATAAAAGTAACATTAATCAAGAGGATTCAATGTAATATAAATTTTCATTAAAACATTTAAGACCAACTATTTTCCCTCTTCTTTCAAAATACTCTTGAAATCTTAAATTCACAAGTTTTAATTTTATGCTACCAATGTGAATGGTGAAAATTGTTTAAATTAATGATTATATATAGATTAAAAAAACTGATTTCATGGTTTAATATGTCTTTATAAATAATTATTACCATATATATGATTATGTATGAAAAAATATTATTTATAATTTTGATATTACCTATTCAAAAAATATTAAATTTTAAATTTCTAAATCATTCTAATTGAAGACGATTCAATGAATTGTATCTATATTAATATACTATGAACTCCATAACATATAGAATGATATGAAAAATATAATATTGAAAAATGAAAATTGTGGAATGGTTGTATACTACCCATTTATAATCACATATACAAGAAATAATTTTTTTAACCATAAATCAAATAATGTTAAAACCGATAAAACAAACAATATTAATTTAATAATTGAATAAAACATGTTTACATTGTATTATAATATATGAAATAAATCATTGAATGTTACTGAATCAAGTAATTGAAGAATTTATCATGAGTATTAATTATTTTAGGGGATCGTACAATGTAATTCATGATTTTGGTAAGGGTTCCTTTCTAGATATTTCATGTTCTTTCTCAATTTAGAAGATAGGTTCTATATCATTATTTATCTCCCTCTAATCATATTTCAACCATTATAATATTTTTACCGTATCTCTTTTATAATTCAACTTTAATAATTTTTTTTTGAAATATGTATACTATTTTAAATTCTATTATTATTTTTATTTAAGTAATACCTTGTGAATCTTATAAGTTAAGCCTTCCAAATTTTCTCTCTTTTTTAGAAATTCATTTATTCTTATTCCAAACATATAAAGTTTATTTTATGTCATTAAATTTAGGATAAAACCTCCATATATTAATATATTATATATTGATTTATTACTTGTTTTATTGAATATCTATGATCTTGACCCTTTTGAATGTTATATTTCCATTTTCATAAAAGTTCAATAATTGAGTTTTACATAATGACTTATTTATATTTTCTATCATGTTTCCTTAACAATGAGATATATTTTCATGACCAATGATACATTGATTAATAATTAATTTCCATGATACATTAATCAATTATTATCTTTGGGTCAAACATGGAAAGTTTTTGTTCGATGATTTCTTTAGTTATTATGTTTCCTATTTCAATCTCATGGGATTATTTAATGTATATAAATTATGTAGGTTTCCATTATATGTAACACACATATTCATGATGTATTATGATGATTCCTATCTTCATAATTCTATATCCCTCAAATATAATAGGCAATTATTTATATCTCATGAGATCATAATTTTAGGGCTAGGTGATGTAAGACTAATCCACAGGTAATGTGTGGCCTAGGTATTGTTTTTCAAATCCATTATTTTATGCATAACCCAAGTGAAGTCTTCCTTATCTATAGTTTTTCTGATCTCATGGATGTGATCCATAAAAAACATTGTTTTTTTTTCTTCCATATATTTGTACTACATTTTATGATTATGATTTTTACCAGGATCCTATGATATTTTAAATCTTATTAAATAATATTCTATAATAAATTATGGTAAATATTTTATTATTTCCCTCATATATTAATTAAACATCATGATATCCCACCTCATGATTATGTTTTTGACACCCTTACAAATATTTTTGGAACTACCCTTCCTTTATGTATATCCCTATGTTATTGCATGTATTAATAAGGGTATTCTATATTCTAGAAGAAATTTGAGAAAAATGACTAAAAATACTATGATATTGTTTTAAAATGTTTTATGACAAACTTAATAACAAAAAGTTACTAGAACTCAATATTTTTAGGAGTAATAGTGGTTATTTATTTTTAAAAATATGTAATATTTTTTAGGAGATATGGGATATTATGGTTAGTATCATTGAAAGGTATTTTTATTTAGAGTAATTGGGTAAGAGAACCTAGTCTCAAAATAACCCTTAATAACCAACCAATAAATTCATTTTTTTATTATTTGAAAAAAAATTGATGGAAGGTGGGAAACTAAACAAGAAAAATGTTAAGAGTGGACCAACCCAAAATAATTTTGAACCAAAAATAATCTCCTCGATGATTTGGATCAATAGAAGGTGTGAAAGGGGTGATATGGGAACTAGATACCTCATATGGGACATGCCTCAAACCCATCATGACTCACTGATCAAGGTAAACAATGATTAATGACCTGAATTTATTTCATCACCATCTGACCCACTATCACATGCTAATGTAATCAAATCCCCATCCTCTCTCAATAATTGATGAAAATACCATTATTTATTGTTGTTGACCACTATCACAATAGAGACTATATCCCAACGAACCATCCAAAGAAGTTTTGTACACACCACAAAATTATAATCCAATACAACATTTTGATTCCATCTAAACATGAATTAGGGGATCACAGACATCATCAAGATGAAAAAACATGATATGAAATGTGTTGAATGGAAGAGATATACATACACATAGTATCGAGTCTAAAGGATCCAATCATTATGAATCCTTTCCCAAATGGTTACATGAGTTATTCTACTAAATAGAAAATAATTAAAAAATAATATGATTAAAAAATAATATATCCCATTTGAAGGATAAAAATTAATATAAATAGTGGGTAATCCGAACATAGGATGATAACTAGAACTCATACACAATATTTAGACAATGACATGCATCAAATGAAAAAATAAGGGCTAGAGGTATGTTCAAAATCCCTTATAGAGACCATAATTTTATGAAAATAACCGAATAAAAATAGTATCCATCATTAATTTTGTGTTTTTTAGCACTTATATGTTTTTAGAAGATCCAAATGATGAAAAAACAGCTGATTACCATGAATTTTTTACTAGAGGTATGATCATAAATAAGGATATATGAGCATAGAGGAGCGATGATAAGAGACTTATACTATATTTGGTAGAGTATTAGAAATAGTATATTATATTTATAGATATCTCAAAAAATCCAATGTTGACGTTTGAAAATAATGTGGATACTGAGGCCAATGAGAACTATATTCAGATCGTAGGGTATATGGTTGAATTGGTAGATATAATAACTATAGCCACCAGATAGAAATATATCCTTTAGAGTAACATCATTCCCCACACCATAAATAACATAGAATGAGACTTGGGATGTTGGAAATTAGGATTTTAATGTAATTTATGAGTTATTTTTTCTATATTCATTATTTTTCATTTATATGATAATTAATATGACAATTATCATTTCTTATTTAAATTCTATTTTACTGTAATAATTAAACTGGAAAAAAATTGAGATAGTTACTCTTTTTATCCATTCAATTAAATTTAAATTTATAAATTTTTATAATTCTATACATTTATTCATATCATTCATGTTCCCTAAAAATATCCAATCCATTCCTAAATACATGAAGGTTAGGATATAAGGGAAAACACAATGATTTTATATAATTTCTTATCAATTATATAAATCTTCCATAATTAATGTTTATGGGAAGAACAATCTAGCTAATCTAGTTATTCTCACATTCCTTGAAATTTTTACTTTATTAGCCATGAACTACTTTTCCATATATGGGAAAAATATCAACTCTACCTAGATGATGATAATATTCCATTTATGAAAACATTCTATGATCCCATAAAAACTCAAGGATAATTGTCAAACTAGTAAAGAAAATTTCTTTTAATTCATAGATATTGTTTCCTAATATGGAAAAATATATATCATAAATGAATAGGGGAAAGGAAAGGATTTTATTTCAGTAAATTCAAACTATAATGTAAATTACTAATGTATTATCAAATAAGTTATTGATTGAGATGTTTAGATTTTTATACAACTCATTCCTAGACAAAACACATTATCAAACAGATCAGATATAGAAAAACCAATTAAACTGGACGATTTAATGAACACACTCCAAAACAAATATTAAAAAAGGATTTTTTATTCCCACATGATTTTTAACATGTTTACTTAATCCAGTTAGTTTATAATATTGTTTCTTCCATGAATCTTTGCAATTATTATCGTGAATTCAACACGATTATGATAAGAATATACATAATTCAAAAATTTAATGATTAGTTTAATCAATTATATGGGGATAGGTATTTCTTAGTGATTTATCATTAGTTGGTATATAATCAATTTAAGGTAAAAAAGAGGATATTATAATGATTTCCCTTAAAACAAGATATGGGGTCTATGATTTTCGGGTGAGGCCATTCAGACTCACTATGCTCCAACGTTCTTCATGTACATGACGCATAGAACCATAACAGCTTACCATAAAAAAATTATGGGGGAATTTATAAATTTCATTATCATATTTTACAAAATATAGTTAGAGCAAAATTAATCCTTGATAATTGTGTCAAATATTTTATAGGAGGATAAATTTCATGGATAGTAAAGAAAATTTAATATCTAGATTTATCCAGTAACTTTTTTAAGAATGTTTTCCTGAGACAAGTAATATATAATGATCATTGAAATAACAAGGGAATTAATGAGTGGATTGTATAATTTATATTGTGGAATATTAAATTTTCATTGTATTTTCTTTTTAATTTTCAAATTTTATTTGAAGCTTATCATACAAACAATAACCAGTCACAACACATGTAATAATATTACACTAAAGTAAGGTTGGATTCATGAAATATTTTGATTATATAACGAAATTATTAGTTTTAGTACTAATAAAAAATGATGATGTTTAAATCTATAGATTATGATATTTAATTTTACATAAGAAATATTACCAACCAAATGATTTATATATAAGAAATAATAATATTTTCTTGGAAATATTTGTTGGCATTATCTCTCGGGATAATAGTGTGACATATATAATGAAAAAAAAATTAAAGTACTAATTTACATAGAATGAGCTATATATAATCCAATAAATAATGTTATATCTCATAAATAATATGACTACTAATGTTATTACCATCAATGAAATTTAGACAAAGTGGAATATGGTCTATGTAGTAGGGTTCCTATAATGTTATCCACAATGAGGATTAAATGTGATCCAATCTTTATAAACTTGTATAGGATAAATATATGAATTATAATGTAATGTGAAACATCATACCTTTCTCAAATGATTTAATTTTCATCTATCTATAAGAATATTACTGTAGAATAAAAAGGTGACATAAATATACAAAAATTAGGTAAAAGTTAAGAAAGTATATAATTGTAGAGCTAAACATCCATAAAATAGTAGTATGGTGTGGATCATGATTTGGTATACCATATGATATATAAATTAAATTTGGGTTACATGATGATGGTTATATCTCAATATTCATCATCAACTAAGGAATCATTGAAATATATTGTGATCTCCAAGAGATTTTCCTGTGTCATACTATGAAGTTTACAGTTGAATATATATACAGGTGATTGGTATTCTAGTATGTTATGGTATAACGAAAAAAATAAGTGGATGATGGAGAAATTGTTAATACCAATATATAAAAGGAAGAATTATATAATGGTATTTGTCACGAGACTACCAAAAACATCTTAGGGATATAATTACATATGGGTTGTGTTGGATAATTGTAAAAAAGCCACCCACTTTTTCACTATTTGGGAAGAGTTATTTATCTAAACGAATTACAATATATATATCTAATATGAAATGAGGATTAATGTAAGACCAATAATAGATAATGGATGATCAAGATCCATGTTTCACATAATTTTTTGTAGGATCAATCTTATAGAATTGAACACGATATTGAACATTATAATTGAATATAACATTTAAAATTGGTCGAAATTATATGACCAATAAAACATTGGTGATTATGAACAGTGTTATATCTATATAAATTAGTGGTTTAAGGTTAAAACACCTTACATTGGCCACGTTCACATACAATAATAGCTCCAAATCAAGAGTTTAGATGAATCTTACAGAAGTACTATTTTGTAAAAATATTGATCTCTATATATCTATGATGGTATTAGAGATAGGATGATAATGGTACTAGAACGAGTAGTTTATATGAAAGAAACTATCTAATCCAAAAATTAGCACATGAGATCATATTATAATTGAGGAAAATTAAATGATAAAAAATTTCTAGTGGGACCAAGAGTTTTAGGTTTTAGTTCAGAGTTTCCTAATAATATCTCTAAAGGAGTAATTGGCATTTATAAAAAGATAAATATATTTCCAGGTATATAATCCACTATGAGATATTTATTGTTTTTGATCTAGAATGTAACACCTAAATTTTTATTTTAATTATTAATTTATTATTTTATTATAATATTATTTTCTTCTTCAGCTTCATGTTGAGATTTTTATTAAAATATTATATTTTTGTTAATGTGGCTTCAGCCACACAGTTATCCCACATAATTTTTATAAACCATGGGGAAAGTATGTTACGTTGTATAGAACCATAATTGATCCATTTAGAATAATTTTTACATTATTTTTACAATAATGTATTCCAAAAATTCATTCTATGTATTTTATCAAGGAAAGGGTTCAATTTTTTCCAATGTTTTTGGTAAATTAGGCAAAAAAATAATACATATAACCATGTTTTCAAAAAAAATCCTACACTACCCTAAAAAAAAATAAAAACCATATTCATTCACCTAAAACACCTCTCAATGGAATCCCTAGACCTGTACTAAGGAGTAACACCATGTACAAATCCCTCATCCCTCTCCCTTGTATCTCAGTTCTCACTTCTCTAATTTCACTTGGGATCTCTTCAGGATAGGGTTATTCTTCATACAACTTCCTTTTATTGACTCTTATTGATTTAACATACCCTAATCATTAAGTTTCACCCTAGGATTAACCCTAATAGTTTATAAAGTAATAAAACCTTATGATGGTTTTTTAGGGTATGTGATCTCTTATCAGGACCACCTTCTTTGGGTATTTGGAGGGTTCACATTAGATGTTCTGGTGTTTGGATTTTTTTTTTCAAAGTGTTTATATTTTTTCAGAAATCCAGATCTACTATAGATTAAGTAAATTATTTTATCTTGAAATTATTCATTATATATGTATTATTAAATGTATAAATTGTATTTAATGGATATTTTGTATTTGAAACATTTTTTTTCAATAAAAAGGTATATTCAAAATGGTTCTCCTTGTAAATTCATTTTAAAATGGATTTATGCCTGTGTTTTGTATTAATTACCTTTTTATTAAATATTTATTTGTATATGGTGTTGGATTGATAATTTATTTGTATTATTCATTTTACATTGGCAGTTTCTCTAAGTTAATTTGATGTCAAATAATTTTTTATCTTTGGTTTTCAAGGTGATTTCTACTTTGTTATAGTTTCAATTGTGATTTGAATTAATTATATATGTGTGTGTGTGTGTGTCTGTGTGTTTGTGTGTGTGTTTTTTTCTATGAATATTATCATAAAATCATTTGTATTTAAAAATATGTATGTATGTATATATAAGAGTGTACTTTATTCCTTAATTACATATATATACACACTAATTTATTTACTAAAATTATATTATATATATTTCTATTTGTATGTTAGTTGGTTTTGAAATCAAAGACATGTTTTTCATTTGAATAATTTCTTTTAAAATATTTTATTAATTTAGGTATCGACATTAAAGAGGGTTTCCAAAAATATATTATTAATTATTAAATATAATGTTTGGTTAGAATTATTAAAATGGATTTATAAAATAATTATACTCTTATAGTATAAGGTTGAGTGTATTCTTGTATTTTCTGTCATGGGGTATGTTTTAAAATGGTTATAAATTTATAAATGAAATAACTTTAATTAATGATTTTTTAATGTTTTAAAACATCAGGGGATTACTATGTACTTTGGTAGGGTAACCATGATATGATGAGGTCACCTACTATTATAAATTCTAGTGACGTAATTATATGGATCACCATGTGGTCAAAGTAGTAATAGAAATTTGAAATCGAAAACAGTGCCTATGTGGAACTTCTAGATAGCATGTAATAGTAACCATCGTTTTATTATACTATGATTATTATTTTTATTTATTAATTATATGATTTATCATTATATCATTTATAATATATTTCCCATCATTATTTATACCTTATTATTTTTCCTACATAGTATATTTGACATTTTTACATCATCACAATAATTTGGTTTTTCTTCATCCCTTTCTGGTTTCACTTTTAAATGGTGCCCCTTATTTGTGGATATAGTTTATTAATGTATATTTTTTTTATTAATATGATTATAAATAGTATTGAAAATGTATAAATATAATGTTTATTTTTATTTGGATTTAGTATTTTTGATATTTTCTTAAATAGGGTTGAGACCATAGAAATTATCTTTAATTTATTTTATTCATTTAGTATATTTGAATTACATTAAATAAAAAAAATCAATGTGATAGTTGATTTTATATACACATAAATGGAAACACAATATTCAATTTTTATTTTCACAATAATTTCTGCTTATATTTTTGTGAAATAAAATTTGTGGACTCTATGGTGGTTTTTTATTGGGATATTTATGCTCACAACCAACTCACACCACTCGGTATCGGTATAACGATTGGGTTTTTCAAATTATTGTATATTATATGAATATTATTATTTCTTAGACATCTACATTAGGAAAACCATGGAGTAATTCCTTGATTTTTGGATAAATTGTAACCTTATGCTGCAAGTGACAACTTGATTAGGTATGTTGGTTTTATTTTTACATCATGGTATATTCATCCAAATCAGCCATGTAGAGAATCATAACCTAAACAACCAATAATTACATTATCTTTAATGAGTGTTTCACTTCCTACATTTCATAAATATTTTATTTGTTCTATATAATTAGGAAAAATAATACATTTCATAGTGAACAATGATATAGAGTGTCCATTTCTTCAACAAAAATAAGATTCATGAGATCACACTCAGGTTTAATTTTTTATATGATTTCTTCATTTGTATAAAATTTAATTTATTAAGAGCTACACTTAATAATAATTCCAATTAATAATTAGGTTCTTTGAGAAACATTTTAAAATTTTGGGTGATTAAAATATATTTCTATAAACGGTATAAAAATAAAGGACAGTCGTTTGTCTATTTCAAAATTCATGAGAACCCAAAATTATGTTTTCTTTTACTCATATTAAATTTTGAATTTAAAATATACAATTACTCTTAAAATCTAATTTTTCAAAAAACAACTCTTATAATATTTCATAATTATGCATAAATTTATTGTTCCAAATGGTTTATGGAAAAACATCAATGCATTTCCATGAATACAAATCTTTTACCCATATTATATAATAAACACCAATTTTAAATAAAATCCCATTTTCATATCTTAATGTACATAAAATTTCTATAAAAATATCATCAACTATAATAGGAAATTTATCAAAGGATAAAAATAATCATATAGATTATATTTATTTATAACATAATTATGATATACATAATTACAGATATCATAATCATATATTCAATGTGTTCTTACAAAAATCATAAATAATTTGGAAACCATACAGTAAATACTCAATATAGTTATTCTCATGAGACATACTAACGAAACTATGGTTTATAACAGGCCCACCCATCAAAAGGTAAACATTATCCCCATCCATTAAAAATCATCATGATCATAAGACATTTAGGGAAACAAGGTGGATAGTTTAATTAGATTATATTCATAGTAAAAAAATGAATAAAAAATTGTATTTTAAAATATGAAAATACCTTTAAAATATCATTCAAAACATTCGTTGAAAACACAGGAACAATATCAATTTTTTTAAATAATATTAGAAATAAATTTACAATATTATTGAGAATATGACTTTATATGAAAATAACCCTAGAAACACATAAAGAAATATTAAATAAAAATAATGTTTATTATGGATGGAATGTTTATCCAACTCATATATGTTAGAAGGGTATAATGTTTTCATAGTTTTGTAGATGTCAATAATGTGTCATTTAAAAAACAATTATCAATAATATTTTAAATAATTTGTAAATAAAGTTAAAATTAATTTAAAATGAAGATTAAATTTATTTTAAAAATTATTTAAATCATTAATAAAAAATTAACATGTGTATGGATGATAATGATTATGAATGGAAAACAATAAAAAAAATTTAAAGGAAACAACCTTAACTCATGTCCAAAGTCATTTTTTATATTCTCTATCACATAAATAATAAAACTAAATTATTTTTATAAATTCTTAATAACATTTTCATATTTATTACATTTTTATTTTTTCATTTTTTTATTTTGTTGCCTGAATTTTTTAATTGCGAAATCATTTTATATTACGTCAGATGTTTATAGGATAATCGGTACATATATCCAAAGAAACATTGATATGTAGAAAATGGTAAAATGAATCAGGGTTCCACTATATCAAAAATTCAAATCATGAAATAATTATTATGGTTACACATTATATAAAATTTTATAATAATCTATTTAATTTCTGTATGAAAATTAAATCGCATCACTTCATGGAAGATGTAGTTCAAATGTACTTTTAGGCTAGGACTACTTCCTATTGTTCTTGTTGTTATTTCATTCATTCAATAAAAATGGACCCGATGATGATGAGTGGTAATAACTATCCTTGTTTGGTGTTGATGAAAAAAACACATCACTTTTTTGAATGTAGTGGTCCACATGTGCACAAGAGTGATGTTTTCATATCCCATATGATGAAAATGAGATGAATAAGGTTTTTTGCATTATTTTAATAATATTTAAATATATTTAATAAAATAATGTTATTATTAATTCTTATTTGTGATATAATTGAATGAGGTAAAATAGGAAATAAATTGAATGAACTAGGTTAAGTGTTATACATCTTCTTATGAAATCTCCCTTTGACTACCTCTTAAAGACATATTCAGATGGTATCCAGGTTAATATGAAATATATAATAATTATATAAGGATATAGAAATGTATTTTGGTATATATTGTCCAAACTTAATGCTTCATCATGTATAAGTAAGAGAGACAACGAGGTTCCCTTTTATAATTAAGGTGGATCATAATCCAATAAATACATGAAATATTAATATTAAATACGTGTCTAAATCATATAAAATCGATATAAGGATCTATATCATCAAATTTAATGAGGATATGACATAAAAATTAAGAAATATATTTTAGAAACGTTTTATGTCATTTTTAATCTCATAATTTGGTTTAACTACTTTATTAATAGTATATAACCATAACTATGTTAAAAAAATTTCACTCTTTATGACTCATGAATGAAGTTTTTAAAATGAAATAATAATTTCATTCAAGGAATTAAATCCTCAGTTTGAGTAGATATATGCTTTTTATAATATTATATTGATTTAAATATAATATTTATTCATTAAAAAACATTTGTGGTCATTTTAATAAATATTTAAATTTCATGAACTTAAAGGAATATTGATATCTATATAATTCCGATATAAAATCATTAACAAAAAATTATAAATTATAATGGTACATTAAAATCTTGTGACAATATAATTAATCCATAATTTGAAACTATTAATTTTTTATAATAATTTATTTTATTTATTTACTTCTTGTTCATGCGCAACATCCAAATTTCCTAAGAATTCAGGGAAATTATAATATCACTAAAAATTAATAATAAATTGATATTATAAAAAATTATTAATTTTTAAAAAAAAATTTAGACATTAATATTTTTTATATCCCAGTGAAAATATATAAGAGAAATAGAAATAGAGAGAATGTAACATTTTGTAATTTTTCATAACATAAAATAATATTAATGTATTAATCAAATTAAAGTGAAAAGATTCTCTATTTTATAATGTAGAATGGATATGGATAAATTAAATCTATTAAATAATATAAAAGAATGTTTTTGGATGATTTTTTGACCTTATCCCATACTTTTAACAATATATTTCCTTTTTTACCCATTAACATGGTGCTAAACTATTACCATTGTTACTATTAATTATGGATTAAAATAAAATTGACCAAGATAATAAATTTTAGAGTAATTTTCCAAAATATTAAAAAAAATTCCTTATTAGATTTTAAAATGTTTAGGAATTGCATTTTAATATAAGTGTGTGTAACATAAAAAAATTTAGTCAAATTGGATTTTAGGAATTTAAATAAATTAATTAAAAATCAAGTATATTATGGATTAAAATGTTTTTAATTAGATTATATTTTAAAAAATTAATATTAATTTAATTTAAATCCAAATATGAATTTAAATGTTACATTTAAATAACTTAATACAAAAGAAATGTTGGTTTTGCAAAAAAATAATATTTTCACCATTCCCTCAAAAATCAATCTATTTAGAAACATTTGAAATATAATTACAAATCCTATTATCAAAATATTATTTCCAAAATATAAAAAAATTAAAATAAAACATAAATAATTCGTATTGATTACTAATAATATACGTGCACCAAATTATTTGAAACCAATTTTGATGAAAATCTATTTAGAACGCATAAAATGACTTTATTTTCATTACATATATAATAACTATAATTAAATTTATGTTAGTTAATTAATTTTTATGTATAATATAATTATTTAATTGGAAAAAAATTTCAATTATAATTAAATTAATCATAAAATCCAAATACACTAAAAAATAAATAATGTTTATTGGCAAATATCATAGTTACCATTAAAATATATTATTTCCATTTAAAATAAATTAATAATCAATGTTGGAGTAGTTATAAATTTTATTTAGGGAAAAAATTATGTATATATTTAATAATATATTTTTTCTATTCCTTACTACCAAAGTAATTACTAGGTCTTGATGTTCCAAATATGATAATAGTGTATCATTTTTTTAATCCCACGGTTGTGTGTACATCACAATATCGAATAGAATATTAAATGCATATGTATGATAAAAAATTGACATTTTATAATATACCATAGAATTTCATCCTCAACGGGACACCCAAAAATTCTAAATTATGAACATTCTGTTCTATAGTATGTGTGACACACAACGCCGTGCTTAAATAGCTCATGAAATATAGTTCATTATATTTAATCTCTTCGATAGCTTGTGGAACCCTGTAACCCCAATTATAAATGAAATCTAAGAGAGTATGTCATTATAAATTAGAAGATAAATTATTATTTATCAATATTATTAAAAAATAATGAAAATTATCATAATTTATTAATTAGAAGTAAAAAATCATTATAAGAAAAAATAAATGTATTCCAAAAAATGTATTTTTTTCTAAAACATGGTTTAATTATGATTTTAATGAATAATTTAAAACAAATTTTTAATAAAAATATACAAATTAATGTTAAAAGATAATCTAGTAATATGAACTAATAATAAATAAATTATATTGGGGTGGATTATTGTAATTTTTAGGAAAATTTTCATTATTTTATGAATAGTGAAAAAATACATATAAATTCATAAGAACCATTAATTAAATTTATTATTGAATTTAAAAAAACATTATTAATTGTTTTAAAGTAAATATATTTCAATATTATATATATTAATCCAATTTTGGTCAATAGAATCATTTTATGTTGATGTTTTATATAAAGGCATTATAAACTTTTGAACATTTTCTTTTTTTAAAACATGATTTCTTGTCACGTCTACAGGGTTAATTTTAAATTATGATTTTCCACTTATGTGAATTTAATTTGAAAATATAGATTTGATATTTTTAATAATTTTTATTTACATTAATAAATATTTTCATCGTGATTTTTTTTATTAATAAATTAAATAGTATAACATATTTATTATGGTCAACGTAAAAATTGAATTGTTAACGGTTAAACTAAAATGTTATGGGATAAAATGGACTAAAAACATATATAAAATATATTAGATATCCTTATTTAGTCCAATATATATATTAGTCCCTATAATAATCCACTTCTTATCTTTTTTAAATGTGAAAAACATCAGTACACATTTTTGTTTTCAAAAATTATATGTATAAAACTTATCTCACTTATAAAAGGTCATACACTCTCCACACTCTTTCATTCAATCATAACACTTTGGTTCATCCATTAAATTAACAAATAAAATCCCAAATAACCTCATCTAATATTATAATACTTATTATTTAAATAAATCCATCCAATGATGTCATTTGGGGCCAACCTAAGGAGGATAACCAAATAAGAAGTAATGTTCTTCAATGATATTTTCGATTATTTCTTCCTCCACCTCCTTTATTTATTTTTTAAAAAATAATGATATAATAGCATAAATATCTTAAATATATTTATATTTGCATTATGTTAATGGAATTTTCTATAACCACCCTCACTTCTATCAAATTATTTATAAAATCATCATTCATGTGTACGGTCAACTACCACCATGCAAATTGATGTCTTCATTTTTTTCATCACCAATTATCGTGATTATGTATAATGATGGATATAAAGTATATATATAATATTTATAACATCATTATACTTTCTTATTCATTATATCATACTTAAAATTTAACATTCCATTCTATAGGGGATTTGATATCGTCACATGATTGTATTGTAGACTACCTCCTCGTGAAGCGATGTGATTCATATTTCACTAATGCTTTATATAGAGTGCAATAAGGATAATTTTAATAAATATATCTAAAAAAATAAATAATTTGGATAATTTGGATATATTTATCATTCTAAAAGTATTATATATCTTTATCTTTTCTACCCTGAAAAATGATAACATCGTTCAAGTGCATGTGGACGACCACCTACAGAAAGCGATTAATCACTCTTTGCGTCACCACTCCATGGGGATGATATGTATAAGTATATTTAATGAAATAATATTATATATATTATTTTATAATAATTATAAAATGATAAAATAATACATACCTCATTTTCATAATGATCATTGAAAAATACAAATGTTACTAATGAGTACATATGGCATACTGTCTCCATGATTGTATGAGAGACCATTTTTCATAACAATGTTTCTTGATTGGTTTTAAAAGTATAATTGATTTAAAAAATTGATATTTATTTAATTATTATTATTATGGATATGATATAACTATAAAATATAGGCAAGAACCAGAACATTCATGATGATACATGCATGAAAAAACAATGTAATTATCACCCAAAACAGTAAAAATAATGAAATATTATTAATAGAATGGTGAAAATATGTTATTAAAGGATCATATATGTTATTATATATGATAATATGGTTATTTATTAAGTTAATAACATCATTAAAAATATTACCAATGGTTTTAATTAATGTTCATCTAAACGAATGTGTGAGGTACTAGGCTTTATCTCAATTTCTCTTAATTAAGGTATATTGTAAGGTTATACACCTAATTTCATCGATATGCATTACATACATCCCCTTTTACACATAATATAATGATTTATTAATAATTCAGGGTTTTTAATTTCCAATTTTAGTTAATTCATCTAATGTTATTTGACTTAAGAGTTGCTAAGTGGCAAAAAAATTATAACATAATTTCCTTTAATTGCTTTATATTACTTCATTTTCATCATTAATATTCAGAGAGTATGTTTGTAATTAATAATAATTATAATTTACTTTATTTATTATTATTATTTATATTTATTTACACTTCATACATATTATATATTAACTGAATAATTCTATCATTGGAATTATGATCATTGTAAGGGTTTATTTAACAATCCCACTCACATCAAGATTGTTTATTCTAAAAATTTAGTGAAAATAATGTATTTGATGATTGTCTAATAAAAAAAATATTTTCTCCTATTCTAGTTATTCATGATATTATAATGTAATTTTTCAATTTTTCTACTCATTGGTACAAACAATTATTGAGAAAATTTATTTATGAAAATCCAAGACCATTTCTCTCTTCCGTAAAACATCATCTTTCTTCCAACATCATATTTTAAAATAGGTTTTTAAAATTGTTTTAATCATTATATAGTAATTTATAAATCCAATTTTTCAAAATTTTAATTTCTTTTTAAAATTAAAGTAATCATCCTTTCATTTTAAAAATAATGGATGTTTGGATTTTATAAGAAAATTGAAAGTGATATTTGTTTTAATGTGTACTAAATTAACCTAATTTACATCCTTCATGATCAGAAAATTTTCTTTGAATATTTCATTATAATTTTAAAATATTTTTTATAAGGAAATTTTTTTAAATATTTATGTGAAATTTTAGTTTTAAAAAGTAATTTTCATAAATAAAAGAATTTTTTCCAAAAGAATGTTTTTAAGGATATTTATTGGGTATTTAAATTTATCAACACAAAACCATTTATTATTACTCCAATTAGAGTAAGTTATATTAATACCATCCTTATTCCTTATATTGATTGTTTATTTTTAGTTGGACCAAGGATTTTATTGACATTAAATTTTCTGATTCATTCTAATATTCATTGACATTCCCTTGAAATAACCACTTTCATGCGATCATGGGACATAAATATATCCAAAATATACATATTATTTTTCATATATATTTTTATTATTTTAAATATATATAATATATACATATGTTTTTCTATTTTAAAATTTTTATTTATCTATGGAAATATTGAAAAATTATTCCATACTCAATATGGATATTTGATGATAATGAACATTATTCATCAATTAAATCCATAATTCAATAGATGATTCATTATTTTTGACATGAATATGTGGGTTGGGCCTATTTATAGATATTCCTTCAACATATTGGTAGTCTCATGAGGAAAATCAATAAACTAGCTTAAAATCAGTTTTCAAACTATATTAGTTTTCACACAATTGTTTTAGACACTTTTTTTATGCTCTTGATGATCGAGGTGTCATGATCCAATGTTCATGACATACAATATTTAATAAATTTAGTTCATATTGATTTTTTTATTACTCGAGATATATTAACTCTAGGTACATTTCATTCTATGATATTTCTTATATTTATTTTTTTAAGTTATTTAGCATACCATATTAATTATTCCATAACATTTCATAATAAATATGTTATTTAAATGAAATTTTTTTAGTTTTATAATATTACATATTGATTATTGTCCCTGAGAATTTTGCATTGATATTATTTGTAGATGAATTTCCTTCTCAATTTACTAATTAAATGTAATGTTTGTTCAGTTATTTGCCTTCACGTATTGATTTTGACTATTGATTAATGATTTATTCCATTGGAAATAACCCTTACTGATCTTTTGAGTTCACAATTATTTTGTTTTAATAACCCAGAATTCCATGACGTATACATTCATTGATGAGAATGGGTATTCTAGAATGAATAATGTTATTTTTGAAAAAAAAATGCTCTAATTTTTTTCTAATGTAATGTAAGACTATAGTATATATCTAGTATTCCATGAATAATTGGATATTCAGTCCTATATTATAAGGCCCCAGCCTTAAAACATACTTAATCTTGAGTTATTACAAGATTACACACTGAGGATCTTTTCAGGTTTAGAGGTTTAGAGAATTAGATCATAAAACTTGCATTACATTCCACATAAACAAACTAGTTACATAAAGATAGTATTCATTTTTTCCCATCAACGGAAACAGATTTTAAAATAAGACATGGATTCTTTCTTGACACTTCCTTGACACTATCATCATATCATGTACCTTTCCCTTGACATGTGAAAAACATTTCAAAAAAACATGGGATGAGCATAAAAAGCTCAGTAAGGGATATAAAAAAAGGAAAGGAAACATGAGTACATGTCCACATAAGAATCAATGAAATCATACTTTACTCATAAAACATAAGAACTTTAACATACCTCATCAAATCATGAATAAATCATAGAAATCATAAAACATAAAGGTAACTTGAGGCATTCATAACATTCTTATGTAGGGAGTAACAATCTTGGTTACGTTTGGAATACCCATCACAGTATATTCCCTAAATCTCTTCAGAGAAACCTTAATGTTTCACTCCTTCACATTACCCAATGCATTGGAGAGCTATATCGGGCTCACCCGCCCTTAGTTTATCACGGAACCACCCATCTTCATAACAATGCCCAAAACCATAACATAATCGTATCACATAAAACATACATAAAGGAAACAAAACATTTTAACATTTCAATCACAAGATATCAATAACATAGTGATATAATAAAAAAATTATCAAAACCATTTTAAATACCAAAATAAAAGAAAAGTAAAACATAGTATTTATTTTTCTTTTAAAAAAGGTATGGCTTGTAGAGGAAGCCGAAACTCAAATATTGGTCACAGCGGTAGAGAAGTCGTTGTCGCCACATACGTATGACAAAAACATTCCCTTTTGTCATTTTGTAAAATGATTCGTATAAAAAATATTCCTTTTGGATAAACGTAAAAGTCAAAGGGGTTTATAAACCGTATAAAAAAAGGTTGTGTATAAAATAAAATATTCCTCAATGAAAGGAGATTGAGACGAAGTCCCATACCTCGGGTCCGACTTGACTCGATTGTTCTTTAATCTCCTGAATAATAAACTTGAGTTAATTTCTACTTGCTTAAGAACCTTCTTCATGTTCATTATTCCTTTTATATCACTTTTTACCATGTCATGAACACTATGTAATTATTTTAGTTAATAACGGTCGTTTTAACGATCATTGGTACTTGAGTCAAAATATGCTCTTTATAATTACAAGTTGATCATGTATCCATTATATCCAGAGTCATACTAATGATATATATATCATATATATCATATATATCCAGTATATACATACATTTATAATATTAAATAATGTTTAGAGGTAAGAAATGAAATGCACCGTTCATGGAGACGGTAAGCCGTAAGTACGCATGAACGCTACTTTCATTTCTATTTCGTATTTTTATGGAATGGAATCATAATTATATAAAGGTATATTATAATTCCAGTATAATATCATATATAATACCATTAATTAAATCCTTTATATGTCAAACATGTGGAATTAACTAAATCAATTCACTTTGAGGGGGCGGTAGTCCACACTTCCTTAAATGAAGATATCGCGTTTACCCATAATGGAAACCATAAAGGAATTCCCAAAATGAAAAATACAGAAGCTTAAGAAAAACATAAACATATTATATATCATATATAAATATAGTTACATATTAATGGCCACCTTTGAAGGTGATATATGAGTGTTGAACAATCATCGTTTCGTGAGGCAGAAATTCACCATCCACAGAAACAGTATGTTCTTTAACCATTAGATGTAGGTGTGTGTAAGTGTAGCTCAAATAATTCTTATAATAACATCCTAGTATATTTAATATCCTGGATTTTTTACAAAATAAATTAATAAAAAGAGTTTAAGGGGTTGGAGAAGCAAAATAAAACAAAAGGACTCAAGTGAAGACATTACCTTAAAATCGGGTAACTCCCTTTGGTTTGAGCTCAAAGGCTTCCTTGGGAAGACTTCTGCCCAAATTGAGGATTCAAGGAGTTATATAGGGATGTGTAGATAAAAAATGGGCAGGGGTTGGCCGAGCCAAAGGCTTTTGATGTGTGGTTAAGGAATTAAAGGTGGGGGCCTTTTATAAGAGGAGAGGAGGGGCACTCTTGGAAAGTAAAGAAATGTTCCTTTATTTTAAAATGAGTTTAGGATTAAAAGGTCCCAAATTGATATAATTCGAGGATAAGGTGATAAGTGTTCGACATATACCCATACAACAGGTTTTGGACATGTTTAGGTCATAGATTTTACATTATCTTTTCATTTTATTTAAATCCTTTATTAATGTGGTAATCGCTGCATCATCATGATGTCATAAATAATTTAATATATTTAATGTATAAAAATTAAAAAAATAATATCATGATGTAGGAAATATTTTTATCTTTATAATGAATATTTATAGTCAAATATCTGACTTTTATAACCCCAGGTAAAAATTGTTTTAGTAAAACATTTCATGTTTGTGTCATTTTTTACTTTAACATTAAATAAAAAGTTATTTATGTCATTTCCCAACCAAAGTGGTTCCATGGGGTCCCCATGTTGACCCATGGATTTTCCCGGTCGGTCATGACACATCCAATGAGGGTAGGACATGTTTCAAGCTCATCTCATATTATTAAAACATTATTTTTACCTTAAACTACACTAATTACCTCTAATCGCGATTAAAAACATAAAAGTTACTATTCACCAAAAAATTATTTTAATCCCATTGAACCACATTTTACTTATTAATGAAAACCATGTATGTCGGATTTTTGAAATTCAAAACACATAGGTGGTAAAATATCATTTAAACAAAAAATCAGTTTCTTAAGTACCACTTAGTGGTTTCACTATTCATCAAAAATTGAAGTTTTCAGAAAAATACCAAAAATTCACCCTAAGGTATATTTGATATTCTGAATTAAAAAATGATATCTATTTTAAAAAATTCAAAACATATAAGTTAAATTAATTAATTTAATAATTAATTCCCACTGTCAGACTAAATAGCGTGTTTTTATGAAACAATAAGTATCAAAAGATTGACACTATTTTAAGTCCAATTTCAAAGTGAAATTAATTCCAATGACCAATATTGGATTAAATGGTAAAAATGTATTATAATTGAACTTTAGAACCAGTTCAAAAGATAATCTAATCATATAAATAAATTAGATTAAAAAAGAGGTTTTGAATTAAAATACAACATTTTTCACTATTCATTAAAAAATGAACATTATCAGAAAAATACCAGAAATTTATCCAATGTAAATTTAAATGTACCAATCATAAAGAATATGTTTATTTTGACAAATAGATATTATAAAATTGTAAAAATATAGATTAAAAATGGTTCTCCATCAAATGGCGGTAAAACAATCTTTTAAAAATACTAGAGTATTCTATGCATTAGGTTGGATTTATTCACATTTTAAGCCTATAAAACACTATATAATTCATTAATAGACATAGATAAAAAATATCTATTATTCATTACTTAATTGGGATGTTACATCCTTCCCCCTTTAGAAAATTGCGTCCCTGCAATTTATTTACTTATCGAATAAGTGGGGTTATTTATCCCTCATTGCATTTTCATATTCCCATGTTGCCTCTTCAATCATGTGGTTTTTCCACAAAACCTTTACCTGATGAATCAACTTATTCTGTAACACTTGCTCCCTGTGGTCTAGAATCTGGACCGGTTGTTCCTCTTTAAATAGGTTCTCTTCTAGCTGAACTACCTCTGGACTCAAAACATGAGATGGATCTGGAATATACTTTCTCAACATTGAAACTTGAAACACATTGTGTACCTGAGATAAACTCGGAGGTAAATCCACTCGGTAAGAAACTGATCCAACTCTCTCCAGAATTTCATATGGTCCAATGAACCTTGGTCTCAGCTTTCCTTTTTTACCAAATTGCATCACACTTTTCCATGGTGATACTTTGCGAAAAACATGATCACCTACCTCAAAAGAGAGATCCTTCCTCCTATTGTCCGCATAACTCTTCTGTCTGCTCTGAGCTGTTCTCATGTGTTTTTGTATCAGCTGAACTTTTTCTACCAACTCTACTACCAATTCTGGTCCCATCAACTTCCTTTCACCCACTTCATCCCAGAAAGCTTGAGTTCGACACCGCTTCCCATATAATTCCTAAAATGGTGCCATATGTATACTAGAATGAAAACTGTTATTATATGAAAACTCAACCAAAGAAAGATGTTGGTCCCAACTTCCCTGATAATCCATTAAACAAGCTCGTAGCATATCTTCCAAGGTCTTAATTGTTCGTTCCGACTGCCCATCTGATTGAGGATGAAAAGCTGTACTAAAATTTAATTTAGTACCCAATGACTTTTGAAGGCCCTTCCAAAAGTTAGAAGTAAACCTGGGATCACGATAAGATACAATGGATTGATGAACTCCATGAAACCTGGTTATATCTTTAAGGTACAATAGAGAAAGTTGATCTAGAGAGAAAGTATCTCGAATAGGAAGTAAATGAGCATATTTAGTCAAGCGATCAAGAACAACCCAGATTGCATTATTACCTCGAGATGTCTTCGGTAATCCCACAAAAAAGTCCATGGATATATATTCTCCCATTTCCACTCTGGCACTGGTAGAGGCTGAAGAATCCCTTTCGGTAACTTCCGCTCTTCTTTAACCTGCTGACAAGTCAAACACTTCACAGTAAAATCACCAATGTCTCTTTTCATTTCATCCCACCAGTAATACTCCCGAAAATCTCTATACATCTTAGTACTGCCAGGATGAACTAATAACGGAGAACTATGAGCTTCACATAACAACTCTCTCTTCAACTGTGAATCACAAGGCATATATAATCTCTTCCCAAACCTCAAAACACAATCATTATCAATGTTGAATTCAGGCAACTTACCCTTCTGAACCAGCTCTACCTTTTTCTGCAACTCACTGTCTTGCTTCTGTGCTTGCTTGATTCTGTCTGATAGAGATGATTTCACTGATACTTGAAACAAAACAGAAGGACATCCTGCACCAACAACTTCTATGCCAAAGTTCATCAAATCCTTCACCAAAGGATCACGTTCCAAATGCAACATTGTTAATGAAGCATTACTTTTTCGACTCAAAGAATCATCCACATTATTTTCTTTTCTCGGATGGTAATGAATTGTACAATCATAATACTTGATTATCTATAGTCATCTCCTCTGTATCATGTTCAATTATTTCTAAGTGAATATATACTTTAAACTTTTGTGATCGGTATATATTTCACACTTTACTCCATACAAATGATGCCTCTAAATTTTTAAAGCGAAAACAACAGCAGCTAATTCCAAATCATGTGTAGGCTAATTTACCTCATGAGTTTTCAACTGACGTGAAGCATAAGCAATTACCTGATCATTCTGCATTAGGACACAACCAAGTCCTTTCAATGAAGCATCATTGTATATAACAAACTCACCATTCCTAGAAGGTAGTTCCAAAACTGGAGCATTCACCAATCTTCTTTTCAGTTCCTGAAAACAATCATCACATTATTTTTTCTAGATAAACTTAACACCTTTCTGAGTTATCTTAGTCATTGGACTAGATAATGATGAAAAATTTCTAACAAACCTTCGGTAATTGCCTGCCAAACCAAGGAATCTATGAATCTCAGTTACATTTGTGGGTCTTGGCCATTCTTCAACAACCTTTGTTTTTACAGGATCAACAGTCATCCAATCTTTAGAAACAATATGACCAAGGAAAGAAATTTTTTGCAACCAAAACTCACACTTGCTGAATTTCCCATACAATTTCTTTTCTTTCAAGGTTTTCAAAAAAACCGTTAAATGTCTTTCATTCTCTTCTTTACTTTTAGAAAACACCAAAATATCATCAATGAAAACAACCACAAACTTATCCAAGAACTCATGGAAAATTCTATTCATTAAGTCCAGGAATATAGCAGGTGTATTGGTTAGCCCAAAAGGCATTACTACAAATTCATAATGGCCATATCTTATACAAAACGCAGTCTTTAGAACATCTAATTCCTTTACCTTCAACTGATGGTACCCCGATCTCAGGTCAATCTTTGAAAAATACTGAGCTCCCTGGAGCTGATCAAACAAATCATCAATATGAGGAAAAGGATATTTGTTCTTAATAGTGATGTTATTCAAGGCTCTATAATCAATGAAAAGTCTCATAGAACCATCTTTCTTTTTAACAAATAAAACAGGAGCACCCCATGGTGATATTCTAGGTCGAATGAAACCTTTCTCTAATAAATCTTGCAATTCCTCCTTCAACTCTAAAGGTTCAATTTGAGCCATTCGATAAGGGGGTTTTGAAATTGTCTTAGCATCAGGAACTAAGTCAACAGTAAACTCAACATCCCGATCTGGTATTATTCTAGGAAACTCATCAGGAAAAACATCAGGATACTCATTTACCACTGGCACATCATTAATCTGAACAGTTCCTTTATTTTCAACGATGTGTGCAAGGTAACATTCATTTCCATCTCTTACAAGTTTCTCGGCCTCTTGATATGTTATCAACAGTAAGGGTTCATTCTTGTACACAATGTGAAAGTATTTCTAAAAAGAAACTTCTTTAGCTATACAGTCAATCTTAGCATGGTAAATAGAGAGCCAATCCATACCCAGGATAACATCAAACTCTACTAGATGTAAAACAATAAGGTTTGAAAGTAGGTTATTTCCACGGATAAGGATAGGAAGATTCTTATAAATTCTTTTTGCCTAAACATTTACCCCAGGTGTTTTTACCACAAGTTCAGGAGTCATTTCTTGAGATGGTATTCCCATTTTACTAGAAAAGGTTTCATATATGAAAGAATGTGTACACCCCGAATCAAACAACACACTGGCATAATCTTAAAAAACAAACAAAGTACCTGATACACTTCATTTGATGGCCCGACATCTGCTGAAGTAGTTGCAAAGGATTTCACCACCCCTTTCTGCTTGTAGTCTAACTACTTCCCATCACTCAAGCTCTTTGTCGGACACTCGTTTTCATAGTGACCCATCTCATTGCACTTAAAACATTTCACTAACTGTAAATCAAATTTGGTATTACCATCACCATGATCTTTTTCAGTGCAATCATGAGCCTTATTTCCCATCTTACCGCATCGGTAGCACTTTCCAGAATTCTGAAGAAAATCCCCAGCATGCCTTTTACCACATTTATCACAAACTGGAAACTTAGTTTTCTTACCGTTAGACCTTTTTGAATAATTCTTTCCTTTCTCCTTCCACCTAAGTCTCTTCATCTGCTGGTTGTTATAGAACACCTTATCATCGGAAAACTCCATTTCCACCTTCTCAGCACATCGAACAAGCTTTTCATAAATTTTAAACTCATGAGAATCTAATGCCCTTCAATATTTTGGCTTTAATCCTGATTAAAAATGATTGATTTTACTATCAAGGTCTCAGATAAAATTTGGAGCATACCTTGCCAATCGAGTGAACCTTTCTTCATAGGCGGCCACAGAGTCTTCCTCTTTCCTCAATTCCAGGAATTGTATTTCCATATTAAGTCTAACAGCCTTAGGAAAATACTTATTAAGAAACATACCTTTGAATTCATCCCAGTCGAGAGAATCAGTCTCATTAGCGTCCCTGATATTTTTAACCATCGACCACCACTGATCTACTTCACCCTCCAAACGGTAAATATCAAGACCAACCTTTTGATTGTCTGAACACCCCATGACATCGAAAATCTTCTCCAGTTCTTTAATCCACCCTTCAGCTAGCACAGGGTCAGATGATCCTCTGAATGTTGGGGGATGTTGCCTCATGAAATGTTCAACCACTGAAATGTTCCTCTGCGGTTGATCTGGCTGATCTCGTGCATGGATACCACCGCCATTTATCACTTGAGTCAACTGCTCCATTACTGCAACAAACTATTCAGTTCCAATTCCGACCATCTCAGGATGCTGATTCGGAAGGTTATTTCCTTATACATGCCTTCCTAGCACTGCTTCCCTATTTCCTCTGAGGAAAACCATTCTTAACAAACATGTCTTAGATGAAGCAACATGGTAATCTTCAAATGCTATATCACTTCAATTTGACCATAAAAAAATATTTTTGTATAATCATTTAATAGAATTCTATCTCCTATGTTATCTAAACCGACCTCTGATACCAACTATAAGTCCCCAGCCTTAAACCTTACTTAATCTTGAGTTCTTACAAGATTACACATTGATGATCTTTTCAGGTTTAGAGTTTTAGTGAATTAGATCATAAAACTTGCATTACATTCCACATTTAAACAAAGTGGTTACATAAAGATAGTATTCATTTTTTCCCATCAAAGTAAACATATTTAAAATAAAACATGGATTCTTTCTTGACACTTCCTTGACACTATCATCATATCATGTACCTTTCCCTTGACCTGTGAAAAACATTTCAAAAAAACTTGGGATGAGAATAAAAAGATCAGTAGGGGATATAAAAAAATGGAAAGGAAACATGAGTACATGAACACATAAGAATCAATGAAATCATACTTTACTCATAAAACATGAGTACTTTAACATACCTCATCAAATCATGAATAAATCATAGAAATCATAAGACATAAAGGTATCTTGAGGCATTCATAACATTCTTACGTAGGGAGTAACCCTTTTGGTTACGTTTGGAATACCCATCACAGTATATTCCCTAAATCTCTTCGAAGAAACCTTAACGTTTCACTCCTTCGCGTTACCCAATGCATTGGAGAGCTATATCGGGCTCACCCACCCTTAGTTTATCACGGATCCAATCGTCTTCATAAAAATTACCATGAACCATAACATAATCGTATCACATAAAACATACATAAAGGAAACATAACATTTCCACATTTCAATCACAAGATATCAATAACACAGTGATATAATAAAAAAATTATCAAAAACATTTTAAATACCAAAATAAATGGAAATTAAAACGTGGGATTTATTTTTCTTTTAAAAAAATGTATGGCTTGTAGAGGAAGCCGAAACTCAAATAATGGTCACGGAGGCGGAGAAGTCGTTGTCGCCGCATACGTATGACAAAAACATTCCCTATTGTCGTTTTGTAAAACACTTCATATAAAAAAGATTTCTTTTGGATAAACGTAAAATTCAAAGGGGTTTACACACCGTATAAAAAAAGGTTGTGTATGAAATAAAATATGCCTTAATGAAAGGAGATTGAGACGAAGTCCCAAACCTCGGGTCCGACTTGACTTGATCGTTCTTTAATCTCCTAAATAATAAACTTGAGTTAATTTCAACTTTCTTAAGAACCTTATTCATGTTAATTATTCCTTTTATATAACTTATTACCATTTCATGAACACTATGTAATTATTTTAGTTAATAACGGTCGTTTTAACGATCATTGGTACTTGAGTCAAAATATGCTCTTTATAATTACAATTTTTTCATGTATCCATTATATCCAGAGTCATAATCATGATTTATATATCATATATATCATATATATCCAGTATATACATGAATTTATAATATTACATAATGTTTAGAGGTAAGAAATGAAATGCACCGTTCATGGAGACGGTAAGCCGTACGTACGCTTGAACGCTACATTCATTTCTATTTCGTATTTTTATGGAATGGAATCATAATTATATAAAGGTATATTATAATTCCAGTATAATATCATATATAATACCATTAATTAAATCATTTATACATCCCACATGTGGCATTAACGAAATCAAATCACTTTGAGGGGGCGGTAGTCCGCACTTCCTTAAATGAAGATATCACGTTTACCCATAATGGAAACCATAAAGGTATGTCCAAAATGAAAAATAAAGAATCTTAAGAAAAACATAAACATATTTTATATCATATATAAATATATTTACATCTTAATGGCCACCTTTTAAGGTGATATATGAGTGTTGAACAATCATCGTTTCGTGAGGCAGAAATTTGCCATCCACGGAAAAAGTATGTTCTTTAACCATTAGATGTAGGTGTGTTTATTTGTAGCTCGAATACTTCATATAAAAACATCCTAGTATATTTATGATACTTCATTTGTTACAAAAGAAATGAATAAAAAGAGTTTAGGGGGTTGGAGAAGCAAAATAAAACAAAAGGACTCAAGTGAAGACATTACCTTAAAATCGGGTAACTCCCTTTGGTTTGAGCTCAAAGGCTTCCTTGGGAAGACTTCTGCCCAATGTGAGGCTTAAAGGAGTTATATAGGGATGTTGGGAAACAAAATGGACAGGTTTTGGCCGAGGAAAAGGCTTTGGATGTGTGGGTAAGGAGGTAGAGGTGGGGGCCTTTTATAAGAGGAGAGGAGGGGCCTTGTTGGAAAGTAAAGAAATGTTCCTTTATTTTAAAATGGTTTTCGGATTTAAAAGGTCCCAAATAGATATAATTAGAGGATAAGGTGATAAGTGTTCTACATATACACATACAATAGGTTTTTGACATGTGTAGGTCGTATATTTTACATTATCTTTTCATTTTATTTAAATCCTTTATTAATGAGGTAATCGCTGCATCATCATGATGTCATAAATAATTTAATATATTTAATGTATAAAAATTATAAAAAAATATCATGATGTATGAAATATTTTTATCTTTATAATGAATATTTATAGTCAAATATCTGACTTGTATAACCCCATGTAAAAATTTGTTTAGTAAAATATCTCATGTTTGTGTCATTTTTTCTTTAACATTAAATAGAAAGTTATTTATGTCATTTCCCAACCAAAGTGGCTCCATGGGGTCTCCAAGTTGACCCATGGAATGTATTGGTCGTAAATGACATATCCAATGAGGGTAGGACATGTTTCAAGCTCATCTCATTTTATTAAAACATTATTTTTACCTTAAACTACACGAATTACCTCTAATCACGATTAAAAACATAAAAGTTACTATTCACCAAAAAATTATTTTAATCTAATTGAACCAAATTTTACTTCTTAATGACAACCATGTATGTCAGATTTTTGAAATTCAAAACACAGAGGTGGTAAAATATCATTTAAAAAAAATCAGTTTCTTAAGTACCACTTAGTGGTTTCACTATTCATCAAAAATTGATGTTTTTCAGAAAAATACCAAAACTTCACCCTAATCTATATTTGATATTCAAAATTAAAAAATGATCTATATTCTACAAAATTCAAAACATATAAGTTAAATTAATTAATTTAGTAATTAATTCCCGTTGTCATAGCAAATAGCGTATTTTTATGAAACAATAAGTATCAAAAGATTGACACTAGTTTAAGTCCAATTTCAAAGTGAAATTAATTCCAACGACCACTATTGGATTAAATGGTAAAAATATATTCTAATTGAACATTAAAACCAATTAAAAAGATAATTTAATCATTTAAATAAATTAGATTAAAAAGAGGTTTTGAATTAAAATACAACATTATTCACTATTCATTAAAAAATGAACATTATCAGAAAAATACCAGAAATTTATCCAATGTAAATTTCAATGTCCCAATCATAAAGAATATGTTTATTTTGAAAAATAGAGATTATAAAATTGTCAAAATATGGATTTAAAAATGGTTCTCCATCAAAATGCGGTAAAACAATCTTTTAAAAATACTAGAGTATTCCATGCTTTAGGTTGGATTTATTCTCATTTTAAGCCTATAAAACACTATCTAATCCATTAATAGACATAGATAAAAAATATCTATTATTCATTATTTACTTGGGATGTTACATCTATAATGTGATTACATGTATCAAATGACAATTTAATAAAGAATATATCATCAATAGGCTATTGGGGTCACATTTTATATAGATGGGAACAAAATAAGTTATTTAAAAACCTATTGAATATGTTTTAAGAAAAAAATTTATTAGGGATAAAAAAAATAATGATACAGCATGAGGATAAGTATAAAATAACATCTTATAGTTTTTCTAATGTGTATATTATATTTCATTCATTGAAATGAAACCATGAATGAATACTACATGAAGACAATGTTTTGAAAAATATGTACATATGGGTAATAACTATGAAAAGGGAACATTGGTCTTGGCTCCATAGTTTCCTAATGGATGAAAACCTTCCTTATTTTCCACCTATATTAACACTATCAGGGGAATATACATTGTACAATTCAAATTTTCATTACATACCATTATAATGAATTTGAATTAATGACGAAAATGAATAACCTAGGTTAATTTTATGGTGTATTTGATTGAAATAAATGTGTCTAAATGGAATGGGAAAACTTTTAATGTGTGGAGATGGAGGGAATAAAGAAAATAATTACTAAGTAAAAATTTAGAGTATTATGGAAGGAAATAAATATAATCATAGGGATCCATTTATAGTCTAGTGTCTTAAATTTAGGGAACCAAGTAATTTCTTATGTCCATTATATCCTCTAAATGATAAAACCTAGATCTAGGAATTACAAATTTAAAAATTAAATCCATTATGTATTTACGTATTGGGATTGATGAATTAAATTGTATAAGTATATTTAACAATTTTATTTTTTATATAAATCATGAAAAATTTAAGGATTAAGTTGATGTTTTGAAGAATATTTCTCTTAATTAACATAAGAGTTATGTATAACATTATTGGATTTTGAGTTTATGGATGATCATAAGTTTAGGGAATAAACTACCCTTTTTAGGTTTTATGTGACTAGATTCTACAATGATTAAGGATATTGTGGGAGAAATTAATGGAAATTATATACATTGGTGGAAACATTTTTTGATGAATAATGAATTTACATATTATAGAAATAAATTCAATGGTTTTGATAACATTTATGCTTAAAATATCCATTAATGACATTGTAATAATATTGAAATAACATTGTAAGACTTTTTAAAAAAAAATAGCATTAGTTGTATTGAAAGCCATATTAAATATGTTTTTTAATAATAAATTTTATTTCAATTATTCCCATCATATTTTTTACTATTATAGGAATTATGTTAATATAGTTTTACGAAAAGGACAACCACCATGCTGGGTGACATTACATCATGTCTGGAAAGGTTATGGGTCTTAAACCCACAATTAGAGGATGAAAAGAGTTTAACGCCTACTGTTGGACAATATGATATCCTTGATAATATTTCATTAGTAAAATAGGTTGAAAATTAAATATTAATTAAGAACCAGTGCTGTTACTATTGTGGTTTCAAATTGATGTATTATATTGGCTAAAGTTTTCTATCAATATTGGTTTGGAAGATAGTTATAGACAGACAGAAAGACTTGTCACACTTTTATGGATCTTATGATCCAATGAAAGTGAATTTTTGTACTTTAGGAATAAAAAATAATTTTTTGATATACATTTCATATGGTAAGAGATGAATTGGAAACTAATTTATGAATAACCAAAGGTTGAAATTTTTTATGATATAGAGACATATCATGTAAGTATATTTATTTATACTCATAGGGAGTAAAATATTTCCCCAACACTAGAAAAATGATATAGAAAAAACAAATGTCTCATTATCATCATTTTTATGATATAAATGAAAATTTTCACAACTCTTTGGTTTATGGTTTTGTGGTATTTAATCTTATCGAGATCAACCACTTTATTTTGATCAATAACCTATATCACTATCCAGTACTCCATGGTCATTATCATTCTATTCAATATCCATGATTTCATTTCCCAACTATGATATCATACATATAATCCTAGATAAATTATATTCTATATATCCTTTGTACATACATTTATATATTATTAACTGGATTTTTTATTCACTATTCTTATGATGATGGGTTTTATCAAAAGAGTTTTCAAATTTTAAACCACTGACTAACGAGATCAAATTAAAATTTCAATGTTAAAATATATTTAAGTTGGGAAGAATGTAACACAAAAAAATTATAAAATAATATCATTTTATTTGAGAGTGTATATTACATGAAACATCGATCTTAAACATCCCATTAAATATATTTCTTTAAATTTAATCTCTTTGATAGCTTGTGGAACAAGAATCCTTAAGTCTAAATGAACTGCAATATATTATAATATATTAAACTTGACAATAAACTATAGATTTTGAATAATAGTAACTAAATTATTAAAATTACAGTTATCTATTGATTATAAACAAAATATGAATCATTTTACATAGAGAGAGATGTTATTTGAAAAAATATATTTTTTAAAATACTATTTAGTGGCCATTATCACATATAATTTATAATTAATATCTATTATATTTTGAAATATGATTAAATAAAATAATGCTAATTTTTTTAAATCATAATATAAAAATTATCTTTTGGTGAATTATTGGTAATGTTCATAAATGTTTCATTTTTTGATAAATAAATAATATATTCATTTTTAGTTCAAAAATACATTTTAATTTAAATTATTTACAAAGTGAAACTATATTTTTATTTGGTGTAAAAATTAAAATTAGTTCAATTATATATCTATTAATCCAATTTTGGTATCTTCAATCATTTTTTAACTAGTTGTTATACAAAAACATTATAAATTGTTTTATCAATCTCTCGTCAAAATTTCTCTTTCTCATCACGTTTGTATGATAAATATTATGATTAATTATTACACATAATAGATATAAATTTTTAAAAATGTATTATATATTTGGAATCAGATATTTTATTATATCTAATAAGGTTAAATAAATTTTTTAACAAAATTAATCGTGAAATAATTAAAACTACTTATCACGATCTTGGTTACGAAGGATTTACGAAGGTTTAAACTAAAATTAAAATAATTAATGTCTCCAGAAAAACATATATAAAATATTTTTTATGTAAATAATTCGAACATATTATTTATAAGGCTCAATAACACTCCATTATTACCATTTTTATTTGAAAAATATGTGTACACATTTTTATTTTCATAATTTACAACTATGCCACTGGCCTCACTTATAAATAGCCACATCTTCCCCAGTATTATTCACACCTTAAAACACTTTTAAATTCAACAATACATAACCAAATAATTTTCAAAAATCTATAACAACATAATAGAATCCTTATTTTGGGATTAAATCCAAACTAGTATGGATTTTCGTACAAACCTAATGAGGATACCCCAAGAAGAGATAATGTTATTCATCGAGTGTTCTTATTTTATTTCTTCATCCACATATATAAATTATTATATGTCTATAAATATATAAAAACCTGATTCTAATAAATATACTTAATTTTTTTATTTTATTTTATTGACCTACAACCCATCCCACATCCTTCAAATAAGTTACGAAATCAATATTCATTTGTACGACAGAATATCATCCCACGAGCCGATGTCATTAATTTTAGCACTACCACCTCTCATGGATAAGTATGAAGATATATATATAAGGTATATATCTATTATTTATAACAAAATTATACCTCTTGTGTCATTATATAATATATTCCTTTTTTACTTTTCATTCCGTATGGGATATGATAACATCGCTCGTGTGTATGGTGGACTACTGTCTAACGAAACGATGTAATTTATAATGATTTAAATGGAATGTAATAAGGAAATATTTATATAATATATGTGACATAAATGAAATATTTATTATATTTAAGTTATATTATTCATTATCAAAAGATAATATATCATTTTATTTTTTTCACTGAAATATATTAATATCATTCGTGTACGTTTGGAGTACCACCATCACGATGCGATATGAATCTATTTTCATAACCTCTCCATATGGATGATATAAATAAGTATATTTATGAAAATGTTTTAATTATATTATATTATAAAAAATTATATAATATTAATTACATCATTTTGATAATGATCATTGATAAATTTATATGTTAGTCATGTGTACGTACGACCTAGCGTCTTTATGATTGTTATATTGTCAATTATTCAAAACCATAATACATGATTTATTATAAAATTATAAATGGTGTAAAATTGTTATAAATATTCCATGATTATAATTTTGGAGAAAATTTAAAAATATAATATGTTCATGAATTGGGTCTTTGATGAAAACATATTCATGAGAAAAAAAGGTGAGTAACACCTTGAAAAATGAAAATAATAAATTATTTTTAACAGAAGTATGATAAGATATTATAAATACATAATATATCATATTATAAATTTTAATGTTGCTATTTTATAAGTTAATAACTGGTCTACAATCCATATACAATAGGTTAAATCCTATTCAACCAAATTTAACTGTGAGGTAAGGGACTTCTTGTCAATTTCTCTTATTTATAGAATATTTTAATGGTATAAAACTATTTTCATTTATATAGTGTATATAATTACCATTTGATATGTAATAACATTAATAATTGGTAATTAATGTTATTTTAATTTTAAATTTAAATTATTTTAGGCATGGAGATTTGAATTTGGAGTTACCAAGAGAAATATAATTTTACAAATCAATTTAATTTCATTTTGTTTTACAACTTCATCATATTTAATATAATAAGATTACATGTGTAATGAATTTTAAATATCATATATTTTATTTCATCTTGTTTAATGTGGAATTACTTTTATTACAGATAATCAATTCATTAAATAATCCTCACATCAAAGTTATGATCATTACAATGGTTTATTTCAAAATTTCATTCTCATCGAGATTGCTCATTATCCAATATAATTTGAATGAAATTATTTTATCACAATATAATATATCCATTTAATTTTATCCACATAGGGTTATTCATTATATTTTTAATTAAATCAATAATTTTCAATATCTTTGTTACTTGAAATAATTGGGAATATATTTTATTAAAATCGGACATTATTTCTATCGTCAGGAAGAAATTTGTTTTCTTCCAAAACAATGTTTTAAAAATTTGGGTTTTGATAACATTTTTATCCTTTTAAAAATGATTTCATATTTAATTATTTACACTAATTTTATTACTAAATAATTTTTTTAAGAGATGTACATTTCAAAATCAAATCAATTCTTGTTGGGATTTGAATACAAAAGTGAATGGAATATTTTTTCCCTAGATACGCCATAAATTAAATTTCTTAATATCATGAAAAATTAAATCACATAAAGCTTCCATTATAAGATTCATATATTATTTTTTTAAATACCAATTTTATTGAACCTTTATTTTTTAAATGTTTTTTCAAAATAAAAATTATATTTTCCTCAGGAATGTCATCAATGATCTTTTTATGAAATTTCTATTCAATATTGAAAAAAGCCCTTTAAACTTACTTCAATGGGTTTATTTTGTCTTTATTCCAAAGTTATTCCAAATATGGATGGTTTATGAATACGTTTAACATGTAAATAATTGAAATTCATTTTTATAATTCATTTTTATAGTCATTAAATTTATCATGAGATATTAACTTTTCCGTGATGTTTGTACATAGAAAATTACCTTAAATATCCATATTATTTAGCAGGGGTATTATTATTTATTAAATCATATCCCATATTTCACATATGTTATTTAAATTGAATTTTATTTATTTATCATCAGGAATATTAATTAATATAGATTTTTGAATTAATAAATATTTCAATTATAAGTCACATTGGTCTTGAATGAAATCTATCAATCAATAATGGGAAATTATTTGGTAATTCTGAAAAGGTAGGGAGTATTTATAGATATCACCTCCATGATTTGGTTATTACATATATAGATTCATTAAGCAGGAAAAAATCAGTTGGAATGCCTAATGATTTTATACCAAGTTGCATTAAATTATCTTGTAGATGTTATTGATAGTGGATATATCACGATCCTGAGTTCATGACATCCAGTAATTATAAAATTTATATAATAAATAATTCAGTCATTATTATCCATGTGATTTTGGAAATTATATTATCTCTTGATTAATTTCATTCTCAGTTATTGATTAGATGGCGTGTGTTTTTAGATATTTTCCTTGAAATCTTGATTATGTCTTATCTTTTCATGATTGTAAATTTAATTAAATGGAATTTATTATTAATTATATAAATTTTCAAATGTTTATTATTATCCATGAACTATAATCTGATTGATGTGAAATTATATTCTATTGGTAATAATGTTATTCTCAAAAATTATGTTGTAATTTTTGTTTTCATGTGTAATTTGATATCCATGAATGTATCTAGTTTTAAAAAGACAACTAAACCATTAACTACATTTGTATGTGATTCATTGTATCTTATAAGAATATAATAAAGGAGACATCAGATATAGGCTAGTGGGTTAAGGGTTTATACACGTACTATTTTATCTCAAATCTAATAAAAAGGGTAAAAAATATTTTCAGAAATCAATTATTTGGAGTTGTAGATAAAACATATGATCAATTTAGAAAAAAACTAAATATTTAGAAATAGAAACTTTGAAAACTGACATCATAAAAATGATAATAAAACATTCTTTTATAAAGATGTAATAAAAAATATGAAATTAAAATGGAATAACACATAATAAGATTCCTATATTTGGATAGCATTGGACAGATGAGAAAATATAGACATCGAGGAAAAAAGTAGATTCCAATAAATAATATAGAGTTATAGAGAACATGATGGTGAAAAATTTAATGACCAAAAACCATAATTATTAGGGATAATTAAGGAAATCATATTCATCAGAAATAAAGGTATCATGGTAAATTTTTTATTTAATGTTTCATTCAAAATAATTGATATATTAATTTACTATCAAGATATAGAACATGAGAAAATATTATTATTTTATTTCATTCTATTTCTTAATGCAGAATTATATATATGTTTTTTAATTAATAAATTTTCACATTTATCTCATCACATACACAACGAAATGAATATTCTATGTGAATTTTTCTTTCACACAGCATTAAACATAACATTTATGGATCATCATATTCATAAATAAATGAAAAATTATTCCTCATATTAATCTACATTAAACAAAACCAAAATGGTTAGAATAAGATGAGATAATATACAATATTGATAAACCTTCAAATGGATAAGTATTATATTATTCTCTAATGAAGAACATCACCAGGTGTTCAACAAAAATCCTTCTTAAAACTCATCAAAAGATTCCACACCCAATTGAAACACAAAATTTTGAATTATTTGATCACATATTACTAAATGATGAACATTATATATATATATTAAAAAATATAAATTAATCAAAACTCAAAAACAAAAATGTTTATAACATAATCAAAAATTATCTAAAATAAACTAATTATTTAAGAAAACAACTAGAATGGCCATAAAACCACAAAAAATGTAATCCACTACAAGATAACACAATAAATGTTCCATTATTGAAATATCCTCCTATAAAAAAATATTCTATTTACATTAATCAAATAATGTTCTACCAAAAATATTGATAAGTAGTTATGATATAATGTCGATCACTTAGTCACAAAATAACATTTCAATCTGGTGGTTATCTATATGATAAATCATATATTCCTATATAGTAATACCCTATAAAAACCTCAATAAAAAATCATATTGACCCAAAATATTATCATTACATTTAAATAAATGAATATGAAATATTTAATCATTATTCCTAAAATAATATTTCCACTAAAAAATTAAAAAACTAGTGGATTACATTCTATTAAATGTCACTGAAAATATAATTAATTATCATAAAATAAAATCATTTAAAAAAATTAAAGGGGTATCTATTTTTGAATGTTATGAATAAAATAAAAATTATTATCCCATGATGATATCATAAGATCTTAAATTATCCTCATATAAATCATTATATCCTATAAATTTATCTTAAACATTTATTTTATACAAACTGAATCACCCCTTAACATAAACAACAAATAATTTAATTAATTAAAAAATTCAGTTTCATTCCTTTTTTGGTTCTTTTCAATTTATAGTGTTAATGATTCGTGAAAACTATTACATTATGTAATAAACATGGACAAACATTGTTAATTTTTCCTAAAAAAAGAGGATTCTTAAAATCATTTTTTGGTATCATTCATAACATTATTTCATTATTCATGGAAGAATTAAATTTTTTTATATAGAATTTATAATAAATTCAACTCAAATTAAGTTCCATTAAATAACTTTTCAAAATTTTGGATGAGAATAAAATCTCAATTAGGGATATAAAAGTAACGAAACCCATTAATATTTTAGAAATCCATGAAAACATATAATTTTGTTTACCTTTACTCATATTAATTGTTTATTTTAATATAATCACGTTTATCATCATTGAATATAATTTTGACCAAATTTTTTCATAAATAATTTCATAAGTGTACATAATGGTAAAATTCATGAGGGTTTCATGAAAAACATGACAGATTTTAATGAAAAACTATCTATTTTCCTCATATATATTTATAAAAAAAATTAAATATAATATAATTTTATTATCTTATAAAAAATTCCAATATACCTTAATTAACATGATCATGAAATATTTCCACGTATTAAATTAATCACATGGATAATAATAACTAATGTTTTAATAATTTCATGAATAATTCCAATCATCATAATTATTCTTCCAAGGCCCTGTGCCAATACATCGTAAATAATTTTGTAGTCATACAATAGATATATAGGATAGTTTGAATCCTATGGATTGATGATGCATTAAGGGGATACCAATATCCACATGGTTTACATTAAATTTCCAATTTATTCATCAAATAAAATAACTAAATTAAAATTCAATTAATAATAAATATAGACATTCGTTTTGAACATTAACATACAAAATTTTAATATTTTCCCTATTAAATAAATAGAAAAACATGACAATAATCCATATTGGGTAATAATATTGAGGAATTAATTAAATTATATCCCTAATAAAATGTTCGTATCATCAAATTATTTTTACATATATCAAAATACCATTAAAGTAATATTTGAGCCATTTTTAAAAAATGATAAAAATATCATTTCCTTGTAATGATATATTAAATAAAAATTTCATAAAAATTGAGAAAAATAAATTATTTGTAAATAGAAATTTCTAAATATAATATATTATTCAATTAAATTAAAGAATAATTATTGGGTAATGTATGTTTATGCAATATACATTAAAATAAAACATTGTTTTCATACATCTATTAAAAAGTGAAAAGTGAGTCCCGTGGAAAAAATTGAAAATATTAATTTTAATAATTTGTATATAAACAAAATATTCATTTAAAATTACCTTTAACAATCATTGAATGATAAATAAGAACATTATTCAAGTATTTTATGAACATGGAAAAGGAGGATAAATATTTTTATGAAAAAATATTTTAACAATGTTTTGAATGGAAATCCCTTACCTGATGTACTGAATCAATTTTTATGTTCTCTAAATCCTAAATGAAAAAATTATATTATTTTACTAATTTAATTATAATATTTTACTATTATTTACTTATCATTACTCCATTTATTTCAGTTATTAAATTTAATTATTTAGTTACAAAATTAATTTTATTTACTACGAATATTTTAAGGACATTGTGTTCTGAATTTGATAAAAACATTGGTCAGATGATCATGGTAAAATATATAATTATTATGTCATATATAGAATATAAATCATAAAATAATTATCAATTTTATAAACTAAATAAAAATTTAGAATACTTCATGAAAGGTTTAAATGAAAACAAATAACATCATTTCATGGTTATCATAGTCCACACAAATGAAAGATTGATGTTGTCATTTTTTAATGGATGGAAGTGTTAGAAGGTACAAAATATATTTTATTTATACATTAATAATTAAATAATTAAATTTCTATATGTTCATCAAGAAATCATAATAACAAACCTTGTAACATAATGGTGGATTACAAAACTCATCGATTTGTGGAGGTGATAGTCCAAAAATAAGCATAATGGGTGTTTTAATTTTCAATTGAATGAAATATGAAATTACATGAACCTACACTTACAACTATAGTAATAAAAGATACTGTGATATTTTTATAGATACAAAATTTTACATAGTACATTATACATTCAAGGACCTTTTCCAGTCTAGTTTTGGGAGGATTCGACCTACCATACATTAAATCTGAGATTAAAAACATAATTATCAAATAAGTAATTGTATTTATCAAAATTATCTCCTTAAAAATCCATTTAACTTCTAATTAATCTTGTGAAAAAAATTTAAAAACATTGCATGATCACAAAATCTCAATAATGGACATAACGAAATAAAATCGTTAGTCTAGTGAAAACATGAAAACTAATCCAACCCATTTCATAAAAACTCCTTAGCATGCATAAAAACATAACGAAATTTACGTTTGATGTCATTAACATATCACTATTACATTCACACATACAAAGGCCATTTGTTCAACATCCATCTATGGATTACCCAATGCTTTTGAAGTCTATAATGGGGATCAACTGTGATATCATGAGATATAATGGGCTCATCCCAACTTTTCTTGAGCTATAATGGAGATTAACCAATAATATCTTGAGATATAAGGTACTCAACCCCACATTACTTGTGATATAATGGGATCAACCAATAATATACAATTTCCAAAGAACATATCACGAATAAAACCCTTAGTAACTCATTTAAACCCTTGAGAAAAACACATTTAGATATCAAAATACCATTTTCTCATAAAAATAATATTTAAAACCTTGGACATAATAATGGAATAACATTACTCAAAAAAAATGAATATGTATAATAAAAAATTATAATAATAAAGATTCATGAATGTGGCAGAAACCACTCATACCGTATATAAAAAACAATCATTTTGATTTTTGAAAAAGGGGCATTTAAATGGATTTTAAAATGAATGTCCATTAAATAACACATGAAAAATATCACATTTAAAAACATGGTAGATTAATTAAAACACTAGTAAACTTATATATACATTCATAAACACAATTTTGAATACATAGACATAAAATAGAAGGATTTAGAAGAATGAATCTTTACAATAATTTCTTAGTTAAAGAATCCCTTACCTCAGGTTAGATATTATTAAATAGTGCTTAAAAATAATATATAATGGTTTTAATAATTTTATTAATACATTATAGTTTTATAATAATGTTTATAATACCATAAATTTTCTTTTTATAACATTTTATACCGATTTATTAAGAATCTTTTGTTATTTTCATAGTTTCGAGTGAGTTCATTTCAAGGTCTATATATTTATTGTATTCCTTATCAAAATTAAATAATAATCCATAATTGATATCATATACATATATATCATTTTAAAAAATATTATATGACTTTATACTTTCTAGGATTTTGGTAAAAAATGAAACAAAATATCGTTGTCCATAATGGGGATGAATTAACACCCCACAGATGATGATTATTTTATTAAGAATAAAGGAGATGAAGATAGATTTTATGTCTCATATACCATAAACACACAAAAAAATTGATACTAATTTTTTCATGAAAAATTTTGTAATAAGTGGGGATAATGTATAAGTGAAAAATAATTTAATAGATAAGAGAAATAAACCATACTTCTTGAAAAACTCCCCTTAAGAAACCCTTAAAGGATCATTAAAGTGGCCTTTTATGATACGTTAAGAATAAGAATGTGGATAGGGATGAGAAGGATATAATTATTCAGAGGATAGACAAACAAGAGGGATTGAGGTGATGAATATTTGTGAAAGAATGGGCCACCTTTTATAATTGTGGGGATGGGTAACATATGAATTATTCAAATTATTAAAATATAATAAATTTTTAATTGGGATTAAGACATATAAATTGTATAAAAAGAATAAGATATCAAATTTTAAAAAAAAATAATAATTTTTTTTTCCTTTTCCAAAAAATTTTCCTTTTTTAAATAATTTAATAATATATATTATTCATGGGAAAGTAATTTCAAAAACTATATACTATTCAGAATAATGACATTAAACATATCAAAATGAAGTTTCCAATTAGAATTAACTTTATTAATATATCTTATACATATTTTAATTAAATATAGAAATAGTTAAATGACTTATAAATATCAAATAATATTTATTATAATATTTTTAAAATAATTAATTTTATTTATTCATTAATTATATATTTATTACATCATAATTGATCAATCCATTAATGTAATTATCTATTACCTAAAAATTAAAAATAAAATTTTATGTGTAAAAATTTTTATTATATTTCCAATGAATTTTATTAAATACCTTTTTGAAAACATCAAATTGAAATATTATACTATGTGATAGTTATAATGTTTACAAGTTGTCTTTGTTTTTAATAAAATATAATAAACGGACTAATTTGATCCAGAGGGTCAAAAATGTCTTAAATAAGAATCATAACATCATAATGGTTGATATTTTATTATATAAAATGTTTTATATAAAATTTGGGTCATTTAATAATTCTTATAATTTTAATAAACACATTTCATTTATTTTTCTTATTCTTGTAAAAGAATTTCATAAGCATTTCACCTAAATGAATGTTAATTATTTCATATATAAAAATTAAAAATAAATTACAATAATAAAAATAAGATAATTATGTACAAAATAAATTTTTTTATTCATTTATTATTTATATTGACTCTTATACATGTCAATATAATATCTTAAATTTGTTATTTGGTCTTTTTTTTCCCTACGCAAGCATTTCATAGGCATTACGATATGATCAATGTTATATAACTAAAAAAATTAGAAATTAAAAGAAAAAATTATCAATAATAAAAAATATTTAAAAAATTATTTTCTAAAATAATTTTTATCACTCAATTGATATTTATAAATAACTAAATATGACATTTCCATCGTTGCGCAGGCACTATGTCTGTAATCACCATAATTTTTATATTTATCTTTAAATAAATGTTATCATGCATGTTGTGAATTATTTATGTACAATAGTACTCTTAGAAAATCATAATTTATTTATTCAAAAAAATTTTATAAATTTTATATCATAATAATGTCTTCAAGATGTCATAAAAAATACTATATTTTAGAAAAACCCTTATTTTTTACTATTCACCAAAAAACTAATCCTTTCCAGAAAATTATCAAAAAATCATCCTAGCCATTTCTCTACATGTAGAATTCAAATATGAACTCCATTTTTTGAGAAATAATTTTATTATATGGGTTATTTAATGTTTAATTAAAATCAACATTTATTGAAAAATAATTTTTTGAAAATTATAACTAATTTTATAACACTATTAAATATTACTTAAGATCTCATAAATTTATATTAAAATAATGATACATAAAAATATAAAAATATAAATAATTTTTATGAAAATATATTTTATTTTAAAATTTTATATTAATCATAAAACATTAATTAAATATTTATTAAAAAAATTCAAACTCTAAATTAATAATTTTTAAATTTTTTACATATACTATTATATAATTATATCAAATTTTAACTTTTAATATGGATAAATTTTATTTATACATTAATTGGTGAGTTTACTATTCATATTGTCATATTACTATTCATACGTGTAATCATACAATTTCAATGGGTCAAGTTACTATTCACCAAATAAATTATGTTTATATTAATAGAGTCTAAATATCTTCCTAATTTCAGTCCTGTGTGTCTATTTTTCGTAATTAAATGCACATAATTGGATAAATTATGTTTAATAGGAAGGATATAATGGCCACATAATTAATGATTATTTATCCATGATGTGGCATAGTTTTTCCATTTACAATATTGGGATGTCATAGAAAAATAGATAAATAATGGTTGTAACACAATGATAATAAAATGTTAGTATATGGTGGATAATAATTTTATTATATCATTATTTTTTTAATGTAATTTATATAGGTATACAAATAAAAAAAATTAAATAATTCGGTTAAAATTTATATGTATTCTTGGGAAATCCCCATTTTGATTACACATTAATAATACATTGGATATTCTTATATGAATAAAAGAAGATATTTTAAATGTAGAATATATATTGGAAGTTATTTGGGTAGATATATTTTAAATTAAATGGATCATTATGTGTGGAGAAGAGATTAGAGGATGTTCCCTTTTATAAGTGTGGTGGGTAGAAATTGTATAAATACTTGAAATATTAAAATACAATATTTTTATAACATGTATAAAATTGATCCAAAGTACTATATATTAATAGATAATAATGATAAATCATAAATACAATAAAAATTAATTTAAATAGAATTTTTTCCATTTAAACCTAGTAATTTGGTTTATCCATATCGTTATCCCCCTTTAACTATTACTGTAATAACGTATTTTCCACTATTTAAGAGTCCTGAAATTAATTTTAGAAATGAAAAGTGGAGCATAGGTGAACCATGAATGATATGATAGTTATATTTTCATCCCATTTAGTGATTATTGTTTTTTATAATTCGTTAATGATATACAAAAAATCCATAATCATTAAAAACATTTAAAGTCATTTTCTAGACTATACACATATCTTGACTTTAAATACATCAAGATAACAAATTTATTTGAATATAAAAAATTGAACAATCACATATATATATATATATATATAATTCATGGTACACTATTATTAATCCATACTATATTACTATTATTTACAAAAATAATCATTTATTTGATCTTTCTGCTGATTGAACAGAATTTTCATCGAGGATTCATAAGCATTCAAGGAAACTAAACTATCTTTAAAAATTAAAAATATATTAAACTCATAAAAGTAATTTATTTATATTAAAAATTAAATTTTTGAATCATTATTATATAATTTTTTAACCCATGGAAACATATTATAAATATCAAAAGAGAGAGTGTGACATTTTATAATTATTCGGTAATTAAAATAGTATTAAGGTCACAACAAAATTGAACTGGTAAAAAAATATTATATTTTCAAATATTGAATGTTATTGTAAAATAAAAAAAATATAATAAAATAAATTCTTGATTTTTGTTTATTTTTATATTATATCTAATATTTTTAATTATAATTAAATTGTTTTTAGCATTATTATAGTGTTAAATTTGTACCATAATCACCATTAGTTATGCCTAAAAATATAATTTCCCTTTTTTCCAAAAATTGAACCTTGTGATTCCAAATATGAAAATCACTTTTTGATATTAAATTTTTATAATTCTATGAAATAATTTTTAATATAACTGCATGAAACACAATGAAAATTAGTTTTTAAAATATTAATTTTTTAACATAAAATAGATATTATACCAAAGAATGTATATTTATGATTCCTAGATAAATAGTCAAATTATATTATACAAAATGTATATTTTGTTACTTTTGAACCAAATACAAAACATAATTGTACTTTTATATTACTTGAATAAATGAAAAGAAATAATATTTTTGAAAAAAATGGCATTTTGACAAGTCACTAAAAAATCAATATTTTTAGAAAATACCAAAAATTATTCCAAAACATATTATTGTATGATGATTTAAAAAATTATAAATATTTAAGATAAAAATTTTACATGTGGTATAACTTAATTAGAATATCTACATACAAAATGCAATTAAAACCATTTTTAGGAGAATTTTATTTTGAAGCGTCAAATTAATATATTCTCATTAATTTTCTAATAAATATTAATAAAGTGATATTAATTCATTACATTGGATATATAATTAAATATTTCCTTAAAATATTTCATAAATAGTGATTAATTCAATTTATTAAAACTAAAATACATTTGACACATTAAAATTATTTTTTCAAAAATATTGCATTTACCTTTTAAATGATTTTCCTTCATTTATAACCAATTTATAATTAATTTATTATTGATTATTATTATATTTTGGATAAATTTCTACATATATTTTACTGCATTATTTTTTCAATTAATTCTTACCGCACCAAATAGTATGTTATAATGTTCATATTTAATTAATATTTTATTGTTGTTTGATTAATCTATATATTATATATACCACATATTATTAAATATATTACATTAGAAAATAAATTACAAAATACTAGGGTTTTCTAGGGTATCCCTTTTCCCCTTTTCTGACTTTCCTTAAGGGGTGGTGCAATATATTTCTATCAATTTTGGATAATGAAACAAGTGTTTTTTATTATGAGGGAGTTTGAGGTGAGTTGAGGGATTGATTTTGTTTAAATTGTATAAAATAATATTTATGTAATATATTTTAATTTTATTTTGATTATGTGATTTAGTATGGTCATCCATTGTATATATGCATCATGATGTTATTTTAGTATAATTCCAATACATATGACGTTCAATTTGTCAGGTAAAAACCATCCCAAACGATTATTATAAATATTTTTGACACATTTCATTATAAAAGGGAATCTAGGAAAATCTAAGGGAACATTCAAGGTCTATCGTGGGTTTCTAATAGATGGGAAACATGGGTTATTCTATGAATAAATGTTATTATATCTCAGATTCATAAATGTGTATAGGTTCTAGAGTTCCCTTTTTTATTTGGTTTGTGTTGTAGATTGGAGTAGGACTACTAGGGATTGAGTTAATAGTTTGGAAATTGTATAACTTAATCATTGTCGTACTAAAATTTTAGTTCCAGTGTGGTGTGGGGAATTGAGTCATAAATTGATATTTTTTTTTAATTTTTTTATGGGATTATATGTGTTTATTGATGACAATGGAAGTCGAACTGGAATCACTTGGTGAGATCACATATTTTTGGAAACCATGTAGAGCCTGTGAAAAGTGTTTAATTGAATTTTAGAGGCAATTTTAACATTTTAACATGGTATAATAAACCATATGACCATGCTACCCAGAAGAATATTCCCCTCTTAATGTTATATAGGTATTATAAGTTGTTATTGATTGTGTTTTGGTTTTCCTATGATGTTTTAGAAAAAAAGGTACAAAAATATGTGTTTTAAAAATTAATTGAGAAGATATTATGGAAGAAATTAAAATAAAAGTGGGATTGTTGGATCTCAATTAGGTCATGTGTACAGTTGACTGATATTTTGATACATTAAAATTATGTCTATTTAGATGAATTTTTGATACATAATAATACGACACACACCAAAACCTTAATGATTTTTTGTTTTTGTGGATTATATATAATGAATTATTATTTTATAAGTGATATTAAAAATATCACCTAAATATTTAACCTCATAGTACTCTTTATAGGAATACACTACCAAAAACATTATTCATCACCCGGGAAAAGGAAACATATGAAAATGGGGATCTTAGATGCTCAATAATGGTAAATATGGAGATATCAATTTATGATCATCTAAATGAATATGAAAATAATATGTTTATAATATAATGGATATAATATAAACATTTGATACCAAATATGAAAATGATCATAAAATTTAGTTATTCGTTAAACATTAGCATTTCAAAAGACATGAATCATAAGAATGAGAACTCGTCATAATTAAATCATGTACCATAAGTTCATATAATAAATTTATATGGATCATCATAAATATATAAACAACTTCATATGTCATGGTTAATTACTAAGAAAATTATATTATAAATCAGAACCATTTTCTTATAGTTGATCATGATCACTGACTTGTTTCCCATAACAAATCAAGCACTTCAACTTGTATTCCATAATGGATCAAGCACAACAACTATTTTTCCATAACAATATAATTAGATATAATAATTAACCTTTTTATTAGAGGGATATATAGGTCTAACCATTAAAATAATGAAAATAATATATATGTTGGCTATAATATTACAAAACATTCATTATCTCATGAACTAGGAAATTAAATTGGTTTTATATGCATTTCACCATAAATAACAAAGGTAAATGAAAGGATTTTCATAAACATTTCATAATTTCATAATAAATAAATATCATCCAGAGAAAAAATAAAAATGATATTCTTCCACTATATCTCTTATAAATATTAATTGACAATAAATTAATTTAATATTATATAGAAATTATTTTTAATTATCACTTGTAATAATTATTGAATAAAATATCCTTTCCATTTTGAATTACCATTCTTTATTTAAAAAGTCCCAAAATTATAAAGGAAATCATTTTCTTTCAAAATTAGCAAGGGAACATATAAAAGATTCATCAAATAAAATTTCATTCTATAAGATAGTAAAATATTTTCATTCCATATAGGTTTAAAAACATTCTTTCCATATATTTGTCAAAAATGTTAGAAAATAACTTTTTTCGAAAATGAAAAGAATTTACATTTCAACCCATATTGCAAGAAGTAAACAATGATTTAAATGACATCATACAATAATTATAGAATGTAATAAAAATTAGTAATTTTTTTATAAAACATGGATATGGAAGAAAAATATTACCTAGTGGAGACATAAATATAAAAAATATTAAATTTTGATGAGACTGTAAAATAAAAACATTACCTCGAGTTCATCATTCTTAATAAGCTCTATAACATTATGTATAATAAATTTAGATTATTTTTAATTATATAAAATAGTTTCTTTCAAACATAAAAAATCATATATTATCTCTTTATAACATTTCAACACCCCATTAATAATAATTCCTTATTAAAATTATTATTTCTAGGTGTTATTTATTTTGTTTATCATGAATTTTTCACTTTAGTGTGTATGATCCCTATACATTTATTTTGGTTCCATCACCTAAAAAATATTAATCATGAAATAAATATAATATATGTATATATATTCATTCTATACTTATTTATATACCTCCATAATATCTTGAGATAGAAAATAGAATTATTTCTTTCATAGAGACTATAGGTCGTACGTATACATGAACGTTGTTTCCATTTTTTTATTGATGAAATAAAATATGTTTAAAAAAAATTAACATTTAAATAATCATTATTTTTTCATATATATCATATTTATTCATAAAATTATTCCTAATTACAATAAATATAAAATATATGTGAAAATTAATCATGTCACTTTGTAGAGGTGGCAGTGCACTCATACGCACGAAAAACGTTATCGTCTCCCAAAATATTGCATCATAAGAAGATATACATGATAATATCATTCCAGATATATAATTATTTGATAAATATCATATATGAATTGTAAACCCATTATAATACCTATACATAAAATACTGTGATGAAAAATTAATTATATCTCTATGAGGAGACGGTAATTCGTTCGTACACACGAGCGATACATTCACATCTTATTTGATGGGAATGATGGTATATAACGGTTTTCATCATAAATATAATAATATTAAAAAATATTAAGGACAATTAATTTATTATTTTAAAATAAAACCATATATTTAGAATATGTAAATCAGAATATAAAAGGAAGTGATTTGTTAAGGCAATTACCTTTTCTAAGAAAGAACTCCATTAGATATATACTTAAAGAACATAGAGTTGTTATTTTTAAAATACTAAAAAAATAATTTTTTAAGGTATGTAGATAATAGAATTTGGTATTTTATGGTTATTATAGAATCCTCAAACTAGTGTGAATAAAAGAATAGAGATGTTCCATTTTAATGGGAGGGGTGGGGTGATCTGATATTTTTTTAACGAATAAAATATAATTATGTTATTATTATGAAAATTTTTTCTAGAAGACCTATTAATTGAAATGGGAAGAATATTCTCACCAAAGATATTCCTAATTCTCCTATTCAAATATTGTTATGGTTTTTATGTTGTTTAATAATGTATTATTCTCATAAAATATCATTATTGTCAATTTAAGGACTATTCACATAATTTGACTTAAAAGTCATAAATAAAATGTTATAATTAGAATGTAATATTATAATACAACATTAATTTTTTATACCTAAAAAATTAGTGTTCCAAATTAACTCACACATATTATATTTAATTTAATATTTTTTAAAATCATTTATTATATTTTTTAATTAATAATAGAAATATTACGTCAGTGTTGCATAAGAAATTAGGGTCATTATATGATTACTAAAATTAAAAAAATATTATATGATGGAAATAATTTCAGTATGATCAAAATAAAAACTTTTATTCATTTATATCTATGTTTTTTCCTTATATGGACAACCAAGAGATATTAAAAATTAATATAGTGTCATTTTATAACATTCTATAATTTAAAAAATATATAAGTCAATTTCATGGATATTTTTACATTAAAAAAATTATTTTTAGGCTAAGGAGTTAGGTGTAAAATTAAATTCATCATATAATAATTGTGATGAATAATTTTAGCCTTATTACTTATATTAAATCAATATTTACACGATCTATCCTATACCAAGGTGATAATGTTTTCCATAGTTGTTATTCATTTTGACAAAAAAGGGATCTTTTACCAAATCTAATACTCATATTTATAAATAAGTAATTAATTTCATATAATTAAATATTTGTAGTTGTAATGAATTAATCTTAATTTCTTTAAGAAAAATGTGACAAAAACCTCATTTTAGAAAAATAAATTTTCAAACATAACAATGGACAAAAACATTCCCTATGCTTAGAAAAATATTTGTTGAACTTTTAAAACATTTGATCAATTATATTATATATATATATTACATTAAAATAGTTTAACTATTAGAATTATTTTAATTTATTAATATAAAACACATTTCATGCATAAATAGAATATTTTTAATAAAAAACATCACTTCTATATTTAAATATTTTAGTAAAATTATAATTATTTTTTTACTAATGAAATCATTATATTGATTTTTATATCATACAATTATTATAATTTAGTTGATAAATTAATTTTCTCCAATCATAATACAATTAAATAATAAATTAATAATGTTATGTGGATGGCCTAAACTCATTATCATGTGAAACACAAGTCATTGAGGAAATCAAGTGATTTAATGAGAAATATTTTATAAAAATACTATCATGTACATTATATCCCTATAAAAATTATTTTTTCCACCAAATCTGTTACACTAATAAAAAAAATGTTAATATCCAATTTTTATAATGTCCTCGGGTTCCCATGTTGTTTCATTAAATTTTTGGACTCACCAGAGAACATTAAATAAGTGACTATTCTTTTTTCATACCTCCATGTCTATGAAATTTAATATTTCTACTATTTTATACTCATAGGAAATATCATCCTCCAGTAATATGACCTCAAATTTCAATACAAGTGAAGGATACAGTATGTACTTCTTCAAGATAGAGAGATAGACCACATCATGGACTTGAGTGATATTCCGTGGGAGAGTCAATCATGAAGGTATTATCTTATAATGATCATGAATTTCAAAAGAAAAAATGTATCCTTAGATTATTATTCCCTTTTCATGAATATCATAACCTTATTACATGGGAAAATATATATATAAACCTTCTCACCAACATTAAACAATCGACCTAACAAATGATTTTCATCAGAACACTTTCATCAACTTAGAGATTCTTATATGAGTTATTGAATGGCTCTAACCTTATATTCCATTTTCACATCTTGATAATGTCCCAATATCATTATTAATCAAACATTATTCAATAATTGTGTATTTTTATACATCCTACCAGAGAGGGATTCATTATATCCCATTTGAATGCTTTAGTGAAAGATATTTTTGTTTATAAAATTATTCCATTGGAAGATGTTTAGTCCAACCAAATTTTAAATCAATATAGATATCCAAAGATATGTATTATAGATTTTTAATTTTAATATTGGAAAAAACATCAGTATGATAATGATGGGTGGTTTATGAACTCAACTATATATCAAAATAATGGTGGATAATTATCAAGAAAATTTTGGTTAGCCTCGAATCCTGATCAGATACAATGTGTAGTGGTTACACCATGAAATATTACTAAATTGTTAATGTATAAACAATTATTTTGGCCAAGAGAAAAAAACACTAATGGAAATGAAGTGTGATGACTTCATAAGGTTATTAACTACAACACATATATCATTTTCACTTTAAATGTTTTGGTGTGTCTGATTTTGAAGTCTATGATAGTGTTTTCTCATTTTAATTTTGTTATAGAAAATGGTTGTGACATCCCCATAGGCTTATGGAACTCAGTTTTAATTACATACATACAATGAATTTAGAAACATACTCAAGATATATGGTATGGATAAGAACCAAAAAGATTTCTTAAACCAAATTATTACCTATAAATCAATATTTAAATTAGGAACATTTGTCACATAATTTTGTATCTCTATATATTCCTTTTTCACCACATTGATCCTTACATGGATATATGGTTGAACACTTATTTTTAAAAGATAATATTTCACCCCTTAAATATTTTCATATCCATCCTTCAAAAATATAAAAAATAATTGGATATTTTTACCTTTATAATATATAGGATAGAATGGTCCATTCAACTCAAATCATATTACACATTGTTCACTATCCCATTGTGGTAATATATTGAGCCCCTATATTCATTAAATATATGATAAAAACTTATTTTTTTCATGTTAATATCATTTTGAGTGAAAATATATATTACACAATTTTGATCTATATATATTTTATTACATTCAACATAGAGATAATGCATCCTTATATTTAATAACAAAATAAACGTAGCTTATTCAAAATCATGAGTTTGGTAATTTTTCTTATAAACCATCAAATTTTGGGAGGAAATATCTATAACCATATCATTTTTTGTAAGTATTAATCTTAGTTTATTCTTTGATACATCATTATGTATTACATATCCTTCTCAACAATAATGGATGTGTAAGCACAAGTAAACTTATTAGCCTTGTTTTATATTACATAAAACATTCCTCATAATCATCATTATAATGTAACTTATCTCTCTTACATGTTTAAATGGTGATTGGATTAAATATATCTGAAAAATTATATTAAAATGAACTGATTACATCAATATGGTCCAAGAAAAGAATATATTTCAATTATAATTGATTGTCTAGAAAATATCATAATAACTTCCATCGTTGAAGGATTTACTAATATATCTTCACATGTGATTACATTACCCATGAATGAAACATTCCAAATAGAAAATTCACACTTGTTAAATTTTGGATAATAATTCTCCTTAATTATTATCTTCAGCACAATCCTTAAGTGATATTCAGGCTCATATACTCTCTTTTATTAGAAAATAATATCATATATAAAGACAACTGTAACGCCCCGACCCCAGTTACCCAGAGTCGGTGCATTACTTCGTAACATTGACATGATCACAAAATATCAAGTCTCGAAAGACCGATTAGTTTAGTAGTCTTGGAAACACTAGATACATTCATAAATGTTACATTACATCATAAATTGAAAATCTACTATAACAAAGTCTCCATATTCCACACTCATATCCTCTTCTGACTGTCCCTGCAGGTCATTCATAATATAATTCTTCACATCCTGGAAAAATTAAAACATTGAAAGGGGTGAGCTCAGATACTCGGTAAGGATAAAAATATAGCGGAAGCTTTCCTAAATAAACATTAACATTTAAGGAAATGTATAACTAAAACAAATACCATTTAAACTTGAACTTTAGAATAATATGGAAAAAGTAAAATGAAATAATGCCATTTACTTACTCACATGGATATTCTACTAGTCGAATAATCAAATGAAATATCATTAACCACTTTCATAATGATGGAATGCAGAATGCCAGACTATCATAACCACATAGCCAAGGCCTCGTGCCAAGACCAAAAATAAGATTTTGTCAAGGCCTCGCGCCAAGACAATTGTTTGTCTCATGAGACCTACCGATTCATCGAGGAGCTATAGCGGTCTCCACCCATCACTTATTATGTCCAATGCATTCCTCATATGAATAGGTTTAAACATATCATAAACCATAACATAATCATATCACATAATGTATGCATAAAGGAAACATAACATTTCCACATTTCAATCTCAAGATATAAATACAACACATTTATATAATAAAAAGACTTTCAAAAAAAAATTCAATAGCAAAATAAAATAAAGTTAAAACATTGTATTTATTTTTCATTAAAAAAAAGTGATGGCTTGTAGAGGAAGCCGAAACTCAAATAATGGTCACGGTGGGAGAGAAGTCATTGTCGCCTCATATGTATGGAAAGAAAAACATTCCCTTTTTGTTGTTTAGTAAAACTCTTTGTATAAAAAAATATTCCTTTTGAATAATCGTAAAAGTCAAAGGGGATTATACACCGTATAAAATAAAGTTGTGTATAAAACCAGATATGCCGCAATGAAAGGAGATTGAGAAGAAGTCCTTAAAAAGATCATTTTTAAAAGAAAATAGATCTATTATGTGTATTCACTATAGGTAAACATAAAGAAATTAAAAATACAAAATAGGACATAATAATATCATGACATAATTTGAAAGTAGGAGATTAACCCAAAGATTGGAAATTGGGTTAAGAAATTCCCTTACCTTGCATCCTGTCCTGACTCGACCGTTCTTTAACCTCCTGAATAATAAACTAGAGTTAATTCATATTTACTTAAGAAACATTTTCCTATTCATTATTCCTTTTATATCCCTTATTACCATGTTATGAACATTATGTAATTATTTAAGATTATAACGGTCATTTTGTCGATCTTAGGTACTTGAGTCAAAAATAACATTCTTAAAATTACAAGTTGTTCATGTGGTGATATATCCATTATATCTAGAATTATATTCATGATATAGAAATCATTTATCTCATATATATCCATTATATACATGCATTTATATTAATACATAACATTTAGAGGTAAAAATGAAATGCACCGTTCATGGAGACGGTAAGCCATACGTACGCATGAACGCTACTTTCATTTCTATTTCATATTTAATGGAATGAAATCATAATTATATAAAGGTATAATATATTTCCTGTATAATATCATATATAATATCATTTACTCCATCCTTTATACATCCCACATATGGAATTAACGATTCACATCACTTTGAGGGGGTGGTAGTCCGCACTTCCTAAAATGAAATTATCACGTTTACCAATAATGGAAATCATAAAGTATTCCATAAATGAGAAATACAGAAGCATAAGTGAAACATAAACATATTATATATCCTATATAAATATAGTTACATCTTAATGGCCACCTTTGAAGGTGTTATATGAGTGTTGAACAATCATCATTTCGTGAGGCAGAAATTCGCCATCCACAGAAACCGTATGTTCTATAACCATTAGATGTAGGTGTGTGTAAGTGTATCTCGAATCCTTCTTATAACAAAATCCTAGTATATTGAGGATACTGGTGTTGTTACAAAAGAAATGAATAAAAAGATTTTAGGGGGTTGGAGAAGAAAAATAATACAAAACAACATTATAGAAGACATTACCTCAAAATCGGGTAACTCTTTTTGGTTTGAGCCAAAGGCTTACTTGGGAAGAGTTCTGCCCAAAGTGAGGCTTTTAGGAGTAAGAGGGGGAATTTGGGAGAGTATTTGGGCAGATTTTGTCTGAGCCAAATGGTTTGAAAGTGTGAATGAGGTGGTAGAGTTGGGGGCCTTTTATAAGAGGAGAGGAGGGGCACTCTTGGAAAGTAAGGAAATTTTTCATTATTATTAAATGCTTTTAGGATTATAAAGGTCCCACACTTATATAATTCGTGGCTAAGGTGATAAGGGTTTTAAATATACCAATCCAATAGACTTTGGACAAGTGTATGCCTTGGATTGTACATTATCTTTTCATTTTATTAAAATCGTTAAATAATGAGGTCATCGCTGCATCATAATGATGTCATAAATAATTTAATTTATTTAATGTCTAAAAATTATAAAAAAAATACTATGATGTAGTAAATCTTCTTTATCTTTCCAATGACTATTTATAGTAAAAAATATGACTTTTATAACCCCATTTAAAAATTGTTTTAGTAAAACATTTCATGTTTGTGTCATTTTTTACTTTAACATTAAATAAAATGTATTTATGTCATTTTCTAACTAAAGTGGATCCATGGGGTCCCCAAGTTGACCCATGGATTTTCTTGGTCGGCCATGGAACATAAAATGAGGGTAGGACATGTGTCAAGCTCATCTCATATTATTAAAACATTATTTTTACCTTAAACTACACTAATTACCTCTAATCGCGATTAAGAACTTAAAAGTTACTATTCACAAAAAATTATTTTAATCTCATTGAACCACATTTTACTTATTAATGACAACCATGTATGTTGTGTTTTTGAGAAATTAAATCACAGAAGTGGTAATATTTCATTTAAAAGAAAAATCAGTTATTTAACTACCACTTAGTGGTTTCACTATTCATCAAAAATTGAAGTTTTTCAGAACAATGCCAAAATTTCACCCTAAACTATAATTGATATTCCGAATTCAAAAATGAAGTCTATTTTACAAAATTCCAAACATATAAGTTTCAATAATTAATTTTATAATTAATTCCCGCTATCACAACAAATAGCGTGTTTTTAAAAAACAATTTATATCAAAAGATTGACAATTGTTTATGTCCAATTTCAATGTTAAATTAATTCTAATGACCACCATTGGATAAAATGGTAAAAATATATTCTAATTATACTTTAAAACCACTAAATAGTATAATTTATCACTATTAATTATTTTGATTAAAAAAGTTGTTTTTAAGTATTTTTCACTATTCATAAAAAATTAGAAGTTCTCAGAAAAATACCAAAAATTCAACATAGGCTAATTTCGATATTCCGAATCCAAAAATGAAGTCCATTTTGAAATATAAAATTTCTATAATTTTAAAAAGTTGTTATTACTATTCATAATGGCTACTTTGATTAGTCGCAGTGTTTTAGAACTCAAAGTTACGTACAATGAAAGCTATTGCATTATTGAATGAGAAGCGTCTTGTGGAAGGTCGGGGTGTTACATTCTCCCCTCCTTAAATAAGTTGCGTCCTCGCAATTTGAAATTTTTCTTGGAAAATAAAAGGTTGAAAATAGAAAATACCTTTGTGGAAAACCCACATCGGAAATAAGATTAATAAAATTTATCCTTAATAAGAGGGAAAGGGAAATGAAAAAGTCACCACCCAATTATGATCTCGATTAGGAGAACATTGGTGGAAATTAGAGACATATAATTGGAGGAAAACGTAAATATTTATAGGGAGTGATTGAGGTCATCAATCACAATCAACTGTCAAATTGAGGGCCTCAAAGCCTTCAATCTATGTTGATTTAAAATATCATCAGTTCAACAAGAAATAAGGTATTATGATAACACTTTTTTTTGTTTTAATATCCCTTTAATAAAGTTTAAGAATTAATTTATTCATTGAATAAGAGATAGGTATATATATATTTATGCTTGACAATTAGAGTTTCAACCTTCAACTCATCTTTCACTCAAAAAGATAATAAAACTCAAAAATATTATACTTATCCTAATTGTATAAGGTTCCAAATGTTAACACATACCATTTAGATTAGTAAAATTATTTTGTAATAACCAGGGACTTCCTGTAGGCTAGTGGTAGGAAATAAAGGCCTGTCGCACTATGGTTGTGGGTTCGATTCCTGCAGTTTTGTCAGACGTGACGGGTTATGCCCCACCCTGCAGGTTGTCTTTTTCCTAAAACTATAGTATTATAATATTCCAAAAATAATCTTCATAAATTTTTTAACCTTAAACAATACTATCCAAAGATCAACTTAATCCACTCCAACCTTTATAGTTATCCAAAATACCTCTGTCCAGACTTTCTCTAAAAGGTCTCTTAATTCCAACATCAATTTATCAGATTCCCCAAACAAAGTAAAGTTTCTCTTATTGTCACATCATAAAAATATGATTACCTTCATCATATTAAAACCTTACTGAAACAACAAGTACTGCAGTACAATCCTTATATATATATCACATTATTCTAATAATGAGAATATAATCCATGAGTCCAAAAGCACCAATACATTAATTATTCCGCTTCAACCGTAGTAACAGCATAAGATTGTCCTTGATCACTTGGCCTTTACTGAGGTAAGTTTCCCTGACGCTTAGGACATTAATTTTCATAATGCCCCATTTCCCTACAATTGTAGCATTCAACATTGATAGCCTCTTTCTTTCCCTTGCAATCATGCGCCTGGTGACCTTTTTCTCCACATTTATTGCAAACTCCCATTCCTTCTAGGCAAGTACCAGGGTGATTCTTCCCACAATTATCACATAATGGAAAATCCTTCTTTCCCTTTTTCCCTTTATCTATCTCTTGTTCCACCGTTCTCTTCTTCTCTTGCTTTACTTTGTTGTCATAAGACTTAGAGAATTCTTTTTCTGTCTTGATAGCACATGAGACAATATCTTCATTTGTTGAGAAATATTGTGATACTAAAGCTCTACGGAGAAATGGTTTTAACCCATCAATGAAATGATCAATCTTACCTATTGGGTTACGTATATAATCTGCAGCATACCTCACCAACCTTGTAAAGTTGGCCTCATACTTTGCGACATTCTCATCCTCCTTCTGTCTCAGACTCAGAAATTGCCTTTCCATATCTGCTCGATGGTCATGAGGAAAGTATTTTTCTAAGAAAATATATTTTAACTCCCTCCATTCCATATTTGATACGGCATCATCTTCCTTTTTATTTTGAATCAATTACCACCATTGATCGGCATCTCCATTGAGGCGGTAAACTGCCATGATAACCTTCTCCCTTTCGCTACTCCCCAAGGCATGGAATATTTTCTCTAAGGAGTTTATACATTGCTCAGCTACTAACGGATTTGTACCCCCATTAAATGTTGGTGGTTGCTGCCTCATGAAGCGGTCTAACATTGATCCTCCACGTTGCGGATCAGGGTGCTCCATACGAGTAAGGTTATTATTCATAACCTGGGTGAGTTGTCCCAGTATGGTAATAAGTTGATCAACACCAGTTGTATCTCCAGATCCACAATAATTATCTTCAGCAGGAGGGAAATCCCTACCCGGAGTGCGTGCATTGATGCGGTTTCCATTCCTTCCACTAGGCGCCATTTCTAAACAATGGCATAAACTAGATTAGTTTATGATTTAAAATACATAATTCCATATTTGTAAAACACTTTACATAAATTGAACTATTTATGGATATAATCCATAATCATAAGAAGGAATGTTTTATTTGAGGAAGTATATAATCATAACCCTTCATAGTGGTTTGTAAAGAAAATGAGAATTATCCTAAGCATATCCCTCGGGAGTGTCGTAACCAAGAGTGCAGCAAGGCCCGTTGTCATGAACCAGTTCCCATTCGAGTCTAGCTCAAAGAGGTGTTTTTGGGTTTTACTCCTAGGTACATCTGATCCAGAGCTGCCTCTACCTGCTCGTATCCAGACAGAGATGTATTGCTCAAAAAACTCACAAAGTCTCTATAAAACCAAAATTCTAGGAAGTTCTTCTATACTAATCCTTAAAGTCTATCTTCGGGATATGTGCTCTAATCAGAGTTTATCTAAATCTAGCTTCCAAGGTTATTACTAAACTGCCTCTGATACCAACTGTAACACCCCGACCCCAGTTACCCAGAGTCGGTGCTTTACTTCGTAACATTGGCATGATCACAAAAGATCATGTCTCGAAAGACCGATTAGTTTAGTAGCCTTAGAAACACTAGATACATTCATAAATGTTACATTACATCATAAATTGAAAATCTACAATAACAAAGTCTCCATAGTCCGCACTCATATCCTATTCTGACTATCCCTGCAGGTCATTGATAATATACTTCTTCACATCCTAAAAAAATTAAAACATTGAAAGGGGTGAGCTCAGATGCTCAGTAAGGATAACAATATAGTGAAAACTTTCATAAATAAACATTAACATTTAAGTCAATGTATAACTAAAACAAAAGCCTTTTAAACGTAAACTTTAGCATAATATGGAAAAATTAAAATGAAATAATGCCATTTAATTACTCACATGGATATTCTACTAGTCTAATAATCACATGAAATATCATTAACCACTTTCATAAGGATGTAATGCATAATGCCAGACTATCATAACCACGTAGCCAAGGCCTCGTGCCAAGACCACAAATAAGATTTTGTCAAGGCCTTGTGCCAAGACACTAGTTTGTCTCATGAGACCTACCGATGCATCTAGGAGCTATAGCGGGCTCCATCCATCACTTATTAAGTCCAATGAATTCCTCATACGAATTGGTTTAAACATATCATAAACCATAACATAATCATATCACATAAAGTATGCATAAAGGAAACATAAAATTTCCACATTTCAATCTCAAGATATAAATACAACACATTTATATAATAAAAAGACTTTGAAAACCATTTTCAATACCAAAATCAAAGAAAGTTAAAACATTGTATTTATTTTTCATTAAAAAAAAGTTATGGCTTGTAGAGGAAGCCGAAACTCAAATAATGGTCACAGCGGCGGAGAAGTCGTTGTCGCCGCATATGTACGGAAAGAAAAACATTCCCTTTTTGTCGTTTAGTAAAACTCTTTGTATAAAAATATATTCCTTTTGAATAAACGTAAAAGTCAAAGGGGTTTATACACCGTATAAAAGAATGTTGTGTATAAAACCAGATATGCATCAATGAAAGGAGATTGAGATGAAGTCCTTAAAAAAATCATTTTTAAAATAAAATAGATCTATTATGTGTATTCACTATAGGTACAATAAAGAAATTAAAAATACAAAATATTACATAATAATATCATGACATAATTTGAATGTATGAGATTAACCCATAGAATGGAAATTGGGTTAAGAAATTCACTTACCTTGCGTCCTGTCCTGACTCGACTGTTCTTGAACCTCTTGAATAATAAACTAGAGTTAATTCCTATTTACTTAAGAACCTTTTTCATGTTCATTATTCCTTTTATATCCATTATTACCATGTTATGAGAATTATGTAATTATTTAAGTTTATAACGGTCATTTTGTCGATCTTAGGTACTTGAGTCAAAAATAACATTCTTATAATTACAAGTTGTTCATGTGGTGATATATCCATTATATCTAGAATTATATTCATGATATAGATATCATATATCTCATATATATCCATTATATACATGAATTTATATTATTACATAACATTTAGAGGTAAAAATGAAATGCACCGTTCATGGAGACGGTAAGCCGTACGTACGCATGAACGCTACTTTCATATCTATTTCATATTTAATGGAATGAAATAATAATTATATAAAGGTATAATATAGTTCCAGTATAATATCATATATAATATCATTTACTCCATCTTTTATACATCTCACATATGGCATTAACGATTCACATCACTTTGAGGGGCCGGTAGTCCGCACTTCCTAAAATGAAATTATCGCGTTTACCCATAATGGAAATCATAAAGTATGCCATAAATTAGAAATACAGAAGAATAAGTAAAACATAAACATATTATATATCCTATATAAATATAGTTACATCTTAATGGCCACCTTTGAAGGTGTTATATGAGTGTTGAACAATCATCGTTTCGTGAGGCAGAAATTCGCCATCCACAGAAACCGTATGTTCTTTAACCATTAGATGTAGGTGTGAGTAAGTGTAGCTCGAATACTTATTATAACAACATCCTAGTATATTGAAGATACTGTTTTTGTTACAAAAGAAATGAATAAAAAGATTTTAGGGGGTTGGAGAAGAAAAATAAAACAAAACAACATTAGAGAAGACATTACCTCAAAATCGGGTAACTCTTTTTGGTTTGAGCCAAAGGCATCCTTGGAAAGATTTCTTCCCAAAGTGAGGCTTCTAGGAGTAATAGGGGGACGTTGGGAGAGTATTTGGGCAGAGTTTGGCCGAGCCAAATGGTTTTAATGTGTGAATGATGTGGTAGAGGTGGGGGCCTTTTATAAGAGGAGAGGAGGGGCACTCTTGGAAAGTAAGGAAATTTTACATTATTATACAATTCTTTTCGGATTATAAAGGTCCCAAACTTATATAATTAGTGGATAAGGTGATAAAGGTTCGAAATATACCCATACAATAGTCTTTGTACAATAGTAAGCCTTGTATGTTACTTTATCTTTTCATTTTATTAAAATCGTTAAATAATGAGGTCATCGCTGCATCATAATTATGTCATAAATAATTTAATTTATATAATGTCTAAAAATTATAAAAAAAATACTATGATGTAGGAAATCTTTTTATCTTTCCAATGACTATTTATAGTCAAAAATATGACTTGTATAACCCCATGTAAAAAGTGTTTTAGTAAAACATTTCATGTTTGTGTCATTTTTTACTTTAACATTAAATAAAAGGTATTTATGTCATTTTCTAACTAAAGTGGCTCCATGGGGTCCCCAAGTTGACCCATGGATTTTCTTGGTCGGCCATGGAACATCCAATGAGGGTAGGACATGTGTCAAGCTCATCTCATATTATTAAAACATTATTTTTACCTTAAACTACACTAATTACCTCAAATCGCGATTAAGAACTTAAAAGTTACTATTCGCAAAAAATTATTTTAATCTCATTGAAACACATTTTACTTCTTAATGAAAACCATGTATGTTGTATTTTTGAAAATCAAATCAAAGAAGTGGTAATATTTCATTTAAACGAAAAATTAGTTATTTAACTACCACTTAGTGGTTTCATTATTCATCAAAAATTGAAGTTTTTCAGAACAATGCCAAAATTTCACCCTAAGCTATAATTGATATTCCGAATTCAAAAATGATTTCTATTTTAAAAAATTCCAAACTTATAATTTTCATTAATTAATTTTATAATTAATTCCAACTGTCACAACAAATATCGTGTTTTTAAGAAACAATTTATATCAAAAGATTGACAATTGTTTATGTCCAATTTCAATGATAAATTAATTCTAATGACCACCATTGGATAAAATGGTAAAAATATATTCTAATTATACATTAAAACCACTAAATAGTATAATTTATCACTATAAATTATTTTGATTAAAAAAGTTGTTTTTAATTATTTTTCACTATTCATAAAAAATTAGAAGTTCTCAGAAAAATACAAAAAATTCAACATAGGCTAATTTCGATATTCCGAATCCAAAAATGAAGTCCATTTTGAAATATAAAATTTCTATAATTTTATAAAGTGGTTATTACTATTCATAACGGTTACTTTGATTAGTCACGGTGTTTTAGAACTCGATGTTGCGTACAATGCAAGCTATTGCATTATTGAATGAGAAGCGTATTGTGGAAGCTCGTGGTGTTACATTCTCCCCTCCTTCAATAAATTGCGTCCTCACAATTTGAAATTTTTCTTTGAAAATAAAAGGTTGAAAATAGAAAATACCTTTGTGGAAAACCCACATCGGAAATAAGATTAATAAAATTTAGCCTTAATAAGAGGGAAAGTGAAATGAAAAAGTCACCACCCAATTATGATCTCGATTAGGTGAACATTGGTGGCAATTAGAGACATATAATTGGAGGGAAAACGTAAATATTTGTAGGGAGTGATTGAGGTCATCAATCACAATCAAATGTCAAATTGAGGGCCTCAAAGCCTTCAATCTATGTTGATTTAAAATATCATCAGTTCAACAAGACATAAGGTATTAGGATAACACATTTTTTTGTTTTAATATCCCTTTACTAAAGTTTAAGAATTAATTTATTCATTGAATAATAGATAGGTATATAAATATATATGCTTGACAATTAGAGTTTCAACCTTCAACTCATCTTTCACTCAAAAAGATAATAAAACTCAAAAATATTATACTTATCCTAATTGTATATGGTTACAAATGTTAACACATACCATTTAGATTAGTAAAGTTATTTTGTAATAACCAGGGACTTCATGTAGGCTAGTTGTAGGAAATAAAGTCTTGTCGCACTATGGTTGTGGGTTCGATTCCTGCAGCTTTGCCCGACGTGACAGGTTATGCCCCACCCTGCAGGTTATCCTTTTCCTAAAACTATAGTATTATAATATTCCAAAAATAATCTTCATAAATTTTTTAACCATAAACAATACTATCCAAAGATCAACTTAATCCACTCCAACCTTTATAGTTATCCAAAATACCTCTGTCCAGACTTTCTCTAAAAGGTCTCTTAATTCCAAAATCAATTTATCAGATTCCCCAAACAAAGTAAAGTTTCTCTTATTGTCACATACTAAAAATATGATTACCTTCATCATATTAAAACCTTACTGAAATAATAAGTACTGCAGTACAATCCTTATATATATATATCACATTATTCTAATAACCAGAATATAATCTATGAGTCCAAAAGCACCAATACATTAATTTTTCTACTTCAACTGTAGTAACAGCATATGATTGTCCTTGATCCCTTGGCATTTTCGGAGGTAAGTTTCCCTGACGCTTAGGACATTCATTTTCATAATGCCCCATTTCCCTATAATTGTATCATTCAACATTGATAGCCTCTTTCTTTCCCTTGCAATCATGCGCCTGGTGAAATTTTTCTCCACATTTATAACAAACTCTCATTCCTTCTAGGAAGTACCAGGGTGATTCTTCCCACAATTATCACATAATGGAAAATCCTTATTTCCCTTTTTCCCTTTATCTGTCTCTTGTTCCATCGTTCCCTTCTTCTCTTACTTTACGTTGTTGTAATAACACTTAGAGAATTACTTTTCTGTCTTGATAGCACATGAGACAATATCTTCGAATGTTGAGAAATATTGTGATACTAAAGCTCTACGGAGAAATGGTTTTAACCCATCAAAGAAACTATCATTCTTACCACTTGGGTTACGTATATAATCTGCAGCATACCTCACCAACCTTGTAAAGTTGGCCTCATACTTTGCGACATTCTCATCCTCCTTTTGTCTCAGACTCAGAAATTTCCTTTTCATATCTGCTCGATGGTCATGAGAAAAGTATTTTTCTAAGAAAAGATCTTTGAACTCCCTCCATTCCATATTCGATACGGCATCATCTTCCTTTGTATTTTGAATCAATGACCACCATTGATCGGTATCTCCAATGAGGCGGTAAACTGCCATGATAACCTTCTCCCTTTCGCTACTCTCCAAGGCGTGGAATATTTTCTCTAAGGAGTTTATCCATTGCTCAGCTACTAACGGATTTGTACCCCCATTAAATGTTGGTGGTTGTTGCCTCATGAAGCGGTCTAACATTGATCCTCCACGTTGCTAATCACGGTGCTTCATACGAGTAAGGTTATTATTCATAACATGAGTGAGTTGTCCTAGTATGGTAATAAGTTGATCAGCACCAGTTGTATCTCCAGATCCACAATAATTATCTTGAGCAGGAGGGAAATCCCTAGACGGAGTGCGTGCATTGATACAGTTTCCATTCCTTCCACTAGGCGCCATTTCTAAACAATGGCAAAAACTAGATTAGTTTATGAATTAAAATACATAATTCCATATTTGTAAAACACTTTACATAAATTGAACTTTTTATGGATATAATCCATAATCATAAAAAGGAATGTTTTCTTTGAGGAAGTATATAATCATAACCCTTCATAGTGGTTTGTAAAGAAAATGAGAATTATCCTAAGCATATCCCTCGGGAGTGTCATAACCAAGAGTGCAGCAAGGCCCGTTGTCGTGCACCAGTTCCCGTTCGAGTCTAGTTCAAAGCGGTGTTTTCGGGTTTTATCCCTAGGTACATCTGTGCCAGAGCCGCCTCTACCTGCTCGTATCCAGATAGAGATGTATTGCTCGGAAAACTCACAAAATTTATATAATACCAAAATTCTAGGAAGTTCTTCTATACAAATCTTTAAAGTCTATCTTCGGGATATGTGCTCTAATCAGAGTTTATCTAAATCTAGCTTCCAAGGTTAGTACTAAACTGCCTCTGATACCAACTATAATTCCCCGACCCCAGTTACACAGAGTCAGTGCATTACATCGTAACATTGTCATGATCACAAAAGATCAAGTCTCAAAAGACCGATTAGTTTAGTAGCCTTGGAAACACTAGATACATTCATAAATGTTACATTACATAATAAATTGAAAATCTATAATAACAACATCTCCATAGTCCACTCTCATATCCTCTTCTGACTATCCCTGCAGTTCATTGATAATATACTTCTTCACATCCTGGAAAAATTAAAACATTGAAAAGGGTGAGCTTAGATGCTCAGTAAGGATAACAATATAGCGGAAGCTTTCATAAATAAACATTAACATTTAAGGCAATGTATAACTAAAACAAAAGCCTTTTAAGCGTGAACTTTAGCATAATATGGCAAAAGTAAAATGAAATAATTCCATTTACTTACTCACATGGATATTCTACTAGTCAAATAATCACATGAAATATCATTAACCACTTTCATAATGATGGAATGCATAATGCCAGACAATCATAACCACGTAGCCAAGGCCTCGTGCCAAGACCACAAATAAGATTTTGTCAAGGCCTCGTGCCAAGACACTAGTTTGTCTCATGAGACCTACCGATGTATCGAGGAGCTATAGCGGGCTCCACCCGTCACTTATTAAGTCTAATGCATTCCTCATATGAATAGGTTTAAACATATCATAAACCATAACATAATCATATCACATAAAGTATGCATAATGGAAACATTACATTTCCACATTTCAATCTCAATATATAAATACAACACATTTATATAATAAAAATACTTTCAAAACAATTTTCAATACCAAAATAAAAGAATGTTAAAACTTTGTATTTATTTTTCATTAAAAAAAAGTGATGGCTTCTAGAGGAAGCCAAAACTCAAATAATGGTCATAGCGGCAGAGAAGTAGTTGTCGCCGCATATGTACGGAAAGAAAAACATTCCCTTTTTGTAGTTTAGTAAAACTATTTGTATAAAAAAATATTCCTTTTGAATAAACTTAAAATTCAAATGGGTTTATACACCGTATAAAAGAATGTTGTGTATAAAACCAGATATGCCTCAATGAAAGGAGATTGAGATGAAGTCCATAAAAAGATCATTTTAAACAGAAAATAGATCTATTATGTGTATTCACTATAGGTACACATAAAGAAATTAAAAATACAAAATAGGACATAATAATATCATGACATAATTTGAAAGTAAGAGATTAACCCAAAGAATGGAAATTGGGTTAAGAAATTCCCTTACCTTGCGTCCTGTCATGACTCGACCGTTCTTTAACCTCCTGAATAATAAACTAGAGTTAATTCCTATTTACTTAAGAACCTTTTTCATGTTCATTATTCCTTTTATATCCCTTATTACCATGTTATGAACATTATGTAACTATTTAAGTTTATAACAGTCATTTTGTCGATCTTAGGTACTTGAGTCAAAAATAACATTCTTATAATTACAAGTTGTTCATGTGGTGATATATCCATTATATCCAGAATTATATTCATGATATAGATATCATATATCTCATATATATCCAGTATATACAGGCATTTATATTATAACATAACATTTAGAGGTAAAAATGAAATGCACCGTTCATGGAGACGGTAAGCCGTACGTACGCAAGAACGCTACTTTCATTTCTATTTCATATTTAATGGAATGAAATCATAGTTATATAAATTTATAATATATTTCTAGTATAATATCATATATAATATCATTTACTCCATCCTTTATACATCCCACATATGGCATTAACGATTCACATCACTTTGAGGGTGCGGTAGTCCGCACTTCCTAAAATGAAATTATCGCTTTTACCCATAATGGAAATCGTAAAGTATGCCATAAATGAGAAATACAGAAGCATAAGTAAAACATAAACATATTATATATCCTATATAAATATAGTTACATCTTAATGGCCACCTTTTAAGGTGTTATATGAGTGTTGAACAATCATCGTTTCGTGAGGCAGAAATTCGCCATCCACAGAAACCGTATGTTCTTTAACCATTAGATGTAGGTGTGTGTAATTTTAGCTCAAATACTTCTTATAAAAACATACTAGTATATTGAGGATACTGTTTTTGTTACAAATGAAATGAATAAAAAGAGTTTAGGGGGTTGGAGAAGAAAAATAAAACAAAACAACATTAGAGAAGACATTACCTCAAAATCGGGTAACTCTTTTTGGTTTGAGCCAAAGGCTTCCTTGGGAAGAGTTATTCCCAAAGTGAGGATTCTAGGAGTAAGAGGGGGAAGTTGTGAGAGTATTTGGGTAGAGTTTGGCCGAGCCAAATGGTTTTAAAGTGTGAATGAGGTGGTAGAGGTGGGGGCCTTTTATAAGAGGAGAGGAGGGGCACTCTTGGAAAGTAATGAAAGTTTACATTATTATACAATGAGTTTCAGATTCTAAAGGACCCACACTTATATAATTCGTGGATAAGGTGATACAGTTTCGAAATATACCCATCCAATAGTCTTTGGATAAGTGTAAGCCTTGTATTGAACATTATCTTTTAATTTTATTAAAATCGGTAAATAATGAGGTCATCGCTGCATCATAATGATGTCATAAATAATTTAATTTATTTAATGCCTAAAAATTATAAAAAAAATACAATGATGTAGGAAATATTTATAGATTTCCAATGACTATTTATAGTCAAAAATATGACTTGTATAACCCCATGTAAAAATTGTTTTAGTAAAACATTTCATGTTTGTGTCATTTTTTACTTTAACATTAAATAAAAGGTATTTTTGATATTTTCTAACTAAAGTGGCTCCATGAGGTCCCCAAGTTGACCCATGGATTTTCTTGGTCGGCCATGGCACATCCAATGAGGGTAGGACATGTGTCAAGCTCATCTCATATTATTAAATCATTATTTTTACCTTAAACTACACTAATTACCTCTAATCGCGATTAAGAACTTAAAAGTTACTATTCACCAAAAATTATTTTAATCTCATTGAACCACATTTTACTTCTTAATGACAACCATGTATGTCGTATTTTTCAAAATCAAATCACAGAAGTGGTAATATTTCATTTAAACGAAAAATCAGTTATTTAACTACCACTTAGTGGTTTCACTATTCATCAAAAATTGAAGTTTTTCAGAACAATGCCAAAATTTCACCCTAAGCTATAATTGATATTCTGAATTCAAAATTGATGTCTATTTTAAAAAATTCAAACATATAAGTTGAATTAATTAATTTTGTAATTAATTTCGGATGTCACAACAAAAAGTGTGTTTTTAAGAAACAATTTATATCAAAAGATTGGCAATTGTTTATGTCCAATTTCAATGTTAAATTAATTCTAATGACCACCATTGGATAAAATGTTAAAAATATATTCTAATTATACTTTAAAATCACTAAATATTATAATTTATCACTATAAATTATTTTGATTAAAAAAGTTGTTTTTAAGTATTTTTCACTATTCATAAAAAATTAGAAGTTCTCAGAAAAATACCAAAAATTCAACATAGGCTAATTTCGATATTCCGAATCCAAAAATGAAGTCCATTTTGAAATATAAAATTTCTATAATATTAAAAATTGGTTATTACTATTCCTAACGGCTACTTTGATTAGTCGCGGTGTTTTAGAACTCGAAGTTGCGTACAATGCAATCTATTACATTATTGAATGAGAAGCGTATTGTGGAAGCTCAGGGTGTTACAACTACAGTGTACTTATCAGGGTATATATAAAGACTATGTTTATGAAATCCATAATGATAATTGGGTAATTAATAAGATGGAAAGGCATCACTATAAAGTCACATTGTTTATACCTTGTATGGAATGTGATTTTGGGTATATCCTCTTTCTGGACCCTCAATTGAAGTTATCGAAAATGGAGTTAAGTCATATAATAATATTGATATCCTTGTATTTGATCAAATAAATCTTAAATAGGATGTGGGGTAATTGTTTTGTTAGTGACCTTGTAAATTTCTCGATAATCATTGTAGAGTCACATTAATCAATCTTCAATATTAAGAAAAAGCACTGGTATTCCATAATTTGATGTATACAGATGAGTGAAAAACATTTCATCATTATACAGGAGTATATTCATAAATTCTTATTACCCATTTTGGGCCATTTTATATATATTCCTTGAAATAGTCATAACACTAGGTCAGAGTTATATGGACAACTCTACTACAGGATTTAGTGTAAGACCCAAAACTTATTCTGGAAAGACATCAATAAACTCTAGTACAATAAATGTATCCATAATGTTGAGTTTCCCCCCAACCATCAGTGATACATAACCATAGTCATTGGAATTAAGACCCACAATATAGAAGTAACTTCTATTGTAATTTCATATTCATCCTCTTATTGTTAGATGAATATAGGTTCATTCACAAAATTAAAGGTGACTTCACTACCTTTTAAATAGATATAAGACCTATATTGAGAAAAAAATTCCATGTCATAAATAATGATTATTTAATATAATGGTCTTATGAAATTTTTTTTAGGAAGCACATTAAGAAAAACATAAATCATAGAGTAAATATAAAAATATGATGCGACCATTGTACCATTATGATTTTTCATAGAAAATAAAAAAAAATCTAATCGTTTAAGTGATATGGTCATACCATTAGAAAAAAAATTATAAATAAAAGAGTGTGAAGATATATAATCAAATAAGACGTTATCTTTTCTAGAATGCATTTCAAGTGAACATTTCACCACATCATTCTCGTAACCCACTTCGGTAAATATGATCCCTATTGATTTCCCTTTTCCTTTGGGATGAAGTGTCTATTGACACATATCATAAAAAACACTAAGAATTTATAAAATGGTTAAAATAATACTTATATTCATTGAATTTGAATAATTTTATCATGTATGGTGCATTACATATTCTTTTTACCATTTATTTGTTAGGAATATTTATCCACTTTTAACATTCATCGGCTTAATGACCTTACTTTCATCATTTAAAGAACCTCATAGTTTTGTTCAATAAATTCCCCTGTTGTTTATTCCCATATTTATGGAATGTAGATGGAGGGAATTTACTTCCAACTTTTTATTTATTCATGTTTTATTGAGAATATATTTTCTTTTCCTTATCAAACATATTTGAATGTTGAGCATCTCAAATTTCAATTTCATCTTTTATTTCACATCAATTGATTTTTTTATAACTACTATTGTATCTTATAGATAATTCATTTTAGTAACATTATTTTAAAAAAATAAATAACTAATCATTTTTACTATAATTTTTATCAAACAATCTATAAGAAAATATTTCAATCCTTCAAAAAATTTACTCAAAGGTACTAATGGATTCATCATCTTTTTACAACATCTCGTGAAATTAATTCTCAATCATTGTTCATAGAATAAGATAAAGTTCATATTTAGAATATCCCCTTAAACTCATTGAATTACATGGAATAAAATTCCACATATTGGCTCATATTCTTTATAATATTAATAAATTGATATTTTTATCCTTTCAGATGATAAATTTATTGGAGAAACTTTCTGTATCAAAATAAATAAAGAGTAGGAAATAATTTATCAATGGTGTTCATACATAACACATCCAATAATGGGAAAGGAATATCCCCTGAAATATGTTGGGTGTTTATGCATGAATGATTCAACATCACATTTTTACCACCTTTGAACATTTGGAATCATGACATGATTCATAGCCTAAGCATGTTTCTTGAGCTTAACAACATGATTATGAATTCCTTCAATAATAAAATTTAGTTTCATAGGTGGAAAATAATTAAATTTTACATCTCATTCAACATTAACAATATTCATTCATGTTCCATAAATTAAATGAAACATAAAATAATAGATTAAGAATCAATATTCATAGTGTAAAACTATATAATTGTGAAAAATCATTTATAGAATTTCTAAATCAAGATAACGTCTTCTATGACACACGAGTTTAATCCAAGGTCATTCATGATATTTATCAAAACTATTGGATTTTTCCCTTTACTTATAAAAATATCATGTTAATTCAAAAAAAACATCTATCCCAAATTTCCAAATATTGATTCATCCTAGCCCTAATAAAAATAATATAATCCAAAGCTTTTCATACATAAATAATCAATTTATTTAGATGAATATTTAGAACCTATAAATATGATCTATGAAGGAAATTTAATGTTTTATGGTTTTGGGGAATATATATATGGTATTATTATTTTATGAAGTATCTTCTACATATTCTATAAATATCATCCCTCGCAATACTAATCATAGGAATACCATTCTAAAAAACTTCTTCATAACCCTGGGAAATGAAGCATAAGAAAAGGGTTAGTATAGATGCTCAATAAGGGTAAACATGGAAATATGAATTGATGGTAATATAATAGTATAATAATTTAATAATGTTTTGATATCATTTTCATAAATTAAAAAGTTTATACCCAATCTAAAAAATAACATAATCATTACATATTAAACAAAACATTATTATTTTAAAAATCATTATTCATAAGAATTGAAAATCATTAATACTAAATTATGAACCATAAGTTCATTACATAAATTTTTTTGGAATAATAATATGTATACATACCATTTAATATGTCACGGTTAATTACTACGACCATCTGATCAGCAATCTATGCATGTTTCCCTAAGTGAACCAAGCACATATACTAATTTTTCATAATAGATCATGCACTTTAAAATTTTTATTGTAAAGGATCAACCACATTGAAATATTTCCCAAATACATCTAATGGGATATAATAATTTACCCATTTCAATGGAGGGATATACAAGTCCCACCTATCACATAATGAAAATTATACATATTTGTTCTATGATATTGCAAGTCCTTGATCATATCAAAACCCCAGAAAATAAATGACTGTTATGAAAATTTCATTATAGCATAACCCATGGAAGATTAATGGGTTTGGTAAATATTTAATCTATTCATTATAAAAATAAACCATAGTGATGAATAATAATGATTTTAATCATGGATAATATACCACATAAAGATTACGTAACATAAATTAATGTCATATTAGATGAAAAATTATTTTGATAGATCACTTTGAATTATTCTTGAGGAAAACAACCATTCCATTTCAAAATTACTTTTTTTATGAAACTAAAAAATTATGAAGTATAAAATTTTCTTTGAAAATAAATTTTGTAAATTTTAATCTATTTTTTAATGAAACTATTATGTGTGGTGGTGGAAAATTTTGTTCATTTTGTATAAGTTAAAAAAATATTCATTCCATATTTTTTTCTGAAAAGTTAAAAAAATTACCTCATTTATAAAATGATAAGAATATTCCATTGAAACCAATTTTTAAAAATTAAAACATTGTTAAAAAAGAAAAATATTAAAAATAGACAATCCTGAATATTATTTAGATTGTGAAATACGATTCGTACATCAAGTTCACCTTTCTTCAAAACATTATAACCTCTTGAATAAGAAATTTAAGATTATTATTGATTTTTACCATAGAATTTTAATCCATATAATTTTATATATGATCCCATTGTTACATTTCATTACATTTTAATCAATAATTCCATTACAAAATATTTATTCCTAGTTGTTAAAAGTTTTTTTTATCATTAGTATTTCAGTTAAATAGATAAATTTAATTTAAATTTATCTTGGTCCCATAACTTCTGAAATATTATTCATTATATATATCATATAAATTAAATATTTAAAAATCTTTTTTCATATAAAAAATTTATAACACTCTTCATGGATATTGTTGGTCATACTTATACATGAACACATTTTCCATTTTCTGATTGATGGAATGAAAGAATGGTAAATAATAATTCACTACTTACAGGATTATTAGAATGTCTCATATATCATATACCTTCATAAAATACATCTTAATTACCTTCTATGTTAAATATAAATGAAAAACAAACACATCTCTTTCTAGAGGTGGAAATCCACATGTAACCATGAACAACAATATCATTTTCCAAATGATTTGTTGTTAAGAAGGTGGGTATGATATTGTCATTGAATAAGTATAATAATTTAATATCTTTCATATAAAATCATTAAAACCTTATCAATACCCATCTATAAAATATGGTGATGAAAAATGAATTTTGTCGCTACATGGAGATGGTAACTCAATTTTACACCCAAGTGATACTTTCACATCTTGATTGAAGGGTAAGACAGTGTATTAATGTTTCTCATTATCATAATAACATATTTGAATATTTAGGATACTAAATTTTTTATTTTTGTCATAAATACGATATATTAAAATGAGGTGAACAATAGTTTGATGGAAATTGATCAATTATAGAGATTATCTCTACTTGGAAGGAATTCCTTTAGATCTCCTCTTAATGGATGTAGATTTTGTATTCTAAAAAGAAAATAACCTCTAGATTTTTATTTGTGAATTTTAGAAGATTATTTTTCAAAAGTAGGTTTATCTACATGGAATAATGTGATATTGAAAAGAGAAAGGACAGGTTCCCTTTTATAAGAGAGGGGATGGGCACTCATGGAATTTCATAAAAGATTAAAATATAATTAATTCGATATTAATATAAATGGTTCCAAAATAAATATAAATTGACAAGGGTTGAAATTTTATACAATATATTATCCCATTTATCCTTAATATAATAGTTTTATTATTTTTATGTTATTTAATAAAATATTATTCTCATAAAATATCATTATTGTCAATTTAAACCTGATTTAAATAAATTGACTAAAGGGTCAAAACAAAAAATATTTAATATTAATATAATATTATAACACATCAATAATATGATATATTCACCTATTAAATTCAAATAACTTATTAACTTACTCAAATTATAGTTGATGTAATATGTTTTATAATTATATGTTATATTTTTTAGTACTTTCTAAAATACTTCATCGTTGTTTCAAAAGAAATTAGGGAAATTATATAATTTTTAAAAATTTGAAATTAATTTTTATAATGAAAAAAATGTTATTAATATAAATATATACAATTATATTTGTTTATAAATTTATTGTATCCCTGTGTGGAATCATTAGAGATATTAAAAAAAGAGTGATATTGGGTAACATTCATTGATTTAAATAATATATAAGTTATTTTCATGAAATTATTCCATAACCAAAAAACAATTCAAGAATAAGTTTTTAACGATTGAATTAACTTCATCCAATAATAATTCTGATAAATAACTATATAATTATTACTTATTTTTATTTTATATTAATCGGGTTTCTCATTTACTGAGGTGGAAATTTTTACCACAGTTACATTTCATATTGATAAAATATAGAAGGGGGATATTTAAAAAAATTAAACACATGATTAAAAATATGTAATTAATTTAATATAATTCAATAACTTTAAAAGGAAAAAATTAATTTTTATATATATTCATAAAAGAAAATCAATACATATTGTTTAGAAAGATACATGTTTAAACATATAATTTGATTTATTCATATCCTATGATTAGAAAATAATGTTTTAATGTTTAAAATATTTTATAAAACAAATAATACATATATTTTATTAATATAATGCACTAATATGGATTAATTTAATTTATTGATTTGAAACACATTGACTTAAAAAAATTAGGAAAAAGATCACTTAAATTTTCAAAAAAAATTAAATTATAATAATATTATTAATATATAAATAATTTTTTTAGTGTGTAAAAAATTATTTTTTGAAATTTATTTATCTCATATACACCAATACAATTACTATGTGATAATTTTTTTATTTTATGTGGTATATCTAATATTTTTGTTGCGTGTTACACAAGATATTGAAGAAGTCATTTTATATAAAGAGAAATATCACATAAAAATATTGGGGTGTTACATTAGGAATTCAAAAGGAGGATGTAGAATGATATTTGGGAATTGATATTGATATGTTAAAATTTAAATTAGTTTTCATGTTTTAATGTTGAGTAATGATTTCTCTAATGGAATAAATGCAGATAATAAATGGATAAAAGAGATATTTTTTTCTTTAAATTTGAAGTGTGAAATTTTTATAACTTTTTTAAAGAGGGATTTTGATTCTATTTTATGTTATGAATTATTCTATAATAATTTACTTTTTAATATGGGTTTTTATTTTAGTCTGATAGGATTTAGAATTATTATGTTATTAATTGTGAATATGTTTCCCTATATGTTGAGTAATGCTCCTAGAAATTTCATGAGAATTGTAATGTTTAGAATATTTTATATTATGTGTCTTAAAGTAATTTTGGTCCAACAGGTTTCCTTGGGGTTCTTCTTAGATTATTCTCAAATATATTCATGACTTTTGTTTCATTGTGCAAGGGGATATTTAATAAATGATTGTTGGGTTAGGGAAACAACATGGGTGTGACACTTGAGTTTCTAGGATGGGTGTTAACCCAGTCAATCTTATGCACTAGCTAGTGTTGTTGTGACTTTCAATAGGACAATCATGATTGGTGTCCCAACCATGAGGTCCCAGTTTTTCCTTATATTCTCATTTACCTAAGGATAATTAGATGTTGTTTTTATGTGTAATTATCATGGTTTATACCTCATCCCTTTTTACCCTTGGATAGAATAATTGTTTTCGGTATCATAACACTCTGTTCCTTATAGATTATCCATCAAGAGTTATTTTATGGTCGTTTTCACATTTAATATTATTAATACCTTATGTTTATTTGATGAGAGAGAATTTTCTCATGATATTGAGGATTTTTATTTGAATGGATATTTTTGGTTATGAATCATCATTTATGGGCTAGGGATTTGGTATGGTTACCTTTTTGTGTACTTATTCCTTATTGATCCACCATACTAGTTTGAAAATAGGGATGAGACCCACCATGGGTCTCTATTTCAAAAAATTCTCATTTAGGATGTTGTTTGTGAGTGTGATTTGAGATCTATAAGAGCTTTTGGTTTTGGAGATTTGGATGTTAAAAGTAATTATGGATAATGAAGTAATTTTTTATTCATTTGGGTTCCTTAGGATAGAATCTCATACCTCATTTGGTATAATTATTTTGGAAGTCCATAATTTTTTCCACCACACTTCTAGAAGCATTAAACAATGGGGATGCACATTTGTGTCCTTGATTTATATACCCTCCTGTATCAAGTCAGTTGTAACTTGTGGAGTAAAAATTCATATATTGGGAGGTTCTTTATTATCAGATGTGAGTCTTTGTTTCTCATATTATTTTTATGTTTTGGGATTTTTGGGTGAAGAACGTGTTATGGTGGGGGGAATTATAACACCGAAATTTTTATTTTACATTTTAATTAATTAATTAATCAATTTATTACTCCTGGAGTTTCATACGGAGATTCCATGAAAAATATAAATTATGGAAATGATGTGCAGGATGCACTGTTATCCATCATAATTAGATATTACAATTTGAAAAGAATGTTATTGGTCCAGTAATAATAACATATTCATTTAGAGTGGATGGAATATGGTTTTCCTTTCCATGTGGGATGACATTGTGTTCTTATGGTACTCTCTATAGAAGTGGGCATGATTATCACATGGTTCAGAAAACCATGTAGAACAACTATGTGGATATCCCTTTCCCCAAAAATAGATTATCATAAATTGTAATCCTAAAAACTAAATCCCATATTTAGTCAAACACTGCACCGTTATGCTGAATTCATCAACAATCCTTAAGTTTCACCCCTATGTGTGACTCCCCCTGCCCTCTCACATAGATCTCTATATCTCCCTCCTATGATTCAATGTCAAATCTAAATATGTTATGGTTCATTAATATATTCTTACATACACTCAACTCTTCCTAATTTCTCTCCCACCTATCACTATATTGCACTATATATTGAACCATATGTGGGTTTCAGTTTCTAAATGTAATGGATTCTATTTTGATGGTGTGAAATACCATCTATAACCCTTATCTCAACATATTTTAAGGGTTTGATTCATCCCCACATGGTTAAATTAGGTGAATCCATGAATTATTATTTTTCATAACAAACAATGTATTATTGGGATTACCAAACATATTTTTTATCAATTATGCATTATATAGGTTTTATTAAATGTTTAAAACGTATTTTAGTTGACTATTTTTCCAACAATTTTTTGTTTAAATTAGAAGGGGTATTTAAAACGGGGGATTTGGGAATTCATTTTAAATGGATTTAGGTTTGTATTTTTATTTATTTCCATTTATTTTATGAATATAATTATTCTTTTTTTCAGTTTGATAACATGATTTTATTATTCCTTATTAAATTTTGGTTTTTTAAAGATACATTTTCATTGAAGAATGTTTTCTATTTGGTATCAAATGTGACTCCAAATATTTCACAATTTCAACTGAGTTTTGAAAAGTTTATTTATATAAATATATGTATATAGAAATACTCACCCAACGTAGTGTATATACATATAAAAACATATTTATATATAAAAAGTATTCTATTTTCTAAATTGAACATATATATACACTCATCCATTTACATAATTAATATTACAAATATATCAACATTTTTATTTCTGATAGACTAGAATCTAATGGCTTATTTGAATCTTGTGGAAGGGAACATCAAAGAATTATTTGATTATGGAATCAATTTTAAAATGATTTTCACTTTTTTTTATTAATTTCAAAATTTATTACCCGTTTTTATATATTCAAATGGGTTTCAAAAATCATATTACTCCTATAGTGGAATACTTAGTATATTATTCCTAATTGTGGGTTTAGGGAATGTTTTTAAAATGTTATTTATTAATTAATAACATATCTTCTGAAAATTGTTGTTTAGATGATTTTAAGACATATTATAATACATGGGTACATTTGTAGGATACTCTTGATAGGATTAGGTCCTCCACCTCTATATATTCTAGTGAAGTTAATATATAGATCACCATATGTCCAAAGGAATAATTGAAATCTGAAATTCACCCCTAGGGTATTGTAGAACACCAAGGTATCCTTATCCAAATAACCCTATGAGATTCTCTATTGATTTTTGTTTTTAATTATTGACAGTATTTATTTTATCTTTATTTTTTTTAATATTAACCCTGATTTATTATAATATACTTTTTTCCCTATTAAACAAATTTTAATTCTTTAATGATTTATTATATTATGGTTATTTTATGTTATTTCATTCTTATTTTTCTTTTATAATGTGTTCCAGCATTAGGTATATGGTTTATGTATTTTAGAATTTTTATTAAGATGATCCTCAAGAGTATTCAAAATAAGCAATTATAAAGTGGCTTTTAGAAGTGGATTTAAATTTAGGAATTTGGATAAAAATGGTCGAGGCTTGAGAAATGATAATTAAGTGATAATTTTAATTTAATATTATAAAATAAAATTTATGAAATAATTTTAATATGATATTATATTTCATTTACTACTGAGGGGTATAAATGCATTCTTCTTATATTTTCAAATCATTGTTTAAGGTCAACACTATGATTGGACACTCCTATACTCAAATGTGCATACAAGATGGGGTGATTATACTCACACTATAATGACTCAGAATTTCCATGTAATTTTTTTTAATTAAATGGGAATTTTATGAGTCTATGAAAATTGATGGCGTGTGATTCAAAGGCTCGATGTTCTTAAAATGAATTTATGAACTTTTTTTCAGGTACATTCAAAAAACGTGCGAGCGGGTTTTTGTAACTTTTGAACCGGTTCAAGGAATTGAAATTTGAGGGCATCGTTGAACTCGCAGTGCTGATATTCGCTTAAGGGGACCTTCACCTCGACCTCAGTAGGTCGAGGGTGAAAGATAGAATTTTGGTTTTCTGTGGAAATAGAAATAAAATAAAATAAACTTTTATTTTATTTTTCTTTTTGTTGAAACCTCCCATGTGGATGGTTTAAAGGTGGGGATCACCAGAACTAAAACCTCTCACATGGGTTATGGTGGTGGGTACCACCCGAGACTAAAACCCCCTTGAACTCCCCTCTTAATGGGAGAAACCACATGAACTCCCTCATTGTTGAAGAGTTAACCCATGGACTTCCTCCCATTAATTAATTATGCCTCGCCAATTGATTAATGTTGCCAACTTGTTTTGTGCCAACAATTTAAAATTGGACAAAAAATTTTTATTTTGGTTAGCTATTTTTTTGAAATAATTCATTGGAAATGGTTTAAGCTTGGGGAGAACTTTGGAGAATCATTCTCCAATGATGAACTCTTCTCCTTCGATGAATATTTATCCAACGAAGAACATTGTCGAAGGATCTCCAACGACGAACGAACCGACGATTGGGGAAACACCGACATCACAGACTTCACCCCTTCCAACATCAACAATCAATCAAGGTAGTGTGGTTGTTTAATTTCTTCCTCTTACTCATTCTTGACGATTCATATTAAATTAGGAAGAAATTATAGCCTCTTGTTTCCTCTCTAATGTAGAGGGCGTGGGCCAAAAAACCATGGCCCGACCTCTCCGCAATTATCATGATTAATTGTTGTGTTCTTTGTGATAGAGGAGGATGGAAACCAACCCCGGTGGGGCATGGGAATAGTGGCCAGCACCACTACCGGCTGTGGAAAAGGCGACAAACGGAGGGCATCTGGTTAAGCCGGCCACCGGCGAAGGTACGGTGTGTGACCATGCCGCACGGCCAGCCGTGGAGGATCGTCGCCCTACGGCCTTGCCACGCCACCCCACGACCACTGCCGCAATACAGCCTCTCCACACGGGGTTGTCGCCGCCCTGTGGCCTCGCCGCACGCTCCCACCCCCACCCCGTGGCCTCGTCTCTCGCGTCCACTGCCGCCCCGTGACCTTCAGCCCCACCCTGCGGCCTCGCGGCCCTCCGCGGCCTCATGGTTGCCCGCGACCTCTGCGGCCCCCCTCGTGGCCCTCTATGGTGCTCTGTGGCCTTGCATCCACCAGTGACCTCTATGGCCTCACAACAACCTGTGACCTCTGCAGCTCCCTCGGGGCCTCTGCAGCCCTCACAGCCTCTGCACCACCCCGCGTCGCCTCGTGCCGCACCGCGACTGCACCATGCCGCCCAAGCCGGGCCACCCATCGCAGGTCGGGCCGCACCACGGTCCGGTCCAGACCCAATGGGTCGGGCCCCGTCGACCCAAACTGGGTCATCCCAGGTCGGGTCGAGTTGGGTCAGTCCGATCGGGTCAGACCAGACTTAGACCTACTACGACCCATTTGCGCTCTTTTGGCCATAACATTGGCACCGGACATCCGTTTTACAAACCATCTAAGAAACTGTAAACCATGGAGCGAGACAGTACCTTTAGTATACCCCATTGGAGTTTTGGATAAGGTTGGGGAACGGTCGGGTTGGATCAAGCACGAATCCAACCGGGCCCTTGGGACTAAAAGGCTAATAACTTACAGAACATATGTCTGATTGATGTATCATTTATTGCTTTGAGACCCCTTTGGTGTGGCGGTCCATTGGGATATATTTTCGTGGGACTTCATGGCAGATGGAGTATCGACTAGTGGCTTGAGGAGCGGATTCTCCCAGAGACAAGCAAGCTTAGTGTGGGAACCCAATATTTGGATATGACGTGGATAATGAAGAGAGATCATGTGTGGGTCAACGTAGATTGATCCTATGTGGGTCAGCACCGAGCGATCCTGTGTGGGTTAGCACTGAGCAATCCTGTGTGGGTCAGCACCTAGAAATCCTGTGTGGGTCAGCACAGAGAGATCCTATGTGGTTCAGCTCTGAGTAATCCTGTGTGGGTTAGCACGAAAGGATCCTTCGTGGGTCTACTTATTAACAGAGTAAAATGAAGTAGCAGTTACACCTAATCATCTCTACTACTGTATATAAGTTATACCTAGTGTCAGTTGAGTCCATACCTATGTGGTACTTTCCTTTGTGGTAATACCTTGGTGGTATTCTTCTGTGTGGTGTACCTGTGTGGTACATACCTTTTTGGTATTCTTTCCATTATGGAACAATTGAGCTTTGTGCTTTGAGTTGGACACTATGTTTTCCTCATGATTTAAAGGGGTATACTTGAGAACATAGGTATATGTATGCGCATATACCTATGTAGGGTTGTTAGTTGATTTCATGCATTGCAGTTTATCCTTGGTGGATTTTGTGAGACCCTGAGGGTCTTAGGATTCCTACTGAGTATCGTTATACTCACCCCTGAATGGGCTATGCACGCACCTTATTGTGTTTGGTGCAGACGACGGATTGTGATGATCAAAGCTGAGGGTACCAGGGCTAGACGGGGGCCGGAGGTTGACAATACGGCGTGACGGTACACAGAGGTGACAGGTATACATGGGGTGATGAGGAAGTGATCATTACCTACCCTTCAGGTAGGATCCTCGAAGGATGACCCAGTATCTGCCTTTCTACTTCTTCAGTTGTATTGTATTTCAGCTGTACATGTACTATTACTATTTGGATTGTATATCGTCCCCTTTTTACTTTCAGCACTCTTTTTTCTATACAATTGAATTGTGTTCGTATCTTGTTGTATGCTTGGTTGTGTGTGGTTATAGGTTATAAATGAAATTCCTTCCCAGTTATAGGGAATATGCCTTTCGGTGCTAGTCTCCTGCCCCTGGCCTATGGAAGGCGGGCTTGGGGTATTCATGGTACGGGCCACGTGGGACAGGTCATGAAAAATTGGTGTCAGAGGAGTCAGTTCTACCGTAGAACATATGACTCTAATCTTTCCTTTTAACAGAAATAGTGTTATGTGTAGTAACTGTGGTTATCGGTTTAGGTAATCCAATGTTGGTGCGGTGGATGACATATCCATACATCATGATCCTGACTTCTGATTTCTGACTCAGTGCATGAAAACACTGATTGCATGTGTGTTTTGAAAAGTTTTCTTTTTGATATATTTGATTCAGCTCACTTGGTATAACTTATTGACCATGGCGATCCTGTTTCTTTTCAGGATGCCTCCACGCAAACAGCTAACTAGGGTTCCAGATATAGTGAGCACTGATAGCCCACCGAGCGATGAGGCCTCGGTGCAAGGCCCTCTTCTAGTAGAGGCACCAGCGGTACCATTACCCGTTGGGCCATTGATTCCACCAGCCCTAGCAGCAAAGGGTTAACACCCCTTGAGCACGTTTCATGAGTTCCAGTGCCAGAGGCCACCCTGGTTCAGGGGAGAGACAGTCCCAAAGGCATCTTTGGATTGGCTGGAGGTTGTAGTTAGAGTCTTCCGACTGGTAGGGGCACCAGCTAATCTCATGGTGATCCTTGCCACCAGTCTTCTACAGGCAGAAGCAGGAAGATGGTGGAGCATGATGCTCTAGGCTCACGATGAGGTGACACTTCTCTGGGAAGACTTTGAGAGCCTGTTTCGAGGAGAGTTTTTCCCAGCGACACTTCGCGCAGTGCGCATTTAGGAGCTACTTCATCTGCAACAGGGCATCATGACTGTGTCTCGGTACTCAGCGAGGTTCACTGACCTCTAACGCTACTCCACAGATATGGTGTGTGACCCATTATTCAGGGCCCGGACCTTCGAGCAGGGACTCAGGTGGGAGATCAGTGCTTCAATGATCTTTCTTAGCATCCCAACGTAGGTGGGGGTGTTAGAGCGAGCCCTTTTAATGGAGAGTTTCCTTGGACAGCAGTCACGAGCAACGAGACACACTACCAGTCATCATGAAGTTAAGTCTTATATAGTTGATAGTAGGCAGATGACACATTGGTCCAAAATTACTATACCTATAGGTGGACGACCATAGGATTCAGGGTCGATTGTGCGGGGCACTTGAGGCAGAGAAAGTCATTCCAAGAGAGGGCATTGTTACGCATGCGGTGGGCAGGGTCACACGGCTCATGACTGTCTGACCCACCATACGGATTATCAACAGATGGTCGAAGAACCACCCAGGCAGAGATAGATAATCGACCAAGGAAGTCTGTAGGGAGCAGGTGGACATGGAAGAGGAGTTGGTCATGCATCTGGCGGTGGGAAACAATACGAGATGTTACCGCCACCACCACCAGGTGGTCCACCCTGACCACATGGAGTAGGAGGACATGGGAAAGATCAGCTCCAGGCATCGGAGGCCTTTGATCACAGCGCTCCAGAGATGATATGAGGTACGATCTATGTCTACTCCACCTTACCTGCTGTACTTATAGACACAGGTTCCTGTCATTATTTTAATGCCACTACCCTCATTCAAAGCACATAAATTCTGACAGAGTCGTTGGCTCGATCCTTATTGCTAGAGACTCCTGCTGGAGCGGATTCAACGATTACGCATTAGTGTCGTTAGTGTGAGCTTACTCTCAGAGGCGAGAGCTTCGGCTAGGATCTCCTATTAGGGGTGTTGAGGTCTTACGATGTCATCTTGGGTATGGACTGGTTATCAACAGTCCAAGATCAGATACAATGTATTAGGAGAAATGCACAGTGTGTCCTCACTGATGGGACCAGGTTTACCTTCACCAGATAGAAGGGAACCTTTTCAACACAGGATGGACTTACCCAAAGGAGGGTGCAGCTTATCACTCATCAGTTTGCTAGCCTAACCCTCGGAGAGGTTGATGTGGGGATTTTGAGTTATCCTGTAGTGGTGGACTAGTACACATATGGATTCCCTAATGATATTTTGGGTCTACCTCCTCACAGAGAGGTGGACTTTTACATTGACTTATACCCTGGGATGACACTGATATCTACACCAGCGTATTGGATGGCTCCTGCAGATCTTTGTGAGCTACGGGTACAGCTAGAGGACTTGTAGGGGAAGGGATTCATATGGCCCAGTGTTTCTCTTTGGGCAGCCTCAATTTTTTTCACCAAGAAGGCAGATGGGAGCTTGAGGTTTTGTGTTGACTATCGGTGCCTGAACCAGGTGACTATGAAGAACATGTTCCCACATCCGAGGATTGACGACATCTTTGATCAGCTAAATGGAGCATGGTGGTTCTCGAAGATAGACCTCGGATCAGGCTATCACCAACTCAGATTACAAGATGAGGATGTTCAGAAGACAACTTTCAGATGTCAGTACAACCATTATGAGTTCTTGGTTATTCCATTCGGCGTAACCAATGCTCCAGTAGTGTTCAGGGGACTCATGAAAAAGATCTTTCAACCATATTTTGATTGCTTTGTTGTAGTCGTCATCGACCACACTCTGATCTACTCGGCTATTGAGGAGGAGAATGCCTATCATTTGTAGGTAGTACTGGACACACTCTGAGATCACCAGCTTTATAGTATGCTCTCGAAGTGCTAGTTTTTTATTTTAGAGGCTCACTTTTTGGGACACGTCATCTCAGAGGTTAGAGTTGTAGTGGATCCAGTGAAGATTGAGGCGGTACTTGCTTGGGAGCCACCCAGGAGTGTGTAGGAGATACAGAGTTTACTAGATTTGGCTAGATTATATTAGAGATTTGTGCAATATTTCTATAGAGTTGTAGCACTATTATCAGCACTGACGAATAAGGGGACACCCTTCATGTGGTTGGATAGATGTCGGCACATTTTTCAAGATTTGAGGCAGAAGCTAACTAGTGAACCCATCTTGAGGATACCAGAGGAGGGAGTAGGGTACATAGTAAACAGCAACGCATCGGGGACTGTGCTCAGATGTGTTCTGATGCAGGAGTGAGCATTGATCATTTATGGTTCTCGACAGCTGATACCGCATGAGAAGAACTACAAAACCCATAACGTGGAGTTAGCAGCAGTGGTCTTTTCCTTGAATATGTGATGACATTACTTGATGGGTGAGCGTTTTACAGTGTACATTGATCACAAGAGTCTCAAGTTTATCTTCTCTCTAAAGGACATAAACCTGAGACAACGATGTTTTCTTGAGTTCCTCCAGGACTATGACTTTGAGATACTATATACTCCTAAAAAGGGTATCTTTGTAGCAGATGCACTCAACCAGAGATCTGGTATATAGCTTCTAGGTGAAGAGACAGAGCAGTTGGACGCTTTGCAGATATTTATTATGGATCGAGATGGAGTAGCATTTCATCAGTCTCTTATAGTAACTCCCCCACATATTCAGTGAGTCAGGGAGGTGCATCATGGGGACCCTGACTATGAGACATGACATGCTCAGATATCCATAGGACAAGAACCTGATGGATTTTCCGAAGGTGGGGAGCACGTCCTCCTCTTCAGAGGATGTACCATGGTACCAGTGTCACTTTGGGATGAAGTTTTGATGAAGTTCCACACATACCCTCTATCAGTACATCCAGGAGTGGTGAATATGTACTAGGATCTTCGACAACAACATTGGTGGTTGGGAATGAAGAAAGAAGTAGTATAGTTTTTCTCTCGATGCCTTATTTGTCAACAAATGAAGGTGGAGCATCAGGTGCCAGTAGGTTTGGTTCAGCCTTTATAGGTCCTAGAGTGTAAGTGGGATGGGATATCCATGGACTTCGTGATAGGACATCCACATACTTCTAGAGGTCATGATTCTATCTGGGTGATCGTCGACCGACTCACCAAGTCAGCCCACTTCCTACCAATCAGAGAGCAGGGTTCAGTAGAGAGCTTGGGAAGCCTCTATGTGTTGAAGATTGTGCAGCTACATGGATTACCCTCAATTATTGTCTCTAATCTTGATATGCATTTTACTTCCTTACTATAGAAGGGGTTGCAGGAGGCTTTCGGGATGATGCTCCTTTTGAGCACCGCTTTTCATCCTCAGACGGATGGCCAGACTGAGCAGACCATTCAGACCCTCAAGTATATGTTGTGTGCTTGCGTCCCCAACTTTGGTCAAAGTTGGGAGGATCACTTGTCTTTGATGGAGTTTTCATACAACAACAGTTATCACTCCACCATTGTGATGGCACATTTTGAATCGTTGTACGGGTGACCATGCAGATCACCTTTATGCTGGACTGACCTAGGGGAGTCAGCACTAGTGGGACCAGAGATGGTATAGGCTACCACAGAGAGGGTGCAGATCATCCAGGAGTAGATGAAGACTAAAAAGAGAAGGTATAAATCGTATGTCGATAGGATACATAGACCTCTGGAGTTCAAGGATGGCGACCACATCTTTCTACGGGTCTCGCCTCGACGAGGAATGCGGAGATTTGGCTGAGGTGGTAAGTTATCTCCAAGTTTCATTAGACCATTTTAGGTCCTCAGCAGATTTGAGGAGGTGGCTTACAAATTATCTCTTCAACCTCTGTTGCACCGGAATGCATTAATTCTTCCACGTATCCCTGTTGAGGGGATATGTGCATGACCCTTCTCACATCATCGACCACAGCGAGCTGGACGTCGATAATGGGGTGACTTTTACGGATGTTCCAGTAGAGGTTGAGGATTGACAAGAGTGGTTCCATCATGGGTAGTCGATACCTCGGGTGCACGTTTGTTGGTAGCACGAGAACCTCTAGGAGAGCACATGGGAGTGGAAGGCTCAGATTAATGTTCAGTACCCCCACTTGTTCCCTTAGTTTGAGTTGTGGCATACGGGGACGCAGATCCGTGAGGTGGGGAGAATGTAAAGACCCATAATTTCCATGTATTTTTTTAAATTAAATGGGAATTTTAGGAGTCTGTGAAAATTGACGACGCATGATTCTGAGACCTAGTGTGCCCGAAATGAACTTCTGAACTTTTTTTTGGGTACATTCAGTAAACTTGCGAGTGGGTTTTTGTTTGAACTGGTGCTCGATATTGAAATCTAAGGGCACCATTGAACTTGCAATGCAGGTATTCACTTAATGGGGCCTTCACCTTGTCCACTGTAGGTCGAGGGTGAATGAGAGAATTTGGGTTTTTCATGGAAATAGAAATAAAATAAAATAAATATTATTTTATTTTCCTTTTTGATGAAACCTCCCATGTGGATGGTTCAAGGTGGGGACCACCTGAACTAAAACCTCCCACATGGGTTATGGTGGTGGGGACCACCCGAGTATAAAACCCCATTGAACTCCCCTCTTAATGGGAGAAACCCCTTTAACTCCCTCATTAATGAAGAGTTAACCCATGTATTTTCTCCCATTAATTAATTATGCCTCGTCAACTGTTTAATGTTTCCAACTTGTTTTGGGCCAACAATTTCAAATTGGACAAATAATTTTTCTTTTGGTTGGATATTCTTTTGAGTGAATTCGTTGGAAAAGGTATAATATTTGGGAAAACATTGGAGAAACATTTTCCAATGAAGAACTCTTCTCCTTCGACGAATATTTCTCCAAATAAGAACACCATCGAAGGATATCCAATGAAGAACGAACAAATGATCGGGGAAACACAGACGTCACTGACATCACCCCTTCCAACGTCAATAAGAAATCAAGGTAGGGTGGTTGTATAAATTTCTTCCCCTTACTTGTTCTTTACAATTCATCAAAAATCATGAAGGGATTATAGCTGCTTTCTACCGCTCTAACATGGAGGGTGCGAGCCAAACAAACATGACACGACCTCTTCTCAATTCTCGTGATACATTTTTGTGTTCTTCATGATGGAGGAGGATGTAAACCAACCTCAGGGGGCATGAGAACGGCGGTCGACACCACCGTTGGTCGCTACAAAAGAGACAAACGAAGGGCGGTCGGTCTAGCCGGTCGCCGGCATAGGTACGGAGCATGACCACACCGCACGGCCAGCCCTAGCGGATCTCCACTCTGTGGCCTTGCCCCACAGCCCCCCCCCCCCCCCCCCCCGGCCTCCACCGCCCCATGGCCACTGCCGCCCCGCCTGCGGCCTCCGCCACCCCGCGGCCTCGTTGCCCTCTGTCGCCCTCTGCGGCCTCGCGGCCCCCCACAACCTCTACGGCCCCCCTTGCGGACCTTCACGCCCCCCCTCGTGGCCACCTACGACCTATGTGGCCCTCTGCAACCTCGTGGCCACCCACGACCTCTGCGGCCCCCTCGCGGCCTCTGTGGCCCATGCGGCCACCGTACCACCCGGTGCCACCTTGTGCCACCCCGCGGCCACACAGTGCCACCCAGGCCGGGCCACCCAGCGCGGGATGGGCCAAGGTCGGGCCGGGTTAGCCCAAGTCGGGTCGGGTCGGGTCAGACCGAACCCGAACCCACATCGACCCAGTTGCTCTCTTTTTTCCATTACTTTGGCACCACGTGTCTGTTTGACAAACCGTCAATGACACTATAAACCTTGGAGTGAGACAGTCCCTTTAGTATTCCACACTATAGTTTTGGATAAAGTTGGGCAATGGTCAGGTGGGATCGAGCATGAATCTAACCGAGCCCTCGGGACTAAAAGGCTAATAACTTACAGACTAGGCATCTGATTGATACATCGTCTATTACGTTTAGACCCCAATGGTGTGGAAGTCCTTTGGGATACATTTTCATGGGAATTCATAGCTGTTTGTGTATCAACTAGTGGATTTATGAGAGGACTCTTCTAGAGACAAGCAATCTTAGTTCGGGAACCTAGTAGATGGTTGGGATTTGATGAATGATGAGCGATTCTGTGTGGGTCAGCACCGAGCGATCTTGTATTGGTCAGCACCGAGTGATCCTATGTGGGTCAGCACCGAGTGATTCTATGTGGGTCATCACCTAGCGATCCTCTGTGGGTTAACACCGAGCGATCATGTGTGGGTCAGCACTTAGGTATCCTTTGTGGTTCTGCTTCTTAACAGAGTTAGATGAATTAGTAGATACATCTAATCATCTCTACTACTATACTTAAGTTATACCTAGTGTGGGATGAGTCCATACCTATGTGGTACTTTCCTTTGTGGTAATAACTTGGTGGTATTCTTCTATATGGCATACATGTGTGGTACTTACCTTCGTGGTATTCCTTGCTTTTGTGGAACAGTTGAGCTTTGGGATTTGAGTTGGACTATGTGATTTCCTAATGACTGAGATGGGTATACTTGATAACATATATATATATATATGTATGGGTATATACCAAATTAGGGTTTTCAGTTGATTTCATGTCTTGTGGTTTATCCTTGGTGGATTTTGTGTGACCTTGAGGGTCTTAGAGTACGTATTGAGTATCGTTATACTCACCCCTGCACCGGTTATGCCCACACCTTGTTGTGTTTGGTCCAGACGACGAACAACACTGATCGAGGCTGAGGGTACTAGGGCTAGATGGGGCCCAGAGGTGGACCATACTACGTGACAGTACGTAGAGGAGACGGGTAGACGTGGGGTGCTATGGAGGAAATCTGTACCTACCCTTCAGGTAGGAACCTTAGAGGATGACCAAGTAGTTGTCTTTCTTCTTATTCAGTTGTATTTTATTTTAGTTTTACTTTTACTATTACTGTTGGGCTTGTATTTCAGACCATTTATACTTTCAACACTTTTTTTCTATACAGTTGACTTGTGTTCGTATCTTGATGTGTGCTTGGTTGTGTGGGTTTACGAGTTATAAAGGCAATGTCTTCCCAGTTAAAGGGAATATGCCTTTCGGTGCTAGTCAGTAGCCCCTGGCCTATAGATGGTGAGCTTGGGGTAGTCATGGCATGGACCTTGGGGGATGGGTCGTGACACACACCATACTCACAAACATCAAATTTTATAAAACAAATGGATTATGAAGGATCATGATTGAATTATGAATATTTCTATTTATTGGACACCTATATCAGGAAACACTTGGAGAAGTTTTGTGATTTTATAATGGATTTGACCTCAAGTCACATGGGATATTGTGATCAGATATTCTAGTTTTTATTTTGGCACCTTGGGATCGTTGTCCAAATCGTACATCCAAATATTTTCTGGTGTTCCTTTTTCCATAATGGGAGGTTCATATTATTTATATAGTTTTGGATGTTAAAACCGAACCTATTTTTTTTAGGGCTTTGGAGGTTAGTATGGGTATTTATTTCACTCAAATTTTTTAAATTTAAATCATCATATAATATTTCATTTTATACTACTTATTTGAATTTGCATGGGAATCCAAAATATGGATACGATGTGCTGGATTTTTTTAAGAAGTGTGAAAAAATTTAAGTCGCATTTATTAGAGAAAATCATCCAATATTTTTTTCCTATGATTATTTTTTTCCTCACATAAGGATTGAGGATGCCCATATGTCCCTATCACAAGATAGTTCAAGTGTTCGAAGGATATGTATCCCAAGTTGAATAGTGACATTGATCCTATCAACATGTACATCCACCAAAACTCGATCAATATTTTTTTTTACATGTAACTTTATTATCGAATTAAATTCAAGATCCCTCATATTTACTGAATCCAATGGTGGTATATTTGGGGCATAATCTCTCTTATGAAGAGATGCTAGTATAAATTTTTCATAATAGATAAAAAGTTATATGATAAAAGAATACTCAACTCATAAAAGTAATATAGAGAGATGATATGTATTAAAAAAATAAGAACCTGAGGATGAAAAGAAATATATATAACCTCAACATATTAGCCCATAAATTTTTATTTGAAATTAAAATGATGAAATTTTTAATGGGAGAAGAATGTAATTACCCATAATTTTTAGAAATCAAAAATTTCCATCTAATAAAAGTAATTTATAAACATGTTGTATATAAAAATCATTTTATTTCATAAATATGAATAATTTTAAGAGAAAAAATATATGAATTTACTCCACAAAGAAAAAAAATAGATCAATGGGGTAACAAATATAAATTGAAAATACTGATAAAAACTGATATTCTTATATGTTTCCAATGCCCAAAAATTATTAGAAACACAAAAAACATAGATCAAATCAATCAAATAATTATAAATAATAATGTAATTTTAACATGTGATATAAAAAACCATGATAGGCTATGTGGGGGATGGATAATGAATTAAATAAGTGTTTTTTATAGGATGTATAACAATAATTGAATAGTATATGGTCATTAGGGATTATATATAAGAGTTGAAATGGTAACCAAATCAGTGAGAATAGTAAAATGACTTAATATTGGTATTTATAATAATAAAAACTAATTAAATATAAATAGTATAATTGTATAAAAATGATATCTCAAATAAAATAACTTCAAATGAATATATATATATATATATAATGTATGTAAACACCTATTCATTAAAATATTAGTTTTTTATTTTAATAAATAATTATCTTATACAGAATTTTATTTTAGTAAAAATATTCAAAATAAATAGTCATAAATCACATAAAAATTTAAAGATGACAATAAATAAGAATGTGATAAATCATAAATAAATAAATATGATTTATTAAAAATAAAAATTTTACGTCATGTAATAAGAGATAATATTTAAAAATTAAAAAAAATTATGAATTTAAATTTGATAGAATTGAATTAATATTTGGAAACAGAACATTATATTTAAATTATGATGATTTTATTTTAATTTTTTAATAAAATTTTACTTTTATTGAATAAAAATAACATATTATTTTTACAAATAGTATATTTTTTTTGAGATAATCAAGATATAAACATGATATATATATGTATAATCAATTTTAATGACATAAAATTTATTTATGGAGTAAAATAGTGGATTTAAAAATAATAATCTGACATTATTTATATATTTTAATAAAAAATATTATATAATTCACTCTTATAAAAACTATTTTAGATATCGTACCACAATCAATGTATTCCAATGATTCTATTCTGTTTTAGATGTGTTTTAATGAAAAATAAACCCCATTTTTTTATTACAATGAAAAATAAGTTATAATATTTAATAAAATTCATTATTATTGACTTAAATTGTAAAATAATCAATAAATTATTCTAAAAAAGTCACGCACGTTGGTTATGTAAACACATATCGTTTTTCGCTTTCTCCCACATCTAAAATTACATTACAAAATATCCTTTAAAATAAATCTATAAACTTCCCTTATCATGCCCAAAATCCCATATTGTAACCACAATATACTCATAGAAATGATTTAGGTTCATTCCAAAGGAGGAAACTCCAAATTTAATGTATATTGTTTAAACATCCTTCTATATTATCATTTTTTTATTTTTTTATTTAATCCTATTTTAAAAAACATCAAATTATTCTACAAAAATTTAATTATCTAGAAATTGTAATCCTTTTGATCCAAAAACGATTATATATCACTTTATACCTCTATCTAAAATCATTTTTAAATGTATTTATAATATCAAAAATATGGGTTTCTAAACACAGGGTTTTTATGTAAATTATCCTCTTACCCATTCTATAACATACAACAATCGATTAACTGTAAATTTAAAATAAAATTATTTAATATAATTTAATGTGTTTATTGAAATATTAAATCAACTAGGTTTCTTATTCTTTTAAAACACTTTTAAAAATAATATATCACCCATTTTAGTTTTACACTACAAATGTGAAACATTATTTTTTATTTTCTAGATATGTCATTCAGGTATTTTCTTACAAATTTATTTCATAATTTAACATAAAATAATAATTTAGTAACCTAAATTTCTTTTGGAATTGAATAAAAAATATATCATGAAAATTATGGATTTTATATAACCATTGTAAAATTAACATCGACCATTGCCTCTACATAAATATAGTTTCAGAAAATTGAAATAAACATTGTTGAGACAGTTAACTCAAACATCAACAATTTAGTAATATTATAAAATATTATAAAATCGATTCTATGATATTAAATATATAATAAGAAATTTAGTAATAAATAATTTAATTAATGTAACTTGACTATTCAAGATTTTAAATAATCTACCAATAATTTTAAGTACTTTAGATAAGCTATCATTTTAAGAAATTTTCTGCTCATTCAAATTTGTTAAGATATGTCTCAATCGATGTTTATCACCATTTCTCTATCTCACTTTAATATTAAACTATTATAATGTTATTACATTATTTATATTATTCTTCCAATTTATTACATTTATAGTGGATAGTCATTCCATTTTCTTTTTTCTTTTTATTTTCCATATATGTAAAACCATATGAATCTTATAAGAGAATCCTTTCCAGTTTCCCTCCCTTTTTAAAAAATTGTTCTTATTTTCGTATGCTAATATAAATTTTTTTTAACACTATTATTTTTAAATAAAACCCACATTATTTTGACATAAAATATGGTTCTTTTTTTATATTTATGAAAATGTTTTTCTCTAACCCCCTTTAAAGATTTCATTATCATTTTCTTAAAAGTTTAATAAAAGTGTATGAATTAAAGACTTGTTTATCTTTTATTATGATTTTATATAACATTGAGATATATTTGATTTATCAATGATCATATTTTTAATGAAAAATTTTCACAAATGATTAAAATATTTTCATCGGATTATATATGATAACTCAATTTTCAATGATTTAAAAAATTATTTTGATGCCAATTTATTTGGCATTGATTTATTTAATGTTTAGGATTTTTTATATTTATTTTTCTATTTAATTTATTTATGATTAATGGAATTCCAAAATTAATATATCACCCTATATATATTGGTTAATTATTTATATTTAATTTCATCACTATATGTGGGCTAGGTGATGTTATCATTTCCTCTATATTTATTCAAGGGATATATGTGTTTTCACTCAATCATATTTTTATTCACGGTTTATGCATAGTAAGACTCATCCAAATAATTCTTAATGTCTTGTAAATATTCCATGACCTATAATTATGGTGACATTATTTATGAATGTTTCAAATATTATGATTCTCAATTTTATCATGATCTTATCTTATGATAAATATTATGCAATGTTTTTGAGATGGGTTATGATCATTCATTTATTATTTCCTTGTGATGATTGTTAAATCTAAAAATATCTATCACCATGTGTATAATATTGATTCCCTTACTAGGATTTATGGCTCTTCCATTATTTTATGTATGACCCCTATTTATCCTCTGATGTAATAAGAGTACAATTATATGTATATTATTTTTATGAAGATTGAAATAAAATTCAATGTTTATATTTTTTATAATTTTTCTAATGCACATAATTTTGAAATGACACTAGACCTATAGATTTTTGGTAGTATCTAATTGTTATTTTTGTTAAAAAATTATGTAATAGAATGTGTATGGGATGTGGGTGGTTATTATAAAGAATATGTTTTCATAATAAAATCTCAATTTTATATAGCGTAAATTACTTTAATATATTCAATTTTTTTGATTACATATAAATAGAAAAATAATAAAGAAATAGAGGTTTATGCCCTAAAAAAATAATGCGGGGAAGGAATTTATGAGTATTGGAAGCTAATAGGGTTTTTTTAATTTAATATAATGGTGATGGAGAAGATATATGAGGTGGTTTCCTCTGGCCTTATAACAACCCTTCTTTTTTTACACACCTAAACATAACTTATTACATAATATATTAACTTGATACAACATAGAAGATCGATAGGTATAGTGTATTTGATGCTTAAAAACATTACATAATGGCACAAAACATGAAACACGTCATCTTTATTGACAAATTTTTTTAGATGACCTCTATATCCCATCATACATAGCATTCCCTTGGATAACGTGAGGACCTGTATAAGAAATGGGTGAGCTATAAATCCCAGTAAGAGAGTAAAAAAGTTATGACATGATGAATAAAATAAATTTTATTCAATATTCATATCAATGGAGCATTAAAGAAACATGAAGATAAAGGCGAGATATATCATGATTATCATAAAACGGAAATGTGGTAATAACACTTAAAATGGTATTAGCATGACCCAAGGCTCATTTCATGCGGATCATGAGTAAACCCTAATTTCACTTGTATTATCATGATTAGACCCTAATTTCACTTGACGTATCCTGATAATAATCTTTACCCAATGAAATGGAGCGCTATCAGGGTGCACCCTTATTAAAAATTTCATTTCATGCGTATGTGTTCCACATGAATCATACAAAATGGAATAATTAAAGATCATCATTTATTCCAAGATAATGTAATGTTTAATTCATACATGAAACATTATAGTAAATAAGTAAACATGCATAAAGGTGAATACCCATGATAGAGAAATGGTAATGGTATTCAAGACACAATGATTTTGTCTTGGAAAATTGTGGTGCAATTTCGACAGCATAATGGCATAACATAAGAATTAATTAAAATGGTTGATGAGAGAGAAATGGGTGTCTCTTCAAATTTACATGAAATTTACATTAATGTTTTTATATAGATATATTTCCCCACATAAGTAATGGAATTTTAGATTCATAATACAAAATAATTTCTTGAATGTAAATGAGGAGAGAGATATTCCATATGGAATTTATGGATGGTAACAGGTGTACATGGGAGGAATTAATGAGAGATAAAGGGTTATATCATCATCAAAACATAAAGAGGGATGTATGAGAAAGGTTATAAATCATAGCCCAACATTTTTAATTGAAAATAAAAGGGCATAACAACATAAGGAAATTTGGACAAAAATGGGAAAGGAATAAATCCCTTACTTGGAAGTGTGATCCCAAAGTCATGGGAGAGGCTTGAGAAAGGCTTCTTGGGAGCTTGGGGAACATTAGGATGATTCTATGGAGTATAGGTAAGAGTTTGGTCAAGATTCAAAGGATTTGAGTGAAGATGAAGTGGGAGCATGGGTGGGTTTATATAGGAAAAGGGAGGAAATTCTTTATTATTTAGGTGTTTGACACTACACAATAAACTAATCAAAATCTCAAACCAAACCATGCTTTTGAACGTGGTTTTTTCAAATGGGTAGTGTAATACCTTATTTTATAAGTACAATGGCCAAAATTAATAAAAATATTAGGCTTCATTATGTGAAGGTGAGTCACACTCTCAAGGAAATCAATTTAAAAATATAAAATGTTATAAAAGTCTTTGAGGGTCTATTTAAGCATTTTAAAATAAATAAAAAACCTAAAATAACATGATTTTTATTTGTAAAACACATATTTTATGAACATAATATTTATAGTATTTTATTACATCACTATCGGGTCATTATGATGTCATAAAACACATTATACATTTAAATTGTGTTTAATTTTTACCCAAAAATGTGATTGTCTTAGAAAATTGTGAAAAATTCACCGTTGGATAATTTTGATATCCTGATTACAAAAAAAATATTCATTTTATCTAAATAATTTTATAAATATGTGAATTTTTAAATTTAAAATAAAAACCAACATTTAACAAAAATTAATGGGTTTTGACAAAAATAGCTTTCAAACCATTAAAAAATTAAAATTGTATTCATAAAAATTATATGATCATTTATATTTAATAATAAATGATTTATTAATAATATTTTATTAAAATGTTATTTAATTCAAAAAAAATCCATTAATTCATCAAAAAATATTTCATACTTGAATATTAACTAAAAATTCTATTTTTGCTTTAAAAAAATTCTACAAAGGTAAAATAATAAAATGAATGTATGTTCTCTATAAAAAAATAATGTACATAATCATAATTCTAGGATCTTGTTACATAACCCCTTATAACAGCTACATTAGACCGAATGGAAAGGTGTGTGATAGTGATAGACTCTTGGGGTGGCTCGGATAACATCGCTCGGGTGGTAATATCTATAAAATTTCACATCTCCCATATGAGGTTCTGTTCAAGCATAATGTGTTAATGATCAGCTTAGTCATGGTCAAGAGAGAAGTCCAATGATGCCACCTCCTTTTCTAACTCTATCAAATGGGCTTTGCATGAAGCAATTCTACTGGATGAGGTTATCGCTTCCTCTATCTGAGTAAGTTGGATTTGATAAAACCTTATATTTATATTAATCATGTGATCACAGTTCAATATCTCTATTAGAAATTGTCACAATTCATAATAGTATTTTAAAATCCAAAAACATAAAACCTAGGATGTTCATATGTATCACAACCATCTTACATAAAAAGTTATTTAACTAGAGAAAAATGAATTTTCAATAACAAAAGTTTAGGTCATTACAATCTTCCCCCCTTAAGAAATATCTCCCTTGAAATTTCCTTTTCCCACACTAAAACTAATGAAGCTAACTCCGCTTCATCACTTCCTCTGATTCCAATGTTTCATCTTCAAACAAGTGGTTTCTCTACAACACATTCATGAGGCGAATTGTCTTATTTCATAGAGTTTTCCTCCAGAATCTAATATCTTCATCGGCTTCTTTTCATAGGAGAGATCTTTCTCTAGTAGTACCAGCTATAAATTGAGTACATGTGATGGGTCAGGTATGTACTTTCTCAAGAGTGATACATGGAATACATCATGTACTTGAGAAAGGATCGGTGGGACTACTAGTTGATAGGCCACTGGTCCAATTTGGTCAAGGATTTCAAAAGGGTCGATGCACCTTGGACTAAGATTTCCATTATTCCCAAATCTCATAACTCTCTTCCATGCTGATATACGGAAAAATAACATATCTCTGACATCAAAATATAGGTCTCGTCTATGATTATCAGTATAGCTCTTTTTTCGACTCTGAGCAGCTTTAATGTGGTGTTGGATAGTCTTATCCTTCTCCACCATTTCTACAACCATTTCTAGACCTAGGATTTTTCTCTCCCCTACATTTACCCAACATGCAATTATTCTACACCTCTACCCATACAGGGCTTCATAAAGATCCATTTGGATTCTTGAGTGGAATCTGTTATTGTAAGAGAACTCAACCAGATAAAGATGTTGATCCCATCCTCCTTTGAAGTCCATTGAGCATGATCTAATCATTTTCTCAAGTGTTTAGATAGTCTGTACAGATTGTCCATTAGTTTTAGGATGATAAGTTGTGATGATTTTCAGCATAGTATCCAGAGCCTATTGAACAGTCTTCCAAAAATTAGAGGTGAATCTTTTATCTCAATCAGATACAATCGATAATGTTACTCCATGAAACATTAACATGTCTCTGATATATATATGTGCCAATTAATCAAGTGAGAAATCATCTCTAATAGCAATGAAGTGTGAAGTCTTTGTTAGATGATCCATAGAAACCCAGATAGCATTGTTTCCTTTGGATGTTCTTAGAAGTCTAGGTAAAAAGTTCATGGTAATGTTCTCCCATTTCCATACTGGTATGGGTAATGGTTGCATCAACCCCTAAGACATCTTCCTCTCAGACTTCACTTTCTGACATACCAAGGACATTGTTGAATACTCAACAATCTCATTATTCATATTATCCCACCAATAAATCACTCATAGATCCCGATAAATAATTATATTTCTTGGTTGAATGGAGAAATTTGAACTAGGTGCTTCATCCAAAAGTTCCTTATTTAACTCTAGATTAGATGGAACACATAGTCTTGACCCAAATCTCACAATTACTTCTTTATTGACTTTCTAATACAAGGATTTACCTTTTTTGATAGTTTTCACCATCTTCTAAATTCCCACATCATCCTTTTGAGCATCATTTATCCTTTCCAAAAGAGATGGTTGAGAAATCAATTGTGAAAGGATTGATGATGTTCCCTTATTTATGATTCCCATGTCCATATTCATCAAATCTAAGAAGACTGGATCCTTTTTAATTTCCATCAATGATAGAATCGATGGATCCTTTCTACTTAGAGCATCTGCCACCTTGTTCGCTTTCTTAGGGTGGTAATAGAATGAGCAATCATAGTCTTTGATCAGATCAAACCATCTTCGTTTGCTTCTATTCAACTCTTTCAGTGAGAATATATAGTGGATACATTTGAGGTCCATATATATTTCACTCATCTCATCAAAGAGGTAATTCTGCCAAATATTTTAAAAAAAGATCACTGCAGTCAACTTCAGATCATGTGTTTGATAGTTTTTCCCATGAAATTTAAATTTCCATGAATCAAAGGAAATGAAATTGTAATTTTTCATCAACACACAACCTAGTCCCTTCTTCAAAGCATCACTAAATACCAAAAAAAGTTATCCACTTGTGGGTAGTGTGAGCACGGGCGCAGTGATAAGCCTCTTTTTTTACTCCTTAAAGCTCTCTTCGCATTCATCACTCCATGAAAACATTTAATCCCATCTGAGTTATATTTTCAAGAGGGTTGGAAAATCATGAGAAATTTCCCACAAATCGGTGATAATATCCAGGAAACACCAGCAAGCTACAGGTAACTGTTACCAATGTTAGCCTAGACAGTCCCTCAATTGCAGTTGTCTTAGAGGGATCCCCAGATATCCCATTACATGTGATGATATGATCCCAGAATGAGACCTCATTATACTGAAACTCACAGATTATGTAATTTTCCAAGAGCTTCTCTTTTTCCAAGGTCTCTTGTACAGTTTTTAGATACTCCACATCTTCCTCCTTGGTTTTAGAGTACATTATAATATCATCTATAAAGACTACCACAAATTTTTCAATGTAATCTATAATGACTCTATTAATCAAGTCCATAAAGATTGTTGGAGAATTAGTGAGTCCGAATTGATTTACTATGAATTAATAGTGCCCATACCTTTTATGAAAAGTAGTCTTTGGGGTATCCTCTTTCTTCTCCATTAATTGGTAATATCATGACTCTTAATCATCCTTGTAAAAGTACTGTGCTCCACATAGCTGGTCAAAAAAGTCATCAATTCGTGGAAGTGTATACTTTTCTTTATCGTGATTCGGTTGAGCTCATGGTAATCAATGAAAATGTGCATTGACACATCCTTTTTCTTGACGAAGAGGACTAGTGCACCCCATTGTGAAGCACTTGGGCATACAAACCCTTTATCTAGATTCTCATATAGTTGTTTATTCAGCTTCTTAAGCTCCACAACAATCATTATATATGGAGTCTTGGATATTGAAATGACCCAGGTATAAGGTTAATTGAGAACTCAACATCTATTCTAATAGGAAGAGAATGAAATTATTTCGAAAACACTTCGTCAAATTCCCTCACAATAGGCATGTTTTCAAGGATGGATACTTCCTTAGACTTAGTCATCTGAGCTAGATACATGTGCTTATAGGTTATTAATATCCACGTGTGAGATGATGGTTCTAAAGACAATTATTCTTCTTCCTTGAACTTCTATAGAATCAGGGGTTGATTCTCCATATGGAAAGTGATTTCCCTCTAATGAAAATTTTTGTTGGCTCTATATAAGGAATTCCAATCCATGCCAAGAATTGCATCAAATTCCAACAGAGGGAGTATGACTAGGTTCGTCAGGAATTTCAATCCAAAAATTATGATATGGGAGGAGTTATATTCATGTGATTCAATGATTTCCCCATTTTTTGTACTCATTGAAATCTTTACATCCATGTTTTTTTCCATGTTGGGATTGTTCTACTAAACATTTGGTATAGAAAAGAATGTGAAGAACCAGATTCAAAATGTACATTCACTATTCTTGAATGAATAACTAATGTACCTATAACCACTTCATTTTTGGGGTCCACTTTGATGGTAGTGATGGAAATACCTCACCCATGCTGCCTTGTAGGATTTCGGTTGCCTATAAAAATTGGTGGCTTAGGGCACTGATTTGAAAGGTGCCCTACTTCACTGTAGTTGAAAAAATGAACAATGCATTGAGGGTCAAACGAAGCGTTCCTCTCCTCTGTTATAGCCACTGATTTATATTTTAGAAAGTTAATGGATAGTGACCCATATCTTCAACACCTAAAGCATTTCCTCATCCCCTTCAATAAATTTATATAGTGCTTCTTTCTGCACCTTTGGAAAGTGTGGTGTGGGATTTTCATATCAACATTGGATTAATCCATCGGACCGCCATAATTAATGTTCAACTTATGATTCTTATCTCCATGATACCCATGAGATTCTTTGATCTCTATTTTGACCTTGAGGGCACATCGGACAATTTTCTCATAGATATCGAAGTCACAGATTTCCAGGGCTTTCCGTAGGGTAGGTTTCAACCATCCAAATAAGAAGCCAACCTTGCATTTGGGGGTACCAACAATGCTGGAGGTGTATCGTGCAATCCTTGTGAATTTTTCCTCATATGATCCAATGGATTCATCATATTTTTTCTTTTGGGAAAATAAGTACCTTTCTATCTTAAGTCAGAGGGTGCAAAGAAAATATTTATCGATAAACATTTTCTGGAAATCCATCCATTCCAATTCCTTGATCTCCTCCTCAGGCTTCATATTTTATATCAATGTCCACCATTGATTTGATTCACCCTCCATACAATAAGCATCCAGAATAACCTTCTCTTGTTTGGAACATTGATGGATAGAGAATATCATTTCAATGGAGTTGATCCATTTTTTAGAAATTGAAGGATTAGATGATCCATTAAAATTAGGAGTCCTTTGTCTCATGAAGCTCCCGATTATGACTTTTTATTTCTTATGGGGGTTGAACATTCCTCTTGACCCATGATTCTATTCAAAACACGAGTTAAATGAGATATTATTATGACATCTAATTCAAACAATCATCACATTGATCTTCGCATTGATTGTTATACCGAGTACTCCTGTTACCAGCCATTGGCTGGAATAAAAGGAATTTTAGGGTTAACGCATAAAGGGTAATACAAGGACAAAAATAGATGACTTATATATTACTTTTATTTCCTTAACCTATGAATCTATAGGCCTCATTCTATGTTATCAATGATCTACTTACCCACATATATTCATAAGGTTATTTTTTATTCCCTTAACAATGGTTCATACTAAGATTGTGAATTTAACAAAAGCATATCCCCGAGGAGTTTCATAACCAAGAGTGAAGAAAGGTCCATTGTCATTCGCCATTTCACGTTCAAGTTAGGCTCAAGGTTTTGTTTTCAGGTTTTAACCCTAGGATAAATCTATGCCAGATCCACCTCTACCTGCTCATATCCAGACAGAGATGTATTTTCATGATAAAACACAAACTTAATAATCACCAAAATTCACAGATGTTTTTATTTTTCTTAGAATTACCCATGTGGTGTTCACTGGGTTTTTCTAATCCTAATCCTAATAATAACTAATCCTGTCTTTTGAAACCAACAATAACAGCCTAGATTTTTATTACACACATAAACATGATTTATTACAAAAAAACATCACTTGATACAACATAGAAGATCGATAGGTATAGTGAATTTGGTGTTTACGAACATTTCATAAAGACTTAAAACATGAACCACAACATCATTATTGAACACTTCCTTTACATGAACACCACATTCCCTCCTATTTAGTTATGCATGGGATTACCTGAGGACATGCATAAGAAAAGGGTGATCTATAAAGCCCAGTAAGGGAGTAAAAAAAGCATAAAATGAATAATAAAATACATATTAGGCAATACTAATATCAATGGAGCATAAAATAATCATTTACATAAAGGAAAGATATAACATGATTTTCAAAACATTGAAATGTTGAAAAAACACTTAACCTGGTATTAGCATGAGCCAAGGATCATTGAACATGGATCTCGATTAAACCATGATTGAACATGAATTATCATGATTAAAATCTCATTTAACTTGAAATATCATGATACTAATCTTTACCCAATTCATTTTAGTGTCATTTGGGTGCACCCATCTTAAACATTTCATTTCATGCATAACAGTGTCACATGGATCATGCAACATTGAATCATTAAAAATCATCATATAATACAATATAAAGGGAATTTTGAATTCATACATGAAACTCTATAATCAACATGTAAACATGAATAAATGTGAATACCCTTTATAGATAAATGGGCAAGGTATTCAAGACATAATGATTTTGGTGTGGAAAATTACGGTGCCATTTCGACAGCATAATGACGTGACATAAGAATTCATAAAAATGATTGATGAGATATAAGGGGTTGTCTTATCATATGTACATGAAATTAAAATTGATCCGATCATAAAGATACATGTACCAACATATGTAATGGAATTTTATATTCATAATACAAAATAATTACATGAATGTTAATGAGGAGAGATTAATTCATTATTGAATTTCGGCATGCTAATATGTGTACATGGGAGAAATTAATGAGAGAGAAAGGGGTATCTCATCATTCAAACATAAAGAGGGAAGTATGGGGGGAGGTACTAAATCATTCCCTAACATTTGTAATTCAATATAAAATGGAATAACAATGTAATGAAATTGGGACAAAAATGAGAAAGGAATAAATCCCTTACTTTGAATGTGATCCCAATGGCATGGGAGAGGATTAAGAGAGGCCTATTGGGAGATTTGGGAACCTCAGGAGGATTATAGAGAGATTAGGGAGAAGTTTGGTCGAGCTCCAATGGCTTTGAGTGAAGAGGAAGTGGGAGCTTGGGTGGGATTATATAGGAAAGGGAGGGATTTTTTTATTTTTTAGGTTTTGGACACTACAAATTAAACTAATCTAAAAACAAACCAATCCATGGTAAGTCCCATGGTGTTTTCCAAAGGGGAGTGGACAAATTATTTTATAAGTCCATTTTCTTAACATCTTAAAATATTTGGCATGCCTATTTGGAGGTGAGTCACACTCTCAAGAAAATAAATTTAAAAATATAAAATGTTTTATATGTCATGAAGGGTCCACTAAATCACTGTAAAATAAATAAAAAAACTAAAATCAAATTATTTAATTTTTAAAACATATATTGGCCCAAAGTAATGTTTATAGTATTTTATTACATCACTATCGGGTCATTATGATGTCATAAAACACCTTATACATTTTAAAGGTATTTAATTTTGACCCAAAAATTTGACTGTATTAGAAATTGTGAAAAATTCACCATTGTATATTTTCGACATCCTGATTCCAAAAATAATATTCATTTTATTTTAATAATTTTCTAAATATGTGAGTTTTTACTTTTAAAATTAACCTGACATTTATAAAAAATTCATGGGTTTTGACAAATATAGCTTCCAAACCTTAATAAAAATTAAAATTGTATTCATAAAAAATATATGATAATTTATATTTAATAAAACATAATATACAAATAATATATTATTAAAATATTATTTAATTCATAAAAAATCATTAATTCATCAAAATAGATTTCATAATTGAATATTTACTTAAAATTATATTTTTTCTTTAAAAACTATTTACTAAGTATAAATAAAAATATGAATATATATTCTCTATAAAAAATAATTTACATAATCATAGTGCTAGAGTCTTGTTACATAACCTCTTATAACATTCGTATAAGACCGAAAGGTAAGGTGTGCGATGGTGACAGACTTATGGGGTGGCTCGGATAACATCGCTCGGGTGGTAATCTCTATCGACTTCCACTTCTCCTGTAGGCAGTTCTGTTCGAGCTTAACGTGTTAAAGATCGGCGTGAGCTTGGTCAATAGAGGATACCAATGAGCACACATCCTTTCCAAGATCCAACAAATGGTCTTTGTATGGAGTAATTCTACTGGATGAGGCCATCACTGCCTTTGTCTAAGTATGTTGGATTTGTTTAATCCCAATATTTATACTAATCATGTGATCACTATTCAATGGCTATATTAGAAACGTTCACTATTCAGAACAGATTTTTAAAATACAAAACATAAAACTAAGGATTTTCATATGATATATTACCATCATAAATAATATGAAATTTAATTAGATTAAGAGAATTTTCCTTAATAAATGTTTAGGTCATTACAGGCCTCCATGTTACTTCCATATTAGTAGAGAAGGTGATATAAGAGAAAAATTTTCAAATGAGGGCAACCTAAGTATGTGGAATTCCCTAAATAATGGGATTTCCACTTCACGATAGTATGTTGTAGAGGAATGTTTCCTTTATTTTAGAGGAGGGATAGTTGTTCCTACGATTCTCATGAATTATATTTAAAACTTATTTCTCCATTAAATATGGGAGTTCATCCCAAATCTAGAAAGATTATTGATGACCTCAAAGACTAGATTTATTTGTTAGTTATTAAGGATTTTTTTCTATTATTTTTTATCATAACCAAGATTGATATTAATTGATTTCAGATCACAAAAAACTAGTCATGTTTTTGAATCCTCTATTATAGATTACATGGAAATGGAATTATATTTGTTTTTTTCATGATTAGTTTTCTAATGTCATATATAAATAATAATGGGTTTTGGTTTAGATCATAGAGTTTGATAATATAAATTAATTTATATTCCCTAGAAGAATCATTTTTAGTTAATGAGATTATACATCATCGAATAAAAAAAATTATTAGACTCGATGGTGTTTCAAATTCTATTGTATTGGATATAGATCATCAATATATATTTTAATTCAAGAAATAAATTTGTAATCATGGGTATATAGATGAAAAGGATTAGGTCATATCATAATCATATAGAAGGGAATATGGAGTGTTTTATTAATGTTATAGAGGATATTATATAATCTTCTGTATGTGTATTCTTTTTCGTATATGGATCATATTTCATTAGAGGAATTTTTGAATGTTAAATTTTATTTGTCATCCATTAATATGGAAAATTTTGAGGCATTTAATGTCTAGCTATATTGGTCACCATTATATTAGGCTGATATGGGTAGGATTACTTTTTTAGGACCACGATTAGTACATGAAATGGTGGAATGTGCTATGTTGATTCAAAATCATATGATTCGACCATATTGTCAGCATAAGTCTTACACTAGTCATCTATGATGGCCCTTTCTAGTTGATGTTATTAATTTTATGTTGTTTTAAGTTACACCTTAATTGGTTAAACTGTTTAATGTGAAGGGAGGATCATTGGATTCATGATATGTGGGTCCATTTGATATCATTAACATGGTCAATAAATTGTATTATATACTATCATTGACACAACATTATATGATGGTTCATAAAATTTTCCAGGTTTATTTATTGAATAAGTATTAATAAGATGATACTCATTTATTGAGAAGGGAGGAATGTCACGGCTCATCCCCAATATGAACACCTAATGGGACTAAAATAAATATGTAATTGATCCCAAAAGTCCTCTTCCAAAAGGAAATGGGGTTGGAAAAGTATTGATGCTATAAATCACAAAAAAATGGGAGGCATATCACAAATGAATCGCAATATTATATAATTGAAACCATCAATCAACACTAGAATTTAATTACAAAATATATACCACAATAACCATAATACATAAAAAGATCACACGCCAATATGTATTTATGATAGAATACCAAAATAAAATAACTATGAAACAACTCTGACAAAAACACCTAGCTGTAAGACAGTAATGTCTTCATTGATAAAAAACCGTCCTAGTATCCTATAAAAATGATTTTTGTAAAATTTTAGAGGTAAAAAAAATATTTTATAATTGGTATCAAAATGATGATTTGAATTAAAATAGATATTCATGTTATATAATCTTATTAACCATTCAAAAATTTATTTAAAACAGCTTAAAACTCCCCCAAAATGTGGAAAATGAAAAAGGAGAGGCTTTAAGAAATAAAAATCCTTTAAATTATATACCTCTAAAACAATTCCCTACCAAAATTCTAAAAACCAAAATCTCGAAGGAAAATAGAAAGGTATAATAAGATACCCCAAGATATACAACTCAAAAATGATAATCCAATGATTAAATAGAAACCAATATATAAAAAAGATGAAGAAAAAATAGTGTACTTCATCAATCATCATATTAAACATACCATGGTGGATCACATCATCCCAATAATAATTAATCATCAATAAACTAGATATTTTGAACAGAATTTTGTGACTCATATTCCAAAAATTATTTGTCACATCCACAATACCCATACAATTGAAGATCCAAGGGAACATCATAATCATAAAAAAAACTTCTCTTAATTATCTTTGATCCCATTATTCAACTCCACGAGCATCTCATCCTCCTAAACATCAATGTCTCTATAATCAATTATAAAGGCAGCATTACAATGATATCACCAAATATGTGAAATTATAAAAAAATTTGTATCTATCATTTCTATGGAAGTTATCCAACTGATACACCACCACACAGGGACACCCCAATAACTAAAAAGATACATTATACTATGGGTAAATCAAACAATTTTATTTAGATATCTACTGTCCAAAACAATGGGAACCCTTTAATAACTCATAACCACCATCCATGAACATTAGAGGAATTATAATATGAAAAACATTAGACATATACTATTACTTCTCCACCTTCATCTTCCATTGAATCATCTACAACTTCCTAGGAATCCATAATAACACATCTATTACAAGGACCACAAATAATCCATCTTCAATCCAATACAATGAATTTTTCTGAGGCATCCCACACAAAACCATGAATTCATCATCTATAAAAGAAGATTGATATATATTATTATTATAAAACATTTCCTATGACACGTTCTTCCCCTATAATCCTCAAAAATCAAAATAATAATAATCTCACCATTCCTATGTATGGACAGTTCACTAAATCTAAAAATCTATTCGAGTATTGAAGGTTATAATAATGATAGTTGGGATATGAAACTAAACTAAATACCTCCACAAAAACACATGTTAATATAAGGATCTAGATTAAAAATTAGGTTCCTCATTTCCCAAAAATTCTACACTATTTCATCGTAATTCCTTCTAGAAAAACATCCAAAACACATAAATCTATGATCCCTTGTAAATGATCTAACTTCATCTTCAAATCCATATTATCACAAATAGCATCAAATCCTCCTAGATATTGAGATATTATAGTGAAAAAAATCTTCAAAATTACCTCTCGCATTCACTCAGTAACTTTCAATGGGTTTCAACAACTAATAGGGAAGTGATCCTTTACCACACGTCATAGTAGGAAATATCCAAATGATCCCTCTACCTCATGCCAAAAAAATTACTCTTAAAGGGTTGATAAATTTGGGATATATAATATTCACATAAATGGTTTATATATGAAACTAATGAACAATAAACTCCCAAATTATCGATAGAAAAAAACCTCCCATGAAATAATATCTGGTGTTGGTGAATCTCTAACAATATCTCAGGAGAATAATTATTAAAGACAACATCCCATGTCACAACTAACTATGATACTCTCTACTAAGACTCATCCAGGTATTATATACATTATTATTTAACTAATATACTGTATAGGAAACCCATATCTTTATCCTCACCATATTTATAGTACTTGATTCATGCTTAGCTACCACTCTCCATGAATCTATGGACTCTCAAAATAAATCTCCTTCTATACCCAAAAAATCTGAAACTACATTACATTTTCTTGGGGTATATGATATTTAAATGCTGTTGTTCTATAATAAATTCATCCAAAACTATTGGGTTTGGGTAAAAACATATCTAGAAATATATACCTTAATATATTATTTTTTATTAATATTTAAAGACCTTTTTTATGAGGTAATGATATTAGAGATTCATGGAAAATTCCATCACCAATAATTTGATATCATGGGTGGAATAATTATACTTATCAGGATGAACTACCTATTATAATATGAGATCACTGCAATATGATGCATTAATATGTAACTCATTGAATGATTGAATCATAATACATAAAATTAATCATTTCCCCTTCATTTTGTAGCTGAAGAACATGACCACTAATCAATTTGACCCTTAGGATGTCAAAATTTACCAAAAACTGATCAACATATTAATAATCGTATTCCTTACCAGTTATAGTAATCAATAGAGATACAATTATAGTATAGTTATACAAAACCACTAAGAACATCACATGATTCCAATGATACTATTATGATCCACAATATTTTAATGTTCATCTCATGAATGAACTCCCTCGATCATGGAATGATATATATCCACCATCAACTCAGATGCCACATTTTGTTATAAATACACCACACATAACAAAAAAATGAACTTATAAAGCATTCCATAGATCTTATGGTGTCATAAGGCTTGTAAAACAACTCTAAGATTCCCAATATATTCATCATCTGTACTTGAGTATATGATAATTTTATCAATAGATAGTACCAAAAAACAATTCAACAACTCATTGAAAATGAATTTTTTGACTACCTCGAAAATATATTCGTTATATTTGATACCAAACGACAAAACCATGAAATTTATGAGTGTCAAATGAAACCTAAAATCAATATTCATGATATCATAATAATTCACCCTAATATGATAATTCTCAAATTACAGATCATCATTGAATAATAGCTACCTATCAGCAAATGATTTAATAAATCATATATCCTCTTATATGGATAATGGTTATTAACTGTTAACATATTCAACCAAAATTAATTTATGCACAACCCCATAATTTATTTCATTCTTGGAGAAAAACAATGAAGTACCCATTGAAGATACATTTGGCCAGATAAACCCCTTATAAATCTAGTAATCTTTTGGAATCACCAACATCCATAGATTAAATGGTGAAATTCGGTAGGGGAAACCGTCAAGTAACACCGTCCATTTTTATCTATAGACATGTTACATTACCCAATGATTTTGAATGATATATGGGAACAGTGATCATTTAAGATATAAAGGGATCACCCAACTCTATAATGGGTACCACATTATATATTCTATAACCCAACACTATCTGGTATCACCCATCATATAATTTGTAATGGGATCAGCCAGTGTTATCTAGGTAACCCCATAAAATAAGCTATGTTGAAGAACTAAAACAAGTATAATGTATAATGATCTTTCATATAATCATTAAACTCATAAAAATAACCGTTGTTCTTTTTATAACATGGTTAACCCATGGGAAATTCAGGTTCCATAATAAACACTTTGAAACACGATTGACCTGTGTAAAAGAAATGTGTTCCATAAACATTTCAGTAAAAAAAAATTTGTCCATACAAAAAAATTATTTGGATATATTAATTACAAAATATTCCCACTAGAGAATGAGTGAAAAAAAGTTTTGTTAATGTTGATGATCAAAAATATTATTAAAATAGCATTAAAAATCTACTTGGGAAAATATAATTTTCATTTTGAAAATTATATTTTAGAAAATAAAACATTTTTAAATTCCATTTATTTTGAAAAAACATTATAAATCTATGAATTCACGTAATAATAGAAAAAATATATTTTGTTAAAAATTATCTTTTAAATTTTAAATTGTATATTTAATGAAATTATGGTCATGTTAGTGGGTAATTCAATACATGTCATAAAGAACATTATTTTTGTTAATTAAAAAGGTTAACAAATTATAGTTTGGAAAGAAATAAGAAATTTCCATTGATTTTTAAAAAAAATAAAAAGGAAAAAAATTACATTAATAAATAATATTTAAAAAGTTTAAAATCGTTTTTATAACATTTTTTGAAAACATAGTTTTGGAAGAATTCTACATTTGGATCGAAGAGATAAATGAATATTTTTTTAATAAAATCATATTATCAAATTTTTTAAGTACGAATGAGTGTAAAAATGGTAAAATATCTTGAAAATAACATAAATAACATGAGGAGAATAAAATTCATCACTTTAATATGATATCAACATCAGAGACTTAATCATACCAAATCATGATAAATGATGAGATTCTATAGAAATACTCCTATCACAATTGAATGACTGAATGATAATCCCCATGAAAGAATAACATTAAAATAAACATATAATATAATCAAAAATTTATATTAATGATATAAAATTTCATTGGGAAAATATATACAACTTATAAAATTTGATAGGTGTATAACATAATTTATTTCTCAAAGAAGGATAATTGAGACCAAAATCCCTTACCGCATTGGTAACATAGGAAATTAAAGAACCATGAAATATATTCACTAAAAATGATATGTAGATCCAAATAAATTTATGTATATGTGTAATAAAATACATTGATGGTCATTATATACACCATAAACTAAAATATGTTGTGAATATGGAATATATATCTCAAGAATAAAAGTACGACTGGAAAACCCATACCTCGAGTTTGATTCATCACGCTTATTAATTATCTACTTTAAAAATAAAATTATGTTAATTATTTACGTGATTGAGTTAATTTATAATTTTTATTATTAAATTTAATTCAATTATTATCATATTATATACCTTTACTTAATCAATTATGTTTACATCATATGTTTAATCATATTCGACTACTGTGTCAAAAATGACATTGGTTGGTTTAATTTTGTCAAATACATCATTATTTAAAAATATCTATAATAATAATCATGAAATAATTATAACCTTTATTCATAAATTATAATTTTAAAAATCATGAAATATAGTCACCAAAAATGAAAAAACTATATGATCATAGAGGTGTTATGTCATATGTACACATGAGTAGTGTTTCTAGAATTTAGTGATCCATAGGGAATGATGCTAAGAAGTATTTATGTTTCTATAATGATAATAATATTATAAATAAAATATTATTTAATTATAAATATATATATATATATATATCATTCTTAGGATGGTTTAGTGAAAAAGGCAATCACATCGCTTTAAGGAGGCAGTAATCCACACATCCATGAATGACCTTATAATTTTTTTCTTTGAGTTAAATGTTAACATGAAAATGATATATTAAATTTCATGAATGAAAAATACATAATTAATATCATAAAAAATTCATTTATATGACATTTATTTTTTATCTCTACAATCATTAACATCCATGTAAATCATTAGTGAAAAATTAATAACATCGCTCTACGAGACGATGGTCCACCACACACATGAGAAACATTATTGTGTCCCAAACGGAATGGAATATAAATTCTTATATATAATATAATGAATAAAAAGGTATAATTATGATATATATATTATATATATACTTTATATTCATCATCACACCAAATTGTGATAGCTGGTAATAGAAATATTAATGACATCGTTTTTCTATGTTGTAGTCTAGCAAACACATTAATGATTATTTCATAACACATTTGATGGATGTGTGTTTGTTTTTAAAGAAAAAACATTAAAATAAAAAAAATCTATGTAAGATAGTAATTATATTATATCCTAATTTTATAATAATTATTTAAGGATGTGGAAATGAAATAACATAAATAAGCTCTTTGAAGAACAATACCTCTTCTTTGGGAATCCTCCTTAGGATTCCACCAAAGGCCATTCTAGGATAGATTTATAAAAAAAATATAACCTTATTAGATTAGGGGAGTTATTTTAGGAAATTATGTTGGCACATATTTTCATATCCCAAAAGGTTTTAATGTGAAATGAAGGGATGAGAAGTGGTATCCTTTTATAAGTGGGGTGAGTGACACAATTATAATGGTTTTGATAGAGTGACTTCGACCCACATTTATTTATTGTTAACAGGGTCGGGTAATGTTTTAATCTCTATAATAGAATTTATATGTTTTAACTATAGACATAAAATTGGTTTTGGATATGTTTTTGGTCGTTTTTACACTTTATATTCTAGGTTTACCAACTAATTATACTCTGTTTTACATTAATCATAGTAATTTATTGTAAATTTTTTCATTAACCACTTTGTGAAAAATTAAATTGATCTTATTAAATTATATAAATTATTATAATTCCAAATAATTAATCAATTTTATCATTTCTATTCACAAATGTGTCATAATGTAATTTAATATTAGTCCTACATATGCAGTGAGATAATGAGTTTTTATGAACAATATTTTTTTTGAAAAAATATTCTATATATTTTCTCTATGAATAAAAGTAATTATTTTATGAAAATGAATTTATATTTACAGATATAATATATATAAATTTAATTTACAACATTCCCCATTATGTATTATATTAATTAATTAAAAATGAGAAACATTATAGATTTTAAAATTATTATTATTAAAACGTTGTTTAAATCCATAAAGCATACATGTACTAAAATAAAATATAATGACCTTACAAAAGTAATTAGTTGATTAAATTTAACTAAAACATTATTATTTTCCATGAAATAATATTATAAACATAATGAGAGTTTTAAATTTATTAATTTATTGAAAATAAAAGTCTATTAAAAAATATTATTTTTCACAATTCACTATAAAATAATAATTTTAAGAAATGTCCCCATTATTCTTCCAAAGTAAATTTTGATATTCTAATTAAACAATGAATGTAATTTAATCAAATAAATTCACTACATGTCCAAAAAAATTGTTAAATTTTTTTCCATGAAAATAAATTAAAACCATTTTTGAAGAAATCAAATTTTTTTTGGAATAAAATAACATTTATAAAAAAATATTGTTTATATAGTAAACATTTACCAATTATTTATATTGCGTAATATATATATATATATAATAAATTATTTAGTACTATTAATACACACCAATTTAACTCTTATGTTATAACAGTAAAATATATTATGGGTCGTTTAAGTTCATTGCTGTGTGTTAAATATGTCATCCAACATTTTTTTCATCTTTTAAAATATTGGGATGTTACACTGAAAGCACACTAAATCATAAAAATATTTCTACTTAAAATTTCACACCAAAGTTATCAAAATATTATATGAAATATAAAAAAGTAATAATGGAAAAAATAATTTTACATGGCATGAACATTATGTTCTATATTAGGATAGAACACTTCTACATTTATTACTACTCATGAAGATACATGATTTTAAAATGGAAAGTGAGTTTACAACCATATATTTTATAAATAATCTAGTTTACACAACTAACACATGCATATAGTACCACTTTACTTCTACAGAGAGGTCCAGTCTGTCATCTGGTAGAACCAACCTCTAACTTTCATAGTGGGACATCGATTAAACTTGTATTATTTTTGATCTCATATAGAATATTTTAGTCAATTATATGTAACCAATAGCATAACAGATATATACTTTAATAAATATAATCCAATTCACACATCCCCACCTTCTTGTGAAGCATGATCTGATAAACCAATCTACTTTCACACTCTTCTTCTAGTTACTATGAAAATTGTGGAATAATTCTGGTACCACAAAATGAAATATCAAGAAAAAATATCATACAAATCTAGTAAATATATAGGATTCAACAATAAAATGGAAATAATATTCTCATCTACTAATATTATCCTCATTGAATCGTGACCCTCATTTTGGCCATCCATCCAGCGGCTAACTAGATTATCCTCACACACCACGCTAACCTGATCCACATGTGAATGGTTCCCATGAACCATCTATAGGGTCCCAACCTTACAAATTACGTAACAATGAGTTAAGAAAAGAATTCACATTGTGGATCTTTTTTGGATTAATGTTTTAGGGAATTAATCCATAACTATTACATTATATTTCACATATTACAAAGTAGACACATCTACTCTATCCAATTATTTCACAATAATAAAAATCTGTAATTAAAATAATAATTCTTTTCTTGATAGAAATATTCTTGAAATATTTAATTCTCTTACCCTACCTTATAACCTGTGAAAATATTTTCAAAAACATGGGATGACCATAAAAAGCTCTTTAAGGGTTCTAAAATAAGGAATGAAAACATTAGTCCATGAATACATACAAGCCAATGAAATCATACTTTTCACTCATAAAACATAATCAATTTAATATTCCTCATCAAATCATAAGATTTCAGAATTATTAATAGAAATCATAAATTATAAAGGTAACTTTTTTCATCCATTACATACTTACATTTCACCCTTCATAACTACATTGGAAGTAACCTTCATGGTTATGTTTGGAATACCCATCGTAATATATTAATGAAATCTATTAGGATAAACATTAACATTTACCTCTATTACATTACCCAATGCATTGGATATCTATCTCGAGCTCACCTGACCTTAGTTTATCACAGAACCACCTATATACATAAATAATGCCCAAGAACCATAATTTAATCACAACATATAAAATAATCATAAAGGAAAAATAAATTTTTACATTGCAATCACAATATATAATTTAAAAATATTAAACTAATAAATTATTTCACATATCCATATTAAATACCAAAATATGTAAAATGGGTATATAATATTTATTTTCCTTTTAAAAACATTATGTCTTGTTTAGGAAACCAAATATCTAATAACTCTCACTGCGGCAGAAAGGTCATTATCATCATGTACGTTAAAAAGAAACCATCCTTTTTATGTTTAGTAAAATGCTTTAAAGAAATAAAATTCCATTTTATTGAAATTATAATTCAGATGGGTTTTTACACCGTATAAAATAAGATCGTATATAAATAAAAATATGCCTCAATGAAAGGAGATTGAGACGTTGTCCCTTATCTCGAGTATAACTAGTCTCTTTCATTCTTTGTATTCCTTAATAAAAAAATAGGTTAATTTCTACTTTCTTAAAAATCTTGTTTATGTTTTTTATTCATTTTATATTACTTATCGTCATGTCGTAAACATTATATAATTATTCAGGTTCATATCAGTTATTTTGATGATATACGGTACATAAGTCGAAAATGAACTTGTTTTGTTTTAAATTGTCCATGTTTCCCAAATTCCATCATCACCCGAATATTATTCCTAATTTAAATATCACATATATATATATATATATAGTATATATGTATTTATAATAGTTCTTAACTTTTTTAGATAATAAATGAAATCCACCATTCATGGAGATAGTAGGCCGTACGTATACATAAACACTACTTTCATTTATTTATCATATTAAATGAATATAAACTATATGATACATATGCAAATTATAATTCTAACATAATATCATATCCATTAACTATACTAAATCATGTAAATTTTCTGCCACATGTCAACTCCACATCATTCCATCCCTACCTGTCGCCCTCTCCTTCCCTTTCGCTCATCCTCCTAGCATCCCATTACCGATCCCCGCATGACAATTCTCTTTCTCCCCTATTGATTCCTAATCTCGATCCCCAACTCGTCTCTCCACCTCCGGCTCCCCGACTCCCCGACTCCCCACTCCGCCTTAATCTCAGCCTCCCCGACTCCCCTCTCCACCTACCCCTCTGCCTCCCTCTCCCACTCAGGTGCTTCCAAATTTCCGTTTCTTTTAGAATGTTTTTATTCATGTTCTCAGTGTTCAATTCCTATCCTTTTTAACTGCAAGGTCATGGATTAGGTAATCGATTCCTTGACGGATCAGTTCTGGAGGTAGATACGGGTCTTCGATAGGAAGGTGATAGATTAATATAGAATAGGTTATTCAAAAACATTTTCTTTTGTGTAGGAACATTATCACTCTCTTCCATTCTATTTATTTATCTTCCTTCCATCAGGAATCAACTCCCCTCCTCCTCCTAACCCTAGAAACCCTAAAATTTATCTTCATCGCTCTCAGTGACTACCATCGATTGAATCTCATCATTGATACCCTTCCGGGGTTATGGTTTTCTTCCCACAAAACATCAATTTTAATGTTTTAATTCCCTATTCTCCATGGCTCATCCAAAAGTGTTGCTTTATAGTAAGGATATCAGGAATCATTTGCCTCTTCAATTGCAGCAATGGCAAGGCAACGTTGTTATTTTTGCAGTTTTCTGTTGTTCTATTTTCTATGGTCTTGATGGCATCAGTTCTTTATAATACCTATATTTCAAATGTTTTTCCCATTGGTGTTGGGCATTGAATCTCCCTAGTGCATCAGTTCTCCATATTAGCATCGATTACCCCTTTACATGGGTTATCCCATAATATTTCAAATATTGGAACTAATCTCAAGTATTTTAGCTATTTCACGATACATCTTATATCTATATTTTTTTAATTTTGTGAGGACCAAAATTATTTTCTAATGGACATTCATTCATCAGATTCAAGTCTCTTATTCCTTTTCTGTGAAAAATTTTCCTCTAATCTTCCTCGGCCACTTTATAGATCATTTCTATTAACATTGTTACACAAATTTATCATTTATATGTTTTTTCCCATAATTTGTTGATGAGATTTGAAATTTAGTTTTGATTGCATCCCAATTTTTTTGTGTCATTTTAATTATATTTTTCTTGGATGTTCAAATAGTACATTCCCAATGATTTTTCTGTAACCATTTTTGCATTAAAACATCTAAAGGAATCATTTCGGAGTATCATGGTAAGGCATTGGTACGTTAGATTTGGATTTTTGCAGCTTCCCTAGATTCTATTTGGCTCTATTAATAATTGAAAATTTGTCAAACTAGTTTTGTCCAATTTTGGTACATTTTTCTATTATTTTAAAAAAAATTAGAGGTTTGTATTCATTAGTTCGATTGCTATTTGATGCGATTATACATTTATATTTGAATGACATGATACAATTGGGACATATTTATATTAATATGGGCCATTTTATAAATTAATATGTTTCATTAATTCTTTTTCATGCTGTTTATAGTAGTTGTGTCTGGTAGTTTTCATGACATTTCTCTTTTCATTTCTACGCCAGAACATACATAATCTCATCAAGGATGGTTTTTTCATTAGGAAAGGAACAAAGATTCATAGTTGTTCTCATGGACATCGAATGAAGGAGGCCAAGAGAAAGGGTCGATACTTTGAATGTGGTAATTTACCTTTGTTCCGACATATCCTTATAGCACTCATCACTTACGATAAACAATTTGAAAGAGTAGCATTTGTTCTCTTTTTGAAATAACATTTCCAATAAACATTACTTATAAAAAGGTTGGAATAAGTGGTCAGTATTATGAGTAGTTATTAATAAATGTTATCAAATGTAGCCTTATAACATAGGTTAGCGGAAGGGTACCCGAGAGGCAAGGAGACCAAAATAGGTAATTATCCTTCCATGTGTGAGTCACATTCTTATGCTTTAATTTTCTAATCTATAATTCATGTTTTTTAGCTTTAGTTGAATCTGGGGCTGACACTGTTGTTCACAAAATCGTGGATCCTTGGTCTTTAGGTAACTTTTCTCTCTAATTTTCTTTACATCACTGGATCTAAGATAACTATTTCCCTTTAACTTTTCAAGAGATTCTCTTCTTTCCACTACCATCAGGTTTGTTCTTCATGAACATAAAAGCACTCTTTGAAGAGATCTTCACTGTTATGAATGGAGAAATTGCCCGCATTGATGGATCTGATTTTGAGGTATCTGTTGATGGTTTTTGTTTTATATTTGAGGAAATTTTGGATGTTTTTGGTTTAATTATCTTGTCTAATTCAATTGTCAAAAGCCATAAACACCTATATTCATTCTATATTTTTTATTTTCAATATTCTTATGCATATTTTAATTGATTTCAGAATACGGTCCAATGATATTTTGAAGAAATACATACTCATATATGGGATAAAATGTCTTGGAAGATAGGCACAAATAATTTTGAAAATTTATGAAAAATCATGAATTATCAAATAGGGAATGTGAGGAAATATGGACCAACTGTTGATGCTACAATAATGCGCATAATGTCCCTACTTTAATGGAACTTTAGGGAATTAGCCCTTTTTTAAAATTAATTATATATTACAAGGTATTGTAGCTGAAGATAACGTTTTGTTGGTTATTCTGGTCATTGTCAAAAAATAGACAACTCAGATTGCCTGAATCAGCTAGACTCTTTAAGATGAGTATTTCCAATATTGACGTTACTTTTAGAAAAACGTGAATTTTTTTGTGTTATTTGAATTGAGTTGCTATTATTTTTAGGAATCTAAGTCAACATTACTACTCTGTAGTGGCTATTAGAGCATATGTAGTAATTTTATAATTCAGGTTGGCTTCCTTCCTTTGAATCTTTCTTTTTATTCTTCTTTCTTTTTTTTAAATATTGCCCAAAGGTTTTGGCGCAAGGGCCTTACATATGAGGGGATGTCTTGGAGGCCTTACTTTGTGGGGGGGGGGGGTGTCTTGGATGCCTTACAATGAGGAGAGGCACAAAGGCTTACATTTGGAGGGGGTGGCTGGGGTTTGAACCCCAAACCTCAGTGATACCAATCCCATGTCCAAAACAATTGAGCCGGGGGGATTGGTTTTGATTTTTCTTTATATTTATGTTATTTGTTTGCTATTTTATTTTAATATTTATATTATATATTATATTTTATCCACTTTAGTCATAATGTGGGGTCATTATTTAATTGTTATTTTTTCAATTTGAATAACATTGGTAATGATAATGTTCTATTTTCTCTTCAAATCATACATATAGGAGTCTCCACTTTTGGAATGATTCTAAATGGGATTTTCGATATGAAGATATATTTTTTATGTTGTCTAAAAATCCATTTGTGTAAATCACTTTTCATTTATACTTTAAACAATCCAAACAAGAGAGAGAAATTTATATCTCTTAATCTCATTTATGTTTTCCTCATATAACCCAACACCAAATGGATCATTTGAATCTGTTTGATGTTTTTCTCTACTCGCAACACCATTTTTATGTACATGTGTGTGTAATTTTTTTCACATTTCAAAAATACTCTCAGAGAATAGAAGTAGGACTTTAGTTGGAGCTATCCTGTCAAAGGTTGTGCCTACAACATTTTCAACAATATCTTTATTTTCTAGAATGATTTGGTGGAGTGAACAAACTTCATCAAAAAAATTCAGAAGCAAAGCCCCCATCATTTTCTCGAGGTTGACTTTATTCTATTAGAATTTTTCACATTGTATTTTGTTCTACATTAAGGTGAAATCGATGAACATGATACACAGATTGTGTTTGTTTCATCTTCTTCGACATAACATCTATATGCTTTTCAAATGTGGACATTTTTATGTTTTTGTCACTGTAAAAACACATTGAATATGATAACTGAAGTATGCAAAATTGTTCCAAATATAGGATTCAATCATTGGATTCATATAAATTGAAGCTTCTCCATTGACATGCTTGAAGGAACACTCGAGAAAGGGCGATAAACTCACGTTGTTTCTTATTGGAACCCGGGCTGCTGTGACAGATTCACTTGGTCATATATTGCTTTTAGACACTCATGATTTTGTGGTGGTGAGAATATGGAAAATTTGTATTGTTCCGGCATTTGGTGATATATATCAGTGTAAAAACAATCTGGTGTCTTATCCTAGGAACGAGCTTGTGCCGGAACTGGGTTTTTTAATCTCGTGCTCTCTGGGATATCACAACGCAAGCTGTTTATTTATGGAAATGTTGGCTAATGGAGACACTGCATCATGTTCGGGTTGGTGGGATTATGTGATCAGTGATTATGTCATGTGCCTAGCTATTCATGCACCTATGAAAGGGATTTTTTATGTACAAACACTCCATTTTCAAGGGTTTTATCTTCTCCCCAGATTTCCCCCTATTGTTCTAACAATTAGAATTGTAGGTAGTCATTATTAACTTTTAGGGAAGAATTTGTGATCCAGGTTAGGCAGATGCGAACATGGCCTGGGGTGATGAGCATTCAGTTCCCCAAGGGCTATAGACTACTGTAACCAGCCCATAGGTATGGGTCATTATCTTCTTCAAATCACGCCCATTTGGATTTTTTTGTATTGGAGGGGGAGTCTACTCAATTATCTGTTTTGAACAGATTGTCGCCTCTCTAGAGAACTTTGTGGGGATCAAAATCCTCTCAAATACCAGGAATACATTGAATGTGGAAGGTAAAATGATAAGAAACAATACCAAATCTATTATCTATATTGAAGCATGTAAACATTCTTAATCATGTCATCTCCACAAGAAGTCTCAGATATGTGTCTCCCACCCCTTCAATTCTGCTCATGTATCTTGTTGGGCAAAAATCCCTTAAGGTAACATTGCAGTATTTTTGGGTTGTTTGTGTTTGCTGACAAAGAAGGTTTTCATGGATATTTGTCGAGTTCCCAAGAAGTTGTTGACAATCCTTGTTGACAAAGAACGATGACAAAGGAAAAGGACGATCTGGAGGTGGTACAAAAGAGCAGTACAAGGTGGCGCCGTTTCCCAGTGTTTGCCAAATTTTTGGGGTCCAAAATTTGGAATTTGGTGAGCATCGCGAAAACTGGATTTCCATGAAGATCATAATTTAATATGGCAAAGGCATGAATTTCGCGAAGATAGGATTCATGGTTTGGAAATCGCGAAAACCAGAAGAATAGAGGCGGTGAGTCTTCGCGATTACGTCAAGATTCACGAACGGCAGAGGCTGAAGCGCATCGCGTAGGTGAAGGGCTTTGCGAGGGAGCTTCGCGGCGAAGGCGCGAATGTAAGTTGACAGTGATTCATTGCGACTACGTCAAGCTCCGTGAATGGAAAATTGCCGTGGTGCTTCGCGATTTGGACAGAATTCCGGCAGAAACTTTGGAGCTACGCGATTTACAATGACGTGACATTGACTTCGCGCGGAAAGGTCGAGGGTCAGTGGAATCGCCTATAAATAGAGTCTGACCCCATCAAGAGAATTAGAGAGAATTTTCAGAGAAAATCCTTACTCTCGGTTCGCAGAGGTGGTTCGCGAAGGAAGTGTGCTTCGAGAAAGGGGAGCTTCGTGGCGGCTATTCTAGCACCGCGAAAGGCGTGTGCCCCGCGTTGGCTCAGTGAGCTTCACGGAGAGGCAGGAGCTCCGCGATGGCCTAAGCATTGCGAAGGTCTGTGCATCGCGAGAGTGCTTCGCGATAGAGCTTCGCGAAAAGGCTGGAGCTTCGCGAAGACTTGTTTGAGCTTCATGAAATTGGGAGCCTAGCAAAGTAGGGTGCTTCGCGAAGGTCTTTCCAAAGGTAGTTTTCCAAGTAGATAGTGGAAAAGGGGTATTCATCTACGGGTGAAAGTTTAACTTCAATAGAGCATGTACATACAGAGAAAGATTCATTCCTTAATGGAAATGAAGAGACCTACAGGTCTATAAACTGTGAGTGGATTCCCTTCTGGAGCAGTGAGCTTAGGAAGAGGAAGTAGGTGATCCTCTCCACCGGCAGTGAGCCAGAGAGAGAGAAATAGGGAGTGACCCTTGGGAAAGCAGTGAGCTGACCCTAAACCTTGTATAGGCAGTGAGCCTGGGCATAGAAGTGATCTAGCCTGAACATTGTAATCCATATATAGTGAAGTTTAGTGGAATTGGTACGCACGGAAACTTGTCGGCGTATGCTCCTTGGACGTAGCCCAGTGAGGGTGAACCAAGTAAAAATCTTTGTGTCTGCCTGCTTACATCCCTGCATTGCATTTGAAGCATCATCATCAGACAAAGAATAAAATAAGTGATCATAATAAACACACAACTGCAAACAAAGTGACCCTTGTAATAAAGTGGTCAAGATCCAGTGGGGCAGGAATAATTTTGAAAAAGAATCTCCATTCCCTGATTCACCCCCCCTCTCAGGGTATTAGGCCCCTATTGGTCCTAACATATCTCCACAATTACCGAAACCTACACAACTGTACTAAAGCATGTAAATTTTCTTCTGCATGTCAACTCCACAACATTCCATCCCTATGTGTCGCCCTCTCTTTCCCTTTCACTCATCCTCCTAGCATCCCATTACCAATCCCCCCAACTCCCCACTCTGCCTCCCTCTCTCCCTCCCCGACTCCCCTCTCCACCTCCCTCTCTGCCTCCCTCTCCCTCTAAGGTGCTTCGAAAATTACTTTTCTTTTAGAATGTTTTTAGGCATGTTCTTAGTTTTCAATTCCTATCATATTCAACTGCAAGGTTGTGGATCTGGTGATCGGTTCCTTGACGTATATATTTTGGAGGTAGATACGAATCTTCGATAGGAAGGAGTTAGATTAATATGGAACAGGTTTTTCACAAACCATTTCTTTTGTGCCAGCACATTATCACTCTCTTCTGTTCTATTTATTTGGCTTCCTTTCATCGGGCTTCAACATCCCTCCTCCTCCTAACCCTCGAAACCCTAGTATTTCTCTTCATCTCTCGCAATGATTACCATCGATTGAATCTCATCAGCGATACCCTTCTGGGGTTGTGGTTTTCCTCCCTCAAAACATCAATTTTAATGTTTTAATTTATTATTCTGCATGGCTCATTCTAAAGTGTTGCTTTATAATCAAGTTATCTGGAATCGGTTGCCTCCCCGATTACAGCAATGGCATGGCAATGATGTTTATTTTTTTGTAGTATTTTTTTGTTCTATTTTCTATGTTCTTGATGGCATCAGTTCTTTCTAATACATATATTTCAATTGTTTTTCCCATTGGTGTTGGGCATCGAATCTACTTGGTGCATCAGTTCTCCACCTTAGCATCGGTTACCCCTCTACAAGGGTTATCACTTCATCTATCCAATATTGGAACTAATATCACGTATTTTAGTTATTTCACGATACATCTCATATCCATATTTTTTAATTTTGTGAGAACCAAAATTCTTTTCTAATGATCATTCTTTTATCAGATTCTAGTCTCTTATTCCTTTTCTGTGAAAAATGTTACCCCTAAACTTCCTTGACCGCTTTATAGATCACTTCTATTAACATTTTTACACAAATTCATCATTTCAGTGTTTTTTTCCCAGAATTTATTGATGAGATTTGAATTTTAGTTTTGACTGCATCCTAATTATTGTCTGTGGTTTTAATTATATTTTTCTTGGATGATAAAATAATACCTTCCCAATGATTTTTCTATAACCATTTTTGCATGAAAACATCTAAAGGCATAGTTTTGGAGTATCATGGCAGGGCATTGGTTTGTTAGATTTGGATTCATGTAGCTTCCATCAGTTTTGTCCTATTTAGTTACATTTTTCTATTATTTTAATATTTCATAGATGTGTATTCATTATTTCGATTGCTATTTGAGGCGATTATACATTGCTCTTTGAATGAAATGATACAATTGGGACATATTTTTATTAATCTAGTCCATTTTATGAATTAATATGTTTCATTAATTATTTTTCATGCTGTTTGTAGTAGTTGTGTCTGGTTGTTTTCATGACATTTCACTTTTCATTTCCAAGCCAGAACATACCTTAGCTAATCAAGGATGGATTTTTCATTAGGAAACCAACAATGATTCATATCTGTTCTCACACACGTCGAATGAAGGAGGCGAAGAGAAAGGGTCCACACTCTGAATATGGTATTTTACCTTAGTTCCGATATATCCTTATAGCGCTCATCACTTACGCTAAACAGTTTAAAGAGTATCTTTTGTTCTCTTTTTGAAATAACATTTCCGATAAACAATACTTATAAAAAAATTAGAATATGTGTTCAGTGTTATGAGTAGTTATTAATAACTGTTATCAAATGTAGCCTTATAATATAGGTTAGCAGAAGGGTTCCTGAGAGGCAAGGCGACCAACAATGTTAATTCTCCTTCCACGTGTAATGCAAATTCTTATGCTTTCATTGTCAAATTTATTATTCTTGTTTTTTAGATTTTGTTGAATCGGGGGCTGACAGTGTGGTTCACAAAATCATGGACCCTCTGTCTTTAGGTACATTTTCTCTCTAATTTTCTTTACATCACCTGATCTACGATAACTATTTCCCTCTAACTCTGCAAGAGAATCTCTTCTTTCTGCTACCATCAGGTTTGTTCTTCATGAACATAAAAGCACTCTTCAAAAATATATGCATTGTTTTGCATGGAGAAATTGCTCCCTTTGATGGATCTGATTTTGAGTTATCTATTGATGGTTTTTGGTGTATATTTGAGAAAATTTTGGATGTTTTTGGTTTAATTATCTTGTCTAATTCAATTTTCAACAGCTATAAACACCTTTATTCATTCTATATTTTTCTATTTTAATATTCTTATGCATATTATCATTGATTTTAGATTATGGTCAAGAAATAATTTGAAAAAATCCATACTCATATGTGGGATAAAAATTCTAGGAAGTTAGGAACAGATAATTTTGAAATATATATGAAATCATGCCGTATCAAATATGGAATGTTAGCAAATATGGACAGTGTGTTGATGCTACAATAATGGGAATAATGCCCTAACATTAATGGAACATTATGTAATAAGCCATTTTTTAATATTAATTAAATATTCAAAGGTATTGTATCTCATGATAACATTTTGATGGTTATGCAGGTCATTTTCAAAAAAATAGACAACTGAGAATGCCTAAATCAGCTAGACTCTCTAGGATGTGTATTTCCAATATTTACATTACATTTAGAAAAACTTGATTTTTTTGTGTTAGTTGAATCGAGGTGCTATTATTGTTAGGTATCCAAGTCAACATTACTTTTCTATATTGGCTATTAGAGCATATGTAGTAATTTTAGAATTCCAGATGGCTGCCTTCCTTTGAATCATTCTTTTTATTCTGCTTTCTTTTTTTTAAATATTTCTTAAAGGTTTTGGCGGAAGGGCCTTACATATGAGGGGATGTCTCTGAGGCCTTACAGGGGGTGGGGGTGGCTTGGATGCCTTACATTGAGGGGATGTACGAAGGCTTACATTGGGGGGGGGGGTTGGCTAGGGTTTGAACCCTGAACTTTAGGGATACCAATCCCTTGTCCTAACCAATTAAACTAGGGGAATTGGTTTTGATTTTTCTTTATATTTATATTATTTGTTACCTGTTCTATTTTAATTTTTGTTTAATATATTATATTGCATCCACTTCAGGCTTAATGTGGGGTCATGGATGAAATGTTATTTTTTTCAAATTGGATAACATTGGTAATGATAGAGTTCTATTTTCTCTTCAAATCAGTCATATAGGAGTCTCCACTTTTGGAATGATTCAAAATGGGATTTTGGATATGAATTTATATTTTTTATGTTGTCTCTAAATCCATTTGTGTACATCAATTTTCATTTCTACTTTAAACAATCCAAAAAATGGAGAGAAAATTACATCTCTTAATCTCATTTATGTTTTCCTCATATTACCCAATACCAAATGTCTCATTCGAATATGTTTGATGTTTTTCTCTAATCACACCATTTTATATATATATGTGTGTAATTTTTTTTCAAATTTCTAAGACTTTCATAGAACAGAATTAGGTCTTTAGTTGGAGCCATCTTGTCAAAAGTTCTTCCTATAACATTTTCAACAATATCTTTATTTTTTAGAATGATTTGGTGGAGTGATCAAAATTCATCAAAAAATTCTAAAGAGAAGCCTCAACTATTTTCTCAAGGTTAACTTTATTTAGTTAGAATTTTTCGCATTGTATTTTGTTCTACATTGACATGAAATTGATGATGTAGTACCCCCGGTTTTCGGTATGTAACCCGTACCTGATGATTTTCATGGTTTGAAAGTAAAGGGTGATGAATGAGAGAGTCGGGAGAACATTGAATGAAGTTTCGAGGCAAAGGGGAAGTCGCACAGACGGCACACGGTTGGCCTAAACCATGAGGCAAAACCATGCGTAGTTGGTCTTGGAGGCAGTAGCTTCCGCACGGGTGACGCATGTTTGGCTAACCATGCGGCCAAACCATGCGTGTAGGGTCTTCCGAGGCAGTGGCCAACACACGGTTAGCGCATGGTTTGTCTAACCTTGCGACCACTTAAATGAGATCATATATAGGTGGATCTTATGCATTTTTGCCTGGCTCGTTTTTTCTCCTAAGAGGCCCTAACTCAGGATTTTTCTTCTCCTAAAGTCAAACAGGGTTCTCCCATTGTTCCGGAGTCGATTCGAAGGATTCTCTTGGTGAATCGAAGCCGGATTCTTGAGGTATGTGATCGTTCTTCATCGTTCTTGTTCAATTTCTTAGATATACTTAGATCTGCTTTCCCTCTTCGTTCGGTTTCTTAGATCTACACCTGTTATGGGTAGACCATAGTGTGTGGATGCCAAATATGGTGATATTTGGTATTGGTCTTGCTAGGAAAAGAGATCTAAGCCGGATTTTTGAAGAAGAAACCCAATTTTCTTGGGCGTTCATCGTTCGTTGTGGTTTTCGTCAAAACCCTAAAGGCAGGAGGCTTCACTCTCAACTCCTCTTGTTAGAATTGATTGGTGTAGTTTCAAATTGGGTTATTTGAATGGAATTGATTGTGAAAAGCATAGAATAAATATTCTTTTGTTATGATTTATGGTTTTAGTGAAATTTTGAAATCTTGGGGAATTGTTGTGCACGTGATTTGGCTTCTTGAATTTAAAATTTTGATTTTAAATTATAGATTTACTGAAATTCTAAATGTTTTGATGAAAAATGGGTTTTCAATAAAAACAACATTTTATTGAAACAGATTGAGATTGAAATGAATTTGAGGGAATTGGTTTTCGATAAAAGGGGAGTTTTATTGAAATGGTTTGGAAGTGAAATGGTTTGGTATTGAAATGGTTTTGATGGAAATGGTTTTCAATGAAAAAGTGTTTTTATTGAAAGGGTGTTTTGGCATGATTGATGGGCATATGTGGTGCGTGTTCATGCTGCATGTAAGAGGTTTGGTTGAAATATGACCTTCTGTTCGATGCCAATGGTGTAATGGCACATGGTAACTATATGTACGAGGCTTGGTAGAAATATGACCTTGTGCTCGGTGCAAAACGTTTAATGGCACATGGTAACTATATGTATGAGGCTTGGTTGAAATATGACCATGTGCTCAGTGTCAAAGGTGTAATGGCACATGGGGAACAATTACCTTGCGACGACATGGTAGATCGACGTGAAACTACTTATGAGTATGGAACTGTCATAACAAAGCATGCATGGTCGGTTGCCCGGGTTGGGAAATGGTTGGTTATGACAAATTAGGATGTTTGTAAAATTGTTCTAAAGCTTGTTTAGTTATTTTTCTGGAAAAATAACTCGTTGGAAAATTGGTTTTTTTTCATTGAATGCTTTTGGTTATAAGTGGTTTTGGGAAACTTGTTTATATTTAGTTATAAACTGCTTCTGGGAAAATGTTTAATATAAACTATTATTATATAAATGTTGCTAACTCTTCTATCATAGTGACTTGAGTATGGAATTCATTGAGGAAACCTACTGAGTTTTATACTCACCCCTACTTTGGCACTTGGGTGCTTTTTTATATGCTATTTTCTGGGATAGGGGCAAATGTAATGCTTCCCTTGTTTTTAGTACTACCTCATGATGATTGGGGTTGTTCGGTGATTGTGGAGCTTGGAGCTTGTGGAGCATGGAGTTTTGGTCTCTTTTGAGAGTATTGAGTTGTTCATCCACTATGTACATTGATGTTGGGTTTGGTCTTCCACTACTGTGTACTTGATGTGGTTTGACATAAATGAAGTTGTTTAGTTGTCATTTATTTGTTCATGCATCATATAGTGAATGTTAGGTTAGATTATGAGTTATTTCATAAAGGGTAAATCGTCCCCCAACTTGTATTTGAAACCCTTTAACATTTATTGCCAGCCTTTGGTGTCTTGTGGATGTCTCTTAAGGTATAATAATGAATCGTTGTACTCTCAAGCCAATGAGAATTGGCGGGTCATTACAAATGGTATCAGCTTGTTCGGTCCCTGCCAAACAAGTAGTCATCAATGTTCCTAGTCTTGGAGTTGAAATTTCTTATTGTCTATTCCTTGGGTCGAAATCTTAGACAGGAGTAGGATTATCAGAACTTGAAATGTATATCATAAAAGGAGGTAGCTAACCCGTATGCTGAACTTCAAGTTTCCAGAGTGTTGGGTACATAAGTGTTTTGGATACACTTCTAGAATGTTGGAAATCTCATTGTCTTGGGTTTAGCCAATGAGATGAGCATGAAATGCGTTGTAGGGGAATGACTTCCTACTAGGATTTCATATCTTATTGTGAGGAATGACTTATGATTTTCTGTAAGGTGCAAATTTTTGAAAAGAAAAATGCTGAAATTATTTTAAGTTAAAGATTTTGAAAACAGGATATTTTTTGTATTTTGAAAATGGGTTGATTTTCAGAAAGACATGTTGAATGTTTTCAAAAATATTTGATCATGTAAAAAGGATGTTTTGGAAAACAATGTTGTGATAGTTGATGTGATATAATTTGAAATGCTAATCCATCAGTTGCTAGAGAGTGAGATTGACGGTGGATGTTGTTGGTTTAGAAAATGACACCCGGTAGGCGTCGTCGAAACCAACCCGAAGAAGCTGCGGAGAATGTGGTTGCACCTGAACCATGGCTGAACTAAGATTAGGTTCAGAGTACGGTCCAGGCTTTTCATGTTGTTGATACTAGGAACCAGATTAATGAATAAAGGCATGTGGATCATACCATCCAGTTCATGATTCAGAATCCACCAAACATTCGGGGTGATGTTGAACCCAAAAAAGCAAAGGTGTGGCTAAGTAGGATGAATCGTATCTTCGATTTCATCGGCACACCATCAGAGCTCAAGGTCAAGTTGGTGACGTATATTCTTGACGATCTTGCATGTCAATGGTGGGATTTAGAGGTGCCAACTAAATTAGATGAAGGCCTTACAGGCGAGGATTTTGAAGAATTTTTCAACAAACAATTCTATCCTCACACGTTCAAAATCCTGTAAACAATGGACTTTTTCAGCCTGAAATAGGAGAGCCTCTTTGTCACGGAATATGAGGCTATGTTTATGAATTTAGTCCATTTTCCACCAGATGTTATGTTATGTGCGTCCTTGAAGGCACACATCTTTAAATCGGGGCTAAGGTAGGAGATTCGATCGAAGATTGCGTGCTTTGTATTACGGATTATACAGAAATGGTGAACAGAGTGACTGTTGTTGAGCGTGATATCACGGGATCAATAGGAGGAATGATGATACCTACAGGAAACGGTGGGAACTCTACCACTGGGAACAAGAAGAAAAGTTACACCTATTCCCATGGTGCAAGTGGAAATCAAAACCAGACGGCGGGATTAGTGAACCTTCCTCCACGACCTCAGAGCAAAGCAGGTCATTTTCAATGTTGTTCGCAAGACCACATAAAGCGGTACTGTCCAACACAACCTCGAGCATGTCACAATTGCAAGCAAATGGGGCATCTACAACGCTATTGTAGGAATTCTCCGAGGTCGGGTGCGCGTGACACTTCACAGGTGTCTCAAGCATCTTATGCATCAACTGGACGAGGACAGCAGAATCAGTCTTGTCAGAAGAGCAGATCTAGCCATGGTGATCCTAGAAATACCATGACTCCTCAACCAGGGCAACCTTAGTAATGAATAAAGGAGAATAGTATAGTGAAGATGAAATTGTATGGAGCTGAGTAGATGATTGTTCATGATCAGGCTGGACCATCTACAGTAAGAGGTACGATTCTTTTGAATTCTACCTTTGTGCAAGTGTTGTTTGATACTGGTGCATCACATTCCTTCATTGCTTCTTGTGATATTGACTTGTCATGTTTAAAACTGGAAATGATGCCTTCTATTTTGAAACTGCAAACTCCTCTTGGTGAAAAAGAATGTCAAGTCATTTTGTGTAGAACATGTTCTATAACTGTTGATGGAGCGGAGTTAAAATGGGACTTCTCAATGTTAGATATGGATGTCTATGATGTAATCCTGGGTATGGATTTGCTGAAAACGTTCAAGGCTCGAATCAACTGTTATACAAGAACAGTTAGTTTCATGACTAAGGACGACATCGAACATCACTTTAGAGGGAGGTTTGTAAAGAATGGTGCAAAGAGATTTTTGGCACCAATGGTGGGAACAATATCTTACCAATTGACAGCATTGACTTTGGAATCAATGGAAGAGATCAAGGAAAATAGTTTTCCAGCTGTCATAAATCAATTTCCAGATGTCTTTCCCATGAAATTATCAGGGTTACCACCTCTAAGGGAGGTGGAGTTTACGATTGATCATCTTCCGGGGATCAGTCCTATTTCCCTTCCATCTTATAGGATGGCACCAACAGAGTTGTAGGAATTGATAGTGTAGTTAGAGGAGCTGGAAAGCAAAGGGTTTATTCGACCAAGTACGTCTCCCTGGGCAACACCGGTTTTGTTTGTGAAGAAAGCAGATGGAACTCTTCGACTGTGTGTTGATTATCGTAAGCTTAACCAAGTTACGATAAAGAATAGATATCCACTTCCATGCATTGATGATCTCTTTGATCAATTAAGGGGAGCTCATTGGTTCTTCATGAGTGACTTGCGATCAGGATATCACCAATTGCGGGTTTGGTAGGAGGATATTCCAAAGACAGCTTCCAGAAGTATATATGACCATTACGAATATGTAGTCATGCCTTTCGGTCTAACAAATGCACCAGCAGTATTCATGACATTGATGAATCGGATTTTTCAACAATATCTGGATTCTTTTTTTGTGGTGTTTGTTGATGACATTTTGGTCTATTAAAAAACAAGGGCTGATCATGAGGTGCACTTGGAAACAATGTTACAAATCTTGGGAGATCATCGCTTGTATGCCAAATTATCACAATGTGATTTTTGGATACAGGAAGTATGTTTCCTTGGCCATGTCATTTCTGAGAAAGACATTTCTGTTGATCCTGAAAAGATAGAAGCTGTTATCTCTTGGAAACCACCGAAGAATGTGTTTGAGATACGAAGTTTTCTTGTTCTAGCTGGTTACTACTGACGCATTGCGCGTGATTTCTTATGACCAGCTTCACCAATGACAGCTCTGACAAAGAGGAATGCTCCGTTCTTATGGACATAAGAATGTTAGAAGTCTTTCCAGGAACTGAAAGCTCGGCTTACATCAGCACCTATCTTGATTTTACGAGAATCAGGACAGAGTTATGTGGTGTATAATGTCTCTTTGTTTTCAAAGCATGGACTTTGAATATGAGGAAAATGAGGTGGATGAAGTATCTCCAAATGTTTGACTTTAATTTGATCTACACACCAGAGAATGGAAATTCAATGGCAGATGCATTGAGTAGAAATTAATATGCTCAGTTGGCGAAAGAAGCTTCAGATGATTGGCAGTTGATGTCGGTGTTAGCCGACATGCATTTGGAATGTGAAGACCAAGGTGATGTTGTAGTTTTCTTTTTAGCTACGCTTGTTCCTGATCCAGTAAAAATGATTAATGAAACACAAACATATGATGCAGAATGTTTGGTTGTGATTCAAAAATCAACGGTGGGGAGACCATTGAGTGTTGGAAGCTTGATGGGGTTTAGTTTTGTGTTTCTGAGATCGAATGGTTATACCTATAGTTTGTTAAGAACAACTCCTTCATGATTAACACCATTCAAGATGGGCTGTACATCTAGGTACACAGAAGACGTATAAGGCATTGAAGGCACAATTTTTGTGGAGCGACATGAAAAGGAAGGTAGCAGAGTTTGCCTCGCGGTGCTTAACTTGTCTGCAGGTTAAAGCAGAGCATCAGAGACCAGATGATATGTTACAATCTTTGTCCATCCCTGTGTGGAAATGAGATCAGATAGCAATGGATTTTGTTACAGTTCTTCTAAGAACGGTCCGGAAACACGATGCCATTTGGGTGATAGTGGATCGTCTAACCAAGTCGGTCCATTTTATCCCTATTCGTGAAACTCATACAGTGGATGATCTTTCAAAAATTTATATCCAAGGAGTGGTAAAGAGGCATGGTGTACCAGTGTCTATAATCATAGATAGAGATCCGTGTTTCACATCTCGTTTATGGAAATAATTACAACAAGCCCTTGGAACTTAGTTAACAATGAGCACAGCGTATCATCCTCAGACGGATGGGCAATCCGAGCGGACTATACAAACATTGGAAGACATGTTGCGGGCTTGTGTAATGGATTTCAAGGGCTCATGGGAGAAGACACATATACCCATAGTGGAGTTCTCATACAATAACAGCTATCAAGCCTCGATACGCATGGCTCTGTTTGAAGCATTGTATGGGCGTCTTTGTCGTTCTCCACTATGCTGGGTGGAAACAGCTGAAACTTCAATAGTTGGGCTAAGCCTTGTCCAAGAAACAACAGAGAAGATCCATTAGATTAGAAAAATGATGGAGACAACTCAGAGACGTCAGAAATCTTATACAGATCACCGTCGAAGACCATTTTCGTTCGTTGTGGGTGATCATATCTTCTTGAGGATCTCTCCAAGGCTTGGACATCGTTGTTTCAGGAAGCAGGGCAAGTTATATCCTAGATACATTGACCCTTTTGAGATACTGGAACGGGTTGGAGTGGTGACATATCGGTTGGCATTACCACCATGGTTCAGTTTGGTGGATAATGTGTTCCCTGTATCTCAGTTGAAAAGGTATCAGCCTGATCATGACCATGTGATCAGATGAGATCATATTGACCTAGATCCAGATGCTTCTTTCATACATATCCCGGTACATATTGTGGATAGGCAAGATAAAGTCTTTCGTGGAAAAAGCATTGGTCTAGTGCGGGTTTATGGCATTATGGTCAGATTCAGGAAGAGACTTGGGAACGTGAAAAGGAAATAAAATAGCAGTGGCCGAAACTCTTTCAGTTGGGTGAAGGTTTTCTACTTTTTGAGGATAGAAATACCAATGGTGGGGAGAATGTAGTACCCTGATTTTCGGTATATAACCCATACTTGGTGCTTTTCATGATTTTAAAGTTAAGGGTGATGAATGAGAGAGTTGTGAGAACATTGAATGAATGTCTGAGGAAAAGGGGAAGTCGCACAGACGACGTACGGTTTGTCTAAACTGTGCGGTGAAACTGTGAGTAGTAGGTCTTGGAGGCAGTAGCTTCCACACAGATGGCGCACAGTTTGTCTAACCGTGTGACCAAACAATGCGTGGAGGGTCTGCCGAGGTAGTGGCTAACACACGGTTAGCACACAGTTTGTCTAACCGTGCGATCAAACCGTGCAACCACTTAAATGAGATCCTATAAAGGTGGAGCTCACGCGTTTTTGCCTCTAAGTGGATCTTTTTTCTTCCTAGGCAGACCTATCTTTGGATTTTTCTTCTCCTAAGGTCAAATAGGGTTATCCCATCGTTCCAGAGGCGATCTGAAGGCTTCTATTGGCGAATCGAAGAAGGATTCTTGATGTATGTGGTCGTTCTTCATCATTCTTGTTCGGTTTCATAGATCTACTTAGATTTTCTTCTCCTATTCTTTCAGTTTCTTAGATTTATGCCCGTTATGGGTACATCTAAGTATTTGGATTCCAAATATGATGAGATTTGGTCTTGGTCTTGCTAGGAGAAGTGATCTAAGGCGGGTTTTTGAAGAAGCAATCCGGTTTTCTTGTGCGTTCTTTGTTCGTTGCGATTTTCATCAGAACCCTAAAGGTAGGAGGCTTCACTCTTGACTCTTATTGTTATAATTGATTGGATTAGTTTCAAATTGGGTTATTTGTATGGAATTTATTGTGAAAAGCATAGAATAAATCTTCATTAGTGATGATTTATGGTTTTAGTGAAATTTTAAAATCTTGGTGAATTGTTGTGCAAGTGATTTGACTTCTTGACTTTAAAATGTTGATTTTAAATTATGGATTTAATGAAATTCTAAATGGTTAGATGAAAAATGGGATCCCAATAAAATGAGGGTTTTATTGAAATAGTTTGAGATTGAAATGACTTTGAGGGAATTGGATTTCAATAAAAAGGGAGTTTTATTGAAATGGTTTGCAAGTGAAATGGTTTGACATTAAAGTTGTTTGATGGAAATGGTTTTCAATGAATAGGTTTCTTTATTGAAAGGGTGTTTTGGCATGATTGATTGGAATATGTGGTGTGTGTTCATGTTTCATGTACGAGGCTTGGTTGAAATATGACCTTGTGCTCGGTGCCAAAGGTGTAATGACACATGGTAACTATATGTACAAGGCTTGGTTGAAATATGACCTTGTGCTCGGTGCCAAACATTTAATGGCACATGGTAACTATATGTATGAGTCTTGGTTGATATATGACCTTATGATTGGTGTCAAAAGTGTAATGACACATGAGAAACAATTACTTTGTGACGAATTGGTAGATCGATGATAAACTGCCTATGAGTATGGATTTATCAGAATGAAGCATGCATGGTTTTTTGCACATGTTGGGAAATGGTTGTGTATGCCAAAATGGGATGTTTGTAAAATGGATCTAAAGCTTGTTTAGTTATTTTTCTGGAAAAACAACTCACTGGAAAATTGGTTTCTTTTATATTGAATGCTTTTGGTTATAAGAGGTTTTGGGAAACTTGTTTATATTTAGTTATAAACTGCTTCTGGGAAAATGATTTATATAAACTGTTTTTATATAAATGTTGCTAACTCTTCTATCCTAGTGGAATGAGTAGGGAAGTCATTGGGGAAACCTACTGAGTTTTATACTCACCCCTGCTTTGGCACTTTGGTGCTTTTTCAGATGCTATTTTTCGGGACAGGGGTAAAGGTAATGCTTTCCATGTTTTTAGTACTACCTCGTGATGATTGGGGCTGTTCGGTGATTGTGGAGCTTGGAGCTTGTGAAACATTGTGTTTTGGTGTCTTTTGAGAGTCTTGAGTTGTTCTTCCGCCGTGTACTTTGATGTTGGGTTTGGTCTTCTGCTGTTGTGTACATGATGTGGTTTGACATAAATGAAGTTTTTTTGTTTTCATTCATTTCATCATGCATCATATAGTGAATGTTTGGTTATTCTTGGTTCGTTTATTGGTTATTTCTTAAAGGGTAAATCGTCCTCCAACTTGTATTTGAAACCCTTCAAGATTTATTTACAGCCTTTGGCATCTTGACGATGTTGCTTAAGGCCTAGTAATGACTCATTATACTCTCAAGTCAATGAGAATTGGCGGGTCATTACAGATGAACATGATACACAAATTATGTTTCTTTCATCTTCTTTGACATAGCATTTATATTCATTTCAACTGTGGGATTTTTTATGTTTTTGACACTATACCAACACATTGAAGATGATAACTGATGTAAATTGTTCCAAATATAGGATTCAATCATTGGATTGATATGAATTGAAGCTTCTCGATTGACATGCTTGAAGGACCACCCGAGAAAGGGTGAAAATCACACGTTGTGTCCCCGTGGCACCCTGGCTGTTGTGACAGATTTACTTGGTCGTATATTGCTTTTAGATACTCATGATTTTGTGGTGGTGAGATCATGGAATGTCTATTTTTCCGGCATTTGGTTATATATATGGGTGTATAATCAGTCTGGTGAATTTGCCTGGGCATGACCTTGGGCCTGACCTAGGATTTTTTAATCTTGTGCTCTCAGGGATATCGCAACATGGGCTGTTCATTTATGGAAATGTAGGCTAATGGAGACATTGCATCATGTTCAGGTTTGCGGGAATACATGAAGATTTATTATGTCATGTGCCTAGATATTCATGCACCTAAGAAAGGGATTGTTGAGGTACACACACTTATTTTTGAATTGTTTTATCTTCTCCCCATGATTTTACCCTATTGTTCTATCAATTAGACATTCAAATAGTAATTATTAACCTATTGGGCGGAATTTGTGATCCAGGTTTGGAATATGAGAACAGGGCCTGGGGTGATGACTATTGAGTTCCCCAAGGGCTACTGACTACTGCAACCGACCTACAGGTATGGGTCATCATCTTCTTCATTTTATGCCCCTTTGGATGTTTTTGTATTGGAGGGGGAGTCTGCTCAATTATCTGTTTTCAATAGATTGTCGCCTCTCTAGAGATCTTTGCGGGGATCGAAATCCTCTCAAATACATGGCATACATTGACCGTGGATGGTAAAGTGATATGAAAAAAAACCATATCCATTATCTATATTGAAGCGTGTAAACATTCTACAGCATGTCATCACCACATGAAGTCTCTAATATATGTCTCCCACCCATTCAATTCTGCTCCCGTATGTCTACAATTACTGAAACCTACACAACTCATGTTCTTCTCCAACCCTATACCAGCATTCACCTCCAAAATTCCTGATCTGACTCACCCGCGTGCTTCCATTTCTTACATCCTCCGCCTCTCATTTTTGTAGTCACCACCTCTACCTCCTACTTGGCTCACCTCATTGACACCACAAATCCCCTTCCCCTCCATGCATCCTCTACGCCTCTAAATACCCGCCTACAACTCTACATCCATGCCTCCTTGCTGCCACGCATCCCCGCTTCAGCCCCACATCCCTGCCTCACCGCCAAGAATCTCTATTTCTTTCACACCTCCCCCACACACCGCCTACGACTCCGCCTCCGCCTCCATATCCCTGCCTCCACCTCCGCATCCCTACCTCCTCCTCCGCATCTGTGCATCTGACTACGGGTCCAACTCCAACTTCTCCACCCGATGCTTCAACTTCATCTCTAACAAATCCTCCTCCTCCTCCACCTCTGCCACAATGCCTCTGACTAGGCCTCCCCCTCCAACTATGCCTCCACCTCCATAGGATATTGTCATCTTTCTGCTACCATTAGGTTGGGTCTTCTTGCACATACAAGCACTCCTTTACAGTGTGAATCTTCTGAATAAAAAACACCTTTTTGTCGAATTCGTTCTCTGTGATATTAATATTAGACTCTTTACTGCAAAACATATATTAATCACAATCCCATGAAGTTAATATAACGTATTAATGTTAGTGTTACTTCGAATGTCCTCATAACATTGAGGTATATGTCCTCCTGATAAGATATTCTTAATACATTGATCCATGTTTTGTTTATATATTGATGTTTTTATGCCTATATGAATCATGAATTTCATCAAGGGAGACAATATGGAATACACAAAAATTAAATTCTTGTACCTCTTGCTACCATGTTGTCTCACAAATGAAATTCAATAGTTAGTGCTAATTTATTTCAATTGAAAATATATAGTGTTCATTTAAACATTTTATTGATGATGATTAACATCCGACCTCTATAAAATTAGAGAGAATGGGAAATACCTCAGAGTTGTGTTCACAACTTGGAGCTGTTTTGGGCAAGCATGGTAACTGTTGTCGAGCACTGGGAGATTCCATGTTGGCACTTGCCAACTTCAAAGAAAGTGCCAGTTTCCATTCAATATTCCATCCAATGAATTAGAGTTTCCTTGAACTATTTTGGTTTTTTTGAATAAAATTGGTGAAATTATGTATTATGATAGACCTGAAAACTGATTGATAGTTCGACTCGCCGTGATGCCATCAAATATCATCCAAATCCTTCTTCCCAGGTTCTTGATGTTTCTATTTCTCTTACAAATTTTTTGGATCTGGATAGGATTCTTGTATGTAATAAGGCATCCATTGATGGATTCTAGGAATCCACAACATTGTGGGAGTCATTGACCTTGAGTTCGGATGAGGCCAGTCTTGAGCAATGGCACAGCTCTGTGCTGGGCTTCATTCGGAGCCAACTTACAGAGAACCAGGCAGGGGCGAAGAATGGGTAAGCTTGGTATCTAGAGAACATATGATGTATAGTTGGGGAAATCAAGAGGTTATCACTGTATGGTCAAGTGAAATAGTATATCCATCTGAAGCAACAGAACAAATAATTACTGTCAAATCAATGACTATAGAGAACTGTGGAACAAGATAGTGCTTCTATATGAGCAGTTGCAAGTGGATGAAAATAAGGGAACAAAAATTGTTTAGATAATAAAAAAATCATTCTTTTGACTCCTAAAGATTTTGTATAAGCCTAGAGGTTATGGAAAGGGAAAGACAAAATCTTATGAAATTAAGGCATGTTCCAGTGTAAATTATTTCTTTAGTGATTGATTCCTTAAATCATTTTTGAATTTTTGTATAGTTTCCAATGCAATTAATGTTGATGTTTCGTAATACCAATCATGAAGGGGTAGTCATGATTTTAATTACTTTGTGATTAATGCTTCACTTAGAGAAATTATATTATGTAATCTGAATGTGTTTTAATATTATATAGTTTACATATTAAGAAATCTACGATCACATACTATGAGGTTTCACATACTATGAGGTTTGTTTCTTACAAAACCTATAACTTTTCATTAAGAAATATTAAAATATGATCACCAATTTCTTGAAGTACAAAAACAAATTTTTTGGATATCTTATCAGTACGACTAATTGAGATATTATAACAAAAAAATTTTAAATTTTCATCTATATAATTATATTTGAATATAATTAAATCTTCATGTTTTATTGTTTATAACAGCTTTAGTTTCCAATTTCCCACGTGCTCCTCCAACCCTATGTAATAAGCATATCTTCTTCAAAACACTGATGGGGAAGACCATCACCCTCTAAGTAGAGAATAGAGACACAATCGACAAAGTTAAGGACACTATATAGATGTTTGTAGTGGATTACTCATCCATGGATGAAAAGATCATGATGGTGGCAGAATCCATTGCTATAGTGGGCAACACTATTGAATATTTGATTCATGAAATCCTTTTGATGTTTGATCATGATAAGAAATACATTCCTCCTAACCAACAGAGGATGAATTTTGGAGGAATGCAATTAGAAGATAGATGAACGTTTGTAGATTAAAACATTCAGAATGAGTAAAAACTTCACCTGGTTTTGATACTGAGGGGTGGTACTATGATTAAGGTGAAAACTCTTTCTGGAAAAGAAATTTATATTGATATAGAGCCAACTGACACCATTGATCACATCAAGGGTTGAAGTGAAAGAAGCGATTCCTCCCGTGCAAAAGAGGCTTATATATTCTAGGATGTATTTGGATGAGGATAAGATTGTAAAGGATTATTTCATTGAGGGTGGGTCTGTTCTATATTTTGTGTGTGCCCTGAGGGATGACTACTTTTAAACATTGAGGGTAGACATGTCTGAGTAGCGTTTCACACTCACCTTAAAGGGCTTGTGATTTTTAATTTTTTTGATTGGTGTTTTATGATGTGGTTTTTGTGGGTCTGTATCCATTATGATTTTTGAAAATATTGTTTTTTACCCTTAGAATCTTTTGTGAAATGTCCTGGTAGGGTATGTTTTGTATGAAATGTACTTTAACCATAATAGATTTAGATTCTAAACTTCTTATCATTTCATCTTTTAATTATGCAAACCAGTTCGATCGATTTGGAATTTCATGATTTTAATGGTTCATGTAATTCAACTGAATCTCATTATATTGGAGTTTAATGGAAATTATTTGAGAATTTTTTTTTGGGATATAAATTCTAAACTCAATTACAATTTGAACTATATTGTTCTTGTAATTTTTTGTTCCTTTTAAAGAAAAAAATGAACAGTGTGACCCCCGAAGGCAGCTGGGTGGTGGGGGGTTGGGGTGTGTGGCGTCGGTCACGAGGTCAAGTCTTCGGGCCATTATTCCTTTTAACGTGCATGTAATAATAGATAATCACATAAACATGTATGCATACTTTATGCATAAATTGATTTAATTTATATACACCATTTCACATAAATGCACATCTATAGTTGTATAGGATGATTCAAACTACACATGTCACCACCAGCCTAGTCTCTATTTCCATGAGTCACGAACAACCTAGCCCACTCACTGAATTTCTTCTTCCAATTGCCTCCTACTCTCCAAACAAGTGATATGGGTAACATAGATAATCACCATAACTTTTTGACCATGTCTACGAAAAATTGTAATTAAATGACCATGTCGTGCAAATCAATGTGTTGGGTATAAGTTCTATATATTTTACATAATTTCATTATACTAATCCATTATATGTTTCATGTATGGAATGAACGAGTCATATGGGGTGACAGCCTGCACTTTCTCAAATGAAATTATCATATTTACACATTATGGAAAGTATAATGTTATGTTGTAAATAAAAAATACTGAGACATGAAGATAATAAAAATATAATATATTCATCTATAAAAACATTTCCATCAAATTTCTCCCCATGAGAGTTGGTAGGGGAAAATTGGACAATCATCCTTTCGTGAGACAATAGTTCGTCGTACATAGAAACAATATGTTTGTATCCATTAGATGAAGGTGTGTAAGTTTAGCTAGAATAATTATCATAAAAACATTCTTGTATATTTATTAATTTTTTTATGTTATTTAATAAATTAATAATATGATAATATGGAGTGGAGAATGAAAATAATGGAATTGAACTTGAGAGAAGATGTTACCTCTATATCGGGTAATTTCATTTGATTTGGGGAAAAAGGCTTTCTAGAATTTCCTTCTACCCAAGGTAAGGCTTCCATTAGGGAGGTTTGTTGGGAGATTATTTCCATATAATTGGGATGAACCATGTATCTTGAGATATGTGAGTAAGTGGGTAGATGTTGTGTCCTTTTATAAGAGGGAGAGTACTTTTGGAAAGTCTAAAAAATTTTATTTTATTTTAAATTTATATTCGGTTTAAAACGTCCCAAGCAATTTTATTTCCAAGATAAAATGATATTGGATTGAATACCCATTATCCAATATTTTTTAGACATGTTTTGAATATTTCTTCATCCGTATCTTTTTTGTTTAACCCTTTGTTAAAATTAATAACTCTAACCTTGTCTTCTTGAATTTTCGTAATATATAGTTACTATAGTTACTATAAAATTACAAGAGAACCTCATGTGGATCATTAATGATATTTTTAACATTATATATGTTAGTTTGTTGAATGTTAAATTTTTAGGAAAATTATATCACTTAATAAATTATTTTTTATTGGAAAAACACATTTAAGTCAATTTTCATACCACTATATAATTGATTTTTCTTGAAGTCGTAATAACTTGATTCCTTCAATCCAAAGTAATTAACTGAAAAATAATATATAAATATAACATAGAAATTTTTTTATGGAATCAAAATAATCAAATTACTTTTATTTTAATATATAAAATATCATTTATTTGAATCTTTCATTAATAAGATAATCATTGAATCATCATTGTTTTATAAATAAATATATTTATTTAATGTCTAAAAATTATAAATAAAATACCATAATGAATGATTTTTTTTATATTTCTAATGACTATTTATAGTATAATATATCATTTATATAACACTACATTAAATGTTTTTTAGTAAAAGATACATCTTAATGATATATTTCCCTTTTCTTTAAATTAAGAATTATAAAATGTCATTTTCACACCGAAGTGGATCCCAAATGAAAAAGGTTAGGCCTAAGGATGATCATTGTTAGAAATATCTCATTCAATAGGATTAGGACATATTTTAGGGTAGTTTTATACTATTATAATATTATTTTTTACACTTATTTACATAATTTACCCCTTAACCATAGTAAATAAAAATTACTGATGTTATTATTCCAAATTTTCAAAAATAAAAGGTACATATTTACACAATTTGAACATTCTGATTCCAATTATAGATCAATTTTTTCAGATTCAAAACACTAAAAATTTAGTAATTAATTTAAAATTAATTCTCATTGTCAAAACTAGAAAACATGTTTTTAAGAAGAAAAAACTACCCAAAGATTGACATGTCTTTCTGTCCAATTAAAATGTAAAATTACTTCTAATGACCAACATTGTATTAAATGATAAAAATATAATCCAATTAAACATTAAAAAATATTAAAATAATAATGTAACTATAAAAATAAATTATATGAATAATGAAATTTTCAATTAAAAGGAAGTATCTTTTACTATTAATTAACATATTAATTTTACCCAAATTTAATCCAAAGTAAATTTTGGTGTACCTCTTATAAAGAAGAAGGTAATATTTTCAAATAGATCATATAAAAGTGATAAAAATTAGATTTAAAAAGGATTCTCTATCAAAATGTGTTAAAATGACCTTTTTAAAAATATTATATTATTTAATGCTTAAATTGGATTCATTATTATTTTATGCTTCCATAATTTAATGGAAAAATGTAAAAATATTTAAAAAAAATTTGTAACCATAATTTAGTTATTATTGTTCATTCCCATCAACACCATAGCTAGGAGTTTACTACAATAGTAATATTATTATATTATTTTTCAGTATAACTCATGGTTGTGTGTAATGTATGATTTCAGAAATCTTTTTTTTGCATATCCTGTACGTTATAAGACAATGATACCATTTAATGTAAAATAAATATCTCATTTATTAATATTTATATAAATGAAAAAGTATTATTCTATAAATATTTGTGATCCTACATCATTCCCCCTTTTGGAAATTATGTCCCCACAATTTTATTTACTTACCAAATAAGTGAGGTCATTTATCCCTCATAGCATTTTCTGATTCCAACTTCGCCTCTTCAACAATACGGGTTTTCCACAAAACCTTTACCGAATGAATTACCTTATTCCAAAACACTTGATCTTTGCAGTAAATAATACGGATTGTCTGTTCCTCATAAGAAAGATTCTTTTACAACTAAACTACCTCTGGACTCAAACCCTAAGATGGATCTGTCATTTACATTCCCAACAATGAAACATGAAAACAATTATATACGTAGGATAAACATGGAAGTTAATACATTCATTAGGAAATGGATCCAAAATTCTCTACGATTTATAGCATCCAATGAACCACATACTCAGCTTTCCTTTCTTACTGAAATGCATCACACGTTTCCATGGAGAAACATTGAGAAAGAAAAGATCACCTACCACGAAGAAAGATCCTTCATCCTTTTATCCACATAACTTTTCTACCTACTCTGAGTTGTTCTCATGTGCATATTAATAAACTAAACTTTTATTTCCATCTCTTATATAATTTTCGATCACATCAACTTTCATTCACCCACTTCATCCCAAACTGATGGAGTTTAACACCTCTTTCAATTTAATACTTCAAATGGCGCCATCTGTACACTAGAATGAAAACTATTATTAGAAGAAAACTCGACAAAATAATGATGTTGATCCCAACATCCCTGGTAATCCATTAAAAAAGCATGTAGCATATCTTTCAATATCTGAATAGTTTATCTTGACTGCCCATCTGATTGAATATGAAATGATATAATAAAATTTAATTTAGTACCCAACGACTTCTGAAGGGACTTCCAAATGATTTAAGTGAATATGAGATCATGATCAAATACAATAGAGAGGAGAACCCCATGTAACCTGGCTACCTAGTTAATATACAATTGATAAAGTTGATCTATAGATAAATTACCTCGAATTGAAAAAATTGAACAGATTTAGTCAATCGATCAACAATAACCCATATTTCATTGTTACCACAAGAAGTCTTTGGTAATCCCATTGTGAAATCAATTGATACATTTTCCCATTTGCACTATGTTATTGGAATAGGATGAAGAATCCCTTTTGGTAACTGCCTCTCTACATTAACATGTTGACAAATCAAACATCTTAGGGTAATGTTAGCAATATCTGTTTTCATTTCATCCCACAATTAATACTCCCAATGATATTTGTACTTCTTAGTGCTGTGAGAATGAACTGAAAATGGAGAACTATGAGCTTCACATAAGAACTCTTTCTAAAATTGTGAATCACAAGGTATACATATCCTCTTTAGAGTTCTCAAAACACAATATTTATCAATTTTAAATTCAGGTAACTTATTCTTCTAAACAAATTCTACCATTCTATACAACTCACTGTCTTCTTTCTACACTGGCATTATTCTATCTTATAGAGATGATTGTACTGAAATCAGAAACCAAATAGAAGAATTCATGACACCAAAAACTCCTATTATAAAATTCATCAAATCACAAATCAAATGATCTCATTCCAAACATTCCATTGTTAATATATCATTACTCTTTCAACTCAATGTGAAAACCACATTATTTTCCTTTCCTGGATGGTAATAAATCATAAAGTCATAATCTTTGATTAATTCTATCCATCATCTCTATCTCATGGTCAATTATTTCTGATTAAATATATACTTACAACTTTTGTGATTTTTAAATATTTCACTCTTTCTGCTATAAAAATGATTTTTCCAATTTTTTAATGAAAAAACAATAGTAGCTAATTCCAAATAATATTTTAGATAATTTAACACATTATTTTTCAACTAATGTAAAGCATATGAAATTAACTAATCATTATGCATTAGGACACAACCAAATACATATAATGAAGAATCACAATAGATAATAAAATCAACACCTCTGGAAAGCAATGACAAAACTGAGGCATTCATCAATCTTATTTTCAATTCATTAAACCACTTCATTTGATGGCCCAAAATCAGCTAAAGTTGTTGCAATATATTCCACCTCCAATTTCTGCACGTAGTCCTGCTGCTTTCCATTATTTAAGTTCTTTGTTGGACACTCATTTTCATAATGAGAGATTTAATTTCACATAAAACATTTCACTAACAGCAAATTAGATATTGTGTTCCCATTACCATAAAATTTTTCAGTGCAATTATGACCTTTCTGTCCCATTTTTCTATATTAGATATACTTAAAAAAAATTCAAAAGGCATTCCCCAATGTGTTTTTACCACAATTTTAAAAAATTGTTAACACAAGTTTCTTACAATCAAGATTTTTTAAGAGTTTTTTCCTTTCATCTTCCACCTTGCCCTCTTATTTGTTTTTTAAAAAAATAACACCTGATCATCGGAAAAATCCATTTCCACCTTCTCCGCACAATGAAAAAAAATCAAAACTATAACCCCGTGACCCTAGAATCTAGGAGTCGGTGCATTATTTTAATACATTGGCTTGATTACAAGGAATCAAGTTCCAAAGGACCGATCAATTTAGTAGTCTTGGAAACAAGATACATGCGTACGTTCAACACTACAACTTGAAAAAAAACAACACTAATTTATTCCATTTGAAACATACAAGCTTCCAAGATTATTCATGCAAGTCACTCATAACTAACTTCTTCATATCCTGGGAAAATGAAACATGAGAAAGGGGTGAGCTCAAACAGTCAGTAAGAGTAAGTAATACAGTGGAAGATAACATAAACATTAGGCATGACGAATAATTGAAAACACATGACCTTACAAATAATTGACATGAACACTTTATGGCAGGAATATGATCTGAGTAAATAATGAAATAATAAAACATAGTCATGAGTATTTTACTAGTCGAATAACCACATGAAATATCAATATCTAATCACATAATGATGGAATGCATAATGCCGGACATCATAACCACATAGTCAAGTCCTTGTGCCAAGACTACAAATAAGATTTTGTCAAGGCCTTATGCTAAGATACTAGTTTGTCTCGTGAGACCTACCGATGCATCGAGGATCAATAGTGGGCTCCACCCGTCACTTACTAAGTCCAATGAATTCCTCATATGAAAAGTTTTAAACATAACATAAACATTCGTATTAAAAATAGCATATGAAATATCAATACTTTATCTACAAACAATGAATGGTTTAAAAAGTTCACATTCAAAGTCAAACATAACTCATTCAAAAAAATATAGAAAATTGTATTGTAACAGATTAACCTCAATCGAGAATAATGAAGGATATTGACATAGATGAAAATAATAATCAAAACTATTTCATATAAATATCCCCCTTTTTCTTGAAATCATTTGAAAGTCACACTATTTGTCAAGAAGCCGTTTAAAACAGATTTTTGAATGAAAGTGCCCCATACCACTTTGGAACATTTAAAATGAATTTTAATTTTAAAACTTTAATGTCCATATAAATAAATCCTTAAAACTATTTTTAAAACACAGACATTAATGAGAAAGATTTAGAATAATATATCTTTTAAACATTTAAAATGATATTTTAGTTAGAGTACCTAACCACAAGAGAGAAACTTGAATACAAATAATTGAGGGAATAAAAACTTTATAATATCATGAGAATAAAATGATTCATGATATAATATGTCAAAGTACATTATATACACCATATAAAAGTGAATTGGTGTATAACAACAAATAAGAATCAAAGGAATGTAAATTGAGATGTAATCTCTTATAAAGATTGTTTCCTTAGGTTAAGGATAAATCAACGACATAATTATGTGTGACAAATATAAAAACACTCAATATGATTGGATATTCAATGTAAATCAATCAAAGGACATTCACACATATTCATGTAAAAACAACACCAACGAATTGTATGTTTAACTCAATAAATGGAGATTGAGTTAAAATTACTCTTGTCAAGTTCATATCGATGACTTGAGAATTTATCAATGGAGTGATTATGTGTATCAAAAGTATATCCACAGAAATGGGAGTGGAAATTAATACAAAAATAATAAATAGTGATCCCACACATAATCATGGAGTAAAATAATCAATGAAGTATGCGTAAATCCCAATGAGTGGAAATTGAAATTTGAAATTCCTTTACCGATATGGTAACTTGTTAAACAAACACCCCATGAAAGAAGAATCGTACAATAAAGATGTAAATACCCATAAATTAAAGTATATTACCAAAAGAATACAATTAGGGGCAGTACATACTCCACACGAAAGGAAATAATGGCCAATATATCATGAATCTCAGGGGAATAAAAGTGATATGAAAAACCCTTACTTCATTGTAATCAATCGAGTCGTATGAAAAAAAGTTAATAACCACCAAATGAATCATAGAATACCATAAATATAAAGATAAACATGATAATATATATCAAATGTCAGTACACAATACACCACATGCAATAAATAAGTGGCGAACAATGGAAATCTCACGGAATTAAAAGTGAGATAAGAAACCCATTACCTCAAGTCTGAATTGTCTTGTATGTTCCTTGTTCTTCATAAATAATAAACACAAGTTAATTTATACTTGATTTAGAAAATTTTTCATGTTTATTATTCCTTTTATATCACTCATTACCTTGCTATAACAATTATTTAATTATTTGAGTTCATATTGGTTATTTTATCGATGTTTGGAACTTGAGTCCAAAATAAACTTGTTATAATTACAATTTTTCCATGTGGTCAAAAGTCCATTATCTACATAATTATAGACATGATTTAAATATCATATACATATTATATATCCAGTATATATATCTATTTATAACAGTACATAACATTGGGAGATAAGAAATGAAATGTACCGTTCATGGAGACGGTAAGCCGTATGTACGCATGAACGCTACTTTCATTTTTATTTTGTATTATAATTGAATTAAATAATAATGATACATAAGTATATTATAATTCTAGTATAATATCATATATTATATCATTATGTCCATCCTTTATATGTCTCACATAAGGCATTGACGAGTCATATCATTTTGAGGGGGCGGTAGTCTGCACTTCCTCAAATGAAATTATCGCATTTTACCCATAACAAAAACCATAAAATAATGATACAAATGGAAAATATAGAATCATTTAAAAAACATAAACATAATATATATATCATATATAAATACAATTCCATATTAATGGCCACCATGAGAGGCGCTAAGAGATAATCGAACAATCATCGTTTCGTGTGGCGTTAGTTTGCCATCCACAGAAACAGTATGTTCTTCACCCATTAGATGGAGGTGTGTGTAAGTGTAGTTCGAATCCTTCACATAAAAACATCCTAGTATATTGAGGATACTGATTTTGTTATAAAACAAAGTAATAAAAAGTGTTTAGGGGGTTGGAGAAGTAAAATATAACAAAAAAATTTAAGAGAAAGCATTACCCTTAATTTGGGTAAATTCCTTTGGTTTGAACCAAAAGGACTTCTTGATGTTCCTTCTGCCTAAGGTAAGGATTCTAGGAGATAAGATGACTCATGGTAGAAATAAAATCATCCAATATGAATTTGACAAGTTTTGGATATTATTTTAATATTAATAATCATATTTATTTAAATCATTTATTAATGAGGTAAATACGACATCATTATTGTGTCATAAATAATTTAATTTATTTCATTCTAAAAATTATAAAAAAATTACCATAATGTTGGAAATGTTTGCATCTTTCCAATCATTATTTATAGTCTAAATGATTAATTATATAACCCCATGTAAAAATTGATATACTAAAAGATATTTGTTAATGTCATTTTTGTCTTTACTTTATGTTAATTAAAATAAAGTGTCATTATCATTCTTAAGTGGCTCCATGCGGTCCCAAAATCGACCCAAGGATTCCCATGGTCAACCATGACTCATCCAATAAGGTTAGAACAAGTTTTAATGTAATTTTGTATTATTATAATATTTTTTTACCTTGAATTAACCTATTTATCTTTAACCATAGTAAATAAAAGTCAAAAGTTACTATTCACCAAAAATTATTTTAATCTTATTGAACCAAATTTTACTTACTAATAACAACCATGTATCTCTGATTTTCAAAATTAAATTCACATAAGCGGTAAAATTTCATTTAAATGAAAAAGTCGGATTTTTAACTACTACTTAGTGGTTTCACTATTCATCAAAAATTGAAATTTTCCAGAAAAATACCAAAAATTCAGCCTAAGATATATTTGATATTCTGAATTAAAAAATGATTTCTATTTTACCAAATTCAAAACATAGAATTTGGATTAATTAATTTAAAATTAATTCCCATTCTCAAAACAAATAGCGTGTTTTAAGAAACAATAACTATCAAAATATTGACACTTGTTTATGTATAATTTCCAAGTGAAATTAATTATACTGACCAAAATTGGATTAAAGGGTAAAAATATAATCTAATTATAGTTCTAAACAAATTTAAAATATAATCTAACCATATAAATAAATTAGATTAAAATGCAGTTTTGAATTAAAGTACATTTTTTCTCACTATTCATAAAAAAGGAATATTATTAGAAAAATACCAAAATTTCATCCAAAGTAAATTTTGATGTCCTGATTCTAAAGAATAATTTTATTTTATCAAAATTAATATATAAAAGGGTTAAATATTGGATTTAAAAAGGTTTTTCCATTAAAAGGTTGTAATTTTATTTGAAGGAATACATTTTTTATCTGAAAAATTGAATTTGTTCTTATATTATGTCTAAGAAACACATAATACATAAGTTAAAATTATATGGAGTATATAAAATTCAATATCTAGTTAATAATATTCATAACAGCTTTTGAACGACTAGTTTGGTAAGTCATGGTGCGCTGGAACTTGGTGTTGCGTGTAGTGCAAGCTATTGAATTTAAATAAAATAACATAATATGAAATCATGGGGTGTTACATTCTCCCCTATTTCAATTAATTGCGTCCTCACAATTTTAAATTGTTCTTCGAAAATAAAAGGTTAAAAATAGACAAATACCTTTTGTGGAAAACCCACATCGAAAATTGGATTTATAAAATTTAGTCTTAATAAGAGGGAAAATGAGATGAAAAAGCCACCACTAAATTATGATCTTGATTAAAAGAACATTGGTGGCGATTAGAGACACATAATTGGTGGAAAAACGTAAATATATATAGGGAGTGATTGAGGTCATCAATCAAAAACCAGTGTAAAATTGAGGGCCCCAAAGCCATCAATCTATGAAGATTTAAAATATCATCGGTTTAACAAAACATAAAGAAATAGGATAACACATTTTTGGTTTTATGATCGCTTCCCTAAAGTTTAATAATTAATTTATTCATAGAATAATAAAATAAAAATATATTTGGAAAGTAGAGTTTTATCCTTTATCTATTTCTTACCACAAACTCATCTTTCACTCCAAATGATGAGTATTAAAGATGAATTGGTCACACCTGAAGTGCTAGAATCAACTTGTAGAGAATCACATAATCCACAATGGATGAACTATATATTTCCCTTTTCATTAGAGATTTACCAAAATCAAAATGGTCAGTAAAAGATCAGATGATTCGCAAAAAAGGATAATACATTAGAGAAAGAAATACCAATATTAATTTAAAAAATTAATCCAATAACACCCAAAGTTCAATAAATACCATTCAATAAACTATTGTCCATAAAATCTATTAATATAATCCAAACTAATATTGAAACCCAAAACTCAAAAGAATTTTCTTATGTAGTTTTCCATGTTAAATTGTATCTCTATAAAAATATCGAATACTCTTAAAGTTATATACTTGAAAGTAACTAACCTAATCACATATTATCTATGATAAGTTAATTATTTCCATAAATAACCCAAATCACTATAAATTCACAATAAAAACATAGGTAAAAAAACACCTTTACACTTCAAATGAAATTCCACAGTATTTTATTCTCCTTAGGCATATAGTATTCCCAATAGAGTGAATGTCTTCCAATATAACATTTATCACTTAATCACCAAATCATTTTCCTATACTAATGATATCCATTTGATAAGATATAAGATCACAAATCAACTTATTATTGATCAATATAATTATTTAACAAAAAATAATTAGTCACACTAACCAGGTACTTCATGTCCAGTGGTACGCAATAAATCCCAATCGCACTATGGTTGTGGGTTTGATTTCCATAGCTTTGTTCGATGCCACGGGTTGTCACACAGTCTATGTGTTGTCCTTTTTCAAAAACTATATAATTTTATAATATTCCCAAAAATGAGATATATTCCTCAAAATAACTATAACATAATTTCATCACAAATGTTATCTCATACCTCGCATTTTCATTCAAAAATTTATTAACTTGTAATTTCCTCAAACTCAATGATAATATAAAACCAAATGATTATTCCTACAAGTCACTCATAACTAACTTCTTCATATCATTGAAAAATGAAACATGAGAAAGGGGTGAGCTCAAACGCTCAGTAAGAGCAAGCAATATAGTGGAATATAACATTAACATTAGGCATGGTGAATAATTGAAAACACATGACTTTACAAATAATAGACATGAACACTTTATGGCAGGAATATGAGATGAGTAAATAATGCCATAATAAAACATAGTCATGGGTATTCTACTAGTCTAATAACCACATGAAATATCAATATCTAATCTCATAATTATGGAATGCATAATATCATAAATCATAACCACATAGTCAAGGCCTTGTGCCAAGACAACAAATAAGATTTTGTCAAGGAATTGTGCCAAGACACTAGTTTGTCTCATGATATCTACCGATGCATCGAGGAGCTGTAGTGGGCTCCACCCATCACATACTAAGTCCAATGCATTACTCATATGAAAAGTTTGAAACATAACGTAAATATTAGTATTAAAACTAGAATATGAAATGTCAATACTTTATCCACAAACCATGAATGGTATAAAAATAGCGCGTCCACAGTCAAAAATAACTCATTCAATACAATATGGAAGATTGTATTGTAACAGATTAACCTCAATCGATAATAATGAAGGATATTTACATAGATGAAAATAATCATCAAAACTATTTGAGGGAAATTTCCCCCCTTTTCTTGAAAACATTTAAAAGTCAGACTATTTGTCAAGATGCCATTTAAAATAGATTTTTGAATCAAACTGTCCTATACCACATTGGATTTTTGAAAAGGAATTTTAATTTAAAAAATTTAATGTCCATATAAATAAATCCTTAAAACCATTTTTAAAACATGAAAATTAATAAGAATGATTTAGAATAATAAATCTTTAAAACATTTAAAATGATATTTTAGTTAGAGTTCCTAACCAAAAGAGAGACACTTGAATACAAATAATTGAGGTTATCAAAACTTTATAATATCATGAGAATAAAGGGATTCATGATATACTTTGTTAAAGTACATTATATACACCATATAAAAGTGAATTGGTGTATAACAACAAATAAGTATCAATAGAATATAAATTGAGATGAACTCTCTAATAAAGATTATATCCTTAGGTTAAGGATAAATCAACGACATAAATTTGTGTGAAAAATATAAATACACTCAATATTATTGTATATTTAGTGTAAATAAATCAGTGGACATTCACACATATTCTTGTAAAAACAACACCAACGAATTGGACGTTTAACTCAATAAATGGAGATTGAGTTAAAATTACTCTTATCTAGTTCATATCGATGACTTGAGAATTTATCAATGGAGTGATTATCTGTATCAAAATTATATCCACAAAAAGTGGAGTTTAAATTACTACAAAAATAATAAATAGTGATTCCACACATAATCCTGGAGTAAAATAATCAATGAAGTATGCATAAAGCCCAATGAGTGGAAATTGAAATTTGAAATTCCCTTACAGATTTGGTATTTATGAAACAAACACCCCATGAAAGAAGTATCATACAATGAAGATTTAAATAACCATACATTAAAGTATATTAAAAAAAGAATACAATCAAGGGTAGTACATACTCCACACAAAAGGAAGTAGTGTCCAATATATCATGAATCTCATGAGAATAAAAGTGAGATGAAAACCCCTTACTTTGTTGTAATCAATCGAGTCATTTGAACAAATGTTAATAACCATCAAATGAATCATAGAATACCATGAATATAGAGTTAATCATGATAATATATATAAAATTTCCGTACAAAATACACCACATGCAATAAATAAGTGGCGAACAATGGGAATCTCACAGAATTAAAAGTAAGATAAGAAACCCCTTACCTCAAGTCCGACTTGTCTTGTATGATCCTTGTTATTACTGAATAATAATCTTAAGTTAATTTCTACTTGGTTAAGAAAATTTTTCATATTTATTATTCCTTTTATATCACTCATTACCTTGCTATAACAATTAGTTAATTATTTGAGTTCATATTGGTTATTTTATCGATGTTCGAAACTTGAGTCAAAAAAGAACTTGTTATAATTACAATTTTTCCGTGTGGTCAAAAGGCCATTATCTCCAGAATGATGTAAATGATTTAGATTTCACATATATATATATTATATATCCATTATATATATCTATTTATAACAGTACATAACATTTGTAGATAAGAAATGAAATGTACCGTTCATGGAGATGGTAAGCCGTACGTACGTTTGAATGCTACTTTCATTTCTATTTTGTATTTTAATGGTATTAAAATAGAATGATACATAGGTATATTATAATTATAGTATAATATAATATATAATATCATTATTTCCATACTTTATACATCCCACATAAGCCATTAACGAGTCATATCATTTTGAGGGGGCGGTAGTCCGCACTTCTTCAAATGAAATTATCGCGTTTTACCCATAACAAAAACCATAAAATAATGATATAAATGGAAAATACAGAACCATAAAGAAAACATAAAAATGATATATATAACTTATATAAATATAGTTCCATCTTAATGTCCACCATGAGTGGCGGTAGGAGATAATTAAACAATCATCGTTTCGTGAGGCCTTAGTTTTCCATTCACTGAAACAGTACGTTCTTCACCAATTAGATGGAGGTGTGTCAAAGTGTATTTCAAATCCTTCTCATAACAAAATCCTATTATATTTAGGATACTGGTGTTGTTATAAAATAAAGTAATAAAATGTGTTTAGGGGGTTGGAGAAGTAAAATAAAAAAAGAATTTAAGAGAAAGCGTTACCTTTAATTTGGGTAACTTCCTTTGGTTTGAACCAAAAGGACTTTATGATATGCCTTATGCCTAAGGTAAGGCTTCTAAGTGGAATATGGGGATCTTGAGAGATTATTTTGGCAGGGGTTGGTTGAGCCAAATGGCTTGAGAGGTGTGTGGAATGGGATAGAAGTGGTTTCCTTTTATAAGGGAGAGGAGGGGACCTTTAGGAAAGTGTGAACATATAATTTTATTATATAGTGATATTCTATTTATAATGGTCCAAAACATATTAAAGTCGAAGATAAGATGACTCATGGTAGAACTAAAAATTATCCAATAAGAATTGGATAGGTTTTCGATATTATTTTAATATTAATAATCATATTTATTTAAAACATTTATTAATGAGGTAAATACTAAATCATTATTGTGTCATAAATAATTTAATTTTTTTTATGTCTAAAAATTATAGAAAAATTACTATAATGTAGGAAATATTTTTAGATTTCTAAGGATTATTTATAGTCAGAAAAAGGACTTATATAACCCCATGTAAAAATTGATATACTAAAAGATATTTGTTAATGTCATTTTTTTCTTTACTTTAAGTTAATTAAAATAAAGTGTCATTATCATTCTTAAGTGGCTCCATGGGATCCCAAAATAGACCCAAGGATGGCCATGGTCTGCCATGACTCATCCAATAATGTTATGACAAGTGTTATGGTATGTTTTTATTATTATAATATTCTTTTTAACTTTAATTACCCTATTTACCTTTAACCATGGTAAATAAAAGTCAAAATTTACTATTCACCAAAAATTATTTTCATATTATTGAACCAAATTTTACTTACTAATAACAACCATGTTTCTTGGATTTTTGAAATTCAATTCACAGAAGCGGTAAAATTTAATTTAAATGAAAAATTTGAATTTTTAACTACTACTTAGTGGTTTCATTATTTATAAAAAATTGATGTTTTTTAGAAAAATACAAAAAATTCAGTCTAAGATATATTTGATATTCTGAATTCAAAAATTATGTCTATTATACCAAATTCAAAACATATAAGTTTTATTAATTAATTTAAAATTAATTCTCGTTGTCAAAACCAATAGCTTGTTTTATGAAACAATAACTATCAAAAGATTGACACTTGTTTATATATAATTTAAAAGTGAAATTAATTCAAATGACCAAAATTGGATTAAAGGGTAAAAATATAATCTAATTACACTTCAAAAACAATTTAAAATATAATCTAAACATATAAATAAATTTGATTAAAAGGCAGATTTGAATTAAAATACATTATTTCTCACTATTCATAAAAAAATAATATAATAGAAAAATACCAAAATTTCATCCAAAGTAAATTTTTATGTCCCAATTCTAAAGAATAATTTTATTTTGTCAAAATGAATATATAAAAGGGTTAAATATTGGATTTTAAAAAGGGTTTTCCATTAAAAGGTGGTAAAATTGATTTTTTTTTTGAAAAAATAGATTTTTTTATCTGAAAAATAGAATTTGTTCTTATAATATGTCTAAGAAACACATAATACATAAGTTAAAATTATATGGAGTATATAAAATTCAAAACCCAGTTAATACTATTCATAACAGCTTTTGAATGGCTAGTTTGGTAAGTCGTGGTGCGCTCGAACTCGGTGTTGCGTGTAGCGCGAGCTATTGAATTTAAATAAAATAACTTACTATGAAATCTTGGGGTGTTACAATAACTTTTAAACTGAAGAGAAGCTAGTGACCTTTGATTCATTGGATTCAATCCTGAGTAAAAACAATTGATATTACTCTCAAGACCCCATATGAAATTTGGAGCAAGCCATGCCAGTCAATTGAATTTTTCTTCATAAGCAGCCACCATGTCATCCACCTTCCTGAATTCCAAGAATATGTTTTTCAGCCTTAATCGAACAACCTTAGGAAAATATATCTCAAGGAATATACCATTGAATGCATCCAAATCAAAATAATCAATCTACTCAATATCCCTAATATTTTTAACCATAAGCAACCACTTATAGGCTTCACATTCAAAATAGGTAATTGTAAGACTATCATTTTTATGTATAAAACACCCCATGAAATCGAAAATATTTTCAAATGATTTAATCCACCCTTCAACTTGCATGGGGTAAGACAGTTCTCCAAATGATGGGGGATGTTGTCACATGAAATTCTCCACTACCAACATATTCCTTTTTGGTTTATCTAGATTATCATTTTCACGGATACCACCACCATTTCACGCCTAAGTCAATTGTTCCATTACTGTAAAAAATATTTCAGTTCCACATCTAACCATTTCTGGTTGTTTATTTGGATGGTCGTTTTCCTATTGATATAATCAAATCATAACTTCCATGTTTCATCTACATAAAAAAATTTGAACAATGAAATAACATTGAAGAAGCGACATGGTAATCTAAAAATGATATATCAATTCAATCATAACATAAAGTAAAAATAATTTACAGATATTCATTTAACAATATCCTAACTAATAATGATATCTAATCCGACCTTTGATACCAAATATAAGTCCCATCCATAAACATTACATATTGTTGAGTTAATACAATAATTCACATTGAAGATCTTTTTAGGTTTAGTGTTTCCCAGAATTAGGCCATAACTATTACATTACATTTCAGATATTACAAAGTATACTCTTATACTCAATCCAATTTTTTCACAATAATAAAAAATCATTAATTAAATGTTGAATTATTTTCATGATAAAAATCATCTTGAATTATTCCTTTCTCTTACACTATCGTATACCATATGAAAAAATTTCAAAATCTTGGGATGAGCATAAAAATCTCAGTAAGTGTTACAACATAATAAATGAAAACATTAGTTCAGGAATACATACTAATCAATTAAATCAATTATTTCACTCATAAAAAATTTGATCTTTAATATAAATCATGAAATCATAAGATTTATGAATAATTCAGAGAAATCATAAATTATAAAAGTAACTTGTGGCTTCTATAACATACTTACATTGTAGCTTTCACTGCTACATAGGGAGTAACATTCATGGTTACATTCTGAATAACCATCATAGTATATTCCATAAATATCTTAGGAGAAAAATTAACATTTACCTCCATCGCATTAAATAATTAATTGGAGATCTATCTCGAGCTTTCCCACCATCAGTTTATCATAGTTTCACCTGTATACATAAACAATCCCCAAGAATGATAATATAATAATAACACATAAAACAAGTATAAATGGAAGAAATTTTTTTATCATTGTTATCCCAATATAAAATTTCATGATATTTACATAATCAATTATTTCACAAAACCATTTTCAATACCATAATATATAAAAGGTTATATGATATTTGTTTTCCATTTGTAAAATTTACTGCTTGTTAAGGAATCCAATTATCATATAATACTGGTGGTAACAGAAAGGTCATTATCATGGTATAAGTTAAAAATAATATTTCCATATATTGTTTAGTAAAATTATTCATTGAAAAAAATTCCATTTGAATGAAATGAAAATCAAAATGGGTTTATACACTGTATAAAATAAGGTTGTATATAAATCAAAATATGCATCAATGAAAGGAGATTAAGATGATGTCCCTTAGCTTGAGTCTGATTTGTCTCATTCGTTCATTATATTCCTTAATAATAAACATAGGTTAATTTATACTTTCCTCATAACCTATTTATTGTATATTATTCATTTTATATTTATTATCACCATTTCATAAATATTACAATATTATTTAAGTTCATATTGTTAGTTTTGTCGATATTCTGTACTTGAGTAAAAAATAAACTAGTTTTGATGTAAATTATCTATGTAGTCAAAATTCAACCATCACCACAATATTATTCAAAATTTAAATATATTATATATCTAGTATATATGTATTTAAAATAGTCCATAAATATTGGTTAAAATAAATAAAATGCACCGTTCAGGGAGATGGTAGACCATACGTACGCCTGAACGCTACATTCATTTATTTTTCATATAAAAGAAATAAAAAATAAATGATACATATGTATATTATAATTAAATAATAATATAATACAATATTTATGTTACATAATTTTATTAACTCCATCCTTTATATGTTCCATGTATGGAACGAACGATTTATATCACATTGAGGGAGCGGTGGTCCTCACTTCATCAAATGAAATTATCGTATTTACACATTATGAAAAATATAAAGGTATGATATAAATAAAAGAAAAATAATTATAGAGATGATATATATATATAATATCATATACAAATAAATTTACATAATAATGGTCTCCATGAGAGGTGGTAGTGGAAAATTCAACCATCATCGTTTTGTGATGCAGTAGTTCATCATACACAAAAACAGTATGTTCATTACATTATATGGAGGTGCATGTAAGTGTTGTTCTAATAATTATTATAACAACATCCTAGTATATTGAGTATAATTTTTTATTTATGTAATAAAATAATAATATGATCATAGTGAGTGTAGAATGAAAATAAATTAAAGGAACTTCAGAGAAGAAGTTGCCTCTAAATCAGGTAACTACTTTTGATTTGATCCAAAAGGATTTCTTGAATTACATTCATCCCAAGATAATACCTATAAGTGGAAGGTAGGTATGTTGTGAGATTATTTGATCATATTTTGGACATGCTAAGGGTCTTGAGAGGTTTCTGTAAGTGGGTAGAGGTGGTGACCTTTTATAAGAAGGAGGAGGGGAAAATTAGGAATATCTCAAAATATTATATTATTATAAACTTATTTTTAGTTTAAAAAGGTCCCAAGCTCATTTATTTCAAATAGAAGATGATTTCTGTTTGAATATACATTATCCAATAATTTTTATACATGTTTGGAATATTTTATTATCATTAACTTTTTTGTTTAACCATCAGTTTAAATCATTTTATCTTACCATGTATTATTGTATTTTAATAATATATAGTTACAATAGTTACTATAAATTTCCATGTGAACCACAAGTGGATAATTAATTAAAATTTTAACATTATATAAGTTAGTTATCTAATTTTTAGATTTTTAAGACTATTATATCATTTAATAAAATTGTTTTTTTAAACTCATTTATGTTAATTTGGACACAACAATGTAATTGATTTTTGATAAAGTCATAACCACATGATTCTTTCGAAACAAAGGAATTAAATTAAAACTAATATGTCAATAAAATCTATAAATTTAGTTTATGGAATCAAAATAATCAAATTACATTTTTTTAATATTTATAATATCATTTACTTTATTCTTTCATTAATAACGTAATCACTACATCATCATTGTGTCATAAATATATATAATTAATATAATGTATAAAAATTATTAATAAAATACCAAGATTTATGAAATCATTTTATCTTAATAATTATAATTTATATTCGAAGGGATAGCTAATAGAATCTCCTATAAAATTTTCATTAGTAAAATATACTTATTTATGTTATATTTTGTTTTTCTATAAATTGAAAATTATGAAATGTCATTTTCACACCCAGGTGGCTCCCAGATGCCATAATTTCAGCCTATGTATGCTCAAGGACGAAAATGTATCATCCAATCGGATTAATACACATTTACGGGTAGTGTTATATTATTATAATAATATTTATTACAATTATTTACATGATTTACCCTTTAAACATGGTAAATAAAAATAATTAATGAAGTTACTATCCCTAATGTCCAAAATTAAAAGGTACCTTTATCACAATTTGATCATTCTAATTAAAAATATGGAATCCATTTTTCTAAATTCATAACACAAAAGTTGTAGTAATTAATTTAAAATAAATTCTCATTATTAACACTAGAAAGCGTGTCTTTAATAAGTATAAACTACCCAAAGATTAACATGTGTTTATGTCCAATTAAAATTTGAAATTACTTCTAATGACCTAAATTTTATTAAATGATAAAAAAATAATCCAATTACTATTTAAAACCAATTAAAATGAAAATATATCTATATGGATAAATTAGATGAAATTGTATTTTTGAATTAAAATGCAGTATTTTTCACTATTCATTAAAATATGAATTTTAACAAACTTTCATCGAAATTAAAATTTGTTTTTAAAATTCTAAACAAGAAGTTTATTTTTTCAAAAATAATATATAAAAGCGGCGAAAACTAGATTTAAAAAGGGGTCACCATCAAAATTTGGCAAAACGACCTTTAAAAAAAATAATATAGTATTTAATGCATAAAATTAGATTCATTATTATTTTAAGCCTCAAAAATTTATTGGATAAATGTAAAAACCTTAATCAAAATTGTTCTATCATAATGTTTTTAGAACTATTATTTCCCTCTAATACAGCATATAGGCATTAGCTCCCATAATAATAATATTATATTATTTTTTGGTATAACTCAATGTTATGTGAAATGTATGATTTTGGATGAACCCATTGTTTCGTGTCGAGTACGCTATTGTACCAAGATTCTCTTTAATATAAAATTAATATCTCATTAATTAATATTATTATTAATTAAAAATTATTATTCTATAAATACCTAGGATCCAACACCTTCTCTTCGAGTATGATTTGAAACTCTTAATCCTTAAATGATACAATTTAATTAATATTGTTTAAATATAATCATTTTAATTTTCCCCAAATGAACATAAATCACCCCAATTCAACCACAAGTGATTTTAATCATTATATTTTTTCCTATAATAGGCATATTCATTGTAATTATAATTACATCTCATAGAATGTTTAGTTAACTTAAGTTAACGAAATTGGATCACATAGGTCCTTAAACTCTTGTTTCCTAGAAAGTTCCCCTTTCAACATAACACACTAAGTTTGAGTAACATTATTTCCCTACCAACCACATGTAGTCCTCACTACATCAAAAATATTTTCTTATTCATAACTCTCATTAATAGATATGATAATAATTTTTCATGACCCATCCCCACTACACAACCCTCTCAGGCCGGTAATGATGATGAGAGTGGTCCACAATGTATAACTCCAATAGTCCATGGGTTGACAACAAGAATTGAGGGTAAAAATAATACAAAATTGGAGGAATTATTCTAATAAATAATAATAATAATAAAATGAAATCACCAATCAACACCATATTATAATTACAAAAAATGTTCCATATTAACTATAATTCATAAAATCATTTTACATATACACATCCACTAGATGATTATATAATAATCCAACAAGGAAAAAACTATTACCAAAACACTCATCTCAGAGATAGGAATTTCTTGGTCAACATACAAATACCTAGAAAACATTAAAACATATTTATATAAAATTCCATAATTAAATAAAAATTTATAATTGTAATCCTATGATTATTATTTACTTTTAAATCCATATTTATATGATACAAAAAACACCAAACCTCAAAAAATTAAAAAAAACACACTTGTCCACCACTAAAAGTTGAAAAATTAATAAGGATACTATTTTGGAAATACTTTGAAAATATAAAGGATTTAATTTGGATTTTGATTCCTCTTATATGGAGAAACCCATTAAATTATTGGATCATTGAGAGGAGTCCCTTTATAGAAGGTGTGTTTTTGAGTTTACATTTTGTTGTAGTAAATAATGGTATAAGAACAACCTTGTTAGATAATGTTTTATATGTGATATTAGGGTCTAGATTTATTTTATAAAAAGACTTACAAAGGAATTTTTTATGAAAATATTCTAATCTTTAAGAGAATTTTAATTCATTGGCTATGTGATTTAGTTTTTTTTTGTTTTTTAAAGAATATAGGGTGTGATTTGGATGAATAATTGGAGTTTCATGACTTATTAGTGTCAAAATATTATAAATGTATGTATATATTATATTAAAAATTATTTTCAATTGTATTATTGGATATATAATATGAAACATACCTTGGGGATATCTTTGAAGGGAATATTAAATTTATAGAGAATTTAGGAGAAGTTATACAAAGTTACACTATCACTGTAACAGTCTTGAAGATTGTTCATTTTTTCTATTCATTCTATATTATATAATCTATTAGGTACTGTATAGTACATAAATTTACTATGATACCGTTCATGGTGACCATTAATTATACATTTTTTAATCTAATGTGGAATGATTAGTTGGAAGCATGATCATTGGGATCATGTATAATGATGGTGTATATATGATATAGTTATTTAATTTCATTATTTAATACCCAATTATCCTCTAAAATGTATCATTTTCATACCAAACATTCATTTGACATTCATTTGGAAATATTGGCTGACATTGGTGGACTCTCATTATCTCTTCAATGAAAAATATTATTTTCATTGACTCTTATGGTATACCAATATCAACAATCCCTATTTTATTAATATTGATAATTTGTAGATTTTTTACATGATGTTTGTTTCTCTATGAATCTATTCATTTAGGTTAAAGACATCCATTCATCTAGAATAAGAAATTAAGATTTTATCTTATCGGTTTGACTTTAAAATGAGAATTTGTGGAATCAAAGGCAACAACATGATTAAGATATCGTATGTGATCTGTTTTATAATATAAGATAATTTTATATGTTTTGATTATTAATTTTTCTTTATAGACGAATGAAATTTAAATATTTTTTGAAATTTTTTATGGTAAAAAATATGTATTTAAAAAAATTGATTTCATTCAGAAATTTGTTTTTTAATAACATTTGGTGATTTTGAAGGTAAATTGGAATTGAAAATAGTGTTTTCAATGTATTATCTTTTGGTGTATATTTTTCAAATATTTAGAATATTTATTTAATTATAAATTAATATATAAATGTATTTTTCTATTTTATTAGATTTATAACAATATGAGTGTATTCATGAGTAAAAGTGACTTCGATTGACCTATTATTGAAAACACTATGTTCTATCCATGGGGATGTGATATAATAGAGAAGTTTCATCAATGAATAAAATGATTTAGATAACTAGTTCCAAAAAAAAACAATCACTATAGTTTGAGTTATGGATATATTAATAGGGACTAATATCATGGTTAATATGGAAAGTGAGGGATTTATTATTTATTCTTTGGAATCCAATTCCATGAGTAATTATTTGGTGTAATGGGGAGTATATTTTTGACTTTAGAAAAAAAATTATTTTCCAAGGATTATATAGAAGTGGTGAATTTTTAAAAGGTTTGTGAAAATATGGTGTTTCCATTATTCTTGGTAAAATGGTTTATTTTAAAATAGTATTTTTTAATGAGAAAATATTAGTTCTGGAATAATTGGGACCATTTTTATTTCTTATAATGATCTATAATTAATGCATTAAAAGTAAATTTTTAGGGTAAATTGAGTTTGGAATGTTTTTAACAAATACAATTCTTTATTTTTAAATATATTTTTATTTTTCATTGTTTATTTCGATTTTATATAGAAGAGAACACACAATTTAATGAATTGGATCCATTGTTGAAATAATATTGAGTTTATACAAACCTTTTAAATATATACATATGTGGTAATATAAAAATAATTAAAAATGATTCCAGTAAAAGGGATGAAACTATTCATCATTAGTGGTGGGAAGAACATCAACCTTGGAGGAATTTTAGATTAGTTGGTGTCTTGGGATTCAAGAACATTATTAATTAAATCATTTCAAATTTTTTTTAGAGATGAGATTATTTATGAAAATAAATCATCTTGGCTAGGGATTTTAATATATTATTATTATGTAAAAACATTTAATTCTAAGTGGTTTTAGAAATAACACATGTGAGTTTTTTTATGAGCAATATATTTTTAGATGGGTTGTAATAAAAAATGCTTCATTTTTAAACAAAACATCTATGATTTTTGTGTTTCGCTAAGGAAAACTTAGGTTCTTGAATTGTGTATTTGATGAATATGAAATGTTTATTTGGATCCTTAAAGGTATATTGGAATGTGTGGGACTGATTTTTTTGGATGTGGAGAAAAAGAAACTAGAACCTATTTAGGAACGGTTTTCATGGTTTTTAGAAGTCAGTTAGAAGACATGTTGGTGTTTTTATTGTGTATTTGGTGAGTAAATAATGGTTCTTTTATAATATATATATATATATATATATATATATATATTTCTCATAATGTGGATAGATTTTTGGATTCATGTAACTGAATGTAGGTTTTTTTAGTTTCCCAGTTTGACTACATTAGGTATGTTTTAGGTAAGGTTTTCATATGATGGGGAACCCAATTGGGATGAATTGGTTCTTAATAGTATACTATTTTTTTGGAGCACCATAATCATTGATATGAAACAATTATTTAAGAATTAATGTTTTTCAATAGAGATAGTGTGGTTGATTATCATGACTATGTTGGGTGATAGTGGTTTCATGTCGGCACTTGGTTTGGGGCTGGATTTTTATATTGAGTCATTATGCATTGTGGAATATGGGATATGGGATCCATAGAATATGTTTTTTCATTCTCTAATAATATTTCTAGGATACTAATATAGTGGGGATCATAAAATAATTCATGGAAATGTGATCCCTGGGATGGTTAGACTCATTTTTGTGGAAATATTCTAATACTTATTCATATCAATGTTATTTGTATGTTTATGGGTAGATCATGATGGATAGATGGGTCACTTGAGTACGTCATCATAGTATCACACTGAGTGTATTTAATAGACATTAATCTATGTATTTAGATATTTTACAAATTCCATTGGGTTTTAAGTTATCATGATTGATTTGTGAGGTTGAGTTTTTTGGAGAAAGTTGGATAGATAAGGACCAACTGGTGTTATTTAATAGAAATAGATACAATGATTTATGACCAATATTTGAATAATTTATTCATAGGTTAGGCTGATGTCATGTAATAAGTATAAGGGTTGTCATTAATATAATTTTTGGAATATTAGAATGTGGGTTTCATGGTTTTCAATGAATATTTGGAGCTAGTGATGAAGATTCAAAGTGGAATCATGTTAGGAATTTAATGATTAAACATAGAGTGTAAGTAGTGAATTGCGATCATCATAGGTCAGGTATAATAGAGGAAGGAATAAAAAACTATCATAGTATTATTGGAATTATAGTGGGAATTTTTAATGACCATCATAATTATGGTTTAGTGGATGTTATGGAGGATTTGCATTTTGGATCTAGAGATACAGACAATTGGTGAATTATGTTATGAATCTGGAATCCGAGTATTAGAAAATCATAGGAAGATGATTTTTTATGTGGACTCTGACACAATTTCAGTTTCATGTGATCAATTTTTAATTTAAGCATGGCCTGAGTATAACATACCATAACCTTTACACTTGGATTAGTTTCTGAACTCATAAACATTACTTTTCTATCTTCGATGCCAATAAGGGTGGGCCATTTTTTATCCAAAAATTAAAACATATGATGGAATGATCAGATCAATTAAATAAAATTTGATATTAATGGTTTATATTTTTAGTAAATAAGGATAAAATTCAACCTAAAAAATTAAAAATAAAATAAATGACAATTTCTCTCAAATAAACTGACATTTCATTTTACATTAAGATATCATGATCATCCATATGAAATCCATTTTTGATATAATTTTTTAAACCTCATTCATTTTAACCTGGCGATAATGAAATATATGATGGGTGATCTCAACTACCCAGTAATGTAAAATGTATGAATTAAAAAAATCACATTAATTACAATAAGAACAACATAATTGTATGATGAAATAATCAATGTTCATGAGTATTACATATGAATATTCATAACCATCAATACATGTATCATTAAACATGAAAGCATGGAATAATTAATTAACAATATTTAAATTCAAATGAATCCATAATCATATTCCCTGCGATATCAATAATTATAAAATCAAACATCATTCGCCCATAGAATTCATAGATAAATCAGATTGGTATCTTGTATCGCCATCTCATAAAACCCTTATAGAAACCATATAATTAGAATAACCATATGATCAACAACAAATATAATTTTCTAGAAAATATAATCATTACCCAATGAATTTGAGTAATATTATGTAACTACCATCATATGAACAATAATGGCCTCACCCCGCTCTATCTGGTCCACCCCATGTTAAGTTGTAATGGGTGTACCCATCCCTATTTGGACATACCAAAAATATATTATTTCCAAGAACATCAACATCAATAAGTCCCACATAGAATTAATTACATTATAACTCATTTAAGAAAACATTAATATTCTTAAAACATGATTAACTAGTGGAAAATAAATGTGCTCCATATAAATATCTATTAAACATGATTAAACTATGGAAATGAAATAGTTTCCCTGTCAATCTCCTTAAGACATAATTAACCAATGGGAAAAAATTTATTTCATAATAATCCCATTGAAAAAAACATAATCAAACCATAGAATTAAGGATCGTGGTTTAAATATTAAATATCCCTAGTAGAGTATGAGTAAAAAAATGGTTTTTGAAGTATATTAATGTAAATATAATTAAAATAAATTAAAATATTTGTGGGGAAAATATATTTTTAATTTATAGAAACATTTTTATACCATTAAATATTTTGAAAATTATATTATTTTAGAAAAAACATGGAAACATTTAAATAATATTTTAAAAAATTAATTAATTAAATTATTAATGAAATATCTTTTTTTATTTGAGAAGAAATTTTAAAAAAAAATTTGAAACATTTTTAGAAAAATTGGTTTTCGATGGAAAATATTTTCAACCAAAGATACAAATAAATTATAATTTTATTAAGATAATTTCTTTAATATCTTATGTAAAAAATAGTGGAAAGTGGGAAAATTACATCAGAATTTAATTAATAACCATTAGAGGAGATATTTCTGGGGAAATAAGATTTAAAAATTGTCGAATTAATCACAAAAAATTATGATGAACATTGAGATAGTAATAAAACACTCTTACTAGTTGGGTTACCTTATATAAAAATCCAGAGGAAATAATATAATCTATAATATAATGAAAATAAGACTATTAATTATATAAAATTTCAATGAGTTATAATATAACCATTATAAATGAAGTTTGGTGTATAATATTACTTATGTATCAAAAAAGGAAAATTGAGACAAAAATCCTTTAATGCATTGGTTGTAGTGAAATTGTAAACCCCGTGTTACATAAATACTCAAATGGATATGAAATCACCCTTAAATTTAAGGATAATATTCATATAATAAACTAATTGTAATTATATACAACATATAATAATAAAAAATAGTTTAACGAGTCATACATATCATAAAAATATAAGTGATATTAGAAAATCCCTTACCTTGAGTCTGATTCGTTAAGCTTTTTATTTATCATCCCGAATAAAAAACATATGATTGTTATCAACATTATTGAAAATATTTTTCATATTAATTATTATGTTTATTTAACATATTATCATGTTATATAAAACCACTATATTAATTTTTTTAAGTAATATTATTTTACCATATTAGGATTATGTGTCAAAAATGACATTCATTGGTCGACTGGGGATAATGGATCCATTATTTTAAAATATAAAGAATAATAATCCTGAGATAATTGTAATATTTATATATAAATCAATATATTTAAATAAATCCTTATATATTGTTATATAAAAAGGAACAAATAATGCATTCATGGAGATGGTAGGTTGTATGTACACATTAGTAACGTTCCAATTTTTCAAATACCGTTATGGAACTATGATATGTAAAAATTTATTCTAGAATAACCATTATATCATAGATACCATACTATATAATTATATATATACTTATATATGATTTTTTTATTTGGTGATGAAAAACAATAATGATATCACTTCGAGGATGTGGTAGTCCACACATCCATAAATGATATTATCACATTTTCAGTGTGGGAAATTAGTAGATGAAAATGATATATTATTTTTTAAAAAATATAAATATATAATTAGTATTAATATGAAATAATTTATATCATATATTCATTAGTGTTACACATTTTAGAATCAATGTAACACGTTAGTGAAAAATGATTCACATTACTTCATGAGGTGTTAGTCCACGTACACACAAGTGATGTTACAATTTTCCATAATGTATGAAATTTAAAAAATGATTTATATTATTTAATTTATCCATATGTATAATATTTTTGTAAATATAAAATAAAGAATTTATATCTATCAATATTTCCAACATTGAGAAGTGGTAATGAAAAAACGAACGATATCATTTCACAATGTGTTAGTTTGCCTTACACACAAATGATGATTTTAACCCATTTAATGGATGTTTGTGTGGGTGTAATTCATAATCGTAACATAGAAACATCTAATTATATTTATGATACATAATTTATAATATAATTAAGGTATAAATATAATTTAACAAGGTGGATAATGAAATAATACAGAAAAGCTCGTTCAGGAACATCACCTCTTCTATGTGTATCTTTTTTTGGTTCACACCAAAGGACATCCATGGTTGGATTTATACCAAAATAATGGATTTTAGGATTATTGGAAGGAATTTTATAAGATATTTTTTATTTTCATGGTCCATATAAATGGCTTTATAGTTGTGAAGAGAGGAGGAGAGGGGTGGCCTTTTACTAGTGGGGTGACTGACAAACTTTTATATTCTTCAAAGAGTGAATGATACACACATTTTCTATATAAAATAACTCCAAAAATGAACTAAACTATGTATTTAAGATTTAATTCCTAAGTATGGTAATAAAATGGGTTCTTGAAAGGTTTCTAGGTCATTTTCCCCCATAATATTAAATTTTAACAACTAAGTAAACCTATTTTTACCATAAGCATACTACTTAATTTTAATTGTTTTCACTAATAAAATTGGTAAAAAATTAAAATGGACATTTTATAAATTATAAATAATTATGTTTATAAATATGGATTACATTTTATGAAATTTAATTCATATAAGTGGAATTTTTTTATTTAATATTAATCCCACAAATGTGCCGAGACAACAAGTTTCTGATTAGATATGTTTTTAGAAATTAAAGAATCTATATTTACTATATGAACAATAATAACTATTATATAAAATATAAATAATATTTTTGATATATAATCTACATATTTAGTTTAAAAAATTCTCCATTATTTATTATTTTAAATAATTAAAAGGGACTGACTTTATGAATTTTAAAAGAATTTATTTACAAAACCCTATTTAAAACCCCCAAAACAAACATATATTAAAAAAATATAAATTATATTATAATATAAATAATTGGATTATATATAACATATGTTACTTGAAAACATATTCAAAACAAATTGGTACATTTAGAATAAATAATTTATTAAAAATAAAAAACTTTTTAAAAATTCGGTATTTTTCACTATTCGAAAAAAATCAATATTTTCCATAAAATACCAACATTTCACCTAAATTAAATTTTTATAGTCTTAATAAACAATGTATATTATATTTTTAGACAAAAATAAAAAAATTCAAAAAAATATTTTTAAAATATGTGAACCATAAAAAGTTTACAAAATTACTTCTTTTGAAAAAAAATATAAATCTTCAGCCTAAAATTAATAATATTTTAATATATTTTCCAGATAAAATATATGATGAATTCAAAAAAAAGAATATATTACATAATTATTTCCTTCATATAATACAATAAAATTTATTTGTTTAATTTATTATTTTAAAACAATCCTATGCACATTGAAATAGTTTTTTAGAAAAAAGATTTCATTTTATTTTTAAACAAGAATTTATATTAGTTTCAAATTAATTGGTTACCATTGAATTAATTATATATAAACGTGTAAAAAATATTTTCATAATTCAATAAATCATATTCACCCAAAAATTTCCAAATATTATATGAAATTGTAATATATTATATGGATCGTTTACATTTGGGGGCGCGTGTTGAATACTCTGCCGATCATAAAAATCTCAGTGTTGTGTGGAATACAAGCTAAATTGAGAGTTCCACATAATGAAAGATAAATTTAGTGTTTTTTTCCATTTCACTATCAAATATTATTTTTTTAATTTTAATATCTTGTGGTGTTTCAATCTCTCCCAAACCCCATTAATAAATAATGTCCTCGCGATTTGAACATTATTTGAATAATCAAAGCATGGAAATTAAAAATACATTTGTTATCAATCCACATCATAATAAGGTTAAATAAAACATCTTATAAGTAATATAGTATGGTCAATTCAATTTTCATGTATAATAAAATGTAACATGGTTTCAAAATAGGGGCACGTAGCTGTGAATTGATTAAAAGAGAAACTAATTATATAGAGTGATTGAGGTCACTGATAACAAACAAGTGAAAAATAAATGGAATGTATATGGTTCAAAACCATAAATATGTGGTGATTAATATGACAATTAGTTCATCATAAATAATTTTACTAGATTAGAAATATTGGTTTCAAGATCCTTTTACTAGATTTTGGGAATTAATTTTCCAAATAGACTATGATCATAATGAAATATAATTGATGAGTATAATTTGATCCATTTATCAACTATGTACATAATATCATAGTTTTCTATAAAATATGAGTATTCATGGGGAATTTTTCATTTTTAAAGCACTAAAAAAACATTAAATGGTCCACATAACCCTAAAAGGGAGAATAATTTATTTCTTCTATTATTATACATTATGCTCAATCAAAATGGTTAGTACATGGTATGATAATTTTCAAAATGAATAATCCTTCACACATGAATCTAAAAAATTCTATGGGAAATCAAAAATTTGAAACAAAGGTAATCAACAAATAACTAACAATAAAATTCATCAAACATTTCATAGCTAGATTTTAAACCAAATTATTTCAAGGAATTGGTGATATATTCCTCTAAGATAAAACAATCGTTATTCTTGAAAAATATCTGACTTTCTAAAATAAAATTAAACATTACAGAGAAAAATATCATTCGAACTGTGATATCACATAGGATTTTGGTAGTTGTGAAACACTTATAGTCCTTCAGTCATGGGTTCAGTACCCACCGCCTTGTCAAATACAACGAGTTTTCACCCAATATATGTGTTTTGACCCTTGTTTTTCATTAATACTAAAAAATTTAACCGCCTTGTAAAAACATGATGTTTATCATAGAGGACACACATACCTCTACCCAAAATAAAATCTCAAAAAGATTCATTAATAACCTCAAAGTTTTATCTTCTTTAAACCCTCAATTATTTTGTCAAATATTTTGAACACATGATTATACTTAATCATATAGACATGTGATGGTAACCATAAATCATAATATAAACTAAAATAAATACACCTCAATCATCAATTTTATCAAACCATTCATTAGATACCAACTATAACATCCCATAATATGTGATTCCATATTCTTTATTGAAATTTTAAATATTAAATTTCCTTATATGATGCTAATAAGGGTGGCCCATTTTTTCCATCCAAACCATACAACATCAAATAAAAAAATTTGATAAATTACATCTAAAGTGCCTTTATGGTTTATGTTTTTTTTATATTTTGGATAATATCCTAAAAAAACAATTCACATGAAATTAAATGATCATTTTTCCTATTAATCAAAATATTTATTTTAAAATTAAGACATCATCATCCATTTGACATATCTTCTATACATACTCATTTCAACCACTTAATATATTGAATGGTGAAAATGAATTATAAGAGGAGTGAACTCAGGTGCCGAGTAAGGGAACACATAATAATTAAAATATATGTTTCGTCAATATGCACTATAATGGGAAAAGTGTATGATGACATAATCAATGTGCATGACTATAACATATGAATATTCATTCGCATACATACCAGGATCAATAAACATAAAAACAAGGAATAAGTCATTAATAATGGAAAATGTTATAAGAATCAACAATCACAATACATGTGTATAAATATAGATAAAATAAATCCTCATAAACCCATAGATATCATAGATGAAACATATTTTTATCATGGAACAACATCTCATATAACTCTTACAGAACCCTTATAAAGACCCTATAATTAGAATAACCATATTGCTGACTGCCAATATATTTCATTAGAGAATATAATCATTACTAAATGAACTAGAGTGTTATATGGGAGCACTAAAAATATAATCTATTATGGGAACAAATGATGCTTGGTGGGCCACCCAGTGTTAAGTTATAATTGGATTACCTGGTGTTAACAAGGCTAAAACATCATTTATAATGTCCAAGAATCACAACATGAATAAGTAACATAGAGAAAACATTTCATAATAACTCATTGAAAAAATTTATTATTTTATTCTTGGAATTTTCAACTAATGGAATCATATATTCTAATAACTATTATGAAATCCTCTTTTATAGATAGGTTCATTGGTTTCCCTATAATTTCCATAAAAAATGCGATCAGACCTCTTGATTCACTTTCATCTGGTGGATTGATTCAAAAACATCATTTGGATTCCTCTCTTCTATATATTGTTATACATTTATACTAATGAATCCATATATATCATAATCACAATGTGTAGTTTAATCAACTATTATTATGTTGTAATACAATATTATGCCTTTAGTGAAAGGTTGCATAATTATTTCTAGATACACCTTTTGTACTCGAATTCTGTATAGGATCATATTTTATAATTTTGTACACATCATCATTCAATGAAAATTAATATCTTGCTCATGGATTATTTTTTTGAAATTATCCATGGGGGTATGTATCTTAGAAACAAATTCAATCATAGGCTTCATACAAGTTGCTTCCACACATACTATACTCCTATAATCACAGTTTTACATGAGGATAACACTTTCATATGGTTAATTTCTACAATTCTATCCATGAAATCTATGTTTTTAAATGTTTTAATGTTTTAGGTAATTATTATCCCACTAAAGGAACTCTTGAATTTTTATATAATTCACTTTTCATTGGGTGTATTAAATGAAACACTAATGGGGATTTAAGAGGGAACAATGTACTTCCTAGAATTAGTGTGGTCTTCAAAGATCCTAATAGAATGATAACAAGTTTCTGCTTTGGTACATATGGTTTAAAATAATATCTTAAAGAGGAAATTCTTGGATTGATCAAATCAATTGAAATTGATCGATAAAAATAATTTAAGAACATATAGTTTTAATGAGATTTTTCATCCATTTTTATGTTATGAGTGTAAGAACCCAAATCTTTTTTTCTGGTATGTTTTCCTTTTTTTGGGTACACACCGTGTACTCTATTACTGTAGGTAGTAAGGTGCTGGCCATGTCACGGCCCTACGCACAACCATGTGGGGTGACCTGGAGACCGCCTAATGAGGGGGCCTGTAAAGGCGAGTACATGACATGTACTTCTGAAGTACACGCCATGTACTTTATTTTTTCATTAAATGCTCTGGGTTCATGTATGATAGATAGAAAAACCTCCTTCTCTACCTAATTTGTATTAGAGTTTCCGTATGGCCTTGATCATTCCCCACTCCCCTGATCAAGTATCTGTTCTCTGAATCGATCATCATCGATTGTATTGGGGTCACCTCAGTAAGATCTTCCTTCTCCTAGAGCTTCATTTCTTGATTCCTCCTTTTTCTCAAGTTATCTTCAGTTGAGAGTTTTTAGCGTTTTGTAGATCTATGGGGTTCTAGAGCGATTCAAGCATTGAGTTTCACGTATAACGATATTACAACACCGAGGAAGGTGTTTTGTGCCTTTCCGTAGATAGTCTTTGAGTTTTATGTGCAAAAGTGCCCAATAACCATGAACGGGGTACTACGCGTTTATAGTTTTAGACCTTTTTTTGCCTGCTATAACCTAGTTTTTTTGGATAGAAGTTATTTTTTGAGAATAGGGTTTACATTACTATGCTATGGAGGTTTTTCCCATGTTTTCTTATTTTGACTGTTTAGTCTATTTTTCCTGTTAGTTTTATGTTTGTTTCCCATGCCTAGTATTGTTAGGATGGTATGATTGTTTATCTGACATGATGTTATGTTGTAGATTGGATTTCAAAGAAGTGCATGATGTTTACTTTGGCCACTTTTCATTGTTATGCTCGTTTGACTTACACAGGGCCGTGAGAACTTGGTGTAGTTGACCATTGGGAGAATGGACATAAAGGCTTCTCCAGAGTGTCAGTAATTATTATCACACTGCGAGACCATAGGGGTGATTGACATTGAGTGCTCCCTCAGAGGGTTTATAGTTATGTTATGAGGCCATAGAGGGAATTGACGTTGAATGCTTCCTTAGAGTGCCTATAGGTTACCATTAAAAGACTATAGGGGGAATTGACGGTGAGTGCTTCCTCACAGAGTCTTTGATCATTCTTGACTATAGGGGGAATTGATGATGCATGCTTCCTCATAGATTCTATTATAAAGCTGAGCCAGAGGGGTGAGAGTGTGTGTTCTTCTAAGAGGGTTACTTAGGTTTTCTAGGTAGGACTAGAGGGGATAGGCTGTGAGTACTTACCAGAGGGATACCTGTTTGTGATTATCTACTTACATGATATGTGGTATTGAATGCTTTGAAACTATAGGGATATTCATTGTTGAGTACTTCCTTGTTTAATACTTCTTTTGTTTATTGCCTGCCATATATATTAACTGACTTTAAGGCACAAATCTATTGGTGGATACCTACTAGGATTTAGTCTCACACCCTATTTGGGCCATTCTGTTAGGCCCAAACAGATTATATTGTTGTAGGTATAGATAATGACATACAACTTTCTACTTCAGGTACTTGACTGATTGGAGTTGGAGAGCATGGGACCAATCTGAGGCTTGCGCTGCTGTAGGAGTTTGTCTTTTTATACTTTGGTTTACTACTGTATTCCAGCATTGTGACTTGTTTGGCTGCATTCCTAGACATATGTATCATGCATCATTATATATGTGCTCCACCTGTAAATTTCTCCAGTCTTCTGCTATTTCTTTTTATATGGTAATATTACTATTTCTACTATTTCTTCGTGTTTTACATCAGCTGTGTTACTCTTCCAATAAGGGAATAACTTCCCCACTATCACACACAAGGCCCTCATTTCCAGTCAGAAGCCTCTAAAATTTGGGGAAATTCGCTTGAGGCCATGTGACCAACCATGTACGGGGCATCTCTGAGCGACTACATGAACCAGGACATTACACTGAGAACCGGTAGTTTTCATATAACATGGATGATGATATCTCATTGGATAAATTTCATTGTGACCCTCTCAATAAATAATTACATCATTAGAAATGATTTTTAGGAATCCGATTATCCTATTGATGGACTTGAAGACAAAGGAGGTGAAAGCAATAATATCACATCTTCATTGGTTATTCCTAATGATTTTATTTCACTATTTAACTGAGACTTTTTTAAAATACCATTTTTCATACAGTTTTAATTTTCATTATTCTTTGATTAATCTTATTTTACCTATAATTTTTTTTATAACATGATAAACCCATTAAAATAATAGTTTCAAAAATAATATATTTCAATAATAATTAACTCATCCAAAAGAAATGGCTTCCATGATATTATCTTTCAGACAAAAATAAAATATGGAAAAGAAACAAGTTCCATAATAAAATCTTTGATATAGACAGAGTCCATCCTCAAATAGATTTATGTGGGTATCCATAAGAAATATTCCTAGTAGAGGATATTTAACAACAAGGGTAGTGGTTGTTGATGAAAATAAATTCCATTAAAATAATATTAAAACATTCTTAGGGAAATTAACCATTTAATTTTAAAATTCAATTTTTAAAATGTAAAACATTTTGAAAATAATTTTCATTTAAAAAATGTAAGAAAAAATAATTTAAAACATTTATTTATTTAATTATCTGTTCATAATGGAAAAAAAATTTAAAACCTTTTTAAAATCATTTTTAGAAAAAATGATATAGTAAAAAGTAATTTCCATCCAACGAGAGAAATGATGTTATATTTAATAAAAACACATTAGAAAATAATTTCATGAAAAAAAGTGTTTCAAAATGGTATAATTAAAATAAAATAAATATAATAAATGGATTGTAAGGTATTTAATTAGAATTATAAGTTTTCAACATTTGATTCTTAATCACACAAAATATTGATAAAAAATGAGGTCGTAACAAAAGACTCTTACCATATTGGTAACATTGAATCACACTCCCCATGAATAAATATCATATATTATATCAATAAAATAATTATATTCATGATATAAAATGTAAAATGGGTATAATATGCACCTCATTAATTATGATAGGTTTATAAAAAAACATAAGACTCAAAGAATGAAATATTTTCCTCATACTCCATGATAGAAATATTTTCTAGCTTCATGATGAATATGTATCTCATTATTCAATTCTAAATTATGAGGATTGAATTTTTTTGTCACGTAATTCTTTAAAATCCTCCTATGCAATTCCCCTATCCAATTTAGCTTGAAAACATAAATCCCAACATTATTGTCCACGATCATCTAGTATGTATGTCGTTATCTTTAAATTCATATCTTCTTATATTCCAGTGATCTCAAATATTAGATTCATCTTATTCATACACACTTCCTCATTCTCTAGTTCATAATCTCCTTAAATGATGGGTGGATTCTATTTCTTGAATTAGACAGAATAATCCACATTCCACATTTCATCCCTTTTGTTCCTTGAATACACAACATGAAAATCCTAGAAAATACATTGAACTAGTTATTGGTTCACATGAGGCTCAGGTGAAACCACATTCTTTGAAGATTCATCTGGTTTGTATTTATGACACTTATAGGGTGTAAATTTATAAATAGAAAAAATGACATACATCTCACTCTCTATCAACAAAAGGCTTAAAAATATCACTTTCAACCACTTCCTAACTACCAAAATATATCCTTTAAAATATTAAATATCTTATAAATTAAACCATTTTTTAAAATTTCACTATGCTTTTTAAAATCATACCATTTTCAGAATTACCATTTCATGCCTTTTCAAAATCTCACATCGAAAACATTTTTTTTTCAAAAATCAACATATTTACAACAAATCATAAATAATTACTCCAATTGAAATATGAAATCCTAGTGGGAAGTAATTTCCATAATGCATTCTTTTCTTGTCTCATTAGATAAAGACATGAAAATAAGATTACAAAAAAATGTCTCAAACTAATATATACCCAACTTCGTGGTAACTTAATGTTACATATAAAATTGATTGATATGTCATTTTTTTCCCTAAATTTCATTTTCCAACAATCCAAATCCTTTTTACCATCCCATCACAATGAATATACCAATATGAATCTCTATGAAAATACTATGAGAATATAGGAAAACATGTTGGGTAGGGATCGAAAAAGATGATACCACTTGTAAAATCCCATCCCTCCTCATTGGATTAAAAACACAGAAGGATGTTACATGGCCTTAACCTATATTCCCATGATACAAAAGGATGTAAATAAATGAAAATGAATTCATGGAAATGTAGGGGATGATTATAAATTTTTTAATTACACAACCAACTAATCATATTATAACCATATAAACCACAACATGATTAATGATATTAGTTAAAGAAACTCAAAGAAATAACCATTATATCAATATCGACAATTTTTTTTACCAAAAAAAAAGACTACCAGACAACCATGTACATAGTGGAAGACTAAAAAACAATCAAAACTCAATGAAAACCACATAACACTATATCTATAAAAATATCAATGATCCAACTCCACAAAGGGCCCCAGTATCACCAAGAACCTCAAATGAAGTGTGATAGTTTAACTTTTCCTATGTCCTGATAGAAAATGTCTTCCAAATCTTCAAATTAAAAAAGAATTGGTTAGTAATTAAACTGAGTAGTTTTCCCCAAATGAATTTCCCACTCACACCACTAGGATTGAACATGTTAGCATGTCTATATAAACCAATTTATATAAAATATATTAAAACAATGTATATCATAATATAAAAAATTCAATATTAAAATTGTTTTCCAAAAAAATCAATTTTCCAATGAAATAAACTAAACAGTGCTGTAAAAACATTTCACGAGTTCCATTTTGGAATAACCATTCTATTCCACATATCCACACATCTAACCATGTGTGAAACCTGGAACGATCAACACTCTTTAGTGGTGAGTCATCCTTTCACTAAGCCATCACTTAGTGAACCATTTTGAAAGGGGAATGTAATAATTCTTATATATCCCACAAATGATGGGGGATACTTCTTTCCCTTATCAGTCCTGAGTGAGCATGAACACACAAAACCATTATTCCAAAAACCCTTGTCAATACATTCATAGAAACCATTTCAATAAAATCATTCCTTAATGAAAACTGTTCCAACCAACCACTTCCATAATACTGAAATTTTATTGAAAACCATTCAAATGTCCAATTCAATAAGACAATTGTTTTTTTAAAACCCATTTACATTCCATAAAACCCAAAAATAATTTTTAAATGATCATTTAAAAATTTTGTTTCCAATTTCACATTCTAAAAACTTCCCAATTTCCAAAATTCTATAAAACTCCACTAAGGTGGGTTTCCAACAAGAAATTAACATCAATTTAAATACCAATCTCAATTGAAACTATAAATTTGTATATAATACTTCAAGTTATAAATAGATAATTAAATATTTATGCCTCTTGCCTAGGGTGTTTATCATGAAAATAATGAATGACATTAAAACGACCAAATAAATGGGTTGAATCTACAAAAACCCACCTTAGATCTCTTCCCCTAACACAAATAAACAAAATATCACATTATATGGTATCAGATTCATTATATTTATCCAAAAATGATGTATATCTATGAAAAATTATGTGATGGGGAAGTATATCTTTGAAAAAAAATAACTACTAAGAATAATGACTTTTGGTTTGAGTTCAGCGTCAACACACAAAGAGAAGCCTACATATCACCTATAGATAGTTTGAAGAAGCCTCTAATACATTTGGGTGGATAAAAAATAGAGTTTGGGTCTGTGTGGGAAAAAAATTTGGGGTTAAATCATAATACCTACCTTGATCAACTTTTTTTTGGATCTAGTTTTTAAAATGTGCATGGAAAGATTGAGAGTCATGCAAACAATGTTCTTACTATGCACCAGCTACTACCACAATGGGGCTTTGGATGGTTAGCTTGAAAATTTAGTAAAACAATGTGAAATACAAATCCACTATCTCTAAATGATGTTTCATGGTTTCTATTATGTTTCTGCATATATTTTACAGACTAGGATCCTCCTTGTATGCCTTCCCCTCTTCCCCTATCTCAATTTTCACAGTTTTCTCTTGGTGATTCATGGTTTTCCCAAACCTTTAACCAACCATACACCCAGGAAAAATCCCAAAACACGTCCATACTTCTTCTAAACCCTCCCAAACATTAACAATCCCTTTTACATACTTAAACAGAATAAAATTAGGGTCACATAATTGATAATTGGTGTGGTACAACAAGTACGATTCTATGATCATTTATTACTATGGTTTATTGGGGTGTGTTTCAAGTTATTGACCATGCTCCATATATATGTATTATATACATGAATAGTTGATCATATTAGTCCTAATAGTTTCGGAATTATAGGTTATAATCTTGTCATTGGTCACACCCCTACATGTGTACATGATATAGGTTTTAAGGTAAATGGGTATAATTTTTTCCTTCTCTCAGGAAACATGTACTAAATAAAGTGATGCATGTCATTTAGTTATAACTTCAGGGAGGATTTGGGTTTATAAAAATGTTTTTCATTTTTTGGGATGAAGTTCTATGTATATTATATTTATTTTTTGTTTAAGATGTGTCATATCCATCATTTCAATGGTAATCTATATATAATGATTTTTATTTATTTATAAATTTATACTACTCTTTTATGACTGATTCATAATTAAAATAGTTTATTACATGATATTATAGACTATGGGGGCCTTGTTTGATCCTTATTTTATATCTATATGATTTTGGGATATTTATTATACATATGGGTCATGCTTAATGCTTGGTTGATTTGGGATTCATACTCTGTCATTATTTTCAAAATAATTTTCTCCCCACATAAATATTAATCCCTCTCTAATAGTTAGAATCTTATATTATATTATTAGTCATGACTTTAATTATTTATCATCCCTCTCAAGAATCATCTAGGTAATCTTGGTCATGGTGTTACAGATCCCTACAGCGAGTCATGTGGTAACATTTTAGAGAGCATGGGAAATTAGTTTGGACAGATATAACCTCCGATCAAGGAATGTTGTATGGTTGTATGTAAAATACTATGATATTAACATTTTTGTAACATAATTTATTCATTAGATAATAGTGTATGATGAAAGGTTGGGATAGTTCAATTGTTATAGTTTTCCTCTATCCTCTAGCTAAGTTATAGATATAGACCCTGGTCTATATGAGGGACAACAGTTTAGAAGATGAAATATATGTGACTACCTATGATTTCCACTTATCATGTTATTGTATCAATTTATGATGTTGATAATAAAACCTTATTATTATTATGTCTAGTTAATCCAACCATATTCTTTTCATTCCTATTTTTTGGAAGTTCATTTCGGTTGTATGTCATGGGTGGAACATGATAATCCATATGACCTAATCTTATGGGATGGTTTCACTAATGTAGAAGAATAGATTTGTTTTTTTACTTCCTTGTGATATTTTCTATATAAACATGATTTTCCCTGGGACCTATACCATGGGGATGGTTTTTCTCACAAAAATAACATGGATCCACTATTTCCCTCCTCAAAATATGTCTCTTAAATATGTGATTATTCATGGGACATATCCTAATGTGATGGTTTTAACAAAACATGTGGTTGGATCCCATATTTCCTCTATAGGATCCTTTTTTAATATTGATGACTATCCATTAGACCAACTCAACAATGATATGATTTGATATATATGGGAGTTTTGTTTTATTTTCTCCCTCCTCAAGATCCTCTTAAGGTAAATATAATTAGTTATGGGACTATAATCCAAGGGGTTGGTTTGGTATATATTTGAGGTAGGACCTATTGTTTCCGTACTTATGATCAATTTTTTTTATATTACACTAGATATGATGTGTTATTTTATTAATTTTTCAATAATCACATAGAGAGGGGATCCTCGTTCAACTTTATGTATGGGTTTTGATCTATTGTTTTCATTTACACTAATTGAATTACCGTATTACTAATTTTGGAATTGTTGTTTCATTCCCAAAATTTTGTTTCTAGAAAATTAGACTATAATAAATTTCTTTCAATATAGGTGGTAAATACAAGAATGGTTAGGTTCCATGGTGTCCTTATTAGTATAGGATGAGCTAACACACATGCTTGTATTTCAAATGTTATATTATTTAGTTCCCTCATACGTGTGTATGAAAGTAAGGATATATATTTCAGTAAATTAGTGAAACCCTATAGAGATATATTTATATACCCTTTAGGGATCTATTATTCATGTTCGTCCCCCCATTATTGATGAAAATTCCTTAACATAAGTTGTACTATGGATCAAAATAAAAAAACTTGACATGGATAAGATGTGGGGTTGAGGTGAGTCTTGGGGTTGGTTGGGGATCCTAAAGTGTATTTTATTATGTATTTTATTTATTAAATGTTATTGGATTTGTGAGTGGTCAGTTCTGATATATTACTACATGAATTTCATTTCACTTTCTTCATATCATGTTGATTTTTTATTTTGTTGTGGTTTTCCTTGGTTATAATTCCATGCATGAATACTCTAATTATCAAATATAGAAGATGTTGTCTTATGTAGTTTTATTTTTGGTTGTGTTAGAGATAATATAGTCTCCATAATGTTGAGTAAAAATTATAATTATTTAATGGAAACATATATCTTATAGTGAGGTTGTCTTGAGGCCTTGTGAAAACCCTATTTAGAGTGTTGTTTGGGAGTTTTTTCTTGGGAATTACTAAATGGTATTAGAGCCATTATTTTAATTTTTATTCCTATTTTTGAACATGGTAGTAAGATATAATAAATTTGTTAGATCTTATGATGGATCTCAGAGTCTTGATTTTTGTAAACATATCTGGTGGGATGTCTATGTCACTAGGATTATAGGTTTAGGTTTTTGGTTTTCACAGTAATTGATGTGTTGTTTATTAATATATGATATTTTTATATATATTTTTTATTTATAGATTCTGTATTATCCCATGACAATAAGAGGTGTGTGTATACAGATCATTTTTGGAATTTATAATTCTAATGAAATTTCTGTATTTTTTTTGTCTAATATATTGGATATGACAGATGGCATTATTGTTAAATGATCCAACAACATCTTATATAAAAATTTCCTAAATAATGTTTTGGTGTAATTGTACTTATCTCAACATCAATCCATTTTTTAGGATAGGTTACATGGATTTTATCATAGTACATAATATGATTATGATTATTTAGTAAGTAAAATACCAATAATATAGTTTAAAAAAATAAAAACATCATTAGCTTTTATAACACGCAACATTGTTTTTTAAGCGAATTGAAATATAAAATAAAAATATCATTACGTAAATGTTATTTTAATAACTTGGCCATAGAAATTGTGTGTATAAGTATGATTAACCACATTGTAATATATATTTTTATATTGGTCCTAGAAAATACAAATTTATTGATTAATGATTTTTTAATTAGAACTCAATTTTTTATTGAAGTCACTAATGCTTCAAAAATGCATTTTGTTAAAAATTGATTTTATTTTATTTATTATATAGTAAATGTAATTAATTTAATTATTTTTTAAAAATTATATATTAATTATTTTATAATTCTTAAAATAATCATATCAAAATTAATTTTGGGAGAATTTTTTTATTTTTCTAAAATGATTTTTTATAGTAAATAGTGATAAATATAAATTTTTCAAATACTCACATTTGTTTTTATTTAATATTGTAATTTAAAAGTCACATTACATTCTATATTTATTTTTAAACAAAATTATGACCATTTTTTATATAAATATAATAAATTCTATCCTATTCAGCAATATTCGAGATTTTGATATAATTTACTTTTTATTCGTAAAAACATCTTTCAATGAAAAATAAATTTCACTTTGTTTTATGCCTTTATATTAAAATTGTTTTCTTCAAAATATATAAACTAAATCATGAAATCAGTTCAAATTTGGTAAATAGGTATATTTTATATTTTTTCCTTGTAAATAGTAACCGAGGAAAATATTTTTCACCTTAGTAAGGTTAAAATGTCTTAAACATGGTTTAAAATATGAGATAATATCTCAAAATCAACCGAAAACATAACTTAAATTCCTCTAATGGGATAAATTGAACCATATAGAATAAAAAATATAATATATGGAATTTTGGTTCTATTTTCCCTCAGTAATGACATATCTAATATTTTAAGAAAATAAAATTCCAAGAGGTTAAATTTTTTATATTATTTAATTTTATACATTTAGGTAGGTATAATAAAATTTTATGCATTAATATAAAATATTATCATGACCATTATTAAATTTTTTATTACTGAAATTTATTTTATTTTTTTGCAATTTTTAATTACATTAAATCTTTAAACAAGCCTAACATCATCCTTTTGAAATCAGAGGTAAAATTAATGTAAATGATTTTAAAAACATTAAAGGTAATATTTTTTGTAGAATTTATAGTTATATGTGAATTATATGGTTAATAATAATATATATTTTATGACTAAATAGTTTATATTTGAATCACATATTTATATTGATGTCATTAAAGTTAAATTAAATGAATTCTCTCGAATTGATACTAATTACATTTTCTAAAAAAAGATATTTTATAATGTTTTTTAATAAGTATTAAAAATATAAATAGTACTACATTAGTGATAAATAGTCTAAAATTCCAACCAGTGGGGATTTATGAGCTATTTTTTAACAGTCATTTAAAATTATAACCCATTACGATTGAAAAGGTTCTTTTCATGGTAAAGGTTAAAATTGTATGGATAAGGGGTTAAACCAAATGATTAGGTTTATAATTCTTATCAATATGTCCAATTTTTTTGTTTGAATGGACTCCATCCATATCCTAATGTATATTCAGAATTATATAGATATGGTTCAACTTTCATAAGAAAATGAATTTATTATATTCAAATAATTTTTTAAATTCTAATTGTGTCTTTTCCATCCCTTAAAAAATAGACACCCATATTTTCTCTTATTTACATAAATTTGTGGCATCCATATAACCCATACCCTACTCAATTATTTTATAAAATTATTTATCGATTTTATATAGTTTTTCTTCTTCTTTAAATATCATTAATAAGGTATTTAAGAATTATCTAATGGTGGTATACCAAAGAATAAATAATCTTCCTACCCAACCTCTTTAAATTTATTTCAAATTACACCTCTTATAAAAATATCACATTAATCATAAAATATTAACTTAATTATCCTCAATTTAGAAAAACTTTTATTTTTATTATAGAACTACCATTATTATCCATCTTTCCATCAAATGGTAAGTGAACTTATTGCTTATGTGTACGTTCAGACTATTGCCTCTGTATAGTGAAAATTAATTTTCTATCCCGCCAATTCATTTATATTAATTAATATTGTTTTAATATTTATCTATTATATTTATGATATAATTTTTATTCTTTAATTATAATATAATATCTAAATACTTTTCACCCCATCTATTGGAAAAAAACAATGTCACTCATGTGTATGCATAGACTACCACAACACTAAGTAATGTGATTCATTTTTTTATTTAAACTTTACATAGATGGTAAAAAAGGTAAATTTAAAGTATATATATTTTATAATTGATACAATTATGTTTCTATAATGATAAAATAATATTTATCATTCTTTCATTCATTTCAGTATAAAATGAAAAGAGTGTTCATGTGTACGTATGGAATATCATCACCAATAATGGTATAAATCATTTCTATATATATATTTTTTATGGATTATTATATATATATATATTATAAATTAATATTATACTTATATAATTATTTAAATTCTACATATTATAAAACCATGAAAAAAATTCAAGAACCAGAACAACCGAAAAATAACTCTCACAAAAATGAAACAATTATAAGCTGGAAATAATAATTTTAAAAAGAAATTATTAGTAAAAGTATGTTTAAATAATATATGTGGATATTAAATGATATTATATGTTTTTAAATGATTATAGTATTATGTATAATAAATTAATAATTATTTTATAGGACCATAGAGTTATTTCAATGCATCTCACACTTCATGTAAGGGTTTCCCACCTCACTTTTATTTATGTGACGTAGATGCCATATTCACCAAATGTTTCATTTTTGGGGTGTATATTCTAAAAATGAATGTAATTTATAATAATTTTAGTTAAAATTTTCTATATTTGAAAATCCATATAATTTTATCTCTTTCGTGAGGTTTTAATATGGAGATTACCAAAATTGTGAGGGCTTATTGGCTCAAATAGTCTTTTTTCGGATGTGTGTTATGTTACAAACCTATCTTATGTTATGATAGGTATATATAGAACCATTAAAATTATATACCATTAATATTAATATTATTAATAAAATTAATGTATCATTTTAATTTATTCTTTCATGTGGCTTACAATTCAAAAGTTACCAAAGTGGTAATTGCTTTTTGTTACAAATTCATAGTTTATCGAGGATGTCTATGATCCATATATAGATAATTTTTTTTAATGATATTCCTATCATTAATTTCATCAATTTTTATATCATATGGTTCTTCAATAAATTTTCATGTATTAAGACCATTTAGAACTCATGGTTATAGAAAATGTTTGATAATTGTTTTTTAAAAAATGTGCTTTATTTCAATATTGGTTGGGAGTATTTTTCTTATGTATCCATGTTTTATTAAAAATGACTTCAATAATGTTTTTTCTACTAAAATATGAATCTTTATGCACTTTTATTCTAATTTTAAATTCTATGAAAAAATTCAGTGGTACCTTCTTTTAATTTCTAAATGAGGAACTTTATGATTTTTACCCAGAATTTGAACATAATTATTGTTTTAGTATACACTACATATATGAAATTTACCACCATAACGGTTACTAAATTTTATTATGATTACCATAAAAGTTTCCTTAGTTAATTTAATATAAATAACATCCATAATAATTTTGAAATTATTGAATTATATATAATTTAATCCAAAATAAAAAGGGAATTTCCCCCAATATATATTCTAAGTTATATTTTAAAGGAATTTTTATTTATGGGAACATTATTTGTGAAGCTTTTTATTTAATTTTAATATGATATGAGGATACAATATATTTTATTTTTTCATATGGATTATGATTATGATGATTATATGTAAATGTATATATTTCCATGGGTTCTTGTATGATGAAATGATTAAATGTTTATCTAATATGTTTCCTTTCCATGGTTTATGATATTATAATTTGATTATTGTATATGATATTCTAGAACATAGATTTATGATATTAATTATATTATTATTCTTTCAAGAATTATATTTACCTTTAATGTATTGGGATAAAATGGATATAACATGATATAATAATGACTAGATTGGGGAGTAAACATACATTAGTAACGAACATTGTGCACTATTATAGTCTTTAGAGAGAACCATGATTAAGGAAATGATGGAATGTGGGGTGAATAAAAATCAAATATTATTGTATTATAAATTATCCTTAACTAATGAAATGATTTTCTTTGAATACTTTTATTCCATAATATAATTTCTTTTTCCAATTTTATGCTATCATGGTTCATGTTCATTATTTCCATTCTAATTCCTGCCTTATAAACTTCCCGGATTTTTTCTATGATTTTAAATTATGGTTTATGATATTTTGGGTTCATATTTTAAAGTGTTATTCTAATTTTATCAAAAACTTATTTTCATGTTAAAAATATGTGACCATTCAAATCATCTTTTTTACCCTTATTGAGTATCTTGCCTCTCCCTTTTTGATGTTTTCTTTCACTAGGTTATGATGAATTATTTTTTGTAGGGTGTTTCTTATAAGAGTACAATTTTGGAATATAATTATTGGATATGTTGAATATAATTCGTGAAATAAGATGATTGTATATCTGGTCTCCAAGGACACAAATCATTTAATTTCATTATGTACGTATTTGTATAATATATTTAATATTCATCAACAAAGATGAAACATTTTCGTATTGAAAGAATGATTATCCATAAATGGTATTAGAGGTAGGTTTAAATAATAATTATATATTAACATTAGTGAAACTCAGTGGAAACCCAAGGGATATTTCTATGTGTAGGATGACATTCTGATGTTTTGAAAAGGTGGATATGTTCTAGTTTTCCGAGAAAAAAATTCCTTTCTGGATATTATAAGTGGGAACAGATTTATAATATATATATATATATATATATAGAAAATAACCTCAAAAATTAGTTTTCTAAATATATCTCATTCATTATTTCTATTCTTGGTGAGTGCTCACATAATTTTTAGAATGTTTGTCTCTCCTAAATGATATTTCTAGGATAATTAAATTTTTATTTACAAATTATTATGAAGGATTTTAATAGATAGTGATCGAGGATGAAATTGGATAACCCTAAGGTTTCATTTATTGAAAATATTGTGTCATGGATGTAGAGACCCGAAGCATGACATACATGGACATTAAATTACTTTTGAGGAATACTTAATACATAACAAAAACAGACACACAAGGACCGTAATAGTTTAATGTCTTTGGAAACTCGGAACAAAATCTTCTAATTGTTGTGGAAGATATTCAACATCTCCCATAAAGATCTTCCCCTGTTTTTTTCTTACCTAAAACCTTTCTTTATATCCTGGGGGAAATAAAACATAAAAAGGGTGATCTCAAATGCTCAGTAAGGGCAAACATAGATAACATAAAACAATCTGTAAACATTTGGAAGCAAAAACTTGAACATGAAGTTTAAACATCAAAATCTTGAGGAAAGACATAAATTGTGGAAGTACGTAAGGCATATATCATAATGGAAAATCAACCACGATAAAATATAATGGGAATAAAACATGTAATTGTGGAAATCATTCAGCACATGTCATGATTTCCATAGTATCCAAGGCATTGCTGCCAAGACCATCTTAGTGGACAAAGTCCCTTTCTGAATCGAGTTCACTCCTCGTTTCAGTTCTGTAACACTGAACCAGATTAACTTACCATTCCAACGATGTCTATCTCATGAGATATATATCATTACCCAATGAATTGGAGGGAGATATAGGTCCCACCCATCTCATAATGAAATCATTCTTTCGTGTGCCACAAAATCAAAAATCATACATCATAGCATAACCCATGTAATAGAATGAGATTATTAAACATCATGCCATCATAACATAATCCATATAAACAAATTGATATCTTTTCATCATAAGAAGAATCAAACCATTTAAATAATTGAGACATTATACTTAAAACATAAACATATTAAATAATGTCATTTTAGATGGAAAATAGTTTTGATAATAACACTTGAAATGAATTCTTGAGGAAAATATCCTTTCTTCTTCAAAATCATTTTCTTTTCACAAAATGTCATGAAATTTTAAAATAAAAGGGTTTTTATGAAAATAATCATGCAATATTGGAGATGAAGCTTCATGAAAATGACGCGTTATGAAACCGTAAAAATCCATTCACGCCGTATAAGTTAAAAATAACATTCTCCTCGTACTTTTGTCGGAAAAGTCAAAAAGTTCCTTGTATGGTAAACAAAAGAAAGATCCATTCCATAACACGTGTTAAAATTCAAAAAAGGGTAAAAAGGACTTTAAACATACATGAAAACATTTTAATAAAACTTGTACATGGATGATAAATATAACCCCAGTAAATACTTACGAATAAGCAATCTCGGATAAAAATGAGATTTACAAAATTATCCCATACCTTAGGTCCGATATGCTTCGTATAGATCCGAACTTCCTGTATAATGATTTAAATAATTTAATTGACTTATTACATAATCATATTCATTTTTATGATATCATATATGGTTCATTTATGACTTTATATTACCCGTTATTTTGTAAATTCATGTTAATGTAGCGTTTTGGGTAAAATCGTTTCATTTATGGTCCATGATTAGACTTGTAATTATTCATATGATTACATAGATCATGATTAATTAATTCAAAATTATAAAACATGATTTATATATAATATATATTCAGAATATACATATATATAATAGATCAATAAATGGAAAGAAATACACCATTCATGGAGACGGAAGGCCGTACGTACGCATGAACGTTGTTTTCATTTCCTTATTGAGTATAATGGAATTAAGTAGATGACATACATATATATATAAATAAATCCAGTAGCTTTATAATGTCATATATTTCATTATTATTGCTTATATATACTTTATAATCATTCTTTAATGGTTAACATGGAGAATGAATCTCATCGCGTCGTGGAGACGGTAGTCCGTATGTATGTACGAGCGATGATATCATTTCCATAATTATTGAATTGAATTGGAGTGGATGATACAATATATCAGAATCAGTATAATTTTATAATAACTATGTATAGTTATTCTTTACACCATTATACCCATCCAAGTAAGGTGGTATTGGAAAAACAGATTACACCACAGCGTGGAGACGGTATTCCGTACGTACGCACGCACAGTGATTTCATTTTCCGTAGGATGGATAGAAGTTGAAATGGGGTTGTTTCATACTTATAATAACATATTAGTATATTAGTGATACTTATGTTATTACTTAATAATGAAACAACTAAATAAGAAGAAGTGTAAGAAGAAATAAAGTTGAAAGAATCGGTAACGGACTCTACCTCTTCTTTGAAGCGCATCTTTGAGACCTCCTCTTAGGGCACTAAAATTCATCTTTGAAGAATACCAGGGCCTCTAGGATGTTTCTAGGTAAGTGTAGAAGAGAATTTTTTAGGGTTTGGACGATCTTTAAGGCTCAAAGTGGTGTGAGGAAGAGAGGGAGGAGGTGCCCTTTTATAAGGGAGGAGAAGGGCACCTTTGGAAGAACTAAAAATATTATTTTATTATAAAGTCATATTCGCTTTTTAATAGCTCCAAATTAATTTATTTTGATGCTAAGGGGGGGATGGGTCAAAATAATCTCATAAAATATAATTTAGACAAGTTTAGGGTTCTATTTTAACCTTATCATTTCGATTTAACTTTATGATAGATAATTTAAGTTTTACAGTGTGTTCTTTTTTTCTTACACTATAAGGTTAATAAACATACCATAACAAGCCAAACGAACACAAAGTTGTTTATTATTAATATAAATAACCTTATCTAAGTCATTTGGCCGAACCTTAGATTTTTAGGAATAAAATAAAAATTAATAATATAATATTTTTTTTAAAAACTATTTTATGTCAATTTTGACACTATTTGGTAATTGATTTTTTTTAAAATCATAACAGAAATATTACTTCTAAAAAAGTTAATAAAGTCAATAATAACATGTCATATTAACTTATAAAATTAGTGTAATTCCTAAAAAGTCTCAAATTACATTTATTTGGGTCTTTATAACATCAATTATGTCAATATTTCATTAATAATATAATTATTGTATCATCTTTGTGTCATAAATAAATTAAATTATTTAAAGTCTAAAAATTACAAATAAAATACCATTATGTGGGAAATATTTTTAGATTTCTAATTAATATTTATAGTAGAATTTATCTTATGTATAACCCTATATTGAAAATGATTTACTTATTAAACTTTGATTTTAACTATTTTAACCCTTCTTTAAATAAATTAATATTAAATGTCATAATCTAATCCAAGTGGGCCTAAATGGTCATATTTTATTCCTAAGGTTGTTTTTGGTCGAATTAAACATATCCAATAGAATTAGAACATGTGTTGGGGTAATAATAATATCATTTTTACTCTTAACTACCCTATTTACTTTTAACCGTGGTAAATAAAAGTAAAAAGTTACTATTGACAAAAAATTATTTTCATCTCATTGAAGCACATTTTACTTATTGACATCAACCGTGTTTCTCGGATTTTTCAAATTCCATTCAAAAAAGCGGTAAAATTAAGTTTTATGTAAATTTGCAAATTCTCCTAGGAGGTGGGTAAAAGACGGTCAATAGTTCAATAAAATTTTTATATATCTAAAATTATTATAAAATGACTCCAATGAATTACATTGAACATATATAGGTATTATGTTTCAATTTTGACCTAAAATAAATTTAAATAAATTAAATAATTATTTAAATAAAAATTTGGTTTTTAAATAGTAACCTAGTGTTTTCATTATTCATCAAAAATTGAAAGTTTCCAGAAAAATACCAAAATCTCACCCTAGGCTAATTTCGATATTATGAATCCAAAAATTAAGTCCATTTTGAAAGATGAAATTTACAAAATTTTAAAAATTGGTTATTACTATTCATAATGGTTAGTTTTAATAGTATTTTAATAGCATATCGTTGTTTAGTGAAACTCGGTATTGCGTACAACACACGCTGTCGAGGAAGGTCGCGACTGCATGTAATGCATCCAAGTTAGGGTTGCGTGTTGTGCAAGACTCCTTTTTTGTAGCGTACAACACAAGACATCAACAAAATTAAAAAGAATATTTTTTATAAAATCTCGGGGTGTTACATTCTACCCCCCTTAAAATGAATTTTTCCCTCGAAATTCATCAGGGTTATAAATGGTTTACTACTTGAAATTTTATTTAATAGAAACCCACATCATAAAAAGGAATACCAATCCAATCTTTAAAAACTAAAGTATGAAACATAACAGTTACTCAAATTAACTAATCACTGGGTTTCCAAAAAGGAGAACATAGGTGAAAATATGGATATGGAAGAGAAACCTAACCATCATGTTCTGATGAAGAGTGGTAGAGAACATGGCTATAAAAAAGCCAACAATCAGAAAGCCATCGATTTGTGATGATCTAAGGTACCATCTGATTCATCAGATATAAGGGAACTAGGACAACATTTTTGGTTTTCAAGATCATTTCCCTAAAGTTGATGAATTAAAATAAATACTTACATGATTTTGGTACAATTTCACTGTTGTTCATGAATTGAACAACATCCACTTCATCCCTTAAAGAAATGAAGTTGAATTTGTTATTCATGATGTGTTAGCAGAACAGGTGATAGAATGATGGGTCATTCCATCTGTTTCAAACAAAAGGTTAGCAAAAGTTATAAGTCCATCTTATGGTTAGATTAATCGTATATGGTTCCAAAAATGAACTTATACTTCATATATCATATATCTTAATAAAATAAAACTAGTTTCTATTAACCAGGGACTTACTGTAGGCTAGTGGTAGGCGATAATGGCCAGTCACATTTCGGTTGTGGGTTCTATTACCACATCCTTGTATGACGCGATGGGCTGTCGCCCATCCTGCAGGTTTTCCCTTTTCTAAAACTACATTTCTATAAAATCCCATCAATAATATTGAAAAAACTTTTATCCTTAAACAATACTAACTTATTTCCAACATAATCCATTCCAATCTTTAGGCTTATCCATAATACTGCAGTCCACTCTCATAATATAGTGAAAATGATTACTAGAGATTTCATATAACAACCATGTTAATACCATCGTTGATCCCCATATACCATATGATATGTCTTGTTGGTCACATTCCAAACATTCGAAGGCCTTAATCATGAATTCTCTTGAAAAAAAATGAATACCCATTGAATCATAGTGAAAACATGATTGTTTTCAAAAGTTAACTATTTCCACATACCAAAACCACAAAATTCTATATACTCAAACCATGATATAACTATTACCTTATATCAGTCATGAGCCCATGAATATTGTCAAACATTTCATTTTCTTCTTATCCCTTAATTATGCGCATATCATGTTTTTTCCAAAAATATCTCAAACACGTTCCATGGTTACCGGTACCATAAAATTATTGAAAACCACAATAGACCAATAAATAAATATTCCAATATTCCATAATACTATATACAACATTATTTTGGAATCCCATTACATAAACACTTAATCATTCCACCACATCATTGTCATATTCAACATCGCCAATAGTGATTGCATGTGACTTCCCTTTGTCCTTTGCCTTAAGTGGTTGCTCATGCTGATCATCATTAACCCTTGGGTTAGGGAATTGATTAGCATAATGCCCCATTTCATTGCACTTGAAGCATTGAAGTTTTGGTGGTTCATTCTTTGCAGTCTTTTCTTTATTCACACCATTAGAAACCCTTTTTTCATTACTTTGACACTCATCTGCTCGATGACCTTCTTTTCCACACTTAAAAAATTTTCTAGTCCCTTTAAGACAATCTCCACCATGCTTCTTTCCACACTTTGAGCATAAGGAAACATTCATCATCTTTTCACCATTATTCTGAGATTTCTCCTTGAACTCCATCTTTCGTTTCTTGTCAAAACCATGAGATGGATATGTAACACCGACCTCCATTTCTACCTTGATAGCACAACACACAATTTCTTTATAGCTACTGAAGTCTCTTATATCTAATGACCTTCAAATATTTGGTTTTAAGCCACTGAAGAATCGATCAATTTTACTTTCAGGTTAGATTATAAAGCCAGATGCATACCTTGCAAGCCTTGAAAAATTTGCTTCGTATATACCAACAGATTCATCATCCTTTTTAATTAGTTCAAGAAACTATTTCTCCATCTTTGTTCAAAAAATATGAGGGTAGTACTTATTGAAAAATAAATTCTTGAACTCGTCCCATTCCATGGACTCAATTTAATCTATTGGCCTCGTATTCTTGATAAGATTCAACCATTGATCAACTTCACCTTCCAAACAATATACTGCTAAGATGAATTTATCATGTTAAGAACATTGAAGAACTGGAAATATCTTTTCAGTGGTACTGATCCATTGTTCAGCAACAAGTTGATCGGAAGACCCACTGAAAGAAGGTGGATGTTTCCTCATGAAGGACTCAATAGAATATTGTTCCCTTCTCTGCTCATTTGGAAGTCCAGAATGATTCCTATCCTGTGTAAGTATAGAAATAATATTTTTCACTCCATCTCCCATAACATTTGTTTGTTCAGGAGGACAATCACTGCATTGTCCATTACATTTATCAACACAGTTCCTTCAGGTTTCAGCCATCGTCTAAAACCCAAAAAGAATAGTGTGAGAGGCAAAAATCATGCCAGGGAAAACAACATAATAAAGGGGGAGTACCTTCAATATCTAACATCTTAGGTTAAATTATAATATTGTTACCTTAGTTCTAGGACTATATCCTATACGTATACTTATCCTTAGGGACATCCCTAGACATACCTTAGAAATATCTCTAGGGATCTCACTAACGTTTTCGCATCCTATTTTCCAAAGGTTGACTAAACCTTTCCTCTAATTCCAACTATAGAGACCCAATGCTTGACGTATATAGACATTACATTACTTTTGCGGAATACTTAATACATAAAAAAACAGACACACAAGGACCGTAATAGTTTAGTGTCTTTGGAAACTCAGAACAAAATCTTCTAATCATTGTGGAAGATCTTCAACTTCTCCCATAAAGATCATCCCCTTTTGTTTTCTTACCTAAAACCTTTCTTTATATCTTGGGGGAAATAAAACATAAAAAGTGTGAGCTCAAATGCTCAGTAAGGGAAAACATAGATAACATAAAACAATCCATAAACATTTGGAAGCAAAAACTTGAACATGAAGTTTAAACCTCAAAATCTTGAGCAAAGACATAAATCGTGGAAGTACATAAGGCATATATCATAATGGAACTTCAACCATGATAAAATATAATGGGAATAAAACATGTAATTGTGTCAACCATTCAGCACATGTCATGATTTCCATAGTAGCCAAGGCATTGCTGCCAAGACCATCTTAGTGGACAAATTCCCTTTCTGAATCGAGTTCACTCCTCGTTTCAGTCCTGTAACACTGAACCGTATTAACTTACCATTCCAGCCATGCCTATCTCATGAGATATAAATCTTTACCCAATTCATTGTAGGGAGATATAGGTCCCACCCTTCTCATAATGAAATCATTCTTTCATGTGCCACAAAATCATAAATCATACATCATAGCATAACCCATGCAATAGAATGAGATTTTTAATCATCATGCCATCACAACATAATCCATATAAAAAATGGATATCTTTTCATCATAAGAAGAATCAAACCATGTAAATAATGGATACATTATACTTGAAACATAAACATATTAAATAATGTCATTTTAGATGGAAAATAGTTTTGATAAAAACACTTGAAATAAATTCTTGATGAAAATATCCTTTCTTCTTCAAAATCATTTTCCTTTCACAAAATGTCATGAAATTTTAAAAGAAAGGGGTTTTGTTGAAAATAATCGTGCAATATTTTATAGGAAGCTTCATGTAAATGAGGTGTTATGAAACTGTAAAAATCCGTTCACGCCGTATAAGTTAAAAATAACATTCTCCTCGTACTTTTGTCGGAAAAGTCAAAAAGTTCCTTGTATGGTAAACAAAAGAAAGATTACTTCCATAACACGTGGTAAAAGTCAAAAAATGGTAAAAAGTACTTTAAACATACATTAATTTTTTTTATAAAACTTGGACATGGATGATAAATATAACCCCAGTAAATACTTACGAATAAGCAATCTTGGATAAAAATGAGATTTGCAAAATTATCCCTTACCTTAGGTCTGATATGCTTCGTATGGATCCGAACTTATTGTATAATGATTTAAATAATGTCATTGACTTATTACATAATCATATTCATTGTTATGATATCATATATGGTTCATTTATGACTTTATATTACCTGTTCTTTTGTAAATTCATGTTAATGTAGCGTTTTGGGTAAAATCGTTTCATTTATGGTCCGGGATTTGACTTGTAATTATTCATATGATTACATAGATCATGATTACTTAATTCCAGAATATAAAACATGATTTATATATAATATATATTCAGAATATACATATATATAATAGATCAATAAATGGAAAGAAATACACCGTTCATTGAGACGGTAGGCCGTACGTACGCATGAACGCTGTTTTCGTTTCCTTATTGAGTATAATGGAATTAAGTAGATGACATAAATATATATATACATAAATCCAGTAGCTCTATAATGTCATATATTTCATTATTATTTCTTATATATACTTCATAATCATTCTTTAATGGTTAACATGGAGAATGAATCTCATCGCATCGTGGAGACGGTAGTCCGTATGTACACACGAGCGATGATATCGTTTCCATAATTATTGAATTGAATTGGAGTGGATGATACAATATATCAGAATCCATATGATGTTATAATAACTATGTATATTTATTATTTACACCATTATACCCATCCAAGTAAGGTGGTATTGGAAAAACAGATTACACCACGGCGTGGAGACGGTATTCCGTACGTACGCACGCGCGGTGATTTCATTTTTCGTAGGATGGATAGAAGGTGAAATGGGGTTGTTTCATACTTATAATAATATATAAGTATATTAGTGATAATGATGTTATTACTTCATAATGAAACAAAAAAAGAAGAAGAAGTGGAAGAAGAAATAAAGTTGAAAGAATCGGTAACGGACTTTACCTCATCTTTGAAGTGCCTCTTTGAGACCTCCTCTTAGGGCACTAAAATTGGTATTTTTAGAATACCAGGACCTCTAGGATGTTTCTAGGGAAGTGGAAAAGATAATTTTGCAGGGGTTGGCTGAGCATGAAGGTTCAAAGTGCCATGAGGAAGAGAGGGAGGAGGTTCCCTTTTATAAGGTAGGAGAGGGGCATCTTTGGAAAAACTAAAAATATTATTTTATTATAAAGACATATTCGGATTTTAATAGCTCCAAATTGATTTATTTAGAATATAAGGAGGGGATGGGTCGAAATAATCTCATCCAATAGAATTTAAACAAGTTTAGGGTTCTATTTTAACCTTATCATTTCGATTTAACTTTATGTTAGATAATTTAACTTTTAACGAGTCTTCTTTTTTTTCTTACACTATAAGGTTAATAAACTTACCATAACAAGCCAAAAGAACACCAAGTTATTTATTATTAATATAAATAACCTTATCTAAGTCATTTGGCCGAACCTTAGATTTTTAGGAATAAAATAAAAATTAATAATATAATATTTTTTAAAAAATATTTTATGTCAATTTTGACACTATTTGGTAATTAATTTTTGTGAAACTCATAACAGGAAGATTAGTTCTAAAAAAGTTAATAAAATCAATAATAACATGTCATATTAATTTATAAAATTAGTGAAATTCATAAAAAGTCTCAAATTACATTTATTGGGGTATTTCTAACATCAATTATGTCAATATTTCATTATTAATATAATTATTGCATTATCTTTGTGTCATAAATAAATTAAATTATTTAAAGTCTAAAAATTAAAAATAAAATACCATTATGTAGGAAATAATTTTATATTTCTAATGAATATTTATAGTCGAATTTATCTTATGTATAACCCTATATTAAAAATTATTTACTTATTAAACTTTGATTTTAACTATTTTAACCCTTCTTTAAATAAATTAATATTAAATGTCCTAATCTAATCCAAGTGGGCCTAAATTGTCATATTTTATTCCTAAGGTTGTTTTTGGTCGAATTAAACTTATCCCATTGAATTAGGACATGTGTTAGGGTAATAATAATATCATTTTTACCCTTAATTACCCTATTTACTTTTAACCGTGATAAATAAACGTAAAAAGTTACTATTCACCAAAAATTATTTTCATCTCATTGAACCACATTTTACTTATTAACATAAAACGTGTCTCTCAGATTTTTGAAATTCCATTCACAAAAGCGGTAAAATTAAGTTTTATGTAAATTTTTAAATTCTCCTAGGAGGTGGGTAAAAGACGGTCAAAAGTTCAATAAAAATTTTATATATCTAAAATTATTATAAAATGACTTCAATGAATTACATTGAACATATATAGGTATTATGTGTCAATTTTGACCTAAAATAAATTTAAATAAAATAAATAATTATTTAAATAAAAAGTCGTTTTTTAAATAGTAACCCAGTGTTTTCACTATTCATAAAAAATTGAATGTTTCTAGAAAAATATCAAAATCTCACACTAGGCTAATTTCGATATTCTGAATCCAAAAATGAAGTCAATTTTGAAAGATGAAATTTAAATAATTTCAAAAAGTGGTTATTACTATTCATAATGGCTAGTTTTAATAGTATTTTAATAGCATATCGTTGTTTAGTGAAACATGGTATTGCATACAACACACGCTATCGAGGAAGGTCGTGATTGCATATAATTCAGCCAAGTTAGGGTTGCGTGTTGTGCAAGACTCCTTTTTTGTAGCGTACAACACAAGACATCAATAAAATTAAAAAGAATATTTTTCATAAAATCTCGGGGTGTTACAATGGATTAGGCATCCTTTGAATGAATTTGGATGATTTATCACTTTGATTATTGTTTCTCATGTTATTATATTTTGTTTCAATAATTGGATTGATGCATGAGTAATCATGTTAATACTGATTGTAATGTAAAGATAAATGATTTTCCTTATGAGAAACAAAGATGTATTAGAACAAGAAGGTTAAAAATTGGGATTATGTATAATAATCAATCTCATTATATTATTTACAATTACAACGTAGATGGGTTTTATTACATGCCTATTAAGATGAAAATGGATTTTCAAAAAGACCATGAAGGGTAGATGAATCTATTTAATCTATGAAGCATATGTAAGACAAGGAGCTTAGGGAAATTCCTTAGAGGAACAAGAATAAGTTTTCTTATGGAATAGAATGGGATAGAGAATGTAATTGATGATGACAAATTATGATTTTGATGGAGGGATATGATGTTCATCCCATGGTAACATTAATTTTTTAATGCATTATGTGTGGGGAATATGAGAATTATCTAAGTCAATGAACATATCTAAATGTTAACTCTTTTAATAAGGAAGGAATTATATTATATCATTCATTGAAGTGAAATAATTGACGTGTTTATATATTTGGTTTATATAAGAATGTTGTAAAAGTGTTTTACCCATGATATATCAGTTATAATAATTCAGAATCATCTAAGGATTCATAAGTGGTAGTTTTTCATTATTGATTTGAAATCATATATTTATTGGTATAAATATCTGTGAAATGTTATTTAGTGGTGAGGTGACATTTTTTTTGGAGAACACATGAATAAGGTAATGATAACTCTTATTAATTATATGATATTGAATTACTAATGTTTAGTTGGGATAAATAGATGATTGGAATTAATGCTGAAAATGAGATACTATTAGTAACCATGGGGGTTTTTAGTAATTTGATGAAAAGTTGATTTAGGCCTATATAATGAGGTTTGTGGAATATTTTGATTTATGGAATACATTCAATAGTCTGTGATTTTGTTTATTGAATAAGGTTTATGTTATTTTTCTTAAGAATATATTTTTTAGGAAGGTATAAAAGTATATATGATTTCAAAGAGGTTTACTGGCAATTTTTTAGTATATTTTATGATAATATATTACCAAGAAATTCACACATTTAGTATATGACATTATGTGCTACATTATTTTTTCTAGGGACAAATGTTAAATTCTATATTAAAATAATATTTCATTAAATCTTTAAAATTTTTGGGTTTATAAATTATTTATATATATTTTTTATGAGTCGTAATGTTAAATATTTATGGATTGTATTATGTTGAATTTTTTCAGTCTCTGTTGAGGTTTAAGATAAATTTTTCTTATATTTATGAGTACTAGTTAATTTGGAAAACCATTTTTTTTAAATTATATCGAGATATATGGAATGAATTTTTCATTATTTTCTAAATTTAATGATCTATTAAAGATAAATTTTAGTTCATTATGAACTAACTAAAAATTTAGAAATTTCATTTCATGGGAAATGATATATATTTGAAATTAATCAAATCACAACCAAAGGATAAAATTGGGATTTTGAAATTTAAATAAATCACGTATATAAATTTTCTCATTTTACATATCATCACTATAAAATAATACCTAAACATAGACAAAAGGATATTTAAACAAAAACATTTAACCATTTACATTTATTTCTTATGAATTCATGGTCCTTTCACCCATCAATTATGTATGGTTTTATGGTCAGTAACATTCGTATTACCATATTCTCTTTGACTTTGTGTTATTACATTGATGTTATTTTTCTCATAAATTAATATAATTTAACATCCCGGTAATATTACCCTAATATAGAAACCCAATTATGTGATATTTTAGGAAATATTGGTGTTACTCACATCCCATCTTCAATGGAATTTTTATTATCCCTCAATATGATGTGAGTTTTTAATAATAATTTTTAAATATTTAAATATTCATAACTGAGATTAAATATTGAGGGAGTTATTTATCTAATAGGGTTAGAGTAAAAAACCATGAAAATTTAGTTTCAAATAATAATAAACTCGATATATTGTGTAACACACAACACTGAACATTGAGTGAATTAATATATATTATAAAAGTATTATTATTTAAATGTGACTATTATACGCAACCATTGAATTGGATTATATGAATTTCAGTACCCACATTATAAGATATATATACAATTCTCTTACACAATTCAAATTTATTGATTAATTATAAAGAAAAATAAACTCAATTTATTAGTGATGCCATTTTATGCTGTAGAAAATCTTTTTTTTAAACTCATATTTTTGAATTTGCACATAGAAATTATATTTTTTCATAAAAATTTAGAAATTATATATTAAAAAATGAACAATATTTTATATCTAAACATATGAAAATTATCTTGGGGTGAAATTTTTGGAATTATATTACATGATTTATTTTTTTAGTGAATAGTAAAAAATAATGTTATTTCAAATACTCTCTTTTATATTCATTAAATAATGTAATCTTAAAGTAAAATTATGTTTTTTATTTGGTCTCAATATGTAATATGATCCATTTTATTGAAAATATTAATATTAATTCAAATTCAATCAATAATATTCATGATTTTGTTTTAAGTTTGTTTGTATTCATAAAAAATAATTTTATAAAAATATTTATTGTTTTATTCTATGATTTTTTGTTAAATTTGATTTCAAACAATTATAAATTTTTAATAAAAAATGGAAACCATATTTTGTATTTGGAGGATTAAATTTGGGAAATATTTATGTTTTATTTTTTGTCATTATGAATTATAAACTTGGAAAATATTTGTCACAACGTAAAGGTAAAATGGTTATAATAATGTTTAAACCATCAGATAAGATTTTGAAATCAATCCAAAATAATACTTAATTTCATTTTAGGGGTTATTGATGACCATATACATCCCAAATTACTATAAATTTTGTTTTTTCCATTTTATCTTTATAAGGACATTTATATTATTTTATGTAAATAAAACTCCAAAATGACACTCTCTTACATTAAGTTCCTTTTGTATGTTTACATTTGGATAACAATGCATTATGAATTTTATAATAGTTTTTTCTGAATATTATGAATTATTTTTATGGTTTTAATTTATTTTTATTTTTATTTGTGTTATAATTACCTTCAATGCTAATGCAATGCTGACATAGTGGTTATGGAAGTGGTAGAAAAATGTAATTAAATTATTTTGAAAAATCAAAAGTAATATTTATGGGATGAATTATGATTAAACAACAATATTATGGATAAAAATAAAAAATAGTTTAGGTTTTAAGAATTTATATATGAATTACATGGTTATCTTGATGTATTTATAGCCAAAGTAAATGAATAATTTAAAAAATGACAATAATGATATTTTTTGAAAGATAATATTTTTTTATTTATCTAAAATCATATAAATAGTGGAATATGACTTTCATGATCATAAATGGTATAACATATTGACCCCTAGATATTTTTTATCAAATTTTTCTTTTACAACCAATAGTATAACCCAATAATATTATAAAAAGTCATTACTGTGGTCAATGTTAAAATTGGTTAACTAAGGAGTTAAACCAAATGAAATGTTTTAAAGTACCACTTTAAGAAATAATTTTTTTTTGTTAAATGGATTTCAACCATATCCTATATTATCTTCTATAATTAGTCTATCTGGTGCCTCTTTCACAAGAAAATTAATTTATTATATTTAATAATTTTCGTTAATTCCATATGTGTCTTTAGCATCCCATGTTAAAGGAAACCCTTCATTTTTTTTGTTAAAAGATTATAGCTATATATCTACACATATGTAATGCCTTTGATTTTAAATGTAATATTTCAGAATATTATATAGATTTATTTTAAGACAAGGTGTTGAGACATAATGTGATTCTAGGGCCTAGTGAACCCGAAAAAAGTATTTGATATTTATTAAATGGAATATGCACACCATTTTCTTCTAAAAGTGGAGTAAATTAACATTGGATACTCAGATTCGAAATATAAGTAAAATGTGGACTTCAGAATGTGATTATTAAACTAGTTCTGACATAACATTATTTAGAACATGTTATTTTTGAAAATTAATCAAAGATGAAGAAATGAGTAACATAATAGAATAAATTATTTTAATTCATTTTGTTGAAAATGATATTTTTGTGTCAATAAATACACAACTATTGGAAAATACAAGGGTTATCCTCATAACCCTATAGTTATTAGAGATCCTTTGAGAGAATAATGGAGGAATTATCTCAGGTAAATGATGATGAGAATATAGATTGGTGATCGGCACACCTCGGATTTGAAGGATCACACAAATGAATATGATTCAGCTTTATTCTTTATCAATAGTTGATATAAATTGCGTTTTGGAATTTTTTTTTTATTTCATCCTTGTTCAATTTCTATGATATACATGAATCAATCAATGAACAGATTGAATCGTGGTTTGATCATTATCTAGGATGTGTTTATTTGTGGGTTTCTGATGGGAGAATTTATTTTTTAATTTGAATTTTCCAAAAAAAAATTCAATGGTTACATATCAGGAATGATATGAACATAAATCGATGTTCATTATTCTGATATGTTCTTTTTATTTTCTCCCCCATTCATCATTTATCACGGGGATTCTTCATTTACCTTGTGGCTTGACATATCCCATCTAGTCAATCATTACACACCCATTTTAGGACAAGTTGATCTGATATCATAGATATGAGATCATTATGACATGGTTGAGGTGTAATGATTGGGATAGAACAATTCAGACGATGGTGGATTCTGAATTTCATGTTCTTCATTTATCTTTGGTGAACAATTAAGAATAATTTTTTGATCCATTTTATATGAGGATTTGATGATGGAATGAATTATACATTGATGGGAGGCTTGAAAAAGTTTTTATCTTCCTTTTCATGGGAAAAAAATATTTAGATCAAAGGCCATAGGATCTAGGATGAATGCAGACAATGAATCTTGGATTATAAAAAATCCAATGTTACATGGAATGTAAACAGGATCCACACACCTTGTGGGTCCCATGAGATGGTGATAGGGTTTCTGAATATAGTAAATAATAATATGGTGTGCTACCCCTATCACAGTGTGTGTGGTCTCTATTGGGTGACATGACATGTACTTCAGAAACTACATAGACTCGTGGTGGAGTACATGGGTTGCCTAAATAGTTTGTACTCCCTCCCATGGACATGGGTTTGACTAAGTACACAAGTTGAGTCATGTACTGGAACCCGAGTAGAGTATACTATATTAATACATGGTGCGTAATAATACATTGACATGGTTTTATAACAAGTTTCATTTTCACAATAGGGACTCAGGGTCAAGGTACATGGCATGTGACCTATACTACATTTCATAAAAAAATTATACATGGAATGGAACCCATGTTATCTATATCCTGGACAATTTTTATCATCATTTCATACCCTTATCCTTTCCTTGATGGTTTGTATGTAATCATCTCATACTCCAAGGAATACGATCCATTTAGCACCACATAATGGAAAAAGACATTGGAATCCCTCTGAGGGGATCTAAGTGAGATCCTCTATTCCTTTTTGTTCCCTGGGTGGAGTTCATGGTATCATCATGGCCAACACTACATGGTCATTGATCCTCTAATTATCTAGTTATTCTATATTTTTATTTTGATCTCATCTTGTGGTCTTGGCTGTGACCCTCGTGTATGTATCATATTCTCTTCTAACAATCATTGTGTTCATTTTCATGATGATACCCAAACCGTTGTACCTCTCAGATGGAAATCATCAGTAAAATTAGACTCAATACTATGTTCTATCGAATTAATTATTTGTAGAATATACAAGATGGAATTCTAGGATGTTATTCTATATTTGTTACTTATATATAGATTGTGTGTCTTTTTTGATTATATCAGAATATTCATGTTATATGTTATGTAGACAAATACCTGTGTATAGTTGAGTATATGTCCTTCTTGTATCTATTATGGGAATGGGGTTCCCTACGACGTATAATTATTTTCGCCCCTACACTGGATTTTCATATAAGTGTCCTGTCTTGGGATGATGATCATCATTTTGATTGATTCCTAGGCGGACTTGGACGAGACAGTTCTTAGTGAGACTAGAAATACCTAGTTGTGTTCATTTGGAATTTTGACTGTAGTCTTAGTACTTACATTCATGATGGACTTGTGTTTTCATACTCCTTTTTATGGGATTGTATTTGTCTCTATTTACTCCAATTAACTTATTGGTGTACTCTGGTTATGGAAATTAGTATTATTTAGGAAAGTTTTTTAGTTATTTTTATATTTCTACATTTTATAGGCTTGGAGACTTGGGCATTTGTACATGTACATAGGCTAAGGCCTCCCATGAAAGTGATATGCCTACTCAGCCCAAGTCACCATCCCATGGACTTTTTAGGCAGGCGTAGGGAGTCGCAGCATGGGCCCCACAGGGATGGGTTGTGATAGAGTGGTATCAGATGGGGTTTGTTATACATTAGTACTAGGAGTCTTTGAGATTGGTTTGGGGAAATACTGTTTAGTGTTTTGATTTTATCATTTAGTCCTGGGACACTGGTGTTGGTGTGGTAGCAGAAATATCCATAAACTAGTACACTAATGACCTTGTTTTCAACTTGGTACATGAGAACACTAGTCACATGGAAGAAATGGTAAATGAATCCTATACGAATGGGTTGTGGTTTTCATTACTTTCCTGAGTTAGTACATAATATATACTCATTGATGATGGAACATCTTTTTGTTTTAGGATACACCAATGACTTATAGAATCTATGGATTAGCATGATGATTAAAATAATGATCCTCTATGTGATTATGTGTCGATATAGAGATAATATCTCTAGATTTTACCTCCATGTGGTGCACCATCCATACTACCACTTGTAGAGCAGCATGTGGTACCCGCAGTGCCAGCAAATGTGTTGTGCCAGTTGAGCGTGCTTCTTGACTTTTAGTTATAGAGACCCCTTAGGTTCCAAGGATAGCTTAACCCATAGGAATATGAGGACTAGCTTGAGGTAGTTAACTGAGTTTAGAATCTAGTAAGGGCACTAGCAGATCAGATGGCAGTCCTAGTTGAGAGCCTTCTTCATGGCTCAGAAGGGCCATGTTGGGGATTAGTTACCCAGTCATATGATGAGGTTACTTTTTCATGGATGAGTTATTGAACCATTTTATATTGGATTTATCACCATTTCTAATGAGGTATTTATGTATTATGGAGCTTCTACAGTTCTCAAAATGAAACATGACAATAATTAAGTATTCATCTAGGTTTACTAGCCTCTCCACATACTCGATGGATATGGTTTGAGATCAGTTCTATAGGGATATCACTTTAGAGCAAGGTCTGCGTTGAGACATATAATCCAGTGTTAACCCTATGTTAATTCCTATATATACTAGGGTTCATGAGTGAGATTTGGTGGTTGAGATCTTCTTGGATGAGTATATATAGTCAGTGGTTTTCAACAATGGGAATGAAGAGGCATAGACTTCTATAAAAGGGAACTGATGGATGTATCTTTGAATTGGGTGGGCATGACATTTTAGGAGGATTCCCCATGTTATAGTATATACTATTATGATCTCACAGGGTGGTTTAATTTAACCCAGAGTGAGGAAGTCATACTCATGTGAGGTTAGGGGATATCTCACCTAAGATTGTTTAACCAACCAAACTACTGACAAAGGGACTAGGGATGTTCCAATGAGGTAGAGAAAATAGTATGACAAGGTTGGTTTGCAGGGTGTAAGACACGATAATGTAAATTGGAGAGCAGTCGGAGGTGGTCGTTGTTTGGACTTTTTACCACCACCAATGTTAGGTGGTCCATGCCAGGATTAGAAAGCTAGAGAAAAAGGGAGGCAACAACTACAGGCAATCAAATCATAATACATGTAATCTCTAGGAATGATTTGAGGTATGATATACGTATTTTATACCCTAGATTCAATACTAATAGACATAGGTTCTAGACATTCCTTATTCCCAAATACCTTTTATGAGACATAGAGATCTTGGTTGAATATTTGGCTTGAATGTACACTTGGAGAATCTTATGGGATATGACCCGGTGATCATGAAATTGTGATGACTGTGTGACTAGACTCTTAGAGGAAAGAGTTTATATTAGTATTGGTTGGTAGAATCATCTTGGAATTACAACTTCATTATTAGTATTTAATTTTTTTTCTACATTTCATTCCTTGATTTATTGTTTTTGGTTAATTGTGTGGTGCGTCCACAGTGATGGAACTAGGTTCTACTTTGTTAGTGAACATGATACCTAGGAAGCATAGGGTGGACTCATGCATAAGAGGATATAGGAAATTACTCATCAACTATCTATCCTAACCCTTAGTTAAGTATATTTTATGAGTTTCCTGTTTCCAATAGTGGTTGAGGATTATAAGGAAATATTTCTAGAGGATTCTCCAATCTTAACTCCCAATCGAGAGATAAAATTATGCATTGATCTATGCCCTAATACGACAACGATATCTTCACAAAAATATCAGATGGATCCTTTAGATCTTCATTAACTAAGGGTGTAGTTGGTTTATTTGTAGAGAAGGTAAATTTTTAAACCAAGTGATTTTCCTTAGGAATCCCTAGTTTTTTATCCCAAAATTGAAGATAGGGGATTAAGGTTTTTTGTGGACTACCGGTGCTTTAATAATGTGGCCATGAAAAAAGTATCCACTAATAAGTATTGATGGATTATTCAATTAGTGGAGAGGGGAATGATGGTTCCTGATGATTTATCTTAGGAAATGTTATTAGTGGAAGTGAGTATGGGATGAGAATGTATTATAAACGACATTCATATGTTTCTACATTCCCTATTAGTACATGGTTATTCCCTTTTGTGTGAAAAAAATTCCCACAATGTTCATGGGACTAATGAACCATATCTTTCGGCCTTTCATAGGCTAGTATATAGTAGTCTTCATCAATGATATCCTTGTGTACTCGGTGTTTGAGGAGTATCACATGAGACACATAAGGATAGTTATTTGTGTACTATGAGAGATCCATATTTATGGAAAATCTCTTTGTTTAAATTAAAGATTCAGGCGGTCCACTTTTTGGGACATGTTATATTAATAGATGTAGTGGATGTTGACCAATCTATGGTGGAGGAAGTGTTATCTTTGGAGCCACCAAATGGCGTGAAACATTTTCAAAGCTTCCTTGTATTGGATGAATATTACCGGAGATTAATATTATACTTATCTAGGATATTAGCACCCATTACAAATTTGAATGGAAAGGGACAACCTTTCATGTGGAATGAAAGGTTCCAATAGGCTTTTTAGTAGTTGAGGCAGAGTTTGACAAGCACTCCCAACATGATATTTCAATAGGAGGGTGTCAAGTACATAGTGTTCGATGATGAATCAAGAACCAGTATTGGTTGTGTTCTGAGGTAGAGGAATGTGGTTATTTCCTACGGTTCACAATATTTTAGAACATATGACAAGAACTACATGAAACATGTTATAGATCTAGCAGAAGTATTCTTTGATTTAATTATTTAGAGACACTACCAGATGGGTGAGCTGTTTATAATATACTCCAATCACTAGAGCCTCAATTATACAATGTCTCAAAAGGATATCCACATTAGAAAAAGTTTATCAAAATTTTTCCCCAAAGACTATGACATTGAAATTTTTTATATCCTGGGAAGGGTAATGTGGTAGTATATTATCTTAGTAGAATATCATGTTTGAATTTGTTGAACATGGTACTAAAGTAGTTGGAACCGTTGTAGTTATCCATTGAGGATGGAGATAGAGAATCTTACCTCCATTCAATGGATGTTACCCCTATTCTCTTGCAACTAGTTAGGGAGGAACAAATTTGGGATATCGACTATGAGACCCTATATTATTAGATATCCATAGGGAATTATCCTGAAAGATATTATAAAGGTGTTTTGCACTTTTTCTTTTTTGAGGATGCACGAAGGTACTAGTGATGTTACAGGAGGAGGTTCTGGAATATTTTCTTACATCACCATTGTAGGAACATACTGTTGTGTAAAAGATGTACCAATACATATGAAATCTATTTTTTTGGTTATGGATGAAGAAGGGAGTTTCATAGTATCTCTCTCGATGCCTTACATATGATCATGCGAAGGCTGTGAACCAAGATCCAGTAGGTTTACCTCAACCCCTAATGCTACCAAACTTTAAGTGCTATGGAATATCTATGAAAATCATGAAAGGATTACTATATATGTCCGGATGAGATGATTTAATCCAGGTGATCATAGACCTACTCACAAATTTTGTCCACTTCCTAGATATAAGAGAGAACCGTTTTGTAGTGATCTCATGATGCCTCTACATATAGAAGATAGTCCAACTATATGGAGTCCCATAAAATATTGGCTAATACCATGATGCATGATTTACATCATTGTTTGGAAGGGATAACTAGAGTCATTTGGGACCCAATTATGACAGATCACAACCTTTCACCCCTAAACTATTTGCCAGACTAAGTGGACTATTCATATTCTGGATTACATGCTGTGATCATGGATGTTGGTATTTGGCCATAGTATGCAGGATCTGCTACGAATGGTGGAGTTTACATAAAGCCATTTCTACCATTCAACAAATAGAATTGAATCAATTAAGGCTTTGAATGGGTGAAATTATAGGTCACCACTTTGTTGGACTGACTTAGGAGAGTTAGAAATCATGGGATCAGAGTTGGTGTATGAAACTACTAATAAGGTGAAGATCATCATGCAGTGGATGAAGACTATAAAATATCATTATAAGTCTTATACTAACTGACGGAGATGACCTTTGGAGTTCGAGGAAGTTGACCATATGTACCTTTGGGTTTCACCTCAATGCTGACTACATATGTTTTTCTAGGATGGAAAGCTACTTATGAGGTTCATTATTCCTTTCTAGATAAATTGTAGAGTTTTCATGATGGAGTACCACATATAACTACCTCCTTATATTGAGAGGGAACATAATTTTTTCCAAATGTTTTAGTTGAGGAGGTAAATTCATGGCCCATCTCACATTATTGACTTTTGTGAGGACATCGATGATGGAGAAACCGTTTATTAGTACCTCATAGAGGTCATGGATCAGTAGGTGAGGATCATTTGGGATCAATAGATTTATTTATTACATCTAAGGTGGCTATAATGTAATCTCCAAGAGAGAACATGGGATGTGGATGCTTAAATTCATGATCAATACCCACATCTTTTTGAGTAACCCCTTTTTTGGATTTTTTTCATGTAAATTCCCCAGGTGGGGAGAATGTATTGTCTTTAATTTTTTGTGTATAATTTCTAAAAATTATATATAATATCATTGATACTAGACACTAAGTCATCTTCTAATTTCATGACCAAGTGTTCCTAAAATAAATGTACAAAATATATTAAATATATGAACTAGTACGCAGATTATGTTTTCTTGAAAAAAGATAAATAACTTATAAATGGGTTCCCAATTCCAAAAACTGAGGGAATCATTGATTTCAAAATTTGAGAGTTAATCTAGGGTATACATAAAATCAGTCAGTGCAAATAGTGTATGCCCGGAAAAGAATAAAATAATTCAATAAATTATTTTAATTAATTTTGTAGATGAATCAATTGATATGTACATAAATATACTAATATGGAAAAATCCTAGGGTTATCCACATAACCCTATAGCCATATGAGATTCATTGAGAAAATGTTAGAGGAAATATCTCTGGTGAATGATGATAAGATCACGGATCATCGATCGATGCACCTCAAATTTGAAGGATTTCCCAATCGAATGTGAAAAATATTGGTTCTTCATTATTGATTTGTCCAAATCAATTCAGGGAGTTTTTTTATTTTATTCATCATCCATTATTTCAATGATGAATTCAAACCAATCAATTAATATATTGAATCAAGATTCAATCATAATGTGGTATGAGTTTATTTGCATGGTTTTTATGGTAGAATATCTTTGTTGTTTAGATTATTTTTATTTTCATAATAATTCATACAGATCAATATTGACACAAAAATCAAGTAAGGTTCATTCATCTCTCATTTTCATATAATTTCCTCCAATAATCCATTGTTCATCATGGTAATTCATCATTTGGACCAAGTCTCAAATTATCTCACTCAATCGATCTTTGAGCATCAATTTTGTAGAGTAATGTTCTAAAATAATAGATATGGGATCAACATGAAATGAAGGTGTCATGATGATTGAGAATTTTTTTTTTGGAATAAGGTGGATTCATGATATTTTGTTCATTGGTGTTCTTCAAATAACCACAATGAATGATGTTTTGATCCATTTTCTGAGATGGTTGGATCGTAGAACATGTTGTTATTTGATAGTGAGACTTTTCTGAGTTCATATGTTCATTTTCATGGATAAAATATTATTTTATTGGAGTAAAAAGGTTCACGGATGGACACAGACAATGGATTTGGGATTCTGGAAATTCCCATATTACACAACATGATAAATGTAACTACTCACCGTGTGGTTCCCCCTAAGTGGTGAATAGGTTTTAATAGGGAGATAAATGAAAAATTTCATGTTACCCCTATCACATGGAATGTGATCCCTCTTGGGGGACTCAGAATTTTCTTCAAAGAGTACACAGACATGGGGTGGACTAACCAGGTTCCCTACCCACTGTGGAATCCCAAAAAACAAACATGTGTTAGACTGTATAAACATGCTGAGCTATGTACTGGAATATGATTATATTACATGGTATGCCTACATGAAATTTACTACTACAAGGAAAATATTTTATGACATGGTAATTTTACACAAGAATGACCGATTTTCTTGGGGCATGGCATGTCATAGATACTACATGTCATGTACGCTTTTATAAAAGTCTTGGATCACATGTCCTCTGTATCAAAAACCAGATTTTTAGGCTTCTTCCCATTATCCTTTCCATCGTGGTTGGTATGTAATCAATTATTACACCTCGGAATATGATCATTTCCACATTATATCTTGGATAGGGTCGTCGGAATCCTACCAAAATGCCCAGAGTGGGATGATCTATTCATCATCATGCCCTAGGTGGTGTTTTGGGTATAATCATAACCAACACTACACGGGTGGTGGTCCACTACTTAGCATGTTAATCTAGATTGAGTTTTTGGTATAACACCATTTTCCTTGCAGTGAACCTTATATTTTTAATATATTCTCTTCATAATATCATCATTTAATTGGGCGTGAAGATTACCAATGAGTATTACCTCTCTTATAAACATCATCAGTGTTATCAGACTTAGGAGTGTGTTCTCCCAGATGAATACTTCGTGGAATCATTAATCTAGAGTCCTAGGGTGGTATAAAATGGTTTTGAAATACCTCTTGAACATTTTTAATTGTTGAGTATATCTAAATATTCTTATTATATGTTTTATAGATATATACCATTGTAGATCTAAATGTATTTTATTTTTGTATGTTTGGTGGTATTAGGGTGTAATACACAGAATTTGTTTATTCATCAATGCATCGTATATTCCCACACATGTCATGTCTTATATAGATGGTTGAACTTTTGAAAACGTCCTAGGTGATCCTGGGCTAGAAAATTCAAAGACAAACCAAAAAGACTGAGTTGTGTTCTTGTGTCTTTCTAACAATAGACAGAGTACTTACTTTCATGATAGGCTTGTATTTTTAGACCCTTTGTGGTGGGATTTTTTTGACTAATTTACTTCCTGTTACTTCCTATCATACTCTCATTACAGGATTTAGATATATTCATGAATGATCATTTAGTTTTTTTTTCATTTACTAATTGGGTATTCTTGGAGCTGTGTATGTGTGTTTGTGTGGGTAGGTACACATGTTAAGGCCTCCCATGTTAGTGATGTTCCAACATGGCTCTAGTCTCTTTCCCCTAGCCTATTAGAGGCGGGATTGGAGAGTCATGGCATGATCCCCACTGGGATGTGTCTTGATAGTATAACCCAACAAAATTTAATTATAAAATTCCATATACATGAAATATATCTATTTTTGTTACTAAAATATCATTACAAGTGTCATTGTAAAAGGATCTAAATGAAGTCTATAAAATAAAAGGTAATCATCCAACCCAACCTATTTCAATTTTTTATTAATCTAATTCCTCTATATTATAGGTATTAATAAACTAATAATAAATCCATTATATAAAATATACATAAATGATATTTTAATTATTTAATAACTTTTATTACCCTCTTTTCCATCACATGGGAAGTGAAAGAATCACTCACGTGTACGTGTGGACTACCACATCCACATAGAGATACAAATAATTTTCCATAACCATATTACATGGATTTTTATTATGATGGTTTTGATGTTTGTATATTATATTATTGAAATAATTATTCTTATATAATTATAATATAAAATATACCATCTCACATTCTCATCCATTGGAAAATGATAATGTCACTTGTGCATGTGTCTGGACTGCCACCTCCAAGAAGCAATATGACTTCTATTTCATTGTTTTAAATGAATGGTAATAAGGATAAATTTAATGTATATATATTTCATTAATTATATATATTTTGTTCATGGAATTATTCAATAATATTTATAATTCTTTTATTCTATTTATTTGAAAATGAAAAAAACATTCATATGTATGTATGGTCTTCTGTCTATGTGAACAGTTTAAATATTTTTTCAATCTCTGTATTTTATGGAAGAATATATATATATATATATATTATTTATATTATTATTAATATTCTAGGAATTTTGTATCCATAATCTATATTCAAGGAATAGAACTACAAAACATAAACTCTCATGAAAAATGAAATATTTAACAAAAAAAACAATGATTTAAATAAGAAATTATTAATAAATATATGTGGAAATTTTATATGTGAATAATAAATGATATTATAAGTATATAAATAAATTTTTATAAAATTATAATAATTATAAATTTATTATACAGTATTTTAAATCTCTTTTCAAGAAAATTGAACTTGAGGAAGGGGTTTCTCATCTCACTTTTATTTATATGTGGCATGTGTTATATTCACAACTTGTTTACAATTTGTGTTGTATATAGTATCCAAAAACTATAACTGATTATTTTTTATGAGAATTATGTATTTTTAAAAACACATATATATGTTTTTATATTTCATGAGGTTTTGATTCCTAGATTACCAAAATTTTAAGGGTTTATCTTATCAAATTGCCTCCTTTGGGACATATGTTAGGTCATGCACCAATATTATTTTATGAGGTGTATATAATATTTTTGTATTGTTTATATGATTAAAGTATTCATGATAATGATATATAATGTTTCATTATAATTTATTCTTCCATGGGTCTTATGATTCAAAAGTTACCAAAATGATATGTGTTTAGTGTTACAATTTCAATATTTACTAAGATCATTTATGATTAAGATACCAATGGTGAAATTTGATGATATTTCTATACTGAAACTCATTACATTAATTAAACTCTATATTTTCCTAGAATTTTAATGTAATATTACCTTATATATAACTTTGGTAATTAAAATTATTTAGAAATTGTTTTTAGAAAAAATAGACATTATTTCATATTTTGTAAGGAATTTTTTCTTCCATGTCCATGTTTTGATTAAAATATTTTCATGAATATTTTCCATCATCCTATGAATTTTTAAGTGATTTTTACCCATTTTATAATTTCTATAAAAATTTACCAAACTAATCTTCTTTTCATTTTCTGAATGAGGTAATTTTTACTTTTATACAAAAATTATAATGGAGTCATTATATTAACAAAAATGATATAAATTAATTTTCAAATCATCATGTAAGCTCATATATTTTTTGTTTGTATTAAAATTTTCAATTTTTCATTTTAAATAAAACATTTTCCATGATAGTTTTTTCTAGTTTTCGATTTTAATGAAATGATTCCAATATGCAAAGGGTGTTTTCTTCATGATATTTTCCATTTAATATTTTAATGGAATTAACATTTATGATTAAATTAATTGATTCTAATTATGAAACTCCATGGAGATAATACTTGGTTAATGTCTAGATTCCTTCTTAAGATCATTTATGAGTATGATGATGAGATGATTATAAAATTTCATTACTTCTACATGTTTTTTCATGTCTAAATGATGAAATTTTTATAGTACATGTTTTCAATATATGGGTTATGATATGATAAAATGATGATTGTATTATGAACTTATGGAACACACTTGTAATATTTTTATTACAAGATGGGTGATGTTGTAATTGTACAACCCTCTAATTCATTGGGTAATTATAGATATATCATGATATATTAATAACAAGAATAAGGAGTGATCCTAGTTCTATTAGGGACTTTGTCCACTATGATTATCTATGGAGATAACATTGACTAAAGATAAAATGGAATGGGTAGAGAATCCAATTAACAATTATAGACTTTAATATGAGCCTTGAGTAATAGATCCTTTTTCTATCTCTATATGTATGCCAAAAAAATTATATCTTATGAAAATTTTAATCTCTAATGGAGAATGTTCATTGATTCATTTGTGGTTCATGTTTTATAAACTTCCAAACATTATTCCATGGTTCAAGATTATTATCTATTATATTCACCATATCTCTTTAAATTATTACAATAATTTTCTCATACCATTATTCTCATGTTATTTTTAGGTAATCATGGATATCTCCTTTCTTTACCATTTCTAAGATCATTATCACACCCATTTTATGATTTTTCCATTTCCCAAGTTATAAAAATGGGCTTTTAGGGTATTTATAAAAATAATACTACATGGGAAGACAATTTTAGGAGATGTTGAATTTATTTCATGAAATAATTATATTGTTTATATATTCTCCAATGAATCTAGACCTTTATAGTCCTCATTCATGTATTTTTAAAATATATTGAATGTTTATTTATTAATATGTAGTATATATTTATGAAAAGTATGGGTCTCTATATAGTATATATGTGAATATAGGTGATTTATACCATTTATGTGTAGTATTTAGTTTCAATACCTTGGAGATATTTGAATATAGTCCTGGAATTATTGAGATATTGATCAATATGGGAATTTCAGTCCCTCATAGGCCTGATACCCTTAATGGGGATGAGGAAACTCATTTAAGATGTATTGGGATGCTAATATGTGTACCTTTTATTGTAACTTTGGAATCATAATAATATTTTATGTGATGGATTAGTTATATTTCTATATGAGGTGTTTTCATGTATGGTTTTGCGGGGATTTTATATAATGATCTTATAAATTTGGGTTTAGAATGATTAAATCATGGGTAGAAGTTTTTGGTTTTGGAATGAAACTCTGGTGGTGGGTGATCAAGTGGTTATCCGTAGAATAAGTTTGATTCCATGGGTTCTTTATGAAAGACATCACCAAGTATGATTAGGGTATTCTGTAGTCACATCCAAGTGATTCTTGTATAATTTATTAGGATTATGTGCATATTTTAATGGGATGAGAATCATTAAATCTTGATTCATATTATATGATCAATAAATACCAGTGAGTGAACCTGTTTGGTGAATATGAGAATGAGATATGTAATGGGAGTGAAACAATGAGGGGGTTCCTAGAGAGTTTAATGTGACATGTAGAAAGATAGTTATTTTTTAGGTTGATCTCTTTGAGAAATTTATCCATGTGGGGGGAATATTGACATTGATTATATGTGGGGAATCATTTTTTTAATCGATATATGAGTCTTGTATGTATTCAATAAGTACCTTCTTGGTTTTAGAAGAACCCTAGAGTTGTAATAATGATTATTTATGTTTGTAACCATAAATCCATAATATCTTGGATATAATTTTTTAGACTATTGAATTTGTCTGTATATAATCATACATTGGGTGCGATCCAGAAGAAATATAGAGTTTGTTTCATGGGGTTTGGGAAATAAAATGATGAGTTCAATGGTGTTGAGTATATAAGTATCATATGAATTTATATTATTGGAAATGTAACATCCTCTAGTGGTGATTATGGAATATATGAATGGTGAAATTATAGTGAGGTATAACTAATAAGGGTTGGGCATTTTTAGTTCTTATGATATGTTATCATGAAATTAATATGGTGCTGAGAACTCCAACGATTGTTTATAAATTTAAACCATGTTTTTAGATAAATTTATTATCTGTTGATGGTGATGTTCTGCAAAATCTACATATGGGTAAAGATTATGTTTTCTTTTTGGAACTCATGAATGAGAAATTTTATGATGTAAAGTAACTACATTTATATTATATTTAATATAGGGTTAATGATCATGTAAGTTGGTTCATAAGGATTATGATGGGGACACTAATATGGTTAGGAGAATCTCACTGGTCTCTTTCTATATAATCCTTACACTGGTATGATAATTGGGAAATGGAATTAGTAGGCGAGATCTTGAAAAATCACCCAATATACTAGTGTGCGGGGAGGAATATTCAATTTGATTCCCTGATAAATTTAAGAATTGGGAATCAGATTTAATGTTTGGGTAGAGTTAATTCCTTATGTGGTTGATTCAATTGGAATGTTTTTCTAATAGTGACTAGGATCGTGCATATATCAAATATCATATAGAGAGTATGGTGGAAGGTTGGATTTACTTGAGGATTAAATTAAGAAAATATACTAAGTTTTAGGTCAAACCATAGTGTTGGTGTTTGATAGATTTTTTGATTCCTTTTAGGGTACATGATTTGTGATCTGATAGATTTTATGGAACACTGAGGTGTGAGGTTGGGTAACATCAAAATAGTTTATACAATGCCGAGATTTTTTTAATTATATCTAATTAGATATGATGATGTGGTTATAAAATTGAGCATATTCTATTATATATGAAAATTTTATTTTTATGATCAATATTTGGGTTTATGAGGGAAATTTTGTATATCAGGATTCAATTTATTCATAGCTGAGCTATACCCAATTTTGATTCACATCAGTATTAGAGTGTGGTAGCAGAACATATTTGATGAACAATGAATTGAGATTTTTTTTTGGGTTTTTTAGGGATGAGAAGAGTTGTGGTGTGATTTTTTAACCACCCATGTCATTACGGGTTAGTTATACAAGGTTAAATATAGTTTTCAAATCATAAGAAGAGGGGTGTTTTGGAATAAGATTTCAAATTTGGATTCTAGGTGTTGTGGAAAATCAAAGTGGGTTTTTCATATATTCTAGTGTTTTGATGAATTTCAAACGAATTGAGGGATTTTTTGTGGTTTGGGCCTCAGTGTTGCGAAGAAATGTCATCTACATGATGATGAACTCAATGAAATAGGGGGATTTTGAAAGGGGATATGCGGATCTAGTCATTATTCCAGGGATAATGTGTTTGAAACCACGGTCTAGTGTTATTAGTGTGATAATGTTTTGTGCATATAGTAGATCATGTCATAATGAGGTTGTTGTGTCATAGGGAAGGGTGTACTAAGATTTTGTTTTAGTAATTGGATAGAAAATTTCCTAGCATGGGTATTGTGCTATGAGGATTTGTTGATGGGGAAAGTATCACCCCACAACCATTGGTTGTTTCTCTAGAAAGTACACATTACGTTTTTATAGTTCTACATTCATGAGATATTTCACACTATGAATTATTAGTAATTTTTTATAATTGCATTTCATCGTTTATAGGTATTATATTAGACATAAGAGTTGTTTTATGAACCATTGGGGCACACTTCAATCCAACCCTAGATGTGCCCCATTAGGTCATGAATATATTGTTAAAACTTAATTGGGTATATTTTCTAAAAAATATTTAAGTAGAAGTAGATCCATATTATCTAGGTTGTACTCCTAATGTTGTTGGCCAAGTGTCAATGTTGGGTGGGTGGTTTTGGAATGATAATTTCAACCTTATTCTTACCTCTAATTCCCAATTATGAGGGGTGTTTCTTATACATTTTCTACTTGAGGTTTGATCTCTCTCTTTAACTTTTTTACTTCATCATCCAAATGTATAATTATTTGGTGATTTCCAAGGTTATGTATTTAAATGAATATCTAACTATATCATGGAGTAAATTTTCTAAATGATGGGGATTTTTTGTAAAGAGGATGGAGGAAGATTGGGAGTGATGAACATAATTAATATTCAACTATTTTGATTAATGTATTTCATTTGAGAAATTTATATTGGGTTTTTGGTGTATTGAGACAAAATTGGTAGAAAAATATGTGTCAGTTGATATATATTTTTCTCATAGTGGTTCCAAGAGTGTTCCATCTACCATCTTCATGTCATTGGGTGTGGTTTTGGTGTTGTGAGATTGAATAGTGATTTTTAGAGGCATATTCAAGCTTGGATATTATATTTTAATTAACTATAATGTGTTACAATTTTTTTTTTTGTAATTATCAATGAGAGTTATTCTCATTGAATGGAGATATCATGGTGGGGATAAGAACCATCATGGTCAAAGATTTTTGGTCATAGATAAAAGGGTGTAACTCATTTATTATGGATGGTGGTCCCTATAATACATTACAATATTTCATTATAAGTTTGATTTTTGATCTATTTATGGTTTTTTAGGTTTTGGTAGATTTTTATAGGATTAGGAGTTCACTAAGGTGATGAATTTGGAAACATAGAGCCTCTTGGAATTCATTAAAGTTCTATATTACATGTTCATTGAATTTTAATCACTAAAATATTTCTTCAGAAGGAGGTGAGGATGGAAGTTGAGCATGCTAATGGCCGAGGATATGTCCTAGGGATTAATGACTGTATTGGATAGTCTAGGTTGATTTTCATGGACTATTATAGTTTGAATATTGAGATTATCCCTTTGGTAATGGGTGATATGGTCACTCATATCTTGTATTGATGGGAATTTCCCATGTCTATGGGATTTTGTTTTATTTAATGTGACATGGATGATACAACCTCAATGACATAGAGTAGTGTAATGAGGAGGGTTTCTTATAATTGGTTTCCCTATGAGAACACCTTATAGGGGTGTGGGAAAAGAACCTGAGTGTGGGTCACAGGGAAAGTTTCATGACTTCTAGGTAGGATGGTTTGTTAGAATATAACCATAGTATCAAGAAGTGTGGCATGGATGTGTCTTGGGGACAGTGTTATTGCCATGAATTTTTATTCTCATCCAAAATATTTATTATAGAATAGATTATGATGGTTGGTAGTTATAGTTTAGTTTAGATGTTTGTGTATTTTCCAATGGTGGAATACTAGGTATATACTACGTTCTAACCAATGACTATTTTTTGACGAATATAGTTGTGTGTCATCCTATAGTGATCCCCTCCAATGTTAGTCCATCAATTTTTGAGACTGAGTCTGAGACCTACAGATTTGGGTATAGAGTTACACCGTCTTAGTTAACTTACTATATATATCGAAAATATACATTGGCTATATTCCATGGATGTAGAATAATTATCCATCGAACCTACATAATTTTTATGGTCCAACATATATGGTAGTTTGGATCAGTTATTTCCTTCCTCAGGATTAGATTCATTTATATGTGATTATCCATTTGTGATCCCCTAAGGGGTGTTTTGACTCATATGGTATCTTGGATCACCAATTTTCCTCCTCAAGATTCATTTCATGTGTGTATTTTTTTCTATTGGACTAATGTTGAGGGTAAAGTTGGGATCATGTGGATGTTTTGACCCATTTTTTCCTTCCTTGGTATTTGATTTATGTATTCAATATTACCAATAGGACCCACTTGGTAATGGTATGATTCAACTAATGCGATAAGATGGATATATTAGTTCCCAACTCAGGATCCACTTATAGAATATGTGATTAGGCCATGTAACCATAAAATAAGAGGAAGTTTCATATCCTTTGACAGATTGGATATGTTTTCCCCTCCTCATGATCCATTATATGTATATTACTCTTGCTATGATGAAGTAGTTTCCTACTTGATTGGGAATAAAAAATAACACATCATCAGTTGATTGTATTCCCATGCCTAACACAATTTTTCACATACCATTGATGGGAATAAAATGTTTATGGGTCTAGGTCTATTAAATCATTCCCATAATGGTATTTCTACCACATCAGACTATAATTAATATAGTTCACCATAGGTGATTAGACGATGTATGGTCTAGTGTTATAGTGTCTTAGTTAGCACATGATGACTTGACACATATGATTTTATTCCATACATTATATTAATTATTTTACAAATGAATACACATGTTATTATGGAATATATTAAGTGAACATAGAGTGGCCCTATTGAGAAATAATTCTGTAACCATATACAAAAACAATGGTTCATGTGTGTCTCTCTTGACTGATGTTCATATTTGATCATTATTTTTTCCTGGATTGAGATAAGAAACTCGATTTGAATTAGAGATGGTAATGAGGTGATGCTAGTTCTTTTCAGTTGATTCACATGTGTATTTAATTATTTTATTTATTTTTTATATTTTATCAGCCCAATTGGAGATCTTTTGAGTTATATGACTATATGAATTATATTGCACATTTTTCCTAGTGAGTGTATGTTTATTTTTTTTCATTTTCTATAATTTCTTAATTTCAAATTATTACTATATATAATGGTTGATTTTGGTTTTTATGGATTTTTTGATATTTAAAATATAGTCCCCTCGATAGGAATTATACACTCTATCAAACTGTAAATATCCTCAAGTATCTTAGTGGATGTGATTGGGTCCTTGTGGTGGTCCTGAATGGAGAACCATTTTACTAATTTTGAAAAATCATTTATAGATATCTTATAATATTCAATCTAGTATGCCTAATTTATATAACATTCATAAATGTAATTAACTCTCCATGAGGTATCTTAAAACACTTCAAATATTTTATCCAATTACATATCTATTTTTTCTAATTTTTATAATAGAAACTAAAATTCATGAACAATGATATCCAAATCCCAAGACCATAGTAATTCAATGGGAGTCAATTCCACCCCTTCATCAGCATGGTTTGTAATCTAATATCGGTGCCAATAATAACATTATAGGGAATTTGTTTCATCAAAAGTATCAAGCTCTACAACACATGTAAATCAAAAATATTATGACACTATTTAAAGAAATTGACTGAATATATCATTAAAATTTAACATGTCTCAAATAAACTTATTTTCAATTTGATAGAATAACCCAAAATGTTATCCAAAAATAATCTATATAAAAGGAAATATCTCCAATTTCTATATATACTTGGCCAAGATCTCATACTATAATCTTTTTATATGATCTATAAATCACCATTAATAAATAATGAATTCACAACATTATGAAAATCACATCCAATATTATCTATACGTATAATAATGTGTACGTGTATGTCATGAATACCCATCTCAATAGGATTTCACAATGGATCATATATTCTCATTCATGACATACCCAAATATATAGTTTCATTGAATGGTTAATAAATAATTTCAATTAATTATTTTTTTCAAAAAAATTGACCATAAATATTACATTATCAAAATAGTACATAAGATAAAAGTATATATTTAATGAAATTTATCTATTCAACTAAAAATATCAATTTAATCAATTTACCAAGGATTAGTAATTGATGATAACACCCTCATTAGTTAAACATAATCCCACCATCTGATAAATCATATGATTTTCTATTTTATAATTAAATATCATTCTTAATATCTATATATAAACATTATGTTTTTTAATATATTTTAGAGTAATGATCCTCAATTGTCACAATTATCCAACCGATATAATCCTCAATTTTGGTACATGAAATTTAATTTTTTCATATCATGCAATAGAAATATCATTAGAAATAAATAAAAATGGTCTAACATACTTTCTAACAATTGAATACCAACTAAAATGTTATTTCTCAAACTCTGTTATTCATATAAAAATATTCAGCACCTTCCCATATGAACAAAAAATAACAAAAATAAAATATAATGAAACATAAATAAAAATAATTATAATAAAAACAAAACCAATAAGTGAAATATAATAATATTTTATTGGAAGATAATCCAAAACTCTTTTCTAAAATTAATCCCTAATTTAACACATCTTCATTATAAAATCCATGAATTGAAATTAAAAAAATAATTATTTGTATGAAATTTAATAAACATGTCACATTATTTTTAACTATTTATCAAATCCTTCCATAAAAATAATTTGAATATATTTTTTCAAAGCCACTTAATTTGATAAAAACTAAAAAGGATACAAAAGCCCATATTTTTTGAAAGTCACACTTTTTATTAAATTATGCATCAAAACACATGTGAATTGATTTATCATGAATCATGAATAAATTATACTTATACTAAAAATACAATATAATTCCAAATTTTGAAACTCTATATCATAAGAATAGATCAGATCCACCAATATAGATATGCTTCCTCAAAATCTAGAAATATTAAAAAACTGGTGATATTAATTAGTTGAATCATTTAGTCCAATCATTACAATTTCATTAATTAATTTTAATTCATAATCCAAACTAATACAACATCAACATAAAATGATTTTTTCATTTCCTATACATAATTGGACAGACCTCATCCACACTTAGCCCAACCTATTCCATTTTTGAACAAACACGATAAATTTTATTGATTGGAGTGTATAAACCATACTGAGAGGATTTTCCCTTATGAAACATAGGATAAACCCTATATTGTAACATCCTGGTTCTTTGGAACGTTTAAATTCCTCACCCTTTTTTATTTTTGAGTTTCCATAGAATCCATTATTATTTATGATCTTTGTAAAATAATTCTGAAATTTTTATTTTCATGTAATCTTATTTTAATATAGGTTTCAATGCTTAGGAAGTGCCTCGGGGTTTTGGATGTGTGTTGAGAGTGTCTGGACCTGAATAACCATTTCAATAATTTATATATAGATCCACATTTTTTTTTGTGTCATCACTTACGAGAAATTGGGTGGCCTGCCAACAGAATTAGACATGCTTTTTCAAACTGTACTGGTGGGGGCACATATCCATATGAGACATATGCAGTTTTTTACGAAGTGAAGTTGGAAGGTCCATTAATGGTTTGTAAACCCATGTGTAGTTTGGTTCCAGGATAGTGATAAATTCATGGTTAGTACATGATTATCCAATTCATGAAATTCATTAGTAGTGGGTAATTATGAATTTTCCCTCCTCTCCTTATCTTATTTTAATCATCATTTCTTTTACATTTCTTGTGTAGCATAGAGGGTTATCTCCCATTTTGATCCCCTATAGTATTTAATCCACCATAATAATCTGAGATATGATTCTAGTGTCATCAATCTCACTGGAATCATTATAGTACGGACTTTGATCTTCTATTTTCACTTTCAATTTTATCTCACCATACATAATGCTAAATCTATGTAAACTCTTTTTCCATATTTTTAGGGAGTTAATTTGAAACTAACATTCCTCTAATTTCAGATCAAGTGATAGGTCTATATCAGATGAGTGAGATCCTACATGTCTAAAGTAGGTGGTTCCCAACATTATCCTTTATTTTATGGGTGTTTGATCTATGTACCTAAATAATCATGTTCGTTGTGTGATCGATTCAAACACCTAATGATTAAATTGTTGTTTTTTAATGATAGTTAATTTTTTATTTTAGTTAATAAAATTTTATATATTGATGTGTTTGGTTCAATGGGAATATGATGGGCCTGGACAAAGGATTGTTGTGATGTTGATCTTTGGGACTAAGTAAACAAGATCCTTAGGATGAGGGTTTGGCCTGAGATATATGGGGTGATGATGATCACCAGGATGAGGTGATATGGTTATCGGGTTGAGGCGATGAGGTCATAGGATGAGGGCTTAGCATGTTTGACATGGATGGTGATGACTATTAGGATTTAGCAACATGGTCCCATGGGTATGATGTGTTCGATGATATTTCATAGGATGATTGTTTATTGACACTCAATGTTGTTGGCATTCATTCCATTAGAGTCATGCTCACACAGATAAGACTCATTTGAGGTGGTTTTGTCCACTCAATGTTGGTGGAGGCATCAGTAGATATTATTTCTTAAGTGATGGTGTTGACCATTGAATATATTAATGGTTCTCACCATTGAAATCCATGTGGATTGTAAGGGACCACTTGGAGATGTTTTTGAGACCATTGGGTAGGGACTAAGGATCACCATTATATTGAGTCCATTGGGATGACATTATGGGAATATGGATATCATTAATCCTCAAGAGGATTGTTGTTGAGATGACGATGATTTAATTATTGGTGGATAGATAATGTTGTGCCTTATGAAATCAGGATTATGAGCCGATTGGTAGATATTTATGATAGATATGAGGGGTCGAGGACTTTATTGGTGTGTTTCTAGACACCAAGTACTTTAGTTTTGACATTGGATGTGGAAGCTAGAATGAGGTTATGGGTGATATTTTGTCAGTGGAACCTGATGGTTCACCTAGTTTGATATTATCTGGGTGAAATCTAGGCACTAGTCCATGGATCATCACCAATATAATTATATGTATTCAGAAATTTAATATATGGTATATATATGATTTTTGGTATGTATTCAGAGATATACCAACCTTGGACAAGGAATATAAACACATCCATATGGTCAATGAGCACAAGGGAAGTGGATTAATTTTTAAAATTGATAAAGTTACATTCTTTTTATATACTAAATACAACTTCTTAATTATATATGTTGGATATGAGCATGTTATTGGTGGCCTACTTATTTCATTATCATAACCTACACAGTCCCCTCAAGATATGTGTATGCTTTATGTGTTTGAGGTTAGGTAAGGGATCAGGCTAGGGAGTTGGACCGTAGTGATTGTTGATGGACCTTTTTCTTGGGATGGATGGAAAGGAATCATTGCGGTTTTTGAGCAGGATGGAGTTTCATTTTTTCTTTTTCATGCTTCATATATATGTACAATATGTTCAAACATGGACCACACTACTTTATTATTTTTATTATATGATTTGATGTTTCATGTTTATTATATGAAAATGGTATTATACCTTAGGGAAATAGATTATTATATTATAGATTTCCTCTTATTCATCATCTAATTTTATTATTACATATATTTATTTTTATTTATTATAATGTGTTATATACTCAGGGACAATTATTTTTATAACCATGATAGGGTATAGTCCCCCAAGAATCACCACATCAGACCATCTATGCTAGTTGATATCCTTTTCTATACGGGGAGGTGCCCCTATGTCCTAGAGGACTAACTTCCCAGAGAAACATTTTTACTGTATTTCAGGTCATGATGTTACGAATGATATCAATTGAGTTTTCATTTTCTTTTTGATCTTATTATTTGGGATATAGTAGTCTAATGAAAATGATGTACTTGAAACTGGATAATGTGATCATCATTGGGTGAGTTTAGCCCCAAAAACAATGGGACATACTATGTTTATAGGGTAGGAATATTTATATTCTACTATTTTCATTTATAGTTAACTAATAGTGGCCCCGAGTGCCACACTTGGGTGTGATGATTAACTATTATGTGGTTTCACCCATGGATTATTATGGTTAGGTATGATTGAATACACATCATGATTAGCGCATAAGATAATATGATTATTGTTTTTCATTCCATATTCATTGGAATTGTATAATAATATAGGAGAAGTTGTGGTGATTAATGTGACATAAATAATGCCAAGTAGTGTTTTCCTACATAGCATATTTGGTTTCATTTTTCTCAGTCATCCCATATCTGCAGTTCCTGATGAGATCTGATGAGATATTATATTAATGTGAGATATGGTCTTGTACTTCATAAGGGAAGTCATGAATGATAAAATAATTTTAGTTGTTTAATATGTTAATAAATAATCTAAATATAGTTTTCTTGTATAACCTTTGTGGTGGAATTATTCCCAGCTACCCCATATTAGTATATATGATATGTGATGCTTAAACTTATTGTGGGTAGGCATGGGTCTAAGAGGCTAGATTATATGTGATGTGTGAAACTAATATGGATAAAAAGGGTAATGAGGATAGATGATACTTGATACCTTACTATGAAATGGGTACCTATGTGGCCATAAGGCTGGATGTCATGTGACATGGGTGCTGTATGGGAGTGTAAGGGTGGTGAGATGCACTACCCATTTGAGATTTCTAGATCTATGATATAATTTATTATTATTTTTTAGGATTTTTTACTATCATGAACGGTATTAAGCACAATTCTGACTTGAAATATTTTAGTCGAGAATTGATAGAAATTTGGTATAGTGCAATTTGACTGTGTACATGATGAGACTCTTGAGTGTTGGAATGAAGCACCAGAGGGTTGGGAAGATCATAAAATTTAGGTGAAATATCTTGTACCAGTAGGGAAGCATCAGTAGATGACAAACATTGCGCCATGTATTAATGTATATCTTAGGAAAATCATGGTCTGTGTTGTACATGACATCGATAGGGTAAATTAGGAAGATGAGCTATCTGTGGAATATCTGGCTCCTGTGTTCTAGTATCAGTACCATATATTATTCCATGGGGAGGTAAACTCTAGGAAGTAGAGAACTGAATTGAGTCACTGTAGATGATCATCAATCATCTTGAGACATCCCTGGTCCAAGGGTGCAGTTGGCTTATTATATACTTAGATGACCAGAAAATCACTTTTTGGATTTATAGTTTCACGAATAGAGACATGAGGGATCAACATGGATGTATTTTGACCAGAGTTTCATCGAGTACTAATTCCCAGTGCTATTGAGGTTGAATAGGTCTATAGAGTTCATGATTCTTTAGAATGTCTATACATCTGTCATGGACTATGAGGCCAATTTCATATACCTATCCCATTTTTCATCTACTATTTTGAGCGACGAAATCAATTGGGTGTGGTGTTTTGAGAATGTATTTCAACATGTCATTAATGTTTTGGAAAATATATTAAGGCAAACATATTCCTTTGATGTAATGAATTGTGTGCTGATATCCACTACTAACTTGATGGACCGTTCCAATTCAAGATGGGTGACAACATCCTGTGAGATCAGTAGTGATGATATAGGTAGAAGGATGTGGGGTCCCAAGGAGTCTTAGTAGATATGTCAAGCTTGAGACATTGTTATTACCGTGAGGAGTGGTTTATAGAATTATTCATATAGTTTGGGAAGATAGGGTGTATCATGACTCAATTTTGTAGGGCTCTGAAGGACTTTTGGGCAGGTGTCCAGTTTATAAATTTAGTGATTTTTAGGAATCCTTATTGGATAGATGGTAGATAGGGATTGGGTTAGACTCATGGATCTGCTATAAAACCAAGAGGGGTACTATGAGCCAGTATATAGGATTCATCTTCCCATGGTTTTTATATATGAGATAGAGAAACCTAGTAGTGGGGCCATTTTTTGGTAGCCTGTGCATCTCCATATGGAGACTAGGCCTCAGGAGGTCGAGATTTAGGCCAAGTGCATATAGTTGAGCTATAAGGGGAAAATTATACCACTAAATTATTTTAGTTTGACTTATTCCTTAATTATTGTTGCGTCCTTATGGTTTTTTGGAATTTTTTGTTTTGTTGAACGAGGAACACATGTATTGTTTTTTAACTAACTAGAAATGTGTTAGTAAGTTCACAAATATTATGATGTGTGATCTATATGTATGTTTCATAGGAACTGGATATTTTGGTGGGAATCGATGCAACATATTTTTTGAATGAGGTGTTATGGAATTAGGATACTGATTAGAATGAATATGTATATATGATGAAGGATCTTATGGGAATCTTTTTGAGATATATGTTTTGATAAGTTTCATGTATCCCACATTTATGAGATGAACATCTGATGTAATGCAGGAGAAGATGAGTTTCATCCATGAAACAAATTCATTTGAGAACGTGATGTGTTATAGGAATGGAGATGTGTCATGGGTGGAATCTATAGTCTTGGGATGGTTATTGAACCATTTTAATGATTAATTTTTGTTTGGGATGTTACTGGGTATGTAATTCATGTGGTGGGGATCACCATAAGATGAATTATATATATACCAAATATATGAGGCAGACTGAGGTGATTTATTGAGTTTGATATGTTCGGTTCCATATTAAGGTATTGCCTAACAGATTGGGGATGAGTTATTATATGTTGGAGATATTTTTATGTCTATGGATTTTTACATGGTTGAAATTGTTAAACCATTTTGAATTTTTATTTTGGTGAGTGGGCCAACATTCTATTTTTTCATAGGAACATAATTTAGAGAATTTTATTTACCCTAGGTATTATATTTAGATAAGTTTTAAGGATTAGTATGTTACATAGGGATTTGGATGTGATTTGGGTGCTTTAGGATACAAAAACACTATTTTTTGAAAGAAACAATATAGGCACAGGGTTAGATATTACCCTGATGCCTCCAAAGGAAATTGTTCTACCAACCTACAATACTAGACATGATTTTTCAATGTGTCTGGGTGGGGGAACCCACCCATATGAGACCTATGTAGTTTATAAAAGTGGAAAAATTCCGAGTCTCTTCATGGTTTGAAAAACCTTTTCCTTAACTATGCACAATTTGATTATTAAAAGTGATTCCCACATAGTTAGTACAAGGATACCCTAACCATTGGAGAAAATCATCCACATCATTAAAAATAATAAAATAATAAATTTTACCTCCCCCTTTATCTTGATTTCCTCCTCTTTTTTTGTTCATTTCATGAACAACATATATGGTCCTCTCTCATTTTTCTCTCCTCTATGTTTTGAAGCACCATCATCATCAGGGCACTGAATCGAATGAAATTAATCTCATTGGATGTGTATCAATACGGAATTTGATCCTCTTACTTATCATTCTTGTTCATCTCACTATATGGAATTCTAAATCAATGTCTTGGATTTTTTCCTATTTTTAGTGAATTCTTATAAAAATGTTATTCCTCTTTGGTTGGCTGTAATTAGAGTCTAATATTACATTATAGAGATCCTATTTTTATAAGGAAGTTGGTTCTAGATCACCCCTTAATTATAAGAGTGTTTTGGGTTGCATACCTAAATAGGCACATGGGGTGTGTGACCGAGTGACACCCCTAATGATTAATATTTCATCCAAAATTATAAATTAATATAAATAAATTCCATGGGAATACCCTATCCTTGTATATAAATGATAAGCAGGTTAATGGGATTGTGAGAACCTGATAATGATAGGAAAATAATTGATATTAATTAACTAAATAGTGTATATTTATGTTTTTTGTTCCATTGGAATGTTAAGGTAATGACCTAAGAATGAATGTGATGTTGATTTCCAAGATAGAGGCGACACTTTCATCACACTAAGGGTGTGGACCATGATATATGGGGTGATGAGGATCACCATGTTGAGGTTACATGTTTTTCAGGTTAAGGTGATAAGGTTTTTAGGATAAGGGAATAACCCATGTCTCATGGGATGGTGTTGTCCAAATAGATTTAGCGACATTGATTTGGGGGAATGAGGTTTCAGATTATGTGGAATATGTTTTTTATTGTGATTTTCACTCACCATTTTTTGTCCACACCCCATTGGATTCATGTTCACATAAATACAACTCAGTTGATGTTGTGTTGACCACTTGTTCTGGGTGGAGGCCTCCATAGATATTGTGTCTTATGTGATGGTGTAGACAATGAATTATGTTGAAGGTGATACCATAAATATCCATCTGAGTTATGATGGACCATCAGAAGATGGTGTTTTGACTATCGGTTTGAGGGATGTGGATAAAATTATTACCTAAGGCCATTGGTCAAGGATTATGGGAGGATGAATATCATTATGTATCAGGACACCAACAATTGATCCAAGAATTGATTTAATTATTTGAGTGAATATATCACAATTCCTTAAAATGTCAGGACACTAAACCAACAAGAAATTTATAAGAAAAGGTTGAAGGGACCAGGGACATAGTGGGAATATCATTAGATGGTTGGATAATAGGTACTTGACTAGTGACATAGGAGGTGATTCAAGGAATGTGGTTCTGGGTGATATTATGAAGGTGAAACTTATGAGATAACCAGTTAGAAAATTCCCTTGGGGAGTCCGAGGTACTGAGATATGGGTACTCACCACTATAATTATATATATGAAAACATGTAATAGATTCCCTATATATAATTGGGGTCATATATTTAGAGATATATCATTATTGAATAATGAAGATAAATGATTCCTTGTATCTACCTAGCACAAGGGAAGTAGTTTAATTATTAACTAGAGTGTGTTGACTTTTTTTTTTTGATAATATTCATACACCTTTATAATTATGCATTTTAGAATGGAATACAATGGTGGTGGCCAACTGAGTTCATTCTGAAACCCTACATGGGCCCCTCTAGGCATGTATAGAAATTAATTCTTTTGGATCATGTGTGGTATCATGCTCTGGATCTAGACTTTAGTGATCATAGATGTTCCTTTTTAATGGTGTGGATGACAAGGGACCATTGTTGTTCTTGCATCGAGCTTGATTTTCCTTTTAGCTATTACATTATTTTTATAGTTGTACCATATGATTGGCCATGGGAGATCTTATTGATTATCTATCTTGTATGACTTGTGTGTAATGATTATTATTTTCAACTCGTATTATTAATTTTCATTGTTGATTATTATATTATAAAAATATTCTTATGCTTATTCTATATTTATTGTTTCTTCTGTTTTATGGACCTTTTTTCTACTGTGTTACATAAATATGGATCTTTATTATAATCACCACCATATGGTATAGTCTCCCAATTTTCACCTCATCAGACCCTCACTACTAGTCGACAACCTTTGGTGTACGACGAGGCACACCTAAGGCATAGTTTCCAACATTCCCAGAGCACCATTTTAGTGGATTTTTTGTTTTGAAACTATATATATAACCTACTATTTTGTGATTTATAAAAATAAATGCTAAATGGTGAAATATAGTATAACGAATTGTTATTTTTCAATTTTTTGAAACCAAATTCGAAATAACATAATACATAATATTATCATATCAATAAGTACAATGTCAAAATTAAGGGCACTAAGACATTGCCACAATACTGAGAACTTTGAATAGATTAAATAAAATAAATTCAATGAATCAATTTATATATCCTAAAAATTTATCATTACATTCAAACAATGATTAATAATCATCAAAAATTTCTCGGTCCTAGAAATTGTAGATAAATCATAAGGGTTTGGGATGAATATATAAGAGGTGTGTATAAAATTAGTTAGACAATTCCCCTATTTAAAATCACATTCTCATCCATTTATCATTTATTCAAAAAGTAAAATTTCTTTTTTAAATGGGTTTAAATTGTCCCTCTAACCCTTACAATTATGTGTTGAATCATTTAATTCTCCAAATTCAACTCATTAATCCATGGTGGATTTAATTCTCCATTTCAATTCCGCCAATTAAAATTTCTACCATATTAATTTTTTTATATCCTATAATAAAATATATCATATTTAAATAGTGATTTCTCACTAAATTTATAGTTTTATATAGATATATCACTTCATTTAATGAAATAATAATCTATATACATCCTTAAAAACTCAAAAAAAAGTGAATGTTTCAAAAATAATACATTTCCCTCCAACAACTACATTAATGTCTCCATGAATATGGTTAACTATCATACCATTCAATAGTTTTCATATTATTTAATATTGAAAATTACCATTCATTATTAACATCAATGAACCCGATCACAGGCCTACTATGTCATTATTAGTTATCCATAAAATGTTATTAATATTAAGTAAAATTTTAACAAACTCATTCATATTATACTTTATAATAAATTTATACAACCATTCAATCATTAATTATAGAATAAATTATATATCAACATAAATACTTAAATTAGATCATATCATTTACAAGTCATTAATATAATCAATAAAATATTGTAATTGGGTGGATATTGAAATCCCTCAATCCTTTTATTATATAGAAAATTATATTGAAATATTTTATCTATGATACATTACCTATCCCTAATTGATCCTCTTAAGATCATCTATCATCTTCTATGAGTTAATTTTCTCATGTATTTTATTACATATGATCAATGGATACAAGAATTAGAGTACATAAATCAAAATAAATCCTTATTATTCTTACCTAATGAATCTCAATATACATATTGAACAACATCACCTCTAGTAATTTTAAAAAGAGGTTTCCCAAATATTTAAAAAATTTATACTTTATTATGAAAAATTATAATGATTATGTGCTAATGAATTAAGATATTTCAATTATGATTTTCATTTAATAATATTTATCTCAAATAAATGTTTAATTATAATGGAATTTTATTCATAAAAAAAGTTATTAACAGATTGGTATGATATTTTTCAAGTAGTTAACAGTGGATTTAATTTAATATTATCCAACATAAATTAATATCCCCTTTATATATATCCTATTCAGTAGTATGTAAATTCCATATTTCCTAAAAATTGGAGTTTCATTTGTATTGATATCATTGTTAAGCAATTTCAGAAGAAAATCATGTAAATTATATTATATATAGTTATTTGATAGTTTAGTGGACAATTATTTTCCCTAATCCCTCACATGAATTTTCCCCACTCAATTCTATGAGAACCTACCCCCATTATTTTTAATAAGAATAAATATATACAAGATTTAACTTTTTGTACACGCACCAAATCCCATTAGGTTCATCTATATTATTTTTGTATCACGCAATAAAACCTTTGGGAACCCATATATGGCATCAACTACCCATTTTCATGATTAATTTCTTTAAAAGTGTACACTTTAGAAGGAATATAACACTAAATATTTTTGAGTAATAATATAATATCTCAATGTATTAATTAAATATAAATTTTATATTTATTATAAATTATTTATTTTCTTCATTTATCCTCCACTTTACTGATTAAATTTTTGGTATTATACATTCAACCAAATAACTATATTCAAAATATATCAATGAATTACACTCTATGAAATTAATACTTTGTTTTAATTGATTTTTTAAAAAAAAATTATAAAATATACAAATGCATATGATTCATATTTAATAACTAACTACTTCATGTAATGGTTTAGAATTATTTAAATAGAAATCATACTCTAAGGAGATTATGGAATGAAAAATATTATACTAATAACCTTTATAATATATCCAAAACACACAGGCTAGTGTATCCAAACCTAATGACCCAATATTCATGTTTAGTTTTCATGATTGATATCAATTCTAATAATGTTATATTGTATAATTAAAATTTATTCATTGTTTTATAATTTAAAGGACAATAAAAATCAGAGTTTTGGTTGAATCGATTAAATATTATTTCATACAAAAAATATAACGCCAAATATACATGGTATGACATTAATATGGAGAACACTAAATAATTTAAAAAAAATCATACGTTTGATTATAATATTAACACACTTATTTACTAAAAATTATAGAATAAATAAATAAATAATTTAAATATTTATACCCTTGAAATATATTTATGAACCTTTCATAAATAAATAAATTGTATAAAATATATAATTTAGATATACTTTTTTGTTTATTTAATAATATATAATTATGGACAATTATTAATAATAATTCAACAAAAAATCTTGGTATTTATTTATTCCGATGAATGATATATGAACTAATACATATTAAAATGTATTCCACTCTGAAAAATATAAACCCATTTTATTCATTAGTATATTAACACTTCATATTAACAATGTAAATGACTCTTATTATTTTACTATCATATATTTAATGTTTTTTAATGCTTTTCTCATTTACACTACAACAATTATTCCATTTTTTAAATAAATTTATAAAATAAGGCATTTAATATGAGAAATTCATATTCTAATTTATAAAATCTCCATAATACAATTTAATTTTTTTATATTTAGCCATATTTTTTAATTTAAAAATATTTCATAAATTATATTATAATTTTAATTAAAATTAGAAAATTATAAACCAAAATATTTTAAATTCTCAATAATCATATATTTCATTAAATATAATTTGTTATATGTTCAAAATAGCCTATTGGATTCACACCATAATTGAAAAATGTTTTTAAGATTAAATATTTATTTATTATTAAATCTTAAAACTATAATTTTTTTATTCACCATGGTATGGTTCTTCACATATATAAATGACATAAAAAATGGGTACCATTTCATAGATTTTATATTGAATTTGTGTTATGCTATATAAAAAAACTCAATTGCGTGCCTTTTACCATAGTATGATAATTCATTACTATATCATGAAGTGTAAGTTTCATGTATAAACGTATAACTGAGAAATTTTTTTATGAAAAAAATATAAAAAGGGTATTTTTATTATAATATTTTATATGATATAAAAAACACGATTTTTTAAAAATAACGTTTTTCTTAAATTAAGTCATAAACCAATTTTTTTTTATATAATAAGTCAGGATCTAGGGAATAATCATGTTTTCCACCTCATTATCTATTTAATTCAAAGGAAATAGAAATGTATCTGATACCATTGTTAGTTTTTAAATTGGCTAACACTTATCTAAATATAGTAAAACTGAATACTAAAACTTATTCTATAATATATAAAAATAATTCATTTTATTTTAATACAATAAATGAAGAATAAAAAATTCAATTTTAAAGAAACTAAACCATTTTTTCATGAACTGGAAATATGTAATATTCCATATAAGAAACTATTAGGTTCCTTCATCAAAATTTATCCTTGGTTTTATGAATCACTAAACATATCATATATAATCTTTCTTTACACTATGACCTTATAGAACCATTACTAATGGAGGACGAAGGGAATGGATGTTATCATGTTGGGGGTGTTTTGGTTGGAATCACAAAAAAATATACATTATCCTTCATGGATTTTCCTCCCATTTATAATAATCATGTAAATTAGTTAAATGATTCATCAAAATTTACAGCAATTCAAAAAAAATTATCTTTATAATGAAACATTATATTTTAAATTATTTATAACATATTTAAAATATGATTTACATTATAAACATTTTGTAATGATTATTCCAATAAAAGATTGAAATAATTTTATATAGAATTATTTCATAAAATTATATAAACTATTACATAATAGCTTAATGTGGTAGAAATATGAATTATATGTTATCTCATTATGTATGAATATTTTTGATCACCTCATCTTAGTGACATCTACCACATCATGATTTTCTTTAGCAGAACCTATTCTTCAATGAAAATCACCTTGTAATTGTTTCTTATTTATTGAATAATTCATTCACATATAATAATAACTCATTCTTGTCATGTGGTTAAAATTTCTTTCAGCATATATTTATAAATTATATGGGATTGAAATATAAACTTCATATAAAATATTGATAATATTATCCTATTTAGAGAACATATATAACACCTTTTTTATTCTTCCAATATAATCCCTATATAATATAGATAATTTAATGATCGTCACTCCTTTCATTTAGAAAAATAGAAATAATTCATTTGGGAAAAAATATTTTTAAAATAAAAAGGGGGATGGGGAGGATATAAATCCTAACATATATGAATTTTATTCTACTTGTTTGAGAATAAATGTTCATATTATCCATCCTAGAAATAAATGTTTTTTAAACTGCATGTATTGTATAATTCAAATTATTAGTTATCTATTGATTATTTTCTCTACCCATTACTATTTTGGAATATTTTTTAGTTTACCTAATTGATTTTACAAGAAAATATGGACATTATAACTATTATTTTCTTGTATTACCCACACAATTATTTTTAGGTATTTTAATTTTGTTCTCAAATGTTCATTGTAATATTCTATCTCTTATAATATAGCCTATTCTATTATAATTTTTTTATTTTAAAATTAATTCATCATATTCATATAATATATATACTTACAAATAAACACACTTAAACATGATTATTATTTAACTCTCTTTATTAGTTTAAAAATTAGTGTCGATAAATAAATTTTGTTTATGTTGATAATTTCACAAAACTAAAAACAATAACTAAATAATCTATTTTCATTTGTACTTTTATCCTTACAAAATGGAAATTTTTTATTTATATTTTTTTAATAGTGGAAGAAACAAATAAATTCAAATATATGACTTGGTGCCACAGTACACCCATTGAAATGGTTCATTGGTTTTATGTCACTCATGTTTCATTTATTTAAATGTAGGTATAGTTTTTGGGTTTTATATTTTGGGTTCTTCGCTATCTATAGTGATCTTCATAGGTTTTTTCTTCTTTTCTCCCTTTCTCTCATGGAAAATAAGGTTTTTTATATTGGTTTATTATTTTATAGGTAGTTACATATCTTGTGGTTATTCAGTGATAACCCCTTATATATTGGATGGAAATTAATGTTGTAGTTACTCATTTCTGTATCATTCTATTATGTAGTGGATTTAGTCTTGTCAATCTATTCTCTATTTCAATTAGCTATCTAAAAACATTTCATTTTTTGATTCTTTAATAAAGGTACTTGGTTCTAAATTCATTGGTGACTTCCTAAAGGTATGATTTTTTGTGATGGTGGTGGTGGGGTGGGGTGTGAAGAAATCAATTTAATCACATTTTTTTGTGGGGGAGGCTTCATTTTGTGGTTATTTGTTCTTGAGAAACCCACATGTCACTTTTGAATTTAATATTATATTATTATGTGATATTATTTTTGTGAATTTTTTGTATTTGAGGATCAAGAATTCGAGAAATGTGGAAAACTACACTAGTCAAATGGCTAGTTAATAGATAGTGTTATACGTTCATCCAAACTCTACTGGATGGGTAGAGGGATCTATTATAATGTGGTTTCTTGGTTAAAGGTTGTCAATATTTAGTGTTTAAACCATGAATACTACCCCTGTATATTGGACGAACCTATTTGATGGGAGCATATTTTTGAAAACAATTTTTCCAAACAATGTGATATATTCTTACATATATTTTTTCATTAGGGGTTATAACAATGATTGAACATGTTTCGATTAATAATTTTATTAAACAATGTGGTATTTTACCTCTAATAATGTGAAATTTTCACATTTGGAACCTAGGTTGGAAAACTATGCAGCCTGCCCAGAATATGAATAATTGAAATTACCTACCTATACATACTTCATTTAACCTATCTTTACTCCCTAGTACTACTCTATAATGATATTTTAGGATTGAGATAAAATTTTATTCACCTACTATCCTCCTTACATGAAATTATATTTCATCATAGATTCTATGTGAATTTCAGAGGTATCGTTCTTTATTTACATTACATTCCATTCATTCTTCAATTTCAGTTTCTTTTCATTTCACCCATAAACCCTAATAGTGATGTAGTCCAATATAGAATCTATGTTTTTCTTAATAATAAGGATTTAGTATTATAGGGAATATAGATGTCATTTTAATATCAATTTATTTTTCCACCATCGAAATAGAGTGTTATTGTCTTGATTGTGGTTGTTGTCTTTACAGAATTTCATTATTTGACACACTATTGAATGTTGAAGTTTCCTAAATTCAAAATGATATTTATTTAACTTATATGATACTCTTTATCAGTTTTTGAAATGAATTCAATGATTTATACCCATTTTATAATAGTATATTCCATTGATATTTTCTTCATTATTTTTAAAATTTATTTCTTACACATGAAAAGTGTTTATTTGACTTCCTAATAAGTTTTTTTTGATGGGATTAAGGATAAAGGATATGTTTTGGTCTTATTTTTTCCCAATAAAGTAAACCATGTTTTATGGGGTTTTCCATTCAAATAAATATATCATTTTTTGTTTTCTCATAAGGAAGTTGTGATGTTTTTTAAAAGTGTTGTTCTAAGTGTTGTAGTCAAACAATATTTATAAAACTATTTTATTTATCTAACTTTAAGGGCCATTTTTAATATTGTAAATGATTTATTGGTACATAACATGATGATTGTTTTATAACATGGAATTTAAAGTTGGTTCATAATACCCAATTAGTACTTTTTGAAACTATTTTTCTTGATGATTGTGCACCATTTTAATGAGTCCCTTCTATTATTACTTTTATTGACTTAGTTAATTATGAGGGTTAATATAAAATATTACATGATGTATTTATGTGATGTGGAAATGATATTTTTCTTATGAGGGTGTTGGATGTGAGAAGTGGTTTATTTTTTATGTTTTATTTTTAATTTTTTTATGTTTAATTGGAAATTTTATTTCTCACCTCCACCATGACTATTTCGTGGGATAACTAATTAGATATATTGAATAACTACACAAGTGTTACAACAGTTTTGATTTCTTATGAGATTGTGTCTTGATCATATTTTTCTATAGCTAAGAGATGTTTCTTAGTGAAGCTAATAGGAATTGTTGGGGATGGTGGTTTACAGATGACTTTGGTTATTTACTGTCTTATGTGTTGTAAGAGTACATTTTGGGATTGTATTACACTATGACAAGTGAGTTTCAAATGATTCTTATTTTTTTTATGAATATTAAATATTGGGGACCCCCACTTCACACTTTTTTTATATACCCTTTCATTCACCTTGATTTAGGTCATCATTTTCAATATTTTTCTTATATATATTATTTTTATTTGATAAAATAGTGCCCATTGATATTTTTACCTTCATTCATATATGAATATATTTTATTTTAAACTTATTTATAAATTAATTATTAAGGTAAATATTAAAAGAAATTTAATAGATTTATTTTTCGTTTATAAACATTAGAATTCAGAAATTTAAATTTTTTATGTTTTTTTTCATTTTAAATGGAAACCTTACCATATGCTTTACAAAAGGGGTTTATAAAGGAACAATTTCTATATAATTTTTGTGTTATATTTACGAGTTTTCAATCATTATTTTTAAGTTATTCATAATATTATTATCCAAAAGGTTTTAAAATATCGATTTGGAAAATAGTAAATACAATATATATTATTTATATAAATATTTCATTTGGAAAATACTTTTTATAGAAAAATATTTTAACTAATTATTATGAAATTTTTATTAAATCTAATCGCATATCCATTTTAGTGAAATACTAAAAGGAATGTTTAGATCATACAATATATACACAATTATGTGTGTAAATCTCATATTTTCATAAAGGTTACATGGTTTTAATGAGAGATAATTTTTTATTGCGTTCTACTGATTGATGTTATTGATGTGGTGATTGACAATGGGTAACACCGAGACATTTTACAGTGTATTGTGTTGTTGGTTTATTTTTGATATGTTTATTTATCATACAATTAATTTAGATATTTCTATGTTATTTAATTTCCTTTATGATGGATATAATTATTATTCATTCTATATGGTTTTGTATTTATATTTTACATGTGAGTTTGGTTTTTGGAAAATTAATATTCCATGTTTGTTGTTCCATTGTTTGGGGATATTTATTCACATTCATGGAAGTTGAATGTACAGACACAAAATATTAGATTTTCATTTTTATTATTATACATAATTTATTTTATTAGAGGTTGAAACTATTTACAAATAGTTATATTTCTATTTTAGAGTTATTTTAAATAATATTTTGTGATTGGAAATGAGCTACATGCCTTATGGTGAGGTGATCTAGGTTATAAATTAGGTTATCCTAGACTGGTCATTAAAAAATGGTATGTGATATCTCTTATTTTTTAGAGTGTATGGTACTATAGAGATGTGACCATTGAATGTAAAGGGGTGATTCATGAGAAGGTTCTTGATCACAACCTTTCATTTGAAGACTTCAGTTCTTGGAGTTTCCAATATTTAAAAATTATTTTGAAAATAGTTTATTATTGTTATTCTATTTTAATCTATATAGATACTATTTTCACCCCCTTTGAGTTATATAAAATTATTTTTGAGGGATTTTTAATGTTTTCAAGTGAAAATATAAATTAAAATTGATCATTACTATTATATTTCAGTGTCAATAATACCATGTGAAGACCGTGTTCATGGGTTTGAAACCATTACGACGATTATTGTTTTGATTGTTTTCAGTTATCCAGACAAAAAATCCAAAATTTCTACAATCTAGTATCCCTTAAAAATTTATTTAGAGCTCAATTGATATGTAATTTCCAATTAAGTGGTTTAATTTATTATAAAATAATATAAATTTTATTATAATGTTTTAATGTTATCAAGATTGTGTTTTAATATCAATTTTTTTAGTGAAAAGGGTGTTCTATGAATGTTTATGATTTTAAAAACAAAATTTGTGGTTCACATGGAAAATGAATTTTTACCTTATGTATTTTTTACAAAAATTGTTTGAATTATAATGAAATCCATGAATATTTTCCAATAAATGTGGGTCTTATATGAATTATTGAATTTAACTTATTGGGATATATGGATTTTAAGTCACGTTATTCCTGTAAAATTTATTTTCTCTAGTCTTCCAAATGTTGTGGGTTGTTTTAGAATTTCATTTCACTTAATAAAATGAGTTTTTACATGATTTATCAAATATTTTGGATTTTTGAGGAAAAAGATAATTTTTATATTGTACACTTCTTTAAATAATTATGTGTTTTTTGATTGATCCAATGCTTATATTAGGATTTTTTAATTAATTATAAATAATTAATCGATTTAGATCATGTTTCATTATAATTTATAATATTGTAAATAAAAATATCTCATTATAATGTTGAAATTCTATCTCTAATGGTTATAATTTGAGAAATTCATATCATAATAATATATAGAACCTTTTTATTATTAACTTGTCGAAGACACAGAACAAAGAAATAGTGTTAAAACATTATTTAATATTAAACCAACTCCAATACTTTTTTAATAAACATCCAACTATTTTCATTGGTGATAATGTTTTATATGAGGTTTTTGAGTGATTATAGAAGATTGAGGGAATCCATGTACACTCTTAAAAAATTCAATGTAAAATTTATGGTTGTCAGGTTCAATGGAATGAGTTCACTATTGTTGGAGACCATATTACTTTTTAAATATAAGGTTATGTAATAGGAAAATTTCAAGATCATATATATTCATTGGAATTAACATGAGATATTGTAGATGTAAAACCCCATAATGATAAAGGGTTATATGGATAAATGATATGAATCATGTCACAAAGGTTTATCATTCTTTTTAGGAGCCTAACTAGTTAGAAATATATAGTAAAGAATTCTTGTTCTATAGTAGTGTTTAGAATGGGTGAAATTATGGTATGTTTCTCAGGGTGTGTGAGAGTGTGGAAAAAGATCACTAGAAAGATCATGTTATGGATTATGGGGATATTCTTTAGTCCGATGACCCATTAACACACGTGGGTGGGCCCTAGGTAGGGGACCACATGTCTGATAGGAAACTGGTTGTACCTGATGAGTTGGGGACTGACAAAAATTTTATGGAGGGATGTTTATGATATAATTAGGGCCTAGTTGTTACATTTCTATTCAAGAAACAACACATTCATATGTGTGTTTCACTACCTGGGTTGAGATGTAGGATTCACTATAAGGGTATTCGGATCTGAAAGGGAGTGAATGTAAGAACCTAGAATGAAAATGGTTAAATGAATAAATGAATTAACTCATAGAAACCAGGTTCATCATTATTTTTAAAATCCTACCTAGTTAGGACTCCATTGTTAAGACTTAATTTCCTAGACTAGTATTCATGATGGGTCACCTTTTTCATGGTTTCCAAGGCTATGTTTATGTAAGGAAAAATCACACTGGAATGAGCATGTTTTAGAACATGGATATATTTTTTATTCAGTTGACATGTTTTGGAATGTTGTTGGACCCCAAGTATGGGACCACATGTCAATGGGGAAACTGGTGGTTTTTGGATGGGCTAGGACCCGACGACCATGTTATGGAGTGGTGTTTATGCTATCAATGGGTGCACAGTTGCAACATAAGGTGGTTAAATGCATTGAATTCATAAGTCACCATAAAGGTGAAAAAATTGTGAAGGATTATTCCCATCATTTATTTAAATCAAAATTATTTTGTCTCATGATAACACCAATTACATTTCAAAAGATCAATTCAATGAATTAGTTCTTCACCTACCAAAAAAATAATATGTGTTTGAATTTTTCATATCCTCTTATGAGGATGTTCTTGAAAATACTTTTTGGGTATAAGATAATCAAATCAGAAAACATGTGATATGTGATTCCATGGATCCTCATTTTTAGGTTAATGTGAGTTAGTATTCAAAGATCATTAATGGTCCTAATAAGAATAATACATTTCTCATGTGTTTCCTTATGGGCAATGTGGGAATTATAACACCTCTTTCATGGATGCTCTGAATACCATTCTTTGAAGAGCATATTTATGTTGTCTTCAATAATTTTGTAAAATATGTTATTGATAAGAGATAAAGGGAATTTTTATGTAATATAGATCCATATTATTATCTTTAAATTGGAGTTCTTCTTGATTATTTTTGAGGTAATTATTAATTACTACATTCCATAGGGGTTTATTTTGTCCACATTTTGTAAGGTATTGATCACAGTTAGTTGTATTCATGATTCTTTTTTGGGTTATGTTCTTTGAGGATAATATATTATTTCATCCATGTGATGTTTCTTTTTTTTTGATGAGTTAATAATGGTAATACTTGGATACATTCTTGGAAAACTGGGATGCGTGTTGTAAGTGTTTAGATTATTATTTGACCAGTTCCAAATTGAATATTATGGTAGGTTCACATTGTGCCATTATTCCTGGAATGAGGTCCTAAGTTTTCATTCCTTTGAATTTTTGACAATGGGATAGAGTGAAAGCTGTTCTTTGTTGATATATGATGTTAATGTATGCATATTCTCAATTAACATGTCATGGAATATTATCAAACTACATAACCATGTCACGTGGACTTATGGGTTTTTCATAGGAATTCCATTGGTATGTGATTCATTTATAGATTCTAGAATGGTTTTATGAGTAGTTATCATTTATTATAAGAATATTATTATTTATATTGGTTATTTTTTGATACATTTTTCATTGAGGATATGTTTATAATTGGAATGAAAATTCATTTATCTCACATTTTTTGATAAATTATAAAGGTTGGGGAAACATTTAAGTTATTTTTGATCATCTGGATTAATGTTTCTTGATGTTTATTTTTTTACTTATAATGTTATTAGATGTTTTTGGGGGATTTTTTTCATTGATCATGAGTAGTTTTGAGGCCAAGAGGTACAAAGATTATTATTTGAGAAGTTTCTTGATGAATAAGTTGGATTGGAGTTGATTCATTGTGTTTGTTTGTTATCAACACATAAATAATATTAAAAATATTTTTTTTGTTATGTGAAGATATTGGGAGAAATAATTTCAACGATTCATGAGCTGGTATATAGTGTTTATATATCCTGAAAGTAGTCCATGATGAAATATTTTAATGTTAAAAGTCTAAAACCTTAATGGTTGTGATTTCACTAAATAAGTTGATTGAAGAGTAAGTATTGTACTATAAAATATATGTGACTCCATAAAGAATAGTTGGTGAGGTTATCGTTGTTCCTATATATTTGATGAAATCCACACTGTAGGTACTTTTTCATGTCACAAAAAACTTCAAACATATTTTCCATGTATTTTTAATATTGTGGAACAATATATATAATTTAGTGACCATGATGAAGTACTTTTGATTTTATTTTATTATTTCATGGAATTTTTACCATTCATCAATGTATAGAAACATTTGGGTTTTGGTGCATCTGGAATTTTTATGTTCCTTGCACCGTAAATTTCTTCCACATTACAGGCATGAGTCATAAACCACAAGACAAGTTTCCATGTTGAAAAATATTTTGGAAATTTATTTTTATGCCTCTAGATGTTATAGTACCATTATTCCATATTTAAATAATAACACCACAATGTGTTTAGGCAGTGAAAATCATCTATTTTAAACTAAAATGCTACATCATAAAGGGGGAGGACACATCAAAGAGGATGGAGAAGTGGGATGTTCAAACAACCATGGTAACATGGATCCATATAATAGTTTTGGAGGTTATTTATTCTAAAAATAACTACCAATTTTAGTTTTATGGTGAATATTTAATGTAATATGATCCAAACTAAGTGTTTGGAGAATATTTTTTGAATATTAATTTCAAATTCATATCTACATGTGTTGAAATTTTGACTTCTTTGAAAATATTTATGCATGGCCAGTTTATTTTGAAAAAATATAATAATAAAGGTAGATATGAGAATAAGTTAATAATATGTGAAAAACATAAAATATTCATTGATTATCCAATGATTAACAATAGAAAATGGATAATTAAATTGACATGGTTTTGTGAATATTGAGTGAATAATAATTTTTTTCATATACAATTATTATGGATATGTTCTATTACCATTATGATGTTAAATTATAGAACAATTTAATGAAATCATCACACTCAATGACTTGGAAGAAGTATATTTGGTTAAATATATTTCATTTGATACCAACATTTATATTTTTCAAGTGAAGGATTCACTTTGGTGTGGGATGCACCAATATATTGTTTTAAGACATATAAGGAAGAGTTTAAAGGTTATACCATAATAATTTGTACTCACATGATGATTATAATGGGAAGTGTGATTGTGGAGTAATATATATCCCCCAAAATTCTATACTTATCATATTTATATGTAAACCGTGTAAATATGATGTGTTTTCTTTTATAATTCTATGTATGGAGGTAAATACAGATTATATAACTAAACCATAAAAATTGTTAAAATATTTCCATATAAGGATCATAAAAAGACACTACTACAAAAATGACTGATACCCATGGTTCAAAACCGTGGGTATAGCCCCCCAAACCGTGGGTATAGGCTATACCCAAGGTTTGGAAAACCGTGGGAAACTGAGGGGTCGAGATAGGTCTATAACCTTTACCCATGGTTTGCAAAACCATGGGTAAATATCTGTCCACCTTGTCATGGCCTCTTTTCGACCGTGTCACAGCCTTCTACCAATGGTTTTAAAACCATAAGTTTAAATATATTGAAAAAAAACACAGTTGGGAAGTGATTCTACAACCTGCACTCTGCAGACCAAACACTAAACCATCTAACCTATCTGAATTTCATGTACTAACATATATCCATCAAAGTAATTATATTAATATTAACTGCCGATTTTTAGGAAAAAAGTCCAGCAGATTTAGAACCGGCGACCTCCCGCTTCGAATACTCCGCACCACACTAGTTAACCTATGAAAATTATGTTATCATAAACCTATATTATGTAAAATATATTAATATTTGTCCGTATTATGAAAAAAGACGACGCCGGGTTTTGAACCCACATCTCTCTCGAGAACTATCCAGTGACTAACCAACCGAGCTAGATCAATTACTGTATAATATATCTACACCTTTTTAAATATATTTTTCTTGCTCATCATATTGGAAAAAAATGTAGATGACGATATTCAATCCCATAACCTCCAAGATTACCAAGCAGCACTCACCAAAAAATCTACATGGCTTATCTATTTTATTATTTATATATATTTTAATATATTAATTCAAACCGTGGGTATAGTAGAGAAAATCATGGGTATAGGTTTTCCCATCAATTTTTTTGTGTCCCGCAGTTTTTTTTTGCCGCTATATTGTGGAAAATCTATACCCACTGTTTTACTAAATAGTGGGTATAGGTAATCGAAAAAAACTATGTATCTACGGTTTTTCCAAAACCATGGGAATAGGTGACTTTTCCCCCACGGTTTTGGAAAACTGTGGGTATAAGCCATCAAAAAAAACCTATACCCATGGTTTTGGGTGAAACCATGGTTATAGGTGACCTATACCCACAGTTTTGGAAAACTGTGGGTATATGTATAGTATATGAACCTATACCCATGGTTTTAAGCCAAACCGTTAGTATAGGTCTATTTTACAATAGTGAGAATTTATATCATTGATTAACCCTAGTGTTCCCTAGTAGGCCCGATATATGGATTCTCAAGGAGTTGGATATTTTTTGAAGATTCTTTCTCACTAGACCACTCATACTATTCTTGACCCTCTAACCTCATGAATCTAGATGAAAAGGGTAGTTTATTATAGTTATTAATAGTTACTATAAATTCTTAAATGGATAATATTTTCTTCCATGTTGTGGATAGTCTATATCCGATTTTATAGTTGTTTTATTGGGTATAACAATGAACCCTAGGTTAGGTGATGTTGTTTTGTTTATTTTTCTTTTATACACTTGCTTATAACATTTCATGAGGTGAAAGTGTCATGGTGGGGACAATTATGACACCTTAATGTCACTATAGTATTATATATTATCTAAATAGGGAATACGTTTATACATTTTGATAATTTTAGTTAGTTAGAGTCTTGGGAGTTAAAAAATGGGGAAAGGTAAAATAGTTGAATAGATCCCACAATATTAGTGCTAGTCATGTATCTTGACAATGTGATAAGGGGGAGGATATTCAAATAAAATTTGAATGGTTTACATATGGTTCTCTAACCTAAATATTAACCCTGTAGACTACCATTACATATGGCACAATCATACTTGGTTAGCACACAATTTGGGAAAATATGCTGAAAAACAATCTTTTGTACACATATATATGAATGTTTTACAGAGTGGATTATACATGATTTGGGGAAATATATGAGGAAACAATAAATATATCATCTCCATTCTTGTGAATGTTGTATTGTTGGACCATGGTATAGTAAACCATTTGGATGAACTATATAGCCTTCTAAATATTTGAACATATGAATGTACCAACATTACTCTACTCAATTTATCCAGTTTTAGACCTCCCTTGTTCTCATTATCACTTGAACAACTAAGAGAGATCCCAAGGGAGTGTCTTATATTATCCTACTTATATAAAAGACATATTATTCATGGATTTCGAATGGACTTCTAATGTATTGTCTTCTATTACTCTTCATTATTCTTCCTTATTCCATTTACCCTTTGTTTTATTTTCCCCTATAAACAAAAAATGTCATGGCTATGAAATATAGGATTTATTTGGGTCTAATCATGGGGATCATGTATTAAATACCATATAGTTTCCATTTGGTTATGATATTACACTTCCTATATTGAGGGATAGTGGTTTCACTTGATTATGTTAGGAGGTTTCTGTACAATAAAATTATTTAACATTATTATGTTTTCTAAAATCATTTATTATGATGATATACATATTTTCTTCCATCCATATATTTATTAAATTTTTTCAATTATCTTATTACGTTGAATAATTGGATATTTATTTGATATCATGGTCTTAGTATTTGAAACCAATATCAAATGCATGTCAACTAGAAAATAAATTTCTTGAGAGGCCCATTTAATTTAATATAATATTTTTTTTTTTTAAAATATGTATCCAAATTTTTAAATGATTTTCAATTAAATTAAATTTTATTTTTAAATTAATCTGAGGGTATGGGTAGTTTGTTTCAATGCTTTGATCCTTATATGGTTTTCATAGGATGTTTATTACATTATATTTCATCTTGGAATATGACATGATTATCTCTTGAGAAATTTTTTTCCATATATATATATATATATGATATTAATGGTTTTAAAATTAGTGATACTATGTTAGTTTTAAAATCCACGATAAATATTTAAAAAAAGGTTCTTTTATTATTATATACCCTTATTGTGATCCCCTTTTATTATGTCATATATAGAATTTGTGGCCTAAATGGGATGAAATTAAATATTATATGTTTTTTTTTAAATGATGTGGATATAACTTAATTACTTTGATGATTTCAAATGTGATATGGGATTAATTGTTTATGTTTTATTTTTTTTGATGAAAAATTTTATTAATCCTTCTAACCTATAATTTGAAAATATTATGGGGACTATATGTTGTTATGTATACATTATGTAATATTAATACACTATTTAATATTTTTCTACAACTAGTTATAATATTTGATTTTCATATTTATATGGGAATTCACCTGGTAAGGCCAAAGGGGAATTTCTGAGTTGGTAACTTCAAGGCACCTTAGGGAATCCAATTTTTATGTTTTTCAAGAGTATGGTCTAGGATTTTCTTATAATACTCATTAGTGAGTTTCTAATGACTCTTATTCATTTTATTCTAATGTTTTATATGATATTCCTACTAATTTTTTTTCATCCCCTTGATATTATCTTTATCTATATAAAAAATTTTATTCTTCTATTTGATTATACTATGTTTCATTGGTATAATTATTACTGTTGATTACAAACTTTTATTATTATGTTATTTATTTTATTTTTCAATTATATTTTAGAAATTATTTTTGATAAAAATTTTGATATATGGAAAAATATACCATTTTGTTTTATTAACATTTGAAATCCACTTTTTAATGTGTTAACGGGTATTCCATTTTAAATAGTGGTTCCACCCCATGGTTGTTTAAAATGGTTTTCAATGTAATGGTTTCAATGGAATTTTTTCCTTTCTTTGTTTAAAATAAATATTTTAAAGGTGATGGTATTTTTTAATAAGGTTTTACCTATTGGATTTAGAAAACATTAGAGGAATTGGTCGTTCAATATATTTTCCATTTGTAAATCCTATTTACTAAATAATTTCCATACTTACATTTATGAACTCTTTTATAAATTAAATTACCAAGACTATTTTTTGGAATCCTACTAAGAATACATAGATAAAATACATACACATTTATATGTGTGTAGTTATCATGGTTTCATTCATGTTCCAATTTTTTGAGCTCAGATTGGTTGTTCTTATTTGGAATCATATTGGATTTTATGGATGTTTTAAGTCACTATGGGTCATATAAAAACATTTTTAGTGTTTCATGTTTTGATTTTGTAAATTATTCAATTATCCAATTCAATGTGATATTTATTTCTTTTTTGTTTTTCTTTATGTCAAACATAATTAAATTTTCCTTTTTGATACTTTTTATTTATATTTTTAATGTGTGTTTGGTGGTTCATTATTGATTATGATATGTTTGGTTGTTTAATTTTTTAGGACCATTTATTTCACATTTAGGAATCTGTAATGTATAGTTTTACCATTCCAGATTCTAAATTAGCTTCCACTACATAGATATTTTTTGTTATAGGGTGAAAATGGTTCCCTCTAGTTTATGTTCAGATGCCCTACTGTTAGTCACCCACCCATGGTGTTCAAAAATGTTTATTGGGAATTATGGTGCTCTATACTAGGTTATGTGATTGGTTGACTCAAGAGAGTAAATATTAGTTATCATTAATATTTCTCAATTTCAATTATGGATAACATAACCAAAAACATCTTTCTATATCACTCTTAGGGTTCCTAATATAGTGGTGGTCTCTCTTTTGTCTAGCTGTCTATGATGGAAATTTTGCTTGGATATTCTGGATTCTGAATATTAATTTCTATTAATTATTATAGTTTCCTAAGTGTGATATTGGTTTGGTTTGGATTTTTTATAATCTTTCTATAAAGGATATATTATGAGTTGAATTTATAGAGCTTGAGGCCACTTTTCTAAAATATATAGTCATAAAAGAATAAATATTTTCATTTAGAGATCTCACAACCCATGTTTATTCATTTTATATCATGTTTAGAATGTGAATATATTTTAGCCCGACACATTAGTTAATTTATTTCATTGTAATTTTTAATATATTTATGATCCTACATAACCACATTGTGTTTAAAAGAAATTCATAAAATTAGGATAAGATATAGTCACATTAATTTTGGCATGAATCTTAGCTTTCTATAAAATAATATATTTGAGATTTTCCCAAACTAATGGCATGGTGCATGTACAATGATGAAATTTATTTTAGACCATTAATAAATGAGGTCAAAATAATTAAATAAAAAATAAGATTTCATATATTAATAAAATAAATTTTCTAAATGGATTAATGTTTAGGAGTATTGATTTTCTTTTTTAAACCTCAGGCTACAAAATTTCATTATATGTTTTTTTATAGTGGTACATTATCAATAAAAATAATTTATAATATTTAAGTGATTTTTTAGTATCTTTTTACTTGTATGGTGATACTTAGATTTAGATAGTCATATTTCTTATTTTTACATCATTTATAGACTAATTTATAACAAATATAGTTTTGAAATAAACCCCATTTTGATTGAGTGTAATATTTTATAATGGAATATAATTATTTGGAGACTATAACATGAACTTTTGAACGTCAGTAATTTATTTTTTGGACCTATTCATGTGTTTTTTACCTCTCAATTTAAGGGTTTATAGGTTAAAAAATATCATGATTCACTTTTCAAAATATTTCAAATATTTTTCATTTTATATGTTTCAATTTATTTCTATAATCCCATATTTGGTAAATATATTATTATTAGGTGTTTTTTATGAAATCACTTGTCAAAATAGTTATCTAGTTTGGGAACCTAAATCATGATACAAATATTATATCTCCATAATTCATTAAATTCACCCTCTAATTTCAAGAGACTATATAGAAGTAATGAGTGGTAAAAATTAACAATTGGTTAATTATTTACCCTTCAATGTAATAAATTTAAAATAACACAATAAAGTATTAAACATATTATATAAAATAATGACACAAAAAATATTAGTGGATGGATTTTTATTTTATATGATATCAAAAAAGAGAAAAAAATATATACAAATATAATAATGAAAATATGAATAAAATCCAGAAGTGATCAAAATACTCACTCTATTTCTCTACCATGGATATAAACTTCACCATTAATAATGGAAAAATTATACCTTTGTTCCTACATGCATTAAAATATGATTTGAATATCTCATAGAGTTCTCATTATGTGTAATGTTTAAACTAGAGTGTATTTCCAAAAGACTCCAAAATAATCTCATAAATTAATAATTAAAACATGTAATTTCATTATCCAGATTAGAAAAATATTATTGTTATATTTTTAATAAAATAAATTACATGTCACAATACTTATTGAGATAAGAAGTAATGACATGATTTTATAATAACCATGATCCAATTATTTCATAATTAAAACAACTATCAAGGTATGAAAACTAAAATACTACATCGAATCAAATATAGGGTACTCCCTATTGAATAAAACATAAACACAATAACAAAAAATGTATTCTGATGGATTTTCAAGAGCATAAATAAAAATCCACAATGAAATAAACTTGCTTTTAGTTTAATTACTACCATGGTGGACCATCACCTACCTAATTAAATCTTATGGAGAATTCATTTCCTTATATGACAATTCAATAACCATGTAAAAAACATTAAACTACATGAGATCACCCCGGTCATTGACCATTATCTAAAACCCAATAACATAACCAATAATAATTTTATTAACAATAAAATCGAAAAATGAAAATATAACCATAATTTATTTAAATGTAATTTAAAACCTATCTTCATAGATGAATCCTAAAATCCTCATGTTTTATATTACAATATGGATAAGACATTCATAAAAAATCCTCCATTGAATATAAATTATAAACCACTGAACTTATAGGAATAAAATTATTAAATCCACCAATAAAACTTCTTTTCATTATTTTATTAAAAACAATCAATAAATATCATGATATATATCAAAACTACATTTACTCTACCTATAAATCATTTTATAAAATTGTGTTTCAAAATTGCATAGAACAGTTTATCATAAATCATGCTTCAATAATGAGTATTTTAAAAAACCTTAATATTTTAAATTAAATGAATCCAAATATATAAATAGTTTAAATCCTCCTACCTAGATGTATTTTTTATATAATTTCCATGGTGCCTTATATAATGGTCTTAATAGAGTGAAACATCAATCCCTATCATAATTATTCCTTAGATAAATATCAATTGAAATTAAAATAAAAATTCCTATAATAATGGATATTTGGCATGGCCTATACAGAATTGAAACTTCCCCATGAAACTATTTATAAAATAAAACATGGCCTCAAGTGTGTTTAATGACCGCTATAAAACTAATCACATTGTATATTACTCTTTGTTCTTGAAGAGTAGATAGAGATAAAGCTATAGGATAATTATCCAAAAAGTGTTAGTTCACTAGGCCAAACTGGCATGACCCATTCCAAATGACATAAAACCCTATCCAAATTCATTAAAAATAAAATATAAAAATTAATGGTTTCATTCCCTTGAAATAATATCTAACACTTTGAATAATTCGTATTCAATATTTAGAATGATTCATATAACATAAATAAATATCTTTAACTAATATACTATCCATTATCCTTTATTTGGCATTCCTTAGTGTTCCCACTACCACAGTGAAAATACAAGGAAGGAAATCTTGAGGGAGACAATAGAAAAATGACTATTTGTATGTCAAAAAATAGATATATTCATACTATTAAAATCACACACTTTCTCTAAAACCAATCCATCTGAAATCCAATCATTTTTTGATTAAAATTTTAAATTATCACTATATTTATACTTAATTATCTCTCTCTCCCTCTCTCTTGTTATATCCAAATACTATAGAACCAAATAAATTTTAAAACAATATCCCACCATAATTTCAATTTCTTTATGCCAATCTAAAAACACCCTTATTAATTCACATAATGTAATTCCCCTAATTACATAATCCCAAAAATATATTTATCATTAATGTAATCAATTAATCCCCCCAAAATAAAAAATATTATCCTATAATAATTAAAAATTAATAATAAAAAATATATAATTATAATTTTTATCAAAACAACAATCCAGTATCTGAACTCAAATCCAAATCCACTATATACATAAAAAAATTTAATTTTACAATTCTCTCCACTATAATGAATTTTCTCAGAATGAATGTTAGTGAAATTCTATATACATAATTTACCAATTATTTTGTATATTCTATTCTATAACACATGTTTCTATTTTTACATTATAATTATACTAATAATCTCTAATAAGAAGAACATATATCCAACATGAAACCATTTTACTAACCAAAAAATAATACTGGTCTCTCAATTATTATCATATTATACTATAGATCATGTAGATATCTACTCAACTATGACACATAGAAAACATATATATCATATTATATCATGGATTTAATGATAAATTATATACCACTACTCAAATTATTTTCAATATCTTAAATGATCCCACATATCCTAGTGTAAACATCACTTTCTTTCAAAAATGATGTGTCCTAAACAAGAATAGACTTATAAAATGCTTGAATACACACACTAGACATAATTATCTATTATCATCAATATTTATATGACTAATGTAAAGATTATATCATTTTTTCCATATCTAAAATACATTATTATTTTTATTTTATATTACAATAAATTGACCCAAAATGAAATCATTAATGTAGGTCAACCATGTATAAGGGTCATCGTAAACACCTCTTTTATATGCCCATAAATCACACCATATTTATAGAATATTAGTAAAAAATATTTGAAATTATCACCAATGATAATTGATAGTTATAATATTTTATAAAATACCTCTGGATCAAATAATATATTCTTGAATCTATATAATTATTTTTGTTTCCATAGTCATAAATGGATGTTAGGAATTACCAATCTACAAGATTATTCGAAAAATATAAATTAGGACTATATGAGAAACTCAAAAAAATAGTGATCTATGTGACATATAACATTCCAAGTTCAACCACTGAGTAACTCTCGAGAATATGAATTATATGTGATTAGTGTTAGTTGGTCCGACATAAAAATATGAAATCATACAACATAGGCAAATCTAGTTTTTCTTTAATTAATTCAATATAAATTTACTCAGATTTTTTCAGTTTATATAGGAAATTATTGTAGCATACCAAATGATATCTTTTGTTCCACCTTCATCTAATAAAAAATTTTGAGAAACTGCTCGGATATTTCCCTTAGGATTATCATTCACTAAAGCCGGAACATTATATCGTGGTACATCATTGAAATTACCACGTTCACTTCATAATTATAAATATAATTGCTCTTCATTATTTCATTTTTTAATATTATGGGACAAATGGTCAATTTTTTAAATAAATAGTCAGGTTTGATTCCAAATTCAACCCATTGGCGGTCTCACCATCTAAAAAGATACCCTACATCCCCTTGTATTTGAATTTTAAAAATCGACACTTTCACTTTGTTCCATAATATAGAATTCTTATTTATAATAGAAATCACTAAACTATGCTTTGTTTTGTCTACCATCAAATACTATTTATATAATATACTCATTTGAATCCACAAATATTCATCTCACTTCACTAAGTGAGTTTTCCTACTCTTGGATTTAACTATAATATATCCTTCCCAAGTGGTATATAAATGTTAAAAGTTAAATATTGGAATATACTTTAACCATCATCACTACATGAAATTAAGATATTTTTTTGATAAGTTATAATTCTACATGTTATTATAACAATATATACTGAAATGTTTTCCAATTAGATAGTATCTATAAATTATAAATGATTGGACCATTATAACTGAGTTCAAATAATGTTTTATATATATAATTCATTTTAGTTTCAACCATATCAATATGTAAACTATTAAAAATCCTACTAGAATACATAATTATCCCAACCATACTCTTGATGTTCCATAATATACATTATATCCATCACTATACTCAAGGATAATATGAATTGACACTAAATTAAGTCATGCTTTTTTTATAGGATACTTCATAGTATATATCATCCACATTTAGTCAATCTACATCATTAGTCAAATCCATTATTTAAATATCATATTTTGTAAATTATTTAGTAAACTTCTGTTAATAAATATCCTATCCCAAATAACTAAGGATCTCAAAGGTATATGTGGGTCTCTCCCAAGACAACACTACCTCGACCTTTCAGAATCAATAAAGATTACATTATTGGAAAAATTAAGTCCATGAAATGTCAACTCTTAATAAAAAAATGACATATAAATAAATGATTCTATATATTATGTTTATTCAAAATTCGTAAAACGATATCATGATATCTTTCATGGCCAGCATTTAATCATGAGTTATGTAATATTTCATCAATGAAAAATTCCAAAAACCTATCAATGTACTTTAGGAAGATTCTATCTATTGAGGATATAAACACAATAGGTAAATTAATAATATTAATATAAATAACCAAGAACTTTTAATGGATATAGAAACGTTTAATATAATTATTTAGTATGACATATTATTTTTCCATTAGTTGATGGTACCAAAAGTGACTATTCATTTTTCAATTATTAATACACAATCATAAAATAAAATCATCCATTTTTGAAAAGTTCATTGGATCTTACCAATGTTAATTTCTTAATCAATAAAGTATTATTGATAAAACTTTTACAAATAATTATTTGACACTAATAATTACATTTTTTTTATGTGGATTGAGGGTAGATATATTAAATATATGTTTGGAATAAATTATATAGATAAATTTAAACCTCGGTATAGAGTTAATGAAAATAAATTAATGGTAAAAAGATATAGATTCATATAAAATACTTGTATCCTAAGATATCCACATATCTCTAAGGTTTCATTGACTAAACATTCGAATAGATAATATGTACCAAACATAAAAAATATAGACCTACACTATTATAAATATCATCTCACTGTCCATAAAAGTTATGGATAACTACTAAACCCACTTTTTATATGTTTTATTTGAATTCAAAAGATTTCATTTTGAAATAAAAATGAATTTCGTGGATATTTTGAGAGTAATTCAATCTTTTAGAAAAATAATATATGTTCCAATGTATTGTTTTCTTCTAAGATGTTATACTTATGTTTATTGTAATACACTATATTAAAATTAGAGTTATTATCTAATGAATATTTGGACATATACTTATTATTGATGTAAAAATATTATTTAAAGATATGGAGATTCATAAAGAATTAAATTATAATGAACATTTTCATATCTCTATAATGAGGGAGATTTTATGTGGTGAAAAAGAATAGAAGAGGAATATGAAGATGGATAAAATATTAGGTATTTGGTTTTAATATTTTGTAAAGGAAATATTTTTGATGTGTCCCAAAAAAACCATCTTCTATCCAATTCAACACTAAAAACAACCAGACCTCCATAGGGGATGCCCAACTAGTTCACATATGTGGAACCAACATTGAGGTGACAATGAAAAAGGACATGTGGTGTATATAGGTTATCCATATCACATAGGGGTATACTCTTAGGTATATATGGATTTTGTCCTCTCAAATGTAAAGAAAAACATGATTTTTAGTGAAAAAAAATTATGTGTGTGATGTCTTGAGAGATCAATAATAAAATGGATTATAATATTAAAAAGAGGAATTTCAGAAAAAGACATCAATTTTGGATAAATAATTATTCATTACACTATTATTATTCTCAAAATAATAAGTAAATAGTGATGGATCCCCAATATGATCAAGAAAATATTTATTATCTAGGGTCACACATCATTTGTAAATTTTATATAGGTTTTCTCGTATTTCAGTGTTATAGACCGTATAATGTTCATGTGACCACATGAATTGTGGAATGATCAATGACATAAAGATGATTCCAGGTTATGTGGTAAGTTTTTTTGTTCATTATGGTTGTATGATCATACTCATATTTTAACGATCAAACTCTTGATGAGAATAAAAACCATATGTCATACGGTAGGTTAATAAGGATAAGAAGTTACCATGTGATTCAAATGGTCAGTGAAGCTACCATGAGATTGTTTTAACATGGATTATTTCATTTTAGCAGTCAAAATAGTCCATATACACACATAGTATGCAAAGAAACCACAGAATTCATGAAAATTTGATTGAATGTATGATTATCATTACATAATATCAATTAATATATAGAATAAACTGTAATAGTGTTGTCACTGTATGATATGAATAAATATTTATATGATATTTTGAAATCAGTTATGAAAATGGAACTGATATTCATTAATATAAAATTCATGACACTGAAATAATAATCCTTATTATATGTATATGAAATTATTTTTGTAATTTGATATGTATTCTAGATAAAAAAACTGATGGAATAAGCTGAACCTGATTCAATGAAGTGTTTTTTAATAAGTGTTATATGTAATAGTATACATAAAATAACAAAAACTATGTAAGGGTCCATTGAACTATACTTAAGGGTAGTTTTTGTGTTTATATACCTACATAACAGTTGTATGAGGCCTGCATATAGGAATAATGTAACCTGTGTAAGGGTTATCTTCTACAGTTTAATGGTTGTTCAAGAGAAACATTGGGGGAATACCAACTATATTTGGAGATGTTTAAAATACATAAGGTTCTCAAAATTGATACACTATGAATATAAATAAATATAATATGAATCACTGTATTCTAGATAATGTTTTCCTAAATGAATAAAATTTTCATGATTAATCATATCATGTTTCAAATTATCTTAATAAATAAGATGGAAATGGTATTTTATTAATCATTATATACCAAAAATAAGGGATGTCACAATAATACTTCATGAATTAATATATACATTTATTAAATAAAAATAAATAATTTTCTATATATGAATAAGTAGAATCCATGAATGAAGATATAAGATAGTGTTAATTATTCTGATGTAGTTACAAATAAATTTAAATATACCAAGCAATGACGATGAATTTTAAATATGGTGATAATTTTTTATCTGGTTGAAGGAAGTGACCCTATTTCATTGGGTTTTTAATGATATAAAATTTATCATTCTCTTCTAATGTGTATAGATTCACTAATGTCGAATCCTTATTGATGGTACTATCTTTGGGAGAAAATATTATTTTTCTTCTTTTCCATTTTAATGGGAGGTTGTTCAAAAATATTAAGTTAAATGATTGATTGATAGATTTGGTTTAATAATTAAATAATTATTTGGGTGAGTTCATTATTAGAGAGTTAATCATGTGATATAATTTAGATTTGTCATATATTGCATTAAATTTACACCCACTTCTCAATATTATTTTTTATCAGAATTCTCAAATGTTTTGATTTTAATCTGAGCCTCAACTATTATGCTGATCTCAATCAATTAATTTTTATGGAAGGTTCAATATTCGGTGTACACATGTGTACTTTTGGAACCATTAACACATTGAATACACATGACGAAAAACACATGTCAATGATCCATGATATTTTATATTTAACATACACAATATCAATTTAATGAATATTAAATGGGAAAAATCTCTCAATCACTTGACATCCCAAAATTACGAATCACCCTAATGAGAGATTTACACATCCATTGGAATTTTTAGTAATTTGTTTGGTATTATTATGATTATTTTTTAAATAAAAAAATTATATGAGAAAAATAATTATGCATCAAACACACACAAATCAAAATAAGTAAGAAGATTCTCTTCACTGAATAAGAAATCTAAATAAAGGAATGTTTCTCAAAATAATTTAAACAATTATAAGATATTTAATATTAAAAAAAGAGGGTGTGTGAGGATAAGACATTATTATTATAAAATATTCATTATTACTCAAATGAAATTACAATAAAATTTACTCACATAAAATTCCTAACAATTAAAGTACATGAAAAAAGTAAATAAATGGGGAATGGTATCTCAAGTAGAATAAAGAGTTTGGATGGTACTTATAGGTATTTTATGATTCTATGTTCATGAAAATATATCCTACTAAACTATTATGATCAACCAATTGAAAGGAGATGTGGGGTGAATTAATAGTCAAAGGCGATGGACTTCTTAGCTTATGAATCTACCCTTCAAGTTTGATGCCCAATTTTACCTTTTAGAAAACTAAATATCAAGATAAATTATTTTTAAAAGTTATAGATATGTATTTTGATATATAAATATCAAAAAAGTTTCTCGTTTAACATTATGATCCATTTGTATGGTTTTTTCCCAAACCAAGTGTTGCTATCAAGAAATATCTAAAAACATTCCACATCCTAAATGTAAATTCATTTATGTTTATGAAGATTCCCTCAAATACAATATTTTTTATAAAACTATTATATCATATATTTTTCAATTATCTACAAAATATTATATCACAATTGTACTTATATGTTTGGAGAAATTTTATGAAATGTGGGATACATTGAAATCTCAGACAGAATTGGGGTTTAGACACTCATATATAAATCGAGATACTTATTGGTTTAGTTGGATTGTTTAATTTTTATCCAAAATGTATCTAGATATCCTATAAATTAGTATGTTTTTAATGAAATTTTTACTTTTATATTGATCACATAAATTTAATCGTCATGGATGGTCTAGTTTTCATCACAGATTCAGTGGGCCTTTTGAGTGCTCGATATGACCCTTTATATGTATTAATTATCCAAATATCTTGTTGAATGATGTATAGTCCATTGAATTAAGGACCCTAAAAAATAGTCACCCATTTTAGATATATATGATGATAGTTTTTATTAAACGATATAAATTACAAGAATATGGATTAATTTTAGAAATGATAAAAAATTATATTTAATAATGAAACATGGGAATTTCACATAATTTATCCACTTTTCCATGAAAATTAGTAAGGGGTGTAAATAAATTTTGTCAAAATAAAAAATAGCATAAAATCCCCTAAACATAGTTTTATTCATTTAATAATGTTAAAAAAACAAAAAATATCCCAAACTAAATCACTTTCACTCACCAACAAATATTAAAATTTTGTTTTTTCAAATCAGTGGGGTCAAAACTAGTTCACCCCTCCATAATAAATTAAAAAAAATTTTATAGATAAAATGTTCCAAAAATAATTCATTTTTCATACTCAAAATTATAAATGGATTATGTGTGCACTCAAAACTCACTCTTCTCAATATGATGTAAATTTATTCAGGGATGTTCTGTCATTCACCAACCAATAGAAAAATCATAATGATTATAAGAGCTCTGAAATTTAACTTCCTATTATAAATTTAATATTAATAAATATTTATTTTTTGGTCTCTTATATTGGCTATGGTATTTTAGTAATATATTGGACAAAAGGTGTAGAAAGTGGGGGAAAACACTAACATGTAAAAAAATAGATTTTTTTTGAAATGAGACATTGATGGAAATGGGAAAAAATTAAAAGGGAATGAATGTTTGAAGGAAGAAAATTATCGGATAAAATTATAATTGGATGAAATATGAAATATGTATAAAAGAGTAAAGTGCAATAATTATTCAATAAAACATGATGTAGGTGTACTTTTTTCATTTTTTGTCTTTTATTTTTTTGACAGTTTCACTTTAAAAATATCACAATCACCTAAAATACATTATTCAATATCTTCAGTATTCTAATTGTAATAGTTATAAAAATATCAAAGGGTGAGTAAGAATAATATTTGACATTCCAATGATATAGAACATTATTATTTTTATTTTATTATTTTTTTGTTCATTAGTTTTTTCAAAATATTTCAACATTATTTTTACAAAATGACATAAACATTAGTGAATTACAAAAAATCAACAAATGAAATCTTATCCCCCACTATTAAATAGAATATTTTCATCAAGAATATATAAAACATTTAAAATAAACTAAATTGTACCCAAAATGAAATCCATTCCCCCACATATCAATTTTAATGAATAATTAATTTATAATACATGTAGTTGTATGTGGGGGAAATGTTTGGGGCTTATAATATGGAATTAAAAAAATGGTTTATGTAGGCTTGAAGGGGCTTTCAAAAGTAGGATCCTTTTAGGGGTAATTGGATTATATTTGGCCACTCCATATATCATGTGGTTTAGAAAATACCTCTATCATATTAATAATCACTTAAGTAGAAAATTCATCTCATTTTTATTGAGACGTAAGACTCACAATAGGGCGTGAAAACCATCAAAATGAAATGATGGACATAGGTGACCTAAGTATGAATGATAACATTATTTAACATGGAAGGGGAAGAATCATTTTCCATAAAAAAATTTATAATTTTTTATATTTTGGTCATAAAATAAAATTATTTATCTAGATTTGTGATGAAATTAATAAAAATATCTACTTAAAATAATTCATTTAACTCCACAAAAATGCTTGTAAATTATTTTGAAAGTGGGTGGTGATTAATTATGATTATATTTTTAAAACAATGTAAACCCAAAACAGTGAGAAAAAAGTAAATAGTATGTAAAGTGGTAAAAAATGTGAGATACATTGATAATGAGAGAGAAATAAGAATAAAGAGAGTGAAAGAGAGAGAGGGGTGGAGGGATAGTGGAGGAAGAAGAGCGAGAGAGGGAGTTGGTGGGAAAGAGGTTCCCCTATTTTGGAATTTTAGGGTCATAGTCTCCATCCAATTGTGGGATAGTGGACGTTTTTGTGGTAGATGGGGTTGTTTTCCTCTCATGGCGATTCTTTAATAAATTCCCATTGACCGTGAATATGTTTTTTGAAGAGGGAACTTTAAATTTAACTGCACCAAATGGGTAATCAATAGTGAAAATAAAAAATCAACTTCCCTATGAGAATTAATTATAACAATTTGAACTCAAAATCAAGAATTAAATACAATTTATTTTACACCATAACAAAACACCCTTGTAATGATTATTTTATCATTGAGTACCTTATCATTTTCATCATAACTATTGATATTCTCATAAGAAACATGTTTAATCTCCTCCAATTCATTAAACTACAACAATCCTTCCTCACCATATTTTTCACAATCAAAATTACTTGTTTTCACATCCCAAAAAGATATATATAATGGGTTATATAGGTTAATTACACGATTTACCAAAAAATAAAATAAAAATAAACATATTAATTGGTGTTTTATAGACATCTCAATACGACTAAAGTTCATCACTGAGTCTATTAGGACAATTTTTTCATACAGGCTTAACAATTCTTTCAATAACACTATTCACTTCTGTATTGTAAATTTCAACCATACTATTTGAATGTGAATGATATGAAGTTGATGTTTTATATAAAAACTCATTATTTTTCAATATATATTCCATGGTTCGATTATAGAAATAGGTTCCTAAGACACATACCAAGGAACATGATGTTCCAAATTATTGTAAAATGTGTGCATTGAGGAACTCACTATGATTTTTTAAATCATCTTTCCTAGTGTTTCTGTCCTTTACCCACCTATAAACCTTAACTACCATAATTAGTATAAAGGATAATCCATTAGAATTTGTAATGTTCTCATGAATTGAATTCCATAAGCATCGAAGATCCAATTGAATATATAAGGCTTGGGGGATATTTGATTTCATTGGGAAATTTTGAAAAACAAGTATATAATGGGACATGACAGAAAGAAATCTTGAAAACCCATGAAGAGTTAATACTTGAATTATCTGTTATAAAGGAACATTAAGGAGGTAATTTTTGGTCCAAAGTGTCCTCATATGGGAATTCAGTGGCATAATTACCAGATAAAATAATTTTCATCTTCATTAAAACATGTCCCAATCACTATGGTTTCCCCAGTTCTCCAATGTTTATTATCATCCAAATAATGGTATTTTAAATCAAAAATCAACATAATTTTTTTCATTTTGAAAAAATTTCAGCAAAAATCTAAAAAATAAGTAAACTGAAATTGAGTCATGCCACGATAACTTTTGTGTGAGATATTAGAGGTTTTAATTAGAAAATATAGGGTTAGTGATTTTAGATTAATATGCAATGGGAGTTCTACTCATGTGATAAACCACAAGGTTTCCATTTTTATTTCTATATTTAATCTCAATCTCATACTCTTATAACATAAAGATCAATCTTATTAGCCTTAGTTAGGAATGATATTTCTTGAGTATGAACATTAATGAAGAATAGTCAATAAACATGATTATTTTGAAACCTTAGAGAAAAGATCATAATTTATCTAAGGAAAATTACACAGCTAAATGTTTTTTGTTAGTGTAATGAGTTTGATTTTCATCTACTGTACTATATGAATAATCGATTAAAGGATGATTTTTTTCTATTCCATGACCATGAACAACCCCAATTTCCCAATTAGATTAATCACACATAACATTGATGCTAATGGACCAATATAGTGGTTGAATTATCAAGGAAAAGGTAAGATAATAATTGAGTCTAATTAATTATCATGTATAAGCCCCATTTAAATGGTGTGTAACATCATTATAAATTATATGAGTGCGTAAGAAGGAAATCCTACAAAAGTTTGTATGTATTTCCAATAGATAGTGGAATAAATAAGGAATTAATTGATGTCTCTATCTAATGTTCTTTATGGTAGTGATTGGATCACCTCAATTTTAGATGGATCGACATGAATTCCCTAATGAGAAATTAAGTGTCCACAAAAAATCCAATTAGTAACCATAATTTGAAAATTTAAAAAAATCACCCAAACAATACATTTGAAATAATTTTATAGGGACAAAGAGATTGAATTCAAGTTGTATTCAAATAAAAAACCATAAAATGTAAATTCATTCATGAAGAGCTCCATTCAATGATCAATTAATTCAGAAAGGAATATTCATCATACTCATCTGGAATGTTGCATGAGCACTAGAAAGACTAAAATGAATTCTCTAATATGGATTTGTTTCAATGGGTTATGTGAATGATGTTTTTTCATGGTTCTAGGGCGTGATTGGGGTTTTTATGTAACCAGTGTATCCACCATGAAATTAATAATTTTAATTTCTAATAAATTTTTCATTCATTTTTTTCAAGGAAAGAAATAGGGTAGTGATATTTTTGTGTTTATAATTTCATTATAGATAACAAATGAAAACATTTCATTTTTTATCACCCCATTTTTTAGCACCTCTCCATTTTAATTTTGGAGAATAGATATACCTCTATTCATAGGTACCATATCAATCAGACAAAAAAAATCACTATCCTAAATTGTGTAGATAATTCCATCCTAAATAATATTGGTGATCTCTTCCCTGACTGCCTCAAGTAAGATTTGATGGAGACTTATTTGGTGATTCCTAATAGGATTCGATGGATCCTCTAAATGGATTTGTGGTACATAAATGGTATGTTTGATGCATAGTATGTCAAATAGGTTCCATCTTTTTTCCATTATATATTACTCTAGTATATAAATATGTTTTTTCTCCTCAGTTTTAGTAAGTACTATAGAGACAATGAATGTATAAGAGTAATCATGGAAAATAAATGCAAACATCTATTGTGCTAGAAGAGGTTTCAAATTATCTTCATCCTCCATTTTTCGTCTAGAAAACTTATGAACAGAGGGATTTTAGTTTTTTTCAATCATTTTCCTCATTAATGTCAGTGGTGGAAATGTATAGAATAGATGGGATATGGTTTTCCAATTTTTTTTTCAATATACTATATATTTATGGAGTATGTAAATTAACGATCAGCATAAAATTCTCCATTTATGACATGGATAATAATAAAAAAATTCCCAAACTCCCCTACAATTTGAACTAGACTAAAAATATAGAATATGATTCAATAAACTCTAAGATGTTTCCTCTGAATTATGGATGGAGAATTATAGGTGGTCCACTGATGGCTATCTCATGGATTGGAAAATGCTGAATTGGACTAGTTGGTCACAAAATTTCATGGATAAGATTCCCTCATGAATATAAATATTAGATCTACATATCATAATGAAAATTCATACACAAAATGGTGGAGATCATAAAGAATTCTTCTCTCCTTCCATGTCATGGACATTGAAATAAACAATAAAGATAAGATCATTAACCAATAAAAGGACATCCTTGATTATTACCTCAGGAATGAAAGTGAATCAATTAGATAACTATATGAAAACACGAATTCGGGGAAATAGACCTAGATCAATCATATAGAATATTCATTTAGGTAATACATTTATCAATTATCATAGATCTATAATTGTATCATCAGTGTTGTGACTCCCTATCTAGAATGGAACTATAATTTTCCCTATGTATTTTCACATCATGGTAATGGAATATTGGGTAGAATCATTTTTAATGGTCCTATGTTTTCTATTATTTGGGAATAATTCCTTATGAAACATATAATACATTGGGATTTGATTTATGTAATCAAATATGGTAATGTGGACTTCAAGATTTATAAACATAAAAAATATATTAGAATTAAGCTCAAATTGATTCTTATAATTAGACACGACTTGATTAAAATAAATTAGGTTGAAAAAGTAATAAGAGGGTGTGAGGGAGTGTATTCAAGAAATTTTTCAATCATTTTGTTCTTTTCTTTTTCTAGATCAAAATTTAAATTGGATTTAGGGGATTCATAATGATGAATATAAATTGAAATTATAGATAAAATTAAAATATCACCCACATTACCCTCATGTTTTGGAAATGGTTGAGGTATGAGTTGGGAGGAATTAGATAATTATTTCTAACTAAGGTAGAATACAAGTTTACTAATTTGAGTTTTAGTTTTTTTTCATGATGGAATAGGTGTAGCGGGGAAAAACTTCCAAAAAACATCCCCATTGATTCTAAAAAGATTAAAAAGGTTATTCATTGGGATTATATTTATTTTGGTTACATATAAAGTTATTGAATTGGTTTGAAAATTTATAAGTCTCACTAGTATAGTGGAATAAAGTAAAAGAAGAAGCAAGGTTTATCCTTTGATGTTGAGGAGTAAAAGAATAAAGTTGGTGGAAGTTACCAGCACTATCAATATATTGAAAATAGTTTGGATCTTGAGGAGGGAATTGGGGTGGAAGATATATGGGATTACTGTACCTCAAGAATGGGTTATAGGTATATGTTAAGGTCCTATAAGTGGGTTTTATAGAGTTTATTATGAACATTCTTGATTGTTGAGGTTTGGTGTTCCACTGGGAATATAATGCACTAGTCTCCATTTGTTTGGATGAATATGACAGAGTATCTTCTAGTTATGCACATGTGTCACTTAGAAGACCTAGTAAGCTATATATTACACAATTTTTGATGGATTTATTGAATAGATATTTTATATAAGTTGAGGCTGGGTAATTGGAATCCCCTACTAGTTGTCTCACATGACTTGTAAGTTCACTCATCCACTCGGTCATGTTGTTAGGATCTATGATACGATTCTTATGGATTTTTTTACACGAGAATGTTCGGATGTATAGAATTTATAAATGTTTGTCGCAATGTGGATTATGAGATCTTTTGTAGCTATAGGATATTTTTCAACAAGATACCCACCACATGGGACCCCGATTAAGGAATTCTCGGTACCCAATAAACCCTCATATAAGTATTGGATTGAGAGTTGTTTAAGGATTTTGTGGTGTTGGGATGTCTCCAAAATATGTTTGAACCCATCCATGTATAAATTGAGTGATTCAGTTGATAATTTATGGATACCACTAACTTCATTTTGGATAGATTTGATTTGATAATCCTGGAATAATTTCTTTAAAATTAATTGATTCATGTTATTCCATATGGAACCATAAGGGAGGTAATAAATCCATGACATAGAGGATTAATCTTGGGAGTAAGTTAATTATTGATGTTTTATTTTTCCTTTAAAAAACCCTTGATGATTCATAGTAGAGTATACCACTTAGAATTCTCGATGGTAAAGATGAAAATCCTCACCAGACAACCCATTCAAAAAAGGAAAAAGATGATTCAAATCATATTTTAGTTTCAAATCATACTCAATATTTGGATACTGAATCCTGACAGGATGATAATTTATATCTGGGGAAATGAGTTATTTAAAGGTTTATTCCCTATGATTTGACATATCTAGATCAATTCAATGGGAAATGAATTGGTCTTGAGTGATTTTATTAACCCTAATGGTCCCCCCTAAGATAACAGTAGTTCAAACAAATATGTTTGATTGTTTTTTAGGTTTTGGGGAATTCTGAGAAATTTTGAAGGATGAGGAAGGCATTTTATTCTTAATATTTTTTTAGATTTTTTTTATTTTATGTTTTTCTATTTTTTGGTGTTTTTTATATAAATTTTGTGATCTACTTATTTCCCCATCCATATAAAATGATATAATTGAAATGTGTCTAATTTTTAGATATCAAATTTCAATGGTCTGATGCACTTCCAATTTCAATAGATACACTCGTGTCGAATCCCTGACGATGGATTTATATATTGTAGTGAATTGTTGCTTCCCATTTGAATTGGTTTTTTAAGATATTAAGTGAAATTAATGATTGATGGATTTTTTTAATAATTAAACAATTATTAGGGTGAGTTCAACATTAGAGAGTTAATAAAATGATTTCCTGGAGTTTTTCTATACATTTCATGTAATTAACACTCACATAAAATGATTTATCTGGATATGAATTCCCAAATTTTTTGGATTTAATCTAAACATACACTTGGGTAATGATCTCAATGAGATCCTATTTATGGAAGGTTCAATAATTCATGAGTCCATGTTTACTTTTGGTTCAAATAATCCATTGAATCAACATGTTAAAAATTCATTTCATTAATTCATGTGATTTTGAGTTCAACATAACAAATATATATTTAAATAATATTAAATGGAAAAAATATCACAATCGCATAACATCCATGAATTATGACTCACCCGAATAAGATATTTACTCATCCATTGAGTTGTTTAGTAATTTGGTTTTGAAAACTATTGTTATTTTGTAAATGAAAAAAATGAAATGATGGAAACAATTGTGTACAAATCATCCACAAATTAAGGGAGGTAAACAAATTCATTTGATCGAATAAGAAATTGAATGAAGGGAATGGTTTTCAACATGATATAAACCATATTATAAACATGAATTTTACATAAGTTAGTGTGTATGAAGTTAAGAGATTATGATTATAAAATCCGAAATAATATTCAAATGAAATTAAAATCTCTCTTATGCAACTAAAATTCAGGAATCATGAGCTACATGAAAATAAATAAATGATTAATGGTATAGAAAGTTGAAAAATATGATTTTATGTCTTAAAAGGAGTTTTTCATGGCCATGTTTATAAAACAGTCTATTATTCTAACTATAATGTGTGTATCTAGGTACACCTATCATCTCCACAGTTACTCATATCCCCTTTCCCTTTTCCATTCATCATGAACCACCCCTAAATATCGGGATCCCCTTTATGCCACCATTCTCGACTCTCACCCCCACTCTCCATCACACCCAATCAAGGCCACATCAACATACCTATGCTCCCCTCCATCATAATTCCACCATAGTTCTCATTACTTCCTTCTGCTCTATGTTCCACTGCCAGAACGAATTTTCAACATCCCTCCACTCCTGTAGTCCCCATTCATTCATATTTCAATTCTCTACCTAACACACTCCATAGAATCGTCTCAAGCTCTTAACCATGTCCTTAACTCCCTTTTTCACCATTCTACCATTCCCTTCTCCCTCTATTTATATCCCTCATAGATCTATTCTGCTATTTTCTCAAGACAATGTTCACCCTTGGATGTATTTTTCATTGAATTTTTGGGTTTTCAACTAATGTATTAAAGATTATTCTCTCCTAAATATATATGAAAACATTATATCTACAATGCAATAACAATTTTTTCATGTACACCTAAATTTTAGGGTTTTCACCCTTGGATGTATTTTTCATTGAATTTTTGGGTTTTCAACTAATGTATTAAAGATTATTCTCTCCTAAATATATATGAATACATTATATCTACAATGAAATAACAATTTCTTCATGTACACCTAAATTTTAGGGTTTTCACTTACAATGTGAAGATACCTCTCTCCTACACTTAACAACATTATCTATGAAACATTTTTCACTACATGTAGATGCAATTGTTTTTACCCATACCACATGTAGTGTTTATTAATTGAAGAAATTACTAGCCACCCCATTATTTGGATTCATAGTAATAATAATTTGTTTATACATTAGAGGCACAAGTTGGATAACTCAGTTGATACACATACACTCAACTATTTTATGGATATTCTATTATAAGTAGTGACATTAATTTGGTTTATGTTCCTCTTCAGGTTTCTTGATTTTTTTAGTCTTACAAGTAACTATTTCATCACCACCAGTACTAAGCTATTATGTTTTCAATAGGTTTTACAAATTATGGGGCCATCCTGGTACTATCTTATGAATCTCAATATGTTTTAATTTTAATGAAAAATACCTGAATTTTAGATTTATTAGAAGTTTTTTGACCATAATCATTTTACATTTTTATCTATTCATTCCCACTCAATTGAATAAAGTGACTCTATAGTTTCATGGGACAATCATGTATTTCAAAAAAAATTAATGTTGGTTACATAAAATTTACAGTTAAATCTCTTTCATGCGACATGTATTTTTTTCTAGTATCATTTTTATCATGTATGAATTTTTTATTATAGATTTCTAAATTATATTTCCATCTATTATATATTTTAGTTTCTTTCTTATAAATTTAAAAATTCATTTAAAATGTGATATTCTATTTTATTTTCATCTTTAATATGTATTTAAACTATATTTTATCTTTATATTATTCATAAATTTTAATATATTAAATTTTAGACATATTCACTTCTTTTACTTCGGTGGATTATGAAATTATTTGATAAAGTATATAGTGTGATATTATTTTTGGACAAATTTTTTCTCCATATCATACCAAGTGTATAGTATTCATTGGTGCTTCATTTTATGAACACGACAGTTGGTATTTCTTAATTAATTTATTTTTTTCCCACTCATGTAAGAGGTTTATACATTTATTTATATCTATAAATATAATATCTATAGATTACTTGGTTTTAATTCAATAAATTTGTTAATAATATCACTTTCATTGTTGAATATTTTAATTTATAATAAATGGTTTGTATTAGAATCATTTTTTAAATATATTAATTATTTTATAGGTCTTCCCATTTAAAAAAATTAATTATTATTTTCTTATCATTGGTTACTATATTTTCCAGTCTTTCATTACATTATTTTATATTTCTTATGTCTCTGATGGCTTCCCAAATACTAAGCACTCCTCCACATCTCATCGGTCGATTCCCCATGACCCACATCTTCTTAGTTGTCATGTGGTTGGTTTTATTTTAATGATGGTTGTTCTATTATCTCAATTATCAATTTTATTTTTGCTATTGGGGTTATGATTAAATCGGATTCTCTCCTGTAGAAAACTGCATTATCATGTCAATGTTAGCAACATATGATTCCAGAATTAATACTTCCTCACATGGCCCATTATTTCAACCACCGAGTAGAGTCTCTTTGAGTTTGTAACCATAAATTCTATTGTTTGAATTGGATTTTATTTATTTGATTTGATTTATTATCTTCGTAATTGTAATATTTTTCTTCAGTAATGTTTGATTATATTAAATTATTTCATCAAGTATGTTTTCATTCATTTTTTTGTCATATTTTCAGTGGTATTGATTATTGAATTAGTGTTTACTATTTTAGATGAAATGAATAGTAGGTTTAAATTAACCAATTCCAGGACATCGTCACCACCCGGGCTAAACCGTTACATCATGGTGTCATGCTAGTACAACCTTCATATTTCATATTTTTTATTTTATTAAAAACATCTTAATGTTGATTTTACTATGAAATATTTCTACCAGGGTCATGAGAAATTTATACCATTTAATTAACATTCAATTTCATTGGCTGATCCACTAGATGATTGTGACGTGTATTTTCTTCTAAAAAACTAATTGTTGTTTACTTAAAATTACCAGTTTCACGTAACATGTAGTTTTTTTTTCAGTTTTCTATTAAATTTATTTGTTCTTCATATATATGATGACATTAATATGATTTCCTAAATGATTTTCCACTCTCTTAATTTTTTTTTCTTTATCCCATTATTAGACATTTAGGAGCCAATAGGTGAAATAAGAGTTGAGGATCATGAAACACTCAATGTCCAAGTACAAATTCTCAATATACAGTTAATTTAATATTCAAATTACTAAACGTAGATATGATTATATTGTGGTGTGTATTTATGTTTAGATGAATGAATTAGGATATATGGTGGTAAACACAACCCATGTGTTTTATTGTTGTGTGGCAGTATTATATTTCTGTATGAATTCTATATTCATTTTATCATTATTAATTATCCTATTAATTAACTATTAAATATAGGTATTTTTATATAATGTAATTAAAAATCTATTTGGAGTGCTTAATTTACTATTTTTTGTATATTATAAGAATTAAGTGTTCTTCAATTCAATATACCATAAGTATGCATTATTGATTTTGATTATGTTAATAAAAAAATACATTAAATGCTATACACTATGCATACATACATGCATTGTATAATTATATTATGTATTGCATTCAAGAATTTTATTATTCAAGTATGTAACCATTTTCTGATGGGATATTTATATTTTTTCATTAATAAATCATTTCTCAATATTTATTTTTATATTGTTGTAAAACACTTTTATATACATTGTATTGTATATATTTAATATTTGTAACATTTGTAGACATGCATTAATTAAATATTCATTGTGTTAATTTTTTTAGAGGTCATTATAAATCACCTTTATCCTTATAATGAAATGTAATGTTGAGGGTATTCTGGTAGGTGGTTTCATTTTTTCTACCAGATAAAAGGTTATGTTGTGCTTGTTTTTTATATTCATATATATATATATATATATATATATGTATATTAATATACATATATATACATATATAAATTTATATATATTCAAATATATATATATTCATGTATGTATGTTTTATGTTATATATGTACATATGTTTGTGTGTATTCATAAGTATATATATATATATCTAAAAAGAGTTTATTATGTACATATAAAATATAAATGGACATGAAGACATAGATCATATCAATTTAATATGGTCATAATGTTTGAATTATTGATAATGATTATATATAGTCCACAAATACACATAGGATGGTAATAATTAAATTCTCTTTATTTATTTTTTTTGATAAATTTCTCATAACCAAATCAGCTATGTGAAGTATCCTTAAAAAATAGAGTAGTTTTCCATGAAATTACTCATGAAATGTCACATGATTCCCAAAATTTCTCACATAAAACAAATGAAATATAATAGGGAGGAAGTTGAAGCCTCTCATATTTTTAAAATTCTTGAGATGCATTAAGGATGTTCATAGCACGGTCTCACAAGACACCCGGACAAACCATCTGTGTCTCACAGAAAGTCCCAAAAAAGTCATCGAGAATCTCATAGATGACTTTAAATAGGAAATTGGATCTCTAGAAGTCCCTTGGACATGTCAACTTGATTATAAGGAAGTCCTTCGATATGACCATGTGATCAAATAGGTTCTCATTAATTTTAAATGATCCAATATGAGAGGAATTGATGAGAGGGATTTGTGATCACTGAAAATCAGGAGAATCCCCCATCATGGTCCATGTAGGAGACTTGCAAATCCACATGATTTAAAATCCCTCTTCTATATCTTGACTAAACTTGAACTAGATAGGTCACACATTTCACCAAATAACTAGGGTGTTCATTCTTATAAATTCCCCACCCTAACATGGAAAATGGGTTTGACTATGGACTACATGACTCTCAGCTCCTAGACTCTCATGAACAAGGGATTTATTAGACATATCAGAGTGGATGATCTTAAAACCAAAAAGTATTTAGTCAGGTAATACACCTAAAAACTTACAGAGAAATTGGGATCCATACATAAGGTACATCACACGATCATTCAAACATCACATGAAAGGCTTTTGGTAATGTGTGACAAGAATATACTACATGTCATCCAGTTCACACAACACTAAATGAAACTGATTCTAAACGAACACAGTTCCTTCAAAATACAAGGGTTATAAATAGGATCAAAAGTGGAAGTCATAATAGAATAACATTCCTAACATCCCTCATGTTCTTCAAGTGAGTAATACAAATACACATGAATGTGCCGAGACATGTTGCCTACATCCTGCGACACCCCTAAAAATTGCTATTAGGGTCACATGAAACTCTACATTCATGCCATAGTAATTCTTATGGTCCAAATAGGTGCACCACATTGATCTCACAAGGTCATATGGTTCTATCACCCAATCCTTGTGATGTCCTTACAATAGATCTCCATACATACATAATGACATTTTCTCATATCAATAAAATCTCATTGTCTCTTATAGGCATGGAAACCACTCTCTTGAAAAACCCTCTAGGAAATTTATCTGAGACCTGTGACACCCTCCAGACATGGAATCCTAGTCTTGCGACACCCTCTATTAATGTTAGCAATGACTCGAAGAACTATCAAATCATGTCGGCCAAGTCTCACTGTTTCATATGGGAAAGTCATATGACACTCGATTCACCCTCGAGATATGATGGAAAGGTCTCATGATGCCCTCAAAGGATGTTATATATGATAAAATACATCTTTATAACCATATAGTGATGACTCCCGTGACACCATCCATATGTTTCAATCCTAGTCTTGTGAATGAAACCAAGGCCTGGTAGTTGGATCATGTGACACCTCTGAAACAATCTACCCAGTTCCTATGATTTATTTCATTATAAATTAATTGGTTCATGATATACCCTCTTGAAAAGAAAACCCGGTTACCAGGTAAACCTAGAATTTGATTAAATTGTATGTCCTCTCTATGTAGGGCATGATAAAATGTGTTGCATCATTGTGTATGCCCCAATCAATAGGACAACTTCATTATATAATCCCCAATGTAAAGGGAACTTTTTAGACCCTAATTCCTTATGTGTCCAAGATATATTGGCCACTTATCCTTGAGGTTTGACCTCTTTATTGACCATCAAGTAAAATCCCAACATATATGTCCCTTATTCAAATTAATGAAATTGATTACATGTTATCCCTTCTTTATCACAATGGGAATGGATCTCAAGGGATTAGAAAGTTGTAATGGTAATGACATATATATTATAAACCTTCACAATGGTATATGCATCCCCAGTGTGTAACCCCCAATAATCCATACAACCATTATTCTAATTCTGATATAACTTGGATGCATAGGACTCCTTCCTGATACCTGAGTTCAAATAAATACCACTTTCTATGAAATTCCTTTTAAGACTCTGACATCTCATCCATTGAGGCCCACATAATACTAGGAGATGATAACCTTATCTCATACATCGGAAAAATAATAAATAAACTACATGATGTTGACTCTAATTACATCTATAAACAGGATATGTAATATATCAATCAAAGTTCGGAGTTCCTTGTTAAATCATCTCTGGTCAATTTCATCACGTAATTCCCACATCACGTGAAATTAATTGATCATTTGTTCTCCCTTGTTTCTCACACTAACCATAGATCATGTTATATTTTTGATACACAATAATCACATCATCTATATCATGGGTATCAATAATTATGAGTTTAACCTTAATATATATGCCCCGATAAATTGAACTATGAATTCTCTGATTCTCTCAATTCTCAGAATATGTAGAATATCCCTCTAGAACTCAAGAATGAATACTAAGTGACTTATAAAACCCATAATATTCCAATCCTCATGATTTTATATTTCATGGGTTGACCGTACTATGTGGGTTTCAATTATGGCAATAACCAGTATACATAGTATTTCTCAAAATGTCTTAATCCCCTCCTCAGAATATTAACCGCCTCCTCACGTGGAAGAACATTCTAAATCACTTGGTTACACGAATTCATAATAAAAGTAGTCACCCATTACTGGAAAATGCTGGAGAACCTCAGATACATATAGATGGACTCACTAACTAGATCCCAATAATTTTCACATAATATAGAATCAACCAATAATCATTTTTAGGGTATCTGGTCCCATATTAGGATTTTGAAGAGATTTACAAACATATATTAAATATATAAGAGTATATCAGAGTGAAAAAAATCCCCAAAAAATGGTGTGATGATCCCATCCTCCCATATTCTAGACCAATGTGATCACCAAGAGTCATTTTACCTCAAAATAAAAATGATCTCTTGATTTTGGAAATTTTTTTTACCCATCTACATATGAAGGAACTGTTGGGAGTTTATATGAAAGATGAAACAAATGGAAAAACCACTGCGAGTGATTGAGTGATGCCTCAAAACTCCCCTCAACTAAACCATAGATTGAAAACCATTCCACAAGTTACATCCTAATGAAAAAATGTTGAACCCGATGTGAATCTATGAAATAAAAAAATGGTCTGGTTATAATCCATCGGAACATTTTGTTTTCCAACTATATAGAAACAAAAATAGTGAATCCAATATGAAACTCTATAATAAAAAATTATTGTGTTATAATCCATCAAGACATTTGGTTTTCTCCCAATAAAAAAACAACACTAAATATATCATATCATTAATCATGACTTTAGAATTATTAAGATGTGATTTACAACATCTTCATCCCATGCATGGGAAGTAGTTGGAGTGATCTTGACCCTGGGTATCCCAAATAGGATCTTAGGTAAAATCACATATTTCATGTCTGTGTGAGTCATGACATTAAAATGAATTCATTTTTTCAAAGTTGAATGAACATAATCTCTACCCATAATGGTCAAAATAGAAATACCTTAAACTTCTAATGAAGAGACACAAAACTTGTCAGTTCAGAACCCACAAAGGGAAACCTAAGAAACATTCAAGACACTACCCACAAATGTCTTCATTACGTGATATTGTAAAATGATTTGTGTGAATCCACATGAAGAATAAAGCTCATATGGTCTACATTTTAACCCAATTACAAGACATGCTATGCTCGTTGGTCCCCATAGTCCCAGAAAATGTTAGAGACATGTTTTTATCATCTCCTTGCCTAGAGAATAAGTTCTCTAGGTTGTGAAACTACCTTTATCGTGTTGGTACCCTTCTTGAAACTTGCACATTCTAGAAATTCACACTTCATGATTTGGGATCCTCAGATCACTGTAAACTAATCATGGCCCATATAAATGATATTTGGCATCAAGGGACCCTTTTATTGACTATGGACACATACCCATGGATCATAAAAATGTGAATATAGCTATAAAACAAATGTGTGACTCCCTAAAAAGGAAATTCAAATCATTATGTGCCCTAAAATCATCATAGAATCACTCAACAACTCAGTGTGTCTAAAATAATCCCAATCTGACTATCCCATATCTTGCTCCAAATCTGGTTATATTGGACTATGATTTGAAATCCCCATACCAAACTATCTAAGATGATTTGACATCCATGGGTTTATGTCACTGTGTTTTGTTCCCTTTATCAAGTCCAAAATTTTACACTCCATTCTAATTTTTTTTATGTCATTTGACTCATAGCTTTAAACAACATGGCATTGATATCAAGCTTCGCATTCACAGCTAATCTTCCCTATGGTGGTAGAACCCTTCCTATACGGCTTTCTTACTGTACCCAACTTCATCATCTTGACATTTGAGTCTTTGAAATTCAATTATATCCCTCCAAATGATGTGGAGATCAACTTTTCATGGCAATTAAACCATTACATAGGGTCCCTTGATAGCCAACAAAAGGAAAATCCTCTCTATAAAAAAGAGATTTTATCCTAGTGAGACTTGGAAACACCATGATGGAACTTGGTGCTTCAGAGTGTTACATATCTTCCGAAGAATGTATTTTGAGTTATGATTTACATCATCCATATTAAACTATCTAGTTGGACTTAGAAACACTAGTATGGATCCCTCAACCAATATTACATCCATAAATCATCCTTAAACCTTGGAAACGATACCCAACATTAAGGGACCCATTGGATGATTATTCATGAATTCCAATGGATCCAGCATATGTGACTATGGTTATCAACCAAGTTTTCCACTAAAAAAAGGTCCTTATGATCCTTACAATCCTCAATAACACCACAAAAAAACCTAGAACCTCATATTATCTTTATAAATTCCTAGAATGTCTACACTATATCCCAAGATCATATAGAACTTCTGTTTTATAATAACATACACAAAAATGATAGAAGGTCTGAGCTTAAAGACCATAAACTAAAGAGATATTAAGTCTGAGATAAATGACATCAAACTTAAGTGATATAAGTTCAATGCCAAAATTCCTTAAACTAATGAAATAAATGTTTCGTTGAAAAAGAACATAGACTAAAGCAATTAGAGGTCTGATATGAAAGACCATAAACTAAAGTGATAGATGTTCTGAGCTAAAATACCCAAAACTAAATGAAAAAATGTTAGAGCTAAAAGATCCTAAAATAAAGTGCATCAAACTTATTTATCCTGCAAAATATAGTGGGGATCACAATAAATTTGTACTGTGAATATTCTTCTCAAGCCATATATTATCACCTTCAGCAAAAATAAAAGGCACTCCTCCCTTCAGGACATATATCCTACCCGGATGATCCCTCTTCAAATCATGTTATTTCAAGATAGCTAAAATTGATTATCAATAAATAATCTCCATATTGTGGGAATTATTGATCATCTCTTAGAAAAAATATTCTATATGTCCATCATTCAATTCTAGACATTATATTTCATTCAATATAAAGCATGGGATGGGTATTTATGGGGAGATTAAATTTTTTATATAAAAACAATATATCATACAAATCATGAAGGAAAAAAGTTAATAGTGTTATAAATTGTTCAAAAAAAATCATCCAAGGGAAGAATCACCCTATTTTGAAGTCGCTACAAGGTCACATAAAAATGAACTATAGTATTAAAGTTGAATCGTGAAAAAATGAAGATAGATATACTGGTATGATCCATAGGAGTCTGGCTAGAAGCATCAATTGAACATTGAAGTTACCCTCTTCCTCCTATATCCAATTTTGACCCAGGACAGAGAGCTTCAACCAGAGTACTCAACTCTTCAACCCTCCTCTGAGCATTGGGTGGTTAGAATAATGATTCCAAAAGGGTAGACCTTAGATGAAAAATCATATACTCACATCTCCATATCTTTGTAGTCCAGGAATCCCTATGATCTAGAAGACTAGATACAAACTAACAACCCTGCTCCAATGCCTCCATTCTCTCCCTCAACTTCTTTGCATGGGAAGCCTCATTCACAAGATCATAGAGGTCCCTTTCATTCATAGACAAATATCATTTGTCAAAGATTATTTTCTACATAATTTTATAAAGGCTACCGATCAAAACCATTTTCCCCTAAGTAATTAAATAATTGGTAATGCCATTCCCCTTGGATGAAAAATACTTCCATGGGTATCTGAGTGAACAAGGCATGAATCTATTCCCAGATTAGCCTTTATTTTTTATGAACCTTGGAAACCAATGAAGTAGTAATTCTAGGAGGGGGACTAAGTAGTCATATTGATGCTTAAATAGGATAAGAATCCACATATTCACTTCTCTCCATAGACACATCATCCATATCCTATTATGGAGGATTAAATTCCCAAATAGAATCATTTTTACCATACAAGTGGTCATCACTCGAATGAGGTCACATTCCCAATGTCTCATCAAGATCTTTAATAAATTCCATTATTAAATCTAAAAAGGAATTGGAAATCCGAATTTCTTATCCACATGACGGACCAATTGTCTTAGAACACCATTTGGATATGTTGTTACCCAATCCTAGGCATAATCTTGGTTGTGGAAAGTGGAAGAAGCATCATCATGTATAAGAATATCCTCTATCATGGGGTATTTAAGTGTTACAATCTTCCAAAATTTGTGTATAACCCCATGATGTCACTTTAATTGAACATTAACCAATGTAAGAGGGTAGAACCATTGATTAAATCCAAACTAATGAGAAAATATATATTTTTATAAGGCTTTTAGATGAACTTCCCATATACTATAGCTGCGAGAACCCCATCGAGAATGGATATCATATAAGATGTTTAAATAAGGGATCAGTTTCCATCATCAATGATCATCCCAATCGGTGCATGAAATGGGATAAATTCAATGATGTTAGGATGGTGCAATGCCCCCTTAACCTCAACAGGGCTTAGAGACATATGACATTCCCTAGATATGTTCATCAATCATGGATTGGATATGGAATCTAGGATCCTACACACATTATAATAGTAAAAAAATGGAAATCCTTCCCTATACAACCACAAATCAATTGTAGAGGATCACTGATCTGGTAAGGGGTTATACCATATTGAGTATCACTTATCATTTAAAAAATACTTGAAAGGACATGTACTTACAGGTGACACACCACAATACTATGAGTCGCGCCTCTATCACAAACATGATAACACAAAGTCCAGAATGTTTGTACCCATCCTAAAAGAGCCACCCATTTAAGAACATTGATTCAAAACCTGCTATATTTAGGCTCAATGGGATATAAAATTTCTCAAAATATCCACACAAGGTATAATCTCAGCCTCCAAAATGGTCTATCATGAGATGTCACAATCACTGACATGCTTTTAGTGGAACCTATGAGGGAGAATAGTGGATGGTCTACTTTGTTTCTATAGTGGAAAATATTGATCCAACTCTTGAAATAAATAAGTGATCACATTTTCATCTATTTTTTTGATTTTTGTCATAAAATAATAAGAATAACCCATTGAAAAGATGGGGTCTGCTGATGGTCATCACATAAATCCACACTAGGGGGGAATTCAATATACATTTATCCAAGGGGAATAATCCTACCAAACTCATAGATATGGAAATGGATGATGCCCAAAACACCATGAGACAAATTAAATGTGTTGGAACCTGGGAACCAATGCCAGATCATCTCCCTAAATAGCATGGGATTGAGGTAGAAAATAAATTGATAGATCCATTTGGACACATAATGGTGAACCATGTATATGATGTCAATGAACTCCAAGAAGCATTGCATGACCCAAAAGAGCCATGCCCACTGTTCAGAAAAAATTGCCTCCAAGATAGAGATTCCATTTCGAGTACCATATAATGCCTAGATTAATCAAAGAATAGGAAAATATACTTGAATATCTTTTAATAGGTGTCTTCTTCAAAAAATCCTGGTCATTCATACCAAGAGGGGAGTTTTCCAAAAAATAAGACAACCGCCGGGATTGAGATGTTACCCACCATTCGTCTTCATCAAATATTTTTTGAAGGCCATCGAGATAATTAGACAGCCAATGGTATGACAGAATAAAATTTTGTTGCGTAATGGTATAATCATCTAGTAAACCAAACCCATATAGATTAATTTAATGATATAAGGTTCAATTCTAGACACATGATGAAAGAAAAATATCAAGTGTTTTGTTATAATTATGAACATGATATCGATGATCCACATTTTGATTCCTAGAAATAATGGCCCATTAATTTACTACACTTGAGGAACCATTATGATATTTGAAATAAATCTAAAAATAAGTATGTGGAACATGTCAGACAAAGAGAATATAAGACCTTTTCAAAAATAAAAGGATGAATTTTTCAGTAGCATCATGAATATCGCTTGAATCAATAACACATTTGTGGATCACAAAAAGGATTTTTGAATCACTTGGTATCCAAAGGTCTCATGGGTCATATAACCCCCATAGGTAATCATGTAATTTCATGACCCTTTTTTAGAATATATATTGGGTGACCAAAACATGGTCAAATAAATCAATCAAAATGAATGATCGAACCATCAGAACCCTTGAAACCCTCTATACCATCGTAGTACATCATCGTCAATGTTCAAAAATAATTACTAAAGTATGATTTGTATATGGATTGAAAATGTACCTAATAGGATGAGTTCTAGTAGGATGGATCTCATTGTGAATTCTCATGAACAAAGTCTCATGATTTAGACTCACAAAATGGACTTATGATGGAGTCATGCGAAGAATTCCATTCCTGAGGGGAGGCATTTGTTCACCCCCACAAAATGGGCATCAAAATATTCAAAAGGGATGAAATATAAGACTATGGGATATTTTTTCCCACACAAATCAAAAAAAATAATGAGATTTATGAGAATGATCACATGATATATTAAGAGACTCACAATAGTGTGACTACTATAAGGTCACACAAAAAATCCACACAAAACACATAACCTGTACTAGATCCTTTAGATTGCCCATTTAACTAGACCCTCTACTTTTATGAAGGTGCTCTAGGAAACCAGTAGCTGCATAGGTGGACTCCAAATGAGCTTCACTATACAATGTAGGTTTTCCAGGATAAGCACATGATAATACAACATGGAAATCCTATGAAAATGGGAGAATCGTTACCCAAAGGTCAATGGAAACTTGAATATGTGGAGATCATGTGAATTATCACTAGTGGGTAAGATAATTATCCTAGGAGACATTCAAGAAAAGTAAAAAACATCTCAAACCTCTGTAAAATAATAAAATAGAGATAATTAGTGAGGGGGTTGGAGCTAATCACTGTCTTTGAAAGGCATGTGGTGCGTCCATGGTGGTCTATAAGGCACCGTGAGTTTTTGGCATCATTTTTGCCTCATATCACAAAGTCACTTTGGCTTGTTAGACTCATGGGATGAAAATGCCTTAGGTACGTATAGGAAACCACATATGACCCAAATCGGTCACGAGACACATCAATAAAAAATTGAGTAATTATCCGTGAAATTAATCACCCAATATTACATGGATACCATGATTTTTCACATAAAAAATGGAACTAAAATAATGAGAATGAGAAAGACTCTCACAGTTGTAAAATGATTGTGATGTGTTAAGGATGACCGATGTGCGGTCCTATGACACCCTAAAAAATGATCTTTGTCTCACGAAAGGTCCCATAAAATTCAGTGAGATACTCCTGAACATCATTCAAAAGGTGCACGGATCTAATGAAGGACCTTAAACATGTCAACATCAAAATACATAAGTCATTAGACACATCTATGAGATCAAACAAGTCCACATTTTTTGGAAATATTCTAATAATGGAGGTACTAATGATATTGACTTGCAGCCACTAAAAATCAGTTGACGCCCTAGAAGAAGTCCATGGAATAGACTAGAGATGTTTTGTGATCCAAGATCCATCCACCGACTCCACCCAAGACTCACACTACATACACCACACAATGATCTGAACAGCTGTGGTGGTGATGCATATAAATTCCCCACAACAACATGAAATTTTTTTTGGACTCTATATGATTTTACTCAAAGCATATGGACTCTCTGGTTTAAGGGCCAGAGAGGTATTCATGGGGTAGATAATCTTGCAAAAAAAAAGTCATCATTCATATAATACACCTAGTAACAACAAGTGAAATCATTCACCAAACATAAGGTAATTCACATGATCTTTCATAGATCATGAGAAGGGATGATGGTAGTCATGCGAAGAACATACCACATGTCCTCTAGATCAGACAAGACTCAATGAAATGAATATTGAATGAAACTATGTAATTTACAATATGAGGGTTAGAGAAAGGATCAAATGTTGAAGAAAGAAGGGAATAACATGCTCGCCTAGCCTCATGTACTTCATGTGAGTCATCCAAAGACACACGATAGCACCTAATCATGTCCCCTAGATCTCATGAAACCCCTAAAACGTGCTATTTGGGACATGTGAAACCCTATAAACATGATATAGAAAGTCATATGGTCCCCCTTGGAACACCACCTTAATCTTGAAAGACACGATGTTTCTATCACCTAAGCCTTGTGAAATCCTTCAAATACATCACCTCACTCATATAGAGGTTCTAAATCATATAATCCAAATATCATTGTTGCATATCGGCATGAAAAACCATCTCTCATGACACCCTCTTGGAAAGTAAGCTGAGACCAACGGTTCCCTCAAGACAGGTCAGACAGGTCTCATGAAACCCTCAAGGAAAGTCAAATGGGACCAGCGATGCTCTCTATTCATGTTGGGAAAGTCTAATGACACCCACTGGGAAAGTCATATGAGACCTATGACGCCCTCTAGACATGATGGCCTACTCTCGCGATGCTCTCTAGGGATGTTAGAAAATATACAATACATCCTTCAAACCATGTCATATTGACTCCTACGACACACTCCTTATTTTTCAAGCCTACTATTATGAATGAAAACATTGAACAAATACTAGATCATGCATCACCTCTTGAACAAGACCCATAGGTCATAAGATGGATTTCTGGATCGGTCAACTCAGTTATGTGACACCCTTGAGACATGTGTACTAGGTCACCAGGGAATACTAGGATTTAATAACATTATCCTTCCTTTTCATGTAATCCACAATCAAATAGTAAACCTCATTGTGTATGCCTTGATCAATATGGATGACTTAGTGTGTAATCCCCAATATAAAGGGAATTACAATGACTCTGATTCCTACCATGTTCATGATATGTAGGCCACATCTCTCAAAGGATCTAGCTCAATATTGATCACATAGGACAGTCCCAAAATATAATTCCCTTATTAAATGAAATGACATTAATGGTATGATATTCCTTATTTCTAACAACAAGAATGGATCACATGGGATAAGGGAGTTATAATGGTCCTAAAATATTCACTATAAACCTATGTAACGGTATGGGCAACCCCAATGTGTAAGCACCAATAAAATAAACAATGTTGAATCTAATTCCTACCATAACCAAGATATGTTGGATTCCTTCTTAAGGCCTGAGTTCAAATAAACACAAATTTAGGAGTATGTCCATTTATGAGTCTTCCATCTCATCCATCAGGACCCAATTTGTACCCGGAGATGATCACCTTATCTAGTCCATCAAGAGACTGAGAAATCAAATGAACTATGATGACACTAATTACATCCATAACCAAGATAAGTAGGGCATCTCTCAGAGACCCTTGATCCATGATAAATCATCTCATGGTAGTCCAATCACATAAGTCCCACATCATGAGAAATGAGACAATAATTTGAAATCCATTGTAACTCATACCAAGCGTAGCCTACATGACCTTAGGGATATGCAATAATCACATCATCAATACCATGTGTCTATAAAATTATAGGGGTAAAATAAATATATAAGCCTCTAAAAATTGAACTATGACAACTCTAATTCTCACTATGCTTGATATACATAGGACGCCCCTCGATGACTCGATATTGAATACTCGGTGTCCCAGAGCACCCATATGATCTTTTTTGCATGAGGTTAAACTTCACAGGGCGAAAAAACTATGGGGGATTTGATTCCTATAATTACTAGGAAATATAGGGAATACATAATGGATCAATCCCATCCATTGAATATTAACCTCCTCCTCACATGGAAGTCAATTGTGAAGCTATTTCATACACATCTTCAACATATATACCACCTCCCATTGTTGTAAAATATTGGAGAACCACATATACATATAGAGGGATTCACTAAAGACATCCCATTATTTTTGAAATGAAATAGAATCCACAAATAGTTTCTTTATTAGGGTAACATGTGTATTATCGGGATTAATAAGGTATTCATGAATATATATTAAATCAATAATAGAATCCCATAGTATGCAAAAATTTCTGCTAAAAGGGTGTGATGAGCCCAACCCCCTTCCTATCATCCAAAGCAAGTCCCCAAAAGTCACTGGTCTTGAAAACACAGATAACCACCACCGTTTGGAAAGATGGTCTACACCCAGCTACATATAAGGGAATAGTTGGGAGTTTTTGGGAATTATGAAACAAATGGAAAAAATGTTGCATGTGATTGAGTGAGGTGTAAAACCCCCCTCAACCAAACCATCGAGAAAAACCCATTCCATTCCTCAAATCACGAAAAAATAACTGGTTAATCCAATGTAAATCTCTAAAATAAAAAAATAACTAGTTAAAAATATTTTGGACCATTATTTCCCAATATATGAAAACAAAATTCTTGAACCAATATTGAAACTATGTTATAAAAAATGATTGGGTTATAATCCGTCGAACAATTTCATTTCCTCTCCATATACAATGAACACTAATAGGTCAGACATGAATCTCTTTGGCCACTTTTTTCTAAATACCTATATAAAAAAAGTAATAATACCACTGGGATTATATAGATGATATTATATTATAGGGATTATTGTATGTATATCCTCATGTCAACATGTCCACCTGATCAGAATGGTCAGATTGGGAAAACATGAAAATTGTGTTAACCCTGCATATGTGATTGTGCATTCTAATTCCAATGATATAACTCTAATCGGTAACCTCATTAATTTTTGTATTCATGATTCAGGATACTATTCTCATTGACATCCTCCCAACTCATGTCAATGTCTTCAAAATACAATAATCACTCTAGTAAATCATATGTGGTTGTGACCCCTGCATGTCAAAAAGTGATCTCTCATGCAATACAGTGCCAATGGCTGGTGGAAAATATGATCATCCAAGAGTACCAATGATATAGTACAATCTCAACCACAGAATATTCTCCCAAGGATCTCCAATCGATAAAGCCTACAAATATTCATCTCCCAGTGAAGTCTGATGCGAAGCCCATATCCCTAATCGCTACAACCAACCGCTTCAAGAGATTAACCTCAGAGCGTGATAACTACCACCTTCCATATCTAAGGAAGGTGGACCAGGAAGATGAATATGGTTACCTTTTTGATTTGGTGCCTCTAATTAGGGTACCTTCAAATATTAATTTAAGCATCCTCACACCGGTACCCACTGGTCTCCTTCAATGAGTACCACCTTACACGCTGCATCCTATGACACTCAACCTTGGGTAGTAAGGAAGGCTCATCATGGGAGGAAAAAATTGGATATCTAGGAGGGGGTTCATATCCCCACTCTGTAAAATGTCTTCCACCATACATTGGAAGGAACAAAAAATCGAGCTCATATACCTATCAACATAGAATAGTTTTTTCATCATATTCCCACATCATGCTTGAAGGAGGCCCATATCCCTATCCCCATTCAGGTAGTCCACTAGTATACTCTAATGGAACAAGGAAAAAATTGGGCACATATCCCAACTTCAATCAAATACATCTTATAGTGCATATTGGAGACAGAATATGTGAAGGCATATATCCCTACAAACACTTTTCTAAAATGCGAATATATTTTTACAATAGCTAAAGAGAATCACCAATATATTATGACACTATTATATATAATGGGAAAAACACATACTCTTATCCTTATAGCCATATAAACTCAACACTCTGATAATTGGAAACAAGTGGTTATAGCAGAGTACGATCACACACATTCACTCATCAAGGAGAATAATTAGAAAATTATGATAAAGGATGAGGCATCAGACATGGATCATACGTATGTTCCAATCGGGGATCACCAAGTGAGAGTGGAACACGTCTCTAGATAGGGGCATAGACTTGTCGAAGAAGTCTGGTTGAATATTCCAAATTCCCAGGATTGGTCTCATATCCCCATTTAGTCTGGGGATCACCATGTGAATGGGGAACAAGGCTCGAGATATTCTCATATTCCTATTGAAGATGTCCATTAGAATACTCTGAAGGCCTAGGATTGTAAATATGTCCCATTTATGGATGAGGCTAACCATGTGATAGTTCCAAAAGTCTTAGGATATGATTATATTCTTGTTAGTGAATCTATCTGACATAATCCAGTAGTTCATAAAAGTAATTAACATATTCCAACATTCACCAATTAATGATGGTGCCAACATAATTCAATATAAATACAGTGGAGGCTTGTTTTCCTTCTCCCATTCCTATGGTTTATCAGCATATTTCATCATGGAATTCATATTCGAACCAAAAATATATTCTCGTTCCAATCAGGTCTTACAACATGAGAGCGGCACATGCCTCTAGGCAGGCTCATAAACATTCCAAAAAAAGACAAGTTGCATATCCTAAATGCTCATGATAGATCTCATACTCACATATTGAATGAGGATCACATAGTGAGAATGGAATATTCATTCGGATTGGACCACATTCCTATAAATAATGAGACATATTACTAGAATATTCTAATAGCTTCCAAATAGTGTGATTATACCACCATAGTGTTAGAAATTTATAAAAATGTTCCAAAAATTATAAAATAGATGAATCATATCCCTATGAAATCACAAAATAGAAGTTAGAATATACCGAATTTGAATTATGACATGGACCATATTCCTAATTTTCTCAATGTTAGAATCCTTGATTTAGTTCGAGACAAATTAAAAATACTTCTAATGTAACTTCCCATTAATGATTTTTTAGGTATATACTTAATCTTTTCATGATTTTCCCTTTTCAATGTCCGTATTGGGTCCAGATGGAATTTAGAGGATTCCTATAACAATGAAGTCACATATTTGTTGGATTTGTGGCTTTTATAGGTCATTTCTATAGCCTATATGAGGATTTCAAGTCTTGTAACTATGTTACATGAGGTGTGATGGTAACTCGGAGCATTTCATGAAATGGGATTCACACTGTGAAAGGATACATGATGTCAATAACTATTTAAAATTGTGAGTTATTGGAATATTAGATTTTTAATACAAGGTGACGGATTTTTCAGCATACTCAAACACCATGGATTTAACAATGTTTATTGGATTTACATATAATGTAAATTTCTAATAAGTGAATTAATTGGGTAACATTTGTGTTTTTGGTGTAAATTAAGCCTATAGTTCTCTTTTAATCTCATACCAATGTTCCTCTTCAGTGATTTTTGGAGACACCAATCCTTCCGGATCGATGATTTAGGCATTCAATATTTGTTACTATTATAGTGATTCTCTTTAGGTGAGTGATAATTCTACTTATTTATTTAAATTGATCGTGGAAGTGCATGTAGGTTGTGTATTTAGATTCACTGGACTGAAATTTGTATTTCTTTATGTCTTTATCTATATTCATTGTGAAATCTCATTCTGTAGTCCATTCCATTGTGGGTTGTGGTGTGGCATGTATTCATTCTTATCATATATTGGTTTCCCCTTTTTTGTTGACATCTTGTTTTTTATATTGGATCAATCTAATTATTTTAATTGTGTTATAGTTCCTTCATTGATGTCATTGGTTTTTCATTGTTGATGGATCTCATTACGGGCTTGTACAACCTGAGTTCTGAGGTAGGTGGTTCCCCCTCTAAATGATATTGATAAAAATTATTACTACTATTATATAAAAATATATATAAATTAAATTGGAATTATTTTTGTGTGAGTGTTGAAAAGATTTTTTAAAAGGAAATTGGGTTTTCCAAGGATGTTGATAAATTTTATGAAAATTCATATTTTCAAACAATTGAAATGGATTTATGAAATTGTTTTCAATGAATTTGAATGAATTACGAAAACTATCACATTGGTTACTAAGGGAAATTATGTGTAAGGATTTTCATGAGGCCATTGTCCATAATTTTGTGATTATTTGGTGGTTTTCTCATGGTTATTTCCTCTATTTACTAGGAATGTTCTTCTAGGGAACTAATATTGACATTGTTTGGGTGTTTAATCATGGGGTATTCCTCTCCTTCCAAGGAATGTGTTCTAGGAAAAAAAATTGAACTTGGTTGATTATGGTATAATTAATCTAATTTTATGACATATATCTATCTATAATGATAATACATGTCCTTTTGTTTGTAATTCTAAGATTTCTATTTTCCCTTGATACACATGTTTATTCTTGTGAATGAATGAAATGGAACATGGGATTTGAAATTTATATACATTTTTTTTCTTAAAACTGCGATAAGTTGTAAATTTTTACAATGTTTTCTATAAAATTTCATTACTTATTATCATTCCATGTTTTATTTAAAATGAGAATATAGGAATTGTTATAATGGGACTTATTATGAAACATCTGGGTGGGATTATGTTGAGATTGTCAGATTACACCCTATACACCTCCTTTGTAGTTTGCAGACCTATTTATGTATTCTAATGAAGGGAAAGAAAAGGAACCATAGTGATGAGGTGTGGTTTCATGGATTCAAAGTTGGGTTGTAGGTGATGAGATGGTGGGTGTTAATATATTCCAATACAAGGATTTGTTGATTGGTTTTTTTCCTTTGTAGTTGGCCTTTTGTCCGAGAGTTATGGATACATTTAATCCATTTTTTCACTATTTTCTTACAACTACAACATATATTTTGTTATCTTCGCATTATTCATTCTCTCATAATATATATATATATATATATTCCATGTATTTTTTCTGTTTGGGTGAAATCATTCACCCTAGTTTCCAGTTCGTTGACTAGGTGCCTTTCCCTAGCCTATGGGGATCGGGAACTCCATTCATATTTCTGATGGATCAAGTCAGTTTCTAGGTTCTAGGGTAACCTTGATTAGTTTGTTACACTTTTGTATCAAAAGTGGTATATTCCTGAGCGTCCTGGTCTTGGGTCATCTCATAGAGTGGATATAGGATTTTTAGGACTTAAGAGCTATGTTGTGTTATGTGTCTGGTCGTCTCCGATAGTGACGAGACACAAGTTTCCATGACATGATGGGATATGTGTCTCTACTGTTGGTTTTGGTTTTAAATACAAGTTTTTGTTTAAGTATTTTCTAGTTTGAACTAATATTTACTCTATTGTCTGATCATTCCTATTGAACATTGTGTAGCAGTATTCCTCTCAGACGTCATCCATGAGTTCCTAAAGAAGGTGCATCCTGTTCTCATCAATGGATTTCACCAATAGATAAAAAAATCATTAAGACTATCATATGAGAAGTTCTTGTTTCTAATTAGGATTCTCCATGATTTCAGAACATAATTTTTTAGGTACACTCTTGAGCTAGAGAAGATTGAGATATGGATCCTGAGAATTCATGCGCCTGAATCCAACATCCATTAAAAGAATAAATGGACCTCAATAGATATAGGATTTTATGGATAGGATCAATTATCTTATAATTCTTAGAGACTCCTACTAATATCAAGGTGATGTGTTCCACGTTCAGTCACATGGTTCATGTTATGTGATGGTGGAATTCTAGTGTCATGGTAGACATACACATGGACTTGGATAGGAAGGGTTTCAAATTCCTATTCTTCCAGTAGTTTTTCTAGAGTCTATGATGATGAAAAAATATATGTAGGTCCACTATTTTTAGTATATAGAGTGTTCTATATTGACATCTCCCAATCTGTTTAATGAGATTTTCCATTTTTTCTCAAAAAATGGATTAGAATAACTAGTTGAAGTTTCAGAACTACCTATAGGGATTGCAACTAGATATCTAATTTCAAGTATTTATTTTTAAACATTCTACCTATATGTATATGGTAGATAGAGCTATGAAGGGAAAGATTGATATAGGAGGAATGGTTGGTTTTTCCACACATTATTTTCCATCTAGTGGCCATTTTAGTGGCAGGAATGGGAAGAAGAGGAAGTGGAAGGATAATCACTAATGTGGTGGAGGTGGGTCTCATCAACGAGCCTCCTCTACACCATCTGATGCAATTAGTATTGTGACTCTGACTTACTTTTATTATTGAATTCTTATACACACAATATGTTCTCTTCCTATGCCCATGTAGCTGTGTAATTAGTCGCTTAAAATGATTATGTTAGGTTATGACCACACCTCATTTGGGTCATGGTTTGTCATATCTAAAGGCTAATATGATTATATTAAAAGTATCAATGGATATGGGGATCTATTATAGGCCATAAGAGTGATGAAATATCATGTAATAGATGAGTGTCAAGTAGAATTAAATGTAGATTTAGAAATATAAGGAGGTAATATCCTTATTGAATCATCCATATGAATTTCTTTATTTGATACTTGTGCATCCCACTAATTTATATTCTCATGTTTTTTTGATATTATTAAACTTATAATATAAATTATGTATTTTTTAATGTAGTTAGTGACACAACATGGTATGAGGAAAGTGTAGAGGTTTTAGTTTCCTTATTGATCATTAATAATGGATGATACGGAGTTGGTCATAGATTTTCTTATTCCAGATCTAAATTTATTTTGAATTCATCATTGGAATAGATTTAATTGTCACTCGTTCAGCTGAGGTTGATTGTTATCATTTTCAGGATTCATTCCATTCGTTATATGAGATATCACATGTGTTTTAGGCAGAGTGTGACTCGAGATCTGGTCATGAAGGACCTTCCCACTTAGATATCAGGTGTTTTCTGTATACTATTTTGATTGATCCCACTAAAATTTATTCAATTTTTGATCTTCACATTTTTTTCTTGGATTTTTTTAAAATTTTACCATATAACTTCTCTAGTCATCCTCTAGAGAGTGTTTTAGAGTTTATGATTTACCTAGTGTCAGGTACGTAGACAAAGTCAATAACTTCTTATCATATGGAACATGTATAACTAAAATAGATTAGGATAATGTTGGACAACCTATTATAAAATGTTTTTGTTCATTCTAGTTCTTTCCCTTTGGAAGACAATATTATCATTTCAATGATGGATGATGGTTCAATTTGGTTGTGTGTGAACTATCAGAAGATGAACCAGGTAACATTTTAGAAAAAATATCATTTTCCTTGTATAAATTATTTAATTGATAATTTAATGGGGAAAAATATTGATCAAATATTTATATTTTTTTGGGTTATCATCAGCTCAGTGTTCAAGAGTATAATATACTAAAGATGGATTTCCAGAGAATTTATGGCCATTAAAAATATATTTTTATTCCTTTTGATCAAATTAATTCTCCTTCAATTTTATGGATTTGATGAATCATATATTCCATCAATATCATGAAACATTTTGGGAAGTGTTCATGGATGATATTCTAGTTTACTTGAAATTTGTGGTTGAGCAAGACCACCATCTATGTATGGTTCTAGAAACTATGACAAGTCTTCATTTTTATCTAAATATTTTTAAATGTTGTTTGTATATTCAACAATCGTAGTTCCTAGGGAACATATTTTTAAAACATTGCTTATCAGTTGATCCAATAGTGATGAAATTTGACATTTCATGGAAGGAAAAATTGAATGCCATTGAGATATGCTTCTTCTCTAGTCTTGTTGGACACTATCAGTGGTTTTATATGGATTTCAATATGTTGGATTCATGTTTGACTAATCATACTAGGAAAGCATTGAAATTCAATTGGAAGGCGAAGTTCCATTCATCCTTCGATGAACTGAAATGTATTCTGACCTCAAATCCTATTCTGATTTTCCTTGAGCCCAGTATGGGGAACATAGAGTTTTTTTATGTTACTAGTGCTATATTGGAATGTTTTATTATGCAGGATAATTATGTGGTATCTTACGACTCTCTTCATATTTTTCTGCATGTGAAAAATTAAAACACTCGCGATTTAATTTTTGTTTCAGTTATGAATTCATATAAATATTGGTGGCACTATCATTTTTAGGAATATTTCATGGTATTATAAGATCATAAGATTTTGAGTTATATATTTTATTTAAAAATATATAATCTCAGATAGATATGATGGGAAGAATACCTTTAGTTATTTGACATCGATGTCTCTTACAAATAGGTGATGAAAAATTAAATTGCATATGCACTAAGCAATAATGTACAGTTCTAAGATATTCTATAATCTAATGAGGAGTGATTCCTAATGTGGATTTTCGATTAGTTGCACTTGGATAATCATGAGGATGATTCAAATATGGTTTTACCCAATGTTCAGTTATCATCATCTCTCCTAAGGACTATTTTTTTGTGACAGTTTTAGGATGATTAGTTCAGTGATATTAAAGATAACCATTATGATGGTGAGACAATTTTTAGTAGTTCTCTCTCTTCATATGGTATGCTCTACTTCTGGAAGTGATTTGATTGTCCAACATATTTTCAGAGTTTATTCTTGTTCAACTGTCACATCTCATCATGTTTTATTCATCTAAGCACTATGAATATGTATTATGATATGAAGCGATGATTCTGGTGGCTTTGTATGAAGTGTGACAATTCAGATTATGTGTCCAATTGATACACTTTCCAATAGAAAAAGGAAGATCACTTGAAACCCTCTTATTTACATCATCTTATTTCAATGAAAGTCTGGAAATGGGATGAGGTGTCCATGGATTTTTTATTGGATTACCATGGACACACTATGGAAGGAATTCTATCATGGTAGTTTTTAAATGGTTGATGAAGTCTTCTCATTTAATTATGATAAAGTATACCACTAAAGTAGAATATTGGGGTAATTTGTTAGTACAAAAGATTATGAGGTAACATATAATTCCTTCTGACATTTCCTTAGAAATAGATCCAATAATTACCTTGTGGTTCTAGAGGATTCTCCAAGAGGTAGTCGGAAATCAGTTCAGGTTGAGCACATATAACCATCAACATACATATGGTAAGATGAAGAATGTGATTTAGATCCAATAGGATATACTTCATTCCCATATCTTGGAATTTGTTTGGTTATGGGATAGCCATCTAAGATAGGTTGAGTTTTTCTATAACAAAATTTATCAATGTTCAATCATAATGGTTCCCTTTGAGGAGATGTATGGTATCCCATGTAGGTCAACACTTTGTTTGGAAATGGTGGGTGAAGTTTCTTGGGTCGGAACATGTTTAGTTCAGGAGATATTAGGGAAGATTCAGGATGTATAACAACATCTAATGACACCCTAGAGTCATTATAAATTTATTGATAATTGGTGGTGCCGTCATTTTGAGTTTTCAATTGTTGATAATGTTTTCTTGAATTTTTTACCATGCTTAGGTCACCATCAACTTGAAAAATAGTTAATGTTGCCTCTGGGAGACGTTGGACCAGTTGAGGTCACTAAGAGGCTTGGATATGTTGAATATTGGTTATAATATTCAGCTCAATTGATAGGTATTCATGATTTTTTTTTCAAATATATCAATTAAGAATGTATCATCCTGATCCTGCCCATGTTCTAAGTTGGGAAGAAATTGAGTTATATCTAGATGTTTCTTTTTGGGAGAAAAATATTACGATCATTGATTCTCAGGTGAAATTATTACATTGGATATTGATTCCAATAGTCAGAGTTCTATGGAAATAGGGATCGATTTATTGTAGGACATTGGAATGTGATTCATTGATAATGGATCATTGGCCTCATTTATTTCAAGGATTACATCTTCTACATGATTTATCAGGGACAACAAGTCATTACGATGGGGAGTTTTTAACATCCCTTTACTTGTTATTTAGTAATATCCATAACTTCATCAGGATTTTTTGTCCTTATAGGGCCAAGAAATAATTGGAAGGATACCTATAAGGGTGAAGTCATTTATTTTTTGGATTCATGGATTTAACTAGTGGTTTATGCTGGAAATAAGAGGACTTCACAACTTTTAACTAGGATACATGTTGTGTAATGGTTATTGGGTGAATGATGTGAAAATGGATTTACAGTGTGAAAGGATACACAACATGAATATCTATTTCCCATAGCAATTTATATAAATATAGTGCTTTTAATCTAAGGTGGCCGACTTTTTGTTATACATGAACAACATGGATTTCATGAAATTTACAGGAGTTACGCATCATGTAATTCAATTAGAAAATTAATTTTATGTAGTATTTGTGTTTTTTCCATTTCCACTTTTATCTTGAAACAAATTTCCTCTCCTGTTATTTCGGGAGACATCGTTCCTTCCAGATTGATAAGTTTTGCATTCGATATTCATTGCGGTTGTTGTGTGTCTCTTTGAGTGATTGATCTTTCTTCTTATTTATTAACATTGATCACAGTAGTGATCATGGGTTCCTTATTAGATTCATTGGTCTGAAATTGGTGTTTATTTATGCCTTCTTCTAGATCTATAGTGCGATCTCTTTTCAGAGTTCATTCATTTGTTGGTTATTGTACGACAGGTTTTCCTTATTAAGGTATGTACATTTCATCCATTCCACTAACACATTATTTTATAAATTGGACGAATATTTATATGTGGATTAGATTTTAGAGCCTTAATTGATGTGTTTGGGTTTTTTTGTTGGTGGATCCCATTATGGGCATGTGCAAATTGACATTTGAGACAGGTGGTTCTGTTTCATGCCTATGTTGATGAACCATATTGTTTCTATTTTATGAACTGATTTAAAAAAGGAATTGTCATTATTGATTTGTGTTTTTTTAAATGTTTTTTTAAAATGAAAATAGATTTTCTCTAGTTTTTGATAAAAAGAAAGAAAACAGTTATTTTTAATGCATTGAAATGGATTTATAAAATTATTTTCAAAGAATTGTAATGAATTTTTACAATGAAAACATTGGTTACCTTGGAAAATTAGGAAGAAGGTATATATTGAGGCTATCATCCAATTTTTTGAGATTATTGGGTATTTTTCTCATGGGGAGGTTTTTAGGGGGGTAATCATGGGGCGTTCCTCTAATTTTTAGGCCTATATTCTAGGAATAAAATTCTTAAAATGATTGATTGTGGTATGAGTAGTCTTTTAGTCTGAACTTTAGGGATCCTTGGTGGTGATATAAGTGATTATTTTTTTCATTTCATGGATTTATATACTAACCATAATATGATTATTTATTCCAGTGAAAGAATATTATAAGAAATATGATTTGAAATTGATATAACTTTTTTCATCGTAGAACTGTAATAAAGGGGAAATTATTATCACATTTCCTATAAAACTTCATTACTAATTATCATTTAATCATTTATTTTTTATGATATTAAAAGAAATGTTATATAGATAATTGCTACGGAACACTTGGTTGAGATCCTATTTATCCTGATAGATTATACCCTACACACCTCCTTAGTGGCGTACAAAACTATATATGTCTTCTAATGTGGGGAAAGGAAAATCTCTACAGTGAGGTGGGGATACTTTCTGACAACTGAGTTGGGTAGCTGGTGGTGAGATGGTGGGATTTGATCCATTCATCACATGGAGTAGATTATTGGTTTTAGTCCTTCACAGTTGGAATTATATCTAGATGTTTGGGATACTTTTACAGTTATTTGTTTCTACTGTTTCCTTATTGGTAATGAATTTATTTTATTTGGTTTTCATTATTCTTTCATGATTCATGTATAATTTTTCCATGTGATTGTTTAGGTTTGGAGAAATCGTTAACTCTTGTTTTTTTGTTGCCTAGGTGCTTGTTTCCATCTCATGAGAATACGGAATTCCCGTCAAGTATGTGATAGATTTGGTCTGGTTCCCTATTTGAGAGTTTCTATGTTGGTGTTTTATATTGATAGTCCATCGACGTAATGACCTGACCCTCGAATCCCAGAGTTAGTGCATTATTTTAATACATTGGCATGATATAAGGAAATCATCTCCCAAAGATCAGTTTAGCGTTGTCGAAAATAGATTACATACATCAACATCACATTACAGTTTTAGACATAAAATACAGCATAGATAGTTCATTAAGAACGCTATTATTCCATTTTATCTTAACCCTTCATATCAATAATGATACATTTCTAAGAAATCCTAGAAAAATAAAACATAAGAAAGGGGTGAGATCAGATGCTCAGTAAAGGTAAAAAATTTAGTGGAAGATAACATAATCAATATGCATGATGAATAATTGAACACACATGCCTTTACAAATAATAATCATGAAAAAATTATAGATAAAATATGAGATGAGTAAATAATTCCATAATAAAACATAGTCAAGGGTATTCTACTAGTAGAATAACCACATGAACCATCAATATTATTATCATAATGAGGGAATGTAAAATGACATACATTCTGAAACATTTTTTCAAGGCCTCATCCAAGATGTCTAAAAATGATTAAGGCCTCGGCCAAAACCATATATCAAGTTGGGAAAATCCATTTACAATTCCACATATAATTGTCTCCTGAGACCAACAGATGCATCGAGAATCTATAACGGGCTCCACCCGTCAATTACTAAGTCTAATACATTCCTCATATGAAAATTTTGAAACATAATATAAACATTCACATTAAAAATAGCATAAAAATAGTCAATACATTAACCATAAAACATGAATGGTATAAAAATAACACATCCACATTAAAATATATCACAAAAAAATCAATAAAATATGAAAGATTTGTATCATAATAAATCAACTTTATACAAGTTTAAAATCCATAAAAGGATGTTGACATATATGAAAATGGCTTTTAAAACTCTTTGAGAGAAATATATCTTTATCATGAAAACATTTAAAAGTCAAACATTTATAAAGGAAGTAATTTAAAATATATTTTTTATTTAAAGTATCCCATAGCACTTTAAAACTTTTGAAAATAAATATCATTTCAAAATATTCATGTTTATATAAATAAATCCTTGAAATCCTTTTGAAAACTTGGACATTAATTATAATGATTTAGAAAGATAAATATTTAAAACATTTAAAATTATGATCTAATTAAATAAACCCTCCAATGAAACTTTAAAAGATTCCTTTTGAAAACTTTTTTATGAAATATGGGTATCGATGATAAATATGTCCCAGTAAATACTTACACATAAACGATCTCGGATAATAATGAGATTGAGGAAACAAACCTTACCTTGCACTTTCCTTTGGTAGAGGGTACCTTTAACCTCCTGTATAATGACCATAGTATGTTATTATATTATACCAAAACCATATTCATATTTATTATATCATACATGATTTATTTATTACTTTAAACTACCCATTTTATAATGATGTCCAAGTTAAATTAACATTTTAGGTAATAATCGCTTTCATTATCATATGTGTTTTATCTTGTTATTCTTGATAGTATCATTTAGATAATGATTTAAATACTAAAATAATATAAAACTTTATTTATATATCATATATATTCAGAATATAAATATTTATAATAGATGTATATATACAATGGAAGACACCATTTATGGAGACAGTAGGTCGTACGTACGCATAAACATTGTTTCCGTTTTCATATCGTATTGAACGAAAGTAAGTGAATAAGATATATGTAATTACACACACACACACACACATATATATATATATCTCCTATATAATTATTATGTAATATATTATATAATTATTAATAATACATATTTTTATAATCATCATTGAATGGTGAACATTGGAATGAATCATATCGCGTCGTGGAGACGGTTATCCGAATACACGCATGAGTGACTATATCATTGATGGTGAAATATTATGTAACTAGATGGTATATTATATATAAATAATCATTAACATGTTATATTTATTATTTACATCAGTTATAGTCATTATTATACACATAAAAATAATGAAGTGTTTGAATAACAAACTACACCACGGTGTGCAGACGGTAAGCCATACGTACGCACGTACGGTGACTTTTTAATTTATAGGATGGATAGAAAAATGAATATGGTTGTACCATTTTTATAATAACATTGAAGTATATAGAAGATACTAGAGTTATTATTTTATAATGTAATCAACAAAGAAAGAGGAAGTGGAAGAAGAAAGGATCTTGAAAGTGGTGGTAAAATATTTACCTCTACTTTGGGTTCTTCCTTTTGATTTGATCAAAAGGGATTCTTAGGAAGGATTTATGACCAAATTAAGGCATCTAGGACGAAGGGAGGAATGTTGGTAGAATATTTGGGCAGGGTTTGGCCGAGACAAAAAGCATTGGAGGTGTGAAATTAAGATAAGGGGAAGTGTCGTTTTATAAGAGAGGTGAGGGTCACTTTAGGAAAAGCTTGAAATATTATTTTATAATAAAATAATTTTCGATTTATATTGGATCAAAAATTAATTATTTATAGGCTAAGGTGGGTAAGGGTCTAAAACCTATCAAAAAATAGGTTTTATATTGGTTTAGTTCATCATATTACCCTTATCTTTTATATTTAACTCTTAGTTAAATAGTTTGACATTTACCTTGTATCTTTGTATTTTTATATTATATGGTAAATAAACATACTATAGAAAGGAAAGAGAACCCCATTTGGTTAATTATTAATATATATAAGCTTATATAAGTCCTTTTTCCTAACCTTATATTTTTAGTAATATTATATCAATTAATAATATATCATTTCTTTTAAAAACACAATTATGTAAATTTTGACACTATTTAGTATTTGATTATTTTGAAAGACATAAAAACTTTATCACATCGAATAAAATTTATTTAACCAATAAAAAGATGTAATATTAACCTATAAATTAGTGAAATTCATCAGAAGTCTCAATTTACATTTATTTGGATTTTATAATATCAATTATTGTAATGTTTCATTAATATTGTAATTACTGCATCATCATTGTGTCATAAATAAATTAAATTATATAATTTCTAAATATTATAATTAAAAAACCATTATGTTTGAAATATTTTTATATTTATTTTGAATATTTATAGTCAAAATTATATTGTGTGTAACCCTATATAAAAAATGGTTTAGTTATTAAACATTGAATGTAACTCTTTTAACTCTTCTTTAAATACAATAATAATAAATGTCCAAATCTAATACAAGTGGATCAAATAGGACAATATTTTATTCATAAGTTTGTTTTTGGTCTAATTATACTTATAAAATAAAATTAGAACATGTTTTAGGATAATTATAATATCATTTTTACCTTTAATTACCATATTTACATTTAAACGCGGTAAATAAAAGCCAAAATTTACTATTCAACAATAATTATTTTCATCTTATTAAACTAAATTTTACTTAATAATATCAACTATGTCTCTTATATTTTTTAAATTTAACTAAAAAAAGAAGTAAAATTAATTTTTAGGCAAATTTGCAAATTCTCCTAGTAGGTGGGTAAAAGAGGTTAAAAAGTAAAATAAAATTTTATTCATCAAATTTTATTATAAAATGAATCTAAAGAAATAAATTGAAATTATATAGGTATTATATTTATATTTTGACTTAAAATAAATTTAAATAAAATAAATAATTAGTTAAATAAAAAAGTCGGTTTTAAATAATAACGCAGTGTTTTTTACTATTCATAAAAAATTGAAAGTTTTCATAAAAATACCAAAAATTCACCCAAAGATAATTTTGATATTCAGAATTCAAAAATGAAGTCTATTTTACCAAATTAAAAACATAGAAGTTTCATTTATTAATTTAAAATTAATTATCATTGTAAAAACCAAAAGGCGGGTTTTTAAAAAGTAAAAACTATCAAAAGATTGACAAGTGTGTATGTCAAATTTAAATGTGAAATTACTTAAAATGAGCTTAATTATATTAAATGAAAAAAATATAATATAATTATACTTACAAACCATTCAAATGCATAATTTAACACTATAAATTATTTCAATTAAAAAAGTTGTTTTCAATTAAAACATAGTATTTTCTACTATTCGTCAAAATATTAAAGTTATCAGAAAAATAAAGAAAATTTTTTCAAACTAAATTTTTATGTCATAATTATAAAGAAGAATTTAATTTCATTAAATTGAATATATAGAAGTATCAAATATTGGTTTTAAAAAGGGTTCACCATTAAAAGGTGGTAAAATTGCATTTTTTGAAAAATACTTCTTCTATTTGAAAAATGATTTTGTTCTTATATAATGTCTAATAAACACATAATATTGATTATAAAATTATATAGAGTATATAAACATCAAAATTCAGTTAATATGATTCATAACCGCTTTTGAACGTCTAGTTTGGTAAGTCGTGGTGCGCTCGAACTTGGTGTTGCGTGTAGCGCAAGCTATTGAATTACTTTAATGAGATAACGTACTATGAAATCTTGGGGTGTTAAATTCTTCCATCCTTCTATATATTTCATTCTCTCAATTTGAAATTGTTCTTCAAAAATTAAAGGTTAAAAATATAAATATACCTTTGTGGATAACTCACATCGATAATTGGGTTAATAAAATTTAGACTTAATAAGAGGTAAAGGGAAATTAAAAAAATTACAACCAAATTATGATATCGATTAGGAGAACATTGGTGGAAATTAGAGACACATAATTGGAGAAAAAAATTTAAATATTTATAGGTAATTATTGAGGTCATCATTCAAAAACAAGTGTCAAATTGAGGGCCTCAAAGCCATCAATATATGATGATTTAAAATATCGTTAGTTCAACACAAGGTATTAGGATACCAAATTATTGGTTTTAAGATCTCTTCCCTAATGTTTATGTATTAATTTATACATAGAATAAGAGGAAAAAAATACTTGGCTATTAGAGTTTCATCCTTCAACTAATTCCTACCACAAACTCAGCATTCAAACCAAAAGATAATAGAATTCGAAAATATTCTATTTATCATAATCGTATAGGGTTCAGAAAATAATGAATTTATAATTCATTTTTCATACTATTTTAAAAAAACTACATTATATAAACTAGGACATCACGTAGGCTAGTGATAGGTGATGCACCCTTATCGCCCTTTGGTGGAGGGTTCAAATCTCGCAGCCTTGCCGGACGCATCATGTTGTCGTCCGACCTTCAGTTTTCCCTTTTTATGACTGTCCAAAAATAATCTCATGAAATGATTTAACCTTAACAATAGCATCCAATGTCAAAATTAATTGATTCTAACCTTTAGACTTATCCACAATAATTCTGTCCAAACTCATAGTCCAAAATTTCTAAGGAAGGTAAACACAATTAATGTCCTTTTTTCCATATAATAACATGTGAATACCTTCATCATGTATTCTTTTAAAACATGGTAACTCCCTGAATTATCATATAACTGTATTTATTACATTCATGCTCCCTCATTATATATAGAATACTGGATATACACCTTATAACAAAAAATGTTGTAAACTCTAACAATGATGGAACAAACAAACCATTAACCAGTACCAAGCATGTCAATAATATCCAATATAATTTATCCAAATCAATAATCTCTTATTCCAAAATAAATACCTCAGTATCAGGACCATATTAAAGTTTTTTCTTTCCTTCAACCACGTATTTTTAAAAAATATTAACTTGCCATTGAGTCTCTTTTCTTGGTTCCAAACAATATCAAGCCCTTAATGAAATAGTATTGCATTACAATCCTTATAAACTCTATAATTCTTATAACATGTACATCATCAATACAATACTCAAATGACACAATACTTTAATAACAACATAAAAAATCTTAATCATTCCAATTTATCTTTGGTAGTATCATAACTTGATCATTATCCAATAGCAACATTTGGGGTATACATTGATGATTTGGACATTGATTCGTGTGTTTTCCCAACTCCGTGCAGATGAAGCATTGTACATTTGAAACCTTTTTCGTACCCTAGAAATCACATACATGGTGTCCTTTTTCTCTACACTTATAACAAATTCACATTCCCCTCAAGAATTTACCAAGGTGATTATTTCTACTGTTTTTACATATAGGAAAATCCTTCTTTACCCTCTTCCCTTTATCCATTGTACACTCTTCCATCCTTTTCTTCCGTTGCTTCCCTTAAAATCCACATGACTCAAATAATTATTTACTTATCTTATTAACACATGATATTATTTCTACATATGATGAGAATATGTGGGAGACTATTTCCCTTTTAAATTTAGGCTTAATACCATGAAAGAATTGATCCTTCTTAATCTTTCAATGATGAGTATTGTTGGAATTCTCATACCTTCTACTAGGCGCCATTTCATAAAAATGGAATACACTAGGTTAGTTTATGAATCACAATGCTAGATTCCAAACTTGTAAAATAACTAACGTAAATTGAAAAGATTATACATATAATCTATAATCATAATTTTTTTTGAGGAAGTATTTACTCCTAAATACTTCAGAATGGAATGTAATGAAAATTTGAATTATCCTAAGAATATCCCCTATGAGTGTAACCAAGAGTGAAGTAAGGCCCATTTTTGTGCACCAATTCCCGTTCGAGTCTAGCTCAAAGTTATATTTTCGGGTTTTACCCCTAGGTACATTTGTGTTAAAGCCGCCTCTACTTGCTCGTATACAGATAGGGATGTATTTCGTGGAAAATACACAAAATCACTACATTAAATTTTTTTTAGAAAATTCTTCTATTATAATCCTCAAACTCTATCTTAGGTTAACGTTCTTTAATCATAGTTTTCCAAAATATAGTTTCCAAGGTTTATAATAAACTTCCTCTGATACCAACTATAACACCCCGACCCCAGAAGCTCAGAGTTGGAACATTATTTTAATACATTTTAATGATATAAGGAAATCATATCCCAAAAGACAAATCAATTTAGAAGTCTTGGAAATATATTACATACATCAACTTCAAATTACAATTTCAGACAAAAAATACAGCATATATAGTTCTTTGAGAACGCCATTATTCCCTTTTAGTGTAACCCTGCATATCAATCATAATACACTTCATGGAAATCCTAGAAAAATAAAACAAAATAAATGGGTGAGGTCAAATGCTTAGCAAGGGTGAACAATTTAGAAGAAGATAACATAATCAATAGGCATGGTGAATAATTGAAAACACATGCCTTTATAAATAATAAACTTGAACAATTTATGGATGAAATATGATCTGAGTAAATAATGCCATAATAAAACATAGTCATGGGTATTATACTAGTAGAATAACAATATGAACCATCAATATTATTTTCATAACGAGGGAATGTATAATGCCAGATATTATGAAAAATGTTGTCAAGGCCTCAGCCAAGATGTCTACAAATGATTAAGGCCTCGTCTAAAACCACTTATCAAATTGGAAAAGGCCTCAGCCAATTCCACATATAATTGTCTCATTAGACATACCGATGCATTGGGGTGCTATATCAGGCTCCACCTGTCATTTACTATGTTCAATACATTACTCATATGAAAAGGTTGAAACATAACATAAACATTCATATTAAAACTAGAATATGAAATGTCAATAATTTAACCATAAAACATGAATGGTATAAAAATAAAATATCCAAAATAAAATATATCACAAAAAATTCAATACAATGTTTAATATTTTTATCATAATTAATAATCTTCAAACATGTTTAAAATCCATCAAAGGATGTTGACATAGATGAAAATGATTTTTAGAACTCTTTGAGAGAGATATCCCTTTTTCATGAAAACATTTAAAAGTAAAACATTTATAAAGGATGTAATTTAAATGATATTTTTGAATCAAAGTGTCCCATACCACTTTGAAACTTTTGAAAACAATTATCATTTCAATACATTCATGTCCGTAAAAATAAATCCTTAAAATCATTTTGAAAATGAGCACATTAATTAAAAGGATTTAGAAATATAAATATTTAAAACATTTAAAATGATGATCTAGTTAAATTGACCCTCCCATAAAACCTTAAAAGATTCCTTTTGAACAAATTTTTATTAAATATGGGTATCAATGACAAATATTTCCTAGTAAATACTTACACGTAAACAATCTCAGGTAATAATGAGATTGAGTAAATAACCCTTACCTTGCACTTTCCTTTGGTCGAGGGTACTTTTAACCACTTATATAATGAACATAGTATGTTATTAAATTTTTCCAGAACCATATTCATATTTATTATATTATAAATTAATCATTTATAACTTTATACTACCCATTTAATAATTATTTCCATGTTAAATTAACATTTTGGGTAATAATCGCTTTCTTTATCATATGTCATTTAACTTGTTATTCTTGATCCTATCATTTAGATAATTATTTTAATACTTATAGAATATAAAACATGATTTATATATCATATATATTTTGAATATAAATATTTATAATATATGTATATATGAAATGGAAGGAACGTTTATGGAGACGGTAGGCCGTACATATGCATGAATGTTGTTTCCGTTTTTATATCATATTGGACAGAAGTAAGTGAATAAGATATATGTAAGCACACACACTCACACAAACACAGAAACATATATATCTCTATAGTAGAATTATTATTTCATATATTACATTCTTATTAATAATATATATTTTTATAATCATCATTGAATGGTGAACGTGGGAATGAATCTCATCGCATCGCAGAGACGGTAATCCGTAAATACGCACGAGCGACAATATCATTGAAGGAGAAATTGTATGTAATTGGATGGTATATCATATATAAAGAATAATTAACAGGTTATATTTATTATTTAAATCATTTATACTCATTATTACACCCATCCAAATAATGAAGTGTTTGAATAACAAACTACACCACGACGTGGAGACGGTAAGATGTACGTACGCACGTACGGTGACATTGTCATTTATAGGATGAATAGAAGAATGAATATGGTTTTACCATTTTTATAATAACATCACAATATATAGAATATAGAAGAGTTATTATTTTATAAGGGAAACAACAATGAAAGAGGAAGTGGAAGAAGAAAAGAACTTGAAAGAGGTGGTGAAATATTTATCTCTTCTTCGGGTTCTTCCTTTTTATTTTATCAAAAGAGCTTCTTAGGCTGGATTTATGACCAAATTAAGGACTCTAAGATGATGGGAGGAAATTTTAGAGTATTTTTGGGCAGGGTTTGGCTGATCGAAAAGGATTTGGAGGTGTGGAATTAAGAGAAGGGGAAGTGCCCTTTTATAATAGTGGTGAGTGTCACTTTAGGAAAATCTTGAAATACTATTTTATAATAAAATAATTTTTGGTTTATAATGGATCAAAAATAAATTATATAGAGTCTAAGGTGGGGATGGTTTTTAAACTAGTCAACTAATATGTTTTAGATAGGTTTAGGTCATCATATTACCTTTATATTTTAAATTTAACTCTTAGTTAAATAGTTTGACATTTATCATGTCTCTTTGTATTTTTATATTATATGGTTAATAAAATTACATTAAAAATAAAATTGATCCCCATGTTGTTCATTATTAATATATATAACATTATCTAAGTCCTTTGGCCGAAACTTAGATATTTCGGAATATTATATCAATTAATAATATAGCATTTGTTTTATAAACTCAATTATGTCAATTTTGACACTATATAGTATTTTATTTTTTTGAAAGCCATAAAAACTTTATCAATAAGAATAAAATTTATTTTACAAAACCTAAAATGTCATATTAACATTTAAAATTAGTGGAATTCATCAAAAAAATCAATTTTCATTTATTTGGATATTTATAATATCAATAATTGTAATGTTTCATTAATAAGGTAATTATCGCATCATCATTGTGTCATAAATAAATTAAATAATATAATTTCAGAAAATTATAAATAAAATACCATTATTTAGGAAATATTTTTATATTTCTAATGAATTTTTATAGTCAAATTTATATTGTGTGTATCTATATATTAAAAATGTTTTATTTATTAAACTTTGAATTTAACTCATTTAACTCTTCATTAAATAAAATAATAATAAATGTCCTAATCTAATCAAAGTGGACCAAATAGGATCATATTTTATTTTTAAGGTTGTTTTTGGTCGAATTATACTAATCAAATTGAATTATAACATGTTTTAGGGTAATTATAATATCATTTTTACCTTTAATTACTCAATTTACATTTAACCGCAATAAATAAAAGTCAAAAGATAATATTAACCAAAATTATTTTTATATTATTGAAACAAATTTTACTTATTGATATTAACAGTGTCTGTATAATGTTTTAAATTCAACTCAAAAAGCGGTAAAGCTAAGTTTTATGAAAATTTGAAAATTTTCCTAGAAGGTGGGTAAAAGAGGTTAAAGAGTTCAATAAAATTTTATACATTAAATATTATTATAAAATGAATAAAATGAATTAAATTGAACTTATATAGGTATTATATATTTATTTTTACTTAAAATAAATTTAAATAAAATAAATAATTATTTAAATAAAAAGATGTTTTTTAATAATAACGAAATGTTCTTTACTAGTAATCAAAAATTGAATGTTTTCAGAAAAATACCAAATATTCACCCAAAGATAATTTTGATATTCTGAATTCAAAAATGAAGTCTATTTTACCAAATTTAAAACATATAAGTTGCATTTATTAATTTATAATTAATTCCTGTTGTCAAAACCAAAAAATGGGTTTTTAAAAAGTAATAACTATCAAAAGATTAACAAGTGTTTATATCAAATTTATATGTGAAATTACTTATAATGACCTACATTGTATTAAATGATAAAAATATAATCTAATAATACTTTAAAACCTTTAAATTTCATAATTTAACATTATAAATTATTTTGATTCAAAAATGTTGTTTTCAATTAAAACATAGTATTTTCCACTATTCATCAAAATATGAAAGTTATCAAAAATGTACCAAATATTTATACAAACTAAATTTTTATGTCTCGCTTCTAAAGAATAATTTAATTTCATTAAATTGAATATATAAAAGGGTCCAGTATTGTTTTTAAAAAGGGTTCGCCATTAAAAGGTGGCAAAATTGAATTTTTTTAGAAATTCTTCTTTTATCTGAATAAATGAATTTGTTCTTATATTATGTCTAATAAAAAAATAATATATATTATAAAATTATATGGAGAATATAAAATTCAAAATTCAAATAATAATATTCATAACCACTTTTGAACTACTAGTTTTGTATATCATGGTGCGCTCAAACTTAGTGTTGCGTGTAGCACAATCTATTGAATTACATTAATGAGATAACATACCATGAAATCTTGGGGTGTTACAATAGACACTTATATATATGTGGAAGTTGAATACGTTCATTACCACAATATTCCTCCTTGTGGTGGTGTGGATATTTATCGCATGGATTCTATTCCTAACATCCACCATGGTCAACCTCCCCATGGAGATATCTCACATGGATATGGAAATCCACCATGTGCAGACAAATAAATATGGATTAATGTCCCATACTATGAAACCTTCATATAGAGTGGTTCTTGATACATTGGGGTCAACTATATATGGTTCCCCATGAACATCTAGCAACACCCGACTCCCATCTACAGGTGACCATCAGAGCCATCATCTATGGTCTGACTAGATGGATGTGGGTAATATATTGTTTAGGAGGTTAATATTGGAATATAGAGAGAGTTAGTGGAAAAAATCATACTCATCTGGTTCTGACCCCTCAAAACTTCTTTCTATGAGATCCTATATGATCTAGAAATGGAGTGATTTCGTTAACTACGTCCAAATATGTGGTCCACTTATCATCAACTTAAGGATTTTATCTCCCAAATAATGGATACAAGTGTCACTATTAGAAAAATAAAGATATTATATTTTCAGCTTAACCTAGATATTATCTCCAAGGCTTGGGATCCAAAACCAGAAGATCACATCACAGATCAACAAAACACTTTCTTCCATTGTATCATGATGCTTCAGTAGATGATCACTGAAGCCACGACATGATTTCATATTTGAGGGCGGGGGTAGTATGGAACATTACACTCTTCCACACCCCTAGAACAAGAGAAACCCTCATGTACAATGACCTATAACAATATAGCCTCTACCGAAATCGTGGGACCAAGTATCGCTTGTTCTAGATGGGCACTACAACATAATTTCTCTACATCAATGATGCCCAAAAATCATGAATAAAGGAATATTCCAACCAATAGGACGGACCTCAAAATGTTCCCCTTAGGCAATGAGAACACATTTCAAAAACAGAGAATGGTTTATGATATTCCGGAAAAAATGTCGTGAAAAATAATTATCATAATGGGTTTCCATCACACAATGATCTCACACGATCAGAGATACACAAAATCAAACAAGACACAATATCAGATTCCATGGATTCTATAAAGGATCACACTTGGACCATTGGGCCTAGAGAATATCTACCACTGCCTCCTCGCCTTGGATAATAAATTTCTCAGAGGATTTAGGCCACACCCTATAAAGTTTATGGTGAACCACATCCCACTAGGCTGGGGGAATTTATACCTCGATCACTATCTCTAGTTTTATCATCCTCTAAAAGTGTACAAGAAGAATAAGTGGTGATTTTATATCACCCCTACCCCACTAGGGTGAGAGAATTTAAATATTCATGTCAGTCTCGAGAATCGTCAATTCCCCAACTGTATCCAATGTATCCTCAACCACAAGAACAATCTATGCTATTGGAGGCCCCAAATGACCCCCACCCCACAGGGTTGGATCAATTTTCATCATCATTATCACCAAATATAGAATCAATCTTCTCTATGTTAGGAGGGAAAATCCCTAATTTGGATAAATCATGTTCCACCCACACAAGATATGCCTCTATTTGTCGGGGATCTCATGGAAATAAGAACATAAAACTTCCTCAAAGTCACTATTAATTGGCCAAGACAGGAGGAGAATACCACAAAGGCAATCTAACCTCGTTGGGGCCATTAACAAAAACATACGATCTTGGCTAAATGGTCAAATAACGACCCTGATGAAGGTAATAAATATTCATGCTTTTACATTGACCGAAATTGAAAAACCAACATTTCCAAATATTCCTCCTTGAATGTCATCATTATGAATATGGAAAACATAGATAAATACACAGACACATAGGGTTGCATCATAGAAATGTTCCCGAGAGGGAGGGTGATCTGGACACTCCAATTGAGGTTGCACACACCCATAAAAAAAGAATGATTCAAAATTTCATACTACAGAATAATGAATTTCCATCTAATTAGTGGAATACTTTCACAGAAAAGGTATAGGTACTGATACATCTCTATCAAATCCCTGAAGAGCTGATGTTCCTTCACTGGAAGAATAGTTTTCAAATTTTCCGAATGAAATATGAGTTCTCTGACAACTCAATGAGCTACTACCCAAGGAAAATATTCCCTCTTGGTAACATATATATCCAATGATGAATAGTATGCCTCCCATAGCTGGTTCACTAGAAAGATAGATATCTGATCTTAATATAGGTTCCTGATCTAGAAATACATTTCAACTAAATGTGCAAGTTGAAAAAGACCATGACTTCCTTCTATTGCAATGAAAGCCTCTCCCTCATATGGGTAATCATGTATTCATGGGATTAATTAAGATACACTAGGATATGAAAGAAGGACCACTTAATTGGCCCCACCTCATCTTTATGGATGGTTGGAAGCTCAGATCACAGTGCTCCCAATGCTACATAACTTCATTAAATCCATGGCTACTCGAATAGAATCCATGGAAGGGTGATTCACACATGTGAAGCATGAAAAGACCACATATCCTAAATGTGTGGATGACATGCCACCTCTAACAAATTTTGGAAACCATATATTCGATATTGTTAACCATTGAAGACACCCTAAACATTATCTCAGTCAAATCATATCCTGATGTGGGCTGATGATAGAACTTCACGATCAAATGGAGGAAAAAAAAGATGAGGTATTTCGTATAGACCCTGACAGAGCCATATTTTGTTTGGTACATTAGTCTAACAATAAGATCTATTATTGGATGTGAAGACCTTATTCATCAGTTCCTTTATCAGTTTAGTTTAAAAAATGAGGATAAGAATGATCATCAATTTAATGAACTACAAACTACTCGATAACGAGAGGGTGTCTGATTTCATAGGAAGGTGAAAAGCTTAACCTATTCAATCAGAATCCCCCTCTTACAGTAGAAACTACTATAACTATGAACTATAAATATTAGGGATGATATGTAGACACCCATAATATGAATGAAATATCTAGCTGGGTTCAAAGATTTTGTTGAAACTACACAATTTCTTGAAGGGAGTTTTTAGTGAACCCAAACCAAGTCTCAACTCATGACCAAAGCATCTATTAGAAATTCTTATAGACTAGAAGCTATAGATACCACACTAAAACATACAACCGTTTTCCCATAAGCACATAGGATAGTCTCAAACCTCCGAACACTTCTTATCAAACGATGGAAACTAGAGAATCACTCTCGACCAAAAGTATAGGGAAATTATGGTCACCAAGTATTTGAGTATTCGATGAAAAAAGTATACTTCTATAAAAACTTACAACTCCCCATTGATTTCATGGCTACCATGAAAAAAATAATTCCCACACACATACAAAAAAGGATGTCTGATGAGGTCAACATCATTGACCATCTTGATTACTTCCCTTTCCACATTTGGTTGGGACATAATATCCAGAACTGCTTCATCTTCAAATTTGTCCTTCAAGAATTATCGATTCCAGAAAAGTTGTGTTAGATAACTCACCTTAGTAGGTTTCTTGCATAACTATGATCCATCTAGAAGAAGAAGGATATCAGTATAAGGTTCTGACCTGGAAGGCTAATTTTTTTTACAACTAGATACTTGAAAAATAGTTGATCAAAATCAAACCACTATGAAATCACAGTTTCATAGAATCGTGATAGCTCCACCACTGAATAAGGATACATCATATGTAAATCCCTAAGGTGGGAGTGACCATCATAATCAGAATGAGATCGTAGAGGAAGAGTCATATATTTTCCCAAATAAAATGCTAACTCTTGAAAATTTCTTCACTATATCATCTAAAACATGGCCACTACCCCACCAAATGGAATCCTCATCGGATGAATAACTCATATTTTTTTTCAATGTCATAAACTTTGAAAACCCATTACCTAGTGAGGAATATTCCACTAAATATTTTTTTTCCAAAACTTTATTAGGGTACGGGAGGGTTCATACATAAAAACTGAGGATATAAGTGACAAAACGGATGTGGTTAGACTCAATATTATGTTCATATCACCATAGAAGTCAAATATAAATCTAAGACTTGTTGAAAAGTGATAGAATGATATTAAAAGAGGCAAGGAGGTTCCTAGGAGCCCTCTAGTAGTTTCTAACATCTTATTCTCTTGCATGACTGCTATGCAGGGGATCAATCCAATCAACCCATGAAACGGGGAAGGTCGATGCAACATACACCACTAGAAACAGAAACTCCCTCAACTTATGTACAAACATCAAGTCCATGTTCCTCAGATGCATTAGCTCCTGAACTGCATGCGCAAGAACAAACCCATGCTAGGAAGAATTGAACTCTTGTATAATAGTACTATGTTATGAAATAACAAGTTATAGTCCCAAACATTCTCTCTATCATCGATGTTCTCTATCATTCAAAATATCACATGGAGGAATTTGATGAATCTATTTGGATCCTAGAGGAATTAGAGATAGATTTCACTACATCAAAGGTATCATGAGTGGAGACTATTTATTTATAATGTCATATCACTATCTCATTCACATATCAATATTAGGAAGATGACATAAAAGGGAAAATTAGGTCCTCGTTTATTTCAGGAGTCTCCATAATGTCAATTCCCAAAGGGTGATAATTGAAAATGGATTTGCGATAAATCTAATCCTAGTTTGAACACTAAAATGATTGGGGTACAGTGAAGGGGACATATCCCATACAAATATATCCAATCATGGGTATAATAAGAATGATGTAAGACCCCTTGGAATGATTGAACTCAAATATGAGTTTTGGGAACTCACATTGGATTCTAATTTTATTGTAATCCACCAAGACATGACATATCTTGTTTTTCTCTAAATTACATGACTCTATATCAACTTGGATGTACCATCAAAATTCCATCAACGTCTGAATTACCCCATCAATGGATAGGTCAGTATAATACATAGTGATAGTTCCCTCTTCAAACTTGTGGGTCCAAATATATTTAAGCTTACTTCAACATGAAGGGAGGTATGAAACCAATACAACATGATGATATATAGGTTTCAGCTCATAGTTTCATTGGGACTTCCTCTCTGAATCCATGGAACATTCTAGATGATGACTATGTGATACCTATAAAAATGGTCGATGTAGAGGATCTAATATCAGAGTTCTAATCCTTTCCTGTCCTCAGTGAAATTTTAAAAACCAATCATCTTTGGATTATCTCTACAGTGAATCAGATAGATAGGGATGATGATGTCACCTCAAATATGATTCATCACCCTAATTGTGATGGAGAATCCCCCAGTTTTCAATATTCACTAGAAAACATCTCCATGTAATCATGTATGGAAGAGGATGAGTATGGACTTAGGAATTACCCTCAAACATTCGAGGAAGGTGTCCCTAATACCATAGATGAGCACACAGAAGTAAATATGGGAATAAAATTAGACCCGTATCCTACTATAATTAGTTCCACCATGCCCCTCAAAGAGGAACATTTGAAGATTTGATTTATAAAGTATCAATGATATGTATTCACCTAGAGCTATTCATAAATGCCTGGACTGAATCCAAACATGGATACAAACCATCTCAGTCTACCAAATGACCATCAGGGCTTCCGATATGTAGCCAAGAGGATGTACCCCTCTCCTGACCCAAAAATAGAGGTTGAAGTTGATAGTTTTATCAAAGGAATCATTTTTCAATTTGTGAAATACCCCTGATGTATTTCTAACATCATCCTCATAAAGAAAAAGAATGGGCATATTAGGGTTTTCATTGATTTCAGAAACCATAATATGCATTTCCTAAAGGACTATTTCCCACTGTCAATCACAGAACCCTTGATCGAAGGAACTACTAGATTCCAAGCCCTTTCCTTCATGGAAGAGTACCTAGGGTAAAATCGCATAAAGATGTCCCCCGTAGATGAACAATCCACCATATTCAAATATCCTTAAGGGGTCTTCTACTATTTGGTAATCCTATTTGGATTAAGGAATGTTGGACCGAAAGATAAGAATTCAATAATGGAATCATTAAGACACTCTTGGAATGGATATATGCATATTATGTCGGAAACCTGGAAATTAAATACCAAAAGGGATGTGATTATTTCACTGATCTATGAAAAATCATCAATAAACTAATTAAACATAGTTTAAAGATGAATCAACTAAAGTGTTCTTTTGGGGTAACATCTGGCTACTTCTGTGTATTTTTTGTACACCACTACAACATTGTAGTTGATCTTGATAAGACTTGTGAAATTTTTGCAAATTCAACCATCGAAATATAAATGAACTTTGGGGACTCTAAGAAAACCTCACCTATAATCATTTATTCATATCCAGATGGTCTGGAAAATCTGTCCCCTACATAGGGAAAGTGATGAAGGGAATCCCCTACCAATGGGATGATGAATTTAATGAATCCTTCAAAATTATAATGCTGTACATGTTTCACCCATGGGAATTTATATTTCTAATTGAAGGGAGGAATCCCATATTAAATGTGGCTTCCATGTGACATTCACTCAATTCCCTCCTAACATAGAAAAATGATGCGGGAAATAATAATATTATCTACTACCTCATTCAGATGACGCATTGTATAGAAACTTGATATTATGATGTCAAAAAGAACTTCCTTTCACTCATATTTACGGTAAAAAAGGCGAGGCATTACATTAATCACCACAAATTACTTCTGGTCACTCATATATATATCCTCAAGTAAATCCTTGGAAAAATTATGCTGACAAGTTGCATGGATCGATGGGTAGTCATAATAATACAATATTACTTGTAGTTCATATCCCAGATCTACGTGAATGGGAAATTCATGTATGATTTCCTCATAAAACCTCCTTTCCCAGAAAATACATCAGAAGACACCAAGCCCCATGATGAAGATATCTTCTATTCCAATGACACCACCAGAACATAGGAGATTTACATTGGTGGCACCTTCTGGAGCCCTGAATGTTTAATTATGGAAACCCAATGCTCAATCGGGTTAGTTTAAGGATTTCCTTTGTCTCTCTATAATTTGTTTCTCTACTCTTTCCCACTGTCTGAAGACTGCAAAAATAATGAGGCAGAATACCATGCCATCATCGTTGGATTGGAACTAGACCTACAGACGCACATACCTGAACTAAATATCTAAAGGGACTCATAATTAATGATAAATCATATCAATGGTGAATACACCATTAAAAAGGACAAACTTCCCAACTCATTAGATATGTTAGGGGATTAATGGCAGAGTTCCCTTTTCAAATGAAATTACATCGCGTCCCATGATCACAAAATACTCATGCCAACACACTGGCTAATGCAGTTGTCATACTAGACAACCCTGATTAGGAGGAAGCAATCTTAAATATCACACACCTATGAATAGTAACATCAATCATCATATTTTATATGGATGATATCAATCAGGTTATCCCCACCCAAGTGTGTGAAAAAACCAATAAACACTCTTGGATAGAGGGATCCCATAATTAGTTATCTACAAAATGGGTTTCTCCCAAAAGATCATGTTGAAACAGAATAGATTCAGCATTAGTAATCATGAATCCCACAATAGGATGGCCCAAATGAGGAAAAATTACTCTAAAGATGTGGCTTTGATAGAATATTCATTATGTACATCGGATATGTAGAGGAGTTCACCATCGTGGAATAAGTCCATAAAGGCTCAAGTAGCACCAATCAAATTAGAACTAGTCTCTCCCACTAAATTAGGAGTTTGGGATATTACTGGAAATCCATGATACAAGACTGCGAGAAATTCACTAGGAAATTTCGTGTGTTCCATATTCATGAAAACATCATCCATGGGCCCCCATAATTTCTACATATAGCTAAATATTCCATGCCATTTTTCATTTGGGGGGTGGATGGTGTGGATCCATATCCCATTACCTTATCTAAGTAATTAATGTTCATCCTTACTTCTACTTGCTTATTTACCAAATGGGATGATATAATTCCACTCAAGGAATTTGGGATAAATATTATCACCAACTTTGTAAAGTCTCATATCATCACAATGTTCGAGTTCCCTCACAGCATATTTACAGAAAATGACAACAATTTTTATTCCATTGAATTGAAAAAGTTATACATTGAGTACAATATCGAGTCTAATCACATATCCATCTATCATGTGGTAGAAAATGGACCTATAGAGGCCTTTAATAAGACTATATCAAACATAATCCAGAAGATGGTGAACATGGATAAGAATTCATTGCTAGATAAACTCCCTCCTACTTTAGGGGCCTATCATATCACCACAAGTTCTTCCATACTTGTAACATAAAACTCATTGGTGTACAGGAATGAGGTACTATTACATATATAAGTCCAATTCCCTTCACTCTGAATATCCATTTGCGTGAATATATCATATGATTAACAATCACAATAGTGGATGGACAAATTGGTAAAGATAAATGAGAATAGATTATGCACATTTCATAACATGGAGGTCCATCAGAATCTAATAACACTTGAATTTAATAAGAAGGTTTTCCTTTATTCATTTCTTCAAGGGGACTAGTTTTCTCTCTCAAAACCCCAATGATATTGGGAATGAATCATCTGAAATAGGAACCCTAGTGGGAAGGACCTTATGTAATACATAATTTTTATCACAATGTTTCCAATTCATTGCCCACCATGGATGGGGAGTGTGTCATGAAACCCCCAATGATTGATTTATAAAGAAATACATTGTATAAGGTATCTAAAGGGGCATCCAAATTAGATTAAGTCCCATACTTCATCATATGTAAATTAAATTAAACTATAAAAATCTTTCCTGACCACATGAAAATAAACTGTATGGAGTACTTGCATGATGTTAAACTACATAGTTTCCTAAGAACTACACATGGCTTGATTCCTACCATCACATGATACGTAGTGACACCCGGATCACTATTCTTGTGTCTAGATATAGGATTACTTTCCATTCACATCAGGTGGTCTAATTTCCTTACTTCATGATGTAAAACTACACTGATCCAAAATATCCATCATTATTCATATCGATTAAAAAACATATTTACCACATGAAATTAAACTGGATGGGTTTCCTAGAACTACATATGGTTTGATTCTCATTTTCAGTGAAATATCAAGGGATACCTCAATCCTATACCATGGAGTATCTACCACATGATAAAAAATTCCCCTACCATGATTTAAAATTACTCTGCATGGGATCTTTGACATTCTATGTTTCTCACACCAATCATGGATCATTTTGGATTATGAATTTTGTCAAGGTATTCCCCACATAAACAATGTATTTCATATGTCCTCACTATAAGTCATTAAAATTAACATCTCTATAGAACTTCATGTGGTTTGATTCATATTTTTAGGAGAGATTTAGTGACATCCAAACATCCAACCCTTGGGCCGTACCACAATTTTCCCATAAATTCATGCCAGTTCACCTTATTCCCTACCACATAGAATTAAAATACATGGAATTTAATGAAATATGTGTGGATTGATTCTTATTTTCCATGAGATAGGTAGTGACACCCAAATATAATAATTTGGGCCCAGTTACAACACTACCACATTTCACATTGGCCTATATTCATCCTTCTCTCAATATGATAAAATTCATAGTTCCACCAAGAGATACAAGATTCTTGATTCCTATTATAACACGATATATAGTGATTCTTATACCTTTATTACTATATTAATTTCTACAATCAATGGAAACAACTCCCACCACTCCATATTAGAAGAATTCGAAAATAAATATTTTCTTGTTTATGAAATACGTGTGGTTTTATTCTCAACATCATGAGATATATAGTGACACCCATACATTCACCCTTTTTCCTAAACACAATATTTTAAATGGCTAACTTCAGTATCTACATCCTTAATGAATGATGATAAACCGCACAAATGTATTTCATTACAGTATGACATCAATCATTATGGAAAAATTCCACAATGAATGATGATAAACATTATGAGAATATATCCTAACTGCATGAATGTAAACATCACCGAAAATTTAATTACCGCAAGATGTTAAATAGTAAGAAAAGAATCCTTACAACATGAAAAAAATCTATACAATAATACTACCTTAAAATAAGATAATAAAAACCTAGGAAAAACTCATTATAATGTGACATTAAACTTTGCAAAAAAACATCATCACTACATGATAATAAACTATGAATACCATCTCTCATTTTTCATTCCTTTTAGAAGGACCACATGAGACATTCCTTGGTCATCCAATGTATGGGGTTCTTCAACCATCATTAATTACCACCTCAATCCATATGCCACACTTTTCATGAGCATATCAGGTCACCATCAACATTCAATTGACCTTGGATTGGATATTCAGCTACAAGATACCATTTTCTTGACTATGCATACATTCTCATGGCTCCTGCATATGCACCTATAACCATCTACCAAATGTGTCCCTCTAAAAAAAGGCATTCCAATCCTTATGATCCCTGAAACCACTACGACATCACTGACCATATCAGTGTGTCTAAACTAATCAAAGTATGACTTTCTGATATCATTACTCATGACTGAAGAAAAAATAATACATGATTTAAAACATCTTCATCCCCTTCATAGGAAGACGTTGGAGTTCTCCAGACCCTAGGTATCCTAAATTAGGATCTTTTGTAAAATATCCTATATTTCATCCATGTGATTCATAACAATAAACTACTTTTTTGGCAACAACTATAGGACCTTAAACTCTATCCTAAAATGGACCCAATAAAAATACCTTAAACTCATAATGAAAGAGACACAAAACATTCTAGGTCCAAAACCTAAAAAAGGGAATCCTGTGAAAAAGTCTAGTTGATACCCACTAAAATCATTATTTTATAAGATTGGGAATAGATAAGGGTGAAAACACATGAGGCATAAATATCCAAGGGTCTACATTTTAGCCCTATTAAAAGCCAAGCTATGCTCGGTAGACCATAAAGGCCAGTAAAAATTTAGAGTAATGTTTGTCACATATCCTCACCAAGAGAATATGTTCTTTAGGAGGTGGAAAAAATATTAGGGCATTCTAACCCTTATTAGATCTTAAACATTCCTCAAGTCACACTTCATGATTTTTGTACCTCATATCACCATAAACCATTCATGACCCATGGAAAAGAAATCTGACTTCAAGGGAGTCTTTCCTTGACTATTCACTCATGCCCATGGATCCTTCATATGAACCCATGACCATTAACAAAAAGTATCACTCCTCAAAAAGGATTTTCCAATCCTTGTGAGCCCTGAAATCATCATGGTAGCACTCAACACCTCAGTGTGTGTGAACAACTCCCAATTAAACTGTCCCATATCATCACCCAGATATGAGAACATTGGACCATGATTTATAATCCTCATACCAAAATATTTGAGTGGATTAGATATCCTTAGTGTCACATCACCATGTTTTATACCATTTTTTCATGGCTATAATATGACACTCCATTCTCAATCATTTGATGGTTCATGCCTCATGATTCAAACCAACAGAGAATAGAGCTCGATCTTCACATTCATAAATAAACTACCTTAGAGTGATAGAACCCTTCCTATACAGCTTTCAACCCATACCCAACTTCATCATTTAAGTGTTTGAGCCATCAAAAATATTTCTTTTCCCTTGAAAAGAAGTGAATATTAGTGTTTCTTTTCCATGATACCAACACATAAGGTCCCTGACCCTCAAACAAATCACATCTCCTCCATGGAATACATGATCATTAATCATTGCGAGCCCTATAACACCACAACAGAACATGGAACCTCAGAGTGTTACTAGTCATCCCTGACATATCTTCTCCATCCCATATCCATTGACTCGTGATTTTGGGATGTTATTTAAATCATCCATATCCCAATATTCTAAATGGACCAATAATACATAGTGTGGAACCCTCTACCAATATTACCTATATAAATCATCGATAACCCCTTGAAAAGATACCCATCTTTAGGGGAACCATTTCATGACTACGCATTCATGCATATTAATCATCCATATACACCTATATTCTTCAACCAAATAAATCATTCTATAAAAAATTCTTTCTGATCCCCATGATCTTCAGTAACACCACAACAGACCCACTACCTTAGAGTGTCTTAGGTCATTTCGGTAATGTATTCACCATATCCCATGACCATATAGAAGGTCCCAGCTAAAATTCCTTAAAATAACGTGATAGAATGTCTGAAATAAAATACCATTAACTAATTTAATAGAAGGGCTGAGATAAAAAGACTTAATTTAAAAGTGATAGAAGGTCTGAGATAAAAGGACTTCATCTAAAGATATTGAAGGTATTATCTATAAGATCATAAAATAAATAGATAGATGTTTTTATTTTAATGACCATAATCTAATGTGATAGATGGTATGCGATAAATGTCCCTAAACTAATGTGATATATGTTCTAAGATAAAATACCTTAAACTAGTCCTCATGGAAAATATTTAGTGTATGAAATATTGTGAGTACCACTACATGGACTTTGACATATCAAGCTACCCATGAAAAAGAATATCACCTTTATAAAAATAATAATCATTCCCCCTTCATGACATATATCCAAACCAAACAATCCCTATACAAATTAGGTGATATGAAAATAGCTGGAATAGATTATCAGTAATGAATCTTGTGATGGTTGGCATTCATTACCATCTCATAGAAAGATTATACAGGAGGTTTGAACATTAATTTCAATACATTAATTTTCATTTAATATAAATCAATGGATGTTAATGGATGGATATTTACTAAACATTAGGATAAAAAAGATTAAATACACATCATGAAGGGAAGAAAATTGAATATTATTATAGTTTGTTTATAAAATCCATCCATGGAAGGAATCTCCCCATTTTAGAGTCCCTTCACGGTCTCATAAAAAATGATGTGGGGTAAAAAATCCATGTTTGGATATATTGATGTTTTCTTGATGGTGAGATCCTTAAGAGTCTAGCATGAAGCATCGATTGAACATTGATGTGATTTTCTCCCTACTTCTTCTACTTCTAGCCTCAGATGGAGAGATTTTAAAAGAGTAGTCAACTCTTTAACCTTCCTCTAATCAATGACCAGTTAGGATGATGATTACAAAATTTTAGACCTTATATGATAATTCGTCTCCTAAAATATCTATATCTACACAATCTGGGCATCCATATGATTTTTATGTTCAGATAAAAAATTATAACCCTACTCGAATACCTCTATTGTCTCCCTCATTTTCATAGAAAGGTAATCCTCATTCACAAGATTATGCAGATCACTTTTGTTTAGGGCCAAGTCTCTTCAAGTCAAGATGATTTGAAGTAAAATTTCATATAAAGGATTCTGATCTATACCGCGTTCCTAAAATTCATGAAATAGATTTAGATGAAATTCCCATTGGTTGCAACATATTTTCAACAGGGTCTTAAGGATCGAGGAATTAATCTATTCCCGTATCAGCCTATGTTGTGTCAAAGCCTTTATAACCAATGAGGTAGGCATGACAGTAGGTTAACTAACTAGTCAGATAAATTAAAAAATAGTAGAATAAGCCACATATACCCTTATCTTAATAGAAAAATAAACCATATCCTTTCATGGATGATTAAATTCTTCAATATAATGAGTTTTATCATCTATGTTATCATCACTTGAACGAGGTCTCTAGCTTGATGTATCATCCAGATCATTAATAAATCTCACTATTGCCTCTAAAAATGGAATTGGTTAGGTGAAATTCATGACTACATGACAGAACAACTAGCATAGGACACCATTCACACAAGTTTCTACCCATGCCTGGGCATAATCATGGGTGAGGAATATAGGAGAACCATTATTTGGTGGAGGACTAATATCATTCTCAATGTATTTTTGTTTCAACATCCTCTAAAATTTGTGGATAAACATAGGATTTATCTCCCTGTGGACACTAATAAAACTAATAGGGTGGCCCTTTTCCTAAAAACAAACTAATAATCAAATCGATATGGCGTGTAAGGCTCATAGAAGACTACTTAATCCAACCAAGCTATGATAACCCCATAACGAAGGGATATCATATAAAATCATTCATCAAGGGAGCAGTTTCAATCATCAATGATCGGCCTAGTCAGTGAACTAAAGGGCATAAATTCAATGATATCGGGAGGGAATAATTCTCACTTAACCTCAATAGGGATTACAGTCACAGTCCTGACCCAAGAAATTTTTAGCAATCTAGGATGATATATGGAGTCCAGGATCCTAGAAGCATTTTAATATTAATAATAATGAAAATTGTCCCCCACTTATCCAAACAAGAATTAGAGAGGACCAAAAATGTCGTAAGGGGTTCTACCCTATTGAATATGGGTTAGCATTTGATAATGTCATGCAAGGACTTGAACTGCCATGTTAAGGCATCACCATTCTATGAGTCAGTCCACCATCACCAATGTGATGAAAAAAATTCCTGAACATGTGTCCCCAGCTAGAAATAAACACCCATTCATGAACATGGATATAAAATCTACCAGTCATTGTCTCATATAGATCACTCAGTTCACAAAATATCCCTATGATGTATAATTTCAAAATTCCTAAATTAACCCATATGAGTCGTCACTATCACATATATGTTGGTAGTGGCACATATGAGGGTGATTATTTCTTGTTCTAACTCAGTTGTTATAGAGGAAATTATTGATCAAATCCTTGATAAAAATAAGTGATCACATTGTCAGTTATTCCCTAAATTTCCCCTTAAAATAATAAGATTCTCCCCTTCTAATGTTGGGGTCTAATTTGGGTCATCCCATATATCCATATCATGGTGAAATTCATCATAAGTTTCTCCAAGGTGATAAATCTTGGACAACTAATTGATTTCCCATAGGATGATTCCCACATCACCATGGGAAAAAGGAAATGTGTTGGTATGAGGTAACCAACATATGATTGCCTCTCGAAGGATGTTGGGATAGTGTTATGCGATAAATTGATAGATCCATACATATTCATAAATTTAAACCCTATATAAGTCATTAGTGACATCCATGAAGCTTTTCCTATCCCATAAGATCCAAACCTACTCATTAGAATAATTGACTCCAAGATGGAGATCCTGATTTAGGTATCATGCACTATATAGATTATTCATAGAAGATTAATGTATACTCAAACAGAACTGATTAATTGGTTTATGGGTGAAATCATTTTTGTATGGGTTTAGAGGATATTTTTCCAATAGATTTGAAAAACCAAGGGTTTACGATGTGATTATCTGAACAACCAAATCAACTGTTGTTTTAATGAAACCAAATGAATATGACACCCAATTTTATGGATGATTAAAATATAAAATTGTATTGGTAGAATCATATAATATGCTAAACTTTTATAGAGGAATATTATGAGATTATTTATAATTATAGACATTATATGAAAGGAACCTCTATAGGGTTTTAATTTTATAATCCACATGATATCAGGGATTAATGTAGTGATTACTAGAAATAAAGTCCATTTGATTGGCCGCAGTTGAGGATATTTGATGAGAACTAAAACCCAACTGTAAATAATTATGTGGCACATGTTAGATGAAGAAAATATAATCTTTTATCAAAAATAGAGGCATTAATGTTACGGTGGTGTCTTGCGCATATCATGAATCAAAAAGACATTAATATATCACATAAATTATTTGTGAATTACCTAATATCCCAAGGAATTGCGGGTTGCATAACCCCCACATGGAATTTCATAATAACTTAACCCTTTTTGAGACTCATAATCACTTGGCCTAAACATTTTTATGTGAATTAATCTAAATGAATAATCAACCCATCAGACCTTGGGAAACCCTAAAGGCCATCATAGTACCTCATGATTTACATTAAAAAAGAATCACCAAATTACGATTCGTATTCAGACTGGATGACCTCCAGATCATAATTGGTCTTGTGGGATGGATCTTGTAGTGAAGGCTCACAAAAAGAGTCTTGCGGGATAGTCATTTGATGGATTCATGTAATAGAAAAAAATGATTATTCTATAGAGAAGTGGTTACAAGTGGAAAGAATTGTTCTTTAACCCCTTCTATATATAGGGAATTTTGTGGAATACCATGAGTCACCCTATATAACAAAAAACACTAGAGTAATTGATTCATGACAATGAAAAAGACTCTAGTGGGTGTTTCGATTCCTTAGAGCCAAGCCCTTGACCCCATCAACATCACTCCGCAGGGGTGGAATTTGTTGACTCCTAGAAAATGAGAATCAAAAATTTCATAGGGGATGAAATACCAGAATCTGGGTTTTATTTCCCCTTAAAATGAAAAGGAATATGAAGATAGTTGAGACATTCATATCTTGAGAATTTTTAAGATACTCACGATCCCGTGACCATAAAAATGTCATTCGAAGACTCCCCACACAACATATAACCTTTGGTGGATCCTATAGATATCCCTCTCAACAAGAACCTCCACTTTTTAAAGGTTATCTTGAAAATATGTAATCATGTAGGTGACATATTTATGGACTCCCCAAGACCACAAAGGTTTTAGGTGACAAGAACCTAACAATCCAACTTGAAAATACACTAAAAAAATGGAGGAAGGATACCCAATGGGAGAAGGCCTCAAGTTTTTGCAGAGAACACATAAATTATCAATAGAGGGGTGGATATTAATCCATTAAAAAAATTAAATCAAAATTTCGAACATCTCAAAACTTTGTAAAATAAAACATGGGTGATAAATAGGTACGATGTAGTAGCTACTCACAGTCTCTAAAAGACATGGGTTGCATCCCCGGTAGTTTTCAAGGCACATCGAGTCCCTAGAGACATGTCCACCTTATATTGTGAAGTCTAATTGCCTTGTCAGCCTCGTCACATGAAAATCCTGGGGTCTTTCCATGAGACCAAGTGCATACCTTTGGTTTCCAAAAGAAATATGGATGGATTTTTCAATGATGTGATTGGTAACCCCCATATGAACCATATCGGTCATGTGATGCATCACAAAAAAATAGAGTAATTGTCTTTGACATTACTATTGAATTATTTCATAAGTTCCATACATTTCCACATAAAAATAGTAACTAAAATATAGATGATGTGAAAGCCTCTCATGTTTGTAAAACCCTTGTGATGTGTTATGGATGTCTCTAGCATGGTCTCGATAGACCCTTGAACAGACCATCCTTGTATTAGAAAAAGTAACAGGGATGTCATCGAGCATCTCACATACTCCTTTCAACATGAACTGGGATCTCAAAAAGTCTCTTGGACATGTCAACATGATAATAAAAATGTCATTTGACATAATCTCATTATCAAAAAAGCCCTAATTATTTGGAAATAATCCAATAATCAAGGTGTTGATGAGGGGACACAAGGTCACTAAAAATTGAGCAATACCCTCAGAGCGGTCCATTGTAGATAATTGTAAAGCTGCATGATGCTAGACCCCTTTACAGAATTTGGCATGGATATGAACTAGATATTCCACAAAAATCACCTAATAACCAAGGTTGTGAGGCCTATAAATTCCCCACCCCAAAATGAAAAAGGGTTAGAATCTGGGAGATTGAGTGGACTTCATGGAGAAGCTGATCTCATGACCAGAAAGTCTTTCATCACTTAATAAACTAGTGAAAAAATAGAGAAATAATGTGACACACATAAGTTTCTTTTCATGATTATTCATTGATCTCGCGAAGGGATGTCTGTAAGGCATGCAATGAACATATGTTATTTCATTCAGATCATACGATACTCAGTGAAGATGATACTTAATGAACCTAAGGCCTTAACAATATGAGGACCAGAACTGAGATCAAAATTGTAAGACTGAAGCAAAAAACATGATCACCAACCCTCATGCACTTCATGTGAGTCATCCAAATACACAGAATTTTGCTTAGAAATGTTGGCCAGACCTCTTGACACCCCTAAAAAATTCTATTTGGGATGCATGAAACCCTCCAGAAAATTTAGATCAAATCATATTGCCCCATGGTCACACCACTTTGATCCCACATGACCCACTGAGTCGATCACTTGAGCTTTACGGCGTCCCTCAAATAAATTTCATTACTCATACAACGGTGTTCCCTCGTATCAAAAAAATATCATTGTTGCAATAAGGTATGAGAACCAATCTCCCACAACACCAACTTGGTAAGTTAGTTGAGACCCATGACACCCTATAGACATGCCATTCATGTATCAATAAATACACTTTGAAAACAAGATAATCCCTATGACGTGCTCCAAAAATGTCCACTAGGTCACGCGACACTCACTGGGCATGTCAGCTGAGGCCCATGAATCTCTCGAGGCATAATGGACAATTCTCACGATGGAATCTTGGGATTCTATGTAGAATATGCGACATCCGTTGAACTATGTCATACAGACTCCTGTGATACCCTCTATATGATTAAATTATACTTTTTTAAATGACACTATGGCATGAAAACTAGATCATTTGATACCTCCCCAATAAGCCACCCAATTAATGTGATAGATTTTTGGACAAGTTAATTGTGACAGGAGATACCCTCTAAACAAGAAGACCAGGTAACCAAGGAATCTCGTTATTTGATTACATTGTCCATCCAAGATGTGTATTCCCTAATGAAATTGGAAACCACTATGTGTAATCCCTGATCGATAGGTAACACTCATTGTGTAAGACATAATGTAAAGGGAACATTGGTGACACTGATTTCATTCATGTTTAGGATACATAGGCCACCTATCCTTGAGGACCATGCTTCGTATTGATCATCCACAAAAATAACAGAATCTGAATCCCTTATCCAAAGCAATAAAATATATTATATTATATCCCTTGTTTCTCCAAACGAGCATGGATACCATTTCAATAGGGAGTTGTAATGATCATAAAATCTATACTATAAACCTCCACAATAGTATGGGAAGTCCCATTGTGTATGTCCTAGTAAACCGATGTATGATGAATCTGATTCCTGCAATGACTAGGATATGTAGGATTCATTCCTAAGGCTTGAGTCTAAATAAACATAATTATTTATTTAATAAATTTTATTACCATGAAATATCTTCCATTCGGCTCCAATTATTACCAGGATATGATCACCTTATCTCATCCATCAGATGACTAAGAAATAAACTAAAATGCAATAACACTTATAGCATGCCTTTCTAAGACAATAGTTCTATGATAAATCATTTAGGCAAATACCACCATATATGTTCCCTGTAATGAGAAATGAAATGATAATTTTTGTCCCATGTTTCTCACACCAAGTATAGATCACATGAGCTTAAGGATCTAAAATAATCACATCATCTGCAACAAGGGTCTCTAAAATGTTTAAGGCAACTTCAATATATAAGCCCCCAAAAAATGAACAATGGAACAATTGATTCTCTCTATACTCAGGATACATAGGAAGTCCCTCCAGGACTGAAGCTTGAATACTCGATGTCCCATATCTCCCATATGATTTTTTTCCAAATTACATTATACTACATAGTTCAATCTAAGTGCATGGGAATAGATTCTTGCAATAACTAGGATATGTATGATTCCCCAAGATGGCTCAATCCCTTCCCCAAAATATTAACTTCCTGATCACGTGGAATCACATTTCAATGCACATGGAAACATCTTATAACCATATAAGCACCCTAGAATTACTGAAAAATGTTGGGAAACATTGGATACATACAGATGGATTCACTAAACAGATCCTAGTCTTTTCCCCATATAATATAATCATCCTATAATCATTTTTATGGTAATCAATCCTATAATGGGTTTAGGAAGGGATTCAAGAACATATCTTAAATATATAAGAGAGTACCATAGTAGGAAACAATTCCCAAAAAATGGTGTGATGAGCCAAAACTTCTATCCTCTCAACCAATGCGAGTTTCCAATAGTCTTTGGGTACAAAAACCCAAATAAATGCTAGAATTTGGATAGTAGGTCTGTACCCGTCTATGGATGAGGGAACCATTTAGAGTTTCTAGGAATGATTTAAAAAAAATGTAAAACCCAATGTGAGTGATTGAGTGATGCCTCAAAACCCACCTCAACCAAACCATCAATCAAAACATCTTCTACACCTCAAATCCCAATGAAATAGTGAGTTTCTCATGACTCATATTTATTTTATGATGATTTTTTATGTGGGATTCCTACTAATTTTTTTTGTATCCCCATTATTTAATTTATTTGTAGATTTTTTATTATTATTATATTTGATTAAATTTTGTTTTTTGGTACATTAGATCCTATTGATTTTAAACATTATTTATAATATTATTTACTTTATATTACAACTATATTTTATAAATATGTTTTTATATGTGTTTTTAAATATGAAAAAATGTAAAAAAATTTCATAAACATGTGAAATATCATTTTTAATATTTTAATGTTTATTCCATTTTATATTTTGGTTCCACACCTTGGTTTTTGGAAATGGTATTCAATGTAATGGTTTCAAAGGAATTTTTTCCTTTATAAATTTAAAGTAAATGTTTTCACACAAATGGTAATTTTTTTCAATAAGGATTTACTTATTCGATTTGGAAAAGAGTAGAGGAATGGTTAGATTAATGTATTATCATTTAGAAAAAATATATTCTAAATAATGATAAAAATATCATTTATGAACAATTTTATTAATTAAATTACATTGTCTATTTTTTAATCCTATTGAGCTTATTTAGCTCGATGAATATATACTAACCTTTGTGTGTGTGTGTAACTCTATTGTTTTCATTCTTGCTCCCATATTGAAATATCAGATTTTTTGTTGTTCATATGGTATGATAATGGATATTATGGATTTAGTGAGCCACCATGGGTCATATATAGAATTTATTTGGTGTTTCATGTTGTTGGATTATTTTTGGGATCTTTTTTGATCATCCAATTCATTATGATATTTATTTCTTTTTAGGTTTCCTTTTGGGGAGACTTGGTTATGTATTCATTTTTGACATTGTTGTGTTTATATTTTTATAGTTATTTTGGTTGTTCATTATTTATTATTATATGTTTGGTTGTTTAATTTTTGGGACTATTTATTTCCCAATTAGGAAAGTCAAATGTATAGATTCACCATGCCATTTTCTCATTTAGATTCAACTAATTTATTATTTTTTATTCAAGGATGAAAATTGTTCACATTAGTTTATATTTGAATTATCTGGTGTTAGTCCCCAACCTATTTTGATCGACAATACACATTGGGAATTATAGTGTGTTATACTTAGTTATATGATAGGCTGACTCTATCTAGTAAATAATAGGTCTCATCAGTGTTACTCACTATCAATTGTAGAGATCATATCCAAAAACATAATTCATTGTCACTATTAGGGATCTAAAGCTAGAGGTTGTATCTCTTTGTGTTGGTTTTATACGGTGGTAATTTTTTAAGGGATTATGGAATCTAAATGTTAATTTATATTTATGATGATGGTTTCCAAGTAGTGATAATTGTCTGTTTTGACCTTTTCAATAAATCTTTTTGAAATAAAATACTGTGGGTTGACATAAAATTTCCTGAGGTGACATGTCTCAAATCACCAGTCATAAAACATGATGTGTATGGATCTAGAGGTCTCATAACCCAAGGTTTTTCATTTTCCATCATGTTTAGGATTTGAATAGATTTTAGGATGACCCATTAGTTAATTTATTTTCATGTTATTTTTTACTATATTTATGTTCCTATATAACCTCAATTTGTTTTCAAAAAATTCATATTAATAGGATAAGATATAGTTACATTAATAATTTCTTGAATTGAATCCTCATATTAAATAATATAGTTGGGATTTTACTTTACAAATGTAATGGTGGATGAACAATTATTCTATTTAGCTGTAGACCATCAATAAATGAGGAAAACATAAATAAATAAAAAAATATTGATTTTAAATTTTAAAAAATACATATATTTTTAAAATGGATTATAGTTTAGGTGCATTGAATTTCATTTTTCTAAAAATCCATAATACACACATTATTTATATGTTTTTTCATAATGATACGTACTTTGATTAGTAATCATATTTTATCATGTTTGAGTGATTTTTTAGTAATTTTTTAACTCTAAGGCGATCCTTTGATTACTATAGTCATATTTTCATTTTCTATATAATCCCCATACTACATTATAACATATATCATTTTGAAAGAGTTTTTATTTTGATTTAGTTTAATCTTTTAAAAATGAATAAAATATTTCAAGGTCTCTACCATGATCTTTTTAATGTTAGTAAATTATTTTTTAGACATAATATTGTTATTTTAACATCACATTTACGGGCTTTATTTGTTTAAATATATCTTGATTCAATTTTCTTATTTTTAGAATGTTTTTTATATACATCGATTTATTTTCATTATCACTTGTGTTAGAAATATTTAATTTTTATTTGTTTTTTATGAAATAACTTATAAATATAAGGATTTGGTTTGGGAACCTAAATCTTGACACAAAAAATCAGATCACCATAATTCATTAAATGTACTCTAAAAGTTCACAGGACTAGCTAGATGTGTTGAGTATTAAAAATTAACAATTGTGTAATGATTTACCCTTAATTGGGAAAATCAAAATATAATGATAATGTGAAGTACATCTCTTAAAATATACTAAAACACAAAAATTTAGTGGACAGATTTGTTTTTTGTAAAACTATAAAAAAGGAAACAAAATATAGAATCACAATAATGGTGATGTGAATCAAATCTTGAATTCATCATAATACACAATACATTTCTCCTCCGTGGATTTACATATCACCATAAATAAATAAACAATTATTTCTTTTTTCCTACTTAATTTCTAAAATGACATATATATCAAGTGATTTGTGAATTCTGGGGAATTTTTAAACTATAAATTATTTCCATAAGACTCCAAAATAATCTCAAAAATGGATAATTTAAACATATAATGTCAATATAAAGATTATAATAATATTATAGTAATTTTATTAATTAAATATTTTACATGTCTCAATTGTTATTGGGATATGAAGTAAGGATATGATTAAATAATTACCATCCTCCAATTATAACATAATTAAAAAATATCTAGATTTTATAACTAAAATACCATGTAAATCTAAATACAGGGGACACCCAATAGAATAAAACCTAACTATTATTATTAAAATCTTTTCCAAAGTTTAATCATGAGCATAAAAAAACTAAATGAATTGTACATTATTGAAGTTTTATACCTACCATGCTATTCCATAAATGACTTAATTCAATATTATGGAGAATTTAATTACCTTATATGACTACATGATAACCATGGAAAAACACTAAAATTGACTAGATCGCCCCGATTATAGACCATTTTCTCAATACAAATGAGACAAAAAATAAAAATTTTATAAACCAATAAATCCCCCAATGAGAATATTACATAAAAATTATTTAAAAATAATCCAAAACCACTTTTCATTGATAAATCACAAAACCCTCATGTTTTAACATACAATACAGGTAAGACATTTATATAAATTATTCTATTAAAAATAAATTCTGAAGTTTCTCAATCAGGATCCAAGTATCACTAAGAGGGGGAGTGATCAATGAGTGATATCTTATTATTTTATGGTCCCTTATTTTTGAAACAACCTTCACCTACTTTTAAAGAGTTTTTTCCATACTAAACACAAACAAATCACCCATCCTTTTGAACACATTATTTACAAGGTTAACTACTCAATAAGAATAGCTATGTCCTGGGTATGGTACAAAAACAATCTAATACCACAAAATCTACTAGAAAATAATCCTTTAATGTGGAATAAAGTGAGTAGGATATAACCTTACACTCTTCTAGCACTTGTAAAAAAATCGGCAAGTACGTGTGCACCCAATTACCACAAATAGTGCAGTACAATGTTTCTATGATTCTTAATGAACATTTATAAATATGATCTCTCAATATAGTTCATCTATTTCCTACCCAAAAGTTGATAGAAACATCATGGGCATCTTAATGACACATTTTCTAATACCACTGTCTAATATTGATGTACATTGAATATACTTCCCACTTAAATTTTGGTGCATAATTCAGAAACATGCCGCACTCCTTCATTAAGATCCCAAATATGCAGAGCACTCTAGATCATGGAGCACACTTGTTCTCAGAGCCCCATTTTTTTTCATGTTCACTTCTTTCACAAAGCTCAGTGGGCGCCGTGATACTTTTCCCCTTTGTGGATATTACTTCCTTCATAGAGCATACTACAATTACAACCCTTTTGCACAATTCAAGAGTTCAATAATTATTATTGAGTCTCTCTACACATCTCGACTGGGTAGGGTCCTATTTATAGGAAATTTACACCAACTCTAGAACCCTCCATGTCATGTGAGTTCCACATAAGACAATTTCAAAGTGCTATGAAATTTAAGCCGAAATTATCACTTTTTCCTGAAGCTCCATGGAAATTTTCCAGCATCGCAAACCTAGTTGTAATAACATAGCATTCCATCAAATCCTTTGCACCGCCTCAATGATCCAATCACAATTCTCTTCACCGCTAAAATGGTCTATTGTAAAGATCTTCACCTATTCTATTCATGAAGCTCATTTTAGTTTCAGAGAACACCAAAATCATTCTTCACGTCTTTGAGAAATCTATATGATGAAGCCCATCATCATGAATTTTATTCTGTTTTCATATATTGATGAGATCTTCAAGTAACTCCAATTTTCAAAATTCTATCCTAACTCCAAATTTTGGACCCCCAAAATATGGAAAACACTAGAAAATTGCTCCACCTTTGACAATTGATTCTTCAAAACAAACCATTATAATTGACAACATCTTTTATTCCCATTTCCTTCATAAATATTGCATCATAAGTTCTCTAAAAAACATATGATATTTGTGAAATATTGGACATCATTACATCATCAGATTTACCATGGAATGTATTGTAACTTCCCTATCTTCCATCAGCCACTTAATCAAATTGAGGTGATATTATTTCTTCTCAAACATCCTTGAAAACAAAAGACAGTACCTAAAAAATGAAAACATCTAACATCATTTTCCATCCAATATAGTACCAACAATCTCCACCTTTGGATTTTGTTTTCAACAAAGATTCAAAAATCACATAAGGTTTTAACCTCACACTATAGAATATTTATCATTGATTCAAAGCCTATGTAAGGTAATGCATTGCATGAAACAAGAATTATTGATATCCAATACCATGATATCCAAAATTAGTGACTATAAAATTTCATTAACATTACTTCCCCATATTTTTTAACCTCATCAGATTTCCTAGGAAACAATAATTTTGATTTTTACAACCAATCCAATAAATAGTTAGAAGCATTCATTGACTTACATGCTTGATTCACAGCATACCCACACCTCCCACTTTATGCATTACAATTAGGATATATTTATCAAATAATTTCCCCCCTTGAAAATACTTTCAAAAGGTACGGTATGTGATGAACATAAAAACATACCTCGAACATGATGCAAAGTAGTTTGGATACCCATGTTCAACCTAAATTTAGAAAATGGTTCCTTTGGTAATGGTTTGGTGAATATGTATGCAACTTGTTCCGATATAGAAATGTACTCTAGCTTTAATTCATTCTTCTCATCATGCTTATTGATAATGTGGTACATTGTGTCAATCTGTTTTGAATGAAAATGGTGTACCTGATTCTTTGTATGATTGATTTCACAATGATTATCACATCCCAATAGCAAGGGTAACTTTACTTCAACAAGTAGATCATTCTACTAAGTCTTCATCCACATGAGTTAGGTTTCATCTTGAGTGGAAGCAATATGCTCATCTTTAGTTATGCTACAATTCCCTATATTTTGTTTCATTGCATGCCAATAAACCCAAATTTTCCCTAGAACAAAAACTACACCAGAAGCAGATCTTATTTCATCATCATTTCATACCCAATCAACATCTGAATACACGAACATATCAATATTTTATGATCCATCATACCCGATTCCAAATTTTTTTTTCCTTTGATATATTTTCGAAATATTTTTCCAGCAATTAAATGTGATTCTTTAGGGGCGTTACGAAATATTTCTGATAATGTAAAAACATAGACAATGTCGGGTCTTGAGGCAGTCAAATATAACATACATCTAATCAACTTTTGAAACACTATATGATCATATATCTTGTATTCTCCATCAATAGACAACATGTTTCCCATTGAAATTATTAGTGAAACTGGTTTTGAATTGTCCATTCCAAAAATCATTAGAGGTTCTTTTTCATTATTTTCTTGAGAAATGAAATCATGGTTCTTCTTCTATATGATTTTCAACCCAAGAAAGTATTTCATTTCTCCTAATATTAAGATCTCAAACAACTTCTTCATCTCCATAGAAAATCTTTCCCAAGATCATTCATATTTACCAAATAAAAATAATGTCATCAACATAAAAAATGTTGATAAAAGTTAACTCCTAACATTCATTGATGTAAATATTCTTTTCAAATACTTATCCTGAAATTCAGTTTCCTCAAGAAAGTGTCCATTTTTTATTACACTACCTCAGGCTTGAATTATTCCATATAAATCCTTATTCAACCTTCACATGCATCATTCATCTATCCCAACAAAAAATCCATATGGTTATTCAATGTGAACTTCCTAACCAATAAAACCATTCATGAATTCGAATTTAACATCAATTTGAATGATATTTTAACCTCATTGTTTAGAAATAGAAATAAATATTTTGATTGTTTTAATCCTATCCACTAAAGAAAAGGTCAGATAGAAATCAATAACATCAATCAGTGAGGAAACCTTTCATAATAATATTTCCTTTTTCCCTTATCACTTATTTCTTCATCCAACATGTTCTAAAACCCAATCTGTTACAAAAAATAGTTTTTCCATTCGACTTTGGTATTAAATCCCATGAATCATTAATTTCAATCTGATCATGCTCTCTATTCATCACATGAAATCATTATAGATGCTCAAAAGCATCATCCACATCATTTGACTCTAATTTTGAATACCAAGATGTATGTGTAACAACAACTGTTGTTATTATTGTTTGAACCCTCTAATGTAGATCACCAATATGTTCTTAGCCTCCAATTTTATCCTTATCCTTGGATTATCTGTTCCAATTTCATCCCCATCACCTAAAATTTCTAAGTCCTATTCCACTTCTTGATTATGGTTACCATTTTTAACAGTATTATCTGAATCATTAACAAAAAGTACCTTATCCTACTCAATATCTATATCGGAACATGTTTTCTTTTATTTCACAACATTTTCAACAACTTTCATATCATCAGAATCAGTGATTCTCATTGTTTCTATATTGGAGAATCTATATCTATTCCTTCTAGAGAATATCCATGAAACATTACATCATCTCCTATTTTCCCAAATATTCTAAGTATTTTTCATTTCTACTTTATAATTCATGGACTTCCAAAAATACTTATGGGTTTCTAATATGGAGTTTTTCATAAATCATTTCATATGGAGTCATATATAAACATGTTCTATAGTAAAATTAATTTCAAATGTACTCAACAATACTAATGGATTGCCTTTAATAATAATGAGAGAGGTCATGTTCAAGAAAAATAGTTCTTCCCATTTTAACCAGACCTCTATGATTTCTTTCAGAAACCTCATTTTTTTGGGGTGTATATGGTTTGTTGAAATCATGAAAAATTACATGATTCTAACGATAGTTTTAAACTATTCATTATTATACTCTCTACCATTATCAGTTCTCATCTTCTTCAATGAATACTCACGTTCTTTCTCTGCTTTCTTCTTGAAACTCTTAAACATTATTAGATAATCTGACTTATGTCCCATGTAAATATCACATGTAATGCACTTAAATTCATTAATGAATGTAATGAAGTAATTATCTACATTTTTTGATTTTATTCTCATTGGACCATAGATTTCATAATGTATAATTCCAAGGGTCATTTTGAATTTATTTAAACTCTATTATGTATAGAGTTTGTAATATTCCCTTTCTCACAAATAGCGCTACACCAATCACTTCTTATTGGTAAAAGAGGCATATCTCAGATGTTATATCTCATTGATAATGTACACATGTTTCCCTAAAACATAAGTCCTATACTTTTATTCCATATATTTTTGACATCCACTAATCCCATGTAGCAAGAGTTCTGTTCTTCACCAACTTGGAACAAGTTCTCTTTTTTACACTAGCCTCTTATAACAAGTTCTCTTTTTTACACTGGCCTCTTGTAACTACCATTCCATCAAAATAAATTTTCAAAATGAACCCATATTTTGTAAAGATATATTTGTTTCCCTCATCACAGTGTTTTGAATCACTCATTAAATTTTGTTTCATCCCATATTCATATAATGATTTCTTGTATCTCATCTTTTCATTCCCAATGATGGTTGATCCAACACAATTTATCCTCAGAGATTCATCATTGCTAAATGTAACTATTACTTTTGTGAAGTATTTAACATTCTTCAGCAACATTAGTTGTCATTTCATATGATATGAACTCCCACTATATTAAATCTATGGATTTTTATCTTTTTTATCATTCAAAGTGGTTTCAACAACAAGAGCTTTCTGTTCTTCATTTTCATTCTTCACCTCTAGCTACAGAGATTTTTTAATAACATTTTCTTGTGTTGGAAACAAAAAAATACATCCCTTATAATTAAATCTAGGTTTTTCAAATATTTGAGAAATAGATTCCAATCATGGAACCTATTTTCAAATTTCACATCAATCTTCTAATATTTATTCTCAACCTCCTTCTCATACTTCTAATTTTGAGAGGATTGGATCCTCCTCATAGCATGTATTCTATAAAATTTGGAATATTAGTAATGTTTCTAGTTGAAACAATAAATATTTTATATGTGTCTAAATCCACCACAATACTAGAAATATCCATAGAATTAATATTTCGCTCTGAAACATCTATACTGACTGGAGTTGTGAACATGCTTCTCAACAATCTTATAAAATAACAATGATGATCATAAACATTAATATTTTCAATTGTATATTTCTTATTTTTCTTAGATTTATGTTCATAAATATCAGAACTAGATGTAGGAGAAATCTTTCTAGGATTAGGACTTTTAGATACTTCTAATTTTTCAGTATTTCTAACATTGGCCACATACATTGTTATTACATCTTTGCTATTATTAGAACCATTTATATCATTATTCTAATCTGTTGATGGTATCTTTTTTTGATTATTATTTGATTCATTATGACTACTAATTTTACCAGCTTTAGAGATATAGTTTTTGAAATCAATATTCCATTCTCCACCTTTAGAATGGTTCAGTTATACAAGTTTCAACTCTTTTTTCCTTTTTCCTTAAACCTTACTTACAAGTGTTCATTAGTATTATTTTCACTCTCAAGAGAATTATTCAGGTAATCAATATCTTTTACCATATTTAAATTCTCATCAGGAAAACCTTCTTGTATTTTTAATGAGAAATTTCCAATTTTCGACTTCTCATTTTCCTACCCAAGCCTTACGATCTTTCTCAAAGATTATTTCAAATATTATTTCAAAAGTTATTCAAGTTGAGTTTATTATTCTTCATAACTAATAATTTTTTAATATTAAATATTAATTATTGTATTAAAGGTATTCTCGATAGATTTATCAGAAAAATAATTTTGGGATTTAGCATCGCTATTCTCATATTCATTATCTTTAGTCAACAAAATTCTTATTTTAGATTTGATGAACATTTTGTCCTTCCCTCTGCCAAAATTATTATCTTTATCACCTTGTTTCTTCCATGACCTTCTTGTCCTTAATTCATCTTTAGTATTGTCTTGTACTTTCTTTTTTTTAAGGAAAGTTAGATGCAAAATTCCTAATGGATCCACATTCAAAATATTTCCAGGAATGTTTACCCTTGTATTTCCTTATACCAAAATTCATGTTATTAGAAACAAAGTATAAAATTTCATCAAAATTTTGACATACCACATCTTCATAATTAGACTTAGCATCTATATCTTCAATAATAATATTCTTAGAGTTCTATTTCATTAGAACATTGAAAGACATTTATCTATCAGATTTTTTTTCTTCATTGTCTTATCCCTTCTCATTTCATAAGTGATGACAGTGCAATAAAAATCATCTAGAGATAATGTTTTAGGGCATCTTTCTTCCAAGGAATAAAAATTATCATCAAAATTATCAGGAAAAATTCTAAAGATCCTTTCAACTACTGTAGATTCCTCCAACATTTAACCATGAAATCTGATTGTACTAATAATTTCATTTACCCGGATAAAGAGGTCCCCATCAGATTCAAACTCACCCATTTTCAAGTCAGTGTACTTCAGCCTCTAGAATTGATGTTTTTTACTTCTTCAATTTTGTATTTAGTTATATAATAAATCTTTATAATATCCCAGAATCCATTATCTATAGATACACTTCTCACTCTTAAAAAATCACTATTATAAAAATATGAGAGTAATACATTTTTATCCCTTCCATTGGTATCAAGGTTTATCTTATGAACATGTGTAAGATGAACCTTGTCATCAATCACATGAAATAAATCTATTGTAGAATCTAGAACATTGTACCCAAGATAAATCTAATAACCCATCATTATATATTTTAGGATATGATAATCCATCCCATTAAATATCATAATCCTCTTACTGTTCAAAAAATTTATATGTCCCATCATAACATCTCTTCAAAAATTCATGAATGAACAAATGAAGGGAACAGATCCCTATAATTCAAAATGATGTTTCCCAATAAGGATCTAGTTATCACTAAGTTGGGGAGGGGATGAATCAGTTATATATTTTTCTTTTACGATTCTTTATTTTTGAAAAATACATCGTCTCATGTTAACAATTTCTTTCCATTCTAAACACAAACAAAACAAACATCCACATAATCATAAGATGTACAAGGTTCACTACTAATCAAGAGTAGCTACATCCTTGGTATGATATGGAAATAATACAGTACCAAAAAATACACTAGAAAACAATCCTTTTATATGGAATAAAATGATTCGAATATACCCTTTCATTCTAGTACCACTTGGAAAATAATCCTCAGACACATGTGAACACTCTCAACATAAATTGCGCAATACAAATTTCTATTCTTCTTAATGAAATTTCATAAATTAGATCTGTTAAAACAGTTCCTCTCTTTCCAACCAATAAGATTATAGGAACTTCCTAGAATTAATAATGAAATATTGTTCGATACCACAGTATAATTTTGATGCACTTTGAAAGCACTTTCCACTTGAATTTGGGTACACAATTCTACAACTCGGATAGATCCATCATAGAGCTCCTTCGTGAAGATCCCAAAATCATAGAGCACTATAGTTAGAAGATCTCACTAGTTCTAAGAGATAACTATTTCATAGAGTTCACAATTTCTCAGAGCCCATGATGGTCTTTGTGAAGTTCAGTTCCTTCGCAAATCTCAACAGCCCACTGTGAATCTCCTTCCCTGGGGATAGATTACTTCCTTCTCATAGCTCACCACCTTCATGAAACTTTTTTTCAATTCGATTGTTCTATAATTATCGTTGAATCTCTCTACACCTCTCGATGGTGTAGGGGAATATTTATAGGCAATTCCCACCAAATATAGAACCATCCAAGCCATGCCACTACCATGTATGCCAATTTCACAGTGCTCTGAAATTTCTGCAGAAATTTTAACTTTTTTTAGAAGATCCAAGGAAATTTTTGTGCATCACAATGATCATCATAATTGTACAGCGTTCTGTCAAATCGATCATGCCACTGCAGAGATCCACTCTCATTTCGCATCAACGCTTCAATTATCTATGGTATTTTTCATCACCTCTACCATTCACGAAGCTCGTCATAGTCACAGAGAACATTGGAAACATTTTTCATGACTTTAATAAATTTAATTCATGAAGCCCATCTTTGAAAAATCCATTTTTCTTCCATAGTTTGACGAGATCGTCAAGGAAATCCAATTTTTGGAATGATTTCGAATCTCTAAATTTTGGACCCCCAAAATTTGGAAAACATAAGAAAACAATGCCAAAATTGACCCATGCTTCTGTAAAACCAACCATTATAATTTATAGAATCTTCTATACCCCTTTCATTCATAATGATTGCATCATAAGTTCTCCAAACTACTTATGATCTTTGTGAAAGATAAACCATCAAAGAATCATCAGATTTACCATGGAAAGTATTGTAACTTCACTATCTTCCATAAACCACTTATACCAAGTGAAGTGATTTTACTTCTTCTCAAACATCCATGACTATAAAAGACAATACCTGAAAAGAGAATAGTTATTACTTTATTTTCCATCAAACATGGTCCCAACAATACCCCCCTTTGGATTTTTTTGTCAATAAAGATTCATAAATTACTGAACATTGTACCCTCAAGATATGGATTACTTATCAAAAATTATAAGCCTCTGTAAGCTAACTCAATGTAGGAAATATGAATTATTAACAGCCAATACCATGTTATCCAAAAGTAGTGACTATGAAATTTCATCAACATTTTTTCCTCAACTTTTTCAACCTCATCAGATTTCCTCGAAATTTTTTTTTTCCTACAACCACTCCAACAAACAGGTAGGAAGGTTCACTAACATACATGCTTGATTCACAAAATTCCAACAACTCCCCCCTTTATGCATCCCATTACAAAAGATTTATTAAATAATTCTCCCCTATGACAACACTATAGAAAGGTAAGGTGGGAGATGCAATAGAAACACATACCTTAACCTTGATGCGAAGTATTTTACACACCCATTTTCATCCTCAATGAGGAATATGGTTCCATCAGTAATGGTTTTTTGAATATTCCAGCAACCATGTACTAGATTCTGTGTAAGATTGATTTCACTTTGATTATCACAACCCATGAGTAAGGGAAACATTACTTCAATATTTAAATCTTCCAACTATTTCTTTATCCACATGTGTTGGGTTGAATCTTGGGTAGAAGAAACATACTCAGCTGTAGTCATGCTATGAGTCACTAAATTCTATTTCATTGTATGCTAACTAACCCAAATTTTCCCTAAAATGAAAACTCCACCAAATGTGGATCCTCTATCTTCATCCTTTTCTACAAAATCCGAATTTGAACACCCAAACATATCAATATTTTCTAATCCGTCATACCTAATTCAAAAACTTGTTGGGCCTCTGATATATCTGAGAATTCTTCTTCTAGAAATCAAATGTGCTTTTTTAGGAGAACTAAAAAATATTGTAGATATGTTAAAAAAATAGACAATGTCGGGTCTTGAGGTAGTCAGATACAACTAACTTCCAATTATCCTTTGAAACTATCTCTGACCAAATTCCTTGCCTTATCTATCGTTAGAAAACTTGTTTCCCACTAAAATCGTTGTGGAAACTGGTTTTTAATTTTCCTTTCCAAACTTATTCAGAAGTACCTTTTCATACATTCCTTGTGAAAGAAAAATATTGTGCATCTTCTGAATGATTTGAAACCTATTAATTTATTTCATTTCCCCTAGCATGGAAAAATCGTACAAATTTTTCATCTCCATAGAAAATATTTCTCAAGATCATTCATTGTTCCCAAAAAAATAATGTCACCAACATCAACAATGATTATTTGAGAGAACTCTTGAATTTCCCTGATCTTATGATTGTTTTCAACTCTACCTTTCCTAAAATTAATCTTCCCCAAGAAAGAATCCAATTTTGAATACCATGCCCTTAGGGGGGCTTCTTTTAGTCCGTACAAAGCCTTCATCAACCTACACAACTAACGTTCATCTAACCCAACAACAAATCCTCAAGGTTATTGAATGTAAACTTCTTCATCATGATCACCATTCATGAATAAGGATTTAACATCCATTTGAAAGATATTGTAACATCATTGTGCAGCAATTGAAATATTGATTTTGATTGTTTCTAACCTTTCCATTGGAGGAAAGTTCTCATTTAAATCAAGATATTTAATCTTTGAGGATCCCTTTCACACCAATCTTTCCTTTTTTGCTTATCACTTCTCCTCCTCCATTCAACTTGTTCTAAAAAACCCATTATGTACCAATAATAGTTTTTCCATTCGGATTGGGTATTACATACCAAATATCATTCATTTCAATTTTTTCAAGCTCGCCATACATCTATTGAAAACATTCTAGATTCTAAAAAGCTTCATTCATATAATTTGGCACCACATTTGAATACCAATAAGTATGTGTAACAACATATTTTGTTCTTCTTGTTTGAACCCTCTGATGTTGATCACCAATAATGTTCTTAGCCTCCACTTACTTCCTTATCCTAGGATGAGTGGTTTTAATTTCATCCTTATCACTTGAAATTGATGAGTCCAATTATTCTTCCAAATTATGACTACCATTGTCAGTTATATTATCTGAATCATTAACAAAACATTCCTTATCCCACTCAAAATCTATATTGGAAAATGTTTTCGATTCATTATCAACATTTTCAACAAAATTCACATCAGAAAAATAAATGATTCTCACTATTTCAATATTGAAGCAACTATATCCTCTTCATTATAGTTAATCTATATGAAATATTCCATAATCTCCTCTTTTCTCAAACATACCATGGTTTCTACCTTTCTACTTTATAATTCATGGACTCCCAAAAACAAATAAGTGTTTAAAACTTGGAGTTTTTTCTATAAAAAATTTCATATGGAGTCAAATCTAAACATGTTATATTGGATCATCAGTGTCAAATGTATACTTCTGTACTCATGGCATGCCTCCACTAGTAATGAGAGAGACCACATTCAAGCAAAATAGTGCATCCCATTTCAACCAGACTTCTATTGATTCTTTTAGTAACCCCATTTTTTGGGGTATATATGGTTAAATGAACTCATTTCAAATTCCATGGTTATAAAGATAGTTTTCAAACTATTCATTCTTATACTCTCTACCATTATCAGTTCTCAAAATTTTCAACTAATAATTCTATTATTTCCTGACTTTCCTTCTGAAACTCTTAAATTTTTTAGAGCATTTTAATTATGTCCCATGTACATAATACAACTAATGCGAGTAATGAAATCAGTTAATTTAATGAAGTACTTATCTAAATTTTTTTATTTCTTTCTAATTGGACAATTTATATCATAATATATATGTTCAATGGGTAATTTTGAATGAATTCCATTTCTATTATGCACAGAGTTTGCAATCTTCCCTTTGTCACAAATAATGCAACACCAATCTATCCTTATAGAAAAATCAGGCATATCTCAGACATTGTCTCGCATTAATAACATGCACATGTTTCTATAACACATATTTCCTATACTTTTATTCCATAAATGTTTGACATAAACCCAAACCATGTAAGAAGCATTTTTTACTTCAGAAACACGGAACAATTTTCATATTTGTATGTTGGACTCTTGTAACCACATATCCATTGTAACATCCCAGGTAAATAAAGAATAAAGCATTTTCATATTTATTAATATTTAATAATTAAATATTAATTTTACTTTAAATAGGTTTCTATGTTCGATAGCGTACCCGATACGCAACAAAGAGTTTCTTTGAAATCTTACGTTGCACACTAGTAATAAAATAATATTATTTTAAATGGTAGTTATCACGTAGCCATTGTAGTGGCGGGAATGAATAGAAACAACAAAAATATGATTATATATGTTGGTTAAATGGTTTTACATTTTTCCAATAAAAGATAAAGGCTTAAAATAAGAAAAGAATTCAATTTTAGGCATAGATACTCTAATATTCACTAAAGGTCGACTTATCACCTTTTCATGGAGAACCCTATTTAAATATAGTTTTGGTCACTCTTATACATTATATTGGACTAAATAAAATTCTTTTTTAGAATCGGGAAATCCAAATTTACTTTGTGTAAATTTTTGGTATTTTTCCGATAAAGTTCGTTTTTTAATGAATAGTGAAAAATGTTGTATTTTAATTCAAAACCTCTTTTTAATCTGATTTATTTATATGATTATATTATCTTTTTAATTGGTTTTAAAGTGAAATTAGAATATATTTTTTCCATTTAATCCAATAGTGGTCATTGGAATTAATTTCACTTTGAAATTGTACTTAAACTAGTGCCAATCTTTTGATACATTTGGTTTCATAAAAACACGCTATTTGTTTTGACAGCGGGAATTAATTATTAAATTAATTAATGCAAATTATATGTTTTTTAATTTTGTAAAATAGACATCATTTTTTAATTCAGAATATCAAATTTATCTTAGGGTGAAGTTTTGGTATTTTTCTGAAAAACTTCAATTTTTGATGAATAGTGAAACCACTAAGTGGTACTTAAAAAACTGATTTTTCGTTTAAATGAAATTTTACCACTTCTGTGTTTTGAATTTCAAAAATCTGACATACATGGTTTTCATTAAGAAGAAAAATGTGGTTCAATGGGATTAAAATAATTTTTTGGTGAATAGTAACTTTTAAGTTTTTAATCGCGATTAGAGGTAATTAGTGTAATTTAAGGTAAAAATAATGTTTTAATAATATGAAATGAACATGAAACATGTTCTACCCTCATTGGATGTGTCATGGCCGACCAAGAAAATCCATGGGTAAACTTGGGGACCCCATGAAGCCACTTTGGTTGGAAAATGATATTAATAACTTTTTATTTAAAGTTAAAATAAAAATGTCACAAACATGAGTTGTTTTGCAAAAAAAAAATTATACATGGGGTTATAAAAGTCATATTTTTGACTATAAATAGTAATTGGAAAGCTAAAAATATTTCCTACATCATAGTATTTTTTTATAATTTTTATACATTAAATAAATTAAATTATTTATGACATCATGATGATGCAGAGATTACCTCATTATTTAACAAATTAAATAAAATAAAAAGATAATGTATAATATAAGACCTAAACATGTCAAAAACCTATTGGATGGGTGGATTTCGAACACTTATCACCTTATCCTCGAAATAAATTAACGTGGGACCTTTAAAAACAGAAACTCATTTTATAATAATGTAACCTTTTATATCTTTCCAAGAGTGACCCTCCTCTCCACTTATAAAAGGCCCCCACCTCTCAAGCATTTGGCTCGGCCAAACCTGCCCATTTTATCTCTCCACATCCCTCTATTACTCCTAGAAGCCTCACTTTGGGCAGAAGTCTTCCCAAGGAAGCCTTTGAGCTCAAATCTAAGAGAGTTACCCAATTTTAAGGTAATGTCTTCACTTGTGTTCTTTTGTTTTATTTTGATTCTCCAACCCCTTAAATCTTTTTATTCATTTCTTTTGTAACAACTCCAGTATCTTCAATATAATAGGATGTTTTTATAAGAAGCATTCGAGCTACACCTACACACACCTACATCTAATGGTTAAAGAACATACTGTTTCTTTGGATGGCGAATTTCTGCCTCACGAAATGATGATTGTTCAATATTTTTCTACCACCTTCAAAGGTGGCCATAAAGATGTCACTATATTTATATATGATATATAATATGTTTATATTTTCCTTAAGATACTGTATTTTTCATTTATGGAATACGTTTATGGTTTCTATTATGGGTATACGCGATATCTTCATTTTAGGAAGTGTGGATTACCGCCCCCTCAAAGTGATTTGATTCGTTAATGCCATATGTGGGATGTATAAAGGATGGATTTAAAGTTATTATATATGATTTTATACTAGAATTATAATATACCTTTATATCATTATTATTTCTTTCCATTAAAGTATGAGATAGAAATGAAATTAGCGTTCATGCGTACGTACGACTTACCGTCTCCATGAACGATGCATTTCATTTCTTATCACCAAATGTAATGTACTATTATAAGTACATATATATAATGGATATATATGATGTATGTTACACCTAAATGATTAATATAATTTTGGAATTAAAATATACATATCTCTCATTTAGTTTTAATTCCTTTAATATGACATAGAAATGAAAGTAGCATTCATGAATACGTACGGATTACCATCTCCATGAACGGTGCATTTCATTTCTTACCTATAAATGATTATGTAATATTATAAATACATGTATATGCTGGATATATATGATATATATGATATCCAAATCATGAATATCATTCTGGATATAATGAACCTTTGACCACACGAACAACATGTAATTATAAGAAGTCCACTTTCGACTTATGAACCAAATATCGACAAAAAAATCATTATTAAAATAAATGATTACATAATGTTTATAACATGGAAATAAGTGATATAAAAGGGATAATGAACTTGAAAAAGGTTCATAAGAAAGTAGAAATTAACTCTAGTTTATTATTCAGGACGTTAAAGAATGATCGAGTCAAGTCGGGCCCGAGGTAAGGGACTTCGTCTCAATCTCCTTTCATTGAAGCATATTTTGTTATAATAAAAGTCTTTCTTTTTTACGGTGTGTAAACCCCTTTGACTTTTAATTTTATACAAAAGGAATCTTTTTATACGAAGCATTTTAAAAAACGACAAAAAGGAATGTTTCTTTTAACGTACGCGGTGACAATGACCTTTTCCGCAGCCGCGAGTATTATTTGGTCTTTGGCTTCCTGAACAAGCCGTAATGTTTTTAAAATAAAATAATTACCATATACTCTTTTATGTATTTTGGTATTGAAAATCTTTTTTATAATGGATTTGTTATGCCAATATATTTAATTGGTATTTTGTGATCAAAGTGTGGAAATGTTTTCTTTCCATTATATTTGTTTTATGTCTTATGATTTTATAATGGTACATGGACATTTGACAGGTGGTTATGTGATAAACCATATGACGGGTGGTGCCGTGAATACTAGGACGGGTGGTTACATTATAACCTCCAATGCATTGGGTATGGAAGTCGGCCGTATGGCTATTCCATTAAGTGATATGTGTGGAAGTCGACCGCATGGTTATTCCATTTAAGTATGTTTATGTCCCAAGTTACCTCTATATGTTATGTGATCTTTATATGGGTTTTATGGTAACCTTTTAGTTACAAAACGGTAAGTAATGATCATTTATTCAGTGAATAGTTTTTACTACTTCATAAAGGTGAAAAGTATTACTTTGATAAAGTATACATGGTTTACTTGTTGTTTTGAAAAACTAACAGTTTTCATTCATTGTGTATCTCTTACTGAGCTTTTTATGCTCACCCCAAGTTTTTTTAAATATTTTTCACAGGACATAATGTGGAATAGGGTTAAGGATGAGATCAAGGGAAATTCATGCTATCTAAAACATGGAACTAGAAACGTTTATTTTTAAGAGTTTTTATTTTATGGAAACTTAGTAGAAGTGTCTACTTTGTAAACTTTTGAGATATAATAGTTATGTCCTAATTCTCTAAAACTCTAAACCTAAAAAGATCCTCAATGTGAATTATTCATTTAATTCAATATTAATTAAGGTTTAAGGTTGGGGCCTTATAGTTGGTATCAGAGGTCGGTTTAGATAACATTAGGAGTTATAATTCTATTAAATGATTATCCAAAAATATTTTTTCAAATGATATAGCATTTGAGGATTACCATGTTGCTTCATCTGATACATTTTTGTTAAGAATGGTTTTTCATAGAGGAAATAGAACAGCTTTTCTGGGAAGGCATACAGAGGGAAATGACCATTCAAATCAGTATCCTGAGATGGTCAGAATCAGAACTAAACAGTTTTCTGTAGTGATGGCTCATTTGAATCAGGTGAAAAATGTTGGTTGTTTTTATTAATGATATTGTGGTGTTTTCTAAAAGTAAAGAGGAGCATGAAAGAAATTTGAGGGTTATTTTGAAAATCTTAAAAGAAAATAAATTGTAAGGAAAATTCATCAAGTGTGAGTTTTGGTTGCAAAAAATTTCTTTCCTTGGTCACATTGTTTCTAAAGATGGCATAACTGTTGATCCTGCTAAAACAGAAGTTGTTGAAGAATGGCCAAGACCCAAAAATATAACCGAGATCCGTAGTTTTTTTGGTTTGTCAGGTTACTACAGAATGTTTTTTGAACATTTTTCACGGTTATCTAGTCCAATGACTAATCTAACTCGGAAGGGTGTTAAGTATATCTGGACAAAAGAATGTGATGATTGTTTTCAGGAGTTGAAAAGAAGATTGGTGAATGCTCTAGTTTTGAACTTCCTTCCAGGAATGGTATGTTTGTTATCTAAAGTGATTCTTCGTTGAAGGGACTTGGTTGTGTCGTTATACAAAATGATCAGGTAATTGCATATGCTTCACGTCAGTTGAAAACTCATGAGGTAAATTACCCTACACATGATTTGGGATTAGCTGCTATTGTTATTGTTCTAAAAATTTGGAGGCATCATTTGTATGGAGTAAAGTGTAAAATATATACTGATCACAAAAGTTTAAAGTATATATTCACTCAGAAAGAATTGAACATGAGATAGAGGAGATGGCTTGAATTAATCAAGGATTATGATTGTACAATTCATTTCCATCCAGGAAAAGCAAATAAAGTGGCTGATGCTTTGAGTCAAAAAAGTAATGCTTCATTAACTATTCTACGTTTGGAATGAGATCCTTTGGTTTTTGATTTGATGAAATTTGGCATAAAATTTATTGGTGGAGGAAGTTCTTCTGTTTTGTTTCAGGTATCAGTGACATCATCTCTATCAGACATAATTAAGCAAGAACAGAAGTAAGACAGTGAGTTGCTGAAAAAGGAAGATATGGTTCAGAAGGGTAAGTTTCCTGAGTTTAACATTGATAATGATTGTGTTTTGAGGTTTGGGGAGAGATTATCTGTGACTTTTGATTCACAGTTGAAGAATGAGTTGTTATGTGAGGCACATAGTTCCCCGTTTTTAGTTTATCCTGGCAGTACTAAGATGTACAGAGATCTGCGGGAGTATTACTGGTGGGACGGAATGAAAAGGGATATTTTTGATTTTACTATGAAGTGTTTGACTTGTCAGCAGGTTAAAGCAGAGCGGTAGTTACTGAAAGGGATGATTCAGCCTTTAATAGTGCCAGAGTGGAAATGGGAAAATGTATCCATGGACTTTGTTGTGGGATTACCGAGGAAAGCTCGAGGTAATAATGCAATCTGGGTTATTGTTGATCGCTTGACTAAATCTACTCATTTCCTTCTTATTCGAGATACTTTCTCTCTAGATCAAATTTATCGATTGTATATTAAAGAGATAGTCAGGTTTCATGGAGTTCCCCTCTCTATTGTATCTGATCGTGATCCAAGGATTACTTCTAACTTTTGTAAAGGCCTTCAGAAGTCGTTGGGTACTGAATTAAATTTTAGTATAGCTTTTCATCCGTAATCAGATGGGCAGTCAGATCGAACAATTCAGACCTTGGAGGATATGCTAAGAGATTGTTCGATGGATTATCAGGGAATTTGGGCCAAAAATATTTCTTTGGTTGAGTTTTCTTATAATAACATTTTTCATTCCAGTATACAGATGGCACTATTTGAGGCATTATATGGGAAGTGGTGTCGAACTCCAGCATTTTGGGAGGAAGTGGGTGAAAGGAAGCTAATGGGACCAGAATTGGTAGAAGAGATGGCAGAAAAAGTTCAGTTGATTCAGAAACACATGAGAACAACTCAGATCAGGTAGAAGAGTTATGCGGATAACCGGAGGAAGGATCTATCTTTAGAGGTAGGTGATCAAGTTTTTCTCAAGGTTTCTCGATGGAAAAGTTTGATGTGATTTGGTAAGAAAGGAAAGTTGAGTCCAAGGTTCATTGGACCATATGAAATTCTGGAGAGAGTTGGATCAGTTGCATACAGAGTGGCTTTACCTCCGATTTTATCCCAGGTACACAATGTTTTTCATGTTTCGATGTTGAGAAAGTATATGCCAGATCCATCTCATGTTTTGAGTCCAGAGGTAGTTCAGCTGGAAGAGAACCTATCTTATGAGGAACAACCGGTCTAGATTCTTGACCACAGGGAGCAGGGGTTATGGAATAAGGTGATTCATCAGGTAAAGGTTTTGTGGAAAAACCATATGATTGAAGAGGCAACATGGGAATCTGAAAATGCAATGAGGGATAAATACCCCCACTTATTCGATAAGTAAATAAATTGGGAGGACGCAATTTTCTAAATGGGGGAAGGATGTAAGATCCCAAGTAAGTAATGAATAATAGATATTTTTATCTATTCCTATTAATGAATTAGATAGTGTTTTAGAGGCTTAAAATGAAAATAAATCCAATCTTAAGCATGAAATACACTAATATTTTTAAAAGATTGTTTTACTTCCTTTTATGGAAAACCATTTTTAAATATATCTTTTGACAATTTTATAAGCTATGTTTGTCAAAATAATCTTATTATTTATGATTGGGACATCAAAATTTACTTTGTGTGAATTTTTGGTATTTTTCCGATAAAATTCATTTTTTTAATGAATAGTGAAAAAATGTTGTATTTTAATTCAAAACCTCTTTTTAATCTAATTTATTTATATGATTAGATAATCTTTTGAATTGGTTTTAAAGTTAAATTAGAATATATTTTTACCATTCAATCCAATGGTGGTCATTTGAATCAATTTCACTTTGAAATTGGACTTAAACTAGTGTCAATCTTTTGATACTTATTGTTTCATAAAAACACGCTATTTGTCATGACAGTGAGAATTAATTATTAAATTAATTAATGTGACTTATATGATTTGAATTTTGTAAAATAGAAATCATTTTTTTAATTCAGAATATCAAATATAGCTTAGGGTGAAGTTTTGATATTTTTCTGAAAAACTTAAATTCTTGATGAATAGTGAAACCACTAAGTGGTAGTTAAAGAAACTGATTTTTCGTTTAAATGAAACTATGTCACTTCTGTGATTTTATTTTCAAAAATCCGACATAGATTGTTGTCATTAAGAAGTAAAATGTGGTTCAATGTGATTAAAATAATTTTTTGGTGAATAGTAACTTTTAAGTTCTTAATCGCGATTAGAGGTAATTAGTGTAGTTTAAGGTAAAAATAATGTTTTAATAAAATGAGATGAGCTTGAAACATGTCCTACCATAATTGGATGTGTCTTGGCCAACCAAGAAAATCCATGGGTAAACTTGGGGACCCCATGGAGCCACTTTGGTTGGGAAATGACATAAATAACGTTTTATTAAATGTTAGAGTAAAAAATGACACAAACATGAGATGTTTTACTAAACAAATTTTTACATGGGGTTATACAAGTAATATTTTTGACTATAAATATTCATTAGAAAGCTAAAAAGATTTCCTACATCATTATAGTTTATTTATAATTTTTAGACATTAAATATACTAAATTAATTATAACATCATGATGATGCAGTGATTACCTCATTATTTAACGATTTAAATAAAATGGAAAGATAATGTAAAATCTATAACCTACACATGTCCAAAACCTATTGCATGGGTGGATTTAAAACCCTTATCACCTTATCCTCGAAACAAATCATGTGGGACCATTAAAATCCGAAACTCATTCTATAATAAAGTAACATTTCCTTACTTTCCTAGAGTACCCCTCCTCTCCTCTTATAAAAGGCCCTCACCTATACCACTTTACCCACACTTCCAAAGCCTTTGGCTCGGCCAAAACCTGCTCATTTTGTCCCTAAAAATCCCACTCTAACTCCTTGAAGCCTATATTTGGGCAGAAGTTATCCCAAGGAACCCTTTGAGCTCAAATCTAAGAGAGTTACCCGATTTTGAGGTAATGTGTTCACTTGTGTTCTTTTGTTTTATTTTGCATATCCAACCCCCAAAACTCTTTTTATTCATTTCTTTTGTAACAAATACAGTATATTCAATATACTAGGATGTTTTTATAAGAAGTAATCGAGCTACACTTACACACACCTACATCTAATGGTTAAACAACATACTGTTTCCGTGGAAGACGAATTTCTGCCTCCCGAAACGATGATTGTTCAACATTCTTTTAACACCTTCAAAGGTGGACATTAAGATGACACTATATTTATATATGATATATAATATGTTTATGTTTTCCTTAAGCTTATGTATTTTTCATTTTGGGCATATCTTTATGGTTTCCATTATGGGTAAACGCGATATCTTCATTTAAGGAAATGCGGACTACCACCCCTTCAAAGTGATTTGATTCGTTAATACCATATGTGGGACGTATAAAGGATGGAGTTATGATATTATATATGAAATTACACTGTAATTATAATATAACTTTATATCATTATGATTTTATTCTATAAAAATACTAAATAGAAATGAAAGTAGCGTTCATGCGTACGTACGGCTTACCGTCTCCATGAATGTTGCATTTCATTTATTACCTCTAAATTATTATGTAATGTTATAAATGCATGAATATACTAGATATATATGACATATATTATATCTACATCATTAGTACAATTCTGGATATAATGGATACATGAACAACTTGTAATTATAAAGGGTTTATTTTTGACTCAAGTACCAATGATCGTTAAAACGACTGTTCTTAACTTAAATAATTACATAGTGTTAATGACATGGAAATAAGTGATATAAAAGGAATAATGAACTTGAAAAAGGTTCTTAAGAAAATATAAATTAACTCAAGTTTATTATTCAGGACGTTAAAGAACGATCGATTCATGTCGGACCCGAGGTAAGGGACTTCGTCTCAATCTCCTTTCATTGAGGCATATTTCGTTTTATACACAACTATATTTTATACGGTGTATAAACCCATTTGACTTTTAATTTTATACAAAAGGAATATTTTTCTATGAAGCGTTTTACTAAAAAAAAAGTAATGTTTCTTTTAACATACGTGGTGACAACAACCTTTTCCGCCGCCGCGAGTATTATTTGGTCTTTGGCTTCCTCAACAAGCCATAATGTTCTTAAAATAAAATAAATACCATATACTCTTTTATGTATTTTGGTATTGAAAATGGTTTTGATAAAAGATTCTATTATGTCAATATATTCAAATGATATATTGTGATTGAAGTGTGGAAATTTTTTCTTTCCATTATATTTGTTTTATATCTTATGATTTTATAATGGTCCTTGGACATTTGACGAGTTTTTATGTGATAAACCATATGACGGGTGGTGTCGTGAATACCAGGATGGGTGGTTACGTTATAACCTCCAATGCATTGGGTATGGAAGTCGGCCGTATGGATATTCCATTAAGTGATATGTGTGGAAGTCGACCGTATGGTTATTCCATTTAAGTATGTTTATGTCCCAAGTTACCTTTATATGTTATGTGATCTTTATATGGGTTTTATGGTAACCTTTTGGTTTCAAAAGGGTAAGTAATGATATTTTATTCAGTGAAGAGTTTTTACTACTTCATAAAGGTGAAAAGTATTACTTTGATAAAGTATACAAGTTTTACTTGTTGTTTTGAAAAACTAACAGTTTTTATTCATTATGTATCCCTTACTGAGATTTTTATGCTCACCCTAAGTTTTTTTTGAAATGTTTTTTCATAGGACTTAATGTTGAATAGGGTTAAGGATGGGATCAAGGGAAAGTCATGCTATCTAAAACATGGAACTAGACATGTTTATTTTTAAGAGTTTTTATTTTATGGAAACTTAGTAGAAGTGTCTACTTTGTAATCTTTTGAGATGTAATAGTTATGTCCTAATTCTCTAAAACTCAAAACCTGAAAAGATCCACAATGTGAATTATTCATTTAGTTCAATATTAAGTAAGGTTTAAGGTCGGGGCCTTATAGTTGGTATTAGAGGTCAGTTTAGATAACTTTAGTAGTTAGAATTCTATTAAATGATTATCCAAAAATATTTTTTTGAAATGATATAGCATTTGAAGATTACCATGTTGCATCATCTGAGACATGTTTGTTAATAATGGTTTTTCATAGAGGAAACAGAACAACTTTTCTGCGAATTCATACAGAGGGAAATGACCTTTCAAATCATTATCCTGAGATGGTTAGAATCAGAACTAAATAGTTTTCTGCAGTGATGGCTCATTTGAATCAGGTGAAAAATGTTGGTTGTTTTTATTGATGATATTGTGGTGTTTTCTAAAAGTAAAGAGGAGCATGAAAGAAATTTAAGGGTTATTTTGAAAACCTTAAAAGAAAATAAATTGTATGGAAAATTCAGCAAGTGTGAATTTTGGTTGCAACAAATTTCTTTCCTTGGTCACATTGTTTCTAATGATGGCATAACTGTTGATCCTGCTAAAACAGAAGTTGTTGATGAATGGCCAAGACCCACAAATGTAACCGAGACCCGTACTTTTATTGGTTTAGAAAGTTACTACAGAAGGTTTGTTGAACATTTTTCATGGTTATCTAGTCCAATGACTAATCTAACTTGGAAGGGTGTTATGTATATCTAGACAAAAGAATGTGATGATTGTTTTCAGGAGTTGAAAAGAATATTGGTGAATGCTCCAGTTTTGGCACTTCCTTCCAGGAAATGTGAGTTTGTTATCTACAGTGATGCTTCGTTGAAGGGACTTGGTTGTGTCCTTATGCAGAATGATCAGGTAATTGCATATGCTTCATGTCAGTTGAAAACTCATGAGGAAAATTACCCTACACATGATTTGGAATTAGCTGCTGTTGTTTTTGCTCTAAAAATTTGGAGGCATCATTTGTATGGAGTAAAGTGTGAAATATATACTGATCACAAAAGTTTAAAGTATATATTCACTCAGAAATAATTGAACATGAGACAGAGGAGATGGATTGAATTAATCAAGGATTATGATTGTACAATTCATTACCATCTAGGAAAAGCAAATAAAGTGGATGATGCTTTGAGTCGAAAAATTAATGCTTCATTAACCATGCTACGTTTGGAACGAGATCCTTTGGTTTTTGATTTGATGAACTTTGGCATAAAAGTTGTTGGTGCAGGAATTTCTTCTATTTTGTTTCAGGTATCAGTGACATCATCTCTATCAGACAGAATTAAGCAAGCACATAAGCAAGATAGTGAGTTGCAGAAAAAGGTAGATCTGGTTCAGAAGGGTAAGTTACATGAGTTTAACATTGATAATGATTATGTTTTGAGTTTTGGGAAGTGATTATGTGTGACCTGTGATTCACAGTTGAAGAATGAGTTGTAATGTGAGGCTCATAGTTCCCCGTTTTTAGTTCATCCTGGCAGTACTAAGATGTATAGAGATCTGCGGGAGTATTACTGGTGGGATGGAATGAAAAGGGATATTTTTGATTTTACTATGAAGTGTTTGACTTGTCAGCAGGTTAAAGCAGAGTGGTAGTTACCGAAAGGGATGATTCAGCCTTTACTGGTGCCAGAGTGGAAATGGGAAAATGTATCCATGGACTTTGTTGTGGGATTATCGAGGACATCTCGAGGTAATAATGCAATCTAGGTTATTGTTGATCGCTTGACTAAATCTGCTCATTTCCTTCTTATTCGAGATACATTCTCTCTAGATCATATTTCCCGATTGTATCTTAAAGAGATAGTCAGGTTTCATGGATTTACCCTCTCCATTGTATCTGATCGTGATCCCAGGTTTACTTATAACTTTTGGAAAGGCCTTCAGATGTCGTTGGGTACTGAATTAAATTTTAGAACAGCTTTTCTTCCTCAATCAGATGGGCAGTCAGAACGAACAATTCAGACTTTGGAGGATATGCTACGTGCTTTTTTGATGGATTATCAGGGAAGTTGGGACCAACAACTTTCTTTGGTTGAATTTTCATATAATAAAATTTTTCATTCCAGTATACAGATGGCTCCGTTTGAGGTATTATATGGGAAGCGGTGTTGAACTCCAGCTTGTTGGGATGATGTGGGTGAAAGGAAGCTAATGGGACCAGAATTGGTAGAAGATATAGTAGAAAAAGTTTAGTTGATTCAGAAACACATGAGAATAGCTCAGAGCAGACAGAAATGTTATGCAGATAACCGGAGGAAGGATCTATTTTTCGAGGTAGGTGATCATGTTTTTCTCAAAGTTTCACCGTGGAAAAGTGTGATGTGATTTGGTATGATAGGAAAAATGAGTCCAAGGTTCATTGGACCATATGAAATTTTGGTGAGAGTTGGTTCAGTTGCATACAGAGTGGCATTACCTCTGATTTTATCTCAGGTACACAATGTTTTTCATGTTTTGATGTTGAGAAAGTATGTGCCAGATCCATCTCATGTTTTGAGCCCAGAGGTAGTTCAGTTGGAAGAGAATCTCTCTTATGATGAACAACCAGTCCATATTCTTGACCGAAGAGATAAAGTGTTGTGAAATAAGGTAATTCACTAGGTAAAGGTTTTGTGGAAAAACCATATGGTTGAAGAGGCAACATGTGAATCTGAAAATGCTATGAGGGACAAATATCCCCACTTATTTTGATAAGTGAATAAAATTGCGAGGATGTAATTCCCAAAAGGTGGGAAGGATGTAACATCCTAGGTAAATAAAGAATAAAGCATTTTAATATTTATTAATATTTACAAATTAAATATTAATTTTACTTTAAAGGGGTTTCTATGTTCGATAGCGTACCCGATACGCAACAAAGAGTTTCTTTGAAATCTTACGTTGCACACTAGTAATAAAATAATATTATTTTAAATGGTAGTTAACACGTAGCTGTTGTAGTGGTGGGAATGAATATAAACAACTAAAATATGATTATATATGTTTGTTAAATGGTTTTAAATTTGTCCAATAAAAGATAAAGGCTTAAAATAAGAAAAGAATACAATTTTATGCATAGATACTATAATATTCACTAAAGGTCGACTTATCACCTTTTCATGGCGGGCACTCTTTAAATATAGGTTTGGTCACTCTTATACATTCTATTGGACCAAATAAAATTCTTCTTTAGAATCGGGACATCAAAATTTACTTTATGTAAATTTGTGGTATTTTTCCGATAAAGTTCATTTTTTAATGAATAGTGAAAAATGTTGTATTTTAATTCAAAACCTCTTTTTAATCTGATTTATTTATATGAATAGATTATCTTTTGAATTGGTTTTAAAGTGAAATTAGAATATATTTTTACCATTTAATCCAATAGTGGTCATTGGAATTAATTTCACCTTGAAATTGGACTTAAACTAGTGCCAATCTAATGATACATTTTGTTTCATAAAAACACGCTATTTGTTTTGACAGCGGGAATTAATTATTAAATTAATTAATGAAACTTATATGTTTTGTATTTTTTAAAATATACATCATTTTTGAATTCGGAATATCAAATATAGCTTACGGTGAAGTTTTTGTATTTTTCTGAAAAATTTCAATTTTTGATGAATAGTGAAACCACTAAGTGGTACTTAAAAAACTGTTTTTCGTTTAAATGAAATTTTACCACTTATGTGTTTTGAATTTAAAAAATCCGACATACATGGTTTTCAGTAAGAAGTAAAATGTGGTTCAATGGGATTAAAATAATTTTTTGGTGAATAGTAACTTTAAAGTTTTTAATCGCGATTAGAGGTAATTAGTGTAATTTATGGTAAAAATAATATTTTAATAATATGAAATGAACTTGACACCTGTCCTACCGTCATTGGATGTGTCATGGCCGACCAAGAAAATCCATGGGTCAACTTGGGGACCCCATGAAGCCACTTTGGTTGGAAAATGACATTAATAACTTTTTATTTAAAGTTAAAATAAAAATTTCACAAACATGAGTTGTTTTGATAAAACAATATTTACATGGGGTTATAAAAGTTAGATTTTTGAATATAAATATTAATTGGAAATCTAAATAGATTTCTTACATCATATTATTTTTTTATAATTTTTATACATTAAATAAATTAAATTATTTATGACATCATGATGATGCAATGATTACCTCATTATTTAACGATTTAAATAAAATGAAAAGATAATGTAAAATCTAGGACCTAAACATGTCAAAAACATATTGGATGGGCGGATTTCAAACTCTTATCACTTTATCCTCGAAATACATCAATGTGGGACCTTTAAAAAACGAAACTCATTTTATAATAAAGTAACATTTTATAACTTTCCAAGAGTGCCCCTCCTCTCCACTTATAAAAGACCCCCACCTCTACCACCATACCCACACCTCTCAAGCCTTTGGCTCGGACAACCCCTACCCATTTTGTCTCTCCACATCCTTCTATTACTCCTAGAAGCCTCACTTTGGGCAGAAGTCTTCCCAAGGAATCTTTTTAACTCAAATATAATATAGTTACCCGATTTAAGGTAATGTCTTCACCTGTGTTATTTTGTTTTATTTTGCTTCTCCAACCCCCTAAACTCATTTTATTCATTTATTTTGTAAACACTCCAGTATCTTTAATATACTAGGATGTTTTTATAAGAAGAATTTGAGCTACACCTACACACACCTACATCTAATGGTTAAAGAACATACTGTTTCTGTGGATGGCGAATTTCTACCTCACGAAACGATGATTGTTCAATATTTTTCTAACACCTTCAAAGGTGGACATAAAGATGTCACTATATTTATATATGATATATAATATGTTTTTATTTTCCTTAAGCTACTGTATTTTTCATTTATGGCATAACTTTGTGGTTTCCATTATGGGTATACACAATATCTTCATTTTAAGAAGTGTGGACTACCGCCCCCTCAAAGTTATTTGATTCGTTAATGCCATATGTGGGACGTATAAAGGATGGATTTAAAGTTATTATATGTGATGTTATATTGGAATTATAATCTAACTTTATATCATTATTATTTATTTCCATTAAAGTATGATATATAAATGAAAGTAGCTTTCATGCGTACGTACGGCTTACTGTCTCCATGAACGATGCATTTCATTTCTTATCCCCAAATGTAATGTACTATTATAAGTACATATATATAATGGATATATATGATATATGTTACATCTAAATGATTAACATTATTATGGAATTAAAATATACATATATCTCATTTAGTTTTAATTCCATTAATATGACATAGAAATGAAAGTTGCGTTCATGCGTACCTACGGCTTACCGTCTCCATGAACGGTGCATTTCATTTATTACTTCTAAATGATTATGTAATATTATAAATACATGTATATGCTGGATATATATGATATATATGATATCCAAATCATGAATATCATTCTGGATATAATGACCCTTTAACCACATGAACAACATGTAATTGTAAGAAGTCCACTTTCGACTTAAGAACCAAATATCGACAAAACAAACATTATTAACATAAATGATTACATAATTTTTATAACATGGAAATAAGTGATATAAAAGGAATAATGAAATTAAAAAAGGTTCATAATCAAGTAGAAATTAAATCTAGTTTATTATTCAGGACGTTAAAGAACGATCGAGTCAAGTCGGACCCGAGGTAAGGGACTTTGTCTCAATCTCCTTTCATTGAGGCATATTTTGTTATAATACAAGGATTTCTTTTATACAGTGTATAAACCCCTTTGACTTTTAATTTTATACAAAAGGAATCTTTTTATATAAAGCATTTTAAAAAACGACAAAAAATAATGTTTCTTTTAACGTACGCGGTGACAATGACCATTTCCGCCACCGTGAGTATTATTTGGTCTTTGGCTTCCTGAACAAGACGTAATGTTTTTAAAATGAAATAAATACAATATACTCTTTTATGTATTTTGGTATTGAAAATGGTTTTTATAATGTATTTGTTATGTCAATATATTTAATTGATATATTGTGATCAAAGTGTGGAAATGTTTTCTTTCAATTATATTTGTTTTATGTCTTATGATTTTATAATGGTACTTGGACATTTGACGGGTGGTTACATGATAAACCATATGATGGGTGGTGCCGTGAATACCAGGACGGGTGGTTACATTATAACCTCCAATGCATTGGGTATGGAAGTCGGTCGTATGGTTATTCCATTAAGTGATATGTGTGGAAGTCGACCGTATGGTTATTTCATTTAAGTATGTTTATGTCCCAAGTTACCTTTATATGTTATGTGATCTTTATATGGGTTTTATGGTAACCTTTTGGTTAAAAAAGGGTAAGTAATGATCTTTTATTTATTGAAGAGTTTTTACTACTTCATAAAGGTGAAAATTATTACATTGATAATGTATACATGGTTTACTTGTTGTTTTGAAAAACTAACAGTTTTCATTTATTATGTACCCCTTACTGAGCTTTTTATGCTCACCCCAAGTTTTTTTTTGAAATGTTTTTCACAGGACTTAATGTGGAATAGGGTCAATGATGGGATCAAGGGAAATTCATGCTATATAAAACATGGAACTAGACATGTTTGTTTTTAAGAGTTTTTATTTTAAGGAAACTTAGTAGAAGTGTATACTTTGTAATCTTTTGAGGTGTAATAGTTATGTACTAATTCTCTAAAACTCTAAACCTGAAAAGATCCTCAATGTGAATTATTCATTTAATTCAATATTAAGTAAGGTTTAAGGCCGGGCCTTATATCCATCATCATCAATTGTAAAAAAAGACATCCTTTCAAAAGGTATATTTGTTTCCCTCATCATAGAGTTGTGAGTCACTAAGCATATTTTTTTCATCCCATCACCACATATTTAGTTCTTGTATTTCATCTTTTATTTCCCATTGATTGGTGATCCAAAACATTTGATTCTCATATATTCATCATTGCTAATTGTCACAGTTACTTCTTGGAAGTATTTGAAATTATTAAGAAAAAGTAGGTATCCTTTAATATGATAAGAAAAAAAAACTATCAATTATCCATGGATGTTATCCATTTGTAGCATTTAATGTGTCTTTAATAGTAAGAGTGTTATGTTCTTAATTTTTATTCTCACCATCAGCTTCTGAGATTTTTTAATAACCTTTTGTTATGCTGGAAACCAAACAAGACAACCATTAGAAAGATTTCCAGGCTGATAAAATATTTGAAAAATAGTTTCCAATGGTTGGAACCTATTTTTACTTCTCATATTTATTCTCATATTCCTTCTCATACTTCTTCTTTTGAGAGGTCTGACTCTTGTTAATCATTGTCTTACATATCATTTTGAATTGTAGTAATGTTTTTAGTTAAACCACAAAATATTTTCTAGGTATATCAATCCACCACAATACTAGAAGTATCCATAGAATTAATATTGTCCTCTAAAACATCCATTCTGACTGGAGTTGTGAACATGCTTCTTAAAACTCTTCTTAATATAACTTTGTTGACCATCCACATTCATATTTTCAATTGTAAATTTCTTCTTTAGCTCAGATTTCTTTTCAAACGTATTAGAACCAAAAGTAGTAGAAATATTATTGGGCTTAGTATTTTTTGATACATCTAATTTTTCAGAGTTTATAACATTGGCCACATACATAGTCTTTCCAGATTTTTTCTTACTAGAACTAGTCTAATCATTCTTCTCATTCGTCGAAGGTAATTTTTTATGATCATTATTTGGTTCATTATTACTAGTACATTGAATTGCTTCAGAGATAATGTTTTTGAAACCTATATTCCATTCTCCAGCTTTAGAATGTTTTCTTTTGATAGGTTCTAACTCTTATTCTTTTGCATTCAACTTTACTTTCAGATGTTAATTACAATTCTTTTCACACTCAAAATAATTACTCAGGTCATCAATCTCTTTTAATATCTTTACATTCTCATCAAAAAGACATTCTAGATTTTTTAATGAGAAATTTAAATTTATGAAATTATCGTTATCCATCTCATGCCTTCGGATCTTAATTAAACATTCATTAAACTCTTCTTTAAAATGATATTCATCTTGAGTTTCTTTTTCATCATAACTAATTATTTCGTATTCTTTAATATTCATTATACTACTAATGATATTATCTATAGCTTTCTTAGAAAAATATTTTTCGTATTCAACTTCACTATCCTCCTCTTCATCACCTTTAGTAAAAAAAAATATTATTTTGGATTTGATGAACTTTTTATCCTTCCCACTGTCAGAATATTTATCTTTATCACCATATTACTTCCATGAGCATCTTTTCTTTCTTTAATCTTTAGCACTTTCTTCTTATTTATTTCCTTGAGGAAAATTAGCTTCAAAATTCCCAATGGTTCCACATTAAAAAATTTTCTAGGTATGGTTCACCTTGTTTTTCTATGTACCTCTATTCATATTCGTAGAAAATAAGGATAAAATTTCCTCAATATTTTGACATACCACATCTTCAGAATTAGATTCACCAACATCATCTTCAAAAAAAATCTTCTACAACTTATCATTCTATACAGCCTTGAAAGTCAATTCTCTATCATATTTTCCTTTTATATTCATAGTCTTCTCCCTTCTCATTTCATTTGTAATGAGATTGCAATGAGAGTCATGTAGAGATAATGTTTTAGGTTCTCTGTATTCCAATGAAGAAACTTTATCATCAAACGTATCAGGCAGAACTCACAAGATCATTTCAACTACAATAAAATCCACCAACATTTCATCAAGACATATTATTTTACTAAAAATTTCATTTACCCTGGTAAAGAAGTCCCCATTAGATTCAGACTCACCCATTTTCAAATCATCATACCTCAGCCTCATGATTTATAGTTTTTACATCTTCACTTTTTTATTTCCTTCATAGAGGTTCATCAGAATATCCATGATTCCTTTAGCTTTAGAGGCACCTTTCACTTTTAAAAACACACTCTCAAAAAGTGATGAATGTAGTTCATTTTTAGTCATTCCAACATTTTAAATATTCTTCTTATCAATAGGAGTAAGAGGAATGTTGTCATCAATCACAGGAAATCAATCTATTCTAGCTTCATAAACTTTATACCCAAGAGATATATAATAACTGATCATTCTATCTTTCCATATATGAAAATTCACTACTAAAAAATGGCCTATATCAGTGCTAAAAAAGGGCTTTAACAGTGCTAAAAAATCGCTATAATTCTCAGCGCTCATATAGGGGGGTCCCTTTTATCAGCGCTCCGAAAAGCGCTAATAAAGGTTAATTTTTTTTAAAAAAAATAAAAAAAATAAAAATAATGTGGGGAGTGCTTTTATCAGCGCTTCACACCCCGTTTATCATCTCTAGGAGGTCTCCAATACACTGCCCTTCCCGCGCATCCTCATATTCATGCATCCTCTTCACTTCCACCCGAACTCAAACCCAGGACTTCCCCCCTTTCACGGCTGCACCTTTACCACTAAGCCATTTGGTTTTGTTCTTTATTTAATGATATATATATATATATAGTTATATTTATTCATATATTGATATAGATTCATATTAATATAAATATATTTATTCAAATATTAGTATACATATATTAATTTGTATATTAATATATTAATATATATTTTTTTAGTTATAATTTTTTATACGTATATTTATTTGTATATTAATATATACATATAAGATTAGTTTTAAATACATTTATGAAAAAATATGTTTTTTATGTGTGTTTATAAATAAATAAATAAATAAATACATACATAGATATATAAAATACACAGACACACACAGAGACAGACACACCCACAAACACATATATATTTACGAATAAAGACATATATATGTGTATTTGAATATCCATAGAATGTACTTATAAGATTAGTTTTAAATAAATTTATGAAAAAATATGTTTTTGATGTGTGTTTATAAGTAAATAAATTAATATATACATATATACATATATACACACACACACACATAGACACTCACACACTGTCACAAACACATATATATTTACGAATAAATACATATATATGTGTATTTGAAGACATAGAATGTTAAAATGACCATAACTTATAATCTAGAATCCCATTTCAAATCCACAACTAGTCAAATCGAAGAAAATGAAACAATATTCGATATGATATGTGGTATAGGCGTAACGGACATCCGGATCAGAAGTTATACTTGTTTGAATGTTAATAAATCGGGGTATTCGTACTAAAAACTCAGTTTTGGGGGCCTTATAGGCCTTTTTTGGGTTTGAAAAATGTGACAAAGGCTTTTCCTAGGTCACCATCACGTAGAGCTCGTCGTAGGCTTCGATTTGATATGATGTAGAGCTCAAACGGACACCCGGATCAAAAGTTATGGCTGTTTGAAGTTTGAGTTTCATTTTTAACATATTTTAGATCTTTTATTAATTGTTTTGATTTTTTGTGTCCTCAAATTGTTATTAAATGATTTTTAATCGATAATAATTAGAAAATTATTAATTAATAATATTTTTCAAAAATATTTTGAATCCATTTTCTCTAAATTTCTTATATATTAAATGTAATAGTCTATTTATATGTATCTATAACATATTTAAAAAATATATATTGTATTTATATATATATCAATATAATTATATAACAAAATATTATTTTTTTTGAAACTTAACATTTATCAGTGCTCTGGAAAAGTGCTGATAAATCCCCCCTTTATCAGTGCTACTTAAAGAAGAACTGATAAAGGGGTCCCCTTTATCAGCGCTAAAAAAAGCGCTGATATAGGGGGGGGGGGCTTTATCACCACTAAAAAAGCGCTTATAAAGGGGGCCTTTATCAGCGCTTTTTTTAGCGCTGATAAAAGTGACCCTTTATCAGCGCTTTTTTAGCACTGATAAAGGCCCCATATATCAGTGCTTTTTTTTAGCGTTGATAAAAGTGAAACGCATCCCTTTCCCATTTTTGTAGTGGTGATTATTCCCATTAAATATAATAATACCCTTACTATTCAGGAAATTATGATTTCCCACCATAACATATCTTCAAATATTGACCAAAGAACAAACTATGGGATCCTGTCCCACTGATAAAAATTGATGTTTCCAAATCAGGATCCAAGTATCACTGAGAGAAGGAGGGGGTGAATCAGTGATATATTTTTTCCTTTATGGTTATTTATTTTTGAAAAAACTGGTGCCTTTTATTAAATAGTTCCTTCCCTAGTAAACAAAAGCAAAACACACAGCCACATGAACATAAGATGTTCAAGGATCACAATTCAACAAGAGTAGCTACGTCCTTAGTGTGTAACGTAAACAATCTAGTACCACATGATCCACTTGAAAATAGTACATTCATGTGTAATATAATTAGTAGGATATACCCTTACACTCATGTAGAACTTGTAAAACAATCCTCAAGCTTGTGTGCACCCTCTCAACAAAAATAGGGATGTACAATGTTTCTGTGCTTATTAATGAACTTTCACAAATCTGATCACTCAAAACAGTTCATCTCTTACCAACGAAGAAGATAATATGAACTTCTTGGATATCATAATGAGACTTAGTTCGATACCCCAATATAATCATGATGCACTTATAAATCACATACCATTAAAATTTGGGTTCACAATTCTTCCACTCATAGAGATCCTTCGCAGAGCTCCTTCACGTATATCCAAATGTCCTAGGGCACTCTAGTTTGTAGAGATCACTAGTTTGTAGATCTTTCTATTTTTTAGAGTTCACTATTTCATAGATCCCAGGTTGGACATTGAGAAGTTCACTCCATTCGAAAACCTAAACTACCCATAATGAATCTCTTTCCCTTTGCAGAGATTACTCCATTCACAGAGGTCACTACATTCACAAACCTTTTTCACAATTCGAGAGTTCTATAATTATCATTGAGTCTCTATACTCCTCCCATCAGGGTAGGGTATATTTTATAGGAAATTACCACCAAATCTAGAACCCTTAATTCCATGTCAGGGCCACAATATCTAATTTCATAGTGCTCTAAAATTTCAGCCGAAAATCTCTCTTTTTTGCAAAGCTCCATGGCAGTTTTCCTGCATCACAAACTCGTCAAAATTGTAGATTATTCTGTCAAATCCTTTCCACCAACATGACGACCCCCTCACAATTTACTTCACCACATCAATTATCTCATGTAAAGATCTTCACATATAGCATTAGTGAAGCTCGTCATTAGAGAACATCATCAACATTCTTCATGTCTTTGCGAAATCTACTTCATGAATCCCATCTTCGCGAAATTCATTTTGTTTCAATATTTTTATGAGATCTTTAAGGAAATATAATAATTGAAATGCCATCCCAACTCAAAATTTTGGACCCCAAAAATATGGAAAACAATAGAAAACTATGCCACCTTTGACACCTACTTCTGCAAAACCAACCATTATAATTGACCAAATCTTTTCTCCCCCTTCTTTCATAATTCTTGCATTATATGTTCTACAAACTACTTATGATATTGTTAAAATATAAACCATTAAATCATAATTAGGATTAAAATTTAATGTAATTTAACTTCCCTATCTTCCATCAAACACATATAAAATTGATTTTATTTCTTCTCAAACATCCATGATAGCTAAATACAATACCTGAAAAAGAGAACACTCCATAGTTCCTTTTCCATATAACAAGGTCCAAAAAATCACCTCCATTGTATTTTTTGTCTAATAGGATTCATAAATAATTTAATGTTGTAACCTCAGGCTATAGATTACATATCATCCTTTCTAAGCTGATGTAAGCAAACTCATAATAGGAAAAAATAATTATTGATATCCAATACAATGAAATCAAAAAGTAGTGACTATGAAATTTTATCAGCATTTCTTGCTCAGATTTCTCAACCTCATCAACTTTCCAAGAAAAAAAATTTTTGTTTCCTACAACCACACCAACAAACAGTTAGAAACTTTCACTAACTTACATGCTAGATTCACAGCTTACCCACCAATCCCCCATTACACATGGACATTAGGATATATTTATTAATAATTATCCCTATTGGAAACACTATCCAAAGGTAGTGCGAGAGATTTAATAGAAACATAGACCTCAACCTTTATACGAAGTAGTTTGGAAACCCATGTTCAACATCAATTTAGAAAATGGTTCATTCAGTTAAAGTTTTTTGAATATTATAGAAACTTGTTCTGATATAGTAATGTACTCTAGCTTTAACTCATTATTCTCCACATGCTATTTGATGAAGTGGTACTTTATGTGAATATATTTTGAAAAAAAATTTGTACTAGATTCAATTTAATATTGATTTAACATTGATTATCACAACCCAAGAGCAAGGGTAACATTTCTCTAACAAGTTGATCGACCAACTGAGTTTTCATCCACATGATTTTGGATGAAACTTGAGTGGATGAAACATACTCATCTTAAGTCATTATATGAGTCACTGAATTTTCTTTCATTTCATTCCAACTATACAAAATTTTACTTAGAAAAAAATCCACCATATGTGGATCTTCTACCATCATCGTTTCATACCCAATCTGCATCTGAATACTGGGACATATCAATAATTTCCATTCCATCATACCTAGTTCAAATATTTTTTGTTCCTTTGATATATTTGGGACTACTTTTTCCAGAAATCAAATGTGATTATCTAGAACCTCTATGAGTTATTGCACATAAGGTTACAACATTAAAACTGTCGAGTCTTGAGGTAGTCAAATATAACAGACTTCCAATCATCTTTTGAAGCACTTTCTAATCAACTTCCTTGTCTTCTAAATCATTAGAAAACTTGGTTCCCTATGATATTTTTGTTGAAACTTGTTCTGAATTATCCATGCCATACTAATTTATAATATCTTTCTAATACTTTTCTTCAGAAATAAAAATTTTGGTTCTTCTTTTGGATGATTTTAAACCCAAGAAAGTATTTCATTTCCCTCTATATAGACATCTCAAACAACTTTTTCATATCCATAAAATCTTTATGAAGATCTTTCATCATTCCCAAAAAAGATAATTTCATCAACATAAACAATGATGGTTAGAGTGAACTCTTGACTTTATGTGATGTAATGATTGTTGTCAACTCTACCTTTCCTGAAATTCATCTTCCTCAATAAAGTATCCAATTTTTAATACCATTCCCTCATGGATTGTTTTATCCCATACAAATCTTTATCCCACCAGCACACATAACATTGATCTACCCCAACAAAAAATCCACAAGTTTATTCAATGTAAACATATTCATCAAGACCACCATTCAATAATGATAATTTATCCTCCATTTAAAGATATTTAACCATGTTGTATAGAAATATTAATAACTATTTTGATTATTTCTAACCTTGCCACCAGAGCAAATGTCTCATTAAAATCAAGACCTTCAATCTGTGAGGATCCTTTACACACTAATCATGCATTTTTCCTTATCACTCCTCCTTATTCATTCAACTTGTTCTTAAAACCATATTTTGTACCAATAATTGTTTTTCCATTAATCTTGGGTATTAAATCCCACATATCATTCATTTATATCTGATAATGCTCTCCATTATTTGACTAAAACAATTATGGATTCTCAAAAGCTTCATTCACATAATTTGGATCCATATATGAATACGATGAATTATGTATAAAAACATCTATTTTTCTTCTTGTTTGAACCCTCTGATGTTGATCACGAATAACATTCTTAGCCTCTACTTGATTCCTAAGAATAGGATGAGATATTAAAATTTCTTCCTTACCACTTGAAATTGATTAGTCTGATTATTCTTCTTGATTATGATTACCATTTTTGGTAGAATTATCATAATCATTAACAAAAAATTCCTTATCCTACACAACATATATATCTAAAAATGTTTTATTTTCATTCACTACATTTTCAACAACATTCACTTCAACTGAATTGATGATTCTCCATGTTTCTCTATTAAAGCATATCTATTCTCTTCCTTCTATAGAATAACCATGAAATATTCAATTATCCCATATTTTCTCAAACATTCCAAGGCTTCCACCTTTCTAATTTATAATGAATGGACTCCCAAAAATTGTTAAGTGTTTCAAATTTGGAGTTTTTCCATTAAAAAATCATATAGAGTCATATATGAACATGTTCTATAGGAACATCAATTTCAAATGTTCACAAAATCACTCATGGGTTACCTCCAATAGTAATGAGAGAGGCCATGATCAAGAAAAATAGTTTATCCCATTTAAACCAGACTTCTATTCATTCATTCATTAACCCCATTTGGTTGGGGTATATATGGTTAACTGAACTCATGCAAAATTACATGTTTCTCAAGATAGTTTTCAAAGTCTTCATTATTATACACTCCACCATTATCAGTTCTCATCTTCTCTAATGAATAATCACATTCTTTCTCTACAGTTCTTATGAAACTCTTAATCATTTTTAAGGAATCTGGCTTATGTCCCTTGTACATAACACAAGTAATTCGAGTAAAGTCATAAATTAATGTAGTGATGTACTTATCTCCATTTTTAATTCCATTATCATTGGACAATAGATATCAGAATTGTATAATCTCTATGTGTCATTATGAATGAATGTTAAAACCATTATACAAATAGTTTATAATCATCCCTTTCTCACAAATAGTGAAACACAAATCTCTTTTTCTTGATAAATCAGGAATATCTCAAATACTATCTTGAATTGATAACTTTCACATGTTTATCTAAAACATATGTCCTATCATTCTATTCCCCAAATGGTTGACATCCACCACACCCATGAAACACGTGTTTTGTACTTCACCAACATGGAACATGTTCCCTATTATACATTGGACACTTGTAACTACCATTCCATCATATTCACTTTTCAAAAAAAAACCCATCTTTTCTAATGATAACATTGTTTCCTTCATCAGAGAGTTATGAAACACTGAGCAGATTTTGTTTCATCCTGTCAACATATAATGCTTTCTTATATTTCATCTTTTTCTTCCGGATATTGGTTGATCCAATAACTTTGATCCTTAGAGATTCATCATTGATAAATGTCACTATTCCTTATTTGAATTATTTAATATTATTCAGCAACATCAGGTATCTTTTAATATTATAACAACACCCACAATCAAGAATCCATGGATGTTCACCTTTTGTAGCTTTCAAATTGGTTTCTACAATCAGAGCTCTCTATTCTTAATTTCAATTCTTCACCTACATCTTCAGCAATTTGTTAATGACCTTTTGGTTTACTGGAAACAAAAAAGACATCCCTCAAAAAGATTTCTAGGCTGTTCAATAATTCACAAATAGTTTCCAATGGTTGGAAACTATTTTCAAATTTCACACCAGCGTTCTCATATTTATTCTCAACATCCTTCTTAAAAATCTTCTTTTGAGAGGATTTAATTCCCCTAAAACCTTGTCTTTAATAACTTTTGTAACGGTAGTAATGTTTCTAGTTGATTAAAAAATTATTTTCAGGTGTCTGAATGCACTACAATATTAGAAGTATCCATATAATGAATATTTCCCTCTGAAACATCCATACTGACTGTAGTTGCGAACATGCTTCTCAATACTCTTCTTAATAGAACATTATTGACTATTTTCCTTCTTATTTTAAATCAAAACATTCTTATTCATCTCAGATTTCAATTCAGAAATATCAAAACCAGAAGTTGTAGAAATCTTTTTGGGATGAGGATTTTTTGATACTTCTAATTTTTCGTCATTTCTATCATTTTACACCTACATTGTATTTATAGATTTGTTCTTATTAGATCAAGTTCTATCATTATCTTAATCGCTTTAAGGTAAATTTTGTTGATCCTTCTTTGGTTCATTCTGAATAGTACATTGAACAGATTCAGAGATAACAATTTTGAAACCTATATTCCTTTATTCATCTTTAGAATGTTTCAGTTGGACATGTTCGAACTCTTCTTCTTTTTCCTTCAACTTCACTTTCAGTAGTTCATTTCGATTCTTTTCACTATCAAGAGAATTTTTTAGTTCATTATTATCCATTACTAGCTTTAAATTCTTATTAGCAAAAAAATTCATTATTTTTTAATGAAAATTTTTCATCTATAAACTTCTAGTTTTCCTTCTAATGCCTTATGATCTTTCTCAAACATTATTTCAACTCTTTTTTTAAATGATTTCCATGTTGAGTTTCTTCTTCTTCATAACTGCTGCTTTCGTAATCTTTAATATTCATTATTTTAATAATGGTATTGTCTTTAGCTTTCTCACTAAAAGATTTTTTTGGACTCAACTTCTCTATCCTCCTCTTTATAATCTTTATTCAAAAAAATCATATTTTTATTTGAAGTAATTTTTATCCCTCCCTCTACCTGTATTTTTATCTTTATAACCCTATTTCTTCCATGATCTTCTTGGACATATTTAATCTCAAGAACTATATTGTTCATTCTTTATTTGAGGATAGTTAGTTGAAAATTTCCCAATGGATCCACATTCAAATCATTCCAAGGGATGTTTCCCCATATACTTCCTAGTACCTCTATTCACATTATTAGAAAACAAGGATAAAATTTCATCAAAATTTTGACATACCACAACTTCAGAATTAGATTCACCAGCTTCATCTTCAATAAGAATATTCTTTTACTTCTCTTTCTTTGTAGCTTTGAAGGAAATTTCCCTATCATATTTTATTTTTCTATTCATATTCTTATCCCTTCTCATTTCATAAGTGACTACAGTTCTTTGAAAATCATCTATAGAAAATATTTCATGGTATCTATATTCTAGTGAATAAACTTTAACATGAAAAATTTCATGAAGAATTCTAAAGATCATTTCAACTACTATAGAATCCTCTAACATTTCACCAAGAAATCTAATTATAATAATAATTTCATTTAACCAAGTAAGGAAGTCCCCATCAGATTCAGACTCACCCATTTTCATGTCTTCATACATCATCCTCCATATTTGTTTTTTTTTCGTCTTCACTTTTTTATTTCCCTTCATAGATGTTATTCAAAATATCCCAGATGCATTTAGATATAGATTCACCTTTCACTCTTAAAAACTCGCTCTTATAAAGAGATGAGAGTAATGAATTTTTATCCCTTTCATCGTTCCCAATCTTCTTCTTAGAAACAGCTGTAGGAGAAAAAATGCCATCAATCAAAGGTAATCAAACTATTGTAGATTCAAGAACTTCATATCCAAGAGTCATAAGATAACCCATCATTCTATCTTTTTAGATATGATGATTCTTCCAATTAAATATCAGAATCCCATTACTATTCAATATATTAAGATTTTCCATCAATTCATCTATTCAAATATTCACCAAAGAACAAATGAAGGGAACATGTCCCTCTGATACAAATTGATGTTTCCAAATATGGATCCAAGTATCACTGAGAGGTGGAGGTGGTGAATCTGTGATATATTTTTATTTTATGCTCCCTTATTTTTGAGATAAACATCACCTCCTGTTAATGATTTCATTCCATAATAGAGCCAAAAAAACACATCAACATCACCATAAGATGTACATGGCTCACTACTAAAAAAGAGTAGCTCATTCCTTAATATTTTAATGAAACAAAATAGTACAACACAATACACTAGAAAAAATCATTTGATTTAGAATACAATGAGTAGGATATACCCTTACACTCGTGTAGAACATGGGAATTAAATCTCAAGAAACTGTGCAGCCTTTCAAAAAAAATTGGGTAGTACAATGTTTCTGTGCTTCAAAATGAACTTTCACAAATCTGATCTCTCAAAACCATTCATCTCATTCCTAAAAATAAGATTATAGGAACTTCTTGTACATAATAATGACACATAGTCCCATACCCCAGTCTAATCATGATGTACTTAGAAAGAACATCCCACTTAAATTTGGGAACACAATTCTACAACTCGTAGAGATCCTTCACAGAGCTCCTTTGAAAATATCCCAATGTCACAGAGCACTCAAGTTCGTAGGGATCACCAGTTCACAGATATCACTATTTCATAAATCTCACTATTTCAAAAATCCTATTTTGGTCTTTTAGAAGTTCACTTCTTTCCAAAATCTCAACACCCCACCGTGAAGATCCTTTCCATTGCAAGGATTACTTCCTTCACATAACTCACTACTTTCATGAACCTTTTTCATAATTCGAGAGTTCTATAATTATCATTGAGTCTCTATAATACACTCGATGGGGTATGGGCCTATTTATAGAAAATTACCACCCACACAAGAACCCTCCATTCCATTTCAGTGCCACATAATCCAATTGCACAATTTTCTGAAATTTTAGCCGAATTTAACTCTTTTTCACGAAGCTCTATGGAAATGTTCCTGCACTGCAAAGCTCATTGTAATCACATAGAATTACATCAAATAATTTGCACCATCTCAAAGATCCACTCAATATTCTCTTTACCACCATGATTCTATGTTTTAATGAACTTCACCTATTCTATTCGTGAAGATCATCATAGTCACAGAGAACACTGACATCATTCGTCCTATATTTGTGAAATCTACTTCATGATGCCCATCGTTGCAAAAGTCATTCTATTTCAGCATATTGATGAAATATTCAAGTAAATCCAATTTTTGAAATGCTATCCCAACTGGAAATTTTGGACCCCAAAGAATGTGGTAATGACTGGAAAACTACGCCATCTTTGACACCTACTTCTACAAAACCAACCATTCTAATTGACAACATCTTTTCTCCCCCATTCCTTCATAAATATTGCATTATATATTCTCCAAACTACTTATGATCTTTGTGAAATACAAACCATCAAAGAATCATCCAATTTACCATGAAAAGTATTGTAACATCCCTATCTTCCATCAACCACTTATAAAAAGTGAATTCATTTTATTTCTTCTCAAAAATCCTTGATGATAAAAGAAAATACCAAAAAAGATAGAACTTCTACCATAATTTTACATCCAAGATGGCCCCAAATATCCCCCCATTGGATTTTTTTGTCAACCAAGATTCATAAATCTGTGAATGTTGTGACCTCAGGATATGGATTACTTATCAACAATTCGAAGCCTTTATTATATAAATCATTCTGGGAAACAAGAATTATTGACAGCCAATACCATGCTATCCAAAAGTAGTGACTATGGAATTTTATCAACATTTCATCCTCACCTTTCTCAACCACATCAGGTTTCCTAGAAAACAGGAAATTTGTTACCTAAAACCACTCCAAAAAATAGATATAAATGATCACTGACTTACATTCTATATTTAGATCTTACCCAAAACTCCCCCTTTATGCATGCCCATTAGGATAGATTTATAAAATAATTCTCCATCTTGTCAACCATACTGATTGTCAACATATTTTACCTCTATTTATTTTACAAAGCATGCATCATAAGTTCTCAAAAATACTTATGATATTTTGGAAATACAGAACAGTAAAGCATCATCAGATTAACTAAGGTAAGTATTGAAACTTCCATGTCTTCCATAAACCACTTATACAAAGGGAAGTCATTTTTTTCCTATCAATCATCCATTACAAGAAAATAAAATACCTTAAAAAAGAACAATTCTTACAACCTTTTCCATCCAACATGGTCCCAAAAATCTCCCCCTTTGGAAAAAATAATTATTGACAGTCAATACCATGATGTCCAAAAGTAGTGACTATGAAATATCTTCATCATCTCTTCCTCAGATTTCACAGCTTCTTCAAATTTCATGAAAAACAAAAAATTTGATTCCTACATCAGCTGAAACAAAAAGTTAGAAATGTTCACTCACTTACATGATGGATTCTTATCTTACATTGAACTCCCCCTTTAGGCATTCCCATTAGGATTTATTTATGAAATAATTATCTCCCTTGAAAACACTATCCAATGATAAGGTGATAGAGGGGAAATAAACACATACCTCAACTTTGATGTGAAGGGGGATGATCACCCATGTTCAATCTCAATTTTAAAAATGGTTCCTTCGATGAAGGTTTTGTAAATATGTTAGCAAATTTTTCCGATATAGCAACGTACTATAGATTTATCATATTATTATACACATGCTCTTTGATGAAGTGGTGTTTTATGTCAATATTTTTTGAATGATAATGTTTTACTAGATTCTGTGTAATATTGATTATAATTGTATTATCACAACCCAAGGTCATGGTTAAAATTACTTCAACATGAATATCTTCCAACTGAGTCTTTATCCTCATGAGTTAGGTAGCATCTTGAGTGTCAACAACATACATAGATTAATTTTTTCAAAGAGTGACTAAATTATATTTCATTGTATTGCATATTACATATCTTTTACCCCAAAAATAAAACTCCACCAGATGTGGATATTCTATCATCATTGTTTCCTTTCAAATCAGCATTGGAATACCCAAACTTATCAATATTTTCTGAGCCATCATACCTTATTCGGAAATTTTTTGTGCCTTTGATATATCTAAGAATTAATTTTCAAGAAATAAAATTTGATCCACTAGGAGAACTCTGAAATCATACACATGAGGTAACATCATAGACAACATTAGGTATCGAGGATGTCAAATATAATAGAGTTTCAATCAGAATTCAAAAATATTTTTGATCAACTTATTTTCCATCTCTATCATTAGAAAACTTGGTTCCTATAGATATTGGTGTGGAAACTAGTTTCATATTTTCCATTCCAAACTTCTTTAGAAGTTCCATCACATACTTTTCATGGGAAAGTAAAATGTGTATCTTCTTATGTATTATTTGCAACCCAAGAAAGTATTTTATTTCTACCAGCATGGACATTTCAAACATATTTTTCATATCCTTATCAAATCATTCACAATATATTTCATCATTCCCACCAAAAATAATGTGATAAATATAAATAATGATGATTAGAGTGAACTCCTAACATTACTTTATAGAAATATTGTTGTCAAGTCTACCATTCCAAAAAATTATATTCCCAAAAAAAGAATCCAACTTTGAATACCATGCCCCAAGGGATTGTCTTTGGTCTATTCAAATCCTTCTTCAACCAGTACACACAAATTTCATCTTTCCCAACAAAAAATACACAAGGTTTTTCAATGTAAACTTCTTCATCAATATCACCATTCAAGAATTCGGATTTAACATCCCTTTGAAAGATATTGTAACCTTATTTTTCATTAATAGCAACGAATATTTTGAATGTTTCTAACCCTACAACCAGAGTAAATGTCTCTTCAAAAGAAAAACCTTTAATCTAGCAGTAACCATTAAACACTAGTCTTTCCTTATTCCTTATCACTTTTCCTTCTTCATTTAACAAGTTTTGAGAACCCCATTTCATAACAATAATGCTTTCGTTATTTGGATAGGTTATAAATTCCCATGTGTCATTATTTTAAATCTGATCAAGATCTTCATTCATCACCTGATACTAGTCTGGATGCTCAAAATATTCCTTCTCATTATTTGGCTCCACATTTGAATACAAAGAAGTATTGTAATTGAATTTGTTATTCTTATTGTTTTAACACTCTGATGTTGATCACAAATAATGTTCTAATACTCCACTTGATTTATCATCCTTGGATGAGCTTTTCGAATGTCATCCTAATCACATTAAATTATTGAGACCGATTCTTCTTATTTATTATGATTACCATTGATGACGACATTATAATAATCATTCAAAAAATTCCTTGTCCTACTCATCTTCTATATCGGTAAAAGATTGATTTTCATTCTCAACATTTTCAATAACTTTCAAATCATTAGAATCGATGATTCTACCTCCTTATCTATTGAAATATCTATATCCCATTCCTTTAGGAGCATAGCCATGAAAAATTACATCATCTCCTCCCTGATCAAACATTCCAATGGTTTATCCTTTCTTTTATACAATGCATGAACTCCTAAAAACTCTTAAGTGTTTCAAACATGGATTTTTTTGTAATTCATTTAATATAGAGTATTATTAGAACCTGGTCTATAGAAAAATCAGTTTTGAATTTAGATAGTAGTTCTAATTGTTATCCTCTAACAGTAATGAGAGACCATGTTCAAGAAACATAGTTCGTCCCATTTAAACCAGACCTCTATTTTCTTCTTATAGGAACCCCGATTTGTTTGGGTGTATATGGTGAACTGAAATCGTGATGAATTACATGATTCTAAAGATAGTTTTCAAACTCTTCATTCCAATTCTCTCCACAATAATCATTTCTCAACTTCTTCACTGAACACTCACATTCTTTCTCTTCTATCCTCCTAAAACTCATTATCATTTCAGAACATCTGACTTATGTATCATGTACATAACACAATTAATAAGAGTGAAGTCATCAATGAAATTCATGAAGTAGTTATATAAATTTGTTACATTGGTTCTCATTGGATCAAAAATATCAGAATGTATATGTTCTAAGGGAAATTTTGAATGAATGTCAACTCTCTTTTGCACAGTCTTTTTCATATTTCCTTTTCTCACAAATATTGAAACACCAATATATCCTTCATGATAAATTAGGAATATATTAGACAATGTCTCGTGTTGATAACTTTCACATGATTATATATCCCAGCCTTTAGGCTATAACTTCTTTTCATCCCCCATAACCATGTGATAAGAGTTCTATAATTCAGCAACTTGGAATATGTTCCCTTTTATATGTTGGCCTCTTGTAACATCCTCTCCAATATCATCACTATTCACAGCAAACCCATATTTTTTTAAGATAACATTTTTCCCATCATCATCGATTTATGAAACTATCATTAGATTGTGTTTCATCCCATAAACATATAATGGTTTCTTTGATTTAATCTTTTCTTTCCTGATGATGGATGATCCAACACCATTTATCCTTAAACATTCATCACTACTAAATGCCAATGTTCCTTCTTTCAATACATTCACATTCTTAAGCAATATTCATTTTTCTATCATATGAGAAGAAAAACACTATCAATAATCCATGTATGTTCCCCATTTTCACCTTTCAATGTAGTTTCAACAATCAGAGCTTTTTGTTCTTCCTTCTCATTACTCACCTCTAGATTTAGATATTTTTTATGAAACTTTTTCTATGTTGGAAAAAACAATACATCCCTATGAAATATGTTGATGCTATTTTACAACATTCAAAAATCATTTCCAATGGTTTGAGCTTATTTTCAACTTTTAAACTAGACTTATAAAATTTCTTTTGAACAATATTCTTGTACTTCTTATTTTGAGTGTATTGGCTCCACCCAATACTTGGAATCCAAATTTGAGGAGTATTAGTAATGTAACTAGTTGAAGAAACACATATTTTCCATGTGTATGAGTCCACCACAATACCTTTAGCTTCCATAAAATGAATATTTCCCTCTGAAACTTTCATTCTAACCGAAGTTGTGCACATGATTATCAATACTCTTATTAAAAAAACATGGAAAACCATTATCCTTCCTGTTATCAATCTTAATAGTCATCTTCACCTCAGATTCATGTTCAGTCTTATCAAAACAAAAAGTAGTAAAAATCTTTCTAGACTTAGGATTTTTAGATACTTATAATTTTTGGTCATTTATAACTTTGGCCACACACATATCCTTTCCATCTTTGTTCTTATAAGAACTAGTTTTATCTTTATTCTCAACCTTTGAAGGTAATTTTCTTATCCTTATTTTTTTCATTCTTACAATAACATTCACTAGATTTAGATATAGACATTTTGAAACTTATATTCCTTTCATCAACTTTATAATTTTTCAGTTGGATAAGTTCCAAAGCTTCTTATTTTTCCATCATCATTACATTCTGATGTTCATGATGAATATTTTCACTCTTAAGATAATTATTAAAATCATCAATCTCATTTACCAACTTTACTTTCCCATAAGGAAAACCTTCATGATTTTTTAATGAGGAATTTTAATTTATGAACATCATGTTTTCCTTATGAAACATTCTAATATTTCTCAAAGATTATTTTAACTCCCCATTTAGATGATATCTATGTTTAGTTTATTCTCCTTAAAAACTACAGCTTCCCTAATAATCATTATTTACTACTTTAATGAATGTATTCTCTCTAGCTATCTCAACAACTGATTTTTTGGATTCAGATTCACTATCCTCTAATTTTTGATCCTTAGTAAAAAATATTCTTCTTTTTTATTTGAATAACTTTTTATCCTTTCCTCTGCCAAAATATTTATCTTTTTCAACTTGTTTCTTCCATGCCCTTCTTGGTCTTCTTTAATCTTCATCACTATCTTATTCATTCATTATTTGAGAATATTTAGCCACAAAAATCCCCATGGAACCACATTCAAAACATTTCAAGGGAATTTCCCCTATTATTTACCTATACATCATTTATCATTCATAGAAAAAAACTATAACATTTCATTAAATTTTTTTTGCATACCTCATCTTCAGAATAGAATTCACCATCTTCAACTTTAATAAGAATATTCTTCGAATTCCCTTTTTTTGCTACCTTAAAATACATTTCTCTATTATATTTTTTAATCCTCTTATTATTTCCTCTTATCATTTCATAATTTAAGAGAGTTAAATGAAAATCATCTATTAATAATGATTTAGGATCACATTCTTCCAATAAAGAAACTATAGCATCAAACATGTTGGGAAGAATTATCAAGATCTTTTGAACTACTATACAATCCTATAAAATTTCACTATGAAATATTATTGTACTAATAATTTCCTTTACCCTGGTAAATAATTCCCCAATGGATTCAGACACTCACATTTTCACGTCTTCATACATCAGCCTCAAGATTTGTAGTTTTTCCTTATTTACTTTTTCATTTCCATCATAGATGTTCTTCATCTCATCTCAGATGCATTTAGTTGTAGCGATACCATTAACTCTAAAAAACTCACTCTCAAAAAGAGATTAGAGTAATTCATTTTTATCCCTTAGATCATTATTTAAATTCTTTATATCAATAGGTATAAGAAAAACCTTATCATTAATAGTAGAAAATCAATCTATTGTATATTTAGGAACATCATTCCTAAGATACATAAGATAATTAATCATTATATCATTCTAGATGTGATAATTCGTCCAATTAAATATCAAAATCCCCTTACTATTCAATCAATTCATATTTTACATCATAACATCTCTTTAAAACATCAACAATGATCAAACTAAGGGAAACCATCCCTCTGATACATAATGATGTTTTTAATAAGGATTCAAGTATCACTGAGAGGGTGAGGGTTGAATAAGTGATATAATTTTCTTTTATTCTTATTTCTATTTGAAACAACATTCACCTCATGTTAAATATTTTATTCCCTACTAAACAAAAACGAAATAGAAATCCACAGGAACAATAGATTTACAAGGTTTACTTCTCAACAATAGTAGATATGTCCTTGATATGGTTCGGAAAAAATAATTTACCACAAAATCCACTAGTAAACAATCCTTTAATATGGAAGAAAATGAGTATGATATACCGTTACACTCATGTATCACGTGGAATACAATCCTCAAGCACGTGTGCACCCTCTTAGCACAAATAGGGATGTACAATGTTTTTATGCTTCTTAATGAACTTTCACAAAAACGATCTCTCAAAATACTTCATAACATTTCTATGCAGAAGCAGATAGGGACTTCTTATAATTCATAATGAAATGTAGTTTGATACCCTAGTCTAATATTGATTCTCTTAGAATTCACTTCCCACATAAATTTTGGTACACAATCCTACTACTCACAAAGCTCCTTTGAAGATCCACTTAACAAAGCTCCCAATAATGGAGATCACTCTTGTTTATAGAGATCATTAGTTCGTAGTGCCCCTGTTGGTCTTTTCATATCTAAATTAATTTTCAAAGCTCAATGACCCAAATTGAAGCTCTTTCCCTTCATAGAACTTAATGACTTCGCAGAGATCACTGTCTTCATGAACCATCTTCACAATTCAAGAGTTCTAAAATTTTCTTTGAGTCTCTCAAATCTTCTAGAGGGGGTAGGGGAAAATTTATAGAAAATTCCCACCAACTCTAGACCCTTCCATGCAACATCAAATCCACGTAATCCCATTTCACATAGCTATGATTTTTTTTTAAAATTATCCCTTTTTCATGTATCTACATGGAAATTTTCATGCATTTCAAAGCTTGTCATAACCAAAGAGCATTCTATCAAATCCTTTGTGCCTCTACAAAGCTCCACTTGAAATTATCTTCACCGCCGCAATGCTCGCTTGCAAGGCTCTTTACGTCTTCCATTCACGAAGCTCATCATAATCGTAGAGAACATCATCCACATTCTAAATGTCTTTTTGAAATAAACTTCATGAAGCCCATATTCATTAAATTCATTCCTTTTACATATTTTGATGATATCTTAAAGGAAATTCAATTTTTGATATTCTATCCCAACTACAAAATTTGGGCAAAAAAAGGATAATTATGCCACCTTAGACACATGCTTATGAAAAATCAACCCTGGGGATTAACATCATATTTTCTCCCACTTTCCTTCATAAAGTATGCATCATAATTTCTCCAAACTACTTATGATCATTGTGAAATACCGACCAGCAAAGCATCATCAGATTTACCATGCAATGTATTGTAACTTACCTATCATCCATCATCTACTTATAAAAAGTGAAGTGATTTTCTTTCTTCTCAAACATCCTAGAAAAAAATAATTTACTTGAAAAGAGAACACATCTTACCTCACCTTCCATCCAACACAGTCTGAAGTTTTTTTAATACACTACCCTTTTTGGAAAAAGAATTATTATATCCACTAAAAATTCATATTCAAATGATTTTATTCAAAACCCTCAATAAATATCAAGATCTGTATCAAAACTAAATTTACACTACAAATTATCATTTTTATAAAATTATGATCCAAAACATCATAGAAAACATTATCATAATCATTTTTCAATAATTATTATTATAAAATCCATTAACATTTCATATTAAATGAAACCAAATATATAAATAATTTAAATTCATCTTCTTAGATATATTATTTTTTAATTTACATGGTGCCTTAGTTAGTGGTCTTATAAAAATTAAACATTAATCCCTATCATCATTATTCCTCTATAAAATATCAATTATAAATTAAATAAGAAAGTCTCTAATAATGGATGCATGGAATGGCCAATACTAAATTGAAAAATCCCCATGATACTTTTTAAAAAAGAAAAAATGACCTATATAGTATGGAATGACCCCTATAAATCATAGAAAAATTTATATAACTCGTTATTATTGATGTGTAGAAGAAGATAAATCTATATGTTCACTATCCAAAAAGTATCAGTTTTCCATGCCAAATAAGTAGGAACCACTCCAAATTTCATAAAAACCTGCTGCAATTAATTAAGCATAAAATATAAAACACAATAGATTAATTACATTGGAACATCAACTAACACTTTGAATAAATCAGATAAAATATTTAGAATGATTTATATAACATACATCAATATATTTGACTAATCTACTATCATTTATCCTTTATTTTTCATTCAACACAACTCCCACTACCATAGAGAAAATTAAATAGAAACAAAATTGAGGGATACAAGAGGAAAATGATGATAGGAATTTCCATCAATATATACCATCATACTATTAAATACCCACTTAATCTTTATATTCAATCATTCATGAAATACAATCATTTTTAGGATAAATGTTTTAATTCCAACAATATTTATCCTCCATTCCTTCTGTCCCTTGTTATATCCAAATACTACTCAACCGATTAAAATTTAAATAATTTTCCTCCATAATTTATATTTAATTATGACCATCAAAATACCCCAAATTATTTCTCATAGTGTAATTCCATTAAATATATAATAAAAAAATGGCTTTATCATTAATTTAATCATGTAATCACCCAAAAAAAATATCATCTAATAATTTGATGAAAATAAAAAAGGTAATTATTATTCTTATTGAAAAAAAAATCCATTATATGGAATCAAATCCTCATCCATTATATAAATAATAAATATTAATATTACAATTCTTCCCATATTAAATCCTTTTCTCAACATTAATTGTTCTCAAATTCCATGTATATATTTTACCACTGATTTTGTTTAAGATATTATCTCTTAGATGTTTTTTTATTAAATTATCATGATATTAATAAACACAAATATGATGAGTAGACATCGCCTTTGAAAACATTTTTCTAATAATAATTTACAGGTCTATCAATGAGTGTCATACAATATATCTTGAAACTTACTCCATGGATATAGTTTCTAAAAATCATACATTATTTAACCATTATATAAAACATAAAATAAAGTTTAAAATATTTAATTTCATTTAGATTCAATAAAATCAATATATAAACAATGAAAACCCCCCATGAATATATAAATATCAAAACCATACTCATGAAGTGTTATAATATACTTTATATCTATAAATATACAAATGGGAATAAGAATTGACACTAAACTAATTAATATTTTTATTTCATTGGAGACCCCCAATTATATATCACCCAAATTAAATCTAACTACTTTATTAGTCTAATTCGTCATTGGAAAATAAAATTTTTATAATTATGTAATAAAAATCTATTAATATCTATCCTATCCTAGAAAAAATGGATCTCAAAGGCATCTATGGGACTCTTCCAACACAACACAACCATCACTTTTTAGAATAAAAAAAGATTCCTTTTCTAAAACATTTCATCCATAATGTGTCACCTCTTGAATCCAAAATTTACACTTTGAGAAATTTTAGTGTAACTTATGCTTATTGAAAATTCATAAAACCATTTTATGATATTTAATCTGATCCCCCTTTAATAATGAGTTATGTAATATTTCATCCACAAACTCCTCCAAAAACATATCAACGTACTTTTGGAATATTATATTCATTAAACCTATAAACACAACTAAAATACATAACAAATAACATTTTATGAATATAAAAACATATAAAGTCTATATTTAGTATTATATATTGTTTTTCCATTAGTTGATGGTCTCCTAAGTGACTCTTAATCTAAACACCCCATTAAGTTTCCTTTATCTAATCAAATAAATAATATATACGAGTTAATGAATATGTATTAAATATTATCACTTGAATCATTTTTTAGTTTTTATTACACAATCATTAAATATAACCATCCATTTTAGAAAACTTCATTGGTTATTCCCAAATTTAATATGATAATAAAATATTTATTATTGATAAAAATTTTACAAATAAATATTTAACTCTTAAAATTTCAGGGGTTCCATGTGGCTTGAGTTTATTATTTTTTTTTCAAGAAAATATAGAGATAAATTTTCTTATCTTCCTAGAAGTGATCCAAATAAATATGTGGTAAAAATATTATGATTCCTATGAATAAAAACTAGCTTGAGATATCCACCTATCTCTAGGGATTCAATAACTAAAACATCCAATCGATAAGATATGCATATAACATAAAACATAGACCAACCCAGATAGAATTATTATTAAAATCTCAAAAAAGGAATGGATAACTATTAAACCCACTTTTTTTTTAATTTTTTATTGATTTAAATTTATTGAAATATGACCAGAAAATGATGTCCTTGAATATTTTTTGAATAATACAATCTTGAAAAAGAATAAAAAAAAGATCCTAGATATTTTTATCTTTGAAGAAGTAATTCTGACGTTTCTGTTCATATTGAATCTAAAAATTTGAGTTCATATCATAGGAATATTTGGATATGTATTTATTATTGATGTAAAAAAATATAATTTTGTGTTATGGAGTTTTTTAGAGAATTAACATATAATTAAAACATTTCTATCCTTAAAATGATAGAGATTCTGTGTGGTGGAAATGAAAAGAAGAGTAATGTGAATATCAAATTTATATTTGTTATTTGGTATTATTATTTTGAAAAAGAAATATGTTTGATGTATTATAAAAATATACAACTTCTTAATAATTCAACTCCCAAAAAAACCAGACCTTCACAAGGGATGCCCAACCAGCTCACATATGTGGAACCAACTTTGATGCGATTATTAATAGAGAAATTTCTTGTGAACAGGTTAGGTATAACATATGGTGGTATTATTATAGGAATGTGTTGATTTTAACCTCTAATATGTGGCGTGAAATGGGAGGTTTATGGAAAAATATTATGCACATGAGGTCTTCAATGATCAATAATAAAATGGATTATGTTATTTAAAAGAATATTTTTGAAAAAAAACATAAATGTTGGACAAACATTGATGCCAGATACTATTTTTTTCTCAAAATAAAATTTAAATAACAATTTATATCTGGAATAATAATGAAACATTGTTTGATCTAGGGTTGCACGTTATCTTCAAAAATCGGTATAGGGATTCTAGTGATTCAGTGTTACTGATCACATGATGTTCAAGAAACCACACGAATAGTGGAATGATCAACGACATAATGATGATGAATGATAATTTGATAAATAATTTTTTTCTTTATATTAGGATTATCAAACACATAATTGGATTATCTAACTCATGATGGAAATACAACCCACATTTCATATGGTAGGTCAATAATGATGTGGAGTTACCATATGATTTTCATGGTCGGTGACGCTACCTTGAGAAAATTTCCAAATAAAATATTTCATTTTGAATATGTGAAGAAGCCTTGTCCATTCCTGATAGGCTAATAATACAATGACATCACAATACATTGATCAACTATATGATCAAATTTAAGGAAGATAAAATAATACAAGTAAATTAATTTAATACTATCATCTCTGTATGATATGAACAATGATAAATATGAGATATGGAACATATTTAATACATATTGAATATAAAATCAGTGATATTAAGTTCATTACATTGAAATATTATCCCTTTTTAAATGGATAGGAAATACGTTTTTGAATTTTAGACGTATTCTAGGTGAAAAAACTGATTAAAGAAAATAAAGATGATTGAAGGATGTATTTTTCATAATGTTTCAATGTAATAGTAAATAAAAAAACACTACATATGTAAGGGTCCTTTCAACAATTAATAAGGGTATCATTGAAGTTTTAGTACCTATTAAAATATTCTATATAGCCTACATATAGGTATAATGTTACATTTTTATGGGTTATATACTACAATTTAATGGTTATTGAATATCTATATTAGGGTAACATCAACTGGATTTCGATAAGTTTAAACTACATAAGGGTGTCAATATAGAGAATATATGAAGAACAAAAAAGAGAATATGAATTAAAATATTCTTGATAATATGTTCTCGAAAAAAAAATATTATTGATCATATCATGTTTTAGGTTGTCTTGATAAATAAGGTTGAAGTTGTATTTGATTAATAATTATATGCCACAAATAAGTGACTTCAATGTTACAATGAAATAATTAATATATACATCAACTAAATACATTTAAATCATTTTCCATATATGTACAAGGATAATCGATGAATGTAAATAGAAGACTGTGTGAAGTATTCTAATGTGGTTACAGATAAATTTAAAAACAACCAGTGATTCTATGTATGTTTAAATAGGGTGATAATAGTTGATCTTGTTGAATTTAGTGAGCATATATCATTGAGTTTTTTAATTAAATCATATTTATGGCACTCTAATAGTGAGTATAGAGGAACCCAAGTTCAATCCATGGAAATAGTACAATATTTTGGAGCCAACTGTTTTTTTGTCTTTTAAATGGGAGTTTGTTCACAAAGATTAAGTTAAATGAACGATTGATATATATGGTTTAGTAATTTAGTAATTGTTTGGGTGTTCCAATTATTAGGGATTTATGCCTTTTATATCCTTGATCTTTGTTATATATTGCATTAAATTTACACCCACATCAAAATTTGATTTTTATTATAATTCCCAAATGTTTTGGCATTAATCTGAGCCTCAACTAGAGTGATGATGTATAAGAATTATTTTTTATGGAAGGTCAATATTTAATGAATCCTTTTGTACTTGTGGTTAGAATAATACATGGAATCCATATTTTAAACAAAACATTCCATTAATCAATGAAATTTTATGTTCAACATACACAATAACAATTTATAGAATATTAAATGAGTAAATGATCAAAATCACATAACATCCCAAAATTACAACTCACCCTAATCATAGATTTACTCTTACATTTAGATTTTTAGTAATTTTTTTGTGTGATTAATATTATGATATTTTTAACAAAAAAATAATGATATGAGAAAATTAATTGTGCACTGAACAAACACAAATGAAAGGTGGTAAACACATGCTTTTTATTGAAAAAGAAAGAGATAGAACAGAATGGTTTTCAACTTGATTTAAAAAAAATAATATTACACAACATTGGGTGAATGAAGATAATATATTATTACTATTAAATAAAATTTAATATTCAAACGAACTTACAATCACACTTACTAAATTAAAATTAAAAACAATTAATGTAAATGAAAATAAATAATGGAGGAATTTTCTCTCAGGTGGAATCATGAGTTTGGAATTTCATTACATGAATTTTAAAAGGCTATTTTCATGCCAATATATCTGAATAAGTACTAATGTTCCAAGATATTTAATGTGGAAAAGGGGGATTAATTTTTATCCAAAGTTGGTGGATTGGTTCCTTCCGAAACGTCCCTTCATGTTAGATCACTAATTATACAATTTAAAAAATGTAATATCTTGATAATTTCTTTTAAAAAGTTAAATATATGGATTTGGATAGTTAAAACCCAATTTCATTCCCATTTAACATTTTGAGCCAATGTTATTGTTGTCTTCTTGCACCGTATATTTTGATCTAGTGGTATCCAAAAATTTTCCACGGACAAAATTTAACTGCATTTATGCCAATGAAGAAGCCCAAAAATACAGACCATATTTTATAAAACTATTGGATCATATAACATAAATTTATCCTCTAAATATATAGTGCAATTTTAATTCAATATTGGTATAAATTTCATGAAATTTGGGATTCATTAAAATCTCTGAAAAAATTATATGCTTGACATTCATGTATCAATTGGGACACATATTGGTTGAGTTGGAACATCAAATTTTTATTAATGATGTATCAGGATATCTTCTAACATATTATGTATTTTAATGAAATTTTATCTTCTATATTGATCCTATAAATTCAATTATCATTGATGGTCTAGTTTACACAACCGATTCAGTGGGCCTTTTTGTGTGGACCATATAACCCTTTAGATGGTTGAATAATCCAAATATATAATTTATTGATTTTTAGATCATTAAATTAAAGACCCTAAATAGACTAATCTATCTATTTTAATATTTAAGCTGATATTTTTTATTAAATATATAAATTTCATAAATATAGATTAATTTTAGAAATGCTCAAAATTTATATTTAATATTAATTCATTGGAATTTCACTCCATTTATGAACTTTTCCTTGATAATCTATTATGGAAGTAGATAATTTTTTTAAATAAAATAATAATCCAAACTCCCTAAAGCATAGTCTCATTAATGTACTCATGTACAAAAAACAGAAAAAACACAACTAAATCATTTTAACTCACCAAAAAATATTAAATGTCTATTTTCTCAATTTATTGGTGGTTAAACTAGTTCACACCTCCATAATGAATTCCACCAAATAATGTTACAAAAACAATGATCCATAAAAAATTAGTTATTAATACTCAAAATTATAAATGGAAAATTTAGGAACTCAGAACACACTCCTATCATGATTAGGTAAATTAATTCAAGGAGGTTCACTAATTCACTAACCAAAAGTAAAATAATTTTTTTAAGAGATCTCAAATTCCATTCCGTACATTAATGTAAGAAATAATGAAGATATATATTTTATTTTATTTTTTATTCTATGGGATGTAAGGATTATAATGGACCAAAGATAAGAAAATAGTGGTAAAACACTATCAGAGAAAAATTAATGATCAATTATTTTTTAAAATAGTAATTGATGCAAATAGAATAAAAAATTTAAAAGGGAAAAAATGTGTCATGGATGAAAAGAAAGGTAGAAAATTATATTTTTAAGAATTGATGTAATATGTATAAAACATAAAACTACCCTAAATATTCAATAAAACATTATTCAAGTGTTCATTTTTTATTTTTTTTCCATTTTTTATATAAAAGATTCAATTATAAAAATATCACCCTCATATACCGACCCTTGTTTAATTTCCTTAGGATAATAATTTTAATATCTATAACAATATCAAGGTTTATGGAAGAATAATTTTTGACATGAAAAAGATACAACATAATCATTTTTTAATTTTTTTAATTTTTTTTGGCTTTTTTAAAAATATTCCAATAACCATTTTACAAAATGAAATAAACATTAGTCCATTCCAAAAACTCATATAATTACAACCTATCCCTCATACATAAATAGATACTCTTTTTTCAAGCAGAGATGGCACATTGATAATAATGTAAATGGTAAAAAAATGAAATCCATTTCCCCATTAATAAATTTTAATAAATTCCTCAATGAATATCCTTGTAGATGTTTGGATGGGAAAAGTTTTGGGCATATAACATGGCTATAAAGATTATGTTTACATAGGATCGATGGGGATTTAAAAAGGAGGATCATTATATGTTGAATGAGAGGATATTTATCCATTATAATTCTCATGTGGTTACAAAAAGTCCTCTATCATATTAATACATACCAAGTTAGAAAATTCTTCTGAATGGCCCATAGACATAAGATTCACAATTAGGGGTGAAAACACTCAAAATGTAATGGTGGTCAAAGGTGACCTTGGCATGAATGATAAAATTATTTCTCATGTTTAGGGAAGAATCATTTTCCAAATAAAAATTTAATTGTTTAAAATTTTTTGGTCTTGAAAAAAAAATTATTACCTAAATTTATGATAAAAATAAAAAATGATGAGGTTAAAATACTTCACTTCACTCTCAAAAAAGTTTGTACATAATTTCAACAGTGGGTGGGGAGTAATTATGAGTATTTATTTTGTTTCTGTTTTCAAAATAAATGTCCACCCAAAAGGAAGATAAAAACATAAATTGTATAGAATGTGGTACCGAATGAGAGATAGAGTGATAATGAGAGAGAAAGAAGACATAAGATTTTGATAGGGAGAGAGGGAGAGGTTGAGATAGGGGATGAGGAAGAGAGGGGGGAGTTAGTGGGAAATAGGTTCCCCTAGTTCGGAATTTGCGGGTCTTCATCTCTATCCAGTGGTGGGATGGTGGATGTTGATGTGTTTTATATGTTGTGTTTTCTATAATGGTTATTATTTAATAAATTACAATTAATTATTAATGTGATTTTGGAAGAGGGTGATTGGACTTTCACAGCACAAATGGGTAAACATTAGTAACAATAAAAGAAACGTCCCATTGAGAATTATGCTTACCTGGGTGAATTCGAAATTAAGAATTAAATATAATTTACCTCTCACCATAAAAAATAAATCTAATATGTTGTTTATTTAATGGAGTAAATTATATTTTTCTTCATATATATTTAAATTCTGATAATATTCAATTTGAATCTCTTCTAATTCATTCAACTAAAACAATTTATCTTCTCTATATTTGGAACAATCAAAATTAATTACTTTTTCATCCCAAAATGAATTATACTGGACTCTAATACGTAAATGACATGATTTACCAAATACTAGAATAGAAATAGAAATCAAAAGTGGTAATTTTTAAAGAGTTATATAATCCTAAAGTGCTTCACTAAATCATTTAGGCCAATATTTTCATATGGGATTAATAATTCTTGCAAGAACTCATTTCAATTCTCTATTGAAAATCTCAAGCATGATATTTTTTTGTGGATGAAATGAATTTGATGTTTTATATACAAAAAAAATCATTTTCATAATATATTCCATATTTTGATAACTAAAATATGGTTATAAGTCACTTACCAAAGAACATGATGTTCCAAATCATTAGAAAATGAAGGTATTTAGGAAGTCATTATGAGTATTTATATCATCCTTCCTAGTTTGTTTGGCCATTACCCACCTAGAATCATTATCTACCAAAAAAATAATATAATAAAATCTATTAGAAGGGTTAATTATCCCATGAAATCAATTTTATAATCACCTAGGATCTCATATAAGATTATAATGTTTTGGGAAGTTTAATTTCTATTAGAAATTTTGAAAAATAGATATATAGTGGGATATGTTTGAATGTACTCATGGGAGTCCCTGAAGAGTAATTACATGAATAATTAGATGTCAAAGACCTTTGAGAAGGACCTTTGTTGTCTAAATTGGATGCCTATGGGCATTGAGTGTATTTATGCCAAGATTGGGAGATTTTCATCTTCATCAACATGTCTCATGATCACCATGTCATCCATAGTTCTTCAATCTTTATTATAAACCCAAAAATAGTATTTCAAATCACATTTGAACCCCATTTCTTTTACTTTTGATAATATTTTATGAAAAACACTTGAAAATAAGTAATTTTAATTTGGGACATGCTAGTGTATCTTTGTAGATAGAGATTAAAGGTTTTAAATAGGGAATTTATGGTCAATGATTTTAGATTGAATATAACTAGTATATAAAATCTTGTGATCTACTAAAAGGTTATATTTCCTTGGTATATCATCTATCTCAAGTTCAAACTCTTAGAGCTTCAGGATATTTCTAATTATCCTTGGTTGAGAATAATTTTTCTTGAGTATGAAATTTAACGCAGAGTGTTACATAAAGATAATGATTCTAGAACCTAAGAGACAGGTTTAGAATTTATCTAATGAATAAAACATAGAAAAGTGTTCCTTTTTAGTGATAGTGTTATGAGTATGAGTTTTATCAAGTGTTTGTGAGGAATAATAGATGACATGGGGAATATTTTTATATTATTTAAACAAGAATGATCCCAATATCCCTATCAGAAGAATAATACATAACTTGTATGGGTAAAGACAAATATAGTGGATTAATTATCTAGTAAGATTTATGATAATATATTATTTTAATGAATTATCTGTTATAAGCCACATATAAATGGAATGTAAAATCATTTTGAATTATATGGTTGAGTGGGAGGGAAATCCTACTAATGTTCTTGATGAATTTTCAATAGAAATTAGAATAAACAAGGAATGAATGGATTTATCTAATAGATGTGGATTTTGAAAGTGAGTTGTCAAATCAATTTCAGAATCATCAACATGAAATCCCTAATGATAAATTTTCTTTTCTATAAAATCCCATTAGTAACCACAATGTGAAATTTTACAAAAGTCATAAAAAGGTTACATTTGAAAAAAATTTATAGGGCTAGACAGAGTGAATTCATGTAGTATTCAAATGACTCCCCATAAATTGTAGAGCCATTAATGAAGACCTCCATGAAATTTTTAATTAATTTAGAAAGGTATGAACATAATACACATCTTGAATTATGTAGGAGTAATGAAAAGGTCAAAAGGAATTGTTTTATAGGGATATTATTGAAAAGGAAAGATGAATGTAGTATTTTCATGGTCCTAAGTTTTGATTGGGATTTTTAAGAAGCAATTTCATCCATCATAAAAGTAATAATGCGACTTTATAGTAAATATTTCTAGTATTTTTTCAAGGGAAAGGAGTGTGTAGTTATGTTTTTTGTTTCAATATTTAATTTCTAATAAACAATGCACCAATTCCATTTTTTTATCATTCAAGTTGTGACCCCTTATCCAAGTTAATTTGGTAGAACAATTATCTCATCATTCTTAGCATTCATTTTTTCCATACTTACCCATTCACTATTATAAATTGGTTAGATAATACAATCATGAAAAATATTGTTGAACTCTTCCCTAATTACCTCCAGTATGAGTGGACTGAGGCTTATTTGAGGTGGTTTGTTTTGATTGGATGGTTCCTCTAAATGGATGTAAAGCACAAAATGGGTGGTTTTTATGCCTAGTATGTCATCTAGGGTCCATCCTAAAGTTGTTTTATTTTCTTCTAACAACCAAATAATTTTTTTCCATTGTTTTAGTTTGTACAACAGAGACAATTATATGATAAATGTGATCATGGAAAAGGAATGCATACTTCTAGTTTATAGGAAGTGGTTCCAAATCAGATTCACCATCCACATATGGTCAAAAAAACTTAGGAATAAAATATGAGATTCAAGTTGATTTGATTCATTTGATTCATTATTTTACATGATGAAACAATTATATATTAGATGTGATATGGGTTTCCAAATAGTTTTCAAAATCCTTTATATTGATGGAGTATACAAATAAATGGTAAATATCAACTTCTCAATTTATGATGTGGTTAGTCATAGTGAAACTTTCAAAAATACTATATCATTAGTACTACAAGAATAAGCTAGAACATAATTCAATAAACTCTCTAATGTTTCCTAGTAATTATTGATAGAGAATACTAGGTGTTCCTCTAATAGTTATGGAATATCTTGAAGAATATTGAATATTACCGATTTTTCAGTGATTCCATGGATAAGAAGCCCTCAAGCATATAAATAGTAGTTCTAGATGTCATGAGGAATGGTATTTAAGGAATTATTAGAGATCAATAATAATTATACTCACCATCCATGTCAAGGATATAGAAGTAATCTAGTAAGATAAGTTCATTGAGAAAGAAATGGACATCATTGATTATTCCCTCAGTACTAGTAGTATGTCAACTAAATAACTATGTGAAAACACTCATTGGGGGAAATGGACCTAGATAAAGCATTGAGAATATGGATTTCGTCATGACATTTATTGATTTTCATATGTTTATGAGTGAATAATCAATGGTGTAACAACATATTTTTCATAAAACCATAAAGGTAACTTGATCTTTTCACTTCATGGGAATGGAATGCTCGGTTGGAAATTTTTCAATGGTCCTAAATTTTCTATTATTAGGGAACAGTTCCTTATAAACATTTTATAGATATGTATTGGTTTTATTGAGTCTATAAGGGTAATTTTTACTTCAAAACTTATAAACATGTTTAATATTTTAATATAATGGTCAAATGGATTCTTATACAAAGACATGACATGATGAACATGAATTGGTTTTTATAGAGGAATGTGAGTATGTTAGGGAGTGGATTTAGGTACTTTTCAATCATTTTTTTCTCTTTACAAGTCAAAATATAATGGTGATTTAGGGGATTCCCCATGAATTATATATATTTACATTCTAGGTCGAAGTGAAATTTCACTTATAGTACCCTTGGGGATGGGCAATGGTTGAGGTAGGATTTGTGAAGTGTTATATTATTGTCACTGGTTTAGTTGGAATTCAAGGAACTAATTTGGGTTTCAATGTTTTTAGGTTAAAATAGGTGAAGTATTAATGATCTCCCAAAAAACATCCCCATGGTTTCTTAAGATAATATGTGTGTGTCATATTGGGATTTCCTTGATTTTTGTTCTTTATAAGGTGATTTTATTGTGATGGTAATTTAGAAGGATCATTTGAATAGTGGAGTAAATTAAGAGAAGGATAATGACTTATCTGTAGAGGTTGAGGTACAAATTAATACAGTGGGGGGTAGTTACCACCAATATGAATATATTAGAATTAGTTTGGATTTTGGGGAGTGAATTGAGGAGGATGAGAGATATGATTACCATACCCAAAATCTAGGTTGTATGTATATGAGAAGGCCTCATAGTGGGGTTGGATATAGTTTCTAATAAATATCATGATTGTTGAGGGTTTTTTTTCTACGTAGAATATACATCATTGATATCCAATGGTTTGGTTATACCTGATGGGGAATATTTTTGGTTTTCACAAGTGTTAGTTGAATGAGGATGTGAGCTATAGATTCCAAAAATTTTGATGGGTCCAAAAAACATAGATTATCTATAAGTTGATGATGAGGAATTCACATCAACTATTAGTTGTTGTATAAGACCTATAAGTAACCTAGTCTACTTGGTCATCTTCTTACTCTCTAGGTGTTGGTTCTCATGGAATTTTTTAACATGAGAATCTACTGGAGTATGTAATTTATACAAGTTTTCATCAATGTTGATTATGAGATCATCGACAACTGTAAGATGTTTTTCAATTATAGATCCACTGTATATAACACCGATAAGAGTTATTCACAAATCAAATAACCCCTCATATATGTATTCGATCAACATTTGTTTCAAGATTTGGTGATGTGAAGAAGTTTCTACAATATTTTTAACCTCTCCATGTAATCATGGATTGAATCATTTGAGAATTTATAGGGACTAATAATTTTATTCCTGATAGAAATGGTTTGAAAAGAAGGGAAGAATTTCCCAAAAAAGAGTTACTTCATATTATTACATATGGAACAAGGAGGGTGGTAATATATCCACGAATTGGAGGAGTTGGTTTTGGAGAATGTAAATTATAGATGTTTGATTTATTCCTCAGAAACTCCTTACGGATTGATAATAGAGTGTAACACTTGGAAAACTCTTAGGTGAAGTTGAAGATCCTCATTAGAAAACCCAAATAAATGTGGGAAAAGATTAATAAAACCCAATTTTAGTTCGAAATAATCCTGAATATTTGGATATTGAATAATAAGGGGTAGGTAATTCATATTAGGCGAATTGAGTTCTTTAATGCATTGTTCCCTATGATTGTCCATATCGAGATCAATTTGATGGAAAATTAATTTGTCTTGAGTGATTTTGTTAACCTTAATGTTCCTCCTAATTCCTAAAATATTTCATTTTGTTTCTAGTTGATGAAAATTTGATGTACTTTTTGAGAGGCTATGGGAAATTCATAGAAATTTTAAAGGATAAGGGAAGGAATTTTTTTCTTGTTTTTTTTTCATAATTTGTTTAACTTTTTTTAATTTTTTATTATTATAAATAAGATAGTCAACTAATTATTTCACCATGCTCATAAAAGAGCCCATTTGAAATCAGTTAAATTTTGAGATATTAAGTATTCAAAGTTCTTAGGATGTACTAGTTTGTATAGAGGTACTCGGGTGAAATCCTTGGTGATGGTTTTATATTTTTAGTCAATTGTTTTTTGGTCATTTGAATTGGGGTGTTTTTTAAGAGTTTATGTGAAATTAATGATTTATGGGTTTGATTTAATAATTAAATAATTTTTTTGGTGAGTTCATCATTAGGGTGTTAAGAATGTAATATCCATGAGGTTTTCAATATATTCCCTTAAATTAGCACCCACATCAAATGATTAATATTGTTCATAATCCCCAAATGTTTTGGATGTAATCTAATATTAAACTAATGTAATTATATCAATTAATTAATGTTTATAGATGGTTTAATATTTTAGGAGTCCATGTTTTCTTGTGGTTCCAATAATACAAAGAATCCAAATGTCAAAAAATATTCATTAATTCTGGACATTTTAAGGTCCAATAGAAAATATCAATTTAATGTATATTAAACCAGAACAACATCACAATCACATAACATCCCCAAATTATCACTCACCCCAATTATAAATTTACAAAACTGTTGAGTTGTTTAGTAATTTGGTTTGGAAATTTTTTATTGTCTTGTAAATAAAAAAAGAGAACGAGATAAAAAAGGATTGTACACAAATCACACACAAATAAAGGGAGTTAAACTAAGCTATTTTATAGAATAAGAATGTGACAGAAGGGAATTTTTTTTAAATTGATTTAAATAGTATTAATAACATTTATATTATACAAGAGAGTGTGTATGGGGATAAGAGATTATGATGATGAAACATTCTTTAAAATCCAAATGAAATTTAAATCACACTTACACAATTACTATTCATATCACTTGATCTACATGAAAACAATGAAATAAGGAATGGTATCCCAAGTAGAAATATGTATTTTTAGGTAATAAAAGTATTTTTTTCAAGACCATGGTCATTCCAATTTCTATTATTATTACTATAATGCATGGCTACAAGTATATGTGTCATATCTTTAGCTACCCATGACCGTGTCCATTTTTCTCTTCCCCGTGAACCTTCCCTTCCAATCAGGATACCTCTTCTTCGATCAATATCTTCTCTCACTACCACTCTCTGTCTCATCATATCAAGGACCCATTGATATCCCTATGATCTCCCTATCCTAGTTTACCAACATTTATTATCCTTTACTTCTAATCTCAATGTCATTGTCTGATGGTATTCTAAACATCCCTCCAATCCAATGGCCCCAATTCCTTTATAATTCCCATATATGTATCCCAATATCCATGTCACTATCCCAAGATCTTATCTCTGTCCCTTTGATCCATTTTTCCCATTCCTACACTCCTTACTTCAACTCTCTGTATCTCTCATAGTTATCTCGTACTATTATCTCAAGAATATGGTCAACCAAGGATGGGTTTTACAAATATTTTTAGGGATTCTCATTATTGGATTGAATAATATTTTCTCATACTATTATAAGATGAATTTTTCTCTACAACACTATCACATGTTTTCCATGAAGACTCGATGTTTAGGGTATTTCACTGATGTCTTAATGATAGTTCTCTCCTACTCACAACAAATTTCTCTATGAATCATTTTCTAATACATAGATATGTCGTTTTTACTCATACCACCAATAGGGGTTATTCATTGAAGAAATAATTAGTCCCTCCTATATTTGTCTTCATCTAATTGAGAATGTGTTTGCAGATCTGAGGCATCAGTTGGATAAATCTGTTGATAGGCAGTTCCTCAAATAATTTATGGGTATTCAATTATAGGCAGTGACATTAATTTTTTGTATGTTCTTCTATTGGTATATTAATTTATTTAGTCCTATAATTAATCGTTTCCTCTCCACCAGTGTAATTCTATTTGGTTTCCAGTAGGTTATCTTCATTGTAGGTTTAAGCTAGTACTGGATTCTAAATTCCAAAACGTTTTTTTTATTTGAAAATGTTTGAATGTTATATTTATTTGTATATTTTTAAGTTAATAATGTTATGTTTTTATCTTTTTATTCCCATTAAATTGCATATGGTTCTTCTATAGTTTCTTGTGATTAAAATATATTTAAAAAAAATCTGAATGTTGGTTGCTTAAAATTTCCAGTTACATCTCGTTTATGTGACATTTTTTTACAGTTTCCTTTTTCTCATGTGCAATATATTAATTATGGATTACTAAATGAATTCTCCCTCTATCCCATATCTTTGTTTATTTCTTATATATTTACACATTCATTTGTATATGTTATATTATAATTTAATTTTAACATTAATTTTAGTTAGATGGTATTTTATAGTTATATTATACACAATTTTTAATATATTACATGTTAGATGTCTATAATTATTTTACTTCACTGGTTTCTAAAATTAGTCAAATAACTGGAAATTGTAATATAGTATTAGGAGGGAAGTTTTCTCCATACCATATCAATTGTATTTCCATATTTATTGCTTCATTGTCTCAACATGTCAGTTGGTATTTCTTAAATCCAATATTGTATGTTATTACATGAAAGAGGTTTATACATTTTATTATAACACTAATAATATTATATCTAGATTACTATGTTTTATTTTAATTAATATTTAGATAATATCAAACCCATTATTGAATAGTGTCATTTTATAATAGTTGGTTTTAATTAGAATATTTTATTCAATATCATTATTATTTTTAAGTTTTCCCATTTTGAAAAATTAAGACAATTTTTTTAAAATTTGTTACTATTTTTTCTAGTATTTAATTATATTATTTTTTATTGATGATGTTTGAGTAGCCTTCCCAAATTTTAGGTGCTCCTATAAATATCATCAGTTAGTGATCCATGACACAACACTTCTAATTGTCATGTGGTAAGTTTTATTTAAATATTGGTTTCTATATTTCCTCAAATCTATATTTTATTTCAACTATTGAGGTTTCGATTAACTACAATTTTCTCCAGTACAATGCCTTATAATAATGTAATGGTCAAAAACATATGAATCAGGACAGTTATAATTAATCAGATTCCCTATTATTTTATCAACAGATGATAGTTTCTTTTATTAAAAAACCATTGCATCTCCAGTTTGGAATTGGTATGATTTATATGTTTCAATTTCTTATCTTATTAAATTTAATATTTTTCATTAATAGGGTTTAGAAATGTTGACATATTTCATAAAGTATATCTTCTTTCATTTTTCTTCTAATTTTCATTTGGTTTGATTATTTCATCGATGTCTTATATTTAAGACAACATGAATAGTTGGTCTACCAGTATCAATTTTAGTCCACCCTTGAAACCAGGACTAAACCATTATGCCTTGAATTCCATCTCGTACATCTTTCTTAATTCCAATATTTTTTTATCTTCAAATAAACATCTTAATGTTAAATTTTTAATGAAAAATTTCAACCATCATATTGTAAATTTGTAGAATTTAATTACCATTCAATTACATTGGTTGATTCTCTAGATGAATGTGACATGTCTTTTTCCCTAAAAAAATCATCATTGGCTAAATAAAATTACCACTTTTATGATACATGTATGTATTTTTCAATTTCATTTTAAATGTAATTTTTTTCATATATATGATAACATTAGTATTAATGATTATATTATTTTCCACTCTCATACATTTGTTTTTTCCTTTGTTCCATTTTTTGACATTTAGGAGCCAATCAGTGAAATCAGAGATGAAGATCATGATAATATCAGGGTATAAGATAAAATTCACAATATATTTTTCATTAAATCATAAATGTATTCAGCATACAAATGAAGATATATCAGTTTTTATTTATGGTTCAATGAAATATTAAGAAAATATGTTGGTAAACACAACCCACAAATTTCATTATTGTGTTGTAGTTTTATGTTTATATATTATTTCTATATCCATTTCATATTTATAAATTATCCTATTATTTAACTATTAAATATACTAATTATTTTAGTACCTAGTTTCAGAATGTATGCGAAGTGTTTTTTTATTATATTTGTGAAATGTATAAGCAATATGAATTATGAAATTTAATATGCAATATTTATGCACTAATAAATTTTTTTATGTTAATCCAAAAATACATTAACTAATAAAAATATCCATACATACCAACTTTTTGTAACTATATAATGTATTTCATTCAATAATTTAATTTTTCAGGTATATAACTATATCATGTTGGGTTCTGTATATTCATTTTTTTCATTAATGAATCTGTTATCAACATTAATTTTTTTATTTCAGTTAAACACATTAATATATCTTTTATTGTATATATTAATTATTTTTGACATATGTATAAAATAATTAATTACATATTAATCATGTTCATGTTTTTTTGTGGGAATTTTCAAACGCATCCCTCATTATAAAGAAATGCAACATTTAGGGTATTATAGTAGGATGTTGCATGTTTTTTACCAAATAAAAGGTTATGTTGTATATGTTTTAATATATTTATATATACATATATATTCATATATGCATTTATGTGTATGTATTATTATATATATATATATGTTTGTGTATATTCATAAGTATATATATATATATAATGTCTCTTATATTCATTTAAAATGTACATGGACATAATGACATTGATCAGATCAGTTACATATGGTCGCAAAGTTTTTTTTATTGTTGATGAGTAGAAAGGGTAAATAAAGAGACACATGATGATAATAAATATAGTATCATTATTTTTTTTGTAAATTTACTATAACCAATCAAAACCCCACTCTTTATTTCTTTCATAATGCATAGTAAACATTAATTACTGTCTCAATATTTTATTTTAGAATAATAGTGTTTAACATGGGTTATGACTTTTTATTTTCTATGTGTAGAAATGTATATAAACATAAAATCACATGGGATCAGGAACTAATAAGTGCACATAATAGTCCACTTCATTAGATAAATTATTTCAATAATAAAATCCTTTAGGTTTAATTATCAACACATTCTAGTACGCACAATAATCCTTACATAGTATCATAAAATTATTTTATATAAAATTCATTTAATATATGTGTTGAACCATGACTAAAAAATTAAATTTCAAAATTTAATAAATTTTATAATATTAAAAATATTTTTAAACCCCATTTTGATTTCCTTTCTAGTCTTATTTTTTTAGAAAAAAAACTAATATTCTTTATTGTTTAGAATAATTTAATTGAACTTTATTATAATACCATCATGATAAATTTTCATAATATGACAACGAAGACATAGATTTCCTAAATTTATCTTCATTGTAAGAATAATATCAAATCTACTATGTTTAGATTTAACTATGAATATCATAAAGATTGAAAGGAATGAGTTAGTGACATCTTTATTGTATATTATCATTTACTAATTGAATTTTTACTCACGGTTCAAAAAACAATTCTCTTATAACACAAAATCTTTGATTTTTTGTTATAACATCATACCTTGTTTTGATGTATGGATATATAATGTATTCATCATATAGGAAATGACTACATATATTGGATTAAACTATTTCTTTCATTCAGTTTCATTGATCAGATTCCTCTAATAAGTGGGATGTCCTTCAATTTACTTTTTATTCCAAATTTATGTATTAAAATTTTGCGTCTTGCTGAACAATTCCACATATTAAGAAATAGTTAGATATTTTTTTCTCATATTAATTCATCCAAAAATTATGGAACCTAGTATAATACCATTTCATTTTTTTTAAATTCATTGTTTTCATAGATGATATCAGATATCTTGATCACTTTTAAGTGATACAACCATTAGAAACCTCTTAAAAAGGGGTAGAAATCATATTACACAAAAAAGGATCATTATGTGATTATTGTTGATTTAATTTAAAAAATATTACTCATTCTCCATAATTTTTTTAATTTTCATAGCCTAAAATTATTCCAATATAGGGTTGTGATCTCATTCCCTCTGTCCTCTTTTTACACCCTAATAACTCATCAATTAAGGATGTCCCTGAGTCGATCCCTCTTAATAGCACCTTTAAGAGGTACAAATGTAAAGTAATAGTTCAAAACTATCAACCAATTTTATGGAAGTACAAAAAATATTCTGGGGGTACAACTTGTATAGCTGAAAAGAATATTAAGTTAATTATTATCATTATATAGACCTTTTTTGCTAATACATGATTTATCATTCAGGCTTGGTTTTATATGAAGAAAATATGTGTAGTTAGGTTTGTAGTCCTACATTTTTCATGTCCATTCCTATTGTAAAAAATCAATTTGTTGAAGGTGAGAGATTTATCCTTTAATTCATTAAACCAAAACAAAATGTCATTAGTAGTTGAAGATTTATTTCCATCCTATTATGTTTTAATGAAATTTTTATGGGTGTTTTTTTTGCCAGATCCATTCCGGTAAGAATCACATAATGATATATTTTTTTGCAATAAATAGATTAATGAGAAACTGACATATTAATAGGATAATATATATATATATATAGGTTTTATCAGTAGTCATAGTGAAATATTCCCATTTAACCCTCAATTTCAATTTTTCTAATTTCATTACCTTTTCTATACGTGTTTAAATTTATCATGTTTATCAAAAATGTTGAAAATCTTAATGAACATGATTTTGGAGCACATTCCATCATAAATTCAAATCATAGTCTATTACCTCATGTCTTATGTCATCATTCACCAACCCCACAACTCCTCAACTAATTATTTTCCTAATTTGAGTTCTATTAATGACCACTTTATGAGGTACAAATTATAACTGTTCCCAGACATTTATTTTTTCTACTATTTAATTTAAGATTCTTAGTTTTCTTATTTGAACACACATCCTTTATTACATAAATTTATTGATCTTTGTATGTACTTTCATATTTTTCATAATCTTTTTTTTTGGTTTTATTTTAGTTTTTTTCATGTTAATATGAGTTTTCATTTCATATATTGAAAATAAAATATAACTTTTATTACAGAATTAGAAAAATTTAAATCTAGAGTTTTAAAAAATAACCTAAGTGAGAAGAAAATTAACTTAAAAGAAGATAATTTTGACACAAATTGATGAGTTCCTTTCTATTTTTTTATGATTTAATTTTCTTTTATTTTATTTATTCTAAATTTTTAACCTTGTTCAAATTTCATAACTATATATCCATGTACATTTTTTACTGTGATATATTATTTGATTTTGATCTTTAATATGATAGTCATTAGCTTAATTATTTTTTTAATTTCTACACATTTAGTAAAATTTACTCTAGTTTGTTGACATAAATTATTGAATTTTCCCAAGTTGTATTATTTTATTTTCAACTCATGTTGTCATGTGATAAGTTTGGTGGGTCATTGGTGTCCTCTATTATACTGGGTTGTTAGTTTCCTCTAATTTATTTCTATTATGTGGAGTATAGTGTCCACTATTACTTGAATTTACATTTTTTGGATGTGAGGATATTTTTCAATATTTTATTTGTGGTGGTTGTCATATAATTCTAGAAATTTCTTCATTTTATGAGGATTAATGACCACATAGTTATATTTCTAATTTTTATGTTTCATGAAATCATATTTTTTTTGATTATATGTTTGTTGTTTTTGAATTTTATATTAGTCAACTGTAATTCTGGAAAAATATGTGTGAATATATGTTCACACATGTGGAATACTATTATCCTCCTAAGTGACAAAGTTCAACCTCTTTGAAGATGATCATAGGGACAAATTTATATCCATACATGGTGGATTATTTTCTATCTAATACTGCTCATCATGTTTGATAAAAAAATTATCATTTAGATAATTAGATATTGAGATAGCTTTATCTTGAAAGTTTTATATATGTATGTGGATATTTTACCCTTAAAACATGATGGCTATTAGAATTTTTGGGGAAAATGTATTTTTTCTTTCTCAAACCATGTACAGTTGTCTATAAATATACATAATTTTTCAATGTCCTAATCATAATGAATTTTCGGATATGAATATTCACTTAAATTAAAATCATTTATTCTATAATATTTGGAATCCATATCTCTAATTTCCCCCCAAAAATTTACAGCCCAATATATTGGGAGAATATTCAATAAATGAGGGATAAATTCAAAACACTTCTAGAATTATGTGTTGGAAATTCATTCATTAATTAGTTATTTTCATGGTTGAGTTGCGACAAAAGATATTTATCCATGACTTTTTTTTATATCCTCAAACTTAGTATATAGTTACATTAAACCTGGGCTTCTCGATTCAGACTAGAAATTCAATCATCGTGGATAGTCTTGTTTTCATCATATATTTGATGTGCCTTATATTGTGGTCCATAAGAACCATTAGATGGATTAATTAGGAAAATCTATAGTTAAATGATATGAATTAAATTTAATTAGGAATTCTAAAATACAATAATCCCATAATAAGAATAATTAGGGTTAGATTTGTTGTTAATATTGAAAAATCCCCTAAATCTAGATTAATTCACCAAATTAAAAAAATAATTATTATATATTAAACCATTGTAATTTCACACCATTTATACACTTTTCCATGAAAATCATTAAGTGGTCAGATAAAAATGTTTTTAATAATTTAATAAAATTAGTATTTCAAATATTGTGTTTATATAGTTTGTAGAAAAAAAATGGAGGAGTATGATATAGATGTTGAAACTAATTCTACTAAAGTAATTATCATTTACTATAATAATTGTATGTCAGAAAATAATATTAGAGATTATTTATTATTTTTTTAAAGAATAATTATTTTTTCCAAGAAAAATAGAGCCCTAACACTATTCATGTATTAATATATTCTATTTTCTAAAAATATTTAGAAGAATAGATCCAGTATAATTTATTTTTGTACTAAAGTAGAGGAACAATTTGAAAAGAGAGAAGATAAATTATAATAATTGGACAATTTTCCCCTTATGTTCATCGATATAAAAGGTGTTGTAAACTCTAATAATTACATAAGAATAATTGGAATGTGGAAATAGGGGAAGAATATTTTTTTTTGTTATGTTATGAAAAAACCCTAATGAATATAATTTATATTAAACAAGAGAAGGAGAAGAATAAAGAAGAATCCCATCTATAATAAGATAGAGTTATAGATTTGATTCGAAATCCATTTATGTTATTAAATCTTATTTAATTATGTGGTGTGGGATCCACCAATGTATGATAAGTATGAAATCATATATAGAAGATGTGAAAACACGAGTCTCAAGATTATAACATGCTTTATATAGCTCATAAGAGGGATTTATTGGGTTTTGTGATCATGGAGAAATCTATTCCACACCAAGGACTATCCATGTCCCAGTGAGATTTGAACATTTTATGTTGATATAATTCATGTTTGTGTGTGTACATTTCATTGTGGTACAGAAAATAACGAAGGTAACATGAGAGAAAAATAGTGATCCATTACACTTATCAAGTGTTAGAGTTAAATAAAAAACATATATATTTTAAAATAAAAATTATATTCAAAATCATGTACACCAATTCGACCCCCCCCCCCAAAACGTGTTTCATATCCCAGTCGGTCTATAAGGACTGGTGTTTTTCAAGACTATACACTTGAGAAGAAATTTTAATTATTTCATTCATATTCATATATAGGGTAAACAAGGTAGTTTTCCCTTAAATATGTCCCCATATAATTTCAATAACCTCTCTATTGATCCCATAATAGGGTCTTTACCCTAGGATTGGAGAATGGTGGAATTCATAGTTATTCTAGATTTCACAGAATTGTAAATATTTAATATATAATTGATTAAATAATATTTATTTACACACATTAATTTGTATATATATTTTTTAATGGATTGTTATATTGAGATTCTATATCCACAATTTAGTAAAAATGATGATTTTTTCCTATGTTAGGTATAAACTCACATTGGGTTTTGGGGCTAGACCCATGCCCCTTTTCCTTTTTTATTTTTCTTATTTCCTATTTCCCTTTTTATTTTATCTTGCCAACATAGGATTATCATGCATGAACCCAGTGGGATTCCATCACTTAGACAAAGAGTGGATAGTGATAAGAAGATATAGAATGGAAGAGATAGGGAGGGAGGTTCTTTTTTGGAACTCAGGAGAAAGGTCATCGTGTGGAATCCTCAGATCATGGAAATAGGTTAAGATTCAGCGAATTCTACCCAAAGTTATGTTTTTTTGTTTCTATTATAAATCACTATAAATTTAAATCTTCTTATATTTGAATCCCATTTTTGGTTGTTAAATACACTCTGATGTTTGGATTATTCTTAAAAGTGAAAAATTAGCATTTTTGGTTACTTACAGGGGTTTCCATTTGATAAATCATGGTCACTCCGCATGGGGTTCCATTAAAAAAAATTTATATTCTTCTGATTTTAGGATGTTTAATTTTCCAAATAACACACCATATACTTTGTCTATACACTATGTGGTAGTACTTGGTTGTATATCTTAATAGATAGAAAATATGAATTTTTTAAATTACACATGGTGTACTTTTGTTTATACATAATGTAGTAGTACATAGCCATGTATCCAAGGCACTTGATTAGCCACCCGTTTTAAGGGGGACATGGACATGTTGGATGTATATGGGAAAATATGATGTATTTCCAGGTTGGGTAGAAGTATATAGTCATGCCATATGTATTCCCCTAACATGTATTAGTACACAGACATGCCCCATTTGATCCATTCCATGTATAAGTTCATGTCCACTAGGAGTTTTTGGAGTATAAAAAATGTATATTGAGTACACATTGTGTATGAACCACGTGATACCATTTTGAGGGGTTTTAATGTTTTCAAACAATGGTGTTAGAATTAGATGTATGAATAATCCATTATAAGAGTTATTTCACCAATATCATAATGGGGGGACCCTTTGGTGATTTCGAGAAACCTAATAGTTGATTTGGGGAAAATATGTTTTGATAAATATTTCCCCCTTCTAGTAATCAAACAATATTTTCTCCTGAAATTGAGACTGTGATCCAGGATGGTCTATAATCCATCCTCCTCAACATTTAATTACGTATCCTTTATCTTGTGAATTTCTCCCTTGGGAGATGTTCCCTTTTTTATTAAGATACCATGATACTTGTTGTGATAGTGGATACTATGTAGGATGGATATTCTTAACTACTTTTTCAATGGATTCCTAAATGTACTCCATTCACTAGAGGATTCTTGGTATGATTTCCGCATCTACATACTCTTTTTGAGGATCCCATGTCAGAAGCCTACACATTCTTATCATTTCTGAGGATCTCGAGAGGGATTCCCTCCTTACGTGATAATAATTGGATCCAAAGAGGGATTCGTTCACTTATATGTGGACCCTAAGGATACTGATTTGGATGCCACTCATGTTTTTTGATGTAAGGGACCTAGTGGATGCAATATTGTTTGATCAACCCTGAGTTGATGTGTTGGGTGATTGGGTAGAGAAGTTAGCAGGTCTCCCCTAGAACCCGTATCTAATATATAAGCCCCTAAGGATGTAGAATTAGTGGTCATTTCAGCGGTTTGGCTTCCCTCACTCTATTATTTATACATTCACATGGTTAATATTGATTCATATATGATTTCTATAGGTACATCCTGGTTTGTGGCTGATGTTCCTAAGATGATGAATTTTTTTTAGATATTCACAAGTGTAATTCCTAGGATACAACATTTAAGCCATTTTTATTTTATTGAAATATTATTATAATGCCCATACATACTTCCTGGGATCTATATTTTGATCCTTACATGATTTTACAAGGTGTACTTCATAAGTGGACAAGGAATTCCATAGTTATTATAGGATAATTAAATCTAAATCCACAAAATCATTTAAATGAATATGGGCATTGTGTTCTTTTTTAATTGACATGAAATTTAATTTTTTTTAGTGGATGTTTGAAATTCTCCTCTAGGTTCATCTTGATACATACTCTTGTATGATTACACTCTATTAAAGTGACAGCTATGATGTTCTCAATGATTGGGTGGACAAACCATTATTACACTCACTAAGGATGTCAGGGAGTGGGATTTTGTGTCATTTGTAGAATGGATATTAAAATGTAATTAAATAGAGATAGAATTTCTTATATATCAACTGAGGTTCAACCCCATTATTTATTATCCATGTTTAAATTTCAATGTTTTCTACAAAATATTTCCTAATATGTAGATATCAAACCATATTTTTGAGGGTCGAGTGGCCTGAATTCCATATCAATTCTATATTTATAATGTATCTCATTATTACTAGGATTCATTCAATTATACTGAGTCACAGAATGTAAATTTTAACCTCGTTCTAAGAAATTTATCCCACTATGGTGGCTTGTCTTGCATAGAGATATTTCTGGAACCGAATGAAGTTGGTATTGTAGATCAGAATTATAGACCCAAGGATTGAAATAATTATACATTCATTGATTAGAAAGACATCAAGCTCCTTTCCTTAATCAGAGGATATCAATATGACTAGGATTATAGAGCAATGTTTTAGATATGGTATATTTTTGAACCCATTATTTCTCACATTATATATTCGTACATATTTATATTTATAGGGATATACACACACAAATATATATATATATGATGGAACACTATCCAAATAATAATGATAAATAACATATATATTGGTTATGTACTTACATCTTATATTCATTTTTTCCCTTATTTATAATTTCAATTTTTTCTCATTGTATTTGAGTATAATCTAGCAGTCTGCATATATGGCCATAGTTGATTGGTTCACCATTGTGGGTGGTATGTTGAGATAAATTTCTCACACCCTGTATGTGAACCAATGGGTACATTGAGACCTTGTATATTCATTTTAGAGTGATATTTGATATATTATGGATAGGTATGAGGCTCAAATTTTCATGATTGAGTGGATCCACTCTTGTGGATTATTATGATAGAGTTATAGAATCTCAACGGTATCATGGAGATTAGTTATGTGGTTTGGATCTAAGTTAGTTGAAGATCCTTTTAATTTTATTTTAGTTTATTCTATGAAATCTTCTATGTAAGGTCGGCCCAGTGGGTGACTACAATTCCTTGTATAGAATTGTTGTTTGTTATTTTATAGAATTTCGTTTTTTTATTACTACATTATTCTCTACCAATTTTTTATTGCATCCATAATTATATTAGTTACTGATAGGTATGATATATAGATATTTATACTACTTTTTAATCTGATCTGATTTCATATTATCTCCATGTATAGAAATTAGGACATAATTTCCAGTTGATATCCTCTAAAGTATGGAGATACATACTTCATGAATTATGGAAAACATTCTGAGGGAACCAGTTCATTAGAATATGGGTTGGGACATTACAAAGTACTATCAGTGGTGTTCTCTTCCTACTGTATTTGTTTATGGGGGAATATTAGATGGGATTGTTAGGATTTTTTTATAATCTATGAATGATATTAGACTGGTGTGTTTAGAAGAAATTTTTTAATAATAATTACTACCTTCCAAGGATATGGGATTATTGTTCTTGATATTCGATGTTTTAGTTGTATATGATTCTCACATGGGGAAACACACTAATTGTGTGGATTTCATGATTTATTATGGAATTCAGTAACTCATTCATTAGGGGGATACCATTGGTTGGTTTTGATACTTGGAAATAAAAGGGAATATTTTCCTCATCCATCATACATGGCATGTAGTATCCACATGTTATAGGCATGCTGGTACATTGATATTAATAGACATAGTGAAATTTTTAATAGAATTAATAAAAGCCTAAATGATTTCCCCCCATATAGGTTCATTGTGGAATTATACTCAATTGGTATGACATATATATATATATCATTCTAATCATAGGTCTTGTGGATCTAGGATGGGAAATTTCATAGTGAGGCTAATGACTTAGTCCTCATGCACGGGAGGTGAAGTGAACCATGTAGGTCAAAAAGTCATAGGATTAATACATTTTAGACCCCTTATTGGTTATTGTTACTTAGTTTTGGATATTTAAATTTTCAATAACAACCTATATAGTGCTTTCACAAATAGATTGGAACATAATTCTACTTAACAAAACTATGAACATATGATATGACACAGATCATCTAGAGGATGTTGTGAGAATACATTTGACCACCATTGGTAAATGTTTGATATTGAAACCTTTTTTTGGTTTACTAGTCATGTCCACTAGTTTTATTTGAATATGAACCTAAAAATTTATAGTTAACCATAACCTCTAGTGGGGTATTGTTGTATGAGAATGTCCAATCAGTTTCAGTTAATTTTTTTATATATTCATATCATCATACTTTAATGGGTGGACCTTACAGTGGATTCTCATTAAGGATAATGAAACTAGTGGGATAATTCTTGATATATATGAACCCTATAGGTCAATGTTTCCTTATCTTATTTTATAGAGGGTTGTTAGGCATGTTAATTTATTTTTTTGAGATGGGAGTGTGGATTATGCCCCCTGACATGTGACCTAATTGATAGGGTTGACCACTAGGATAGGTTGTTAGGCCTAATGAACCTCATATAAGACTTGATTAGTATGGCTATGTGGTATACCTATAGACTATTAGTTGTGACTCATACCCCTATAGTTAAATATTTTGGTTTGATAAAGGGGAAACTATGAGTATGGTTTCTCTTAGATTATGGATGTATTTTGAGGCAGTGAGCTTGATTGTGCACATGAGTCGGGTCTGATGCATAGTTGGTACTCATCTTTTTTTATATAAATTATGACTCCTTAGGTTTTTTAATAACATCATATGGATTTTGAATATCATGGCTGGGTTCGACATCAATGTCTATTCAAGTTCCTAACACTGTGTGAGCAGTAGTTCTATGTTTCACTCTAGAATCCTAGAAAATGATTTTATGTTATGTGTTATCATATAATAAATCATGGGACAATAGAAATGCTCAATTTTTAATAATTGTTCCTATGGAGATTCTATATGAATGATAATTAAGTAAAATGTAGAATGGTTAACTTGTATTTAGAAGGAAAACAATCATGGTACTTTGAGTCAGGTGATGACTTGTTGGCATGGGGTTATACACCCATCATGTTGTGTGTGATCAAAAAGTACTTTTCTATTGTGCATGGTTCAATTTAAATTTTAAATCATTGAGTGGACATGAGTGAGATGAGGAAAAATAATTTCAGATAAATTATACCAGAATGGATACTCAGTGGCTAGGATGAAATGACATTTTTCCCTCCATGGTTGTGTAGACATTAGAAACAGATCAAGTGTCTTGAGATGGTTGACATGTGACTGTACGTAGACACATATAGTTAGGAGATGTGTTTTCATGAGTTTTTAAAAGTAATTTTTATCCTATTTTGATCATATCATGGATCATGAGTGATATTAAATTCCTATAAATAGACTCTTACAATACCCCTATTTTAGATATGATTGTGTTCTTTTCTTGAGATTTTCTAAGTATGTTAAGAGAGTTTCATCTATATGCTAAGAGATTTTAATATCATTTACATCATGATGTATAAACCTATTGAGGTTGTTCCTGAAGAATGATATAAGGTAATAAATATGGTGGGTAGTGAACCATTTCCCATTTGAGGGTGGAACCCCTCATTCTAAGTGGAAATTCTTCATTGGTCATGGAAATCATTCTTGAGAAGTGGTAACAAGTGATGGATTTATGCTTCTATTTTTCTGATTTGGTATGATCAGTTATGGACACTATAGTTATCACATTTCAGGATGGATAAATTGTGGGACCTAGATCATGGATCTCGATAGCAAATCTATAATACATTTGGTACCATGGTGTGGAGTATCATATCAGCCATGGTTGAAAATCATCCATGAATGAAGAGTTTTTATAGCTCTAATACTAGTTATTGAATGGTAAATGTATTGTATTTTTTAAGAGTATTGGGATGATATAATGGTTTCTATTTGACAACTAAATATTCCTTGGTATGAGAAGGTTTATGGTTGAGAGATATTAAGGACCAGTATTTTCTCGAGCTATAAACATAAAAAATTTAATTTTTTCTTTATAATGCTCATTTAGGGTAAAATGGTATTTTCCACTATGATATGAACTTAGATAATTTATATAACCACTCCGTTGGTCCAATAATATTTTATTTATCCAAGGATATTTTTTTGGACAATTTCCAACTAATTCATGTTATCACAAAATATTTAATAAATAATAAATAATAAATTAATTTATTTGAACATGTTTTTTGGATGATATATATTCTATTAGAGAATTTTATTTATATTATAACTCCATCGTTAAGTCTATAATGTTTATTTTTTTCAAGGTTCGGCATAAACTCATGTTAGGTACTAGGGATGGACCGAAACCCTCTTACTTTTCTTTTACTTTACATCTTTTATTTTATTTTCTTTATTTATATTTTCACCATTGGGTTCTCGTGCTTGAACCATTTTTGATTATTTCATTGAAAATGATATAGGATAGAGAGAGGGAGAGATAGTGAGTGAGAGAGGAAGGGAAGTTCCACCATAGAGATTGGTAGGAGTGAGGTCATTGTGTGGCACTCGTGGAGCACAAAAATGGTAGAAGATTTGGTGGATTCAACCCAATGTAGATTGTTTCTATATTTTTGTATTAAATAACCATATATTTAAAATTTCCTAGTTTAAAATCCAATTTATTAGTTCTATGGATACAATTTGGGTTGATTAATTCTTAAACAGGGAAAATGGGAATTTCTGGCAAATTTTCGTGATTTCTATTGGGTAAATCTTTATCACACCATGTGTGGTTCCATGAACACAGACTGTGGGTTCCTCTTTTTGAGGAATATGACTTTTTGGAATGTTATTTACCTTTACTATGAGTATAGTCTATGTGCTTTGGGAACATTCCATGCAGGAGTACTTCTAAATGTACTTGTTCGTTTAGCTGATTAAATAGGCATATGAAATTTTTAAAGTTCATGTCAATAACTTTTTTTAAACATCATGTAGTTTTACATGGCCATGTCTCTAAGTTACTTAGGTAGACACTCCATATTAGGGTGACATGGTTGTGTAGGAAGTAAATGAAAAAAGGTGTGTTTGGTCTATGTATTAGTATATGTACAACACCTATGCCTTCCATGAAATTGTATTATTACACATCCAGAACCAATGTGATACAAGCCATGAAGAAGTACGTGGATGTATGTAGGATCTAGAGTGTGAAATAGGTACTTAGAGTACAATACCTATACTACCCCAGTGATTTCCTTATATGGGTTTTTATTATTTTCGCTCCCCATATTTAGAATTGGACGTATGAGTAATCCACATTTACTATTTTTATATATAGATATCAATAGTGAAACCCTTATTGTGATTTAAGTACATTTATGTGGAATTTTTGGGGAACTTTTATTTTTTGGAGATTTACCTCCTATTGTAATTGAATATATATATCTTCTGAGATTGAGACCATGATATTGGATGAGCCAAGAACCATCTAACTCAGCTATAACATATATATAAATTCCTTTGAGAATGTCTCTATTGAAATATGTAACTTTATGGACCTAGAGACTATGATATTAGTTATGCATAGTATTATATGTAGGATGCATCATATTACCTAATTTTTATGAGGATACCCTATAGTATTCTTCCAATTATGTGATAACCTAGAGTATCCTTTATGGGATTCTTGTATCTACTTATTCTTATTAAGGATATCGTGTAGGATTCCTATGCAAGATTTACATTTCAAAGATCTCATTATGGATCCCTTCCTTACATTCTAAAATTTATGATACTAGGAGGGAATAATTCAATTATGAATGGACCATGTGGATCTGGAGTAGGAAGGATATACATATTTTTGACATAAGGGGACTAATTGGTGCCCCAGTGTTTGACCAACCCTATGTTAGTACATTGGCTGTTCGGGTGGGGAAGGTAGTGGATGTCATCGTAGAACCTATTCCAAACATATGAGCTCGGGTGGTTGTTGATGTAGTGGTGGGTTTTGGAATTCTTCAAACCCAACACTTTTATTTATGAATTCACATGGTTTCTATTGATGAAACTATTATTGATAGAGGTACTACCTAGTTTATAGCAGATGATAATGATGCAATGTGAATTTTTATTACAGATTCCATGATGTAATTCATAGTATATGGATTTTGATCCTTTTTATTTTATTATTATATTATTTTGATTCATATACATACTTACTAGGATCATAATTTTGATCCATATATGATTGGACATGTCATTCCTCATTAGTAGACATGGAATCCAATATATATGATTGGATATTGCATATGGTGTTCTACATATTCATTTGAATGTAATAAGATAATAAATTCCTTATTGTTAGACATGGTGTTCCAATGTTATGAGTTTATATTGGAAATAATGCTCCTTAGGCTTCATGATAAATACCTTAGTTTTATTACACTTTTTTTTTCAGCGAGAATAAGGATTATACCTAGGGTTATGTGGAAACAACAGTTATCTTATGACATAACATGTTATGGAGTGTGGTGGTGATCCCTTTATTTAATTGATACTATAAATATATTGGATCCAAAAAGAATTCCTTATAAATCACATATGAGTTATCCTCTTAGGAATTATCCAAGCCATAATGTCATGATTTTATAAAGACCAAGACATTGGATTCATACATTGGGAAGAATTTACAAGGGATTAACGACATGACATCGCACACAATTCCATACTTATTGTATGTTTGGTTATTTCATGTAATCCTTCATTTTAGTGATTGGAAGAATGTACATGTGAGCATAGGGAAAGGAAATATATCCTCTAATGGTGACATAGCTTACATAGACCCATTTATAATGCTAGATGATAAGGTATTGATGATTGAGATTACATAACCATGGATCAACATTATTATAAGTAGATTGAGAGGCATAACATTAATCTAAATTCCTCATTCATAGTACACCTAGTTGATCGGCATTACGGACCAAAGGATCAATTGTCTACTTTTTGTAAACATTTAATTTTTCAACTTATATATATAAATATATATATATATGGGTATAAATACATACATATATACATGTATACATATATACATATATACATATATGAGTGGTAGTTTTCTATATGATCAAGATCACTAACTCAAGGATTTTCTATGGACATACTTCTTATATGATATTTGTTTCCTTATTTTTTATTTAACTTTTTTTCCACTAGACTAAGCATATTTTATTAAAAGGAACATATCAATGTAATTTATCGGTTCATCATCGGGGGTGACCTAATGAGGTTAATTTCTTTTTACATGTCTATTCACCATGTTGTGCGTGCAGACTATAAATCTACATTTCAGGTTGATCATAGATACATGATAGATAAGGTTGATGATCGTCCTTTCATGAAGAAGTAGTCAACTCATGTATATTATTATGATCGGGGGGAGTATCATGAAAATATATTTGATACCAAGTATGTGGTATGTCGTAGAGCTAGTTGTTGAGAATTATACTTTTAAATCATTTTATTTTATCCACTCATTTATATATGGTTGGCCAAATGGGTGATCAGTGTTTTATGAAAGACATGGATATTTGGGATTTTATGTCAATTAATTTATTAGTACATCATGCTTCGATTCGAGTTTATTTACTAATTTCACAATCTGATTATTTATTTCTAGGATAATATCTAGATATTTCTATTCTTTTACCATGATATGAGGTCATCATATCTCCATAAACACGCCTTAAGACACTGCTACTATTTTTCATCCCCAGGAATATTGAGTAGTGCACTTAAGGACATCTAGAAAACTAGCTTGGAGAACTGGTTTTTTGGTGTTTTGGTCGATTTGTTACATGGTCCCCTTAATTGGTATTAAAGCATGATTCACCATTTATTAGATTCTATATATTTAATGTTATTGTCTTTAAAGATGTGATGTTTTCTTCACAACTTTATAAAGAATTTATGGTTAGTGTAACATAAGCCAAACTATGATCAAAATTATTTTCTTCCTGTGATTATGATTATTAAAATAAATAAAGAAAAGAATAAGATGAGAAACATGTCCCTCATGTCTAAAGAAGAAGTTACTCCATGAAATAACACAAAAGAAGTCATATATGACCTTGATGAAGATTAAAATGTATTTTTAAATCAACACCAATTAGAAAGAATGAATTAAAACCTCATGTGGATCATGAGATTCAAGTGATCATGAAGTATGTGTAAATTATTAAATAAATTATACTATAAATTAATCAATAATCATTACGAGTGATCACATGTCGAAAAATATATCAGTTACCAATTTGAAATATATTTATCATTATTTTCCCCGTTAAATAGTTTCATTCATTTTAGGAATTTTTATAATTCAAAAGGAAAAGATCACCAATCTTGAAGGTGAGGTGGATGACTATAACAAATCATTAAGGGAAATACCCTTAACAGGCATAAAACTATTTAAATAAGTTACTATCAAAGAATAGAAGTGTGAGGAGCTTAATGTGAGTGTCAAAAAGTTTTAATAGTGGTTGGTAAATATAATTTAATAGAATTATAGGGCCACCATTGAAAATTTCAATAATATATGTTAATTTGAATAAACCTATAAAAAAATATTAATGTTAAGAATTTACAATTGTATAATAAATCTAAGAGGATCAACGATCAGGAAACTATATTAACTGAGAAGATAAAAATGCATGATAAATAATTTTAACGTATTAAGAATGAAGGTGAATAAAAATTAATGATAATTGAGGATGAAATGAACATTTTTCAAGAAGAATAATCTTTTTTTATATGTTATAATAATTAAAATTGAATATTCTAAATCTATTTCTTCCCAATGAGTTTTGGAAAGATGATATGATTCCATAATGTTTTATAAAGAGTATTCATATATAATAATTTCTCTATTATAGGTCATGAAGACCATGATATCACATGATGGACTTCCTCATGAGTCAGTGAAGAAAAATGTATCATCTATCCTATATTCTAGTGCTTTTACTAAATCATCTCTGTATAAAGTAAATGTTAAAAGATATATACATTTTTGGATAAGTAAAAAAATTATAAATCATGATCCCCATTTAAATTATGGATAGAAAATTTTTGATAGATGCTTTTTTACTTGGAATAATCCAATAGTATCAGAGAGAAGACCCCAAAAAAACATGAATATAATACTAGAAATTCTGAAGAGTATGTTATATTGAAGAAAGGATCGTGGTTTGTGTGTATCTTTTTGTTTTGTAAAATATTTGTTCATTGTACATTGGATTATTTTTATAGTCATTTAAAATATAAATCACAAAGGAATCCTTATTCAAGGGGTAGAAATCTAGTAAACCATCATTATCTATATATTTATATGAATCGAAAAAATTGATGATATTAGATATAGATGAAAATATATGTGATCTATCCAATGATATTGGACAAAAATATGTTTCACTAATGTTGAAGAATATATCAGAAAATTTATTAAGTAATAGAAAAAATAGGAAAAATAATATTTAATATTGGAGAACAAGAATGATCAAAATCAAGTCAAAATCAAATCAAATAATAAAAATTGGGATTCAACATAAAAATTTTAATATATAAATAAACTCACTAATGGGTTTTCACATGAGGATGCCATGAAATATTACAATATACCCAAAAAATATCGTATGCATTTGGACAATATATTTAAAGATAGAAGGAAAGTTTGATGATGCACAAGAAAAATCATATACCAATGGAGAAGAATAATTTTCACATGGAGAACCCAAATTTCATGAGTCATTTTATAAATATGACAACAAATCAATTGAATAATCATTATGTGAGATATTAAATAAGTCTTAATACACTTGAATACTTTTTTATCAAAAAATTTCCCTCAAAAAAACAATCCACCAGAACTTTTAATATTTCACTATAATGCATATGTGATTTAATGGATAAATACGTATGAACCCTTTCATATAATTAAGTTAATGAAGTGATGAGAACATTGTTTCCAAATACCATATTATATTTGAATACAAGGTATGTTAACTTGAAGTGTGAAAAGACACGGATGAGAATATTCTATTTACCATAATGTTCATATTAATAAGAAGTAATGGCCACCTTATTCACATAATATTTTTTGTGTTTTATTTGTGATCTTATTATATATAATTGAGGGGGAAGCATATTACTAGGGGGAACTAATTAGAAATGAAAGGTATCGATTAGGAACATCCTACACGAAGCATTAAAAACCTATTATTGATCTCTCAATTGGTATTATAAAATATATATGGATGATATTTTTTGGAGGATATGTGAAAGAGCGTGTTTCAACACCTCACAGTAATGTAAAGAAGATACAGTTAAGGTTTAGTCTCAAATTTGGAATTCAAAACAACATAAATAAAATAATTTCATCCTTGATGGTGTTATGAAAGTAGTCAATAATGGGAAACCACATAATGGATTGGGGACATATGTTTGATTGTAAAATAATCATTCATGAATAATTTATTTAATGAAAATTGGAATAATATAGATTGTTTTTAAATTATGTTTCATTAAAAATATATTTTTCCTAACTCACTCAACCATTATTAACAGAATTAAATTTATATATATTTTTGTAGAAATTAAATTTAATGCACTACATAAAAAGGTTTTTTTATAAGTGTAATGTTTTTTATTAACCATACTATGCTTTTTAAGATTCTAATTTTTAAATTCTAGTGGATTTAATAACATTAGGTTTATATATTTCATGATATTGTTTATCACAATTCGGTTTTTAACAATTAACTACCTTAATAATGTTCAAAAACCATTCAATAATTTTTGTGAGTTATTTTTTCCTTTTGTATAATTTTATTTTATAAGGTATAAAATATTATTTTAATCAAAAACAGTTTTTTATATACTAATAATGTCTTCATATACATAGACTGGATTGGTTGATGAAATTTTTCATGATTTTAGATTGATATAATTTCCAAATTATATTTTATTTCCTGCTAATAATGGGGAGATAAAGTGAAAGAAATATTTATATGAATGATGAGAGAAGTTACAAATTGAATAGAACACGGTGACACATCACAATTATGGTATTTATATCAAATAAAAAGTGTGATATTGTTAATACCATGTAGTGTAAGTAGTATATGTTACAAAGATATTTCAATATGATTTGAAGAATTTTTTTTTGATTTTTTTTGAAGAATATATGATTTTTGATGTGTGTTCAAATCTTTAAAGAATTTTTATAAAATTATCATGTAATATTATTTATGAAAAATAGAGCTCATTCATTTTTAAGCATTGGAGAAATATTTATTATTGAAGGAAATTAATATTTTAATAATTGGAGTTTCATCAAGAATATAAATTACAATGAGGATTTTTATATCATTATAATGATACAAAATTTTGTAGTTTCGATAAATAGAATATGAATATGATACTAGGAGTTCTATATAGTGTTTTGAATTAATATCTTATAAAATATTTTTTTTGAAGTGTTAGAATTTTTTTACATTAAGCATATGCAACATCCGAACAAGTCATGAATCCATAGGTGAAGCCCAACTATCATACATAGGTGGGTCAAATGATGTAGAGGATAAAGAGTGGAAGAGTGTATACACATGTTAGAAATTATATACATGGGTTGGTATATATTAATGTTTAGAGTTATGCCTCTCACATTTGTAGTGGAATATAAAGCCGATGGTAAACTTTGACAAGCTTATGTTCTTGAATTATCAATTAAATAATGAAATGTAATATTATGAACAAAATTTTCAAAAGCAAAATCTATGTGAAGAAACTTCAAAGTTACTAAATTATTCTTCCACATGAAATGATATGAAAATAATGAGTAAGGTCTCATCCAATCAAGAGTCACTATTTGATCAAGGGTGAATCATTTTCTTCAATCATCAACATACGATTTTCTGTATAGTGGTGTTATTAATGAAATAGTATTCAAGTGATTGAATGAACATAGGTATGCTCTAAAGAATATTGATGAATCAATTGATTGTTCCAAGGGATTGAAATATTCATTGTAGGTTGATTGACTATTAGTTGGGATGATGGATGAGACTATGGGAACACCAACTACATGTCCTGTGGTTGGGTAATAATGATTAAGAATTATGATTTGATTTTCATGTTCTGTGAAACTTCCATGAGCAAGAGACCATATGACGTAATGTTTACATGTTGTATGAAGTGCCAATGGGAATGAATAGTTGGTTGAGAAAACATATAGATCACATTCGGTTAAACTATTTGATCATCCTCATAGAAGATCAAACAATATAGAAAAATTATTGATATGCAATTGTAACTATAAATATGAATAATGTTGAATATGATATATCTATCTTATTTAATGATATTTAAACTTCAATTCAGTGACATTAACGTCACAATTTTGATATTGTGATCCATTTAGGATAGAGAAAAAATTATCATATTAATATGAGATGTATTCTGGATAAAATATATAAGGAAGAAGTTATATAAAATTAAAGGAAGTTTCTATTATATAAATATTCTTTGTAAGACTAAACAAATAATAAAACTACCTATATAATATTCATTTGATCTATGAGTAAGGGTAATATGAAAATTTAAATTCTTATTTAAGTGTTTTCTGAGGCCTACATAAATTTATAATCTCACTAGAATAAAGGTCAGCTGTAAAAAGTTTCTTCAAGAGTTATGTATAGGTAATTGAAATTGGATTTATAGAAGCATAATATATATAAGGGTATTATTGGGGAGACTCTTGGAAGAATAATAAAGATAAAATATATTATCTAATTCAATTTAAAATGTTCTTTTATGAAAAACTTTTCTTGATCAATCATATCTTAATACAATAAGTAATAATGATGAAGGATGAAAATATATTTTCAATATAATTTTATTCAATAGATAAATTATTTCATGATCACAATACATGAATGAATATTAATATCTATATTTACATGAAAATAATCATTGTAATATGAATATTTATAAGAGGGTAATGAAGTTATAAGATTACCCTTTTTATTCTTATGCAGTTGTAGATAAATTTAAATACATATGGTAATTCCATAAATGTTTAAAGAAGGAGATAATTATGTATCTATTTGAAGGTGATGATTGTATATCTATGTGGTTTTGAATTATCATAATACATGGTAATTCAAATAATGTGTTTGTGTGTATTAAGGAAGATATTAAAAGGATGATGATATAGATGGAGTATCTAACACTATTATAGTTATTATTTTGTCATATATATAATGACTTGACACTATTATTTAATTAAGATATTCTATGTGTTGAATTAATAAAATAGGAATAGAAAAACCTTTGTAAAATAATTATACACTAATGTTAAGGAAAAGATGAGAAGTGAGAAGAATAGGTAGAAGGATTGGTCAAGATGGACATGAAATTCAATGAATAAAAAGGTTCTTTATATTTATGTATTATCACTAGAAGACATGTAAAAATAAATATAGGAAGAATAGGTTGTATGTTGTATTGTGCATACAAACTGAAGAAGTAACATAATAGTGTACTAGTGAATATGAATAAGTAAGATGAAACACATCTATAATAAGGAGGAATTATACATTGGTTTCCGAAATAATTATTATTATTCAGACTAACATCATTATAAGGTGTTCCATGAACCTATGTAATTTACACATGAAATAATATTCAATGTAATGAAAACATGGGTATCAATGTTATACCATTATTATTATAGCTCATATCTGTAATTCAGTTTGTTGTGAGATCATGTAGGAATCCAGTTAACACAAAGTTTTATCCATTGAATATTGAGTTGAGTAACATTTAAATTTGTGTGTTTCTTATTGTTGTGTGTGTGTCTGTGTTATGTTTCCCTATAGGAAATAAATATGGAAATGATGGAGGAAAAGAGTGATTCATTTACCATAACAAGTGATGAAGGAAATTTGATAAGGGAAAAAAATATAATAATAATTGGATTAAAACTCACAAAAGATGATTCATGCCCCCTCTCAATGTGGTTAATATCCCAACCAGACCCCTTAATAATACTATATGGTGTAACAAAAATCCCACATAGAATATAATAGTTTATTTTAGATTTTAACCAATCATAATATAAAATCCCATTAATAATTTATTTAAATTAATATAAAATAAATAGTGATCTTCAGACTTCTATATATATAATTATAATGGCATGAACCAAATATTTGGATCTATATTAAGTTTATTCACCCATTGGCGTATCAATTTTGAAGAAGTAAATCATTATTTCAACATTATAGAGAAAAATTTATACAACCTAAATAGATATAAAATAATTGTATTCTATATTATAAAATAAAAAATAATCATAGTAAAAAAAATGTTCCCATGAAAAGTACATGATCCTAGATCAAAAGTAAAATCGTTGATAACTTACATTGTTATAATGACTCTCCCAGAATATTTATAAGGATAATAAACTTTCCCTTCATCTTATTTACCAACATCGATAATACATGTAAAAAATTATTATATTCTATTATCTTTTCAATGTAATACCCAGTATAATTTCCTTAAATAACATATCATCCCACAATGGTGGAATGATTGTGGTCGAAAGGGACAATGAGTCATTATTAGACCCTTTCCCCCATATTAGTCACATGTAGGTAACATTACAACTTGAAATGTACCTAAGATAATATTCATGGATTAAATATTTAAATCCATACAATTCCTCATATTAATACCAAAATAATTCATTCAATTTCTATGTAGTGGAATATATGTTGTATAACTATGAAGCTTCTACCACTCTTCTTCCATTAAATACTTATTACCTACCACCTCTTCAATATTATATAATTTTAGTGAAATAATTATAAATAAAATATTTTTTATTATTCCAATTCACAACCATTATTATATTAGGATCTAATTCATCTCTAATTTTGAAAAATAATGCCCAAAATACTCAATATTTGATTCATTCTCCATCATTATCATATTTACCTTTTCAAATCTATAAATTATCTAGCTATTGTTATTTTCAAATCACCAAGATAATATTTTCAATATAATATCTCGTAGAAACCCTTATATCAAAGATCCTTATAATTGTATATATTTGTTACTATCTCTCACCACTTTAAAACTCATCTATCCCATAAATAAGACAAAAATTACACCATTAAATTCACAAGTATCCATAAAAATCAAGAATATTAAATTGGTATAATCTAACCATTATTCATCTAAATACAATCCATTATCTTTTTCCTATGAATGTGAACTCTATTTAATGAAATATGATACTAAATTATATTAGAAAAAAATATCCATGGTTTCCCTTATATCCAATATGTAAATAGATTCCACAATAATAAATACTTTTTGAGGATATGGAGGAGTAGTATTCACCTCACGTTGTCCTTAACTGGTTGGTTATATTCTTGGCTGCATAGATTTGTAATCCTTAAAAAATATCCACAACACAAACTAACCTTTTATCTTTTCATAGATAAATATAGTTGGGTCAATATATTACAAGGTTATTAATAAAAATAAAGCAATAATAAAATTTCTACTTTGTTAGAAATATTTAAATTCATAAATGTAAATAGTCCTTGAGTCCTTAAAAATTTGTTTTTTGGGATCATTTTGAAAATATTTTTCATGTGATAATACTATATTTTATATAAATTATGAATGAAAACTTTCTTATCTTAACCCATCATATTATGATTAATTGAATATCTAGAAACAATGTTTTCATTGACCTTTATTTTACCCAAACTCACCAATACATTTAATTCTACATTAAAATGGTAATCTATGAATTTCTATAGGTATGCTACCAGTACAAACCATAATATTATTTATACATTTTGGAAATACTATGAATTAACTACCCACTAATTCCATTTTATAATAACCTTACACGAGTACCCAAATCCCATGACCGGGATCAGATCATCATATTTCCTTAATAAGGCTCCCTAACTTCCAGCAACTATAAAAAAATTTGGGGGGACAAAAATTAACCATTACATAATCAATTTCACTTGAAGGAAATAATATAAAATTAATTGAGAATATAAAACTATTTTTATTGAGACATAATAAGCACAAAATCATATATGAAATATTTAGTATTTATAAACTGATCTTAAATGAAACCAAATAATCTAACTCATGATGGTTTTATAAGAAAATTATATTCATGTAACATTGGAAGAAACATATTAATGTGTTGGATCTATAATCAAATAATCAAAATGTAAAATGGGGAAGAAACTAAGCATGCATACCGTAAGATCGATTCTCCCCATATTTTTGGAGTATATCTAAGTATGATCATTATGAAACAATCCTCAAAATCTTCCCTTTATAGATAATATATTGAACACTAGAATCCAATATTATATATGTGAAACCTAGAATATAATTTTTTTTCTAAGACCATCCCCATAAAAGAAAAATTGTTAATATATTGAAAAAGAGATTGTAATTTACATATAAATTTCTAAACATACTAATAGGAAGGACTATATCCTTTATATATACACTCATTATTTGTCAATGGGGTCAATAATTGGATTTCAATGTTTTTTATCAACCATATGTTACTTTTAATGTACGTTTATACAGTTTTTATGGTCATTAAAAATATGAATGATCATTATATAATGTTGAATCACAAAATAAATTGTCTTGATGAATAATAAATGATGATAAACTATTTTAAATGTTAAAATTCCAAGGTAATTAATACATGTATCAAAGATCATTTCATATATCATACCCAATGATATAATCATATGATTACATTAATTATTTATCCATATCACATCCTTCAGTATTCATCACATTTTTTAACTAGATGGTGTTTTAATAAATGAAACATTGCTCGATAGAGTACAAGACATGCAACACTAAGCATAAATTAACAATGAAATAATATTATTTTAAATATGGAAGTTATAACCTGGACATTAAATCTGTGAGTATGAATAGTATTAAAAAACTTATTAAATATATATATAAATTTCTTACTCAATAAAAAATAATTGATAAATTCTTAGTAAACTATCTATCAATTTTTAGTATAGTAATTTTATTAACAATAAATATGTTTTATTCAAAAATGATTTTTAATCCTTTTTAAGATAAACATTTTTAACTAATTTATAAAAACTTAATTAATTTTATTTTGAAAAAATCATATCATATTTTAAAATAGAATTTAAAAATTTTCTTAGGGTAAAATTTTGTGATTTTGCATAAAATAATAAATTTTCATTAAATATTGAAAATTACTGATTTTTATTGAAATGTAATCTATTTTTAAAAAAGAAAGTCACATAAATTTACCATTACATATTGCATATTATTCCAAGAAAAATAGTATTATTTCAGTATATTTTACAACTTTAACTTCTTTCTAATAATCTATATATTAGATTTTAGTCTAATATTATTTTGGTGTTTAAAAAAGTGTTTTTTCTAAAAATTGTTTCAATGTGAATAATGTTTCACGATTATTATTAATTAAAAAAACCCCTAATGACGAATTACTAAAATTAAGTGAATATAATATATATAAATACATATTAATTTAAATTCTTAAAATTCTAATTACTTTTTATCTGATTGATATAAAATCATCTCAGGTGTGAAAAATAAATTTCTTAATAATTTTTTTTTCATCACGTCTATGGGTTTTATTTGAAATTTATTATTTCCACTTATAAGAATTTAATTTGGTAACATTTATCCCATATTATTAATCACTCTAATTTATATTTTTTAAATATATTTTCCTTATAAAAATTATATATTAATAATTTTCTATCTGTATTCTTATGTAATATGAAAAACATGGATACACCTTTTTCATTTCAAAAATTCCAAGTGTTTCTTCTCCCTCACCTATAAAAGGTCACCCCTATCCTCTCATCACCAAACCTCAAAATAATTTTGGATCATAAAATTCTTATAAAAATAATTTCATTATTTCTATACTCACATACTATAGGTATTTTCTTAACATAAAATTATTCTAGGAGGGGAATTGGTGTAGATGTTAGGATGTTGTTTGAAGAAGAGGTTTTGTTCTCAATTGAGTGTTTTAATTTTATTTCTTATTTCACACACATTTAATCTCCTTAAAATATGATGATACAATAGTACTAGTATATCCTATATAATGATATTCTATTAGGTTAATTTAATAACCCAAATTTATATCCTCTTCTATCAAATGGGAATGAAACTATCATTTGTGTGTACGCCAGACTACAACATCACAAATCGATGTAATTCATTTTCTAGAACCTCCACTTATAAATGGTTATGATGATGGATTTAATGTGTATATATATATATGATATTTTTAATGAAAATATACATCTTGAATTATAATATTATATATACATTCTTAGGTTCCATTCAATTGGTGATACAATCATATCGCTCATGTGTATGACAGATTACTACCTCATGAAGTGATGTGATTAATTTTTCACTAATACCTTAAAAGGTAATAAATACAAATTAAAGGAATATATTTGATATAAATGAAATAATTATGATATTAATGATATATTTATCATTCTAAAAATTTAATATATCTTTTTTATTTCTTTTATAGATAAATGATAATGTCATACGTGCATACATGTGGACTACCAACTCCACAAAGTGATGTGATTATTTTTTCCATAAGGAGAAATGAAAAAGGTAAATATTACACAAGTGTGTGAATGACCAACCATCTTCACGATCGTAACATAGTTCATTTTTCATAACCAGATTTCATGATTAGATTAAAAATTATGATTTATGTAAAAAATTTCTAATTATATAATAATTTTTATTTGGATATTACATAATAAAGTCCCCATTTACCACAATCAACATATCGATGCCTTTTAAAACATATAGAATGAATATCCTACAAACACCCAATAAGGACTTAACTAAATAAATATTTAAATATACAATTAAAATAAAAAATTCGTTATTGATGTATAAGGTACTAATCATGTAAAATGATATTAATAAATAAAATAATTCATATAATATTATTATATAGTAGTTAATTGACATATATGGAAATTATGCACCTGAAATAATAGTTTCTTATCTCACTTTTATTTTTTTGAGATATATGCCATATTCACCACTAATTTATATTGTGTGGTGTATTTAATGAACATTATTCATGATATCTCATTAATACTTCATAATTAATGGTATTTTATGTTTCAATTTAAAATATTTAATCCAATAATATTTAACATGAAATTTACTATGTGGTAAGGAGTTTCTTCACTAAATTTCACTATTTTGGTTTCTAACACATTTTCATTGAGTCCATTTTGATATGATTAATTTTAAATTGATATGTAATTTTTTTATTAAGTATTTACACTTTTTTGAATTTAAATTTTTTTAAAAAATTATACTCATTTTTTAACTCTTAATTCAATGATATGTTCTTGGTAATGGTTATTCATCCCAAATTCACTTTTCATGGGTCGTACATTTATTGATATATACATATCTTCTTTAATTATATGTATATATTTCCATTTTGAAAAGTAATATCATGAATCAATTTATGTTATTGATATTTAAAGTTTCATTCAAAGTTATTCTTTAATGGGCTTATGATTGAATAGTTAGAAAACTGAAAAAGGCTTTATATTACAATCTCATTTCTTTTAAAGATTTTATATGTTCAAGGTCCCATTGGAGGAAATAATATTGTATTATTTTCATGAACATAATATCTTTTATTATTATTTTTGTTATAAATTTTTCTCAAATATTTAATATCAATTTCTTCCATTATTTTTTAATTAGATATAAATAATGTCATTTGTAGGTGATATTGATCTCGTATCCTCTTTATTATCCTAAATCATTCTCTTCCATATCTGTGTTTTCTAAAATGTTATCAAAATAATTATTTTTAAACAGAAATGATATACTAAATATATTTTTCATTTTTTATCTTTTTTTAAATGTTTTAAGAAATAAATTACTTAACATTTTCCAAATGGTTCACCTCCTCACCCTTTAAAAAATACTTAAAAATAATGTTTATTTTTAACATTTCAAAAAAGAATAGATTTTCCCACATTTTGTAAAATAAATATTTTTAACAGTCCTATTTTGTTTCAATGGAAATTTTCAAAGGAAAATATTTCATTAATATTTGATACATTTTAGGTTTTGAATAAGTGTTTTCAGAATGGAAAGGATTATTCCTTCAAGTAATGTTCCAAGGGATCATTCAAAATCAATTTCTTTCTAATATTAATTTTTTCAAAGTTAATAAACCTGACAAGTATATTTTCCACACAAAAAATTAATGATATTTTATTTTTATTACCATTCATCGAGATAAATGCCCCTTTATGTTTTCTTTTCAATATTATGATATTTTGAACTTACTACATCATTGTTATTTCCATAAATGGATTATGATTAATTGAAATATATTTTCATAGAACTCATTTATTTTCCATGTGTTATCAGGTTTCAAATATATTATCATGGAAACTATTTATCTTTTATCGTTTAATCATGTTCTGAAAAGAATATTGGGGTTTTTATAGGCATATGTATTTTATTTGTACTCTATTCTTATTATAGAACATAGAAATTGATTATGTTGGTTTGCAAAACATTATAACTCCCGAGTGAGCATTATATATATCCTAATGATGGGTGCTCCCTAATAGAACTCTAATGCTTTGGGTAATTATATTGGAAGTTTACCATATCTTTATTCAAAATTTTAAGGGCTCTGTAATGGTTATGTAAGTGTTCTATGAAGATAATTTTCCAAGATACCCATGAGTTTTCATTATTCTTATTATATATTTTTAATTATTTATTTTATCAACATTGAATTCACATGGCTCGTGATTATTTAATCTTATGAATCTTGACTTAGATAAACCATTATGCATGTTTCCTGATTGATGGTCCATATTTTTATGGGTATGAATATTATTAATTTATCTTTAGTTAATTGAATATTTAATCATACCAGTATTATAATCTTAATCTCACTAATGAAAATTATTTTTTAATGCTTATGATTACTTTTAATGATAATTTAATCACACACATATTATATGTTTTTTACCTGGGTTATGAATATTGATGATTAAATGATTTTTGCCTATAATTTCAAATAAGGTGATGATGTTTTGGGAGATGTTTAACGATTAATATTAAATAGGAAAATATGGTTATATAGGGAAGATACTACTTTGAATTCATGAATATTATTGATGTAAGTTCTTTTCATAATTCTATATTACTCTAAACACAAATGTTCCATGAGTATGTAAGTGATCCAATATTCCATTTTCTATGTCGTAATTGTTTATGGTAAAAAATGGAACCCCTTCATATGTATCAAATACAGACATGTAATGTTTAGGATTTTGGAAGCGAATTTTGGAATGCGGGATTAGGGTTGTTATAGTTTGAATCAGACAAGGGTTTAGATAACATTCTAAATTAGGATTTTTTTCAAGTGATTATATCATAATATTTATTGATACAATAATAGGTCCATAAAAATCTGGTTAATCATAAGTTAAAATTCATAGACAACAGTTTTATGATTTTTAGTAATGATATATAAAATTTATCTATGAAAATTGGTGAGGTGCTATATTTGGTGGATGTATATATAACTTTTTTAACATTATGTATATAAATAGATTTTGGGGAAATATGTTTTATATTCTGGATAACCCTTAGTGTTTTTATGACCAAATATCTTGACCTAGTTATGGGAATTCATAATTTATTGTATAAATAACCATGGTATTGAAAATTGATTTAGTGAGTTTGTAATAAATTTTATTTAGAATAAGATCATTGAATTTTTGGTCTCGTATGATGAAAGGTAAGGGATAATATTTTAGGTTAATACACTCTATATTTTCATGTTTATTTTGGATATTTGGGATATTTAATGATTTTTTATGGAATGATTTAATTTTAATTTTGGGTTTTATATTTTAATTATGGATATTAATGTATTATTTCATTATATGAAAGTTTAATCATTCTTAGAGTTTTATTAAAATTTAATAATTGTTTTGGTTTTAGATAATATTCAAGGATTTGAGGAATATCCTATTATCATTTTATTGGTATTTTATCAATTAAAAATTTATTTTTATTCTTTAAGAATGAAAATTTTATTTTGAATAATTATTATATATAGAAAAAGATAAGGTGGTAATAAATGATGGAATTATAGTAATAAATTATGTATTGTTCATTATGTTTACAGTATATAACGTTATAGGATCCCTAAAAATTAGTAAACAAATATTGAAAATGAAAATGATATCATATTATATTCACATCCAATTAAATGATTGTCTTTTTCACACCGCTTTGGTTTATAGTTTTGTGGATGTTTACTTTCACATGATCATTCACTTTATTATGATCAATGGATGTTGTCCATGTCCATAATTATTTGTCTATAACTATTTTCTTCCATGAGAAGATATTCACAGCCCAAAAATGTTATCCTATTTTTAAACCTAGTATGTGTTATTCAAGATGACCTTTGAGCTTCCTTTTCTCTCTTATCAATAGGATATTTTATTTACCATTATTACGATGTGGGTATCAAATTATGGTATTCTAAAATTTCCAACCAGTGATTACTAAGAAAAATGTAATATTTTAAAGACTAAATTTATTATAGGGGTGATAATGAAACACCCTTAGATTTTAAAAAATGACGTTATTCTCTATAGAGTATAAGACACACAAAAATTATCTTAAATGAACCATGAAATAATATTTTTATAAATATGACCATTATAAAAAAACACTAAATTGGTGGGTATAAGTAGTATTATCCCCTTTATGAATTATAAATACAAATTTCCTACCCTGTATAAAATTATTGAATTTTTGTTATTAAATAATAGATCCATTTTACTAATTTTATTTTAATCATAAAAAATATGACCACATCTAAATTTATTTTTTCAGTTTTCATAGAAAATATTAAAATTTATTTATATAAATTATAGAAAATGTTTTTCATAAAAATTAATTTATTTTTATAAATAATAATATCAATATTAACTTATATTAAAATTTTTGGGATTTTTCAAAGACTATAAATTTTTTAGTGAATAGTGAAAATACCTCTTTGAAAAATTGACATTGCATTCTAATAAATTAAGTAATGTAGAAGTTAAATAATGTATTGAGTAATATTTAAATTAAATAAATATTTATTTTAATTTAATACACTTAATTATTTTAAATCATCATTATATTGTATTTTAGTATAATATTTTATTTGGTTTTAAAAAGTGGTTTTTTTCTAAAAACTTTATTAAATTTCATAATGTTCCTCTATTTTAATAAATTAATAACCCCATAATGTGTAATTTTTTAAATTAAATTACTATATTAATATCAATAAATATGAATTTAAATTTATAAAATGAATATTATTATTCATTAATGTAATATAAATCCTTCACAGGATTGAAAATATACTTCAAAACAGCTTCTTCATCACATCCACTAGTTTTATTTAAAATTGAATTTATTAATTTCTATGAATTGTGTTATTTATCATTTATTCATATTTTAAATAAAAAAATTTATATAATATAATTAAGATGACTTAATATTGTTCCATAATGAGAACTGAAAATTTTAAAAATCTTTTACATCAGTTAAGATAAAAACCGATTTACCAAGGGTTTAAACTAATAATTCAAGGGTTAAAATGACCTAAAATTTTGAAAAACTCTATTTTATGTACATATTTAGACCCTATAAATTTATATTATTGATAATGTTCCATTTGGGAACCATTTTTCATGTTAAAAATGTAGGTACACCATTTTCATTAAAAATATTTCAACAATGTCCTCTCCCACACATATAAAATCCCACCACCAATCCTCTCCTCTTCACTTCACAAAAGACTTTTGGTTTGGAAACATTATTATTAAATACATTCCTAACCTGAAATCTCAAATAATATATGTATTTTTTATCAAAACCCCGAGCTAATAATTCTTTTTATGTAAAAATTAATTATTTACTCGAAGAATATGCATTGTTCTTACAAAAGTGTTTTAATTTTATTTTTTTCAACATCCTTAAAAACATATCATATTAAGATTATATAATAATAGCAATATATTACATGCAATTACATGTTATCATGTTAATTTTCTATACTAAATTACTATCCTCAATGTTTTAAATGGTAAACTAATCCATCGAACGTGTGTATGGAGGACTACCACCTCATGAACTGATGTAGTTAGTTTTCCATCACTTCCTGTTATAGATTGTTATAAAGAAGTATTTAATGTATATATTTGAAAATATTAAAATAATTATACTTATTTTACTCTTATATCATTGGAACGTATATAACAAAATTTTTATTAATATTTTATTGATAACAAATGAAAAAATTTCCTTACATTTTGTTAAATATGTTTATTTATAAAATATTTATGACGAGATCATTCATTGAAAATTTTGATGAAAATTCTAGTTTTACCCATTAAAAATTAACTATTATATTTCAAAAATAAATAATTTAAATATTTTAACTTAATATTTTTTTAAATGTGTACCTAAATTAATTGGATATATCATTTATTCCGAACATCTAAGCAAAATCGTGCATTTGGTTGAAGAAAATGTGACATGAAGTCAAATTTTGGATGGAATCTCCATATTGGAAATTAGTTCTATATTTGGTACTTAAAATCTACTTCTGTTCTTGGATTGGGGACCAATTTTGAGAGGTTCTCGAGAAAAAAATGTCACACAAATACTCCTTCTGTAAGGATATCTGATTCACATGTGTTAATGGTCAAAAAGCCGGTGCAACTTGGAATAAAATATTTATATGAATATCCCCATTCACACTTGAAACCACTTTAAACCTAGCATCCCGTCCACACTATAAATTAGTGTATTAGTCATTTGGAGGGGTTGGGACGTGTATTGGAAGATTGAATATAGAATAAAATGTGTTTCACTCTATTTCTATAGGAATTTCAAGACGGAGAGATCTTTATGATAGGATCCCTTCATCGAAGCCTACTTCTTCTACTTCAATTTGTAATATTGTTGTGATTTAAATAAACTCTTATTTTATCTTCTATTCCTTATATTATTTTCCATTTTATTCTTCTCTTGATATTCTTATTTGGGATGGAATTCAAGAGTAGAAACAAGATTGGGTCACACCCTTTCTAATCCCTTGTGAATGAAAAATGTTTCTACGATGACTACATCACCCATAGAGGAGTTGGTATTTTTAGTAATCTGCCTACCTATTAACTTATACAGTAATTTATTTTTAATAAATGAGGTAATTTAATTCACTTAAAATGATATTTTAATTCATTTTTTATATTAGTTGATACTAAGAAGTAAAATGAAAGACTCATGCAAAAACCAAGTGAGGTCATGTAATGTGTGAATTTTGAGAGCGTGGCCTTAAATGGTGAAACAAAATAACATGGGATAAATTTTAAGAGTTAAAATATAATCCTTAAACAAAATTCATCCTCATTTTCAAGAATTTATATGTGCCTTAATTTACCACTAACCATAATCTAGTATTATAACTTCAATCAAACCTGGGTTTTACGATTTCATGTTTTGAAGCTAGCCTCGGGTTTAATTCATTTCATCATTGTGGTTATGTTAAATCCCATAGAGTTAGAGGGTTAAAAAATAATGGGATAATAATTATGTGGATATTAAAATATATTATAAGGATTGATAAATAAATTATGGGGGAGAATTAGATATAATATGTCTTCTAAAAATATTTTTTAAAAAAACATCTACATGTTGTGTTTTCTTAATAAAATTTCATTTCAAAAACAAAAACAAAAAAATTACAATATTAATATATAATAAATCATATTATTTTATAAAATATAACCCCCATACATTTTAATAGTTTGTTTATTTTATTTTATTATATTTTCAAAATAAATTTATTAAGTTGTCTTAAATCACTTCCTCCTCTGAGAGACGACCTTGATCAGCCACTCCACTACAGCTAAATAAAAAAAATTCAAACATATTTTGAGATCTCCCTTGAAATCACCTTTAAAATTGGCATCGTTTCTAGAGAGGAAATTATTTTATTCAACTAATTAGAGGTATTTTTTTACATATAATTTATCTGTTTGTTTTCTCTTCTTTTATCTTTTATCTTTCCCCTTTCTCTCAATTTTTTTCTGGTTTTTTGGTTTTTTGGTTTTTTACACTATGTTTTCTTATATTTTAGGTCATTAATTAAAACATATTATCATTATATTATGGTATAATATTATAAATTTTAGTGATTTATGACATGATCACATCATGAGGATCTCTTTTACCTAGATCATCTGATTGAACGTCACCTTAAGGATCAAATCGGACAATCTCTTTCTACAGGAATTGTCAACATTTACCCAACTAGGGAATTCCTCCAATATAGGAAAACTAAAATTGGAAAAACTTATGAATCTATAATAAAAAAGAACCATTTAAAAAAATAATGAACATAATAGAACCATTCAAGAATTGGTGGCACCCGAAATTAACTATCAAGCAAATTTTATTTCATACGCAAACCTCAAATTGTACATTGATATAAAATAAATGCTAATTCACCTAATAACAAAATTTGAGTGAGTATCTGGTGATGATCCAAATAGAAATTTAAAATTATTTAATGTGGTTTTCTCAACCATAAAACAAATAAATATATCTGAAGGTCAAATAAAACTAAGGACATTCCCATTATCACATGATGAAAATAAAAGGATTGGATGTATTAATTACCACATGAAGATGTAACATGTTGGAAAGATTTGAAACTTCTTTTATTTTAATGATTTCATCCATTATCAAGTACCACTACCATTTATAAGGAGATGTCAAGGATCAAGCATGCACAAGTGGAGTCAATTTATGAGTACTTAGAGCAATTCAAGAAGATGTGTGCAATATTTCTATATCACCAAATTACTAAGCAACTCCTCATCCAACAAATTCATGAAGGAATCACACATATTAAGTGGATAATGGTGTATTTCATAGCTATTGGATCATTGGTGGATAAAAAACCTGTATCCGCATGTGCATTGATAAAAAAGATGGCATAAAAGTCCCTAGATTTTGGAGATTGAGGTACACCACATGTAAAAGGAGAACATAAGGTAAGCCCTTATTCTATTAAAAATAATTTTATTGATACCAAGATAGAAGAATTAACCACGATTGTGAGATATATTTATTTGGCACAAAATTAATCCCAACCCTCCCCCAAAAGTACTTGTGGAATTTGTAATAAAACATACCACCCAACAGATTAACTCCCCCAATTACAAGAGATAGATGATCGTGTGACTATATTCCATGGTAGACCATATAAATAGAAAAAACAACCCCATCACAAGAAGAAGTATTATTCCTTTTATCCAACATAAAACCATGGGTGGAAGTATCAATCAAACATGAGGTATGGATCTGGACAACAACAGACCCCTTTCCCACAAAACGTCCAACATCCTCTGGATTACAAGTAGGGTATCCAAAAAACCCAAAGTATATTTGAAGCCCAAGAATCAACAAGACACCAATAAGGGAATCCCCCACCATGGGTAGATTATAACACTGATGACCTTTTGAAAAATAATTCAAAACCAATTGAATGTGATGGAGAGTCATGGTTCAGAGTAGAGATAGTTAAAGACTCAAATGACCCAGATTTACACTGCCATACATGAACTGCTAAGTAATAATTCCAGAAATATACCATCCCAACCATCTCTAAATCCCAAGGGGAATGTTAGTGCCACACATTGAGAAGTGGGAAATAAAACAACCAATACATCTGCACCTGATGTACCACTAGGATTCACCTCAGCTCTAGAGAATCCCCATTCAAGAACCCCAGATGAGTATCCCATGGTAAAATACAAAGGTAAGAAAAATATTGATAAAATTCCTCCAAAACCACTTCCATTTATAAATAGAGTTTTCCAAACCAAGAAGATGGTTGTGGAGGTAATGGAAAAAAGACGATTTGGACACATTAAAGTGTGCGTAGATAAACATACCCCTTAATGAAGTCATTTAGAAAATCAAAAGGTAAGACAAATTCTTAAAAGAACATTATACCATTCGAAGAGGAATCAAGGGAAATAAAAAGATGAATCTTGGAAGGAATGTGTTAGCACTCATTACACCAACACTATAAATTATAATAAGGTTCAAGGAACTGGGGACATTCACCATCCCATGCACCATAGGGGAGTGGCACTTTTTTGATGCACTTTATGATTTGGGAGATACCATACATGTGATTCCCTAGTCTTTATTATTTTCATTATAGGTTGGTGAGTTGAATATGATGGAAGTAGTGGTGCAGTTGGTGAATTGAGCTTCAAAAAAACCAATGGAAGTACTTGAGGATGTACTTGTTCGGGTAATAGACATGATCATTATAGAATATTTATATGTTCATAATATATAATATGATCAACTAATTTCCCATGATCCCATTTTCATAGGTAGGCCCTTCCTCAAAATTGTAAATATGATAATAAATGTCCATTAAGGTACACTTTTGATGGAGTCTTGAGATAATGTTATGATATTTACTGTTATGGACTCTATGAATTACACCTCATTTGACTTCTCTACTTTTGATATATACCATTTTGAAACACCAAATATAAACACCATGGAATATTAGTATCCTATCCTTAGGGAAATTATGAGAATTGGTTCTAATTAGATGTCTAAGTGAACTTCCAATCCATTTTATAATTCCCAAACCTCTCTTATATTGTATTTTGAAATTGATTCATATTTTAATTTTGATATTTTTCACTATGATTATGACTTGGTTGTGGAATATAATGATGGTTTTGATGAATTATTCTATGATTTTTTGATGATTAATCTAGTACTAATGTTTATTGTGCACATATTGCAGTTCCTTCAATGTCTCTATCCATACTGCACCTCCTTCATTGGAACTCATTCCATTCCCACCTAATCTCAAATACTCATAGTTGTTCAGTGTTGAGAAATTACCTGTCATAATTTCTAAAAATATCCCATTTTTCACATGATGAAAAACTAATGAATATTTTAATGGAAAATTTCTGGTCAATTTGTTGTACCATGACATCCATATTTGTTATTATCCCCTCTATTCTCATGCATAGGATTATTTTTGAGGATGGGGATAAACTAGTTAGGTAACCACAAAGGATACTAAATACTACTCTTCCGAATGTTCATAAAAAATAAGATGAATAATTGCCGGAGGTAGGTTTAATTTATCCCATTTTAGATTCCCATTGGGTGAGTCCTATTAAGGTTGTGCCTAAGAAAAGTGGTGTTACTATTGTTTAAAATTATAAAGAAGAGTTACTTCCAATGTGGGTGAAAAATAGATGGCATGTGTATTTATTATTGGAATCTAGATCATTCCCCTCATAAGGACTAGTTCTCCTCCCATTTACTGATCAAATTCTTGAGAGACTAGCTGGGAAAACATGTTATTGCTTATTGGATGGATTTTATGGATATTTCCAGGTTCTTATTGCTCCATATAATTAGGAGAAGACAAAACTCACTTATCCATTCGGTAATATTTCTTACAGAAGGATGTTGTTTGGAATTTTAAATTCCCTAGGTACCTTCCTGAGATACATGGTGAGTATTTTTCAAATTTCATTGAGACCTTAATGGAGATATTTATGGATGATTTTACAGTTTATGGGCCTTCATTTGATTATTTTATCTCTACTTTGGGAAAGGCTTTGAATTTTTCTATTGAGAAGAATGTAGTATTACAATTTGAAATGTGTCACTTCATGGTAGAGAATGGGTTGTCTTAAAACATGTAGTGTCAAAACATGGGATAGAGGTTGATAAATCTATGGTAGATATTATTTCATATTTACCCGATACATCCAGTGTGTGAGGTCAGATCATTCCAAGGACATCCATGAATTTTTTCAGTGCTTCATCAATGATTTTAGTAAAATTGCTCTTCCTATGTCATGATTACTTAAAAAGTAATATGATTTTGTGATTGATAATTATTACAGGACATCCTTTGATGAAATAAATTAGTAATTGACCACACCAAAAATCATACAGCCCCCCAACGGGCGCTTCCTTTTGAGCTTTTGTGTGATGCCTCCAATTTTGTGGTTGGAGATGTCTTATCTCAAATGGTGTAGGGACGTTAACATATGATTTCCTTTGCATCGAGGACACTAGATTCATCCAAATACAACTATAGAAACACATAAAAATAGTTTCAAACCTTCATATTTAGATCGGATAATTTTTTTCATATTAATTGGGATCTAATGTAGTTTTTTATTGACCATGAAGCTCTCAGGTACCACTTGAGGAAGCCAAATTCAAACCCTAGACTTATCCGATGGATTATCCTTCTTACGGAATTCAATATTTAGTTAAAGTAAAAGAAGGGGTTAGAAAACATGGTGGAAGACTACAAGAGTATGTTTACTCACACATTAGACTCTTACACCATGGACTAGGTACCACCTCAAGACAAATTCCCTAAGTAGAATCTTTATTCCACTTCATGTATGAATCGTTGGTTTTATGATTTAGTTAACTACTTTTTTTCCTCTAAAATTCCCACAAATATAACAAATCCTCAAGTCCAAGAGATAAATATTTAGTCAATATTTTATGTTTTGGATGATTCATACCTCTTGCACATGTGTATTGATCATGTTAGTTGAAGGAGAATTATTGATTTTTATTTTGATTTTGTTCTACTTTTCTACCATACACATTCATGTAGATGAAAATTTAGACCCCAAAGAATAGCTAGTAATGCCCTAGACACTGGATTATATTGTCCTTTCTTATTCCATGATGCTCATGTCTTTTTTATGTTGTGCTCATGTTCCCAACACATTGGGATTGTTTCTCGGAGACACGAGATGCCCCAAAAACCAATATTATTCTATGATATTTTTTATGTATGGGGAATCCATTTTATGGGTCCCTTTTTTAGTTTATTTTGTTTTTTATAATTTTGTTGCTATATTTTTTATGTGTAAATTGGTGGGTGATAAGGCCACCGGCACTGATGATTCTCATGTGGTAGTTTAATTTCTCAAGAAATATATTTCTAGTAGGTTTGGAGTACCAAAGTACACCATCCATGACCAAGGGACAAACTTCTGCAATTAGAATTTAGATTCCCTTATTCAGAATTATTGGGTGACACACAAAACATCAACACCATACCACCCCCAAATGAATGGCTAGATGAGGGTTCAAATTGTGAGTTGAAACAAATTTTGGATAAATTTTTGTAGTCGAATAGGAAGTATTGGATCAAGAGCTTGGGTGATTCAATTTGGGTATTTAGGATATATTAATAGACACCCACTATTATGTCCTCATTTCAGATTTATTTTGGGAAATCATGTCATTTCCCAGTGGAAGTTGTGCATCTGAAATATTGGGATATAAAGAAATGAAACATGGATTTGGTCCAAGATGGAATTCAAGGGAAGATTCAAAATCAAGAGCATGAGGATATTTGATTGTCATCATATTATAACTCAAGGATCTATAAGGAATGGTCAAAATAATCTCTTGAAAAAATGATCCAACCAATGTAGATTCATGCTAGAGAAAAAACTCTTACTCAACAGTTCATAATTATTTTTGATCCATAGTAAGATGCATTCTAGATGGTTAGGTGCTTATATGGTTTCTAATTTATTACCCTTATGGAATAGTGGAGATTGATGAGTTAATTAGGATACATTATGAATTTTCCATTCTTCTCTGTTTTGAAAAATGTAAACACTCTATCATAAGGAAAATATTTTTTCCCTAAGGATTATCTTCATAAGGAAAATCTTTCTTCTCTAAGGAAATTTTTATCCTTACCTATGTTTTCATTGTTCTGTTTACAGTCTCTCTAAATATAACTCATTTTATTCCTATGAATAAAATTAGTTTTCATATATAAAGCCTCAGAATCTTCTAATTCCATGGATATAGAATTCTCTGAAATTCAGGTCTTGAATTCACTGAAATCCAGTTTCTGAATTCTCTAAAATTCTACATCCAAATTCTATAAAATTCAAGTTACTAATTCTCTAAAATTAATTTTTAGAATTATTTGAATTTCTGGTTCATAATTATCAGAAATTAATGTTCCGAATTCTCTGAAAATCAGGTTTCAAATTCTCTAAAATTTAGGTTTTTAATTTCTTAGAATTCATATTCTGTATTTCTCAGAATTCCGACTCCAAATTCCTTAGAATTCGGACTCTGAATTCCTCATAATTCAGAATTTGAATTCTCTGAAATTTCGAATACAAATTAAATGAAATTTAGACTCTGAATTCTATGAAACTCTGACTATGAATTCATTAAAATTCAGCCTCTGAATTACTCAGAATTCAGACTCTAAATTCCTCAGAATTTGGACTCTGAATTCCTCAAAATTCAGATTCTATATTCATTGGAATTTAGACTATAAAACCTATAGAATCCCCATTAAGAATTATTTTTAAAAAATAAACTGATTATCCATGTCTTATAGACTCTGATTATTTATTTATATAGATTACAAATTATATTTTTTATTAAACTCAAAAAAATACATTTGGTTAAGTAATGTCATTTTACCCACACTTATTATGAAACAATGTCATAAAATATGTTTCTAAGTAACCATTGATTGAGTGACACGTGTACATGTCCCTATGAGATTCATGGAAGAATCTGACAATTGGAGGAGGGAGACAACCGTTGGAGAAGTGCCTATAAATAGAATCTCATTTGAATGGGCTCAATATTGTTCCATTACTTTAGAGATTCCATACTAATGAAGTGAATTATAGTGAGTGAGACTCTCATGCTTTGTGTAGTTTTAAAAATCTTGTTCATATTTCTTCATGTGAATCTGAATGTAGCTGAGTACAATCGAATTCTTTAATGAATATGAAGAATGTGGTGCTAACTATATTAATGTTTGAGGACTTCTTGGAATAGAAAGATAGATGTGCCGACTACCTTTATCATCAAAGTTAGTTTTTATTATGAAACACACAAACAAACAAAACCCAACAAAAAACATAGAAGAAAACAGTCTAAGGGGGTCTAAAATAGTGCAAACCAAGGGAATCCCCTCTAATCAAGTTAACCCCTTCAGGTTTGAGAGAAGAAAAAACTTGCAGCCAAACCAGATCAGGACCCTGAACATCCATAGAAGAAAGGTGGTCTACCACTTGATTAACCTCACGCCAAACATGACTAATTTTGATGTCATCAGAGAGAATACCTTTTCAATTATTGATAATATAGAATATAGACCAAGGTTATGGATAAATACTATTAAGGGCATCATACAGAATCTTCAAATCAGTTTCAATCTTAGAGATATCCATCTCCTGTTGGTGGCAGATGGAAATTCCAGTGTACAGGGCCTTGGCTTTATCTTGGAGGGAGGAACCGTACCCTAATCGAGAGGAGAAATCCATGAAAACTGAACCCCACTGGTCCCACACCACACCACCTCCTCACAAAGCTCCCATTGTGCCGGACCCGTCAACATTGAGCTTCAGATCACCTGCAGGAGGAGTCCAACAAACCCAGGATCCTCTACGACCACACTTTGAAGCCTCATGGGAGTACGAACCCAGCCACCTGAGAGAAGGAGCATCATGCTAGGCGCTGAAGAGTCTGATCAGATCCAAGAGTAATCATTTCAACCTGCAGATAATAGACTGGCCTGAAGCAGATTGGCCTTCAAAATTTCATTTGTTTCTGGTAAGCCAGATCACCCAACATCTAGCAGATAAAATCAACACTCGGGCCGTTATCTCCGGCCCATTATCCCCCAAACCATGGAACCATCTGTCCAGGATAGAGAGACCCTCCAATGAAGGATCACGAGTACCTGTGAACTCCCCAAAGCATCCCCAGACTGCTTCTTCCCACTCACGAGAGAAGAATAAATGATTAGTTGATTACTCCTTTGAAGCTGTACCGCAAAAACACCTGGAAACCAATGGGATACTACAATGTTTGATATTATCATCAGTGTAAATGGCCTGGCAACAAATCCTCCATAACAGAAAATTACGTTTCGATGGCACCACATTGGTTCACAGAAGCTAATTCCACCCATCTGTTATCCATGGCGAGCTCCTAATACCCTGAAACTCTCATGCGGAAAAGGACCCCAAAAAAGAATCAGTGAATACACACCGATCAGGGGCTTGGGAGAGAGTGATGTGATTAAAGAGATCCTTCTGATCTTCATCCATCACCGTGTTGATCAGGCTCGGGTACCGACTTGCTTCCCAGAAAGAAATAGAAGGAGTAGGATAGCCTGGAAAACCCAAAACATTCCCTACCCAATTATGGTGCCAAAAGGAAATATTACCTCTCCCAATGATCCATTGTGAGTTCTCATGAAGCTCATCAACAAGATTCATCAGGTTAGGCCATGACACAGGACCCATTTCTCCCCCTGTGGGCTGGCCGTAATTCAAAAAATGCATCGTTTGGCCCCAAAGGGTGCTCTGCTCCACAATTTCTCATGCCATTTTTGCCTGAAGTCTGCTGAGAGTATCAGCGAGACCCCTCACATTAATACCGCCTTCCCTAGCCGGCCTTTCCACCCTACTCCAGACAACCCAGTGTTTTTTTCTTTTCCTCTTGAGGATCCCAAATGAAGCCGGCCAAAATATTTTCCATTCTAGAAATAACACCTTTTGGAGCCACAACCGCTGAAAGTGCATGAACTGGTGTAGCTGAAAGCACACTATTAATGAGATCTATACGGCCTCCAAAGTACAAGTACCTATTTTTTCAGTTGGGAATCCGATCTGCAATCTTGGTTATAAGAAAGTCAAAATCCAGAATCTGAAACCTGATAGGAGAGATTGGATCCCCAAGTTAGTGTAATGGAAAACATCCTCGTTTCATAGAAATGATGCTTGGAATATTAGATATGCGACTCTGAGAGCATTTTTTAGAAATGAAAAAAGATCTATTCTCATTGTTGATAAACTGACCACTCCATAAGAAATACTCCTCCAGAATCCTATTCAATCCACTGATATACTTTTTCCCAACATTAATAAACATGAGAGTATCATCAGCAAACATAAGATGAGAAATGGACTTAGCTCTCATAGACCTCTTATTGGAAAGAACCTCCCCATTCTGGATACTTCTACAGATGAGCCTACTCAAAACTTCTTGGGTGATTATGAAGATACTAGGGGACAGGGGGCTCCTTGGCAGAGGCCATAGATAGCCTTAAATAACCCATATGAATTCCCCAGAAAGGAAACCGTCATCCATGGAGAGCTGAAACATTTGAAAATAGGGTCAATATTCCAAGGAGAAAAACCTATATTACCCAATACCTTATTGATGAAGCCCCACTCCACATGGACGTAGGCTTTATTCATGTCTAGATTGAGAGCAATGTTAGAACCCCGAGTTTTAAAGTTGATATCCCTTATCATTTCGTGAGCAAGAGAAATGGACCCTTGAATAGAACGACCCCTCACAAAACCATGCTGCTCTAGAGAAATCTTTCAAGGAAGATAAGCAGACAATCTAGCATTGATCACACTTGAAAGGATTTTATATAGGAAATTGCACATGCTCACTGGTCTGTACTGCAAGATGAAAGAGGGGCTCCGATTTTTTGCAATCAGAACCATTTTAGTGGAACAGGAAACCCTTGGAAAATTACCACCCCTGAAGAAGTCCTGAATACATGCAATAATATCCGACTTCACCACCTCCCAAGAGTCTCTGTAGAAAGATCCCGAAAAACCATCTGGGCTAGGAGCACTATCTAGATAAAGATTCATCAGGGCTGATAAAATTTATTTTTCATCCGGAATAGCACTCATCCTCTCATTATCCTGAGAGGAGACACATTTGAAAACGATATTAAATAAATCATTGTCTCTTCCAGGGTACCCGATGGACATACGATCATAAGGGCTTGTCAATAAGTCCTTGAAATAGGAGTAGGCCAAACCACCCACCACATACCATTCATCCGTGTGAGATCCATCTTCCAACAAAATATTAGGCTTGATGGGTCTCTTTCTTTCTTTGATGCAAGCATGAAAAAAGGAAGTGTTTCTATCCCCTTCTCTGAGCCATTTAATCCTAGAGAATTCCCTTGCCTGCCGTTCCTGAGCAAGGAACAATTCAGCAAGGGATTATTATTTTCTAGAGAGATCCTCAAATGATTTTTCATCCCAAACATCTTCCAACCTTACTTCTAGACTTTCAATTTCCTTAAGGACTCCATCAAGTTCATTATCAGTCCTGGGAAGGTCTTTTTCCCAATAAATCAGACGACTCTTGAGATGAAAAAGTATAACATGAATAGAGATCCAAGGATTTCCCTTCCCCTGAGCATTCCAAATATCACATACCAGCTCCTGATACCCTAACTTAGAAACCCACTGATGCTGAAAAATAAACCTCTCATGATGATCTTTACCTAAGGAAACCGTGACCAAAAGAGGGGAATTATCAGAGATTCCTCGAGCTAGATTATGAACTTTTTAGGAAGAGAAAATATAAATCACTTCCATATTGTCCAGACACCTATCAAGACAACTCCAAGATCAATGAGAGCCCCTATGATTGTTGCACCAGGTAAAGTTTTCCTTTGAGTAACCCAAATCAGACAAGCCTTTACCCGCCATAAACTGATTAAAATACCTACTGGAATTCCTCTGAAACGAACCCCATCCTTTCCTCTCTTCGGGGGAAGCAACAGCATTGAAGTCCCATCCAACAAACCAACGGGTAGTACCCGAGTTAAACCCATTCAAACACTCCATAGCTGAGCTCACTAAAGGGAGTCATAGCTCCCATACACACAATTCAAGAAGAAAAAACTCCCACCTGAGGTAACCTTGGACGTAATGAATTGATCCCCATCTTGCACTATCTCAACCGAGTTAGATTTATTCCAAAATATCCAAATATGATAGTTGTTTGAGGCATCCTGAAGACAATTCGACATCTTGAACTTCCACATGAATTCCCGAAGCTTAGCATGATTTTTCTTTGGTTCAAAAATGGCTACCACCGAAACCTTGTGCTCCCTAATAGAAGAAACAATAAAATCTCTCTTAACCCGAGCCCTGAACCCCCGAGAATTCCATAGAAGGATAGGTATCATTGAAATTTTAGGGCTCTGGCATTGACCCTAGAGCTAGTAGCCAACTGGAAATGGGAGACTGATCTCTCCTTGAGTAACCTGACTTGAGATCGGGTGCGAACACCCTCACTGGAAAAATTCCTCCCTTCAACTGAAAAAGCCAGGCATCCCTGGCAAGAAATAGTCTCGTTAGTAGGGTAGGGTCCATACAGGAATGGTTCCTCAAACAATGAGGGTTACAAGATCCATTTTTAAGAAAGTCAATATTTTTTTGAATCTAGTGAAAGTGAACATTCTGAAAACGATCTAGCTAATTTTTCTTGAAGGATGAAAAAGATAGTTGGAAATAAAGAATTTAATTATAGATATAAGAAGAATGAAATAATAGACAAGAAAGACTTAGAAGTCACTTTCTATGAATGAAAAAGAATAGGAAATATAAGGCCAGATTTACCTATGCTTAGGAAAAATGATAGAAAGTAAATGCATTCTAAGAGGAATATAAAGAATAACTACTAGGATAATTCTATGAAAGTATTTAAGGCTAATGAAACCTGAAGTGACAGTGGTGGTGACTCTTCAGATGAATACTCAGAGTATGAATCTCTTGATTAGAAGAATAATTGTATACTAACCAAAATACCCATTGAAGATCATTGTTTAATATCCACGGTACACAAGGCCAAATCTATCACCAACTTATCATTGAGTGAAAATATTACTGATGATAAATATTATGAATAATCAGATGATGAATCTTCCTCATCAGAAGATAATACTTTTCCTTTTTATAAATAAGTGTCTAGGTTTTCTAAACTTCTTTAGACTGAAAATTCCAAACTCGTGAAAAATATTTATAAAGAAGATTCAATATTATATACATTATCCAAAGAAGTGTCAGATATTAATAAATATCTTGATAAGAAAATAATTGATTTTAAAAATATTTACAAAAACCATGAGGAAGTTAACTCATATAAGAATAAACTTTCTATGGATCTTGAAAATCTAAATTGTATGAAAATTATTTTAGAGGCTAACTCTTGTTGTAAAACTAATAACCTTGAGGATAAACACTTGGTTATTAAACTAATGTTAGAAATAATTTTCTTAATAAAATGTGTGTCAAAACATTACCTCTGGTAAGGAAAATTTTGACAAGATGTTTTCCCAAATTCATCCTTTTAGTGAATTGTTTTGGATGTGGTTATACCTATTCCAAACCAGTTTTTAGTAATAACTATTTTTCCCCAAAGTTCCCCATGTTTAACTAAATGTTAGTGTGGTGTAAATTGGGTGAAAATTGTTCTCTAAACAAAACTCAATCTATGGGTTTTCATAAATCTTTTTTTTTTCTAAGAAAATGTGGATTTCTAAAATTTTGATTTGTAAAATTTCTAGATCCATGAATGTATTGATTTTGAATGTCAATCTATTTTATATTTAGGAAACAAATAAGGTAGAAAAAATATATGGTATATGGATAATGTTTGATCTCGGCATTTTAATGGTATCAAAAATTTCATTGAAAGATTATCATTAAAAAAGGAGGAAAAGTAACTTTCAGAGATAATGCTCATGGAGAAATTATTGGTATTGGTTTTATTTTTATTCATGTAAAAACATTAATTTATAATCTATTATTTTTAAAGGGTCTTAAGCATGACCTAATTAGAATAATTAAATTATCTGATTATCGTTATCTAGTGAATTTTAGTAATAATAAATGCTTATCACACAATTCCAAGGAAGAGATTATTCTTTCTTCCTACATGAAAGAGAATGTATGCAGAAAAAATATAAGAGACCGTAGTAGCCATGATCTACCTTGCCTTTGTGTAATGGAAGATCAATCGTGGTTATAGAATAAAAGGTTAGGATATTGTATCCTTTAGAACCTATCTAATTTATCTAAGAAAATACGAGTTAAAGATCTACTGAAGCATAGATTTTATTCTTAAAAAATTTGTGATCCCGGTCAATATGGAAAGAAACATAAATCATGATTTAAATCAATCGGTGAAGTGTCAACTACTAATTCATTACAGTTACTTCATATGGATATTTTTGTTCAAACACAATCTGGAAGAATTGGAGGAAAGTATTATGTATTTTTCTTAGTTGATGATTACAATAGATTTATGTGGGTTTATTTTCTTTCAATGAAATATGAAGATTTTTCATATTTCAATATTTTTAGAGCCTGAGTTAAAAATGATAAAAAACATCCATTTATAACTATTCATAATGATCATGGAGGAGAATTTCAAAATTTAGATTTTGAAACATTTTTTATTAGAATAGTTATTAAACATATCATCTCATCTCCAGGAACCTCTCAATAGAATGTTGTTGTTGAATGAAGAAATAGATTTCTTCAAAAAATTAACTAAAACCATGATGAGTGAATATTCTATAGCTAAACACTTTTGGGATAAAGTTGTACATACTTCTTGTCATACTATAAATCGAGTTTTAATTAGAACCTTTCATAAACAAACCTCTTACGAATTGTGGAATGGTAGACAAATTAGACTTTCCTACTTCAATGTATTTGGTTGAAAAGTATTAATTCTGAATACTATAGATAATTTACATAAATTGGCATCCATATCTGATTAAGGAATTTTCATAAGAAACTCCACAAATTCTATGGATTATAGAGTTTTTAATAAAAATACTTGTAATGTTGAATAAATAGTGAATGCTAAATTTGATGAAATTGAACCTTTCGTATTTTAGAAACCTCAATCTACATATTTGGATGTTTTTTCAAAAACTGGTTTTCTAAACATGATAATCTTTATGATAAGGAAAATCTTCAAGAAAATATTTCTGAAGTATTTACCCCTAATTATTTCCTACCATATATTGATGAACAGGTTTTATAAAACCAAAATCAGTCATTTTCTTAACAATCATCCTAGTAATAGTATCATTAGTGATGTAAATAAACCTATAAGGACTAGAAGTTCTATAAGAAATTAAGTAGAACATCTAGCATTCCATTCCCAAATAGAACAAAAAACACTAATTAAGCTTTAAGTGATGATGATTGGATTAAATCCATGCAAGATGATCTAAATTAATTGGAAAGGAATAATGTCTCTACCTTGGTTGAAAGACCTAAGGAAACTTTTGATATTGGAGTTAAATGGGTCTTCAGAAATAAGTGTGATGAAAATGGGACCATTGTGAGAAATAAAGCTATATTAGTTTCTAAAGGCAATAATAAACAAGAAGGAATAGACTCTGAAAAAATCAATGCTACAGTAGCTAGACTTGAATCTATTCGTATTTTACTTGACATTGCAGCATTATTTAATTTTAAACTTTTTCAAATTGATGTAAAATGTTCTTTACATAATGGATATGTTCAAGGTGAAGTTTATGTTGAAAAAATTCTTAGTTTTGATGACATAAAACATCCTGTAAATGTTTTCAAACATACCAAAGCTTTATATGGACTTTAACAAGCCCGTAACACCTTATATGATAGACTTATAGGATTTTTCTTACAAAAAAACTATGTTAAAGGAACTGTTGATCTAGACCTTTTTATAATGAATGATAAGAAACATGTTTTGATTATTCAAATTTATTTTGATGACCTTATATTTTTTTCATCACAGTGATATTTAACTAATTTTTTTTGGAATCTATTGAAATATGAGTTTGAAAGGAGTAGGATGGGTGAGTTAACATTTTTCCTAGGTTTTCAAATTTCTCCAAAACTAGAAGGAACTTATACATCTAAACATAAGTATATTAAATATATTCGTAAAATGTAAGGATATAACAACACTGAGAGTATAACACTCCCATTGGTACCTCAAATTCTCTTGATTATGATGAATCTGGGAAACTAGTTGATCAAACATCATTTAGAGGTATGATAGGAAGGTTATTATGCTTGAAAGATAGTCATATAGACATAATATTTTCAGAATGATTATGTGCTAGATATCAATATAATCCAAAGAAATCTCATTTAAAAGCAGTGAATTTTTTTTCACTATTTAAAGGGAACCAAGATTTAGGAATCCTTTATACTTATGGAAATGTTTTTGTTTTAAAATGTTTTTCAGATGCTAATTTTGGAGGATGTAGAATGGATAAGAAAAGTACATCTAGAACTTGTAATTTCCTAGGAGATTCATTATTTTATCCATCATGAAAAATGAAACACTCAGTATCACATTCCACTGTTGAAGCTGAAAATGTAGCAGTTGGATGTTTTTGTGCTCAAGTGTTGTGGATGAAACACACCATCACAGACTATGACATTAGTCTTAAAAACACAAATATTTTCTGATAACACATGTTCCATTTCACTATGAAAAAATCATATACATCAATCATTTCCAAAACACATTGATATTAGACCTCACTTTCTTAGGTATCACACACTAAAAGAAGATATCATTCTTCAGTTTATCAGAATTCTTGATCAACTTGCTGATATTTTCAGAAAATAATTACCATCTGATAAATTTTATTACATTAAATAAAATTTAGGAATGATAACCGTTAGTTATTCTTCAATAATATATTTTTGTTGAAACCTATCTCTTTAAATTAAGAAACTCCTTTTTCATAGGGGGTATATTTATTATTCGTAAACCAAAAATTTTCATAACCAAAATTATTCAAAAAAAATTTTTTCAAAATGTTTTGTAACCAAAATATTTTTTAACCAAAATTTTTCCATTACCAAATTTTTTTATAAAAAAATTTTTAATAAATTTTTATTTTCTGTAATCAATTTTTTTTAAAATCCGGAATCCAAATGTTTTCTTCATTAAAAATTTTCCCTGAAAATAATGTTTTTCAAGAAGAATATTATTCCTTATTGATAATTTTCCAAGAAATCGAGAAGTTATGTTTCCTTTATTAAAATTTTGTAATCAAAATTTTAAATGTTGGTATTTTCATCTTATTTGAAGATTTTTTTTTGGATTCACTTTCATCAAATCTGAATGTTTTATCATAAAAACCAAAAAACATCAGAACCTACCAAAATACATCTTTAGAATTTATCTAAACCATTAGATCAAATTGTGCTTGTTTCAACCATTGTATAAATCTATGAAGTTTAATTATCACTTAAAATGACTATATAAATTCCCCTAATGGTTGTCCCACATCGAGTTTCAAGCTCCTATGTGCAGAAGCTCTGCTTCACTTCTTAAGAGTTGTTTAGAATTTTCTTGTTTGCTCAAATCTAAATGTCATTGGAAGCATATTTACATAATAAAAAGTCATTAGTTAAGGAAATTTATGAATGGATGATCTATTGGAAAAGTTTAATAGATTCTAAATTTTTTCTAAGTATGATTCTCTTATTTCAAAGAACATCAAGTTGAATGGTCAGGAGAGTATGTGTAAATCCAAACCAAAGGAATAGAATATGGTGTATCTTGAATTTGTGATTGAATTTTATTATTCTTAAATATATTTCAATGGATGAGGGAGAGATATTTTTTCTTTTAAAATTGATGGAAAAAACTATTCCCTTTACTAAATTATGGCAGCAAGCATAAATAAAATTATATATGAGGGGGAAGCTGAATTCTGCACACATAAGCTACTAGATATATCTGAAAGTTTTGTTAAGGAAAAGGCTATCGAGTGTCTTGGTTTATTAGAAGTGAATAAACTGAAAATAAATTAACATTCTATGATCATCGAGATCATAGAGTTATGGGTTCATGGATTTCTCATTCTGAGAAAATGTGATACAGATTCCCCGAAAAGATTGATATTTATGTTTTGTATTTTATGGTGAATCTCAGAAAGATTACTCTATTGAAGTAAATCATTCTTATAATTATGTATATAAATAATTGGACTATAAAATCTCAGATCATTATGTATCCATTTATTATTTCCAATATTATAGTTCATTTTCAAGATTCATTCAAAATACAATGCAGTTCAAAGCCAAAAAATTTCAGGGTTATATTGTTGAGTGATGATACAGGTTTTCATTAACAACATGTCCGAAGAATTTTATGACGTGTCTGAAAGTGAGATCTAATCCTTATCTAAGAAGCTGGATGTTACTGAGACTTCCAAGAATGGTGGAACGAAGAGAAAGTTGATATAACATGACTTGAACAAAAAATCTCCTACAGTTCAGGAAACCCAATCAACTCCTCCAAAATATAATAATAAAAAGACCTATCCAGATGAAATTTTTGCTACCTGGAGAGACTTTAAAAAGAATAATAAAGAAGGAGAGGCTAGTTTTGGCTTTGATCATGATGTGGAAAAATCCTTGATGATTAGGGATGCTGAGGAATTTGAGAAGCAAGAAAAAGAGGAGAAGCAAAAGAAGAAAATATCTAAATATGAGATTGTTCAATCTCTTCTCAAGTATATTGAGAAAGATTCTCAGTAGATTCCAGTTCTCAAATCATTTCTACAAGAGTCTCTTCTAGTGACTCTGGGAAGAAAATAGTTATTATGGAAGCAGAAGAAGAGGAAGAAATTGATCAAGAAGAGGAAGTTGAATGAGAGGAAGAGGAAGGATGTGATGATACAGATGATATAATAAGGAAAGTTGAATAATATCATGAGAATGAGAGTGTTCCTGAGAAATTATCAATCCGGACTTCCCAGGATAAATCCTCTAAACATGATACCTCCTAAAAAGGAGTCAAAGGCCAGGAAGAAGTAAACAAACCATCAAAAGATGAATGTAGAAAACATGATTTTTTTCAATCAGTGGACATGGTGGAAGTTTCTGAAAAGGAAAATCCTAAGGAAGATAAGATATTCCAACTATCAGATATTGAACATGAATCACCAAAGGCTGCAAAAATCATTCTGAGAGAAGATAAAGGAAAATGGGTTTCAGCTGATACACCCAAAAAGGAAGTGGTGGCTATGATAGATGTTGGTGGATATTAAAAACGAGAAATCAGTTGATATAGAGAGGGAATCCTCACTAACAATAGAATCTAATTCATAATTTCCCTTCGTTGGTCATGATTTGGTAGTTCAATCCCTAAAGAATTTTTTTGATACAATTCCTTTATTTCTAATTATTGACTTTAAATGTCATATGCTTCAACATTATTTTAATTAGAAGTCGGATTTTGATTCCATTTTTATGGACAAATTCTTATGGATTGGGTCAAACTTTAAATCCTTCTATATTCGGTATGATGCACACAAATGGTCATGGAAGGGTATTTCTATGTCGTCTAAGAAGAAAATTGAAGAGCTAAGAATATTTGATGACATAAAAAATAATGTGCAGGATACTTTTGATAATGAAGATGTCAAGATCAAAGATCTTAGTAAAATTTTTGATGAGAAGCACAATCTTGAAAAAATAGTTCAAAAGTAGGAAGTCAATGATTTGAATGGGAAACATAATTTAGTTTTTTGAGTCTGAAGTGGAAAAGTGCTCTTAGAATTGAGTTCTAAGAAAATCTTAGTAAGAAAGAAGAGATTTTGAAGACTCATAAAGAAATTCTTAAGGCTCGGGATGAAAAAATAAAATCTTTGCAGAAGAAAATTGATGATTAAGATCATCGGCACAATCATTTTGATGAGGATCATAATAAGATTAAAATTCTAAAGACCATTTTTAAGAAGCTTATACAGAAGGAAAAAGAAGGATGATTTTTTTCCTTAACTCCTATCCTTTTTTGTATTACTCTTCTTGTACAAATTTTTCCAATCATAATATAAATTTTGATTGTTCTTCATGTGTTTTTTTCCTAGTACTAATATTTCAGGTACCATATTTTCGTTAGATAATCCTAATTACTTTTTGAAAATCACAAAGGGGGAAAATGGAATGATAAAAATAATACTTAATAATGAAGTAAATTCCCAAATAAAGGGATAATCTATCAATGTGGGAGTTTTATGATAGATGATTTCTTCATACAAGAAAAATAAAAATATCTTCAAGGAAGTCAAGAATAAAATCCTTAGGGATTTCAAAACCTATTGGGAAGTTAGTCATATTCCCCATGATTCATAAGTAATGGGAGATATGTTTTTCTTTTATGTTTATAAAAAAATTTATTTCCTTATATTATTTTTTGTAAGGATGTTTGTTCTTTCTGAAAAGGGGGAGATTGTTGATTAAATAAGGTTTTCTTATAAATTTTCCATTCCTTTATGTTTTGAAAATCACAAACACTTTATCATAAGGAAAATAGTTTTTCCCTAAGAATTATCTTCATAAGGAAAATTATCCTTCTAAAGGAAATTTTTATCCTTACCTATGTTTTCATTGTTCTTTTTATAGTATATCTAAATATTTATCTTTTTATTCCTATGTGTAAAATTTGGATTCATATCTAAAACCTCAGAATATTATAATTACATGGATATAAAATTCTTTGAAATTCATGTTTCTAATTCACTGAAATTTAGGTTCCGAATTCACTTAAATTCAGGTTCCAAATTCTATGAAATTCAGGTTCCGAATTCACTGAAATTCAGGTTCCGAATTCTATGAAATTATGGTTATGAATTCTCAAAATTTCAGGTCCAGAATTCTCTGAATTTCTGTTTCTAAATTATATGAAATTCAGGTTCCGAATTCTATAAAATTTATATTCCAAATTTATCAATATTTGGACTCTGAATTTCTTAGAATTCAAACTCCGATTTCTTCCATATTCAGACTCTGAATTCTATGAAATTCAGAGTCCGAAATCCCTGAAATTTTCACCCTTAATTCTCTGAAATACCAATTCTGAATTCCTCAAAATTCAGAATCTGAATAGCTCAGAATTTAGACTCTAAATTACTCAAGAATTCAGACTCCAAATTCATCCAAATTCAAACTAATAATTCCTCATAATTTTGACTTGGTATTTCTCAGAATTCAGATTCTGAATTGAATGAAATTCAGACTCTAAAACCTATCGAATCCAGATTACAAATTCTTTATAAAACAGAATCTGAATATCCATGTCTTATACACTATGAATATTTATTTTGTTAGATTTTGAATTTTATTTTCCCTTAAACTCTAAAAAATAGATTTGGTTATGTAACTTCATTTTCCTTACACTTATTATGAAACGATGTCATATAGACTATTTATAACTAACTATTGTTTGAGTGACATGTGTACATATCCCTCCAAGATTCAAGGAAAAATATTATTATTGGAGGAGTGATCTGATTGTTGGAGAAGATCCTATAAATAGGACCTCATTTGAACAAGCTCAATACGGTTCCATCACTCTAGAGATGTCATTCTACTTAAGTTATTTCTAGAGTGAGACTGTCATCCATTGTGCGGTTATGAACATCTTGTTCATATTTCTTTGTGAAACTCTGATTATTTTGGAGTACAATTGAGGGATTCTAGGAATAGGAAGACAGAGGTGATGACTACATTAATGTTCAAGGACTTTTGGGAATAGGAAGACAGAGGTTTCGACTACCTTAAAGATCAAGGGCTTGTGGGGATAGCCATACATATTTCGATATTCCAATCAAGGGGTTACAATGGAGTGGGTAAGAAATAATTTATCTAAAGTATAAATCAAGGGACCATTATCCATAGTTTTTGGATACCCTACTCTTTGGGTTAAAATATTTTACACTTGTTACATGTTTTGTTTCAAGTTTATTTCCTTTGTATTTTTATATATAAAAAAATTATAACATTTGTACACTTTCTCATTCTTTTATGTACTCTGATAAATATTATTCTATATTCTTTAAGGTATACTCTTTACCTAATTAAACATTCCATAAGTTTCATTTCCGAAACCATATTTCCAGAATCTAGCAAGTTTTTTTAGTTGAACTAAAAAAGGATTTTTAATTTAACTTTTTTAAATTTGTTAAACATTATTTTCCTTAGGGTTAAAAATGTATATTTATAAACTTTCAATCCCCCCCCCCTCTTGTAATTGAGCATCTACATCAATATTTGGATCCTTCAGAAATCCCACAAGAGGACATTGGAAGAAGATTTACAGTGAATGGGAAATGTTGGAAGAAATGAATTGATGGACATATAACCGATGTAGTTGATTTCAAAAAAATGAATAACCCCATCATCACTTGAGAATATCAGTCTATTACCAAGCCTTTCACTTTTATATTACTTTCCATATTTAAAATTATATATTTAATGAGAATATATCATCCCATAGGTTCACATTGAGGAAAATGAAATAATTTATTTGGGGGGTGAGGGGAACAATATTTGGGGACGATTTTTAGGTTTTTCATTAGTGAGTTTTGAGTTTATTTTATGTGAATTTTTTTGTTAAAATTTATCAAAAAAAAAATCAAAAAAACATTGAAAAAAAAATATCATGTAACATGCTAATTTCAATACATAATATAATGAAAACTCGTAATTTAAAAATTCATTAGTGGTATGATAATAATGAATAATTTTTCATCATAAAGTGTTGATTTTTATAAAAATTTCTTCCATAAATGACATGATTGGTTTTGTCATTATAAAATATTTTATATTTTGACATCATTATTTATGATATTTATTTATGGTAAATTGTGTCATTGATTTATTCAAACAAAATTTCACTCAACCATAACATGTGAAATTTTTCATAATCAATTGAAGGTTTACAAAAGTTTGGTAAAGAAATCATTGATATATCTATATGTTCATTTATCATCTTATTGGTCTCATTATGGTACTATAATTACCTATTAATGTGTACATTTTATTCGAATTTTGTAGACTTTCAAAAAAACATGTTTCGTAACTTGGGTGGGTCAAAAACCACTCTTCCTCAACTTTTGATCTTGTTATAACTATTACAATTAGTGTTGTGAGGAGATCAATCATAGGATGAGAGATGAGTGTGAGATTTATTCCATGTGAATATTTTAAATAATAATAATAATAAATGATTGGGGTGATGAAATTTACAATGCATGGGATATCTATGCTGGGAGCTTAAGTTTTGACTTTTGGGAATGCATAAGTGAGTGGGTATTCAAATCTGATTTCAATGAAATTTAGAACAATTTTGGTGATTTAAACTAGGAAATAAGAAATATTTTACTTAATTGGAATATACTAAATAAAGGGTGGATATATAAGCTTGAAATTTTAGGCACACACACATGAGGGGAATTAGTGGCCTAGTAGACCCATGACTCATTTCTCTATGATTATAGTTGTGAATATCATTGGATTTTTTGACACAATTTATGATAAAATTACTTTAAAATTTATTGTTATTGGCTCTTTATGGGATTATTACTTTTAATATATTTCTACTTCGGATTGGGAAATATTAATATGCATATTTTTTCACAATATTTTTTCAATTACATGATATGAGGGTTTTCCATGAGTGAAAAAATGTAAGTGTGGGAGAGTTGATAAAAAAAATTGTTTTGAATATTTTATTTTAAAAAATGAAAACATTTCTTCCCATTTTGTTAAATATATTTATATGAAATATATTTGGCATTATATCATTCAATTGAAAATTTGGTTTAAATCTCATCTTTTCCCTATAAAAAATTCACTATAGTATCTCAACAAAAAATATTTTATTATTCAAACATAATATTTTTAAAATATGTTCCTTAATTAATTTAATATAACTTTTATTATGGATATCTGAACTAAATTGTGAAGTTGGATGGAATAAATGGGCCATGATGTCAAAGTTTGGCTGGAATCGCAAGATTGGACATCGGTTTTGTATCTGGGCCATAACATCTAATGTTTTTCTTGTATTGTTCCCAAATTTGGAGAGGAACTGAAGCCCTAATTTTTCATAAGTCTTTCTTCAATAAGGTTATCTGGATCACACATTTTTAATGTCAAATTGGAAGTTCAACAAGTAATAAAATATTTGGCCAAATTTCCCCATTCACAGATGAAACCACTTGAATCACAGCCTCCCCTGCACTCAATAAATTTTTTCTTCTCATTTTGAGGGGTTGGTATGTGAATTGGGGAAATTAAGGAAGAGTAAATTGGGTTTCACTCCATTTCTCTAATAATTTGAAGAGTGATAGTTCTTGAATCTTGGATACCTTCATCTAAGCCTTCTTCTTCTTCAATTTCTAATATTATTTTGATTTCAATAAACTCTTAGTTTCTGTTCCATATCTTTTGTTATTATTCATTTTATTATTCTCTTAATATTAATATTTGGGATGAAATTAATGATTATAAACAATATTGAGTTATACCCTTTCTAAACCATTGTGAATGCAAAATGATTCTATGATGACTACACCACCCATGGAAGAGTAGTTCTTTTTAGTAATTGGTTTACCTCATAACTTATCAATTAATTTATTTTGAATCAATGTGATAAATCATTTTAAATAAAATGGTCTATTATTTTTTTTAACTTATTTTAAAATATGAAAGAAATTGAACAATTGATGCAAAAACACGCGAGGTTGAGTAATGTATGAATTTTGAGAGTGTGACCACAACCGGTGAAAGAAAATCACATGGGATAAATTTTTAGGGATAAAATATAATACATAAACACAATTCATCCTCATTTTCTAGAATTCATATGTTCCCTAATTTACCACTGACCAAAATCTAGTCTAGGAAAGTCAATCAAATAAGGGTGCTACAATTGCATGTTTTGAAGATATCCACAGGTTTAATTCATTTCAACTTTGTGGTTATGTTAACTCTAATTGTGTTCATGGGTTAATAAATTTGGGGATCATAATAAAATAGATATTAATTAAAATGACAAATATTAGTTTGTAAATGAATATGTAGGGTTAGGTCAATTACGCATTCAAAACATATTTTCTAAAAAAACTTCTTGTTGTGTTTTATTAATCAAATTTCATTTCAAAAACAATGAAAAAAAATTAAAATCTTCTCCCATCATACTAATTTATATTTTATAAAATATAAACCTACCCCACCCATTGTTTTAAATATTTTTTTTACTTTATTTTATTTTTATTTATAAAATATCTTTAATATGTACTATTAAATCACTTTCTCATTTGAAAGATGACCACATTTAGCCACTCTTCTACCCCTAAATAACCCAAATTTGAACGTCATATGATATTTCCCAAAATATTGTCTTTTATATAGCTTATTATGTTCCATTCCATGGTTGATATGATAATTTCACTTTCGTGGATAGCACACTACCACATCACAAAGCGATGTGATTCATCTTTCACTAACACATAACATAAAAGTTAATAAGGAAACATTTAACTAATATATGTTATATAAAAGAAATATTAATGATTTTAATGTCATATTTTTAATTCTGAAATGTTAAAATATCATTTTCCTTCTTAAACTAAGAAATGATAATAGTTTTCATACATAAGTGTGGACTACCGCCACTACAAAATGATGTGGTTATTATTTTATCACCAAATGACATGGATTATATATATATATATATATAATTCTATTTAAATAAATTTTATTTTATTTATGATATTATAGATAGTATATGAATATAAATTATTAATTTCCTTATTTCCCTTATGATCCTTAGAAAATGGAAGCATTACTCATACATACATATGACCTACCATCCCTAGGATCGTAATGTAGTTTATTTTTCTTAACCATATATAATGATTGTTTTTAAAAATTATAATTTATTTATATATATTATAAATATATTGTTTTTATTATTCTTCATATGATGGAATAATTACCACTTTTATCAAGGTCAACATACCAATGATTTTTTTTATATAAGGGTCGAACATCCTCAAAATAGTAGATGTTTCCCTAACTATATAAACATTTAAATATATCATAAAAATAAATAAAATAAATAATTTAAGTATATCTTTTTAAAAAGTTAAATTTTTCTTAAGGAAAAAATAATTTATAAATTTTTATTACACCATAGTTAAATAACATGCATGTAAAATCTTGAGTGGAGGTAAGAGTTTCTCGCCTCACTTTTCTTTCAATGAGACTTATTACATATTCAAAAATTATTTACTTTGGGTGGTGTATATAATACACCATTAAAAAGTTATAAGATGAATCCTTTATACTAAAATGTATTTTATGATTAAATTTGACACATTTCATCCATGTGTATTTGACTTGAAAATTACCTAGAGTAAATGGGTGTTTTAACTCTTTTCATTTCATTGGGTTATCCATCTTCTTCATTTACCCTATAATGAAATTATTAGGTGTAAAGTGATATCAACATCGTATAATAATTTATTTAAAATGGATTAATTTATGTTTACATTGGATAAGCATAGTAACCCCTTTTAATAACTCTCAATTAAATGATGTGGTCTTGTTGAGGATTATTTGTTTTAATTTCCTGTTCATTAAGACATACATTTAATGGTATGCACAAAAATTATTTTATGATATTTTTATAATATATATCAGACATGAAAATATAATGAATATATTTTTAATCTTAATGTATAATGTTCAATTTTAAGTAATTATTTCATGGCTATTATGATTCAAGTGTCAGAAAATTTGCACAGGCTTTATGTTACTATCTCCTTTCTTTTCAAGATTGATTATATTCAAGGTTCCTTTTAACTAAATCATATGATCCTATCTTATTGAAAAATATTATTTCATTATCTTTTATTATTAGTTTTTTTATAGGTTTAGTTTTTATTTTTTCTCATATTTCTTAAATAAGCAACAAAAATGTCATTTAAAATAAATATTGGTTTTGTATCTTCTCTTAGATCTAGAATATTTATATTCCAAATTATATTTTTTCAAAAAAAATTTCAAAAGTGTTATTTTATAAAAATAAATTATTTACAAAATATATTTTTTTCAAATTTTACCTTATTTTAAAAGGCTATAAAATTACATTTTTATCATTTCATAAATGGGTTACTTTGACTCCCATTACAAAATGTTTGAAAATATTGATTTTTTTTGTAGTTACAATTTGAATTTATTTACCCACCATCATAAAAACACAATGTATTAAATCTTATTTTTTATTATTAAAATTTTATTTTTAATGAAAATTATTTATTTATTTATTGAGAATGTTTTATTTTTTAAATAATATTTTTCAAAATTGAAAGGATATTACACTTGAGAAATCATCCAAGTGTTCTTTTAGTCTTTCTTTAGGTGGATTATGATTTTTTTCAAAGATATTATCATGGCACTCATTTCAGATACATGGGTTATTCATGTTTCAAATATATTTTCATGAAACACATTTATTTTACAAAAGTTAATAATGTTATGAATGGAATAATGAATCTTTTATTATGATGAGATTCTATTTCTCTCTAATGTATTCATTTTAAGGTTCTTGGAAATGTTTTATGAAGGGTTTATCCACATTATAGATCACTGGTTTGGCTCATATTGTTCATGATGATGGGTTCAACAAGATAGTACTCCAATGAATTGGGAAATTATATAGGAATTCACCCATATGGTTCTTTTATTTTTTAAGGGTTTTGTAATTATTTTATATAGATTGTGTTCCAAGATATCAATACATTTTCGTTATGATTTACATGGGGTTTTAATTATTATTTTGATCAATATTGAAATCAACACGCTTATGATTATTTATTATTATGACTCTTTTCTTTTATAAATATTTATTCCATGTGTCATGATTTATGATACATGTAACAATGGGTATTATTTTGCTTTTCTCAAGAACATTTATTGTTTCTTCATACCCTTATACTCATATTATTCTCACTGATGACAATAATTTTTTAATTATTATGTTTACCATTATTATGAATTTCATCCCACCCCACTTATGGTAAAATTTCCCTAGGTTATAAAGACTGATGATTAAAATATTTATCTATAGAAGGGTCTTTAATGTGATGATTTTATGGGAGATGTTGGAGACTTAATATGGAATAAAAAAATCTGGTATAGTGGAAAAAATAATCACTTTAATTAAGGGATATTGCTTATGTGAGTGTTTTTTCTAATATAAAAAATGTCAAACATAAATGGTCCTTGGTCATGGAAGTGGTCTATTATTTCCTTCTATTTTTATAATATTTAGATGGAAAAAATTGGGCCACCTTCATCAGTATCATAGACATAAATGTAATGATTAAGATTTCCACACTAGATATGGGAGTGTAGTATCAGATATAACATATGTATTTCATGTTTTATGGTATGAATGAATCATAAAATACGATTTACCTAATTTAACTACATATCAATCATTATACCACTTATACTGAAATCTTATAAGGAATTTATGTTAATCTTCACAAATTATTATGAATCCACACAAAATCCTTTATATATGGTTTATGAAGTTGTTTTTCTTTGGGTATAAATTATTTGTATAAAATGTAATCATTATTATAAAACATAACTGTGTAACCTTACATGTCTTTTTTACATTGACTAAAAATATAAATTCATGAATTCATAATGGTGATAAATGTAATAAAGAGAACAATTTATAAAAACAAGAATAATATATATATATTATTATTTTATAATCATATAAACATTTCATCTATAATATATATCTTGTACATTGTACTTATAGTCATGTAATCCATTTTCCAAGACATTGAGTGACCACTAGGCATGGAACATGTCAATTTATTGAAGACATACTTAGTCATTTTTTAAATTGATTTCATAAAATGATTGCAGAACATATAAATTTTTAAAGTACATAACCATATAACATATAATATACCTGAGAATGACCATTCAATTCATCAATTACATAATAAGAATCCTGGATGTTGTTTCTTTCCATACAAGTATTAAAACCATTATGGTTAAACATAAATGGAAACATGATTAAAAAACACCCAACTACCCAATGATTATCTCAAACATAAGTATATCACAAGGAACATATCAAATTATAATTATTAACATGATAAGAATGTGCTTAACCTTGGGTAATAAAAATTAAAGGTCAATCTTACACCCCTAAGTATTTGAATGACCATATAAAATTATCTATGATATACATTCATTGGTTATCCCAAATAATAAGCCTTGAATTATTATCGCATGAATGTAAACTATATCACATGTGAGACTTCTAATCATATTAATCATTACAAGTCACCAAATCCTATAATTGTATGTAATGGTATTTGATTAGGGAAATCTAAAAATCATACATTTTTAGGTTATAATAATTCAATTTTTCATGATTAATAAGTAAAAAATTCATAATTTCATGATAAATAAATATCTCCTATATTATAATATCAATATAATTTTTATAACCAGTACATAAAATATATCATATATATAATTACAAATAATTCAACAGGACAATCATGATCTTTCTATGATAATGGTTTCCAAAATAGATCAACTACATTCTCCTCTAAATCCAGCCAATAAATATTTACATCAACACTGTCATTTGTCTCCTTAATGACAAGGTATTTTAAAAGGATGAGTTTTGTCATTTAGTGAGAATTGGGTTCCTTAGTCAGATGAAAAACTCCACCTTTTTGTTATATAAGTAGTGTCCCTGGTCCGATTTATATATAATTTACAAAACATTATCCCCACCTAGCCTCATGTGTGCTTCCATATATGCTAGAGGATATCAATTAAAAAAAGGGGTATAATAGTGGTACAATAGGGACACTATACCCTCATGATCTATTATAAATATTTTTTATCCACAAATAAAAAAATTAAGAGTAGTTGTAACACCCCTAGTTTTTGTGAAATATTTTCTTCAAACTAATTTAGTCTTTTTTTATTTTCATTTCATGAAACCCTGAATATAGCTTGTGTTATATGAAGTCTCTATATTGATATTATTTTTTATGCTACACCACATTAATATTTCGTTATATGATATCCGAAATTATTATTTTCTCTATACGCAACAACAACTTGGATTTCATTATAAGCATCACCAACATGGATCGCGTTACGTGCCCCACTGAATTTCAATGAAACAAAATTTTTTATTATAATTAATTAAAAAAATAGTTATAAAATATCCATTAGTTATAATAATACTAATATTAATAACCAATTATAATTAATATTATTTTTAATGGTTTTATAAAAATAAATAATAAAGATGATAAAACATATAATTTTCTGTAAAGTATTTCTATGTTTGGAAATACTACTTTATCAAAAGAAGTTATTTTTATGTCCTTCTCTGAAAAATAATAAAATTAATTATAGAAAATTTTATTAACATAATTTGGAAAAATAAACACAATTTTTTAATAAATTATATACCAATTATCTAATGGTGTTTTTTGTGATTTTATTGAGAAACCTTATTTTTAGGTGAATATTGAAAAATACGAAATTTTAATTCAAAACAAATTTTTCATCTAATCTATTTAGGTATTTATAATATATTTTATGTTGTTTAATGTAATAATAGATAAATTATAAATCAATAAATTTAATGTATCCCATTGGAATCTTTTTTATTTTCAATTCAGATAAAAATCTTAACAAACATTTAAACATTTTAACTTTGAAAACCATCTTTACAATCACATCTACTAGATTAGAATTAAACATAATCATTTCTATAATTGGAATTTAATTTAAATCATGTACATACCTAGTTTTAATAATTATAATATTTATATTCAAATAAATTCCACTTAATTTTTTACCAATAAGATGATTGAATGTGATTAATATTAATTACACTGATTAAGGCAAAATTATGCTTAATAAGGGACAAAACTGTAAATTTAAGGGAAAAAATGACCTATCCTCTTATCAAAAATCCATTATATGGACATAATTATGTTATAATCATTATATTTTGTTTTTAGGACTTTTTATGGGAAAAAAGTGGGTACACCTAACTTGTTTTCAAAAATGCCAAATGTGACCAATCCCTCCAATATAAAAGGACACCACATATCCACCTCCTTCACACCACACAACACACCTGATTAGGGTCAATATATCTCATATTCAATTTCTAAAATTCATCCCTCCTCTTTCAAGCCTCCATTTGGGCATAAATACAACCAAATAATCCCTTTGATGAAAACCAAATGGAGTTTCCCAAATAAGAGGTAACATCCTTCCTAAAGCTTCATTACATTATTTACTTTATTCACTACCTCAATTCTTATTATTACATGATTAAATAATTTCCTTAGTTTCATAAATATTCTAATATTTATTTATGATAATATTTTTACATACACTTACAAAAAATTCCATTTATTGGGTAATAAACATACCATTCTTCAATACGGAGAACTACCACCACCTATAATGATGTTTTCCATTATTATTTTACCACCTATCATGGTTGGTAATTATGATAAACTATATATTTTCTTATTATATATATGAGAAATATAATATATTTATTCATCTGTAATTATTATATAATATATACCTTCATGCATTCCATTTGCTGTAAATTTTATAATTTCATTCGAGGAAGTGTAGACTATTGCCTTACCAAACTGATGAGATTAATTGAAGAACTAAATGGAATGTTTTAAGAATAATATTAGAGAAATTATACGATAAATGTTAAATAATATTTCAACTATATATAAACTATATTTATATATGTCATTTAAGTTATTTAATTCAACATTACAAATAAAAATGGAACCAGTATTTATGCGTACAGACAACATAATGTCTCCATGAGTGGTGTATTCCATTTCATATTTCTGTATTCAATATATTTTTATAAATAAAAATATACAGAATATAAATGATATTTAAGTCATGGTTTTCACTATGGAAATCATGATATATTTTTTAGGGAAAAAATTTAACAAATTAAGACACATATGAAAAAATAGATATTACCCAAAGAAAAACCTTAACATTTAATTTTTAATAATATTTTAATAAAATTTCATAATTTGTAACACCCCAAGCTTCCACGATACACATATTTTTAAACAATTCAATATCTTGTGCTACATGCAACCACTATTGGAAAGACAGCCTATACCCATGGTTCAAAACCGTGGGTATAGCCCCCAAAACCATGGGTATATGCTATACCCACGGTTTTGGGAACCGTGGGCTGGAACAGCATTGGTATAGGTCCCCAGCCTATACCCAAGGTTTTCCAAAACCATGGGTATAGGTGTTATGCTACTGTGTCAATGAAACATATCCAATTTCCACGGTGTCAAAGGGCTTTCCCCACGATTTCAAAATCGTGGTTATAAGTCCTAAAATAATGCTGTCGGCGGGTTTCGAACCGTAACCTCTCCGCTGCAGACGAAGCACCTAACCACTACACCAACACTGCTTTTATGTAAATATATTTATATTTAGTTAAATATAGTAATATAAACTATGGGTATAGAGCGAAGAATCGTGGGTATAGGACTCCCACCAAAAAAAATTTCCTTCCTTCGAAAAAAAAAATTCTTGCTCACACATGGGAAACCAATACCCACGGTTTTTCATAACCGTGGGTATAGATATTTTAACCCAGAAATATCCCCACGGTTTTCCCCAAAACTGTGGGGATAGGTAACCCTATACCCACGGTTTTGGAAATCAGGGGGTATAGGTGAGTTTTCAGGACCTATCCCCACAGTTTTGGAAAACCGTGGGGATAGACCCCCCTATACCCACGATTTTGGGAAACTGTGGGTATAGGATCTGAAAAGTCACCTATACCCACAGTTTTCCAAAACTGTGGGTATAGGGTTACCTATCCCCACGGTTTTGGGGAAAACCGTGGGGATAGGTCCATTTTCCAGTAGTTAACACCTTGTTTCAGCAAACCATGACCAACTAATTAAAAATTGTTTTTGAATATTATTAACCACATATTTAATTTTATATATTACATAAAATTTTTATAATTATATCATTTATTTCATTGAAATTATATGAGAAAGAATTAAAATTTTCAAATAAAAGAAGTATTTTACAAAAAATTCAATTTACTTCCTTTTAATAGAGAAACTTTTTTAAATATAATATTTTACACTTTAACATATTAAATTAGACAAAATAAACTTCTTATTTAGAATCGGTATATAAAATTTTTGTTTGGACATATTTTTGGTACTTTTCTTATAACTTTCATGTTTTAATGAATAGTGAAAAATAGTACATTTAAATTATCTTGATAGATTATCCTTCTAATTTTTTAATGAATAATTAGATTAAATTTTTATCATTTAATATAATGTAGGTTATTTGATTTATTTTCACATTAAAATTAGATATAAACACTTTCCAATATTTTGATGGTTTTAACTTTTCAAAAATAAGTTTTATAAATTTCTCAATGGGGACTAATATTAAATTAGAGAAATTTATGTGTTTTAAATTTTGTAAAAAATGATTCCATATTTATATTTCTTTGGTCCAAATTATGTTAATATGTTACTTTAATTTGTTTAAATTTTGAACAGTAACTTTAGAAATTTTTCTAGTATAGTTGTTAATGGTGAATAGGTTAATTAAAGGTAAAAATAATATTATAAATTTTATCTAATAAAGATTAAAATAATATTGGATGACTAAATTATACCCTTATCATCTATTTTTTAAAATGGAATCATTTAAGGTACCGTTTTCCTTCAAAATGACATTAATATTATTATAATTAATGAATATGACAAAATGTCACAATATCATTTACTATAAGAATATAAATTTTAATATAGACATATCAGGGGATAAAATAGATTATAAATATTATCTGGAATGATAAATTAATTTCCAACATTATGTAAATTTAATTATATTTTTTTAATATCTAATAACTCCCATTAATGACGACACAATAGTGATGCTGTAATTATTTTCTCAACTAAATGATATTAAAAATATTGAAATAAGTATAATTTGACTAAATTATTGACATACACGAATTATAAATTCAAAATATACATTTTAGTGACATATTTGATGTATTGGTTTGATGTTATCATAATGGTATGATATTTTTAAAAATGAGAATATTGAATTGTATTAAAACTGAAATAAATGAAACTTTAAAATACATAATATTTTATTAAATATTATAAAATTTGTAAAAATATAAGGTTCATAAAACTATATATCATAGTGTTAAATATTTCATTAATTGTCCAATAGAGGATATTTAGAAATTTTACAGTAACTATATTTACCTTATAGTATGAAAAGATAAGTAGACACGGTAAGAGTTAAACATTTTAACTAAGAGTTAATCCCAAAATATAAACTAATTTTTTTCACCTAAACAAGTGTAAATTTCATTAGATGAGTGGATTTAGATCAATCCTCGTTTTAGACTCTAAATAAATCACTTTTTGTCTATTTTAAACCGAAGATAAATTTACAATAACTTAATAGTTTTTGAGTTTCTAATAGTGCCCCTCTCCTCTATTATAAAAACAACACATATCCTTCTCTTGTATTCACACTACTGAAGCACTTTAAATCCTCAAAAAACTAAATAATTATCCTCCCAACATCCTTCAATTCAACCTATATATCATAATTTTTTCATAAATCCATCCAATAGAGTCTATTTGTGCAAATCAAGAGGAGATGCTCAAAAAAGAGGTAATTGTTTTTACCAATTACATTCAAATTATTTTCATCAAATAATTCATATTCATATGTTATTTCCATGACATAATAGTAATCCCATTATCATATATATTCTTTGATGTTATTATAATTTTGTAACAATTGTATTCCTCCATTTATCAATACTATGACTAACAATATCACCACGCCTATATATGTACGGCTTACCGTCTCCACATCGTGCTGTAATTTGTTATTCAAATTTTATTTATTTGGATGGGTATAATTATGAGTATAATGGATATAAATAATTAATATTACAAGATAATTATTCATTATAATTAATATACCATATAATTCCATACCATTTAACCATCAAGGGAGTAATATCATCGCTCATGCGTATGTACAACCTACCATTTCCACAACACAGAGATATTCATTCTCCATGATCAACCTTGCAATAATGATTATTAAATTTATAAGATGATTAAAAATAAATATTATAAACTTTATATCATTCTTGATATGAATAAAATACATCCTATGCATAAACAATATGACTTACACAACAAAACATGAATAGTAAAAGGATGCAATTAACACCTGAAACAATGGTAAAACATAATTATTAATATCAAAATAATATAAGGGGATCATATATAATATCATAAATATGGGCATTGTTCTGATATAATTTATTATAACACTTTAACCATTATATAATAGGTTAACACACCCCTGACTAAAGAAATGTACAAGGTAAGGGTTAATTTCACAATCTCATTATTATCTGTGGTTGTTTATACATAAGTATTTACTGGGAAATATTTATCATCCATATCCATGATTTTTAAAAATGTATTTCAAAAAACAATTATTTTTATAGAAATTGATTAATGTTAATTTTACAAATATTTATCTTTTTATAAAATATTTTTAAAGGAATCTTTCTATCATTTTCCAAACGAGGTACTTTATGACCATTTTAAAAAATTAAGGAAATAATGCTTTTTAACTTATATGATTTGAGTGGATATTTTCCACCATTATGATTCCATAAAATTTTAAATATTACCTTACATTCTTACTATTTTAATTTCAAAAGAAATGTTTTTATTTTATAATTGCATAAATTTTTAATTATTTCAATGTAAAAAGGGGACATTTATCTCAATAATTTTTAATGAATTTAGTAGAATAATTTCATCTATGTCAACGTCCATTTATGGAATTTATGATTAATCTAGGTTGATTAATTATAATACAATATTTCAAATTTTATTTATGCTTTTATGATATATTAGGCTATGGATGTGTTATTTTGATACCACTCATGGTTTATGAATAAAGTATTAACATTTTGTAATTTGGATTTATTACAAATGTTTATGTTTTGTTTTACCTATTTCATAAGAGGAATGAAATGGAGTTAGTAAGTGACTGGTGGGGTCTGCTATAGCCCCTCGATGCATCGATATATATCATGTGAAAAACTAGTGACTTGTCACAAGGTCTTGAATGTATGGTTATGTATGGTCTTGGCACGAGGCCTTGACGTTATTGTTATGATGTCTGATGTTATGAATTCCCTCATTATGATATTAGTTATTGATATAACATGTGACTATTTTACTATTATAAAATACATATGAATGCTAAAATGAAATTATTTTATTTATTTTTTCTTTAATATTCTGATTATTAAACACCTTAGGTTTCGTTTTTATACATTTACAGATAATTTTATGCCTCTATATGATAGATTATACTCTATAGTTTTTCATTACTGATCATCTGAGCTCACCCCTTTCTTACTTTTCATTTTTACCCAATATGCAATGAAGTATATTATGATTGACCTATAGTGATAGTCTAAGGGATAATATTTTTTTCAAAGGTGATTAAATGTTTTTTTTTCATTTCAAGATGAAATTTAAAACATATTTTTGTATATACTATTTCCAATACTACTAAAATGATTGATCCTTTGGGATTTTATTTCTTATGATCATGCCAATGTAACATAATATAGTGCACCAAATCTAAGCAACTGGGGTCAGTGTGTTATAGTTGGTATCAACATAAGTTTAATACAAACCTTGGAATCTAGATTTTGAATAAACATTATTAGGTAACATTACCCAAAGATAGACATTGAAGATATGTATATAGGAACATAATAAAATTTTGGTAATGTAGAGATGACGTGGGTTTTCATCGAAAATACATCCCTATCTAGAAACTAAAACTGGATGGGGTTCTGGCATAGATTTACCTATGAGTAATTACTCTGATAAGGTGTTTCGGGCATGACTCAGGGTAACCTGGTACACGAAAATGGGCCATACTACGTGCCTAGTTTGAAAATTCTAGGGGATTTTGTAATGATAAATAAAATTTTATTTAGAAACCCTTGGGAAGAATTCAGGAGTAAATATGGATCCACATAATTCATTTTTATGATTATTTATTATATATTCATAAATGGTACAATTTATGTTGAATATTGTATGAGTTTGGAATTATTTATTATGATTCATAACCTAATCTACTGTATTTCATTATTTATAAATAGTGTCTAGTTGAAGGAATAGAAACCATATCAACACATATAATACTTGTTTGGATTTCCATCCTATGAAACATAATGATAGTGTATCTGGTGATACAACTAGGAATGAACAATTTATAACCATACAGGGTCAATTGACTCAGGTTTTGAATAATAACATTACCTTTATGGAACAACCAGATCAATAGTGTGGATGATCAATATCATAAAAATTCATGATAGAAACGGCTTGAAAATTCAATAAGGAAACAAATCCATTTGTATATGAGAAATGTATAAGTTTCGTAAATAAAATATTTCTCACATTAGGAGTAACGAAAGGTAAAAAGATGTTATGGAAGTCTAACATCTATTAGGTGATGTAGATAAATATTTGTATTTAATTAAAAACATGGAGGATAAAGTGGTAGAAATATGTAATGAAGGTGAATTAATGATGTCTTTCGATAAAAATACATTATTTTTTATCTATGAGTGTGTATGGAGAGGAAATTTCTTTGTCTGAGGTAGAAGGATGATGATAAGGCTTCTAAGCTTGAATTTAACATCACAAGGTCAGCATGGCATGTTTTAGATTACATACGTAATACAAAAAGTAATATTTATAGATTCTTTGACGTGTTAAAACCATTCCTTCGATGAGAATTGATCTTATAGTCATTCTTTTCATATGAAGATATAGTCTCATGTTCTATCATTATAGGAAAATAATTCTCTAGGTCTTAGGAAATTAAAGTAAAGAAAGTGAAGAAGAGGGTTTCTAAACACTCTAGAAAAGTAAATAAGGGTTAAAAGGGAATTTTTGACTTTTATCCCTACCATAATTTTGGGCAGAAACACACTATAGGTTTCCAAATAGAGATGGGAGTTTGTTACAAGTGTGGAGAAAAGTGCACTGTGGTTGTGATTATATTGGGATGAATTAATCTATCAATTTTCAGTTCTATAATTTTAAAGAGGTGGGAAATTTTAATAATTATATTACTATTAGTCAAGTAATATTTCCCCAAAAAATGATAATGGAGCAAGGCCAAGCTATTGTGATCAAAACTACTGAGGTTTAAGTACCTAATTATGTGGTGGTAGGTTCTGTAATAGTTTCCTCAAATTTAGCCAAAAAATTATTTCATTTTAGATCATTGAATTCTGTTATAACTTCCCATATTTCTTTAAATATTCGACATTTCCTATCCAAATTAACAAGGATGTTCTCAGTGAAAAACCCTAAGGTAAATCTCCTTGCTAAAAGGATATGTTAGGAAGATCCCATTATGGAATAAAAACATGCTTTTCTGCTGACATGATCATCATACCAATGGCCTACATTGATATAATCCTTGGCATGGACTAGCAATAGAAATGTGATTTGAAAATTTATTGAAAGAAGAAGGATGTTTTGATTTTTAAGGAATTTGAAGAATTCATTATCATTAGAGAAAAATCATCATCACTTGATTCTTATCAAAATTCAACACAGTAGCTCTAATAAATGAGATTCATGTAAAGAAAGAAGAAATAAAATCAATAGATTAATAAAAAAATATTATAATTGAGTATGTACCTATTTTACAAGAATATATTGATGTATTTCATGAGGATTTACCTGGACACCCCCTAGAGTGTGAAGTTTATTTTTCTATTGATTTTATCACAGACTCAAGGCAAATATCAATAAATCTCAATAGAATGTACATTGTGCAACTAGTAAAGCTGAAGAAACTACTACCTGAGTTTACAAATAAATTATTTATTCTCCAAATTTTTTATCTATGGGGATCCCCAGTTGTTCTTTTAAGAAGAATGATGGATCAGTGAGGCATTTAATTTACTATAGTTAAATCAATTCTATTACAATAATGAACATGTATCATCTTCCTCACTTTGATGATTTGTTTGAAAAACTTCATGGAGATCAATATTTTCTTATAATTGAACTTAATTATGGATAACATCAATTGTGTGTTAAAAAGGATGATATTCTGAAGAAAAAATTTCGAATGGGGTATGGTCATTACAAATTTATAGCAATTCCATTTGGATTGGTTAATACTTCTTATGTGTTCATGGATCTAATGAATAGAGTGTTCAAAGAATATTTTTATGATTTTGTTTTTCTATCTATTGATGATATATTTGTATACTCCAAAATCTACAGGGACTATGAGAACCACTTATGGATTGTTATAAAGACTCTTATAAGTAATGAACTATATGGGATGTTTATCCTATGTGAATTTTGGCTTCATGAAATTTCTTTTCGTGGACATATTGTCTCCATGGATGGAATCTTTGTTTACCCATCAAATACAAAGGTAATCAATGAATCTCCATCACCAATGAGTATAACCAAAGTACCCAATTATATTGGTTTTTAAGGTTACAATATGTATTTCGTCTATAACATACCCCGATTGGAAAACCCATTAACCAAACTAAAAGGTAAAGGGGTTAAATTCATTTGTAAAAAATAATGTGATGATTGTTTTAAATAATTGAATATAAGACTATTAAATTCTCATATCCTGACTTTACCATCTATGAATGATGGTTTTGTGATTTGTACTGATGCATCATGAAAAAGACATTGTTGTATCCCTCTGTTGAATGACCGGGTTGTTGATTGTGTATCAAGTAAATTTTAAATTCATGAAGAAAACTATTCATCTCATGATCTTGAGTTAGTAGTGGTAATAATGTATCTAAATATATGGATACATTATCTCTACGGTGAAAGATGTGAGATATATATAGATAACAAGAGTTTGAAATATATTTTGTCATGGAAACAACACATCATGAGATAAAGGAGATGGCTTGATCATCACAAGTATTATTATTGGACAATACACTACCACCCAGGGAAGTAAAATAAGGTGGTGAATACTATAAATAGGAAGGACCATGGAGTTATGAAGTGATTGAGAGTAAAAAAGAATCATATGTTCTTAGATCTAGTAAATATGGATGAGGGAATTGTCATGGAAGGTGAACCACCACTAATTCTTCAACTGGTTGTCAAACCATCATTAATAGAAATGATATAATGTTCTAAATCTGATGACAAGGAGTTTTAGAAGAAAATTAAATATGTGAATAATGGGAGACTAATTGACATCGTATTTGAAGATTCTATTTTTGGAATTTTGGAAGAGAATTTGTGTTCTAGCTATACATGAGGTAAAAAGGGAATTATTGTATGATTATCAGATCTCTAATTTCACTATACACCCTAGTGGAACTGAGATGTATATATATTTTAAGGAACATTTTTGGTGGGACAACATAAAAAGGAAGATTTTGGATTATGTGTTGAGATTTTTGGTTTGTCATGAGGTGAAGGTTGGATGCCAACATCCTATAGGATTCATGAAACCTCTACCTATACCTTTATTGAAATGGGATTATATTACGATGTACTTTTTCATGGGGCTACCAAAAAACACCCAGAATAAATGATGCGATATTGGTTATTGATGACCATCTTACCAAATCAGCACATTTTCTTGTTATAATAGTAGATTTACCACTTGAACGTTTATTAATAAATTAAATTAATGATGTTATAATACATAATGGTTTAACCCAATCGATTTTTTTGGACTGTGATCATCATTTTACATCATCATTCTGGAAAAGAATTTATAAGGCCGAAGATACCGAGCTTCGTTTGAGAACTACCAACCATACTCAATCTGATGGACAATCAGAATGGACTATTCAATAATTAGAAGACAAGTTAAGATCATTATCACTCAACTTTCATGGTATGGGGGATTATTATTTACCTCTAATATAATTTTACAATAAAAATAGCTTCCATTCAAGTATTCAGATGGACCCAAATGAAATATTATATGGAAATATATGTTGTATACCATCTTGTTGGGATGATTTTGGTGAAATAAAACTCATTGAACCATAAATTATTGAGGAAACAATGGAAAAGGTGAACATTATTCAAACTCATACCAATATAGATCAATGTAGGGAAAAGAGCTATGCTGATAATCAATAGAATGATTTGGAATTTCATGTGGGGGATCATGTTTTCTGGAAGGTATATCTATAGAAGGGTGTTATATTGTTCTGTAATAATGGTAAACTACAACCCAGGTACTTCAGACCTTTGGAGATTTTGGAATGAATTGGAGTGGTATCTTTTAGTTTAGAAATACCTCCAAGTCTCTCTAAAGATCATGATGTGTACCAAATATCAATTTTAATGAAATAAATGTTAGACCTAATGCATGTAATCACATATAGAGAATTATAATTGGAACCCAATTTTTTATTGTGAAGGGAATCTTGATTCTTGATATCGTGTTGAAAAATCGGATGACTCGTCTGGTAAAGGTTCTTTATAGAATCTATAAAATGGATGATGGGACATTGGAACCTCAAGATCATATGATGAAGAACCACCCATGTATTTTTTTATTTTCAATAAATTTTGATGACAAAATTATTTTTATGAGGGAAGAATTTAGCACCCCAAGCTTCAATGATAAGCTTATTTTTAAATAATTCAATAGCTTTCGCTTCACGCCAAAACGAGTTCATGCATACAATGAATATCTTTTTAAAAATGTTTTTATCAATTTTATTAACCAAAATTTTAATTTTATATATTATATCTAATTTTAATATTCATCTCAAGTGTTTCCAAGTAATGATATTAGAATAAATTCAATTTTTCGAATAAAAGAAGTACTTAAAATAATGTAGTTTTAAATAATTTTAATGGAAAACCATTACTAAATAAAATATTTGACAATTTTATATATTCAATTTGAAAAAATAAAAAACTAATTTATAAGAGTGAGATAATAATTTAGTTTTGTAAATAATGATTTTTGTTTTTCTTATAACTTTTATATTTTAATGAATAGTGGAAAATACAACATGTTTGTATTACCCCCAGTTTGAGGTATGTGGCCTTTTTTATGCATTTTTATGCTTTTAAAGTTCATAGGATGATTTGGGAAGAGGTTGGGAGAGTTTGAATGGTTTTGAATGAGTTTTGAGGCTTTTCTTAGAGAGCACAGTTTGAGCACGGTTAGTGGAAACCGTGCGGATTCTCCAGGAAACCATGTAGGGGGAGACAGTAGGCTTCGCATGACTTGCTCATGGTTTTCCAAACCATGTGAGGCAACCGTGAAGACCCATCCTCTCAGGAAAGTAGCGTGCCCACAGTTAGCACACATTTAGAACACGGTTTTTCAAACAGTGTGGTTTAACCATGCGACAACATAAAAATAGGGTTTTAAAACCCGGGATCACTCGGGCTTGCCTTATTCCTCTTCAAACTTTCTCCCACTCGAGCCTCACTTGGTTTATTTTGTTTTCCAGGGTTGGAGGGCCTCTCCCACTCGTTTTGGAAGCGTTTCGAAGATGTTCCTTGGTGTTTTGAAGGTGGTTTCTCCGGAGTAAGTCTCTCCTCTTGGTTTCTTTGTGTTTTCCTCTAGATCTACATCTCCCTATATCTCGGTTTTCTATATCTACAACCATTGTGTGTAGATCTAGGATTTTGGTTTTCTTGGATGATTATTTTAAGGCTTTTGAATGCTATGGATAGGGATCTAGAGAGGTTTCAGTGGTGCATTTTCTGGATTTGAGGTGAGGTTCCTTGTGGGTCGATTTCTCATGAATCCTAAAGGTAGGTGGCTTCTCTCTCTACTCCACTAGGTTAGAGCTAATGGTTTTGGTTATAATTAATTTTTGGTGCTTTTAATTAATTGTGGTTTGATGTGCGAAATTGATTGGATATCCCCTGGGTAATGTTTCAGGGGATTTTTGCGAAAAAGGTGGTTTTATGGTGAAATTCTATTGTTGTGGATTTTAAAATGGAGATTTTAAAATGGGTTATTGATATTGATTTGTGAAAATAGTTGATGAAAAATGGTTTTCAATAAAAATGGTTTATTAAAAGGTTGTTTGGCATGGAAAATTATTTTCAATAAATGGGTGATTTATTGAATTGGATGGGCATGCAATGAAATTTGTTGATTGAATGATGTTGTGACCTTGATTGGTTATATGCTTGGTTGTGATTCGTTGAAATGTTCGGTGGAAGTGGTTGGAAAGTCTCACTATAAAAGATAATAGATAGTGGTAGGAAAAACCACCATGTGGGTAGTGGTCTGTAAGTACCACTAGTTGTGAAGGGGTGAACGGGTTGGGTGGAAGTCCCGCCATTTTGGTTGTTTTGGTGTGAATGGGTGAATGGTTTGGGTGGAAGTCCCACCGTTTTGGTTGTTTTTAGTGCATTTCTTTCCAAGATTGAAATTTTTGTCCTAGTGTGTGAATGATGAAATGGATTGTTGAATGTTTGTTGGATTTCCCTTGGTTTCATGGTTTGGGTGTGATGGCTTGGTAAGGTCATGTTTGGCTTATGGAAATGGTGGAACTTGTGATTATTTTATATAAATTGTTTTATATAAATGTGCTAATGGATTTATCCGAGTGGCGTGTGTAGGGAAGTCATTTGGGGGAATCCTATTGAGTTTTAGTACTCACCCCCTACTTTGGAACATTGGTGTCTTTGCAGATGTTGTGTACCATGACGTGGGAAAAGGTGAGGAATCACCCTCCTTTAGTGGTACATCATGATGTGTTGGTGGATCTTGGAGCATAGAGCTTGGTGTGGAGCCATGGAGTGTGTCTTGGATTATTTTGGGTGTTTTTTTGAGACTTCAACATAGTACTCTTATATGGTATTGGTTGTATTGATTTTTGGCTGTACTGTGGAACAAAATTGTTGTCCTTAGGGAACACATGCTTGAATGTTTTGATTGACATGCATCATACAGTGGGTGGTAGTGGATAGTTTGGTTGGTTTTGTCTTAATGGAAAATCATTCCCTAAGTGGTTCTCAAAGCCCTTGTAATTTATTACCAGACTTTTTAATCATGGGAACATCGCCTAAGGCCAAGTAACCCTCACTGTCTCCTCAATCCAATGAGGTAGGGGTGGGCTGTTACAAGTGGTATTAGTTTGTTTAGTCTTTAACTTTCAAGTTAGAGCAGTTGTTCGGTCACTTTGGGGCCTTGTTTTTGGAGTTGACATTCATTGTGGTATATTCCATGAGATGGGATGGTATCAAGGTGTAGGAATGTCGGAACATGGAATGTATAGCATAAAAGGATGTAGCTAACCCTCTTTTGTTGAAATTCAAGTTACCAGGGATTTGGGTATATAACTGTTTTGGAGACACTTATAGGCATTGGAAATCTCATTATCGTGGGTGTAGCCAATGAGATATGCATGGCATATAAGGTAGAAATGAATTCACTCTAGGATTCATATTTCATTGGGGTATAATGATTTATGGGCTGAATTGAGAAATGGTTTTGCAAACATGTGAAATTTTAATGAGAATAAATTTGGTATTTTGAAACTTGTTTGGTTTTCAGAAATGGTGAAACATGGATAATGTGGCAAAGGGGGAAAGTATTGTGGTAATAGTGTTGTGTAATGTGATTATAAATGGGAATTATTGATGTCTACGGAAGGTAGAATCATGGTTGTTTGTTTTTTTTTGGAAGAAATGACACCAGGTAGGCATCGTAGAGACCAACCAGAGGAGGCTGCTGAGAATGTGGCAGCACCTGAGCCTCAGGTGAATCAGTAGTTAGTGCAGAGTATAGTGCAAGCTTTCCAAGCTGTGGAAAGTGGAAATAAAGCGGATGAACCAAGTCCTATGGATCATGCAGTTCAGTTTCAAAATCAAAATCCACCCATCTTCAGGGGTGACTCAGAGCCAGAGAGGGCAGAAGCATGGTTGAATAGAATGAACAAGATTTTTGAGTTCCTGGGAACACTGGTAGAGTTAAAGTTGATCTTTTCCATGTATGTGTTGGAAAATATTTCCATTCAGTGGTGGGAGTTGGTAGTCCAAGAGGGAATAGACCGAGGTGTGATATGGGAAGGCATTGAGGAATTGTTTAATAAACAATTCTACCTACATACGTTCAAAATTCAGCACACAACTGATTTCTTCAGTTTGAAGCAAGAGAATATGTCTGTGACAGAGTATGCAGCTAAGTTTATGAACTTAGTGCAGTTTGCACCTACGGTGGAAGGCATCACGTCTTTGAAGGCGATGATCTTTGAAACGGGGTTAAGTCAATAAATCCGTTCAAAGATAGCGGTGCTGTGTATAGATGATTACACAAAAATGGTGAATAGAGACTCAGTGGCTAAGCAGGATTTGTTGGGAGCGCTGGGCAGTGGAAGCATGGTGGTACCCATGTGGAATAGTGGGAACTCTAACACTGGGTTCAAGCAGAGGAGAGACACTTATTACTAGGGCAAGAGTAAGGCACATAATTCGATGGTAGGATCGGTGAATATTCCTCTGAATCCCCAGAGTAAACCAAGATGTTTTCAATGTGGTTCTATGAGCCACATCAAGTGGGATTGTATGGCACAACCTTGAGCATGTCATAAGTGTAAGCAGATGGGGCATCTGCAGTGTTATTGTCGAATAGTTCTAAGGTCGGGTGCGCGTGATACTCCTCAGGGATCGCAGATGTCGTATACTTCGATGGGACGGGGGTAGCAGTATACCCCTCAGCAGTAGAGTAAAGTGGGTCATGGTGATTCTTGAAATACCATGATGCCTCAGCAGGGCAATAATGAGCAGAGCATGGCAAGAAAACATGTGTTTGGAGCTGAGAAGGTTGTGGTGGATGATCCGTCGGGACCATCCATTGTGTGAGGTACTATTATTTTAAATTCTACCTTGATGCAAGTGTTGTTTGATACAGGTTCATCACGCTCTTTTATTGCTGCACGTATGGTTTAGTTGCTGGGTTTAAGGGCAGAAATGATGCCTTCAGTTTTGAAACTTCAAAGAGTAAGAAAACAAAGGGTTTATCCAGCCTAGCACGTCTCCATGGGAAGCGCCGATGTTGTTTGTGAAAAAGGAATATGGAACATTGAGGCTCTGTGTTAATTATTGTCGACTTAACCAAGTTACAATAATGGAAAGATATCCACTTCCACAAATTGATGATTTGTTTGACCAGTTTAGGGGAGCCTACTGGTTCTCCAAGATCATCCTAAGGTCGGGATATCATCAATTGCGGGTGAGTAAGGACAATATACCTAAAATAGCTTAAAGAACTAGATATGGCCATTATGAATACGTGGTTATTCCCTTTGGTATAACTAATGTACTAGCGGTATTCCTGGCATTGATGAATCAGATATTTCAGAGATATATGGATTAATTTGTGGTGGTGTTTGTAGATGATATTATGGTGTACTTAAAGACAAGGGTGGAGCAGGAGAATCACTTGGCGACAGTGTTGGGGATCTTGAGGGATTAGTGGTTGTATGCCCAATTGTCAAAGTGTGACCTTTGGATACAATAAGTTCGTTTTCTTGGCTATGTGATTTAGTAAAGAGGTGTTTTAGTTGATCTGAAAAAGATAGAGGCTGTAATCTTGTGGAAACCACCAAATAATGTGTTTGAGGTATGAAGTTTCCTTGGTCTAGATGGGTATTATCGGCGTTTTGTTCCTGATTTTTCATGTTTGGCTTCGCCGATGACAAATTTGATAAGAATGAATGTTCCATTCTAGTGGAATGAATAGTGCCAACAATGTTTCAAAGAGCTAAAGGGTTGCCCTACATCAGCACCAATATTTGTTTTTCCAGAACCAGGAAAAGGGTACATGGTTTATTGTGATGCATCAGGATCAGGGTTGGGGTGCGTTCTCATGCAAGGAAATCATGTAGTTGTGTATGGCTCATGGCATTTGAGGGTTCATGAGAAGAACTATCAAAATAATTATTTGGAATTGGTAGTAGTGGTTCATGCTTTAAAAGTGTGGTGTCATTATCTCTTCAGTGAGAATATCTCAGTATATACAGATCATAAGAGCTTGAAGAATATTTTCTCACAAAGAGATTTGAACTTGAGGAAAAAGAGATGGATGGAATATCTCCAGATGTTTGATTTTGGCTTGATGTACACACAAGGTAAGGGAAATTTGGTGGCAGATGCATTAAGTAGAAAATAATATTCTCAGGTGGTGAAACAGGTATCAGAATAGTGGAAATTGATGTCAGTTATAGCTAACATGTTGTTGGAATATGGGGAAGAGAGCGATAGAGTGGTCTTATTTCTGGTTATGTTGATTCCTAATTTGGTTGGCCTAGTTAGGGAGGAACATATATTTGATTCTGTGTGTGAGAACATGGGGTCGAGACTCAATGGTGGGGAGACCATTGAGGATTGGAAACTGAATGGAGATTCAGTTTTGTGTTTCCGAAATTGGATGGTTGTACTAGTTGATTGTCAAGAAGATCTTCTTAGGGTGTACCATAATTCCAGGTGGTTTTTTCATCCTAGAAATCTAAAAAATGTATAAATCATTTAAAGACCAGTTCTGGTGGGCTGGTATGAAAAGGAGAGTGGATGAGATTGTTTTGAGATGCTGGACATGTCAGTAGGTCAAGGAAGATCATCAGAGGCCAGCCAGAAGGTTGTAGTCTTTATCAATCCCTGTTTGGAAGTTGGAGCAAATAGTGAAGGATTTTCTCATAGGTCTCGCAAGAACGGTCAGAAATCCCAATGCCATTTGGGGGATAGTGGATCAACTAACGAAGTCATTCCAATTCATCCCAATTTCTGAATCTCATATGCCTATACAAATTCTATATCTGGGAGGTGATAAAAAGTCATGGTGTTCAGGTTTCGATTGTATCAGATAGAGACCCAAGTTTTATTTCTCGTATTTGGAAATCTTTACAGAAATCCAATGGAACTAAGTTGACCATGAGTATAGTGTATCACCCTCAGATGGATGGTCAATCTGATAGGATGATACAAACATTGGAGGATAAGTTATGGGCTTGTGTTATGGATTTTAGTGGCTTGTGGGAGGAGCACTTTTCGTTGGTTGAGTTATCATACAATAACATTTATCCGGAATCCATACATATGGATCCGTTTAAAGCTTTGTATGGGGGGTCGTGTCATTCTCCACTATGCTGGGTGGAAATAGGTGAATCCTCAATGGTTTGACCAAGCCTTGTCCATGACACTATGGAGAAGATCAAGTTGATCAGGAAGAGAATGGAGATGGCTCAGAGTCATCAGAAATTTTATTTGTATCATCGTCGACGGACGTTGTTGTTTGAGGTGAGTGATCATGTTTTCTTAAGGACCTCTCCTATGTTGGGACATCATCAGTTTGGGAAGCAGGGAAAGTTATCTATGAGGTATACTGGGTCTTTTGAGATTCTTGAACGGGTTGGTGAGGTGGCTTATCTTTTAGATTTTCCACCTTGATTCTGTATAGTGCACAAAGTGGTTCATGTGTCACAGTTGAAAAAGTATCACCCAGATCGTGACCATGTGATTCGATGAGATCATGTTGAGCTAGAACCAGATGCTTTGTTGGTGAATTTTCTAGTGTGGGTTGTGGATATGCAATAGAATGTCTTGTGTGGTAAAAGTATCTATTTATTTCATGTTTTGTGGCAACATGGTCAGATTCAAGAGGAGACTTGGGAGTGGGAGAAAGAGATGGTCGAGAAATGACCCAATCTCTTTCGGCAAAGGATGGGTTCACTACTTTCTGGGGATGGAAAGACCAATTGTGGGGAGAATATAATACCCTTAGTTTGAGGTATCTGGCCTTTGCTTGTGCATTTTTATGTGTTTAATGTGCATGGGATGAGTTGGGAAGTGGTTGCGAGACTTTGGAATGGTTTTTAATGAGTTTGGATGCTTCGATTAGGGAGCACGGTTTTAGAACGGTTAGTGGAAACTGTACGGATTCTCCAAGAAACCATGAAGGGGGAGACAATAGGATTTTCAAGGCCTATGCACGGTTTTCCAAACTATTCATGTTAACTATACGGACCCCTCCTCTCGAGACAGTAGCATTCGCATAGTTAGCGCATGGTTTGTCAAATAGTGCGGGTTAACCATGCGGCCACTTAAAAATAAGGTTTAAAAACCCAGGTTCACTCGGGATTGCCTCATTCCTCTCCAAACATTCTCCCTCTCGAGCCTCAATCAGGTTCTTCGGTTTTCAAGGATTGTAGGGTCTCTCCCACTGGGTTTGGAAGCATTTTTAAGAGGTTCCTTGGTATTTTGAAGGTGGTTTCTCCCGGGTAAGTCTCTCCTCTTGGTTTCATTGTGTTTTCATCTAGATCTACATCTCCCTATCTTTTGGTTTTCTATATCTACACATGTTTTCTGTAGATCTAGGGATGTTCTTGACTTGGATGATTATTTTAAGGATTGTGAATGCCAGGGAAAGGGATCTAGAGAGGTTTTGGTGGTGCGTTCTCCAGATTTTATGTGTGGTTGCTTGTGGGTCAATTTTTTGGGAACCCTAAATGTATGTGGCTTCTCTCTCAACTCTACTTGGTTAGATATAATTGTTTTGGTTACAAGTAATATTTTGTGCTTTGAATTAATTGTGGTTTGATGTGAGAAATTGATTGGATATCACTTGGGTGAGGTTTTTGGGGATTTTTGGGAAAAAGGGGGTTTTATGGTGAAATGCTATTGTTGTGGATTTTAAAATAGAGATTTTAAAATTGGTTGTTGATATTGATTTGGGACAATGGTTAATGAAAAATGGTTTTCAATAAATATGTTTTATTGAAATTTCGTTTGGAATTGAAAATGATTTTCAATAAATGGGTGATTTATTGAAGTGGATTGACATGCAATTGAATTGGTTGATTTCTTGATGTTGTGACCTTTATGGGTTATATGCTTGGTTGGAATGTTGTGTTGAAGTGGGCGGGAAGTCTCACTATAAATGTTGATGGATAGTGGTCAAAAGGACCACCATGTGAGTAGTGGTCGAGAAGTACTGCTAGTAGTGAAGGGATGAATGGGTTGGGCGGAAGTCCTACCATTTTGGCAGTTTGTTGTGAATTTCATTGTAAGTTGGAAATTGTTTTGCTAGTGTGTTCATGATGAAATGGATTGTTGAATTTTTGTTGGCATTCACTTGGTTTCTTGGTTTGGGTGTGATGGCTTGGTAAGGGCATGTTTGGCTTATTGAAATGGTGGTACTTGTGATTATTTTATATAAATTGTTTTATATAAATGTGTTAATGGTTTTATCCTAGTGGCATGTGTAGGGAAGTAATTTGGGGAAATCCTACTCAGTTTTAGTACCCACATCCAGATTTGTCACGTTGGTGTCTTTGCAGATGTTGTGTACCATGACGGGGGAAAAGGTAACGCATCACCCTCCTTTCGTGGTGCATCGTGATGTCTAGGTGGAGCTTGGAGCATGGAGCTTGGTGTGGAGCCATGGAGTGTGTCTTGGATTATTTTGGGTCATTTTTTGAGTCTTTCACATAGTAATCTAATATTGTATTGGTTGTATTGGTTTTTTGTTGAATATTTGAACAACATGGTTGTCCTTAGGGAATGCATGCTTGAATGTTTTGATTGAAATGCATCATATAGTGGTTGGTAGTGGATGGTTTGGTTGGTTTTTTCTTAAGGGAAAATCATTCCCCAATTTCTTCTCAAATCCCTCAGCATTTATTTCCAGCCTTTGGTGCCTTGGGAACGTCGCCTAAGGCCAAGTAACCCTCACCACCTCCTCAAGCCAATGAGGTAGGGGCAGGGTGTTACAATTTTAATTCAAAACTAATTTTCATTTAATTTATTTATATTGATAGATTATATATCTAATTAGTTTTAAAACATAATTTTATTATTTTTTTATCATTTAATATAATTTAGTTCATTGGAATTATTTTCACATTAAAATTTTATATTAATATAAGTCAGTCTATTGATGGTCATTACTTTTGAAAAACATGTTTTCTCATTTTTTCAATGGGGAATAATATAAAAATAATTGCAGAAACTTATATCATTTCAATTTTGAAAAATGGATTCCACATTTTGAATCAGTGGGTCCAAATTTATTTAATATGTTTCTTTTGTTTTTTTTGTTGTTTTTTTATTAGTAACATTATTAATTTTTTAATACCGCAATTAAGGGGTAAATTGGGTAATTAAAGATGAAAATAATATTATAAAATTACACTAAAACCTATAAAAATTTTATTGTATGGATAAATTATACCCTTATCACCTATGTTTTTTGAAGTAATCATTTAATGAACCCTTTTCCATGAATATGACATAAATATTATTATAATTAATGAATGTGACAGAATGTCACACTCTCGTTTCTTATAAGCATAATAATTTTATTATAGAGATATATAGAAAATAAAACCGAATATAAATGTTCTCTTTAAATATAAACTAATTTCCTAAAGTATATAAATTTATTTAAAATTTTAATAGATTAAATAATTACAGTTAATGATGACACATTAGTGATGCGAAAATTATTTTTTCAATTAAATGATATTAAAAATATTAAAAAAATATATATTCCGAGTTAATTAATTAAATAAACAGACATAATAGATTACATAGATATTTTTTGACATATTTTAAGTATTTTTTATATTTAATAACGATGGTTTGATATTATTAAAAATTAAAAAATTGAATTTTATCTAAATTGACATAAATGATACATTAAAATAAATAATATTTTATTAAATGATATAAAATTAATTAAAATATAAGGTTTATCCATATAACTATGTTAGTGTTAAATATTCCATAAATTGCCCAATAGGGGTCTTTTTGGAAATTTATTGTAAGTATATTAATCCTATAGTATAAAAAGAGAAGTAGACACAGTAAGAGTTAAACTGCTTGACTAAGGGCTGATCCCAAAATATAAGGTTAATTTTTTGAACTAAACATGTCTTAAAATCATTGGATATGAGTATTATAACATATATTAATCTTAGCCTCTAAATATCTCACTTTTGATATATTTTAAACTGAAACTAAATGTATAATAAATTAATAGTTTTGGAGTTTCCAAAAGTTCCCTCCCCTCTATTATAAAAGGGAACATCTCATTCTCTTTTATTGACACCTCAAAATAACTTTTCCTCAAGGAACCCTTAAAACTTATACTCCCAGCATACCTAAATTCATCCTATATTCCATACTTTATGAATAAATCCCTCATATGGAGTCATTTTGTGAAAATCAAAAGGACATGCTCAAAGAAGAGGTAATTGTTTTAACAATTCCCTTTCAATTTTTTATCTTCATAAAATTTTTCTTACTATGTTTTTTATACCAATGTAATAACACCAACATCATATAAATTCTTATTTGTTATTGTAATTATTTAACAACCATATTATTCCATTTATCCATCCTATGAATAACACTATCACCATGCTTGCATACATTCATCTTACCATTTATACGTAGTGGTGTAATTTGTTATTCAACACTGATTTATTTCGATAGGTATATTTATGAGTATAATGGATATTAATAATTAATATAACATTATAATTATCCTTTATAATTAATATACAATCCAATTATGTTCCATTTATCAATCATGGGAATGATACCATCGCTCGAGCATACGAATGGCCTACCGTCTCCACGACGTAGAGCGATTCATTATCCACTATTAAAAATTAAATAATGATTATAAAACTTATATTATGAATAAAAATATTGATTATGAAAATTATATAATAATGGTTATGAATAAAATACATCCTATTCATAAAAAACATGACTTACACAACAAAACATGTATAGGAAAATGATGCACTGAACACCTGAAACAATGGTAATATTGAAATATTATTATCAAAATGATATAAGAGGATAATATATGATATCATAAATATGGATATGGTTCTGATATAATTTAACATCATACATTAACCATTATACAGCAGGTTAACACACCCTCAACAAAAGAAAATTACATGGTATGGGTTAATTTCACAATCTCATTATTTTCTGAGGTTGTTTATATGTAGGTATCCACTGGGACATAATTTCCATCCATATACACGTTTCTTAAAAAAAATTCAAAATATTATTACTATTCCAAGAAAAAAATTTAAGTCCATTTTTACCCATATTTTACTTTTTATACAAAAATTAATGGTAACTTTCCATCATTATCCAAACGAGGTACTTTATGACCTTTTCAGCAAATTAAGGAAATAATGTTTTTTAACATAAACTACTAGAGTGCCTATTTTTATACATTATAATTCCATAAAAATTTGAAGATTCAATAAAAATTATAAAATGTTTTTTTTCAAAATAATTATTTATCTTTTATAATTTTTTGGATTTTAAATTATTTCTATGTAAAAGGGGATATTTCTATTAGAGTGTTTTAATAATTTTTTTAGATTATTGTCATCTATGTCAACATCCGTTTTTGAACATTATTCTTTATTAAGTCTGAATTTTTATGATACAATCTTACATATTTTATTAATGAATTTATGATATGTTTGACTATGGATGTTCTATTTTTATACCATTAATGGTTTATAATAAATGTATTAACATTTTATATGCTAGTTTTAATACAAATGTTTATGTTCTGTCTTACCCCTTTCATAAGAGGAATGAATTGGACTTAGTAAGTGGTGGGTGGGCCCCGCTATTTCCCTTAGATGTATCATTAGGTCACATTAGACAAACTTGTGTCTTGGTACGAGGCCTTGAAGGTATGAGTATGTATGGTATTTGAATGAGGCCTTGATGTTATAGTTATAATGTCCTATATTATGCATCCCCTTATTATGAGATTATTTATATATATTACATGTTATTATTCAACTATTAAAATATCCATGTGAATGTTTAAATGGTAATATTTTATTCATTTCATGCCCAATTATACAGAATATAATGTTTAAAATGAATGTGTTTTAGTTTTATACCTTGACATAAAAGTTTATACATATTTGTGATAACATTGACTATTTTTTTATCCTTTCTAATCATATGATATCTCCCATTTCTTATGATTCATTTTTCACAAGAATGTGAAGTAGTATATTATTATTGACCTATAGGGATATTATAATCCATATGAGAGTTGTAAAAAAGGATAATATGTTATTTTAATTTTAATAAAAATGTAAAACATATGTTTTTTTCTAGTATTTCCAATGATACTAAACTAATCAGTATTTTGGGATTTTATTTCTTGTGATCATTCCAATATTACAAAATATAATAAGGTAGGTGTATTTCTAGTCTCAATTTTATTTCAAAGAGATTTATGTTTTATTCCATACTCATTTCATTTGTTCAGTGTATATAATGATTATGAATACATTATATTATTATTGTCCTTAAATTTAGGGGTATATTAATATGAACTTATGATCCCTCTTACATGGGGTTAATATTTCAAAAGTTACCAATTTGGAAGAGAAATTTTGTCTTAATTTTCCTTCTTTGATACACATGCCATGTTATGCACCTATATGTTTCCATGTGGTGTATATACTACCTTTTATGTGTTATATCATTAATCTACATAATTTAATGATATTTTAATTTTCAGGATATTTTATCCATTCCATTGTATTATGATTAAATGTTACCAAATTATTAATGGTTTATAGCTGCTATCTCACTGTTTATCAAGATTTTTTATGATGTTTTCCCAATTGATAAAATATTTTGATCCATCCCTCAATAAATCTATTTACTTTTCATACCCTCGGGTTATTCATGATATATCGATGTAATGGTGACATTTTTTCAAACATTGTAACATAAGATTATCAAGAATGTTTTTTATGTAAGTATGACATTACCACCCTCTTTAGTCATAAATCTATATCCCTTAAAATCCATATTGTATAAAATAGTTTCCAAAAATATTTCACTATTATATTATGATCATTAAAATAAATTTTTACCCATATTTTACCTTTTCAAAAAATATGTATTTTAAAAATTAATCTTCTTGTCATTTTATAGTTGAAGCAATTTTCCAAAAATTTTACAATTCAAAAGGAATGTTCAGCATGTATGGATTTACCAACCATCATGACCATAATTCCATTGAATCTAATTTTAATGATTAAAAAGTGTTTTTTTATGTAAAATTATTTCCTAATATTTTTGAAATTTATTGTTTTAACATGGGTTTGAATGATAATGGTTTTAAAAAATGTTTTATATTTAAACAGTTTTTAAAAAGTTTTCAAAAACATCCTTTGTAAATTTTCAAAGGTTGTTTTAAAAGAAAAAGGTTTTAAAAATTATTTCATTCCAAATTTATATTTTTTTTTTAAAAAATAAATCACTAATAATTAAAAAAAATATTATTTGATATGTAGTAATAAGAAAAGTTTTCCAAAATGATTTTGAGCCTTCTTCCTATGTTTTCAATGGATTCTCAATGAAAATCATTTTCAAAATGTTTTCAAAATTATTTATTATGTCGTCATGGAAATACGGTTTCATAATTTTTTCAAGACTTCCTTGTATTTTTTCATCATTTTTTTCAAAGAAAATTGTTTTAAAAAATCAATAAGTTTTAAAAGAATTATTTTAAAGATGAAAGTATATTTTTCTATAGAAATGTTTTTAAAATTATTTTCCCCAATTATTTTCCATCTAAAATGATAGTCATTGGTGTTGATCTGGTATTACAGAGAAATAATCCAAAGGTTATATTCATATTCTTACATAGAATGTTTTACATTTTTATGTCATTATGTTTATCTAAAAATTGTTTCTTTCACATTTTTATGTTATTGAAACTTTTTCCTCTCCCATGGGTTTTTTTCTTATGAAACCCAATTTTATTTATGGGTTATTCAATGATGAATGATTTTGAAACCTTTAGTTTTTCAAAATGTTAATATATGATTACATGTTTATAGAACCCATTTCATTTCCTGGGTTAAGATACGATGTTTATGAAACCCATCTATTTTTATTGGTAATGATATGATAAAAGTTGTATTATCTTTTTTCACATGTATGAAATATTTAATTATTAGATGGGGGGAACCTATATCTTAATCAAATGCATTGGTTAATTTTTTATCTCGTTAGATAATTATGTGACTCAAGTTGAAATTTATAATACACTATGGGAAGATAGGAAAACACAATCTCTTATAAGGAATGGACTGTGCCTAGGGATGGTGGTGCATCCTGTCCAGTAGGTATAGTAAAAAAATGACGGAAGATGGGGAAACCCGATCTACTAAGGAAAGATGGGAAAAATCAATCCATTATGGGAACATGGTGAAACTATATCTCATACATGGTATGGACTGAAATTAGGGATTGTGGTGTCTTCGCCGAGTAGTCATAGTCCCCATGATGTTCCTTAATAAGTTGGAGAAATTTTTCTACATTTATAGGTGATGATGTTACATATTTACGTGTGTGCCACAATTCTATGTCTTATTTCTATGTTATTATTTTGTTTCATTTTGTATTCATTTCATTATAACTCATTCATTATTAATTTCTAGCCTTTATTGAATGATTCATGTTTATGATTTGAAGGGTATGATCTTCTAATGATATGATCATGTTCTCATACCCTTGTTCTCATGTTTATGCTTAAATATCTACAATGATAACCCTTAATAGGAATCTAAGCTCATCGCTTTTTATGTTTCCTTCACAAGGATATGATGATATATTTTAGGTATGATATTTATGAGAGGGTATTTAGTCTTGGAGAACCCAGTGGGAGATAATTTTTTACTCATGTACAAGGGTTTATGTTTCCATATTTTATAAGGTACTAAACTAACATGATATTTGGGAATCTGTTTTGGTAATTTATTATGAATTCTTTAAAAATGATTAAATTACTAGGTATATCAAGAATGAGTTGTTATATTAGTGGGAGAAAATAAAAATTTACAGCCAACAGTAAACTGATAACCCATTATGTGGTAATTTAATATCCATGTATGAACATGTTGGGCCATAAATGTAAGCTACCGATGAACAATGGATACATACAATAGGACTAAACTAAAAAATAATAAATAATTAAAAGTGTCAACTCCTATTGGAGGTATGAATATATGATCTACATCCCCCCATATTTTTTAATTACTAGTGTATAGTAAAATAAGAGGTACAACCTAGGGTCATAAACTACATCCCGGAGTTCATTCTGAGTAAAAAATGGTGACCCAAACATGTTAGAGAAAAACATAGTAAGACACCACCAAAGGTGACTAATGCATATCCAATAAATGAGTGTAAAATGAAGAAATAGTTTTTAGGTACCATAATAAATTAAATCTGTTAGGTAAATGAAATTTATATAATCCATGTTGAACTCAGGTTCCTCATGGGACACTCAAACGACGATACCTATGACAGAAAAAGAGATAACATCTCAATAAAATCATATATATATATATATAAACTCATATAAATGTATGTATATATATATATATGTTCTATTGAGGACCCAAGTCTCAATACTCAGACATATCGATAATTATATCATATAAGTAACATACATTAAATGAGGTACATCATCCCCAATGATCTCAAATTAATAATTAGGGTCATCATGACAAACCATTATTAGTTTAATGATAAACTATTTCATTACCAATCATTAATCCTATGACATCCCAAATCATGTCCCACTTAGATATTCCATGTGTTGGTGGGTCGCATGGCTTCAAGTGTGCCTCCCTTTATATTAGACGCTACCGACTAGCAACGATGGATTTTGGTGTGTCCACGGGGAGACTATGCACTCATGTTAGAGTGGCTCATAGTGGATGTAAAATGTAGATTGATAATGAATGAAATAAATAAAAGATTTTGTAGTGAAAATTATTAAAAAAATACAATATAAATACAATAAACAAAATCTTGACATTTCACCATATACAAAATGAGAATGTCATGTCATTTCTCTACAAAATGGAAAACATCGATACAAATTAAAAGGAAATAAATGATATTCAAAATAATGAAAGGAGACCATAAATTTTCCAATATCTCATGTGATGGATCAATCAATTGCTACTATGATCCATCCTAAAGCAATCAAGGAAGATCAACTTACTAATGTGGGATGTTTCCACTAATCGATTCCTACATAGATGTAATATCCCAGGGTACCAATGGTGGTCCCAAGAGTGTGTCACATAAATCTCAACAGACCCCCACCAATGGGGTCTATAAATCTAGTGTGTAAATATAAACTGAAATAGTGTCTAGGTGATTATAAAAGAAAATATAGTACAATAATGTCAATAAAAAAACCAATTACAGCCTCAGCTGGTGTCTGAACATGTAATAATTTAATTGATTATGATCCAATTTATAATAAGTTTAACTTGAATTATATACTATATAAATAATTTACAAAATCAAAGGTGCTAAAATGGCATCCTATAATGATGATAATAGTAAAGATGATCTATGGTAATAACCAAGGCATCATATTATTATGATAATAATAAATTAGGATCTAATGAAATAACTAAGGAATCCTTGACTACAGGGGTCAATCAAAATTAATAATAAAAAGATGACTGGCTATAAAGGTTCTATGTACAGTCCAAGGGGTATCTCCAAAGGCATTCCACTATAAAATATTATATCTAAGTCCAAGGATCTCATCCGAGGTAAAATAGGAAAACAATGAATGAGCCTAATGGGGTGAATACATGGTGTTTCATGTCTAAAAATGTTAATCTATATCAAAGGAGTGGATCTAAGGAATCCCGGTTTCATGAAGATGGTGAAGGGATTCTAAGACCTATTTATGGTCATCCTTTAATATGCAATGAAGATGTTACAAGGTGGGAATCCCCCTTTGAAACTGTCTCCTTGAATGAGATTGGAGCCCTCTAATTGCATATGACATTCCCTTGGGAATCTAAGGATGGATTAAGTCTGACCACTCCTATAAATATAAAAATATCCTTGTGAAATGGTAACCCTGTAAAAAAATCATTATTTTATTTTTCTCATGTATTTCTTATTCCATAGGATAATTCATAAGGTTCATTCTATTTCCATTCATTCTTTGTGACAAGGGTAGATAATAAATTAAACCATTTATTAATTTTATTCAATGTTCAATTATTAGGTTTATTTAATTATTTTTAATAATAATGACATGGTGGTCTATAGAAATTCAACCTTATTTAATTGAGTTACAATTAACTAGGCCAAGTGATATCAATAAATATAATTTCCATTTAAAACTTGAAAGGTTAATTAACTAGTTAATACACTTACCTAAGAGGTTTAAAGTGGAAGCTATACATTTTTTTCCATTTAGGAATTAAGGATCTATTGACCATATAAGAAAACATTACTTAGAAGGGTAATGTGATAGAACACCTAAACGGTAGTGTATACATTCATATCAAACCATTAATGGAATAAATAAGGGATATCTCTACATGGGGTTGATGGTGTTGGTGTCATAACAACCAATGACCCAATGAAATCTTATGAACCAGGATTTAGAATAACAGTATGATGATTATAAGCATAGAATATGAAAAGAAACACTTGGTGAAAGAAGCATTCTCACAAAGTTAATAGTATATAAAAAAGAGAGACTTTGAGGGATAATTCATAGAACACTTACTATATACTATTAACACTCTACCCATCCAATATTTGCCTTTATTTTTCCTGGATTGTGTAACACCCCAAGATTTCACTGTGTGTTATTTTCATTAAAGTAATTGAATATCTTGTGGTACATGAAACACCGAGTTCGAGCACACCACGACTTACCAAACTAGCCATTCAAAAAGAGTTTATGAATAGTATTAACTAAATTTTGAATTTTATATACTTCATATAATTTTACCATTCATATTATGTGTTTCTTAGACATAATATGAGAAATAATTCAATTTTCAGATAATAAATGTATTTTTCAAAAAATGATATTTTACCGCCTTTTAATGGATAACCCTTTTTAAATCAAATATTTGACACTTTTATAAATTCAATTTTACAAAATAATGTTCTTCTTTAGATAAGGACATAAAAATTGAGTTTGGATTAATTTTCGGTGGTTTTCTGATAACTTTCATATTTTGATGAATAGTTAAAAATACTAAATTTTAATTGAAATCAACTTTTTTAATCAAAATAATTTATAGTGATAAATTATAAATTTTAATTTTCTTGAAATATAATTATATTATATTTTTATAATTTAATCCAATTTTGGTCATTAGATTTAATTTTACATTTAAATTTGATATAAACAGATATCAATCTTTTGTTAGTTTTTACTTCTCAAAAACCCACTTCCTAGTCTTGACAATGGGATTATTTTTTTAAATTATTTAATACAACACATATGGTTTTAATTTGTTAAAATAGACATAATTTTTGAATTTGGAATATCAAAATTAGCTATAGGTGATTTTTTTGGTATTTTTCTAAAAACATTCAATTTTGATGAATAGAGAAAAACATTGCGTTGTTGTTTAAAGAAGACTTAGAATTTTAATAATTATTTTTAATTTAATTTTTTTAAAGTAAAAATAGATACATAATACCCATATAAGTCCAATGTAATTAATTAATATAATTTTACAATATTATTAGATATATAATATTTTATTGAACTTTTTACCATTTTTAACCACATTCTAGGCACATTAGCTAATTTTTCATAAAACATAATTTCACCGCTTCTATGAATTGAATTTCAAAAATATGAGTTAAACGGATGATATCAGTAAGTAAATGATTTTTCAATAGGATGAAATTAATTTTGGTTGAATAGTAACATTTGAATGTTATTTACCACGTTTAAAAATAAATAGGGTAATTAAAGGTTAAAATGATATTATAAAAACCCCAACACTTGTCATAATTTTAGTGTATAAGTTTATTTCAACCAAAATCAACATTAAGAGTAAAATAGGATCCTTTTTTATCCACTTGTATTAGATTAGGACATTTTTTATTATTTTATTTAAAGAAGAGTTAAAAGTGTTAAATACAAATTTTAATAATTAAAAAATTTTTAATATGGGGTTATACAATAGATAAATTTTAATATAAATATTCCTTATAAAGTTAAATATATTTACTACATAATGGTATTTTATTTATAATTTTTATATTTTAAATAATTATATTTATTTATGACACAATGATGATGTAGTAATTACCTAATTAATGAAAGATTAAATTAATGTATATTATAAATAACAAAATAATTGTAAATTGAGAGTTTTTATGCATTCCACAAATTTTATAGGTTAATATGAAATTTTAGGGTTAATTTAATGTATTTTTTTCTAATTATTCAAGTTTTTATTATTTTAGAAAAACCAAATACTGAATAGTGTCAAAATTGACAAAAATGAGTTTTTAAAATAAATAATATATTATTAAATGATATAATCTTCATAAAAATATAAGGATTTTCTAAATTATATATATAATTAATGATATGTCATTAATTTAACAATTTATATTTTCTTGAAATTTTATAGTATGTTTATTAAACACGTAATATAAAAATATAAGAATATGTGGTTCAAGTTAAAATATTTAACTAAGAATTAAATCTAAAAGATATGGTTAATATGGTGAACCAAACTTTTCTAAAACCTATTGGTTGAGAATATTTCCACCCATTCCCACCTTAGCCTCTAAATAAATCCATTTTGATCCATTATAAACCTAAAATATTTTTATAATAAAATAACATTTCAAGCTCTTCCTAAAGTGACCCTCACATCTCTTATAAAAGGGTACTTCAACTTCTATCAAATTCACAAAACCAAAGTAACTTGGATCGGAAAAACCCTACCCAAATATCCACCCATCTACTTTCATATCAACCGAAAGGCATTAATTTTATCCAAAAGTCAACTTATGGAGAACTTTTGATCAAATCAAATTGAAGAACCTGAAAAATTGGTAATAATTTAACCACCTATATCAAAGTTCTTTTCTTCTTCCACTTCCCCTTTAGTTTTTGTTTACCATACAAAAATAATAATTGTTTTACCTTCTATATACTGTGATTTTGTTATAAATATAGTACAACCATATTAATTATTCAATCCATCCTATGAATGACAAAGTCACCATACGTCCATACGTATGGCTTACCGTCTTTATGGTGTGGTATAGTTTTTTATTCAACACTTAATTATTTGGATGGGTATAATAATGAGTATAATTGATTTAAATAATAAATATAACATGTTAATTATTATTTATATTTGATATACCATCCAATTACATATGATTTCACCATCAATATAATGATATTGTTGCTCGGGAATACGTACGGATTACCGTCTCCACGAACGTGATGAGATTAATTTCCCTTCACAACTATTAAAGAAAAATATTCATTTTATGATTTAAAATAATTTTTAAGAACTTAATATCATTATGGATATGAATAAAATAAATCCTATCCATAATAAACATGTCTTATGTAACAAATCATATAAATGAAAACGAATTAGTTAACTCCCGAAACAATGATACTGCTGAAATATTATTAAAAAAGAAATATTAAAAGATAATATATTATATCATATTTATGTATGTAGTTATTTTATAACTTAATAACAATTATTGAACTATTATTTTGGATATTAACTTACCCACTACTATGGAAAATTTCAAGGTAATGGGTTTTCATATCACTTTTTATTCCTGTGAGATTCATGATATATTGCCACAATTTCCTTTGGTGTGGTGTTTGTACTACCCATGATTGTATTATTTTTGTTATATAAATTAATTTAATGATATTTAAATCTTCATTGTATGATCCTTCTTTCATGGGTTTTATGTTTCATAAGATACCAAATCGGTAAGAATTTCTAATTTCAATTTCCACTCATTAGGTTTTACGCAAACTCAATTGATTATTTTACTCCAAGATTATGTGTGAAGTCACTATTTATTTTTTTATGTAGTAATTTCCACTCCCCATTGTGTGGATATAATTTGGACACACATAATCAACCCATTTAATAATTCTCAATTCGTCGATATGAACTTGATAAGAGTAATGTTAACTCGATTTTCAATCATGGAGTTAAATATCCAAGTCATTGGTGTTGTTTTTAAAAGAATATGTGTGGATGTACTCTTATTTATTTACACTTAATATCCAATAATATTGAGTGTATTTACATTTTTCACACATAATTATGTCATTTATTTATCCTTAACATAAGTATACGATCTTTATATGGGATTTCATATCAATTTACATACCATTAAGACTTCTTTGTTGTTATTTTCCATTTCACTTTTATATGGTGTATATACGGTACATTGACGTAGTATATAATTAATCTCTTTATTATAATTATATCACAAAGTTTTCATTACAATAATTTTTTTTATTCAAACATCTCGCATTTTGTTAGGAACCCTAACTAAAATATCATTTAAAATGTTTTAATGATTTATTATTCTAAATATTTCTCATTAATGTCCATGTATCTAAAATGGTGTTAAATAATTATATATATGGACATGAATGTTTTGAAATTAAAATTAATTTTAAAAGTTTCAAAGTGGAATGGGAAAAGTTGACTAAAAAATTTATTTTTACCACTTCTTGAAAAATAGTGAGACATATAAATATTTTCATGGAAAAGGGGATATTTCTCTCGATTATTTTTACTAATTAATTGTATCTATGTCAACATACATCATCATTATTGATTTAGGATGATTTATTATAATATAATCTTCCATATTGTATTGAATGAGTTAAGATTGACTTTGGGTGAGGTATTTTTATAGCATTAATTGTTTGTGGTTTAAATATTGACATTTTTTATGTTGGTTGTTATAAAAATATTTAGATTATGTTTCAACCTTTTCATATGAGGAATTCATTGTAACTAGTAAGTGATGGGTGGGGCACTTTATAACACCTCGATGCATCAGTAGGTATCATGAGACAAATTAGTGTCTTGTCACAAGTCATTGACAAAATTTTTATTTGTAGTCTTCGCACGAGGCCTTGAAAATTTGGTTGTGATTTCTGGAATTATGAATTCCATAGTTATGAAATTAGTTATTGATATAACATGAGATTATTCTACTAGTTAAATATCCATGTCAATAAGTAAATGAAATTATTTGATTCATATTTTCCATATTATACTCATGTTTATGTTTAAAAGGCTTGTGTTTTAATCCAATACATTGCCTTAAATGTGTATGCTTATTTATGAAAGTTTCTTCTATATTTTTATCCTTACTGAGCCTATGAGATCACCAATTTATTATGTTTTATTTTTCCCTGGATGTGAAGAATTATATTATGATTGACCTATAGGGATTGGATAAGGTATATGATTGTGTTCAATGGTGACACTATGAGGTTGTTTTTTTATTTCATGATGTAATGTAAAACTTAGGTATGTATCTAGAACATACAATTATACTAAACTAATCGGTCCTTCGAGACTTGATCTCTTATGATCATGCTAATGTTAATTAATAATGCACCGACTCTGGATAACTATGTTCAGAGTGTCACTATTGGTATCAGGGGAAGTTTATTACAATCCTTTAAAAGTAGATTTTGAAAAACATTAATTAGAGAACATTATCAAAAGATATAATTTGAGGATTAGTATTGAATAACTTTTTAGAAATTTGGTAATATATGGATTTTGTAAATTTTCAAAGAAATACATCCCTGTCTGTATATGAGCAGGTAGAGGTAGATCTTGCATAGTTGTATCTAGGTGTAAAACCTGATAATACCGCATTGAGCTAGACTTAAATGAGAACTGGTGCATCATAATGGGCCTTTTTTTCACTTTTGGTTACGAAAATCCCGACGGATATGGTTAGGATAATTCACATTTTCATTAAAAACCGATTTGAAGGATTTTAATATAATAAGAGAATAAAAAACCTTGGTTAATCTTAAGGTGTTTTAGATTGAAAATAATGTGTCATGATATTCTCTAAATGATTTTATGACTTTTGTTACTCACACTAAGATTTATGGTTCTAGTAAATGGATGGATTCCAAGGAAGTCATAGTAACAAAAAACAAGATGTTGAATGTGGGAATGATGGTGGAAATTAGTAACTAAATTGAATGTTGAAAGTCATAAAAGATATCATGTTCATGATGAAGCAGGTTTCCAAAAATATGTTCAAAAACATATATATTAACCAACTCCCAAACTCAACAAAGAAGAGAAAGGCTGAGAATGATAAGATCTCTAGTATTGGAGACCATGGAGAAAAGAATGTTCAATTTCCATCATGTAGGAAATGTGGAAAGAGGCACCCATGACTGTGTCTCAATAGAACAAATAAATTCTTTTTGTATTGGAAATGAGGACATAACATAAATAATTGCTAAGGAAAAATGTAGAATACTATGGATGAAATTAAAAATGATCCTAATAATCCATTTACAGTCATTTTCTGCAAATGTAGGGGGCCTAGGAATTTCCTGAGTCAATGCCTTATTTTATAGGATAACCTTTAGGTCAAGGAAGAACCTATGTGGAAATTAATGGATGGATAAATGTTTAAAAGTATTAATTCTAGTTGTTGATGGGAATACTTTGGAAGACTTTTCTATTGTATGTGTAACCCTATAGTTTGTTATTTGAAAATTATATTTGTGAATGAATTATATTTTCTTTTGTTGATATAGTTATAAAAACCATTTGGGGTTATATGATACTTGAATTTGAGGCAATTATAGTTTATTAATTTTTGGGTGGAAAATGTGAGGTATAAGATAAAATTAGTGGTAAAATTATTTTATGGTTATTTTAAGGAATTTATCTCATTTTTGGACTGTTACAAAATATATTTTTTTTTTGAAAAAGGACAACACACAGACTATATGAAAACCCATCACGTCGGACAATGCTGTAGGAATTGAACCCACAACCAAAGTGTGGTAGAGATTTATCACCTACCACTAAATTACATGAAACCCCTAGTAAGTGTGACTAATTCTATTTAGATAAAATATTTTATTTATCAATAATAAGATGATTTGGGATCTTATGTTTTATCAAATGGAAATCCCTAGTAAATGAAAATGATTTGGTGATTATGTGCTAAATTTTATTTTGAAGATGTTTGATCTATTTGGAACACTATATGTCTATGTAAAATAGAATACAATGGGATTTCATTTTTGGAGTATTGGTGGATATTTATTTTAGAAGAATCTATGTTTTTATAGTGATTCAGGTTATTAATGGAAATGATTAAACAATCATTGAGAATATGTTATTTGGTTAATTAAATATCAGTATGATATTTAAGAGAAGTTGATGTTATTTGCTGATAAATTTTATGATTTACTATGGAATATTGTGTGATTAAATTCTTCTAAGTATTGGGTTTCAATCTTAGATTGGATTATATTGGCAGAATTTAAGGACAGTTATTTATTGAATGGTTTCTATTGAAATTTTGGTATTTTTTGTTTAATTTTGGAAATTAATATTAGTATTTATTTCTATAAAAGATTATCTATTTTGGGGATCATCTAATCTTGTACTAGACATTTTGGTTTTGGTTAATCTCTAAAGAAAGGGGAAATATATATTTCATCCTTTAGGGATTATGTGATTCTCTAAAAGTTGATTCTAGCTTCAGGTGTGACCATGTCATCTTTAATACTCATTGTTTGGAGAAAAGATGAGTTAGTGGTAGAAATTTATTAAAGGATGGCACTATACTTGAAAAATAATTATATCTCTTTATGTTCCTAGTCAATATCATAAATAAGTACCTTAAATTTATTAAGTGGAACTTAAAACAAAAAATGTTGCTCGTTTACTTTTCATACTAGAAAACTAATGGTCCTTTAACCCATCACAAGTTGTTGGTTTTCATGTTGTTAACATTATCTTGGTCATGTTTTCTACCACTCTCCATCAAGAATTTTACACATAGTTTAACTTCCTTATCCATTTTTTCCTACATGGAATCCTAGTATGGGTTATCTTGGGTGACCTTTATACTTCTCTTTCTTTCATTTAATGTGATATTTTTATTAACACTTTTTCTGATATTGGACATTCATTGAATTCCCCAAGACCAATTTTAAAATTGCGAGGATGTAATTTCCAAAATGGTGGAATAATGTAACACCCTAAGATTTCATAGTATGTTATTTTTTTTAAAGTAATTCACAAGATTGCGCTACATGCAATACCGAGTTCGAGTGCACCATGACTTACCAAAATAGTCGTTAAATAAGATGATATGAATAGTATTAAATTAATATTGTATTTATATACTCCACCTAATTTTAGTATCCATATTATGTGTTTCTTGGACATAATATAAGAAAAAATTCAATTTTTTAGATAAAATAAGTATTTTTTAAAAAATGAAATTTTACAGCCTTTTAAAGGAGAACCTTTCTAAATCCAATATTTGGAAGTTTTATATATTCAATTTTCCAAAATAAACTTCTTCTTTACAATCAAGACATTTAAACATTATTTTGGATAAATTTTATGTACTTTTCTAACAACTTTCATATTTTGATGAATAAAGAAAATAGTAATTTATTATTGAAAAAATATTTTTTTAATCAAAATAATATATAGTGTTAAATTATACATTTTAATGGTTTTTATTTATAATTATATTATATTATTATCATTTAATACAATTTTGGTCATTGGAATTAATTTTACATTTAAATTGGACATAAACACACATAAATCTTTCGATAGTTTTTACTTCTCAAAAAACCACTATCTAATTTGACGACAGAAATATTTTTTAAAACAAATTAATACAATTTCAGTGTTATGAATTTGGTAAAATAGATATAATTATTGAATTTGTAATATCAAAATTAGTTTTGGGTTAATTTTTGGTATTTTTCAAAAAACATTCAATTTTTTATAAACAGTGAAAACAATGCGTTATTGATTAAAGCCGAATTTTTATTTAAATAATTATTTTTAATTTAAATTTATTTTAATACAAAAATAAATACATAATTAATATATTAGTCAAATTTAAATCATTGAATTCATTTTATAATAATATTATATATATAATATTTTATTCAACTTTTTAACGTCTTTTACCCACCTTCTTGGCACATTTGCAAATTTGAATAAAACATAATTTCCCCATTTATGTGAATTGAATTTCAAAAATCTGAGAGGTATGGTCGATATCCAAAAGTAAAATTTTGTTCAATAGAATGAAAATAATTTTTGGAGAATAGTAACTTTTGAATTTGTTTTACGACAGTAAAAGTAAATAGGGTAATTAAAGGTAAAAATGATATTAAAATTACCCAAACACATATCCTAATTCAATTGGATAAGGGTATTTCGATGACATTCAACCGTAAGAATAAAATATGATCATTTTTTATCCACTTTTATTAGATTATGATATTTTTTATTATTTTATTTAAATAAGATTAAAAAGTGGTATACTCATCTTTTAATAACTAAAACAATTTTTATATAGCATTATATAAAATATAAATTTTATTATAAATATTCATTATAATTCTAACTATATTTCCAACATCATAGTATTTTATTTATATTTTTTAGACATTATATAATTAAATTTATTTATGACATAATTATGATGTAGTTATTACCTTATTAATGAATGATTAAAAAAATTTATATCATATCAAAATAAATGTAAATTTAAACATTAAATGAATTACACTAATTTTCTAGGTTAATATGACATTTTTTGGATGATTTAATGTACTTTTTCTAATTAATCACATTTTTTGGACTTCCACAAAAACCAAATACTAAATAGTGTGAAAATTAACTTAAATGAGTTATTAAAAAAAATACTATATTATTAAATGATATAATATTCCTAAAATTATACGTTTCAGCCAAATTACATATATAATGATATATATGTAATTAATTAACCACTTTATGTTATCTTTCCATTTTATAGTATGTTTATTAACCACAAAATATAAAAATACAAGAAGACATGCTAAAAGTTAAACTATTTCACTAAGAATTAAATCTAAAAGATAAGGTTAATATGGTGACCTAAACTTGTCTAAAACCTATTAGTTGAGAATATTTCAACCCATACCCATCTTAACCTATAATTAAATCTATTTGGAGCCATTATAAATCAAAAATTTTGTTATAATAAAATAATATTTCATTTTTTTTCTAAAGTGACCAACACATCTCTTAAAAAATGGTACTCCCCTTCTCTCAAATTCACTCATCCAGATACATTTGAATCAACCATGACCTTCTCAAGTATCCTCAAAACTACCCTAACTTCAACCTAGAGTCATTACATTGAACATAAAGCCAACCTAAAGAACCCTTTTGATCAAAATAAATGGAAGCACACGAAGAATAGGTAATAATTTCACCACCTCTTCCAAAGATCTTTTCTTCTTCCACTTCCTCATTAATTTTTGTTTCCAAACCAAAATAATAACTAAAGTACCTTATACATAAATTTATGAAATTAGTAATTTGGTAAAACCATATTCCTTATTTTATCCATCCAATGAATGACAAAGTCACCATACGTGCGTACATACAATTTATCGTCTCCACGTCGGGGTGTAGTTTGTTATTCAACACTTCATTATTTGGATGGGTATAATAATGAATATAATGGACGTAAATAACAAATAAAACATGTTAATTAATCTTTATATATGATATACCATCAAATTAAAAATGATTTCACCATCAATAGAATGATATTATTGCTCGTATGTTTGATCTTATTACCATCTCCATGAATGTGACGAGATTCCTTTCCCATCGTAAATATTCAATATTAATTTTCATTTTATTATTTAAAATAATGTTTATGAAGTTAATATCATCCTGGATATGAATCAAATACATACTATCCATAATAGACATTACTTATGTAACAAATCATAAAAAGGAAAACGAATCAGTTAACATTTGAAAGAAAGATACTACTAAAATATTATTAACAAAGAAATATTAGATGATCATATATGATATCATATTTAAATATGTTGTTATTTTATAATTTAAAAAAATTATTTAACTATTATATAGGATACTAACATATCCTTGAAAAATTAAAAGTACAAGGTAAGGGGTTTTCATCTCACGTTTTATTCCCATGATATTTATGCTATACTGCCACTATTTTCTTTTTTTAGTGTATGTATTTCCCTTGATTGTATTCTTTTTGTAATATAATTTAATTTATGTGTATTTACATCTTCATTTTATGATACTTTTTTCATGGGGAGTATGTTTTCTATGATACAAAATCAGTATGGGAATTTCTAATTTCAATTTCCACTCATTGGGTTTTAGGAAAACTTCATAGATTATTTTATTCCAAGATTTTTTGTGAAATCACAATTTATTTATTAATGTAGTAATTTCTACTCCCATTTTTGTGGATAATATTTTGATATACATAATCAGTTCATTTAAAAATTCTCTAAAGTCATCGATATATACTTGATAAGAGTAATGTTAACTCAATTTCCATTCATTTTGTTAAACATCCAAGTCATTGGTGTTGTTTTTAAAAGAATATGTGTGAATTTAATATGATAGATTTAATTGAATATAAAATCATATTGAGTGTATTTATATTTGTCACACTTATTTATTTCATTTATTTATCCATAACATAATGATATGGTCTTTATAAAGGATTACGTCTCAATTTACATTCCATTGAGACTTCTTCGTTGTTATGTGCCAATTCACTTTTATATGGTGTATATATTGTACTTTGACATAGTATATCATGAATACATTTATTCTCATGACATTATAAAGTTTTTATTACCTCATTGTTTTTTATTCAAATGTCTCTCATTAGATTAGGAACTCTAACTAAGAAGAGAAAGGTGGAGAATGATAGGAGCTCTAGCAGTGGAGTCCATGGGGAAAAGAAAGTTCGATTTCCATCATGTGATAAATGTGGAAGGAGACACCCAGGAAAGTGTCTCAATGGAACAAATAAATGATTTTCTGTGGGAAATAAGGACATAAAATAAATAATTTTCTGGGAAAAATGAAGAATACTATGGGAAAAAATAAAAATGATAGTATGAATCCATTTACAGTCGTTCTCTATAAATGCAGGGGACCTAGGAATTACCCAAGTCAATTCCCTATTCTATAGTATAAACACTAGGTTAAGAAATAACCTATGTGGAAATTAATGGTAGGAGAAATGTTTAAAAGTGTTAATTCCCTGTGTTTATGGTATTACATTGGAAGACTTTTCTCTTGTATGTGTAACCATACCGTTTGTTATGTAAAAATTCTATTTGAGAAAGAATTATCTTTTCTTTTGTAGATATAGTTATAAAGAACAATTTGGGTTTATATGATACTTGAATTTGAGGAAATTACAGGTTATAAATTTTTGGGTGGAAAATGTCAGGTATGAGATAACATTTGTGGTTAAATTAGGTTATGGTTATTTTGATGAATTTATATCATTTTGGGACTATTATAAAATATATTGTTTGAAAAAGGACAACACACAGACCACGTGAAAACCCATCGTGTCAGACAGAGCTGTGGGAATCGAACCCACAACCAAAGTTTGATTGGTATCTATCGCATACTACTAAACTAGATGAAGTCCCTGGTTAGTGTGGCTAATTAATTTTAGAAAAATTATTTTATTGATCAATAAGAAGTTGATTTGGGATTTTATGTTTCATTACCTAGATATCCTTATTATAATAGAATGATTTTGTGAATAAGTCCTAAATGTTATTTTGGGAGATGTTCACTCTATTGGGAACACTATGTGCCAATGGAAAATAGAATATAGTGGGATTTTATTTTATGAGTAATGGTGGATTTTTATTTTGGAAGATTTCATGTTTTTTATAGAGATTCATGTTATTAATGGGAATGATTAACCTATCATAGAGAATTTGTGATTTTGTTAATTACAATTATGTATGATACTTTAAGAGTATTTGATGTTATTTGAAGATAAATTTTAATATTTACTATCAATGACTATGTGATTAAATTCTTCCGTGTTTCAGGTTTCAATATTAGATTGGATTATATTAACGGAATTTAAGGATAGTTATTTATTGAATGTTTTTTAATGAAAATTTGGTATCGTTTTTTTAATTTCGGAAATTATGATTTGTATTTTTTTCTATCAAAGATTATCCATTTTTGGGATCATCTGATCTTGTTCTAGATATTTTGGTTTTGGTTAATCTCTTAAGACAAGGGAAATATATAGTTAATACTTTGTTGATTATGTGATTCTCTATAAGTTGATTCTTGCACTTTAGGTGTGACCAAGTCATCATGAATACTCATCGTTTGGAGAAAAGATGCGTTAGTGGTAGAAATTTATTAACGGATGAAACTATTCTTGAAAAGTAAGTATATCTCATTATGTTCTTTTTCAGTCTCATAAATAAGTTCTTCCACTCCATGAAGTAGAACGTAAAACAAAAAATCTTGCTCGTTTATTTTTCCTACTAGAAAACTAATGGTAATTTAACCCAACACAATTTTGTGATTTTCATGTTGATAACTTTATCCTGGTCATGTTTTCTATCACTCTCCATCAGAATAAGACACTTATTTTAACTTCCATATCCATTTTTCCTACATTGATTCCTAGTATAGGTTATCATGGGGGCCTTTATACTTCTCTTTCTTTCTTTTAATGTTATAGTTTTATCGACACTTTTTTTGATATGGGACTTTCACTGATGTTCCCAAGCACAATTCTAAAATTGTGAGGATGCAATTTCCAAAAGGGGGAAAAATGTAACACCCCATTATTTCAAATTAAGTTATTTTTTTAAAGTAATTTACTCACTTGCGCTACATGCAACACCGAGTTCGACCGCACCACAACTTAGAAAAATAGTCATCCAAAAAGCAATTATGAATAGTATTAACTGGATTTTGTATTTTATTAACTCCATATTATTTTATCATCCATATAATTTTTTTCTTGGACATAATATGAGAAGAAATTCAATTTTTCAGATAAAATAATTATTTTTCAAAAAATGCAATTTTACAGCCTTTTAATGGAGAACACTTTTTAAATCCAATATATGAAAGTTTTATATATTCAATTTTACAAAATAAACTTCTTCATTAGAATTAGGACATAAAAAATTAGTTTGGATAAATTTTCGGTACTTTTCTAAAAACATTCATATTTTGATGAATAGTAAAAATAATAATTTTTAATTGAAAAAAAATTAATCAAAATAATCTATAGTTTTAAATTATGCATATGAATGGTTTTGATGTATAATTAGATTATATTTTTATCATCTAATACAATGTTTTCCATTTGAAGTAATTCTACAGTTAAATTTAACATAAACACATATCAATCGTTTGATAGATTTTACTTCTCAAAAACCTGTTTTTGGGTTTTGAAAATGGGAATATTTTTTAAAATTTATTAATACAACTTCAATGTTTTGAATTTGGTAAAAAAAGACATCATTTTTGAATTTTTAATATCAAAATGATCTTTGGGAGAATTTTTGTTATTTTTCAAAATACATTCAATTTTTGATGAATACTGAAAATGTGGCGTTATTATTTTAGGATGGATTCTAATTTAATTAATTACTTTTAATTTAAATTTATTTTAAAGTAAAAATAGATACATAATACCTATATTAGTCCAATTTAATTCATTGAAATCAGTTTATAATAATATTATATATATATAAGTTTTTAAAAAATTTTACCATCTTTTACCCACCTTCTAGGCACATATGCAAATTTGCTTAAAACATAATTTAACCACTTAGGTGAATTGAATTTCAAAAATCTGAGAGACACTTTTGATATCAGTATGTAAATTTTTTTTCCATGGGATGAAATTTTTTTGGGTGAATAATAACTCTTGAATTTAATTTACCACGGTAAAAGTAAATAGGGTAATTAATGGTAAAAATGATATTATAATTATCCAAACACATATACTAATTCTATTGGATAAGTGTATTTAAAACAAAATCAACCTAAAGAATAAAATATTACCCTTTTTTATCCACCTTTATTAGATTATGACAATTAATATTATTTTATTTTATCAAGAGTAAAAAGTGTTAATTCAACTTTTAATGACTAACAAATTTCAATAAATAGTAATACATTAGATAAATTTGATAATAAATATTTATTAGAATGATAAAAATATTTTCAACATCATGGTATTTTATTTATAATTTTTATACATTATATTATTAAATTTATTTATGACACAATGATGATGCAGTTATTACCTTATTAATGAAAGATTAGAATAATTGATATCATATCAAAATAAATGTAAATTTATACTTTTTATGCATTCTAATATTTTTTTAGGATAATATTACATGTTTTGGTCTATTTAATGCAATTTTTCAAAGTAATCTCTCTTTTTACATTCACAAAAACCAAATACAAAATAGTGTCAAAATTGACATAAATGGGGTTTTAAAACAAATACTATATTATTAAATGAGATAATATTCCTAAAAATATTTGTTTCTACCAAAGTACATATATAATGTTATATATGTAATTAATGAACCACATTAGGCTCTCTTTTCATTTTATAGTATGTTTAATAACCACATAATATAAAAATACAAGAAGCCATGATTAAAGTTAAACTATTTAACTAAGAATTAAATGTAAAAGATAAGGTTAATATGATAACCTAAACATTTCTAAAACCTATTGGTTGAGAATATTTCGACCCATACCCAACTTATCCTAGAAATTAATCTATTTGGAGCCATTAGAAACCTAAACTGTTTTTATAATTAAATAATATTTCATGTTTTTTCTAAAGTGTCCATCACCTCTCTTAAAAAAATGGTTCTTCCCCTTCTCTCAAATTCACACATCCAAAGCCATTTGGCTCAACCATACCCTTATCAAATATCATCCCAACGACCATAACATCAACCTAGGGGCATTACATTGATCATAAATCCAACCTATTGATCCCTTTCGATCAAATCAGAAGGAACCACACAAATAATATGTAATAATTTTACCACCACTTTCAATGTTCTGTTCTTCTTACACATCCTCATTCTTTGTTTTTTCCATACCAAAATAATATATAAAGTAACTTATACATACTTTAATGCTATTATATATATGGTAAAACCATATTCCTTATTTTATCCATCCTATGAATGACAAAGTCACCATACGTGCATACGTACGATTTACCGTCTCCAGATCATGTTGTAGTTTGTTATTCAACATATCATTATTTTTATGGGTATAATAATGAGTATAATTGATGTAAATAGTAAATATAACATGTTAGTTATTCTATATATATGATATAACATCCAATTACATACGATTTCACCATCAATATAATGACATTGTCGCTCGTGTGTATGTACGGATTACTGTCTCCACGAATGCGATGAGATTCATTTCCCATCGTAACCGTTCAAGAATAATTTTAATTTTATTATTTAAATAATTTTTAATAACATAATATCATTATGGATTTGAATCAAATAAATCATATCCATAAAAAACATAACTTATTTAACAAAACATATTAAGGAAAATGAATCAATTAACACTTGAAACAATGATACTACTGAAATATTATTAACAAAGAAAAATTAGATGACCATATATGATATCATATTTATGTATGTGGTTCTTGTATAATTTAAAAAAATTATTTATCTATTATATAGTATGATAATGTACCCTTGACTAAGGAAATCTATAAGGTAATGGGTTTTCATCTCACTTTTTATTCACGTGAGATTCATGCTATATTGCCACTATTTCTTTTTTATGTGGTGTATGTAATGACAATGATTATATTATTTTTGTAATATAATTTAATTTATGGGTATTTTCATATTAATTGTATGATACTTCTTTCAGGGGTTGTATGTTTCATATGTTACCAAGTCAGTAAGGGAATTTCAAATTTTAATTTCCACACATTGTGTTTTACGAAAACATCATGGATTATTTTACTCCAAGATTTTGTGTGATATCACTAATTATTTATTCATGTAGTAATTTCCACACCAATTTTAGTGGATATACTTTTGAAACACATAATCACTCCAATTATAAATTCTCAAGTCATCAATATGAACTTGATAAGAGTAATGTTAACTCATTTTCCATTCATTTAGTTAAACATCCAAGTCATTGGTGTTGTTTTTACTAGAATATGTGTGAATGTCCTCTAATTGATTTAACGGAATATCTGATCATATTGAGTGTATTTATATTTTTTCACACATAATTATGTCATTGATTTATCCTTAATGAATGTATATGGTCTTTATAAGGGATTTCATCTCAATTTACATTCCATTGAGTCTTCCTTGTTGTTATGTGCCAATTCACTTTTATACGGGGTATATATTGTACATCGACATAGTTTATAATGAATCCATTTATTCTAATGATATCATAACGTTTTTATTACCATAATTATTTGTATTCAATCATTTCTCATTTTGTTAGGAACTCTAACTAAAATATCATTTAAAATTATTTAATGATTTATTATTCTAACTCTTTTTCATTAATGTCCATTTTTATAAATATGTTGTTAAGGATTTATTTATATGGATATGAATGTCTTAAAATTAAAATTAGTTTTAAATGTTTCAAAGTTGTGTGGGACACTTTGATTTAAAAACATATTTTAACATCTTCTTGATAAATAGTGATACTTTTAAATATTTTCAAGAAAATGGTGATATTTCTCTAAAATAGTTTTACAGATTATTTTCATGTATGTCAATATCCACCATTATTCTTGATTTTGGATGATTTATCAATATAAAATTTTCCATATTGTATTGAATGAGTTATGTTTTACTGTGGGTTTGATATTTTTATACCATTCATGGTTTGTAGTTAAAATATTTACATTTCATATGCCAATTTTAATATGAATATTTAGATTATGTTCTACCCTTTTCATATTAGGATTTCATTAGATCTAGTAAGTGAAGTGCAGGGCTCACTATTTCCCCTCGATGCATTGGTAGGTCTCTTAAAACAAATTAGTGTCTTGGCACAAGGCCTTGACAAAAAATTTATTTGTAGTCTAGGCATGAAGCCTTGAATATTTTGTTATGATGTCCGAAATTATGCATTACATCATTATGAAATTAGCTATTGATATTAAATGTGATTATTCAACTAGTAGAATATCCATGTGAATATGTAAATGGAATTATTTGATTTATATTTTCTATATTATATTGATGTTTAAATTTTATAGGATTGTGTTTATTCTTATATATTGCCTTAAATGTTTATGATTATTTGTGAATATTTTTTCTATATTGTTATCCTTACTAAGCATTTGAGCTCCCAACATTATTATGTTTTCTTTTTCCCAGGAGTGGAAAAGTACATTATGGTTGACCTGCAGGGATACACTAAGGGATATGATTGTGTTCAAAGGGGACACAATGTTTTTTTATTTCATAATGTAATGTAAAACTTATGTATGTATCTAGGACTTCCAAGGTTACTAAACTAATGGGTCTTTTGAGACTTGATATATTGTGATAATGCTAATGTTATGTAATAATTCACCGACTCTAGGTAATTAGGGTTGGGGCATTATAGATTGGATGAATTCTGAATAATGGATCAATTCCCTAAGCTGTCACCAAGATAAATGTTTCATTTATAATAGAAACGATGATCGAAACAATGTGAATGAATATCTTACCAACAAAAATGAAATTTTAAATACGGATCTATAATCACATGTTAGACAATGGAATAGGGGAAACGATGAGGTTTTGTCACGGGAGAGCATACAATGGAGTGGTGTTCTATGTGGGAATGAAAAATAAATAGAGGAGGGTGCTTCTGCAAAAAAAAAAAGAATCCCTACCTCATTATTTAAAAATTTACATCAGGAATTTACATTTCTTGTAAATTATTTACAAATCATGTAATTATTGAGGTATCCCCTATTCAAACTCATTACTCATTTTTAATTGGGATTCCTAGGACATTACACATCGTGTGTTGAATATATTTTATGTATTGAATACATACATAGTAATCTGAATGCACCTCATGAATTTTTCCAGCAAGAATCCATCAGACCTTGTATCCTTCATTTCCCAAATTAACCCAACTATCCCATAGAACTGTGTTCATCTTCAAAGAAAAAAACCATTATTGGGGGTTTAACCAAAAGTTAAAAGGATAATCATATGAATTTAGAAACTGGGTTCATGTTTTCTTCCACTTGTAAAGGAACTCATTCCCATGTTCTCTTCTACGGATCAATAAATTATGTCCTCGAACAATTCCAACCAATGCACATTTACATTGGCCTCCTAACCCCAATTTTTATCCTATATAGGGTCATGCTGTCATAGAATCCATACTAAATGGATAAACCAACCTCATAATGCCTTCATAATATGGTCAATGTTGTGTATGGGATACTCCACAAAAAAGATTCAGTATCTAACTCAATCTCATCATGATCAAAAGTATGAGTTGGGTCATCAAGATAATGACCAAGATTTGAAACAAAGAAGATGATTTGTGTGGCGTGGTAAATCTATGGAAGTATCAACTAATTGGATACTACACCAACTCTATCCATAATATCAAATGGAATGATATAATGGGGAAACATCTTCCCTTACCTCTGTATCCATACATTTCATTATCTAGGTTATACCCATATTAAAACATTATCCCCAACCTCGAATTCTAAAAAATGTATATGGTGATAGGAATAATATTTTTATCTAGACTAAGTCGTATAAATATGCTTCATGATCAGATGAACCTACTATAAATTTTTTATCCTCATATGAGGATATAGATTCACTACATAACCAACCTCTAACTAGAACAATGGTTAATGGTATAACCAACCATATAAGGGCTCATATTGATCCATATGAATCATAGTCTCAATACCATTATTATAGCCAAAAAAATGAGTGGGATATGATTCTCCCATAAGCTTCTACAATCAAGGACTTCTGATCATAGAATGGGTAACAATTCTTTAATTATATGCTCAAACTAAACATTTTCATAAGGGAGAACAGATATACTGAAAAGAACTTCGGTACACATAGCTCTCTATAACCCATGCTAGAAACTTGATTTAAAATGAGAATCCCTATCATAAAGGGTAGTAAGAGGGACCACATGTAATCATATTATTTCTTGAGAATAAAGTCTTTCAATCACATCAACTTAGAATTTATTTTATATAGAAATTAAGTGGGATAATTTCTTCAGTCGATACAGGACTACCCAGACTGTGTCACCACCACAAGGCAACCACTGTAAGTTAAAAAATCCAATTTAACTTACTCATATTTCCATTATGGTATTATCAAAATATTTAACAATCCATTAGGATACTATTTCTACACAATCACCTATTCATAGGTGGAACACCTAATTATAAAACCCAATATCTATCATTTCATCGCAATCCACAAATACAAATGTTGAATATCTCAATAATTCTTGGAAATTCATAGTTGAAATGTCCACTAAATTGTTTGGGATTCTCACATCAGTTACACTCTCATATTTGTAGGAAGTTATACATGACCATATATATGTAGTATTTTATCTCCATCAAGAATAAAATCTGGAGGTGGTTCTTCACCTAATATACATTCCTATATAAACGACCCCTTAGGATCATAAAACAACCATCTCTTTACCCTGTTGAGGATGGAAGAGGTAACTATCAATGATATAATTAAATACTACTCATGACTCTCAATAAACTCCTTATGTAACTAAAATAATAGGGCCATCAATTTCAATTCATCACTGGCATCCTGTATAGCCTATTCTTGTGTTTTAGGCCTTTGTGCATCAGTTACTAAATAACTCTTTCTAGGCTTATATTCTAGCTCATGGTTAAAGTATTGAAGGTATTCAACCCAAATTAATTGTCTAATATTAAATTCATGCTATGAAAATATATATTTTAGGATATTTTGTCCTTTATACACCACAAATATCTCACCCATAATATAGTATCTCTTGCATTGTAAGACATGGAAAACTACATCAAGCTCAAGACCTTGTGTGGGAAAATTTATCTCATGATGCCTAAACCACTGAGATATGTATTAAATTAATCTATCCTCTTTCTTAAATACATAACTAAGAACAATTCGTGATTTATCCAAAAACACCATCTATCCTATTCTAGGCCATGGAAGAAACAAAATAGGTGCCAATGTAAGCATTCATTTGTGTGGTTGAAAGGACTTCTCGCATGTTTCTAACCATAAGAACAAGATAAGCGTCATTGTATGACAATTAAGAGGTGAATAGAGGTGTGATATTTCATCTATGAAATTCATATAACATACAACCATCCTCATGAAACATTTTATGTCAAAATCATTCTTGGGAATCTCTAATGAAACCACCACACTCGCCTTCTCTAGGTCAATTTATAACTCATATTATGAGACAATATGAAACAAGAACTGAAATTTTTTGACCTATAAGGGTTTCCTTGAAATATTTTCATATAAAATATCCTCTATTAGTGTATTGAAAATGATCCCAGGGTTTCTTGAATGGTTTCTTTGAGTATCTCAATACCATAGATGTTGTTAACAAATACCATGAAAAAAATAATCCTTATAGGTGTGGAACAACATATTAATCAAGGCCATAAAAGTGGTAGGAACATTTGTAAAACTGAATAGCATAATGAGATACACATAAATACTATACCTACAATAAAATGACATATGACATATGTCTGAAGTCTTGAATCAAACATGATGATAGCCCAATCTCAGGTTGATCATTGAGAATACCCTATCTCCTTCGAGATGGTAAAGGAGATCATCCATTTTAGGTAGTGGTTAATTGTTATTAACTATAATTGGGTTCAACCATCAGTAATCCATACATATAAAAAGGGTCTCATTATTATTATTTATGAATAGAATGGGATAAACCCATGAGGATGTTCACAGTCAGATAAAAAATTGGCCTCTAAATCCTCCAGCATTCACATGATCTCTAAGAGAATAGTAGGTGCAATCATATATGCAGGAAATGACCCTTGAGCTACACCTAAAATGATCTCAATAATAAACTCTACCTCAATATTAGGAGGTAGGTTATAATAATTAATTAGGACTTTCATCCCTAAAATAATCTTCAACTAGAAGAAAATATGTAAAAAGTATTCACTGATCCTCCGTAAAGAGAATAGAAATCTGGGTTGTTACTCCACCTAGCCCATGATTCTCTAGTCCAACTCCACCATCCTAGAAATTCATCTCACCTTTGAGAAGATAATGACTGCATCAAGGGCTGTAAAAGACACCATGTAGTGATATCAATAAACATAGTCATGATATGGAATTAACCAATCCATTTCATGAATTATTTCAAAACCTATCATCTCAAGTATGAAGAGGTCCCATAAGAAATGATAAATGCCTTCCGCAAGGGGAAAATCCCTGCATTGGTTTTTAGCCTCTGACCATACACGAAAAGTGTGTCCATGTTATTCACAACATAGATTTACTAAATTTTCACCCTAAGAACTTTCATGTTCAATAAATAGATAATAGAGTGGGAATAAGTAGTATAAAAAAAGAGTAGATTCAATAGTGTATGCTACTAGAATTGTATTGTGTACTTTATATAATCATGAACTCTAATCATTGGGTATTTTGTGTATGTAATGCATCTATCCAGATCCATGAAATTATTCTATTTTTGGACTTCCCAAAGTAGGTCTGATCTACTAGAATAGATAATCTGAAGTATGGATACCATGACCAAAACTGATCCTTCTCCTAAAGGTGGAGCTGGTTTGGATCCTCTTTGACCAGAAGTTGGGGGAATTGTCCATAAGAATATTTGGAGATGCCCCATACGACTGCATTAATTGATCACAAAGGGATCTTTATGACACTAAGGACTGAAATTCCCATCCCATCAACACTGATAGAATATAATGGAGAATCTAGTGAAGACACTCTGGAATCCAATGTTCTGACAAGAATCCCCAAGGTTACGCTTCCTAATACAGGAACAACTACTACCCTACCTCTATACTAAACCATTAGCTCAGTATTGTCATCTTATCTATGATTTTTATCAATTATATGATAATGATTGATGATCTAAAAACTTGTAGTAAGATAAAGAAATTCACCTATGAGATGAAGGTATAATTGATCCTATCCTATAAGTATCTCACTCAAAGAAGGTCATCCCCATCTAAAACTAGTACAAGGTGTTGAAACATAGTAAAAATCATTGATTAGTACATAACATACATATCACCCTTCTCTAGGTGAATGTATTCTCTATATAGACCATATCTCAATGAATATGGGAAAAAGTAGTCATAGAAGGCAATCATGAAGTCTTCCCAAACCATTCTATGATGAAGAACATCCTGAATAATCACATCCAACCAGTGATTTACAGAATGATGGAGAATATAGTTTTCAATCATGACCATCATCTCTAGATGTGTCTTTAGATTCTAAGAAATATATAATATGGCCTCTAGATAATACTCAGTAACCTGATAACTATCATTCCCCAAAAAGGTGGGAGGATGATTATATTGTAATTCAAGAGTTTGATCATCCATAATAGGTGCAGTTTGTAGTGAACACAACATGGAATGAATTAGACTTATGAAAAACTCTTGAAAATGAGTTCCAATTCCCTGATTGAGTATATTAGGTGGTGCCTCATGTGGCACTCCTAGTGGTAATACATTCTGCTAAGGGCCCACCCTATCTAGAGTGTGGTCATAACCACGCTCCTAGTTCACAACATGAGATCTACATGTAATAATAACGATAAAAATTACAACCACACACCTAAAAACATGATTTTAAGAAAATAGCAACAATTCATATGATGATCATAAGATGAATGGATCACTTCCTAAGGTACTACCCCAACTACCCACTTAGATGGGTAAGGTATTGGTAATTTTTTGAGTTTAATTTAATAATGTTCTAGTAAGTGATGGGTCAATTACACTTTTCCACTATTTTTACTAGGAACCACATCATTTTATATGTAAATATTTACATTTAGAGTTTTTATTTTATTATATACCAATATCAATTTTCGATTAAAATGGATCATTATTTCTAGTGAATTAGGGCCCATATAGCTTATCAATGAAATAAATGCCTATTTAATTTCTATCTAACCATGTTGACTCATTCTCAAAATGTGAAATGTATTATATAGTTGATTGAATCGATAAATTACCCCTTACATCCTTTGAGGGACCATATGCCTCATATATTGAAACTTTTAGACACTCAATTGTTGCTAAAGATAAGCACACATAACTAGAGTTTCAAAGATTACACGGGTAGAAGATAGCTATTTAATACTCCACCATAGACCTATATTGGAGAAAATATTTATATTAATGTTGAACCATTAAATGACCAATTAGTTTACCATGTAATAGATGTTACCCAGACAGGAATATATGAAACCCATATTTCACTCGACAACCATGGGTGACACAAGTAATGGAAGAAGTAAAAAGCATATATATGTCATGAAATATGGATTTCATTTAAATTATAGGTGTCTATAAGGATGTATGATTGATGCTTTCTTTACCTTGTATAATTAGGCCATGGATAAAATGAAATCCTCAAACAAAATAATAGTAACAACAATCACATATCATTTGAGTCACCCACTATTGAAAGTTTATCTACTGTTATAAGATAAGAACTGATCAATAATTTACCATTCCCAATAAAAATGGTATATCCCTGAAAATGGGACAGTTATTCCTAGACTTGAGTTATAACAATGTTCAAAAAAAATTATAATCTACAATCTAGGTTCCCAAAACATTATGAAAATTGAAAATTAAAATGTTTCGATACAACATTGTGACATCATGACCTGTGTTCCACCAAAAGGATCCTCATTCTAGTTGGCCACATGGCCTCAGAAGCACCTCCATTTATGCTAAAGGCTACTGACTAGAAACAATAGAATAAGGTGTCATTGTGGGGAGACTATTACCTCTTGTTAGGGTGTATCAAAGTAGAATAAATAAGTAAATAAATAGTTGAAGAAATAAAATAGAGAAAAATAAGTAGAAAGAAAGATAAAAATCCAAGATAAATATAATAACAATGATCTTGAAACTACATCATATAAAAAATTACAGTTTCATTTCATGTCTCTACAAAACTACAAAACATGAATACAATGTAGCTGGCGATACATAGTATACAAAAGATTCAGAAAGAGTCCAAAATCTATCCTGCATCCCAATCGCTGGCTCGACCATCTTATACCAAGATCCATCATAATGTAATAAATCATGATAATGTTTCCAAAGTGCAATGATTCCCATTTTTTTCACCTATATACAGGTAACCAACCTGGGTACCAATGGATTCTGGGATAGGCTGTGAGATAAATGTCAGTAGGCCACCACCAATAGAATCTATACAATCTAGGTGTTGAACATAATCTAAAATAGTTTGTAGGTACATATAAAAGAAAATACATTACAGACATGAAAATTCCCCAATATCTTCTTCAACCTCAACAGTGTTACGAAAATGTAATCATATAAGGAATTATGTTCCAGTTTATAATAATTTCAACCAATATTATATAATATATAAATAACCTAATAGGATACTAGGTGAATCCAAGGAATCCTATATTTATGATAATATATTATAGGATCCAAGGTAATAACCAAGGATTCCTATGATGATCGTAATAGTAAAACATGATCCAAGGTAACAAAAAATGAATCATTGACCTCAGGGATCAATCCAACTCAGTTGTAACATGTAACCTAGCTATAAGGGGTATGAGTGTAATCTATGGGGAATAACCCAAGGCATTATACTATAATTGATTCAAATTGAGTCTAATGATATCATCCAAGGTAAAATCGGATGAGCATGACTGGTCCTGATTGGGTGAATCTGTGGAACCACATGTCCATAGGCATCAAGATGGATCTGGGGATCGTATTTAACGAATTCTAAAAACTAGAAGATGGTGAAGGGATCCTATAGTTCCATGATGAACATCAACTTGTATAAATGACCCATGTTTGAATGTGGGTAACTCCCTTGTAAACTGTTTCCCTAAATTAGAATGTTGTCTTCATATTAAACAATGCATTCCCACAAGAATCCCAGGAGGGTTCAACTCTTACCAATTATATAAAGATAAAAGTTCCACATGAAATAGTCACCCTATACATATTTCATTATTTAATTTAGGCCATGTAAGACTCATGTAAATTTATAATTCAAAAGTTTCATTCATTTTATTTTCATACTATGTGATAAGGATGGATATGACATGCAACTACTTATCACAATCATTATAAATTCAATTATTAGGTCCATTTATTTACCTTTAATAATCTGGACAAGGAGGGTTATGGTTATGAAACCATATGAAATTCAATTTTAATTGACTATCCCAAGAGATATCTATAAATAATCCATCCATTTAACATTTAAAAGGTTAATTAATAAATTGGTACACATAACCTAGATGGGTCAATATTAAACAATACATGTACTATATATTTATAAATTAAGGATCCATTGATTATATAAGGACTCTTACCTTAAAATGGTTTAGTGATACCACACCTGAACTTTGGTGTAAATACTCATAACAAACCATTAAAGGCATAAATTTGAGAGCACCGTACTTGGTGTGGATAACATTGAAGTCCTAAAATCCATGTACACAAAGAATAATTACTAACAAGAATTTAGAATACGAGAATGATGATTTTATGCATGTAATATTAATTAAATAAGAAACTTCAAGTGAAACTGTCAAGTGAAAAATGATGAAAGGTTAAAAAATGGTGCGACCTTAATGTATGTATTATATAACACCTTCATATACCCATATCACTATTCTCATTTTGTATTGGCCCATGGTTTATCCAATATTAGAACATAAATAAGAATGGATCTACATCATGAAGATTGTTCATATGAAAATGCACTCTGGTAACTTCGTCAAGGAGGAGAGAAATGAATAAAGGTGAAAGTTGAATCATGGTCATATTAGTCTACATCCAATGTAATAGAAATATCTGAAATCAAAGGTCATATAAAGGGTCGAGAGAAAATACAAGGATTTGGAATGAGGGGGGAATCCATGTAATGGCCCGGGTTGTTGGAGGTCCATTACATAGTAAAAATTTGATTCTTGAGGTGTTTTGGGTGTTCTGGGAGGCCATACCAACTTCTTGGTGAAGTTTGACCCACGGTAGCAGGCCTACCGGTAGCTCGGCCTACAGATAGCTGTAGCCTACCGGTAGATCAGCCTACCAGTAGCTCGGTCTACCGGTACCTATCGAATACCGGTAGTTGCAGCCTACCGGTAGCTATGAGCCACCAGTATCTCTCGACTACTGGTAGTTGCAACCTACCGATAGCTGTGAGCCACCAGTAGCTCTCAACTACCGTTCGTTGCACTGTACCGGTAGCTCGGCTATCGGTAGCTCTAGCCTACCCCCACGGGTTTTTCTAGTAGCGCTCCTTTTTGTGCAAATTGAGTTTTAAACCATGTTTTTACCCCTTTTTGTTTTAAAGCCGAGTAACACCCATAAATGGCGTTTAATTAAATATTTAATTAAAGGTGTGTGCGTCGGTTTAAACTGTCCCAAAGGGCAGGGACCCTTTAATGACGTGTGGGGTCGTGTGGTCAACCCATGACCCCGCTCTTTACGCGGTTTCATGTTCTTATCTCAACCATCCCCACCTTTATAAACTAAAAAGGGTTATCCTTGGTTTCATTTCTCAATCACCCTTCGATCAATTGGTCTGCTCGTGCTTGAGTTCTCGAAGCCCCACCCCTACACTTTGTGCACTCCTCTATTCCTGGCGCGTGAAGATAAACATCGATTGTCGATTAATCAAGTATGGAATTTCTCCTTTGTCTCTCCTTTTGGAGTATCATGTGGGGTGGGCATGCTTTTGATTCTGTAGAATTATATGAACCCAAACCTTAATGAAGATAATGAACAGACTCTAAAGAATGAACGGGGGGACTGTGATCGATGATGCTGATTTGTTTTATGATCGTCCATGATTAATGACTTCTGAATTGTGTGGTCTTACACTTACTAAAAATCATGGTCTTTGGTGGTCTTTCTCTATGCACTAACGATCCCTTACCTCTGGTTATGATTAAATGGTTTGTATTATGGTTTTGAACCCTTTCTGTGTAAAGGAAATTGGTTAATTACGTATATTCAGCTAAATAAATTGAAAGGACCAGGATCAATCCTTTTTCTGTGAAAACCCCGGTTAAAGTACAGCGGAATTGGAATCATAGAGTGTGTTAAATCCTTTAAATATGAAAATACTGGCATGGTCCTGCTTTGTGTTGGTGGTGGTGGTTGGGTTGTTCTTCCTTCATGGGCCGATTTCTGGGTGATGTGGTGGGGATGGGATCCCCTGTTGTTATGCTTCCAGTGGTTGTGAATTTAAGGTCGGGTGATTACCTTGATTATATCACAAATTGGGGAGGAATCCTCTGTTGTTGAGGAACCATTGGCTTTTGGATTTTGGGAACATGGTGTAGTATCTTGGTTTTTTTTATTTCCAGTACTTTGAGGGATCTCACTTATCCCTTTGTTGTTGTGACTTTACAAGAGAACCGGGTGTGAATGTTTAAGTTGATGTTTGACTGTAGTCTTCCCTAGGCTTGTGCTTATTCTTGCTAGTTGCCCAAGTAGGTGTAGAAAAATCATCTAATATTATTACTAAACATGAAAACACAGATGAGATGGATGGGTTTTGGTTTGGTGTGGGTTGTGACTTGGACGTGGGTGCTGAATGTGTTCTTTAGGTAGGCTGATGAAAAACCTAAACTTTGGGTGAGTGCTTGTTACCTATACATATACTTGTAGTTTTGTGTTTCTTATTGGCGCCCCACCGAAGTTGAAAACTTAGTGCCGAACACACCCATTTCTTGGGGGAGGGTGTTTTTCCCAACACTTCTTTTAGTGGCTGGTTATTATCTCCTTTCTACTCCCTTTCCCGAATAGCTCCAGCATCTTTGGGTAGGCTGTGATGGCCTGAAGTCCATTATTAGCCCAAGAATCTTTGGGCAAGGTTGTGTGGTGGTTAGCCCAGGTGTGTGCGGGCAGGTGTTTTCCCAAGTGTCTTTGGGATGAGGCCTAGTTGTCTTCAGGAGTGGTAGTGGATCTTCTATCCCAGGTGTCTTTGGGCATGGAGGTGATTGTTTTGTCCTAGGTGTTTGCAGGCGTGGTTACGTGTGACAGTTGTGGCCCAGGTGTTTGCGGATGGGGTTTGGCAGTGGGACTGCGTGAGGATGTGGCCTAGGTGTGTGCGGGCGGGGGTAAGGCAGTGGGATTTTGGTGAGAATCGCGGGATTGGACCGATGCGTAGGATGTCTTCAGTAACCAACAAGAAAGTGGTGCGGGGTACCCAAACAGTGATGTGCTATTACTATACTTTACTTGACTTTCATTTTTTGTGGAGTGTACCTTGGTGAGGCTTTGTTGGTTAGTTTAATTGTTAGGTTCTTGGTTATCTCTTTTCTCACAGGGCATTAGTATGCCTCCCCACTTGTGCACGAGAGCTTTAGGTTTTTCCCTACTGAGTATACTTATATGCCCACCCTTCGTATATAAAACTGATTTCAAGTTTCAAGGATGACTTTGGGGATCGTGCGGGACCATACTAGCGTAGGACCTTTGGGACAATTGGAGTTTTTGTTTTCTTTCTTTGTTACTTTACCTTTGTAGTCACTTCGTACCTTGTGGTATTTACTTTTGGAAAATGTATATGGGAATGGTTGTTTTGGATTTTCATGCACTTTTAGTTTTGGTGTTTTGGGATTTACTATCTTATCTCCTGATACTATTAAAAGTAAAAGGGTAATTCCTTCCATTTAGTGAGTGATTCTATACCCTTGGAACTGGTCACCACTCCGGGACCTATTGAAGGTGCGTTTCGGGGGTCATTATCTCTCCTTCAACATGAAGAAGGAAGGGCCTGGAAATCTGCTGACCCTTCCCTCCTTTTGGTGAAGGCGGGTCGTGACAGAATGGTATCAGAGGTGATAGTTGAGAGATAGGATGGAGTCTGGAGTTAGGCACAGTAAGGACTACATGGGATGGTAGGGAAAAGTGTTGGGTGACCTTGGTGCGTGAATTAGGCCAGGGAATACCGGCTAGGACACGGGATTTTAGGGCCCCCCGTGATCCGATGCAAGGACTCTGGACCTACTAAACGACCAAGTGAGACCACACTGATTACAGGGTAGAGACCCTATGAAATGTACATGCATAATAATGACTTGTGTTCTCATGTTTCATGGGTGTTTTGGGAATGGAAGTCAATAATAAGCTTAAGAAATTTTAAGAAAAATATTCTGCACTACTTGGGCTTAGGCACTCCTTGTTTACCTTGCAGTTATGGCACTTGGGAGGCGACCACGTGTGGTACGGGGGATCAAGGACCCGAAGACTAGCTTGGCTGATCGATAGAGAGCATATTGAGATGAGTAGGATGACAAGTGGCAGAAGACACTTCGGGCCTTCCAGCGACAGAACCTCATGAAGTATGAGGGCAGCACCTCTGACATGAAGACGGAGAGCTGGCTAGAGGAGTTGGTGATATAATTTGGCCTGATTCGGGCCCCGACCGAGTACTGGTTTCCTCTGGACGTCATCCATATGTGGGGAGTGGTGAGTCAGTGGTGGATTCTTTACCTGGGGGAGAGGAGAGAGGTTGAGGTGGCATTGTCTGATTTCGAGAAGGAGTTCTGGGCAAAATTCCTATCTTCTACGATGAAGGCAGAAAAGAGGTAGGAGCTACTCTCCCTCCATCAGGGGAGTATGTTGGTAAGGGAGCTGGGAATTAAGTTCAAGGACCTCCTACATTTTTCTCCAGACCTCTTTCCTGATGAGGAGTCTCAGGAAAGATGTTTAGAGGAGGCGCTCCGACCCTCCCTCCAGTATGTTGTTACCCCCTTTACCCTACTGACGTACTTGGAGGTCTAGAAGAAGGCCGAAGTGGTAGAGAGGATGCACGCTCTAGGAGGTGTGTCGTGAGAGGGGATCCAGCTGGGACCATCGAAGCGGAAGGCCGTCAGCACTAGGCCTCCTGTGTTTGGACCCTCCAGGTTCCGACCAATAGGGAGCAGGCCGCAGCAGTTTCAGTTCTGGTCCCATGGTCCTCGCCCTTTTCCTTCAGACCCAGGACCAAGGTGCTTCGTCTGTGGGAGCCATGGATATCTCCGGAGTCAGTGCCCTGACCGAGTACAGTACGACGGTGGAGGACAACCCCAACACCCGCCCCAGCTGCAGCTTCCAGCTAGGCCTTTCCAGCAGCAGCATAAGGGGCAGCGAGCTCCCGCTCCTCTAAGGGCAGACATTGCAAGAGGAGGCCGACCTCAGGGTGCTCCTCAGGGACCTCGAACAAGGCATGGTTGGGGAGGTGGCCGAAAGCCGAGGGGCAGAGGAGCTGGGTGTGGACAGTTGCACGCCACAGTGGCAGCAGTTCCAGCAGGGCCGGAATTCGTTTGAGGTACGATCGGTTTGTTTAGCACTCATGATTATGCCTTGTTTGATACCGGAGCTTTTCACTCCTTCGTTGCACCCTGTCTAGTCCGCTATTTGGGCCTAGATACTGATAGAATTCCAGTGCCACTGATACTGAGCACACCAGTCGGAGTTCTGACCGACTTGTTATATGTTTGTTGAGGATGCAGACAGATGATAGGACCACATCAGTCGGTCAAGGATCTACTACTGCTACAGATATAACCATACGATGTCATCCTAGGCATCAACTAGCTGTTCTCTATGTGTGACATCATCGACTTATTCTGAGGAAGGGTTGTGTTGTCTGACTTGGGCGGCCGGTGTGTTACTTTCACCGGCGAGCTGAGCTGTCTGAAGGGTAGTAGGTGAGAGGAACCCCTCCTCTCTTTATTAGACGAGCTGTCTGTAGAGTCAGTAGATGATGAGATGGTGGAGGTGCCAAGAATCGTCAATGAGTTTATGGATGTCTTACCTGAAGAGGTTACGACTCTACCCCCTCTACGTGATATCGAGTTTGGGATAGACTTGCAGCCTGGTGCTCTCCCAATTTCGATGGCTCCTTACCGGATGACACCTTCAGAGCTATGGGAGTTGCGGAATCAAATTGATGATTTGATGAAGAGGGGTTATGTTCGACCGAGTGCGTCACCATGGGGATCCCCAGTTCTATTCTCAAAGAAGGAATATGGTGGTCTCAGGCTATGCATAGACTACAAGAGGCTGAATCAGGTGACGATTAAAAATTATTACCCTCTTTCGGGGATAGATGATCTTTTCGACCAGCTGAAAGGGGTAGGATGGTTCTCAAAGATCAACCTACGGTCTGGATATCACCAGTTGAGGGTGAAGGAGGGCGACATCTTGAAGACAACCTTTAGGTGCAGATATGGACACTTCGAGTTTGTAGTCATGCCTTTTGGTGTTACGAACTCCCCAGCTGTGTTTATGGGGCTTATGAACTCCATCTTCCGGGAGTACCTGGATCAGTTCACAGTTGTGTTCATCGACGATATCTTGATCTATTCAAGATTAGAGGAGGATCACGTGGAGCACCTGAGGATGGTTTTGGAGGTCCGCCGACAACACCAGCTCTATGGTAAGTTGTCAAATTGCAAGTTATAGACGCGAGAAGTGCACATCCTTGGGCACGTAGAGTCTGAGCAAGGGGTAGCGGTGGACCCATCAAAGGATGAAGTAGTTGTTTCTTGGGAAGCACCCAAGAATGTGGCAGCGGTTCGTAGCTTCCTCGGACTGGCAGGTTACTATCAGAGGTTTGTACCCAACTTCTCCCAAGTTTTAGCCCCTTTGACAGCCTTGACCAAGAAGGATCAAGTTTTTGTGTGGAGTGAGCAGTGAGAGGTAGCCTTCAGCTATCTGAAAGAGAAGCTAGTCAGTTCCCTAGTGCTTAGACTACTAGAAGTAGGGGCGGCGTATGAGGTGTTCTGTGATGCTTCAGGGCAAGGCCTCAGATGTGTGTTGATGCAGCAGCAAGGATTTATCTCTTATGGGTCTAGGCAGCTTCGCCCTCATGAGAGTAATTATTCCACCCATGACCTGGAGCATTTAGCGGTTGTTTTTGCGCTAAAGTTATGGCGGCATTACCTCATCGGGGAATGCTTTGTGGTATTCAAATATCACAAAAGTTTTAGGTATATCTTCTCCCAGCGGGACCTAAACTTGCAGTAGCGGAGGTGGATGGAGTTCCTCTAGGATTACAACTTCGAGATTTCCTACACTTCAGGGAAGTGGAATGTAGTGGCCAATGCCTTGAGCAGGAGATCATAGAATGATGCAGTCCGAGAGTTGGCAAACACCTAGAAGGAAATGGAGGAATTGGATGCCTTACACCTAGATGCGAGGATGGATGGCAGTAGAGGTTTCCTATATCAGATGGCAGTGTAGTCGTCTTTGTTTTAGCAAGTGGAGGAGTCTCAGTGGGGAGACCCAGAGTGCAAAGTGATGCGTGACCGAGTTGACCAGAGGAATGCTCTGGAAGGATGGACATAGGATGGTCAAAACCAGATGTTTTTTCAGGGGAAGCTATCTGTTCCAGAGGGGATGCGCGGAAAGTTTCTAAGTGAGTTCCACAACTCACCACTAGCAGTACACCCAGGAGTTTCCAAGATGTACCAGGGTCTGAAGAGATAGTTTTGGTGGCCCAGATTAAAGAGAGCAGTGGTGGAGTTTGTGGCCAAGTGCCTTGTGTGTCAGCAGGTGAAGGTTGAACACCGAGTTACAGGCGGCCTGCTGTAGTCTCTAGATGTCCCCGAGTGGAAGTGGGAATAAATATCAATGGATTTTGTCACGGGACTACCCAAGGTTCATGGGGGATACGATGCCATATGGGTAGTAGTGAACAGGTTGACAAAATTGGCTCACTTTCTAGCGATTAAGGAGTCAAGTGTAGTGGATGATTTGGCTCGAAGGTACGTAGATGAGGTGGTAAGGTTGCATGGAATTATGAGGTCCATAGTCTCGAATAGGGATGCATGGTTTACCTCATGAGTCTGGAGAGGATTACAACATGCTTTTAGAACCCATCTACGTCTTAGCACTGCTTTCCATCCCCAGAAAGATGGGAAGACAGAGCGCACCATCCAGACCATGGAGGATATGTTGCAGGTATGCATTCTGGACTTAAGAGGATCATGGGTGAAACACTTGCCTCTGGTAGAGTTCTCCTACAATAATAGATATCACTATACCATTGGTATGGCCACGTTTGAAGCCTTATACGAGAGTCCATTCCACTCACCTGTGTGTTGGACCGAAGTAGGAGAGGCCGGCATCCTTGGCCCGGAGGTGGTACAGAGCACGACGGAGAAGGTTCATCTTATATGGGAAAGGTTGAAGGTGGCCCAGGACCGGAAAAATTCTTATGCTAATACCAGGAGGAGGCCCTTGGAGTTTGAGGTTGGAGACCATGTTTTCTGGAAGGTCTCCCCTCGGCGTGGACAACAGATGTTCAGAAAGGGGAGTAAGCTTTCTCTCAGGTTCATCGGACCCTTTGAAGTGTTGCAGCGGGTCGGCGAAGTGGCTTATCAGCTAGCATTACCACTGCCGCTACTGAGGATACATGATGTATTCCATGTGTCCCAGCTCCATTGTTATCTGCATGATGATTCACACATCCTTGACTGGGGAGAGCTAGATATCGAGGATGACGTGACCTTTGTGGAAAGACCAGTGATGATCGAAGATCGTGAGGAGAAGGTGCTTAGTGGGTGAACCATTCCCTTGGTTCGTGTGTTATGGAGACACGATGGGCTTGAGGAGAGCCCACGGGAGAGGGAAGCACAGATGCGTGCCCAGTACCCAGATTTGTTTTGTGTGTTGTGCTATTCTATTTATACTTGTTGTGGTGGATCGTTTTACCTTTTTGGCTATAAAATATGTGGTTTTTCATTCCTCTATGAATGTGTGTGAAAATTCCTGGCTATCGGGAGGGGATGATCAGACCCCTAATAAAGATTCATTAAGGTGGATGCAATTAAACCCATGCGGGCGACTCAGTGCCACCCAAAGTGTATAGTATCTTGACATGGGGGAAAAGACTCCCCAACCCACAAACTGGGCAGTCTGACATGGTATGTTTCTTGGTTGTTAAGAGAAATGTGTTTTTAGGTAACAATGGGGTTCACTCCCGAGAGGTATCTTTCTAGGTAGTTGTTCAGACCCTCTCTTTACTTGTGGGTTGTTTTGATTCTCAAGGGAAAAAATAGTTTGAGAGGTATCTAATGTAATGGCCCGGGTTGTTGGAGGTCCATTACTTAGTAAAAATTTGATGCTTGAGGTGTTCTGGGAGTCCATCCCAACTTCTCAGTGAAGTTTGACCCAAGGTTGAAGGCCTACCGGTAGATCGGTCTACCGATAGCCGTAACCTACTAGTAGATCAGCCTACCAGTATCTCGGTCTACCGGTAGCCGCAGCCTACTGATAGCTCGGTCTACTGGTAGCTACAGCCTACTGGTAGCTCAATTACCGATAGCTTTCAGCCACCGGTAGCTCTTGGCTATCGGTCGTTGTGAGCCACCGGTAGCTCTAAACTACCGGTAACTGAAACCTACCGGTAGCTCGGCTACCGGTAGCTATGATCCACTAGTATCTCTTGACTACCGGTCACTGCACCCTACTGGTAGCCTAGCTACCGGTAGCTCTAGCCTACCCCCACGGGTTTTTCCTGTAGCACTCCTTTTTGCGCAAATCGACTTTTAAACCATGTTTTTACCCCTTTTTGTTGTAAAGCCGAGTAACGCCCATAAATGGCGTTTAATTAAATATTTAATTAAAGGTGTGTGCATTGGTTTCAACCGCCCCAAAGGGCGGGGACCCTTTAATGACGTGTGGGGCCGCGTGGTCAACCCAAGACCCCGCTCCTTACGCGGTTTCGCGTTCTTATCTCAATTTTCCCTACCTTTATAAACTAAAAAGGGTAATCCTTGGGTTCTTTTCTTGATCACCCTCCGATCGATTCATCTGCTCATGCTTGAGTTCCCAAAGCCCCACCCCTGCACATTGCGCACTCCTCTGTTCCTGGAGCGTGAAGATAAACTTCGATCGTTGATCAATCGAGTAGAGAATTTCTCCTCCGTCTCTCGTTTTTGTGTATCATGCGGGTTGGGCAGGCTTTTGATTCTATAGAATTGGATGAACCCAAACCTTAATGAAGATAATGAACGAACTCAAAATAATGAACGGGGGGACTATGATCGATGATGCTGCTTTGTTTTATGATCTTCCATAATTAATGAATTCTGAATTGTGCGGGCTTACACCTACTGAAAATCATGGTCGTTGGTGGTCTTTCTCTGTGAACTAACGAACCCTTACCTATGGTGATGTTTAAATGGTTTGTATTATGGTTGTGAACCCTTTCTTTGTAAAGGAAATTGGTTAATTACATATATTCGGCTAGATAAATTGAAAGCACCAGGATCAATCCTTTTTCTTTGATAACCCTAGTTAAAGTACAGTGGAATTGGAATCATGGAGTGTGTTAAATCCTTTAAATATGAAAATACTGGCATGGGCCTGCTTTGTGTTGGTGTTGGTGGTTGGGTTTTTCTTCCTTCATGGGCCAATTTCTGGGTGATGTGGTGGGGATGGGATATCCTGTTGTTATACTTCCAGTGGTTGTGAATTTATGGTCGGGTGGTTACCATGATTATATCACGAATTGGGGTGGAATCCTCTATTGTTGAGGAACCATTGTATCTTGTATTTTCGGAACATGGGGTAGTATCTTGGGTTTTCCTTTGGTTCTAGTACTTCAAGGGATCTCACTTATCCCTTTGTTGTTGTGACTTTACAAGAGAACCGGGTGTGAATGTTTAAGTTAATGTTTGACTGTACTTTTCCCTAGGCTTGTGATTATGCTTGATAGTTGCCCAAGTAGGTGCAGAAAACCCATCTAAAATTATTACTAAACATGAAAACACAGATGAGATAGATGGGTTTTGGTATGGTGTGGGTTGTGACATGGACGTGGGTGATGAATGTGTTCTTTAGGCAGGCTGAAGAAAAACCTAAACTTTGGGTGAGTGCTTGTTACCAATTCATATACTTGTAGTTTTGTGTTTCTTATTCATGCCCCAACCAAGTTGATAATTTAGTGTCGAACACCCCCATTTCATGGGGGAGGGTGTTTTTCCCAACACTCCTATTAGTGGCTGGTTATTAGATCCTTTCTTCTCCCTTTCCTGGATAGCCCAAGCAACTTCGGGCAGGCTGTGATGGCCTGAAGTCCATTATTATCCCAAGAATATTCGGGCAGGGTTGTGTGGTGTTTAGCTTAGGTGTGTATGGGTAGGTGGTTTCCCAAGTGTCTTCGGGATGAGGCCCAGGTGTCTTCGGGCATGGCAGTGGATCTTCTAGCCCAGGTGTCTTTGGGCGTGGTAGTGATTGTTCTAGCCTAGGTGTTTGCAGGCATAGTTACATGTGACAGTTGTGGCCCAGGTGTTTGCGGGCGGGGTTTGGCAGTGGGACTGGGTGAGGATGTGCCCACGGTGTGTGCGGGTGCGGTGAGGCAGTGGGACTGTGGTGAGAATGGTGGGATTGGTCCGATGCATAGGATGTCTTCAATAACTAGTGGAAAAGTGGTGTGGGGTACAGAAACATCGATGTGCTATTACTATACATTACTTGACTTGTGTTATTTTGGGAGTGTGCCTTTGTGAGGCTTGGGTGGTTAGTTTCCTTATTAGGTGCTTGGTTATACCTTTTCTCACAAGGAATTAGTATACCTCCCCACTTGTGCATGAGAGATTTAGGTTTTTCCCAACTGAGTATACTTGTATACTCACCTTACGTATATAAAACTACTTTCAGGTTTCCAGGAGGACTTTGGGGATCGTGCGGGACCATACTAGCGCAGGACCTTTGGGACATTTTCAGTTGCTATTTTTCTTTCTTTGGTACTTTACCTTTGTAGTCACTTCATACCTTGTGGTATTTACTTTTGGAACATGCATATGGGAATGGTTTTTTTGGATTTTCTTGCACTTTTAGTTTTGGTGTTGTGAGATATACTATCTTATCTCCCAATCCTATTAAAATAAAAAGGGTAATTCCTTCCATTTAGTGAGTGATTCTATACCCTTGGCACTGGTCTCCACTCCGGGACCTATTGAAGGTGGGTTTCGGGGGTCATTATCTCTCCTTCAAATTGAAGAAGGAAGGGCCTGACAATCTGCTGACCCTTCCCTCCTTTTGGTGAAGGAGGTTCATGACAATCAATTAGAGGGAGATACTGTGTGGGAGCGAAAACGAAATATGGGAAGGGTATTCTTCAAAACATATGTCCCTAACACCTTATTTTAAAAACTGAACTGCAGAATATGTTTAGCCTATAAATGATTTATATGTCATATATTTCACATGATCTCACTAAAAATGAAATAACTTAATACAAATATTTAATAAAGATATTTGATTCTCATGTGAGTAACCTGGAAACTTGAAATAAAGATTTTATACCACATATGGGAGAGTGAAGATTCCAAACCATGAGAAAAAATCATGCAAACTCCACAAGAATAAGGATTCTTGAATCCACCCGACCTTGACAAAATGTAAGTCAAATGATGGGGAATATGATCTTCCTCTAATAACACTATTTTAAGAAAACATATAAAGATGATTATAATAGCCCATGTCCCACACTCCTAGAACTGATGTAGAAATATTAAACAATACATTTTCGAATTTGATACTGATAAATGTGACCCAATTTGTTCTTCCAAACCATACAACATAAAATATAAAAAATGCATCACATTCATTCTTATGGACCATATGGATTTATATTTTTATTAAATTAAGAAAAATCTTACATAAAAAATACCTATTTCATTAATAGATCATTTCACCCATTTAACCCATCTTTTTTTAATTCACATTTGGTAATCTTCATATTCCATAATAAATCCCATCTAGTCTAAATTTGTTCAACCTAAATATTTATAACCTGGGTCAAAGGAAACATAATAAGGGTGATCTAAAATGATCAATGAGGGTACAAATAACTATTAACAATTGAATTTAATTAATAATAATAATAATTGAAATGGGTATGGTGACATAATCTAAGTGCATGAGTGAATCCAAAAAATAATCATACCCATCAATATTTAGATCATAAAATTTTAAAACATGTAAATGGAAAGATTCATCTGAATAAATAATCATAAGAATTATGATAGAAATTTTTATCCTAGGAACATTATAAACCCAAAGAAATCATTACAAAAAAAAAATTTAGTAGGACTATTTTTTTCATAACACATGTTAAACGAATGTAAAAAATTAGATCCCAGTTAAATCTAGAAGGGAAACCCTCAACTAACTCCCACTTTATTTTCTCTTAAGACAATGTACATTACCCAATGCATTAGAGCGCTATCTAGGTGAATACATCCTTTAATCCATTGTAGGAACTCATGACACTATTTGGTCCACCCCATCATATACTATTTAATTCATTCACCCAACTCTATCATGGAAACTGTATAATATAAGCTGTAACTGGCTCACCTGGCTCACTCTGGGTTTCCACATCATATAATTTCCAATAACTACAACATGAATAATGTATAAAGTGAATTCATATCATCATAAAAATCATAGAAACAATAATTATTCATTTCATAACTTGGTTGTAACATGTAATTGAAATGGGTTCCATTAAAATCTCATTGAATCAAGATCAACCCATGGAAAAGATATGGTTATTTAACAATATTTTACACACTATATTAACCAATATTGATAAATAATGAGGATTGAATCATTGAAATATATCCCCATTGGGGAATAATAACAACAAGAATTTTTTTTGTTTATTAATGAAAATACCTTTAAAATATTAAAAAAAACTACTTGGGTAAAATATCATTTTCATTTTTAATTTCAATTTTTAGAACTTAAAACATTTTTACAATCATTTTCTTTGAAATTTATTTAATGTAACAATATCCAATATATTAATAAATCATTTTATTTAAAAATAATCTTTTAAACATGAAAATTAGGTTTCAAATAAATGATTTTCATGTTAATGGTAATTTTGTACATCATGTAATGAACATTCCTTTTACATTGTAAAAATTTTAAATCAGTATTTTTCTGAAAATCGATAAGAATATTACTTTTAAAAAAATATAAAAAAAATTAAAAATATGAAAAAATTTCAATAAAAATAATTTTTAAAATTTTAAGAACATTTATGAAAACAATTTTAGAAAACATATTATTTATTGAAAATGGTTTTCTGGCCACAGAGTGAAATAAAGTTGGCTTTTCTTAAAAACACATTATGAAATATTTTAAGAACCAATGTGTGTAAAAATGGTACATTTACTTGAAAATAACATGAATAATCACGGTATAATAAAATTCAACTGTTTAATTAGATTACATCATCAAAGTCTTAATCATATAATATTCTGATAAATGATGAGATTGTAACAAAAGATTCTTCCCAATTTTGTTACTTTGAATCTTAATCCTCGTTAAAAATTTACAATAAAAAAATTATATTATAAATAAAATAATTATATAAATGATATAACATGTCAATGGGGAATTATATACACCTAATAAAAGATGATATCTGTATAATATGATATATGTCTTAGATATGAGAAATTGAGACAGAAATCCATTACCAACTTAGTAAATTTGAAATCGTAAAACTCATGAAATATAGATCCTTTAATTGAAATTTAAATCCCTTAAATTTAAAGATAAGTGTATTAAAAATAAATTCATGGGTATTATATATTTCCAAAGAAATAATTTTTTGATATTTAATATATCTTAATGAAATAAAAATGATATGAGAAAACCCTTACATCGAGTTTTATTTGTCACACTTTTCATTATTATCCTAAATAGTACTATTCTCTTAATTATTAACATTATTTAGAAAACTATTCATGTTTACATTTACTTTTATTTAACTCATTATCATTTTATATACAATTACCTAATAAATAATTTTTACGTTGGATGTTTTGACTATATTCAACTAATATGTCAAAAACGACTTTGGTATGCTGACTATGGTCAAAGGGATCATTATTTAAACATATCCAGAAAAATAATTATAAGTCCCCAGCCTTAAACCTTACTTAATATTGAGTTATTACAAGATTACACATTGAGGATCTTTTCAAGTTTAGAGTTTTAGAGAATTAGATCATAAAACATGCATTACATTCCACATTTAAATAAAGTGGTTACATAAAAGATAGTATTCATTTTTCCCATCAACAGAAACATATTTAAAATAAAACATGGATTCTTTCTTGACACTTCCTTGACACTATCATCATATCATGTACCATTCCCTTGACCTGTGAAAAAAATTTCAAAAACATGGGATGAGCATAAAAAGCTCAGTAAGGGATATAAAATGTATGGAAGGTAAACATGAGTACATATATACATAAGAATGAAATCATACTTTACCCATAAAACATAAGCACTTTAACCTACCTCATAAAATCATGAATAAATCATAGAAATCATAAGACATAAAGGTAACTTGAGGCATTCATAACATTATTACATAGGGAGTAACCCTCTTGGTTACGTTTGGAATACCCATCATAGTATATTCCCTAAATCTCTTCAGAGAAACCATAACATTTAACTCCTTCGTGTTACCCAATGCATTAGAGAGCTATATTGGGCTCACCCACCCTTAGTATATCACGGAACCACACGTCTTCATAACAATGCCCAAAAACCATAAAATAATCTTAGCACATAACATAAGCATAAAGGAAAGATAACATTCCCACATTGTAATAACAATATAACATTTTAAGATATTGAAATAATGAATCCATTCTAAAAACCATTTTCAAAACCATTTAAAACATTTAATAAAGAGATTTTTAAATAAATGTGTCCCATACCACATTGAAGATTTCAACATTTTAAACAATTAATATATATATAAATAAATCCTTAAAACCATTTTGAAAACATGGATATTAATGAGAAATATTTCTAAGATTAAATCATTAAAACATTTAAAATGATATTTTAGTTAAAGGGTTTTTAACAAAATGAGAGACACTTGAATACAATAATTGAGTAATAACATTTAATCAAAACTTTATAATATCATGAGAATAAAGTGATTCATGATATAATATTTCCAATGACAGTATATACACCATAAAAGAGTGAATTGGTGCATAACAACAATGAAGTCTCAATGGAAATGTAAATTGAGATGAAATCCATTATAAAGATGGTATCCTTAAGTTAAGGATAAATTAATCTCATAATTATGTGCGAAAAATATAAATACACCCAATATAAGTGGATATTATGTGTAAAATAATCAAAGGTCATTCACACATATTCAAAGGACGACATGTTCAATAACTACATGTTGAACCCAAAGAAATCGAAATTGGGTTAAGAAGTTCCCTTGACAGCCTAACAGCGTCACATCAAATTTTAGAAAAAGAGTTGATGAGAGAGATAAACGGTATCTCATCTCTTGGAATTAAAATTTACAGCAATAAGGATATATAAGAACATATCCCCACATAATAATATGAAAATTAAAAGACATAACAAAACAAGTATTTTAAAAAGAGGAGTGTGAAAGGTTCTCTTACCGATTTGGGTAACTTTTGAAACGTACACCCCATGAAAGAAGGACTATACAACATTGATGTAAATAATCAGAAACAAAAGTATGTTACACAAAGAGTAGAATAATGGACAGTACATACACCACTCAAAAGGAAATATTGGCAAATTTATCATGAATCTCACGAAAACAGAAAGTGAGATAAAAAGCCCCTTACGAAATTTCGGCAGCCTAACGGCGCCAATTAAAACTTCCAAAATGGATTTATGAGAGAAAATAGGGTCTCTCATCATATGAACATAAAAACTACAGAATGATTAATATAAAATAACATCCTAATCATAAGAAATATGAGCTTAAAATTAATTACATAAAAGAGTGTACTTAAAAAGAAAGAGAGGGGTAGGATCCCTTACGAAAATTCGGAAGCCTAACGGCGCCACTCAAAACTTCCAAAATGGATTGATGAGAGAAAATAGGTTGTCTCTTCATATGAACATAAAAAATTACATTAAGAGTAATATAAAAGAACATACCAATCATAATAAAGATGAGCTTAAAAAGGAATGACATAAAAGAGTGTACTTAAAAAGAAAGAGAGGGGTAGGATCCCTGACGAAAATTCGGCAGCCTAACGGCGCCACTCAAAACTTCCAAAATGGATTGATGAGAGAAAATAGGGTGTCTCATAATATGAACATAAAACATTACAGTAAGACTAATATAAAATAACATCCTAATCATTAGAAAGATGATCTTAAAAGGAATGACATAAAAGAGTATACTTAAAAAGAAAGAGAGGGGTAGGATCCCTTACCTCGGGTCTGACTTGACTCGATCATTCTTTAACCTCCTGAATAATAAACTTGAGTTAATTTATAATTGATTATGAACTTTTTTCAAGTTCATTATTCCTTTTATATCACTTACTACCTTTCTATGAACACTATGTAATTATTTAAGTTAATAATGGTCGTTTTGTAGATCATTGCTACTTGAGTCAAAAATAAACTCTTTATAATTACAAGTTGTTCATGTGGTAAAATATGTATTATATCAAGAATTTTATTCATTATTTAGATATCATATATATCATATATATCCATTATATACATGCATTTATAATATTAAATAACATTTATAGGTAAGAAATGAAATGCACCGTTCATGGAGACGGTAAGCCGTACGTACGCATGAACGCTATTCCATTTATATTTCTTATTTAATGGTATTAAAACATAATGATACATAATAGTATTATAATTCCAGTATGGTATCATATATAATATAATTAAATATATCCTTTATACGTAACACATATGGTATTAACAAATCAAATCACTTTGAGGGGGCGGTAGTCCGCACTTCCTAAAATGAAGATATCGCGTTTAACCATAATGGAAACCATAAAGGTATGACATAAATGAAAAATAAATAATCTTATGTAAAACATAAACATATTATATATCATATATAAATATAGTGACATCTTAATGGCCACCTTTGAGGGTGTTAAAAGAATATTGAACAATCATCGTTTCGTGAGGCAGAAATTCACCATCCACAGAAATAGTATGTTTTTCAACCATTAGATGTAGGTGTGTGTAAGTGTAGCTCAAATACTTATTATAAAAACATCCTAGAATATTTAAGATACTATATTTGTTACAAAATAAATGAATAAAAAGAGTTTAGGGGGTTGGAGAAGCAAAATAAAATAAAAGAACACAAGTGAAGACATTACCTTAAAATCGGGTATCTCCCTTTGATTTGAGCTCAAAGGATTCCTTGGGAAGACTTATGCCCAAATTGAGGATTTTAGAAGTAAGAGAGGGATGTGGAGAGACAAAATGAGAAGGGTTTTTCTGAGCCAAAGGCTTGAGAGGTGTGGGTAAGGTGGTAGAGGTGGGGGCCTTTTATAAGAGGAGAGGAGGGGCACTCTTGGAAAGTTACAAAATGTTACTTTATTTTCAAATGAGTTTCGGATTTTAAAGGTCCCACATTGATTTATTTCTAGGATATGGTGGTAAGGGTTCGAAATATACTCATAAAATAGGTATTTTACAAGTTTAAGTTATAGTTTTAACATTATATTTTCATTTTATTAAAATCCTTTATTAATGAGATAATCATAGCATCATCATGATGTCATAAATAATTTAGTTTATTTAATGTCTAAAATTTATAAAAAAATTATCATGATGTAGGAATTTTTTTTATATTTCTAATGAATATTTATAGTAAAAAATATGACTTGTATAATCTAATTTAAAAATTGTTTTAGTAAACCAACTCATGCTTGTGACATTTTTATTTTAACTCTAAATAAATAGTTATTTATGTCATTTTCCAACCAAAGTGGATCCATGGAGTCCCCAAGTTGACCCATGGATTTTCTTGGTTGTCCATGACACATCCAATGAGGGTAGTACATGTGTCTAGGTCATTTAATATTATTAAAACATTATTTTTACCTTAAATTACACTAATTACCTCTAATCGCGATTAAAAACTTAAAAGTTACTATTCACCAAAAAATTATTTTAATCCCATTGAACCACATTATACATCCTAATGACAACCATGTATGTAAGATTTTTGAAATTCAAATCACAGAGGTGGTAAAGTTTCATTTAAACGAAAAATCAGTTTTTAAACTACCACTTAGTGGTTTCACTATTCATCAAAAATTGAAGTTTTTCAAAAAAATAAAAAAAATTCAAGCTAAGATATATTTGATATTCCAAATTCAAAAATGATATATATTTTACAAAATTAAAAACATATATTTTTCATTAATTAATTTAATAATTAATTCCCGCTGTCAAATCAATTAGCGTGTTTTTAAGAAACAATATCTATTAAATGATTGACACTAGTTTAAGTCCAATTTCAAAGTGAAATTAATTCAAATGACCACCATTAGATTAAATGGTAAAAATATATTCTAAATAAACTCTAATATAAATTAAAAATATAATCTATCCATATAAATAAATCAGATTAAAAGGAGGTTTTGAATTAAAATGCAACATTTTTAATAAAAATGATCTTTATCGGAAAAATAACAAAATTTTACACAAAGTAAATTTTGATGTCCAGATTCTAAAGAAGGATTTTATTTTGTCAAAATAAATATATAAAATTTTCAAAAGTATATTTAAAAAGGGTTCTCCATTAAAAGGTGGTTAATCGACCTTTTAAAGAATATTAGAAGATTTATGCTTAAAATTGGATTCATTTGCATTTTAAGCCTCCAAAATTTATTGGATAAAAGTAAAAATATTTGAAAAACATATATAATCATTGTGTAGTTAGTTCCGTTCATTCCCGCCATTACAACGGCTAGTCTTTAACTACCTTTTAATATAATATTATTTTATTATTAGAGTGCAACATAAGATTTCAAAGAAACTCATTGTTGCGTATTGGGTACGCCCTCAAGCATAGCATTTAATTTAAAGTAATATTAATATTTTATTCTAAAATATGGATAAATATGAAAATGTCATATTCTTTATTTACCTGGGATGTTACATCCTCCCCCCCTTTTGGTAATTGCATCCTCGCAATTTTAAAATTGGGCTTGGAAGCTTCATTGAAAATCTCACATCGGAACAAGAGTCAGTAAGACTTTCACTTTAAAAGAATGGAAGAAAGTACAAATGTCACCCGAGTTAACCCATACTAGGATTCAAAGTATGAATATATGGATATGGAGGAAAAAACAAAGGTTCATGTTCTGATGGAGAGTGATAGTAAACATGTCTAGGAGAAAGTTAATAACAATAAAATCACAAACTTGTGATGGGTTAAATGGTATTTGATTCCCTAGTAGGAAAAATTAATAGACAACATTTTTGTTTTAAGTTACTTTTCATTGAGAAATTTATTTATGAGCTTAACTAAAACATAAGGAAGTATACTTAATTGTCATTTTGACTTTCAACTTTTACTATATTTCTTACACGAACTCATATTTTCTCCAAAAGACGAGTATTTCGGATGACTTGTTCACATTAAGAGAGCTATAATAAACTTCTAGAGAATCACCTAATCCACAAAAGAGAACTATATACTTCCCATATCTTTAGAACTTAACCAAAACTAAAACCCAAAGTTCAACAAAGACCATTCCATAAACATCTATCCATAAAATTCTACAAAGTAAACCAAACTAATATTGAAACCCAATTCTCTGAAGGATTTAATCACATTGTCTCCTAAGATAAATTTTAACATTTTTATCCAAAATAAAATCAGTTAGTCTTACAGTCTCATAATGAAAAGTAATTAACCTAATCACATATCCTCCATTATAGGCTAATAATTTCCATTGATAACAAAAAAAATCAACTTACTCTTAATTCATAAAATCATCTTACTAAAAAGAATCATTCAAACTAACCAGGGAATTCACGTTGTCCAGTTGTAGGCGATAAATACCAGTTGTAATTTGGTTGTGAGTTCGATTCCCGCAGCTTCGTCTAATGTGACGGGTTGTTACACGGTCTGCGTGTTGTCCCTTTTCAAAAACTATATAATTTTATAACATTCCTCTAAAAGAGACAAATTCATCAAAAATAACCATAACATAATTTAACCATAAAGGTTATCTGTTAACTTCCATTTTTCAACCCAAAATGTATTAACCAGTAATTGCCTCAAATTCAAGGATCATATAAACCCAAATGGTTCTTTATAACTATATCCATAAAAGAAAGTATAATTATTCCTTCAATAAAATTTTCATATATCAAACATCAGGGTTACTATAAAAATTATTCTAATGTAACCCCATCATCAAAAGAGACTTAATACATCTAAGAATTTCACCATCCTAAAATCTACCATAACCCTTGAATCCCTTATATGATGACTTTCTACTCATTCAACATTCTTCATGATCCATTTTCCATTCCTTTTCAACTTATTCTGAAATACTTCTTTCCTACAATCAAAATCATGAATCATATCCTAAGATTCCAATAATAGGGAAACATATGTTGAGAAATAATCCATACCTTTCATTCTTCATTGCCAGTTTCTTCATCCTCAATCGGAATGGAATTAGGTATTTGTAAATGAATATTTGTATGATCTTGGGGACCCCATTCCCGAAACATCTTCGTAGGACATGTGTTTTAATAATGACCATGCACACCACATTTAAAACATTCAATTCATCCTTCAGAAAGAACTTCTTTCCCTTTCCTTGAGTCAACTAGATGCTTCCTTTTTCCATGGCATGTTCTTGCTTTATGACCTTCATTTCCACATCTATAGCATCTTTTTGTCCCTTTGAAACATTTTTCCTATGTTTTTCTTTCCACATATTTGACACATAAGTTTTTGAACATACTTACCTTTATGATTATTACCTGAACTTCCGTAGGGATTTTTTTCTCGCATACATGATGCCTTATAAAAATCACTAAGGTTCAGGTGGTCAATCATGACTCCAGATAGTTGGGTGAGGATAACCACAAGAGTTCTCATTGCAGGTCCCATATCATTCAGTTGTTCTTTCATAAAACCATCACAGTTTTCTTCAAATCCACTGTTACTTTAGTGCCTACTAGATCCAGCCATTTACTAAAACCAAAAAGGTCAGTGTGAGTATATCAGTAAAATCATAAAATAAAAAAGAGGAAGATAAACACCAAGATATACATATCCAAGTTATCTCAAACTCATTCTAACTTTCAAAAAAAGCGATGACTCCATCTAATATACTAACCATTGTGGTTATATACAACTTGTCACTTTTTCATAAATAACACTCTAACCTCTAAAGTTATCTAAACCGACCTTTGATACCAACTATAAGGCCCCAGCCTTAAACCTTACTTAATCTTGAGTTATTACAAGATTACACATTGATGATCTTTTCAGGTTTAGAGTTTTAGAGAATTAGATCATAAAACTTGAATTACATTCCACATTTAAACAAATAGACATAAAAGATAGTATTCATTTTTTCCATCAACGGAATCATATTTAAAATAAAACATGGATTCTTTCTTGACACTTCCTTGACACTATCATCATATCATGTACCATTCCCCTGACTTATGAAAAACATTTCAAAAACTTGGGATGAGCATAAAAAGTTAAGTAAGGGTTATAAAAAGTATGGAAAGGAAACATGACTACATATATACATAAGAATGAAATCATACTTTACCCATAAAACATAATCACTTTAACATAACTCATAAAATCATGAATAAATCATAGAAATCATAAGACATAAAGGTAACTTGAGGCATTCATAACATTATTACGTAGGGAGTAACCCTCTTGGTTACGTTTGGAATACCCATCACAGTATATTCCCTAAATCTCTTCGGAGAAACCTTAAAGTTTTACTCCTTCGCATTACCCAATGCATTGGAGAGCTATATCGGGCACACCCACCCTTAGTTTATCACGGAACCACCTGTCTTCATAACAATGCCCAAGAACCATAACATAATCATAGTACATAACTTAAGCATAAAGGAAAGATAACATTCCCACATTGCAATAACAATATAAAATTTTAAGATATTGAAATAATGAATCCATTCTAAAAACCATTTTCAAAACCATTTAAAACATTTAATAAAGAGATTTTTAAATCAAAGTGTCCCATACCACATTGAAGCTTTTAACATTTTAAACCATTAATATCCATATAAATAAATCCTTAAAACCATTTTGAAAACATGGATATTAATTATAAATATTTATAAGATTAAATCATTAAAACATTTAAAACGATATTTTAGTTAAAAGGTTTTAAACAAAATGAGAGACACTTGAATACAATAATTGAGGAGTAACATTTAATCAAAACTTTTTAATATCATGAGAATAAAGGGATTCATGATATAATATTCCAAATAACAGTATATACACCATATAAGAGTGAATTTGTGAATAACAACAATTAAGTCTCAATGGAAATTTAAATTGAGATGAAATCCATTATAAAGATGATATCCTTAAATTAAGGATAAATCAATCTCATAATTATGTGAGAAAAATATAAATACACCCAATATAAGTGGATATTAAGTGTAAATAATAAAATTTCATTCACACATATTCAAAGGATGACATATTCAATAACTACATGTTGAACCCAAAGATATCCAAATTGGGTTAAGAAGTACCCTTGACAGCCTAACGGCGTCACATCAAATTTTAGAAAAAGAGTTTATGAGAGAGATAAAGGGTATCTCATCACTTGGACATAAAATTTAAGGCATTAAGGATATATAAGAACATATCCCCACATAATAAGATGAAAATTAAAAGACATAAAAAATAAGTCTTTTAAAAAGAGGAGGGTGAAAGGTTCCCTTACCGATTTGGGTAACTTTCAAAACGTACACCCCAGGAAAGAAGGACTATACAACATTGATGTAAATACTCATAAACGAAAGTATGTTACACAAAGAGTAGAATAATGTACAGTACATACACCACTCCAAAGGAAATATTGGAAAATGTAGCATGAATCTCACAAAAACACAAAGTGAGATAAAAATCCCCTTACGAAATTTCGGCAGCCAAACGACGCCAATTCAAACATCCAAAATGGATTTATGAGAGAAAATAGGGTATCTCATAATATGAATATAAAAAGTAAAGTAATATTAATACAAAAGAACATCCCAATCATAAGAAATATGAGCTTAAAAGGAATGACATAAAAGAGTATACTTGAAAAGAAAGAGAGGGGTAGGATCCCTTACGAAAATTCGGCAGCCTAACGGCGCCACTCAAAACATCCAAAATGGATTCATGAGAGAAAATAGGGTGTCTCATCATATGAATATAAAAAAAGTACAGTAAGATTAATATAAAAGAACATCCCAATCATAATAAAGATGAGCTTAAAAGTAACTACATAAAAGAGTGTACTTAAAAAGAAAGAGAGGGGTAGGATCCCTTACGAAAATTCAGCAGCCTAACGATGCCACTCAAAACTTTTAAAATGGATTGATGAGAGAAAAATATGGTGTATCATAATATGAACATAAAAACGTACAGTAAGAGTAATATAAAATAACATCCCAATCATTAGAAAGACGATCTTAAAAGGAATGACATAAAAGAGTATACTTAAAAAGAAAGAGAGGGGTAGGATCCCTTACCTCGGGTCCGACTTGACTCGATCGTTCTTTAACCTCTTGAATAATAAACATGAGTTAATTTCTACTTGCTTAAGAACCTTTTTCAAGTTTATTATTCCTTTTATATCACTTACTACCATTCTATGAACACTATGTAATTATTTAAGTTAATAAGGGTCATTTCGTAGATCATTGCTACTTGAGTCAAAAATAAACTCTTTATAATTACAAGTTGTTCATGTGGTAAAATATATATTATATCCAGAATTATATTCATTATTTAGATATAATATATATCATATATATCCATTATATAAATGCATTTATAATATTACATAACATTTAGAGGTAAGAAATGAAATGCACCGTTCATGGAGACTGTAAGCAGTACGTACGCATGAACGCTACTTCCATTTCTATTTCTTATTTAATGGAATTAAAACCTAATGATACATAATAGTATTATTATTAAAGTATGGTATCATATATAATATCATTAAATCTATCCTTTATACGTACCACATATGGTATTAACGAATCAAATCACTTTGAGGGGGCGGTAGTCCGCACTTCCTAAAATGAAGATATCACGTTTAACCATGATGGAAACCATAAAGGTATTCCATAAATGAAAAATACATAATCTTAAGTAAAACATAAACATATTATATATCATATATAAATATAGTGACATATTAATGGACAACTTTGATGGTGTTAAAAGAATATTGAAGAATCATCGTTTTGTGAGGCAGAAATTCACCATCCACAGAAACAGTATGTTCTTTAACCATTAGATGTAGGTGTGTGTAAGTGTAGCTCGAATCCTTCTTATAAACACATTATAGTATATTGAAGATACTGGATTTTTTACAAAATAAATGAATAAAAAGAGTTTAGGGGGTTGGAGAAACAAAATAAAACAAAAGAACACAAGTGAAGACATTACCTTAAAATCGGGTATCTCTCTTTGATTTGAGCTCAAAGGCTTCCTTGGGAATACTTCTGCCAAAATTTAGGCTTCTAGGAGTAAGATAGGGATGTGGAGAGAAATAATTATCAGGTTTTGGCTGATACAAAGGCTTGAGAGCTGTGGGTAAGGTGGTAGATGTGTGGGCCTTTTATAAGAGGAGAGGAGGGGCACTCTTGGAAAGTTACAAAATGTTACTTTATTTTCAAATGAGTTTCGGATTTTAAAGGTCCCAAATTGATGTATTTAGAGTATAAGGTGGTAAGTCATAGAAATATACTCATCCAATAGTTCTTTGACAAGTGTATGTTATATTTGTAACATTAGAGTTTCATTTTATTTAAATCCTTTATCAATGAGGTAATCGATGCATCATCATGATGTCATAAATAACATAATTTATTTAATGTCTAAAAATTATAAAAAAATATCATGATGTAGGAAATATTTGTATATTTCTAATTAATATTTATAGTCAAAAATATGACTTGTATAACCCCATTTAAAAATTGTTTTAGTAAAAACAACTCATGCTTGTGACATTTTTATTTTAACTTTAAATAAAAAGTTATTTATGTCATTTTCCAACCAAAGTGGCTCCATGGTGTCCCAAAGTTGACCCATGGATTGTATTGGTCGGCCATGAAACATCCAATGATGGTAGGACATGTTTCTAGGTAATTTCATATCATTAAAACATTATTTTTACCTAAAATAATACTAATTACCTCTAATCGCGATTAATAACTTAAAAGTTACTATTCACCAAAAAATTATTTTAATCCCATTGAACCACATTTTACATCTTAATGACAACCATGTATGTCGGATTTTTGAAATTAAAATCACATAAGTGGTAAAGTTTCATTTAAATGAAAATCAGTTTTTAAACTACCACTTAGTGGTTTCACTATTCATCAAAAATTGATGTTTTTCAGAAAAATACCAAAAATTCACCCTAAGATATGTTTGATATTCCAAATTCAAAAATGATTTCCATTTTACAAAATTCAAAACTAATATGTTGCATTAATTAATTTAATAATTAATTCCCACTGTCAAAACAAATAGCGTATTTTTAAGAAACAATATCTACTAAAAGATTGACACTAGTTTAAGTACAATTTCAAAGTGAAATTAATTCCAATGACCACCATTAGATTAAATGGTAAAAATATATTCTAAATACATTCTAATATAAATTAAAAATATAATCTATCTATATAAATAAATCAGATTAAAAGGAGTTTTTGAATTAAAATGCAATATTTTCAATAAAAATGATCTTTATCAGAAAAATAACAAAATTTTACACAAAGTAAATTTTGATGTCCAGATTCTAAAGAAGGATTTTATTTTTTCAAATACAACATATAAAATTTTCAAAAGTATATTTAAAAAGGGTTCTCCATCAAAAGGCGGTAAATCGACCTTTTAATGAATATTAGAAGATTTATGCTTAAAATTGGATTCATTTGCATTTTAAGCCTCCAAAATTTATTGGATAAAAGTAAAAATATTTGACAAACATATATAATCATTTTGTAGTTAGTTCCATTCATTCCCGCGATTACAACGGCTAGGAATTAACTACCTTTTAAAATAATATTATTTTATTATTAGAGTGCAACCTAAGATTTCAAAGAAACTCATTGTTGCGTATTGGGTACGCCCTCGAGAATAGCATTTACTTTAAAGTAATATTAATATTTTATTCAAAAATATCGATAAATATGAAAATGTCATATTCATTATTTACCTGGGGTGTTACAATAATCCTGAAATTATTGTAATATTTATAAAAAAAATTGTAGTTTTAAAACTAATAATTAAATATGGTTTTTAAAAATGAACTAACTTTATGATCATCAAGATGGTGGGTCTTACGTATGAAAGAGGAATGTTTTCATTCTTCAATGATCATTATGGAAAGAAGGTAAGTAAAAATTATCATTACATAATGATAATTATATCTTAAGTACCATATTTTATAATTATATATTATTATATATATCATTATTATGATTTTTTAGGGAAAAATGAACCACATCGCTTCGAGGAGGCTCTAGTCCACAAATCCATGACCGACATTACCATTTTTCTGTGGGTGAAAAGGTATAAATAAAATGATATATTATATTAATTGGATAGTAAATATATAATAAATACCACCGATATTTCATGTATAACACATATATTAATTATATTTAAACTTATTACCATCCATGTAGTTTTTTATTATAAAACAAATCACAATTCTTTGTGAGGTTGTAGTCTAATGTACACACAAATGAAGTTTTTATATCCCTTTTGGAATGAAATGTTAAATTTTGTATATTATATACTAATTATATTGGCATAATATTGTTATAAATATCATATAACTATATATACTTTATAGCCATAAAAAAACCTAACCATGAGAGGTTGTAATTGAATAATGAATTACATCAGTTCACAAGGTGGTTATCTTCCAAACACATGAATGATGACTTCAAAACCCATTTGATAGATGTGTCTGTGGTTGTATGTAGAACTATAAAAATAATAAAAAAACAAATTATATAAAATATATTTATTTTATTATATCATTTTCTTATAATAAGAATTCTTGGAGGTGGAAAATGATATAATATAAAGGCACTCATAGAAAAACATTACATGTTCTTTGGGTATCCTCTTCAGGTTTCTACCAAAGTCTTAACTAGGTTTGATTTTTCCACAAAATAAAGATTGTCGAATGAGTGTAAGGTATTTTTATAGTGATTTAGGAATTTATTGTATGATTATAAGCAGATTGAATGTGTGAATAAGAGAGGATATAGGGCATAATTTTATATGTGGGGTGAGTGGAACATATGTAAATGTTTTGAAAGAAGGAATTTAACCCCTATTTTTATCATGGAAACTAGCCAAAAAAATTGTTCAATATTGATAATAGAAGTTATAAGTTCTAAATAAATTAATCAAATGGTTTTTTGAAAAGTTTTGGTTTATTTTACACTTTATATTCTAATTTAACCACAAAGAAAATTTGAATTTACCTTAGTTATTGTAATTAATATTATTTGATTTCACAAATAATGTCAGTAAAACATTATTTTGAAATTATTAGGTAATTTGAATTATATTATTATAAATATGGAATCCATTTTTCCAAATTCCACTAATGAAATTGGATTAATTTTGCTTAAAATTAATCATGTAGATGTGTCGAGACAGTAGCTTTTTATAAAGAGTATTATTGTAGGAAACGATGGTCCTGTACTAAGACAATGACTTCAGATCATAATTTTATGAAAATTAATTAATATTTAATGACATATAATCTATAAATTTCCATTAAAACATTACCTATTAGGTATTATTTTAATTAATTAAAAATTAGAAATATTAGGCATTTTAAAATAGTTTTTAGAAAAACCTATTTTGTAACCAAAAAACCAACATATACTAAAATAAAATATAATGATGAATCAAAAGTAATTCAGTGGATTAAATATATGGTTAAATTAAACATATTTTACCTTAAATCAAATTAAAAACATATTTTTTCTTTTAAATTACTTAATTTATTGAAAAAAATACCTTTTTACAAAAAATTAGTATTTTTCACTATTCACTAAAAATCAATATTTTTTGAAAAGTTCAAAATATTCTCCCATTGTGAATTTTCATATTATTATTCTAAAAGTGAATTTAATTTTATAAAATATGTTTTCTACAATATCTAAAAATTAATTAAAATATTTTTTCCCTGAAAATAAAAAAATATCAGTTTCGAAGAAATGATACTTTTGAAGAATAAAATCACAGTACAAAAAATTGATTAATTATTTTCTGAAATTATATCAATAATTTATATTTTATAAAACACACACACACACACATATATATATATATATATATCATAAATTAATCAATTTATCAGTTATGTTATAATGGTAATATATATCATGGGTCGTTTCTGTTCAACGTTGCGTGTTAAATACATTATCATACATAATTTTCTTCTTTTATATTCATGAGGTGTTTCAGAGGGTATATTAGTGGAACAATAGAGATAATATTCCATCTATATCATTACTAAATATAGTTTATGAATAATGAAGTAAAATAAAGAGCAAAAATAGATTTAAAAAACTAAATATAAATAAAAAAATTACTAATGCAGCCAGTTCCAATTAAATATCCCTGCAGAGACATAGATGGTCATCAATACAAGAAGATAAATTATAAAAAATGCATACAATAGGAATATATTTATTAATGATAAATAAATAAATTATTCCACTCCTATAGGTTACCCCAATATATTCCCAGACCCCAATTACAGGTCATGTTCATTCCCATAGTAAAACAACATTCAAAATATGGGGTCATAACCAGCAACCATGAGACCTATCTGGGTACTAAATTATTGGCAAAATGGGGTTTGAGTAAAACTCGGTAGGACACCACACATATTTTCTAATTCATATCCATCATGATAGTATTAAATTAAGAAACGTTGTTAAATAATAATAAAAAATGAAATTATTAAGGTAACTGGAATACATATAAACCATATTGAGCTCAGGTTCCTGATAGGAAACCTAACCAACCATAAATGATTAATCTGAATCTAGAACATTTCAAAACATGACATCATATATATAAATATACATAGTGATTTATATATTTATTTATCTATATAGGTGAGGACCTGGGGATCAAGACTCGATGTTACCATAAGGATATTATATAAGTCTCATACATTTAACAAAGGATGCTATGTCCAAAAATATCAAATAATTTATAATTCTCCTCATTCCAAAAAAAATTAGTAAATGATAAATGATGTCTTTACTAATCCTTTAACTTATAATAATTGTAATTCCTTGACCTTTGTTACCCTGATTTGGTGCATTATTACATAACATTGGAATGATACAAGGAATCATGTCCCAAAAGACCTATTAGTTTAGTAGCCATGTAAGTACTAGATACGTACATAAGATTTACATTACATCATGAAATAAATAAAACCAACATTGTGTCCCCCTTTAACACACTCATATCCTTGGACTATCACTTTAGGTTAATCATAATTTACTTCTTCACATCTTGGGATAAATAAAACATAGAAAGCGGTTAGCACATATGCTCAGTAAGGATAACAATATACCAGAAACATTCACAAATATGCACAATCATTTAAGGAAACGTATAGGACTAAAACAAAAGCCTTTTAAAATTAATATTTAGAATAATATGGAAATGATAAATCAAATAATTCCATTTACATATTCACATCGATATTCTACTAGTAGAATAATCACATGTAATATCAATAGCTAATTTCATAATGATGGAATGCATAATGTCGGACATCATAACCACATAGTCAAGGCCCCATGCCAAAACTACAGATAAGATTTTGTCAAGGCCTTATGACATAACACTAGTTTGTCTCATGAGACCTACGGATTCATCAAGGATCTATAGCGGGATCCAACCGTCACTTACTATGTCCAATGCATTCATCATATGAAATGGTTAAAACATAACATAAACATTCGTATTAAAAGAAGCATACGAAATGTTAATACATAAACTATAAACCATGAATGGTATAAAAATAACACATCCATAGTCAAACATACCAAAAAACCTTCAATACAATATGGAAGATTGTATCATAATAAATAAACTTCAAATAAGTGTAAAACCTGTCTAAGGATGTTGACATAGATAAAATCAAAACTATTTGAGAGAAATATCTCTTTCTATTTTGAAATCATTTAAAAGGAAAATAATTATAAAAGAAAAAAAATGAAAATTTTCTTATAAGATTGTAAGGGAATCATCGAGGGTGTTGTAATGGAGGAAAATAGTCGCACCCGCTGTATAAGTTAAGAAAAACATTCTTACCATAATTTGTGGAAGAGGTCATAAAGTACCTTGTTTGGAAAACTCCTGAATGATTTCTTTCAAATTTTTTTATAAAAACTAAAAAAAAGGGTATAAATGAATTTAACCCATATTATTTTAAATTAAAAAAATTTGTTGAAATATATTTTTAATAAGAACAGATGTGGATGATATTGAAGTCTCAGAAGATACTCACGTATAAACAACCTCGGATAACAAAGAGATTGTGAAATTTAACCCTTACCCTGTACATTTCCTTGGACAAGGGTATGTTATCCAACAGTATAATAGTTAAAATATTTCTATTAAATTATACAATAACTACATACATAAATATGATATCATATATGATCTTATAATACTTCTTTGTAAATAATATTTTAGTAGTATCATTGTTTCGGGTGTTAATTGATTTGTTTTTCTTTATATGTTTTGTTACATAAGTCATTTTTGTTAAGGATAGGATATATTAGATTCATATCCAGAATGATATGATGTTCTTCAATATTATTTTTAATAATAAAATGAAAATTATTCTTGAATGGTTATGATGGGGAATGAATCACATCACCTTTATGGAGACGGTAATTCGTACATACACAAGAACGTTACTTCCACTTAATTTATTTATTTTAAAAGGAAAGAAAACCAAATGATAAATAGGTATATTAATATTCCATTATAAAATAATAATTTATATATGTTACTTAAGTTCATTAACACTATCTTATATACGTTCAATGTATGGTATGAACAAGTCATATCACTTTGAGGGGGTGGTAGTCCGCACTTCCTCAAATAAAATTATTGTATATATACAACATGAAAAAATAAAGGTATTATATAAAAAATAATTACATAAGATTACCGATAAAATGAGTATCATAAATGAACTAAATAATTATATTGTCATCATAATTTCCCCTATAAGACGTGGTAATAGAAGATTGCACAATCATCATTTTGTGTGGCAGTAGTTCACCCTCTAAAGAAACATTATTTTCTATACCCATTAGATGGAGGTGTGTGTAATTTTAGTTCAACTAATTTTAATAAAAACAACATAGTATATTTAGGATACTATTGTTGTTATAAAATAAATTAATAAAGAGATTTTAGGGGGTTGGTAAAGTAAAATAAATGAAAATATGTTAAGAGGAGATGTTACCATTAAATCAGGTTACTCCTTTTGGTTTGAACCAAAAGGAGTCATTGATGTGACTTCTACCTAAGGTAAGGCTTCTAAGAAAAACATAGGGATGTAGGGATCTTAATTGGGTAGTGGTTGGACGAGCCAATAGGCTTGAGATGTGTGAGAAATGTGTTAGAGGTGAGGGATTTTTATAAGTGGGAGGAGGGGCTCTTAACTAATGTTTGAAAATATTATTTTATTATATGATTATATTCGGTTTATAAAGGTAAAAAACTCATTAATGTTGAATATATGATGACTTATGTTATAAATAAAGTCATACAATAAAAATTGTAGGGTTTTTGGATATTTTTTAAATTTTTATAATCTCATTTATTTAAATCATTCATTAACGAGATAAACACTTCATCATTATTGTGTCATAAATAATTTTATTTATTTGATTTCTAAAAACTATAAAAAAATACCATGGTGTAGTAAATATTTTTAGCTTTCATATGAATATTTATAATCTTAAAGATAACATATATAACCCCATGTAAAAATTTACTAAGAGATATATGTTTATGTCATTTTTGTCTTCACATTAAATTTATTAATATAAACTGTCAATATCACTCTCATGTGGTTCCTTGGGGTCCCAAAATCAACCAAAAGATGCCCATGGTTGGGAATGTATCATTCAATAGGTTTAGAACACATTTTAGGGTAATTTATATTATTATAATATTATTTTTTACCCTTATTTACCGGATTTACCCCTTTATCCATGGTAAAACAATATTTACTGAAGTAATTATACATAATTTCTAAAAATAAAAGTTACCTATTTACACAATTTGGACCTCCTAATTCCAAATATGGAATCCATTTTTCTGAATTCAAAACAGAGAAGTGGAAGAAATTAATTTAAAATGAATTCCAGTTGTCAAAACAAAATGCGTGTTTTTATGAAATAATAACTATCAAATGATTCACACATGTTTATGTCCAGTTTAAATGTGAAATTACATCCAATGATATGAATTATATTAAATGATAAAAATATAATATATTAATACTTAATAACATTCAAATTAATAATTTAACACTATAAATTATTTCGAAAAAAAAATAATTTATAATTAAAATTTAGTATTTTTCACTATTCATCAAAATTGAATGTTTCAAGAGAGTACCAAAAATTCACCCTATATTAATTTTGATATTCAAAATCCAAAAATGAAGTCCATTTTGAAAGAAAAATTATTAAATTTCAGAAAGAGGGTATTTCTATTCATAATGGATAGTTTGATTGGTTGTGGTGTGTTAGACTCTCGATATTGTGTACAACACAAGCTATTGCATTATTCAAAGGGAAATGTACCGTGGAAGCTTGTGATGTAACATTCTTCCCTCATACTAGTAATTTATTCTTTGAAATTTCTAGAATAAAACTACATAAAAATATTTGGGTGGTTTTTCATTATAACTTCCTCTGGTTCCGACGTTTCCTCTTCCATCTTATGATTTCTCCATACAACATTCATGAGACGAGTCATCCGGTTTCTCAAGACTTTTTCTATGGTATCAAGAATTATAATAGTCTCTTCAAAATAAGACAGATCAGTTTTTAGATCTATTTCTTCATAGGTGAGTACATGTGTTGGGTCAGGTGTGTATTTTCTCAACAGTGATACATGGAACACATCATGAACATTAGATATACTTAGCTACATTGTCAAATGATATTCTTCAAATCTAATTTATTCTAGAATTTTGAAAGTTTTATTATACCTGGTACATATTTTTTCGTTATTAACAAATCGTATAGCACCCTTCCATGGAGATACCTTCCAGAAAAAATGACATCCTAATTGTAATTCCAAATCATTCCTTCGGTTATCGACACAAATATTTTTCCTACTTTAGGCTTCTTTGATGTGGGTCTGGATAACCATAACCTTTTCCATTATTTCCTCAACATGTTCATGTCCTATAAGTTTTAATTCACCAACATCATCCCAACAAGTTAGTGTGTGATATCCCATTCCATATAACGATTAATATAGTGCCATCTGAATACCTGAATGAAAACTATTGTTATAGATAAATTTTATAAGAGGTAAATATTGATCCCAAATACCTTGAAAGTCATGTGAGAAATATCTCAACATGTATTCTAATTTTTTAATAGTCTATTTTGATTTTCCATCAATTTTAGGGTGGTAGGAAGTTCTAAAATGAAGTTCAGTATCAAAAGGACTTCTGAAGACTTTTCGAGAATCCTGATGAAAAATGGGGATCATGATCTGAAACAATCTATAGGGGTACTCCATGAAGTTTTACAACTTCATTAATATATAGTATTTCTAAACATTCAAGTGGTAAATCTTATATTATAGCAAGAAAATGTGCTGACATAGAATGATTATCAACAATAACCCATATTGCATCATTCCTTCAAGGAGTCTTTGGTTGCCCCATGATAATGTCAATCGTAATATCATCCCATTTCCACTCTAGTATGGGAAGAGGTCACATGAATCCTCTAGGATGTTGTCTTCTAGACTTAACCTATTGACAAAGCATACATCATGACATATAATCAGCAATCTCCCACTTCATGTTGTCCTACCAAAAATGTTCCTTCAAATCTCTATGAATCATAATACTACCATGGTGTGTAGAGAAATTGGAGCTATGAGAATCATCCAAAAATTCCCTTTTTAGATCATGTATATCAAGAACACAATGTATCTTCCAAAATTTAAAAATTCCATTATCTTATACTAATTCAATCAATCTCATATCATTCAAAGCATTAATTTTATTTTGAAACTCCTCATCAACAGTCTGAGAACGTTTTATCATTTCTAGTGAAGATGGTTTGGAAACCATTTAAAAAAGTATTGATGTTTCACCTTCCATGATTTCTCCCATATCCATTTTTTCTATATCCATAAACATAGGATCCCTATAAAATCTCATCTTGTTCAAAAAACCATGATAATTTCTTCACAAAGAATATTCCACCTTATTTTCCTTCCCCGGGTAGTAGTATATAGTGCAATCGTAATCCTTGAGTAGTTCAAGCCATCTCCTTTTCCTCATGTTGAGTTATTTTTTAGGAGTGAATATACTTCAAGCTCTTGTGATCAGTATATTTCTCACATTTTCACCAAAGAGATAGTGTCTCCATATATTAAAATTAAAGATTATAGCTGCTAACTCAAGATCATGAGGGGGTAGTTTTGTTCATGATTTTTTAGTTATTGTGATGCATATTAAATAACTATATCATTCTGTATAAGGACACAACCATGTGCTTTCTTTGAAGAATCACTATAAATAAAAAAACCCATCATTCCCTAATGAAAGAGTCAATTTAGGAGCATTGTCTAATATTCTCTTTAGTTCTTTTTAACATTCTTTAAACTCGTTTTTCCAATCCAATTTATCCCATATACATGTGATCTTGTCTAATGGGATACCCAATTGGGGAAAATTTTCAGCAAAATGCTGATAATAACCAGATAAACCTATAAAAAATGTACCTCAATTTTACTTGTTAGTGTTAGACATTCTTGGATTTCTATGGTCTTGGAAGGATCAATAGAGATTCCATCCTTAGAGACTATAGGGCCAAGAAATTTTTTCCCTAAATCCAGAATTCACACTTGCTAAACATCCCCTATAATTCATTTCTACTAAGGGTTTTCGGAATAGTGCACCAAGTGATTTTTATGATCTTCATAGATTTTTTATTATACCAAGATATCATCAATAAATACCACTACAAATTCATCCAAATATTCCTTGAATACTCTATTAATTAGATCCATGAAAATAGAGGGTGAATTAGTCAGTCCAAAAGGATTTACTGTAAAATTGTATTGCTCGTACCTAGTACAAAATGCTGTTTTTGGAATGTCATCATTCTTCACACAAAAATGATGATATCTAGATCGAAGTTCAATATTTGATAAAAATTGAGCTCCATGAAGTTGTTTAAATAAATAATCAATAAGTGATAGGGGATACCTGTTCTTTATTATTAGAGCAATGATCTCCTTATAGTCAATTCACAACCTCATAGATCCATCTTTCTTATTAACAAAAATGAACAAGGGATCCCCCTGGGGAAACACTAGGGAGAATAAATCATTTATTACTCAATTCCTCTCATTGTTTATTTTGTTCTACTGATTCAACATTGACCATTCAATAAGGGGTCTTTGATATGGGCCTTGAACTAGGAATTAAATCAATTGAAAACTCAATTTCCCATTTTGGAGGATGTCTAGGTATATCCCCTAGAAACACATCAACATATTATTGTACAGTAGGTTTGTCCTCTATTCGAACATTCTTTTCCTCACCCATAGTAATTTTATTCTATTACTCCCCAATAATTGAATTTAGTAGAGCTACTGGGGGTGGATCTAGATAAGAATCAGTTGGTGACATTTCTTCTCTAAATATAAGGTACTCCTTATCATTATAAAAAATTGCAACCTCCTTCTTCTTACAATATATTTTTTGCATCATAGTCCGAAATCCAATCCATACAGAGGATTATTTCAAATTCAATCATCGGTATGTCAATGATATCAGCAAAGAAAAGAACATTTATATTCCCTAATGGGGACTAATTCAAAAAACATTGTTGTAATGATACATCCCTTAGGAGTTTTGACTGAAAAATCGCTTGTTAAATCCAATGAAAAATATCTAATTTTCGTAGCAAACTGGGAAGATATGAAACAATGTGATGATCCAGAATAAAATAAAAAATTGGCTTAACATGAGGAAACCATTAAATTACATGCCCCCATTTCTTTTGGAGCATCAACCCCTGTCGTACTAATCGCATAATCATGTACTTGCTCCATTAGCCTTTTCTGAGGTTTGTTTCCTTGGTGATTAGGAAATTCATTGGCATAATACCATATTTCTCTAAAATTGTAGCATTAAACATTAACAGTCCCTTTCTTTCCCTTAAAATCATGAGTGTTGTGGCCTTTTTCACCACACTTGTAAAAGACTCTCATTCCTTTCCAGAAAGTACAAGGGTGTTTCTTCCCACATTTACTACATGATGGGTATTCAAATTTTCTCAACTTCCCCTTATTTTCATTTCTAGAGTGTTCAACACATCCCTTCTTCACTTGATTTTCATTAATGTCGTAAGACTTAGAGAATTCATTTTTTGTCTTGATATCACATGAGAAAAAATCAACTTATGATGAGAAGGATTGTGAGACTAATGCTCGACTGAGAAATAGTTTTAACCGTTTAAAGAATCAGTCAATATTAACTCACTAGATTACGTATATAATCTGCAGCATGCCTTGATAACATTTTCAAGTTATCCTTATACATTGTGACATTCTCGTTCTCCTTTTTCCACACACTTATAAATTTTCTTCCCATATCCACTCGATGTTCGTGAGGAAAGTATTTTTCAAAGAAAATATATTTACACTCCATCCATTCCATATTTGATACTTCTTCATCCTTCCTTTTGTTTTTAATTAATGACCACCATTGATCTACATATCCTGTGAGGAAATGAACTAGCATGACAACTTTTTCCATTTCGCAACTCCCCAAAGTATGAAATATTTTCTCTAAGCAAAAATCCATTGCTCAGCTATAAGTGGATTTGTAGTCCCATTGAATTTTGGTGGTTATTTCCTCATGAAGCGGTTTAACATTGATCATATGCGTTGTGGATTAGGGTGCTCCATATGGGTATGGTTATTATTCATAACCTGAGTGATTTTTCCCAGTATGGTGATAAGCTGATCAGAACTAGTTTCATAACCAGCTCCAATATATTTATCTTGAGTAGGAGGGAAATCCCTACAAGGATTACATGCACTGATATAGTTTCAATTCCTTCCACTAAGTTCCATTTATAAACAATGATAAACAACAGATTAGTTTATGAATCGCAATACATAATTAAAAACCATTAAAAAAGATAAAATAAATTGAACAGTCTATGGATATAATCAATAATCATAAAAAAAAATTTAGAGGAGGTATATACTCATAAATCCTTCATAATGGTTTATAAAGTAAACGTGAATTATCCTAAGAATATCCCCCAAGAGTATCGTAACCATGACTGCAGCATGGTCCATTGTCATGTACCAGGATACCCCGATTCAAGCCAGAAAATCCTTGTTAGAGTATACACTCCTAGGTACATCTATGCTAGAGCTACCTCTACCTGCTCGTATCCATACATGGATGTATTGCTTGGAAAATCCACAAAATCTCTACATTACCAGAATTATAGTATATTCTTATATACTGATCCTCAAAGTCTATCTTGGGGTAATATAATCTAATCAGTGTTTTTATAAATCAAGGTTTCAAGGATTATACTAAACATCCTCTTATACCATCTGTAATGCCCCGACCCTAGTTACCCAGATTCGGCGCATTATTACATAACATTGGCTTGATACAAGGAATCATTTCCCAAAAAGGCCGATTAGTTTAATAGCCTTAGAAGTACAAGACACATACAAAAGTTTTAAATTACACCATGAAATAAAAAAACAATATTGTGTCCACCTTGAACACACTCATATCCTTGGCCTATCCCGACAGGTTAATCATAATTTACTTCTTCACATCCTTGGAAAAAAACATAGAAATGGGTGAGCCCAGATGCTCAGTAAGGATAAAAATATAGTGGAAACTTTCCTAAATAAGCATAAATATTTAAGGCAATGTATAAGAATAAAACAAAATAATTTTAAAATTAAACTTGAATATAATATGGAAAAGATAAATCAGATAATTCCATTTACTTATTCACATGGATATATTAAAATTTGAATAATCACATGCAATATCAATAGATAATTTCATAACGATGCAATGCTTAATGTCGTACATCATAACCACATAGTCAAGGCCTCATTCCAAGACTACAAATAAGATTTTGGCAAGGCCTTGTGCCAAGACACTAGTTTGTCTCCTAAGACCTATAGATGCATCGAGGAGCTATAGAGGGCTCCACCCGTCACATAATATGTCCAATTCATTCATCATATGAAACGGTTAAAACATAACCTAAATATTCATATTAAAACTAGCATACGAAATGTTAATAATTTAAATATAAACCATGAATGGTATAAAAATAACACATCCATAGTAAAAAATATCAAAAAACCTTCAATAAAATATGGAATATGGTATCATAATAAATCAACTTCAAATAAGTGTAATATCCATCAAAGGATGTTGACATAGATGAAATCAAAACTATTTAAGAGAAATATATCATTCAATTTTAAAATCAATTAAAAGTCCAATAAATATAAAATAAAACATTTATTTTGAAAATATTCATATAATCTTTTAAGGGAAGCTTAAAAGTTGTTATAATGGAATAAAATAGCAGAATCTTCCATAAGAGATAAAAAACATTCTTACATTAATTCGTCGAAAAGGTAATTAAGTACCTTGTTTGGAAAATGCCAGAAAGATTCCATTAAAAACATTTTATAAAAAGTAATAAAAGGGTATAAATGCCTTTAAACCATATTATTCGAAATAGTAAAAAAAATTGAAATACATTTTAATGAAACACGGATGTGGATTATAAAGTATTCCAAGAATATACTCACGTATAAACAACCTCAGATAATAAAGAGATTGTGAAATTTAACCCTTACCGGGTACTTTTCCTTGGTTGAGGATAAATTAACCTCCTGTATAATAGATAAATTATTGATATTAAATTATACAAGAACTACATACATAAATATGATATCATATATAATCTTCTAATAGTGCTTTGTTAATAATAGTTTAGTACTATCATCATTTCGGGTGATAACTAATTCGTTTTCCTTTATATGTTTTGTTACATAAGTCTTTTTTGTTATGGATGGGATTTATTTAATTAATATCCATAATGATATTATGTTCTTATATATTTTTTTTAAAAAAATAAATCCAAATTACTCTTGAATGGATACGATGGGGAATGAATCTCATCACATTCGTGGAGACGGTAATTCGTATATACCCACGAACGCTACTTCCATTTCATTTTCTTAATTTTAAATGGAAATAAAAAGAAATGACACATAGGTATATTATTATTCTATTATAACATAATATTTTATATAGGTTATGTATGTTCATTAACACCATCCTTGATATATTCCTTGTATGATATGAACGAGTCATATCAGTTTGAGGGGGCAGTAGTCCGCACCTCTTCAAATAAAATTATCATATATATAAAACAAGAAAAGAATAAAGGTATGATATAAAAAACAATTACAGAATATTATAGATAAAAATAATATCATAAATATCCTATATAATCACCATAATAGGTGGTAGAAGAATATTGAACAATCATCGTTTCATGAGGAAGTAGTTCGCCGTCCACAGAAAAATTATCTTCTATACCCATTAGATGGATGTGTGTGTAATTTTATTTCAAATAAATATCATAAAAACAACCTATTGTATTGAAGATACTAGTTTTGTTATAAAATATTGCAATAAAATGAGTTTAGGGGGGTTGAGACATAAAATAAATGAAAAGAAGTTAAAAGGATTTGTTACCTATAAATCAGGTTACTTCCTTTAGTTTGAACCAAAAGGCTTCCTTGATGTTCCTTATGCCTAAGGTAAGGTTTCTAGGAGGAAGATAGGGATATAGGGAGCTTAATTGGGCTGAGTATTGATGATCCAAGGGGCTTGAGAAGTGTGAGAAATGGGTTAGAGGTGAGAGGTTTTTATAAGGGGAAGGAGGGGCTCTTAAGGAATGTTTGAAAATATTATTTTATTTTATAATGATTTTATGTTTATAAAAGTCCCAAACTAATTAATGAAAAATATAAGATGACTTTATTTCGAAATAATATAATCCCATAATAATTGTACAAGGTTGGATGTTGTTTTAATTTTAATAATCTCATTTATGTAAATCATTCATTATTGATGTAAACACTGCATCATTATTGTGTCATAAATAATTTTATTTATTTGATGTATAAAAATTATAAAACAAATACCATTGTATAGGAAATATTATTATCTTTAAAATTAATAATTATATTCATAGAGATAACTTATATAACCCCTTTCAAAAAAATTATTACTAAAAGATATATGTTTATGTCATTTTTTTCTTTACTTTAAATTAATTAATATAAAGTGTCATTATCACTCTCATGTGGCTCCATGGGGTCCTAAAATCGACCCAAGGATGACCATGGTCGAACATGTGTCATTATATAGGGTTAAGACACGTTTTAGGTTAATTTAATATAATTATAATATTATTTGTTACCCTTATTTACCATATTTACCCCTTTAACTATGGTAAATAAAATATTTACTGAAGTAATTATACATAATTTCTAAAACATAAAAGTTACCTATTTACACAATTTGGACCTCCAAATTCCAAATATGGAATCAAATTTTTCAAATTCAAAAAATAGATGTGGTACAAATTAATTTAAAATTAATTCTCATTGTCAAAACAAAAAATGTGTTTTAAAAAATAATAACTATCAAAATATTGACACATGTTTATGACCAGTTTAAATTTGAAATTACTTCTAATGACCTAAATTATAATAAATGAAAAAAATATAATCTAATGATACTTAAAAACCATTCAAATGTATAATTTAACACTATAGAATATTTTGATTAAAAAATTTGTTTTTAATTTAAATTTAGTATTTTTTCACTATTCATCAAAAATTGAATGTTTTAGAAGAGTTCCAAAAATTCACACTAATCAAATTTTGATATTTTCAATCCAAAAATGATGTCCATTTTAAAATAAATTATAAAATTTCAAAAAGTGGCTATTACTATTCATAACTGCTAGTCTGATTGGTCGTGGTGTGTTAGAATCTTGATGTTGTGTACAACACAAGCTATTACATTATTCAAAGGGAATAATATTGTGGACGATTGGGATGTTACATTCTTCCCACCTTAATATAATTTCATCCTCTAAATTTCTAGAATACTAAAACATAAAAATATTTTGTTGGTTCTTCATCATAAGTTCCTCATGTTCCCACATCGCTTCTTTTATATTATGATTTATCCATAGAACATTCACCAGAAAATTCATCCGGTTTCTCAACAATTATTCTCTAGTATAGAGAATTATAATAGACTCTTCACAATAAGATATCGTGGGTTCCAATTCTATTTCATCATAGTTGAGTACATGTGTTGGTTCTGGCTTGTATTTTCTCAACAGTGATACATAGAACAGATCATGAACTTTGGAGATACTTAGCTGCATTTCCAAATGATAAGATACAAATCCAATTAGTTCTACAATTTTGAAAGGTCCGATGTACTTGGGACTTAATTTTCCTTTCTTACCAAATCGTATAAAACCCTTCCATGGAGAATCCTTTAAAAAAAATGACATCCTGTATGAAATTCCAAATCATTCCTTAAGATATCGGCCTAGATCTTTTGCCTACTTTGAACTACTTTGATGTGGGTTTGTATAACCTTTACCTTTTCCATTGTTTCGTCAACAAGTACTGGGCCTATGAGTTTTCATTCCCCAACATCATCCCAACATGTTAGTGTGCGACATCTCATTTCATATAACGCTTCATATGGTGCCATCTGAATACATTAATGGAATGTATTTCTATAAAAAAATTCTACCAGAGGTAAATATTGATCCCACATACCTTTAAAGTCATGTGAGAAAGATCTCAACATTTCTTATAATATTTGAATAGTCCGTTCTAATTTTACATCAGTTTGAGGGTGGTAGGCCTTGATCAAAATAAGTTCAGTATCAAAAGGACTTCTGAAGACTTTTCGAGAATCTTGATGAAAAATGGGGATCATGATCTGAAACAATCGACAGGGGTACTCTATGAAGTTTTAGAACTTCATTAATATATAGTCTTTCTAAACATTCAAGTTGTAAATCTTCCCTTATAGGAAGAAAATGTGATAACTTGGAATGATGATAAAAAAATTACCCATATTGCATCATTACTTCTCAGAGTCTTTGGTAGCCCCAAGAAAATGTCAATCATAATATCATCCCATTTCCACTCAGGTATGGGAATAGGTTACATGAATCCTCTAGGATGTTGTCTTCCAGACTTAACCTGTTTAAAAACCATACATCATGTCATATATTCTGCAATATCCCTATTCATGCGGTCCCAAAAAAATTGTTCCTTCACATCACTATAAATATTAGTGCTACCATGGTGTATAGAGAAAATGGATCTATGAGCATCATCCATCAATTCTCTTTTTAGATCAGGTATATCAGGAACACTTATTCTATTCCCAAATTTCAAAATTTCATCTTCATATATGAATTAAATAAATCTCACATCATTTAAAGCAATAATTTTATTTTTAAACTCCTCATCAATAGTCTAAGAACTTTATATCCTTTATAGTGAAGATGGTATGGAAACCATTTAAAAAAGTACTGATGTTTCACCTTCCATGATTACTCCCATATCCATTTTTTCTATATCCATGAACATAGGATCCCTTTCAACTCTCATCATGTTAAAAACACCATGATCCTTTCTACTTAAAGAATCTTCCACTTTATCATCCTTCCCCGAGTAGTAGTATATAGTGCAATCATAATACTTGAGTAGTTTGACCCATCTCCTTTTCCACATGTTGAGTTATTTTTGTTAGAAAATATACTTCATGCTCTTGTTGTTGGTATAAATCTCACATTTTTCACCATAGATATAGTGTCAACATATCTTCAAAGCAAATATTATAGCTGCTAACTCAAGATCCTAAGTGGGATAATTTTGTTCAAGGAATTTTCACTGTTGTTATTCATAGGAAATAACTGTATCATTATGCACAAGGACACAACAAAATCCTTTCTTTCAAGTGTCACTATAAATAACAAAGCCATCATTCCCCGATGGTAGAGTCAATATTGGAGAGGTGTATAATATTCTCTTTAGTTCTTCAAAAAATTCTTTAAACTCTTTTTTCCAATCAAATTTACCCTGTTTACATGCGATCATGGTTAATGGGTTAGCCAATTGGGTAAAAAAATTCGATGAAATTCCAATAATAACCTGCTAAACCCAAAAAACTATGTACATCATTTATAATTTTCAGTGCTGGCCATTCTTGGATTTCCATGGTCATTGAAGGATCAATAGTTATTTTATCCTTAGAGAAAATATGTCCAAGAAAAGAAATTTCTTGGAGCCAGAATTCACAATTGCTCAACTTCCCATATAATTCATTTCTTCTGAGGGTTTTCAAAATTTTGTGCTAGTGATTCTCATGATATTCATAGCTTTCTAGAGTATACCAAGATATCATCAATAAATAAAACTAAAATTTAATCAATATATTCCTTGAAAACTCTATTCATTATATCCTAGAAAATAGAGGGTTCATTAGTTATTCCAAAAGGAATTATTGTAAACTCATAATGCACTTTCCTAGTTCGAAATGTTGTTATTTGGAATGTATTCTTTATTCACACAAAACTGAGGATATCTAGATCTCAGTACAATATTTTAAAAATAAATAGCTCCATGATGTTGGTCAAAAAAATCATCAATGAGAGGGAGGGGATATTTTTTCTTTATTATTATATCATTGATCTCCATGTAGTTAATTCACAACCTCATATATCCATCTTTCTTCTTAACTAAATGAACTGGCCCTCACTATAGAGAAACACTAGGGAGAATAAATCTTTTTTAATCAATTCTTCTAGTTGTTTCTTTAGTTCCACTAATTCTATAGTGGAAATTCAATAAGGGGTCTTTGATACAAGCCTTGAACTATGAATTAAATCAATTGAAAACTTAATTTCTCATTTTGGAGGACAAAAAAGTGTATTCTCTAGAAACACATCAATATATTATTGTAAAATAGGTATGTCCTCAATTAGAACATTTTTTCCTCACCCATAGTAATTTCATTCTCTTACTCCAATATGTTTTAATTTAGTAGAGCCACTGGGGGTGGATCTAGATAAGAATCAGGTGGTGACATATCTTCTCTAAAGATAAGGTACTCCTTATCATTATTGAAAATTGTAACCTCCTTATTCTTACAATATATCTTCACATCATGGACTAAAAACCAATCTATATAGAGTATTATATCCAATTCAATCATGGGTATGACAATGAGATCAGTAGATAATGACCATTTATATTCCCTAATAGGGACTGATTCCCAAGACATTATTGCAATGATACTTCTCTTAGGAGTTTTGGCTGACAACTCCCTTGTTAATTCAAATGGGAAATATCTAATTTTATTAGAAAACGAGGATGATATGAAACAATTTGATTATCTAGAATCAAATAAAGCATTGTCTAAACTTGAGGAAACCATTAAACTACCTGCCCCCATGTCTTTCAGAGCTTCAACCTCATTAGTAGTGATCACATAAGCTTGACCTTACTTCCTTGGCCTTTTTTGAGGTATGTTTCCTTTGTGGTTAGGACATTAATTGGCATAATTAACCATTTCTCTACAATTTTAGCATTAAACATTGATATCCTATTTCTTTCCCCTGTAATAACGATAATGGTAGCCTTTTTTCACCACACTTGTAATAAACTCCCATTCTCTTCAGGAATGTACTAGGGTATTTCTTCCCACATTTACCGTAGGATGGATATTCAACATTCCCTTCTTCCCCTTATTTACATTTCTAGAGTGTTCAATAGATCTCTTCATCTATTTATTTTCTTTAATGTCGTAAGACTTAGAGAATTCCTTTTCTGTCTTGATAGCACCTGAGACAATATCTTCGTATGATAAGAAAAATTGTGAGAGTAATGCTCGATAGAGAACTGATTTTAACCCATCAAAGTATCAATCAATCTTACTCCTTGGGTTATGTATATAATCATCAGTATTCCATGATAACCTTGTAAAGTGAGCCTCATACATTGCGACATTCTCATCCTCATTTTTCCTCACAATCAGAAATTGCCTTTTCATATCTGATTGATGTTCATGGGGAAATTATTTTTCTATGAAAAGATTTTTAAACTCCATCCATTACATATTTGTTACTTCTTCATCTTTCATTGTGTTTTGAAATAATGACCACCATTGATCTATATCTCCTGTGAGGCGATAAAAAACCATGAAATTTTTTTCCCTTTCACTACTCCCCAAAGCATGCAATTTTTTCTCTAAAGAACTTATCCATTGCTCAGCTACAAATGTATTTGTATTACCAATGAATTTTGGTGGTTGTTTCCTCATGAAGTGGTCTAACATTGATCCTCTGTGTTGTGGATTAGTGTGCTTCATATGGGTAAGGTTATTATTCATTACCTGAGTGAGTTATCCCAGTATAGTGGTAAGCTGATCAGCACCACTTGCATCACCAGCTCCTCTATAATTATCTTGAGTAGGAGGGAAATCCCTAAATGGATTACATACATTGATACAGTTTCCATTCCTTCAACTAGGAAATATTTCAATACAATGGAATAAACTAGATTTTTATTTGAATTGAAATACCTAATTCCAAACTTGTAAAACACTTAACATAAATTGAACCATTTATGGATAAAATTCGTAATCATAAAAATGATTTCATTGAGGAGGTATATACTCATAAATTATTTATAATGGTTCAAAAATAAAATGTGAATTATCCTAAGCATATCCCCTAGGAGTGTCATAACCATTAGTGCATCAATGTCCGTTGTCGTGTACTAGGATACCCCAGGTCAAGCCCGAAACTCCTTTTTGGCTTTTTCACTCCCATTTACATCTATGCTAGAGCTGCCTCTACCTGCTCGTATCCATACAGGGATGTATTGCTTGGAAAACTCACAAAATCTCCACATTACCAAAATTCTAGTGAGTTATTTTATAGTAATTTTAAATGTCTATCTTAGGGTAATGTTATCTAATCAGTCCTCTTCTAAATCTAGATTCCATGGTTTATATTAAACTTCAACTGATACCTACTGTAATTCCCCAACCCTAGTTACCTAGAGTCAGTGTATTATTATATAACATTGATATGATACATGGAATATTGACCCAAAAGACCAATTAATTTAATAGCCTAGGAAGTACTAGATACATACATAAGTTTTACTATACATAATGAAATAATGAAAAACAATATTGTGTCCCCCTTGAACACACTCATATCCATGTCCTATCACGGTAGGTTAATCATAATTTACTTCTTAAAATCTTGGGAAAAATTAAACATAGAAAGGGTGAGACCGGATGCTCAGTAAGGATAACAATATAGAGAAAACATTCATAAATAAGCAAAAACATGTAAGTAAATGAATAAGACTAAAACAAAAGACTTTTAAAATTAAACTTCATCATAATATGGGAAACATAAATAAAATAATTCCATTTACATATTCACATGGATATTATACTAGTAGAATATTCACATGTAATAACAATAGATAATTTTATAATGATGGAATACATAATGTCATACATCATAACCACATATTCAAGGCCTCATGCCAAGACTACAAATAAGATTTTTTCAAGGCCTTGTTCTAAGACACCAGTTTGTCTCATGAGACCTACTGATGCATCGAGGAGCTATAGTGGGATTCACCCATCCTTACTAAGTCCAATGCATTCATCATATGAAAAAGTTGAAACATAACAAAAACATTCGTATTAAAACAATCTTAAGAAATGTTAATAATTTAACTATATACCATTAATGGTATAAAAATAACACATCCATAGTCAAACATATCATAAAACCATCAACACATTATGGAATATTGTATCATAATAAATCTACTTCATATAAGTGTAAAATCCTTCAAAGGATGTTGACATAGATGAAATCAAAACTATTTGAGATAAATATCTCTTTCTATTTAGAAATCATTTAAAAGTCATATAATTATAAAAGAAAACATTTATTTTAAAAATATTCTTATAAACATTTAAGGGAATATTTAAATGTGTTATAAAGGCCGAAAACAGATGCACCCACTGTTTAAGTAAAAAAACATTCTTACCTTAATTCGTCGAAAAGTTCATAATGTAACATGTTTGGAAAATGACAGAATGATTTCATTCAAAAAAATTTGTAAAAAGAAAAACAAGGGTATACATTACATTAACCCATATTATAGGAAATATTAAATATGTTTTGAAATACAGTTTAAAGAAACATAGATGTGGATGATAAAGAAGTCCCAGTAGATACTCACATATAAACAACTTCAGATAATAAAGAGATTGTAAAATTTAACCCTTAACTTGTATTTTTCATTGATAAAGGGTATGTTAAACACTTGTATAATAGTTAAATAATTGTTATTAAATTATACAATAACTTAATAAATCAATATGATATCATATAAGATCTTCTAATTTTTCTGTTTTAATAATATTTTAGTAGTATCACTGTTTCGGGTGTTAATCGATTCATTTTCCTTTATATGTTTTGTTAGGTAAGTCTTGTTTGTTATGGATATGATGTAATTGATTCATATCTATAATTAAATTAAGTTCATAAATATTATTTTTAATAATAAAATGAAAATTATTCTTGAATGGTTATAATGGGGAATGAATCTCATCACGTTCGTGGAGACAATAATCAGTGCATACGCATGAACTCTACTTCCATTTAATTTTTTTTATTTTAAAAGGAAATAAAACCAAATGATACATAGTTATATTATTATTATAGTATAATATAATATTTTATATATTCTACGTAAGTTTATTAACACCATCCTTTATACGTTCCAGTTTTGGTATGAATGAGTCATATCACTTTGAGGAGGTGGTAGTCCACACTTCCTCAAATGAAATTATCGTATATAAACAACATGAAAGGAATAAAGGTATGACATAAATGAGAAATAAATAAGAATATATATTAAATTAATATAATGAATATCATATATAATTACAGTGCCATCATAATGTCAACCATAAGAGGTGGTAGTAGAAGATTCAGCAATCATCACTTCTTGAGGCAGTAGTTCTCCATCCATAGAAACATTATGTTCAATACCCATTAGAAGGTGTTGTGAAAATGCATAGTTCAAATACATATCATAACAACATCCTAGTATATTGAGTATACTGGTGTTTTTATAAAATAAAGTAATAAATATAGTTTAGGGTATTTTATAAGTAAAATAAAAGAAAAGATCTTAAGAGGAGATGTTAACTTTAAATTGGGTAACTCCCTTTGGTTTGAACCAAAAGGCATCCTTAAAGAGCCTTATGCCAAAGGTAAGGCGTCTAGAAGGAATAGAGGGATATTGGAAGATTAATTGGGAAGAGTTTGGATGATCCTAGAGACTTGAGATGTAATGCCCTGACCCCAGTTACCCAGGGTCGGTGCATTATTACATAACATTGGCATGATCACAAAAGATCAAGTCTTGAAAGAACGATTAGTTTAGTAGCCTTAAAATCACTATATACATTCATAAAGTTTACATTACATCATAAAATGAAAACTAAAACAACATAGTCTCCATAGTCCACACTCATATCCCCTTATACTATCCCTATAGGTCATTCATAAAATAATTCTTCACATCCTGGGAAAAATAAAACATAGAAAGGGGTGAGATTAGATGCCCAGTTAGGATAACAATATAGCAAAAACATTCATAAATAAGCATTAACATTTAAGAAAATGTATAACTAAAACAAAAGTCTTTTTAAACTTGAAATTCAGCATAATATGGCAGAAATAAAATGAAATAATGTCATTTACTTATTCCCATAAATATTCTACTAATCAAATAATCACATGAAATATCAATAACCACTTTCATAATGATGGAATGCATAATGTCAGACTATCATAAGCACATGTCAAGGCCTTGTGCCAAGACTACAAATAGGATTTTTTCAAGGCCTTATGCCAAGAAACTAGTTTGTCTCATGAGACCAACCGATGCATCAAGACACTAGTTTGTCTCAAAACTATTTGAGAGAAATATCTCTTTTTTTGAAATCATTTAAAAGTCACATAATTATAAAATAAAACATTTACTTTGAAAATATTCCTATAAGCTTGTAAGGGAAGATTCATCGATTTTATAACGGTGGAAAATAGCCACACCCAATGTATAAGTTAAAAAAACATTCTTAACTTAATTTTGTCGAAAAGGTTAAAAATGACCTTTTTTGGAAAATGACAGAAAGATTACTTTATATACATATTATAAAAATTCAACAAGGGTATAAATGAATTTAACCCATAGTAAGAATTATTTTAAATATATTTTTAGGAAACATATAAGTGGATGATAAAGAGGTCCCAGTAGATAATTACGTATAAACAACCTCAGATAATGAAGAAATTGTGAAATAAACCCTAACCTTGTACTTTTCATTAGTTGATGGTATGTTAACCTCCTATATAATAGTTAAAAAAATTTTATTAAATTATAAAATAACCATATACATAATTATGATATCACATATGATCTTCTAATAATGATTTGTTAATAATATATTGGTATTATCGTCATTTCAGGTGTTAACTAACTCATTTTATTTTATATGTTTTGTTACATAATACATGTTTGTTATGGATAGGTTGTATCTTATTCATATAAATAATGGTATCAAATCCTTAAAAATTATTTTTAATCATCAAATGAGAATTAGGCTTGAATGGATACGATGGGGAATAAATCTCATCGCGTTCGTGGATACGGTAGTCTGTACGTACACACGAGCGACAATATCATTCTTTTGATATTAAAATAATATATAATTGGATAGTATATCATATATATATAATAATTATAATTTTATATTTATTATTTACATGAATTAGACATCATTATTATACCCATCCAAATAATAATGTTTTGAATAACAATTACACCACGACGTGGAGACGGTAAGTCGTACGTACACACATATGGAGATATGTCATTAAAAGGATCGATAGAATACTGAATATGGTTGTAACAAATTTATAATAACATCACAGTATATAGAAGATACAGGAGTTATTATTTTATAATGGGAATAATAAACAAAGAAGAAGTTGAAGGAGAAAGGAACTTGAAAGAGGGTGGAGAAAACATTACCTCTTCTTGGGGTTCATCCTTTTGATTTAATCAAAAGGGATCTTTAGGTTGGATTTATGACTAAATTAAGGCCTCTAGGATGAATGGAGGATATTTTATAGGGTATTTGGGTAGATTTTGGCTGAGAAAAAAGGCTTTGAATGTGTGAAGAATTGGTTAGAAGTTGTGTCATTTTATAAGGGGGAGGAGGGGCACCTTTGGAAAAGTAAGAAATATTATTTTATAATAAATTCATATTTGATTTATAATGGCTCAAAAGTGTATTATTTAATGTTCAAGGTGGAGATAGGTCGAAAAACACTCAAAAAATAGGTTTGAGAAGGTTTGGGTCACTTTAATAACCTTATCTTTTAGTTTTAACTCTTAGTTAATTTGTTTGACACTTACCATGTCTCTTTGTATTTTTATATTATATATTTAATAAACTTAATATAAACTTCCAATTGACCCTAATGTGGTCCATTAATGATACACCTATCATAATATAAGTCTCTTGGTTGGACCTTAGAATTTTAGGAATAGAAGATAAATTAATAATATAATATTTGTTTTAAAAACTCTTTTATGTCAATTTTGACACTATTGGGTATTTTGTTTTTGTTAATTTCATAACAGAATTATTACTTCAAAAAAAATTCATATAACCAATATTAATATGTCATATTAACCTATAAAATTAGTGGAATTCATAAAAAGTCTCAAATTACAATTATTTTGATATTCATAATATCAATTATTTTAATATTTCATTAATCAGGTAATTAATGCATCACAATTGTGTCATAAATAAATTAAATAATTTAATCTCTAAAAATTATAAATAAAATACCATTATGTAGGAAATATATTTACCTTTCTAATTAATATTTATAATATAATTTATCTTATGTGTAACCCTATATTAAAAATGTTTTAGTAAATAAACTTTGATTTTAACTCTTTTAACTCTTCTTTGAATTAAATAATAATAAATGTACTATTCTAATACAAGTGGACCTAAATGATAATATTTTATTGCTAAGGTTGTTTTTATCTGAGATACACTTGTACAATAGAATTAGGACATGTGTTAGGGTAATATTAATATCATTTTTACCCTTAATAACCCTATTTACTTTTAACCGTGGTAAATAAAAGTAAAAAGATACTATTCACCAAAAAATATTTTTATCTTATTTAACCACATTTTACTCCTTGATATTAACCATGTCTCTTAGATTTTTGAAATTCCAATCACTGAAGTGGTAAAATTATGTTTTATGTGAATTTGCAAATTCTCCTAGGAGATGGGTAAAAGACGGTGAAAAGTTCAATATAATTTTTATATGTCTAAAATTATTATAACCTGACTAAAATGAATTAAATTGAACATATATAGGTATTTAGTATCTATTTTTAACTCAAATAAATTAAAATAAAATAAATAATTATTTAAATAAAAAAGTCGATTTTAACCAATAACTAAGTGTTTTTCACTATTCATCAAAAATTGAAAGTTTTCAGAAAAATACCAAAAATTCACCCTAGGATAATTTTGATATTATGAATCCAAAAATGAAGTCCATTTTGAAAGATAAAATTTATAAAATTTCAAAATGTGGGTATTACTATTTATAATGGCTAGTTTGATTGGTTGTGGTGTGTGTCAGAACTCAAAGTTGCGTATAACACACACTACTATATTATTCAAAGAGAAGTGTACCGTGGAAGCTTGGGGTGTTACATTCTCCCCTCATTCAAATAATTTCAACCACAAAATTTCTAGAATACTACCCCATGAAAAGACTTGGGTGGTTCTTCATCATATGTTCCTCAGGTTCCCACGTTGCCTCTTCCATCTTATGGTTTCTCCATAGAACTTTTACCAGACGAGCCGTCCAGTTTCTCAGCACTTGTTCTCTGGTATCAAGAATCTTGACGGGCTCTTCGCAATAAGATAGATCGGGTTCTAGTTCTAATTCCTCATAAGTGAGTACATGCGTTAGGTCAGGCATGTATTCTCTCAACAGTGATACGTGGAACACATCGTGAACTTTGGAGAGACTTGGCGGCATTGCCAAACGGTAAGATATATCCATAATTCATTCTAGAATTTCGAAAGGTCCGATTTACCTGGGACACAATTTACCCTTCTTACCAAAACGTATAAATCCCTTCCATGGATATACCTTCAAGAAAACATGATCTCCTACCTGAAATTAGAAATCCTTCCTTCGGTTATCGGCATATCTCTTCTGCCTACTTTGAGCTGTTTTGATGTGGGTTTGGATTACCTTTACCTTTTTCATTGTTTCCTCCACCAGTTCTGGGCCTACAAGTTTTCTTTCACCAACGCCATCCCAACAGGTTGGTGTGCGACATCTCTTTCCATATAACGCTTCATATGGTGTCATCCAAATACTTGAATGGAAGATATTGTTATATGAAAATTCTACCATAGGTAAATATTGATCCCACATACCCTGAAAGTCAAGTGAGCATGATCTCAACATGTCTTCTAAGGTTTGAATAGTCCATTCTGATTTTCAATATGTTTGAGGGTGGAAGGCAGTGCTCAAATGAAGTTCAGTATCCAAGGCCTTCTGAAGTCTCTTCTAGAATCTAGAAGTAAAATGAGGATCACGATCAGAAATAATCGATAGGGGTACTCCATGAAGTCTCACAACTTAATTAATATATAGTCTTGCTAGATGTTCCAGTGGTAGATCTTCTCTTATAGCAAGAAAATGTGTTGTCTTGGTAAGATGATCAACAATAACCCATATTTCATCGTTCCTTCTAGGAGTCTTTGGTAGTCCCATGACAAAGTCCATCGTGATATTATCCCACTTCCACTCAGGTATGGGAAGAGGTTGCATGACTCCTCCAGGATGTTGCCTTCCAGCTTTCACTTGTTGACAAACCATACATCATGACACAAAATCAGCAATCTCCCTCTTCAGGTTGTCCCACCAAAAATGTTCCTTCAAATCTCTATAAATTTTGGTGCTCCCAGGGTGTAAAGAGAAATTGGAGCTATGAGCATCATCTAACAATTCCCTTTTTAGATCAGGTATATTGGGAACACAAAGTCACTTCCCGAATTTCAAAATTCCTTCTTCATACACAATGTCTCTCAATCTCCCATAATTCACAGCTTTAATCTTCTTTTGAAACTCTTCATCACCGGTCTGAGAACTCTTTATCCTTTCTAGTAAAGATAGTTTGGAAACCATTTGAAAAAGTATTGAGGTTTCACCTTCCATGGTTATTCCCATGTCCATCTTCACTATATCCATGAAAATTGGATCCCTTTCAATTCTCATATTGTTCAAAAATCCATGATCTTTTCTGCTCAAAGCATCTTCCACCTTATTTTCCTTCCCCGATTGGTAGTGTATCGTACAATCATAATCCTTGTGTAATTCAAGCCATATCCTTTGCCTCATGTTGAGTTCCTTTTGTGAGAAAATATACTTCAAACTCTTTTGATCTGTATAAATCTCACATTTTTTCACCGTAGAGGAAGTGTCTCAATATCTTCAAAGAAAAAATCATAGCTGCTAACTCGAGATCATGAGTATGATAGTTTTTCTCATGAATTTTCAACTGTCGTGATGCATATACAATAACTCTATCATTCTGCATAATGACACAACAAAGTACTTTCTTCGATGCATCACTATAAATAACAAACCCATCCTTCCCTGATGGTAGAGTTAATATAGGATCATTGACTGATCTTCTCTTCAGTTCTTCAAAAAATTCTTCACACACTTTTTTCCAAACAAATTTAACCCCTTTATGTGTGAGCATTGCTAATGGGTTAGCCAATCGGGAAAAGTCTGGACGAAATGTCGATAATAACCTGCTAAACCAATAAAATTGCGTACCTCAATTATACTCATCAGTGTAGGAAATTCTTGGAATTCCTTGGTCTTAGAAGGATCAATAGATATTCCATCTTTAGAGACAATATGGCCAAGGAAAGAAATCTCTTGAAGCCAGAATTCACAATTGCTAAACTACCCATATAATTCATGTCTTCTAAGATTCTTCAGGATAATACGCACGTGATTTTCATGATCTTCATAGCTTTTGGAATATACCACGATATCATCAATAAATACTACCACAAAATCATCAAGATATTTCTTGAAAACTCTATTCATTAGATCCATGAATATAGAGGGTTCATTAGTCAATCCAAAAGGCATTACTGTAAACTCTTAATTCCCATACCTTGTTCATAATGCTGTCTTCAGAATGTCTTCCTTCTTTACACACAACTAATGGTATCCAGATCGAAGGTCAATCTTTGAAAATTATTGATCTCCATGCAGGTGGTCAAATAAATCTTCAATACGAGGTAGGGGATACTTGTTATTTATTGTTATAGCATTGATCTCCCTGTAGTCGATACATAACCTCATGGATCAATCTTTCTTTTTAATAAAAAGAACAGGGGTTCCCCATGGAGAAACACTAGGGCGAATAAATCCCTTATTACTCAATTCCTCTAGTTGTTTCTTTAGTTCAACTAATTCCACAGTGGCCATTCTATAAGGGGTCTTAGATATAGGCCTTGATCCAAGAATAAAATCATTGGAAAACTCAACTTCCCACTCTAGAGGATGTCCAGGTAAATCTTCTAGAAACACATCTACATATTCTTTCACAAAAGGTACACCCTCTATTTGAACATTCCTTCCTCACCCACAGTCATTTCATTATCTTCCTCCCCAATAATTGAATTTAGTTGAGCTACTGGGGGTGGATCTAGATAAGAATTAGGTGGTGAAGATTCTGCTCTTAAGATAAGGTGTTCCTTATCATCATCATCAAAAATCATAACCTCCTTCTTCTTATAATAAATATTTTAATCATGGTCCAAAATCCAATCCATACCGAGGATTATATCAAACTCAATCATAGGTATAATGATGAGATCAGCAGATAAAGAACATTTATGTGCTCTAATGGGGACTGATTCACAAAACTTTGTTGCAATGATACTTCCCTTATGAGTTTTAACTGACAACTCCCTTGTTAAACCAAATTGGAAATATCTAATTTTCTTAGAAAAATAGGAAGATACTAAACAATGCGATGATACAGAATCAAATAATGCATTTCCTAAACTCAAGGAAACCATTAAATTACCTACCACCACGTCTTTCGGAGCTTCTAACTCAGCAATAGTGATTGCATAATCTTGGCCTTGATCCCTTGTCCTTTTCTGAGGTAAGTTCCTCTGACGCTTGGGATATTCATTTGCATAATGTCCCATCTCACTGCAATTGTAGCATTGGACATCGGTAGCTTCCTTCTTCCCCTTGCAATCATGATCTTGGTGGCATTTTTCACCACACATATAACAGACTCCCATTCCCTTCAAGCAAGTACCAGGGTGTTTCTTCCCACATTTAATATAGGATGGATATTCAACTTTTCCTTTATTCCCCTTATTTCTATTCCCAGATTGATCAGAAGATCTCTTCTTCTCTTACTTTGCTTTAAAGTCATAAGACTTAGAGAATTTTTTTTCTATCTTGATAGCACATGAGATAATGTCTTCATATGATGAGAAGGATTTTGATACTAATGCTAGATGGAGAAACGGTTTTAACCCATCAAAGAAACAATCAATATTACTTCTTGGGTTATATATATAATCTACAACATACCTTGCTAACCCTGTAAAGTTAGCCTCATACTTTGCAACATTCTCATCCTACTTTTGTCTCAGACTCAGAAATTGTCTTTCCATATCTGCTCGATGGTAACGAGGAAATTATTTTTCTAAAAATTGATCTTTGAACTCCATACATTCCATATTTTATACTTCATCATCTTCCTTAGTGTTTTGAATCAATGAACACCATTGATCAGCATATCCAGTGAGGCGATAAACTACCATGATAACTTTTTCCCTTTCACTAATCCCCAAAGCCTGAAATATTTTCTCAAGGGAACTTATCCATTGCTCAGATACCAATGGATTTGTACTCCCATTGAATGTTGGTGGTTGTTTCCTCATGAAGCGATCTAAAATTGATCCTAAATGCTGCGGATCAGTGTGCTCCATACTGGTATGGTTATTATTCATAACCTGAGTGAGTTGCCTTAGTATGGTGATAAGCTGATCAAAACTAGTTGTATCATCAGCTCCACTATAATTAACTTGAGTAGGAGGGAAATCCCTACATGGAGTGAGTGCATTGATACAGTTTCCATTTCTTCTACTAGGCACCATTTATAAACAATGGCATAAACTAGATCAGTTTATGAATCAAATTACATAATTCCATACTTATAAAACACTTAATATAAATTGAACTATTTATGGATATAATCAATAATCCTAAAAATGTTTTCTTTGAGGAATTATATACTCTTAAACCCTTCATAATGGTTTGTAAAGAAAATGATAATTATCCTAAGCATATCCCCAGGCAGTGTCGTAATCAAGAGTGCAGCAAGTCCCATTGTCATGGACCAGTTCCCGTTCGAGTCTAGCTCAAAGCGGTGTTTTGGGGATTTACCCCTAGGTACATCTGTGCCAGAGCCGCCTCTACATGCTCGTATCTAGACAGTGATGTGTTGCTTGGAAAACTCACAAAATCTCTACAATACCAAAATTCTAGGATGTTCTTCTATACTAATCCTCAAAGTCTATCTTAGGGCTATGGGCTCTAATCGGAGTTATCTAAATCTAGTTTCCAAGGTTTGTACTAAACTTCCTCTGATTCCAACTGTAATGACCGACCCCAGTTATCCAGAGTCGGAGCATTATTACATAACATTGGCATGATCACCAAAGTTCAAGTCTCAAAAGACCGATTAGTTTAGTATCCTTTGAATCACTAGATACATTCATAATGTTTACATTACATCATAAAATGAAAAATACAACAACATAGTCTCCATAGTACACGCTCATATCCCCTCATACTATCCCTGCATTTCATTCATAAAATAATTCTTCACATCCTGGGAAAAATAAAACATAGAAAGGGGTGAGCTCAGATGCTTAGTAAGGATAACAATATAGCAGAAAATTTCATAAATAAGCATAAACATATAAGGAAATGTATAACTAAAACAAAATCCTTTTTAAACTTGAAATTCATCATAATATGTCAGAAATAAAATTAAATAATACCATTTACTTATTAACATGGATATTCTACTAATTGAATAATCACATGCAATATCCATAACCACTTTCATAATGATGGAATGCATAATTCCAGACTATCATAACCACATAGTCAAGGCCTTGTGCAAAGACTACAAATAGGATTTTGTCAAGGCCTTATGCCAAGACACTAGTTTGTCTCATGAGACCTACCAATGCATCTAGGATCTATAGCAGGCTCCACCCGTCACTTATTAAGTCCAATGCATTCCTCATACGAACAGGTTTAAACATAACAGAAACATTCGTATAAAAAATAGCATATGAAATGTCAATACGTTCTCCATAAACCACGAATGGTATAAAAATAACACATCCATAGTCAAAAAAATCACAAAACCTTCAATACAATATGGATGTTTTGTATCATAATAAATCAACTTCAAATAAGCTTAAAATCCATCAAAGGATGTTGACATAGATGAAATCAAAACTACTTGAGAGAAATATCTCTTTTTTTAAATCATTTAAAAGTCACATAATTATAAAATAAAACATATAATTTGAAAATATTCTTATAATCTTGTAAGGGAATCTTTGACGATTTTATTATGGCGGAAAATAGCCGCACCCGCCGTATAAGTTAAAAAAAACATTGTTACCATAATTTTCTCGAAAAGGATAAAAAGGACCTTGTTTGGAAAACGATGGAAATATTCCTTTATAAACATCTTATAAAAAGTCAACAAGGGTATAAATGAATTTATCCCATATTAATAATTATTTGAAATACATTTTTAAAAAACATGGATGTGGATGATAAAGAGATCCCAGTAGATAATTACGTATAAACAACCTCAGATAATGAAAAGATTGTGAAATAAACTCTTACCTTGTACTTTTCCTTAGTAGATGGTATGTTAACCTCAAGTATAATATTTAAAACATTGTCATTAAATTATAAAATAACCATATACATAATTATGATATCATATATGATCTTCTAATAATGATTTGTTAATAATATTTTAGTATTATCATCATTTTCGAGTGTTAACTTACTCATTTTCTTTTATATGTTTTGTTACATAAGCCGTGTTTGTTATGGATAGGTTGTATATTATTAATATACAGAATGGTATCAAGTCCTTAAACATTATTTTTAATCATCAAATTATAATTTGACTTGAATGGATACGATGGGGAATGAATCTCATCGCATTCGTGGAGATGGTAGTCCGTACGCACGCACGAGCAAAAATATCATTCATTTGATATTAAAATAATATATAATTGGATAGTATATCATATATAGATAATAATTATCATGTTATATTTATTATTTACATGAATTACACATCATTATTATACCCATCCAAATAATAATGTTTTGAATAACAATTACACCACGACGTGGAGACGGTAATCCGTACGTACACACGTATGGTGACATGTCATTCAAAGGATGGATAGAATACCGAATATTTTTGTACCATATTTATAATAAAATCATAGTATATAGATGATACTGGAGTAATTATTTTACAATGGTAATAATAAAGAAATAAGAAGTTGAAGAAGAAAGGAACTTGAAAGAGGGTGGTGAAAACATTACCTCTTCTTCGAGTTCTTCCTTTTGATTTAATCAAAAGAGATCCTTAGGTTGGATTTCTGACTAAAGGAAGGCCTATTGGATGATGGGAGAATATTTGAGAGGGTATTTGGGTAGAGTTTGGTAGAGACAAAAGGCTTTTATGGTGTGAAGAATTGGTTAGAAGTGGTGTCCTTTTATAAGGGGGTGGAGGGGCACCTTAGGAAAAGCTAGAAATATTATTTTATAATAAATTTATATTTGGTTTATAATGGATCCAAAGTGGATTATTTAAAGGTTAAAGTGGGTATAGGTTGAAGAACACTCAACCAATAGTTTTGAGACAGGTTTGGGTCACTTTATTAACCATATCTTTTAGTTTTAACTCTTAGTTAATTAGTTTGACACTTACCATATCTCTTTGTATTTTTAAATTATGTAGTTAATAAACTTAATATAAACTTCCATGAGACCCCAAGTGGTCCATTAATGATAAAAATATCATAATACAAGTCTTTTGGCCGAAACTTATATTTTTAGGAATAGAATATAAATTAATAATATAATATTTGTTTTAAAAACTCTTTTATGTCAATTTTGACACTATTGGGTATTTTGTTTTTGATAATTTCATAACAGCATTATTACTTCGAAATAAATTCATATAACCAATCTTAATATGTCATATTAACCTATAAAATTACTGGAATTCATAAAAAATCTAAAATTACATTTATTTTGATATTTATAATATGAATTATTTTAATATTTCATTAATTAGTTAATTACTCTATCACCATTGTGTCATAAATAAATTAAATTATTTAATGTCTAAAAATTATAAATAAAATACTATTATGTATGAAATATTTTTATATTTCTAATGAATATTTATAACAGAATTTATCTTATGTATAACCCTATATTAAAAATGTTTTAGTAAATAAACTTTGATTTTGACTCTTTTAACACTTCTTTGAATTAAACAATAATAAATGTCCAAATCTAATCCAAGTGGACCTAAATGAAAATATTTTATTCCTAATGTTGTTTTTGGTCGAGATACACTTTTCCAATAGAATTAGTACATGTTTTAGGGTAATATTAATATCATTTTTACCCTTAATTACCCTATTTACTTTTAACCGTGTTAAATAAAAGTAAAAAGTTACTATTCACAAAAAATTATTTTTATCTTATTTAACCACATTTTACTCTTTGATATTAACTGTGTCTCTCAGATTTTCTAAATTCCACTCATAGAAGTGGTAAAATTATGTTTTATGTGAATTTGTAAATTCTCCTAGGAGATGGGTAAAAGACGGTGAAAAGTTCAATAAAATTTTTATAAGTCTAAAATTATTATAACCTAACTCCAATGAATTACATTGAACTTATATAGGTATTAAGTATATATTTTTACTTAAAAAAATAAATAAAATAAATATTTATTTAAATAAAAAGTCGGTTTAAAGCAATAACTCAGTGTTTTTCACTATTCATCAAAAATTGAATGTTTTCAGAAAAATATCAAAAATTCACCGGAGGCTAATTTCGATATTCCGAATCCAAAAATGAAGTCCATTTTGAAAGATAAAATTTATAAAATTTCAAAAAGTGGGTATTAATATTCATAACAGGTATTTTGATTGATTTTGGTGTGTGTTATAACTCGAAGTTGCGTACAACACACACTATTATATTATTCAAAGAGAAGCATACCGTGGAAGCTTAGGGTGTTAAATTATAGGTGTGATTAATGGGTTAAAGGAGAGGGTTTTTTATAAGGTGGAGGAGGGGCCCTTTAGGAATTTTTTAAAATATTATTTTATTATATAATGATTTTTGGTTTCTAATGGTCCAAAACTCATTAATGTCCAAGAAAATATGACACATGATCAAAATAAAATCTTTCAACAAGAATTGGGAAGGTTTGGAATATTGTGTTAATTTTTATAATCTCATTTATTTAAATCATTCATTAATGTGGTAATTACTGCATCATTATTGTTATATATATATAATTTTATTTATATGATGTATAAATATTATAAAAAAATACTATGATGTAGGAAATTTATTTAGATTTCAAATTAATATTTATAGTTAAAGAGATAGCTTAAATAACCCCATGTAAAAATTGTTTTACTAAAAGATATATGTTTATTTCATTTTTGTCTTTAATTTAAATTAATTAGTATAAAGTGTCATTATCACTCTCAAGTGGCTCCATGGGGTCCCAAAATCGACCCAAGGATGCCATTTTTTGTAAATTTATCATAAAATAGTGTTAGGACATGTTTGAGGGTAATTTAATATTATTATAATATTATTTGTTACCCTTATTTACCGAATTTACCAATTTAACCGAGGTAAATAAAATATTTACCAAAATAATCAATCATAATGTCTAGAAATAAAAGATATATATTTACACAATTTATACATCCTAATTTGAAATATGGAATCAATTTTTCCAAATTAAAAACTCATAAGTGGCTGAAATTAATTTAATATTAATTCCCATTGTCAAAACAAAAAGTGCGTTTTTAAGAAATAATAACTATCAAAATATTGACACTTTTTTATGTCCAGTTTAAATGTGAAATTACATCCAATGAACTAAATTATATTAAATGATAAAAATATAATTTAATGATACTTAAAAACCATTCAAATTTATAATTTAACACTATAAATTATTTCGATTAAAAAAATTGTTTTTAATTAAAATTTAGTATAAATCACTATTCATAAAAAATTGAAAATTTTCAAAAGAGTGAAAAAACTTCACCAGAAGTTAATTTGGATATTAAAAATAAAAAAAAGAGGCCTATTTTGAAAATCAAAATTTATAAAATTTCAGATTTTGGGTATTAATATTTATAACAGCTAGTTTGATTGGTTGTGGTGTGTTATAATCTTGAAGTTGCGTTTAACACAAGCTATTTCATTATTCAATGTGAAACGTACCATGGAAGATTGGGGTATTACAATAACAATAATAATTATAATATTGGAATGGAATTACATTTTTAACACAATTAAATAGTATTAACAGGGTCTTCATGCCTAAATATACAAAAAGTAATATATTGGGAGCCATGCCTATGAATTTTCATGAAAATTGTGAGTAATCTAATTTATATAATGTTATAATAATTATCATAAGGATCATCATTTATTTTAGTTCAATTAATGATATAATGTTAAACACCTTGTCCAAAAATTTCAAATAATTAAATATGAGTGTCATGTGGACAATTAAAATAATTGAAGAGGAATGTCATGTCCAACTAGTTTAATAAATAAACAAGTAACATCTTGTCCAACATCACATACAATATAACATAATTAATATTACCAGGAATTTAAAAATTAGGTATATTCTATGAAATATATCCATATCAGTATACAATTCATATGGAATTTTTTATTTCAATTTAATTACATATAATAAGGAGGTAAATGTTTAGAAACATTCCTTTAAACATTTCAATTAATTCATTTTGGTTGGCCTATCATAGTAATATAGAAAATGTAAAAGGAAATTGGGAAAATGGTTTTATCCAAACCATCATCCAATTCATTTCATTCCAATAAATAATCCCATTAGAATGGTACAATTAAAACCCCGTCAAGGGTGGATTAGTTTCAATCAAATGAATACAAGTCATGGGTATATAAGAAACACACCCTTATGTTTGTTTTGAGTAATGGTTAACACCATTAAAAGGTGAATTTAACTACATCAAGATATCCATTCCAACGCATTATAATTTACATAATTAATTATATTTCTATGATGTGATGCACTAAAATTATAGCATGTTTCACATTGGCATATTTTAAAAACAAGGACTATAAAATTATAAGTCATATACAACCTACCACATGCTAGGGATATATCACTAATATATAATAATCCTTTTATTCCAGATAAAATGAGAGAATATAAAAGAGTGTAGTGGATACCCTAAAAATAGGGCATATTTTCTCACATAACCATAGATTCTTTTAGGGAGAAGGAATTAGAGAATGAATATAAGAGAGACATTAACCATACCTATAGGATTCCAATGAAAATAACAAGGGTTCAATAAGATCAAAAATAAATGAGGAATCACCAAGGGTAGAAGATAACGAGATAAAAATATGTTGAGGTTCTCATGAGAGAAATGGGGGAGAAATATGGTAAACACCTTTAAGGAATAGAGGTGAAATTGGTGATTTTATCCATTTTTTGGGGAAAAGTATTTTCGGGCTTCATAGTAGTACTTTTGTTTTGATTGTGTTTGTTTAAAAAATTTATTTCCATGATCATTTGTGGAGTTATAGAGAGATTGTTGAAAAAATATGTGGGAGAAGATCCAAATAATGGAATGGTTTCTCTAGAAGCGGTACAAAAATATGAGTATAAAATGTGACATTGTTTCCCAACATTTGAAAAGAAATTTATGGTCTAAAAAATGGATAATGGGAAAAAGAGTGTTTTGTTAGGGAAGTAATTCTACATAAAATTAAAATATTTCACAAAAGATTGATGGGCATTTCCAAAGCTACACAGATGTCATGATTTGGGATCACCGTGTTAGAATAAGGCTAAGGAAAAATATTACATTTATGATCTGAAAACTTCATAAAAGATGTGTTTTTTGTGACCTAGGAGTTATGTGAAATATTAGGAATGAAATAATCATACATGAAAAAATACGATGTTAAAATGTAAAGTACGTTTCTCTAAGGGAATTTCATGCAAGGATGGTGTTCTATGGAGAATTTATTTCTTGTGTGCATAAGGGAATGCTTGTATGGAACTTCTGTACAGGGCCAGTTAGGTCTATAAATTGGTGGCTAGACCCCTCTTTTATGTATCTAAATCTTTGTAGAATATCATGGATCATAATCATGTAAGAGTTTTGTATAAAGGATAAAAGTTTCTAAGATAATATTTGGGTAATGAATTGAATGAAATTTTAGTTGTATGACGAATATAAGATGTGTTTCCATGACTATTTAATGATAAAAAAGCCTAAAAGTTTCACCTATTTTAATTTTCCACAACATACAAATTGATTCATGAAATATTAGTGCTTTTTTAAAAAAAATGTTGTGCGCAAGGTGTTAAAGTTGCATCCATGGAATCAAAAAGTCGCGTAAAATAAAAATTTATCAAAACCAAAAGGGATTTCTTAGTAAATATGTGATAATGTGGTATTAATCAAGTGGATGAAATTATAACTTCAATATATAATCTACCTAAATTTTGGGATAGATTAATTATTTCAATTGCAGTGACCAACATATCCCTAAATTATGTGTAGAATATTTCCAAAGAAATGAGTAAATGAAGAGAAATATGGTGATCCTTTCCACCGAGAGTGATCCATAGAAGGAAGATTGATGGATTGACCCTTGGGAGGTAGTGATAAATCCCCAAACATTGTAATTGTGGTGTACTTAGTTATATAAGTGATATATCTCAAACATTACATTTGAAGTGGTCTTTATTAAATTTGGTTCATCAAATCATTATTGTTGTATGCTCCTTTGATGTTTCCCAGTGAGGGTGAACCATGTAAAATCATTTTGTATCATTCATGAATTTAATACTATTCATACATTGCTGTAGTTAATTTATAGAATAGTGTTTTGTTTAAAAAATAAACAAGATCCAAAGGGCTAGTTGTTCTAATATTTTATACCCTAATTCACCTCCTCCCCCCTCAAGGTATTTAACCTAGTTGGATAACAATTGGTATTAGGTCAAAAGATAAATTTCAGTGATTCTCTCTAAGGGTTATTAATGGTGGTTTTCAATCATAAAGGAATTCTTATATTTTGTTTAAAAACATTAAAATAATGGATGAATGGGATACAACACTACTTCAATTCTTTAAAATTGGATGTCCGTACAGCCGTGATGCATGGTATTTTGGCCAGTGTGGGCAGCAGAGCATTATGAGAAGCTAATTAAAATGAATTATATGTTGATTCCAATGGAATAAATTATTTAGGGTGATCCCAGTCTAATGGAATCTATATAAATTTTAAGTTGAAAAAGATGTACGATGCTATGTGGGAAATGATTATAAATATTTGTGATGGTTACTCAAAGTTTAGAGAGGCAAAGCCATATGTTCTATGGGGAGAGTATGAAGAACCTAGAATACACCATAATGAGTATATTGATGCACTCTTTGACTGGGTTAATATTTTTTTGAAGAAATTATTGGTCTTAAAGAAATTATTTAAGGTATAATTATTTTTATGTAAATATTGAGAAGTCTTCCACCTAAATTACATACTAAAGTTTCTGTATTGAAATGTAAAGATCCAAAGGAGAAAACATTGGATATCTCAAAAATGTACTCTTGTACCATATGAGATGATAAATGATGAAAATGAGTATGTGGAAAAATTTATGTCTAATGAAAATCCATTCAAGGCCATGAAGAATCTCACTATTGTAGTCGGGTAAGAAGATAAAGAGATGGATGAAATCTTGTTATTCCTTTCATCATATTTGAAAATAGTAAATTGAATGTTCAAAGGGAAATTCCACTATCATGATTTAAATGTGGATAGTTTTCACATCATATACCATGGATCCCCAAGAAGATTCAATAATATGATAAGGATTAAGTTGAAATTCCTTGGAAACATTCATTATCCTATGTGAAAGGTTAGAAAAATAATCATGAGAAATTTTAGTAAAAACAAATATTCTTTCACAAGAAAATAAAAATTCAAAATAATTAAAGTTGAAGAGATTGAGAAATGAAATGATTGTAGAGAAAATAATATGGTTGATGTTGTTGGTACCCTACAGAAAAGGGAAGAATGTGGAAATAATGAAGAATAATTTGAATGAAGAGTTGATATACAGGCTGAATTAGAAGCTGTTCTTGATGATATTGATGTTCATTGGGACAAAAATAATAAATCCAACAAAGTGGTTCATGATGCCAATATATATATATATATATGTATAATGATGTGAAGTATGGGCTGAATAACGCAATTGAAAAACTAATTTATTCAATGCTAGAGAGATTAGAAAAGACTGTTGAGTACAAGATAAAAAATTAAGAATAAGAAAGGGAAATTTATATCATGAGTAATACTAGAAAAGTTAAAATAAAATGTATCAAAGAACATGAAAAGGAATTTTTCTTTTACATTTGATCAAGTGTTAAGGATAAAAAAGAACACATGACTCTTGATGTAACATCTATAAAAAAGAATCATTCGAGAAATATAAAATATGAATATGGTTCATGTAGGTCCAGTAGAATAGAAGTAATAGTCAAATCCCAATGATAAGTTGCCATGGGGATTGATCAAAAACAGAAATATATATTTGTAGAATCCATAACACAATAACCTTCTTTGAGATTGTTGAATACAATGGATATGAAACAGAACATGATGATTCATAAAACCAAGGGAAAACAAGTAGTGAAGAATTGAAACACAAGATTACACCTCACATGAGATTTTATAGTAGTGGAAAGTTGGGGCACTCCCAAAATCACTATTCCATATGAAATAGGAACCAAAGGGAGAAAGTGAAATAGGGGAATCCATACAGAGCTCATCATTCCAAGATATCATTTTATGGTCACTACTCCAGGTCTTGAGGATTCAGACACATGGTAAGATATTAGAAATCAACAATGTAGAGGAATGGGATGAAGAAGAACCAAATTTTTCATAAGGAGAAACTCAATATACCATCATGTGATATGAAAAGAAAAAATTGATATGATATATACAGGATGAATTCATTCTGACATACTCTGAGGAATATCATGAACATTAGGCTGAAATAGTTATCAAGTCAATGAAATGAATCAAATAGAAAATATCAGAGTAGGAAATGGTTGTGAAGATTTCTCTTAAATCATTAGATCGTTATGGTGTATGGATCTGTGATAGGAGATGCACATACCATATAACTGGTTATAAGGACAATTTTACAGGTAATATATAGGACGTGGTAGGTGTAATCAAATTTGGAAATTATTAAGCCTAAAGATTATTGCCTTAGTAAAATCCAAATTTGGGGGCACAGAAATGAGACATGCTGATGTCTTGGTTGTTGAAGGTCTCAGTAACAACATGCTTAGCGTCTATCAACTATGTGACTTGGTTAACTCTATAATATTCACTAATATTATTAGTATGATTAAAAGAAGATAAGGTGAAGTTGTTATATAGCGAAAAAACCAAGGGAATCTCTACATTGTAATTGGAGAAGAAAATATGTTCTCTTTATCTAGAGATGAAAGAAAATAGGCAGTGTCATAAATGGCTCATTAATCTTTACAATTCAACCCCAAAAGATCTTATCAAATGTGTTGAAAATTGAGATATTCCTAATATATCATGTGATCGTACTCATACTCGAAATGCTTATCAGAAGGGGAAGATCATCACAACGACATACAAGAATAAATGGAAAAGTTCAACCATATTTTTTGAATTGGTGCATGTAGATGTTTTTGGATATATCAATCCAATATATATTAAATGAATGATTTATTATATTCTTTAGTCTGATTATTTTAGTAGTATTTCATCAGTATTTTTCATTTCCCACATGTCTGATGTGTTCAGATTCATTAAAATGAACCAGAGGGAATCTGAATGGATGCTTGGATATAATATTTTGCAGTCTCATATGGATAATGGTACGAAATTCACAAACATTGAAGTTAAATATTATATATATAACAATTAGATATAGAACCATGTTTTAGAAATAATATTTCATTAACAAAAAGCAGTGTTTGAGATGAGATCTTAGATCATCAACAACAAGGCCATAACAATGCTTTTTGAAAGTGACATACCATGAAAATTACGAAAGTAGTCTTTACATTTCTATACATATCTATCAAGGATCTATTGTGTCTTAAGGAAGAAAAGACTCTTTCTGAGATGTGTTATGGAAATAATCCATCATTGAAATACATTGAAATCATTGGAAGTAATTTTTTATTTATAATAAGGATAGACCAAATAAATTTGAATCACAAGGTGATGACAGGATATTCTTTTGATTCTCAGAAGAAATAAAAGCATATAAATACTCCTACAAGATGCTGAGAATGGTTTGGGGAAAAATAATGTCACTATATTAGAGAATGAAAAGAATCCTCAGAAAACAAATGATCAGTTTTGGGAGGATATTAATGATGAGTTAATCATCTCAAGGAGAGATGAAGTGTAAAATTATTATTCCTAAGAATATAATTTATAATGAGAAGGAGGAATTGAAATCTATATCAGCACAAAAACCAAAAATTTGAGATGAAATTTATAGATAGAACATCATGGGTTGAGAGTAATAACAAATTCAATAATGAAGAATGATGTAATTACAATAGGCATCCTTCTTATCTAGCTTAGAGAGAAAATTATAGGATGATGTAGTTCCAGATGATAATTTGGTGTAAGCTACGAAAAAAGTCCATGAACAAATTGAAAATAATGATACATGGGAGATTGGTTCAAGGCCAATAAATAAAAATTTCATTGGAACGCAGTGGTACTTTCACAAAAACACTAATGATGATGGAATAGTGATTCAAATAAATTACGATTGATGTGAAAAGGGTACTCTTATATAGAGGGTATTAATTTTAATGAAACATTTTCACATGTTGTGAGGCTAGAGAAAATCTGATTATTCTTGTCCCTAGCTGTGCATAGAATGATCAATGTTTTCTATATGTACATCATGTGATCATTTCTAAATGGGTTTCTAAAGAAGTTATTTATATTGAACATACATGAGTTCTTCACATTCATGAAGACGATATAAGATATTTTCAGATGATTAATTCATTATAAGGGTTGAAAAAGTTCCAATAGCATGAAATTACATACTTGATCTATTTTAGAAGAAACGTGGTTTTCAGTGAGGTGGAGGTGATTACAATATATATGTTAACAAAGAAAATAATCAAAGGATGATCGTGGTAGTGTATATCGATGAATTAATCTTTAGTGGATCAGATGAGGCCCAATGCAATACGTTTACATAATTCATGAAAAGTGTGTTTGAAATGTATGTGATTGGTGACTTAAAGTTTTTCCTTGATTTATTGGTGACAATAGGAAATTATGGAACATTAATTTCCCAATCTAAATATATCAATTAGTTTTTTATATGATTTCGAATGGATAATTCCAATGAAATAACAACTCTGGTAGATACCCAAATCAAACTATCATGGGATTATGAATTCAATGTATTTAATTTCAAAAAATATTGGAAAATCATTGGAATTCAACAGTACATGAAAACGAAAAAACCTGATATTAATTCTTGAAATATCCAAGTATCAATATATCAATGAAATAACAAATAAATACACATTCATTCACTAAAAAAGAATACTTTGGTATATCATGGGAGTGGTGGATTTTGGATATTTGTAAAATAAAAAACATCACCGAGAATTATTAGGCTATATAAATGAAGATTGTGGTGGATCAAAAGATTATAGAATATCAATGTCACGTGGTGTATTTTATCTTGGTGGATTTGGTTTTTTTGGATAATTAAGAAACAATATTTTATTTCATTGACCACTAATGAAGATGAATATATTACGGCCACTCAATATTGCATTCAGTTATTATTGACGATGAAGCATGTTGATGATATGTGAGTTATAGTGAAGTATCTACTCTGAATCCTTTGTGACTGAAATTTATTTTTTATTCCATTTTCAAAATAACCTTTCACGCAACAAGAGATCACGGTGGTCTCTAATGATGAAGCCCAAGAGCATCCCCCAAAACTATACCAATGCATTACTGAGGTAAAGATCCCAATGTATCAAAAATCATCCAAGGATCTTCGAGACAACTACCGCGAGAAAGAGCATCAGCAGCGAAGTTAGCCTCTCTGGGTATATGACGAACCACACATCCATGAACGAGTTCTGAAGCGAATCCACCAACCAAATTGGTCATGTACCAAGGTATCACACCTTCCCCCTGTAATTCCCAAACCATAACCTCCGAATCTGACTCCACCTCCGAAGTCAACAAGCCAACCCTCTTACAAAGCATCAGGCCAGAGTGCAACGCCCATACCTATGCACCCAATGAGTTACCCGGACAATATAAGCTACTAAAATCCACAAACACAGATCAATTCTTGTCCTACACTTTCCCCCCATGAATTTTACAATTAAAAAATGATCCATCCACGTTGAGCTTCAACCCGGGGCTTGGAGGCTGCAAACACACCCAACCTCCCTGAGTATTGCGGCGAGATATAGGCTTGTTAAGAAGACTACAGAAAACTTCTGCGTGCAACCCACCCTTCACCAGAGAACCTAACTCATGCAACAACCCTATCATTCTCACCCGGAGAAGAGGAACCGAGATCCTGCCTTCATGTCTAGCTTTATTTCGTGCCTCCCAGAGAGTCTAGAAGATCGATGTGAGAATAATACAGCGGACCTTGCTCCCCATACCCTGCTATTACGCACCTGTAAACCAGGACTCTACAAACTCCTTCATAGAAGAACATGATGTCAATAACATACCCCACCTCTCCACTGTGTTCCAGAGATACACCACCCATTATCTCTTTATAAATAGGTGCATCTGCGATTCCACCTGAGGATTGATACAACAGTAACATCGTGAATCCAGCTGTACCCCTTTCCTCTGAATATTATCCTCAGTTGGAAGTGCCTGGTTTTATGATCTCAAAACCAGGAAACTCATATTCAGAGGAAACTCCTTACACAACAGACAAATGTTCCACTCATCACGGCTCCCTCCCTGATGAATCAGGTCACGATAATCGCGTCCCTTGAACTATCCTATTCTAGATTTAGTAAAACATAACCGATCAGCCTCCTCAGAGAGAACAACTCCACTGAGGACTTCCTTCTAGTCTTTATTTAGAATGGACTCCAATAACCTGGGATGGTGGTAGGCTTCCCTCACTAACATCTCTAATCCAGGACACCACAGAGAAAATAGTTTCTCTTCAATCCAGTTTTCCCTCCATAAATTAATATCCCCACTCTCCATCACCCACCGAGAGGAACCCTGCAGCACATTCCGATGTGATACCACTGTCCATCCAAATCTGGACAATTTTCTTCTATCCCAGTATTCCCAGTGAATACCATATTTCACTCTTAATGTCTTCGCCCACATCGAGTTCCCAATAAGGAAACCCCAAGCCAACCGCGCCTGCCTGGATTGCATAGCTGTATATAGGTCTCTAAGGACCACCCCTCCTTCCTCAACCGGCTTTGCCATCCGGGTCCACGAGACCCAATGATCCCTCCTTGTGTCATTAGCGTCCCATATAAATTTATTAATAATCACCTCCATAGCAGAAATAATCCTCTTTGAAGGAGAAATCATAGACAATACATGCATAGTGATGGAGGAGATAATACTATTGAGAAACAAAACCCGACCCCCAAAAGAAAAGAACATATTCTTCCAGTTGTAAATCCTTCCAACCATTTTACTAAGGATATCCTCGAAGAAGAATTTTTTCACATGGCGGGGAGAGATAGGCGCCCCAATATAAATCATAGGAAACTAACTCTGACGGATACCTAGGATGCCTTGGATGTTCCGCTCCCTTCTTCTAGAACATTTATTAGAAATAAAGACGTTACTCTTCCTTGTATTGATCCCTTGGCCACATAGCCTGCCAAAAAACTCCATGAGCTGCATGAAGGAAACCAAGGGCGACCTCCTACCATTGAGAAAAACCAGAATGTCCTCAGCAAAGATGATATGAGAAAAGGTACCATCTGAATCCTTCGAAATATAAGGTAGCATTTTCTTGTCCACTTCGTTTCTGTTAAGATTCAAAGACAAGGCCTCCCGAGCAATGATAAATAAGGTGAAGGACAAAGGGTCACCTTGCCTCACCCCCCTTACATTCTTGATGAAACCAAACCCATTCCCTAAAAGTGAAATTGTCATCCAAGGAGAGGAGAAGCATCAGAAACATAAATCACATACCCACTCAATAAACCCAAGCTTCCTCATCACCCTAATAATAATGTTCCATTCTAGTTTATCATACACCTTTTCCATATCGACCAGAATAATAACATTTGCACCAACCAATTTCTTGTTCACATCCTCCAACAAATCTTGAGCCACTCCCATCACCCCCTGAATACTTCTGCCTTGCACAAAACCATGTTGTTCCAGAGAGATAATATTCAGTATCACCTTGTTCAGCCTCTTCACCATGAGACTTGCTAAGATATTGTACGAAACATTACACAGACAGATTAGATGATATTGTTCAACATCAGTTGGGTTTTTCACTTTTGTAATAAGAACCACCCGAGAGGAACATGTTCCCCTATTAAGAGGGCCTCCCTAGAAGAAGTCTTGCACTACCTCTATAACCATCAGACCCATAAAGCTCCATACAGCAGCATAGAATGCACACGGGAAACCGTCAGGTCTTGGAGAACTCTCCATAGGTAAACTGTGAACCACCTCCCATACCTCCTCCCCAGTAGGTAAAGCCTTCAAAGACCCATTTTCCTCCCCCTCAATCTTCCTGGGAATACTCCAAATAAACAATTCCTGCTTCGCCAAATCAGAATCTTCTCCTGGAGGCCTTACCGTGTCACTCGCCAGCAACCACTCAAAGTGTCAAGTGCCATCCTACCAGCAGCATCCACATCAGACGAGAAAGAACCATCATGTAACTATATATTAACCTTCGATCTTTGAAGCTCCTTCAAGCACGCATGGAAGAACCCGCTATTCCGATCTCCTTCTTTAAACCACCTAACCCTAGCTTCCATGATTCAGAAGCTAAGAAAGAACACTTTGCCCACCCCAAGACCCCAGGCATTCTAAATAATCACATACGACATTACAAGTGTACATCTTTTGCCCTTGGGGCAAGGTTACCTGGGCGCGGCACAAACAACTACTTGCAACAGTCCCCCCATAGCCATTAATCGTGTCACCGGACGAGAGAAACCTTCCAACGGGTGACCCTTTTTAGGAAATAAACGTTTTTTTAGCGGGCTATCATCCTCCTCCAACAAAGAGAAACAACTCCCCTTCCACTCAGATGGTGCAGATGGAGGCCCTTCATCCTGGAACATAGACAACATTATCAACCTCTACGGAGACGTACGGGCCAACTCTATCTCTTTCTCCACCCCCTCAGGGAAGCCATCCCTCGGACGAGCAGGGTGAAACTCATCGGGTCTAATTATCGTTGCCAAAAAAGACATCTTCCCTGCGAGCTTGGGAACCACGGAAGATAAACGCACTTCTGACCAGGGTTCAGAGTACCTTCTAGGATAGACAGTGGCCATCACTGATCTCACCTTGTTTTTTCCATTTTCGACCTTAGCGGAGAACAACGTAGAAGCCACCTAGGAATGATCCAGATTCGAATTTTCTGGGGCCCACTCCCCAGGCTCCAATGGTAAGAAACCAGAGGATGCGACATCCACTGACAACGAAGGGTAATTTTTTAATATGGGTTTTAAAAAATTTAAAATTAGGTAAAAGGGGCTAGGGTTCCGGTATTTTTAAAACTGGGTCCAAGATGCGTGAACCCCGTTCACGCATCACTGACCCCGGGAAGATGCGTGAACGGGGTTCACGCATCTTAACTGCGCTGAAGGATGCGTGAACCGCGTTCACGCATCCTTCAAGAAGTTGATGAAGGATGCGTGAACGGGGTTCACGCATCCTACAATATCTTTTTTTTTTAATTTTTTTTTTGTTTTGTTTTGTTTTATATATATATATATATATACAAACAAAACATAAAATTCAGCAGAATTTATCTGCTATTTAATATCCAGCAGAACTACCATTACAGCAGTCTGGATTCTGACAGAAACCATCACCCAGGGCTCTCTTTTATAAGAGGGCTTGCCCAGGAAATCATACTGCATTTCCGATGTGGGATTCAGGTTCTCTTTTCCTGCACAGAACATTCTGCATTTCCGATGCGGGATTCTGTTTCAAGTACGTGACTTTGAAAGACTGTAAAATACAAACCATACGACCAATATAAATAAAACTTAAAACATGAATTAAACATATAATAAATAGTTGAAAATGAAAAGAATTTCGTAAAAAGGGTTGATGAATAATAATTTATAAGCTTTCAAAACCACCAACTTGAAACTTAAAAAAGTTTCAAGTACGTGATTTTGAAAGACTATAAAATAAAAACTATAAGACCAATATGAATGAAACTTAAAACATGGATTAAACATACAAGAAATAGTTGAAAATAAAAAAAATTTCATAAAAAGTGTTGATGAATAATAATTTATAAGCTTTCAAAACCACCAACTTGAAACTTAAAAATGTTTCAAGTACGTGTCTTTGAAAGATTATAAACTACAAACTATATGACCAATATGAATAAAACTTAATATACGGATTAAACATATAATTATTAATTACATAATAATTAATTAGTTAATTAGTAAATTAGTAAAATAATAAATAATTATAAATATTCATTACAATTATTAGTTATTAATTATTAATAATTAATTATATAATAATTAATTAGTTAATTAGTAATATAATTTTTAATTATTATTATAATTATTAATTATATAATTAATGATTATATTACTAATTAACTAATTAATTTTTATGTAATTAATAATTAATAATTATATTACTAATTAACTAATTAATTAATATATAATTAATTTTTAATAATTAATAATTATATTGGTAATTAACTAATTAATTAGTATATAATTAATAATTACTAATTATAATTACTAATTATATTACTAATTATAATAAATAATTATATTACTAATTAATATATAATAATTATAGTTAATAATTATAGTAATAAATAACCAATTAATTTTTAATAGTTAATCATTATATTGGTAATTAGCTACTTAATTATTATATAATTAATAATTAATAATTATAATAAATAATTATAATCACTAATTATATTACTAATTAATCAATTACTTATTTTATAATAAATAATTATATTACAAATTAACTAATTAATAATTATAGATAAATAAAAAATAATTATAATTAATAAATATATTACTAATTAGCTAATTAATTATTATATAATAAATAATAAATAATTATATTTAATAATTATATTATTAATTAACTAATTAATTATTATATAATTAATAATTAATAATTAATAATTATAATTATAATTAATAATTATTATTAAGATTTATATTACTAATTAACTAATTAATTATCAATTAATAATTATACTACTAATTAACTAATTAACTATTATATAATTATATTACTAATTAACTAATTAATTATTGTATATTAGTAATTAATAATTAATAATTATATTAATTATTAACTAATTAATAATTATATTACTAATTAACTAATTAATTATTAACTATTTGTTATATGTTTAATCCATGTTTTAATTTTCATTTATATTGGTTTTATAGTTTGTATTTCATAGGCTTTCAAAGGCACGTAAACGTATTTAAGTTTCAAGTTGGTGGTTTTGAAAGCTTATAAATTATTTTTCATTAATTTTTTTTATGAAATTCATTTTATTTTCAACTATTTTTTATATGTTTAATCCGTATATTAAGTTTCATTCATATTGGTTATATAGTTTGTATTTTATAATCTTTCAAAGACACGTACTTGAAACATTTTTAAGTTTCAAGTTGGTGGTTTTGAAAGCTTATAAATTATTATTCATCAACACTTTTTATGAAATTGTTTTTATTTTCAACTATTTCTTGTATGTTTAATCCATGTTTTATGTTTCATTCATATTGGTCTTATAGTTTTTATTTTATAGTCTTTCAAAATCACGTACTTGAAACTTTTTTAAGTTTCAAGTTGGTGGTTTTGAAAGCTTATAAATTATTATTCATCAACCCTTTTTACGAAATTCTTTTCATTTTCAACTATTTATTATATGTTTAATTCATGTTTTAAGTTTTATTTATATTGGTCGTATAGTTTGTATTTTACAGTCTTTCAAAGTCACGTACTTGAAACAGAATCCCGCATCGGAAATGCAGAATGTTCTGTGCAGGAAAAGAGAACCTGAATCCCACATCGGAAATGCAGTATGATTTCCTGGGCAAGCCCTCTTATAAAAGAGAGCCCTGGGTGATGGTTTCTGTCAGAATCCAGACTGCTGTAATGGCAGTTCTGCTGGATATTAAATAGCAGATAAATTCTGCTGAATTTTATGTTTTGTTTGTGTGTATATATATATATATATATAAAACAAAACAAAACAAAAAATAAAAATAAAAATAGAAATTTTAAAAAAAAAAGATACTGTAGGATGCGTGAACCCCGTTCACGCATCCTTCATCAACTTCGTGAAGGATGCGTGAACGCGGTTCACGCATCTTCCTGGGGTCAGTGATGCATGAACGGTGTTCACGCATCTTGGACCCAGTTTTAAAAATACCGGAACCCTAGCCCCTTTTACCTAATTTTAAATTTTTTAAAACCCAGAAAAAAAAATCTTCCGACAACGAACAGAACGCTTTTCCTTTTTCAGATAAAGGAACCACCTTTACAGCCCTAGATCCGACATCTCTTGGAAAACCCACCGCACAAGTCGGGTAGATGACCCGATCCTTCACCGAAGTCGAAGATGGAGTAGCATCCATGTATGGCGCCGCCGTACCCTACCAGATATGCAACCCCAGCTTCTCACCAACAACATCCGCCGAGCCTAAGAAGGAACCCATCTTGAGATGTCTTTGAGAATCTGAAGCTGCATGGGCTCTCAATGACTTCTTCTTCATCCTACAAAATTCCACAGCATGTCCTTGAAAACCACAAGCTGAATAGAACCTCGGAGGAGCTAAATACACAATCCTCTGCCACCACTTAAACCCCTCCGGGGAGAGAATCAGAATACGAGATGGAAAATTATTTGAGAGGTCCTTCTCCTCATAAATCAATGTATTACCCGCGTCTAGCATCCTCTCTGTCAGCCTATCCACACAGAGGAAACTCCCCAATGAATCCCCCACCACCGCCAGAATCGACGGGTTATGAAGCGGTAGAGGAAGCCTCGGAAATTTAAGCCATATTGCCCCCATGATGGATTCTTTTCCATAATGAAACTCCCAAGCCCATCTTGAAAGAGTGAAGTGGTGAGAACTGCAGCATCTCCCCTCCCTCGACCATGCATGCACCAAATCAGCTTTAGAAGTAAGATGGATGCTGAACACAAACATCAAAAGTTCCGAAACCGCAGCCGGATGTTGGAGATCCCAGGAATCCACAAACGCCCTGAAAACATCAAGCATAGGTTTAAAAGGTCCAAATCTACCCACCAGAGTTATATTGTGGAACTCCGCCGCACAAATAAGTGTTTTGATGGTATCAAACTGCTCTTGGAGTTTAGTCGGCTACCCAAAAGTGGAAAATTGTCGATGTGCTACCCCTCTCCTTTAGGCATGATGCGTTTTCATTAATGTGTTGATCTACGTTTTTCACCTGCTGATCACAAAGGAGTGACCTTTTGATTTTTTTTTAGAGGGGGAGAAATTTTTTCTATAAAAGCGAGTGAAAATTTGATAATCAATATAGGGGAGAATCTTGTAGGGGCCCCAAAAATATAAGACTTTGAAATCAGTTGATGATATAAATGATCAATCAATGGTAAAATGTTATGATAGATGATTTTAATGATGAGTGCAGCTTAGTGGTTTTGGAATAAAGTGATTCATTAGATAACATTGCATTATAATTTTATTCCTCACACCGATCATCAATCATGTGGGCATAGAGTGTGGATTGTGTAAATCCATAATCTCTTTGTGAATCACAAGAAGTGAATTTTGGAATAAGAAGGAAGAATATTTAATGAGGTATCAAAATGTGAAGAGTTTTCAACAAAGGCAATGGGAGATATTGTTGAAAAAAATATCTCAAGGTTACATAGATTTTTTTTGGGGTTGATTATGTTTGTAGGCAATGTGGGTTTCCATTATTAGTTGTGGAGTTTCAGAGAGATTATTTACAAGGAATGGTGAAAAATATCCAAGATAAAGTATGGTTGATCTATAGGTAGTATTGAAATATGGATGTACAATGTGATGTTGTTTCCCAGTGTTCTCCAAATTTTGTGGGTCCAAAATTTACAGGATGGTAAATGGTGTTTTTGGAGAAGGAAGTAGATTCCCATAAAAGTAAAAAGTTACGTGCACGGGTGAGATTAATTTTCAATGTTTCATTCAAGTAATGATTCATTATAAATGTTCAAAAAAGGATTGGGAGAATGGTTCTTGTAAGATTTTAAATTTGGGAAAATATAGGATTTTCCTAACACAAGAGTTGCATGTAGTAATAGGATTAGAAGAAGATTATGCAGAAAATATAACATCAAAATGTAATTTTCAATGCTTGAATGATGTTATGTGCAAGGAAGGTGTTCCATGAAAAAATGGATTTAAAACACGGATACAGGAAGGTGTAAAGAACTTCCACGTAGTGTCATCTTGCTATATAAATAGGCAGAAATCCCCACTTTTCAATAGATCAACCCTTGGATATCTTTAGGGATCTTAATCACATAAAAGTTTCATGAAATGTGTAAATGTTGAATTTAATAATTTTTGAGTGAAGAAACAAGAAATTTTTTTGTTTTCTGTAGAGATGAACACATGTTTGCATTACCAATGATGGTTTACTTAATGTTTGAATTTTTAGCACAATTTGAAGTTCCATGACTAATGGAAATTTATTTAAAATTTGACATATTCTCAAAAAATCAAAAATGTTTCACAGAAGATGTTAAGAATTCATGCCAGGCATCCAAAGGTTGCATGAAAGACGAATTTGTGTGAACCAGAAGGGGTTACCCAGTAAATCTATGATAATTTTGTATTCGTCAAATAGATTAATGTACAAATTCAATATAGAATCTAACAACATTTGAGGATGTTTTTTTATTTTTAATGAAGGGACATACATTTCCATAAAATGTGTGTGTTTCCTTTTTAGATCAGTGATAAATGGAAGAGTGATAAATCAATCTTTTTCCCTTGGAAGTGAGCCATAAAAGAAGGATTTTGGGAGTGATTGTTGGGATAAAGTGAACTCTCCCAAAACAATGTAAAGAAAGTTGTCCTAGGAAAAAATATTATCTATACTAAATCATTCATTGGTAGTGAGCTTTAGTATATTTGGTACATCAACACATTGTCATTTTATTCTCCTTGTATATATCCCGGTGAGGGTGAACCATGTAAAATCATTGTGTCCCACACAAGATTTGAATTCTGTACATTCATTTCTATGGAAATGGGAGATAAGTGTGTTTTCAAATAGTGAAACAAGATGAAAAGGGACAATTGTTTTATTCTTTCATACCCTGATTCACACATCCCCTCCATCTCCGTGTATTTAACCTATATTGGATGACACCTTTTTTAAGATTCTCATTGTTATGAAACATGGTTAAAAATACTATTGACTAACCATATATTTATATTATCCAATATCCCAAAAGGCACATGGATAGCTCACATGGATTTCCAACCACGTTCCCACTATGTGGGATTCACTTCCCAAGAACCTACCACCCCACAGAACTAGGGGAACAGTTGGAAAAATTATGTTCATGTATTGTTTTTAACCTCCTTAATTTATTTTCATTGAATTTGATGGTCATGCGGACTCAAGATCAAAGTTTGAAAAATCATGTGTGTAAGAACCTAAATCTTCTTTTCAGGTATGTTTTTTCTTTTCTGGTCGTTTTTGAGGAAAAAATAAATTCTAGAAATTTTTTAAGTACATGTTGTGTACTTTATAAGTACACGCCTTGTACTTCCTTGTCGTAGGAGGCCGTGTGATGGCTATGTAGTAGCCACACACATGGCCGTGTGGGAGTGACTTGGAGGCCGCTTAAAACAGAGTATGGAAAAGGTGAGTACACGCCCTGTACTCCAAAAGTACACGTCGTGTACTTTCTTTTTTTCATTAAACGCACCGGGGTCGCTTCAAATTGCCAGAATGCTCTTCTTTTTAGTACCCGTTCAACCGAGAGCTCCGTTTGACCACAGATCTTCGACGAACCTCCGAGTGTGCATCTATCCTCTAAATAGGACACTTTTGGTTATGTTGGAATCACATCCGTGAGTTCTCACTTCTCCTAGAGCATCATCTTCAGATTTCTATTCTCTTGTGAGATATCGTGGGTTGAACCAATTATACATTTTTGATGATCTTTGACGTTCTAAGTAGATTCACGCTTCGAGGTTCACATATATCATTCCTACAACCCTGAGGTAGGTGGTTTTCGCCTTTCCGTTCAAATTCATTGAGTATTTTGTGAAAGTTCCTTGAATAACCTTGAATGGGGTATTGCGTGTTTACCATTCTACCCCTGTCGATTTCCTGCCATGATTGTATGCTTGTGTAGAGGTTATTTGGATATAAATAGGGTTGATTTATATGATTTGGATGTGTTTTTCCATGCATGTTCTATTTATGACCGTTTGGTCCTGTTTAGCCTTTGGATGCTTTACCTGTTTTCCATGCCTATTGTTGTAGGATAGAGAGTTTATGTTCTGACATGTTTGATATACTATAGACTATTTAGCCAAGTAGTTCTATAGGTTTACATTGGCCATATTACACTTCTATGCTCGTTGACCTACATAGGGCCATGAGAATCTGGTGTAGTAGACTATAAGGGGAATTGACTGGTTGAGTTTCCTCATAGAGTCTTTGAGCACTTTTGGATATAAGGGGGATTAATCGAGTGAGCATCCTCAGAGAACATAGAACCACTTGGGGATATACGGGGAATTGACTGAGTGAGCTTCCTTAGAGAGTCCTTGTTTTCTTTAGACTATAAGGGGGTTGATTGAGTGAGCTTCCTTAGAGATTCATTGTTCTTATTCCTAAACTATTTAGACTATAAGGGGAATTGACGGTGAGTGCTACCTCAGAGAGTCTATGAATGACCTAGGCTATAAGGGGAATTGACCGAGTGAGCTTACACAGAGATTCCTTGACCTTGGGGTTATAAGAGGAATTGACCGCTTGAGCTTCCTCATAGAGTTCCTGACTACCTTAGGCTATAAGTGAAATTGACTGTGAGTGCTTCCTCAGAGAGTCTTCATATACTAATCCTGTGGGGTTAGGATGAGTGCACTGCCCAAAGGGTTGCAAGTACTTCTTAGGTAGGACCAGAGGGGATGGTTGTGAGTACTTCCCAGAGGGTTACCTGTTTGAGGTTTAGTTGTTTGTTTCACTATTGAGTGATATTGAAACTGTGGATTATTTATTGCTGAGAACTTTCTTGTTCACTATTTTCTGTACTTTTACCCACCATATATTCACTGACTGTTAGGCACCGATATTCAGGTGGTTTCCTACTGAGATTTATTCTCACACCCTGTTTGGGCCATGCTTTTGGGCCCAAACACATTATATTGTTGTAGGTATAGACAATGGAAAGATCCCTTGTACTTCAGGTACTTGATTGCTATGGAGAAGGAGAGAATGAGACCAAGCTATGGCTAGCGATGATGAGAAGTTTATCTCTTTTCTGTTGCACTTTGGTTTAACACTGTTTGTATTTCTAGCATTGTAACTTGTTTGGATGCATTCTAAGACATATGTATCATGCATCATTATATATATATATATATATATATATATATATGCTCTAGTTTTTTATTATTCCAGTCTTCCACTTTTTACTATTGTTGTATATTTACTGCTTCTACTATTTTATTTATTTGTTTAATTCTGTTGTGTACTCTGACAATGAGGGCATAGTTTCCCCACTATCACACTCAAGTCCCTCACTGCTAGTCAATAGCCTCTAGCATTCAGGGAAATGTGCTTGAAGCCAAGATACCGACTGGGTACGGGGCACCTCTGGGTGGATTCTGGAACCAGGATGTTATAATGTGACATCCTCCAAGGAAATAAAGGGATACTAGAACCTCCCACATGGTATAGAAAACTCTCACTTTTAACAAAACAAGCCGCACTATTGGGTCGTACAGTTATCCATAACAATAAACCAATTGTGTGCCTAACATTGTATCTCATGGAATTGGTCTTTCAAAAAACTTGATTCTCTTAAAAATCATCTGATATTTTGAAGCATCTATTAAGGCCTTGAACTACATTAAGATAACACAATAAATTAATCCAAATATTAGGAATTTATTTCGAATATCTGTTTGAGATGGAGACCATCCACCAAATATAAAACTAAATATCCTTTATATAATTTTATACAGTTCAAAACACATGATTATATATAATTCTTAATTTCAAATTCAATGTTATGAACTGTGTAGCACCCCTGGATTTAACAAATCAAAACATTATTTATGTAATCTAAGAATATATATTGTTCCATTTAGGTATTTGAGTTTCAGTGTTGTTTTGAATTGTTTTGAAATAATTTTTGGAGTTAAATGGTTTCAACACAGTTTGTAGAAACCTTTAACACCTCCAGAAAACCATGTTAGGGAAAACAGTGTGAACTTTTAGGAGCATGGTTGGAACCTATTTTTCCCAAACCCTGCCGATTTCCAGAAGAAACCATGAACATTGAGACATTTGTTAAAAAATGGTTGGTGCATGGTTTGTGTAACCATGAAAACCAAGAATGTTATGTGTGGATTATGGTAGCATCATGTTCATAGTTAGAGCATGGTTTCTATAATCATGCACCCAACCCATGCATTGTGAAATTTGAGATCTGATAATTTATGATCGAATTCGATTTGGACCCTTAATCACTCATTTTCTCCTAATAAATATTTAACATGAATCCAATTTCCTCACATGGATTGAGATTTTATTCCCATTGATACAGGAAAAATTTTTAGGTGAACCAAGATCTATTGTAGATCTATATCCCCCAGAAAGTTTGTGTTCATCATCATTATTATTAAATTTAATGGTTTCCTCTCTTATAGTACTATATATCTAGTCCTTAGAGGATAGATCTATGTTCTGTCATGGGAATCATGATGAGATATTATATATTTTTATAATGGAATTTTTTTTAATTAAAAATAATAATATCAATGCTTGGTTGTTGGAGTTATTGGGACATTCTTCATTTTCACCATAGTTTGAGAGGTATGTGCAATCTCTTTCAATTCCCCATTATTAGAAATTAAATTATTGGTTCCAAATTGATTGAATTTATTATAATTTTTTCAAAACCGTTGTCTGATTTTGTTTTAACTTCTTTCGTAATGTTTTCATGGATATTTTGGAAATTGGTGTGTTTTGTGGAAAGTGTATTTGGTTCATGATTCTAAAATGATGTCTTAAAAAATATGTATTGGTTTTGATCCATGGAAAATGATTGTTGTAAAGTATTAAGAAGGAATGGTTTGGTGGGAAATAGTTTGGCATGGGTTGTTAACATACATGGTTGGTGTGGGGTCATTTTATTGACATAACCATGGATAAGGGGTGTGTACCCTTAGGGTAGAATGATGCAACCATATAAAAGTGGTGTAAACAATTGAGGGAATTCAGTTTTGGTAACCTTTTTAGGAGTTGGATGATCCCTAAGTGACCTCTTAAGTGTATCAATCATTCACAAGAACATGTATATGTGAGTGTGTGAAAAATCGTTAAAATGGTTATGCTAAATGGAATTGGGAAATGTTTTGTAGGCTTTTTTATTTATATTCATGGAAAACTGTATTAGAATGGAAAGAAATTGTGGATTTGACATAAAAAGATTTAAATTTCATTAAATTATGTTAAATAAATGATCTAATAAGAAATTCCATAGTGGAGTGATGGGGGAATTCATTAAGGGGTGGAATACTACTGTGTTTAGAATAACACCCAGCATGGGAACTCTTTTGTGTTTGCAAATTTTTTCTATTGAGATATAAATGAATGCAGGGAATTGAAGTTCTTTAGTGATGATTTCTAATAATTATTTCTAAGGATGTGGATTTGGATTTGGGAGAATATTTAGATTTTTATATTGATGATTTTTCCATTCTTTTTTGTGGGTTTTTTATATCTGTTGTGCTCTGATATTGTTTTGGGTCTGTTATATTCATTGTTATATTTCATTTTACTCATGCATCAGGTAGTGGTAAAATTTATTAGTGTATAATGGTTATTTTTAAAATCTAAAATTACTCCCAAATTATTCATAAGTCCCTTTTCATTTATTTCCACCCTTTGCTGTCTTTGGGATGTCACCTAAGGCTAGTAACACATGTTGCCTCTTCCCATGCCAATGGGTGATGGGTGCGATGTTTCAAATAGTATCATTTTATTCGATCTGTGGGTTTCAAATATGTTGTTTCTTTGTGTTGGAAATAGAATTGGTACTAATAAGTTCCTAATTATATTTGGATGTTAGGATGTATTATGATCATCGTAACATGAAATGTAGATCATAAAAATGCATAGCTGGCCTATTTATGTTGATCTTTACGTTACTATTCTGTTTGATTACCAGAGTATTTTGAGACATTTCTTCGAGTTATTTCTACATCATCAAGTATTTTTATATTGATAATAGAATTAAATTAATTAATTTTAATAAATTACCACTATGAGTACATAATTCAATTTGAGTAATGATTTATGAATTGGTGAAAATGTGATGATTTTTTAAAATAGTTGAAAATGTCGTGATTTTCTAAAATAATAGGGTAATATTCAAAAAAACATTTGAAAGTGGAAATTGTTTAATTTTGGAATGTCTTATTATGATATGTGCGATGTGGAAAATTTGAAATATCTAACCCATCAGTTTTTATAGATTGATACTAAATGGGTTTTGTTTTTTTAAAGAGAATGTAACAATGTTTGTGACATAGAAACCAACAAGAAGATGATCATGAGAATGTGGTTTCACATGAGCCATAGGTGAACCATATGTTATACAAGAGTATTGTCCATGATTTTCAACTCAAAGGTATATGGAATATAATGTATTAATAGTGGAAAGTGGGTTATTCAGATTAGTTTTAAAAGAAGAATACACCCATTTTATGTGTGATTCAGATCCGAAAAATGAATAAGTGTGGATAAATAGGATGAATCAAATCATCAATTTCCTTGGAAAAAAATAGATATGAAGGTGAATTTGGAAATGTATACACTAGTGGATATAGTATACAAATTGTGGGATTTACCAATTCATGCTAAATTGGACCAAGGCATTGCATGAGGGAATTTGGAATAATTATTTAATAAACAATTCTATCCTCACATTTTCCAAATTTCTAGAATAATATACATATTATGTTTGAAGCATGTGGATCTTTATATAATAGAGTATGATGCTAAATTATTGAATTTTGTTTTCTTTTCCTTGGATATATCCACTAGGGAATTCCCGAGTACATTCATTTTTTAATCAGGGTTGAAATCTGGTATTCACTCAAGGATTATTGTACTTTGTATACTAGATTACACAATGATGGTGAACAGAGTGATGATGGAAGAATGGGATATCATGGGTAATGTAGTTGGAGGTAGTATGTTTACTCCAACATGAACTAGAGGGAACTCCAATATTAGGAATAAGAGATGCATAGACACCTATTTTCAAGGGGGTGGTATATATTATAATCATACTATGGGATCAGTAAAATTACCTCCTCGAATTAAGAGTATATTGAAGTATTTTAATTGCGTTTCTTTTCATTATATAAAGTATTATTTTATGGAACCATCAATATCTTGTCAAAATCAAAACTAGATTGGATATCTTTAGTGCTATTATTGTAGTTATCCAAGGTGATATTTTAGGGACACATCTCATGTTTCTCAAATGTCATCTTCTTTGATAGGGAGAGTGTTGAAAAATATCTCTTGTCCATATAAATGAGGAATCCATTGTGATTTTAGGAATACAATGACTCCTTGACCAGGGAAATCATAAAAAGGTAACAAATACCAATGTGTAGCAACTAAGAAATAGTATGCATTGTAGAATGTGGTCATAGAAGATCAATCGAGACCTTATACATCGATAGGGGTGATTATTTTATATTATTCCATTATTCAAGCTTGGATTGATATGGTTTCATCCCATTCATTTATTTCTTCCTGTGTCATTGATTTGAAGGGTTGAACTATTGAAATGATGCCTTCTATTTTGAAACCACAAACACCATTAGGAGAAAGAAAATTTCAATCTCTGAAAAGTGTAGAATGTTTGATAAATATTGATGGGATAGAGTTTGTATGGGATTAATTTGTGATATAGATGGATTTCTATTAATAGATTCTTAGAATGGATAGGTTGTTGAACATTAAGGACCATGTTGATTTTTTGTAGGGAATGTATGTTTCAAATATATATATTGTTTTAGAAATTACTATAATGGATATTGGATACTCAATGCATGAAGAGTAGGACCCCGTGTACCAATGGATGGAACTTTATCTTAAAAGTTGACAACTGTTATTTTGGTATCAGTAGATGAGATCTATAATCGATATTGTTTAATTGTAGTGCATCAGTTCACTGATGTATTTCCTAGATATTTCTCATAATTTCCACCAAAAATGGAAAATGATTTAAATATTGATCTTCAACAAATGGCAAGTCCTATATCAATTCCAGTATATCAAATGGTACCAAAAAATTAAGGGAAATGATGTTTTATTTGGAAGAGTTTTATAGTAAATGGTTCATCCAACCAAGTATATCTCCATGGGTAGTAATAGTTCATTTTTAGACGAAGTCAAATGGAACACTTTGGCTTTGTGTAGATTACCTTAAATATAACCATGTTATGATAAAAAACCAGCATCCACATCCATGCCTTCATGATATATTTTAAAAATTTAGGGGAGCCCAGTGGTTCTATAAAATTGAATCTCCATTAATATATCCCGAATTGTTCGTTTTAAGGGATTATATTCTAATGATGTATTTTAAAATCATATATGACCATTATGAATTAGTTATCATGACATTATTTATTAACATTTCACCATCTATATATTTTTGGAATTTATGAATTAGATATTTCCATGGGATTTGGATTCTAATATGGTGGTGTTTTGGATGATATACCAGGGTATTTTAGGAGAAAAAATTATAATGAAAAAACTAGGATATATTTATGGGTAACTTTTGGGAGAATATTTTTTATTCCAAGTTATTAGTGTGTGATTTTTTGTTTGCAAGAAGTGTGTTTCCATGGCCATGAAATTTTCCAAAAATGAGTTTTTTTGGATCTTGAATATATTGAAGGTTTCATATATTAAAAACATCCAAATAATTTCTTTGAAACACAAAGTTCCCTTGGATTTTAAGGATACAACTACATTTTTTACATGAACATTCAAATTTTTCCTTCACCAATGATTGCTTTTATGAAGAAATTTTATCCTTTGCAATGGAATAAGAAATGTCAGATATCCTTTCAATTTCATAAGGTTAGACTTACATCAGCACATAATGTCACATTTTCATAATCTGGAATGTTATATTCTATATATTTTGATGTATCAGGATTATGATTGGGATGTTTTATCTTTTAGGGAGATCATGCTATTGCTTATGGTTCATGGAAATTATGGTTTTATGAGAATAACTACACAACAGATGATATGGAATTGGATGATGTACTCTATGCTTTGAATACCTTGTTTTATTATCTTTTCTATAATAAATTCATGGTTTTCATGGATCATAATAGTTTGAAATAAATTTTCCTAAAAATAGGATTGAATCTAAGGAAAAGAATATGTTAGAAATATATTAGAATATTCTACTTCAACATGAAATGTACACTAGGTAAATGAAATTTGGTGGAAGATTCATTAATAAATAATTCATATAATGAGTTGGAAAAGAAACTTTGGATCAGATGATGTTGATTTAATTTATAGCATACATGTAATCGGTTTTTACCGACTGGGTGATGGTGTATTTTTCTTCAATGTTTCTTTTTTTTTCTAATTTATCTTGGAATTTTTGAATGATTTTAAGAATTGATATTGAATGTGTTACGTTGAGGTCAAAACTCAAAGCTGGGGAAACCTTTGAGTTTAGGAAGTCAGATAAGAGTTTGTTCTTTCAATTTAGATATTATATTATGGTATTTTTTTTGTGTTAGGAACAAATTATTAATTCTTTCCACCATTGAATAATTTTTTTTTAATATTTTCATTAAAATTATCTAAAAATCATTGAAAGAATAGTTTTCTAGGTTTGAAGGAAAGTGCAGTGGTCAAGTTTGTTTTGGGATGAATTAGTTGTCAGCAGGTTAGTATTGAACCCCAATGACCTACTATAATGTTTTAATATTTACTAATTACCACATAGAATTTGGAGTTGTTAGCTATTGAATTTGTAACATTTTTACCAACAATGGTTAGAAAAAATGATTCTGTAGGATTAATTTTGGATTGACTCATAATTTCACCCCATTTTATTCCTATTTGTGAATCACATATTGTGCATGGTTTTACAAAATCAATACAGGATAAGATGTAATGATGCAATGAATTATAGTCTTTATTTTATCAATTAGATACCCCATGATTATGTCTCATTTTTTAAAGTCCTTAAACAATTCCCATGTGACTCAGTTAGCAATGTTAATGGAGTATCATCTTCAAAGGGATGGAAAATCTGGATGGATGATTCAAATGTTGTAGGAAGTTATTAGGGATTATGTAATGGATATTGGTGGCTCATGGGAGGATCACATACAATTAGTGAAGTTCTCATACAAAGACTATTATCAAGCCTTGATGCATATGGACCCTTTTGAAGAATTGTATGAGTGTCTTTATTATTCTCCACTTTGTTGGATGGAAATAGGTGAGACCTCTCTAGTTAAACTAATCCTTATGAAAGTGACAATGGGTAATATTTATTTGATCAATAAGAGATTAGAGACATGAAAAAAACATCAAAAAAAATGTGGATCAATTTAGAAGTCCATTTTCATTTGAGCTATGTGAACTTGGTATCTTGATAATCCCACTAAGCATAGGGAATCATTGTTTTGGTATGTAGGTAATATTATATATTTGATATATATTCCCTTTTGATATACTTGAGTGGGTTAGTTAGGGACATATCAGTTATCTTTTACACCAAGGTTAAGTTCCATTCACAATTTGTTTCATGTATCTCAATTTAGAAAGTGTCAACCTATTCATGACCATGTGATTTTTTGGGATCATGTGGACCTAATTCCAGATGTTATTTTGGATCATGTTCTAGTACAAGTTGTTGAAATTTAAGAGAAATTATTTCATGGGAAAAGAACTAGTCTAGTGTAGGTTTTTTGGAAGAATAGTTAGATTAAAGATAAAACATGGGAGTGTGAAAAAAGAATTTTTGGATTAATGGAAAAAATAAATTCATGAAAATTATTTTTTTCTACTTTCTAGGGACGGAAAGGGAAATGTTCAAGAAAATGTAGAGCTCATAGTTTATGGTAATCATCCTTTTATTTATTTATATTTAAGTATATATAATATTTAAGTAACATTTTAAATATTTAATCATTGTTTTAAAATGATTTGGATTCATTTACAGAGGTTCACAGTTTAAGGAATGTTTTAATAAAGCATTAATCACCTCCAGGAAACCATGAAGGTAAAATTGTATGCACTAGGTATGATTATAGCTACTTCATAGTTGGTAAAACTGTTTTGATTCCAAAGAGAAATCATGCACCTTGGGATTGTGGGGAAACACATTGTTGGGACACAGTTTATCTAACCATGTGATCTAAATATGTGAGGTGTATGATGAGGTAGCATCTCATTCATGGTTATCACATAGTTTGTGTAACTGTGAACCCTGCCCATGCTTCCTAAAATTTTTGATTCCAAAATTCTGGATATAATTTGATTTGCCTCCTTAATCAATCATTTTCCCTTAATACCTTATTAACATGAATTACATTTCACTCAAGGGATAAGAGGGGATTCTCATTGATCTGGTACAATGTTTTAGGCGATCCAATGTCTGTTGGAGGTCTAAATTCACTGGTATGTTTGTTTTCTTCATTATTATTCTTATTTTTATTCTTTTTATTTCTTATATAACTATAGATTTAGTCCATAGAGGATATATATATGTTGTGTCACGGGAATCCTGATGAGATAATTTTGATACAGTTGATGGGAACAACATCAATGTTATCATCTAGATGATCTGAGCCCGATTATTGAATTTGTTGTGTCATTATCCAATTTCACCAATGTTTTATATATAGGAGAACTATCTCTAAACTTATATTGATTAGAAATTTAATTATTTTTTCTGAATTGATTAAATTTCATTAAATTATTTCCAAACACTTTTTTTATTTTAAGGAAACCTATTTAGTTATTTTTCGTGGAAATTATAGAAATTGGTTGGTTTGGTGGATAGTGTATTTGGTGTACATTTTTTAAATGGCGGTTTTAAAATTATGTCGTGGTTTTGAAGCATGGAAAATTATTGTTGAAATGTTTTAAATAAAGGATATTTTTATGGAAATTGTTTTGGCATGGTTAGTTCGCATACATGGTTGGTGTGAGTTCATTTTGTCGATGTGGTCACGGATAAGGTGTGTAACATCCTGCCCCTCCCCATGGCCTTCATTTGAGGTGGATTCTTATTGGCCTTAGGTGACATCCCAAGGTGAAAAGTGTTGGAAATTAATTTCAAGTACTTCATGAATGGTGGGGGATGATTTTACATTTTAAAAGAAAAAAAAACAGCCAACAAAACATCCCCTTTCCAAAAACAACATCATTATTATGAGGAGTCATGCTTTTCCCGACTGCAATATTGATAAATATAATTTTAATTTTTTCTTTTAAATGCTTTTAATGTAGTAAAATTTTCTTTTTCTCCATGAATAAGATATCTAATAAATTTTTTAACCACTAAATTGGTCGCAGAATAGGGTGTTTACCCTATGATAGAAGGTTTGTTGGGAATCTGAGCCGTTCAAATGTTAGTAGAATAATTAATAATTAATATTTTATTAATTAAATATTAATTTATTTGTTTAGGTGTGTTCCAAGATAAATATTAAATGAGTCATCGTATTAAGATTATATCTCATTCATCGAATCCATAACATGGAATTTAGCCTAGTAAAGGTATAAAATCTAGTTGGGTGTCGGGGCTGATCCTTCCCCTTTTTCTTTTTCTTTTTCTTTTTTGTTCTTTTCATTATTTTATTTTCTTCCTTTATTTTAATTCCTTCCTTCTTGCATACACTTGTGGATCATCCTCTTATGCCACTCAATTAAAGGGTAAGTGAGTGAGTGAGAAAGGGATAGAGGGTGAAGTGAATATGGGGACTATTGTGAATACCTTGATGTGTTGGGTCAATGTGTGACAACCATGGACTACAAAATCAAAAAAAGCATCAACAGTTTCCACCAAAATATAGGCCACATTATGATTTTCCAAAAAAAACATTTAGATTCGTTCTTTAAATGGATTGAACAAAAATTTTACAAGATAACATCCCCTAGATACATGACCTTTTATTTTGGGGTAGAAACAATGGTTTTTGGTAATATAGGTTTTTTTGGGAAATCCTGACAACACGACATTTTTTCTAGGGTGACACACACTGTGTTCTTGTCTTTTGGGGAAGATGATGTTTTTGGAGTACACAATGCATATGGTTTTATACAAGTACTGTACTGGTACTTAGCCATATAGCTGATTAACCAACCAGGAAAACCCATGTAGGGTAACATGCCTATGTAGAGTACACAACTAAAACATGTGTAGCTGTCACACCATATAGAAGTACACGACCTATCCAAGTATCTCTCCAGGCCAGATGAGGGACACGGGCTTGTACTTCATTTGGGGTACATGTCGTGTACCATACTTAAATGTCATGTTCAGGGGGAAATTACACACCCATTCCATTATTGGTACATGCCCATTTGGACTTTTTGGAATAAAAATCATATACTGAGGGTAACATTTTGTGTAATTTCCCCTTTTAACCCATTGAGGGTTTTAAATGTCTTCAAGCCCTAGAGTTATTTTTGGACCTGGTATTAGTCCATCCTGAGTATTTTTTTCACATAAATCATGATAGTAAAACCCCTGGAGTGATCTAAGGAATCACATTGGACATTTTGGGAATTATATTTAAATGGATAGGTTCTTCCTTAAGTAATATAAATTATCCATCTGTTGAGCTTCATATTATTGAGTATGAATGGTAAGTTGTTTGTTTGGACTAACCCAATTTGAGAAGATAATCTAAGTTGAGGTATGCAATATCATACATGTCCTGTAATTATGGGTATATCCCCTTTGAGAGATGTTCCCTTCTATCCTATGAGGCCATGAGATGAGTTGCTATAAAGACCTAGAAATTATATGGATGTTTTTAAATACACAGGAATTTTACGAGTCCACAGTTTCTAACAGAAATTGATTCTGAGGCCCGGTGTCCTCGAAATCAATTTCTGAAGTTTTGTTCGGGTACGTTCAGTAAATGTACGTGCGGGATTTTATATCTTTTGAATCAGTGCTCAGAATTGAATTCTGTGGGAACCGTTAAACTCACAACACCGGTAATCGCTTAAGGAGAACTTTACCACAGTTGCGTTCTAACGTGATAGGAAGTTAATTTTTGGGGTTTCAAAAGAAAATTAAATAAAAATACGTAGAATATTTTTATTTAAAGGGTAGTTGAAACCTCCAAGGGGAGGTTGGTGGTGGGCCCACCAGCGCATAACCTCCCATGGGAGGATATTATGTTGTGGGGCCCATAAGAACTTCATACCCCCCATTAACTCACCTTTATTTATTTGGCACCCCACTTCATTAATTGAAACTCTCCACCTCCCTTGTTTTGGAATTTAATTTTTGAATCCATTCCTCCGCATTAAAGTAAATGTGTTGTCAAATTTAATTAAGGCCAACTCTTGTGGTTGTGCCATAAAAATAATAGAGAACCATCTCTATTAATTTTGGATTAGCTTTCTTTGGTGGAAACTTGGGGAGAATCCTTGAAGAATTTTCATCTCCAACGAAGAACCATCACCCTCGAAGAACGTCTCCTCCTTCCAACGAAGACTGTGAAGAACACCTGCAACGTCCTCCATTCTTCAACTTCTTCCTTGGACATATTCTTCCTCTCCAACCGGGGAGAGAAAGGGAAGATGCATCCCATGAAGAACGTTGCTAATGCCGACATCATCTCCTCCCGATGTCATTAGAATGCCGCCGCCTTTCAATGAATCCACCGAAAGAACACCGATTACAAGGTAGGGGTTTGTATTGATTAAATTAAATCCTCATTCCTTTTCATTTATGTGGTTCGACATTGGCCTTTTGTTATCACCCAATGCGGAAGGCACAGGTCGAACAAACACGGCCCAACACCCCTCCGATTGGTTCTTGATTGGTTGATGATTGAGCCAGAGCCGGAAAGGCGGGGTGCCGATGCACCGCGCCGGAGAAGAACCATGGATAAGAGGGTCCTGACAGATGAAAGAGGTGAGGCGTCGTCACTCTATGTCATGCCAGAGAAGCGGAATGACGACAAGGAGGGTCGTGGCAGATGGAGAAGCACGACGTCAACATGCAGTGTGGTGGAGCCGAAGGCCGCGGCCAGGTCAGGCCGCGGTGGTGGTGGTGTGGCGCCGCGACGCGGCGTGGAGCGCAAGAGTATTGTGGCGCTGTCGCGCCTCGTGGGCGATCGACCGGGCTGACCACCAGGGAGTCAGACGAGCGGGACCAGCCGGGTCCCTCAACCACTAAACTAGCGCAGCATGCCGGTTCTGCTCAAAAAACCAAGGAGGGGCACGACACTCCCTACCTTGCGTTTCCGGTCGGGCCACCTAAGGCCAGACCACCCTCGGCCGGGCCGCCCACAGCCGAGCCGCCCAAGGCCGGGCCGCCCAAGGCATGGTCGCCCAAGGCCGGGCCGCCCATGGCCCGACCGGCCGTCAGTTCGTGCCGTCTCTTCTGGCCAGGCCATCGCCTCAGCTCGGGTCACTTCCTCAGATCGGGTCGGACCCACAAACCGAGTCAGACCCCGGTGCGGACCGGGTCAGGCCGGGTTAGTTTGACTGGGTCAGACCAGACCCAGACCCGCTATGGTTGTTTACACCATTTAGCCCGCATTTAGGGCTACGGGTGTCCGATTGACATACCGCCTGCAGTGATGGAATTTTTTGAGTGAGAAAATTCTTTTGGAATACTCCACATTAGGTTTGGACACAGTTGGGGTCTGGCCGGGTTGGTTTGAGCCTAAAAACCAACCGGGCCTCTAGAACCAAAATGCCAATAACTCACAGACCGGCCGTCTGATTGACGCGCTGTCTATCACGTTGGGTTCCTTATGATGAGATTGAACTACAGGATACATGAAATCAGGACTTCATGATAGATTATGTATCGAAACTTTACTCGATGAGCAGACCCTCTCGGAATCGAGCTTGCTGTTTGCAGGAACCCAAGGGCTGGATGCAACAATATTGTACCAGAATCCTTTGTGGGTTCGACAACGATGAAAACTGTACCAGGATCCTCTGTGGGTCCAACAGTTCTGAATTTTTTTCCTGTATCCGGTGTGGGTCCGATAGAATAGCTGGTCCTGTATCCTTTGTGGGTCTGACAGCTTAGCTGGTCCTATATCCTACGTGGGTCTGACAGCTTAGATGAATCATTGAATACATCTAATCATCTCTATCACTCAACGAAATATGTATACCTATGTGGGCGGAGTCATGTCTTTCAACTAATATCATTGTGGTGATTGACTATACTTCCTTTATGGAATAGTTTGTGCTTGGGGTTGAGAGTTGGAGCCGAACTGTGATTGATAACTTAGGTATATGTATGGGAATATACCTAATTAGGGTTGGTAGATACTTCATGATTGTATATTTATACTATGGTTTATCCTTTGTGGATTTTGGGAGACCTTCAGGGGTCTCAGGGTCCCATACTGAGTATTTTTATACTCACCCCTACACGGGCTTCACCCGCACCTTGTTGTGTTCTCTACAGATGACGGTCAGCAGTGATTGAGGCTGAGGGTGACAGACGAGAGGCTACTCAGAGCTAGACTAGATGGGACGTACTATAGGGATGAGTTGTCTGAGTTCGGTACCTAACCTTCATATAGGATTCCCTGGTGGACGATCCCAGAGCTATTTTCCCTTCTTACTTGTACTTGTTGTTCAGTTGGGTTTGTATACTAGCCCAGTTACTTTCAGTACACTTTTTTTTCTATTCTAGTACTTTTTTCTTCTAAAGCTTATGTTCAGACAGTGTGTGTTGTGGTTTTAAAGGAAATGCCTTCCCTTTTTATTGGAATTACACCTTTGGTGCAAGTCGCCAACCCCTGGCCTATGGAAGGCGGTCTTGGCATAGTCGCGACATAGGCCCCAAGGACTGGTCGTGATAAATTGGTATCAGAGGAGTCGGTTCTACCACAAAACTTGGACTCTGATTCTTTTAATGACAATAGTGTTAAGTGTTTTGAGTGTGGTTTTCAGTTTAGGGAAATCGATGTTGGTGCGGCGGCCGATGTATCCATACACTAGGACTCTAACTTTTAATCTCTGACTCAGTGCACGAAAACACTGATTGCATGTGTGTTTCCTTTAAAAAGGTTTTCTTCGTGATTTGTTTGTATTTGCTCACCAAGTATACTATTTTAACTATGGAGAAACTGTTTCTTTTCAGGATGGCCCTATGAAGGTGGCTAGCTAGGGTTCTGTGTTTTGTACGAGATGGTAGCCCACCGAGTGATGAGGCCTCAGTGTAGGGCCCCATCATAGCATAGGTACCCGTGGTACCACTACCCACTAGGCCACTGATACCACCAGCTCTAGAAGAAGAGTGTGCATGCCATATGAGTGAGTTACATGAGTTCCAGCGCCAGAGGCCACCCAATTTACGGGGAGAGATGGACCCACATGTAGCTGAGGATTGGTTGGAGGCTGTCGTGGGAGTTTTCAGATTGGTAGGGACACCAGCTGACCTCATGGTGATCCTTGCTGTGAGTCTCCTGCATGCAGTAGTAGGCAGATGGTGGAGCCTGATGATCCAGGTTTATGACGAGGCATCATTACTATGAAAAGACTTCGAGTGTCTCTTCCACTCAGAGTTTCTTCCAACCACCCTTCTGCGGTGTGGATTCAGGAGTTACTTCATCTGCAGCAGGGGAGCATGACAGTAGATCAGTACTCAGTGAGGTTCACCGACCTCTCACACTACTCCACGGATATGGTACATGACTCCTTCTTTAGGGCCTAAAACTTCAAACAGTGACTCAGGCATGAGATCAGGGCTTCTATGATCCCCCTCAGCATCCCTACGTAGGCGGGGTTGCTGGAGCGAGCCCTTCTAGTGGAGAGTTTTCTCACTGAGAAGTCACCAGCGGCGAGACCCACCATAGGGTGACACGTATCAGAGCCTTCTGCAGCCGGTAGAAGACAGATGTCGCAGAGGTCCAAGCAGACCAATCCATCAGGTGGGTGACCCCAGGATACAAGTTTAGTTTTGTGGGTAACATGAGACAGAGCATACTATACGAGGAGTAGGCAGTCCTATGCATGCAGGGGGCAGGGTCACATGGATCATGAAGACCCGACCCACCATGTAGATGAGCAGCAGACAGTAGAGGGACCTCTCAGTTAGAGGTAGAGGTTCGACGGTGGTGGTCCTCCAGGAGCAGGTGGACGTGGAAGAGGAGCTGGCCATGTAGCGGGTAGTGGATGAGGTTTCGAGGCTCTACCACCACCACCACCAAGAGGTCCACCCCGATCACAGGGAGCTGGCGGATAGAGGGGGGCTTAGCTCTAGGTAGTCATGGCCTAAAACCATGGTGCACCTTAGATGATTTGAGGTACTATCTGTGTCTACTCCACCCTTGTTGCAGTACTTATAGACATACGTGGGAGTCATTATTTTATTCCCAATGCCATTGTTCGGAGCTCGGAGAGTCTGAAAGAGCTGTTGGCTCGATCCTTATGACTAGAGACTCCTACAGGAGTAGACTCGATGATAACGCACCGGTTCTGGAAGTGTTAGCTTACTATATGAAGCGTGAGTTTCAGCCGGGATCTCCTCATAGTGGCGTCGAGGCCTTATGAAGCCATCTTGGGTGTAGACTGGTTATCCAAAGTTCATGCTCAAATTGACGGTATTAGGTGCAATGTGCGGTGTATCCACACATATGGGACTAGGTTCACCTTCACTAGTGAGAAGGGATCCTTTTCAGCGCATGATGGACTTACACAGATGAGGGGGCAGCCGATAACACATCAGTTGGCTAGTCTCATCCTTGGAGTGGTAGATGTGCGGAGTACGAGTTTTCCTATAATGGTGGATCAGTACGAGGATGTTTTCCATGACAATGTTCTAAGACTACCTCCTCATAGAAAGGTGGACTTCTACATTGACCTGTACCCCGGGACGACACCGATGTCTACTCCAGCTTATCGTATGTCTCCTGCCGAGCTTCATGAGCTGTGGGTACAACTGGAGGACTTGCAGGGGAAGGGATTTATCCGACCCAGTGTTTCACCCTGGGAATTCCCGATTTTGTTCACCAAGAAGGAGGATGGGAGCTTGCGAATGTGTGTTGACTAACTTCGCCTGAATTAGGTGACCGTGAATAAAAAGTACCCACTCTTGAGGATTGACAACCTCTTTGATCAGCTTAAGGGAGCACGATAGTTCTCGAAGATAGACCTCAGGTCTGGCTATCACCAGCTCATATTTTGAGACGAGGATGTGTAGAAGGCGCCCTTCAGGTATCGGTATGCCCTCTACGAGTTATTTGTTATTCCCTTTGGTGTAAAAAATTCTCCAGTAGTGTTCATGAGACTCATGAAGAGGATCTTCCAGCCTTACCTTGATCGCTCTGTCATAGTCTTAATCGATGACATATTGATCTACTCGACTACTGAGGAGGAGCATGAATACCATTTGCGGGTAGTACTGGACACACTCTGAGAGAACCGTCTTTATGGTAAGCTCTCGAACTGCCAGTTTTGCATTCCAGAGGTTCAATTATTGGGACATGTCATCGCGAAGGCTAGAGTTACAGTGGATCCAGCGAAGATCGAGGTAGTAATTTCATGGGGGCCACCTAGTAGTGTGACAGAGGTAGACCGTTTTCTGTGACTATCTGTGTACTATCAAAGATTTGTGCCAGACTTCTCCATTGTTGCAGCACTACATTTAGCATTAACGAAGAAGGGGAAACCCTTTGAGTGGTCAGAGAGATGCCAGAGGAGCTTTCAAGAGCTGAGGTAGAGGTTGACCAGTGTGCCCATCTGAAGGCTACCAGAGGAGGGAATTAGGTATGTAGTTTACTGTGATGCATCGTGGACCAGACTTGGGTGTGTCCTGATGCAAGAGTGAGCAGTGATCACTTATGGTTCACAACATTTGATACAACATGAAGAGAACTACACTACCCATGACCTAGAGTTAGCAGCAGTGGACTTCGCCTTAATGATGTGGCAACACTATCTTATGGGTGAGCATTTTACGGTCTACTCTGACCACCATAGTCCCAGGTACGTCTTCTCACAGAAGGACCTAAATCGGAGACAGTGAAGATTTCTTGAGTTCCTCCAGGACTATGAATGTGAGATAGTCTATACTCTTGAGAAGGGGAATGTTGTAGCAGACGATCTCAGCAAATGATCAGGAATTCAGCTGCTAGGATAGGCAACGGAGTAGATGGCCGCATTACAGATATCTTTTGTGGATAGAGATGAAGCAACCTTCCTATAGTCTCTCACAGTCACTCCTCCACTTCTTCAGTGAGTCATAGAGGGACAACATAGGGATGTTGACTGTGAGACGCGACGTGCTAAGATATCCACAGGGCATGCACTTGATGGATTTTCTGAAGCCGGGTAGCACGTCATTCTCTTCAGAGGACGTACCATGATACCAGTTGCACTTCAGGAGGAAGTGTTGAGGGAGTTCCACACGTCTCCTTTAGCGGTACATCCAGGAGTGGTGAAGATGTATCATAACCTCCGATGACAGCACCGGTGGCCAGGTATGAAGAAGGCAGTAGCAGAGTTATTCTCACGATGTCTCACTTGTCAGCAAGTGAAGGCGGAGAACCAGGTTCCAACAGGCTTGGTTCACCACTTAGAGGTCCCAGAGTGGAAGTGGGATGGGATATCCATGGATTTCATGACTGGACTTCCACGTACATCTACAGGACATTAATCTATCTAGGTGATTGTTGACTGAATCACCAAGTCATCCCACTTCCTACCGATTAGAGAGCAGGGTTGAGTAGAGAGCCTGGGACGCCTCTATGTACGGAAGATAGTACGACTTCATGGTGTTCCATCGGAAATCGTGTATGATCAAGATGATTGATTCACTTCTCGGATATGGAAGAGGTTGTATGAGGCTTTGGAGACGTAGCTTCGCTTGAGCACTGCCTTCCATCCTCAGACGGATGGCCAGACTGAGATGACAATTCAGTCTCTCAAGGACATGCTCCGTGCATGCATCCTCGACTTCGGTCACAGCTTGGAGGTTCACTTACCCTTGGTGGATTTTGTGTATAACAATGGATACCACTCCACCATTGGGATGGAACATTACGAGGAACTGTACGACTGACCTTTTAGATCGCATATGTGCTAGACTAACGCATGGGAGTCAGCACTTGTAGGACCAGAGATGGTGCAGGCTATGATGGAGATGGTGCAGATCATCCAGGAGTAGATGAAGACTGCACAGACAAGGTAGAAGTCCTATGCTGATAAGATATGGATACCACTGGAGTTCGAGGGTGGCGACCACGTCTTCCTATGGGTCTAACCTTGACGAGGTCTATAGAGATTTCACCGAGGCGGAAAGCTATCTCTGTGATTCATTGGACCATTTCAGGTACTTAGTAGGGTAGACGAGGTGGCTTACCGCTTGGATCTTTCACCTCAGTTGCACTGGGTGCACGACGTCTTCCACGTATCTCAGCTGAGGAGATACATGCACGAACCATCTCATATCATTGACCACAGGGAGCTAGACATCAACAATGGGGCGAAATTAATGGAGGTTCCAGTGTATATTGAGGATCGACAGGAGCGGGTCCTGTGTGGACGGTCGATTCCTCTGGTGTGTGTTTGTTGGCAGCACAAGAACCTCCAGGAAAGCACATGGGAGTGGGAGGCTCAGATGCGTTCTTAGTAACCCCATTTGTTTCTCTAGTGTAAGTTGTAGCTTACATGGACGTAAAGAACTGAGGTGGGGAGAATATAAAGACACATAAATTCTATGTATTTTTTTTAAATACACGGGAATTTTAATCGTCTGCAGTTTTTAACGGCACTTGATTCTCAGGCCTGGTGTGCCCAGAATCAATTTCTGAAGTTTTGTTCAGGTATATTCAGTAAACGTACGTGCAGAATTTTATATCTTTTGAACCGGTGCTCAGAATTGAAATACGAGGGAACCATTGAACTCACAACACCGATAATCGCTTAAGGAGACCGTTACCGCAGTTGCGTTCTAATGTGAGAGGAAGTTAATTTTTGGGGTTTCAAAATAAAAATTAAATAAAAATATGTCGCATATTTTTATTTGAAGGGTTGTTAAAACCCCGAAGGGGTGGTTGGTGGCAGGCCCACCCATGCCTAATCTCCCATGGGAGGATATTATGTAGGGGGGACCACACGAACTTCATACCCCCATTAACCCCCCCATTAACTCACCTTTACGTATTTGGCACCCCACTTCATTAATTGAAACTCACCACCTCCCTTGTTTTTGAATTTCAATTTTGAATCAATTCCTCTGCATTAAATTAAATGTGTTGTCACATTTAATTAAGGACAAATCATATGGTTGTGCCATAAAAATAAGAGAGAACTATCTCTATTATTTTTTATTAGCTTTCTTTGGTGGAAACTTGGGGAGAATCCTTGGAGAATTATACTCTCTAATGAAGAAAAATCACCCGCGAAGAACATATCCTCCTTCTAATGAAGAACATGAAGAACGCCAGTGATGTGCTCCGTTCTTTGACTTCTTATTGAACGTCTTCTTCCTCTCCAACTAAGGTAAGAAATGGAAGACTCCGCCCACGAAGAACGTCACCAACGACGATGTCACCTCCTCCCAATGTCAATGGAACACCACCACCTTTCTGCGACTCCACCGAGTGAACACCGATTACAAGGTAGGGGTTTGTCTTGATTAAATTAAATCCTTTTTCCTTGTCATTTATGTGGTTTGAAGTTGTCCATTTGTTACCAACTAATGCGGAGGGTGCGGGCAAAAAACACACGGCCCGAAGTCGCTCTGATTGGTTCTTGATTTTTTGATGAAGGAGGCTGATTGGAAGGGCGCAGTGCCGACACACCACACTGGAGAAGAACCGTGGCCAGGAGGTCCACGACGGAGGAAAGAGGCGCGACACCATCCCGCCATGCAGCACCGGAGATGTGGAACCATATACGGAGGGCCGTGACAGATGGAGAAGTTCGGTACCGTTGTACCACGAGGGTGGCAGGCTGGGTCAGCTACCGTGGAGCCAGACGAGCGGGACCATCCAGGTCCTACGGCCCCTGAACTGGCACTGCATGCTGATTCTGTTCGACAAACTATGGAGGGGTGTGACACCCCCTCCCTCGGCCGGGCCGCCCAGGCCGGGCCGCCCCAGGCTGGGCCGCCCCAGGCCGAGCCGCCCCAGGCCGAGCTGCCCTAGGCCGAGCCACCCCTCGGTCGAGCTGCCAATGGCTGGGCCACCCTCGACCGGGCCGCCCTCCGTCAGGATGCCCACGGCCGGGCCGCCTTCGACTAGGCCGCCCTCGACCGGGCAGCCCTTGGTCGGGCCGCCCCTAGGGCTGATCCATCCCCTCGGCTCGGGTCGCCTCCCCAGAGTGGGTTGGACCCATGGACCGGGTCAGACCCCGGTTTAGACCGGGTCGGGATGGGTCAGTCCGACAGGGTTAGACCGGACCTGGACCCGCTATGGCCGTTTACACCATTTAGCCCGCATCTAGGGCTATAGGTGTCAGATTGACATACCGCCTGCGGCGATGGAATTATTGGAGCGATAAGATTCTTTTGGAATACTCAACTTGAGGTTTGGATGTAGTTGGGGTATGGACGGGTTGGTTTGAGCCTAAAAACCATCCGGCCCCCTAGAATGGAAATGCCAATAACTCACAGACCAGGCATCCTATTGACGTACCGTCTATCACGTTGGGTTACTTATGATGAGATGGAACTACAAGATAAAACAACTCATGACTTATTTATAGTTGATGTATCAAAACTTGGCTCGAGGAGCGAAACCTCCCTGAATCGATCATGCTATGTGTGGGAACCCTAGGGTTGGCTGCGATGATACTGTATAGTAATCCACTATGGGATTGACAGTGATGACAACTGTACTAGGATCCTCCGTGGGTCCGACAGTTCTGACTTCTATTCTTGTATCCTATGTGGGTCCAATATAATAGCTGGTCCTGTATCCTGTGTGGGTTCTATGGCTTAGCTGGTCTTGTATCCTGTGTGGGTCCGACACCTTAGATGAATCAGTGACTACATCTGATCATATCTATCACTCTACAAAAGATGTATACCTATGTGAGCTGAGTCATGTCTTTCAACGAATATCATCATGGTGATTGACTATACTACCCTTATGGAATGGTATGTGCTTTGGCTCGAGAATTGGAGTCGGACTGTCATTGATAACTTAGGTTTATGAATGGGCATATACCTAAGTAGGGTTGGTTGATACTTCGTGATTGTATCATTCTACTGTGGTTTATCCTTTGTGGATTCTGGGAGACCTTCAGGGGTCTCGGGGTCCCCTATTGAGTATTGTTATACTCACCCCTGCATGGGCTTTTCCTGCACCATGTTGTGTTCTGTGCAGATGACGGTCAGCAGTGATCAAGGCTAAGGGTGACAGATGGGAGGCTTCTCAGAACTGGACTGGATGGGACATACTGTAGGGATGAGTTGGTCAAGTTCTGTACCTACCCTTCAGGATGGATTCCCTGGTGGATGATCCAGAAGCTTTTTTCCCTTTTTTACTTGTACTTGTTGTTCAGTTGGGTTTGTATGCTGACCCACTTACTTTCAGCACACTTTTCTTTTATATTCTAGTATTTGTTGCTTCTACAACTTGTGTTCAGTGAGTTTTTGTTACAGGTTTAAAGGCAATACCTTCCCTTTTTATCGGGATTACACCTTTGGTGCTAGTCTCCAGCCCCTGGCCTATGGAAGACAAGCGTGGGGTAGTCACAGCACGAGCCCCGAGGACAGGCAGTGAAAGTTGCATTATAAGGATGCCAGGTAGGATGCCTATAACATTCTTCTAGCTATTAAGGATCCCATATAGGATTCCTTTTTATGATTTTTATAATAATTTACCTTGACAGATCCCTCTACCTTTGCGTTTCTTTGATGATCCTATATAGGATACCTTAACTTGTGTTTAGACCTTAATGACCCCGTGTAGGATTCCTTATCAATGTTTGAATTGAGGGACCTAATTGGTGCCTCATTGTTCAACTGACCCTAAGATAGTTTGTCAGGTTTTGGTAGAGATGGTAGAGGGTGTCATCAAAGAACCTGTGATGAACTTTTAATCCCTCGATGTTATGGAAGAAGAGTTGGTTTTTATGTTTTTTCCACCATCATTCCATTTTTCATGTCCTTTATAGGGTTATTGTTGATGCAATGATGTTTACTAGAGGTGTTCTATCTTGGTGGTTATTGAGCCTGATATGAGTCATCTTTATTCTCTTGGGATGCCCAGATGTTCAAACTAGGATATGTATTTCATGTTGGGATGCGCATACATGATTAACTTGGATCCAGTTTCTAAGCCGGGATATTTATTATATTTACTATTACACCAAGAATTGCTACCTCAAACTTATATGTTGTTCATAGATTTATATATTTTGTGATATATATTTTAATATGATGACTAGAGGCGTTTCCTAGCATTTGGATATTGATAATATGATTATGATATCTATGTATGGCACCCAAGAATCACAGTAGATTATGATATCTTGAGTTATGGGGATGAATATGCTATACGTAGCCTATGAACAGGATTGTTAAGCTCTACCGGATCAGTTACTAGACTCGAGGGGTGTTACATGGTATCTCACAAGTGATTTATCCTTATATTATTATGGAAACCAAGAATCATGGTAGATTATGATCTGCATAGTGGTGAAGAATATTACGATCTCTTAAAACTATGATCGAGATGATTATAGTCTCCAAAATCAGTTACATGACTCAAGGGGCGATGCATGGCATCTCACCGATAAGTTCCCCCTATAGATTTCTTACAGGTAAGACCCTTATGTTTCATATCAGTTCTGAATAAAATGACTACCTATAGACTAAGGATGAGGGCTCAGGCATTGGGTTGGATTTTTATGCATGGGCAGCATGGCGACTAACTTAGTTACGTTTATAGGATGTCTATATGTACTCCCTGTAATACTTCTTTATATGAATGACTATTAGTATGATATATCCTTCTTTATAGGATTCACCATTGTTATACAGTATCCTTATTAGTCGTTGGAGGTGAGTGTGAGTGAAAGCGGGTGTAGGAGGAGTATCCCCCTGTGGTGTTATACCTTTCTCAGTGATATAATTTTAGAGTTGGCTGAAGTAGTTATGCGTCGATTAGGATTATTATCCCAGAGATCGAATTGATGAAACATGGATTGTGTGGCATGACATACAACTCAATTACCTTATGTAGGATATCTAGGTGATCGTGATAACAAACTGAAGGATTGACTGTAGTTTGGTATTTTATTAATCATTTCACAAAAAAATGAATATTCATATTTATATATATTTTTATATGTTTGTGACTATACATGTATACATATATAGATATACAAATCCATGGGGGCACTTTTCGAGTTGACCGATATTAAAGACTCGGGGTTCGACTGTAGCTTCATGTTTGTCTTACTTCTTTTTTTAAATGTACCTTGGCAGGGTTGGGCAGTTAACTTTTGCATACACATATAGCAGAAAATTTATAGAATTCTTGTTGTGGTGGCCTACTATGATTATTTCTCACCCTTTCACATGAACCTCAGTGTATGTGTTGACATTATTTCAGATTTTTTGGTTGAGCACAAGTTTCATGATAGATAAGAATGAGGCCTAAATATTCATCATCGAGTAGAGCAACTCATGAGGTTCTTCTGATCTTGATGGTTCAGTTCGATGGTGTCTAGTGACTGGATATGTGTTCTGGCTTGGAGTTAGTAGTATAATAACACCCCAAGATTCCCTGATATTTTTCTCTTTGAATAATACAATAGCTAGCACTGTACACAACTTCGAGTTCTAACACATCACAACCAATCAAACAAGCCGTTATGAATATAAATATCCACTTTTTTGAAATTTTATAAATTTTGTTTTTCTAAATAGAATTAATTTTTGGATTCAGAATATCAATATTATTATATGGTGAATTTTTGGTATTTTTCTGAAAACATTTAATTTTTGATGAATAGTGAAAACACTACCTTACTGTTTAAAACTGACTTTTTATTTAAAAAATTAGTTATTTTATTTAAATTTATATTAGTTATAAATAGATACATAATATCTATATATGTTCAATGTAATTCATTGGATTCATTTTATAATAATATTAGATATATAAAATTTTATTGAACTTTTTTCCGTCTTTTACCCACCTTCTAGGCGCATTTTAAAATTTGCATAAAACATAATATTACTAATTCTGTGAATTGAATTTTTAAAATCCGAGAGACACTGTTGAAATCATTAATTAAAATTTGGTTCAATGGGATTCAAATAATTTGGGTGATAAGTAGCTTTTGACTTTTATTGACCACAATTAAAAGTAAATAGTTTAATTAAAAGTAAACATGATATTATAATTAACAAACACGTGTCCTAATTCTATTGGATAAGTGTATTTTGACCAAAATCATCCTTAGGAATAAAATATTATCATTTTGGTCCACTTTTATTAGATTAATACATTTATTATTATTTTATTTCAAGAAGAGTTAAAAGTGATAAATTCAATGTTTAATAACTAAACAATTTTTAATATATGGTTATGAATAAGATAAATTCAAATATAAATATTAATTAGAATGAAAAAATTATTTCTTACATAATTTTATTTTATTAAAAAAATTTAGACATTAAATAATTATATTTATTTATGACACAATTATGATGCAGTGATTACCTTATTAATGAATGATTAAAATAAATATTGTTATAAATATACAAATAAATGTTAATAGATACTTATCATGAATTAAACTTATTTTATAGGTTAATATGACATTTTAGGGTTGATTAAATAAATTTCATTTGATGTAATCTTGTTTTTATGACTTTATAAAAAAGAAAATACTAAATAGTGTATAAATTGAAATAAATGAGTTTTTAAAACAAATACTATATTATTAAATAATATAATTTTCCTAAAAATCTATGGTTTGGCCAAATTTCTTATATAATATTATATATGTCATTAATGAACCACTTTGGGTTCTATGGGAATTTTATAGTAAGTTTATTAACCATTTATTATTATAATACAAGAATATGTGGTAAAAGTTAAACTATTTATCAAATAGTTAAATCTAAATGATAAGATAAATTTGGTGACCTAAACATATAAAAAAACCTATTGGTTGAGAGTTTTTTGACCCATCCCCACCTTGTACTCTAAATAAAAAGTTTTAAATCCATTATAACCCCAATATGATTGTATAATAAAATAATATTTCAAACTTTTCCTAAAGTGACCCTCACCTCTCTAATAAAAGGGTACATTCGTTCTGTCAAAAAAACACATCCAAAGACATTTGTCTCAGCCAACACCTACTCAAATATCCTCTCTACTACAATCAATTCGACCTAGAGGCATTAATTTGATCAAAAATCAAACCTATGGAGCCCCCTTGATTAACTCAAAAGGAAACACCTGAAGAAGAGGTACTAATTTCACCACCACTTTCAGAGTTCTTTTCTTCTTCCACTTCCTCTTTACTTGTTGTCTCTATAAAAATTAATTACTTCAGTACCTTATACATACTGTCATGTTATTATAAATATGTTATAACCATATTTATTATTCTATCCATCCTATGAATGACAAGTCACCATACGTGTGTACGTACGGCTTACCGTCTCCACGTCGTGGTGTAGTTTGTTATTCAAACACATTATTATTTGGATTGGTATAATAATGAGTATAATTTATGTAAATAATAAATATACCAAGTTAATTATTATATATATACTATATAAAATCCAATTACATATGACTCCATAATCAAAATAATGGTATTGTCGCTAGTGCATACGTATGGATTATCGTCTCAATGAACGCGATGAGATTCATTCCCCATCAAAACCATTCATGAATAAATATCACTATATGATTAAAAAATAATTTTTAAGAACTTAATATCATTCTATATATAAATCTAATACATGTTTTCCATAATAAACATGACTTAAATAACAAAACAAATAAAGGAAAATGAATCAGTTTACACCCGAAACGATGATGCTACCAAAATATTATTAATAATGAAATATTAGAAGATAATATATGATATCATATTTACATATGTGATTCTGGTATAATTTAATAACAATTATTTAACTATTATATAGTAGGTTAATGTACCGTCAACCAAGGAAAAATACAAGGTAAAGGTTAATTCTACAATCTCTTCATTATCAAAGGTTGTTTATACATTAGTATCAACTGTGACATCTTTATCATCAACATCCGTGTTTTGTAAAAATGTATTTCAAAACATTTTTATTATTTCCTAAATTATGGGTTAATTTAATTTAAACCCTTTTCTGGCCTTCTATTTTTTGAAAGGAATATTTCTGTTATTTTCCAAACAAGGTACTTTGTGAACTTTTCAACAAAATAATGGTAGGAATGACTTTTATTAACATATAAATTGACTGTAGAAATTTTCCACCGTTTTAAATTATTCAAAGCTTACCTTACAAGATTATGAATATATTTTAAAAATAATTATTTTCTTTTATAATTAAGTGAATTTTAAATGATTTCAAAAAATAAAGAGATATTTCACTCAAATAGTTTTGATTTCTTCTAAGCCATCATCTTTTGATGGTTTTTACACTTGTTTTAACTTGATTCATTATGATAAAAATATTATATATTCTATTAAAGGTTGTGTTATATTTTTGAATGTGGATGTGTTATTTTTATACCAATCATAATTTATAGTTAAAGTATTAAAATTCCGTATGCTAGTTTTAATAGGAATGTTTATGTTATGTTTTAGCCTTTTCATATGAGGAATGCATTGGAGTTAGTATGTGATGAGTGGAGACTACTATAGCTCCATGATGTATCAGTAGGTCTCAGAAGGAAAACTAGTGTCTTGGAACAAGGGGTTGACAAAATGTTATATGTAGTCTTGGAACGAGGCCTTGACAATGCGGTTATGATGTTAATAATTATGAATTCCATCATTATGAAATTGGCTATTAATATTGCATGTGATTATTAGACTAGTAGAATATCCATGTGAAAAAGAAAATGGAATTATTCAATTTATATTTTCCATATTATGATGATGTTTAAGTTTAAAAGTCTTATGTTTTAGTCTCATACATTTCCTTAAAAGTTTATGCTTATTTATGAATGTTTTCGCTATATTTTTATCCTTACTAAGCATCAGAGCTCACCCCTTTCTATTTTTTATTTTTCCCAGGATGTGAAGAAGTATTTTATGGTGGTCCTATAGGGATAGGCTATGGTATATATGTTTGTTCAAAGGTGAAATTTTTTTTTATTGTTTTTATTTCATGATGTAATCTAAAACTTTGCTATGTATCTAGTAATTGAAAGGCTACTAGACTAATCGATCATTCGAGACATGATTTCTTATGATCATGCTAATATTATTTAATAATACACCTACTTTGGATAACTGGGTTCGAGGAGTTAGAATTAGTGTTAGAGGATGTTTAGTATGATCCTTGGAATCTAGATTTAGGAAAACTCTGATTAGATATCACTACCATAAGATAGACTTTGAGTATTAGTTTGTAAGAACATCCAAGATATTGGTAATTTAGATATTTTTGATACTTTTCCAAAGTAATACATCCCTATATTGATATAAGCAAGTAAAGGTGGCTCTGGAATAGATGTACCTAGGAGTGAAAACTCTGACAAGGAGTTTCAGGCTTGACCCGGGGTATCCTGGTACATGTCAATGGGCCTTGAAGCACTCTTTTTTATGACACTATTGGGGGATATTCTTAGTATAATTCAAATTTTACTTAAAAAACAATTATTAAGGATTTATGAGTATATTTATCCTCAAAAAAAACTTTTTTATGGTTATAGATTATATTCATAAGATGTTCAATTTATGTTAAGTGTTTTACTAGTTCATAATTATGTATTACGATTCATAAACTAATCTAATGTATGCCATTATTTAGAAATGAAGCATAGTGTAAGGAATGGAAACCATATCAAACCTTATAATCCATGTTGGGATTTCCCTCCTAATCAAGATAATTATGGTGGAGATGTTGATTCTACTAGGGCTGATCAGCTTATCACTGTACTGGGAAAACTCAATCAGGTTATGAATAATAACCTTACCCATAGGGAGCACCCTGATAAAAAATGTGGACGATCAATGTTAAACCGATTCATGAGGCAAAAACTGCCAAAATTAAATGGGTATACAAATCCACTTGTAGCTGTACAATGGATAAGTTCCATTGAGAGAATATTTCATGCTTTGGGGAGTAGTGAAAGGGAAAAAGTTGTCATGGAAGTTTATCACCTCACTAGAGTTGCAGATCAATTGTCTTCACTAATTCAAAACAACAAGGAAGATGAAGAAGTTTCAAATATGGAATGAAAGAAGTTTAAGTAGATTCTCTTAGAAAAATACTTTCCTCCTGACCATCGAGCAGATATGGATAGACAATTTCTATGTTTAAGGAAAAAGGAGGATGGAAATTTCCCAAAGCATAAGGATAGATTTACAAGGTTATCAAGGCATGCAACATATTATATATGTAACCCGTGAGTAAGATTGATTGACTCATTGGTGGGTTAAAACCATTTCTTCATCAAGCATTAGTCTCACAATCCTTCTCATCATACAGAGATATTGTCTCACATTCTATCATTATAAAAAAAGAAATTCTCGATTTCATACAACTTTAAATCAATTCTAGAGAAGAAGATATCTACTGAACACTCCAGAAATGGAAATAAGGGGAAGAAGGGAAAATAAAAATTTCCATCCAATAGAAAATGTGGGATGAAACACCTTGATGTTTTCTTGAAGGGAATGGGAGTCTGTAACAAGTATGCTGAAGAAGCCCTCTAAGCTCATGACTACAATGGAAAGAAAGAGCCAATGTTGAATGCTACAATTTTAGTGAAATGGTGCATTATGAAAACGAATGTCCTAAGCACCAAGGAAAATTAACTCAGAAAAGGCCAAGGGAGAATGTCCAATCTTATGTGATCACTACTACCAAGGTTGAATCTATGAATTATGTGGTGGTAGGTAATATAAGGGTTTCCTCAAATTTATCCAATGATTTATTTGATTCTAATCATCACATTGTTTCATATTTTCGTAGTTTCCTAAGAAAATTAGAATCATGTAATTTGATTTAACAAGGGAGTTGTCAGTCAAAAAATACTAAGCGAAATATCACTGCAACATAGTTTTGTGAATCAGTTCCCATTATGGCATATAAATGATCTTTATCTGCTGATCACATCATTATACCGATGATATAATTTGATATAATACTCGTTATGGATTGGATTTCAAACCATTATGTGAAAATTTATTGTAAGAAGAAGGATGTTACAATTTTTGATAATTATAAGGAGTACCTTATCATTAGAGCAGAAACGTCACCATGTGATTCTTATCTAGAATCACCCCTAATAGCTCCACTAAATTCAATTATTATGGAGAAATAGAATGAAATTACTATGGGCGAGGAAAGGAACAGTCAATTAGAGGATGTACTTATTGTGCAAGAATTTTTTTATGTGTTTCTAGAGGATCTATCTAAACATCCTCCGGAATGAGAAATTGAGTTTTCAATTGATTTAATTCTTGGTTCAAGGCCCATGTCGAAGAACCTATATATAATGGCCACTATGGAATTAGTGGAAGTAAATAAAAACTAGAGGAATTGAGTAATAAAGGATCTATTCACCCTAGTGCTTCTCCATGGGGATCCCCTATTCTTTTTGTTAAGAAGAAATATGGATCTATGAGGTTTTTCATTGAATACTGGGAGATCAATGCTATAACAATAATGAACTAGTATCCCATAACGCACATAGATGGTTTATTCAATCAACTTCATGGAGATCAATATTTTTCAATGATTGACCTTCAATAAGGATATCATCAGTTGTGTGTGAAGAAGGAAGACATTCCAAAGACATCATTCTGTACTAGGTATGGGAATTACGAGCTTACAGTAATACCTTTTGGACTAACTAATGCACCCTATGTTTTCATGGATATAATGAAAAGTGTTTTCAAGGAATATATTGATGACTTTGTAGTGGTATTTATTGATGATATCATGTATTAATCCAAAATCTATGAAGATAATGAAAATCACATGTGCAATATTATAAAAACCCTTAGAAGAAATGAATTATATGGGATGTTTAGAAAGTGTGAATTTTGGCTTCAAAAAATTTCGTTTCTTGGCCATATCGTCTCTAAGGATGGAATCTCTATTAATCCTTCTAAGACAAAGGTACTCCAAGAATTCCCAGCACCAACTAGTATAACTGAGGTAGACAGTTTTATTGGTTTAGCAGGTTATTATTGGTGCTTAATCCACAATTTTTCCCGATTGGCTAACCGATTAACCAAGCTCACACGTAAAGAGGTTAAATTTTTTTGGATAAAAAGTGTAAAAAATGTTTTCAAAAATAGTATAACAGATTAGTCAATGCTCTTATATTTACTATACCATCAAGGAATGATGGGTTTTTTATTCATTTTTATGTTTCAAAGTAAGTAATTGGTTGTGTCCTTTTGTAGAATGATATAGTTATTTCCTATGCATCCCAATAGCTAAAAATTCAAGAAAAAAAACTATCCCACTCATTATCTTGAGTCAGAAGCTGTAATATTTTCATTGAAGATATGGAGAAAATATATCTATGGAGAAAAAAATTCGAGATACATAATGATCACAAGGGCTTGAAATATATTTTCTCACAAAAAGAACTCAACATGAGGCATAAGAGATAGATCGAACTGATCGAGGATTCTGATTACACTATACACTACCACCCGATTAAGGCAAATAAGGTGGAAAATTTTTTGAGCAAAAAGGATCATGGATTTTTTTAATAATATGAGAGTTGAAAGGGATCCTATATTCATGGATATAGAAAAAATGGATATGGGAATAATCATTGAAGATGAAACATCAATACTTTTTTCAAATGGTTCCATACAATCCATACTAGAAATGATAAAAAGTTCTCAGACAAATGATGACGAGTTTCAAGTGAAAATTAAAGATGTGAATGATGGGAGATTGATTTAATTCATATATGAAGATTGAATTTTGAAATTTTGGAAGAGAATTTGTGTTCCCGATATACTTGATCTATAAAGATAATTTTTGGATGATTCTCATAGATTCAATTTCTCTCTACACCCTGGTATCACTTAGAGTTATAGAGATTTGAAGGAGCATTTTTGGTGGTTCAACACGAAGAGGGAGATTGCTGATTATGTGTCATGATATATGGTTTTTCAAAATGTTATGTCTGGAAGACAACATCCTGTAGGATTCACGCAACCTGTTCCCATACCTGAGTGTAAATGGGATGATATTATTATAGACATTGTCATGGGGCTACAAAAGACTCATAGTAGGAATGATGCAATTTGGGTCATTGTTGATCTCCCTACCATGTCAGCACATTTTTTTCATAAAAGAGAAGATTTACTACTTGAAGGTATAGAGAGAATATATATTGATGATGTTGTAAGACTTCATGGAGTTCCTCTATCGATTGTTTATGATCGTTATCCTTGTTTTACATCAAGATTCTAGAAAACTCTTCTGAAGGCCTTGGATACTATTCTTTGTTTGATCACTTCCTACCACCCTCAAGCTGAAGGACAATCAAAATGGTCTATTCAAATCATAGAAGACATGTTGATATCTTTCCCACTTGAATTTCAAGGTACGAGGAATCAATATTTACCATCGGAATAATTTTCCTATAATAATAGCTTCCATTCAAGTATTCTGATGGAACCATATGAAGTGTTGTATGAAAAAAGATTTCTTACACCAACATGTTGGGATGATGTGGGTGAAAGAAAACTCGTAGGACCAGAACTTGTTGAGGAAACAATGGAAAAGGTTAAGGTTATCCAATCCCATATCAAATCAGCTCAAAGTAGGAAAAAGTGAAATGCTGATAACCAAAGGAAGGACTTGGAATTTCAAGTAGGAGATCATGTTTTCATGAAGGTCTCTCCATGGAAGGGTGTTATATGTTTCGGTAAAGATGGGTAAATTATGTCCTAGATACATCGTACCTTTCAAAATTCTTGAACGAAATGGAGTTGTAGATTATCGTTTGATAATGCCGACAAGTCTCTCCAGAGTTCATGATGTGTTCCACTTATCTATGTTGAGAAACTAAATTCCTGACCCAAAGCATGTTCTCACCTATGAATAAATAAAACTTGAACCCAATCTATCTTATTGTGAAGAGCCTTTCAAGATTCATGATACCATGGAACAAGTGATGAGAAACCAGACAAATCATCTGGTAAATGTTCAATAGAGAAACCATAAGATGGAAGATGCAATGTGGGAACCCAAGGAAATTATGATGATGAACCACTCAAATCTTTTTATGCAGTAGTACTCTAAAAATTAGAGGATGATATTATTTTAAGGAGGGAAAATGTAACACCCCAAGATTCCATGGTATGCATCTCTTTGAATAATACAATTGCTTGTGATGTACGCAACATCACGTTCTAACACACCACGACTAATAAAACTAGCTATTATGAATAGTAATACCCAATTTTTGAAATTTTTTATTTTTTTTTCAAAATGGAATTCATTTTTGGATTTGGAATATCAAAATTAGCTTTGGGTGAATTTTGGGTATTTTTTTGAAAACATTAAATTTTTGATGAACAGTGAAAACAATGCATTATTGTCTAAAACCAACATTTTATTTAAATACTTAGTTATATAATTTAAATTTATATTAGGAAAGAAAGATACATAATACCAATTTATGTTCAATTTAATTAATTGTAGTCATTTAATAATAATATTTTATATATACAATTTTATTGAAGTTTTTATCATCTTTTACACACCTTCTCGGCGCATTTTTAAATTTGCATAAAACATTAATTTACCACATTTGTTAATTTAATTTCAAATATCTGAGAGACACGGTTGACATAATTTAGTAAAATTGGGTTCAATGGGATGATAATTATTTTTGGAGAATAGTATCTTTTGACTTTTATTTACCACGGTTAAAAGAAAATAGGGTAATTAAGGTTAAAAATGATATTATAATTACCATAACACATGTACTAATACTATTGTATAAGTGTATTTAGACCAAAATTAACCTTAAGAATAAAATTTGATCCTTGTGGTCTACTTGGATTAGATTCAGATATTTATTATTATTTTATTTCCAAAAGAGTTAAAAGTGTTACATTCAATGTTTAATAACTAAAAAATGTTAATACAGGGTTATGCATAAGATAAATTAGACTATAAATATTCATTAAAAATATAAAGAAATTTCCTACAAAATAGAACTTTATTTATAATTTTTAGATATTATATAATTTAATTTATTTATAACACAATGATGATGTAGTAATTACCTTATTAATGAATGATTAAAATAATTGATATTGTAAATATCCAAATAAATGTAAATTGAGACTCTTGATTAATTTAACTAATTTTATAGGTTAATACGTCATGATGGGGTTTATTAAATAAATTTTATTAGAAGTAATGAAGTTTCTAGGACTTTAAAAAAATCAAATATTAAATGGTGTCTAATTATACTTAAAGGAGTTTTGAAAACAAATACTATATTATTAAATGATATTATAGTCCTAAAAATCTATTGTTCAGTCAAAGGAATTATATAATAATATATATGTCATTAATGAACTTCTTGGGGGTCCTCTTGGCATTTTATAATATATTTATTAACCATTTATTATAATAATACAAGAATACATGGTAAAAGCTAAACTATTTAACCAAGAGTGAAATCTAAAAGATATGGTTAATATGGTGACATAAACCAATATAAAACCTATTTTTTGAAAGGTTTTTGAAGCATACACAATTTATCCTCGAAATACATTATTTTGGAGCCATTATAAACTGAAAATTATTGTATAATAAAATAATATTTCATGCTTTTCTTAAAGTGACCCTCACCTCTCTTATAAAAGGGTACTTCCCCTTCTCTCAAAATCACAACTCCAAAGCCATTTGGCTCGGCAAACCCCAACTAAAATATCCTCCAAATTACCCTCACTTATACTTATAGGCCATACTTTGATCAAAAATCCAACATAACGATCCCTCTTGATCAACTCAAAAGGAAACAACTGAAGAAGAGGTAATAATTTCACCACCTATTTCAAAGATATTTTCTTCTTCCACTTCCTCTTTCTTTGTTGTTTCCATACCAAAATAATAAATCTAGTACCTTATACATAATGTGATGTTATTATAAATATTTTACCACCATATTAATTATTCTATCCATCCTATGAATAACAAGTCACCATACGTGCGTACGTGCAACTTACCGTCTCCACGTCGTGGTGTAGTTTGTTATTCAATGACTTCATTATTTGGATGGGTATAATAATGAGTATAATTGATTTAAATAATAAATTTAACATGTTAATGATTCTGTACATATGATATACCATCCAATTAAATTTGATTCCACCATCAATACAGTGGTATTGTCACTCGTGTGTACTAATGGATTACCGTCTCCACGAACGTGAAGAGATTTATTACCCATTATAACCATTCAAGAATAAATATCATTTTATGATCAAAAAATAATGTTTAAGAACATTATATCATTCTATATACAAATCAAATACATCTTATCCATAAGAAACAAAACTTACATAACAAAACATATAAAGGAAAATGAATGAGCTAACACTCAAAATGATGATACTACTGAAATAATATTAACATAGGAATATTAAAATATCATATATGATATCATATTTAGGTATTTGGTTCTTGTATAAATTAAAAACAATTATTTAACTATTATATAGTAGTTTAAAATATCGTCAACCAAGGAAAAGTTCAAGGTAAGGGTTAATTCTACAATCTCTTCATTATCTGAGGGTGTGTATAAGTGGGTATCTACTGGGATGCCTTTATCATCCACATATTTGTTTCTTAAAAATGTATTTCAATTTTTTTTATTTCATAGAATAATGTTTTACTTCATTTATACCACTGTTTGACCTTCTATTTTTTTAAATGAATCTTTCCATTATTTTCCAAACAAGGTACTTTATGACCTTTTTGACAAAATTAAGGTAAGAATGTATTTTTTTAACTTTTATGGTGGGTGTGGCTATTTTTCTCCATTATAACATCGCCGAATATTTGTTTATAAGCTTATAAGAATATTTTCAAAATAAATGTTTTGTTTTATAATTATGTGACTTTTAAATGATTTAAAAAAAATAGATATTTCTCTCAAATAGTTTTGATTCTATCTATGTCAAGATACTTTGATGGATTTTAAACTGGTTTGAAGTTGATTCCTTATGATACAAATAATCCATATTGTATTGAAGGTTTTGTGATATTTTTTATTGTGGATTTGTTATTTTTATTCCATTCAGGGTTTATGGTTTATGTTTTAACATTTCATATGCTAGTTTTAATATGATTATTTATTTTATGTTTCAACCTTTTAATATGAGAACTGCATTGGACTTAGTAATTGACGGGTGAAGCCCACTATAGATCCTAGATGCATCTGTTGGTATCATTATAAAAACTAGTGTCTTGGGACATTGCCTTAACAAAATCATACTTGTAGTCTTGGAAGGAGTCCTTGACTATGTGGTTATGATGTCCAACATTATACATTCCATCATCATGAAATTGGCTATTGATATTGAAAGTAATTATTCGACAAGTATAATATCCATGTGAATAAGTAAATGGAATTATTAGATTTATATTTTCCATATTATGATGATGCTTAAGTTTAAATGTCTTATATTTTAGTCTCATACATTTACTGAAATGTTTATGCTTATTTTTTAATGTTTCGACTATATTGTTTTCCTAAATGAGAAACTAAGTTCACCCCTTTGTATATTTTATTTTACCGAGGATTTGATGATGTATTTTATGGTTGACCAATAGGGATAGGATAAGGGATATAAGTGAGTTCAAAGGGGATAAATTGTTATTATTTTTTTATATCTTGATGTAAATTAAAACTTATGTATGTATCTAGTACTTAAAATGATACTAAAATAATTGGTCTTTCGAGACTTCATCTCTTGGGATCATGCCAATGTTATGTAATAATTCACCGACTATGGGTAACTGTGGTCGAGGCGTTACAAGTAGAGACCTAAAAATTTATTTTTATATTATTTTGTACTCTTATATCTCTATGGTCGGCCTAGTGGGTGACTACTTTTTCATTATATGGAATAGTTATTTAGGATTTTTTATTAATTTCATTAATTATTAAATCATGTTCTATTTCATATTTTTATTTCTTCTATACTCCGATTATTTACTAATGCATATGATACATAGATATGTGTGCTATTTTTTTACACTGATATAACTTTTTAGTCTCCCCACTATCACTCCTTAGGCCCCCGCTTCTAGTGATCAGAATCTAACATACGAGGAAGCACATTTGAGGCCATGTACTAAACTAGCTTGAGACACCTTTCAGTGGCACCAAGATCATGATGCTTCAAATTGGTTTCATATATGTTCTTTTCCATGACTTTACTATTTGGGATACAGTTGATAAGAGAATTAGTAATGTTTCATAACCTATGATGGATATCAGACTGGTGCATCGATAACACATGTTCCAATTAGAAGTCATGGTTTCCAGGGGTTTGGGATTATGGTTTTGATTTGTGATGTTAAATTCGTATAGGATTTTGTCCTTGACTAACCCACATGTTTTATAGATTTTACGATTTTTTGTAGATCTTTGTCTCTTTGATATTGTCAATAGTCTAGTGATGGATTTTAACTGATAATAGGAAATGGAAAGAGGCTTCTCAATCATCATTTTCGGCATGTAGGATTCTGATCATATAAGACTACTATTGTGAGATTTTTACTGATGACTTTGGCGTATTATGATGGTCCTGGTTACATCTATACATATCGTTCAGATGAGAAATTTTGTGGATCTATGTTGAGGTTATTTTTGTTAGTTTTATGATTCATTATTTGTGCACATGAGATTCAGTGACCCTAGTAGGTCGATATGAAACTTGATGTCTTTCTATTGAACAACCTGTTGGGTTTTTCATGTTCTGGTTATCTAGTTAGATCACTATGTATGATACTGATGGATAACTTGAATTTTCATATGAATTGGGCATCCATGGGTTATTTCTATATGTGGATTCTCGGTGACTTTTAGTTCAGTTTTTCTTTTTCAACTATATAATGACCTTTACAGAACAATTTATTCTAAGGATGCTCGGATAGGATCAGTCCCTTATATGTTTTGTTTTTGTTTTTAACCCTTTTTGCCCATTCTCTTCTTTACCTTTTTTTGAGAGGTTTAATCATATGTTCTTCATGACTGGACCTCATATGATCTTTGTGGGTATTTTTCTATAGGTATTGGTGGGATACCTAGAGTCCCTTATTTTAAATCTAATTCTTATAGGTCAATTTTTTTTTGAATGAATCCTGTAGGATATAAGTTTGGCATCCTTTTAGATTCCATTTTAGGTAGTGAGATATGTTTTATTATAGTATTAAGATTATGTCAAGGTAGGTTCTTGTGTTTTTTGTTTAGGAATATTGATGAATTCATATTATAAGGAATAACGAGAGGTGTTTTGGAATGAAGACTTGATTTTATGGAAATGATTGTTTGGGTACCTGGCTTGGTCAGTCAGTGTTTCCTCAATTTCTAATATAGTTAGAGAATGTATAGATGGTCATGTCTATAAAAAATCATGTAATGGGAGGTTTAGGAATAAATCATGGCATAAGTGAGGGGACCAATATTGACTAGGTTTTCCAAGGGAGCTTCTATCCCATTTGGACTAGCGGGCCATGTAGAAAGGCCATTTTAGCCTTGTAATGGATGAATCATTGGAGTATGAGTCTAGTGATAAAGATACACACTGGTTTCATGTGTTATCATTTGAATATAATTTAGTGAATGGATATGTGAGAGGAATGAATTGATGTTATTCAAAAAATTCTAGACTTTTTTTCAACGAAGTTGTGGTTAAAGGTAGGTGTGGCATGTTGTCTTGAGCATGGATCATGTGGACCAGGATTCTCTATTTTATATAATCATAGTGTAATCATATTAGAGATGATAATTACCTATAATGATTCATATTTAGTATGATGATATAGCTTCAGCCCTATGATGAGCTCCTTTTCTTTCTAAATGTTCTTCCCTCGGGAAGGAAAACCATTATGGTTGCACTTTAGAAGAGGTGTAAGGAAATCCATATGGTGGGGAGTGCACCATTTTCCAATTTAGTATGGTGTCCCTTAATTTTAGTTTAAATTTAGTGTTTGTTCTGAGTTGTTGTGCTTAGAGTTTGGAGATGATGATATGAGTATTCCTATGGCTGGGAGTACTAGATCGGTTGCGGTTAAATTCCATTCTTGTAGAAGGAAGTTGTTAATGCTATGCGGTTAATTGTTTGATGGTCTAGATAGCTCAGATGTGTAGATGATCAAGTTTAGGTCCTGTTTTTTAGTCTCTTCATGAGGATTCTTTGGAATGAGAATGTTTATGGTAGGGAGTTTTTGACGACCTGTGTTTTTTCAAACTACAATTTTGAGATGAAATTTAATTTTTTTTTCTTTTTTATGCTTGTAAATGGGTAAAATGGTCTTTTTTCCATAACATATGATCTTGGATAATTTTTCTAAACAATATATTGGTCCTAGAATAGGGTTTTTACCATAGAGTAGTATTTTTGTGGGAATCTATGTCTTTCAAACTTTAAATGAATAATTAATATTTTACATTTAATAAATAAAATAATTATTTATCCTTGTAGGTTTGTCCAGTGTTTAATTTTGAACAAAGAGTCAGATTAATATTTTTTCTCTTCTCTTGACTCCACAATGGAGACATTATCCTAGGAAATGCATAATCATGAGTTGGGCATCGGGGATGGCTAGGGCCCCATTTTAGTTTTCTTATATTTTTCTTTGTTTTCTTTCATTTCCTTTTCATTATTTATTTTACTCCCTTATTTTGTATGTCAGTGTCTCCTCATCCCACATCACTCAACCAAGGTATAAATGATAGAGTATGAAAGGGGTATAAGGGGAAGAAAATAATGGTATTTCAGTGAAGCCCTCGATGCACTGGATCAATGTGTGGCAACCATGGACCAACAATTTCACGGGTCCTTAGTGGTTTACACCCAAAGGTAGGTATTTTTTATGAATTAACACCAAATTCCTTTAGATTCATAGTTTTATTGTACTTAACCACTATAATTTATGCTAACATCCCCCTAGAGAACTTATATATTGTTTTATGGGTAGAAATAGAGTCTTTTCACGATACATGGATTTTCTGTTCTGGAAAACTGGGCAACAATGCATGTAGTCTAGGGTGAAATGTCATGTTTTTCTCATGTTTAAAGAATATGATGTTTTGGGGGTACATTACATGTATGGGGTTGAACACACCATGTGTTGGTACTCAACCTTGTAGTCGAGTACCTAGTCATGTGAAATTGTGTAGGGGTACATGGATGTGTAGATTAAACGGCCAGACCCCATGTGGGTGGCACTCCATGTAGATGTACATGAACTTTCCATATATGAATCTAGTATTTCTGAGGGACACATTCATGTATCCTATGTAGGATACATGCACTATACACCCATTACAAGTCATGTACTTAGGGTTATTACATTCCTAGGCTGGCAGATGTACACGCCAATGTGGGCCTTCAGAAGTACACACCATGTACCACAGGTGACATGTTGTGTACTTCCCCTTTTTATCCCTTTGAGGGTTTTCTGTGTCTTCAGGACCTGAAGTCAGAGTTGGATCGGAGAATAGTCCATACTGAGTAGTTTTATGTATTGATCATTATGGTGAATCATATAGAGTGATATACAGAATCTTATGGGGTGTTTTAGGGATTTTATTTAAATGGATAGGTTCTTCCTTCAGTAATAAAATTCAGTATTATCTTGAGAGAGATTGATTTGAACATGAATGATATGATGGGTGTTCAGACCATCGTAGTTTGAGACCATAATCTGAGATGAGCAATGATTTATCTCCCCTATCTTTTAATTTTGAGGATTTCCCCCTTGTGAGACATTATCTCTTATCCTATGAGTCCAGGATACCAATCACATTATGAGGATCCCAAGTAAGATGCCATTAAATATTTTCTACCAATTAAGGATCCCCTTTTGGATGTTTTGGTTTATGTGTTTTCTTATGGAATCTCTTGAAGGACCCCTATACCTTTTTTGCTCGGATTATCATATATTTGATTCCTTCACATGTGTTTAGACCTTGATGTTCGCATGTTTGATTCCTCATCAGTGATTGACATGAGGAACCCTGTGGGTGCCCTATTATTTGGATGATCCTAAGTTAGTACGTCAGGTTTCAGTAGAGTCGGTTGAGGATGTCATATTAAAACTTGTGTCAACCTTGTAATCCCTTGGAAATATGGTAGTTGTGTCGGGATGGATGTTAGCGCTGACCTCACACTATTTTTCATATATTTTACATGGTTATAGTTGATGTAGAGATTTTTACCAAAGGTGCATCCATGTTGGAGCATGTTATGCCTTACATGAGGCATCTTTATTTCTCTTGGGATGCCCTTATGTTCATCCTTGGATTCATATTTCATTTTGGGATTCACAGACATACTTACCTAGGATCCGAATTCTGATCCATGTTATTTCTGATATTTACTAGAATACCATGAGGTACTACCTGGGTCTTACTGTTGAGAATGGATGTATATATTTTGTGATATATATTTTGTTGTGATGACTATATGGGTTTCCTAGAATCCATAAATTGAGACTATAATTATGATATATGGGTATGGAACCCAATACCTGTGTTAGATTATTCTCTTGCAAGTGGGGGGTGGGGGGGGCTGATTATGATATCCTCGACCTATGATCGATATGGAAATGATCTCCCAAATTAGTTATAAGACTTGAGGGGTGTTACATGGAATCTCACAAGTTAGTTCTCTTGATATGGTCATGGCACCCTAGGATCTTGGGGGATTATTCTCTCTTGAGTTACAGGGATGATTACAATGAAACGACCCATTGAATAATATTTTTTTCCTTATTTTTTTTGTACAAAACAAAAATATATCCTTTTAATTAATTAAGTGGGTGTAATTAAAATGAGAATATTGGGATTAAGCTATTATATGACCATTAGTGAATATGGTTATTAGAAACAATAATCTTAATGTTATGATTATTTTTTATAAATATAAATGATCAAAGTTAAATAATACAGAATGAAGAGTCAATGGCCTCACCCAGCAGACTGTAGTTGTACGAAGCCCATCTGTCAGGGCTTGGGAAGGATGTAGCATCATTGGGATTTTCTCAAGACCAAGTCTTTGCTGAACTTCAACATGTTAACCTTGTACGAAATCTTTTATAGAAGTTCAAGATGATCTAAATCACCACTCAGGCAATGTTGTTTAATCCAGCCCAATATTCGATCACCATAGAACAACATATACATAGGTCCTATGCATATGTTATTAGGGTATGTGTAATAAGTCCTTATTTACATTGTGTAATTATTTTTTATAAATAATTTTTTGACTTAATATTATGGTAAAATTTATGGATTTTAAATGTCATAATAAAAGTAAGATGAATTTATTGATGTGACATATTAGTAGTGAATTTTGGAAAAAAGGTATTTTAAAATATTTTTTTATATTTTAAATAATTAATAATGTTAAATTATTTTCAAAAAATGTTCTTCTACAGTTGTGATAAATAAAAAATTTAGAGCCTACTAAGATAAACTAAATAATTGGTGAATATTATTTTATGAAGAATAATTATTCCTTTATAAATAACAATTTGACCAATGGAATAGTAACCTCACTTAAGAATTTATAAATATAATTTAGGCATCTTGAATGGTGACGTTATATAATATCATAAATAAATAACTATTTTAAAAATTTTTGTTACGTGTTAAAATTTTTTCAGGTAAATAGTATTTTCACATAAAAATTAAATATCTCATAATTATACAATTACATTCATAAAATGGAGTTAATTTTTGAATTATGAATAACTATATTAGGATAGGGTGAATTTATTTGATTTTAATATGAGGTCTTGTTTTTCAGTGAAAAGTAGAAATACAGTTTTGAGTTCCGGTGTGATTAATGACCTCATTAATGATGTAATCGTGATGTAATAATTCTGAGAAAAACATTTATGTTAAGATATGTTATGAGGTGTCCCATGTGGCCAATACCATGGGAAAATACCATGGGTAAGCTCATGGTTTTTCAAATACCACCGCTGAGGTGTCCCATAAAAATTACTAAAATATTCCCTCATTTTGGCTATAAACACAAACACATTATTTCATTCCATTCATTTAAAATTTCTCCTCAATGAATATCTGGTCTTTTAACATCCCAATGAGTCCTCAAAGGTTTCCCTCAATCCCCCAAGGTCCCAACCATCGTGTTTTTGCAGTTACTCTTCAGGTAAGGGAACCTTTCACCCTCATCTTTTAGTCATGAATTCTATTATGTTATGTATTGTAATTTCCATTTTTATATAATGGAGTATGTTATTTATATTCTTATGTCGTTAAATTTTATGTACAAATGAGGAGAAAATAATTCCACTTTCATCTATTTATTTTCAGAATTTTTATGTGCCATCATTCGACTTTTTAATTTTTGTAAAACAATTCACATAATTTTTTTTTCATGTTTTCCTTTCATTTGGTTTGTCATTAAAATACACATACCATGATCTTATTTATGTTTTATTCTATCCCTATACTATATAATTATTTATTTATGAGTGGATTAACCTTTTACTCTCTCTTTTTAATGTTTTCCAAAACCATGTAATATAACTGTTTTGATGTAGAAATTTCATCTCAAAATATCTTTATCTTTTCCTCAAGAAATTATCTAATATTATTTATGTTAATTCACAAAACTATTTAGTTTCTAGGTGTATTCATAAAGGATTAAAATTTACATATTTCATTCTATAATTTACATAAATGAATCCCTCATTCAATTTCCATGGGTTACAAATGACATAATGATCCTGATTTTACGAACTTTTTAAAATGTCACAATTTTGATATGAAAAACATTTCATTTATTCTTGTTGGGATATTTATGAAATGTTTTATTATGGTATATTTGGATCACATTAAAATAAAGACATATGAAAGGTTTTACCTGATATTTCTCCAATGCATTGGGTAAATAATTTAATCTCTAGAGATGAGATGTTTTAAGATACCTTGGTGAATATCCTTGGTAATATTTATGACACCTTGGGGATGTTACTTGGTGATATGTTCATGAATGTATAAATTAAATGTTGGAAATAAATCAATATGTTATGATTCTAGTTATTAGTGCTATGATTTTACTCTTTATCATTCCTTTATGATATCCCTCATGTTCTTGTTGATATCCCTCGAGTTCACATGTAAATTGTTTCACTTATTTTTCTTACTCAGCCTTATGTTGAAACTTTCCTTTTATGTTTGTATCCAGGTTATGTGATCTAATAATTGATCATAGGGTGAACCTATTCCGAAGCCTTACATTTGGATTATAAGAATTGTTTTTTTATATATATTGTTATGTATTTCCAATACAGTAGACATTAAAGATCCTCTATTTGTGAAATGTAATGAATTTTTTTTGTAATAAAATGGCGTGATGCCATAGTTGGTATCAAATGATAGTTTAGTTATTTGTGGAAATTATCATATGAAAAAAATAGGAAGAACCATATATAAAAGTTTATAAATATTTAAACATTACTATTTTTGTGAAAAATTATATAAGTTGTTTTCGAACAGATAAATCCATGTCTGGATATGAACAGGTGGATGTGGCTCTAGCATATATGTACCTAGAAACAAAAAATCTAACAAGGAGTTTTAGGCTTAAACCGAGGTATCCTAGTACACAACAACATGTATTTATGCACACCTGGTTTGACACTCTAGGAGGATATGTTTTGTTAATCCTACTATTTTTATGAATCATTATGATGGATTTATAAAGAAATGTAATTATGTAGTCGCTGGGGAGGGGAAGTTCCTAGTTGTCCTGATTAGGGTTTACTCTGGTATTATTTTATTCCAGGTTTCCCACTTTTTCCTTAAAAGTGATTTTGAAATAAAAATTTAATGTTCAGTCAATCAAATTTTTAAGACAAAAAATCTTTTATAGTTAAATGATTCATAAATGAAATAAGAATATAACTTTGGTTTTATTCTTTTAGAAAATGGAGGGATATTGGAGGACCCATGAAAATGGTGACCGCAATGGACCATGTGCTGACAACCCTTCGATGGAAGCACGAAAATATATAGGGACCTTCTTGATCAATATTTGTGGGATAATAAGAAATGGGAGATTACTGACTACACTACGAGGTGTTTGGTATGTCATCAAGTGAAGGCAGAGTGACAACTTAATAAAAGGGTATTAAAACCACTGCCCATACCATCATGTAAGTGGGACTATATAACTGTATACATTGTCACTGGTCTCTTAAGAATATCCAAGGGAAACAATGCGATATGGGATATTGGGGACCATCTAACCAAGAAATTCCATTTTATCTCTATTAAAGAAGATTTCTCTCTGATCAACTTGATAGGATTTAAATGAATGAAGTGGTAAGGATGCATGTAGTTCCACTATCTATCAAATCTGATCATGATCCAAGGATAGCATCAACATTTTGGTGAAGTCTTCAACATGATCTGAGCACCAAATTGAATTTACCTAAGTCCAATTAACCCCAAACTAGTTTCCAATGTGAAATGACTATTGAATCACTTGAAGACATGCTGAGAACATGCTCAATGGAATTTAAAGATGGATGGGATATATATCTCCCATTATTTGAGTTCAATTCCTAAAATAGATTCCACTCGAGCATTAAAATGGTACCCAATGATGATATATATGAGAAGCATTGTAGAAATTTTTCTTGTTGGGATGAAGCTATTGAGAGAAAAATTCTTGGGCCTAATCTTTTGTAGTCGATAGCATACAAAGTCCATGACCTTCAGCAACACATTAAGGATGATCAGAGTCAGAAAAAGGGTTATGATGACAATCATTAAAGGGAATTGTAGTTTGAGGTTGGTGACAAAGTATTTCATAGAATTTCATATTCTAAGAGATTCATGTGGTTTGGGAAGAAATGGAATCTCATCCCTAGTTACATTATACCCTATGAAATCCTTGATCGCATAGGACCTGTAGCCTATCATCTTGTACTTCCTTGAAATCTATCACAATTTCATGATGTCTTCCATGTATCCCTCTTGAGGATGCACATACTAGACCCTTCACATATACTAAATGCATAGCTGGTAAAATAGAAACATGAAATCTCCCATGAGGAGAAGCCAATGGAGATCACAGATCGCAGAGACAATGTTCTACACAACAAGACTACCTACCATGTTAAGGTGTTGTGGAGGAACCAAAAAAGTAAATAAGCACCATTGTAACTAGATGAGTCTATGAAAAAAAAGTACCCACACCTTTTCTCTTTTGAGTTTATGAGTTAAAATGTCAGGTTCAAAATTTATTACAGGATGGAGATTTTAATGACCAAAAATTTTGAATGATATTTTTTCCTAATTTTGTTTGGACTTAACAAAAATATATCATTTTAATTAATGAAGTGAGTATAATTAAAAGTATAATTTTGGGTTTAGACTGTTATATGAACATTTTTCAATTTGACTATTGGAAACTATAATTGTAATGATATGATTAAATGATCATAGTTAAATTATACAGAATGAAGAGTCGATTTCCTCATCCAGTAGTCTCAGGCAATACAAAGCTCATTGGTCATAGATTTAGAAAGAGGTATCATCACTGGGATTTCCACTATACCAAGATCAAGCCAAACTTCAACACATTAAGCTTGAACGGAATCACTTACTGAAGAAATTCAAGCTGATATAAATCACCACTTGGGCAATGTTGTCTGAGCCCCACCTGGATTCTATCACCATAGATCACCTTACACTTAGGTCTTATGCAGGAATTATAAGGGGCTATGTAGCAAGGCCTTATTTACTTTGTGTAATCGTTTTGTGTAAATAAAAATTTAACTTATTACTATAATAAAATTTTTGGATTTCTAATGTAAAAATATTTGTATGATGAATTTATAAAGGTTATATATTATTGGTTAATTTGGGAAAAAAGTTATTTTAATATAATTCTGTATATTTTAAATAATTAATAATGTGAAATGATTTTAAAAATATTGTCTTCTTCACTTGTGATCAGTAAAATATTTAGAGTCTAATAAGATCAACATAATTTTTGGTGAATAGTAGTTTATGAATAGTCACATTACCCCTATGAATATTCATGTGACCAATGGAATAGTAACCTATCTTATGAAAGTATAAATATAATTTAGGCATTCTGAATGGTGAAGTGATATAAAAGCATAAGTATATGACTATTTCAAAAATTATTAGTTAACTAATACTACTTTTTTTGGGTAAATAGTGTTTTTAATTAAAAATTTAATATCCCATAATTAGAAAATAATTTCCATAAAATGGAGTTCATTTATGAATTTAGAGCATGGATATTAGGTAGGGGTGAATTTATGACATTTTTATAAAATGTTTTGTTTTTCAGTGAATAGTAAAAAACACAATTTTATGTTTCGGTGTGTTTAATGATATCATTAATGATTTAATCATGATTTTATAATTCTAGTGACATATGTACAGAAATATATGTTATGAGGTTTTCCCAAGTTTCCAATACCTTTGGCATATACCACGAGCACACCCTTTCTTTTTCAAATACCACTGATGTGGTGTCCCTTGGACATTAATAAAATACTCCATTATTGTGGCTATAAATACCTACTCATTCCTTCATTCAATTCATTCCTAAATCCTCATTAATGAAGCTATGGTCTGATTACCTCCCCAAGAGTCCTCCAAATGTTCCTTCAATACCCCCATGGAAAAAACCTTCGAGTTTTTGAAGCTACTCTTCAATGTAAGGGAACCTTTCACCCTCCTCTTTTGGTCATGAATTACTTTATATTATATCCTCTAGATTACATATTATTATGTGGGGTATGTTATTATATATTCTTATTAGTTTCCATTTTATATCCAAATTATAAGAGACCCATTTTCATCTCATCAACTGATTTTATGAATTTTCAGGAGGCGCTATCAGGCTACCAAATATCTATAAAAGAAATTGAATATTCTCTTCTCTTTCAAATTTTCATTTCCTATGGAATTTAATTAAAATATTCATACAATGATATTATTTCTATTTATTTCATTCCCTATACTATGTTATGAGTTATATATGAGTGGGTGACCCTTTTACTCTTTCATTTTAATGTTTTAAAAAACCATGTTATATAGCCGTTATGTTATAGAAATTTCGTCATAAAATATCATTTTCTTTTTCTCATGAAATTCCTTTATTTAATTTATGTGAATAAAAAACCTATTTCTTTTTTAGGGGTTCTCATAATTACATAAATGGGATATATTTTATTATGTAATTGATATACATGAAACCATCATTCCTTTTCCATTGGTTACAAATGACATAACAACCATGTTTTTAAGCACTTTTAAAAATGTCACAATTTTTATTTGATACCCATTTAATTTATTCCATTTCGGTTATTTTTGACATTTTTATTATAATATATGTGAATCACATGATAATAAATACATATTAAGGGTGATCTTTTATAGCTCTCCAATGCATTGGGTGAATAATTTAATCAATATAGATGAAAAGTTTTAAGATACCTTGGTGAATATCCTTGGTAATTTTTATGAAAACTTAGGAATGGACTGTGGGGATATATTCAAGAATGTATAAATTAAATTTTGGAGACAAATTTAAAATTTGTGATTCAATTTATTATTTCTACGATATTACTCTTGATCATTCCTTTACAATATCTCTCATTTTCTTATCAATATCGGTCAAGTTCACATGTAAACTGTTTCACTTGTTTTCATTATTGGGCCTTCTACTCACCCTTTCCTTTTCTGTATCTCTCCAGGTTTTGATATATAGTAATTTTTCTTAGTATGAACCTATGATAAATCCTTAAAAGTGTATTAGAATAATTTTATATGTTTTCATGTATATTTTTCTTTATTTCCAAGATACTAGACATCAAAGATCCTCTTTTTGTAATATGTTACGAAAAGTTAGGCAATAAAAAGGAGGGATGCCATTAATAATCTCCTCGGACTATGATCGGGAAGATCACTCTCTCATGGATCTGTTATGATTCTCCTAGGGTGATGCATGGTTTATTTCCAATGATTTCTATATATATATCAACCAAGGGTAAGAACCTTAGGGTTCATCTTTGTTCTGAATACAATGAACCCCTATAGATTGAGACCTTGGGATCAGATATTGGATTGGATTTATAGGAATGGACAGCAAGGAGACTAACTTAGTGACCTTTATAGGATGTCTAGATATACTCCCTAGAATCCTTATTTGTAGGTTTTAACTTCGGTAAATGATATCATTTTTTATAGGATATGATGTTGGTAAATGATATCTTAATCAGTGATTAAAGAGAAGTACAAGTAGAAAAAGGTGAAAGAGGAGTATCCCCCTATGGTGATGTATCTTTCTTAGAGGTATAATTTCAGTGATGGAAGAAGTAGGTATATGTAGATTGGGATTACAAACCCATAGATCAACAAAATTATACTAGGCTCGAGATTCATACATCCGTCTCAATTCTATTGCATAGGATGTCTAAGTTATCGAGATTACAGACCAAAGGGTCTACTATAGTTTGGTATTTTATAAGTATTCTCACATAAAATTGAATATTTATATTTATATATATGGGTATCAGTATGATAATAAACATGTATACACTTATAGATATGGACATCCATGGTTGATCATTTCTAGTTTATTGATACTACATACTTGAGGTTCGACTATGGGTTCATGTTTAGATTACTTGTTTTTTAGTTATTCCATATCTAGGCTAGGGAGTTTTATATTGAAAAAAATAATAGAATAAAATTTATAGGTTTTTTATTGGAGTGGAATACTAAGATTATTTATCACCATTTCATGTGCAACTTGATGTACATGAAGACCTTATTTTTTATATCTCAGGTTTATCATGAGTTTTAGGGTCGATATTGTTGAGGCCCCGAGTTTTGTTGATTGAGTGAAGTTCTTATGTAGTTCATTTAATCCTGATGGTGTAGTTAGATGCTGTCTGGAGATTGGGTATGTGGTTTGGCCCAGAGTAAGTATTAGAGAAATGTACATTAATTTTTGGTCTTGTTTGTTCTACAATAACATTACAATCGGCCAATTGGTACACTAGAGTTTTATTGTATGGAAGAGTTTTTCATTATTTTATATTATTTTCATTTATTATTACAACATGTTCTATTCCATTATTTTACTACTTATTCACTCAATTTGTTTACAACTATATATGATTATTAACTATTTATACTATTTTGTTACACTGATATGAGGGCATAGTATCACCACTATCACACCATAGACCCTCTCTAGCATTCTGAACTATCTGGTGTTCGGGGAGGCATTCATGTGGCCTTGTAACCCACTGGCTTGGGGCACCATTCAGTGGAACCCAATTCAGGTTGTTACAAAGTGGTATTAGATATATTCTTTTCCTGGTCATTAATATTTTAGATCTGGTAGATTGGATTATTGGGAGTGTTTCTGAACCTATGATGGGTATTAGACAGGTGCGTTATGAAAAATTATTCTGGAAAAAGTCATAGTTTCTATTTTTTAGCATATTTTGTGGATTTGTGATGTTACAATTTTATATTATTTCCACCTTGAGTGACACAAAAGTTGTGTGAAATTAGTTATTTAGTGTGGATCTCTAGCTCTTTGACATTAGTAGCAGTTGAATAATGGATTTTTACTCTTAACAATAAAAGGAAAGTTTCTTCTCTGGCATTGTTTTTGGCATCTAGGATTCATATAAAATTGGAAACTAGTGTACGATTTTTATAGATGACTAAGGATAATTCTATTTTGCCTAAATATGTATATATATTTCATTCTAATGGAAGGTTATTGGGATCTATTTTTAGTTGTTTGGTGTGAGGTTGATGATTCATTCCATGTGGACATGAGGTGAAGTGACCCTAGTAGTTTGATATGGCACATGATGCCTTTCTCTTGAACCCCTTGTAGTTTGTTTTTTTAGGTCATGTATATGTAGTCGGACCACTGAGTGGAATTATGGTGGGTATCAGGACATTTGATGTGAATTGTATGTATATGGGGTATTGTTGTAAATGATTCTCAGTGTGTATGAGTTCAATATTTATTTTTCATTTGTATTGTGACCAGTAGGAGGAATTTAATTCTAAGGATACTCAGAGAGCATCGGGACCTCATATGACATGTTTTCACATTTGACCCTTGTTGAACATTTTGATCCTTACCTTATTTTGAATGTTTTTATATTTTTGGTTAGTTGGTTGGATCTTGTGACCCAATTATGAGGATTTTTCTACATGGATAGGTGGGTGACCTAGGGGCCTATAGTTGGACTCAGACCATTGTAGGTCGATGTCCATTTTGTTCGAAGGAAACCATCATGAGGATGTTGGACACACTTTTTATGATGTTTTAGGTCTTGATATTGGTTTTACACTAGTTTTGAGATCAAGTTATGGTAGGTGCTCAAATTTTGTTTTTGGGAATGTTGATCCCTTAATATTTTGTTAAAGCACTAAGCTTGTTTTGGTATTGAGACTGGATTTTAGAGGAAAGAAACTTTGGGTTCATATCCTGGTTGGTAAGTGTTTCCTCTATTTCTGAGGTATTTATAGTGTGGCTAGACACTCATGAATTGAATGACATCATCCTATGGGTGTTTGTGGATTAAATAATGGCATATGTGAGGTGCATGATTTTCAAGAGGAGTTCCAGGGAAGCTTCTAGATTGTTTGGAATGGTGTGTCATGTAGCATTGTAATCATAGACATATAATCGATGAATCATTAAAGTGTGATTTTGGTGATAAAGATACACCATAGGTTAATGTTTTATCATTTGAATATAAAATTTTGAGTGTCCATGTGTGAAGAATTGACCGATGTTTCTGAAAACATCTCATGTGTTTGGTTGTGTGGAAGTTGTGGTTAATGGAAGGTGTGGCATGTTGTTGTGAACAAGGCTCAGAGGGAGCTATACATTCAATTGTTTATAATCATAGTGTAATCCTATTATGGATGATCATTCTCTAACATGATTTTCTTGAATTTTATGAGTGAGCATCATCTCTACGTCAAGGTCCTTTACTTTTAAAATTTTCCTCCCTTATTTATGAAACTAATTATTGTAGCACTTGAGAAGTTGTGCAAGGTATTCCATATGGGGGGTTATGAACCATTTGACATTTTTGGGTGGATTACTTCATATTTAGTAGGAGACCGGAATTTTCTATGATATTTTTTTGGGAATATGGTGATGAAGATAATAGTATTCTTACAGTGGGGTGTACCAGATCGGTCACGATAAGATTTATTTTCTGGTAAAAAGAAGATGTTAATTCTATGAGGTTTGTTCCTCGACAATCCAAATATCTGGTTTGTGTAGATTTTTGAGTTAAGATCACTTTGTCTAATATTTTCACTAGGATTCTCGGTGATTAGATGTTTTATGGTTTTGAGTTTGTGAGGACCCATGCCTTTCTGGACAATAATTTTGAGAAGAAATTATAATTTTTTAACAAATGATTATAAGGAGTAAAATCATATTTTCCACAATAATATGATCTTGGATGATTTTTTTGACAACTTTGATGGTCCCTTAATAGGGAGTTTACCAAAGGATAGGATTTCAGTGGGAATTTGATCTGTTCGACTTATAATGGAATAGTTAATAATTAATATTTAATAAATTGGATATTAATTTATTAGCACATGTTCATTCGGTGATAAATTTTGAATGAAGCATCAAGTATATATTTTTACTTCACTATTGACTCTATAATGGGGGGTTTATCTTATGCAATGGATAAAATTGAGTTGGGCATCGGGGCCAGCCCATGCCCCTTTATCCTTTTCAATTATTTTTCATCCTTTTCTTTATTTTCATTATTTTTTCATTTAAATAAATTTTGCATTCACCAATGGATCCTCATCCCATGTCTCTTTTCCAATGGAGAAATTCCAGACTAAGAATGGGGGTGAGGGGGATGGAAATAAGGGTACCATTGTGAATCCCTCGACGTGTTGGATCGACATGTGGCATCCATGGACCTTGAAATCGAATGAATCATTGGCAGTTTCCACGCAAAGGTTGGTAATTATTATGATTTACCAAAAAATACATTTAGAATAAATTTTTTCATATTTTAACACCTATTTTTTTATAATATCCCCTAGTGGCCAGATCTATTTTTTTGGGGGTAGAAATGGGGTTTTTGGGCGATATATGGTTTTTTCAATCGGAAAAACCCAGCAACACTTTGGGAAGTCTATGGTGACACATCGTTTGCTCTTCCCATTTGGAAAATATGAGTTTTTGGGAGTATATTCCTTTTATGGTTTCATAAAAGCCATTTAATGGTACTCATAATAGATGTCATGTACCCAGTTAGGCAAACCCATGTACGGGTACATATCCATGCAGAGTACACGAATATACCCCATTTGGCTGGAACTATATTGGAAGTACATGCCTTGGACACATATCCAGCCATGCCAGATGAGGGACACAAGCATGTACCCCATGTAGGGTACACTCCCTATACCAGCCTTACAAACTATGTACTCAAGTGTTTACAAGAAAAGGCTAGCGAAAGTTCATGCCCATGTGGGCCTTTGGGAGTACATTCAATGTACTGCCCCTTTTTGACCCATTGAGGGGTTTTCATGACATCAGGCCCTAAAGTCGGAGTTGGACCTAAGAGTTTTCCATCCTGAGAATTTTTCCACGTAAATCATTATGGTGATACTTATGGAGTGATCTGAGGCCTCGTAATGGGTTTTTTGGACTTCTACTTAAATTTACAGGTTCTTCCTCCAGTAATAAAACTCAACCGTCCTTTGAGAGATGAAGACTTGAACATGAATGATAGGTTGGGTGTTTAGGGAAACCTTGTTTGAGGCAATGATCCAAGATGAGCTATGAGATATTTCCCATGGATCTTATTTTTGAGGATTTCCCCCTTGTGATATAATCCCTTTTGGCCTATGAGGTTGTGAGAAAAGATGTGTTCTATGGATCCTAAGTAGGATGCCACTAAATTTCTTGTAGATATTAGGGATCCCCTCTAGGATGAATTTGTTTATGAGATATCCTATAGAGTGCCTTGTAGGATCCATTTACCATTATGTTTCTATGAGGATCCTATATAGGATTACTTCACATGTGATTAGACATTCAGGATTCCAAGTAGGATTCATCATCAGTGTTTGACTTTAGGTGCCCTGTGGGTGCCCCGTCATTTTAATGACCATACATTAGCACGTCATGTTTAGGTAGAGATGGCAGAAGGTGTCATCATAGAAATCATGATGAACTTTTTATCCCTTTTTTCTATGGAGTAGCTCTAGGTTAGGGGTTTAGGAAACCCTCATTCATTTGTTCATATATTTTGTAACACCTCAATATTTCATAGTACATTATCTCTTCAAAGTAATTCAATAACTTGTGCTACACACAACACTAAGTACAAACACACCATTACTTACCAAACTAGCTATTCAAAAAGGGGTTATAAATAGTATTAACTGAATTTTTAATTTTATATACTCCATTTAATTTTAGAATCCATATTATGTGTTTCATAGATACAATATATTAACAAATACATTTTTTTAGATAAAAGCAGTATTTCTCAAAAAATTCAATTTTACCACCTTTTAATGGAGAACCCTTCTTAAAACCAATTTTTAAAATTTTATATAATCATTGTAATGAAATTAAATTATTCTTTACATGCAAGAAATAATAAATTAGTTTGGATAAATTGTTGGTACTTTTCTAATAACTTTCATATCTTGAAAAATAGTGAAAAATACTAAATTTTAATTGAAAACAAATTTTTTAATAGAAATAATTTATTGTGTTAAATTATTCTTTTGAATGGTTTGAATGTATAATTGGATTATATATCTAATATTTAATTCAATGTTGGTAATTACAAGTAATTTCAAATTTAAATTTGACAAAAACACATGTCAATCTTTTGATAGTTAATACTTCTTAAAAACCCTCTTCTTTGTTTTGACAACATGAATTAATTTTAAATTAATTAATGAAACTTATATGTTTTTAATTTGGTGAAATAGACTTTATTTTTGTATTCATAATATCAAAATTATCTTATGGTGAATTTTTGGTATTTTTTTGAAAACATTCAATTTTTGATAAATAGTGAATAACACTGCGTTATTGTTTACCACCGAATTTTTATTTAAATAATTATTTATTTTATTTAAATTTATTTTAAGTCAAAATAGATATATAATACCTTTATATTTTCAATGTAATTCATTGGATTCATTTTATAATAAAATTAGGTTTATAAAATTTTATTAAACTTTTTAAGGATTTTTATCCACCTTCTAGGTACATTTGAAAATTTGCATAAAACGTAATTTTACCATTTCATTGAATTAAATTTCAAAAATATGAGATACATGGTTGAAATAATTAAGTAAAATGTGGTTCAACAAGATAAAAATAATTTTTGGTGATTAGTATCTTTTGACTTTTATTTATCATGGTTAAAAGTAAATAGGGTAATTAAAGGTAAAATAATATTATAATTACACTAACACATGTCATAATTCTATTTTATAAGTGTATTTCGACCAAAACCAGCCTTAGTATTAAAATATGATCATTTTTTCCACTTGGATTAGATTAGGACATTTATTATTATTATACTTAAAGAAGAGTTAAAAGTGTTAAATTCCATTTTTAATAACTAAAACATTTTTAATATAGTTTTATACTGAAGATAACATTGACTATAAATATGGATTAGAAATATAACAGTATTTCCTACATAATGGTATTTTATTTATAATTTTTAGAGACTAAATAATAAAATTTATTTATGACACAATGATGATGTAGTAATTACTTTATCAAGGAAAGATTAAAATAATTGATATTATAAATATAAAAATAAATGTAAATTGTGGATTTTGATGAAATCCATAAAATTTATAGGTTAATATGACATGTTAGGGTTGAATAAATAATTTTTTTAAAGTGATAATGTTGTTATGACTAAAAACACAAAATACCAAATAATTTCAAAATTGACATAAATGAGTTTTTAAAACAAATACTATATTATTTATTGATATAATATTTCTAAAAATATACAGTTAGGGCAAAGGAAATATATAAGGTTAGATATATCAATAATTAACTAATTGGGGTTCTCTTTTCTTTTTATTGTAATTTTATAAACCATTTATTATAATAATATAAGAGGACATGGTAAAAGTTAAACTATTTAACTAAGAGTTAAATCTAAAATATAGGGTCAATATGGTGACCTAAACATGTGTAAAACCTATTGGTTGAGAGGAATTCGACCCATACCCACCTTATCTAAGAAATAAACCTATTTGGATGCATTATAAATAGAAAATTATTTTATAATAAAATAATATTTCAAACTTTTCCGAAAGTGACCCTCACTTATCTAATAAAAGGGTACTTCCCATTCTCTCAAAATCACACCTCAAAAGCCATTTGGCTCAAAAAACCCCTGAAAAATCTCCTCAAAACATCCCCCTCTTTAACCTAGAGGCCTTACCTTGAGAATAAATCCAACCATATGAGCCCTTTTGTTCTAATCAAAAGGAAACCCCAAAAGAAGAGATAATTATTTTATGACCTCTTTAAAAGTTCTTTTCTTCTTCCACTTTCTCTTTATTTGTTATTTCCATACAAAAATAATATATCTAGTACCTTATACATACTGTGATGTTATTATAAATATGGTAAAACCATACCCAATATTATATCCATTCTATGAATGATAATGTCACCATGCATGCATACGTACGACTTACCGTCTCCACGCTATGGTGTAATTTGTTATTCAAAACAATGTTATTTGAATGGAAATATTTATGAGTAATATGTATATAAATAATGAAAATAACATGATAATTTCTCTTTAAAATTAATCTACCATCCAATTCCACAACTTTTAATCACTAAGGAAATGATATCGTCACTCGTGTGTACGTACGGCTTACCGTCTCCACGATGCGATGAGATTCATTTCCATCTCACCATTCCATGATGATTATAAAAAAATATATTATTAATAAGTATATAATATATGAAATAATAATTCTACTGGTTATATATATATATATATGTATATGTACTTACATATATCTTGTTCACTTACTTCCGTTCAATACGATATGAAAACGAAAACAACGTTTATACATACATTTGACCTACCATCTGCATAAATGGTGTTTTACGTTTCATATATCTATATATTATAAATATTTATAATCTATATATATATATATATTATATATAAATCTGGTTTTATATTTGGGATGTATTTAAATCATGATCTAAATGATACTATCAAAAATAATAAGTTAAAATACGTACGATAAAGAAAGTGATCATTACCCGAAATGTTAATTTAACATGGAAATAATTATTAATTGGGTAGTATAAAGTCATAAATGAATCATGTATGATATAATAAATATGAATATGTTTCTGGTATAGTTTAATAACATACTCTGGTCATTATATAAGATGTTAAATGTACCCTCAACCAAAGGAAAGTGCATGCTAATGATTAATTTCTCAATCTCATTATTATCTGATATTATTTATGTGTAAGTATTTTCTGGGACATATTTATTATCCATGACCATGTTTCATAAAAAAAATTCAAAATTATTCTATTCGTGTACTATTTATCTAAAACATCATTTCTGATGTTATATATATTTTTTATTCTAAATCACTCTCATTAATTTCCATGTTTTCAAAATGGTTTTAAGGATTTATTTATATAGACATGATTGTTTTAAAAGGTTAATTTGTTTAAAAAATTTCAAAGTGGAATGGGAAACATTAATTCAAATATAACTTTTAAATGTCTTCTCTTATAAATGTGTGACCTTTAAAGGATTTCAAAAAAGGGGATATTTCTTTCAAAACGTTTTACTGATCATTTTCAAGTATGTCAACACTATTTACTGGATATTATTCTTGATTAAGGATGATTTATTATAATACAAAATTCCATATTTTATTGATTGAGTTATGATATGTTTGACTGTGGATGTTCTATTTATATACCCTTTATGGTTTATGCTTGAGGTATTGACATTTTGTATGCTAGTTTTAAAATGAATATTTTTGTTATGTTTCAAAATTTTCATATGAGTAATGCAATGGACTTTGTTAGTGATGGGTTGGGCCCACTATAGCCCCTAGATGCATTGGTAAGTCTAATGAGACAAAATACAGTCCTGGAAAAAGGCTTTGATGAAAAAATTATTTTTAGTCTTGTCACAGGGCCTTGACTATGTGGTAATGTTGTCCGGGGTTAGGCATGCCCTCATTAGGAAATTAATTATTACATGTGATTATTCGACTAGTAAATATCCATGTGCATGGGTATATGGTAATGTTTTATTTTTTTCTCTATATTATGTTCATGTTTATGTTTAATAGGCTTTTTCTTTTCTTACTCATCTTTCCTTAAAAGTCTATAGCTTCTGCTAAATTATTTACCCTCACTGATCTTTTGAGATCACCCCTTTCTTATGTTTTTTCCAAAGATTCCAAGAAGTGTATTATGATTGACCTATATGTATTGTCTAAGGGATATTGATATTTTTAATGGAGACAATTATTTTTTTAATTTTAAATTCATGATGTAATGTCAAACTTATGTATGTATCTAGTACTTCCAAGGCCACTAAACTAATTGGTCTTTAGAGACATGATTAGTTGTATCATGCCAATGTTTTGTAATAGTGCACTAACTCTAAGTAACTGGGCTCATTTAGTTATTGTTTTTATCAGAGGGGAGTTTAGTAAAAACCTTGGAAGCTAGATTTAGAAAAAACTCTAATTAGATAACATTACCCTAAGATATACTTTAAGGATTAGTATTGAAGAACATCCTAGAATTTTGGTAAAGTAGAGATTTTTTTTGTATTTTTCAAGAAATACATCCATATCTGGATACGAGTAGGTAGAGGCAGCTCTGGAACACATGTACCTAGTAGTGAAAACACTGAAAAGGAGTTTTGGGCTTGACCCGGGGTATCTTGGTACACAACAACGGTTCATGCTGCACTCTTGGTTGAGACATTCCTGGGGGTATGCTTAGGATAATCCACATTTTCTATGCATTCCTTTATGAATGATTTAGGAGTAAATACATCCTCAAAGAAAACATTATTTAATTATTATAGATTATATTCATAATCATTTCAATTTACATTTTGTATTTTACAAGTATTGAATTATTAATTGTGATTCATAAACTCACCTAGTGTATTCCATTGTATGGTAATGGCTCCTAGTAGAGGGAATGAGAACCCTAGTAATACAAATGATCCAAATAGTAAGAAAGATCATATATTTCAGGGTATTAAGCCAAAATTTAGAAGAAAAATAGTCTCCCAAATTTTCTCATCATATGAAGAAATAATATCTTGTGTTAATAAGATAAGTAATGAATTATCTCAGTCCTATGTAATTGAAGGGAAGTAAGAGATGAAAAGGATGTTAGAGGGAAAGATGGATAAAGGGAAGAGGGGAAAGAAGGATTTTCTCATATGTAATAAATATGGAAATAATCACCTTGGTAAATTCATGAAGGGAATTGAAGTTTGTTAGATGTGTGGAGAAAAAGGACACCAAGTATGTGATTACAAGGGTAAAAAATGTTTTCAAATATACAATTCTTCATCTTAAATGAGTTGGGAAACTATGCGAATCAATGTCCAAATCATCAGAGTACGCCCCAAATGATGATATTTGATAATAATCAAGTTATTATATGACGACATATGATGATAAATGACTACTGTTCTTATATTTTTAATAAATAATTATTTAATTTGAGTGTTTTCTCAATGATGTAATAGTTATATTAATTTTGGAAATAAATAAGGATTGTACAATAGTACTATTTCATTGAGGATTTGAGATTATATGGTTTTATGAAAAGTGACTCAATAGCACGTTATGATTTTTGGGAAATACATGGTTAAAGGAAAGATAAACCTTAATATGGATTTGATACTGAGGTGGTGATTATGGTATTAGATATGATTGATTTGGATAAATTATATTTGATATCATTGACTACATAGAAACAAATTAATTGGTTTTTTATTCAATTATAATTGGAGTTCTCAAAATTTTTGGATATAAGGAGTATATCATATATTCTATGAGGAATAACAAAGCCTGAATGTAATCAATAAGGATTTATGGAAATTTAAGTGTTACAATGTTTTAAAAAAATACATGATGATAGTATTCACATGTTATTATGTGGAAAAATATATCTTCATTGTGTTTACCATCTTTATAAATTTTGGACTACAAGTTTGGATAGAAGTATTTTGGATAATTATAATGGTTGGAATGGATTAAGTTTGAAATTGGATACTATTTTTAAGTTTAAATCATTTCTTAAATATTATTTTTGGAATATTATAAAAAAGGACAACCCGGAGGTCGGGCGATAACCCGTCACGTCTGGAAAGGCCACGAGACGTGAACCTGCAACTGAAGGGAAAAAAGGGAGAATCACCTACCACTAGCCTATGTGATTTCATGGTATGTGTAATTTAGTTTCTTTTAAATATTATGAAAAATTAATTATAAATTCATAATTTTTGGAACCATATTCAATTAGGATAAATAGAATATTTTTGAATTCTATTAACTTTTAGAGTGAATGATGAGTTTTTGTTAGGAATTAGTTGAAAGATGAAACTCTACTTGTCATGTATATTTTTTTCCTCTTATTCTATGTATAAATTTATTCATAAAATATAAGGAAGGGATCTTAAAACCAAATTTTTTTTTATCCTAATACCTTATGTTTGGTTGAAGTGAGGATATTTTAGATCATCATAGATTGATGGCATTGAGGACATAAATTTTACACATGTTTGTGATTGATTACCTCAATAACTCCCTATAAATATTTATGTTTTACACTAATTATGTGTCTCTAATTACCACCAATTTTATCCTAATCGAGATCATAATTTGGTGGTGACTTTTTCAAATCACTTTCCCTCTTATTAAGACTAAATTTTATTAACCCAATTTTTGATGTGGGTTTTCCAAAAAAGAATTTTATCTATTTTTAACCTTTTATTTTCAAAAAACATTTTCAAATTGAGAGGATTCAATTTATTGAAGGAGGTGAGAATGTAACACCCCAATATTTCATAGTATGTTATCTCTTCAATGTAATTCAATAACTTGTCTTACACGCAAAACCGATTTCGAGCGCACCACGACTTACCAATCTAGCAGTTCAAAAAGTAGTTATGTATAGTGTTATATATATTTTAAATTTTAAACTACATATAATTTTTGAATCCATATTATGTTTTTCTTAGACATAATATAGGAACAAAATAATTTTTTTAGATAAAAGAATTATTTTTCAAAAAATGAAATTTTACCACCTTTTAATAGAGAACCCTTTTTAAAACTATTATTTGAAACTTTTATATATTAAATTTAGTTAATTAAATTTCTTCTTTAGAAGAAGGATATAAAATTTTATTTTGGATAATGTTTTGGTAATTTTTTGAAAACTTTTATATTTGGATGAATAGTGAAAATACTAACTTTTAAATGATTTTTTTGGTAGAAACAATTTATAGTGTTAAATGCATTTGAATGGTTTGGAAGAATAATTAGATTAAATTTGTATCATTTAATACTATGTAGGTTATTATATGAATTTTGACATTTAAATTTGACATATACACATCTTAGTCATTTGATAGATTTTACTTTTCAAAAAACACGCTTTTTGGTTTTAACAAGAAGAAATAATTTTTAATTAATTAATGAAACTTATATGTTTTTAATTTGGTAAAATAGAATTATTTTTTTCATTTGGAATATCATAATCTACTTAGTGTGATGTTTTGGTATTTTTCTGAAAACATGTAATTTTTGATGAATAGTGAAAACACTCCATTATTATTTAAAACCAACTTTTTATTTAAATAATTATTAATTTTATTTAAATTAATTTTAATTCAATATATATATATAATAATTAAATATGTTTAATTTAATTCATTGGAGTCATTTTATAATAAAATTATATGTAAAAAAATTTATTGAACTTTTTAACGTCTTTTACGCACCTTCTTGGAACATTTGGAATTTTTCAGAAAATGTAATTTTACCGCTTCTGTGATTTTAATTTCAAAAATACAAGAGATATTTGATATCAATATGTAGAATTTGTTTCAATAAGATGAAAATAATTTTTTCTGAATAGTAACATTGACTTTTATTTACCATGGTTAAAAGTGTATAGGGTAATTAAAGGTAAAAATGATTTTATAATTACCCTAAAACATATACTAATTCTATTGGATAAGTTTATTTCAACCAAAACAAATTTTAGGAATAAAAGATGATCATTTTGTTCCACTTATATTAGATTAGAACATTTATTATTACTTAACTTAAAGAAGTGTTAAATTCAAAATTTAATAACTAAACCTTATTTAATATAGGGTAATACATAAGATAAATTCAACTATAAATATTAATTAGAAATATAAAATTATTTCCTACATAATGGTATTTTATTTATAATTTTTAGAGATTAAATAATTATATTTATTAATGACCTAATGATGATACAACCATTACATTATCAAAGAAATATTAAAATAGTTTTTATTATAAATATTGAAATAAATGTAAATTGACACTTTTGATGCATCCAATAATTTTATGGTTTAATATGACATGTTAAGGTTGATTAAATATTTTTTTAAATTTATGTTGTTGTTATGACTTAAAAAAACAATATAACAAATCGTGTCAAAATTGACATAAATGAGTTTTTTTTTAAAATATTATATTATTAATTGATATAAAAATTCAAAAAATATAAGGATAGGACAATGCACATATATTAGATTAGATATATCAATAATGATCCACTTTGGGTTCTCTGGTCTTTTTATAGTAAGTTTATTACCGATTTGTTATAATAATACAAGAGGACATGATAAAAGTTAAGCAATTAAACTAAGGGTTAAATATTAAAGATAGGGTTAATATGGTGACATGAACTTGTCTAAAACCTATTAGTTGATAGGAGTTAGACCCATACACTCCTTATTTTTGAAATAAATGAATTTGGATCCATTAGAAACCGAAAATTATTTTATTATAAAAATAATATTTCTAACTTTTCCTAAAGTGACCCTCACCTCTCTTATAAAAGAGTACTTCCCCTTTTCTCAAAATAATACCTCCAAAGCCGTTTTTCTCGTCCAACCCCTACCCAAATCTCCTCCAAAATTCCCTTAATTCAACCTAGAGGCCTTCCCTTAGGCATAATGACTACCTATGGAGCCCTTTTGTTCAAATCAAAAGGAAACTCCCAAAGAAGATGTAATTATTTTATCACAAATTTCAAAGATCTTTTCATCTTCAACTTTGTATTTCTTTGTTATTTCCATAAAAAAAATAATAACTACAGTAACTTTACATACATTTATGTTATTATAAATATTTTAAAACCATACTAATTATTCTATCCATCCTATGAATGATAATGTCACCTTGTTTGCGTACGTACGACTTACCATCTCCACGTCGTGGTGTAATTTGTTATTCAAAAATATGTTATTTGGATGGATGTAATTATCTATAATTTTTATATAAATAATGAAAATAAAATGTTAATTTCTATGTAAAATTAATATACCATACAATTTCACACATTTTAATCATTATGGAAATTATATCGTGACTCCTGTGTATGTACCACTTTCCGTCTCCATGACGCGATGGGATTCATTTCTAGGATCAACATTCAACGATGATTATAAAAATATATATTATTAATAAGCATGTAATATATGACATAATAATTATTTTGGATATATATATTTATATATATGTACTTTCATATATCTTTTTCACTTACTTCTGTTCAATACGATATGAAAACAGAAACAACGTTTAAGCATACATATGGCCTACCATCACCATAAATAGTGTTTTCTATTTCATATATCTATCTATAATACATATTTATATTTTAGATATATATAATATATAAATCATGTTTTATATTCATGATGTATTTAAATCATTATCTAAATGATACAATCAAGAATAAATAGTTAAAACACTTACAATAAAGAAATTGATTATTCACTGAAATGTTAATTTTACATGGACATCATTATTAAATGGGTAGTATAATGTCATAAATGAATCATGTATGATATAATAAATATTAAAATGGTTCTGGTATAATTTAAAAATATACAATGGTAATTATACAAGATGTTAAATGTACCCTCAACCAAAGAAAGTTCAAGGTAAGTGTTAGTTCCTCAATCTCATTATTATCTGAGATTGTTTATGTGTAAGTATTTTCTAGGTCATATATATAATCCATGTCCATGTTTCATAAAATACATTTGAAAATGACTCTTTTAAGGCACTCTTTATAAAAAATATCATTTTAAATATTTTAAAATTTTATTTTTCTAAATCATTCTCATTAATGCTCATGTTTTCAAAATGGTTTTAAGGATTTATTTATATAGACATGATATTTTTAAAAGGATAATTCCATTAAAAATATTCAATGTGTTATGGGAAACTTTCATTAAAAAATATCTTTTAAATGACTCCCTTTATAAATCTGTGAGTTTTAAATGATTTCACAAAAAGGGATACTTCTTTCCAAATTTTTTACTAATCATTTTCAACTATGTCAACATTCATTACTGGATATTATTAATTATTATGGTTGATTTGTTATAATACCATCTTCTATATTGTATCGAATGAGTTTTGATATGTTTGACTGTGGATGTGCTATTTTTATACCCTTCATGGGTTTTTCTTGAAATATCGACATTTCGTATGGTAGTTTTAATATGAATTTTTATATTATGTTTCTACATTTTCATATGAGGAATGTAGTGGACATAGTATGTGACGGGTGGGGTATGCTATAACCACTCGATGCATCAGTAGTTCAAATTAGACAAACTAGTTTCCTCGCGCGTGGCCTTGAAAAAAAATTTATTTGTAGACTTGGAATGAGGCCATGACTATGTGGTAATGATGTCTAGAGTTAGGAATTACCTCATTTTTTAATTAATTATTACTTGTGAACATTCAACTAGTATAATATCCATGCACATTTTTATATGGTAATGTTTGATTTATTTTCTCTATATTATGTTGATGTTTATGTTTAATAGGTTGTTGTTTTTATTACACATCTTGCCTTAAAAGTTTATAGCTTCTGCTAAATTATTTACCTTTACTGAGCATATGAGCTTAACCAATTCTTATGTTTTGTTTTCTTAGGATTCCAAAAGTGTATTATGACTAACCTACCGGGATTGTCTAAGGGATATGAATATGTTCAAAGGAGACAATATTGTTGTTGTTATTCCTTTCATGATGTAATCTAAAAATTATGCATGTATTTAGTACTTCCAAAGCCACTAAACTCATTAGTCTTTCGATACATGATTTCTTATATCATGCCCATGATATTTAATAATGCACAGACTCTAGGTAATTAGGGTCGGGGCGTTACATCTTTAACATGTTTATTGCTGATGTGGTGATTTTTACCAGAGATGCTTCCTCATTGGGGGATATTGAGCCTAATGTGAGGAATATTATTTCTTTTGTGATGACCCAATGTTGTTCTTAGTGTATTTATTCCTTGTTGGGATTCCCATATGTAATTACCTAGGATCCACCTTCTGAATTATACTATTTAGGATATTTATTGGCATAAATAAAGGTACTACCTAGGATATGGGAGTTTACCCTGGATGTATATATTTTGGGATATATATTTTGTTGGGATGACCAGAGGTGTGTCCTAGAATTTGGGTGTTGAGCGTATGATTATGATCTATATTGGTATGCCACCGAAGACTCCTATTAGATTATTCTCTCCCAAGTTGTGGGGATTATTATGATCTCGTTGACTAATGAATGGGATAATTATGCTCTCCCTAGTAAGTTATTAGAGTTGGGGCTGTTCCATGGAATCTCACCCATGATTTATCTTTGTATAGGTATGGAACATAAGACTCATGGAAGATTATGTTGTCCCAATTGGTGGGGAAGATTATCATCTCCTCATCCTTTGATCGGGATGATTATGCTCCCCTGAATAAGTTATGGGACTCAAGGGTAGTTTCATGGGGTCTAACCAATGAGTTATCTCGATAGATCTTCTAAGGGTAAGACCCTTAATGGTCATCTATATTCATAATGTTTTGACTACCTAAAAACCGAAACATAGGGAGAAGTTATTAGACTAGATTTATAGTCATGGGAAGCATGGAAAATAACTCAGTTACTTTTACATGATGTCCAAATGTACTCATTAGAATCCTTCTTTATAGTATTCACCATCGACATGTGATATATTTCTTTAATGGATTCAACATTTTTCTATTATATCCTTGTCAGTGATTGTAGGATAATACGAGTGATCATATGTGTATGATGAGTATCCCCATGTGGTGAAATTAATTTCTCAGAGATATAATTTAGAAATTAGACTAAGAAGGTTTATGTTGATTGGAATTATGGACCTAGATATCAACTTAATGATTAAAAACTTGGCTGGAATGACATCCAAATCAATACCCTTTCACTGGATGTCCAGTCAATCAAGATTACAAACCCATGGATTGACTGAATTGTTGAATTTTATTAATTGTTTCACACACCATTGAATATTAATAATTATGTATATATATATAGGATTGGGACTATAAATTTAGAGGTATATATATATTCGAACATCCAAGGTGGAACTTTACCAATTGACCATGATTAAAGACCTAGAGTTCATTTGTGGTTTCACGTTTGATTTACATAATTTTTTAGTTGTTCCTTGACTAGGCTGTGTAGTTCTATTATGCTTAAACTTAGACCATCACATGTATAGGTTTCTTGTTGGGGTGTCCTATTGACACTATTTCCAATCAATGCACCTAAACCATTATGTATGTATAGACCATATGTCTACTTTCATATTGATCATGAGTTTCTTGTTGGATAGGGTTGAGGCATAGAGTTTCATGATAGATGGAAACTAATTGTGTGGTTATTATGATTAGGCCAGTGCAGTTCGACAGTGTCTAGAGACAGGGTATGTGGTCTGGATTAGAGTTAGTAGTAGAGACCTTTACTTTTATTTAAAATTTCATTTATATATCTATATATGTGTGGTTGGCCTAGTTTGTTACTAGTGTTGTATTATACATAATAACACTTTATACATTTATAGAAATTTCATTTATTATTACATCATATTCTATTTTCGCTATTTAATGCTTCTTAACTCTATTTTTTTAATGTTCTATATGATTCATAGAGATATTTTTTTGTTTTCCTACTCTTATATGAGGGAATAATATCTCCAATATCACACCATAGGCCTTCACAACTAGTTAGTAGCCTCTAGAATACAGGGAGACAAGCTAGAGACTCGTAACCCAGTAGCTCAGGGAACCTTTCCATGGAACTCGGGTCGGGAAGTTACAATGATGCATCTCAGAAATGTATTATAATTAAACATTATTCCAATTTCAATAATACAAAACCATACTAATACTAAATCAGAGTATTATGTGGAACACTAAAATAATAATACTAAAGAAAAAACTATATGCCTATGTAGCCCAATTCCAAGCTCCAAGCTTCAACTCCGCAACATCCCAAGAATCACGATGTAAAACTATAGAAATGAGATTCATTCCTTTTAACTGTGTTTCATAATACAAAATCAAAAAATTAACCCAAGATCCAACGAAGGGGGTGAGTAATAATAATGAGTATGAATTCTCTAAATTCCTTCCATACTAATGCCAATAGTATAGAATAATTATGCACATTAATATAAATCAATTTATATTAAACCATTAAAACACTCCATAAATTTCCAACAAACTAAACAAATATCTATAAAAATATTTTTCTGATGAGAAACAAAATTCCAAGGAATGTAACCAAAAAATAAATTAACCATATTTATCATTTCATTTATTCCTAATCCAAATTATTTCAAATGAACCTAAACATAAAACTTATCATACACATGATGCAAGAACCAATGATTAGTGCTACCATTTTTTGTGGAAATTCATGTCCAACCCTACCTGATTTTTATTTTGGCACTTCATGAACACATTCCAATTCATATATGGTGGTAATTAATGACCAATATCTATCCCCATTCTAACTCATACTTTACCATTTATTCTAAACAATCATGTATATTAACATATACTGAAATTATATGAACTGAAAATTTTAAATCCAAATCAACCATTTATACCAAACCACATTTTTATAAAACTATATCTTTATTGAAAACCATTTTCACAATAGTTTCTGTAAATCATCTAGGAATCCAATTATCAAATAATAATTTTAAAATACAAAAAAATACATAATGTACAACACTATCATATTTCCCCAAAAAACTATAAATCAACACCAAAGGAGTTTCAAATATGCTTCACACATCAATATCACAAAAAATTAAAAGAAAAAAAATAATTTAAAATTAATAATTCTATTTCTAGTAAGAGGAGTCCAGGGTTAATCCACATACCTTTAAGGTTTTGGTTAAAATGACCAATGGAAAAAAACTCACCAAATCTAGGTTAAAACTCCTCAAATCCATCTTAAAATCATTCCCCTAACATCAAAAAATAAAAAATATACCATTTTAGGAAACAAAAACACTACATCTGTCCAAAAAAAAATAAATATATGAAACTAGAAGAGAAATAAAATTAAGTCTATGAAAAACTAAGAAACTACCCTGAACGGAGACTTTCTAAGGGAGATCTACCTTTTAAAAACCAAGAAAACACATTGAATTACTTTAAAAATGAGGGGAAAAGGTTATCTAACCTTGGGAAAGTTGAAATAATGAGTTAGGGAAGTATGAGAGAAATAATTGGGTGATTTGGTCAAATATCAACCAAGCCTCATTTTTAAAAACCCACTTTTAAAGCCATGCATGGTTTTGTCACACAGTAAGTAAAATTGGGTGATAATTGTGCCCTTGTTTCTGCATCAATGGGGACCTCTCATGGTTTTCTTACACTATTAGACAGACTATGAAAATTACATGCCAAAAACAATTACCCCATGCTACACGTTTTCTTGGAGATTCTGAACATTTTTCACCAACCATGGTCAAACTGTGCACCATTAGAAAAGTCACGAATCCTTCCCAAAACCTTTCAAAAAATACCTAACATTAACCAAACTATTTATATAAATAAAAGTAAATATTAAAGGGCAATATACATAAATTTTAGGATACCAAATTCTCCTAAACATTTCTCTTTTTATCCATAGAATTGTGAAAACAATCACTTTCCTAAAAGAGATTGAGCTATTACTTGGCCATTTCCACATGCCATTCCAGAGTTTCCTCAAGAATCTGACCATGTCTCCACAAAACCCACACTATATCAATTATTTTTTCATGAAAAATATTCTCTTGACTAAACATAATCTGTACTACCATGCGCACCAAGGAAACATCTATCTCTAGCTCAACACGATCCCATCGAAGTACATGGTCAGGATATGGATGATACTTCTTTAACCAAGATACATGAAACAAATTGTGAACTACAATAAACAATGGTTCCAAGGCCTACTAATATTCCACCTCTCCATACTATTCATGATTCTCTAAAAACTGATATATCTCCAAGATATCTTTCCTTACATTCCAAAATGATAATTTCTAACCCTTGGATTTATTCTTAAGAACACATTATTACCCACCTCGAAGGACTACATACATTGATGATGATACACATATGATTTTTTATGACTCTGATTAGTCTTCATTCTCCTCCCAATCAACGTATTCTTCTATATTGTCTCTTGGAAATGGAATGTCCAACTAGCAAAGTCTCACTTGTTTCCACCAAATATAGTGGAGAAAAATAGGGAATCCCATAAAATGATTCAAATTGATCAATATATATCAAGGAATCATAACTAATATTATATGAAAATTCTACCAACAGAAAGTTCTCTTCCCTTCATACAACAAAATCCATCAAAAAATTCTATAAAATATCTTCCAATGTATTTATCACCCTCTCAGATTTCCCATCAATCTGATGATGATATTTCATACACCTAGTCAACTGGGTCCTATGGTCTTGTTTCAAGGATCTATAGAAATAATATGTGAACCATGGATCTCAGTATGATATAATTGAAAAAGGAAAACAATTCCTCTTTAACACATCATAGATATAGATTTTGGATATACCACCCACCATATGATATTCACTAATAGGGAGGAAATGATTCAACTTTGTGATATGGTCCACAGTAAACCATATGGAATAATTCATCCGGACATATCATGGGATACCAGTTTCCAAATCCATAGATATTTCCTCCAATTTCCACATAGGGATACATAAAGACTACAATATACCTTCTGGTAATTGATTTTTTCTTTGAATTTCATGAAATTAAATCATTTGGATATGAAATCCGTTACATCCGTTTTCATACCAACCCACAAAATCTATGATTTCGACACCTTATATGTCCTTTAAATTGAAGGGTGTACAACCCATTTTGAATGATGATAATTACTATGAAGTTATTCCTAAAAATCCACAAAGACAACCATCTGATTCTAAAACTAGAAAACTGAATTTCCATCTAATTTCATACCCTGAATGATCTCCCCTCCATTGAGTTTCGACCTTATGGTCTTGCATTCGTAATCTGATGATTTTATCTATCCAACAAATCCAACCAAATAATTAATCAACGAAACTATAAAAAACCGCTATGCCACCCCGTACTTCACATTCTGAAAATATTTCGGCAATGATAGACATCAACTACCACTTATCTAAAATTTTTCTTCCCACCAGATCATTTGACTTCCTGGTTAATGCATCTTTCATTGAATTACCATTCCCCAGTATATACAACTAGTCAATGTCAATCATTTGATGAAACTCCATCCATCTACTTTACCTCAAATTCAATTATATTTTTGATAAAATATACTTTAGTCTCTTATGATCATTAAACAATGTCCATTTCCTACCAAAGAGATTGCGATAACATGTTTTCAAAGCCTAAACAATTGCCTATAACTCCAAATAATGTGTTGGGTACTACTTCTCAAGAAACATCAACTATCGTGAACAATAAAAAACCACATGATCCGCTTGAATGATAAAAACACCTCAACCCTAATCCTAATATGTCACAATACTCTATTTACCCTTTCCATGTGTTTGGAAAATCAAAAAATGGTGCTGATGTAAAGAGAACCTTAATCTTTTGAAAGGAATAATGACCATAATCGTTCCATTGAAATGGAAATTTTTTCCTTGTACATGATATAATTGGTGAATAAAATCATGATATTTCCTGAAAAAATCATTAGTAATAACCATATAGTCCCTAGATTTTTTTAATCTCAAAAATAAGATTCAGTGGCTTCCAAGAGATTACCACCACTATCGTTTTGGGATCCACTGAAACACCATTCTCAGATATACCATGGCCAAGGAAACAAACCTCATGTCTCTAGAAATAACACATTGATAATTTGGCATAAATCCAATGATCTATCTTGATTCCCAACAATGATTCCAAGTGTTTCTCATTCCCAACCCTTGTCGTAAAATACACTAATATATCATCGAAAAAAACCACCACAAAATAATCGGGATATCTATGAAATATCCAACTTATCAATGGAATGAAGTCCACTAGAAATTTTTTAAGAGCAATGGTCATAACTATATACACATAATTTATATATCTAATTTTAAATTTTGTTTTCAAAATATCCTTCTTTCGCACCCACAATTGATGATATCATAGTCGCAAGTCAATTTTGGTGAACCAATGATCTCCCCTCAACTAGAAGAATAGATCATCAATGCATGGGAGTGGATACTAATTCTTTATTGTCACATGGGTATGTTTATGAAAATCAACAAAAATACAGAGTGTTTCATCCATCATTTTAATGAACAAGACTTGTGCTTAGAATGGAGCTATGCTATGCGGGATGAGCCCTTTTTTTCTTGAGCCTCCAACTACACATTCAATTCCCTCAATTCTTCTAATGTATTCCAGTACGATAGAGGTGGGATAGTACTGGTCCCTAAGAGGGTAACAATCATAAACTCCACTCCCTATATAGGGGAAAACCCTAATAAATTATCTGTAAAGACAAATATAAACATATCAAAAACATGAAGAAAACTGCTTCTCCAAATATCATCCATCAATTCCAATGATAGAGATTCAAATTGATACAATATCAACACTACAGATGGTTCTAACAAGCTTGTTTCACCAACCTTTTCATTCTGCTCCCATCTAAAGAGTTTCTCAACACTATCTTCTTTAATGAAACTAACAGTTCATGTAATAGTATATGTGGGCCATAGAAAATATTCAACCAATACATACATAGGATTCTATCATACATGTGAAACTCAAGCACTAAAAGGTACCTTGTCAACTCAAACCCATTGACAGTTATATGAAATTCTTTGCAAAGAGTTTCTCAACAATCTCTTTGACCTAGAAGAGTTTGATGTTTCAGAATAGAAGGCATAATTTCTAAAATTTGTCCTAAAAATCAGAAACAGATGAAGAAATTCACGATTGAGAGACATATTTATCAATCAGCTTTGTCATAATGTTAAAATTTAAAATAATCGTACCTCACACTATTGATTTTCTAGGTTAATCATCGATCAAAACTTGTTCTTCTCCCGAATCCTATTTAATGGATACAATTTTATCATTATTACACTACTAAAACATTCCCTAATGAGGATTAATGGTGGTCCTAGAATCCCAAAGGTTAATAATGTTCTACTAATGAGGGGTATGTTATTTCCCTCAACCCATGGAAGCATATGCTGTCTGCAACCCTTATGGAGTCTCTTGACCACTTGATCTTGGAGAATTTCAATAATTACACATATGATACACCATCTGATTAAAATTATGAAATGATTGTCATTGATCCATACAACCCCACTTCATGTGACCTATATATAAACATTGGAATCACCCCATATTGGTCCTAAACATTGCAATATGGTTAACCAATCCTACTGACTGATTCTATGCCATATCCCACATTAGAAATAAGTTTAAGTCTTATAGTTTCTCCCTTTATTATAGTTTGAACCATTTTCCATGGGTATCAACATAACTCCTCTAATCATAGACCTTGATATGTCCCTTATAGATGCTATTTCTCTATTTTCCACCACTGTATAATCAGTTATATAAATAATTTCAATCATCAAATGAATTTCCTACCATAGCCCCCATTAAAAATATGTTCTTTCAAAGACGTACTAGTTGAAATATTAGGTGGACCTGGGATTCATTGATGAATTTCGTAGGATATTCAATCAATTAAAGGTTCTATTATTTCAATTTTATGAAATATGTCATTCAATGAATTCTGATTGTGTGTGGGAGGAATTATTTGTTAAATAAATCCCCAAAATCCTCTCATGACATAACAGGGTTAGCTCTATCCTTGACTGCTAACTCCCACCACTTACGTTTATAATCTTCTAAAATTTATGTCTCTAACATGAAATTCAACTACACCAGTGTGACTTGGAAATTTAAGATGTCATTAATCCTATTCAGCCACACCTACTACTTTCTATTTCCAAATCACCCCGAATGATGGGTAGATTATGCTTCTAAAACTAAACTGAATGATCCTTAAACCTTGAGTCATCCCTTATATTCCCATTATATACATCCTAAAATGAATTAAATATTATCCTAACTTGATTTTAGTTCACCAAGGGATTAGGTGAAACCACATTTTTAGAGGCTACCTCCAGTTGGCCTCTACGATGCCAACCCGAGGACATTTCTATCCATATAATAACCACCATAAGTCTCATTCAATAGAAAAAGATGGATTATGATTTCAAATTCTATAACATTAGAACTATTATAACCAATAATAAAAAAATTCATCATTTCCCATGTGAAACCATTTTTTTTAAAAAAAGACACCATGTTTTGAAAATCAACACATTTTCTAAATATGAAAACCACTATCATTTCAAAAGCGCACATTTGAAAACAAAAATCCTGATTTTTCAAAGTTCAACACATTCACAGAACAACATAAATCATTCCTCCCAATAAGATATGAAATCCTAGTGGGAATTCATTTCTATAATTCATTCCATTCACATCTTGTTGGCTAAACCCATGAAAATCATATATCAATGACTATATGTGTCTCCAAACACTTGTGTACCCAACTCCGTAGAAAAATTATGTTTAGAATAAAAAGATTAGTTATGTATATTTATGTTATACATTTCACATTCTGAAATTAAAACTCATTTCTACCATACCATCTTGAGAAATAAATAGATAATGAATGCCAACAATATGACTGATTACTGATTCCCAAGGACTGAATAAATTGATACCTCTTGTAACATCTCTCCCATCATCATTGTCTTGAGTTGAGGAGGAGTGGAAGTTTTTCATTAGAGACATCTCCAAGATAACAAAGTTAGGAAATTAATTCCAATGGCTTCATGAATGGTTGGGTGATGATTTAACCTTTTGAAATAAAAAAACCAACCAATGAAGCATTCACCTACAAAAAAACAACTACATAATTAATCTCAACAATGCTTTATAATTAAAACTCATACCAATGAAAAAAATAGAAAAAAATAAAAATAACCAATTGTAATGAAAATATGAAGACAATAACAATAAAAATAAATACACCATGACATGACTATGTAGCCTCATTCTAAGATCCATTATCCAAATCAATAACCTCCCCAACATCATGATGCACCGCTATAGAAATGAGCTTCCTTTCTTCTATCAATGTCACATAATACAACATCATCCAATGATCCCAGGTTCAAATATAAGGTTTATGTAATAATACATAGTATTCCATCCCTAAATTACTTCCCCACTCGTGCCACTAGGATAGAACATGTTATCACATTAATTTAAAACAATTTATATTAAACCATGTCAACCGTCCAAAAAATTATAACAAACAAAACACATGTATTCTTCCATAGTTTACCCTAGTGAATCCTAATTCCAAGGAAGGTATCCAAAAAATTAATTATCCATTTTTACCATTTCATGTTGTCTTAATACACTTAATTTCACATGACCCAAATAATACAACTCATCATACACACGGTGCAACCACCCATGCATGGTGATACCATTGATAGTGGAAGCTCACATCCATCACCATCAAAATTTTACCTTTTTTACTTCATGACCACAATAAAAAAATTTAGGGTGGTACTTCATGACCCCTAAGCATCAATATCCTATCTCATATTTTCCCAATTAATCTAAACAATCATTCCAATTATCATATAATGAATTCATATCAACTAATAATCTTCAATCCAAATAAATAATATCATCCAAAAAAAGAGATTAATAATAAAATGATTTTAATAAAAACCAATTTCCCATATTTTTCTATAAATCTACCAAGAAACCATTTTTAAAATCAACATGTCAAAATCCTATAATATGTCATAATTCACAACACTATCATATGTCCCCCATAAACCAGAAATGAAAACCAAAGGTGTTTCACCCAATATTTTAACATTAATTTCATGACCAATTAATAGAAGAAAAATTATTTTAAATTGATCATTATAGATCAGGAAAGAGCATTCAAGGATGAAGGCACATGCCATTAGGGTTATGGTGATAAGAACCGATAGAACAAATGCTCAAAAATTCTGGGTGAAAACTCCCCAAATATGGCTTAGAATCCATCCCCTGACCACAACAAAGAAAAATATCTCTATGATTGGAAACATAAACCCTATATTTATCAACGATGGAATTATATTTAAAAAATTGTGAGATAAAGAAAAGTATATCTAAGAATATCCAAGAAACTACTATGAAAGAGAATTACTAAGTGGGGTATGCCTTTATTACACCAATAAAACCATTTTTATTGCTTCTATAAAGAGGGGGAAAGGTTACCAAACATAGGATAATTAGAAATATAGAGTTAGGGTTTCATAGGAGCAATAATGGGGTGTTTAGGTAAAAATCATGACCAAGACCCTTTTTTAAAAACCTACTATTTATGTCAAGAATGGTTTAGCTGAACAGTTAGAAAAAACACGTGCTAATCATGCACCAAATAATACTTAAAGGGGAACACAAATAGTTGTTTTGAACAATTAGATAACATATGCGTCAACCATTCCAATTTCCACTTTCCCCTGCTGTATGGTTTCCTGGAGACTCTTCACAGTTATCAAACTATTCACCCTTATAAAAATTCCAAAACCATCCCAAAAAAGATTCCAAACTCTCAAACAAAATACCCAAAAAATTTATATAAATAAAAATAATAATTAAATGGTTATATAACTCAAACAAGGGTGCTATAGGGGGATTCTACCATTTGGTTATAACGACATGACTGTATAGAAGGGATGTGTGCCACTGGGGAACGTGAGTGTTAGTTACCATTTGGTGACATGGTAGATCGAAGAGATACCACTCATGAGTTTTTAAGTACAACAAGATTGGGAATTTTTGGTTGTGTGTGATATCATGAAATGGGTTTGGAAAATGGAATTGAGAAATGTTTTAAATACTTGATTTATTAATTTTAATTAAAAGTTGTTTTGGAATGGAAAACTACTATGGAATTGAAATAATATTATTTAAATTATTATAAATTGTTTTATATGAATTCCTTAAATTTTTTTGTTCCTATGGAATTGGTTGGGAATTCATTGTTGAAATCCTTTTTGGTTTAGTATCACCCACTTCATATGCACTTTTTTAATTTAGAGATGTCATCTATCGAGCCATTGGTATCGTAGTGTATCCCTATTATTTAGTGATTCTTCTTGATACCATTGTATTGGTATGTATATTTTGATCTTAATTAATATTGTGAGTTTCTTGTAGATTTATTTGGTGTATTTTATATTTATTAATTTTGTTTTCTTCTTTTAGTTTGATATAGTTGTTTCTTTGGTTATACTCTAAGTTGTATTTAATTGTACTCATTAATCATTTAGTGGTTTTTTGGATAGTTTTTTATGCATTGGTTATTTTATTTTCAATGGAAAAATTATGACCCAATTTTTTATGTGGCCTTTGGTATTTATTGTTATTCTCGGGTGTCTTGGGAATGTCACCTATGGCTAGTAACACCCACCGCCGCTACCCAAGCGAATGGGAAACATTTGGGATGTTACAAACCATAAGAAAAGTATAGTAATGAAATAATTGATCCATATAGATTCCTTCATATTATTTTATGCATTGATAAAATCAATATCTTTTCTTGAGTCTACCGTAGTTTTTTTTGTGACTCTTCCAAAAGATATATTTTCCATTCATGAAAAATAATATACCATATTGACATCAGATATCATCTTTGAAGATTGATAAATAGAATAATTGTAACCGTATGAAATGAGATAAAACTTACCACTAATGTACAAAAATATATAATTAATTCTTCCTAAGTACTTAGTGATTTTACCCATTAAATCCAATTGAAATTCACAAAGATTATATTAATATCGATATTTTATGATCAAAGAATTAGTAATCATAGGTAAATTCAACAACATAGAGTACATGATAGATCCTATTGAAGATTTATGAATAATCATGTTCATAATTTGTAACTCTTTAAAAGGATTGTAAATTATTCTATAGATCATGAAAAAAACATTGGTAACAATACCTTTTTTGATTTCTCTTATTAAACCAATTTAGACATTAATAACATATGTGTTCTATAAATCTAAGAATAATATTGGAAATTTACATGTAAATATTCATACCCCATATGTATATTTCATAACCCATATTAAATATTGAGAAAAACATTCCAAATAACAAATTTATATAATTTCATGTCGGGGTTTCATTTCTGATAAGTGGTTTGTAATCCCAATACAATATCAGAAAAACAATATCCATTCCACTAAAAATATTTTATACATAAGAATCATCCTCATTATTGATTATATAAAACTCATTGATTTCATCACTAAAAAAATATTGAAACATTGAGAATCATAGTAATATCCATAAATGGATCATTACTACATGAAAAACTTGGTAATATCATTTAGAGCATTCAAACGTTTATGTTCTATCATATACACATCGTTGAATATATTCCTATTAAGGATGATATTTTTTAAATTCATTTAATATATTTCATAATCCTAATGAGTCATTGTGGAAATAAATATCTAAATGGAATTTATCCCCACCATTAGTGAAAATGATTCTTCATAGTATATATTCAAGTTTTTCATAGTATATTTAGATACCATGAGATAATTATACAATGAAACTCTATCATTCATATTATTATTATTTAAAAAAAACAAATAAAATCCTTCTATGTCTCATCCCTTCATTTAAATCTAATAATATCCACCGTAGTTGGTTAACAAGAATTTTATCATAGATTTATTATACATTAACAATTTCTCATAATTCGAACTCTTGATTGTTTCTCAATAAGAAATAGGTTATTTATCTATAAAAATCAGTTAAAAATCTTTTGAAATAATAAATCCATATTTCATAGGATATGGATGAATGCCACTATATATTTGAGGTTCTTAATTTACCAAATTCTATTATTATTTTATTACTTTTTATTAAACCAAATCATCATCCACCTCTAAAAATCTTATTTTTTTTGTCATTATCTTTTCCAGGTTCAAAATTTCTCCAACTAACACCATGATCTAAATATTTATTATCAAGGAGTATAATAGTCCATAATGAAATCTATTTTACTATAGTATTATTATAGAAATAATATCTTATATTTTTATTAGTATAAAAAATAAATAATTTATTTTCATATTTGTGGGGATGTTTTTCAAAATAAAAGAATCATATATAAGAATTATAACCCTTAATCGTAAAAAAAGAAAAATATTGATGTTTCTCAGAAAAAAATGCTATATTTATGAATAATGTAGATGGAATGAAATTAACTGGGAATGAAGTGGCTTCCATAGAATATTCCCATAGAGATGTTGAAAGGTCACACTGTCTCATCATTGATTAATCCATGGACAATATAGTAAAATTCATCCTTTGATACACACAATTTATTTACATTGTTCCTTGAGGATTGAGTTAGAAAATAATTCTAGAATGTCTCATATTATTAAAAAATTCCCATCTCAAGTTTTCACTGACATGATTTAATCAGAGAATATAAGTACTTATTACAAAATGATTATGTAACTCATTCCGAAACTCATTTAACATTTAAAATATTTAAAACATATATATTAGAAGAAAAACAAAAAAAAAGATTATAATCATCAGTAAAATTAATGAAGTTCTAATACCCACAATATGAGTAGTCATTATTTCACACACATCACTATGTATATAATCTAATATTAAACTTTCCAACCCACAGTTTCTACAGGATTTTTTTTCCATTTTTATTTATAAAAAATATTTATAGTTGTACAATTAATTATAATATAATGATTCCAATAATATATCTATATAGAATCATTGGATTTTTTTATTTATATGTTTCAGATGACAATGAAAAAGTAATATGGTAATATAATTATCTTTGACATTCATATTATAAATAATAAATGTGGGATTATCCATCTATGAAATTTCTATACCATTAATAATTTTCCAAATTCCATAAAGTATTTCATTCCCATGTATTAAAAAACTAATGTTATTAATAATAATTCAAAATCCAATTCAATCCAAACAAGACATAGAAATAAAATTTCTATTTATATAATAAATTTAATAATAGTTTCTAATTATTGAATTAATCCACTAAGTAGACAATTATAGTTGGAATTGATCTCCTAGACATATTCTCTTTAACCATTTCCAATCCATACAATTACTTCCTCTTTAATTACATTTCTTATTTTTCTGAGTATGTACTTATCATCATCAATGTTAAATGAACACCTGGATTCCACTATCCATGAGTTAGAATTAGAGAAATTGATTTCTATAATATATATATATATATATATATATATATATATATATATATGATCTGAGTTCTTCATGTTGAGAAAACTAGTCAACCTTAAATAAAAATCTAAAATTACATTTAATTCAAACCTACATGTTATCCCTAAATGATAATTATTATACATTCCATAAACTAATATATATATATATATCTACATGTGACTATCATATTTTATATATTCTCATGTATGATTCTTAATTAAATTATTCCCACTAAATTGGTTACCCCATGCACTATTCCTTTTATAATTTCAATAATTAATTGCTTATTTAGGTTTAACACCACATCGATCATATCACGTATGACCTTAATATAGTTGAGGGGGAAACCCAATAACCATATCCATCATTATAAAATATTAGAATCTAATCCTCTAGTATCCTAGTACTATTAGGGTTTCATGGCCAAGTGTATCCAATATAGTAAGGTTAAATATTGGAACCCTATTTAATAAGGTCACCCATACACATCCTACCTTACTAACATAATCAAGGGGAAGAATGAATTAACATGACCTAATTGAATGGATAATCAAGGACTTGAAATTCGATAGCATTGGAAGATATCTCAAACATAGTATTTGAGGTGTTTTCTTGTTCTCAACAATTTAATATAGATCACATTCTTGTTAAATTAACAAATATTTCATCTCAAGAAATCATTATCATCTTATTTTTTTATTGATATATGTTTTCATGCATCTAATTATTTGGCTTTATAATCCTTACTATATACACTAAATTAATATGTTCTAACCATATTATGATATAACACTTTACACCACTCATAGTTAGTGTTACTCTATTAAACCAAATGTTCCTAATATTTGACCACATACAAATAAATCTTATGAAAAATACAATTAAACACTTTTATATGAGTGATAATAATTATATAGAAACAAAAATCCACATATGAGTCAGTATTGAGTGATTGGTAACCAACACAAACATTTATATACATTGCATCAACCTCTAATCTTGTGATAATTCGGAAAAAAAAAGTACCTCAAGTAATAGTTATTTACTAAGGAGGGATCCTTATTTCATCATAATTCGAACACATAATATTTATAAAATATACTTAAGGTTTAAATTTAATATCATAACTTCATAACAAACTAATGTAGTGGTATATGAAAACTATATCATATGTTGTTTTTCTTAGTATGTCACACATGGTATAACAATTTTTGAGAAGCAATATATCATATAAATTAAATCATATATGATATTCACATCATTTAAACATTATATATTAATATATAGTAATATTTATTTAATAATCAATAAATATAAATTTTATTTATTTTTCACATAATTGAAATCAATTTTAATATTTCATATTCAAATTAGGAATAAAAATATTCAATTTATAATTTCAATCTCTTACACTTTATAAATTTTTTTAAACAATAATAACTTTTAAAAAATTTATATATATTTTATATTTTTCCCATATTATAATTAAGGGGGATAATATATATCATAAGAAACAATTCAATATGAACTTATGAAAAATTATGACATGTGTGGCTTTCTTATTCAACAATATCACCTATATCTCCATTATTAAATGACAGTTTATTAAATAAACACTCATATTTTTAGTCGTATCATATGATAACTCCTATTTTTTCTTACAAATATAGTCTAGAATAAAAGGATTTTATGAATTGTACATTATGATTTATTGATTCATACTTAATGACTAGGAAAAATAAATATTTATACACTATGTTATCCCATGTCTTAGACAATGGAATAACAATTCGATTATTAACATGTATCCACATCATATCATACATTAAGGTATTTCATATAGTATCTTACTAAATATATATTCTTTACAAAAAAAAATAAAACATGTTGATTCCATGGTGAATGTGTCTCTGAAACCACAAATGGGTTTTTTAGGAACAACATATGATCATAACTGTGGAGGAAACATATTAGAATATGGGATTTTTTATAATAGAATCAAAAATCCAAAATGAAGAAAAATTAAACTTTTCAACTTCAAGTATTGTGTGTTCCATCATTATTTTGTATTCTTGAGGATGATCACCATGAAAGGGAACATTGGATATATCCTTAATAGGTTTTATACTAATTATGTGAATCCATGTACACTATGTGAGGTCCACTCTTTATCTAAAGGTGTGTTAGCAACTTATCCATGAATATTATGGGATAATAGAGAATAAGTGAGCTTTATATTTTCTTAAAAATCACTAATAACACCAAATAGTAAGGATTATATCCTTTATATAGTCTCTCTTCATTAAATGTGGGTGATTAAGAATCAACTACCATCATTTTTAAGTCATTATATGTAAATTGAAGGGTATGGTTATTTGATATTTACAATCCTTGATTGATTTCAAAATCATAATATAATATTCTATTCATAACTGAATCATATCAATGATTCCTAATTTATAATAAAAAAATTCATGAATATATGCCAATTCCTATGAACCAAACATTAAAAATCAGAGGCCATTTTTATGCCATACCATATGACATAGAAATACCAAAACATTAATGACATAGACATATCACTATCTATGGTATGCATCCCTTGTATAGAATGGGTTATGATATGGATGAATCATATAATATGATTCATTAAATTTTAGTGAATATTAGTCAACACAAGAAAAACATTGTGTCTCAAATCCCCAAGTCACTAAATTCACCCTTCTATTTCTCTATCATAGATCTACCACTCACCACTAGTGATAAATTATATCTTCCTTATTATTGAATCATATCCAATTTCGTCTATATTTCCATCATAGTACAAATATAGGGGGTGAATATAATCTAAGGGGTTGATAATATTCTCTACATGATTTCTCCATGGATTTAAAATAATATTATAAATTAATAATCAAGATATGTAATGAAAACACAGAGTTTGTAAAATATTTATTGATAAATAGAAAATTAAAACCATTATAAGGTAAAACTAATTATTCTTATCATAAATGAAGTAATAGCCCAATAAGAACTAACATTCAGTTTTATCCGAAGTACAATACCTTTCAGTATTAGAACATAGGCCAACTATATAAAATAATTAATAGTAACAACCCCATTCCATAAAACACAACACCATTAAAATAATAATTACCCAATACTTCTCATGAGAATAAATAAAAACCTAGAAAGGGAATATTGAATCAGGAGTTTTAAATTATATTAAGGTGGAAAATAGACATCCCAATTCAATCATATGGAGAGAGTCATTTCCCAAACATACATAACCTATATAACCCTTCAATAAAATAACACAAAGTAGAAAACATGGATATATAGAATTGATTAATGATCATAATCTCATTCCAAATTACATAAACCCTATAAATTATAATAATAATCAGACCCACCAATGCGAATGTGATTATATATACTCATAAAATAATCAAAATCCCATTTTTATAAATAAAGAAAAATCCATCATGTTTTAATTAATAATCTAAAAAAAAATCCATTCGTGTACTCCCCCTTAACCAGAAATCCACTTTGTCTAGAAATGAAGATAGATAGGATGACCCTTGATTCCCACCTCTAATCTACCATTATAAGGTCACTTGTGTTTTGACCGAGCTGAAAGATCAGAATGAATTTGAATTTCTATTTGGGGGTTTTTTGTAATCTTAAATTGAATCTTATATTGGAATTTAGGGATATTTCCGCATAAGCGTGATGTTTTTGGATTAGGTTTAAAACTTGATAGGTAAATTGAATTTTTAGATGATTTTCATGAGTGTCAGGATTAAAAAAATTAATTTCTCTAAGAAAATGACAAGGGTGTAGGGTTTTTTTAACCATATGACTCATTAGGATAAACAATGTGTCCCTATAAGGGGTTTCACATGGTTTTGTAAACCATGAATGGTGCGGTACTTGACTAGGGATAATTTTTTCAGTAATTTATAGAATTGGACGAACATGATATAAATGGTTTTGTAAATTATGCACCTAGTACACATGGTTAGATCAACATAACCATAAGAATCACACAGTTGGTGAATGGCAATTTCAATCCATGTAGCCCAACTATAATGGGTGTGTCTCTTAAGTAGTGTGAGGTGCACAATTGTCTTGCAGTTATCCATACAATTTTTCCTAACCATGTACATCATTGAATTGAAGAAACTATGATTTTTTACACTAAACCATTAATGATTAATCCTACTTTTTCATCCCCCCAACTCAACTAGGAGTTCTCCCACATTAAATTACCTCATCATCTTCTTCCTTTTGGTGGACCTATTTCTTTTGATCACCTAAAAGAATGTCATCAGGTGCATTAGATGAATATAGGTATGTCTAAGACTCTTCCTTCTTTTCTTTATTTTCCTCAGCATCTTTGGTGATATCTTCATGTGATCTAATTCAACTTATTTTCAAGGAATTCATAATAGATTCTGATTTCCTTCATTTTAGATCAAATAAAATCCTGATAATGAACAAGTGAACTATCCTAAGCATGAGTTAGGTAGTCTAGTTCCTTTCCCTTTAAATTTTTGTCATTTATAAATTTTTTGTGTGTCACGTTCCAGAACCATTATGTGTCACATCATAAATATGAAATTAATCATATGAGTTATAATATCTTGTTTTATATTTATATTATCTATTTTAATTTTACCTTTGGAGGTCATCAACCTCGATTTGAATCACCACTTAGGTTGTGTCACTTATATGAAACAACCCTTAATCATTATCCTTGGAATAAAAAACCCTTGAGGTGTTTTTAGTTTTTTTTTCGAAAAAGGAATGCTAAAATATGAATTTCATCAATTATAGAAGGTTTTGAGAAATCAAATATATTATGATCATTATTTAAATTGTTCCTAAATCATCCCCTCTATGTAAAATGCACAACTTGCGATAATTGGAATAGTAGTGGAAAGGATTTACCCTTGGCCATGATAAATTTTTCATTTTTAGTACTTTCTCTAACATACTTCAGTAATCAATCATAATGGATTATCTTTTTTCCATTAATACAAGCATCAGATTCATTACTCCTTATGATGAGATGAAAAATAAAATGATGTAAGTTAGGTAATGGTTGATTCCTATTCCCTTTTTGTATTTTGTAATGGATGTGGCCTAATTGAATAATTGAATTAGAATTGTTTATTATTGTGAAATATTGGCATGAAAAGCCTACTATTATATAATACTCAAGAATGGTTTCCCTTATTATTCCTTATAATGGAGGCCCTTATTATTAATGGTCGTTTTGGCCATTATTAATCCCTAGAATGGAGTCCCTTATTATTCAGGGGCATGAAGACCCTGATTAATCATGGGTAGGCCGACCCTGATTAATCATGGGCTTGGCATCCATTATTATTCGTTGGAATTGTGACCATTTTTATTTGTGGGAATGAAATCATTTATTCTCATATGATCAATTGGAATGAGATCCCTTAATATTAATGATACTCGGGCTTGTCATCCCTTAATTAGAATATGATACTTATTATCATTATAATTATATGGATTCATGGGAAGTAATTCATAAGTCTATGATGGTTCATGTATATATCTAAATACAAACTCTCTTGTTTGATTTTATAAATGTGATGGAACATTAACTGAAATTCTACATTTAATTGAATTAGGTATTTTAGGGAAGGTATCATTGTGGAACCTGATCTGACATGGTTATATTTACATTTTACTACACTTCCTTACTTTTGATATACCTCTACATTTATTATTTTATATACATTGAATTAAATGAGATATACACTTTTTTGGGTAACTACTAAGTATATATCACATCTTGTTCATTCCACCATTACTCTGGGGTTCCTGAATAGTACTCATGTTTATAGGTTAGGTCCTTAAGCATTTCTCTATGATATTCACATTCTGGACAGGATATGGGATCTTGGGAGTATTGGTTGGGCATGTAATTGGCCTACATAATAGAGATGGGTCTTTTATCTATTTATTTAATTATTTAGTACAGTTATGATGTTGGTTATTATTTTTTTGAATTACTTTTTCTACCTATATATTGTATTATGTACATTCACAATTATTTATTTATTTTTCATTGCTTTTTAGTTATTATTGTCTTCCATTTATTAGTTATTTTAATTTTTTACACTATTGTTCATCCTTATTACCATTTTCTACTCTAGTAAATGAGATATATTCTCTCCCTAATGATCATTTAGAACCTCACTTATTGTTGGTCACAACTAGCATAAGGGGATGTGCTTAAGTCCATGTGACCCCCCAGCTCAGGGCACCATCATTGGCTCCCAGGTCGGTAAATTACAAATTTATATCATAAGTTATTTTTCCTTTTTTTCTTACTATTTTTTGATGGTATTATAGATGCTAGGAATAAGTGGGATCTTAGAATGTATCTCTGTTCTAAAATTGGCCAACCCAAACATAAGGGAAAGATCAATTTTCCTAGGATGTTATCATTTATGTTGTTCCTATTACAATCCATTATTATTTCAACTGGGGTGATTGTTGTACATCTAAAGGTTATTGATTTAATGAGTGATGGGTTTTTTCACATGGATCAATATAGAAAGGAAGTATCATTACACGAATCCTTATAGGAACATATAGATTTTGGTTTCATGCATACACCATTTCATGTAGATTACATTGCAGGTTACCCAATGCATGATGATTTGTAAACCATGATCGCTTGATTATTTAGTATGCTTAGTTGTATACCATGATTTTGTGGCTTCTTTTTTACAAGTATTTCTTTTTTATATTCCATGATTATTATAAATTATGATAAATTATTAGTTATTAAAGTGTTTTCATAGACCTTGACATTATTTTCACATATAATTTGATGGTGGAACCTTAACTTACAAATTATGACAAGTTTTATCTATGGGTAATTGGTTGATTGAGATAAAAAATTTATGGTTGTGATTAAATGGTCACCATTAACAATTTAAAATTTCTAGGGGCCTTTATACATTATGAATCATAAACCATATAATCAAACCATTATAAATGAATTTGATATATTTTGGATAAAAATTAAAAACCTTTGTATAGTCACATGAATTCCAATTGTAACTTATAAAGGAAAGTGACATTATATTATTTGAATTGTAATTCATATAACTGAACCCTGATATAGGATAAATATTAATTCTATAGAAAACATATTCATGTATATAGGCTTGAACCTCTATCATTTGGTCATGACAAACGATATAGTTAAATCCCAAAATGCACAACTGTACCCAACTAGATATGTTGGGGAATGTTTCTTATATTATAAACACATTAAGGGTGTGTTAAATTTTTAATGAAAACAACTATTACTAGTTACATTTAAATGTGATTAAAATAATAATTTATTCATCATTGAGTCTATAAATGTGGAATTGATTCCTATATACATGAACCCAAATTGGCTCTATGAGACCCATATAGGCCACCATTATTTATTATTATGAATCAGTAAATTACCCCCTGGGATTGTATTCATGATAAGGGGATGGTTATTTAGAGTTTTTCATTAGATTATATTGTGTTACAAATATACATATAGGGGAATATTACATGACTAGTCCATTTTTTATTAATAAAATCCTTGTAATATTATTTTGAGATTTATTATTATAAGGTATTGTGATGCACCTAGAATATAACATTAAATACTTTGGGAATGATCAGATTATAAATTTATATCTTTGACAAAAATTGGCTACTAAGGTGTAGTAAAGTGTTAGTATGGGGTTGAACCCATAGAAATAGCTTTCAAAGAAGAAACCAAGTGATTAAGAACCCATTTGAGTTGGATCCTCACATTCACTCTTGTTAGTTTTTGATAAATAATAATAAGTATATTTTATTTTAAATTATATTAAAGGTAGTTTCTGGGAACAATTTTAGGGTATAGGAAATGGATAACCTTTAATATAACTAGGGATAATCCTATGTTATAGGATACAAAGTAGTGAAAATGACCCCAATGGATCTTGGTGGAACCAATTGGACCAAACAATGATGGGAAATTATAATTAGTTCAAATTAGTTGAGAACCTAATCGTAGAAATATTGGATTATAGAAATAAAGAATCATAAACTATTGTTTCTAGCCAGACTAACTCTATCTAAGTCATATTCCATCGATTATACCTATAATGGTAAAGGTATGTGAAATCGAATGATATTGAATTTTTTAAACTATTTAGATTTTATATGGTTACCAAGATCAATTTTAGATATTCTTTATGTTAAAACTACCACTAAACTCAACCCCAAACCCTAACCAGATTAGTCAAACATGGAGGAATTAAACTAGGGTAAGGAAACCGATTGAGTTAGTCATATAAAGATTAAATTATTTAGAATAAAGAAAAGAACAATTTATATTGTATGAATAATATTAAAATCTAACTTGAATCAGGAACCAATTAAGAACATATCTAAAATTGTAATTGCAAAAAAATTGGGATTAAAAATGGAATGTCAGAACAACAAGGAAGAATAAACTAGTCCTTTTAAAAAAATAAAAACAATAGTGTGCTATGAATAATAAAGGAATGAATTTGGGATATATAGGAATGAAAAAGGATGAAAAATATGAATAACAAAATAAAATAACTTGGTTTATGAACTATTTATACATATCAAAGTCATTGGAAATATATAGACCATGATCTCTATAAGGTATGTAAATGCTTTATGTTAAGTATGTGCTTCAAGTTTCTTCTGCATGAATACTTTCCCAGTGTATACTTGAATTGCATTCCATGTATGCCATATTTTTATTAATTAGAGAATACTTTGTTATCAAATTTATTTCAGGGATTGAATCTTTGGTTTCAATTAGGTTTTGATATTTTAACATCATGTATTGAGATCTCACTTTGTAACTTCATCATATTTGAAATTTTATTCTTTCACAATGTGTAATCATAATTCACCTCATGCATGTGGTTCACCCCTAGTAATTAAGATTCAAATACTATCCTTCACCTCATAGGTGCTATAATAGAGTATTACACATCATTTACTTGGTATTTATGATGTTTAATATTGATTTCCTCTATTTTCCATCATTTTCCATTTGAGAGTTTAATTCATAATTACTAAAAAAAATTAAAAACCAACAGCTATATCATACAAAATATGATAAATCATTAATTAATTATATCCAAAAGATGTATATAAATTCAGAATATCAAATTCCCCCGTACTGGAAGAATTTATTATCCTCAAGAAAAAATCATCTCAATAGGGATTATAAATGAAAAAAATCACTGATAGGAATCATGCATTACAAATATAAAGAAAAAAAAAGTAAAAGTGGAAAATGTATGTCCTTCAAAATCATTCCTATAATGAAAATTAGTCATGAGTCATATTCATGTTTATTATTTATATTCTTCTTTAATGTTATTAAAAATTAAAATCTATTCCTTTAGTCACATACCCATTTTTCGATTTAACTCATAATAAATTGTTTATCATTAATCAATTTAAAATGTAATTGGTGTTATTCACATACCATGGATACATATTCATTACCATATAAATTAATTAATTCTATTATCTTAGATTTTTAAAGAAAAATAGAAAATTAATCTTGAGGATTTAACCAAATAGTATCCAAGGTCTTTAAGAGTGAGGTTTGGTAGAAAGTTAGTATGAATCCAACTCAAAAAAGAGGAAAATCTATACATTATAATGCATGAATATAGTGATAAGTAAAATGAAGTAACTCCACCAAAATTTTTTTTTACCATGATCCAAATATCTCAAAGTGGGTCCATTTATATGTATTGTAAGTATCAAGAATGTACCATGTACCATTATTTTTTTGTTATGTTTTTTTCAAAATTAATTTCTATGACAAATCAAATTTCAACCACCTAACTACATATAATTAATTATAAGATTCAATGGTATGGTAAGGGTAATTTTTTAGCTTCCCAATACAATGCATAAAATCTTCTTTTATATTTCATCTTTAAAGGGAACATGGTTAGTATATAAAATTTAAAAATTAATTATGAACTGAATCATAAAAATATGGAAAAAATACACTATATAACTCCTCAATAATAACATCTTTTTTCCATCAATAGTGCTAATTCCCCCAAATTTGTTAGGAATGAAATCATGCACCGTACCAAGATTTAGATTAGAAGGGATAAAATTCTTGAAATTCATCTTTCAAAATATGGATTTCCATGGAAACTAAAAGATAAATATGGATTTATATATAGGTGATTTTCCAGAAAAAGGTCTTAGAAAATATTTTCTCAAAAAATTTTAAAGTGTATTTGTTCAATGACATCCTCATTAAAATCTGAATTCTAGTTCTAATAGGTTTAAATTCCAAAGTTTATCTCAATAAATGTTATATAAAGAGAATATAGAAATTTAATTCTACAATTATCTCAGGAATGGGAGTATAAAAAAAATAGAAATCACTCAAGGAATAGTATCTCAAAATAATTAAATCAAAATAAATTTCAATGATATTGAACTTAGAGACAATTTAAACAACTTATAAAACATGATAGAAATTATAATAGGAATTTAAATTTTATTTCCCCAACATTAACATGTCTTTTATTTAAATGGTTTAAATGATATTTCATATTTAATACATTATTTTAATGAAAAATGTATCACAAAATAGTGAAAATATGCAATAATTCATGTGTATTGACCGTAAAGCTCATGAAATATTTCCATGTACTTAAAAAAATATAGTTTCTACACTTTTTGAAATGAATCATCAGCGAGATATCAACAGCATCATATAAAAAATTGAAATGGTAATTTATATTTTAATATATTGAATTGAAAGCTCCCTAGGATTGAAATATTTCCATATAGAAACTTTTTGAATGTTGAGTGGAAATTGTTCTACACATGAATGTTATTATAAGAAAAAATATGCACTAGATAAACCATTAGAACATAGGTGTAAATCAATATAGAAGTATAATAATTTGTAAGTTCATATAGTCAAAAAATGATAAGATTACTGAAATAAATTAATCAAGTGAATACAATGATGTTTGGTATGACATACGAACAAAAAATGAAAGAGAATAAAAAACAAAGGTCCAAAGCACAAAATGAAAAAAAAGAAAAAATTGGGTTACCTCCCATTATGTGATAAAAATGAAATATTTATCTAGATGGATAGAAAATAGAATCAATCACTATTTTCCATCTGCTTAGATGTCCTCTTCCACTTGCAAGAACTAGTGGTAGTATCATCGAGCTCATTTGAGTGTCGGTGTGGGTAACCACATTAGGAATGATTATACTATTAAACATATGTTGTAGGAATAGAATCCCCAAAGTCCATTAAGTATATCCCTACTGAGTATGGATAAAAAGATAAATCCCCATAATATTTTTAAATAGGTCATTCACATGATAATCGATCTCATGTGAGATTCCAGAAGATGGCATGATAGACTTGGTAGTGACTATAGAAGATGCAATAAATCAAGGAATATATAATATAATGAATAAGTGAAAATGAAAATAATATAATGAGAAGTTCATTAAAAAAATTATACCATATATATAAATAAATGAAACATCTGTGATAATGGAATACATGAAGCTTAAAAACACCCACAAGATAGATTGAATACAGGGAGGGGTAAAAGGACAAGAATAAACATTAGGGGCATGATTTCTAATATATGAATCAAAAGTCCCCTCCTAAATAGTGGGGGTTAAGATATTCTCTTCCAAATTGACCAAAATAATGGAATCATGGAGTCTAGGATTAACATATATAAGTGATTTCATGGTGCTAACAATAGGCTCGGTTGATGAAGGAGGGTCAAGGTTTTAATTCATATGAATGTTATATTTCTAGCAGTAGGATCGATCATGGAAAAAGCATAAGATTATGGGGTGTGGTCCTATTTCACCATTAGTCCTGATGTACTAGATAATACATCATGGGGTAGGGTTACTGAGCTCTAGAGGTGGGTCAGTTAGGGTGGGTGTGGTGGAGGTGGTGGTATCTGCAGGTGGTGGTGGGTTGTAAGCTGATGGTTTTGGGGCGGAGTAGGGGTGGTAAAATGGGATGGTTCGGTGAATGGAATGTGATTTGGATGGTAGATATGACACCAGTTGTCCAAAATACAATGAATGACATTCCTGATGACATGTAAAAATGGGTATTGGTAGGTGTGGTAGAGGATGGTGGTGAATTTATGGTGTTAGGGTATGGTGGAGTGAGATCTGTAACAGAAAAGGTTGGGTTTATGGTATAGGGAGGTGAGTGGTTTGATAGATCAATAGGGGTTGTGGGATCCTGAGACAGGGTTGGTCCATGGGAACATGAAACTGGATAATCTACAAGATCAGTGATGTACTCCAAGAACAATGGGTATTTCCCCTCAATACTCCTCACGAGACCCATTGAGTGCTGCATAAGGTGATTAATTGGCTCGATCTTCCTAAAGATAATAAGGGGCTGCTCAGTATTGAAGATTCCTAGATTTTTGTCCAGATGTATGATGAAACTACTCCACATTAGAGTTATTTGACACTACTAAAAAACTGGGTTTATCTAGTGATAGGGTTTTAACAGAACTTGCTAAAATTACTTCTTAAAACCCCATATCTTGGTGCTAGAAAAAATTGTTAAAATGGTTCTTTAGAAGTTCTCTTTTTAGAGACATTAAAGGGGTTATCTAAATGTTAAAGTAAAAAAGTACTAACAAAATCGGAATTTATCAGCACTTTTAAAAAATAATTGATAAAGGGGGACGTTATCAGCACTTCTACAAATTCATTGATAGAAGGTTTGTCATTATCATTTCTTTTTTAGAAGTTTAGATAATAACCCCTATCATTTCTTTCTTAATATCACTATTAAAGGGTTCATTTCAAAAATATATACATTTCATTAATGGACACCCGTCGAAAATGTTATGGTAATTTGGAGGCCTTATGGGCCTTTTTTGGACTCAATAGAGATGATCTAGGGTTACCATGGGTGTTATTGGTGTATAAATCCTCACAAGATTTAATTTGATATGTCTTAGAGAAAAAACAAACACTTGGTTCTATGGTTATGGTCATTTGAAAGGTGTCCAATTGTGAAAAACCCTTAAAACCCCTTATAACACTAAAAAACCTGAAAGAAACATAACTTTTGATTCATGAGTCTAATTCAGCTCCACAACTAATCAAATCAATGATTATAAAATTCCCTAAAACAACATGATATTTAAATCATGTGATAAAAAATAAATATAATATATTCTAGTTTAAATGATCGTCATAAATGGAACTCAAACATCAAACTTATATAAATTTTGATCTGGGTGTCTTCATGGCCTCTACCACATATCAAATTTAATTTTCTGATGATAAACCTTCCAGAAAGGGGACTGGGCTGAGACATATTAGGTTTCCCTATTTTTAAACAACCAAAAGGCCTATAAGGCCTCTAAAATAGTGTTTTTTTTCGACCCCTATTTCATTATTTTCAAATTGGTATAACTTATCATATGGGTTTCAATTCATCCTGTAAAACATATCATATCAAATCATGGTTCATGATCATCAATTTTACTATTTTTGGATCTAAAATTGACTATAATATCACAATTTATGGTCATTTTTGGTTTTTAGTTTTTTCAGAGTTTCATGTTGTATTTTTATGTTTTAAGGGATTTTGAGTCAATTCCCATTTGAAATTATATAAATAAAAATAAATAAGTATTTAAAAAAAATATAAACTTATATATAAATATATGTATATAAAATATAAATAAATAAATATAAATATATAGATATATCGAACAATGTAAAAAAATAGTATTGGGGAGTGGAATGGGAACTACTGTATAAACGGAGGTCTTCAGATTAAAAAATGATAGAGGTATTGGAAATATCTTATGTTATGATAAAGGGGGAAGGGGGAAGCACTGATATAGGTGGCATGAATAAAAATATATCCTTTATCAGTGGGTCCTTTATCATTGATTTTTTAGCACTTTTAATGGGGTCTTAGAGGACACTAAAAAATCATTGAGAAAGGTGGCCATTAATAATGCTAAAAAAAATTACTGATAAAGTCCCTCTTTATCATCATAAAAACTACTGATAAATTCCCCTTTTATTAGTGATTTTTTTCACTAATAAATGAGGTATTTATTAATTCTTTTTACAAGAACTATTAAATCAAACCATTTAAAATTTCCTATATTATTAGTGCTTCTATAGGGAAAATAATACCCTTTTACTAGAACTATTAAAGGCCCAATATTAAGTAGTTTGAGTCCAATGAACCTGGGTCTTTTAGAAGTGGGAGATGTGTCAAGACATGTTAATAGAAAGACCACACATGGATGAGGTGAGAACAAGTACCTTAATATGACTGATTAGGCTATGATCATATCATCTTGACAACTAGGAATGAGTAACCACCTTATGAAGAACATATAGAGAGGATCCCTGTAGCTGAATCCTCTTCATCATGTGTAGATCATGAATGTTCTACTAGTTCGACAAGATCAATGTCCAACTCCTTACTGCATCCTCTTTGGAAAAATCCCTACACATGGATGAGTAGATAGGGGTGGAGATGAAATCCTAGATGTAAATATTGTGTTTGAGGTCAAAATCTCATATGGTGATTTTATAGGGGCTTCCACTAAGGTGGGAGGTGACTTGTGCATCTACAAGCTCCAATGTGGACAGGAACCTAAGGAAAATCTTTTTAAAAGTCTCCAAATTTACATGGGATATTGTAGGGATTCATATATAGTACAGTAGCTCAAGAACTTCCACATTCTCATGAGTGTTCTTGAGAATGTACATGTATAATGTCTTATAGGAATGGATCATCTTGGCCTTGATATGGAAAAATAGAATCTTATACCCATGTTCTGAGAACTGAAGGCATGGGTGCATGTGCAGACACAAGGTATCACCATGGGATGCGATGGAATTTCCTTGGTCAAGATGGATGATGGAGGGCTGACCAAAGAAGATGCGGAAGGTATGGGGGTTGTATCAGCTGGTGCAACTGCTTGGTGCTTAGAGGTCAGAGGATCATCACCCTGTGTTGGCTGTTTGTTGTGTTCCTAAATGAACAGATAGGAACATTGATAGAGGATGTATATGAGGTGTAATGATGGAGAAACAAAGAGGTGAATGGAAGGGTATGGAATGTTTGTTATGATTGAGGATGAGGGAGTGGGGTTCATCCAGGAGAGGAGAGGCTGTGGGGGTTTGGGGTGGTGCTATCAACCCAAGGATCACATATTTTAAAAACACCCTGAGGTAATAATTTTATGTATCTAATACAAAGTATGTAATTATTGCGGTTTTAATTTTTCCACACTCAAAACATTCACATTGTGTATTTTTTACAATATGTGAATTTTTATTTTTTATATTTTTAATTTATAATTTTTTTGAAAAAACAATTCTAAACCAAGTATGTAATTATTAAACATACTTAATTTTAAATAAAATTAAACACGTTTTCCACTAATTAATCACTTTTTTTCTAGATCTACACATGCTTTCATTGAGATGACTTTAAATGTATGGAAACACACATTGCAGAATGGTTCTTAATAACATAAGAGTAATAATGGTGGGATTTAATTCTTAATCAGTGGTTTAGTACTATTCATGTACTTTTGAGCACTCTATCCATTTCCCATGGGAGGTATTTTACTCTTTTTCCATCAGTGTCTTATTATCATCATTCATATTAGTAAGAGAGATGGGATGATAATCTGATGAATCTTTTTTATTATTTTCATGATTCAATAAATTGATGAAAAATTATTCTTGATTAAATATAAATATTAATCTCCCTTGGTTAGCATTAATAAAAACATTTCTATTTGTGAGAAATGGTTTTGAAAAAATTATTGGGGACTGTTCTTCTTCCTCCATATCCAGGATGAGAAAATCACAAACAAAAATGGATTTTAAAACCTTTACTAAGAAAACCTCATTAATTTTATGATGGTGCTTTACTGAGTGGTTTTTTATTTTGATAGATACTCTTTTTGGATTTAACTCTGGAAGAGATATATTTTTAAAAAAATTCATATGAATTATATTTATAATTGTTTCTATATTTAACCAGGATTGTTCAAAATTGCAAGTTCTTGTAGTGCAATAAAATGAATAGCTTTTGAGGTATTTCTTATTTTGAGATAGATTCTAATGAAACATTGTGGAGAATTATTAGTTTAGGGAGATCAATCCCATGTCCTCCATTTTTTCCTTGAGATATTTCCATTAAATAATCTTCCACAAGTAGGAACATGAAAAATTTCCAATGAAAAGGGGATATTTATGTGTAAATTTTTAAACATCTCAAGAAATATTGTATATTTTCCCTCCTTTGTAGATTATATAATTTTTTCAGTAAATGGGTGAGTGGGTTTGTATGGTTTCGGTACTACATATATATTATCCTTTTTACACAGCACATGTATGGGTGCTTTGTAAGTTGATTGTACCTCATATGTTTTCTCATATTTATCTTTATCATATTCTTTTAATATCTTGGTCCATATCTATATGGGTTCTTGATGTCCAACATATTTCCAATCCTTTGAACCATATCCATATCCTCCACTTTTGGATGATTCTTAGTGTTTCTAGGCAACATACCCATCAATCTATCATATATGGCTCTTGGAAAATTCCCCCACAAGATTATACAGGATATGAAAGGTTTCTGTTTTGTTTTTCATTTCAATATCTTTAGTTATCATCCTTTGTTATGATTTCTTACAAAGGTGGTAAGAAGGTTTACAATATTGGATTGAAGAGGTCAGCCTTTGTGATTTTCTTCATAGTTCTTTTGGAAACTGATGTTGTTGTGTAGGTGGAAGTTATTGATCTCTTAGAAACCGATATAGAAATTATTGTTTTTTTAAGGAGATGTAATTTGATATGGGTGTATAGGTGGTTCATTAATTTTTTGTACCTTTAAACTCATATACAAAAAATTAACTAGGTATTATCATTTTGGCTTATGATATAGTCTCTTATGGTAGTACTATGGGGGATACTGGTACTGTTATTTTGTTGAATGTATTTAACAAAATGAAAATCATGGATTTGGGGCACTTCTAAACCTTCCCTACAGACTTTATATGGCTGTGGGCCCCCAAATATTTTCATGATTATATCTCCATGATTGGATCATGAGTGGGTGGAGGTGAAGTTGATAGTTGAAAATATTTATACATCATTATGAATGATTTGATCTAGGATTCCTGAGTTGAAGTTTCTTCCACCTAATAGATTACAAATTGATGTAGTCCTCCATCAATTTTCTACTAACTAAAATTGAATGGTATTTCATCTAACAACACTCTTTTTATATTAGGTGTGTTTTTAATGATCCCCGCATCAGTGGTGGTATCCACAACACTATGGGAGGATAGATAGAGTCTCTGGTGGAAGGTTTGTAATTTAAGCCACAGATTGAGTCTTTGATGTTGGAACTTATCAGTTAGCTCCTTGAAATGGTCCCACACTTACCATGTTTATTCTCTATATTCTTGATTTAAATATTGAATCTCATTTCATAGAATAAACATTTGGATTGTTGGAAATTATTTATCTAGAAATTTCTTTTCTAAATCAACTCAACTCAAGATGGACTCAATATCTTGAACCTTAAGCCAGTCTGTGGCTTCTCCAAGCATGTAAAATTTGAAAACACAAAGTTTAATTGCGTATGAATAAGAAACCTAGTAGAAAAAGGTATCAAAAACCTATTGTAAATTTAAAATGTTTTTAGGTTTTATTCACTTTGAATCCCAATAAATTTATCCATGTTCTAGATCGTATAAATTTTTCTAGGTTTGATCTCAAAATAATGCACCTTGATTAGTGGGTACCAAATGCTAGGCAACACACCATTGATACAGAGTAAGCTATAGTCCATGATGGTGTGTTCCATCAGTGTTGGACATTCATACTAAATTTTAGGTGGTGCATATTGAACCTAATGTGGCTGTAGCAGTTCAAGATTATTAAACAGAACCATTGTTAAGCATCGGTTTGTAATTAAAGTTCTATCAATCCCTCGATCAATAGGATGTAGTTATTGTTAAACAAGGAACCCAGAATGAGTTAGATGGACATGATACATGCACTAGCTGAATGTGATTTTGGAGTTATTTTTTTATAATGGATAGAAATATTAAAAAGGGGGAGGGAAAAGTAATCGGGGTGAGGTAATCGGAGGATCATTCCAAAGGGAATTATTAATAAGTATAGTTTTACCCAACAACTATTCAAAAATTTAATGAATATAAAATATGTTGTCAAGTACATAGATTTTTATTATGTTAGAAATTTATATCACAAAATACACTCTGCTACAAAGGCATAAAAATTCTACAGTCCATGGTTAAACTTAGAGACATGGTATTCAGACAATAAAACCATCAGTAAGAAACTTTTGAGTCAAATTACTCACAATTAATCTCTAGTTTGATATAAATAAAATAAAGTAGCTTAATCCAATTAATGGAAGGGTTTAGTATCAATTTTAGGGTATAACAAAAGGATAATAGTAAATCTTTCTTCGGATAGATTTATTTAATATAATGAAATGTAATGAAAATTACCCAAATTTATCTTCTTCATACATATTGGATCAGACTAATTGGTAAGATACTCCTTGATCTAGAGTTGTTGACAACGTAATCATAGGAATCATGGATTCTAGGAAGAAATAATCATGGGATATTTGTCATATCCTATTCAACTCTAACTAGGTCATGATCATTTGATTATACCTTCGATGGTTAAATAGGTGAGATATAATGAGATTGATTTTTTTGAAACATTGTTACTATCCATAGATCTATTTTAGATATTTATTAAATTTAAACGACCCATATACTCAACCCCAATCCCTAATCAGATTATCCACACATAAAAAATTGAATGATTTGTATGATGGAAATTGTATGCTTGAAAAAAGATTAAATGATTCAAAATTTAGAAATCCAAAATTTAAATTGTGTTAATGAAATTAAAAACTATCATGATTGAGGGAAAGGGGGATTAAGTAGTGGAAATTGAAGTTTCAAGACAATCAAGATTCAAAATCGTAACATCAAAACAACAAGGAATACCAAATTATTATTTTCATCTAAAGAAGAAACAACATAGTTATTGAAATAATTAATGAAAATTGTAGAGAGGGACAAGAATGAAAAAGGAAGAAAGAAAATAAGAATACCAGAAAATAAATTTGTCATTTGAACTCTTCTATGTTCCATGGTCACTGGAAATATATAGACCCTAAGAACCATATGGGGTACAAATGGTTCACATCAAGTAGGTTCTTTAAGTGGAGTATGCATTGATACAATCACTATAAGTACATGACATACATGTTATGTACATCAAATGTTCATTAATATACAAATATTTTGTATCACATGGATTTCACTACATGAATATTCAGTGGAAATTAGGTTTTGAACTTTCTGTGTCGTGTAGTGAGTTCACATTGACACTATTCCTCAGATATTAAATCAGATAATTTCATGTTGTTTAATTAGGATTCACAATGTGTATGTGGTTCCCACCATGTAATTTTGATTAATGGAGTGTAATGATTATTTCCTCTATTTTTCCATAATTTTCCTTTTGATCCTTGTAATCCTAATTCCTGATAAAAAACAAATCCCCGTGTAATGAAAAAACTTGATTAAACATTAATGAAATGCATACAATCATTGTATATTAATTTTATTTATCATTATGGTCATTTAAAATTATAATTCGTAACTACTGTTTATTTTACCACTATATCATGGAATTTATATTTACCTTAATGAAGCCCATTTTTGAGAACCTTATGGATGAATAAATTGTTAAAGAATAATTATGAGACAATTTCTCAATTTTGAAAATTTTTTATCTCTATATAATGTATTAATCATTTTACCCATAAGACATGTACTTGATATCCATGATATATAAATTTTAATCAATTTTTAAATGAATTAATATCATTTAAATAACATTAAATTTAGTATTTTTTAGGTTTTTGTAAGTACCCTTGTGTAGGGGTTAGTATTAAATGTTTCCAAGGGAGTTTCCTTAAACAAAAATTTGATCATTGTCATAGAACATCATTCACTTATTCCTAGGTTTCATTGGACCTAGAGGTTAGGCAGTAAATCCTAGGGATCTTTTTATGAACAACCTCATTTTATAGTCGATTCAATGGGTATGTATGTGGCTATACATATTTTGGTAGTTCCCACCGACCATAAATCATTGATAAATATCTTATTTTACTTTTTTATGGGAGGTAACATTTAGGAAATGCTTTTCTCATGTAGGAATCTAGATAAAGAAATGATGTCCCTTGGTGGATGGGTGGTTGTTTAGTGATTTGAATTTTTAGGGGTGTAACCATATAAAAATAAATTGTGAGTGTCATCTCATCCTACTCTATGTTATAGTTATATAACTTCATTAATAAATCCTCTATTTTGATGCTTAGAGATGATTAGGGACTTGTAGCCTTATGATTTTCTGATGCTTTCATGTGGCTTATTGATAGGTTTTACCCTCATAGGTTAATGATTATTTACCAACTTCAATATTAAAACGTTAACAGAGAGTTGATAGGTGTGTTATATTATGTGTAATTGAGGGCCATAAAAAAATATCTTTATCTTGTGATCGTGCTTAAGGCTAGGTGATTTGTTTTAGTGGAATAGTTTTTAGATTGGTAAAAAGGGTTTAGGAGGACACCATGATTCCCTAACAATTAATTTAGACCCTAGTAGGTCAACTATGTTTCATGGAATAAGGGAAACCTACAAGAGATGTTGTCTTAGGTTTATGTTTTCCTTAAGGTTAGTAATATTGGTTATATGGTTGTATCGAGAATGATTCATGGAAGGTGCTCAATTATTGAACTATAAGCATGGAGATGCCTATGTTTTAATGAATCTCCTATGTTACTTGGATATCAAACATGATTTAATGGGTATGACTGTTTTTGCGCCATCCCCAATTGACCAAAACTGGTTCAGTGATGCATTAGTTTCCAAAATGGCTTGGGGAGTTGGGGGATCATTCAATAAATCATAGCACATGTGGAATGAAAATTAATTAAGAGGAGTTTTAAGGGATCTATTATGACTGATGATTCACATACATGTATGATAAATCCTTCTATATGAATATTCAATTCATTACATAAACAAATTCCTGATTACCATAATAGTTTAGTTCCATTGAAACCTGGAATAGAATAATTTATTGTGGTGTAGGATCATAAATTTTTCCCAAAATGATTTTCCCATTGAATAATATTCTTAGACATACCCTACATAAATTCCTTCATTATAACCTAAGTAAATCAAACATAATAATGTTTAATTTAGATGTTCAGAAATGGTATGCATACAAATATCAATCTACGATCATATGAAAGAATGAGATAAGCATAAGGGTATGTGATCATGACCATAACTACTGATGTTTGACCCAACCTATCTTATATCATAATTGGGAATCAGGGTATAAAACATTATCATTACATAAAACCAAGACCATGAGGGTGATGAATCTTCATAAATCAATTTTGATCTATTGGATTATGTCATTAAAGTGTGTAACCATCATAAATATAGAAAAAACGTGTCATATTTCCTGGATAAATACTATGACCATCAACAAAGTTGATCAAGATGCACTCATTTCCCCTACTTGATCAGGACACAACTGTTTCCCAAAGGGGATAAGGACACACCAATTTCAAATAGTCGATCAGACACACCTGTTTCACATAGAGGATTGGGACACATAGGTTTCCCATAGTGGATCAATCTGATCAACATTTTTCCAATTTTTTATCTCATGAGATATAAATCATTACCTAATGAATTAGAGAGATATATAGGTCCCACCCATTATATAGAGAAATCATACATATGTGTGACACAACATCATGAAATTAATTATATCATAACCCATGAAATAAAATAGGCGTCCTAAAAATTTATTCAAATTATATCCTAGTAAAAAGATACATGGTTCCCAATAAATTTATCATAGCCTAACACATGGAAAGAATAAGGTTTCATAAGTGTTTTATAATGGTATACCCCCTGAAAGAGAAATTATTTTCATAAAAAACGTGTCATCAAAACATAAACCATTCAGGGAAAAAATATGAATTGTATCATTGGATCATATCTCTAGTAAGGCATATAAAACACCAATTCATTCCATTTTAGATTGAAAATAATTTGTAAATATCATTTAAAACATTTCATGAGTAAGATATACATTCCTATTTAAATTTACTATTAAAAACATTAAAAATTATGAAAACATTTTTCCTTTGAAAATATATTTGAAAACTGTAAAGGAATATTTGAAAACCATTTAAAAATGTTTATAATATAAAACATTTTAAATTACTTTTATTCAAAAATAATCATAAAATATAATTTCAAAAAAAAAATGAAAACATTTTTAGAAAACTTTATTTTGGAAGAACACATATTTCACATATAAAAGGGAAATAAAGATTGGTTTTGTTTAAAAAAATTTCATAATTTTATGTAAAAAAAGGGGTTTAATGGTATAATTATTTTAAGATATCAAAAATTACCATAGGATAATAAAAGACATGTGAATTCTATAGAGGTAGATAATGATATTTCAACAATAGATTGTTAATATTATACAATTCTGATAAATAATTAGATTGTAACATAATATATTTACCACATTGGTAAAATTGAATCATTATACCACTAAAGGAATAACATAATGTTTTTTTAGAAAGAAATAGGTCCTGAAAATGGTATTTGTCTCATGAAAAAAAGTGAGATGGAAATCCCTTACCTTAAGTCATGTCATCCATCATACTTGTCCAGATATACTATAAAATAAATAAAAGTTTATTTTAAATATATTAAATAACTGTATTCAAATATATTATACCATTTATTATTTTCATTAGACATTTTATTATGCCTTTATTAAAAACCACATGTCAATGTTAAATTTTAGGTAATAACCACGTTTTTTTCGTATATTTTTTCCTTGTTATTTTGGGTCCTATTATAATGATCACAGTTTAGTCATCCCAATAATTTAAAAAATGGTATAAAAATAACATCTATTTATTATATATGAATTAATAGAATTATTTAATATTTAGTGATATGAAATGAAATACATCATTTATGGAGACGGTGGGTCATTCGTACATGTGCACATTGTTTCCATTTTCATATCGTATTGATGGAAACATAAGTAAAGGAAATGTTTATGGATATAATAATTATAGTCATTTTGTGAAAATATGTCACATATTTTTATTAAACCCATCCATAATACATTCCTTGTAAACCATGAATGTATTACTTTGCTTCGTGACATGGTAATCAATCGTACACACGAATGAGATTATTATATTCCCACAAAATGGAGATCATGAAGGAATGTGTTATATAATAATTAAATAATCATAATAAAATCCTAAATAACAAATATATCATATATAAAGTGTATTTACACCATTATTACCTACCTAAAAATGTGGCAATGAAAAAATTGTTTGACATTGGATCACGGGGTGGTAGTCGTCCACACACATTAAGAATGACTTCAAAAACCATTTGATTGATGTGTGTATATTTTTAGTTTATTACCCTAACTTAATAACATATCATTATATTTAAGATACTAAGGTTAATATATAATCATTATATAATAATAATTAAATGTGGTGGAGTATGAAATAAATTGAAAATTCTAGTTGATCAGCGTTACCTCTTCTTTGGGTATCCTCCTTAGGTTTTCACTAATGCCTTTTTTTGGATGGATTTATATCCAAAATATGGATTCTAAGATTATGTGAGAAAATTTTATATATCATATGGGAATATATTGGTAGATCCAAAAGGCTTGAGATGTTTGAGGAAGTGTAGATAGTGAGTTCTCTTTTATAGTTGAAGAAGAGTGTGATTATTCAAAAAACTAAAAATCATTCACTACTAAGAGGTAAATATTACCTCAATTGGATAAAAATATTATAATTAGTGGGTTTTAAGGATTATATGATCTATCAAAAAATTAAATTCATAATAAAAAATTTCATTAAACATTTTTCCCTTAACTTCTATGATTCCCTATTTTTACCAATTAGGGTTTTCACTAAGGTAGCTAGTTTTTACACCTTGGTAATTCATCATTTAATACTAGATTAAAGTTAATATAATTAGATAATTTTTCACCACTGATTATAAATATTATATATAATTTTTATAATTTAAAAACTATGTGTTTTGTAAATTAATTTTAACATATGTTTCATTAACATGCTAAAACATTGCTTTAACCTTAACCGTGCTAACCGAACATTTACTGTATAATGGTCAATATAGTCATTATAATAGAAAACATGGTCCTTCAATGTAATATAGGTTAATATTATTAATATTTAAATATATAATTACATAATATATAATTTTTAATAATTTTAATTCAATTAATAAAATTGCTTTTATTATAAAATGACATTATTTTAGATTCTGACATTATTTATTTAATACAAATTAAAATAATATAAAAAAATAATTGAATTAGAAAATATAATGTTCACATAGTATGAAATAATATTTTTATATAAAATATAAATGTAACTCAATAATTTATTCAATTCACATCACTTTTATTTATTTTATTATTAGTTATTTAATGTTACCTTAAAAAATAATTACTATGTGGGCTTTTCATGTAGTTTTAATTATTTAATTCATCTCTAAAAAATAAAGATAAATTATTATGATAACATTATCTAATATATGTTTCTAAATAAAATATGTAATAGAACTAATGTTGTTTTTTTCTCTATACAAAATGATTATAGGTATTAAAAGTAATAAAAGTATCTTTTCTCATTTATTTACTAACTTATTTTATGGTTCATATTCAAAGTAATGTAAAAATTAATTTACATATTTCAATGAATTTTATATTCAAGGTGAAATGAAATTTGTTAAATAAAATTAAGATAATATTTTATATAATTTTCACTCTATTCAATTATGTTTAACCCCAAATAAACCCATTTTTTCCTTAACCCTGATAATTTATTCTTATTGTGTTCACTGTTCATTTAGGTCAAAAATTATGGTGAACATATTAGAAATAATTCTATTTTCTAATTCCAAATGTGTAATATTTTATTCTAAATTCATTTTAAAGAAGTGACAATAATTAATTTAAAATTAATCTCATAGATGTGACGAGAAAGAGGATATTTTTAAATTAAAATGTTCAAAAGTTTATAAATTTTTATATCCAATTTAAATATGAAATTGATTCCAATGACCTAAATTTTATAAATTGATATATAATTTAAATAAGTTAAATTGAAAAAAATTTATGAATATAATTTAAAATTATAAATTTTTTAAATTAAAAGGAAATTTTAAATTAAAATTCTGTATTTTTCACTATTCATCAAAAAAAAATAATACCTTCCAAAAAATCCAAAAAAGTAACCGTACAATAATATAAATATACTTATTAATTAAATATAAATATTATTAACTTTTTTTCTTTATGTAAAACCATTATACATAGTATTTTAAATGTAATAACTAATATTTATATCATTAGGTTTAACGACTATGTTATAACATTCACATTAAGATAAATAAAAAATATACCTGAGTTTTATTAAAAGAAAGTGGTTCATGTAACAAAAGTTTATATAGTGTTATATTTTCATTAATCAGAAATTTATCTTGAAAATAAATCAAGTTAACCAAGGTATTTCAGGTTACTTAAGTAATAAATGAACTTTCATTTAATTGAAAAAAATTAATTCATAAAAAAATAGAGTGTTATACACTACCACATTAAAATGAATTTTTCTATAGAAAATCGCTACTCAGATATAGAAAATTATGACACTTATACCTCATAATATCATTTATTTAAACATATATTCCTAGAACATGTGTTTTTTTCTCAGAACATTTACTAGGTGAGTAGTATTGTTTCATAGAATATTCTCTGTATGATCTAGAATATCTACCTATTGTAACTTATAAGAAAAAATATTGCTCTAATATTACAGCCTCTGAGTTTACTACATATGTTAGATCATGTATATACATTCTCAGGAGTGATAAATATAACATGTAATAAACCTAAGTTAAGATTAGTGGAAATTATAATCTATTTTCCTAATGTGATCATGTACTTTATAAGGTCTAATATAAATATGGATTAGTTTTACCATCTTTATTCAATGGAGGATTTTTTAGAAAGGCCTTCTCACCAAATTCAAATTCTACAACATAGTTATTATCATCATCATAACATTTCTATCAAATTTTTGTTTTACATACATGTTTTTTAATTTATTTAACCTTTAAATCCATCTCATCAGTTTTCTCATGTACCAATATCTTTATTTTTACAACATTATTCCTATATGTCGGAGTTATACACTTCCTTCCAAAAAGGGATTCATGAAGAGCTATCTGAATTCTCAGGTGAACGATATGATTGTAACAAATATAAACATAGTTAATATTTTTATCCCATCGACATTTTAAATACATTATAAAATAACTTATAGTATCCATTAATCATATTTCAACAATTTTTAAAGTCATTTCTCCTTAAATAAAATTTTCACTACATATAAAACCAAGGAGTTTCATTTCCAAAAAGGCCTCTTAAAATATCCTTAATTTTGGTAAACACCCATAAAATAAAACCCCAAAAGCTGGTGTGAAAAACACTATACATTAGATAAACCATAAAGTCATAAATCTATAATGGTATCCCAAACTCATAATCTAATCATACATAGTGACAAATTGTTAGGTCCAGAAGGTCGAATACCCTAAGAGGGGGGGTGAATCAGGTTATGACTAAATTAAAATTAAAGCCCGTTATAATCTTGTTTCTCTATTAATAAAAACACTCTTCTCTCCCTTTCCTGTTGCATAGTATAAATAGTAAGTAAAGCAAGAACATGACACATCAATTTTTACTTGGTTCACCACTAAGGGATATGTCCAAGGAGCATACGCCGACTGGTTGTCGGTCATACCAAATTCCACTAAACTTTACTAGCTATGGATTACAAGGTTCGAGAACAATCACTCTCTCCCGGGATCACTACCTTTATAAGGTTTAGGTTCATTTCACTGCTTTCCCAAGGGTCACTCTCTATTTCTCTCTCTCTGGATCTCTACCGGTGGAGAGGATCACCTTCTTTCTCTTCCTTTGCTCACTGCTCTGGAAAGGATTCACTCACAGTTTATAGACCTGTATGACTCCTCATTTGCATGAAAAAATGCATCCTCCTATCTAGGTGGATGCTCTGTTGAAGTCCAAATTTCACCCGTAGATGAATATCTCTTTGCACTGAAGGTATCGGGAAAACTTCCAGCTTCCACACAGCCTGAAAACACTGATGAAAAAACAACCTTACTGAGCACGCAAGTCTAATCCAGTGCACAATTATCGGTGCACAAGTCACAAATGGCACACAAGCCTACCTTAGACACTTGCGTGACACAAGCTTATGCAACTCTAAACATGCGCAAATCACTTCCCTTTACGTCCAAACCAATATTGGTGTGCAACTAACAACAACCGCCCTTCTTCAAATCTGGCGTGCAAGTCCCACTTGCATGACACACCACCACTTGCACGACCACCACACATGTGTGACAGGAGCTCTGATTCTCCAAAGTTATGAACTTCATTGAGAAATGAGGAGGGGTGGTCCAGTATTTATAGGAATTTTGAACACCCTGCGCGACACCGCGCATGTCACCCCTTGGTGCGCATGTTTCGTTGCGCAAGTCTTCTGTCATCTTAGAAACTTGCGTGACCAAACCAAATACCTGTGTGACCCTCTTTACTTTTCCATATTTGATCTTCTGATCTTGAAAAACAACAGGCGTGAAACTTTCCAAATCTCATCGCCACCGGCACGCAATTCCATTCTCGGCACGTAAGTCACCAGCACGACCAACCCAATACATTTGCGATCCTTATCCCTTTTCCATATTTTGATGATCCGATCTTCAAAAAAATATGGCACGCAAGTTTCCTGTCCTCCAAGACCTCGGCACGCAAGTCCCTTTTCCAAAAAAACTTTTCTTCATTTGTCGATTTTCAAGCCCAAAAATTTGGCAAACACTGGAAAACAGTGCCACCTTGTATCTGTTATTTTTGTGCCACCTCCAGATCATCCATTCCTTTGTCGACATTCTTGAATCAAACATAGATTGTGGACCATAGCTCTTGAACTCAACATTCCACCATGAAATCCCCTTTGTCCCCAAATTTGTATGTCATGGTTTGCATTGTCAAAAATCACAACACAGATATTCACTTTGTCAACAAACACAATAACCTCCAAATATACATCAATGATGCCTTGAGGGATTTTTTCCCAACACAAATATACTTCCCAAATATAAATCACTAACTATTCCTTAAATAAAATATTATCTTATACAATAACATTTTAATTTAAATCTTGGGTTCATCCTTGTATAGATAGAATATCAAATGTGGTTATTTTTATTCCAGAATCCATGTAGAGGGAAGTAATAACATGAAATTTCACAAATTTATGAATAATTATATTTTTATAGGTATCATTCATACAAATCACTCTTGAAATTCCAAATCAAGGAGGTTAATTTTTCACTAATTATTTTGACTTAATTAATCCATTATGATTTAAAAATATTACCTTTTATCATTTCCATTAGAGGTGGTTGTGTATTATCATCCATATTAGCCATTATATTGGGGAATTGATTTGAATAATTCCGAATATCTTTACTCTTGAAACACTAGAGTGTGGGTGGTGCATTATTTTTCATCCTCTTCTACTCTATTTCACTAACAAAATCATTGATTTTATTTCAATATTAATGATCTTTATGACTGGAATTTCCCCATTTAAAGAACCTTCCAGTTCTTTTATGAAATTATATAAATGCTTCTTCCATCATTTTTAGCATACAAATGCAAGGAATTTGTTTCCTCCATTTATGTTTAAGTGAGGCCTGATATTCCATTTCTTATCAGAATAATAAGAATGGTGGGAATATACATCTCCCATTTATAAATTTAGTTCACACCAAACTATTTCATCATAGATAATAAAGTCTCTTATATCCTAGTCCTTTTGGATACTTGGTTTCAAACAACCAAATAATCGATCTATTTTTCTTTAAAGGATGACGCTCATACAAAAAGTGTACATTACATGTCTTGAAAAATTAGCTTCATAGCTACCAATGTATTTATCATACTATTTCTAAAGGTCAAGGAATTCATTCTCCATATTATTTCATAGAATATGAGGAAGGTACTTACAAAAAAATATCCCCATAGACTCCTCTAATTCGATTGAATAGATTTATTATAGTTCCCACGTGTTCTTAATAATAATCCTCTACATACCTACTTCACCGGATAAATGATAAACAATGAAAATTACTTTTTAATTCACCATACATTGATGAATGGATAATATATTATAACTTTTTTTGATAGATTTTTATTCAACAAGTGGATCATTAGAACTACTAAATGAAGGTGGATGATGCCTCATGAAGGTCTCAAAAAACATTTTTCCTTCTTTCCTCATTTGGAAGTTCCACATGATTCATATCTTGAGAAAGATGTTGGGTTATATCAACCGGATTTTTTTACTATTTTTTATATCATTTGGTTTCTCCTTATGGGAACCATTTAAGTATACATTTCCTTCATCAATATCATGGATTTGTTTTGGGTTATAACCGTTCAATAAAACCAAAAAAGGCTTGAGAAACACTATTCTTAGTGGGGAACCACATAATCATAAAAAAATAAGTTACCCAGTCATGATCATAGTATCACTGAGAGGGGGAGGGTTGAATCAGTGATATCATTTTATTTTATGTTTCATTTCTTTTTTAATCATCCTTTTACTCCTATTAAATAGTTCATTCCCTAGTGAATGAAAATAACCACTCAAAGACAAGATTTACAAGGTTCAACACTCAACAAGGGTAGATACATCCTTTTTGTGGTACAAACATAATACAGTACCACAAGATCCACTGGAAAACAATACTATTATTGGAATAAAATGAGAACAATATACCCTTACACTCATGTATAAAATGGTAGATAATAATCAAGTGTGTGTGCCCCCTCTTATCACAAATAAGGTAATGCAATATCATTGTGCTTCTTGAAAAACTTTCAAAAATATGATAACTGAAAACAACTCTTCTCTTTCCTATATGGAATCATATAAGAACTACCTAGAAAATATAATAATACTTAGTCATATACCCCAGCAATATCTTTATCCAACTGAAAGAAAATCTCATGTAATTTTGGTACTCAAATCTTCAGGTCGCAGAGCTCCTTCGCAGAGCCCCTTTACAATGCTCCATGATTCATAGAGAACTATAATTTGGAAATCTCTCTTATTGGACGAGCATACTAGATTTTAGAAATCAGTATTTCATAGATCATATATAGTTCTATGAAAAGTTCACATATTTTTCAAAGCTCAAAGGCTCTCTGCGAATCTTCTTTCCTTCACGGTGGTCACTGCCTTCACAGAGCTCACTTTCTACGCAAACCTTCTTCACAATTTGAGAGAAAAAAAATTCATGTTATGTCTCTCTACTCACATTGATGGGGTAGGGGCCTATTTGTATGAATTTACAACAAACTCTATAACCTTCTAAAAACCTTAGTGCCATGTCATAACCAAATCAAAGAAATCAGAATTTTCTGCTAAAATTCACTCTATTTCGTGAAGATCCATGGCTATTTTCTGGATTCACAAAGCTTTTAAAAATCACAAAACATTATGTAAAATTTATTGTTCCAACATGATTCTCCTTCTTCCTTTATACCACCATAATGCTCCTCTCACAATTCTCTTCACCATTTTAATGATCGCTTTCCAAGCTCTTCACCACAACTTTCCACGAAGCTCATCTTAATCACGAATCACACTGTCAACATTCTTTATGTCTTAACAAAATCTACTTCATTAATCCCATATCCAATAAATTCATAACATTTATATATTTTTATGTGATATTAAAGGAAATAATCTTTTTGAAATGCTAGACCAACTCCAAATTTTGGATCCCAAGAAATTTTCAAACACTAGGAAAGTATTCCACCTTGACACCTAGTTCTGCAAGACCAAACATACTGATTGACCATTTATTTTCTCTCCCTTTCCATCAAAATGATAGCATCACAAGTTCTTAAACCAACTTATGAACCTTGTGAAATAATGATCATAAAATATTCCTCAGATTTTTAGTTGAAAGTATTATAACTTTCCTATAATTCCTCATCCCCTTACACAAAGTGAAGTGAATTCTTTTCCACCCAACATTCCTTGACAACAAAAGAAAATACTTCAAGCATCCAAAAACATCATAATCCAACATGGACCCACCAAAAAATCACTTATTAGATATCTAAATAATGACACTATATTATTTAATCTAAGGAAACTTAGGTTTTTACTATGTTGTTCACAGCCATAATCTATTAAAATATATTAGGATGGATTGTAATGATTTTCTGAATTTCCAAAGTGTATCCCCATGGAGTGTCAAAATATGTGTGCAGTAAGGATCATTTTTGTGAACCAGTTCTCAGTCGAGTCTAACTCAATAAATTATTTTCATGTTTCTAACAACTACATACATCTGTTTTAGGGAAAAATCATCATGAAGAATCTTGACATTGATGTATTTATAGGAAACCACTCACTCTATAATTTACCAATATTCAAGAAAATTCTACTATATATTGAATCAACATTATAATTACCCTTAGTAGTATACCTAGAAATATTCTATTAAATATACATAGGTATATCACTAATACATTATTATCTAGGATTCCTAATGTTAACAAAAACATCACTTTTATACCATCTATATCGAACCTATCTTCTCATACATGAATATTAGACCTTTTTAAATGAAAATTAAAAAAATACACAATTACTACCTTGAGGAATATAATAGTTTAGTTCCTTTGGAAACTTCAAGCATAATATTATAATATGGGGAATGATATTATATGTTTCTCATAAATAACATCCCATTTAGAACTCTTTATAGAAATACCCAATATAAAATCATTGTTCATAACCTGGATAAATGATGCATAAGAAATTGTGATCCTGGATGATCAATATGTGTGGAGGTAATATATATATATATCAATCTATGATAATATGAAAGAATCTTATAAGAATAATAGTTTGTGATCGTGAAAAAACTTCTCTTGTTCATACCTATACTTTCATAGATCATAAACATGAGTATTCCATAAAACGTTATCATTTTTAAAAAATGTCCCTTACTGGTGATAAATCATAATAAATCAACCATGAACTATAAGATTATATCATAAATGTGTGGAAAAATAATTGATATAGAAAAAAGGGAGATTCAATGATAAATTCCAATATCATCAATATAGTGGATCAGGATGCACCCGTTTCCTATAGTATATCATGAGACATCAATTTATATAGTCAATCAGGACATGCATATTTCCTATAGTGGATTGAGACACAATTTATTACTATTGTAGATCAAGGTGCACTAGTTTCCCATAGTGGATTAGGACATAAATATTTTCCATAATGGATCAAGCTCATAAACTTATTTTTCCTTTTTTATATCATTAGATTTAAATCTATACCAAATGATTTGGAGGGAGATATAAGTCCCTCCAATCACATAATGAAATAATACATATGTCTTCCACAAGATCATAACATTCATCATTTCATAACCAATGATGTGAAATGGATATCATAAAAATTTCATAATATCATAATCGTTGGAAAACATAAATATTTCATAATCATTTAATAATAGCCTAACCTCTTAAAGGAAGCCTATTTTATAATAGTTTTATCATGGTGTAACCTATGTAAGATAAATAGGTTCATAAAAATCATTCCATAAAAAAACCATTTATAGAAAAAATATTAATGGTATACTTGGATCATATCCTAGGTAATGAATAGATAAAACCAATAGTTTTCTTCTTAGATGGAAAATAATTTTGAACTATCATTTATAATATTTCATGATTAAAAAATATTTTCTTTTTAAAAAACTCTTTTTAATATATAAAAATTTTTGAAAATATTTTTTATTGAATTTTTTTTAAAATACTATAACTTAATATTTGAAAATAATTAAAAACCCTTCTAACACATAAATAAAATTAAAATAATTTCCCAAGATAAAGATATAAAAATAAAATTTAAAAACATTTCTGTATACATTTTTAGAAGAAAAAAATTGAATAAAACCAATTTCTAGGATAAGAGAAAAATTAAGAAGGATTTTATAAAAAACATTTCCATAATAATTTTATGTGTCAAAAAGTTGATAAATGGTACCATTACATGAATAATCTGTCAATAATCATAACAGAAGAAAATAATTAAAATTCATGAGAGTTAGTTCATGATATTTCATCATTTGATAGTTCTTATTAAATAGCCCCAGTAAATAATGAGATTGTCACATAAAATCATTACAACTTTTTTAACAATGAATCATAATACCATTGATGGGATAAAATAAAATAAAAATAAAAATATAATTATTAATAATAAATGCATGATATTACAAGTAAATGGGGTTTTATACACACCACATAATATAATATATGGGCATAATGTAATGTATGTCTCAATGATCAAAAATTGAGACAAAAATCCCTTACCGCTTTAGTAGAATTTTAAAAATAAACCCCATTTAAGTGATATCATAAAATTAATATTTAAATTACAATAACTCTCATAATAATCATGCTAAAATAAATTCCAATGAATTATAAAAACCATATAAAATAAGTAGGTAGTGAACATGGCATGTGTCTCACAAAAGTAAAAAGTGAGACAAAAATTCCAAACCTTATGTTTTGACATCCATTGTACTTGTTCAAACCAACTGTATAATAAATATAAGTATTTTATAAATATATTTAGAAAAATAATATTCATATATATAAATCTATAATAGTTTTTCTTATGACCTTTTGTTACCCTTTTATTAACAATTACATGTTACAGTTATGTTTTGGGTAATAATGGATTTGTTATTCATATATGTTTTGAATATTTATATTTTATCCTCTTATATTGATCATGGTATCATCATATAAAATCCTTAAACCATGATATAAATATCACATATATTAAATATATATGTATATAGATTAATCCCTTATATTTAGTCATAACAAATAAAATGAACTATTTATGGAGACAATAGTTCATACATACACATTAACATTGTTTCCATTTTCTTGTCATATTGAAGGAAATAAAATTATATGAAATAAATATATATTTTATAATTAAATTATAATTTTTATTTCATATATATTACATATTTTTATTACACCCATCATTAATACATTCCATGTAATGTGTGAACGAATCACATTAATTCTCAAGGCGGTAGTCTGCCATACACCTGAACAACGTAATCGTATTCCCAAAAATTGAAATCATGATGGTATATTCAATATAATAATGATATAATGATATCAACATCACAAATATAATATATAATATATATTATAATTCCTTCATTATTCCCAAGATTGAATCATGGTAATGGAAAGTACAAACGTCCTCGGTTCGTGATGCGGTAGTCTGTCGTACACATGAATGATTATTTCGTAACCCATTTGATGATGTGTATATGATTTTAGGTAAAACCATTCACCTAAAAACATATAAATTAAATTTATATTATTATTATTTAATTAACTAAACATGATATAAAAATAATTTAAGGTTATGGAGGATGAAATTGTACTAAAACACTCATTAATGAACGTTACCACTTCTTCGAGTATCCTCCTTAGGAAATCACTAATTCATCAATTGGATAGGTTTATATCCAAAATAACTCTTCTATTAAGACTATATGGATTTTGGAAGTTATTTATTTAGATTATTTTATTTCTAAATGTTTGAGAGGTGTGAATAAGTGGGGAGAGTGAGTGACCTTTTATAGTTGATGAGGAGTGGAATTCTTGTATACACTCAAATATATTCACTATTGAATGTAAGTATTACCCAAGTGGATAAAAACATTATACTTAACTTGTTTTAATGATTATATTGTAAAGACACACCTCCACCACTCTATGTAACTCATTTTGTAAATTTTTTTCCTTATCTTTTTTGTTTCCTAATTTTTACCATTATTATTTTTCACTATGGTAACTACTTTTCTAATCTGGGTAATTTTTCTTTTGAGAATATATTAGATTGAAACATATTACAGAATTTATACCCAATTATTATAAATATTATATATAATATTATAAATCCTACTTTTTTACGTTAATTTTAACACAGGTGCAATTAACACACAAAAACACTTCATTAACCATAAGAACTCTAAGTGATTTGTTTACTATTTAATTGTAAATATAGTCATAATAATAAAAAATTGGTCCATTAAATGGCCATAATTATATATATTAATATTTAATATCAATTTACAAAAGATTTTACTTTAATATTTTTAAATCAATTAATAAAATTTCATTTATTATAAACTAATATTAATGTCAATTTTGACTTTATATATATAATTTAAATTAAAAAATATCAATAAAATAATGGAAATATATTATATTAATTTCAAACCTATTTAACGTAACATATTCTTATAGAAAATAATTTATGTGAATAATTAATTCATTTTACATTATTTTTATTAATTTTAGTATGAGTTATTTTATTTTCCATTAAATATTAATTATTAAGTTCTCATTTCTCCAATATTTTATGTAACTAATTCATCTCAAAAAATTAAAGATAAATTATTATGATAAAAATAACTAATTTATATAAAAAATAATATGTATAACTAAATCACTATTTTTCCCAATCCCAAATATTTATTGATATTAAAAGTGTGAAAATTGTCTTTTTGTCTTTTTCATTAATTTACATATTATATGGGTCATATTCAGTTGAAGGTGGTAAATAAATTACAAATTTCATAAAAATGTATGTCATATGTCGAAATAAATTCCATAAATAAAATTAATATAATAGTTTTCTCCATTTTCACTCTTATCATTCTAATTTATCTCCTTGGTTAACCCAGTTTTTCCTTAACCATGGTAATTAATTTTTATTGCGTTCAATATTTATATTGTTCAAAAATTAAAGATAACCTAATTAAAAATTACATTTTATATGGATTATGAATATTTAATCCTTTTTTCCAAAATTCAATTTATAAAATTGGCAAGATTTAATTTTACATTGATCTCGTAGATGTAAAGATAAATTGGGGGGGGGTTTAATGTAAAAATGCTCACAATTTTATAATATTTTTTTATAAAATTTCAACATGAAATTTATTCCAATGACATAAATTATATTAATAGATATAAAATTAAACTAATTTTTCATTATAAAAAATTTAAAAAATATTTTTATGTTAAGAATCATTTAACTGAAAAGGTAGTTATTAGTTACAATTCCGTATTTTTGGATATTCGTCAAAAAATTTAATATTTCATAAAATTACTAGAAAATAAACCAAGAAAATATTGATATTATTATTTCAAACATAAGTTCTATTTTGTAAAATTTATTTTATTTAAATGAGAAGCATTAAAGTTATTACTTTTCACAAAAAAAGTCATTAAAAATAGTTTTTGAGAGAATAGTATTTTTTAATCATATAATGACATTATTAAAATTTATTATTATTATTTTTACAATTATTTATTTATATAATTCCATTATAATAAATCTTATAAAATTATTAATTAATATTCCTATAACTTTGTTTAATGGATATCATACAATGGTCATGTTTAGATAATTATTAATATATTCAGGTTTTTTTAGAATTCAGTGTTTTGTATAAATCAAGCTATGCCAGTGTCCCATGTAGAAAAATCAAATCTCAGTTTTTTTATTTAGGATGTTAATCATGGTATTTCATGTTAATCAATTCATTAATAAATATTTAATTAATAAAAAATTGTAAAAACACAGGGTGTTCTAGGAACATCTAATGTATTCAAATACTAACATGCCATGCATCACAGTTAGTTTAGCCAAAATGATGTATGGATCACGAGTGTGTGGGTTGGGTCTCAAAATAGGTTTTAGGGGATGTATATTTTTTTAATGATAAGATGTTTCATTCCAAATTTTTATGGTTACTATTTATAATTGATCATAAATGTGTGGCCATGCGCGAGATACAGACAGATGGTTTCAAGAATGTGATGCTTGTGAGCATGGTGACCTGTATGTTTGGGTAAATTTAAGGGATGTTCTCACTAATGAGGTCTGATTTAATAATTAATTGGGTACCATAGGATGGATGACCTATAGCTTGCTATTGGCAAGCACAGTTGGGTGACATGGTGTTATTAGTTGGTAAAGGAAAATATAGCATGTTTTAATGACAGTGGCTCAAGAGGAGCTATACATACCAATTGAAAGAATTATTGAGTACTTATAACTTAGTGGTGATAATGTTCCCTATCATGACATATTTTTGAGTATTCTAAGATAGATTTTTGGATTTACACCAACATATATAATTTAAATGGCTTCTCTCTTTTTATAAAGCGACTCTATGGGAGTTCCACTAATGGATCAGTTTAAAGGTGATTCTGGTGGTGAAAATTATACAATTTTCCATTTTATGGAGGTGAAACTTATTTAATTTGAATCATGAATGAAATTGAGAACTATTCTCATAGGTTGAAATGGGTGATGGTTAAAATTTACATTAGTGATCAGTATGATCTAGCTTTTTACCATGCCATTATTTTGTACCTAGATAGATAGTGCATGGTTTGTGGTAATTAGTGTGTCATTTTCATTAAAATAGATGAAAATTATGCTCCTATAGTGGGGATAAATATGTTAGTCACAAGTTAACACCCTCCATTTGTGAAGGGTTTTGTAATAGATAGAATTGTTATGTGATTATAGTTTTCTAACATGTATTCTATTTAATGATGGGTATCATGTATGAATGGATTTCTTTATAAATGTTAGGTTTTGTTTTGAATATAGATATGGTGGGGTCTAAGTGAGGGAGTTATTCCTGGGGTATCTTATGAAAATACATTGATGTTGTATCATGAATGTGTTGATTCTTGTGCTATATCATTATTATGATTTTGATCCAATTTGTTTCTTAAAAGAGACATCATTGGTAGTCGGGTATTGGATTCAATGATCATGATTGGAATGGTCTTAGTATGCCTTTTGATATGGTTTCAGAATCCTTAATGATGGTTCATTGGTCATAAGAGGAGCGAACTTTTTGAAATTAGTTGGCTAGAGGAAATTTTAATTGATTTTTCACAAATAAAAAAATGTGGTATTTGTGGAGAGGGGTCTAGTCCATTGTTGGGGTGAGACAAGTAAAATTTAAAGGTCATCTGTGTATTTTCAATGAAAATAATGTGCATCCATCTTTCATTGGTTTGATTGGAGAATAACTATTTCAATAAATCGAGGACAAATGGTAGTGTCCTTATATATAATTTGACCAGAATTTGGTAGTGTTTCTAGGAAACTAGCGGTGTCCTATAAAAATTAATTTCTAATGTTAGAGTACCATCTCTCTGAATATTATGTTTTAAAACATGAAACTATATTTGGATTATCCGTAGTCTATATGATAAAGATATTCTGATGTGATTGGGTCTCATGGTAGATGAGATCATTTAAGAACCATATTGATTTTTAATTTGGAATATGAGGATTTGATTGAGTTTTAGAGACTTAGGTATTATTTTATTAAAATAGAATTTGTAGGTATTTTGGGTATGGGATAAACAATGTGCTTGTTTTATCGTAAATTCATGGACCATGTAGTTTGGGTGATGGTTTATATTTACCTAATACTTCATGAGGATAAGAATTTCCATGGTGGTGGATTTTAAGGTCTCATGTTATTGGTTTTAAATGAATGTTCTAAAAGAATTTGAGAATTCATTTAGTGGATTGGGTGAATCTTTAATTTATCCTTGAATTTCAATTATGGGATTTGGATCATTTAAGAGTTATTTATATTGATTATGTTTAATGCCCAATAGTTGTCTTTGATGTTTCGATGAGTTTCGGGACTATCAGGCTCTAAATCATTCTTTCTAATAGAAACAAAAAAGGGTTCATGATTTGTTTAAAAATGATTCCACTTAAAAGAAACCATGAGGAACTATAATGGGTGTCAAAAAGATTGTTAAATAGTGAAAGGTTGGGGTGTATGGCTATGTGTAATTTCTATAGAAAACTGTAGTGGTGGGAACATAGTTTCCCAAACTGTGTGCCTAGCCCATGAGGTTAGTGTCACTTAAACTAAATCACTGCATTGATGGTGGATGGTTATCCAAATCTATGTGGTCAAACTATGTGGGGTATTTCCAATCGTAAGAGTTAGTTTCATGGATTGTGAATGCTTATCCAATCTTTCCAGCCTAACCACACCCCTCTTTAAAGGGGGAAATAATGATTTTTCCCTCTAACCCTTTAAGGGTTCCTCCTTTATCCTCTTCCATTCAACTAGGAGGTACCACATGCATGCATACCACCTCCTCTTCTCCCTTTTGATGTATCCCCCCAATTTTAACACCAAAACATTCATTATTAGGTGTGTAGGGAATCCAACGGGTAATTATATGATTCCACCTTATTCATTTCTTCATTTATCTCTCCATCTTCGACGATATATTTATTTGATATAATTCATCCTATTTAATGATTTTTTTATAATATTTCAATTACTCTTATTAGATATTTAATCAAATCATGATAGTGGATGAGTGGACTATCCAAATCGTGAGTTTTGTGGTCTAGTTTTTTTATTAAAAGGTTAATTGTTTATAAAATTAACCATTGTACAAATGCACCAGACTTTCCATGCATATCCTCATAAATGATAAATTCATCATATAAATTCTATTTTCATTTTATATTGTTATTAACCATTTAAATTTCATTATTTGAGGTTATTTAACTCATCATTAATCAACCCTTTGGGTGTTTCTCTAATATCCCATAACATATAATATTTATCCTCAGAATAAAACAACCCTTTTGTTGTATTAACTTTGAACTTCCTAAATTGAATGGTTCAGTTGGAATTCCATGAATTATAAGTGGTGTGGATTTATCACATAGATTAGGATCATTATTTAAATTATTCTTAAATCATCCCATCTATGTGAAGTTTCCAAATTGAGATAAGTGGACTAGTTGTGGGAAGGATTACCCTTGTCCATGATTTTTTTTTAATCTAATGTTTGACCTGATATACATTATTAGTCATTCCTGATGAATTTTTATTTTGTTGGAATACATTTATTTCCTAGTTTACTACTAATATGGAGATAAAAAATTAAATAAAAAAATTATCATGGGTGCTTCGTATACACTTTTGGTACATTATAAATGTAATGGGATAATTTCATAGTTTAATTAGAAATGATTAATATTTTGATACCCATGCATGATGAACCTACAATTATTTGATACTTGGTAATGGTGAACCTTATTTTTCATGGTCAAGGAGACCATTATTGTTCATGGGAATGGTGTCCCTTATTAATAATGGACATGGAAATGCTTATTAATCATGCGAATGGAGTCCCTTATTATTTGTGGGAATGGATACAATTATTATTCATGGTAATGGTGTCCCTTATTATCTAATGGTCATTGGGCATGGATTCCATTACTATTAATGGTACTCAGGCATTAATTCCCTTAATTAAAATCTGAATCTTATTAGCATTATTCTTAAAAGGATTCATATGAACTAAGCTACAAGTCTATGTTGGTGCATGTATTTCTCTATATACATACATCATTTTATTCTTTTACATTTATAATGGAATTTTTAGATATATTCTGTCATAGTACAAAGAAGGTATGGTTTTTCAGGTGTCACTGAGAACCATGATCTGACATGGTTGTATTTATTATTTACTACACTAACATTCATTCCATTTACGTGTACTATAATTGTTTTATATACATGGTCAAGAATGAATTTGACTGATTTTCTAGTGGAATACTAATTATATCTGACAACTTTTTTAGGCTACCATTTCACTAGGGTACTCGAATAGACCTCACAGTTGCAGTTTTGGTCTCAAGACTATGCTATATATTCTTTTGATTCTAGACTAGACATTGGAGCTTGGGATTAGTGGCTGAGCATGTACTCGAGATACCTTCTGAAGATGGAACTCTTATCTATTTATTTCATTCTTGATTATAGAATTATTGTACATGTAGATTCTATTTTATTGTTTAATACCCATATATTGTAATTTGTCTATGAATTGTTATTTATTCTTTTTTCATTGATTTTCAGTTATTATAGTCTTTCGTTCCTCAATTATTAATATTTTTTATAATGTTACTTATCTGTTATACCATTTTTTAATTGTTATCAATGAGGGTATAGTCCCCCCGCACTTTTCTATCTTTAGACTCTCATTGGTTGTCCACAAGCTCGAGTGTATAACAAGGCATGCATTGGACCATGTTACTCACCGGCTTGATGCAGAATCAAAGGCACCTAGGTCAATATGTTATAGAGATTATTTGGATACTAGGACAAATAATATATAATCTAAACAATTAGATTAATTTCCCTTAATGAGAATATTTAAGAAATAATATATATGATTATAGCACACCAATCAATTCCATGAATAAATTAAGAAGCAATCCCAATATATAAATGTATAGTCATTTATGACTAGATAAAACTAAAATGGTGACAAAAGGAACTCCTTGGTTGAGACAACGTGCTTCAACAAATATTGAATAACTCTATGAGTTAATATGACCTAGATCAATCACCATCCAACTCCTATAGACCTGAAAAAATTTATATAATCATACTGTGAATGTAAAACTCTAATTAGATGGATTCTCTCAGAAATATCTCATAAAAAATGAGAAAAATCTTACTAAATCCAAATGCATAAATAGAGGAACTCAACTCATCACCTAAATAGTTAATCCTAATTCTCATCCTCACTATGGATCACACACCATGTAATTTATACATGTATATATATTAATAAGACATCATATAAAAACATGTATATAAATATATATGATAGATTCCCCACTTACTCTTCCCACCAATGTGACAACTCTCACGACCCAACTAATCACGTCATATGGTAATCGATCCCAAAATTCATCTATCACTAAACCATGAACTCATATTATATCTATTATGTAACCCATATATCCTCAAAAAACCACATCTTCATCATCTCATATATGACTACGTAGAAGTCTAAAATCCATTTCTACCCAAGTACCATGAATATTACCTATATCCATCATAGCTCATGAATGTACTCCCATGGGAAGTTGTTCCCACTATGACCAGATACAAGTATGATCTATAATATCGTATCATTACATCCCATATATAAATTTATAGTAAAATGTGATCCATGAAAACATGTTTTAGTCCATACCCTACACATTTATCCATCACTACTCATGAGTTCCCACCAAATACGATACAGCTAAAGGGTGTGCATAAGAGAGGGGGTATCTATCCATCCATTCCCTTTTCATCCAAGACATTGTAGAAAACAACCACTCAAACATTTTTTCATCTTTTTAGCTACGAAGTCATGTTTGGAAGTGTGTGAAATCATAAATTATTACATATATCATATCCAACCCCAATAATGAAAAATAATAAGCCTTAGACTCATCTAATACTATCACCTATAAGGACACATAGTTTCCACCTCTGTGGTCTAGATATTTGACATGTACACAGGAATCAAGATTAGAATCATTATTAATCTTCACAAAGTAATTTATAAAATTACTATTCATTAATCTAACAATCTAGTACTGTAAATTCTTTTAATAAACCATTATAAATCCATGTTTTACCATTTCATTCCATAATATAAAAATATATTCCATAATTCATATGTTTATTTGAAATTTTATATCCATAATTTTCCTTCATTCCAATTAATGACCCCATAGTTTCCATTATTATATAAATCATTTATCATTAATCCCATCAACCACCCCTATCTCGTCGGTTAATTTGTTTATCCAATTATATTCCCATAATTCTTGGAAACTCATAGACTCCTCCAAATATACAACATGAAAAAGAAAATATCATGGATAGATACAATTTCTACTAATAGTTAAAAATAACAATAATTAATCATCAGGAAATTTATCCATTAAAAGAAACATAAATAAATAAATAATGAGAAAGCCTAACTTTTAACTCATTATGAACAATAATGTTCCATCATAAAAACCATTGTAGATAGCCTATTATATTATTCTATCATCTCTATAAAATATAATTACAACCATTGGAAAACTATATCATTATTCACAAATTTCCAATCCAATCTATGCTATTAATCATATCATATTAATTCAATATCATCATAGAGAAAGCATACAATGTATCCAAATTATTTTCATCCTGAAACACTCATGGGGAAACTAATGTTATAGATATGAAATAATTAAATAAATTATCAGATAATAGTAGGATCACTCAACCATAAAAATTTATGTTATGAAAATAAAAATTTTAGTTACCATATTTTAATTAAAAATTTATTAATTCATCTAATTTTATCATTAGGAATGAAATAAACAATATCCAACAATAACTAGTTATCAACTATAAACATGAATCAAGAATAACTAAAACATTCAATCACTTTCATGAAATGATAGAAATTATCTTATATGCCTCTTACATTATTTAATTACATTATTTAATCATTTTGATGTTTATCAATTTCTAGTCACATTAATTATGGTATATAATAACAAAAACACAGTGAATAGATAACACAATAGTAGGTAAGTTAAGAGACAACATTAAAATATAATGAAATGCATGTGATCACGATATCCTAATGCCTTTCTCCATTATTATATAAATTCCCGTATTATTATAATAATTATAATTTAATCGTAGGAATTTTACCTATATGAATATGACTAAGAATAAGTAGAATATATAAAATTCTTTTCTAATGAAGAAATACCATAAAAATAAATAAATAACCACATGAAACAAGTACCCCATTTTATTTCATTATTTCCATATCATGCAATAATACTAATAAACCACACATAATTATACATTCTTATTCCTTCTTTAATTAAAATAATTATAATGTAATATTAACTATTCTATAGCATGAGATAATTCCAAGTTTCTTATAATAATTATCTAAATTATTATATTAGTATTTTTATTCCATATATTGATTAAAAATAATCTAAATCAAGATTTTACAAAATTTTAAAAATTAAAAGAAATGTATGGGATCCCATACAATAGTACGAAGCTTCATAACATGTTTCCCCCAGAATTAAGAGATAGAGAAAGAGGATGTGATAATATTTGAAAAAAATCAAGAGATAACTTTAAGTAATTGAATAATGATATTCTGGATTAAATAGATATGTTTTAATTAACTAATGTTCTTGGAAGGATGATGAAAAATCAATTGGGATGTGACACATCAGTACTATATAATATTTTCCATTTAGAATATATATAATTTTTTTGTTGGCATTCTATATACTCAATGTTAAACTTACATTACATACAATACTGGATTTTCTAGTGTGACATGTAACACCGAGTTAAAGCACCTTTTAATGGAGAAGCCATTTTAAAATAAATTTTTTATAAATCTTGTGAATTTTATTTGTAAAAATAAATATAATTTTTGTATTAATAATATTTCAATTAGATTACGGTATGTTTTTGGGATATTTCAGAGAAATTTCATTTGTTTTTTAATATTAAATATTTCTACAATTTAGTTAGAAAGAACATTTTATTATAAATAATCATTATCGATAAGTTATATTTTATATTTTTTTTAGAGACACATTAGATAAATTATACATCAATTTATAAAATAATTCTCATAAGAATCAATTTTACTTTCATATTTAATATAAACACTTAACAGACATTTGAATGTTTTTCTACCATATATACCTTTTATTTCGCCCAATCTGTTGGATTAGAGTTAATCTTAATTTTCCCACTTTTAAGATTTGAATTTTTAAAATCCAACAAACAATGATGTAATTAGTATGATATTTTTTGTATAACAAGTTAAAAATAAATTTTAGATCAAAATTATTAATGAATCTGATTAAAATTATTTACTCTGATTAAGGTGTGGTTAAACATAATAACGGAGTAAACCATAATATTAAGGACCAAAATGACATAGAAAATTTTCCAAAATCCATTGGTTTCCCAAAAATATACCATGTACTCACTTGATTTGAAATATATTGGTTATTGGGATATTATTAATTGGATATTCTCTGTTTAAAAGGTTAAGTAAGAAAAAATTCAAAAAGGGAAATTTCTTTATCATTAATATTTATAAAATTTTGAGACATGTAAAAACATCCTAATTTAGATTAAAAGTATTTTTTGTAATATATATGGATTATTTGTATCAAAATAATTTATCAATAATTTTTATAGATGTTTTAGTTACATAAAATTAATAAGAAACGACAATATAGTTATCATTTAGTTTATAATTAACTAAAATAAATGATACTATAAATATGAAAATGTAGATAATTGATTGAATTATTGTATTTATTTATTTTTATAGATTAATTTATTATATTACAGACATGTAAACCTAATATATTTTAATTCAAATATATTATTTATATTTTTAAACTAACATTAAATAAAAAATGAAAAAATTGACATTATGGTTAGTTTACAATAAATGGAACTTATTAAATGATTTAAAATTAATAAAAATATTATATTTTGAAAATTTATTTGTATGCTTTAATAAATATTAGATATGATATATTAATGGGAAAATTAAGATTTATTATTAAAATATTGACCCATATATTGTACAGAAATTCTTATGACGGCCCGGGTTCTAACAGTGTTTTAGCGCTTCACAAGGGCTTGTATTAAAATTAATTTCTAAACACATCAGAATTTTATTTTATAAATTTTGTATAATATTAAAAATTATAAGAATAATTTTTTTCTAATAAATCACACGTTATTTTAGTCTTAATGGTCAAATTAATTATATTTGAAAACTAGATGATTTAATACAAACCAAATTGATAAAAGTTTGGAATCATAGAAGTTAATGAACCAAATTATTAAAATGAAAATATTTTTGTGTGTATTAGGTTGTATCATCCATTATTCTACATTAATACATTATTTCTCTATTTTTAGTCACTTTTGGTAAGGTAGAATACCCATTATGGAATATCGTTTGGTAATTACAAGAGTGCCACTCTCCCACCAGTATAAAAAGGCAAGTACTCTACCCCTTATTCACGCTTCTCAAGCCACATTAGGCCATCCAAACTCTTCCCAAATTGACTCTAAACATCCCTTCCCTAGCCTTGAAGCCTCCTATTGGTCATAATTTAGTTCAATGATTCTTTTTTGAGAAACCAAAAAAGGATACCTTATTAAGAGGAAACACTTTCACTTACGCTTTCGAATTTTATTTCCATTATACACTCCCAATACTTTTATTATTTTTTGATTAAATAAAATGAATATTATACATAATTTACTATTATGTTGTTTGGATATGTATTTGACCTAACATTACACACACATCCATCTAATTGGTAACGAACATACTATTTCAGTGTATGGAGAACAATTGTCTCACAAAATGATGATTGTTCAATTTTCCCATACCACCTCTCATGGTGGCCAATATGATGGAAAATATATTTATATATAATATATTTCCCATTTATAATATATTTATTCTTCAATAACTAGTTTTCATATCATACCTTGGCTCTTCCATTAAATGTAAATATGATAATTTCATTTGAGGATGTATGGACTACCACCCCCTCAAAGTGATATGATTCATTTATTCCATACGTCAAACATATAAAAAATAGAGTAAATAAACATATGTAACATATATATAACATATATATGATAATATAATTATAATATACATATTTATCATTTTTTTCATTATTTTAAATGAAAAAAATAAATGAAAGTCGCATTCATGTGTACGAACGACCTACCGTCTCTATGAACAATGTACTTTATTTATAATCCCCAAATATTATGGACTATTCTAAATAAATATTTATGTTATATATAAGATAATTTATTCTTTCATTACATTATGTAGAAGATGAAAGCATTACATATTCAATAAGAACACGAAATAACAAGTCAAAACATACTTGAGAAAACTAGGCATCTAACACATGAAATAGTAAAAATAATGAAAAAGTGTTATTAAGATGGTAATAAAATATTATAAGAATGTAATATATTGTATTTAAAAAATTAGTTTGGTTTTGGTTTTAGTGCGTAGAATATTTTAAACCACTATATAGGATATTAAAGGCCACCCAACAAAAGGTGGGTTAAGGTAAGAAATTTTCATCTTGCTTTTTAAATATGTGAGATTAATGTAATATTAACAATTCAATTAATTTTTCTCCCATACCTATTGTAATTTTAGATATATTATATCTTTAAACCTTTTATTCTCATGATATTACAATATTCATTTAATATCATACCTTTTGGGTGATTACGATTTAAATTTTTTAATGTGGTATCAAACACATTGGAATGTTTAATGATTATTCTCCTCAAATGTTCTTCATCTCACTTATTTTGTGATTTTTAGTTTCCCAAAATTTAATAATATTATTCTAATCATTTTCCACTGTTAATGTGATGGAATATCCACATTATTATTTCATAATCCATATTCCATTTTAAATAAGGGGTTTACTTTTATATTTATTTGATAAATCCTTATTTAAAATCCAATGCGGTTATTTGATAAGGCACATTATTTATTTTTATTATTCAATATGTGGAAATATTTTGACATGAAATGATGAGTGGATCTTGAAAATTATATAGCTCATTGATGCATTTATTGGTTCTCATGAGATTATTTACTTTTACAAATTAAATGGAGGATGGATCTATAGTATTAAAATGTCCGGAGGATATAACATGATATTAATGGGTCCTAATGTGCCTTAAAAATTAAGTCCATTAATAAAAAATTTTCCTTTATATTAGATTGTGTTATTATTCATCAATGATATTTTGCATCAAAATAACCGTGGAGACATTTCATTTTTAGTTCATTGATTAAATATCATGAGTCTTAGCTTCTAAACTTTCCATATTGTTTTTTCCATATCTAGTTATTTCAATGGAAGGAGTTATCAGTTATTTACCATTCCATGTTAGTTTACATCAATTGATTCATTATTGCTTCCTCTTTACTTACCCTTATAGAGCATTTGAGCTCACCCTTATTATGTTTCTCTCCCCAGGTTATGAAAAGAAATATTTGAATACGCATTAATAGTTCTATTTATTTTCATTCTATGTATCAGGATTTTATTTCCTATTCCCAATGTATTATGGGTATCCTTTATGTAATCTGGAATTCCAAGACTGCTAAATGGAGTGGTCCTTCAGTATTTTATTCCTTCTAATAATGAAAATTTAATGTATTAATGTGCTGAATCCAGTCATATATTGTCAGGGAATTACATAAGAAGGAATCTCTAATTTCAAAATAGTGTGTGTTAGCAGATATCTCTACACAACCTGGTTTAAAACAATACTATTTTAATTCATATTTAATATTTTTTAAAATTCTCGTAAACAACCCATTTTAATCACATAAATGTTCGGAATGTTAATAATTAAATTCTATTTTTTTCAGAAAAAATTAAAATCCATGATTTTTAGTCAATAGTTCCATTAAAATATTTTATAAATTGATATGGAAGGAAAATATGTATTTTATAATTTTTATTAGAGAACAAGTTACCTATAAAAAAGAATCATATAACCCTGTTGTGATGAACAACCCTTATGTGAGGTTTAAAACTCCCTTGATGTAAGATAAAGATGAAATTTATGTGAGAAACATAAAATTAGATGTAACCTAATGTGGATAAGATTACTTCAATGATAGATAACACCTACGTTAAAGAGGAAAGGAACTCATGGGAATATCCTTACGTAAACTAGGCTCTACATTTACACAAAAATTCCAAAAAACAAGAATATATTTAAGTGTGATAGAACTACAATGCCACAATAAAAGGAAATGTGGGTTTTATAATGGAAAATTAATTTTCTCTACATGAATGGATGGGGTTTCTTTTATGGGATATTTAAAAAAATTAAAAAAAATATAACAATAAAAACAAATAAATAACAAGGAAGAATATTAAAAACACCCTCTCGCTACCTCCATCCTTAAGAAAAATCAATGGAATTTATATTTAAATTGAGTACCATAAATCATATACCTCAAAAATAATTCTCATCATTGAGAATTTAAAAATATTATTGATATGTAATGTAAGGGTAAATTTGGTCCAAACAACAATTCCATGATATACCTATAACAGATCTTCTCAAATCCATATGACAATCATCACACCAGATGAATGAAGTGAAGTAACTCAAAACACTATCTATCATCTAAAAACACACTCCCAAGGGAGATACCACTAAAACATTGAAAATGATATAAATAAAGAATCACATTATAATGGATAAATATCTCATAAATAAGTATCTATTTGATCATAAATCAAAAATAAATATCAATCAGGAAAGATATATTTAGAAAAACTCAAGACATTGAGATGGAATTCATGGCTTTGGCTCCAAAATTATCTCCATTAAACCATCATGAAACAATAATAAAAATGAATTGAGGTAATAGAAATATTGCACAATATATTTTATTAGAAATCATAGATATCAATAATATATTATTATGAAGGTCATAACATCTTAAAAATCTAGATTACCTCAATCATGGATATCAGAATCATCATAAAGTTATTTTAAAATATAAAACACATGGAAAATACCATATATTCTTCTCATCGATTGGGGAAGTACTAACCGATATCCAATAGCTCCAACACAAGTTGGCGCATAAAAAGATCTAAAATATCAGTGTGAGAGATTACTCCAACGACTGAAACCTAGTTAAAAACAACGATGAGATTCCTTCAAGAACATGAGATCTCCAACATTAAACATTTTTCACCTCCCTCTATAAAAAAATATAGGATATTTAAGGAACTATAATAACTTATATTAACAAATGGATCACATATACCTTCTGTATCATTCTCTAAGGACATGACCTTAAACATTACATAATCATTAATTAAATGAATAATTCACATTGAGGATCTTTTCTAGTTTAGAGTTTTAGATAATTAGGCCATAAATATTAAATTACATCTGATAAATTACCAGGTAAACACTTCCACTCAGTTTCAATTTTTTCATAAATAAAAACACTTGAAAAATAGAGTAATGTCTAGTCCCATGTTTTAGAAAGCGTGTCTTTTCCTAGATCCCATCCTTGAACTTATTCATCTTTATTTCCTATGAAAATCATTTCAAAACATGGGATGAGCATAAAAATAGAAGTAAGGGTAATAAAATAAAGAAAGATAACATTAGTTCATCAGTACATACATAACATAAGCTCTTTAACATGCCTCATGAAATCATATGATTTACATAGTAAACACAATTCATAAAGGGAACTTGTGGCATCCATAACATACTTACATCGTATCTTTCACATCTACGTAGGGAGTTAAATTTGGAATACCCATCATAGTATATTCCCTAAATCTCTAAGGAGAAAATTTGAGTTTACCTTCATCACATAACCCAATCCATTAAAGAGCTATCTTAGGCTCACCCACCATAGGTTTATCACAGAACCACCCGTATACGTAACAAAGCCCAATAACCGTAACATATTCATAACACACAAATAAATTATAAAAGTAAAGATAACATTTTCACATTTCAATCAAAATATATCATTTAAATATATTGACATAACAAATACATTATCAAAACTGTTTTCAATACCAAAATATTTAACCGATTATATGGTATTTATTTTCCTTTTAAAAACATTAAGGCTTGTTAAGAAAGCCAAAAGATCAAATAATACTCACGATGATGGAAAAGGTTGTTGTCACAGCTTAAGTTAAAAGAAACATTCGTTTTTTGTCATTTAGTAAAGCACCTCTTAGAAAAAGATTCCCTTTGAATGAAATGAAATGTAAAAGGTGATGATACAATATATAAAATAATGTCATGTATAAAAAAATATGCCTCAATTAAAGGAGATTGAGACGAAGACCCCTACACCGTGTCCGACATGACCCGTTCATTCTTTAATATCCTAAATAATAAACTAATGTTAATTTCTACTTGATTAAGAACCTTTTTCACTTTTATCATTCCTTTTAAATCTCTTATTACCATTTTATAATCATTATGTAATCATTTATGTTAATAATGGTTGTTTCGTTGATATTTGGTACTTGAGTAAAAATAGACTTCTTATAAATACAAGTTGTTCATGTGGTCAAAAGTTCATTATTTCCAGAATAATATTCATGATTTATATATCAAATATATCATATATATCCAATATATACATTTGTTTATAATATTACATAACATTTAGATGTAAGAAATGAAATGCACATTTTATGGAGACGGTAAGCAGTACGTACGCATGAATGCTACTTTCATTTATATTTAATATTTAATGGAATGAAAAAATAATGATACATAGGTATATTATAATTATAGTATAATATCATATATATAATCTCAGTAACACCATCCTTTAAACATTCCACATAGGGAATGAACGAGTTATATCACATTTAGGGGGCGGTAGTCCGCACATCCTCAAATGAAATTATCGCGTTTAACCATAATGGAAACCATAAAGGTATTCTATAAATGTAAAATAAAAAAGAATAAAGAAAACCTAAACATAATATATATCATATATAAATATAGTTCCATCGTAATGGCCACTATAAGAGGTGGTAGGAGAAGATTGAACAATCATCGTTTCGTGTGGCGTTAGTTTTCCGTCCACAGAAACAGTGCGTTATTTACCCATTTGATGGAGGTTTGTGTATATGTAGTTCGAATACATATCATAAAAACAACATATATATATTGGGGATACTTTTTTTGTTATAAAATAAAGGAATAAGAAGTGTTTAGGGGGTTAGAGAGGTAAAATAAAACCAAAGAACTTAGGAGAAGACGTTACCTTTAAATCGGGTAACTCTAATTGGTTGGAACCAAAAGGGTTTCTTGGAGTGCCTTCTACCTAAGGTAAGGTATCTATGAGGAAGATAGAGATATTTAGAAATTATTTGGGATGTGTATGGATGAGACAATGGGATTGAGAGGTGTGATTAATGGGTTAGAGGTGAGTGCTTTTATAAGGGGGTGGAGGGGATCTTTAAGAAAGTGTGAAAATAATATTTTATTATATAATGATTTTCGGTTTCTAAAGGTACAAAACTAATAAAAGATTAAGATAATACGACTCATGTATGAAATAATATAATCCAGTAAGAATTGGAGAGGTTTTGTATATTATTTTTATCATTATAATATTATTTATTTAAATCATTTATTAATGAGGTAAACACTACATCATTTTTGTTTCATCAATAATGTTTTTATATGATGTCTAAAAATTATAAAAAAAATACTATGATGTAGGAAATAGTTTTATCTTTCCAAAAAATATTTATAGTAGAAATGATAACTTATATAAACCTTTGCAAAAATTAATTTACTAAAATATATCTGTTTATGTCATTTTTGCCTTTACTTTAACTTAATTAAAATTAAGTCATTATCACTCTTACGTGGCTCCATGGGGTCCCCAAATAGACCCAAGGATTACCAAGGTCGGCCGCGACTCATCCAATAAGTTTAGAATATGAGTTAAGGTAATTTTGAATTATTATGGTATTCTTTTTACATTAATTACCCTATTTACCATTAATCGCGGTAAATAAAAGTCAAAAGTTACTATTCACCAAAAATTATTTTCATATTATTGAACCAAGTATTACTTCCTTATAACAAAAAACTATGTCAGATTTTTGAAATTCAATTCATATAAGTGGTAAAATTTCATTCAAATGAAAACGTTAGTTTATAACTACTACTTAGTGGTTTCACTATTCATAAAAAATTGATGTTTTCAAAAAAATACCAAAAATTCATAATAAGCTATATTTGATATTCTGAATTAAAAAATGATGTCTATTTTACAAAATTCAAAAAATCGATGTTGGTTAAATTAACTTAAAATTAATTCTCATTGTAAAAACCAAAACTATTTTTTTAAGAAATATTAATTATGAAAAGATTGACACTTATTTATGATCAATTTGAAAGTGAAATTAATTCCAATGACATACATTGGATTAAATGGTAAAAATATAATACAATTACACTTAAATAAATTTAAATAGATAATATAAAAATATAAATAAATTATATTAAAAGGCAGTTTTGAATTAAAATACTATATTTTCCACTATTCATCAAAAATTAGATTTTATTAGAAAAATACCAAAATTTTACCCAAAATGAATTTTGATGACCCGATTCAAAAGAATAGTTTAATTTTGTCAAATAAGATATATATAAGTGACTAAAAATATATTTAAAAATGGTTCTCTATAAAAAGGCGGTAAATACACCTTTTCAAAGTAAATTATGATTAAAATTAAATTCATTCACATTTTAAGCCTCTTAATTTTATTGGATAAATTTAAAAATATTTAAAAAATATGTATAATCATATTGTTGTCAGTTTTTTTCATTCAAGCCAATACAATGGCTAGGTGTTAACTATCATTTAAAATAATAATATTATATTATTATTACTTTTAGAATGACTCAGCCTTGTGTGCAACGTAAGATTTCTAGGACACCCGTTGTTGCGTATTGGGTACGCTATCAAAAATAGAAACCAATTTAAAGTAAATTTTATATTTAATTCACAAATATTAATAATTATGAAAATGTATTATTCTTTATTTACATGATATGATACATCATTTACCCGTTTTGAAAATTGTGTCCTCGTAATTTTTATTCACTTATAAAATAAGTGAGGGTATTTATCCCTCATAGCATTTTCAGAGTCTCACTTTTCCTCTTAAACCATATGTGTTTTCCACAGAACCTTTACCTGGTGAATTACCTTATTCCGCATAACTTTCACTCTTTAGTCTAGAATATGGACTAGATGTTCCACATAAGAGAGATTCTCTTACAACTGAACTATCTCTGGGATCAAAACATGAGATGGATCTGGCATATACTTTCTCAACATTGAAACATGAAAAGCATTGTATACCTGGGGCAAACATGGAGGTAAAGACACTCTGTACGCAACTGATCCAACATTCTCTATGATTTCATAAGATCCACAAACCTCGGAATCAACATTTCCTTCTTACCAAAACGCATCACACTCTTCCATGGAGAAATATTGATAAAGACATGATCACCTACCTCAAAAGAAAGATCCTTCCTATGGTTATTCGCAAAACTTTTCTTTCTACTCTGAGCTGTTCTAATGTGCTTCTAAATCCACTGAACCTTTTCTGCCATCTCTTCTTCAAATTATGGTCCCATAAACTTCCTTTCACCTAATTCATCCCCAAAAGCTAGAGTTCAACACTACTTCCCATATAATTCCTCAAATGGGGCCATCTGTATACTGGAATGAAAACTGTTATTATAAGAAAATTTAACCAAAGAATGATGTTGGTCCCAACTTCATTGGTAATCCAGTGAACAAGCATGTAGCATATCCTCCATGGTCCGATTTTGTTTGTTCTGACTTCTAATTTGATAGAGGATGAAAAGCTGTACTAAAATTTAATTTAGTACCCAATGACTTCTGAAGGCGTTTCCAAAAGTTTGATGTAATCCTGGGATCACATTTAGAAACAATGGAGAAGAGAACAACATGCAATCTATCTATCTCTTTAACATAAAACAGAGAAAGTAAATCTTGAGAAAAAGTATCTCTAATTTGAAGGAAATGAGGATATTTAGTAAACCAATCTACAATAACCCAGTTTGAATTATTACCTTTAGATGTATTCGGTAATCCCAAAAGGAATTCCATGGATATATTTTCCCATTTCCACTCTAGCACCGTCAATGACTGAAGCATCCCTTTCGGTAACAGCCACTATGCTTTAACAAGCTGACAATTCAAACACCTCACAATAAATTCAGAAATATATCTTTCAATTCCATCCCACTAGTAATACTGCTGAATATCTATGTACATCTTAGTACATCCAGGATGAACTGAAAATTGTGATCTATGAGCTTCACACGACAACTCGTTCTTCAACTGTGAATCACAAGGAATGCATAATATCTTCCCAAATCACAGAAAATATTCATTATCAATGTTAAAATCAGGAAACTTTCCCTTCTAAACCAACTCTGCCTTTTTCTTCAACTCGCTATATTTTTTCTAAGCTTACTTAATTATGTCTGATAGAGATGATATCACTGACACCCAAAACCGAAAAAAAGAATTTCCTGCACCAATAACATCTATGCCAAATTTCATCAAATCAAAAACCAAAGGATCTCATCCAAACATAGCGTGGTTAAAAATGAATTACTTTTTTGACTCAAAGAATCAGCCACTTTATTTTCCTTTCCTGGATGGTAAATTATCATGAAATCATAATCCCTGATTAATTATATCCATATTCTCCACCTCATGTTCAATTCTTTTTCAGTGAATATATGCTTAAAGATTTTGTTGTCAGTATATATTTAACATTTTTCTCCATATGAATGATGCCTCCATGTTTTTTAAAGCAAAAATAATAGAAGATAATTCCAAAATCATGTGTACAGTAATTCACTCATGATATTTCAACTGATGTGAAGCATAATCAATTACCTAATCATGCTGCATAATGACACAACAATGTCCTTTCAATGAATCATCACTCTAAATAACAAACTTACCATTGCTGGAAGGTAGTTCCAAAACTAGATCATTTACCAATCTTCTAATCAATTCCTAAAAAACAATCATCACATTCTTTCATCCAAATGAACTTAACACATTTTCGAGCAAAATTAGTCATTTGCCTAGATAACCATGCAAAATTTTCAACAAACCTATGGTAATAACCTGCCAAACCAAGAAAACTATGAATCTTCATTATATTTGTGGGTCTTGGCCAATCGTCAACAATTTTTTTATCAAGATCAATAGCTATTCCATTTTTTGAAACAATGTGACCAAGGAAAGAAATTTGCTGTAACCAAAAGTCACAATTGCTAAATTTCCCAAATAGTTTATCCTTTTTAAGGTTTCATAGACAACCCTTAAATGAATTTCACGATCCTCTTTACTTTTATAATAAAAAAATATCATCAATGAACACAACCACAAACATATACAAGAACTCACGGAAAATTCTATTCATAGGATCAATGAATACATATGGTGCATTTTTTAAACCAAAAGGCATAACTACCAATTCATGATGGACATATCTAGTATAAAATGAGGTCTTCATAATTTATACTTCCTTTACTTTCAACTAATGGTACCCCAACCTCAAATCAATCTTGGAAAAATACTGAGCTCCCTAGAGCCGATCAAAAAAACATCGATATATGGAAAGAGATACTTGTTCATAATAGTGATGTTATTAAATGCTCTATAATCAATGAAATATATCATTTAAACATCTTTCTTTATAAAAAATAAGATTGGATCACCCCATGGTGATGTGCTAGTTTGAATGAAAACTTTATCTAATAACTCCTGAAATTGCTTCTTTAACACTAAAAGTTTAATTTGAGATATTCCATAAGGGGGTTTTGAAATTGTCTTAGCATCAAACACTATGTCAACTGTAAATTCAACATCCTAATTAGGTATAATACTAGGAAACTCATAAGAAAACAAATCAAGAAACTCATTTACCATTTTCAAATCATTAATTTGAAAAGTTCCTTTGTTTTCAACAATATGTGCAAGGTAACATTCATTTCCATCTTTTAGTAGTTTCTTAGCTTCTTGATATGTTACCAAATGTAAGGGTTCATTATTGTACCCAAATAGAAAATCATTCTGAAAAAACCCTCTTTAGCTCTGTAGTCAATCATAGCCTGATAAACAGAAAGTCAATCCATTCCCAAAATAACATCAAACTCTACTAGAGGAAAAACAATATGGTTTGTAGGTATATTCTTTCTGCACACAAGGACAAGAAGGTTTTTGTAACTTTTTTTTGTCTCAAAATTCCCCCATAGTGTTTTTACCATAAGTTCTAGATTCATATCTTGAGATGGAATTCCTAATTTACTAGAAAACATCTCCGAAATGAACGAATGTGTAGACCCCTAATTAAACTACACATTGACATAATCTGAACAAAAAAATAGTGTACCTGATATTACTTCATTTGATGGTCCAACATCTGCTAAAGTAGTTTCAAAGGACATTACCACCCCTTTTTTCTTGTAGTCTGGTTGCTTTCCCTCAGTCAAGTTATTCATTTGACACAAATTTTCATAATGACCTATTTCATTGCACTTAAATCATTTTACTAATTATAAATAAGATTTTGTATTACCATTACCCGAATATTTTTCTATGCAATTAGGTGCATTATGTCCCATTTTACCACATCAGCAGCACTTACCAGAATTTAAATGACATTCCCCGTCATGCTTTTTATCACAATTTTTACAAACTACATACTTAATTTTCTTACCATCAATCTTTTTTGAAGATTTATTCCCTTTCGTATACCACCTAGACCTCTTATTAATGTGATTTTCAAAGAATACTTGATCATTGGAAAATTTCATTTACACCTTCTCCACTCATCTAAAAAAAATTCATAAATTTTGAACTCATGAGAAGCTAAATACTTTTGATAAATTAGCTTTAATTCTGAGTAATAACGGTTGATTTTACTATAAATATATCTTATGAAATTTGGAGTATACCTTTCCAGTTGAGTGAATCTTTCTTCCTAAGTAACCAATGTGTCATCGTCTTTCCTCAATTATAGGAATTGTTATTCTATCATAATACTAAAAAAATATGAAAATATTTCTCAAGAAACATTCCTTTGAATTCATGCCAATACAGAGCATCAATCTCCTCATTATCGCTGATATTTTTCACTATCAACCACCACTGATCAGCTTCACCTTCCAAATAGTAAACAATGAGTCATCCTTTCAATGTTCTGAACACCCCATGACATCAAAAATCTTCTCTAGTGCTTTAATCCACCCTTCATCTAGCACATAGTCAGATGATACTTTGAAATATGTTTGATGTTGCCTCATGAAATGCTCCACTACTGACATGTTCCTCTATGATTGATCTTGCTGATCTCATGCATGGATACCACCATCATCTATAGCCTGAGTCAACTATTCTATCACTACAACAAATGGTTGTGTTTCTGTCCCAACCATATCAGGTTGCTGATTTGGAAGGTTGTCTTCCTCATGATGTTGTCCCATCAAAGATACCCTATTTCCTCTGCAGAAAACCATTATGAACACAAGATTATCTTAGGTTAAGCAACATTGTAATTTGTAAATTCTATATCACTTCAATATGACAATAAATTAATTTAACATAATTTTTTCTCCTCAATTTGTCTAAACTAAACTCTAATACCAACTATAAGGACCTGACTGTAAAACATTACATAATCTTGAAATAAATTAATAATTCACATTAAGGATCATTTTTGGTTTAGATTTTCAGATAATTAGGCCATAGCTATTAAATTACATCAGAAAAAATACTAGGTGAACACTTCTACCCATTTTCCATTTTCATCAAATAAAAACTCTTGAAAAAAAGAGTAATCTCTAGTCACATGTTTTAGACAACATGAATTTTCCGTGATCCCATCATTAACACTATTCATCATTAAGTCTTGTGAAAAACATTTTAAAACTTGGGATGAGCATAAAAAGCTCATTTGGGGTTATAAAACAAAGAATGAATTTTTTTCATTAATACATAAATAACATATACTCTTTTTCATACCTCATGAAATCATAAGATTTACATAGTAAATAAAAATCATAAAGGTAACGTGTGGAATCCATAACATACTTATGTTGTAGTTTTCACAGCTATATAGGGAGTAACATTTGGAATACCCATCACAGTATATTCCTTAAATCTATTAGGAGAAACATTCATGATTACCTCTGTCATGTTACCCAATGCATTGGAGATCTATCTCGGGCTCACCCAACCTAGATTTATCATGGAACAACCTGTATATATAACAATGCCCAAAAACCATAACATATTCATAACACGCAAAACAATTATAAAAGGAAAGTTAACATTTCCCCATTTCAATCACAATATATCATTTAAATATACTGACATAACAAATAAATTATAAAATCCATTTTCAATACCAAAATACATAATATAGTATATGGTATTTATTTTCCTCCTAAAAACATTACAACTTGTTAAGGAAGCCAAAAGATCAAATAATACTCGTGACAGCGGAAAAGGTTGTTGTCACCGCTTACGTTAAAAGATTTCTGTTTCGTTTAGTAAAACACCTCATAAAAAAATATTCCCTTTGAATTAAATGAAATGTAAAAAGTATTTATACAGTGTATAAAATAAATTCATGTATAAAAAAATATGCCTCTATGAACAGAGATTGAGAGGTAGTACCTTACCTTGTGTCCATCTTGACGCGTTCAATTTTTAATCTCCTGAATAATAAACTAATGTTAATTTCCACATTATTAATAACCTTTTTCAATTTTATAATTCCTATGAAATCACTTATTAACATGTTATAATCATTATGTAATAATTTATGTTAATAATGGTCGTTTTTTTGTTATTTGGTACTTGAGTAAAAAATGAACTTCTTATAATTACAAATTGTTCATGTGGTAAAAATTTCACTATATCCAGAATGATATTCATGATTTAGAAATCATATATATCATATATATCCATTATATTCGTATTTATATAAAATTACATAACATTTGGAGGTAAGAAATGAAATGCACCGTTTATGGAGACGGTAAGCCGTACATACGCATGAATGCTACTTTCATTTATATTTCGTATTTAATGGAATGAAAACATAATGATACATAGGTATATTATAATTCCAATGTAATATGAAATATATAATCTCCTCAACTCCATCCTTTATAGGTTCCACATATGGAATGAACGAGTCATATAACTTTGAGGGGGCAGTAGTCCCCACTTCCTCAAATGAAATTATTGTGATTACACATAATGGAAACCATAAAGGTATGATATAAATGGAAAATAAAAAAGCATAAAGAAACATAAACATAATATATATCATATATAAATACAGTTCCATCATATTTTCCACCATAAGAAGTTGTAGGAGAAGATTTAACAATCATTATTCTGTGAGGTGTTATTTTGTCATCAACAAAAATAGTATGTTCATTAACCATTAAATGTTGGTGTGTGTAAGTGTAGTTATAGTAATTCTCATAAAAATAACCTAGTATATTTATGATACTGATGTTTTCATAAAATTATTCAATAAAATTATTTTAGGGTGTTGGAGAATTAAAATAAAACATAACAACTTAAGAGAAGATGATACCTTTAAATCGGGTAACTCCCTTTGGTTTGAACCAAAAGGTTTTCATGAAGAGCCTTCTGCCAACAGTAAGACTTATAGGAGGAATATAGGGATCTTGATAGATTATTTGGGTATAGGTTGGATGATCCAAGGGGCTTGAGTGGTGTGAGAAATGGGTTAGAGGTGAGTGATTTTTATAAGGGGAGGAGGGGCTCTTTAGGGTAGTGTGAAAATATTATTTTATTATATAATTATTTTCAGTTTCTAATGGTCAAAAACTAATTAAAGTAGAATATAAGATGAATCATGGTTGAAATAAAATCATCTAATAATAATTTTAATGGTTTTGGATAATATTTTAATCTTTATAATCTTATTCGTTTAAATCATTTATTAATGAGGTAAACAATGCATCATTATTGTGTCATAAATAATCTTATTTATTTGATGTCTAAAAATTATAAATAAAATACCATGATTTAGGAAATCATTTTATCTTTCTAAATAATACTTATAGTCAAAAGGATAACTTATATACCCCTATGTAAAATTTTATTTAATAAAAGATATTTCTTTTTGTCATTTTTGCCTTTACTTTAAGTTAAATAAAATAAAGTGTCATTATCACTCTTAAGTGGCTCCATGAGGTTCCCAAAATATACCAAAGGATTCCCATGGTCATCCATGACTCATATAATAATTTTAGGATATGTGTTAAGATAATTTTTTATTATTATGATTTTCTTTTTACCTTGAATTACACAATTTACCTTTAACCGCTCTAAATAAAAGTCAAAACTTACTATTCAGAAAAATTATTTTCATCTTATTGAACCACATTTTACATACTAATAACAACCATGTATTTCGGATTTTCAAAATTCAATTCACAGAGGCGATAAAGTTTCATATAATTGAAAAAGATAGTTTTTAACTATTACTTAGTGGTTTCACTATTCATCAAAAATTGATGTTTTCAGAAAAATACAACAAATAGAGCCTAATCTATCTTTGATATTCCGAATTAAAAAATGATTTCTTTACCAAAATCAATTCATTGAAGCCTGATTAATTAATTTAAAATTAATTCTCGTTGTCAAAACAAAAAGCGTGTTTTTACGAAATATTAACTATCAAAAGATTGACACTTTTTTATTTCCAATTTAAAAATGAAATTAATTACAATTAAACATATTTGATTAAATGGTGAAAATATAATATAATTACACTTTAAAACCAATTAAATTGATAATCTAACCATTTAATAAATTATATTAAAAGGATTTTTTGAATTAAAATTCAGTATTTTCCACTATTCAGCAAAAATTATATTTTTTTCAGAGAAATACAAAAAATTTACCCATTGTGAATTTTGATGTCCCAATTATAAGGAAGAATTTTATTTGGTCAAATAGAACATATAAATGTGACCAAAACTAGATTTAAAGTGGGTTCTCCATCAAAAGGTGGTAAATCAACCTTTTAATATAATTTATTCTTAAAATTAGATTCATTCACATTTTAATCCTCTAAATTTAATTGGATTAATGTAAAACAATTTAACGAACATGCATAATAATATTGTAGTTAGTTTTATTCATTCTATCCAACACAATGGCTAGGAGTTAACTACCATTTAAAATAATAATATTAAATTAATGTTCTTTTAGTATGACACAACCTTGTGTGCAATGTAAGATTTCAAAGAACCTCATTATTTCCTTTCAGGTGCGCCATTGAACATAGAAAACCCTGTAAAGTAAAATTAATATTTAATCCACAAATATTAATAATTATGAAAATGTATTATTCTTTATTTACTTGTGATGTTACACATCCTATGTACCAATTTTGGTCCTACAACAGGTTACTCTCAAACCTTATTCCATCACAGTATATATCAGATATTATGGTTATATGATGATTTGAATGGATCCATACTAATAGTGGAGTTATAAATTTAATTATAAGAAAACATCAGAAAAGTTAGGTGCCTCTCCCACATTGCTAAATAATCCAAAATGATTGCATGCAACATGCCCTTTGGGGTATGTATAGTTCACTATGTCTAACCTTTTATTTATAAATAAATAATAGGTTTTAAGAAATAAATGAGATAAAAAATCATATTATCAACCACTTATAAACCTTGAGCTAAAAAGAGGGATACAATTAAAGAGTTCCATCTTTTGAACCTTGGTAGGCCACCACATCTCCTCCAAATACTAACATGAAAGAACCTACACAAATCTTTGGTTATATAATCGATATGAATTTGATAGACATCATCATATAGTTCAAAATCACCCATGTAGCCTCAAATATACCCATAACTTGAAGAAAACTAGTGAATGAGTCCATAAAATATGTTTTCCCACATCAATTGGGGGACATAAAGTGATTGAAAAAAACCACCTAGAATTCAATGATCAACCTTCATCCTCGAGAAAATCAAACACTGAGAGACAAAATAAAAACCTGAATGATTCAAACAAGACCTGAAACCAACTATCCCCAAAATTAATGATAAATATTTACTATACCAAGATGTAAAAATAAGGTTAAACTGTGGAAATCATAGAGATCCATAGCACACATTACATAAGGAACAATGAGCCTCCCTAGAAATACATACCAATGTTGATCATCCTCAGACCATACCATTGGGGAACAAACAAAAAATATGATCATGAAAAACCTAAATCTCATTACCCTCAAGCAATGATTCATCTACCTATTAAATACATATGAATATATAGTCATCTGATAAAGACACACACTTCCATATTCTTGGGGGATTACCAATAAAAAATCTCCATAACATGTTAAGGATCCTGGAATAATCCCCCCATGATATAGATTATTTCCCAAGAAACAACTACATATTACTAGAACTCATACTTCATCATCTTATTAAAAAATATTATAGTGATGAATGACATCAAAAAAACCAAAAATGGATCATAATAATACACTTTATATAGCTAAAACACAAGGGTATCATCGATTAAAACCACCATGAAATAATTGATAAACTCAGGGAAAACTACATTCATCATTCCCATAAAAATGGATTTTTCCTTTATAAAACCAAATGGTGTCATAAAAAACTCATGATTCACAAACCCTCATAAGAAAGTAGTCATTAGGATATCCTAGAACTTCCCTCATATTTCGTGATATCCTAACCACATATTATTATTTGATAACTAGCATGATCCCTTCAACTGATTAAATGAATCATCAATCCAGGAGAGAGGATAGTGGATCTTCTTTATCAACTAATTTAAATGATATAAATAAATACATAATTCTATAATTTTATATACCATTACAAAAAATAACTACAAAATCTGATTATGAACTAGTAGGTTGAATTAATCCCCTCTATAGGAAATCATTAAGCTAAATCCATAGGTTATGTAACTCAAAATGTCATATAATATATGGAAGTGATGATATAAGAGTAATACCCTGCAGCAACACCATTACATACTCAATCTCACATCAAGGGGGAAACATCTTAACCTCTTCTAGAAAGACATCCGGGAATTCCTTGAAAACCATGGGAAACACCACTAGATGATTCTCTAATAAACTTGAAATCAACACATCGATTAAAGAATACTAATACTTGATATGCCTTTAAACCATATATAGGTCTAATTCACCAACAAACACTGCCTTCTCACCCTCAATGTTAGAGAATATGATTCACCACCTAAATAAATTCATAACAGAAATTACAAAATTCAACCAATACATGTTGAATATGATTTCATATATATGTATCTATAATCATATTAAATATCTTAATGAGTGATATTTTCCCAATATTAACTCATAGTTAATATAAACCTCATATATGAAAGATTAAAATACACTTGTAATTGTAAACTCCAAAGTGGAATCATATCTTGTTCAATTATCAAATAATTGACTAGGTATTGGTGAAACAAAGGAGTGTGTAGATTATAAATAAAATAATGAAAAAAATAAGTAGTAAAACAAGTATAAAGCATAAATTTTAATACCTCACATGACATATAGATCACCTATAACTACCAACTCCAAGGAATACATCATATTTTGGCCTTCTCTAAAACCTATTAAGATAAAATGGAAAGAACCACCATGAATGTACTTTGATCTGTATCCCAAATGATTATAGGAAAAATAAGTGTATCCTTTTTCATCCCCTATAATTTATGGGTCTGTCTATGTATAATTATTGAATATTAATGGGTTAATTTCAAGACTAGGTGTCGAGATGACGTGAAATTATGAGGTGTGGTGTGCCAGAAATAAATGTTTGAAATACATTAAAATATTAAATAGCAGGAATGTGTAATATCTATAAAAAGTGGAATATCATCTAAAGGGGTACCCTGATCATAAATATAAGGCCACTATTATGTTCAGAGGAGCAGCATTACACAAGGTGAGGCCTAACATTAGTAGGCACAAGTATTTGATGAAATTTTGTTTTCATACGTTTTAATGGACAAAATAAATTACAGATTTATTTTATTACCTTCTGTTTCATCAACACAGTGATGCTACAATGTTTTATTTTAAATAAACCAAGAGATATGCATTTTTGGTTATGATCATCATCTTAGAATTCCCATGATGCTCTAGAGAAAAACCCTGGAGAATTTTATTAGCCATGAACTGTGATGGAGACTTGAAATAAGATCGAGGAATGTCATTCTTGATGGATCTAGCCAATGATGAGGACTCAAAAACCAATTTTATTCAACAGAATATCTGAATCAATGGAAATAAATGTTATTTTCAATTTCCATCCCCATTATTAAATTGAACCAAGAAGGCAGTCCAACCAATGAATGGGTAAATCCTTAGATCGATCTTTCTTGTGGGATGAGCTTTAATTGCAGGGTTTTTTTGGTGATTATTGATTTAGAATTGATTTTTATTTCAATATTTTTAATAATAACATATCTTAGATTGAATTAAAAACATTTTAGATTTGTTCCATGGGTTTTTATTGTTCCTTTTCTCCCCTGATATTTTTCTACACATTCTTCGTTCTTCATTATTTATGGGTTATGAACGATAGATTGTTAAACCTATGTTTCATAGAGAAATGATCCATAACTGAAGTTATAGTAATGGGGAAACCTAGAGGAGGTGCAATAGTGATGGAAACTGATGAATTGAAGTAATTCTGGAATACTAATTTATTTGGACAAATTTTGAGTAGATGAATGGAATCAGATTTTGGAGCCAATTGATGGCACAAAACTCACCAATTCAGTTTTGCGATGGCGAAATAAACCTTGATCTACAATTTTGAGGTGAACGATCAATTAGATAAGGTTATGGGAGATCAAATGTGGTGCATTGTTGAAGAATGAGGGATTCTAGAAAATCCCAAAGAACATGGTGTGTAACATGAGGTTACATGGTATGTGGCCCCCTCTTAGTGGAGGATAGGTTTTCAGGAGTTGGATGAATTCCACATGGTGTGTGACCCTATCACACACTGTATAGAACATTTCTATAGACTCATCGTGTATCATGGGAGATACACGTAAACAAGGTGGAGTACATGGGTTGCCTACATGGCGTGTACCCCAAGAGACATCTTAACCAATATTGGATACATGGGTTACCCCTTGTACTAGCACACGGGAAGGCGGGGCATGGGTTGAAACTATGCAGTTGAATTTTTCCAGAGTATACAGGCGGACCCTAGTTGAAAGGACAAGGCATGTGACCCTTCTACATAGTGTGTACCCTCTTTATATAAGATATGTTCTAAACGACATGGTTTGTTGTACATGAGTAGTACCCAATGTGAAGGGATGTGAAATATGACCTCACTACATGCCATGTATCCCATTATACATGTCTTGAATATCTTTTCCACTATATCTTGGACAAGTTTCATTAGGGTTTATGCCCTTGAACTTTTATCATAAGGTTTATGTGTATTGTTTTTTACTAAAAAATGTATGATCCCTTCTACAGGAGTATCTAGATATAGTTGTTTTAATCCCTCCCCCTACGAGGCACATATCTTGATCCAGTATTTATTCTTCATTCCCTATGTAGATTCCTTGGTATTTACGTGAACACCATCACTGGGAATTGATCCTCAACAAAGAAAGTTAATAAATATGTATTTTTTGGTATCACCCCATGACCCTAACAATAATACACATATTTGGTATCATATTAACTTAAAATATATCAACGTATCTCTCTCATGATGATTCCTAATGAGTATTACTTCTAAAATAGATGTCATCATTTCTATCAGGCTCAAGAGTGTGTTCTCCTAGGTTAGTGCTTTGTGGAATCTCCATTCCTAATCACTGTAGTGGGTATACTGTGGGTGTGAATTACCTTTAGACTTCATTTCTTGGTTTGAGTATATCTAGATAGTTTTCCTATATGTTCTATAGAAAAAACCTTTTGTAGAGATGTTGGGATTTTTTCATTCTGTATTTCATTGTGGTTTACATAATCTTTTTGGTGGTCTTGAATTCTAGCCTAGTATACATTATTTTACATTACATTCTCATTGTACTCTTGTTAGGATATATTGGTATTCAGGAATTTGGTACTTAGTGGTTTTTAGATTTCATCATTATTGTGGTCTTAGAAATGTGTGTGTGTGTGTGCATATAGGTACATAGAAAATGCCTCTCATGTTTCTAATATGCCTACTCGATGCTAGTAACTAGCCATAGGACTATTGAAGGTGGACATAGGAATTTGCATCATAGGCTTGACTGGGACGGGTTGTGATAGAGTGGTATCAGAGGTGGTTCTTTATAATTTTGGTCGGGTAGTCTATATGATTGGTTTAAGGAAACAATATTAAGAGTTCTGAGTTCAGCATTTAGGAAAGGACTCCAGTGTCGGTGTGGTTTCTAACGTATCGATACACCAGGACGTTGATAACCTACTTTAGAACATGGTACATGAGAACATGGGTTATACTGAAAATAATTGTACATTATTCATATTGTAATTGTTTTGGGTTACATGTCCTTCTTGATTCAGCTCTCTAGATATACACATTGATCATGGTAAATCATTTTTTCTTACAAGATTCCCCCGAGATACATATTATCAATGATTCAACATATCGATCCTAAGGATAACCCCATATTTAAATTGGCTTTGATAAAAAGACATGTTACCTAAATGTTACCTTCAATTGGTGCAACATCCATACCTCCACTTGGGGAGCAGGAGGTGGTACCTGTAGTATTAGCAAATGATGATTGTAGGCTAAAAGAGCATCATGATTTCCAGCGATAGAGACCCCTCATATTCTGAGGTGATCCCAACCCTTAGGAGGTTTTGGAATGTCTTGTGGTGTTGACATGAGTTTTTGGTCTATTCAGGATAGAAATAGACCATATGGTATTTCTGATGGAGAACCTTCTATACGGCTCGGTAGGGAGATGCTGAAGTTTGGCTATCTAGACTCATGAAGAGGTGCCACTTTTGTGGATAAAGTTTGAGATTCACTTCAATGAGGAGTTACACCAGTTACCCTGAATGTTCTGAATATACAGTAGACTCTTCATCTCTAGTTGGTTTTCATGATCAGGGATTATTATTCATGGTGGTTCACCAACTATTTGAGGAACATGATATATTTGGTTAGAGATCAGTACTTCTGGACTTGGTCCTTCAAGGGATGTTTTCATAGAGACATTCTAACTAGTGTTATCCCTCTATTAATTTTGATGTATAATGGCTTACATTAGTGGGATTTCGTGGTCCACATCTTCTTGTCAATGAAAATAAAGCCGGTATGGCATCCTGCCTTTTTATTACATACCTTTTCTTTACATTTTACAAACAGAGGATCTTTGAAATCCAGTGTCATGGAAATCTGAAAAAATATACATGAAAACAACATAAAAAATTATTCTAATCCACTTTTAAGGATTCAAAATATTTTCATACTATGTAAAATTTATGTATCTCATAACATGGAGACATACTTAAAATGAAATGTTGAGAAGTAGGCCAAGTAAGGAAAGCATGTGAAATATTTTACATGTTAACATGAGGAATGACAATAAGATCATGGGGATAAAGAGGAATATTATAATAAAATTAACTTTAACCATAACATGAATATGTGTCTAAAACATTTAATTTAGGAATTAATGAACATATCACCTAGGTTCATCCCCAAGGTGTCATAAAAATTACTAAGGTTATTCACCAAGGTATCGTGAAACATGGTATCTCTAGAGATTAGATTCTTTCCCCAATGAATTGGAGATATATCAGGGCACCCAATTAATATGTATTAGTTTTCATGTTATCCACATAGATCATAATCATAAATTTCATAAATAAAACATATATATTAAAATTAATGGGTTTTACTTCAAAATCGCAACGTTTTAAAAGTGCTTAAAAAAAATTTCGTTATGTTTTTTATAACCCTTGGAAATGGAATGGGAATTTCATGTATGTACATTATAGAATAAAATAGATCAATTTCATGTATTTATGAATACATATGTAAATGAAAATATATTTAGGTATTCTCATAAATAAAACAAGAGAATTTCATGCAAAAATGTAGAGATTTTGAGAAAAAATTTTTACAGCATAACGACTATATAACATGGTTTTAGAAATCATTAGAATGAGAGAAGACAAGGTTAAACCCCTCATAAATAACTCATGACATAGTATAGGGTCAGAATAAAATTTAAATAAGAACACAGTATGGAGTTTTTAATGATGTACCCCATAAAAAGGAAACATGAAAGAAAAGATATGATGTGATTTCTTTTACGAAAATTCGGCAGCCTAACAATGTCTCTTAAAATTTCAGAAAACAAGTTGATGAGATGGGAAAGGGTCTCTCATTAATTGAACATGAAATGGATAGTTTTAGGGATGCATAAGAAAAAACCCCCACATAATAAAATGGAAACTATAAGATATAACATAAAGGAAGTCATGACATAAATGAGGAGGGTGAACGGTTCCTTTACCAAGAAGAGTAACATCGAAAGCATGATGTTTGGAACCTTGTGGTGATTGATGGAATCTTGTGAGGACTCCATGAGAGTTAAAAATATGAGAGCTTCATTGAGGAGAAATTAGAATGAAATTAACGATGGAATGGGTTGGTATTTATAGCAAAAGTGGGGGAATATTTTATTAATTTCCATGGGACACCAAATCATTGGTATTTAAAAAACCATGGGCTTGAAAATGGTATTTTCCCCTAGTATTGGCCACATGGGACACCTCATAACATATCTTACAATTCAAAAGTCGACTAGATTTATTACATCAAGATGACATCATTAATGATGTCATCAAACACACCAAAACTCAAAAGTTTATTTTCAATATTCATCGAAAAACAAAAATTTTTATAAAAATATCATAAATTCACCCAAACCTAATATCAATGGTATAAATTAAAAAATGAACTCCATTTTATGAAAATAATTTTATATTTATATATAATTTAATTTTTAAATAAAAACATTATTTATTCAAAAAACAACAAAACTATAACTTGTTTTGTAACACCCAGAAAAACTAATCAAGTCCAATAAAATTTTCATATAACCATAATTCAATAAATTTACAATTTATGATTACATTTTATGTAAATAAATTTCCATTCAAAATTATTATGTTAATTATAAAATTGTAATTAAAATATTTATGACATACAAAAATACCCAAACTTATACTATGATCGTTTTTTCAGTTTTAATATGTCTAAATTGTATTTATACATTTATGGGTAAAGTCTATATATTTTTGGTCGATTTACTATTTAATAATATTCATTACTATACATAAGGGTATATTACTATTCATAATTTATTATTCACCAAAAATATTTTGATCTCATTGAACCTAATTATTCACCCTTATTACAACCATGTATGTCAGATTTGCAAAAATCATTTCATAGAAAAAATTATTTAATAATAAAATGTTTTATACTATTCCTCAAAAAATAATATTTTAAAAACACTATTCATCAAATTGAAACTTCTTTAAAATTATCTAAAAATTCAGCATAGGTTAATTTTGACATTTTAAATTCATAAATGATGTTTATTTTACCATAATAATTATCTATTTATAATAATTCTTTGAAAAGTACAATTTTTTACTTCTAAAATCATTTTATCAAATTTTTCGTAATTAAACATATACTTTATTAAGGAAAGATATTCCAAAAATAGGAATGATGAAATAAAAATTTTATTTATTCCATGGGATTACACAAAGAATCTAATTCTTTATTACATGGCCCCTTATAATACCTTCATAGGACCTAAGTGTAAGGTGTGCTATGGTGATAGAATCTTGGGGCAGTTTGAACAACATTTCCCGAGTGGTTATTTCTATCAGCTTGAACTTATCCCATAGGTGATTCCATTCAAACTTCACATGTTGGTGTTCATATTGGTCTTGGTCCAGATCAAAGCCCAATGATGCAACCAATACCGAAGCTCTGACAGATGGGCTTCATATGGCCCGAGTCTATTGTATGAGGCCATCGAATCCGCTTTCTGTATTAATTAACAATGATCACTTGTATTTATATAAAATAATTATAACATTAAGAATTTAGTTTACAACATTTATATTGACCAACAATCACAAAACTATCAAATCCCATTATTATTATTTTAATTATACTCACTTCATTAATTAAAGGATATTGTTTTTTGGGTATAAAATAAATTAATACACTAATTCAGAAAAACAAATATTATTCAAATGTTCGGGTCGTTACATTCTTCCCCCCTTAAGAAATTTCCTTCCCAAAATTTTAACTCATACCCTCAAAAGAGAAATTGTGTGGGCACTTTGTCCTTAGAGAATCTTCTGGTTCCAATGTTTCTTCTTCATGTTTTTGGTTTCTCCACAACACCATAACCAGTTGGGTAGTCTTGTTGTGTAGAGCACTATCCATGTGATCCAAGATCTCTACCAGATGATCCTCACAAGAGAGGTCATGTTCCAGTTGTACCACATCTTGGTTTAGTACATGTGAAGGGTTAGGTATGTACTTCCTGAAGAGGGATTTGTGCAAGACATCATGAACTTGTGCTATATTTGGAGGAAGTGCAAGCAGATAGTCCACTGCTCTTATTTGATCAAGGATTTCATAAGGGATAATGTACCAAGGGCCGAGCTTCCCTTTTTTCCCAAACCTCATGACTATATTTCACGGTGAAATTTAGAGAAATAATTTTTCACCAACATCAAACTCCATGTCCCTTTGATTGTTGTAGGAATTTCTCTTTTGCATACTCCGAGCAACCATAATGTGTTGCTGGATGGCATGGACCATTTCTGTCATCACTTGCACAAGATCTTTCCCAAGAAGCTTTGTCTCAAGAAATTGATTCCAACAAGTAGGAGTTCTAAATTTCTTACCATATAGAGCTTCATAGGGTGACATTTTAATGGTTGATTGGAAGCTATTGTTTTAAGAGAACTCAACTAAAGAAATATGTTGATCCCATCCACCTTTAAATTTCATTGAGCATGTTCTTAGAATATCCTCGAGTGTTTGAATAGTATTTTCAGATTGGCTATCATTTTGGGGGTAATAGGCCATACTAAAATTCAATTCTGTGCTAAAATCATGTTAAAGGCTTCTCCAGAATTTTGATGTGAACCATGGATCATGTTTATATAAGATAGAAAGTGGAACTCCATGCCACCTTACCAATTCCTTTATATAAATCCTAGAATGTTGGTCAAGGGAAAAATATTCTTGAATAAAGATAAAATGGGTAGTCCTTGTGAGACGGTCCACAATATTCCACATCACATTGTTTCCATTGAACGTTCTCTAGAGACCATTGATGAATTACATAGTAATATTTTCCCACTTCCATGCCATTATGTGTATTGGTTTCAATACCCCTTTAAGATGTTTTTATTATGAATTCACTTGCTGACGTACCAGGCCCCCTGAAGTGTAGTTAGCAATATCCCTTTTCATATTATCCCCCCCAACAATGATCACAACAGTTTCAATTAATTTTCATTCTTCATAGTTGTATAGAGAAAGTAGATCTGTGAGCTTCATCCATCAGCTCCTTTTTTATTTCCAGAATAGATGGAACACATAGTCTTGTACAAAATTTCAATACACCTTCTTGATCAATAATGAACTTAGGAAATATCCCATCCTTCACAATCTCTAAATTATTTTGTAACAAAGGATCTTCTTTTTGAGAATTCTTGATCATCTCCAGTAATGACATTTGAGAAATCATTTCAGTTAGGGTTGATGATATCCCTTCCCTTATAATTTCCATGTCTAGCCTTACAGGGTCATTGATCAAAGGATCCATTTGAATACTCATCATGGGAAGAACAATAGGGTATTTTTTTTATTAATGAATCAGTGACTTTTTTTTCTCTTCTAGGATGATAATAAATTGATCAATAATTGTATTTGGGAAGTTCTAACCATCTACTCTATCTCAGGTTCAATTCCTTTAGTGTGAAAATATTCATCAATATTTGATGGTCTATGTTTATATCAAATTTCTCCCCATAAATACAGTGCATCTATTTCTTCAATGAAAACACAACAACAACCAGCTCCAGATCATGCATAGGATAGTTTTACTCATTAGTCTTCAACTATAGAGATACATAAGAAATGACTTTTTCATTTTTCATGATGACGCACCCAAGACCTTTCAGAGATGCATCACTAAAAATTACCAACACTTCTCTACTTTTGGGTAGAGTTAACAAAGGGGAAGTAACCAATCACTTCTTTAGCTATTAGAAACAATACTCACACTCTTTTTTCCAGATGAACTCGACATCTTTTCGAGTTAACTTGGTTAATAGATTATAAAGTCGTGAAACATTTTTTCACAAACCTCCTATAATATCCCTCTAATCCAAGGAAACTATGGATCTCAGTTATTGTTTTATGTTGAGGCCACTCCTCTACCACTTTTTTCTTTTAGGTTCAATTGTGATTCCTTCATTGGTAACAATGTTCCCCAAGAAAGAAACATGCAGTAACCAAAATTCATATTATTTGGACTTTCCAAAAATCCACTCCTTCGATAGAAATTTCAAAATAACTCTTATATGTTCCTCATGCTCCACGTGACTTTTGGAATATATTAGAATATCATCAACAAAAACCACCAAAAAATATCATTGTAGTCTTTAAAGATTCTATTTATCAAATCCATAAGAATAGAAGGTGCATTAGTTATTCTGAAGGGTATAACAACAAGATCATAATGCCCATATATTGATCATAAGGAAGTTTTTCGAATATATTTTTTATTCACCATAAATTGGTGATTTTCAGATCGCAGATCAATCATAGAGAAGAATTGAGCCCCACAAAGTTGGTCAAATAAGTCATCAGTTCTTTGGAGAGGGTATTTTTATTCACTATGAACCCATTCAGTTCTCTATAATCAATGCATAGGTAGATTTATCCATCCTTCTTCTTCATAATGAGAATAGGTTCTCCCCAATGAGACACACTCAGATAGATATACCCCTTCTCCAAGAGATCCTAGAGATTCTTATTTAATTCATCTAGCTCCACATTTTCCATCCTATGGGGGGTACTTTATATTTTATTCCATATAAGTACGAGTTCAATAGAGAACTCTACCTATCATTCTAGGGGAGTTCTGGGTAACTCCTGAGGAAATACATCAACTTATTCATGGGTAACTCCTTAAGGATTCTATTTATCAATTCCATAAAAATTGAAGGTGCATTAGTTATTCTGAAGGGTATAACAACAAGATCATAATTCCCATATATTGATCATAAGGAAGTTTTTCGAATATATTTTTTATTCACCATAAATTGGTGATTTCCAGATCGAAGATCAATCTTAGAGAAAAATTGAGCCCCACAAAGTTGGTCAAATAAGTCATCAGTTCTTTGGAGAGGGTATTTTTATTTACTATGATCCCATTTAGTTCTCTATAATCAATGCATAGGTAGATTGATCCATCCTTATTCTTCATAAGGATAATAGGTTGTCCCCAAAGTGACAGACTTGGATGGATATACCCCTTCTCTAAGAGATCCTAGAGATTCTTATTTAATTCATCTAGCTCCACATTTTCCATCCTATGGGGGTACTTTATATTTGATCTTAGTTATTGTTGTATGATGAGGCCACTCCTCTACCACTTTTTTCTTTCAGGGTCAACTATGATTCCTTCATTGGTAACAATGTTCCCCTAGAATGAAATATGTAGTAACCAAAATTCATATTATTTAAACATTCCGAAAATCCACTCCTTCCATAGAGTTTTCAAAATAACTCTTACATGTTCCTCATGCTCCACGTGACTTTTAGAATATATTAGAATATCATCAATAAAAACCACCAAAAAATATTATTATTGTCCTTAAAGATTCTATTTATCAAATCCATAAAAATAGAAGGCTCATTAGTTATTCTGAAGGGCATAACAACAAGCTCATAATGCCCATATATTGATCATAAGGAAGTTTTTCAAATATATTTTTTCTTCACCATCAATTGGTGATTTCCAGATCTAAGATCAATCTTAGAGAAGAATTGATCCCCACAAAGTTGGTCAAATAAGTCATCAGTTCTTTGGAGAGGGTATTTTTATTCACTATGATCCCATTCGGTTCTCTATAATCAATGTATAGGTATATTGATCCATCCTTATTCTTCATAATGAGAATAAGTTCTCCCCAAAGATACACACTTAGATGGATATACCCCTTCTCCAAGAGATCCTAGAGTTTCTTATTTAATTCATCTAGCTCAACATTTTCCATCCTATGGGGGGTACTTTATATTTGATTCCATCTAAGTACGAGTTCAATGAAGAACTCTACCTATCTTTCTAGGGGAGTTCTGGGTAACTCCTCAGGAAATACATCAATATATTCATGGGAAATGGGGACATTTTCTATCGTTAAACTCTTATTTCCTTCTTCTTTTTGACTGATAAAATATATAAAGATAGATATAGGAGGTTATTCTAGAAAATTATCAGGTTGATATATCTCTTCTTGGAAGATAAATTTAGGTTTTCTAATCAAGACTACAAATATTTCCTTTCTTCAGTATTTTATAATAGCATTATACTTTGAGAGTAGGTCCATCCCTAGTATAATGCCAAATTCCATCATGAGAATGACTACTAGATATGAAATAATATTGTGTTCACTAATGTAACTACTAGAGTTTCTAAACACTGACGATGGTTGGATAATCCCACCAAGAGTCTTGAATGATAACTCTGCTTTTAGAAAATTGGGTGATGATTTTAAATTCTTTGCAAACATGGAGGAAATAATTGAATGCACAAAATGATAATCAAACAAATTACTTTCTAGCTTTGAGAGAAAAACATGATTACCTACCCCCACATCATTTGGCAAATCAACATTAGCTGTAGGGATTGCTAATGTATGACTTTGTTCCCTTGGTCATTGCTGAGGCTGATGGTGATTCCCCTCCACTAACCTAGGATTTGGATAGTTATTTGTGAAGTGCCCAAGTTTTCCACACCTATAGCATTGGACATCAGGTAGGGCCTACACCATCATCCCATTATCATTAGTGTTGGGATTTTGATTCTTCACCTCACTAGGAAAATTCCATGCAATATGGTCGTCTCTTCCACACTTGTAGCACTTACCACTCCTGACCTAGTAGTTCCCCAAATGCTTCATCCCACATTTATTACACATGGGACGTTGCACTTTCTTTCCTCATCTTCCCTAATCAAAATTCTTCCCTAATATTTTCTCCAATGACCGTTTCTTGTTATTGGATTTATGGGACCATAACATCTCACATAACTCTTGTTAAACCTTCATCTTACATAGTATGATATCCTCATAGCTATAATAGTCTCAGTTGGAATGATTCTTTCATAGAGGAGGCCTCAATCCACTGAAGAATCTATCAACCATACCATTTTGATCCATGACAAAGCTAAAGGTGTAAAGTGAAATACTTCTGAACTTCATCTCGTAGCATCCTAAATATTAATTCCCCTTTTGCTTCAGCTCGAGAAACTCCTAATCCATTCTTGATCTCATGGAATGATGGAAATACGTACTGGAGAAGATCCCTCTGAACTCTTCCCACTCTATAGAATACACCTCCACTCTTCGGCTCGGGTTTTTAATATATTTCCACCACTGATCAGATTCTTCTTCTAATCAGTAAACAAACAGGGTGACCTTCTCTTTCTCTGAATAGTGAAGAATAGAAAAGTTCTTCTTGATAGTGTGGATACACTATTCATAAATAAATGGGTATTTAGATCCACATATGGTTGGATTTTGTTGATGCATAAAGGACTCAACATAATGTTGCTCCCTTCATAGTGAGATCAGTCTCTCAGCATGATTCATGTTATTTCCCATATCTTGAGTCAGTTGGTTCATCATTCTCATGAATGATTCTAATCCAACTTCCATTGGAGGGTTATCAGTGCATGGTCCATTATGGTCACCATTTTCAAGGTTCCTCCTATTTCCCCCCATTTTCTAAAATAATAAAACATTAGTTAGAAGATTATTTCATTTATGAATCTTTTTACTATAAAGGATTTTATGTCTTAAAACTTCATTCTTAAGTAATTAAATTTCTCTATAAATCCTTAAAATTTATTCATAAAAAGCTTATGATTAACCAGACATATCCCATAGGTGTGTCAAACCAGTGTGTAGAAAGGCCCTTTTTCATGTACCAGGATACCCTAGGTCATTCCCAGAACTCCTTGTTGTTGTTTTCACTCTTCAGTACATCTGTTTTAGAGCCACATCTTCTGGTTTGTATCCGGACAAGTATTTATTTGTTCAAAAATCACTTACCTAATATTTCACCAAGATATGATGAAGTTTTCCTATATTTAAACTTTTATATTGTGTTCCTCATAATTTTTTTCATATCCTAATTTCCAAATATAATTAAACTATCATTTGATACCAATTGTTTCATCCCTCCATTTTTTACATAATTTTTCAATAAATATTATAAATAGAGGATATTTAAAGTTTTGTGTCTTGGAAATCAAGAACAATATACATGAAAACAACATAAAACATTATTGTAATCCACTTGTAAGGCATAATTATATGTTCATCCTATGTACTATTTCTACATCTCATAACCTGGAGACATACATCAAAGGAAAGGGTGAGTAGGAGGCCTAGTAAGGAATGCAAGTGAAATAATTTACATGTGAACTTGAGAAATAACAATAAGATAATGGAGATAAAGAGGAATATAATTATAAAAATAACATGAACCATAAAGTGAATATGTGTCTACAACATTTAATATAGAAAATCATTAACCTATAACCATGGTTTATCCCCCAGGAGTCAAAAAAATTATCAAGGTTATTCACCAATGTATTATGAAATTTTTCATCTCTAGAGATTAAATTCATTACCCAATCCATTGGAGAACTATTAGGTAACACACTTAATATTTATTTATTTTCATGTGATTCACATAGATCATAATCATACATTTCATAAATAACCCATAGAGGGTAAAAGTAATGGATTTAATTCAAAATCGTGATGTTTCAAAAGTTCTTAAAATCATGTTCATTATGTCTTTTATAACCTTTGGAAAACGAAAGAGGGTTTCATGTATATCAATTATAGAATCGAATAAATAAATTTTATGTATTGATGAATACCTCTAGAAATGAAAATAGACTTGGGCTTTCACATAAATAAAATAAGATATTTTCTTGAGAAAAAGAGATATATTTTGAGACGAAATTTTAGCAGCATAAATGCTATATAAAATGGTTTTAGAAAATAGTAAAAAGGGAGGGGAAAAGGGTAACCCACTCATAAATTACTCATGACATAGTATAGGGGAATAATACATTTTAAATAATATCATGGTATAGTTGTTTGAATGACATACCACATAAAAAGGAAACAGGAATGAAAAAAGATGATGTGATTTCTTTTACCAAAATTCGGCATCCTAATGGCATCTATTAAAAATTTAGAAAACAAGTTGATGAGATTAGAAAGGGTATATCATCAATTTACATGAAACAGAATGTATTATGGATTTAGAAGAACAAACCCCCATATAATAAAATATAAACTATAAGACATAACATAATGGAAGTCATGGCATAAAAGAGGAGGGTGAAAGGTTCCCTATCCATGTAGAGTAACTTTGAAAGCATGAAGGTTAGGACCCTGGTTGTCTTGAAGGAACCCTGGGAGGGATCATTAAGAGGTAAAAAGACTAAATAATCATTGAGGAGGAATTTTTAATGAAATTAATGAAGGAATGGGTTGGTATTTATAGCAAAAGTGAGGGATTATTTTATTAATTTCCAAGGGACACCACCTCAGTGGTATTTGAAAAACCATGGGCTTGCCCCTGGAATTTTCCCATTGAATTTGGAACTTGGGACACCTAATAACATATCAATAAATTCACAAGTATAAATGAATTATTACATCATTAATGATGTCATTAAACCCACTGAAACTCAAAACTGTATTTTCACAATTCACCAAAAAACAAAAAATTTTATAAAAATCTCACGAATTCACCCTATCCTAATATCGATGCTCTGAATTCAAAATATGAACTCCATTTTATGAAAATATTTTTTTAAATTTTTTTAATATTATTTTTAAATAAAATCATTATTTATTTAGAAAAATAACTCTAGAACTATAACTTGATTTGTAACACGTTGAAAAAGTAATCAAGGTCCCATAAAATTATTGTATAAACATAAAATAATAAATTAAAAATTTATGATTAAATTTTAAGAAAATAAATTTACATTTTAAATTAATAAATTAACTATAAAATATTAAATAAAATATTTATGACATAAAAAATACCAAAACATATACTATGATCATTTTCTCACTTTTAAGATGTCAAAATTATATTTATACATTCATGGGTGATGTTTCTATTTTTTTGGACGATTTAATATTTATTACTATACATTACTTATTCATAAGGCTATATTAATATTCATAATTTACTGTTCACCATAAATTATTTTGATTTAATTGAACCGCATTTTTTCACCCTTATAACAACCAGGTATGCCCGATTTTCAAAAATCCTTTTTTAGAAGAAGTTAGTTAGTAATAAAATGTTTTTATTCTATTCATCAACTATTCAAGAAATACTATTCATAAAATTACTATTCATATAACTCTATCCATCATATTTGAACTTCTTAAAAAATTTCTAAAATTTCATTCTAGGAAAATTTTGACATTTGAAATTCAAAAATGATGTTTATTTTACCATAATAATTCTTTATATATGATAAATTTTTGAAAATTAAATTTTTTTACTTATAAAATGTATTTAGAAAATTTGTCTTAATTAAACATTTACTTTATTAAAGAAAGCTATTCCAAAAATAGAAATTGGAAAATAATAATTTTATTTATACATATGGATTAGAAAAATTATCCAAGGCCATCATACATAGCCACATATAACACCTGCATAAGACCTAACTGTAAGGTGAGTTATAGTGATAGAATCTTGGGGCATTTTGAACAACATTTCCTGAGTGGTGATTTCTATATTCCTGAACATATCCCATAGGCAATTCTATTCAAGCATCACATGTTGGAGTTCGTCTTGGGCTGGGTCCAGAGCAAAGACCAGTGATGCAAACTCCTTCCGATGCTTTGACAGATTGGTTTTCTATGGCCTGAATCTACTAGATGAGTCCACTGACTCCTATTTCTGTATTAATAAACCATGACCACATGTATTTATATGTAATAATCATAACGTTAAGAATTTAGTTTCCAATGGTAAAATTGACAAACAGTCATATTGACCAACAATCATATAATAGTCAAAACCCAGTGGTATTATTTTAATTATACTCACTTCACAGATTAAATGATATTTGTTTTTTGTTTATAAAATAAAATAATAAAAAAATTCAAGAAATAAATGTTATTCAAAAGTTCAGGTCCTTACAACAGGTTATAGTAAGTAGTGGACGAGTAGGTGAAGAGACCTCGACATCATGGACTAGACTTTGGTCTTAGGGATCTAGTTGTGGGAGTCATTCACGGAGGAGATCCAAAAATAAAGGATTTGTTGTTTAGGGCTCAGATTGTTGGTCCAATCTGCTTAGAAAGAGGTGGTCCTATTCATGTGAAAACGAGGGACATCTAACTCGATATAGTCCAAACTATCGTTCTGTAAATAGGGATACTATGGATTGAACACCTGGGTAAATACAACAAAAATTTCAGGTTGATTTGAAAGAGGGGGACATGGAAGAGGAGTTGGGAGTGTAGTAAGTGGTGGTTGATGTTTCAACATTCTATTAACACCGCACCCAATAGGTCCACACTAGGCTTAGAGATATTGAGGACAGGGGTGGGGATAATTGCATGTGGTAGAGGCATATGACCTTGGGGCTCAAGAAATGATTCTTGGTGTGAACTATGACTTTTTTAATTTAGTTATAGCACTAAATGAACAAAGTTCTATCAATTCCTTTCTCACTGCATACCTTGTTCGATACCTAGAGATTCTGGTTGAATTATTGACCCTTACCATATTCATGGAGACACCTACATAATAAGATTAAGTTATCACACATTTGTGTCGATAGTGTGACATGGCCCTGGGAGGCATGATTTCTGATTGGAACCTCTTTGTGGTGTTGTTGAATCCTTATATCATCATTCCTAGTATATATTCGTTATCCATAGTCCATGCAAGATTGACTATTATAGGCAGAGGGTGCGGTGTGTCAGCAGCGATCAAAGGAGGGTTTCCTTCATAGGTGAAAAGGAACCCCTTATAACATAGGATGTAATCATTCATTGGATGGAGTAGCAAATTACTCATTAGTTGGATATTGTAAACCCTCGGTGGGGATGATGTTATAAGTTACATGTTTTCTATGGTGGTGGAAGAGTACATTGTAGTCTTCCCCTAATATGTTATAGGATTTTATCCCCACCTGGAGATAGACATTACCATTGATTTACACTAAGATATTTCACTAATATCAACACTGATATATTAGATGCCTCCCACAGAGCTTTGTGAGTTGAGGGTGCAGTTGGAGGACTTGAAGAAGAAGGGCATCATAAGACCTAGTGTTTAACTCTTGGAGGCCTCAGTTTTTTTCTAAAGATGAATACGAGATATTGAGGTTCGGTGTGGAATATCGATGCTTGAACCAAGTGACTATACAAAACAATTAACCACTACCAAGAATCATTGACCACTTTGAGTATTTGAGAGGGGAATTATGGTTCTCAAAGGTTGACCTCAGATCAGGCTATCACAATTTATGAGTATGGGATGTTGATATACCGAAGATTCCATAAAAATTTCGTTTTGGTCACTATGATTTCATGGAAATTCCTTTTGGCATGACGAAAACCCTAGTAATGATCATGGGACTCATGAACTAGATCATTCAGCCTTATATAGACAGGTTCATGGTAATCTTTATTGATGATATCCTTTTGTAATTAATGCCTAAGGAGGAGAATGAAAGACACGTAAGGATGGGTTTGGACGTACTTTGAGAGAGATAAATTTATGATAAACTCTCAATTAGCTAGTTCTATATTCATGAAATCCACTTTCTGGCACATGTTATCAATGTGAATGGAGTGTTTATAGTCCCAGCTAATGTTGAGGCAGTGTTAGCAATGGATCCACCTAGGAGAGTGAAAAAGGTGTGGAATTTAATCAGGTAAGATTTAAATTATTGGATATTTATACATGATTTATCTAGGATATCAGCCCTGATGATTGCTTTGAATCGAAAGGAGAATCCTTTCATATGGAAAGAGAAGTTCCAGTAGGCTTTTTATTAGTTGTGGAAGAGTTTAATGAGCACTACAACCATGGGATTACTGGAGGAGGGTTTTGAGTATGCAGTGTTCTACGACGCATTAGGGATCATTCTAGGTTGTGTCCTAATATAGAGGCAAGCAGCAATTGAATATGGTTAATGCCATTTGATACCAAATGAGTTGAACTACAAGACCCACAATCATGATTTAGAAATAATAGCCTTCACATTGAAGATGGGGTGACACTACCTGATGGGAGAGCGAATTAACATCTACTTGGATCACACCAATCTCAATTATAACTTCTCTCATAATGATATGAACTTGAGATAGAGGTGATGGATAGTGTTCCACCATGAATATTACATGGTGGCTATCTATGATCTTAGTAAGGGAAATGTGGTGGAAAATTCTCTCAATAGGATATCTAGTTCTCAGTTATTGAATAAGGCATCAGAGTAGTTAGCCTTATTATAGTTATCTTTTATTGATATAGATATAGAATCTTACCTCTAGTCGGTTTTTGTTACCCATCCACTCTTATAATGAGTTAGAGAGACACATCTTGGTGATCCTAATTACGACACTCTACATTCCCATATACACATAGGCCATGGTCCATATGGATATTCGAAAGGTGGGGAGCACATTGTCCTTTTCAGATGACAAAAAATAGTGTTAGTGGTGTTGTGGTTGGAGGTTCGGAGGGAGTTTCATATGTTACCTTTTGCGGTACATCCAGGTGTGGAAAAAATATACCATGACCTCACATGTCAGTTTTGGTGGCCAAGAATGAATAAGGGAGCTGTAGAGTTTGTTTCTCAATTACATACTTGTAAGCAAGTGAAAAATGATCACTAGGTTCTACCAGGTTTGACACAACCCCTTGAAGTTCATGCATATATGTGGGATGGGATATTGATAGACTTCATGATGGTGTTACCACATATGTCATGGGGCATGATTCCATCTGGGTGATTGTTGATTGACTCACCAATTCAACCCACTTCCTTTCTATCTGTGAACATAGTTTATTACGAAGCTTGAGATACATTTACATTCATGAGATGGTTTGGATCCATAGAGTTCTGCTGACAATTTTTTTAGATCATGATGCTCCTTTTACATACCAGTTGTGGAAGGGACTGTTGGGACCTTATTATGGTTGAGAATATATTTTAACCCATGGATATATGGAAAAAAGGAGAGGACCATTCAGGTCTTGGAGGACATTCTATGAACATTCCTGTTGGGAATCATCTGTTGTATGGAGTATCACCTACCAGAGGTGGAGTTCGTGTACAAATATAGATTCCATTCCACCATTAATATGGCACTATTCGAGGACTTGTATGGGCGACCCTACCAGTTACCCCTTTTCTAGACTGACCTAGGAGATCTAGCCCTCATGGGTCCATAATTGGTCTGAGGTAATACAGATAATGTTCAGATCCTTTAAGAACAGATGAATATTACACAAATCAGTCATAAGTCATATGTTTATTGGTGGAAGAGGCCGTATGAGTTTGATGAAGGAAACCATGTGTTTCAATGTTTTTCACCTATATGTGGATTATGGACATTTTTTAGGGAGGAAGTTAATCTCTATGTGTTAGAATCCCTTTTTAGATACTTCATATATTTGGTGAGGTGGATTACTACTTATCTCTACCCTTTCAATTAGATCAGGTACCTAACATCTTCCATGTGTCGCAGCTATGGAGGTATGTCTATAACCCATCACACATCATCAAATGGGTGAGATATACATCATTTACGGAGACACACTAACTAAGTATCTAGTGGAGATCATGGATTGACAGGATAGGATTCTACATGAGGGATAAATTTCATTTGTTCATGTCTGATGGCAACACATGGATTTCTAGGAGAGAACTTGGGAGACAGAAGATCACATTCATGTTATGTACCCACAAGATTTTTTATTAGCCTCTGTTTTAGCTTTATACGGATGTATATCTCCAATGTGGGGAGCATGTAATCTCTCAAATTTTCCAAGAATTGTTTTTGAATAATATATAGATTAATTTGGAGACTAGGAATTGGGAAGTCATGCGATTCTGAGGCACAGGGATCCAGGAATAATGTTTTGGAATATATTAAATTATTAAATTGAATATGCATGAAATTTCCCGTAAAAAATGGATTGACATCTAAATGGGGTCCTAGAATTGAAATACGAGGGCACCATTGTATTCCAAGAAGTGTCTTTACTTTTGGTGAGCCTTAACATTAGTCGGTGCGGGTTACCTGTGAATAGATGTTTTCAGACTTTTTAATGAATAAAACAAATTGAAGATTTATTTTATTTATTTTTGTTTCTTCGATAGATTTATGAAGTGAAGGATCATTTTAAATAAATCTATAGTCACTGATCAACGTTTAATGTTTTGACTCTGGAATTATCTAGAGGCTCTAGATTGAAACCCTGGGGAATTCTCTAGGTGGTGAACGATGAAAAAACCTTGGATCAAATATCATCAGACACTATTATGGATGGATATCACCAACGAAAAAAAAGAAAAAAATATTCTTTAGCGAGTGATCCATAATAATGGTAGGATGTGTTATTTTGGATTTCCTTCTTTGTTCATGAATTAAAAAATAAACCCGGACCAACCAACAAACAGGTTGATCCAGAGATCGATTGTTCTTAAGGGATGGTATTTAATTGTGGGGTTTTATTAGGGATTTTTGATTAAGAATTTATTTTGAATTCTTGATCATTATTATAAGAATTTATCAAGGATGGAAAGAAAAATGGTTGAGGTTCATTACTTGGTTTTTTCATTGTACCTTTTATCCCTTGATATTTTTCTCTACATTTTCCATTCTTAATTATACATGGGTTATTGACAATTGATTGTTCCACCATTATTTCTTTGTAAAATTATTTAAAATTAAAGATCTGGAATCTCGGATAGCTAGAATATGTGTGATGATGATGGAGATGGATGAATCAAGAGATTTTGGAATACAATTTCCTTAGAAAATTTATGAATGGATGAATGGAATCAGATATTAGATCCAATTGAAGGCTCGACACTCACTGATTTGGTGTTTTGATGGTGAGAAACCTTCAACTTAGGGTACTTCCAAGATGTGTAGATTCATACAAGAAGAAACACCCCTAGGCTTGGGGTCTAACACTAGCAGTCTAGAGGGAGGGGGAGACAGGGCCAAAAGATCTCAATTGAAGGGCCTTAACCCATATATACCTGCTTCCATGTACACATACTTCAGAAAAAGTGAAAGGAGAGGGTGCAAGGGAATACCCCCTGTAGGTTGGAGTCACCCTTATGAACAAAAGGGACCACCGCCTTTCACTACAGTAGACCTTCATTGATAAAGGAAGCTGAGGACATAACTGGATCCAAACCCAGAGTGGAGAGATCCTGCAGTGGGAGTTCCTTACAGGCCAGAGCATCCTGCTACAGAACCTCAGAGGGGGAGAGGATAGGGGAAACTGATGTCCTTCACCTACTGGAAGAGGCCTTAGGAGGGAGATTCCTGTCTCCTTACCGATTTCATCAATAAACAAAGATGGAGTTCCCCTGGAGGATGCAATGAGAGAAGAAACACAGAAACACAGGGTAGAGAATCTCCTCATTCCATGAAAGAAAACCTCACACACTATGAAATAACTTGTTTAAAGGGGGATGATAAGTGTTCATCTCCACATAAATACGCACCAATTAAACATACACCCCTCTAGAAGTCTTGACATAAGAGCATAGAAAACAACCCAGAGCATCACTGATTTCCTTTAAAAAACCTCCTTTCTGGAAGGGAAGTCGAAGACCCGGGAGGTGAATCCGCACATCCACTGGGAGTAGCCTTATTGATTTGGGGTTCTCAGGATACTGCTACACATGGTGCAAAAACCGAAGGGGTTCTCACCATTCTTCGAGTAGATTGGAAAAATGTCTGGCCAATATTGATGCCATCTCTATGTTCTCCAATATTAAGGTGGGACATCTCGTCTCCGGCATTTCTGATCACTCCCCCTACTGGTATCCTTTTCAGCCGAGATGAATCATCAAGACCGGTTCCATTTCCTCCGTCAATGGGTCAGTATACTTGGATACAAGGACATGGTTTGTAGTATTTGGAATTCTCCTAGATAGACTGGACCATGGGTTTCCCTTCATGATAAACTGCGTCGACTCAAATCTAGACTTTAGTTGTGGTGCAAAGACTTCCCAACTGGTTGATAGTGAGATCAGTGATACCATGCATAAGGTTGAGAGGCTTGAAGCTCTGATATAAGTGGAATGGGAGGACCATACTTTGGAGATGCTTGCTACCAGAAAAGAATAACATATTGTTATTATCTTGGATCAGGAGCATTTGACCAGGGATTTTGTGATAATCAAGTGGCTCTAAGAGGGTGATAAAAACACATGATTTTTTAATTCATGTATTAAAGAGAATAAGAGAAATATCAAACCAAACATTCTTCTGGATGATGGATCTTACATGGATTATAGGGAACATGTTGGAGGTATGGCTCTCTCCAATTTTAAATATTTGCTGGCTGGTCCCAATATCCATATGCCCACTGGATATACAGGAGTTGATAATGAGATTTTTGAGGTGATATTCCATTGTGTCTCAGACTAGGACAGTGAAGGGTTGAGCACTTTTCCAAGTGAAACGGAGATTTATAATTCCATGATTAATATTATCCCAGACAGTACCCCGGAGGTATATGGATTTCTTGGGCTCTTTCTACAGAGCAACATGGGATGTGGTTAAGGGGGATCTCATTATGGCCATCCATGAGTTCTTCAGGGGCTGTAGTTTTCCTTGGATTTCATGCTCCACTACTATTATTCTCATTCCCAAGAACAATAATCCCTCGTCTATCATTCACTATAGACCAGTGTCTATGTGTAACTTTCCATATAAAGTTCATGAAAGTGTTATCAATGCTATGTTTTCCATACATCTTCCAATGTGGATATCTTTGGAGTAGTATGGTTTTTGTGAGGGGTAGGTCCATCTATGGTTCTATAGATCTTCTACAAGAAATGATTAGAGATATGAACGTCAAAAAACAAGGGTCAAATGTGGCTCTCAAACTGGACTTGAATAAAGCATACGATCCAGTGGAATGAGGCTTCATCATTAAGGTAATGGAAATTATGGATTTCTCTTCCTATACTATTAACCTTGTTTTTAGATGTTTTAGCTCCCCGTGTATAGTGGTATCATTCTTGGGGAAGTTCTTAGGATTCTTTAAATACATCCATAGACTAAGGTAGGGTGACCCTTTGTCCCTTAGTATTTTCATCATTACACAAGAGGATCTCAGCTGGCTCATTTCTGGGAGCATCCATAATGGAGTTATTATGCATTATAGGAGGAGCATGAGGGCTACAACCATCTCCCACTTAATGTTAGAAGATGAAACCCTAGACTTTCTCAATGGGGGGAAATCTATCTGAGGTCTAAGTAACATTTTGGAAGGTTACTTCCACTGGAGTGGCCCACTTATCAATAAGGAGAAGAGTCTCTTCTTCATCCCAAACAAATGCTCCCCCAGAAGGTCTTCTGATATTCAGCTCACTCTTTCCATGAAAAGGGGGTGCTTTCCCATGAAATACCTTGGGGATCCCATCAACCCTGGTAGATTTTAGATTTTGGATTTTGACCTTCATTCTAGAAAGATTGCGGACAATATTCACAACTAGAAAGATAGGGTTCTGTCCTTGGGAGGACGAATTTCTCTAATCAATAGTGTTCTCATGGCCACTCCAATCCACGTTCTCTCTAATATCAAGGTGCCAAAGGGTGTCATTTCCTGTATTGAGAAGCTCCTGTCCGGATTTCTCGGGGATCCTCTAGCAAAAAGGAAGAATCATTGGGATTCTTGGTGTAAGGATGCGAAGTCTACTAGGTAGGGAGGAACTAATGTCCACAGATTGAATGATACTCTCAGTTTTATGCATGTATGGTTGGCTTGGGAGGCACTAGAATTGATTATGTTATGGGGGAAAATTATGCATCATCTGTTGAGTATCCATCCCCCGGTTGCAGTTCGAGTTTCCTCTTTACTTCCCACTATTTCTAACATATTTTCGGAGCTCCGTTTTCATTCTCAGTGGATCATCGTGAGGGGGACCTTTCTTTCAAGCACCTCAACTGGGCTGGGACTATGCTCAGCTTCCCGGGGTAGCCCTCCCCCACCATTTCTTTCAAGGAGGCTAGTTTGCACCCGGACTACATTAAAGCTATTCTGGACAAGGATAAAAATGTATTTTTTATCTAATTCCTTCAAAACAGGAACCTTACTGTTGTGTCTTCACCATTTCTTCATTGGGGACTTTATCCAATCAGGATTATCAGCGGTCTCGGGTATCTATAGAGGAGAAAGACAGATGGAATGACACACTTTGGCCTAAGGGGATCCCATAAAAGTACAATTTTCTATTACGGGGGATCAGGTATTAGAAGATTCCCACAGATGAAAATATTAAATGCTTTGGAATCCCTCTAGATTCTCGGGGATCTTGTTGTATAGTCTTCATGGAATAAAGTGCTGATCACCATTTTTTCTAGGGAGGTTGGGTGTGGGATGTGTGGAATGAATTTGGGGAGTTCACAATCCTTCAAGAATATAACATAATTGAGCTTCCATTCTTGGATAGGTGGATCCATGGGTTGAGTCAAAGAGGACCAGAGAAGACGGCGCGCGTGGTGATTCTTCTGGTGGAGTGCTTGTAACGACCCAAAATTTTGAATAAATCTTGTTTCCTAATTTTATGTGTTATTTTATTTTTTTTATACTCAACAAAAATGTTTCATTTGATAACATGAGTATAATTAAAATGAGACCATTGGATTTTGACTGTTATATGACCATTGGTCAATATGACCCCTAGAAACTAAAAGTTTTGATTATTGTCTCTAAATACAAGTAATCTTGGTTAATTATTATAGAAAGAAGATTCGATGGCCTCACCCAGTAGTCTTGGACTGATCGAAGCACATCTAACAGAACATGGGAAGGAGGTAGAACCACTGGGCTTTTCTCTAGACCAAACCCAAGCCGAACTTCATCATGTGAAGCTAGAACTGAATTGCCTTTGCGAGAAGTTCAAATTGATAGAAATTACTACTCATGCGATGTTAGCCGATTCTCCCTCAGATTCCCTCACCTTAGCACAGCTTACACTTAGGTCCTATGCTGGTGTGATAAGGGGCTATGTAAGGAGACTGTAACTGCCTTGTGTAATCCTTCGTTTTAAATAAAAATTGGGATTTCTTCTTATGATGAAGTTTATGAATTTTCAAATGAACGGATAAATATAGTATGCATATTTATGATGAATTTTAGAAAAAAGGATATTTTAAAAATGTTTATGTAAACCTTAAATAATTAGAAAAGTGTAATGATATTCAAAAAATAGTCTTCTACAATTATGCTCAGTACGAAATTTAGAGTCTAATAAGATCAATATAATATTTGATGAATAGAAAATTATGAATAGTGATTTTATGATTAGGATTTGTAATGTGTCCAGATGGATTAGTAATCTCACTAAAAGAATGTATTAATATAATCTAGGCACCTTGATTAAGTAATGTGATTCAGTAAAATGGTTAAATAACGATTTCATAAATTATTATTCAAGTATTAGTTTTTTCGAGTGAATAGTGTTTTTTAATTAAAAATTAAATTGAAAATATTTAAAAAATTATTTTTATAAAATAGATTTCATTTTTGAACTCAGAGCACCGATATTATGTCATGGTAATTTTTGGGGGTTTTTCTGAAAAAAATGAATTTTCGTTGAATAGTGTATTTATTTAAAAAATAAATTAAAAATATTTAGAAAATTATTTTTATAAAATGGAGTGCATTTTTGAAATCAGAGCATTGATATTTGGTTAAGGTGAAATTTTGGGATTACTCTGAGAAAGTTGAATTTTCGATAAATAGTGAAAATACAGTTTTTAAGTTACAGGTGTTTAATGACATCATTAAATGATGTATTAAGTATGTAATCAATATGGTAGACTATGAATAGTAAGATAAGGTATGAGGTGTCCCAAGTGGCCAATACCATGGGAAAATACCATTGGAAAGCCCATGGTTTTTCCAAAACCACTAATGAGGTGTCCCTTGGCCATTAATGCCTTGTCCCCTCACTTTCCCTATAAATACCAAGCCATCCTCTCATCCATTCGACTCCCCACTCTCCACCAACGATGTTATGGTCTCATTACCTCCCAATTAGTCCTCCAAAGGTTCCCCCAAGCCCTCAAGGTCCCCACCATTGAGTTTTAAGAGTTACGTTTTAAGGTAAGGGATACAATCTCTCTCTTTCTTTTCAAGAAATCTTTTTTACGTAATTTCTTTTATGCTCCATGTTCTTATGTTAAAGGGTGTTATTTTATACTCCTCTTACTTCACATTTCATTTTCAAATAATGAGATATCCCCTCTTAATCTCATTATTTCATTTTATGATGTTTTAAGTGGCGCCGTTAGGCTGCCGAAAGTTTTGTAATGGATTTTTTCTCCTTTCTCATTTTTCAAGATCTATTTTCATGTAAAGTATTTCAAGTTCCGTTTTATTATGTTGGGGTATGATATCTAAATTTATCATACTTATCTTTTATGATCATAGGATGAGAGACCCCATTTTATCTCTTCAATTCATTATTTTGAAGTTTTAAGTGGCGCCGTTTGGCTGCCGAATTTTTAAGTGGTTCTTCACCCTTCTCGTTTTGAAGTTCTACTTTCATGTCAAGTCTTTCAAGTTACTTTTTATTATGTTGGGGTATGATATCTATCTCTATCATACTGATATTTTTTTTTTCATATGATGAGATACCCTATTTGATCTCACCAATTCATTTTTGGTTGATGTTTATGTAACGCTGTTAGGCTGCCGAATTTTCATAAGAGAAATCTTATTTTTTTCTTCCTTTCATGTTCTTCATTTCATATGGTATATTTTAAAATTTCATTACCATGTTCTTAAATTCCTTATATTCTGTCCCTATACTGTTTTATGGGTCATTTATGAGTGTTTGACCCATGCCCCCTCTCATTTCAATGTTTTCTAAAAACCTTGTAACATAGCCGTTATGCTGCAGAATTTTCGTCTCAAAATGTCTCTCTCTTTTTTCTAAAGATATTTTATTTTATTAAGTGAATACTCCAATCTCTACCTTCTATATGGGTATTCACATATATACCAAGATGTTCTATTTTAAATTCTGTGATTTACATACATGAAACCCTCTTTCCCTTTTCGTGGGTTTAAAGTGACGTAAAGATCATGTCTTTAAAGCAGTTTTTAAAACTTTATGATTATGAAATGAAACCCATTTATTTTATGCTATATGGGTCATTTATAAAATGTTTTATGATGATATATTTGGATCACATGATAATAAAGGAAAATTTAAGGGTGCGCCCTGATAGCGCTTCAATGCATTGGGTAATGATGTAACCACTAGAGATTACAATTTTCACGATATCTTGGTGAATAACCTTGGAAATTTTCAAATGACACCTTGGGGATTGACCATGGTGATATGTTCATGATTTTCTATATTAAATATTGCAACCAAATCTTTACGTTATGAAAAATGTTATTTTTATTATGATATGCCTCATGATTTCTTTCTCAAGCCTTAATGTTCTTTTCATGACCTTATTGAATTATCTCAAGTTCACATGTAAAATGTTTCTCTTGTTTCCCTTACTGGGCCTTCTAGTCACCCATTCTTTTGATGTATCTCCCCAGGTTATGATATGTAGTAATGAACCTAGGATGAACATGAGGATAAGACTTTCAAGGGTTTAACAAGAATCTTTTATGTTTTCAAGTTTAAAGTTCCTAGTTTCCAAGACACTAAACCTTAAAGATCCTCAGTTTTGTAAAATGTAATGAAAGTTTATGTGATAAACAGGCGGGATGCTATAGTTGGTATCAAAGTATGGTTTAGTTATTTGTGGAAATTAGGATATGAAAACTCTCAGAAGAACCCTATAATAAATTTTAAATATATGACATCTTCCTGGTATTTTGGTGAGTATTGAGTAAGGGGTTGCCAAGAAAATACATCCCAGTCTTGATACGAGCAGGTATAGGTGGCTCTGGCATAGATGTACATAGGGGTAAAACCCAAAAACACCACTTTGAGCTAGACTCAAACGGGAATTGGTACACGACAATGGGACTTGCTGCACTCTTGGTTAGGATACTCCCGGTGTATATGCTTTGGAAAATTCATAAGATTAGTATGAACCATTGTTAAAGGAACCAAGATAAAATAAAATAAAGATTCACATAAGAATATATGATCATGGATAACCTAGATGGGAACCTAGGGGATCACATGTTAGGGTATACTTTTCTTCTACAAGTTATCCTTATATTCTTTCAGTTCCTTTTCATGATTATTGGCTAAGTACTTAAGCCTCTAATTATGCTTTCTCTTCTTAGTTAATGGTGGGAAATGGAAGAACATGTCCCAAAAACCAATGTGATAGGAAATGAGACGATTGTCGTATTAATATGACAGGAATGATTAGGGGATTAAAATATGATTATTATTTTGGAAGACGTTCACTATTTTGGGGACCCTATATGATCGAGGTAAATAGATTACTATGGTATTTTCATTAAGGAGTAAGGTTGACTTATATTTTGAAGAATCGATGAATTTAAGGTGGAATTATAGTAATTTAGGTTACTTTTGGGAATGATTGACCTATCATGGGTAAAATATGTTTAGGTTAGATACTTTTGTTATAAGATGTTAGGAGTGGTTGATGTTGTCTGGAGATGAACAATGAAGTTTATTTTGGAAGACTATGTTATCAAATCCTTCTTGTATTTGGTTTTCAATATTTGTTTGGTTTATTTTGAGGAATTTTAAGGACCGTTATTTATGGAATGGAGTATGATGAAATTTGGGTAGTACCATAGAACTTTGAAGATTTAAATGTAGTTTCCATTCCTATGGGATTATTTCTTTTTGAAGAGTTGTTTTACCTTACCCTTTCTGTTTTTGGGATAATGTTTAAAGATAGAAGAAATAAATAGTTAATCTTTTGTGGATTATTTGATTCTCTAGAAGATGAATCTTGTGTTTTTATGAGACCAAGTAGTTTTTAATGCTCATAGTTTGGAGAAAAGATTATTTTTGGGTATAAACTTATTAAAGGATGAAACTCTACATGAAGATAGGTATATTTTCTTATGTTTTTGTTTTATGTTATAAATGACTTCCTCAATATTATGAAAAGGAACATAAAACAAAAACGTTTTTGGTTTACGTTTCCTACTGGGTAATCAAAGACCGTTTACACACATCATAATTTTGGGATTTTCTTATGGTTAACTTTCTCCTATTCATGTTTTCTATCACTCTCCCTCAAAACTTGACGCTTTTTTTTCTCCTCCATGTCCATGTTTTCGTACATGGAATCCTAGTGTGGGCTAACTCGGGTGACCATTATACTTATCTTTTTTTCTTTTAATGTAATAGTTTTACTGACTCCTTTTCCGATGTGGGACATTCAATGAAATTTCAAAACCCAATTTTAAAAATTGCGAGAACGCAATTTCTTAAGGGGGGAAGATTGTAAGGACCCAAAATTTTGAATAAATCTTGTTTCCTAATTTTATGTGGTATTTTATTTTGTTTTTTATACTCAACAAAAATGTTTCATTTGATAACATGAGTATAATTAAAATGAGACCATTGGGTTTTGACTATTATATGACCATTGGTCAATATGACCCCTGAAAACTAAACGTTTTTATTATTGTATCTAAATACAAGTAATCTTGGTTAATTATTATAGAAAGAAGATTTGATGGCCTCACCGAGTAGTATTGGATCGATCGAATCCCATCTAACAGAACTTGGGAAGGAGGTAGCACCACTGGGCTTTGCTCTGGACCAAACCCAAGCCGAACTTCATCGTGTGAAGCTAAAATGGAATCACCTTTGCGAGAAGTTCAAACTGATAGAAATTACTACTCGTGCAATGTTAGCCGAGCCTCCCTCAGATCCTATCACCATAGCACACCTTACATTTAGGTCCTATGCTGGTGTGATAAGGGGCTATGTAAGGAGACCGTAACTGCCTTATGTAATCCTTTGTTTTAAATAAAAATTGGGATTTATTCTTATGATGAAGTTTATGAAATTTCAAATGACCGGATAAATATAGTATGCATATTTTTGATGAATTTTAGAAAAAGGATATTTTAAAAATGTTTATGTAAACCATAAATAAATAAAAATGTGTAATGATATTCAAAAAATGGTCTTCTACAATTATGCTCAGTACGAAATTTAGAGTCTAATAAGATCAACTTAATTTTTGATGAATAGTAAATTTTGAATAGTGATTTTATGATTAGGATTAGTAATGTGTCCAAATGGATTAGTAATCTCACTTAAAGAAAGTATTAATATAATCTAGGCACCTTGATTAAGTAATGTGATTCAATAAAATGGTTAAATAACGATTTCATAAATTATTATTCAAGTATTAGTTTTTTCGAGTGAATAGTGTTTTTTAATTAAAAATTAAAGTAAAAATATTTAAAAAGTTGTTTTTATAAAATGGATTTCATTTTTGAACTCAGAGCACCGATATTATGTTATGGTAATTTTTGGGGTTTTTTCTAAAAAAATGAATTTTCGGTGAATAGTGTATTTATTTAAAAAATAAATTAAAAATATTTAGAAAATTATTTTTATAAAATGGAGTTCATTTTTGAAATCAGAGCATTGATATTTGGTTAAGGTGAAATTTTGGGATTATTCTGAGAAAGTTGAATTTTCGATGAATAGTGAAAATACAGTTTTTAAGTTACGAGTGTTTAGTGACATCATTAAATGATGTATTAAGTATGTAATCAATATGGTCAACTTATTAATAGTAATATAAGGTATGAGGTGTCCCAAGTGGAAAATACCATGGGCAAATACCATGGGCAAGCCCATGGGTTTTCCAAAACAACTAATGAGGTGTCCCTTGGCCATTAATGCCTTGTCCCCTCACTTTCCCTATAAATACCAAGCCATCCTCTCATCCATTCGACTCCCCACTCTCCCCCAACGAAGTTCTGGTCTCATTACCTCCCAAGGAGTCCTCCAAAGGTTCCTCCAAGCCCTCAAGGTCCCAACCTTTGAGTTTTAAGAGTTACGTTTTAAGGTAAGGGATCTGATCTCTCTCTTTCTTTTCAAGAAATCTCTTTTATGTAATTTCTTTTATGCTCCGTGTTCTTATGTTAAAGGGTGTTATTTTATACTCCTCTTAATTCCCTTTTCATGTTCACATAATTAGTGATCCCCTCTTACTCTCATCATTTTGTTTTATGATGTTTTAAGTGGCGTCGTTAGGCTGCCGAAATTTTTGTAACGGATTTTTCTCCCTTCTCATTTTTCAAGATCTATTTACATGTAAAGTATTTCAAGTTCCTTTTTATTATGTTGGGGTGTTATCTATTAATTTATCATACTGATATTTTATTATAATATGATGAGAGACCCCATTTGATCTCTTCAATTCAGTATTTTGAAGTTTTTAGTGGCGCCGTTAGGCTGCCGAATTTTTAATTGGTTCTTCACCCTTCTCATCTTGAAGTTCTACTTTCATGTAAAGTCTTTCAAGTTACTTTTTATTATGTTGGGGTATGATATCTATATCTATCATACTTATATTTTATGTTCATATTATTAGAGACCCTATTTTATCTCACCAATTCATTTTTTGTTGAATTTTATGTAAGGCTATTAGGCTGCGGAATTTTCATAAGAGAAATCTTATTTTTGTCTTCCTTTCAAGTTCTTCATTTCATATGGTATATTTTAAGATTTCATTACCATGTTCTTAAATCGCTTATATTCTGTCCCTCTACTGTTTTATGGGTCATTTATGAATTTTTGACCCATGTCCCCTCTCTTTTCAATGTTTTCTAAAAACCTTGTAACATAGCCGTTATGCTGCAGAATTTTCGTCTCAAAATGTCTCTCCCTTTTTTCTAAAGATATTTTATTTTATTAAGTGAATACTCAAAGCTCTACCTTCTATATGGGTATTCACATATATACCAAGATGTTATATTTTAAATTCTGGGATTTACATACATGAAACCCGCTTTCCCTTTTCGTGGGTTTAAAGTGATGTAAAGATCATGTCTTTAAAGCAGTTTTTAAAATGTTATGATTATGAAATGAAACCCATTTATTTTATGATATATGGGTCATTTATGAAATGTTTGATGATGATATATGTTTCTCACATGATAATAAAGGAAAATTTAAGGTTTCTCCCTGATAGCGCTCCAATTCATTGGGTAATGATGTAACCACTAGAGATTACAATTTTCACGATATCTTGGTGAAAAACCATGGTAATTTTCAAATGGCACCTTGGGGATGGACCTTGGTGATATGTTCATGATTGTCTATATTAAATGTTTCTTCCACATCTTCAAGTTATGAAAAATGTTATTTTTATTATTATATGCCTCATGATTTCTTTCTCATGCCTTAATGTTATTTTCATGACCTTATTGAAGTATCTCAAGTTCACATGTAAAATGTTTCTCTTGTTTCCCTTATTGGGCCTTCTAATCACCCTTTATTTTGATGTATGTCCCCAGGTTATGAGATGCATTAATGAACCTAGGATTAACATGAGGAGAATACTTTCCAGTGTTTAAGAGGAATACTTTATGTTTTCATGTTTAAAATTCCTGGTTTCCATGACACTAAACCTTATAGATCCTCAGTTTTGTAAAATGTAATGAATGTTTATGTGATAAAAAGGTGGGATGCTATAGTACATGTCTATCTGGAAAGCCAGAAATAAGGTCATACAGGAGGGGGTTTATCCCACAAGTAATTCTATAATCTTGAGGAAAAATAAAACCATCCTTGATTTGGCTCGTCTATCTGGAAACTGGAGTGATGCCCCTCATTACGATGGATGATCCCTGCTTCATACTTTGCATAGGAACCTGATAGAAGCTCCCACGACCTCTGCGTGTGATGGAATCCTCCCTCTAGGGGCCATAAATGCAACACTGATGGTTCTTGTAGGACGAGAGTCTTGAGTGGGGGTGGGGATATCCAAGAATCCAGGGGTTCGGTCCTCTTGGCATTCTCTTCCTACATGGGATATGGTTTATCCCTCCCGACCGAAGCCTAAGCTATGCTCATGGGTATCAACATTTGTCACCAGAAAGGTCTCATCTTATCTAAAGTGGAAACAGATTCAAATATTCTCCATAATACCCTGAATGATTTCCCCTCCTATATGGTCGATCATCTATATTATCAGAAAGTGTAAATGCATGATCAACAACCACATCAATGTTCTACCTTCTTGGCGTGAAGGTAAAAAAGTGGAAGATTACCTGGAATCTTTGGAAGTCCATGGTCATGAGCCTGTCTGTATCCATGATATATTCTCTTTGAAATATGAAAGGTCGACTTCATTAGAGGGGATTCACTCATCCTTCACCATTTCAGGCCCCCTTAGACTTCTTGGCTTCTGTTTTTTCTTGTTTTTCTTGTTTTGGATTTTCGCTTTCATATAATAAAAAAGTAACTATTCAAATAAGTTCAACCAAGGTTCATTGATAAGGAACAAAATATTATATAAAATCTCAAAGAATGCAACATGTAATCTAGGGTTACACTGTTTGTATCCATCATTGATCAGTGGATAGGGTTTTTGAGTTGGTTGAATGCCACAGGATGTCTAGATCCTTCCCATTAACTCAGTATGTATCTTGGTAGATACACAAACATGGGGTGGAGTACATGGGTTTTGGCTTGGTGTATACCCCACCACACATATTATCCAAAATTAGATTCATGGGTTACCCCATGTACTTGATCATGGGAATCTAGACACTGGTTGTCACTATGTAAAAGACCATGACCAAAGTACACTAGTGCACCCCATATGGAAGGACACGATGTGTGACCCTTATAAATGGTGTGTACCAATCTTCTAAATGACATGTTCTAAATTACATAGGTCATTATACATTGGTAGTACCTAGGCTCATGGGACATTTCATGTAACCCTAGTACACACCGTGTATCATTTTCTACGTGGGATAAGTATATTTTCAACTGTATCTTCGAACAGTTTCATTAAGGTTCATCCCCATGATTGTTTCCTAGATGTTGGATGTGTATCAGGTCTTACCCATGGGAGTATGATCCCTTTGGAAGGACTTCCTGGATAAAGTTATTTGAATCCCCTATCCCCCAAATGGCCTGAAGAAGGATCGTCTATTAATTCTTCACCCCCTTGGTTGTGTCCTTATTATTTATGTGACCAAATTCAACAGGCGTTGATCCTTTACATAGCATGTTAATCTTGATGGAGTTTTTGTTATCACCCCATAGCCTTGGTTGTGACCCTCATATGTGGTATAATATTCTCTTCAGATATATCAACGTATCTCTCTCAAGATGGTTATCAATGAGAAGTACTTATCAATAAAATTTCATCATTTATATGAGTCACATGTGTGTGTTATACCAAATGAGTGCTTCATGGAATCTTCATACTGAATATCCAGTGTTGGTATACAGTTTTTGTGATACGCCTCTAGACTTCGTGTCTTAGTTTGAGTATATCAAGATATTTTATTTATATGTACTATAGACATAAACATTTGCAGAGTGGTATTTATCTTTATTTTTTGTATTGATTTGTGTTTTGGTGGTGTCATACTAAATGTTATTATACTCACCCCTCTAGGGGATTTTCCCAACATGTCATGTCCTGTGAAGATGAGTTCCTTTTTTATGGAGTCCTTGGTGGACTAGGACTATATGTATCTTTGTGAGTTCAGATAGAGCATGGTGTTTTCCTGTGACTACAGATAGTAGTCCATGTACCCTAGTTAACAAGTTATAATTTTTGGATTAAAGACTATTTTTGGTTGGATTGTATTCTAGCCTAGTTAACTATACTGCAGTTTACTTTCCTCCGATACTCTGGTTGAGATATAATTGTATTCATGGATTTGGTTCTTAGTTGTTTTAATATTTCATCATTTTGGGGGAATAGAGATGTGTGTGTGTACATGTATATAGGAAATTCCTCCCATGTTTGTGATATTCCTACTTAGTTCTAGGCATCAGACCCTATCCTATTAGAGGTGGGTGTGGGGAGTAATGACACGGGCCATACTGGGACGTTTCATGACATCCACATCCCCTACCCGCTGATCATAAATTGAATAACCATGTTGTTACATCCTCAGAGGAAACTAAAACAATATCTAAAGCCTAATATTTTCCACCATCCCAATGATGACTGGGGAGGGATGTCAAAAACACTCACTTTTAATCGAAATGACATCAATATGTATAAAAAACAACACCTAATATACTAGAAGGGTTATGAAAGCCTCCATTTATAGTGAAATGAGATATAGAGTGAAGGAATGGACTCATTTATATCAAAAGCTTCTTCTGATTAAGAAATTTATAACTTATAGCTATAAATATGCTCTAATTAGACTATTTATGACTCTAACACAAAAATATATAGTCTTAGAAAATTTCATATAAATAACTTTTTCATTTTGTAGTGTCATAGGGTTTGACTTAAATATTAATGGGGTCACCTAGAACTATATATTTGGATGAAATGACTCCTCAAAATTCCCCTCCCTAGACAACACATCTAAAAGATGGTCTGAAGAATAATCTATGTGGTTCTTATATTAGATAATAAACATTATCATGATATATCTCCCCTGATAAAGGATAATAAACACTTATTGAAAAGCCTACTTCTGAAAAAAATAAACTCATTCAGAAACTAATCCCAAAACATATACAATAAAATATGAGACTTTTCATGATCCCTAGGGAACAAAAACTACCACTATGAAACTACCCCATACAAAATCATCACAACTAATGAAACCGAGATCTAGGTCCAAGCATGAATCAAACTGATGGTAATATCCACCTCCTCTAACTAATCTATTGTATCATGATATGACGTAGAACCCATATACTTATATATAACATGGTGATAAAACTATTAGTGGGTCCTCTACCAAGTGTATTCAATGTTTGTGTCTACATTGTATTGATCTATTGGAACATCCAACTGAACATCTTTGGCAAGAAATTCATGGGGATTAGACTTAGATCCATTCAGACAAAGGAAAAAAATTAGGTTCTCCCAAATACCAAAATATTTTATAATCAAGGTAAATTAATTAATTCAATTTAACATAATCTCTATTTTCTACCAAACTCAAAAAACATTTCAGACAATAATGATACATGATCCTTACCCAGGACTCTACCCTATAAGAACAATCAATTTAGTTAATACATTATGTAAATGTGAACATACTTGAATTTTAATCATGGGGGGGTCTAAAATACTATTTTCATATCTAATATCCCTTGTTTAAAACACATATTAAGTTTATCATTCATCATTTCCCTACCGACCCATGTATCCTCACCATTTTCTATCTCCAAATGGATTCATATATCTCAACCATTAGCTTCGATACTAAACCTTCATGACCAAAAATCCTACAATAATTCTCCTTCTGAGATGGAAATTAATACAGATATGATTACCCACAAATCCCACTTCTAATAGGACTAGGATGGAAACTATAAGTAAGGGTATTTAATCCATTCAATTAGAATAACTACCCTTAATGTGTAAATTTAATATATAAGATATAAGATGATATACCATTAGTCAACACCATGAATTAATAAATAATAATTCCCTATATATTAATATAATAACATACATTACTAGAAATAACTGAAAAGTATCAAATGGGAATCCTTGGCAATGACCACAAATTTCAAAAACTCTTAATTAACTCCATGAGTTATAATCACCCAAATCAATCATCAAATAGATCATGCGGAACCGAAAAATTATTTATATAGACATAGGGTGATCATATAATTAAACTTTGGGATAATCCATTAATATATTTTGAAAAGTGTAAAATAATCATGATAAAGACCACTGAATAAATAGTTGAATCTAACTTCTCACCTGAACATATAAAGATATTTCCCATCCTTACCATGGGTCACTCACCAAGTAACACATATAAGTAATCATTTAAATTTTGAAACATATATATAGAAAAGGATCCCTTCTTATACAACCTAATTGTTTTTCCACTATCACACCCCCAATGAATCACATCTTGTGATCTCCCTCTAGTATGTCATCCTACCGTAAACTGGGAAGTCATATAAAATAAAATCAGCATCACATGTATCCTAGAATTACATCATCATCATCATATCATTCAAAACAAGAAAAATAATGGAATAACCTACAACCTATGTAATGTATATTATACCTTAAACCATCATATACTAGGAATATACTCTTGTTAGAAATTGTAACCCCCACAACCAAAAATAAGTATTCACTATAACCTCATACCACTATAGCCTACACATAAATGTATGGTGAGTATAGATCCATCATATACCATATGATTTCATAATCTACTCCTTAATCAATCTAATCCTGGTTATTCCCACATAATATACTAAAATCAAACAATGTTAAAGTGATATATATAACCCATCCATCCATTCCTTCACCATCTAGAGTATTATAGAAATCACTCTCAAATAAATTGGAAGCTGGTTTCCCTACCGAATATGGTGGTAATGAATATGAATTAAAAAAAATATATGATATATAATACACAACAACACTAATTAAAACCACCAATCATTATAACTGTCTACGACAAAAATCTCTCATATCACTTCACTTTCATCTCTAAGGTCTAGATCTTAATCATGCAATAAACATCAAGATGAACATCATTACATATATTCAATTTTTAATTTAGGAAATTAGTATTAATTTATTTAGTAATTAAATAATAATAAAATAATTTTTGAAACCATTAAAAAACTTAGTTTATCAATTATATTAATGAAAATACATCATGTGTCTATAATTCTTTGTAAATTATAGATTCGATAAACATTCTCATCTAGTATTCAGTTTTACCATCCTATGTTTTCCACTCATATACAAACCATTTATAATTACTTTCAGCAACTAGACATCATCTCATGGGTTAATTTATTAATTATAGATATCATTCAAATACTTATGTAATCTAGGACTCATGTTAAGCTACCAAATGTAATGAATAATTTATTTTTTATAAACTAACTATGACCAGAAGTTGAGAATAACAATGAATTTTCATCTGATTATCCATCCATTATGTGAAACATCAAGTATGAATAAATGAGTAAGACCATCTATTAACACATGTGTACCACCATGGGGTAATGTTGACACTATTGCAAACATCTCATTCTAGTCCTACATCACCAGGTTCATCCACCACTACAACCTAAAGTAATCCATCTCATTTTTCATCAATTTCCCAAAGAATTATTGTTTTTCAACCATATCACATCTAGGAACTATCATCCTAGAGAAATCATAAAAATAAAAAAAAAAGTTTTAATAATGAAACACTCACACAGAAACTAAGTCTATATATCGAAAACATTAAATCCTTTATCATACAAGAAATAAATCACTCAGACCTAAAAAATTATCTTTAGAAAAAAACTATTAAAATTTATGTCCTTAAATTTACTAGTTCAACATGTATAGGTTTAAAGTAATAAAAAACATATATAAAATAGATAAAAATTAATAGGTGTCAACCACAAATAGGATTCAAGCATAATTTACACATTCATTAAATTTCATGAACAATTATTAATTTAGATGCCTCTTCCATTAGTAAATTATGTCATTTTAGTTTTACATTGTTTATAAATTTCGAATATTATCAATTGTTATACCTAAAAACAATAACTCAACCGATAAATATCACATTATCAAATAAATAAATATGTGACGTCAACATATCATATGAAACATTTTATCACAATATCTAAATTCATTATTGAATTCTCTCATAAATTACCACATTATTATTATATTTCAAATATCATTTTAGGTTATTTTACTATATACATATTATTAAGAAGAATAAAAATAAATATAACTATACACTTCATAAATAATATCAGGAAACTAAAACCACATATTCCAAAAACATGTTCCTCATTTTATTTATTTAATTTAAATATCATGGGATAATAATTATAATCTGAATTCAATTATACATTCTTATTCCCTAATTAATTTCTAGAACTATGAAATAATATTTATCATTCTCGAGAATGTGATAATTTATTTTTTTTGAATTTTCTTTATTATTATCTTCTTATGGTGGATAAAATATATACATTTATAGGAATATAATAATTACTTAAAACATGGTCACAAATTTGAATAAAATTTAATGATTCTATACTTTTATAAGAAAATTCATAGTACACAGCACAAATAATAAGGGGAGAGGGAGAGAGGATGAACACTAGTCTAGAAAAACATAGAAGATAAATTGAGGTAATTTTATATGCATCTTTAGACATGAATAGAAATTTATGGATTTAATAGGTTAAATTTTTTATAAAAAATATAATATTAGCTAGAATATCTTATTTCTAGGTTAACATATTGATTTTTTATATATCTCTGGAAATTAAAATAAAAAATATTCAAATTAATTGACATTAAGCCTATTTTTATATAATTTTCTCAAATGACCAAAGTTAATTTTCTATATTTTAGGAATTTCAAATAATTAATTTAATATATTTATAATATATCTTAACATAAATTTTTTTAGGGAATATTTCCATTAAAAGATCTGATAAATTAATCGATGATGGAAATAGGTAACTCTAGAATTTTATATTGAAAATGTTATACCTATATATAATAATCAGATACCCCTATAGTAAGTCTCTACTATTATGTGAGGATCAAAAAAACCTTCAAACAATATCCTAATAGCCTTTTTTCAAGATTTATAAATCCAAAATTATTCTAATATAACATAGGTTACCTTGACTTATGGTTGATAATTATCCAACTACTCAGATGTATAATTGGGTACCCATAAGGAAAATACCACTTTCATTAATACCTTAAAAAACTCATGAGATTACTCTTACATAAACTAGTCTCACCCTTTACAAATAGATTCAAAACCCATGCTTACCTTTATGCATGTTGGAACAACATTCACACTATGATGGGGAATTTATGTTGCTTAATGGTAAATGAAATTCACCTAAACACTTTGTGGGGGTGTAACGTAAGGGTAAATTAAAGTTTAAAAAATATATCAAAACTAAATAAACTTTTTAATTAAAAGGTAAATGGATTTGGACACCCTCTTCAAATAAGAAATCCCTAGTAATACACAAACAAAAGGATTTGGAAATTTGATATCGTGAAAAACCTATATGAAAATATTATTTGAAAATGATTTTCATAATATAAATTACATTATAAAATAGTTATTTATATCCCGAATAAAATTTCATTTCAATGATTTCTATCCAAACTCTACATACAGATCATTATTGATTTCATAACAAGATTCACATGGTAAAATATCATTTTTATGAAATAATGAATCAAAACTCACAAATAATGATTCACCAAGAGAAATTAATCTATAATGATAATTTAAAAATCCATCAATATTTCACTTAATAATGAAACCAATATATGAATACTCCTAAACCACCTATATAAATGTTATTTCCTCTAAATTTAAACATTTCATCGATAGATAATATTAATAGAATGAATGTAAAATCTATATCATCATGATTCATAAAAAAATTATAATTTATAAACCAAAATAATGAAATAAATGAATATTATAATTTTGGAATGGCTTGTGTGGAATTGACATGGCCCTATGAAACACTATATATATGAGTTCATGAAATCCTATGGGTGAAATTATCCATATAGAACTTTTCATGACATTATGTGACTCTCTAGACATAAATCCTAGAAAAATAGAAGGTTAATGTAAAATTATCCAACAATTGGTACACCCATGTTCCAAATATACATATCCTTCACAAAATGTCTTAAAACATTATTCTATAACCATTATCATAATAATGTTTAAATTTACAATTTCTCTACATTTACACATCATAGAAATATTTGAATTATTCATATGAAATTTTTAGAATAATTATTATCATGTTCTTAAATATCTTAAACGGATCCTATATCCCCTATTTTAAATTCTTTACAATTACTTCTACAATATAGAAATTAAAAATAGGGAAGTTAAAGTGATATGAGAGAAAATAGATTAAAGGTGTTTCTAATAAATTAGAGGTAAATCATCTTAAAATCACTTTCCATATCTATAATCAATTTTCCTTAAAATAAATTTTACTATTGGATTCAATTCTATAATTTCCATAATAATTTTCCATTGTTCCCTCTCTTCTGAAATAAGCATAAAATTTACTCAACCCATTTAATTTAAAATAACTGACCACAATGATTTCATGTAAAATTTTCAAATCAATAACCCCATAATTAATTCACAAGAATTAATTCAAATTAGTTAAATCACCCAATTTTATAATCCCAAAAATAAATTCATTATTAAGTTAACTAAATAATTCATCAACAATAAAAAACAATATCATATAATAAGTACAAAAAAGTAAAATGGATAATTATATTTCTCATGGGAACTCAACATAAATTAATAAACTCAAATAAATATTAACTAAATAAATAAAAATTTATTTGTAACATCACCATTCCCTAATATATAGTACCAAAACTTATGATTTTTATTACGATGAATCATAGATCCTAATTCCATCATCTTATCTTGTTGAATAATAATAATTATCACACATGTGTCAAAGAAAAAATATTTATAGTTATGATATAATTTTTTATTTTTTATTTATTTTGTATGTTTATTTTTGGGGATTTGAATTGGGATATTGAATATAACAATAATAATACACACACACACAAATATATATATTAATAATATTTTTTGAATCCAAATTTTTTGAAACAAATGAATGATCACTAAAAAATAACACAAAGGATATTTATATGGATCAATTTTTCAATCTAAATCCACAAATATGAAGGAAAAATTGGAAAATGCTTACTATTAATTACACTCATATTTTGGATTTTTATGATTCAAAATAATAAATAAAAAATTGGTTTGGTTGTGATATACTATTCAAAAACTAAAAAATCAATACAAGTATTGATAAATCTCAACATTGACATGAATTTATCAAGTCACCTAAAACCATAAAATGTGTACCCCTATCAAATTTTCATTGATGGGACATATGAAATGATAACATTGACTATTCTCTAGTTTTATATCAACGGTCCAATAAGAGATGATTTTTTTTACATATCTACTTGATCGAATATCCTATAAATAATATATTATAGAATATGTTATATAATGACACACCTCAATATCATCTCATAATTAATGAATCCATCATAAAATCCATTAAAAACCTATAAAATAATAGTACTTCTCATAGTTTAAATTTTATTATCCATACATTTTCCACCATTTGATTATGAATCCATTAGTTTTTCATAAAAGAACTATTATCTTCCAATAATGTTCACTGATACATGTTACATAGTACATACATCCTTTATGAGACAACACCAAATAAATACCACAGAAATATGAATGAATAAAATCCATTATATCTTCAGAATAGTTTTTTTTTTCATTTAAAAAACCCACCTTACATTTCTTCTCCATAACCCAAACCTAAAAAAAATCTTTTTTCCTATTGTAACACCAGCCACAAATTCAATATTATTAGAAATTGAAATTAATATCTCAACCATGTCCATTAGTAACTAATTCCACAATTCTATCTTATAATCCTCATCTAGTTAACATTAAATTATCATTATTTATATCATAAAACTAACCATAGTAAAATATAAACCTCTTTCTAACATAACTATCATCATAACCCAAGATCCCTTGGACACTTTAGTATATATTATCCTTCAAAAGTAGTTATATCCCAATATTTCTATGATATCCGATGAAATAATATTTTCTATATTATATAGAAGAATCATTCATATAATGATTTGGATAACCCATAATGAATATATATTTTCATTAACATACATACATCAAAACTAATATTGTCATTGTACTGTAAATTTATATTTAAAAACTAATACTTAAAAGTCATGGTTGTCTCCCCATATAAAGATATATAATATTACTGACAAATTTCCAGGATCCAATTATTATTAAAACCAAATGGGGTTGTTGTAAACACATTTCTACCCTAATCAACATCAATCTCTCCAATAAACTATTATCCTCTAATTAATTACTGATTTATTAATCTCACTAATTTTTAATCTTTGTTGATAATATTTTAAGTTATTTTTATTTTTTAATATATCCATGATCACTTCCCACCAAACCGTGACTTTGAATATAATAATCTAAATATCTCATAATGTTGATTACTTTACAAAATGATTTTAGACCATGGTTAGAATAATTTTTAAATTTGGGAACTATATTCTTAAATTCACATAAAAGAATGGAGTCTTTCACAATGATGAAACTAATTAAACATCCATAATACATGAATATTTTTATTAAATTTTCAATGTACTTTGGAAATGAAAATAGAAGAAAAATTTACTAATCTTCTTGAACCACCATCAATAGAAATTATCCAGATTTAGGATAACTATAATAAAATTATCAAGGTGATGTTGGAATGATATTCAATCAGAAATATATATAATGTGCTAACATTATTTCCGAAATAGTTTACTAATAATGTGTTTTTCTATTTTTTCATTTCTTTTTTAATGAAACATTATTGAGTGTTTTCTTCATCAATGACATACTATAGAACATCATCATATATGATATAGAATATTTCATTGTGGGACCTTGAAATATTATTCATTTATCATACCATACTCATATATGTTGGGAACATAATTAAATCCTATAATAAATTTTGGTAAACCTAATAAACATGAGTTGACATCATATTCATCCACAATAAAATTGAATTATTCAACAAAACTGAAATTGTCATCACCGAGATTTGGGATTTCATTAAATTTATTTCATTGAAAATAAAAACCTAGATTTAAATTATTTATCTAATAAAAAATTAAAATTACATGATATAATACAATTTTTTTGAGTCCCCATCAGATGAAACAAAAAAACACCAACAGAAAAAAATTATTAATATTGTTTAATCTTGGATCTACATCGAACACTAGATGAAAATTATTTCACAATGTTTGGGAATAATTAATTTTTTTTAAACCCTAAATTATATGTGTGTACATATATATATATATATATATATATATATATATTCAATTTTGGGTAGAAAATTAATAAATGATATTTTCATTTAGGATCCATTAATGTACAATTAATAAATCCAATTACGAATCTACTGTGTGTGTGTATGTGAAAAAATAACTCAAACACACACACATATATATATATATATATGATGTAAACATATATATGTTGTATAAACACTATATTTATATACATAAAAAACAAATATAACCATATATACACACACACACACCAAATTCATTTTTTATTTTATTAAAAATACACTTTTAGGAAGAGTGGTAACCATACGGAAACATGGCCGCATCATCACACAGGACCTTCAAAAAAAAATTTCACCATACATATTTCAAAATTCAAAAATTTCAAACAACACTGAAATCACTGCTCCTCCCACGAACTAGCCAGCCAACGTCACACACGAACCGAAACTGCTCCAGTTGCAAATTTTTCAAAATTTGAATTTCAAACCACCCTCATACAGAGCCATCCATGTCACCTAGTTACCATAATCGCATTGACGACCTAAGCCATCCATGTCACCTAGTTTCCATAATCGCATTGCCGACCTAATGTCGTCACCGCCAACGTCACTTCACATCCATCACCAACATCATCGCACATCACGTTTCCATCCCCAGCGAGAACTAGAGACTAGTCCTCATTGAGAAAACCGGAAAAGTTGCTGCAGGGACATCTCATTACTGTGGAAGGAGTCGACATACCACCGAGGCGACTGATAGTTGAACCTAGACAGAGAACCTCCACGGCCGAAAATCGTTGAAGCGCCAATCGCCTCAGCCCCAAACAAATATAGCACCGAGGGTGTTAACTGCCAGAACTCACCAAACCCATGTGAAATGAAGCCAGAAGGCAGCCCAAATAAACCTCACCGTAGACATCCACGTCGTGCCACCGACACCACTAGGAATTAACCAAAACCAAAACACTAAAGAGAACCACAATTCCACCTGAAGAACAGGAACCTCAGAAAACATCACACCCAACACCTACACCGTCTGGGCTGCCTAGGACATCCACCCCATCGCACCACACAACCCAAAGCGCCATATAGCCCAACCCACCCGACCAACCTGGAAGGGAGAGGAGGGCCTGGAGGCCAGATGGGGTACAAGGGGAGAGACCACTAAAGCAGGACAAAACCGAGCAGGCACCCCCAACCTTACCGAACCACACCTTCATAGAAACATCTTCCGATAACAAAGACCAGAGCGAATAAGACTCAAACATGTGAAAAAAAGAAAAAATAAAAAGGCAATGAGAAAGATAAAATCAGGGAGAAAATAAAAGGGGTCGGAAATCCCTGTGGTCACCAAACCTAGAAGCCCAAAACCATTGAGAATCCATCACTCCAAGTCTGACTTGGAGAGTAGCATTAGAACGTGAGGTCAGAGCAAAGTGAGGAGGCCGGGGAAGAACCGAAACCTAATCCAAATAAGGAATAGATAAGGAACCACATGGGGGTGGAACCCTAGGTAGAACCGACATGGGGATGAAACCCTAGGAGAAAGGGGGGATCCATAGAGAAAACCAAAGGAAAATGGGGGCGGAGATATCCGTCACCGTGAGGGGATGAAACCCAAGAACTAGGGAGAAACACTCTAGTGAGCGCCATGTAGGAGATCGAACTCCAATATACTCTTTCTACGTGTTATAAGAATACCCACAGAGAAAGTATCCCTTTCACTACACTTTTTCTAGGGTTGAGAAAGTCCAATTTTCTTAACACCTTTTTCAACATTGTGAAATGGATTGTTATATGAAAGATCAAAATACCTTGGAAGACCATAAAGGATCAAACCCTAATCATTCATGCTCTAGAAAAGAGATCTCACCACTCAACCTAGTCAACTAATCTAACAAAAAAATTCTGGAAAATTTATCATGGTATTTTGTTATATATATTTATGTAAATATATAAACATTTATAAGTATTTTTTTATTTATATTCACACTAATATAACTATCAGTGTTTCTATGTGTGTGTGGGAACTCTTTTTTATAATAATAGTGAGATTTTTTTTCTATGTATCCATACATGATTCCTTTAAATATGAGGAATAATGACCCAAATGAAGTTACTAATCATTTAAATGAGGTATATCTATATATATTTAATAATTTTAAAGCTAGAAACTTTCTATTAAAAAATATAAGTCAATTAAATTAAATTTATATAAATATAAACAGGTCATATATATACTAAAAATGGCTTGTTATAATAAATCATATCTCTATATTTATGTCTCTATATATACCATTTATTCAATTTTTTAATTATTTAAAGTTTCTATTAAAGAAAAATTAATTTTTTACTTCAATATTTTATTATATTTGTTTACATTGATAAGGAAAAGTGGAAAAAATTACAATGAGCTCCACCAAACAAACATAAAATGAAAAATCACCCAAGCAGACTCGATCCTGAGACCCTAAAGGGATGCGGCCAACCCATGTTCACCCTAGAGGAAAATTGATAATAATATTATATATATTACTTATGTAAAAATTTATACAAATTTATATAATACATAAAAGGAATTTTATTTATTATAATATATTATTTGAAATATAATAATTACCTATATAAATTCTATTTTCTAATAAATAGCTAAACTGTAATGCCCCGACCCCAATTACCTAGAGTCGGTGTATTATTACATAACATTGGAATGAACACAAAAGATCAAGTCTCAAAAGACTGATTAGTTTAGTAGCCTTAGAAACACTAGATATATTCATAAATGTTACATTACATCATAAAGTGAAAAACTACAAAAACATAATCTCCATAGTCCACACTCATATCCCCTTCAGACTATCCCTGCAGGTCAGTCATAAAATATTTATTCACTTCTTGGGAAGAATAAAACATAGAAAGGGGTGAGCTCAGATGATCAGTAAGGATAAAAATGTAGCAGAAACTTTCATAAATAAATATAAACATTTAAGGCAATTTATAACTAAAACAAAAGTCTTTTAAAAATGAACATCAGCATAATATGGAAAAAATAAAATGAAATAATGCCTTTCACTTATTCACCTGGGTATTCTACTAGTCGAATAATCACATGCAATATCAATAACCACTTTCATAATGATGGAATTCATAATGCTAGACTATCTTAACCACATAGCCAAGGCCTTGTGCCAAGACTACAAATAATATTTTGTCAAGGCCTCGTGACAAGACACTAATTTTTCTCGTGAGACCTACTAATGCATCGAGGAGCTATAGTGGGCTCCACTTGTCACTTACTAAGTCCAATTCATTCCTTATATGAAAATGTTTAAACATATCATAAACCATAACATAATCGTATGACATTAAACATGCATAAAGTAAACATAACATTTCCACATTTCAATCAAAAGATATATATACAACACATTGATATAATAAAACCATTTTAAATACCAAAATAAAAGAAAATTAAAACATGGTATTTATTTTTCATTTAAAAAAAGTTATGGCTTGTAGAGGATGCCGAAACTCAAATAATGGTCACGACGGTGGAGAAGTCGTTGTCGCCGCATACGTAAGACAACAAATTCCTTTTTTCATTTTGTAAAAATGCTTCATATAAAAATATTCCTTTTTAATAACAGTAAAAGTCACACAGGTTTATACACCACATAAATAAAAGTTGTGTATAATTAAAATATGCATCAATGATAGGAGATTGAGACGAAGTCCCTTACCTCGTGTCTGACTTGACTCGATTGTTCTTTAATCTCCTGAATAATAAACTATAGTTAATTTATATTTTCTTAAGAACCTTTTTCATGTTCATTATTTCTTTTACATGACTTATTACCATGTTATTAACATTATGTAATCATTTAATTTAATAACGGTCATTTTGTCAATCCTTGGTAGTTGAGTCAAAAATAAACTTCTTATAATTACAAGTTGTTTATGTGGTAAAATATCCATTATCTCCAGAATTATATTCATGATGTAGATATCATATATATCATATATATCCAGTATATACATTCATTTATAATATTACATAACATTTAGATGTAAGAAATGAAATGCACCATTCATGGAGATGGTAAGCCATACGTACGTATGAACGCTACTTTAATTTCTATTTCATATTCAATGGAATGAAATCATAATGATATAAAGGTATATTATAATTCCAGTATAATATATAATATCATTAACGTAATCCTTTATACTTCCCACATATGGAATTAATGATTCAAATCACTTTGAGTGGGTGATTGTCCGCACTTCCTAAAATGAAATTATTGTGTTTACCCATAATGTAAACCATAAAGGTATGCCAGAAATAAAAAATACAGAAGCATAAGGAAAACATAAAAATAATATATATAATTTATAAATATAGTGACATCTTAATGGCCACGATTAAAGGTGTTAAAATAATATTGAACAATCATCATTTCGTGAGGGAGAAATTCGCCACCCATAGAAACAGTATGTTCATTAACCATTAAACGGAGGTGTGTGTAAGTGTAAATAAAATAATTCTCATAACAACATTCTAGTATATTTAATATTCTGGTTTTGTTACAAAATATTGGAATAAAAAAGGTTTAAGGGGTTTGAGATGAAATATATAACAAAAGAACATAAGAGAAGAAAATACCTAAAAATCGGGTAACTCTTTTTGATTTGTTCCATAGGCTTCCTTGGGAAGACACCTGCTTAATGTGAGACTTCTAGTAGTTATAGAGAGAATTTGAGAGAGTATTTGGGCAGAGGTTAGCCAATCCAAATGGTTTTTAATTTGTGAATAAGGAGGTAGAGGTGGGGGCCTTTTATAAGAGGAGAGGAGGGAATTTTTTAGAAAGATTGAAATGTTACTTTATTAAGAAATTCTTTTCAGATTTTAAAGGTCCCACAATGATATATTTCGAGGATAAGGTGATAAGGGTTCAATATACAGCCATAAAATAGGCCTTAGATAAGTGTAAGTCTTAGATTTTACCTTATCTTTTCATTTTATTTAAATCGTTCATTAATGAGGTAATCACTGCATCATCATGGTGTCATAAATAAATTTATTTATTTAATGTCTAAAAATTATTAAAAAATTCCATGATGTATGAAATATTTTTATCTTTCCAATTACTATTTATAGTCTAAGAGATCATTTATGTAGAAAAAATTTAAATTGTTTTAATTAGTTGTTACATACTTTTGTTATACATTCTTTTCATTAAAAAATAAAATGATAAAATGTCACTATCACAGAAAAGTGATTCTATGGGGTCCCTAAGTTGGCACAAGGCATCCAATTGACACCAATGACACAAAAAATATCATTAGTGTAACACCCCATGCAAATAAAGAAAATGAAATTTTTATATTTATCCATATTTGAGAATAAAATATATATATTACTTTAAAGGGGACGCTATGTTCGATGGCGTACCCAATATGTAACAACGAGTTTATTGGGAATCTTATGTTGAACTCTAATAACAAAATAATATTATTTTAAATGGTAGTTAACGGCTAGCCATTTTAATGGCGGGAATGAACTCAAATAACTACAAAATGATTATATATGTTTTTTAAATATTTTTACTTTATACAATAAATGTTAGAGGATTAAAAATGCGAATGAATCCAATTTTAAGCGTAAACATTCTAATATTCTTTAAAAGGTCGATCAACCGCCTTTTGATGGAGAACATCTTTTAAATAATCTTTTTGACAATTTTATGTGTTATATTTGAAAAAATAAAATTCTTCTTTATAATTGGGACCTCAAAATTTACTTTGTGTAAATTATTGGTATTTTTCCGATAAAGTTCATTTTTTAATGAATAGTGAAAAATGTTGTATTTTAATTCAAAACCTCTTTTTAATCTAATTTATTTACATGATTAGATTATCTTATGAATTGTTTTTAAAGTGAAAATAGAATATATTTTTTCCATTTAATCCAATAGTGGTCATTGTAAATAATTTCACTTTGAAATTGGACTTAAACTAGTGTCAATCTTTTAATAGATATTGTTTCTTAAAAACACGCTATTTGTTTTGACAACGGGAATTAATTATTAAATTAATTAATTCAACTTATATGTTTTGAATTTTGTAAAATAGACATAATTTTTGAATTCAGAATATCAAATATAGCTTAGGGTGATTTTATGGTATTTTTCTGAAAAACTTCAATTTTTGATGAATAGTGAAACCACTAAGTGGTAGTTTAAAAACTGATTTTTCATTTAAATGAAACATCACCACTTCTGTGATTTGAATTTCAAAAATCCAACATACATGGTTGTCATTAGTATGTAAAATGTGGTTCAATGGGATTAGAATAATTTTTGGTGAATAGTAACTTCTATGTTTTTAATCACGATTAGAGGTAATTAGTGTAATTTAAGGTAAAAATAATGTTTTAATAATATGAAATGACCTAGAAACATGTCCTACCCTCATTAGATGTGTCATGGACGACCAAGAAAATCCATGGGTCAACATGGGGACCCCATAGAGCCACTTTGGTTGGAAAATGACATAAATAACTTTTTATTTAAAGTTAAAATAAAAATGTCACAAGCATGACTTGTTTTACTAAAAAAACATTTAAATGGGGTTATACAAGTAATATTTTTGACTATAAATATTCATTAGAAATATAAAAAGATTTCCTACATAATGATTTTTTTTTTACATTTTTAGACATTAAATAAATTAAATTATTTATGACATCATGATGATGTAGTGATTACCTCATTAATAAAGGATTAAGATAAAATGAAAAGATAATGTTAAAACTATAACATACACTTGTCAAAAACATAGTGTATGAGTATATTTAGAATCCTCAGAACCTTATCCTCTAAATACATCAATGTGGGACCTTTAAAATCCTAAAATAATTTGAAAATAAAGTCACATTTTGAAACATTCCAAGAGTGCCCCTCCTCTCCTCTTATAAAAGGCCCCCACCTCTACCACCATACCCACACCTCTCAAGCATTTGGATCGGCCAAAACCTGGTCATTTTGTCTCTAAACATCCCTATCTTACTCCTAGAAGCCTCAAATTGGTCAGAAGTCTTCCCAAGGAAGCCTTTGAGATCAAATCAAAGAGAGATACGTGATTTTAAGGTAATGTTTTCACTTGTGTTCTTTTGTTTTATTTTGCTTCTCCAACCCCCTAAAATATTTTTATTAATTTCTTTTGTAACCACTCAAGTATTTTAAATATACTAGGTTGTTTTTTAAGAATTTTTCGAGCTACAATTAAACACACCTACATCTAATGGTTAAAGAACATACTGTTTCTGTGGATGGTGATTTTCTGCCTCACGAAACGATGATTGTTCAATATTCTTTTAACACCCTCAAAGGTGGCCATAAAGATGTCAATATATTTATATATGATATATAATATGTTTATGTTTTACTTAAGATTCTTTATTTTTCATTTATGACATACCTCTATGGTTTCCATTATGGTTAAACACGATATCTTAATTTTAGGAAGTGCGGACTACAGCCCCCATAAAGTGATTTGATTTTTTAATAACATATGTGGTACGTATAAAGGATAGATTTAATGATATTATATATTATACCATACTGGAATTATAATACTATTATGTATCATTATGTTTTAATTCCATTAAATAAGAAATATAAATGGAAGTAGCATTCATGCGTACGTACGTCTTACCGTCTCCATGAACGGTGAATTTCATTTCTTACCTCTAAATGTTATGTAATATTATAAATTCATGTATATAATGGATATATATGATATATATGATATATACATAATGAATATAATTCTTGATATAATATATATTTTACCACATGAACAACTTATAATTATGAAGAGTTTATTTTTGACTCAAGTAGCAATGATCTACAAAACGACCATTATTAACTTAAATAATTACATAGTGTTCATAGCATGGTATTAAGAGATATAAAAGGAATAATTAACTTGGAAAAGGTTCTTAAGAAAGTAGAAATTAACTCACGCTTATTATTCAAGAGGTTAAAGAACGATCGAGTCAAGTCGGACCTGAGGTAAGGGAACCTACCCCTCTCTTTCTTTTTAAGTACACTCTTTTATGTCATTCCTTTTAAGCTCATATTTCTTATGATTGGGATGTTCTTTTTATATTACTATTGATGTAAATTTTATTTTAATATGATGAGAGACCCTATTTTATCTCATCAATCCATTTTTGGAAGTTTTAAGTGGCGTCGTTTGGCTGCTGAGTTTTTGTAAGGGATTTTTCATCTCACTTTTATTCCCGTGAGATTTATGCTACTTTTACCACCATTTACTTTGAGTGGTATATGTACTACCCATTATTCTACTATTTGTGTAATATAATTTCTTTTATGAGTATTTACATCAAGGTTGTATTGTCCTTATTTCATGGGGTGTATGTTTCGAAAGATACCTAAGTCGGTAAAGGAACTTTTCACCCTCCTCTTTTTAAAAGACTTCTTTTGTTGGGTCTTTTAATTTACATATTGTAATGTTGGGATATGTTCTTATATATACTTATTGATGTAAATTTTATGTTCAATTTATGAGATACCATTTTTATCTCTCATCAACTCATTTTCTGAAGTTTTAAGTGACGCCGGTAGGCTGTCAAATTTTTGCAAGGTAACTTCTTAACCCAATTTTGAATCTTTGGGATAAAATTATACTCCTTGAATATGTGGTTCTATGAATATGTGTGAATGACCTATGATTGTTTTACACTTAATATAAACTTATATTATGTGTATTCGTTTTTCACACATAATTATGTAATTGATTTATCCTTAATCCAAGGATACCGTCTTTATATGGGACTTTGTCTCAATCTCCTTTCATTAAGGCATATTTTGTTTATACACAACATTATTTTATACGGTGTATAAACCCATTTGAATTTTACGTTTATCCAAAATGTATCCTTTTTTTACAAAGCGTTTTACTAAATGAAAAAATGGAATGTTTTTGTCGTACGTATGTGGCGACAACGACTTCTCCGCCGCCGTGACCATTATTTGAGTTTCGGCTACCTCTACAAGCCATACCTTTTTTCTTAAAATGAAAAATAAATACCATGTTTTACTTTTCTTTTATTTTGGTATTGAAAATGGTTTTCATAATGTTTTTATAACAATGCCTTGATATCTTGTGATTGAAAAGTGGAAATGTTATGTTTCCTTTATGCAGGTTTTATATGATACGATTATGTTATGGTTCTTGGGCATTATTATGAAGATGGGTGGTTCTGTGATAAACTAAGGGCGGGTGACCCCGATATAGCTCTCCAATGCATTGGGTAACGCAAAGGTGTTAAACGTTAAGGTTTCTCCAAAGAGATTTAGGGAATATAATGTGATGGGTATTCCAAACGTAACTAAGAGTCTTACTCCCTACGTAAGAATGTTATGAATGCCTCAAGTTACTTTTATGCCTTATGATTTCTATGATTTATTCATGATTTGATGAGTTATGTTAAAATTATTATGTTTTATGAGTAAAGTATTATTTCATACATGGACTAATGTTTTCTTTTGGTACTTTTATATCCCTTACTGAGCTTTTTATGCTATCCCATGTTTTTGAAATGTTTTTCACAGGTCAAGGGAAAGGTGCATGTTATGATGATAGTGTCAAGGAAGTGTCTATAAAGAATCCATGTTTTATTTTAAATATGTTTCCATTTATGGGAAAAATGAATACTATCTTTTATGTAACCACTTTGTTTAAATGTGGAATGAAATTCATTATTTATGATCTAATTCTCTAAAACTCTAAACCTGAAATGATCCTCAATGTGAATTATTCATTTAATTCAATATTAAGTAAGGTTTAAGGCCGAGGCCTTATAATTAGGACACATTTTGGGGTCATTTTACAATATAATGATACTATTTCGTTACCATTAACCACCTGATTACTAATTAATCATGATAATTAAAGATAATTGTCGTCGTTACTATTCATTATGTCCAAAAACAAAAGAGTCTTATTTACATAATTTGGACCTTATGATTCCAAATATGGAATCTATTTTACCAAATTCCAAACACAAAAATTTCAGTAATTAATTTAAAAATAATTCCCATTGTCAAAACCAAAGACGTGTTTTTAAGAAGTAAAATCTATCAAAAGATTGACTTGTTTTTAATTCCAATTGAAAAGTGAAATTACTTCCAATGAACAACATTGTATTAAGTGATAAAAAATTAATTCAATAATACTTTAAAACCAATTAAAATGACAATCTAACTATATAAATAAATTGGATGAAAATGTAGTTTTGAATTAAAATAAAACATTTTTCACTATTAATTAAAAATGAACATTATCAGAAAAATACAAAAAATTCCCCCTATGCTATATTTGATATCCCAAGATCAAAAATGATGTCCATTTTAACAAATTAAAAACATAGAAGTTTCATTAATAAATTATATAGTTAATTCCTTCTGTCCAAACAAATATCATGTTTTTAAGACATAATATATATCAAAAGATTTACAATTGTTTATGTACAATTTCAAAGTGAAATTAATTATAATGACCAAAATTGGATAAAATGGTAAAAGTATATTATAATTATACTTTTAAACAACTCAATTGTATAATTTATCCCTATAAATTAATTTAATTAAAAAATTTGTTTTTAAATATTTTTCACTCTTCATCAAAAATTTTATTTTCTCAAAAAAATACTAAAAAATTCAACATAGGCTAATTTTGATATTCTGAATAAAAAAATGAAGTCCATTTTGAAATATAAAATTTATATAATTTCAAAAAGCGGGTATTACTATTCATAATGGCTAATTTTATTGGTCGTAGTGTGTTAGAACTAGAGGTTGTGTACAACACACTCTATTGTATTATTCAAAGAGAAGCGTACCATAGAAGCTTGGGGTGTTACATAAAATATACATTTTTTTCACTAAATTGAATAAATATTACTAAAATTTCAATTTAAAACATCCAATTTAATTTTTATTTCTATTAAATATTCATATTAAATTATATATCTTTTTAATAAATTTTTTTAAGTAAATGTGTTATTCAAAATTGTAATTTATATTTTTTGAAATATTTATATTAATATTTTAAATTTATTTATAAAATGATATATTATACACTGGGACATAAATAAAGACTTATCTATGTTTTTCTACGAAGAAAAAATTATTAATTTAATTATATATATTTTTTTATTTTAATATATTTAATATATTTTATTAACAAGTACTTATAATATGAAAAAATTATTTATTATATTATGAAGGTTTGTGCATGTGTATATTAATTTTTATATTTAATATAATATAAAATCCCAAAGTCCATAGATATCTATTTATTTTTAAATAATATCCATTATTTAAGGCTTGTGGAGAACACTTACATGACCTATATGCCTGAGTAAAAAGGCCCATAAATGAAATGAAGGCATAGAGACACAAGGTCCAATACATGAACTTGAAGACTCAAGACCTAAATACACTTGAAACAACCCCTCACCATCATCTACATCTTTGAATGCAATTAACTCCCCACATCACATGAATTATTAGCCAGAACATCCCCATGAATAGTTGCATGGTGCTTGGTACCGATGGATGTTTTCATACCCTGTCATTCATATATTCTGGTTACCTCTATTATGGTGGTTTTTACTTGATCTGAATCCTCTTCTAGGGATGTGCATGTGTGGTCTTCCATGGATGCTTTTTGGTCTCTATAACAAAAATACCATATGGACCAAAGTCCCTCTCAGGCCCAAAAACAATATGGATTGAATTCTCTTAGTGTCCTGAAGACCTTGTTGCTTGATCGCCTTGGTGGGATGAAGTCCATGAGACCCATATACTCAAACCAGTGGCTGAAAGGCCCAAATCGAATGAATTGTTTCGAATACATTAGTATGAAATAGTAGTTCCTTTATGAAACTATATTAACCAAAAAATTCACCCCCACATGGATTGTAATTAGTGTCTAAATAAAATTGGTGACTATCTGAGGTTCCACCCTAGGGATAGAAATCTAAAAAAATTTGATTTCGATTAATTTATTTATATATATAAATATAATATATTTATATTTCCTTACTTCCTCTATCAATATTTTAATAATAATAAATGATGTGTGTGACTGTGTACTTATATATGTTTTTTATATATATAAATAAACCATTCTCAATGAAAAGGATATGTGTTATGAAAGATTGGTTCTTATCAAAGGTCATATTCAGCACTCAAAACTAAAAAAAAATCATGATTTCCATGACTTCCTTCCTACAATGTCACCCATCCTAGGTCCGTAGTGAAGATATATATATATATATAGATGTATATATATATATATATATATTTATGATGACCATATCCTGATTTTAATCATCCATGCTTGGTGACAAGATTTGAGGGTATATAATTATGAAATGGGAGGAATTTCCATGAATTTATATTTATTGAATAAGGGATAAGATGAGAATCCACCAACCAAAACCTGGATAAAAAAAGTAATCCTAATACATATTTTAATGATATACTAAACTAAATCAATTAAAAGTACCAAAAAAATTAATATAGTGACTGTGTACACTAGAATCCCTAGAACAACTCCTCTAATCTAGATGACCCACATGGTCCCAAAGATGCTCAAGTATGCAAAAGAAAAAATTTATATATGTGTGGTGTGAAAATAATGTCAATAAAAAGTAAAATCCACCCTAAAACCACTTTTAAAAAATATGAAATAAGTGTAATAAATACCATTGATTAAATAAATGAAATCAACTCATCACCTAAATAGGTGAATATATTTTCGCATCCAACCATGTATCAATCTCCAAATAATGAATAAAATTAAATAATTACATTAATATCATACCAATATATGTATATGTATATAAAAAGGATCCATGCCTCCACTTCCACACCAGTTTGTCGCTCACACACCCCCAACAACTCATATCATATGGTAATCCCTTCCATATGTTATCTTGTATCTTGTGAAGTTGTATCATATCCATTATATAACATGGTCATCCCAAAAAATCCTCATCATAACCTATTAGTTACTAGGTAGTATTATAGAATCCACTATAGTCCATGTATCATTTATTATATCTCCATACATCACAACCCATGGAGTACACCCATAAGAATCCATAGCCACTGTGATTGTATACAATTATGTGTTATGCCTCATATCATTACAGCCCATACATAAATGTATAGTAAAATATATATCCATCAAATTCATTACAAGTCCATAAAATATAGTTGAATTAATCACATCTGGGATATTCCCACAGGAAACAATGTTCAAAGGGATAATGGTGGATAGGGAGAATTCATCAATCAGTTCACTTTCTATCCTAGATATTGGATAAAACTTCCCAAAAACATTTTTGTGTCAGTAACCCTAAAAAATTGGGTGGGGAAGTGTATAAAATAAGAAAATATAATGACTTATAACACAATACCACACTTTAATAAATTACCTATCCTTTGGCACAACTAGTGTTACTATTTCACAAGAAACCTGGTTTCTACCACTATGGCCTAGGGAGATAAGAACATAAAAATACACAATAATTAAGATTCATTTATCATTAACCATTAAAATTTCATAATTAATAATTTATTTTTCTTGACCCGCCTTCACTAAGATGATGGAAGGGGAATCAAACTTCCATACCCTTCTTCTTTTAGTTGAGGAAGAGATAATGACCCCATGAGTCTCACCTTCAATAGGCCCCAGAGTGGTGACTAAGACCAAGGGTATATAATTACACGTATTATAGAAGTAATTACAATTTTTATAGAATATTTTTTGGATATAATATGGTAAATCCCAAACAACTCCAACAGTAGAGAATAAAAGTGAATCACAACAATCAATTCCCACATGCATGTCAAAAAATAAACTTATACAAAGCACAATAAAACACTAATGAAAAGTACCAAAATAATGAAAATCAGCAAAAACTCTTGAAGACAGAGCTAGGAATTTCTGGAACAGTCCTCAACATCCTCATGGAAACCTAAAATCGGTTTTATATATGTAGGGTGATTATACATGTATAATCAATAGGTAATACCAAAATCCCTCATGCCATGTGGGGAGGTATTCTAATTCCCAGTGAGAAATAGAGATAACCAAAGCTCTTAGCAAGGAATCTATCCATGAATACTCACCAAGGAACTATCCCCAAGTAATGAAAGTCAAGTAAAATAATAGTAATAGAACATCTATATTCGAGTACCCCACATCACTCTCCCATTAGTTATTTAGAACATCCTATGCGTCAAACCTCCTCCACAAGCCTCACTGTAGTCCCATTACCACCCCAACAATAATCATATGGCGCACCACCATGCATCCTACACACACAAACCTAGGATTCCCCAACGAAGCATAACCACGCCCACAAACACATGGGGCACCACAACTACTACCACCCCCAAAGACACCTAGGCTAGAACAACAATTTTTATGGCTAAAGGTACCCGGGTCTCATCCTCTAGATACATTGGAAACACACCTTCCCTCAAAAACCTAAGACAACCACTATAAAAAACCCAACCCTAAGAGAATTCGTATACCTAAGAGAGGGAGAAAAAATGAGATAATAACCAGTATCTCATTATAATGTTTGGAAAAACACCCTCCCCCATGGAATGGGGGTTGTTTTCATGTAGTTCTCAACATGGGTGGTGTGATAATTAGAAACAAAAGAATGAAATTTATACATATAATTAAACACACACTCATACCAACCTAAGGGTTATGAAATTGATAGCCAACACATACCCAAACACTCTTGTTACCGTCACTACATGCACGAACACACAACTACCACAACCAGAGCACAACCCATTTCTGGAAAACAATCCCCCAATGTACCCATTCCCATTATCATGTAATGTGATTATATTTAATAGTTCCTTCACTACCAGGACACTTATAGGCATATCCATAAGCCAAGAAAAAAACTTAAGGAAAATATCCAAGTAGTAATTTAAGCGTTCACACTGATTCTCTTTTAAAGTCACATCAACAAAAGGGACCAGTGAGATACCTCAAAGTACTTGATCCAAACCAATCCCCAACATATGACCCACATGTCCTCAAATCCAAAACCAATAGATAAACAACTAGAGATCCCATCCCCATCCACGTCACCCCATAATCATCAAGTAGAACAAACAAGTGTATTTGTTGAATAGAGGAAGGGATTTTTCAGATTTAACAACACCATTTATTATGTTTCTCTATTGTGTTTGGTTAATTGGGGTGATCAAACAAGGTTACATATTCCTTGGGAATCCATTTTATCGACCAAAATTATGTTATTAACTAGCTTCCATGTAACATACATTCAATCATAAGATTATCTAGAAAAACATAGGTTCACTAGTGAAAATTAAAGGACCAACACTGGTCACTATTTTCAGGGGGAATGATCCCATACAATTCACAACATAAAAATTATGATAAAATAAAAAGACAAAAATCATCATCAAAAAAACCGCTTCATTCTATGGAGTCCATTTATTATCTTTGTTATGGGTTTGTTTCATCCGCGTCCTAGGGGAAGCATTATCATACCTTCCTGGCATGATACACAGTAAAGAGAGATTATGGAAACCCCTACATGGGTGATCAATGATCAATGTTTTCCCCTCACACCAAGAACTAGTGACACGCTACATGTATAGTAAGAACTCTAAGGACTCCCTGGATAAGCTGGAAGGGATCCAGTAGGGGTGCATGATTCATCTCAGAAAGAAGCCTCTATGCTCATAGAGAGAAATCGAAAGGAAAAAAGAAGAGACGATCTCAGCTTAATAAGAGGCCATATCCAAAAATCAGGGAGAAGATTTTGATGTACATAATAGTCGGTTCATAGATTTACCATGTGGTTGGGATGTTTCACATTTTGGGATTAATTAAGATTTAATAAATCTCCATGGAGATGTTGGTGATAATATCTATGAGTTAATACATTTCATTTAGAGATGAAAATGCGTAACATAGGAGAAACTATAAAACACGTCAAAGTTGTGCCACCGAGGAGTAAGGGAACATGTTTTGGAAAATCAAGGATCTCCCAACAATTGGGGGTTTACAACATCATTTACAGGCCCTAAAATACTTTGAAAGGGGTGTTAAAACACTTTTATGTAATATGTTATTAGAGAAAAATTTGAAATTAATAGAAAAAATGGGAGTGAATCACTGTTACATGTGTCACCATCACCCTGAAACATTCTCCCTAGCAGCATCGCACTGGAACCATCACCCTGGAACCATCTCCCTAACACCTTCGCCCTAGCCCAGTCTCCCGGGCACCAATGCCAGTTTGTTAAATGGATGACCGATCGGTGCCACTGATAACCATTGATGCCAATGACACCCTTTGGGACCATCGCTGCACCATCGGTGCCAGCGATGCTCCATTATTACCATCGGTGCCACTAATTCCCATCATTCCCAATGACTCCCATTAGTTCCACTGATTCCCATCAAGGCCACCAACACCCAAACACTCTTGTTACCATCATTACATGCACGAACACACAACTACCACAACCAGAGCACAACCCATTTCTGGAAAACAATCCCCCAATGTACCCATTCCCATTATCATGTAATGTGATTATATTTAATAGTTCCTTCACTACCGGGCCACTTATAGGAATATCCATAAGCCAAGACAACAACTGAAGGAAAATAGCCAAGTAGTAATTTAAGGGTTCACACTGATTCTCTTTTAAAGTCACATCAACAAAAGGGACCAGTGAGATCCCTCAAAGTACATGATCCAAACCAATCCCCAACATATGGCCCACATGTACTCAAATCCAAAACCAATAGATAAACAACTAGAGATCCCATCCCCATCCACGTCACCCCATAATCATCAAGTAGAACAAACAAGTGTATTTGTTGAATAGAGGAAGGGATTTTTCAGATTTAACAACACCATTTATTAAGTTCCTCTATTCTGTTTGGTTAATTTGGGTGATCAAACAAGGTTACATATTCCTTGGGAATCCATTTTATCGACCAAAATTATGTTATTAACTAGCTTCCATGTAACATACATTCAATCATAAGATTATCTAGAAAAACATAGGTTCACTAGTGAAAATTAAAGGACCAACACTGGTCACTATTTTCAGTGGGAATGATCCCATACAATTCACAACATAAAAATTATGATAAAATAAAAAGAGAAACATCATCATCAAAAACACCCCTTCATTCTATGGAGTCCATTTATTATCTTTGTTATGGGTTTGTTTCATCCGCGTCCTAGGGGAAGAATTATCATACCTTCCCGGCAAGATACACAGTAAAGAGAGATGATGGAAACCCCTACATGGGTGATCAATGATCAATGTTTTCCCCTCACACCAAGAACTAGTGAAGCGCTACATGTATGGGAAGAACTATAAGGACTCCCTGGATAAGCTGGAAGGGATCCAGTAGGGGTGCATGATTCTTCTCAGATCGAAGCCTCTAGGCTCATAGAGAGAAATCGAAAGGAAAAAAGAAGAGGCGATCTCAGCTTAATAAGAGGCCATATCCAAAAATCAGGGAGAAGATTTTGATGTACATAATAGTCGGTTCTTAGATTTACCATGTGGTTCGGAAGTTTCAAATTTTGGGATTAATTAAGATTTAATAATTCTCCTTGGAGATGGTGGTGATAATATCTATGAGTTAATACATTTCATTTAGAAATGAAAATGCGTAACAGAGGAGAAACTATAAAACACGTCAAAGTTGTGCCACCGAGGAGTAAGGGAACATGTTTTGGAAACTCAAGGATCTCCCAAAAATTGGGGGTTTACAACATCTTTTACAGGCCATAAAATACTTTGAAAGTGGTGTTAAAACACTTTTATTTAATATGTTATTAGAGAAAAATTTGAAATTAATAGAAAAAATGGGAGTGAATCACTATTACATGTGTCACCATCACCCTGAAACCGTCTCCCTAGCACCATCGCACTGGAACCATCACCCTGGAACCATCTCCCTAACACCTTCGCCCTAGCCCAGTCTCCCGGGCATCGATGCCAGTTTGTTAAATGGATGATCGATCGGTGCCACCGATAACCATTGATTCCAATGACACCCCTTGGGACCATCGCTGCACCATCGGTGCCAGCGATGCTCCATTATTACCATCGGTGCCACTAATTCCCATCATTTCCAATGAATCCCATTAGTTCCACTGATACCCATCAAGGCCACCAACACCCATTGGTGCCACAGATGTCAATCAGTGCCATCAACGCTAGTCGGTGCCACCTTTCGGTTCAACATGAAATTTGGAAATCTCATTAATGAGCCACCGATGGTCCTTAAAATACCACAATCACCTTAATTTGGCTATGTAATGGACTAGGAGGGTTTGAGCCATTTCATCAAATACCTCTCAAACTATTCTCTCCATCATGAATTCAAGAGTAAACCCAATTAAAAGAGAGGGGTCCGAACAACCACCTCGTAAAATACCTCTTAGGGTTAATCCAACCTAATGTTGTTTGAAAGCCAGAAAAAAACTCGATATCTAGGAATAGATCTCCGTTATCTATCTTCTGAACAACTACAGATTCATTACATATCTTCTCCAAAAAGTAACCACACAAACATATAATGGTCACACCATCCTCACACTTGGATTAGTGAGTCTCTTTTCCCATGTAAATATAATATCTACTTTGGGTGGCATAAACTCTCCCACAAAGGTTTAATTACATCCTCCTTAATGATTATTGATTAGGAATCAGGTACTCCACTCCCCATAGTCAGGAAATTTCACACACACATGAGAATAATAAAAAAAACCCCATCTCAGAGTTATCAAGGTCAATTATTACATTATAGACAATTAAAAAACAAACAGAAATCAAAAAAAAAACTATGGGTATTGGGCACGCATATGTGCCTCCCACACCCATATACACTCCTCAAGGAAAACATGCCTCCACTACACAGAACCAAGGGAATGTCCTTCCCATGATGCAAATTCTCCTCACAATCCACAATTTTCACAAGTCACTCCACAAAATTCGCATCATCCTTGATGTCAAAAACTCCCCAGTCGAGGATGTACAAGTCATCGTGTAGAAACCAATGGAGATGAGTCACATGGAAGACATCATGGAAACTCTACAGCAGTGGTGGTAGCGCCTACAGATATTCCACTTCACCGACTCATCGAAACAATTCGAAGGGTTTGAAAAATCTAGGAGAAAGCTTACTCCTGCCAAACCTCCTCTACCCACACCGAGGGGAGACCATTAAGAACGCGTGGTCCCTAACCTCAAACACCAAGGGTATCCTCCTATGATAGGAATACAACTAATTCCATTCCTATGACTCTTTCATCCACTCATTCACTTGCTGAACCTTTTCCATCGTGCTCTGAACCACCTCCGGGACAAGAAAACTTACCTCACCAACCTCTATCTTGAAAAAAGGCAAATGAAACAGTCTTCTATACAAGGCTTCGAATGGTTCCAAGCCAATGGTAGAGTGGTTTCTATTGTTTTAGGTAATTCTACCTGAGGAATGTGTCGTTACCATGATCCTCTTAAGTCTAGAAGACATTCCCACAACATATCTTCTAATGTATGGATGGTACTCTCTATCTGTCCATCCATCCGAGGGTGGAAAGCAGTGATAAGGAAAAGTTGGGATCCAAAACCATGACGAAATCCCCTCCAGACCCGGGTAATAAATCTTGTATACCAATCAGAAATGATTAGTCTAGGAACTCCATGTAGTAGCCCCACCTCACCCACATACTTCTATTCCAAGTTATCCATTACGCTCAACTCCTTAATCGCTGTGTAAAGAGCAGATATTTTCAAAAGGTCCACCACTTCCTGGATGGAATCATAGCCTCCCTCTACTATAGGTTTTCATGTGATGAAATCCATCGAGACTTCACCCCACTTCCACTTGGGAATGTCTAAATGATGCAACAGTCATCCTGGAACATTGTGATCAACCTTCACTTGATAACACATGAATCACTTTTCCACAAACTCTGCCACTTCCTGCTTCACTCAGGGAAACCAAAATTGACCCCCATGCCCAAAACATCTTGGAAACTCTTAGGTGTACCATAGAGGGTATGTTATTGATCTGACCAAGAACACTCTTATGCATTGAAACTAGCCCAAGCAGCTTTCCATGAAATAGAATCAGATTCTGACCATCTTTTTACCATCCTTCTAGAGCATTTCCCTCGCTAACAGAATCATAAAACACTTAAGCCTCCATGTTTACCCACTATGACTCATCCAATTTCCGATCAAAGGAATACTAAAATATAATCTAAAACAGACAGCATCTGCCATCCTACACCCTTTCATCAAGCTGCAAGGCTTCCAACTCCTACATTTCATTCCATGCATCTCCTGACTCCCAAACCACATTCCACTATGACATCCTTCTCAATGCATTGGCCACAACATTTCCCTTTCCTGAGGTGTTGGATAATTTGATGTCATTTTTATAAAGAAACTCCATCTACCACGGCTGTCTCATGTTTTGGTCTTGCTTGGAGAAGATATACATCAAGATCTTGTGGTCAGTGTGGACCACGAAGCATTCCTCAATGAGGTAATTGTTCCACAACTTCAGTTCAATCAAAACTATAGAAAGATCAAAGTATTGGGTGGCAAAGTTATGTTCATATAGGCGTAACTGATTAGACCCATAAGTGATCACTCTCTGCTGCTGCATCATCACACACCCTTATCCTAGAAAGAAAGCATCACAGAACACTTCAAATATTACCCCTTATTCTAAAAACCTTAGCACTAGGGCACTGACTAGCTTCACCTTTAGATAACTGGAATATTCCTGGCACTGCTCACTCTATATGAAAGTGTGGCCTTTCTTGGTCTAGTCCGTCAATGGTTTCTAAAATCAATGGAAGTATGGTATGAAACTCTAGTAGTAACTTTCAAGTCCTAAAGAACTAAAAATACCTACCACATTCTTTGGTGCTTCCCAAAAAAAAAAACCGCTTCTTCCATTGATGTTTCCTCCACTATTCTCTGCTGGGACACCACATGTCCAATGAAGTGCACCTATCATGCCTAGAACATACACAAGGACAGATTCATGTTGAGCTAGTGGCATCAGAGGATGACCAAAACTATCCTCAAGTTCTCGGTGTGATCATTCTTTGATCATGAGTGGATCTTGATGTCATTGATAAAAACAACTACGAATAGGTCTAGATATTCACAGAAGACATAGTTCATGAGCCCCATGAACATGGCTAGTCCATTCGTAATGCCAAATAGCATGGCCATGAACTCATGGTTCCCAAATCTGCATTTAAATGAAGTCTTTGATATTTTACACTCCTTCACCCTCAACTTGTGATATCATGTCCACAATTTTATCGTAGAGAACAAATATTATCCCTTAAATAGGCCAAAAAGGACATTTATCATTGGGAGGGGTAATAGTTCCTGAAAGGTACATGATTCAGCCTTCAGGAGTCTATGTGTAGCCTGAGGCCACCTTCTAACTTCTTCGAAAACTAGATTGGAGAACCCCATGGAGACACACTCGATCATATATAACCCTTCTTTATCAGGTCATCATCCTGGATCCACAACTCCCACAACATAGAAGGTTCCATCTGATAGAGAGCCCATCAAAATCGGCTGGGCACCAGGTTGCATGTCTATCCCAAACTCAACATCACATCGAGGGTGTAGGGTCAGTATCTCTCCAGGGAAGACATCCTATAACTCATTGATGATTCCAGGGACTTCCACCAACTATGTGTCTACTGACTCCACTGATTTCTTAGTTAATAAGGGATGGAGGGGTTCCAATAGTCGGTTGTACTCCTGGAAATCCCACTCACCAACAAAAGATGCACGCTGGCCATCCATATCTAAAAACATGACCCTCCTTCGAAATATGTAGAATATAGAATGTATGGATAAAATCTTGTTGATTCCTAGGATATGATCGTACAACTACATTTTAGTAGAAAGATATCCCCATGGGACTAATGCGGCCCTAGCTTTAGTCTGCATCCTCAACAAACGTCAAACAGACTGGTCTGATCTCTAACTGGCGTTCTCAACACAAGGGGTATGGAGAGTATCACTAAGTCTATGGCCAAGGCTTAGGAAACTCTGGGTGAAACAAAGGAGTGTGAATCTCTTGAATCAAACATGGCACAAGAAATAGTACTAAACAAGATTATCGTACTTTGAACTACATCTAGTGCTGCTGTAAATGCTACCTATGAAGTGTGAAACTGCCCCTGCCAAGTACCTCTACCCCTCATCTCTCAGATGCCTCCCTGAACACACCCTAGTTGAGGTCCTCAAGGAGTAACCTTAGGTCTTCCTCTTGCTACAATTTATGCTCTTGAAGAAGCGGGAGATCATTATCCCTCTTGCGGCTTCTAAAAAGGCTTGGATGGAAACTACTGCTTCTATTGTGGGAACTGACCCTTCCCACCTCCACTATTCTACACTAGGTATGGGAAGTGATTCTGAAGGTTACCACGATAGCCACAGATAAATAATATCAGTCCAAGGTTCGTAGAGAAAGGGTGAGGACTGGGAGATCGAAATTAAAAGTACTAGGGCTTGATCCCCACTAGCCGAAACATAGATGGCCCTAATGTTGGATGCATGTGGCTAACTGCCTTCCCCTCTGATGAGCTCACTAGATCCCCTCTCATGGAACACCTCCCAGTGTGTGCTTCCCCTCCACCACATCATCCATCTTTTGAACTTCCAAGTATGTCAGTAGAGTTAAGTGAGTAACATCACACTACAGGGAAGTTCAGAGTGACTCTTCTAAGAGACTTTCCACTGACACCTCATCTAAAAAGAGTTTTGTGGGAAATGATGGAGATCCTTGAACTTGATCCCGAACACCCTCACTGACATACTCCCCTGCCAAAGAGAGAGTAGCTCCTGCCTCTTCTCATCCTACATTGCAGAAGAGAGTAATTCCACCAGGAACTCCCTCTCAAAGTTAGTCAATGAAACCTCAACATACTTCTTCCCCCCAATATAGAGCATCCACCACTGATGTACCACTCCTAGAATTTGGATCACGACCAGAGGAACCCAGTACTTAGTCGGAGCATGGATTTTTTGAAAGCTATCACCAACTCCTCGATCAAACATTCTGTTTTAATGTCTGATACACTACCCTCGCACATTCTGAGGGTCTACCAATGAAAGGCATGGAGCATATTCTGCCACTGGTCATCCTCCTTCTCTTAATCATTCCTTCGATGTTCATCCAAATCAGCCACCTCAGCCTCGATCATTTTCACTACTCATGGACGTCGTCTGAGTGCCATAGCCACAATGTAAATATGGAATGCCTAAGACTGAGTAGTGTAGAAGATCTAATTTATGTTTTTCTTAAACTTGATATTCAATTTATATTCCCCAAAACACCCAAAACACATAAGAACACAGTTAAAAATGATGCATGTACCTTTCCTATGGCCTCTACCCTGCGATCAGTGTAGCCTCACTTGGTCGTACAGTAGGCCCAATGTTCTTGCATCAGATCACGGGGGCCTAAAATCCTGTGTCCTAGTTGGTATTCCCTGGTCTATTTAACACACCAATATTTCCTAACCCAATTTCCCTAACATCCCAAGAAATTGTCACTATTTCTAACCCCAAACTCGATCCATTCAATCAACAACCTACCTTTGATACCATTTTGTCATGAACCACCTTCACCAAGATGAGGGAAGGGACGCAAAACTTCCAGACCCTTACTTTTTCAAGTTGATAGAGAGAATATGAACATTGAGTACCACATTCAATAGGACCTGAAGTGGTGACAAGAACCAAGGGTATAACATCACACTTTATATAGAAGGAATTTCTCTTTTTATAGAAAAAGATTGAGAGATATGATGGAAAATCCCAAACAACTCCAAAATATGTGAATAAAAGTGAATCCCAACAATCCATTCCCACATGCATGTAAAAAAAATAAACTAATACAACACGCATGAAAACATTAATGGAATGTTTCAAAAGAATGAAAATCTTCAACAACTCTCAAAGCATGATGTAGTAAAATATGGAATGGTCCTCATGGTTCTCCTAGAAACCTAAAATCAGTTCAAGATACGTAAGGTGATTATAAAGGTATACTCAGTAGGGAAACCCAATATATCTCATTCATAAGTGGGGTGGCATTCTAATGCCCCGTGAGAAATAGAGATAACCAAATCACCTATAAAAAAAACTATCCACCAAGCCATACAAAGGAAGACTTCCCAAATAACACAAGTCAAGTTATGTAACAATAATAGAACATCGATATTTGGGTACCATGGACCACTTTCCCACTGGGTATTTAGGACATCATACCGGTCATGCCTCCCCAAAAAGTCTCACTACAGTCCCACTGCCACCCATTAACATCCTTATGGGCCACCACCACACATCCCACCCACACACACCCGAGCCACCACCACAATTCATAACCACATCCGAAAACACCTTGGCCACCATAACCACTACCATGCTTGATGAGACCTAGAATATACCAAACCATTTTCATGCCTGAAGGCAATTGAGCCTCTTCTTGAAGACACTTGGGAAACAATCCTACCCGCACACACATGGGATAACCACCACAACACACCCTGCCTAAAGAGTATGGGGCCATAATATACCTTGTTCCACTATAGCCTTCTTGAAGTGTCTTGGGATACCTGGGAGAGGGAGAAGAAAGGAGCTAATAACATCCACTCATAATTTTTTTAGAAAAAACTCCCTCTCCCCATGAGTTGGGGGTGATTGGCATGGAGTCCTCAACATGGGTGGGGTGTGAATAAGAAACACAAGAACTAAATTTAAACATAGAATTAAACCATCAATATTTCCAAACTATTGGTTTTGAAATATATAACTAACCCATACACAAACTCTCTCGATACTATCCCTAAATTCATGAACACACAGTTGCCACAATTAGAGAACAACCCATTTCTGGAAAATAATCCCCTAGTGTACCCATTCTCATTATCAGGTTTAGGTGAATCCATTTAAATATTCCTTCACTACTGGGAAACTAGAAGGCATAGCCACAAGCCAAGAAAACTATTGATGGATAATATCCAAGAAAATTTTTAAGTATTCACAAACACTTCTCTTATAATGTCACTACAATCAAACAGACTCGTGAGATCTCTCAGAGAACTAGAACCAAACCAAGCCCCAACATACATCCCCAAATAACCCCAAATTCACAACTAAAAACTAAACAACAGGAGATCCAATACCCATTCACATAACCCCACAAGCATCAAGAAGAATATCAATTTTTATTCAAAGAATAGAGCAAGGGATTTTTTAGAATTAACCACACCATTAATCAAGTTCCTCCTTTTCTGTTTGGTTAACTAGGGTGATCCCACAAGTATACTTATCCATTGGGATTCTATTTTATCAAAAAACATTACATTATTAACATTATTCTATGTTACATCCATTCAACCTCATGATTATCCAAAATACTGAGTTTCATTAGTGCACAAGAAAGGACCAAAAACATCCACTATTTCCAGTGGTCATAAGCCTATACAATTCACAACAAAAAATGGAGATAAAAGAAATACATCAACATCATAATAAAACACACACCTTCATTATTTAGAGTACATTTATTATCTTTATTAAGGTTTGGTTAGTCCACATCCCATGGGAAGCATTATCATATCCACCCCACATGATACACAGTAAAGAGAGATGAAGGAAAACCCTAATTGGATGATCAAAGATAAATGTTTTCTCCTCGTAACAAGAATTAAGGATGTGCGACTTTAAGTGGATGAACTTTGAGGACACCAAGTATGAGTAGGAAGGGCTGTAGCATAGGCGCATGATTTTACTTGGAAGGAAGTGTCCATGCACTCTACGAGAAATTGAAAAGGAAAAAGAAGAGAGGATTTAGTCTTAAGAAGAGGCCAAATACTAAAATTAGGGAGACTATATCGATGTAAATAGATGTTGGGCCTTGGAATGACCACGTGGTTGGATATTTTCACAAATTTAGATAAATTGTGATTTAATAATTATACTTGGAGATAGTGGAGATAAAAGATGTGAGTTATTATATTTACATTAAACAGAGAAAAATTGTAACAAGGGAGATACTGTAAAACATGACAAAGGTGTGACACCAAGGAAGATGTGAACATGTCTTGGTAACTCAATGGTCACCCAACTATTGGAGGTTTAAAAAAATATTTTATAGGCCCTAAATGTGTTTAGAGGGATGTTAAAACACTTTTACATCAAAAGATACATTACTAGATCCAAATTGGAATGTAATATAAAAACTAGTATTGACTCTCAATTTGGTGAATCACCATCGATCTGACACCATCACCCTGGAACTATCACCCTGACACTTTCACCATGGAACAGTCATCTTGGTACCATTGCCCTTGCATCATCACCCTAGCACAGTCGCCCATGCACCGTCACCCAAGCACCATCTCCCTAACACCGTCACCCTGACACTATCTCCCTGACACCATCACCCTAGCAACGATGCCAATTGGTTCAACAAATGACCCACCAGTGCCACTGATAACCATCAGTGCCACCAAGAACCATTTGTTCCAACTAAAAATGTTAGTTCAATAGGTGATCCATCGGTGCCAATGACTCCCATCGGTTCCACTGATTCCTATTTTATTCCACAAACGCCCATTGATTTCACCAATAGTGATCATTACCACCCATTCCCATCGGTGCCACCGTTTGGTTCAACCTGGAATTTCAAAAACTCTATATGGAGCCACCAATGGTCCCCAGGATACCCCAAACAGTAGAATTTGGAAAAGTAATAGACCAATATGGTTTGATCTATTATATTATTATTCAATAATTTTATTATATAGTGATTTTATCAACCTTAATTACCCCATCATTAAATATAGTTTAATACTTTCATTTATTAAACACCACTAAAATTTCTAAATTATATATCCTAGTTATTTGACGATTTAATTGAACCATATGACGTTTTCTATCATTATATGAAATTTATCATTTCTTCCAACAACAAAATCCCATCTGATGGTTTCTCTTGTTATTATATTAACAAAAATAATCCAACATTTTATTTCCATAATTTCAATTATGAATTCATTAATATTAAGTTTCTCTAGGAATCATCCTATGCCACCAAAAAAATAGATGTAGCTTCCATGCATATGGTCTATTATGTCAAGTAGTTAGGAACCATAAAAAATAATATTGATCCAACAATCTATTTAAATGCATAAAGAAATAATATGTTGATAAGAAAAAATATATCTTAACACATATTGATCACATGAGTGTCATCCCTAAAATAATTTCAAATAATATAATCAATTATTCGACCACCGAAATCAACCACCATAATATCCCTAGGAGATTCCTACCCATTTATCACCAAGGTATTTTCTACACATTAAACTAGAAATATATCTAAGGCCACATAAATAAGGAATTCAATACATAATTGAGCACGAAAAGACTCACTCAACCTTGAACAATTAAATTTTACAAAAAAACATTTCAATAATCATCACTATCAATCTGGTTTATTGTGTATATAGTTTCAAAAAACAACACATAATATATCAGATACTAATATATTGGAATCAAATGCAATGTTCTTCAAGCATATCATATTTCATTACTCTTATGGAAGGACAATAATTAATTTATAAACTTGTTTCATTGATTATTTTAAAAAAAAACTCTAGATTCTTATTACTGACAAAATTATGATAATATTGATAATGATAACCAACAACTATTACCATAACATATCGATAGTATACTATTGGAAAAATCAATAGGTTATATCATTAGGAATAAATCATATGAGAATATAAAAACCCAATTCCTATTCATAATTAATTTATTTTCTAGCTAATATAATCAATATATTGATTAAATTGTTACCTAAAGGATTATATATTGATAATACCACACCTAAACATGTATAAATAGATATAAAAAATCTCATACCTCAATTATAACTTTATCATTCTCTAAGAAACAAAGAGTGATTTTGGAGCTACCACTACTGAAGGTAACACCACCAAAACTGAAGGAACACTCAATAGAATTTATATGGATCCTATAACCCATAACACCTTCTCAAAATTAATCCTAAATAGGAAGGATACTTATAATATATATGTCTCGAAAAGATAAGAATAGGTGATTAAGAGTTGATGAGGATAAAGAGTACCTAGATTCATTGGACTTCGATTTGGGAGAACCGAAGTGTTCGGACTCTCAGAAGTGTGAATCGATTGTGGGGAGAGGTTTGGGGGTTAACTGGGGTTTTAGATAATGGATGAAAATTAAAATTTATGACTCGTTGTCCATATATTTATAATAGGGTTCGAATGACCCCATCCCAGGTGTAGTGTCTCCCACTAAGCCCATAGTGTATCTGGTCAAATAAGAGACCCAGTTTTTAGAGAATTTAATTCCATAGATCTTGTACCTTTAAGACCCATGTCCAATAATTTTCATAGCCATCACAACCAAGTCTATGAAGTGGTGGAATTTTCATTTCTTATTTTTATTGAAACCCCAATGACCCTAGTATAGTGACCTGACTTGGATTATTGTTTTCCCCTAGAACTCACATAATCATCCAATATAAACATCTCACTCCACCTTCATCCTCCCATGGTAATTAGTGAATTCCCATAATTTTTTCACCATCAATGAGTTTTTTAAGAACATCACTGGATAGAATGCATATCCCTAGGGCATGCTAGTCTAGACACTACATGTTTACCACATTGTAGTTCATCATGGACCTCCCCATTTATGTGCCATCATTCCTGGAATAACATTTTTCCATGTAAGATTAATCTACCTATTTCATATTAGAGAATAACCCATGTATAACACCCAATAAAATGGCCACTATATTTTTTTCCTCATCCTGGCACACCCGAAAAGTCACTACTATCTCCAAAAGGGAAATCCCTATTCTCAGTCCTCTAAATCACACAAAAAAGCAAACACAAGGATCTATGTTATATTGATGATATCATGTGAATGAGATCACCTATAGCCTCTTAGAACAAATATGTACTTCCTCTTTGAACATTGAAAAACTATAAAATCATAAATTTAAGGGTTTGAAAAATCAGGCCCCAACATTAAATACCACGCTCTGATCATCATGAATATAAAATAATATCCAAAAAAGAAAAGATATGATTAATAAAAACTACTTAGTGAGATAAATCTTAATAATCTCACTAGAACAAGACCAAAACCAATATACTATGATTAAATAGAGAATAATAATGTAAAATTATAAACAATATCATAAATAAGAATGTTTATAACAATAATATCAACAAATAATAAAGAATGAATCAAAACAAATCCAGATATGGATCTCGCATCAGCGACTCCTACTCCCATATGCTCACCTCCATACCATTATTCTACCATGTGACATGAAATAAGCGAATATAATTCGCTTCAAATTCATTCTCCAAATTGTTTGAATCACTATAGGTCACCACTTGATGATCACATCATCATCAACATACTTCTCTCCGCAATCAATGATTTGGGAACCATATTGATGATACTAGAAAAGTTGTGACACATGAAATACGCCATATATTCAGTTCATCTATGGGGGAAGTTGTAACTGATATTCCATAACAACAAAACAAGTTAACACATTTAAATTTAAAACAAATTTTGGAGAAATATTTCTCACATGACTAAACCTTCACTAGACATGATGATGAGATACCTTCATTAGAACATGATCTCCAAAGTTAAACTCTAGAGACCTACTCCTATGATCAACATAGGACTAATATGGATCTTGTGTTTACTTTATTCACTCATGGATCATGTTCTCCTTCTCCATCATACTCTGCAACAATTTTGGTCTAATAGTAGCTGACTCTCTGACCAAAATCCAACATAATAGAGATTGGAATGGTCGGTCATAGAGTTATTCAAATAGACTCCTATCTATAGTGAAATTATAATTATTATTATATGAAAACTAAACCATGGGTGGGTTCATCACCCAGTCACCTACAGAATCTTGAATTAATGCATAAACCATGTCCTCTAGTGCCAGAATAGTCCATTCTATTTGATCATATATCTTATGAGGGAAAATAGTACTCAGAGATAACAATGGATTAAATCATTCATTCAAACCTCTCCAAACTGTGGAGGAGAATTGAGGATCACGGTTAGAAAAGATAATATGTGGAACCCCATAAAGACTCTCCACATCTGCTAGATGATTCATTGATAAAACATGAACTCCTCCAGACTGATTAATCTCTATGAAGGGATTTGAGTTTTTGAAGTAGTCCAATATCACCCATACTACATCACAACCTCTTGAGTTGTAGGAAAATTGATGATTAAGTACATCGAGATGTCCTACCACATCCACTATGTATCAAAAAGTGTCTTATGAAAACCACATGGAACACAATGCTCAGCCTTCTCCATGATGAAATCCATACATTGAGAGATAAACTCCACAACCACCCTTAACATACTAGACCACAAAAATTGGCCTATCAAGTAAATATCCATTTTATGTACTAGGATATAACACTAAATGAAAACTATGGAAGTCATGGAGAAACACGTCACATTTCATTAAATGAATGATAATATTTTCCAAAAAACTACACTTGATGATTGACATCCCTCAGAGGTATCACAATAATAAACATGATCACATTCAACCTCTACCTCAGAACCCCTAGCTGAGACACCTCCACCATCTTCACCCAAGATGACATTATGTGAGATCCAAATTTAAAAAAAAATTAAAAAAATATCATTTTTTATAACCACTTAATTTATTTAATACTAGGGTAATTATTATTATTTTTAATTAGATAAATCTAGGTTTTTTTGTTTAATGTCTAAAAATGTGTTTTTAGAGATTTTTTTGATATTTAATTAAGTAATGCATATCTTGGTCAATATTTATTGGTAAATTTTTTTAAAGTCATAGAATCCTTGTTTTTGTTTTCTTGTATAGACTTGAAATTAATCTTTACATAAGAAATTTTGTGGAACATTGTATAAAAATGTGAATATTTAAATAGTGACACATAAATTTGAAATTTAATATGGTTTTAATTGTTTTATTTAAAATTATTTGTGTTTTGAAAAAAAAAATTAAATTAAATCCCAAATTTTGAAATGTGGTTGGAATGGTAAATGAGTTTTTATTTTTTAAATTAATTTGTAACTAATTTAGACAAAGACTGCAATAAACAAATTTTTTTAGGAAATGAACATTTTGGATAAAAATTATATACGGTAATGATTTATTGAAGAATCGATCTATGCATCTGTATCTTATGGAGGTATAAAATATACTTTTTTGAATATATCCACAACATGTTTTGAACAATTTACTTCCCTTGATTCCATAAACAATTATTCCATTCCAAATTTCTCCTCTACACCACAAGAATATTCCACGAGTTGAAAACAAATGGCCATAATCCATATAGATTTTTATCATTTGACTCACCATTGATATATGAAACCAAATTATTTATATGATCTTCCTTCTATGGATTTATTCTACAAGAAAAATTCTATCCTTTCATGTATTTCACCTAACCAAAAACTATGTATGGATTCATATTCTAGGAAAATTTGTTCATTTCCATTAATCTATACCTGTAGATATTTTACTACATGATGAATAAAACCCGATCGTGACTCAAAATTGGATGAGGATGAGGCTTATTGCCTCTTATTGATTTTGGAAGAGCATAGTCATTGGTTATTTTTTATGTTGAGAACATTTTGAGGTTCAAAATATGAAATTTGAACTAGGAATTGAATTTAATTTTATTGTATGATGTGAAATTCTGACTCGATAATGAACCAATAGTATGACATTTTACTAAATTTTTCATCTAAAGAAGATGACTCGGTGTCAATGAAAAAATCATGACATCAAGTGATTAACAAGGAATTGATTTTGAGATGAGGATTTGACTAGATGGCCTCAATGTAAGGAATTCAATAGACTGAGAGTTGATGGTGAGAGTCAATCCATTCAATATAGTGTTATGAGATAATCACATTGAGGCTAGGACTGATTGAACATGTCTGATAAGGAAACCCGGGATGATAAACGGTATATGATTTAGTGTGTTGTGTTCATGTGAACAGATGTACACATTGGTTGACTAGAGCTCAATGAATCATTGGGGCCTCGAATTGTGTTTAAATAATTGGAAATACTATTTTTTCTCTATTGTTGGTTTATAGGGGGCCTATATGCCTCTCAATCCTTTAGTTTTGAATTCGTAGAATAATGAAAAAACTGTGTTTTAAGAATACCCCATTCTGTTCACACCATTTCGGCACTTGAACCCCACTATAATCTATACTTCCCTCATCATCCACCTCTATACAGCTTACTTACTGCAATTGAAGCTGTAAAAATATTCTTCTGAAAAATATGATCTCAAAACTTTATTGAGATTTTTTCCAAATAAATCAACAAAAATCTCCATGAGAAAACCCAATATCTACCTCCTATGATTAGTCCATTCTGCCACTAGCATGTCCCAACCAAATCACATCCCAACACACACCACTCCCAACATGACTATAAAGAGATGCCCATTTCTTCCAAAGCATGTTTTTTATTCTTAATCTCTTGATTAGAGTTGATCTGGATGAACTTGAATTAAATAAATTTCTATTACATTCTTCTATGTTTGTATTCCATATAAATAGTGGTAGATGGTGATACCTCATTCCCACCAATGATGCAGCCTCATAGATGAAGGTCAAAAAACGATTGTTTCCAAAATGATATTTTTTAATGAGCACAAACACTCAAACAACACTTAAACATGATCAAATCATACTTAAGTCCAAGCCCAATTCAAGCTACCACAAATCACAATTGATATCTGACAATTACAAATCAAAATGTTGGGATGAATATCTATGTCTATATATTGATTTCAACCCAATCCAATATATCTCTCAATATAAATTCATAATGCCAATACATGCATCCCTAATGATTTTACAACCCATATAAGACCATACTCAAGTTGTTATCACACTAAAATACAATTATATTATTGAAAATTTTTATTTCCAAATAAATAATATTATCCAATGTTTTAATTCTCTTTTCTAATTAATGTTTTAATTGATGGGAGTACCAATTAGGGACCACTCCAAGTATCCCCCTGATCTAAGTCCTATTATAACTAGTTTGAAGTACCATGAAATAGAATCCAATCACACCATGACCAAGAATCATAATAGCTTCCTAGAATAGTCAAACTTTTTGTCCAGATATGAAGAGACTATTGTTTTCCACTAATGTACATGTAGTGACCAATATCCTAGAACCTATCCACCTTCAACAAGTGAATGAATATGGTTTAACCTCAATTCCTTCCCAAATAACTAATTTTTAGGATTAGGCACAAATAAAAAAATTAGTGAAAATATAGTGACATATAGTCCCAAATGAACTATATTATTGGACCAAACCCATCAATTTATGCCTTTTATTCTAAGACCAAGCCGGGAATTCTTTTACTAAAGCACAAAGAATCAATTAAAGTATATTTTGGATAAAAAAATAATTTTTCACTGATTTTTATATTTGATATATAGTGACAGGTCATTGGAAGAAATTATGGTATTGGAAAATTCATGAATATTCCCTTAAATGAATCTATATCCACGACTGGTCCTGACATGTAGAAGATATATGAAGAATAATGAGTTCACTAGTGATCACTAAACATAATTATAAGAGAATGACAAATATGTTTTGATGATTATAAATATTTCACCTTTTCCATATTTCATGTATTCCGTATCTTGATATTATTTCTAACATATGTAATTCATTATGAACTTTTAATATTAATTCCATTATTGTTTAATTCTATGTGGAAATATTCTCTTCCCCCAAATTGTTTTTGTGTTTGTTAATCCTTATGATCTCTTTGAGGTCTCCAAACTTCATTTACCTGGGGAGAAAACACCCACTGGGTGGTAAAATGGGAATTAAATTGTTTCACATGAATTTATATGTTTCAATTTCTCACTATATTTCTATAATTATGGTGTGATAGTGAATACGGTCTATAGAGAAGGTGATTTTCACTCTATATTCCATTAAAACGTTTTTATAACTATAATTATTCCACTTTATTTTCTATATTAATTTAATAATAACTTTATACTAGAGGAGTTATCTGTTTTAAAAAAGAAGAAATTTATGTGATTGCATCCCCGTGTGTGAGTACGATCATTCAATTGGTTGACATGAACTCTTATCCATTCACCAAGGTGAAAAAATGATCATTAGTCTATCAAAGGAATATTGATAATATTAATAGATACATTTAAAAGAAAATTTTTATTGGTTTTATGGTAAATTATATTTTGTTTTTTCAATATGTTAGGATATATAGAAAAAATTAAAAAAATGACCAAATCCCTTGGAATTCACCCAAGTACTACCTTAATTTCTCACTAACTTGTGTTATCATACATAAATTCCATTTCCAATTCATAAATGAAAGAAAAAATAAATTTAGGGATACATTAAAAACGTTTAAAACAAAACAAAAATATATAAGTGTTTTGGATAGTGAAAACTAGACCATATATAACTCCCTGGGATATGACCCTAGTTAGATATCTATCGTATTACAGGTTTATGTTCTATTCTATTTCATGAGGCCCTATGACTGATACTTCATTATGAATAAATCTTTATATGATAATGGAACCCTCCGGTACCAAGGTTCGGCATAGCCACCTCTTCTATTTCTCTCCAATATTCCTCAAACTCATGCATGGTATCACCACACAACTTGTCGCTCAAGTAATCAAATATGAAATTCCCTTTATCTAGTGTATATGAAATATCAAATCCATATTCCTATTATAATTCCATATTACAATGATGTTACAAATCCTAATCATTCTAGGATAGGATGAACTTAAAGATTTATGATCTTTGAAGACAATAGAGGACTCCCTGATGAGGTTATACTAGTATGACTACAAGGAAAACACAACTGCAACAATCTAATGTTCATGGGTAATGTAGATACATTCATATGGACGTAATGTTTTAGTCCCATAAGATATTATAAATATATAGAACATAAAAATTAAATATATTCCCATTTGTGAATAGTTACAATAAACCTCAAATGAATCACCATCCTCTTAAAAATAATGAATTGGAGAACTAACCATTTTCTCCTTCAAAAAAACCAAAATCTTCTTAACCCTGGTCAATCTGTAGGAATTCGTGAAACTTTCATGTCACAGCTGTTATATTAGTCATCATCTAGGATAATTTGGGAACAAACATAATATCATAACTTGAATGATCTAGAAAACTCCACACATCTTCAACATGTTTTAGGTTTTCCCCAGAAACAACTACTTCTTTATTTAAAGAATCTATAAGTATTCAATGTTGAGACATGAAATGTCATAAAAATAAAACCAAACCATCCCAATACATGCACTTTGAATGCATTATTAATATTTTCTAATGATGAAGAACACGTATAATATTCTAATTATACTCTATGTGCTCCTCCTATAACCCAGTTAACACATGGATGTACTTGATAAATACTACCATGATCTAAACCAGAAACTCATGGAACACAAAATTTATCAATCCCATGAACATGGATAGATTGTTCATCACACAAAATGGAATGAAAATAACCTCATAATTCCCATTAATTGATTACAATGTAGTCTTTAGAATATCCCCATACTTCAACCACATATAATGATATCTTAACAGCTAGTGGATGTACAAGAACTAACTAGAATACTTCAGTTGATCAAATAGGTATTCAATCTATTGGAGGGGTAGTGTTTTTTCACCATTACCTAATTCAAATTATAAAAATTTATAAACCGATATAGACAGCCATCTACATTCTTCACAAAAAATAACTAGAGAACAACATGGTGACACAATAAGCTGAATGAATCCTCACAACAGAAGAAAAAAAACCTAAATCCACAACTCTCATTACTTGATAGGGGTTATCCTATATTTATACATTGATATAGGAAAAACATATCGATATAAATCTATCTCAAACTCGATCTCTCATCAAGAGGGTTACATTACAACCACTTCATGATAATCATCATTTTTCTATTCCAATACCCTATGAAAAACAACCATTTGATCCTAATATTAATTCATAATCAACTCATCCATTAAATAAGATAATAACCCCACACACCTGTAACCCATAAATGGGACTCGATTACAAACAAAAAAATCATAACTTATATTAGCATCATAAAATATGATGCATCACATGAAACTATCCACAATATACTGAAAGTAATTCAATAAATATTTATTGAATATGATAATGTATGATTGTATATATAAACATAAGAACAGTACCCATGAGTTCTGGTACACCAACATATGCTCCCAATCTTTACAGACATCATAGAATCTAGCTTGACCTGTGACTGTATAGTCACTACCAATGGCACTAGAAGTATATTCAACTCATGTTTGAAATAATGTAATAGAGTGGGTGAAGTAAAGGATAATATACATATTGAAACAATCAATGCATATTACCAAAATAAAAATATGGAGATTTTACCTCACATGATTTCAAGCTCATTCAGCGCTAGAAATGATAAGGTATTCATCTGACTAAAACCTACTCCAAGACCTATCAAGATCTAATGGTGACCATCAAAATGTTAACACTCTACTATTTGTCCCACATGATGAATGGAATCATGTTTCTTCCCTCTAACATCCCCATCCCCTCCCAATGGTTAATAATTTACTGCACCTGGTCATTGCTACTACCTCAATTGATACTACCACAACCGTTGAACTAGAAAAGGGATACCAACCACATGATGAATTTTGAGAATTGTTGGGAAATAACATTTTTTATATTCATAAACTCTACATGAAAAGAAAATAATTCATGAGACACTGTCAAGGTTATACGGACTACTATCTCTAATGAAATGTTCCAAAGAAGGCTGGAAACTGCACCCTACTGACTAAAATAATTCCTTTTGGCACGAAAACTACGAAAATATACTTAAAACCACAATCCATGTAAAATCGTGATAACTTCCATCCCAATATGACTTATTCCTAGAAAAAGTTTTTTCAATGACCACTTTCTTTGCCAACACCTCAAGATATGTCATCAATATAAGTAGTTTAACCTAGAGCTAGTTCTTTATACGCAAAGCCATCTAGAAATTCGTTAGTCTGGAATCTTAATCTGGTAGTAAGTTTAAATCCTAATAGATTTTTATATTCTATCAGATACTAAACACTAAGACACTAACACAACCCTATTCAAGGGTTATAATTTCTTGCCGACTTACCACCTTTGTGGTCCAACAAAGAAATCAGCCTATAAATGATCCCAAAAATTATATAATTATACATATGAATCCTCACAATCCTTAAGGAACAAGAGCCACTACAATTGATATTCCCTGCACAGTACTATCATGACTAAATGAAACACACTGCTCCTTTAATTCTTAAATCGGACTGAAGTTGTAATGACTCTAGGTTTTGGATCCATTGAAATACTTATTGTGTTTAATAACTTGTGTTACAAATTACACACAACATAAATAAAAGACAATATCATAATAAGTCATGATCAATAAATATATTATAAACACTAATATGGTAAACAATAAATATATATTACATTAATAAGGTAAATAATTAATATGAGTTAATATTTAAAAAATTATTAAATTTCTTTATTTATATTATATATTTTATTTTGAAAATGATCATTTCAAAATATTATAATTTTAAATTTTAAATTTTCTAAAATAAAATTCAATTTTTAAATCCTCAAAACATTAATATCATAGGATTGAATTTTGTGATTTTTTTTAAAATAATATATTTTTAGGTGAATTGTTAAAAATTATTGATTTTTATAATACCGCCACTTTAATTTGAATAAAATATTTTTGAAATCATTTTATATAAAACTGTAATTTTTAATGTATATTAGATAATTTAAAAAACTACTTTTTTATTTATAAACACATGATCATCATTTTGATAAATTATGCATCATTTTTATTAAAATTATTTTTGTACAGTTTTTAAAATTAATTAAACAAGATGAGATAATTTTTTTGATTTTTTAAAATATATAATATTTTTATAACAATAATAATTTTAAATTAATTTATATCAATAACATATATAATTCTATCAGAATACTATATCATTTTTCTAAAAAATAAACATTTTTATAAAATGGGTTATTTCTCAATACATGCACTAACCTTGCAATTTATTTTACAACACATTAATTTGATGAAATTATTATTATGTTTAGGATTATAAAAATCATTCTATTCTTTAGGGATAATTTAATTTTTAGGCGTACTACTTAGATTACTAGGATTAAGGATAATTACCACAATAATAGTGAATAAATTATTTTAAAATAACTCATTTATTAATATAAATGAATTTATATCGAATCAATATAATTTAAATAATAAATATAAAAAGACATATAAAAAATTAACATATAAATAAAAACACACGTCTTTAGTAATCAATTATATAAAATATTAAGAATCTATAGTGAAAAAAATTCCTATTTTCCAATATAACATTTTTTACACATTATATGCATTAATTTAAAATATAATTTTATAATATTATATAAATAGAATTGGATTAAATATATTTAAATTTTAGTTCCATAACACCCAAAATAATTATATGGGTTATTTTATAGGTTTAATTAAACATAAAATCACATAGCTAAAAACAAGTTACTAAATTTCAAATTAAAAGAGTAAAATTTTAAAAATTACTCGTAAAAACACTATAACATATTTATAAAATCATAAGAAACACATATTTTAGACTTAATCTAGATATCTATAAAACACAATAAACTATTTTGAAGCTTTGGATCCATTGAACTTGGAGTCGTGTCATGGAATTTTTAAAATTATAAGGGTGTTTCCAAAAGTCGATTTTCTTCTCTCTCCAAAACGGATATAACTTTCAACCCCTCAAGAACACACATATTCATGTAATTTACCATTTAAATTCTTCTATTTTACTCTCCCTAGATCCTTATCTCAAAAAAATAATCCCATGGGCACCCATTGATTACGTAATCCCTTAAATATCAAGGGAGATTCTAAGGAAAAATAATGTCTCCAATGTAAGTATTATCTCATTCTTATGTTTTCTTCTTAATAATACCATCTATAATATATTATTACCATAATTATATAATTAATAATTTATAATAAGTATAAAAATATTTTTTTACTAATTTTAAAACCATTAGTTATTTTTTCCTTACATAAAAAATAAATGTACATCAATCATGGGTTTGTGTGTGTGTGAACTACCACCACCACGAAGAATAATTTTTTTGTTTTCTTTTAGGATATTCAATATTTATAATAAAAACTACAAATATGTTTCAAAATCATAAAAAAAATAAAAAAAATGTGATTATTCTTATATTATAATGAATTTGTTTTCAAAAGAAACACCTTCTTAACCATACTCACCAATCTATTTAAAGTTTATTCATGTTTGATTCGTTTTAACCACCAACATGAATGAAGAAATAAAATAAAATTATGAATGACTATGTGAATATGAAAAATAATTTCCATTAATATAATAAAAAAAATAATATTTTTATTTGTTTATGGAAATATTATTTTATGCATTTATCGTATTATTATTGTATCTTTTTTGTTTACTAGAAATAACTAAAATAATCCAACATTGATTCCATTTGAATGAATTAGATCTAAAAACACATATAGAATTATCTAAGTGATTTATAAATTAATACAAGATATATATTAATGAATATTAAGTCATTTATTATTCTTTAACTTGGTTTCAAATGATTTGTAGTGACATCAATGTTATCAAACATATGAAAATAAGTTAATGTTATTAAAACACAATAATCATAATATTCTATTACCAATTAATGTACTCATGATTAAAAATTATTAATATAATTATAAAAACATACTATTTAAGTGTAATATTCCGAAAATGGATATTAATTTTGTTGTGTTTTTTAAGAGTATAGATAGGGATCACCTATGAAGGGAAACAAGGTAAGGGATTATCATCTCCATATTCCCTTACTAAGAAATTTTTTCTAGTACGCTCATATTTCATTAAGCGGTGTGTATACTATATATATGATATATTATATCATTAATTAGTTCTTATTTCATGGTATTATATATTAAATTTAATTTGCACTATCTTTTAATAGTTTTTATTCTAATTATACTCAAACTGTAAGGATTTATTCTCAACATCCTTCCAAAAATAGAGATATCTCAAATGTGATAAGCCATCTAGGGTATTTGTATACTCATTAATTATAAATCCTATTCCATTTTACCCTACTATGTATTTCTTTGGTAAATTGAAATTTCTATTTACCACATTTTAAATTCTATGTTAAATAGATTTTTCAGTACTTTTAAAATAATATTTTTATCATCCATTCCGAATTTTCTTTTCATTAACTTTATGTACTTGTAAGTATATTTTATTTATAACTCATTATAATATTATTTTAAAAATTAATCTCTTTTTGATCATAGAAATATTTCTTATAGATTATTTTTTTTAGAAACTATTACAAAATTCATATTGTTACTATTATTTACCTTCCACAGTTTTTCATTCATGAAGTGATATTTTGATCACCCTAAATGTGTTTTTAAGATATGATTTATCCTATAAATTGGGATTTTTTATATCGTATTATTTATCAAGTTCATGTTATTTGATGTTTTTTAATGTGCTAAAAAGATTTTTACCTTTTCTGTGGTTTCATTAAGAAATGTTTATGAGTTATTTTTAAATTACACTCATTTTTATGGATTAGTATAATTGTGGTCCTATATCACAATCCTAAACATTCATTAATAATTTATATCTGAGGGTAAAATGATGTAAATATTTGTAAATTTTTCACACTATAAAGCATTAGAATTTTGTTTGGTCATGAAAAAAAGTGTGGGCTTTTTTTTCACAGTATGAAGCAGGGGAATTTTTTTATTACAAAAATGCTGTGTGTTTATTTTTTTATTCACAAAATAAATCATGGTAATTTTATTTATTCACAACATGAAGTGTAGAAATTTTTATTTTCCATAATATGAATCGTGGAAACAATTTTTCTTCAAAAAATGATGTGTGTGAAATTTATTTTTTCACAACATGAAGCGTTGGCATTTTTTTGTTCACAACAAGAATTTTGAACATTTTATTTTCGCAATACATGAATCCTGGGAATTGTTTTGTATAAAAAATCTTGTGTGGGATTTTTTTTCATAACTTGAAGCAAGGTTATTTTGTTTGTTCATGATTTTATGACTTCTATATTCTTATATATGTGACATAATTCACTTTTATATGACATTCCATTTCTCTATATGCCTATTATTATGCTCGTCAACTAATTTTTATTGTCTAAAGATTCTATAAACATTTTCCATTATATATTTTTTTCATTTTAGATTACAAGTCTTTGAATCATGACTTATAGAAAAATCAAATCATTCTATGTTTTTATTAACAAAATCCAATATTGGATGTGTTTTATCATTTTCTTATAATCTAAACCTAGATTACATGTTTCTATGTTTTCAATTATTGTGTGTTTGAGATCATTCCTTATTTTTTTTCCTTTTTAGAGGTTTAGAAAATAAGTGTAATTTTTTGGAAGTCTAGCAGGATTTATAGAGGTGTTTGATTTTCGAGAAAATATTGTAGATTAAGATGTTTTTGTAGAAAATGTCAAAGATAGTATACCTTTTGGTCTTCAGATTATGAATTTTTTTGTAATATGTATTATTTAAATTATGATATTAATGTTTTATTGATGTTATACTTAGCTTGGGTCATTATAATTGGTATCTGTGTAGGGTTTAGTTTATTTGGTTATTAGTTTAGTTATTTTTTGTATTAATTTAGATAACCATACTGAAAACCTTATACATGAGCCTATGCATAGAATGATGTCATGAAATAATTTTAAATACTGGAGTAGATGGTTTTAACTTGAAATAAATCCATGTCTATGCTACATAATGATATAAATACGGTATTGATGCACCTAGGGGTAATGATATAGAAAAGGGTCGGTCAAGAATTTACTCGACCATCACCAGGATGCATGATGATTGGGGATAATACTATACACATGATGTTTCACTCATATGGGATATTATTTGGTAAATCAAATTATATTTATAATAAATTATAATGGATTTATTATTTTCTAGGTAACATATCCAATGAATATCATAGGACCCAAAAAAATAATACTATATTAATCCAATAATTGTTTAGGTTGAACTAATAGTTAATGTAATGATTTCAAAGAGTAACACATTTCATGGTTGAGTTTTTATAATTACATTATTATTTAAATATTGATCACCCTTGATTATCAATTTTTGTTTATATAAATGGTTGGATAACATAGAAACTATGTTCATAAATGGTTTTGATATAAAATTTAATGATTGTTCCAATGAGAACCCAAATGGGATGGAAAATAGAGTACAAAACCTTTGTAAAAATGTTATAACAGTTTATAATTAAAAAAATAAACATTGTTGAAATCCCAAATACATCAAGAAAACGGAATTAAGTGGATATCCTAATATAATTATTTCTAATAAATGGATTATTATGTTAGAAAATATATTTAGCATTCTCTTGTTCTTGTAACATGTGAAGGTTATTCAAGAAGTTTTTCAATTGGATGGTTATCCCAGACAATAGTGGGATTTCATAAATAATACAATCTAAAAGAAGGAAATGCAGTCTATACAGTGAAATGATTTCATTAAATTTTTCATCAATAATTATATTCCTCATAACATTCACATGAATATGGAGAGAAAATTTTTATACATAAAATTAGAGGAGGGTGAATCAATTGACACATATAAAGAAAACATCAAAATTCTCAGATGTTATGACTTCAGTTTTATCTATTATACTATGATTAAAATATATTCGTTCCTCGGTTTCTTAAATAAAATTAAAAAAAAGGAATGTCCATATGATTCATTGAATGAAATGAAGAGATTTTTCTTAATGCACTGAAAGTGGAAATAGAAACTAAATAATCTTGTAATTCTGGATATAGAATAATGAAAATAGGGTAATATAGAATCTATGATGATAATTTACCTGGGGGATACCTACCTGTCAAAAATATAGAAGTAAAAACTAGAGTAAATAACTCTAAGGAGCAAGTATGTGTTTTAATAATGTAAGGACTAACCACAAAGCTAATGCTTTTCATAAAGATACTAAGAGGCCATGAAATGAAATATAAAACAATAATATCCAAAATAATTCATCACCCAACCATAAATGCTTCAAAGGATTAAAAATGGATGATTATAGAAATCAATGCCCTAGATGCTAATTAATACGGATAATGAACCAAAAAACCCTATTAACTCAAGGGAGTATGGAAGAGTTTATTTTATCACATCCACTGATTCGTACAATTATAATTAAGTTGTTATATGTACATATATTATTTATTCTGAATTTAAAGATATCATATTTTCTGTATGATTTCAACAACATTTCTCAATAACAATAATAAAAAACCCTAGTTGTATCATTATTGATTTAAAGGAATTTCAATATCTATCAAAGTTTGTGTTATTATGATTGTTTTAGACTTATTATCCACCCTTAATATAAATTAAAGTAGATTTAAGAAATATATAAGTTCTCTATAACTAGAAAAAATTATTACTTATATGAATAAGTAAATCCTTTTTCATATAGACTTATGATAGTAAGGAAATGTAAAGTGGAGAATGAACTTTCTTTGAAAAATAATTCTACTATAATTTTCACAACATCAAAACATTGTGGATGTTTATCTAAAATAAGGGTATGAACCAACCTATTATGATGTGTCTATTATGAAGGAGTTTATGAGAATCCTAAACATATCCAAGTCGCTAAGGTTGAAATTATTTTAGAAATAAACCTAATTTATGAATACCCTAAAGGCATATTTAACAATTTTCCATTTTTATGTGATAATAAAAATTTCAATGATTCAATTTTGTAAAGTGGGTATAATGTATCGCCCATAGTTATTGGATCTTTTAAAAATATGTACTACGTACTATAAAATGTTCCACACAAAACACACGAGTAAATAATCCACAACAGGTTAAGAACACATTATTAATAAATCTATATTAAACACTAATATGATAAATCATTAATAGTTATTTCTATTAGAAGATAAAAAATCAATATGTCTCAATATTGAAAATTTTATTTTCAATAAAATACATTTTATTTATATTATTTATAATTTTTAAAAATATAAATTAATAAATTTTAAAATTTAAATTTCATAAAATAATTTTTTTTAATTATTCATAACAAAATTATATTGGCATGTTTTTATTTATTTTTAAAAAATTATAAATTTTACGTGAATAGTGAAAAAATGTTGATTTTTCTAATAATTCAACTTTTATATGAAATATATGTTTTTGAAACATTTTCCTAAAAAAATACATATTATAAAGTATAATATATAATTTTAAATTACTATTATTTATTTATTTATTCATGCTCAGGATTTTGAAAATTTATGTAGTGTTTTATTGAAAATTGTTTATATGATTATTTTGTATAATTAATTAAAACACAATGAAATGAAATTTTTGATATATTTTATTTTTAAATACATAAAATATCATTGATAATAATAAATTTAAATTTAATTTAACCAATATAATTTATAATTCTATGTAAATGAGAAATAAATTTCCATAAAAATAATCATTTTTGAATAATGAATTTTCATAAAATACATGTGAAAAAATTATGATTAATTTCCCTGTAAATAGAAGGTTAATTTGATAAAATATTTTTTATATTATAGATAATTATTTTTAAACTATTTTAGATTTAATGTTTCATTTTTTGTATAAAATTTAGATTACTATGATTAATGAAAATTACCATGATAATAGTGATATGATTATTTAGAATATTTTATTTTATTAATATCAAGTACCTTCAGTAGAATAAATTAAATTTAAATTTATTAAATAATTAATATAATATGATAGTTAAACAAATAAATAAATATTTTGTCACTAATTTATTTACTAATCAATACTCAAAAATATAAAGAATACATAATGGTCAATATACATTTTTTCAACTAAAATATTTTTTCTATAAATTAACTATTTAATTTTAATAGTTAATTTTATAATATATATAAATTTAATAAGATTTTATTTATTTAAAATATATTTTCATCACACCAAATTTTTTATATATTGGTTATGTTATATTTTCAATAAAACCTAAAATCACAGTGTTTAAAACTAAAGACCTAGTTTAAAAGTAAGAGTTAAATGTAATGACCAAATTGATAAAACAATATAGAATTTATAAAACATGTACATTAACATATGGTTGAGATTTTATCAACATTAAAATTCCCCACTATCCATTATTTTAATATTTTCATGTCATTTTCCTTTTAATAGTGTCGTGTCATTATCAAAATATGGAGGCTGTTTCCAAAAGTCCAAATTTTGTTTCTTATAAAATGGGATCACTTAAACCCTTTATAAATTACACATATAATTGGAATTATACCTTGAAAGTATTCCATTTTACTCTCCCTATAACTTTATCCACCAAAAAAATATCATGGCCACTCATTGTAATCCTAATATCTTAAATTTTAGGGGAACCTCCAAGGAAAAATCAAGTCCCTGATGTCTATATTATATCATTATTATGTTTTTGTTTTTACCCTTAATATCACTAATATATTATCACCATAATAATATGATGAATTAATATAAATAATTATACTCATAAGTTTTTATATTAATGTTATATCTCTTATTTATTCATTTCCATCTACATAGAAAAACAAATGTAAGCCAACCTTGTGTTTGAACAGACTACCACCCCTACTAAGAATTATTTCATTTATTATTGGTTTTAATTATTTATAAAAAAATCATTAAATATGATTAAGAATTAAAAAATTTGAAATAATCTCATTATTTTTCTATTATAATAAAATTATGTCAAAAGAAACACCTCCATTAAAATATTCACCAATCGAGTTAATGTGTGTTCATGTTTGGGTTGATTTTACCAGATACATGAACCAGGATAAAAAAATATATTATGGTAGACTATGAGTACATGAAAACAATTTTTATTATAATTTTATATTAACATTTTTATTCTAATATGATTCTTGGAATATTATTTTAATTTTTAAGCTATTATTAATATATCATTTTCTTTGTTTAGAAATCAATAAAATATTCCACCACTAATTCCATTTTCACATAGGGTATCAACAAAACATTTGGAATGATATAATAGATTTAAAGCTAGCCCATTTAAGTTATATAACCTAATAGGGGTGTTAAATTAGGGTATAGAAGATAAAAAACACCCCCTTAAGATCTTTTCTTATCATTAAATGAAACACTCTTCTCTTATCTTCCAGTAGAAATATATGAATAGAAATGGATTCATTCATATATCAATTTCATTCTTTCTTGGTTCACCCTCACCGAGCTACGTCTAAGGAGTATAAAATATCAATGTGTTGATGTACCAAATATACTAAGGCTCACTAGTAAATTACATAGTTAGGGATATGTCTCTTTTATTCAAAGGCACACTGCTTTTATAATATTTATGGTCTCCTCAATGTATTCCAAAGGGTCACTACCTATGTCTCATTCTCTCATTCACTGCCATTGGAAAAGATCCTCATCTTCTTATTCTTTTTATCACTTTTCATAGAAGGGATCCAATAACATTTTATAAAATTCTTGTTCCCTTCATTTTAATGAAATAATGCATCCTTAACAATATATAGATGATTTTTTAAAGTCACTTTTTCATTGATAGATGAAATCCATATTTCTGTGTACTGTTAGTAAACATAAATTTCTTTTGTAAACTATTTAAGTCCCTTCATAAACAACTTGCTTCCTCCAAAAACTGTATTGAACTATGTAACATGTATTATTAATTCACCACCTCTTCTTTGTGGGATACCTCATCTTTTTGGAACCATATCTCCTTCATAAACCGCTTCACCCTTCATAAACCAACCCTTAATCTGCGAATTGTCACTACTTTTTGAATGTGTTCTTCTATTGTGGACTAGCTCCCCACTATAGACTGGTTGATATCCGTCATACCACCACTTCACCATGGATCCTTCACCCTTTTTTCTCTATAGTTCCCCACAAAAACCCCAATCCTAAACCATTCCCACAAATTCATTCCCCTTTCGTGGAATCCTCTTCTTTAAACTCTTCCCCTTTGAGGACTCCCTCACAATCACTTTTGGAATTTTATAAATTTATTCCAAGAGTGAAGATGTTTTCTAATGAAAATATCTATTTTTAATGATGATATTAGCGATCCTTATATAAGAAAATATATATATAAATTCTGATTATCGATTTAACATAAATCATCGATGCTTTATATCCTTCACCAAGTACAGAAAAACTCTACAAACCATTATTTCCCTACACAATCCATGTTTAATAGTTTAGCCTATGTCATGGTCTATCTCTTCTATGAATGAATTCATTCCCCTCTCCACATATCACCACATCACATCCAAAAATGACTAACCATCCAGCATACCACATGATTTCCCATGAACAATTTTCACAACATAGTCCATGTACCATTCTTCGTAGTCTGCATAGCGATACTATGTAGGAATATTTCCTTTTCCTATTTTCATCGACGTTCCACATACCTCTTATGGGCCCCAAAAATTGTGCTTCATATTCCACATACCATTTTCTCCTATACATAAATCCTTTCTTTTCCCAAAATAAACTCATAATTTGGATTCCCAAAAATTTGGCAAACATTGGGAAATTTCATGACCTTAAAAAATGCTTCAAAAAAAACCACCCGTTCTCATTCTTTGTCTTCTAGCTTTATCAAGAAACATAATCGCTCCTAAAAACAACAAGGGGATGCCTTGAGAGATTTTTTCAAAGTATATAGATATAATTATAATACATATTTTAAGATATAATGAATTTTATATTAATTATTACATTGGTTCCAATGTATGGTTAATGACATCATCATTATTAAACATGCTCAAAGAATATGAAGTCTTTAACAAGAAATAGACATAATACGCTATAAATAATTAATGAACCCGTGATTAAAAATTATAATAAGGATAATATAAGGATAATATTTATGTATAATGTTATAAAATAGGTTATTATTTTCTTATGTTCATTTTGTAGGAAGATAGATCATGATCAAAAAAGAAATGAAACAAGGTAAGTTATTTTTCACTTCATTAAGACATTGTGAATATTACCAACATATTTTTATTTAAGTGGGTTTTTAAAACCTATATAATATATTATATAATTAATTAAATATTAATTCATGTAATAATATTTTAAATTTAATGACCAATATAATTAAATATTTTTTTTATAAATTTTACTGAAACCATAAGGATTTAATTTCAACTTCCTATTAGAAATTGTCAACTATGAGATGTGATAATATATATGTAGATTTTTTATACTAATTCGATGTCAAGACTACATCTTTTAATTATTTTCATTATATATTTTGTAAACATAAATTTATCTTTATCTCATTTTAAATTATAGGTATTTTATTTTTTAAAGAATTTGATTTTTCATCAAGGTTTTCTCAAAATAATCAAAATGTTTTTTCATCCTTTTAAAATAAATGTATTATAATTTACTCCACATTTTATTTTGATAATATTTATATCCTTACAATGATATTTTATTTGTAAATATTTATAATAATTATTTCATGTTCCTTATCCTTCCATTCACAAAATTATTTTTTATACTCTTATGTATGAAAAGATTTTTATGACAAATGTCAATATTTAACATCTATTTTACATCCATAGTTTTTTTATTAAAATGTTACGTCTTAAAACCCCACTATATGATATTATGATACTATTTAAAATTTAAAATTAGAGTTTTGATATCCTATAATTTATTATGTTCATGTTATATGATGTTTTTAGAGGTTTAAGAAACCCATTTTTATGAGTTCATTTAGATATGTTATTGATTGATTAATAAATGATACACATTTTTTATGATGATAGGTGGGGTCCAATAATACTATCCAATTCCTTGGTTGGGGATTTATATCTCATGATAAAATGATTTTAAGCATGTGACTTTTTCATGTCATAACATGAAGTCTAGGAATTTTTTTTGTAACATAATGCGTGGATTCATTGTTTATTCCAAATATAAAGTATGGGAATTGTTTCACAAAAAATGAATAATAGATATATTTTTTCACATCATGAAGAGTATGAATTTTTTTCCCAAAAAGAAGAGTGTCCTTTTTTTCTCAAAACATGAAGCGTGGACATTTTTTTTTCACACCATGATTCATGAGCATTTTATTATTCACAACATAAAGTGTGGGAATTTTTTCATAATATGATGGGTAAAAAAATTCACAACAATAATTGTGGGAATTGTTTTATTTTACAATATAATGTGTGGGTATTTTGTTAGTTCCCAATGCTATAATTCTCATAAGTTTATTTGTTAGAGTTAGTGTCCTAGAACCAAAATATTTTACTTTAATTACATAAATAATTAATTTATTTAAATACTAAACATCATATTACATATTGTTCATTGTTCTTCATGACTATGATGTAATAATGTCATAGAGTATTTGTTGCATTGATAGGATCATGGGAGTTCCCCGCTATGATGGGAATCTTGAAATTCTATAGAAATATTATTAACTAAATTTCTACCATCGAATGAAATACTATAATGGGACACATAGAATACATACAATCCGGTGTGAATACTCAAAACTATATGAGGCTTCCTCTCATGATATTTGCACTTGGTAATCTTCAAGATAGGGGATTATGAGAAGTGACCAGCCAGTAGTAATTTTGCATGTTTTGGTGTCATCAGATATTCCTAACTATGAGTGTGTGTAATGATCCTTATACATTATTATTATCATTAATTCATTTCATGACTCGTGTTATATTATTTACTAATGAAAATCATCAAGAAGATAGTTGGAGGGACGTAGGGTACATTGGATGCATTAAAAGTGGCATGTTATTAATGGATAAATCGGGGAAGGATTTCCCCCTTCCTTTTATGGAAGATAATATCTCGGCCCTTTGATTGAAATAAAACCCTTGCGTGAAATTACATGGCCATGTTGTAATGACAAGTTTATTTTAGGTAGTAAAATAATGATGTATCAGGCCCAAATGTTGATGACACTATCATGAAACCCGCTTGATGAGATATTGAGGCAAAGGGATTATATTACAAAGTAAGAATTCATATATGGATCTCATTGTTGTGACTGTAATTTATTTTTCTTGGGTTCATTAACCCGTTGCTAGATAGTACTCTTGGACTTTAGGCAAACCGACCTAATATCAACGAGAAAGAATCCTAGAGGGTTGTGTAATAAGTGTTTGTGGTGGTCTCAGTTAAATTATATTTGAATTTAATTGATGAAATATATATTATTTTCATGATCGTGAAATAATTATACACTAATTAAATTGATTTCATAAACTAAATAAATATTTATTCATTGTTTTGTGAGTAATATATATATATATATATTTATTTTATTGATCATTTAATAATCATTTATTTTCTAGTTTGTAAAAAAATTATTTATTTAAGAAAATAAATAAATTATTTATTTATTCAGGTGTTCACTAAATGGAAGTGGAGTTCGAGAAGATCGACATTAGCCTAGTAGTACAATAATTATCTACATGATGGTAAATAATTATTTTATGAGTTATCAAAAATTAAAATAATAATAATAATGATGCAATTATTTTTTGATGCATAATTTTATTTATAATTCTGTTTTCCCCATGTTAGCACCCCTTAAATAATGACAATGTATTATTATTAAAATAATGTGTTTTCACTATGTTTACGAATATATTTAATTGTGGTTATGAAATTAAATATTTTAACTGAATCCCCATGTTGATAAATAGAAACATACATCCATTATGCCATGTACCCAAACTACATGCCCAGTGAATTGATAATTTTTGAGTTAAAAAATTTATCTCTCGAATCGTCTCCCCTCCCCTCTCATGAATGAGATAGGTTTTTCAAGTTCGAATAAAAATTGATCAAGAAATACTGACTCAAGACACTCGCTTCATCATGGAAGCACCAAGAGAATGAGTGGTGTCGATCAGAGGTCATTGGAGAATGTATAGATCACCGCTAGAGGGATTCTAATTTTTATCATCGCATGTTCTATGTGATAATCAGGAAGGGTCATTACGGATGATCAACCTCTTCAACAAAAAAATACTGAAGATCTAGGTATTCTTTTCATTATGAAATTAATTAATTTAATAATAAATATGATGTGTAAGATCCTCTATAATGGTTTTGGGCATATTCCTTCATTATCTAAATCTTTTTTTCTATTTTGTGGAGATTGGCATTCATCGTCATATTGATCCTTGAATATTCATTGATCATTGTAAAAATTATATTTGGGTGCTGACCCAAACAAGCTTACACTACACCCAGAACCTAGAAGTGGTATCAAAGGATGATAACAACATATTTTATAATAATTTAAATATTTCATTGATGATTTATAAATTGAATAATTTAGTTATTTCAATTCAATTTAATTAATCTAAAAGTTGGAATCTTGTGATCTGTTCCACCTCTTTCGTTTCTCATTCACCTTACAAAAATGATCTCTTCTTTTAATTTTGATTAAAATAAATAAAATAATGTCATTTAGAGGTTCCAAATGTTCCTGGTATTACAACACTAGAACACACGACTTCTATTCGGGAGTACACATCTTGTAGTCAAGGATCAATGCACTGGGTCTAGTCCTCCAATCCAACCCGTGTCACTGAAGTTTGTCTAAGTCTTAATGACTATGTGTGTTGTCTAAGGACATGTGGCATGTGGTTTTTGGATTATACACCATGTGGACCACTAGACACAGCGTGTAGTTCCTTTGGGTTAGGGATGGACCATGTATGCCATACATAGCTCACCCGAATGGAGACTGGGTAATGAGGAACTACACTGCTTGTGTCCCACTAGACATGCCATTTCCTCGGAAGATTTCCAAAGTACACTCTCACATGGTTTCCCCAGGTGTGTACTTCAGATTGATGGTGAAAAATAGTATATGTTGTTCAATTGGAACTATACGTCGTGTACTCATCCAAATTACACATATTTAATAAATTTTTTTATTATATTATATAATCCCTTGATATGTGTACCATGGTTTGGTCATAAATTTGAGGAACAACACATGATTTGTGTTTTATTTATTTTTTTTAATTTTATATCTGTGTAATGTTAATTTCTATTCATTGGGTAGTTATGAATATAAATTCACCGGGTTTCCTCCAAGGTACAAGTTATGTACAGAGATAATTTTAAATTAATTTATATATTTAAAATTATGTGGGGGGGAAATCTCATGGAAATTCATAAAAGGGTTTTTGAAAAAAGGATAGATTAATTAAAGATGATAATTAATTGATTGGAGTGTGATTTATCTTAAATAAGAATGATTATTGAATTGAGTGCTAGTTTTATTTATTCATAAAAATTGTTTCATGTATGGATGATAATGAGCCAGACTGAGACCTTTGTATGTGGATAGTTTCTTTTAATTTAATCATTTAAATTAAATTTATTTTCCTTCTATACTTATTTTCATTCATATGTTGGGAATGAATTCCCACAGTTTCATTTATGTAAAACCCCTTTTTACCCCTCACCTATGGGTTAGTTAAATAAGGGGCATATGTAATGGATGGAACTCCCATGCTAGTGGAGGTGGTTCATGATATACTTTAGATGAAACCAATACCACGATATATAGAGGTGAAAAGGTTGAAATCTATAAACACAAACCCAAAAGGTTCAAGGTATTTCTTCCCTAGGCTAGAGTTAGTTTATCAACCACTAGATAAACTAGACCTTACAAAATCTCCTGAAAATTACCATTACATTTTTTTATTTCTGTTAGATGAATGGTTTATCATTTTCGATGTGTTGTCACGATCACGTAATTAATGAATTAAACAAGCATGCAAGAAAAAACTAATCTTGAACAAGATTATTCATAAATATTATCAGGATATGGTTAATCACTTATATAACTTCCACTTAATATTAAAAAGCATTTGATAATGATAATAATAAATTCTTGCATTAGAGATAAAGATCCCTCAAATAAAATATTAAGTCAGAAAAAGACTCTTGTTACTTGATTAATAAAAAAACTCAATAAAAATATGTGTTTGACAAACCATTGTTGGGACAATTAATTTTATACCGGAAGCCCTTATGAAATTTTTCGGGTTGGCTTAACCATATTACATCAAGAGGAGTATCCCTTGATAGACATGGTGTAATATTTGAGACAATATTTGAGGAAATCCAAAGTTAGGATTTCAAGATTGGGGAGTCCACTCAACAGATCAAGGAGCTGCAAGCCCACAGTTGGCAAAGACTTGCCTACCAAAATACATTCAAATATCTTTACCAACCCTTGTTGGGGTTATGTGAAGGGGAATGTGAATCTTTTCCACTAGAATTTAATGGAAACTTGACATTCTATTTTTAATAGTGAGGGCCTTTGGAATTTAATAAAATAGTATGAGACTTAATAATATTAATTTATTATTTCTCATAAAATTCAATCAAGAAAGTAATAATGATATACTCTTTTAATAAAATAATAACAATTACAATCTTGGAAACAACATTATCCCAATGATTAATTCAGGATGAATACAACATCCTCACTGGTAGTAACTTCCATGAATGGTTTAGATGCCTTCGGGTTATCCTACACTATAAACGGAAGTCATACGCGTTGGAGTCATCATTACCTGATCTAACTTCCAATGAGGCAAGTGATGAATATTTCCTTGTCTATGAGGAACATATGAATGATGTTGTCAACATTCAATGTTTGATGATATCATCAATTTCTAGTAAGCTCATGATGTATCACGAAATCATGGTTTCTTATAGCATTCTAGAGCACCTATATGGTCTTACCAAGAGAGAGAAAGATCAGAAAGGTTTGACATCTCCTAGGCACTCTATTAGAGTAATCTTGGATACTGTTCCCCATATGGCCCTCATGTATTCAATATCATTGGCTACATTGAGAGTCTGGATATTTTAAGAGTTAAACTCCCTAAATAATTGGGCCCTTATCTCATTCTCACATCACTCCTTCAAATCTTCTCCATATTTTTTTAAATTTTTAAATAAACAACTTTGAGAAGTCTCTATCTGATCTTCTTATCCTCATTCGCAAAGTGGAAAAAGATATGAAGAATGAAAATCCTTCTTTTCTTCTAGTGAATAAGAGGAAAGTGGATGAAAAGAACATTAATCCCAATGTTTCTTCACTCCCTTCCATGAAAAATAAGTTCATAGGGGTGGAAAGGGAATAATAGGTTGTTTGTTTTGCATGTGGCAAGAAGGACCACTATAATAAAAACTGTACCCATCCTATGAAGCATGGGGAAGCTTCAGGTGCATTTGTTATTGAATGATATCTATATTTTTCTACAAATTTGATATTACATAATGCTTATGGTGCTCACATATGTATCCAAATATAGGAATGAAATATATTAAAGAATATTGATAGAGGGGAGGTAGATCTATGAGCCACCATCAGAGCCCGACTTGCTACTATAGCTGTCGGGGACTGCCACCTCATATTGGAAACTAGGATGATCTGGGTGTTAACAGGTTTTTTATGTGTCATCTATTTCTAAAAACATTATTTCTATATCCATTTTAGATAAAAAATTATTTTTTTAATGTTTGTAAGTGAATGTCTCTTCTTTTACATAGATATCATTTGTTTTTCTAGGGTACATTTATTTAGTGGTCATTACATGTTGGATTAAACAAACCATGTAATGGTAATAGATAACAAATATACTTCACATGACTCATCCCACACCCAACTTTGGAATCTCCTACTAGGACATGTAAACAAGAAACACTTGAAAAGGATACATCATGATGGATATTTAGATTAATTAGAAATATAAAAACTTGACGTATGTCATGCATGTTTGCAAGGAAATATTTCCAAATCCCAATTTAGTGGTAAGGTGAAAGGGATAATGAGATTCCTAAATAGGTTCATACCGATGTGTGTGGACCATTTCCAATTGAAGAAATGGGAGGATACTCATACATCCTAACATTTACTGATGATGTTAGTAGATATTGATATATCTACCTAATGAGGTATAAGTCATATTCTTTTGATATGTTCAAAGAATAGATGAATTAATTTGAGAAACATCTTGGAAGGAAGATTTAAAAACTCCGCTCAGACCAATGTGGAGAATATCTTAATCAAGGATTCATTGATTACATACTGGAGTTTGGGATCCTATCCCAACCCACTTCTCTTTACACGCACTACTGGAATGGTGTGAGGAAAAGGAGGAAACACACCTTGTGGGACATGGTGAGATAACTAATGAGTCATGTGGTTCATACATAATCCTTTTGGGGATATAAGTTACGAACAAAAACGAAAATTCTAAACCAAGAACCATCTAAAATGATAATTTTTATTCCATGCGAGTTATGGAGTGGAAATAAAGTCATGTTATTGAATTTACATGTGTGGAAAAGAGAAGTGTTTTTTTGCCACGTCAGGAAACAAACATTCAAATTGATGAAAAAACTGTACCTTTAATGGATACCCCATGGAATCAAGGGGATATTACATATACAACCCCGCATACAAAACGATTATAGTGGCAAGACATTCCATTTTCCGTTAGAGGGAGAACATCTCCAAATGAGATAGTTGGAGTGAGATAGAATTCGATAAATTCGAGGCTTAATATACACTAGAGTAGGTACACAAAAAGATTCCACAAAGACCCATGGAAGAAATAACTGTTCTAGAGAAGCAAGAACTGCATAGGAGTATAAGATAGTTTTGAGAATCAGAATGGTATGATTTTCTAGTAACCGAGGAAGCTGATTCAATATTTTTTGATAATAATGATCCTCTAACCTACAAGGGAAAAGTTAGTGGCATAGATGTTGACAAGTGTAAATAAGTTATGAATTCTAAAATAGATTCCATGTACCAAAACTAATTTTGGATTTTATTAGATACTCTAGTTGATGTAAATATTGATATTTGAAAATGGGTATTCAAGAAGAAACTGGACAAGGATGGATAAGACAATACCTATAAGACACGACTGGTTGTAAAAGGCTTCAAGATACTTCAATGAATTGACTACAAAGAAACCATATCACCTGTTGAAATTCTAAAATCCATCATAATTCTATTGGCTGTTGTCTCTAACCATGACTATGATATTTGAAAAATGGATTTCAAAATAGACTTCCTTAATGGGAACCTTCTAGAAAGTCTACATGACACAACCTAAATGGGTTATGACTCCAAAGGATTACAATAAGGTATGGAAGTGGTAGAAATCTATTTATGAACTAAAGAAAGAATTCAGGTCATGGAACATTTGTTTTGATGAAGCCATAACACAATGTTTTTTTATCAAGAATGAATGCGAGCCTTATGTCTAAAAATAGGTTAGTTGGAGTGCATTCGTTTTCAGAATAGTATATGTTGATGACATACAACTTATTGGAAATGAGATACGAGTCTTACAAACTTTTAAGGAATGGTAAAATCCATGCTTATCCATGAATGGATTGGGAGATTAATCATATATTCCTGGGATCAGGATACATAGTAATAGATCCAATAGATCATTGGTACTAAGTCAAATTACATACATTGATAAGATAGTGAAGAGATTCAGTATGGGTCAATCCAATAGTGGATTGTTTCTAGCGTCACATGGCATTCATCTTTACAGGAAAATGTGTCATCAGGAACATGAGGAAAGAAATATAATTGTAAGGACTCCATACACATATGCAATTGGGTCAGTTACGTATACCATGCTATGTTCTAGTCTGGATTTCGCCTATGCATTGATTTTAGTCGGTAGATATCATGATGACCCTAGAGACCAACATTGGATGGAAGTCAAGACTGTCATAAAGTATGTGAGGTATACTAAGGATATTTTTCAAGTCTATAGAGGATATGATGAACTAGTCATCAGAGGATATGAAGATGATAGTTTCAATACTGATCAAGATGACATGAAGTCACAAATGGGATAAATATTCACTTTGAATGGAGGTGTAGTGTGATGAACCAAATTTTTGAATAATATTTATTTCCTAATTTTATTTTTTATTTCATTTGATACTCCACAAAACTATATCTTTTAATTAATGAAGTGATACAGTTGGGTTTCAACTTCTCTATGATTGTTGGTCAATATAACTGTTGGAAACTAAACTCTTAACGTTACAATTACTGTTTATAAATACTAGTGATCTTGGTTAATTAAAACAGAAAGAAGAGTTGATGACCTCATCCAGTAGACTCGGGATGTAGGAAGCCCATTTGTTGGAACTTGAGAATGTGGTAGCATCTCTGGGCTTTTCTTTGGACGAAGCCCAAGTTTAGCTTCAAAATGTGAATCTTTAATAGAATCGCCTAAGGGATATATTCAAGCTGATAGAAATAAACACTCGGGAAATGTTTTCTAAGACGCCCCAAGATTATATCACCATAGCACACCGTACACTTAGGTCCTATACAGGTTTTATAAGGGGCTAAGTAATGAATTCTTAGTTACTTCCTGTATTCCATTTGTATAAGTAAATGTTTTACTTTTTATTATGGTAAAAAATTTTATTTTCAAATGTCCGATTAAATATAGGATGAATTTATAGAAGTTACATGTTATTGATAATTTTTTTTAAAAAGGTGTATTTTAAAATATTTGTATTCCTTAAGTAATTAATAATGTGAATTAATTTTCAAAAAATTGTCTTCTACAGCTTCATTTATTAAGAAATTTAGAGTATAATAAATTCAACATAACTACTATTGAATAATAAATTATGAATAGTAACATAACCATATGAATAGTAATGAGTAGTAAATCAACCAAAAAAAAGAAACATCACCTATGAACGTATAAATAAATTTCAGACATCTTAAAAGTGAAAAAACAATCATAGTATAAGATTTCATATTTTTTATGTCATAAATATTTTATTGACAATTTTATAATTAATTTAATAATTTAAAATGGAAATTTATTTTCAGAAATTGTAATAATATATTGTTACTTTATTGTCTTATGGTTATATGATAATTTTATGGGACTCTAATTAACTTCTTAAGGTGTTACAAAAGGAGTTATAGTTTTAAAGTTATATTTTTGGAATAAATGATGATTTTAATAATAAAATTAAATTAAAAATATTTAGAAAATTATTTTTTTAAAATTGAGTTTATTTTTTAATTCAGTGAATCTTTATTAGGTTTGGGTAAATTTTTGGGATTTTTCTGAAATAGTTGAATTTTCGTTGAATAGTAAAAATACTATTATGAGTTTCTAGTGTTTAATGAAATCATTAATAATTTAATAATGATGAAATTATTCTGGTTGACTTTTTAATAGTAATAAATGATATTAGGTGTCCAAGTGTCCAAAACCATGGGCAAATACCATGGGAAAACCCATGGTTTTTCTAATACCACTAATGAGGAATCCCTTGAATTAATTAAATATTCCCTCACTTTTCCAATAAGTATCAAGATATTTACCTCATTATTTTTATTCCAAAATCCTCCTCAACTATTTTATAGTCTTTCTACCTCCCAATGAGTCCTCATGAAATTCCCTCAGGCCTCCCAAGTTCCCAACCATCATGCTTCCGAAGTTACACTTCAAGGTAAGGGAACCTTTCATCCTCCTCTTTTATGTCATGACTTCCTTTATGATATGTATCATACCTCCATTTCATTATTGTGGGGGGGGGGTATGATATTATATATATTTATTTCTATAAATTTCATTTAAAATTGATGAGATACCATTTCCACTCTCATCAAATTATTTTTCTGAATTATTTGCGACGCTGTTAGGCTGCCGAATTTTGGTAAAAGAAATTGCATTTTCTATTTTCTTTCATGTTTCCTTTTAATGAGGTGTGTCATTCCATATTAGGATATTATTTCTTTTTATTTTGTACCTATATTTTAAATTATTCATTTATTTATGGTATACCCTTTTCCCCTCTCTTTTTATTATTTTTAAAAACCATGTAATATAGCCGTTATGCTGCAGAAATTTTGTCTCAAAATATCTCTCTTTTTCTCAAGAAATTATCATGTTTTATTTATCAAAATACCCAAATATATTTTTATTTCCAAAGTTATTCATCAAGAAAAAAATTTATCTATTTTATTATGTAATTGACATACATGAAACCCTATTTCATTTATTGAGGGTTATAAAAGACTAATGATCATGTTTTTAAGCACTTTTAGAACATCACGATTTTGATGTGAAACCCATTACTTTTACTCTATATGGGTTATTTATGAAATGTTTGATTATTATCTATGTGTCTCACATGAAAATAAATAAATATTAAGGGTGTGCCTTAATATCACTCCAATGCATTGGGAGAAGAATTTAATCTCTAGTGATGACAAGTTTCACAATACCTTGATGAATAACCTTGCTAATATTTATGACACCTTGGGGATGAACCTTGGTGATATGTTCATGAATGTATAAATTAAATTTCTTATCCAAATATTCATTTTATGTTTGATGTTCATTTCATTATGAAATGCCTCTACTTATATTTCTCATTTCTTTTTGTTTTTTATCAAGTTCTTATTGATATCACAAGTAAACGGATTCCCTTGTTTACACATACATGGCATTCTACTCACCCTTTCGTTTTATTTATGACCATATGTTATGAGATTAAGTAATTTAAATATATAATGAACCTATTATGAATCCTTAAAAGTGTATTATAAGAATTTTTTATGTTGTTTTCGTGTTTTTTGTTCATGATTTCCAAGACAGTAGACTTTAAAGATCCCCTGATTGTAAAATGTAATGAAAAGTTATGTAATAAAAAGTCGGGAGGCCTTAGTCGGTATTAAAGGGAGGATTAGTTATTTATGGAAATTAATTTATGAAAACCTTAGGAAGAAAAATATATAAATGTTAAAATATAAGAATAATTCCTGGTATTTTGGGGATTATAGAGTCTGTGGTTTATCAAGAAAATACATCCTTGTCTGGATACGAGCAGGTAGAGGCAGCTCTGGCATAGATGTTCCTAGGAGTGAAAACTCTGACAAGGAGTTTCGGGCTTTATCTGGGGTATCCATGTACATGATAAAGGGCCTTGCTAAACTCTTGGATACAACACTCCCGGAGGATATGTTTGGTTAATAATAAGATATTTATGAATCATTATGAATGATTTATGGAGAAATGTAATTGTTTAAAGCATGAAGTTTTAAGACATAAAATCTTTTATATTTAAAAAATTCATAAGTAAAATAAGTTTCTCACTAAGATTTTATTCTTTTAGAAAATGGCATGAAATAGGTGGAACTGTGCAATTGGCGACCACAATGGACCAGGCGCTGATGACCCTCTGATGTAAGCAAGAATGGAAACATTCATATGAATGATGAACCAACTTACACAAGTTATGGGAAATATCTTGAATCAAGATGAAAGAACAATCTCACTATGAAGGGAAAAACTTTCTGTTGAATCCATTATGCATCAACGACCACCAACCATCAGTGGATCTATGAACCCATTGATTGTGGAACAGTGGATCAGCTCTATATAGAATATCTTTTTGGTTCTCTTCTATTCCGAACAAGAGAAGGTTACCTTGGTTGTTTATCACATAGAGGGATAAGCTGATCAGTGGTGAGAACTGATTAAAAGAAAAAGGCCAGGAGTTAATATTGAAGCCATGGAGTGGGAAGAGTTCAGAGGGATATTCCTCGAAAAGTATTTCACTCAATCGATGAGAACAAGAATTAAGAAGGAGTTTCTTGAGCTGATGTATATGGATAATGATTCTGTGGGAAGCTATGAGATGAACTTCACAAGGAATTCACCTTACACCTCTAGAATTTTCATGGATCTAAATGGTAAGTTTAATGTATTCTTCAATGGACTGAGACCTCATCTATGGAAGAATCTAGCCAGCCTATATTGTGATAGCTATGAGGAGATAGTGCAATGTGTGATGGATGTTGATCTGGAGTTTGGTTAGACGTAGTGGTCTCATAAATCTAATGACAAGGAGAGATTGATGGATCCCATGTTAGGGAGGACCATTGATCAGGAAAGAAGAGGCCAAAAAGTGCAACGTCCCAAGTGTAATAAATGTGGGAAGAAGAATTCAGGGAACTTCCTGCTTGGGAGCGAGAAGTGATAAAGTGTGTAAGAGAATGAAATATTGTGAGGAATTGTCATAGTGAAGTGAAACCAGAACTTACAATCACTAACAACTAGGGGAAGATCGTGAAGAACCAACCAGATGTCAAGTGTTTTAAGTGTGTACGACATGGGATCTTTTCCAATCATTGTACAAATCCAAGGGTAGTGGAGGGGAATCACCATGAGCCTCAACAGAGGCCAAGGGAGAAAGTTCTTGCTTTTTCTATCATGACAGCTGAATTTGATGCTCTGAATGATGTGGTGGTAGGTACTCATGTAGTTCTTTCAATGATAGCAAGTACTTTGTTTGATTCTGGTTCTATGAATTCCTTTATTTCCTCCATGTTTTCAAAGAATTAAGAATGAACCCCTGATTTTCTAAAAGTTGAGTAATCAGTCTAGACTCCCGGTGGGATTATCTAAGCATCATCAATATTTAGAAACTTTAGAATTTATTTTAGTGAGAACAATATTATCGCAAATATTGTATACATTCCCATGATGGAATTCTACATTATACTAGATATAGACTGGATCTCAAAGTAAAATACTAAGATAAAATGTAGAAGTAGGGAAATATTAGTAGCCTTGAATGGAAAACCTACAGTTGTCTTCCAAGGAGAGATATCTCAACCTGATCTTTGTCTAGAAGAACATCTTATTTCCTTCTTTATGGAGTTGATCAGTGACTAATAAAAAGGAAATGAGAGTTTGAGGATAGAAAATTTCACCATTTTCCAGGAATAGGTTGATGTATTTCCTAAGGAGTGGCATGGGCCTCCCCTAGAAAGAGAGGTAGAGTTCTATAATGAACTCATAACTAGATCAAATCCTATATCAAAGACCCAATATAGGATGGAAAATGTGGATCAGGAGGAGTTAGAGGAATAAATCCAAAAACATTTGGATAAGGGTTTTATCTGACTGAGTGTGTCTCCTTAGGGAGAATCAAGTCATGACACAATCATGGGGGTCATGTCCCACACCTACAAGAACATCAAATATGTGTTTCATCTGTCTTGTACCGATAAAAAAGATGGGAGTTTCCCCAACATAGAGGAGGATGGTGTGTGTAAATATTGACACCACTATTTCTCACATCATTTGAAGAGATGGATGGATGAACCCCTCCAGCCTTAGAGAGGGCTGGGGTGCCGCAGGGGCGAACAGCTGTGCTGAGACACTCATCCCATGAAAACCAGTTCTCTTTGTGAAGAAGAATGATGGATCAATGTGGAAATGCATTGTTTATAGAAAACTGAATGGGATCATAGTAAATAACAAATACCTTCTTCCAAGAATTGATGACTAATTTTACCAACTTTGTGGGGCTCAATTGTTCTCTAAGATTTATCTTCATTCTAGTTACCATCAATTGAGGGTGAAGAAAGAAGATATTTCAAAAACTGTCATTTGATCCAGATGTGGGAATTATGAGTTTGTTGTTATGCCCTTAGGGATGACTAATGCACCTGCTATTTTATGGATTTTATAAATAGAGTCTTCAAGGACTACCTTGATAACATTGTGGTAGTTTTAGTTTATTATATTAAAATATATTACAAATTTCATGAGGAGAATGAGGATCATATATGGGTTATTTTGAAAACTCTACCGAAGGAGATTCTTTTTGGGATGTTCAGCAAATGAGAATTCATGTTCCAAGAAGTTTCTATCTTGGGGCACATTATTACTAACGAAGGAATCACTGTTGAGCCTTTAAAGACAATATTTTTAGAGGAGTGGCCTCATCCTAATAAAATAATTGAGATTCATAGTTTCATTAGACTAGTGGGATATTATAGAAGGATTGTGAAAAATGGTTCATGACTTTCTAACCCATTAACCATGTTAACTCGAAAAGGGGTCAAGTTCATCTAGACAATGGTGTGTAAGGAATGTTTCTAAGATATGAAGAAGAGATTGGTTGATGCACCTGTGCTAACTCTGCCCTCATGTGGAGAATGATTCGTTATTTTTAGCAATGCATATCTGAAAGGGCTTGGGTGTGTTCTCGTGAAAAATGAAAAATTCATTGCTTATTCGTCTCAATAGTGGAAGACTCATGAGAATAACCATATTATGAATGATCCATATCTAGCTATTGTTTTTTTGGCTATGAAGATATGGAGACACTATCTCTATGGGCAGAAATATGATATATACATAGACCATCAATGCCTGATGTATATTTTCAAACAAAATGAATTTAACATGAGATGAAGGAGACGGTTGGATGTTCTCAAAGACTAGGATTGTTCAATTCATCATCATCCTATAAGAGAAAACAAAGATGCTGATGCATTAAGCAGGAAAGACCTATATTTCATTCCATGATGAGTATTCAAAGAGATCCTTTGATCAATGACCATGTAAATCTAGACATGGGAATAATAAGGGATTGGACATCATCAAACATAACCCAAATGATTTATCAAATGTTGTTACTAGAGAAGATCAAGAAAGCTCAGAAAGAATATCCTTTGTTACTGAAGTATGAGGATGTAAAGGATGGGATGTTTCCTAAGATCAATATCGATCAAGAAGGTGTACAAAAATTTCATACAAGTCTATGTTTTCCATATATTCTGGAAATAAAGATGGATCTCATGGATGAAGTTCATAGATCTAATTTGTCTACACATCCAGGAAGCACAAAACTATATAGGGACCATTGTGATCATTATTGGTGGGATAATATGAAAAGGGAGATTGGTGAAAACACTTCATGGTGCCTGGTATGTCAGAAAGTGAATGCAGAACAAAAAAATTTAAAGGGGTATTTCCATCATTACCCATACCAGCATGGAAGATGGACAATATCACTATGGAATTCGTCACTAGACTACTAAGAACTTCCAAAGGAAACAATACTATATGGGTTATAGTGGACCATCTCACCAAGGCTTCCCATTTTATCTCAATTCTGGAAGATTTATCACTTGATCAAGTTTCCAGGATTTACTTGAAGGAAGTGGTAAGGCTGCATGGAGTTCCACATTCTATTGTATCTGATCGTGATCCAAGGTTCACATCAAAATTCTAGAGAAGTCTTCAACATGCTCTAAGCACTAAATTTATTTTTATTAAGGCCTTTAACCCCCAAACTGATGGCCAATATAAAAGGACTATTCGAACAATCGGGGACATGCTGAGAACATGCTCAATTTAATTTAAAGGTGGATCTGATCAACATCTCCATTGTGTTGAGTTCTCTTACAATAATAGCTTTCACTCGATCATTCAAATGGAACCCTATGAAGCTCTATATAGTAAGAGACATATAACTTATACTTGTTGGAATGAAGTCAGTGAGAGAAGGATTATTTGGCCTGATCTTGTTCAAGAGATAACAGAAAAGGTCCATCCCATCCAGCAACCCATTAAGGCTGTTCATAGTCGGCAAAAGAGCTATGTCGAAAACCATATAAGGGACATGGATTTTGATCTTGGTGAGAATGTATTTCTTCATATTTCACCTTGGAAGAGAGTCATGAGATTTGGGGTGAAAGGGATGATTGATCCTAGGTATATTATCCCCTATGAAATCCTTGATCACGTGGGAGAAGTGGCCTATCAGCTTTTACATCCTCAAATTCAATCACAAGTTCTTGATTTCTTCTACGTATCCCTCTTCAGGAAGAACACACATGACCTTTTACATGTACTAAATCCCTTGGTGGTACAACTAGAACGTGACCTCTCTTATGAGGAGCAGCAGGTGGAGATCTTGGATCATAGAGACAAGGTTCTATGCAACAAGACTACCCTCCTTGTTAAGGTGTTATGGAGGAACCATAAATGCGGAGAAGTCACAAGGGAACCAGAGGAGTCTATGAGGTAGAAGTACCCACACCATTGGAATTCATAGGGTATGAGTTAAAATTTTATGGACAAAATTTCTTAAGTGGGGAATAATGTAACGGCCCAAACTTTTGAAAAATATTTGTTTCCTAAATTTTTGTGTTATTTCAACTTATACTCAAAAAAACTATATCATTCAATTAATGAAGTAATATCATTGGGGTTCGACTGTTATATTACCATTGGTCAATATGATTGTTGGAAAATAAAAACTTAATGTTACAATCATTGTTTATAAATTCAAGTGATCTTCGTAAATTAATACAAAAAGTAGATTCGATGGCCTCATCAAGTAGTCTCGATTTGTACAAAGCCCATATATCAGAGCTTGAGAAGGAGGTACCATCTTTGGGCTTTCCTCTAGACCAAGCCCATGTTGTGATTCAAAATAAATTTCATGAATGGAATCTCCAAATAGAGACATTCATGCTGATAGAAATCACAACTCGGGAAATGTTGTCCAAGCTACCCCAAGATTCTATCATCATAGCACACCTTACACTTAGGTCCTATGCAGGTGTAATAAGGGGATATATAATGAAGCCTTTGTTACTTTTTGTAATCCTTTTGTATAAATAATATTATTTAATTATTTTTATGGTAATATTTGAGAATATCAAATGTCATGACAAATATAGGATGAATTTATTGAATTTCCATTATATTGATTAATTTTGGAAAAAAGAGGGTTTTTAAAATATTGTTGTATTCATTAAATAAATAATAATGTGAACTGATTTTAAAAAAATGGTCTTCTACTACTGTGTTTAGTAAGAAATATAGAGTCTAATAAGATCAACTTAATTTTTAGTGAATTGTAAAGTATGAATAGTAACATTCCTATATGAATAGTAATGAAGAGTAAATAATCCAAAAAAAATAGAAACTTCACCCATGATTGTGTAAATACATTTTAGACATCATGAAAGTGAAAAACAACGATCATAGTATAAGTTTTGGTATTTTTTTATGTCATAAATATTTTATATAAAATTATATAATTAATTTATTAATTTAAAATTGAAATGTATTTAAATAAAATGTAATCATATATTGATAATTTATTTTCTAATGGTTATACGATAATTTTATGGGACCTTGATTACTTTCTTAAGGAGTTACAAAATGAGTTATAGTTTCAAAGTTTTATTTTTGGAATAAATAACGATTTTATTTAAAAAAATAAATTAAAAATATTTAGAAAATTATTTTCATAAAAAGTAGTTCTTTTTTGAATTTATAACATCAGTATTAGGTTAGGTTAAATATTTTGTGATTTTTCTGAAACCGTTGAATTTTCAGTGAATAGTAAAAATGCAGTTTTGAGTTTTACACAATGTTATTTATTTTTGGTAGTTATAACCTACAGGAGGAAGTTAAGGGTGGGACCACACACCACATAACCTCTCTTGAGAGGATTTAGTGTGGTGGGGCCCACACAAACCTGAACCCTTCCACATCCCCTTAACTCCCCATTAATTCCCTACTGTTTATTTTTGAAAACTCCTCATTAATGGTGGAGCCTCTCCACCTCCCTCTTACTATCAATTGTACCTACTCATATTATTAATATCTATATTAATTATTCAGCACCTCTTTTGAATCAAATTGAATTGCATATAAATTCTATTAACTTGAGAGCCTTTTATTTCCTTTACATTGGAAAATCACTTTTGGGGGAAGGATCTAGAGAATTAGAAGAGGGGTGATCCTTCTTCGATGAAGAACATCCCCGATGAAGAACTCGAAGGGCTTCTTCTAATAACGCTTCTTTCCTAGACGCACCTCAAAGTTAAGGAGTCTACGTCGCCTATGACAATGACATTTATGCCATAGTTGATAGGGTGACACCATTCTTCTACGACGCCTGACTACCGTGTTGCTCATCTTCTGCAGTTTGACGACGTGCAACGTCATTTGCGAGGTAGGGGTTTTGTATAATTTATAAGTGAATAAATTTTCATGATTGTGTTGCTTTCATTGGAATAATCTTGGCCATATGTTACCCCCTAACGTGGATGGCGCAGGCCGAATGAACACAGACCGACAACCCTCCGTTGTTCTTGATTTTTGATTCGCAAAAAGAAGCAGTGACGATTGAAAGCAGTGGCTGTGTGCTAGCAGCGTGCAGAGGAACCGCAACCCGCAACTACGGGCCGATCGGCTGACGAAGAACCGTCCGGCTATTCTGGCTAGACCAAAGAAACCGCAGTGCCACAAGGTCTTGATGCTATGGAGGACCGCAGCCCGCAATTCCTGGGCCGCTTCGGCGGTGAACCGGCCAGCTCATCGGCCGGCCGAGTGAAGGAACTGCGGCACCCAAAGGTGTCGCGCAGCAGGACCACAGCCCGCCTGAGCAGGCCACTTGCACTGGGAAGGCCAGCTGACTTTGGCTGGCTGGTTGGGAGGTCGACACCGCTTGGTGCAGCCATTTTGGGAAAATGCCCCCCACTCGGACCGCTCGGCCCTCCAGGCCAAGCCGCGTCTAGGTGGGCCACGCCTTGCTGGGCCGCGCCGTGCCGTACTAGGCCGGGCCGGCCCCCCTCGGATCGAGCCACGCCCCTATTGGGCTGGGTTGTTCCCCTCAGACCGGGCCGTGCAATTCACAGAGCCGGTTTGACCCTCTGCCGTATCAGACTCGGCAAAACTGGGTTGACCCGACCCGTCGGCCCGCTGGGTTTAACAGGTCAGGCTCGTTCCCACTTAAGGGTGAATATCTTGAAGATTGCGCATCTGATTGATGCACCATCTATGGAACTAGAATCCTCAAGATGTGGAGGTCCTTTTTTGTGATACTCTATGTGAGTTTTGGATGTCTTTGGAAAATGTATGGGTTTGGAACGAGTGTAATTTCAACCGTGCCCCTGGAATGGAAAAGCCAATAACTCTCAGATCGGGCGTCTGATTGACGCGCCATCTATTGTGTGGGGTTTCTTTTGACAAGACGAAACATTGGGATACATCAACTCTAGACTTCATGAAAGTTGATGTATCTAATGCCTTTGCTCGAGGAGCAGACCCTCCCGGAATTGAGTGTGCTATGTGCGGGAACCCTAGAGCTGGATGCCACTGTATCCACTACTGTACTGGAATCCTCTATGGGTTCGACAACAATGACTACCGTATTGGAATCCTACTTTGGTTCGACAGTGATGACTACTATTATTGTATCCTATGTGGGTCTGGTAGTGTGACCTCTGTACTTGTATCCTGTGTGGGTTCGGCATAGTAGCTGGTCGTGTATCCTGTGTGTGTCCGACAACTTAGCTAGTCTTGTATCCTTTGGGGGTCCGACAACTTAGATGAATCAGTGACTACATCTAATCATCTCTATCGCTATATGAATGATGTATACCTGTGTGAGGTGAGTCTTGATTTTTAATCATTATTATCGATGTGATTGATTTCTTTCCTGTGTGGACTGGGTTTTATTTGGGCTCGAGAGTTGGAGCCGTACTGTGGTTGATAACTTTGGTATATGTATGGGCATATACCTAAGTAGAGTTGGTTGATACTTTGTGTTTGTATCTCTCTTCTGGGGTTTATCCTTTGTGGATTCTAGGAGGCCTTCGGGGGTCTCAGGGTCCCTACTGAGTATCATATACTCACCCCTGCACGGGCTTTGACCGTACTACGTTGTGTTGCTTGCAGACGACGGACAACACTGATCGAGGTAGAGACTTATAGAGCTGGACGGTAACTGGAGGTGGACCACTTGGCGAGACGTACATGGAGCGGACATACGGACTTGAGGTGCTGAGGAGGCCATTTGTACCCACCCTTTAGGTGGGATTCCCATAGCATGACTCAATGGTTCATATTTTACATTACTATATTTTTGTTAGATTTCATTTATATTGGACTTTCAGTTGGGTTTGTATAATGGCCCATTTAATTTTCAGCACTTACTTTTGTACTCAGTTTACATAGTTCTTACTTTAGTTGGGTACTCTGTTGTGTGGTTTACTGTTATAAAGGAAATGTCTCCCCATTTTATCAGGATTTACGCCTTTGGTGCTAGTCTCCATCCCCTGGCCTATGGAAGGCAGGCTTGGGGTAGTCACGACACGACCCTGGAGGACATGTCATGAAAAATTGGTATCAGAGGAGTCTATTCTACCATAGAACTCAGGACTCTAATCATTCTTACTATGAAGCAATAGTGTTAAGAGTATTGAGTGTGGTTTTCAATCCAGTGAGTCCAGTGTTGGTGCGGCGGCTGACGTATTCATACACCAGGACCCTGAACTCTGATTTTTGACTCAGTTCACAAAAACACAGATTGCATGTGTGTTTCCCTTGAAAGGTTTTCTTTGTGATTACCTATGTCAGCCCACCAAGTATACTGTTTGGCCACGATGCACCTGTTGCTTTTCAGGATGGCCCCATGAAGGCAGCCAGCTAGGGTTCCGAGTTACGTACGAGATGATTTCCCACTGACCGACGAGGCCTCGGTGCAGGGCCCCATCACAGTAGAGACACCAACGGTACCACTACCTGCTAGGCCACCGATACCACCAGCCCTATCCACAGAGAGTGCATGCCACCTGAGTGCATTTCACGTGTTCCAGCGATAGAGGCCGCCCAGGTTCCATGGGGAGAAGTACCCCTAGGTAGCTGAGGATTGGATGGAGGCTATCATTAGAGTTTTTAGATTGGTAGGGAAACCTGCCGACCTTATAGAGATCCTTGTCGTAAGTCTACTACATGAAACAGTAGGTAGATGATGGAGCCTGATGCTCTAGGTGCATGATGAGGCATCACTTCTTTGGACAAACATTGAGAGTCTCTTCCACTCAGAGTTTGTTCCAGCCACACTTCATGAAGTGCGGATTCAGGAGTTAATACATCTGTAGTAGGGAAGCATGAAAGTAGCTCAGTACTCAGCATGGTTTACTAACATATCATGCTACTCCACAGATATGGTATGAGACCCATTCATCGGGGCCTGAACCTTCGACCAGGGACTGAGGCACGAGATCAGTGCTTCGACGATTCCCCTCAGCATCACAACGCAGGCAGGGGTTCTTGAGCAAGCCCTTCTAGTGGAAAGCTTTCTCACTGGGCAGTCACCAGTGACAAGACCCACTGCATGACTACACATAGTGGAGTCTTATTCTGACGGCAGTAGATAGATGTCGCAGGGGTCCAAGCGGACCAGGCCATTAGGTGGGAGACCTCAGGATAAAAGTTCAGTTGTGAAGGGCACACGAAACAGAGCTAGCCTTATGAGGACCAGTCAGGGCTATGCATGTAGTGGGCAGGGCCACATGGCTCTTGACATCCCGACCCTCCATGCAGACGAGCAGAAGACAGTAGAGGGACCTCCCAGGTCGAGGTAGAGGTTTGACTGTGGTGGTCCACAGGGAGCAGGTGAATGAGGTAGAGGAGATGGCCGATAAGAGGGTGGTGGATGATGTTTCGAGGCTCTACCACCACTACCACCAGAAGGTCCACCCCGACCACAGGGAGCTCGCAGAAAGAGGTGGGAACAGCTCTAGGTAGTCAAGGCCTATAAACACCACACACCTGAGATGATTCGAGGTACTATCTATTTCTACTACACCCTTGTTGTATTTCTTATAGACACAGGTGCAAGTCATTCTTTATTTCCGCTGCCCTTGTTCAGAGCTCGAAGATTCTGACGAAGCCTTTGACTCGATCCTTACGGCTGGATACTCCTACGGGAGCAGACTCGATGATTACACATTGGTGCCAACAGTATGAGAATACTCTAGGAGGTTAGAGCTTTGGCTGTGATCTTATTGTAACGACATTGAGGCCTTACGACGCCATCTTGGGTATGGACTTATTATCCACAGTCAATGCTCAGATCAACTGTGTTAGGCACAAGATGCGGTGTATCCGCACATATGGGAGCAGGTTAACCATCACCAGTGATAAGGGAGACTTTGAAGCGCAAGGTAAACTTACATAGATGAGAGGGTAGCCAATCACACATCAGTTGGCTAGTCTCATCCTCAGAGCAGTTGATGTGCGGAGTCCAAGTTTTCCTGTTGTGGTGGATCAGTATGCAGACGTTTTTCCTGACGATGCTATAGGACTACCGCTTCATAGAGAGGTAGACTTATACATAGATCTATACCCCATGACAACACCGATATCTACCCCATCATATCGGGTGGCTCTTGCCGAGCTTTATGAGCTGTGGGTACAGCTTGGGTACTTGCAGGGAAAGGTATTCATCCAACCCAATGTTTCAGCCTAGGATTCTCCGATTTTGTTCACCAAGAAGGCGGATGAGAGCTTGCGACTATGTGTCGACTATCGTCACCTGAATCAGGTGATTGTAAGGAACTTGTACACCCTTCTGAGGATTAACGACCTCTTCGATCAACTCAAGGGAGAACAATGGTTCTTGATGATAGACCACAGGTTAGGCTATCACCAGCTCAGAGTTCGAGACAAGGATATGCAGAAGATGACCTTCAAGTGTTGGTATGGGAAATAAATGTTCTTTTTTATGCACTTCGGCATGACCAACACTCCAAAAATGTTAATGAGTCTCATGAAATGGATATTCCAGGCTTACCTCAATTGTTTTGTCGTAGTCTTCATCGACGACTTACTGATTTACTCCACTACTGAGGAGGATCAAGCCTACAACTTGCAGGTTATACTGGATAAAATCTGAGAGAACTAGCTTTATGGTAAGCTCTCAAAGTTTCATTTCTGGATTCGAGAGGTTCACTTCATGGGACTTGTCATCTCGGATGAGGGGGTAGCAGTGGATCCAGCAAAGATCGTGGCAGTGCTTGCTTGGGAGCCACCTAGCAGTGTGAAGGAGGTTCGGAGTTTCCTGGGCCTGGCTGGATACTATCGGAGGTTTGTGCCAAACTTCTCCAAAGTTACAGCACCACTTTCAACTTTGATGAAGAAGTGGAAACCCTTCGTGTGGTTAGATTGATTCCAGCAGAGCTTTCAGGAGTTGAGATAAAGATTGACCAGTGTTCCCATCCTGAGGCTAGCAGAGGAGGGAATTGGGTACGTAGTTTACTGCGAAGTTCAGGGACCAGACTCGGGTGTGTTTTGATGGAGGAGCGATCGGTGATCACATATGTTTCGCAGTAGTTGAGACAGCACGAGCAGAACAATGCTACCCATGACTTGGAGTTATAAAAAGTGGTCTTTGCCTTAAAGATGTGGCAACACTATCTGATGGGAGAACACATTACAGTCTACTCTGACGACCAGAGTCTCCAGTATATCTTATTGCAGAAGGACCTGAACCTGAGACAGCGGCGATGGCTTGAGTTCTTCCACGAATATGACTTTGAGACAGTCTATAATCCTAGGAAGGGGAACATTATAGCTAATGCTATCAGCAGGAGATCAGGAATTCAGCTTCTAGGAGAGCTGACAGGGCATCTAGCCGCGTTGCAGATATCATTTGTGGATATAGATTGAGCAGCCTTTCTTCTGTCTCTCACAGTCACCCCTCTACTTCTTCAGCGAGTTATAGAGGCATAGTGAGGGGACACTTACTAAGAGACACGACGTGCTCAGATATCCTCAGGGCTGGCACCCGATGGATTTTCTGAAGGATTGGAGCAAATCATCATCTTCAGGGGACATGAGATGGTACCAGCTGGACTACAGGAGGAGGTGCTGAGTGATTTCCAAAATTCCACTCAAGAAGTACACCTAGGAGTGGAGAAGATGTATCAGGACCTCAGACGACAGCACTGGTGGCCGGGTATGAAGAAGGCTGTAACAGAGTTTGTTTCACGATGCCTTACTTGTCAGCATGTGAAGGTAGAGCACTAGGTACCAACATACTTGGTACAGACCTTAGAGGTCCTAAATTGGAAGTGGGATGGGATCTCCATGTATTTCGTGACGAGGCTTCCACAAGCATCTAGAGGACATGACTCTCTTTGGGTAATCATAGACTGACTCACCAAGTCATCCACCTTCCTACCAATTAGAGAGTAGGGATCAGTAGAGAGCTTGAGATGAATCTATGTATAGAAGATCATAAGGCTTCATGGTGTGCCATCGACGATCGTCTCCAATCGGGACACATGCTTTACTTCCCGACTTTGGAAGGGGTTGTAGGAGGCATTTGATACACAACTACGTCTGAGAACCACCTTCCATCCCCAAACGGATGGCCAGACTGAGAAAACGATTCAAACTCTCAAGGAAATGCTCCGGGAATTTTTCCTCGACTTTTTTCACATATGGGAGGATCACTTACCCTTGGTGGAGTTTGCGTACAACAATAGCTACCACTCCACCATCATGGTGGCCCCTTATGAGGCACTGTACGACCAACCTTGCAGATCACCTATATGCTGGACTGACCTAGGGGAGTCAGCTCTTGTAGGACTAGAGATGGTTCAGGCTACGACATAGAAGGTGCAGATCATCCAGGAGTGGATAAAGACTTCATAGAGCAGACACAAGTCCTACGCTTATAGGATACAGAGACCACATGAGTTCAAGGATGGAGACCACATTTTCCTAAGGGTCTCACCTCAATGAGGTCTACAGATATTTGGCCAGGGCGACAAGTTATCTCCCTGATTTGTTGGACCTTTCCAGGGCATCAGTAGAGAGGTGAGGTGGCTTACTACATGGACCTTCTACCTCAGTTGCATCGGGAGCACGACATCTTCCATTTATCTCAGCTGAGGCGATACGTGCATGACCCGAACCACATCATCGATCACGGGGAGCTGGACATTGATGACGGGGTGACATTCATGGAGGTCCTGGTGGAGATCAAGGATCAATAAGAGCGGGTCATATGTGTATGGTCTATTACTCTAGTGCGCGTTTAATGGCAGCACATGAACCTCCAGGAGAGCACTTGGGAGCGGGAGGCTCAAATGTGTGCTTAGTACCCCCATTTGTTCCCCTAGAGTGTGTTGTATCTTTATGGGGACATAAATCCCTGAGATGGGGGTAATGTAAAGACCTATAATTTTTAAGGAAATTATTTTCTTAAATACTTTGGAATTTTATGAGTATGCAGTTTCTGATGGAACTAGAATCCGAGGCCCGGTGTGCCCGGAATCAATTTTTGATGTTTTGTTCATGTACGTTAAGTAAACGTACAAGTGGGTTTTTCTATATTTTGAATCGGTGATTGGAATTGAAATATGAGGACACCAATGAACTCTCAGAGATGGTATTCACATAATGGGACCTTTACCGTAGTTGTGTTTTATGCGGATTGAAAGATAATTTTTGGGGATATGGAATAAATTAAATAAAATTGATGTACACAATTTTATATATTTTTGGTAGTTATAACCTACAGGAGGAAGTTAAGGGTGGGACCAAACCCCACATAACCTCCCCTAAGAGGATTTAGTGTGGTGGGTAACACACAAATGCGAACCCTTCCACCTCCCCTCAAATCTCCACTAATAACCTACTGTTTATTTTTGATAACTCCTCATTAATGGTGGAGCCTCTCCACCTCCCTCTTCCCATCAATTTTGCCAACTCATATAATTAATATCTACATTAATTATTCATCACCTCTTTTGAATCAAATTGAATTGCATGGAAATTCTATTAATTTGTGATCCTTTTTATTTCTTTTTCCTTGGCAAATCACTTTTGGGGGAAGGCTATGGTGAATTAGAAGAGAGGTGGTCCTTCTTCGACGAAGAACACCGTTCTTCAAAAAGAACATCCCCAATGAAGAACATGAAGGACTTATTCCAATGATGCATCTTCCTTAGACACACATCGAAGTCATGGAGTCTACGTCACCTATGACAAAAACTATTCTGCCATCATTGATGGGACGACACCGTTCTTCTGCGACACCGGACTACCACGACACTCGTCTTCCATGGCTCGATGACGTGCGACGTCATTTGTGAGGTAGGGTTTTTGTATAATTTATAAGTGAATAAATTATCTATATTGTGTTGTTTTATTTGGAATAATCTTGGCCATATATTACCGGATAACACGGAGGGAGTGGGCCGAACGAACACAGCCTGAAGACCGTCCGTTTTTCTTGATTTTTGATTCGCAATGGGAGGTGGTGACGATCGAAGGCGGCGGCCACACGCCAGCCGTGTGTGGACGAACCACGGCCCGCAACCGTGGGATGCTTGGATGATGATGAACCGGCCGGCTAAGCCGGCTGGAAAAAAGTAAAGGTGGCTCCATAATGGTGCTGTGTTGCGGAGGACCTTGGCCCGCAATCTGGGGGCCGCTTTGGCAGCGAACCGGCCAGCTCATTGGCCGACCGGTTGAAGGACCCGCGACCCCCGAAGGTGTAGCGTAGTAGGACCGCGGCCCGCCCGAGCGGGCCTCTTTCATTGGGAAGGCCGGCTGGTTGGGTGGGATTAGCCACTTGGCACCGCTAGTTCGGGAATGTGGGGGGCTTCCCCCAGACCACTTAGCCCTACAGGCCGAGCCGTGACCAGCCGTGCCGCGCCGGGTAGGGCCGCGCCCCCCTCAGGCTGGGAAACACCCCTTTGAGCTGGGCCACACCCCTTGGGCCAGGCTGTGGGATTCACCGGGCCGGTCCAACCCTATGTCGGGCCAGACCCGCCAAAACCGGGTTGACCCGACCCATCATACCACTGGGCTTAACGGGCTGGTCCCGTTTCCACTTAAGGGTGAATATCTTGATGACCGCACGTCCGATCAACGTGCCGTCTATGGAACTGTGACCCTCATGACGTGGCGGTCATTTTTGCGATACTATATGTGAGTTTTGGACAACATTGTAAAATGTCTGGGTTTGGAACGAGCGTAATTCCAACTGGGCCCCTAGAAAGGAAAATCCAATAACTCACAGACCGAGCATCTGATTGATGCGCCGTCTATCACGTTTGGTTTATTTTGAAGAGATAGAACATTAGGATACATAAACTCTATACTTAGTGATAGTTGATGTATCTAACTCCTTTTCTTGAGGAGTGGACCCTCCCAGAATCGAGTGTGCGATGTACAAGAACCCTAGAGATAGATGCGACTGCATCGACTACTGTACTGGAATCCTCCGTGGTTTCAACAGCGATGACTACCATAATGGAATCCTCCGTGAGTTAGACAGTGATGAATACTATTCTTTTATCATGTGTGGGTCCACAGTTTGACCTCTGTACTTGTATCCTTTGTGGGTCCGACAGCTTATATGAATCAGTGAATACATCTGATCATCTATATCACTATATGAATGATGTATACCTGTGTGATTTTAGTCTTGATTTTAAATTATTATCATCGATGAGATTGATTTCTTTACTGTGTGGACTGGGTTTTATTTTGGATCGAGAGTTAGAGTTGTACTGTGGTTGATAAATTAGGTATATATATGGGAATATAACTAAGTAGGGTTGGTTGATGCTTCATGTTTGTATCTCTCTTCAGTGGTTTATACTTTGTGGATTATGGGAGACCTTTGGGGGTCTCAAAGTTACTACTGAGTATCGTATAATCACCCATGCACGGGCTTTTCCCGCGTTATGTTGTGTTGGTTGCAGATGATGGATAGCACTGATCGAGGTAGAGACATGTAGAGCTGGACGGTACCCGGAGGTGGACCACTTGGTGAGACATACATGGAGAAGACATATGGACTTGAGGTGCTGAGGAGGCCATTTTTACCCACAATTCAGGTGGGATTCCCAGAGGATGACTCAATGGTTGATGTTTTACTTCATTACAGTTGTGTTAGCTTTCAGTTGTATTATACATTCAGTTGGATTTGTATACTGGACCATTTACTTTTCAGCTCTTACTTTTTTACAAAGTTTACTTAGTTCTTACATTAGTTGTGTACTCTGTTGTGTTGTTTACTTTTATAAAGGCAATTACTTCCTTTTTTATCAGGATTTATGCCTTTGGTGTTAGACTCCAGCCCCTGGCCTATGGAATGCGGGACTGGGGTAGTCACATCCTGGGCCCTGAGGACGGGTCGTGACATACATGAAACCCTATTTCGTTTCCCAAGGATTTTAAAATACATAACGATCATGTTTCTAATAACTTTTAAAACATAAGGATTTTGAAGGGAAACCCCCTACTTTTTAATCTCTATGGGTTATTTATGAAATGTTTGATTATGATGTATGTGGCTCACATGAAAATAAATACATATTAATTTTGTGCCATGATAGCACTCCAATGTATTGGGTAAATAATTTAATCTCTATAAATGAAAAGTTTCACGATACCTTGGTGAATAACCTTGGAAATTTTTATGACAACTTGGGGATAAACTTTAGTGATATGTTCATGAATATATAAATTAAATGTTTTGGCCACATATTCATCTTATAGTTCAAGTTATTCTCATTATAAAATTCCTCTACCTCCATTCATCATGTCATTATGTTTTTTATCATGTTTTATTGATACCACAAGTAAACTAATTCCCATGTTTTCCCTTACTGGGCCTTCTCCTCACCCTTTCCTTTGATGTATGTCTCCAAGTAATGAGATGTAGTAATTGTAATTTATGATGAACCTATGATGAAGCATTACATGTTTTTAGAATAATGTTTTATATTTTTTCATGTATTATGTTCCTAATTTCCAAGACACTAAACTTTAAAGATCCTTTATATGTAAAACGTAATGAAAAGTTATGTAATAAAAAGGTAGGATTACATATTTGGTATTAATGGGAGGTTTAGTTATTTATGGAAATTAGGATATGAAAATGTTAGGAATAACCCTATAGAAACGGTTAAATATAGGAATACTTCTTTGTATTTTGGTGAGTATCGAGAAAGTGGTTTATCAAGAAAATACATCCCTGTCTGGATATGAGCAGTTAGAGGCGGCTGATTAGTCACTGAAAGTGGCTAATATTCATTGTTAAGTTCTTAATATTAATGTGTTTAAAAGTTCATAAACATCAATTTTAGTCCAATTCAGAAATTGAACTTCATTTCCCATCATTGTGCAATTCATGCTTAAAATGTCAATTTGGGACCACTCAATAATTTGCTTGTGGAAATTACAATATTCATCATTTTAATTTGAAATTTTGTGATATGATTTATCACTTTGTTTGGAACATTTTATCTTTTAGGTCCGACGGATGAATTCCAAAGGACGATGGATAATTTTGTGCCTGAAGGCAGAAACTTGCTGGAAAAAGAATAATGGGCCTAAGGCACATCAAACAAATATGGGGCCCATAAACCAAGCCCCATGAAGCTCAAATTTATACATTAGGAAGATAAAAATATTTGGATCATTTTATTCAACTGTGGCCGTAGCTAATTCTGATGTTTTCATGATGATAATGGGATCTGAAGTTGAGATTTAAATGGTGGACTCGTCATTAATGCACAACAATCCGTCCCACCATTTCGGCCATAACATCCAAAAGGATGATCCAAATTTTCTGAAATTTTGATATCTTCTAGAAGACACATTGAAGAAAATATTTCTCTTATACAACACATCCGGATTCGTCCTTATTCAATTTCGAATTCACACGTCAATATGGTGGACGAATCTGGACAGTTTTCTGGGTCAAATACAAAACATCAATTTCCTTTTGATTATTCACCCTCCATTTGACACTATTAATTGTTGGGGGGTGAATTAATTGTTGGTGGATGTACCTAAGTCTCCTAATATGCCTATATAAGGAGTTGGTGGTGAAGGGAATAATCATCTAACATTTTTCTTTGAATCCATATTTTCCTTCCAATTGTAATTTTCTGCATTCTTTTGTAATCGTATCGTCAATTTTTCCCATGTAAGTTTTTCTTTCACATTGAGTATCTTAATAAAATTTGTTCTTATTCTTTATTTTTTCTTTTTATTTTATTCACACGTTGATACCGTTGAATCTAGGTGTGATTTTATTCACACCCGCACTTGTGAATTCATCACACAACGGTGGAGTGTTCGTTCTTTTAATAATTTTCTTCTTCTTCAATTCTGCCCCCATAAGTCTACATCACGCTTCCATTGGTATAATAGCATCAATGGAGGGCTAACCTCTTAAGGGTTGATCCAAGGGAGTAGCAAGGTCATGTATTGAATGTTATTTCATGTAATTAATATTTAAATCTATTCGTTATTTTAGGATTTCCATTTGATGTGTTACATTATTTCTCATCTTTGCCAACTTTAATGATGACACATTGTGAGTGCTAGTATGATCTATTTCCTTTGAGTGCTCATTAAAGTGATCCTCAAAGTGAATTATTTATTGGCCTTGGAATTGTGTAGGGATTAAATTGGTGAATGATTTGGAAGAATTATCTCAATGTTTGGATATGTCTTGAATTAATGACATGAAATTTTCTAAGAAAAGAAATTCATCCAATCCACCCCAAGCAAAACCCTAAGATCAACCCACCATCAATAATTGTTTAGTTCACATAATTTTTTATTATATCTTATTTAAATTATATATTTAGTTCTCCAATTAAAATCTAACCCAAAGAAGGCTACATCAATGCCCATCCCGCACCAAATCATAGCGTCTCAAGGTTACTTCTTCGGTCCCTGTGGATTCGATCCCTACATGTACTACATCAATCGCTTTTACCCGTAGGGTAAATTTGGGCGCAACCAAATTTTGGAGCCGTTTCCAGGGACCCAAGTAAGTACCTTAGACCAGCATCTTCTTTTCTCACCCCAAATTCTCTATTCTCACCCTAATTTCTCTTCTCTTTCCCCTTTCTATTTCTATGTGTCCAAAAAAACCCCAAAACCAATTTTCAATCAATTCCAATGGATTATCCTACAAAATACCCATTCATAAATCAATGCTGTAATCAAGTTGGAAATCAATATTGGAAAACACCTCACGGAGGGAATTTCATTGACCAATCCTTATTTGAATACACCACACCAGATGAGATGTAAAATCAATGGGGTGCTGAATGTTTACAAGATCAATTTCCATACCTATCAAGAATGATTGAAAAGATAAATAATGAGGAATTCCATGATGTACAAACATATATAAACCCTAATACTGAAAAAATTCTTGAACAATTGTGTGAACAAATGGATAAAATGAATTCAGAAGTTTCATCTTTCAGATTATAATTACAAAGCTTTAAGACTTTTGAGGAACCCGTTCCCACTCAAGATGTTCTTTCCTCATCATTGATAGATGAATCTTTTATCCCAAAAACCACTCATGATTTGAAAAAAGAACTAACCTTTGGATATGGGATAACTGAAAAAGATCAAGGAATTCTTAATGAGTGTTTAAATCAGGATGAAATTGATTTAATGAATTCACAAGAGGGAAATTTTTCTTCATGGATTGAATGCCCAGAATATTTCTCCAATGATGATTTTTCAGATACACCAATCACTGAACCATTAGGAGAAATCACAAACATCAAACCCATACCCATTTATGAAACTCATCTAGAAAATTTTGGGGTTGAATCTTCAATTAAAAGGGAACCAATTGTGTTTAGAAATTTTGAAAATGAAATTGATATTGATTCTAATTCCTTATCAATTTTTGAATTTCCTACCCAACCTGAACTTAAAATCAATGTCCTTACTTCCCCACTCAGGAATCCCATCATAGGGTACAAAAAAGACCTCTCAGTTATCATTCATCCATCTCATGAAACCAATAATGTAGGAATGAACTTTGAAATCATAGGAAATACTCCAGATAAAACACGATCAACCATTTTAGATATTCCTTGGATTTTACCAATCATTGTAGAAAATAGGATTTCACATGAATCAAATTATAAAAAAATGAATATGAATAAAGTTGAAGTGGACAAAAATGGGGTCCTAAAAATGATGAAAGTTGGAATTGGATAAGTTGGGGGGTACAAGTAGAGAAAAAGACGTTAAACAAAAGCGCTGCATGGGAGGCAACCCATGGTTTTCATGTTTCTAATCATTTTGAATCATTTTTTTTCATATAATAAATTACCATAAACTGTTGACCTGTTATTCTTTTATGAGTAAGGATGGGTATGAAAAGGGAGCACCGTATTCATCCGTGTCACGTGGTGTGATCCCTAAGTAATACCTTACCCAGAAATTTAAAGAAGACAATGTATCATCAGTTTATTTTATTTATGTTTTTGTAGGTTTAAAAAAAATATTATTAGACTCTTGACCTGTTCTTCTTTTATGAGTATGGATGGGTATGAAAGGAGTGCACAGTATTCATCTGTGTCACGCGATGTGATCCCTGAGTAATACCTTACCCAGAAATTTAAAAGAAGACAATGTATCATTAGTTTGATTTAAAAAAAAACATGAAAATGATGGTACATGGAATTAAATAAATCATTGTGTTGTTTGTTTTGTCTGCTTTGTCCTTATTTTTATGGTTCATGAACTATTTTGGGTGATACATGTTCAATCAAGGAGGTGCCTACATCCCCAAAGAGATCAAAGGAGTAATTTGGAGCATCATAAACCTCAACTTTAAAAACCAGGTGAATTTGTTCCATGTTTTTCATTCTCAATTTTATCTTTGAACTCCTCTCCTACCCCCTTCTAACTTTTTTTTCTTTAAACACTGGAGACAGTGTTATTGTAAGTTGGGGGGGGATAAAAAATGATTTTTATTTTGAATAAGAACATGCATGAAAAAAAAATTCCATTAACCATAAACATGATAAAACCACATTGCAAACTCTAAAATTGGATATCAAATAAATTTTGCATGCCTTGATTATGATTTTAATGCAAGTTTAAGTTCATGAGCATAGTTTTTGGAAAGTGCGGTTGTCCGATGTGATTTTTCAAAGTTTACATTTTCATCCTCTTAATAAAAATGCCACAATGAACGTCTTTTGGATTGTGGGTGTAAATTTGAGTTCTTGGGTCCCTTTCATTATAGCATTGGGTTCTGGGGTCACTTTTAGTTTAATTTGAGTATCCAAAAAATAACAAAAATACAAAAAAAAATTGAAAATAAAAATAATGACCACATAGAGCAATGTTTTGTCCAAATGCGTGGCGTCCGGCACTTGGGGATCGTGACTCTATAGTTGTCTTTCCCAGAGTTAGGCTTTATATCTCTATTGTAGAGCATGAAATTGACAAAATGCGTGGCGTCCGGCACTTGGGGATCGTGACTCCATAGTTGACTTTCCCAGAGTTAGTCTTTTCATATCTATTGTGGTTAAAAATAAATAAAAAAATGGATACTCATCTTAAGGTTTAATGTGATTCCCACCTAGCGCTTCCATTTTTTCCCCTTGAACAATAAAATGGGCTCCATATCTTTTATGATGCACAACACTTTATCATTCTTAATTGGAATTGGATGAAATGTGGCAATGAATTTGAACAAAGGAATGGGCTTGGGCATGGGATATGATTATGGACCTATCTTTTTATAAATGATTTTGATGGGTTCCATAATTTTTTTGGTATGAGCTCTTTTGAGTGAGAAATGTGTATTTAAATGTTTTTGGAAAAGGGGATTTTGATTTCATATTTGTAATTTATTTTGCTTGGGACTAGAAAAAATCAAGTTGGGGGTGTGATTAGTCACTGAAAGTGGCTAATATTCATTGTTAAGTTCTTAATATTAATGTGTTTAAAAGTTCATAAACATCAATTTTAGTCCAATTCAGAAATTGAACTTCATTTCCCATCATTGTGCAATTCATGCTTAAAATGTCAATTTGGGCCCACTCAATAATTTGCTTGTGGAAATTACAATATGCATCATTTTAATTTGAAATTTTGGTATATGATTGATCACTTTGTTTGGAACATTTTATCTTTTAGGTCCGATGTATGAATCCCAAAGGACGATGGATAATTTTGTGCCTGAAGGCAGAAACATGCTGGAAAAAGCATAATGGGCCTAAGGCCCATCAAACAAATGTGGGGCCCAGAATCCAAGCCCACTGAAGCTAAAATTTATACAGTAGAAAGATAAAAATATGAGGATCATTTTATTCAACTGTGGACGGAGCTAATTCTGATGTTTTCATGATGATAAAGGGATCTGAAGTTGAGATTTAAATGGTGGACTCGTCATTAATTCACAGAAATCCGTCCCACCATTTCGGCCATAACATCCAAAAGGTTGATCCAAATTTCCTGAAATTTTGAGATCATCTATAAGACACATTGAAGAAAGTATTTCTCTTATACAACCCATCCGGATTCGACCTTCTTCAATTTCTAATTCACACATCAATATGGTGGACGAATCTGGACAGTTTTCTAGGTCAAATTCAAAACATCAATTTCCTTTAGATTATTCACCCTCCATTTGACTCTATTAATTGTTGGGGGGTGAATTAATTATTGGTGGATGTACATAAGGCTCCTAATATGCCTATATAAGGAGTTGGTGGTGAAGGGAATAATCACCTAACATTTTTCTTTGAATCCATATTTTCCTTTGAATTGTAATTTTCTGCTTTCCTTTTGTAATCGTATCGTCAATTTTTCCCATGTACGTTTTTCTTCAACATTGAGTATCTTAATAAAATTTGTTCTTCTTCTTTATTTTTTCTTTTTATTTTATTCACACATTGATACCGTTGAATCTAGGTGTGAATTTATTCACACCCGCACTTGTGAATTCATCACACAACGGTGGAGTGTTCGTTCTTTTAATAATTTTCTTCTTCTTCAATTCCGCCCCCATAAGTCTACATCCCACTTCCATTGGTAGAATAGAATCAATGGAGGGATAAACTCTTAAGGGTTGATCCAAGGGAGTATCAAGGTCATGTATTGAATGTTATTTCATGTAATTAATATTTAAATCTATTCGTTATTTTAGGATTTCCATTTGATGAGTTACATTCTTTCTCATCTTTTCCAACTTTAATGACGACACATTTTGAGTGCTAGTATGATCTATTTCCTTTGAGTGCTCATTAAAGTGATCCTCAATGTGAATTAGTGATTGGCCTTGGAATTGTGTAGGCATTAAATTGGTGAATGATTTGGAAGAATTATCTCATTGTTTGGATATGTCTTGAATTAATGACATGAAATTTTCTAAGAAAAGAAATTCATCCAATCCACCCCAAGAAAAACCCTAAGATCAACCCACCATCAATAATTGTTTAGTTCACATAATTTTTTATTATATCTTATTTAAATTATATATTTAGTTCTCCAATTAAAATCGAACCCAAAGTTGGCTACTTCGAAGCCCATCCCGCACCAAATCATAGCGTCTCAGGGTTACTTCTTCGGTCCCTGTGGATTCGATCCCTACTTGTACTTCAACGACCGCTTTTACCAGTAGGGTAAATTTGGGCGCAACCAGCGGCTCTATCACAGATGTACCTAGGAGTGAAAACTATTACAAGGAGTAATAATCTTGACTCGGGGTATCATGTTACATGACAACGGGCCTTGCTACACTCTTGGTTACATCACTCCCAGGGGACACGATTAGTCAATCATAATCTTATTACGAATCATTATGAATGATATATAGAAAAATGTAATTTCTTAAAGAATGAAGTTTTAAGGCATAAAATCCTTTATAATTAAAATATTCCTAAGTCAAATAAGTTTATCACTAATGTTTTATTGTTTTAGAAATTGGCAAGAACGAGGAGGAACCATGCAAATGGTGACCGTAATGGACCATGCACTGACAACCCTCAGGTGGAAGTCAGAATGGAAACTTTCATAGGAATAATGAAACAACTGACTGAAGATATGGGAAATAACATGAATCATACTGAGAGATCGATCTCACTGCGAAGGGAACAACTTTATGTTGAATACTTTATGCATCAATGACCACCAACATTCAGTGTATCTACCGACCCATGGATTGATGAATAGTTGATTAGCTCTATTGAGAAGATATTTTTTGTTCTCCATTGTTCTGAATAATAGAAGGTTACCTTGGATGTTTATCACTTAGAGAGGGAAGCTGAGAAATGGTGGGAAATGATTAGAAACACATGGCCACGATTTCAAGTGGAAGCTATGGAGTGGGAAGTGTTCAGAGGGATATTCTTCAAAAAGTATTTCCCTCGATCGCTGAGAATAAAAATGGAGAAAGGGTTTGTAAAGTAAAAGCTGAAGAAAAATGAATATGAAGAAATCTGTGAGATTGAATTTACAAAGATTTCATGTTACACCTCTTTCTTTGTCCTGGATCCAAATTGTAAGGTTAATAGATTCTTCGGTGGACTATGACTTCATCTGTGGAAGAATATAGCCAACCGAGACTATGATAGCTCTGTGGAGATCATGTGGTGTGCAATGAAATTCAATATAGACTTTGGTGAGATGTACTGGTCTCATAAATCTAATTACAAGAAAAGATTGATAGAGCCTAGCTTAGGGAGGACCATTGATCAGGGTAGAGGAGGTACAAAAGTGAAACGTCCCACGTGTAATAAAGGTGGGAAAAAGCTTTCGCGGAACTTCCTGCTCGAGAGCAGGAACTTATACAAGTGTGGAAGAGATGACCATATTGTGAGGAATTCTCATAGTGAGGTGAAACCTCAACTTCCATACCCTAAATACAAGGGGAGGATGGTGAAGGCCCTACCAGATGTCTAGTGTTTTATGTGTGGAAAACTTGGGAACATTGATAATCACTATCCAATTTCTAGGAAAGTGGAGGGGAATCACCATCAGCCTCAGCAAAGGCCAATGGATCATGGTCGTGATTTGGCTATCACGATAGCTATTGTTTTATCTCTGAATGATGTGGTGGCTAGTAATATTGTTGTACTCTCAAAGCTAGAAAGTAAATTATATTATTCTAGTTCTACACATTCCTTTATTTCCTCCATGTTTGCAATGAATTCAGAATCAACCCCTGATTTTCTAAACAATGAGTTATTATTCAAGACTCCTAGTGGGATTATCCAAGAATCATCAGTGTTTCTAAACTCTAGTATTTATTTTAGTGAGCACAGTCTTATTGCAAATCTAGTAGTCATTACCATGACATAATTTGACATTTTACTAGGGATGGACATGCTCTTGATGTATAATACTAATATTAAATGCAGATGCAATGAATTATCAGTAGTATTGAATGGAAAACCTATAGTTATCTTCCAAGGAGAGATATCTCAACCAGATCTTTGTCTATAAGTACCTCCTATATCCTTCTTTATGGAGTTGATTGGTGAAGAAGAAGAATTAAATTAGTGTTTGAGGATAGAAAATGTCCCCATTGTCCAGAAATACGTTTACCTATTTGCTGAGGAGTTTCCTTGAACTCCCCCAGAAATATAGGGAGGGTTCTCCATTGAACTCATACCTGGATCCCAACCGATATCAAAGACCCCATATAGGATGATAAATGTCAAGATAGAGGAGTTAAATTAACAAATACAATATCATTTGGGGAAGGGTTTTATCTAACCCTGTGTGTCTTTATGGGGAGCACCAGTTCAAATTGTGATGAAAATGATGGATTGATGCGGATATGCATTGATTATAGAGAACTAAATGAGATCACAATAATGAACTAATACCCTCTTCCCTGAATTCTTGACTTATTTGACCAACTTTGAGGGGCTCAATTCTTCTCTAAGATTGATCTTCTTTCTGGTTAACCTCAATTGAGGCTGAAGAATGAAGATATTATAAAAACCACCTTTTGATCAATATATGGTCATTATGATTTTGTTGTTATTCCATTTGAACTGACTAATGCACCTAAAATTTTTACGGATTTGATAAATAGAGTCTTTAAGGACTACCTTGATAAAATTATGGTTGTTTTTATTGATGATATTATAACATATTATAAAAGTCTCAAGGACCACGAGGACTATATAAGGGTTATTTTGAAAACTATACATAAGGATAGGCTTTTTGGGATGTTCAACAAATTTGAATTCTATTTGCAAATAGTTTCTTTCTTGGGGAACATTATTACTAATGAAGGAATCACAACTGACCCTACAATGGAAAAAGATATATAGGAGTGGCCTCATCCTACAATAATAATTGAGATTCGTAGTTTCCTTGGACTAGTGGGATATTATAGGAGATTGAGAAAAAATTTTAACGACATTCAAACCCATTAACCAAGTTAACTCGAAAAGGGATCATGTTCATCTGGACAAATGAGTGTGAAGAATGTACCCAAGAGATAAAGAAGAGATTGGTTTTGATAGCCGTGTTAACTCTACCCTCAAGTGGAGAATGAATCATTATTTTTAGCGATGCATCTCTGAGTGGTCTTGGGTGTGTTCTCATAAAAAATGACAATGACATTGCTTATGCATATCAACAATTGAAGACTCATGAATAGAACTATCATATGCATGATCTGGAGTTGGGTGAATTTTTTTTTGCTATGAAGATATAGAGGCACTATTTTTATTGGTAGAAATATGATATAAACACAGACCATCAAAGTTTAAAGTATATTTTCACACAAAATGAACTGAATATGAAACAAAGAGACGATTAGAACTTCTCAAAGACTAGGATTGTTCAATTCATTATCATCTTGGAAGAGCAAACAAAGTCGATGATGCATTAAGCTGGAATGACCCAGATTCTTTTCCATGATGAGGATTCAATGAGATCCTTTGATCAATGAACTAGTAAATTTTGAAATGGTAATTATAAGGGAAGGGACATCATCAACCCTAACCCAAATGATTTCTCAACCATCATTACTAGAGAAGATCATGAATGATTAGAAAGAAATCCATTGTTATAGAAGATGCATGAGGCTGTGAAGGATGAGATGTTTCCTGTGTTCAAAATTGATCAAGAAGGTGTACTAAAATTTCATACATGACTATGTGTTCCATATATTCTGAAAATAAAGAAGGATTTGATGTATGAAGATCATAGCTCTACATTCTCTATACATACAGGAAGAACAAAAATGTATAGGGACCTTCATGATCATTATTGGTGGGATAATATGGAAAAGCAGATTGGTGACTACACTTCAAAGTTCTTGGTATGTCAGAAAGTGAAGGCAGAGTGAAAAATTCCTGAAGGTGTTTTGAAACCATAACCCATACCATCATGGAAGTGGGACAATATCACTATGGACTTAGTTACTATACTCCTATGAACATTAAAAGGAAACAATGTCATATGGGTTATAGTGGACCATCTCTCCAAGACTGCCAATATTATCTCTATTTCATGAAGATTTATCTCTTGATCAACTTGACATGATTTATGTGAAGGAAGTGGTATGGATGCATGGAGTTAAAGTTTCTATCTTATCTGATCATGATCAAAGGATCACATCAAAATTCTAGAGAAGTCTTCAACATGCTCTACGAACTGAATTGATTTTTAGTATGACCTATCACCCCCAAAGTGATGGAATATTTTAAAGGATTATTCAAAAACATGAGGACATGCTGAGATCATGATCAATGCAATTTAATGGTGGATGGGATCAACATCTCCCTTTAGTTGAGTTCTCTTACATCAATAGATTCCACTCGAGCATTCAAATTGCACCATATGATTCTCTATATGGTTAGTGAGGTAGAACTCATACTTTTTGGAATGATTCTGATGAGAGAAAGATTCATGGGCCTGATCTTGTGCAAGAGATAATAAAAAGGCCCATACCATCTAGAAACACATTAAGGCTAATCAGAGTCAGAAAAAGAGCTATTACAACAAACATAGAATAGAATTGGAGTTTCATGTTGGTGAAAAATTCTTTCTTTGTATTTCACCTTGGAAGAGAGTCACGAGGTTTGGGAATAAAGTGAAGCTCAGACCTAGGTATATTGGCCCCTATGAAATCCTTGATTGTGTGGGAGTAGTGGCCTATCAGCTTGCACTTCTTCCAAATATATCACAAGTTCATGATGTCTTCCACGTATCCCTCTGGAAGAAGGACATAACAGACCCTTCAATTGTACTAAATCCCTAGGTGTTACAACTGGAATATGAACTCTCTTATGAGGAGCAGCTGGTAGAGATCTTGGATTATAGAGACAAGGTTCTACATAAAAGACTACCCACCTTGATAAGGAGTTATAGGGGAACCACAAATGTGAAGAAGCCATGTGGGAACTAGAGGAGTCTATGATGCAGAAGTACCCACACCTTTTCTCTTCTTAGGATACACGTTAAAATTTCAGGGATAAAATTTCTTAAGGGGGGAAGAATGTAGCAACCCGAACTTTTGAATAATATTTTCATCTTAAATTTGTATGTTATTTTATTTTATACTCCACAAAACTATATCCTTTAATTAATAAAGTGATACTGTTGGGTTTCTACTGTTATATGATTGATGATATATATGACCATTGGAATCTAAACTCTTAATGTTACAATTATTATTTATAAATTCAAGTGATATTGGATAATCAATACAGAAAGAAGATTTGATGGCCTCATTTAGTAGAATTGGGCCATACAAAGCCCATCTGTTAGAGTTTGGAAGGAGGTAGCATCTTTGAGCTTTTCTCTGGACCATGTCCATGATGAGTATCAACATGTTATTCTTGAACAGAATTGCCTAATGTAGAAGTTCAAGATGATAGAAATCACCAATCAGGAAATGTTGACTGAGCCGCCCCAAGATTCCATCACCATAGCACACCTTACACTTAGGTCATATGCTGGTGTCATAAGGGGCTATGTAAGGAATCCTTAGTTACTTTCTATAATCCTTTTGAATAAATAAAATATTTAATTATTATTATGGTAAAATTAGTGAATATCAAATGTCCAGATAAATATAGGATGAATTTATAGAAGTTCCATGTTATTGATGAATTTTGAAAAAATGGAGTATTTTAATTTTTTTATTCCTTAAATAATTAATAATGTGAATGGATTTTCAAAAAATGGTCTTCCACAGTTTTATTTAGTTTGAAATTTATAGTCTAATAAGATCAACATAATTTTTAGTGAATAGTAAATTATGTATAGTAGCATACCCATATGAATATTAATGAATAGTAAATCAACCAAAAAAATAGAAACTTCACCCATGAATGAATAAATACATTTTAGACATCTTAAAGTTGAAAAAACGTTCATAGTTTATGTTTTTGTTTTTTTTATGCCATAAATATTTTATTTATAATTTTATAATTAATTTAATAATTTAAAATTAAAATGTATTTTCATAAAATTTAATCATATGTTGTTACTTTATTTTCTTATGTTTATACGATAACTTTATGGAACCTTGATTACTTTCATAAGGTGTTACAAAATGAGTTACAGTTTTAAAGTTTTATTTTTGGAATAAATAATAATTTTATTTAAATATTAAATTAAAAATAATTAGAAAATTATTTTCATAAAATGGGGTTCATTTTTGAATTCAGATCATCAATATTATGTTAGGGTTAATTTTTGGGATATTTCTGAAAGAGTTAAATTTTTAGTGAATAGTAAAAATTCAGTTTTGTGTTTTGGGGGTTTAATGGCATCATTAACGTTGTAATAATGATGTAATAATTAAGGTAAAATTTTGAATAGTATAATATTCTTGGAAGTTTCCCATGTATCCAAATCCTTGGGAAAGCCCATGGTTTTTCAAATACCACTGATGAGGCGTCCCTTAGAAATTAATTAAATATTCCCTCAATTTTCCTTTAAATACCATTCCATTCCCTCAATCATTTCATTTGAAAATCCCACTCAACGACTTTCTAGTATTTTAACCTCCCAATGAGTCCTCTGGAGGTTCCCTCATGCCTCCCAAGGTTCCAACCTTCATGCTTTCGAAGTTACTCTTCGAGGTAAGTGAAACTTTCACCCTCCCCTTTTATGTCATGACTTCCTTTATGTTATGTATTATAGTTGCATTTAATTATGTGGGGGTGTGGACTTATATATCATTACTAATTTCCATTTCATTTCCAACTGATGAGAGACCATTTCCACTCTGATAAACATATTTGTCTAAATTATAAGTGATGTCGTTAGGCTGCCAAATTTTCATAAAAGAAATATCATTTCTCTTTTCATTCATGTTTCTTTTTCATGTGGTGTGTCATTCCACACCATGATTTTATTTCTTTTTATTTTGTACCTCTAATATAAATGATTCATTTAACAATGCTATACTATTTCCCCCTCTCATTTAATTGTTTTTTAAAACCATGTTATATTATTGTTATGATAGTGAAATTTGGTCTCAAAATATCTTTCTATTTTTCATATGAAATTCTCTTGTTTTGTTTATCCAAATACCCAAATATATTTTAATTTCCAAAAGTATTCAAAAAGACATAAAATTGATCTATTTTATTTTTGAATAAACATACATGAAACCCTATTTCCTTTTTCAAGGGTTAAAAAAGACCTAACGATCATGTTTTCAAGCAATATTAAAATATCACGATTTTGAAGTGAAACCCATTACTTTTAATCTATATGGGTTCTTAATGAAATGATTTATTTTGATACATGTGTCTCACATGAAAATAAAAACATATTAAGGGTGTTCCATAATATCCCTCCAATTCATTGGTTATAGAATTTAATCTCTAGAGATGACAAGTTTCATGATTTCTTCGTCAATAACATTGTTAAATTTTCAGAAACTTTGGTGATGAACCATGGGAATATGTTCATGAATGTATAAATTAAATGATTTAGCAACATATTCATGTTATGGTTCATGTTATTTTCATTATGAAATTACTCTACTTCCATTTCTCATGTCTTTATGTGTTTTATCATGTTCTAATTAATATTAAAAGTAAACTGATTCCCTTATTTTACCAGACTTGCCCTTTTGCTCACCCTTTCCATTGATATTTGTCTCCAGGTTATGAGAATCAGTAATTGTAGAATAGGATGAACCTGTGATGAAGCCTTAAAAGTGTATTAGAACAATTTTTATGTTCTTTTCATGAATTATGTTTCTGATTTCCAAGACACCAGACTTTAAAGAACCTTTGTTTGTAAAATTTTATGAAAAGTTATGTAATAAAAAGGAAGGATTCCATAGTTGGTATAAAAGGGGGGATTAATTATTTAGAGATATTAGGCTACTAAAACCATAGATAAAACCCTATATGAATGTTTAAATATTGGAATACTTCCTAGTATTTTGGTGAGTGTTGAGCAAGTGGATTATCAAGAAAATACATCCTTTTCTGGATACGAGCAGTTAGAGGCAGCTTTGGCTTTGATATAACTCAGATTGAAAATGATGAAAAGGAATTTTTGGCTAAACCTAGGGTATCCAAGTAAACAAAATGGGCAATGATGCACTCTTGGTTATGACACTCTTGGGGGATATGTTTGGTTAGTCATAAACTTTTTATGAATCATTTTGAAGGATTTATAAGGAAATGTAAATGTTTAAAGCCTAATGTTTTAAGAAATAAAATCCTTTACAGTTAAAAGATTCTTACATCAAATAAGATTATCACTATAGTTTTATTATTTTAGAAAATTGCGGGAAATAGGAGAAACTATGTAAGTGGTGACCGCAAAGGACCATGCACTGATGACCTTCCGATGGAAGATAGAATGGAAACTTTTATACGAACGATGAACCAATTGACTCAAGTTATGAAAAATAACTTGAATCTAGCTGAGAGACCAATCTCACCATTAAGGGAACTACACTATATTGAATCCTTTATGCATTAATGACCACCAAACATTAGTGGATCTAACAACCCATTTATTTCTGAATAGTGGATCAGCTCTATCGAGAAGATATTTTCTATGCTCCGCAGTTCTGAACAAGGGAAGGTTACCTTGGCTATATATCATTTAGTGGGAGACACTGATCAGTGGTGGGAACTAATTAAAAACAAAAGGACATGAGTTAAAGTTGAAGCTATGGAGTGGGGAGAGTCCATATGGATATTATTCAGCAAGTATTTCCCTTGATCGTTGAGAACATGAATGCAGAAGGAGTTTCTTGAGATAAAGTAGAAGGAGAATGAATCAATGAAAAGATGTCAGACGAAAATCAAAATTCTTTCATGTTAGACCTCTAGATTTTTCATGGATGAAAATTTGTAAGGTCAATATATTCATCGGTGGATTGGGACCTCATCTGCAGAAGAATCTGGCCAATCGAGACTTTGATAGCTATGAGGAGATAATGCAGAGTGCGATGAAAGTCAAGCTAGAATTTGGTGAGACGTAGTGGTCTCATAAATATAATTTCAAGAAGAGATCGATGAAGCCCATCATATAGGGGACTATTGATCAAGGAAGAGAAGGAAAGAAATTTCAACATCCCACATGTAATAAATGTGGGAATAAGCATTTGGGGAACTACTTTCTATGAAGAGGGAACTGATAAAAGTGTGGAAGAGATGGCTATATTTTGGGGAATTGTCATAGTGAGGTAAAACCTCGACTTCAAATCATTAACGATTAGGGGATGATGGTTGAATCCCTACCTGATGTCTAGTGTTTTACGTGTGGAAAACATGGTCACTTTGATTATAATTTTCCATATCTGAGGGACGTAGAGTGGAATCACCATTTGCATCAACAAAGGCCAAAGGAGAAGGGTCATGATTTTACTATCATGATAGCTGATGTTGAAGCTCTGAATAATGTGGTGCCATGTACTCTTGTTGTTCTCTCGAAACTAAAAAGTACTTTGTTTGATTCTAGTTCTATAAATTCCATTATATCCTTCATGTTTGCAATGAATTTAGAATCAACCCCCGATTTTCAAAAAGATGAGTTATCAGTCAAGACTCTTGATGATATTATACAAGCATCGTCAGTGTTTAGAATCTCTAGTATTTATTTTAATGAGAACAAACTTATTACAAATCTAGTAGTCATTCCCATGCTGGAATTCGACATTATACTAGGGATGGACTGGCTCTCAAAGTATAATTCTAATATCAAATGAAAAAGTAAGGAAATATCAGTATTCTTGAATGGAAAACCAACAGTTATCTTCCATGGAGAGATTTCTGAACCTGATTTTTTGTCTAAAAGAACCTCATATATCCTTATTTATATAGTTGATCGATGAAGAAGAAGGAGGAAATGAGAGTTTGAGGATAGAAAATGCCCCCATAGTCTAGGAAAACATTAACATATTTCCTGAGGAGTTTCTTAGACCTCCTCCGAAAAGGGTGGTAGAGTTCTCTATTGAACTCGTACCTAGATCCCATCTGATATCAAATACCCTATATAACATGGAAAATGTGGAGCTGGAGGAGTTAAAAAAACAACCCCCAGATCTTTTGGAGAAGGTTTTTATCCAACTAAGTGTGTCACCTTGGTGTACACCGGTTCTCTTTGTGAAGAATAAGGATAGATTAATGCGGCTAAGAATTGATTATAAAGAACAGAATGGGATCAGAGTAAAGAAAAATTACCCACTTCCCTGAATTGATGACTTATTTGACCAACCTTGTGGGGCTCAATTATTCTTTAATATTGATCTTTATTCTGGTTGCCATCAATTGAGGGTGAAGAAATAATATATTCCAAAAACTACCTTCCGATCAATATATGTGCATTATGAGTATGTTTTTATTCCCTGCAGGCTGACTAATGCACCATCTATTTTTATGGATTTGATTAATAGAGTTTTTAAGGACTACCTTGATAAATTTGTTCTTTTTTTTGTTTATGATATTATAATATATTCCAAAAGTCGTGAGGACCTGAGGATCCTTTAAGGGTTATTTTGAAAACTTTGTGGAAGGAGAGGATTTTTGGGATGTTTAGTAATTGTGATTTTTGGTTGAGACAAGTTGCTTTCATGGGGCACATTGTTACTAATAAAGGAATCTCAGTTGTCCTTGCAATGATAAAAGTTGTTGAGGAGTGGCCTCATCCTACAAAAATAACTGAGATTCATAGTTTCCATGGACTAGATGGATATTATAGAAGGTTTGTGAAAAACATTTCACGACATTATAACCCATTAATAATGTTAACCCGAAAAGGGGTCAAGTTCATATGGACAAAGGAGTTTGAGAAATGTTTCCAAGAGATGAAGAAGAGATTGGTGACTACACCTGTGTTAACTCTACCCTCATGTGGAGAAGGATTCAATATTTTTAGTGATGCATATCTGAAAGCGCATGGGTGCGTTCTCATGAAGAATGAAAATTACATTGCTTATTCATCTCAAATGTTTAAGACTCATGAACAGAACTATCCTATGCATGATTTGGAGCTAGCTGCAGTTTTTTTTCTATGAAGATATAGAGGAACTATATTTATTGGAATAAATATGATATATAAATATACCAACAAAGTATGAAGTATATTTTCACAAAAAAGGAAAATAGAATGAGACAAAGGAGATCGTTGGGAAATTTCAAAGACTGTGATTGTTCAATTCATTATCATCCTGGAAGGGAAAACAATGTCGATGATGTATTAAGTCGGAAAAACCCAGTTGTTCTTTACAAGATGATGATTCAAAGAGATCCTTTAATCAATGACCTAGTAATGATATACATGGTATTTATTAGGTAAGGCACATCATCAGCCCTAACACAATGATTTCTCAACCTTCATTACTAGAGAAGATCAAGAATGCTCAGAAAGAATATCCTTTGTTACTCAAGAAGTATGAGGCTATGAAGGATGGGAAGTTTCCTGAGTTTAGTATTGATCAAGAATGTGAATTAAAATTTCAAACAAGACTATGTGTTCTATCTATTCTAGAAATAAAAAAGGAGATAATGGATGATGTTCATTTCTCTACTTTATCTATACATCTTTGAATCACAAAAATATATAGGGATCATCCTGATCATTATTTGTGGAATAATATGAAAAGGGAGATTAGTGACTACACTTCAAGGTGCCTAGTATGTCAGAAAGTGAAGGCAGAGTGACAACATCTTTTTGGGGTATTACAACAATTACCCATTCCATCATGGAAGTGGGATAATATCACTATGGACTTCGTCACTGGACACCCAAGAACATCCAAAGGAAACAATGCGATATGGGTTAGAGAGGACCATCCACCAAGACTGCATATTTTATCTCTATTCGGGAGGATTTATCTCTTGATTAACTAGCCATGATTTACGTTGAAGAAGTTGTAAGACTCCAGGGAGTTCCAATTTCTATCTTAAATGATCACGATCCATGGTTCAAATAAATTTTTTAGAGAAGTCTTCAACATGATCTGAGCACTGAATTGAAATTTAGTACGGCCTATCAGCCCGAAACTGATATCCAATCTTAAAGGACTATTTAATCACTTGAGGACATGCTTAGAACATGCTAAATGTAATTTAAAGGTGTATGAGATGAACATATCTCTTTAGATGAGTTCTTTTACCACAATAGCTTCCACTCGACCATTCAAATGGCACCCTATGAGAGTCTCTATGGTTAGAGATGGAGAACTCCTACTTATTAGCATTAAGATGGTGAGAGAAAAATTCACTGGCCTGATAATGTACAAGAGATAATAGAAATGATCCATGCCATCCAACAACACATTAATGCTCCTCAGAGTCGGAAAAAGAGCTATGTGGAAAATTATAGAAGGGACGTGCAGTTTGATATTGGTGAAAAAGCATTTCTTTGGATTTCACCTTTGAATAGAGTTTTGTGGTTTTGGTAGAAAGGGTTGCTCAGCCCTAGGTACTTTGGATGCTATGAAATTCTTGATTTCATGTGAGCAGTGGCCAATCGACTTGCACTTCCTCCAAATCTATCACAAGTCCATGATGTCTTCCACATATTCCTCTTTATGAAGTACATACTTGACACTTCACATGTACTAAATCCATAGGTGGTACAACTAGAACATGACCTCTCTTATGAGGAGAAATAGGTAGAGATCTTATATCTTTGAGACAAGGTTCTACACAACAAGACTACCCACCTTCTTAAGGTGTCATGGAAGAACCACATATGTAGAGAAGCTGCATGGGGACCAGAGGAGTCTATGAGGCAGAAGTACCGAAACCATTTCTATTCTTAGGGACGAGTTAAAATTTCATAGATGAAATTTCTTAAGGGGGGAAGAATGTAATGACAAGAATAGTTGAATAATATTTGTTAACTAAATTTATGTGTTATTTCATTTTATACTCTAGAAAAATATATACTTTAATTAATGAAGTGATACCACTGGGTTTTGACTGTTATATGTCCTTTGGTCAATATGACCATTTGAAACTAAAATCTTAACATTATAATTATTATTTATAAATACAAGTCATATTGGTTAATTAATACAGAAATAATATTTGATGGCCTCATCCAGTAGACTCGGGCCATACGAAGCCCATATGGAAGAGCTTGGGAAGGAGGTAGCATCTATTGTATTTTCTCAAGACCAAGCCCAATTTGATCATTAACATGTGATGGTTGAGTGAAATTGCCTAAGGGAGAAGTTCAAGCTGATAGAAATCACCTCCCAGGAAATGTTGTTTGAGATGCCCCAAGATTCTATCACCAAATCACACCTTACACATAGGTCCTATATGGGTGTTACAAGGGGCAATGTAACGAAGCCTTCATTACTTTCTGTAATACATTTGTATAAATAATTTTTTTTACTTCTTATTATGGTAAAATTTGTGAATATCAAATGTCCAGATAAATATAGGATGAATTTGTAGATGTTCTGTGTTATTTATGAATTTTGTAAAAAAGGGGTATTTTAAAATATTTTTTTATTTCTTAAATAATTTATAATGTGAATTGATTTTCAAAAAATGTTCTTCAATAGTTGGGATTACTATAAAATTTAGAGTCTAATAATATCAAAATATTTTTTAGTGAAAAGTAATGTATGAATAGTAAACTACCCGTAAGAATAGTAATGAATAGTAATGAATAGTAAATAAAAAAAATAAAAATAAAACACATCACCCATGGATGTATTAATACTTTTTAGACATCATAAAATTGAAAAATGATCATAGTATAAGTTTTGGTATTTTTTATATCATGAATCTTTTATTTAAAATTTTATTATTAATTTAATAATTTAAAATGGAAATGTATCTTCATAAAATGTAATCATATATTGTTACTTTATTGTCTTATCATTATAAGATAATTTTATGTGACATTGAATACTTTCATAAGGTTTTACAAAATTAGTTATAGTTTAATGTTGTATTTTTTTTGGAATAAATATTCCTTTTAATTAAAATTTTAATTAAAAATATATATATAAATAATTTCATAAATTGGAGTTCATTTTTTAATTTAGAGCGTCGATATTAGGTTAGGGAATTTTTGTTGGATTTTTCTAAAATATTTTAATTTTTGGTGAATAGAAAAAATTCAGTTTTGAGTTTTTAGTGTTTAATGATATCATTAATGATGTAATCATTCTAGTCAACTTGTGAAGAGTAATATATTAAATTAGGTGTCCAATGTGGCAAAAATTGGTCAAATACCATAGGCAAGCCCGTGGTTTTACAAATACAACCGATGAGATGTCCCTTGAAAATTAATTAAATATTCTCTCAATTTTCCATTAAATACCAAGACATTCACTCATTCATTTCATTCCAAAATCCTACTCAATGAATTTCATTCATTTTACCACCCATGGTCCTGGCCGTCATGCTTTCAATGTTACTCTTCAAGGTAAGCGAACCTTTCAGCCTCCTCTTTTAAGAAATGACTTCCTTTACGTTCTGTCTTATAGTTCCATTTCATTATGTGGGGGTATGATATTCTAATATATTTATTACTATCCATTTCATTTGAAATTGATGAGAGTGTATTTCCACTCTCATCAACTTATTTTTCTTGAATTATAAGTGACATCCTTAGGCAGGGGAATTTTAATAAAAGAAATCATATTTTATCTTTTCTTTCAAGTTTCCTTTTCCTAGGGTGTGTCATTCCACACCATGATGTTATTTATTTTTATTTTGTACCTCTACTATAAATGATTCATTTATTGATGGTAGACCCTAGTCCCTCACAATTTACTTTTTTCTAAAACCATGTTATATAGCTGTTATGGTGTACAAATTTTGTAACAAAATATATCTCTATTTTTCTTAAGAAATTCTCCTGTTTTATTTATCCAAATACGAAAATATATTTTCATTTACAAAGGTATTAATCAAGACAAAAATTTGATATTTTTGAATCAGAAATCAACATACTTGAAACCCTATATCCATTTCTGAGGGTCATAAAATCCATAACGATCATGTTTCTAAGAAATATTAAAACGTCATGGTTTTTAAGTGAAACCCATTACTTTTACTCTCTATGGGTTATTTATGAAATGTTTGATTATGATCTTTGTGGCTCACATTAAAATAAAGACATATTAAGGGTGCTCCCTAATAACACTCCAATGCATTGGGTAAATAATTTAATCTCTATAAATGACATGTTTCACTATACATTGGTGAATAACCATGGTAATTTTTATGACACCTTGTGGTTGATCCTTGGTGATATGTTTATGCATTTATAAATTAAATGTTGTTGCCACAAATTCATATTATGATTCATGATCTTTTCATTACGAAATTCTACTACTTCCATTGCTCAGGTCATTATGTTTTTTTATCAAGTTCTTATAGATATCACAAGTAAACATATTCCCTTGTTTACCCTTTCTGCTCCTTCTGATTATCCTTTCCTTTGATGTAAGTCTCCATGTTATTTGATGCAATAATTTTACAATAGGATGAACATATGATGAAGCCTTAAAAGTGTATTAGAAGAATGTTTAATGTTGTTTTCATGTATTATGTTCCCAATTTCCAAGACACTAAATTTTAAAGATCATCTGCTTGTAAATTGTAATGAAAAGTTATGTAATAAATATGAGGGATTTTATATGCAGTGAGTTGGAAAAGCTCAAAGCGGAGTTTGGTAAAAAATTCAACAGTAGAGTCCATGTATATTGTAGTTTCATAGGCAGCTAAAGATACATATTGGATGTGAAGCATTGTCCAAGAGTTGGATATGATACCTAGAAGTAAATATTCCATCACATTTTACGGTGATAATAGTACAGAGGTGGATATCACAATAATGTCAAGGTCACATCAGCGGATGAAGAACATACTTCAGAAGTATCATCACTTGAGATATTTTTCTCAGAGAGGTGATGTTTCAGTGAGTAATATTTCCACAGAAGACAACACAGAGGGCCCCTTGACTAAATCATTAACTCAGCAGAATCATGATCATCATCTGAGGTCGATTAGATAGAATGTTATAGTCAGTTGGATACAGTATATGTGGGAATTTGTTAGATTTGGTGTCCTAGAACCAACTACTTTTACTTTGATTACATGGATATTTAATGTTTATAAATATTAAACTTCTTCTTACATATTTTTCATTGTTCTACATGATTATGATGTAATATTGTCCTAGAGAATTTTTTTGCATTGATAAGGTTATGGAATTTCCATGCAATAATAAGAACCTTTAAATGCTTCAGATGTGGTAATCTTCATGATAGAAGATTATGAGAACAGAACCACCAACCAGAATCCCAAAAGTTCTAGTTTCATCATATATTACAATCATTGATCATGTATTATAATCCTTAGTCATTAAGATTATCATTAATACTTTTTATGACTCATGCACATTGATTTGTTGACAAAAAAGCTCACAAAGACTGTTGGTGGGAAGCAGGGTACTTTGCGTGAATCACGAGTGGCATGCTATTAATGGATACATGAAGGAAGAATTCAAACCTTCCATTTATAGAAGTTGATATCTATTCCATTTGATAGAAATTGAACTGTCATGTGAAATTACAGTTCTATGGTGTAATGATGAGTTTATTTCAGGTAGTCAAAGAATGGCGTATCATGCCCTAAATTTTATGACACTATCATGAAACCGTCTTTATTAGATATAGATACAAATGGATTATATTTCATAGTGATTGTTTATATGTGGATGTCATTGAAGCGAAATTATGTTATTTCTCTTGGGTGCCTTTACCCATTGTTATATAGTACACTTGGACATTAGGAAAACCCACATAATTCCAATCAGAAAGAATCCTAAAAGGTCACACACTATGTGTATTTTGGTGCTCTCGGTTAAATTATATTTGAATTTAATTTATGAAATAAATATTATTCTCAAGACCATTGAATAATTTTATTCAAGATAAATGGATTCCATATATTTAATAAATAATTATTCACTGGATTGTGGTTAATATATATATATATATATATATTATTAATCATTTAATACATATTTATTTACATTTTTTTAACTAAAATATTTATTAATGAGAATAATTTATTTATTTATTTATTTGGGTGTTCAATAAATGGAAGTGGAGTTCGAGTAGAGCGAGGCTTGTTTGGTTGTAAAATAAATTATTTTCAAGATGGTAATTAATTGTTTAACTAGTTGGAATAAATTAAAATAATAATAATAACACAACAATTATTTTGTGCCATTGAATTTTATTTATAATTCCATTTTCTGCATGTTGGTGCACCCTAAATAATGAGGCAGTATTATTATTAGAATTATCATTTTCTATAAGGTTATTAATTTATTTAATTTCTATTATGAAATTAAATATTGTAACAGATTCCCCATGTATATAAATATACACATAGGTCTATTGTTCCATGTATTGGAACTGCATGCCCGGTGAATTGAGAATTGTTGATCTAAACAATTTCTCTCACAAATACTCATCATGACCCTCTTAAGAATGAGAGATTATTTGAGGATGAAGAACAAGAGATCAAGAATGACCGACCAAGAAAACATGATTCATCGTGATAGCACCTGAAGAATGAGTGATGTCGATTAGAGGCCATCAGAGCATGTTTGGATCACCACTAGTGGGATTCAAGTTTGGATCCATGTAAGTTCAATGATATAATTTGGAAGGGTAATTTCAGAATATCAACATCATAGATGATTTAAATACTATTGATCTAGGTATTATTATTAGTATGTAATTAATTATATTAATTATAAACATGATGTGAATGATCCTCTCAAAATTTTTTAGGCCTTTTTCTTCTTTATCAAAATCATTGATTATATTCCCTGGAGATTGTAATTCATCATCGTATTGATCCAAAAAAACATTGATTATTGTAAAAATTAAAGGTCGACACTAGCCCAACCGCGCTTGCACTACGCCTGGATCAAACATTATCTTTACGATATAATTAATTGTTATATGGAATTCTATATTTATATATACATATGATTTTTCTCCTTGATTACTATATTTTTTTTCCAGGATTTCACACCCTTTTTAATGGTATATGTTTTTCCATTTAATATTAAATCACATTATGTGATGACTTATGGGAAAATAAATTTTTTCCATATTATTTTTAATAAAAAATCCTTATACTACCCATATTTCCTTATATACTTATTTTTTGACCCATTATAAAATGTTGATATATTTTTCCTTATTGAGAATTTGAGATCACCCATTACATTTGATTTCCCTTCCCATGGTTACAAAGATATGTGTAATTTGTGGGAATTCTATTTGGGAGTCTTTAGGAGTAACATTGTTCGGAAAATATTTTAGATTAAAATATTTATGTAGCTAATCCCCATGACACTAAGCCTTTTAGTATTTGGGTTATGCAACTATTTGTGGCATGTCTTGTTAAAATCAGAGATTAATGTTTTACTTATTTTTTTTTTGTATATTGAATTTCCATAGAATATCATCTCGACCTTCTAAAAAAAGATAATTAATTTTTATCTGAAATAGAGAACTTGTACTTATGTAATCCCTGACATTGAATATCTTAGAGTGTCAACCTACATGTGTGATAATCATTGACCTCCACTCTGCGGTGATCTGTAGGAACCATCTACTGATATTATATGCCATGTACATAAAAATTTAAACAACATAGATTTGTATATAAAAATTTTAATAACATTTGGGACTACTAAACTAAGGATATGAAACATTTATTGTTAATTAAATAATTTTTTTTAGTTTTTTTCCAATCTCTACAAAATTTTACCATAGGTTAAGATAATCCTTTTGTGTGATCCTAACCTGGGTCTCTACCTCAAAAACTATTTCAATTTTCAAATAATTTGTAGTTATCTGGAAGTCTCTTTCATCCGATCATAGGGGGACCTAAAATCCTATAACCTTTCATGTCTCCTTATTCTACATCATGTGCCAAGATCAGAAGATTTCATTTACCTACCAACCAAAGAATCATCACCAGTATCTATATCCAAAAACTATCCTTTATCTCAACCATCATATTTGAAACCAAATTTTCATGAACACATCCCACTAATGGAGCCCGTCCTAATCCAACAATAAAGACTGAGATATTGTTTCTAGAAGCATGCCTTCAATAGGTTATGGGTTTTTGAAAAGAACAGAATGTGTATAATATATATTATGTGGGATGAATTTTACTCAATATTAATTTAAGGAATAAGATATAAGAAAAGAATCCATGAATAAAAAACATGCATAAATAATAATAAAACCAATATATATTTTATTTTCATAAAAACTGAACAAACTAAAATACAAAAATAATTATAGGATGTGACTTGTTCTACTACAACTCCTAAAAAAATCATGAACTACTCTCTTGATAGGTAATGTCTAGATAGATTTCCAAATAGTTACTACACACCTGATAAATAGTTTACATATACATTGTTTGAGCATAACATGTACACATAGTAATATCCTCCTAGAAACCACTCCTGAAAATTAAGATAGAATCATACTAAAACAAAATTAATAAACAAATCAAATCAGCATATCACCCAAATATGAAAAATATATTTTCCCACCCTCACCAAGGATCATTCTCCATGTAATACATAATTAAAGTATTATTTTAAAAAATATATATATAATAAATGTATATCACATCCCATTATATATAGTTTTGTCACACTCATGTGCAAATGACTCATTTCTTATTATCATCCCTTACATAAGTCATAATGATCCTTATCCAAACATATCATTTCCATTATTTATCTAATTGATATATGTAATATTTTAATTAATTTTCATGTGAAATTAATTGATATAATTTAATAAAATTGACAAATTTTATCTAAATTTTATAATTTTTTGATTTAAAGAATGATTTATTCTTAAATGTGAAGAATTATTATTTTTATAAAATTTACTTTTTTCTATCACATTTGTATTTGAGCCGAACTTCTTTATCATTGGTCCGAACTGTGTCATTATTATTTGCATTTATTTTTCATGGGATTCAACTTATTCTACTATAATCAATGATAAATCAAATATAATTGGTCCTAAAAAATCATTAATTGTGTAAAAACAATTTTGTGAGAGAAATGAAAAATCCTCATTAAACGAGGCATATCTCTGGCTACATTCATACAAATAAGGAAAATATGGTTATATTTGATATATTCTAGAAGAAATGAATTCCCTTTTAGTTAATTGGATGAATTTTATCATTATGTAATCCATTTCATGTAGTTATTTGGTGGAATATAAACATTCTCTTCAGCGAAAAAAGATTTATTTAATAAATCTATATCTATGTATAAATTCATTTAAAAATTTAAGGTAGATATAAATATAAATTTTGAACAAAAAATAAGAATAAATCCTATTGATATTTGATTATGTTTGGGAAAAAATTTGATAATTATTTATATATAAAAATCTAGATTATAGATTTCTACCTATCATTAATATATATATTCATATCCACTTGTTTCTGAGTGTTGTTGTAGTGAGTGAGTGGGAAGTGTTCGAGAAGACATTTTGTAGAAGATGATTCATAATTAATTAATTATTCCATGAGGGGATAAACTTCATGTGGAAGTTTGAAGTAAAGATCTAAATGATTTTCCCTTTTGTGTATGTGTTTTTCATTGAAAATGTTTCCTTTTCAATTTTCCTATAAACTATCTTCTTGTTTGATAGAGGTATCTTTATTTATTATTTTCACATTCTTCTATTTTTTATATATTTTTATCCACTTATGACTATAAAATAACATTCCTATTGTTTAAAATTTTTTTGGTGATGTATCTCCATTAGTCCAAATATATTCAATTAGTTTTAGTTTCTCAAAAGTATTTAGGTAATAAAATCGCATTTATAATGGTTTGAAACTCTATAGTTTATGTCTCCATATAGTTAATATGAAATTTGGGTTTATATTTTGTATTCCTTAGGTATAAATATAGTAATTCAATTATAATTTTTTTTGAAAATGATGAAGGGTGTTTTCATGGACCAAAACATGTCCATTGCTTCTGTCTTTAGCATGTTTTTTCAATACATATTTCTTTTGATTTATAATATATAACTTTTATTTCATGTCTTAATCTAATTTATTTAAATTTTTTCCTTCATTACAATTACTAACATAAAATTTTAACATTATACAAATGAAAATTAACAATGTGAAACCTTAATAATACAGTATTGAACCTCTTCATGATAAAACTCCATGGACAACAATATTCAACATCATAAAGGAAAAAATTAATTAAAAAGAAAAAATAACAAAATCCTTATCATAAATCAGTTATATTATTGGTGATGTTAACATAGTTTTTTTTATTTGTTTTTTAATTTCTTTTATTTTAACAATATTTTTGATTCATTCAAGAAAAAGTATTTTCAAAATGAATACTAATATACCTATAATGTTTATCAACAATTTGGGGAGATTAGTGATGATGTATTTTTGGAATCTCATTTCAAAATCTGAGAAAATAATTTCTAGAACTAAGAAACATATTTAAAATAATCTTAATAACTAAATTAATTAGAAGCTCAAAAAGAAGATATTGTAAATAAAATGCTTATCACATCCACTTTTAATTATGAAGAATTTTTTAGGTCATTTTAAAAATGAATTATAATATTATTTTAAAAATATAAAGGAAGGAATTATCACTGATTAACAAATTTTTATTCCTTTATAAAATCATAATTATTTGTAAAAATATTTCTATTAATTTCTTGAAAAATAAATAACTTTTTAAATATAATTTTTTTAAATTGAAAATTCATAAAATTTGTATGAAACTTTTTCTACATAGGAATATAAAATTGAGTCATTCATCCTTGAATATAATTTATATAAACCTTATTTGGTTTCCACTTTCAATAAATTTTTTTTCAACTTCCAAGTTTAACTAAAACAAAAAATAATAAAGATATAATTATATAATTTTGATGAACTTTTTCCATATTATTTTGATCATAAATTTCTAACCATTTTATACTATGTAGTTTTAGTAACCATTTCATCTTAGATTAGTTATTTTTTAGATAATGTTTAACTGATGTATAAAAATGATAAAGAAGAGTGTGATCGATTGAAGAGTGAAGTGGTACAGATGAGTATGGTGGTACCAATTGGTTTTCTAGAGAATAAATATTTTTTCTAGTAGAAATTAAAGATAAACAAAATTGTGGAATTAAATTTCAAAAAATACTGGACTTAGTTTGTGAGGATAAAGTTATAGAAATTTTCTTCTAAATTTTCTTCCCACGTACACAAAACCATTAAATAAAACAATTCAAGAAAAATAACCTAAATAAATAGTCCTTTTAGAGCTTCTAAAAGTATTGTAATATGAATAAACCTAGAGACAATTTATTTTGGTGGTTTATGATAAATAATACACACCCAAATTTAGATTGGGGATGAGCGACTGCAAAGACTTGTCTATGGGTAATGAGATCCCAACATCAAGGTGGGGGTTCAAATCAAGTCCCTTTTCCCTTTTCATTTTTTTATATTTATTTATTTCTATTATTAAAATTTTAATAATATTCTTTTATTTTATATTAATGATTCCAAATTTTATATTTTAGCATGCAACGTCAATGCTTTTACTACTCAATAAAAACTATCTTATCTCTTTTCTCTCTGCATGTTTTTTTCATGTCATGACTTATTTATTTTAAATTATCATATAAACTATTAAATTATTATTTTATTACATAAAGTAATTGTGGGGTAGGAATAAATTTTGATTATTTGTAATTTTTGTGTTTATTTACAATTTTTTCATTTTTTTGGTACAATTTTTGTGTGTTTTCTTTCAATTTTTACTTGTTTTTAATACTTCTAACATAAAATGATTTTTTTTTTAATTTTTAAACCCATGTTAATGAAAAAATCAATTTATACCATGAAACTAAAAATAAATGAATGTTGAAAATGACATTGTATCAAGTCTAAAATAATGATAATTTCATGAAAATACTAATAAATTTGGAATCTCATGCCGCATCTCATATTTTTTACTTATTAAATCACAATTTCATGATGATTCTTATCCCTTTATGATGTATTCTATAAATTCCACTTAATTAATAATAGAACCTACCCATCGTTTCATTAAACAATATTTTATTTATTTGTGTCATAACATAAGGGTTTTGGATGTTTTTTTAAAAATTATTGTGCAATTAATTTTTATTTTAAAACCTTATTTAAGATAATAATTTTATTTTATTTCTACCTTGTACATTTAATATTTACATATTTTCGTAGCAATGAACAACTTTTTAGGTTATACACATTACAAGAAATGTTTCTCACTAAAACCTACTATGAAAGTTAAAATTCATGATATTTTTGAAAATAATTTTGGGATGAAGATGTCTTTTGGTACATTGGGTGGAAAAAAAAATTCTAAACAGATATGTTTACTGCTGAAAAAATTATTCTATTGAAAGCTATGTATTTCTACAAATTAAATGGAGAAATAATGATGTACCTTTTTGGAGATTACATAGAAAAGTAAATTTTTTCCTTTTGAAAATTTCATAAATAAAATGATATATTCCTTTATATATATTTAAAAATCCAATAAAAAATAATAGGATAAAATAATTGAGTGAAAATTAAAATCATGAAATATTTCTTTAAAAAGCTCCAAACCCTTAATATATGACATATAAACACAACTACACAAAACAAAATGATCAAACATGAAAATAAATCCTGATAAAAACATGTTCTTAAATTACATTGGGTGGAAATGTATAAAGTTTTCAAAAATATTGTTATTCTTAAATGAATTTTTATGAGAAAATCCTTACTGAAAATCTATATTTATGCGATGAGAGAAAATTAATGTTTCATAAGAGTTTTGTGTGAATGGGATAAATAAATTGAAATAGAGTGAAATTAAATAAGAAAAACCAAAAATTATGGTTTTTTATAAGGAATGATATCTTTTTCCTTGTTATAAATATTTGAAACATATGGGAATCTATTTAAAATTTTCCTGGATTTTATATTAATTCATACTTTTCATGAGTCCCAGTGATAAGTGTGGGGAATTTATAGAGAAAATATTTCCACTATTTTCATGTAAATTTCAATGATTAAATCACTACAGATTTACCATTTTTGTTGAATTTCTTCATTTTTGGATTTTATGGATGTTTTGATCTTATATCTAAAAATTTCTTAATTTTGTAATTTTATTGTTTTCTAAAATTTATGTATTTTGGGAATACAATTTTTAATATTGATCTGAATTGATTAATTTTTAATTTTAGGATTCTTTTAATGTAGGATTCCCCTTCTTCAACTAAACCTAGTGATTATTTGACCATAATAAGGCCTAAATATTTCATACAATGTGGAAAATATTTTCAGATAATATAATTGAGCACTCCTCATTAAATGAGTTATTTCTTGGGATATAGGAAAAAATGAAGCAATTCTAGTTATATTATAAATTAGAAAAAAATAGTCATATTTAAATAATATTTTTTGGATAAATTTTCATAATAACATATCTATTTTATGTGTCAATGTATTTGAATATAAAGAGTCTCTTTATCCTGAAAAGGACTGCTGTAATAATCTTGGATTAACTATTCATAAAATCTCCAAATGATTTTAAAATTTTAGGTAATTAAAAATAATCAATTGATAATAACTCCTAAGAATAAATAATTTTGATATTGATTTGGGGATATAGGAAATCAATAATTTTCAGAAGGAAAGGAACTGGATAACAAATTTGGACCCCTCTCCATAAATATATGATTTCATATTAATGTATTTATATGATATTTGTTAGAGTGAGGGTGTGAGATTTTAGGTATATGATATTATAGATATGATGAGTTATAATTATTTATTAAATTTAGGATTATATAAAATCTATTTGGAAATCCATAGTGATGATTTTAAGGAATTTCACTTTTGAATTTGGGAATTTGATTATATAATATTTAATTTTCAATGATCCTAGAAATTTTTTTCATGATTGAAGAAGATATCATTATTTTTCAACTTTGGTTATTTTTTAAAAACTCTTATATAAACTTATGTATATAAAATAATTATATTTAGGTTTAAATTTTATTGCGAGTGGTCACCCAATTTAGCACAACATGTTTAATTAGTTTTGATTTCTCATAGGTGTTTAGGAAATCAAATCACATTCATAAGGGAATAAAAACCGAAATATTAAGTCTCAATCTAGATTATAAGATGTTAAGGTGTTGTAACTAATGTATTTTAGTATACATAGAATAATTAAATTAGAAATAATTTTTTTATATTGATTAATGGAGTTTTAGAGGACCAAATATTATCCTTTTTTTCAATCTTTACATTAACTTTTCAATCCATCATACTTCTAATTTCTAATATCTAACTTTAATTAATGGTATTACTCTAATTTTGATTAAAAAAATTACTTACTTTTAAATATTCACTTCTAATATTAACATCTAACCAAAAAAAGTAATAAATTTTTTGTTTCATAAATTAGTTTGAAACATCCTTATGATACAACACCATAGCACATTTTAATGGGTAAATTATTAAATAAGGTAACAAAATTGATTCATAAAAATGAACTACTAAGTTATTGGGGAGGTTTATAATGTTTTTTAAATTTTTTTTGAATTCATTGGATGATAGAAACTAACTTAAATTCGTTGAAAAAATAAAAAAAATAGATTTTCACAACTAGTACTCATATTTTTGTCTTGATTTTCAATAAATTGGCGAGCCATGTGAAGATGAATTTTTGCCGTTTAAATTCCAATAACATGATTTTATTATCAATTAAATTACATTAATGGTCAAACAAAAGGATTTTTTCCTCTAAAAAATGTTCTTATTATTGAATAAGTAAGAAAAAACTAGAGATTCTTACCACCACATTAAAATAATTTAATAATTTAAAAATCCAAAATAAGTTCATAGGAAATAAAATATTCCCCCACCAACTTTTGTTATAAAATAAAATATAACGGGTGAGTTGAAAATTAATTTATAACCACCTTTTATTAATTTAACAAAATAAGTTATCACTAATTGACCAAAAAATGCGCCTTTTAGAAATAAAAAATCTTCAGAAAATTTTTGGGATAAATCTGTTGAAGATAAAAATCCATGTTATATTGGTTGTTTTTAAATTGAAAATTCATAACCATTTTATTATTATTTTGACAAATAAGAAGAGAAAATTCATCCATTTAACTTTTAATAGATTTTATATAAACGTATGTTGTTCCCCATTTTCAATAAAACTATGGCCCACTACCAAATAGAGTTAGAACCTGATAGTACATATGGAGAATTATCAAAACAAAAATCTAGTTTTTCTTGATTTTAATATAATTATTTTTTAATTTTCTCTCACAATGATGATTTATAGTGCATTAATTTTGAGTGGACTAATTTTTTAGATGGGGTGGAAGTAAATAATTAAATTAGGTAAAGAATGGTGTGCTCGATTAAAAATCTCACTACTATAGATGAGGATTGTAGAACTATTCATTTTTTTAAAGAAGAAATAATTTTTCAAGTTGAAATCAAAGAGGAGATAAATCGTGGAATTACATTTCAACAATAAGTAGATTTCATTTTTTTGAATAATGTCCAGGGATGTTGTATTTAAATTTTCATCCCACTTTCATAACTTCATTGAAAGAGTAAATTCATGGAAGATATCCTCAAGTAATATTCCACTGGGATATTTTATAATTTTACTTGAGATGAATAATACTATAAATATTTCATTCTAGTTTTTCAGGAGACACAAACCACACCCACCATTAGATTGGGGAGAACTAGCTGGAAAGGCCGAACAAGGGGTAGTTAAATCCTATCATGGACATGGGGGTTAAAAACAAAGGCTCTTTTCCATTATAATTGTTTTTATTTTACTTTTATATTATAAAAATTATTATTATTTTATTTTGTTTTTAATCTAGGTTTCCATGTTTTATATTTCATGTGTCTAGATTAAGGTTGATGTACTCAATAAAAACCAGGTTTTCACATATCTCTCCACATGTTGTTTTCTTGTCTTATATTCATTATTGACATATCTATTATAAACTATTTAAAAATTAGTAATTTGGATAAAATAATTATGGTGGAGGAAGATACTTTATAGATTAGGATTCTGTGTATTTTTATCCCCCAAAAAATCATTTTTTCTTTCAACATTATTTTTTGTTTTGTTTCAGTTTTTTTATTTAGTTGAAACTTTTGTGCTTAAATGATTATATCTTTCATATCTGAATCTCATGTCAATGATTGAAACAATTTACCCTGTGAAATGGTACTTAAATAAATTATGAAATTACTTTTTTCACAGTTGAAAATATTTAGAATTTCATGAAAACACCTCTAATTTTTCAATCTCATACAAAAAATCACTACCTTTATCTTTTAAATAACTTTATAATCATGATTTCGAAGCCTTTTAAAAAAATTGTTTACATTAAAAATAATTTATTTAGAGAACCAAAATATGATTTCCTTAACTATAATTATATTCATTTCGATAAAAACATGAGGGTCAATGTAGTTTTGTTTTTTGGGATTATGAAATATCATTTGACCTAAAATCAAACAATTCAATATATTTTGTTTTAATTTTTTATTTCCCTATAAATTTAATCCATTCATAATTTTGTATCCTAGAACAACCTAGTAGATTAAAAAAAATTAAAATAAACTTTTACTTATCCATCTATATTTATATTTTAAGATTGATGATATAGTTTAATTAATGTGTGGGGGAATTGATCTTATGGTTTCATACAACATTCAGTACTATGTTGGGGGAAAGATATAATTCGTAACAAATATAACTATTATTAAAATATTATTCTAATTAATGTTATGCCTTTTTAGAGTATTCAATGAGAAATAATATTGTTCCTTTATAACAATTTCAACAAGAAACAACGTTATTCCTTTGTAGATATTTATGTGAGACAAAAAACTCCATTCTACATATTTATACAAAATCCACGAAGAAAAGAGAGGAGAAAATACTTGAGTGAAAATTATAATCATGAATTTTTTTATTAAAAAAATATCCCAACACACCTAATTCATCATAGGAGTTTTTTAAATCTAAATAATACCAACTAAAATCCACTGAACAACCCTAAATATCACTCATGATAAGAAGATGTTCTAAGCTCACATCAGATAGATATGTAGAAATGTTTTATAACTAGTGACTCTTTCTTTATTTTGGATGAAAACATTTTTTGAAAATTTATTTTTGTGTGATATGGTTAAATTATTTTGTGGTATGTATTTTGTGTTCAGCTAGGAAAAATTAAGTTTAAATGGAATGAATGAGCTAAATAGAGAACCTTTAATGATAGTTTTTGAGGAGGCATGATATATTTTATTTACTAGTGATATATTAATTGATATTATTGTTATGTGTTTCAATTTTCCAATATTTGATTTTAATTATTACTTGATTAGGAATATAAGTGTTATGTGTGTAGTAATTGATATAGCGAATATTTAAATTATTTTTCATGTCAATTCTAATGATTCAATCCCCAAAAAATTACTAATTTTAGTTTAATTGTATCTTTTTAGTAATATATGGATTTTTTGATCATAAATATGAAAATTTATTAATAAGATAATTTTTACTCTATTCTATCACTTCTGTATTTTAGGAACATATTTTTTAATATTGATCCAAATTGATTAATTATTTTTTTAAGATTCATTTTTTTAGATTTCCACTTATTCCAAATCACTTATAGTCAACTAGAACTTTATGGAGAGATAATAAACCAATATACATAATTGACCACTCCCAATTAAATGTGGTATATCTCCAGATACTGGAAATCGAATGAGGTGATTCTAGTTATATTTGAAATATAAATAAAATAAATACATTAATGTATAAATTTAATAGATATTTTAATGAATTAAAAGAATCAATTAATGTGTCAAAATAGAGAGATATGGATAGTCACTTCATACTGAAAACCTCCATTCATAATTAGAGCATAACATTTATTATTCATATCTAAATGATTTAAAATTTTGATGGTTGATTGAAAAAATAATTATAAAACATTTAAGAATAAGGATTCTAAAAATTCAGCCATTGATGTAGAAAATGTTTAGAATTATTCATGTGGAGAGAAACTATATAATAAAATTCCACCAATACTCAATATATATTTTCATATATTCAATTTCCATGTGTTTGGAAAGAGTCATGCAGTGGGAAACGTTAGAGATGATGTCTGGTATAAAAGTAGTTATAATAAATTTATCATTAAATTAGTGGATGAACACAATATGGTGGTGGTTAGTAATTATTTTAAGGCATTTCCCTTTTGAGTTTATTTTAATTGTATGCTCGTTTCATTTCAATTATCCTAAAAACATTTTATTGATTATATGAGGTATATTTATTTCTTATTTTCACATTATTATATTTTTTATAGAATTTTTATCAACAGATTACTGTAAAATCATTGTTTTTATGTTTAAATTTCATTGGAAGAGGTCTCCCTATTGAGCACAACAAGTCCAATTTCTTTAGGTTGTTAGAGGTCTTGGACAATCCAATCACTTTAATAAGGGGATAAAACCCCATATTTGTGGTCTTAATATTGTTTCAAGGAATTTGTTTTATAAATTGATTCCTTTAGGTATTCCATAGATTATTATAATGGAATATTTTAGTTTAAAGTAATGAAGGTAGTATATGTGCTTCAATGATTTTCCAATATATTTATATTTTTTTCAAACATCTTGATTCTGATTTATAATCTCTAATTGTAATTTCATGTTTTAATATAATTTAGTTTAAATTTTATTTAACTTCTTTTAAATCCATGCATCTGATTTTTTTATTTGAGAAAAAAAATAAGAAAGTGACAGTTTGATAACTTAGCTGGAAACTTCCTCATGAAGCAACCCCTAGTCCCCTTTCTACATTTTAATGTTGAAATTATTGAATGAGGTATGATGACTGAATCCTCAACATCAACTTGGAAAATATTGGATGTTGTCTCCAAATTAATTTCTGTTTTTAAAATTTTTTAATCATTTAAACACAAATTAATATCCTTATTAAAAAACAATGAAAATTGGATTTTACATTGAATAATCTTTTCCGTGTACATATTATAAAAAATATGAGGATTCTAGTGATGTTAAATTTATAAAATATAAAATCTAAATTAAATTATTTCATAATACATGAAACTACATTCATGATCCAAAAAAAATTATTTTATTCCCTTGAAAAAATTCTGTAACGACAAAATAATTAAGGAAACAAAATGATATTCAGGACACTACTTAAAAATAACTAAAAGAATTAAAATATCTAAAAGATGCTAATGAAAAGTAAATTATTTTCCATCCAATTTTCGAAATAGTAGATACTTCTATGGTTGACTTAAAAATAAATAATAATAATATCAAATTTTGAAATTAAAGGATGAATCATTCACTAATTTTTCAATTTTGTCTCTTTAGGAAAACATTCATTGGAAAATTATAGGGATAGACATGTCAAAAATGAAATTCCTTGTAAAATATCATATTTTGGAATTTAATATCGAGAAACTTTTCATAAAACTATTGAAAAATATGAAGATAAGCATGAGAAAATATTATTTCAAGTGAATTTAGATAATGTATGGTATATTACAATATTAAATAAAACTATTTTGTATACCAAAGGCAGATGAGATATGAGTTAACATAAGGAGAAATATTAAATCTTGATCCACATTTCCCAGATTATTTTGATAGTAAATTATTCACCATTTCTCAAAATGTTGGTTTAGTGCCCATTAATTTTGAGTTGATTCATTTTTTAGATTATGTAGATGTAAAGGATGAAATCTAAGAATGAGTTCTGTGCCTAGTTTAAGAGTGCACTTGTACATAATTAGACGATGGTACCGAGAAGTTTTTAAATGATATAATCATTCTTAAAGAATAAATTAAAGATGAAACAAATACTAGAATTTTTATTAAAAAATACTAGAGTAAGTTTGTGAGGATAAATTCTTGTAATGTTTTTATTAATTTTTATTCCCTCATCTAGAACATTATTGAAACCAAAATGTCCTAGAATAGAAACTGAAGAAACATTACATTGGTAGATTCTACAATTTTAATTATGAATAAAAAAAGTGAAATATCATTTTCCGGATTCAGTAGACTAAAACCACACTGACCCTTAGATTAGAGATGACCAACTAGAATGGTCTTACTAGTCGTTTTGAAATCCAAGAACCCACATGGGAGTTCAAACCAAGTAATTTTTTCATTATCTTTCTATTTATATTTCATTATTTGATTTTAATGAAATAAATTTTTTTCATTATTTTTTCATGTTGGTTTACAAGTTGTATACTCTATGATTTTATCACATAGATGATTCTCCTCAATACAAATTAGTTATTCCCTCCCTATAATTAAATTTTTTATTTCAAATATTCTTTATTTTTATTTCACATATAAACTGTTTCACAATAAGGAAATTTTATAAAAAAACATTTGGGGGAGCATCCTTAGTAGATTATTATTTTGTTTGTTTCTTTTATTATTTTTATTTTTAGATTTTCTTTCAATTTTTTTGTTACCTTTAAATTTTTGTAGGTTTTGGGAACTTGTTAACACAAATGAATATCTTATTTATTTTTGAAACCTATGCTAATGAGTGAACCAATTTATCTCACAAAACTAAACATAAATGAATAATGAATATAATACTACTTCAAGTTCATAACATTTGTAATTTCATGAAATGAACTTAGATTTTTTATACTCATTCCACATACCATAATATTTATCTTATAAGTAAACTTCTCATGATGATTTTGAACCCTTTTTGACATATTATTTTCATTCACTTTGTTTCTTAAGACGACAAGATCATGATTTATTTGAGATGAATTTGATTTATTTCTATCAAAAATTACGTTTTCGGTAGTTTTGTTTTAAATCTTTTATGAAATTAATTGTATTTAAAATCACCCTTTCCAACATAATCCTTTTTTCATTTCCTTCTATGTAAAATTAAATCTTTTGGTCCATAGTGTCCATGAATAACCAGTTTTGGAAGCCACATATCAAGCTATGTTTTCATATAAAACGTTCTATATAAGTGAATATTTATGATATATTTGTACTTAAATGTGGGAGGAAGATAAATTATGTTATTTTTCATAATTTTTTTTTAAATTTGGTGAAAAAGAAAATGTTTAAGAGATATTGTTTCTTCTGAATTTTTTTTGAAAGTTATTATTTTATAGATCATTCAAGGAGAAAGAAAATTTTCCACTTATGAAACATTCATGGAGAAAGGAAGGTGTACCTATATATATCCTGACAATATAATCAATTTAAACAATTATCTAGATTTAAAAAACTCTATGATGAAAAATAAAAATATCATACTTGAGTAAAAATTATAATCCGGTTTTTTTACTTCGAAATGATCCAAAAACTCCTAATTTGGCCTCTGAGTATTGGATATATATAACCTACCAAAAATAATCCAATAAGAAAACCTAAAAATACTTCAAGATGAAAACATGTTCATAACATACATCTGGTGGAGATGAAAATTTTTACCACTATGGTGATTATTATATGAATATGGATGAGATAATACTTTTTAAAAATATATATTTTTCTGATGAGATTTAATTAATATGAGGTAATTTTTTTTTGAATGAGAGGAAAAATGAAGTAAAATGGATTTATTGAGATTAATAGGGAACGTAAAAAAGAATAATTTTTAGGAGGCATGATATATTTTGTTTTTCTTTGTAACAAATTGGTGATCTTATTGTCATGTATTTTTAATTTTCCTTGATTTGATTTTGATACTTACTTGTCTAAGAGTCCAAGTGCTATGTTTTCAAGAATTAATAGAGGTAATATTTATAATATTAATTATGTGTATTTAAATTACTTAATCTCCACTAATTTAAAAAATTTATTTTAATCTCAACTTTTTTGGATTTTAGGGATGTTTTGAGATTAAATGTAAAAAAAATATTAATTCTAGAATATTTATTAATTTAAATCAATTTTATATTCTGAACATAAATTGTTTAATATTTATCAAAATTGTTTAATTATTTTTTGGGATTATTTTTTCATGGGTCTAAAATACTCAACTAATCATTGTGATAATTCGAACTTCATGGGGCCCAAAAAAATCAACCAATGAGGAAAATATTTTTCAATGATATAATTAATCAGTATCATAAAATGAGTAATATCTCGATATTTAGCAAACCATATGAGGTAATTAATGTTTTATTTGAAAAATATACTCTAATGAATGAATTCACATTAAATTTTATGGATAAATTATGACTTTAAGATATCAATTTCATGCATTAAATTTGAGGATTATGAGGAGTCTCTTAATTCTTAAATAGTGATATTTAGTAATTAGGGTGTTGCCATTTTTACATGTGTAAAAATGATATAATATTTTTTTAGGTCAATATAAAACAAAGTTCATGATATTATTAAGAAAAAATATTTGTGATATTTTTTCACTGATAGGGTAAAATTTGAGTATTCTTAAAACGGAAAGCAACTGGATAGTAAATTTCCACCCATCCTCTCTATATATATTTTTATCCACTAATTTATAAGGGTCTAGTTAGTGTGAGGTAGTGGGTTGTATTGGGGAGTATATGATGTATGATAGGAGTTATAATGATGTAATTATTCAATTAAGGTATAAAATCCATGTAGATGTTTGAATTGAGGATATGAAGTAATGTCCCTTTCGAGTTTGGGATTTTTTATAAACAATATTCTTTTCAATTATCATGGATCAAATTTTCTTTATTGATTTAGATATATGAATTTCTCTTTACACTTTATTCAATTTTTTCTATATTTTTTTAACAACATATTACTGTAAAATAGTATTCTTATTGTTAAATTTCTTCGTGGGAGGTCTCCCCATTAAAAAACATGTTTATCTAGTTTCAATTTCTCAAAAAAAAATTGGGTAATTAAATCAATTTCATAGGTGAATAAATACCCATAATTGAGTTCTCGATATTTTTTCATGGATCTTTGTTGGTATAATTTGAGTTCAATAATATTAAATTGGATATTTCAATTGGTAAACATTTGTTGAATGTGATGAAAGGTGTGTTGGAGGATCAATGCTTTTCCCCTGCTGATATCTTTTTCTTGTATTTTATAATTAATTAAATTCATATTTTCTTTTAAAATCCATATATATTAGGATTTAAAATCTCTAACAGTAATTATTAGTTTTAATCATATCTTTTTAAAATATTTAATTAATTTTAAATATAAAACTATAATTATTAAATTTAAAACATTAATTATTGAAGTTACAATTTTATAACCTAGTCTCAGACATTCTCATTATACAACCCCATGTTCAAATTTTTTTTCAATGGGTATATTACTCACCAAGGTGGTACGAATGAATCTAAAACATCAAATTGATTCATTCTGTGGGTGGGTACTTAATTAAATTTTAATTTTTTTTAAAATTTCTATTATTTTAATTTACAATTTAAATTCGTTAAGAAAAAAATATTTTGACTGTGACTACTCATATAATTTTCCATAATAAAAAAATTGAGGAGTCTAGTGATGATGTATTTTTAACATCTCAATTCCATGAAAAAAAATCACAGTTAAATAAACTATATTCATGATCCAAAAATATTATTTGCTTCTTTGGATCTTTTTATTATTCAAGAAGAAAGGATAAAAATTAATATTATTGTAAATAATAAAATTGAATTTAAATAAATAATGTCACAAAAAGAAACAATGGTACTTATAGTCGTACAGTACACTGTTTCCCATGAAGATGGTGGTACATATCATTTTTTTAAAGGAGAAATTTTTTTTAATAACGAAATTAAAGATTAATAAAATCCAAAAATTTTATTTCAACAACTATTTTAGGTCTATTGTGAGGATATTGTCTTTAGAAGTTTCATCTATATTTTCATCCCTCTTACACAAAAAACATTGGGACAAGAATGTCTTGTATGATATCCTAAATAAAGCTCACTTTTGGAGATTGTAAATGTTTTTTGAGAAGAATAAAAACTGGGGAATTTAATTTTTGTTGTTCATGGGAAATAAAAAATTCCCACCTTCAGATTGGGGATGAATAACTGGAAATACCTAACATGGGGCAGTAAAATCCTAACAGACACTTGGGGGTTTCAAACTAAGTATCTTCTTCCTTATATTTCTTTTGTATTTTTCATTATTTTGTGTTAATAAAATTATAATTATTTTCTTTTTTTCATATAGATTTTCTATGTTTCATCTCTTTGGATTATAAATAATGGATGCGACTACTTAATAAAATCAAGGTTTTCTCTTTCCTCTACACTTGATTTTTTCAAGTCTTATCTTCTTGGTTATCACGTCTCATCTAAAATTTTTTATAAAGATATAATTACATAAAATAAGTGTGAGAGTGGAAAATCCTTGGTATATTAAAATTTTTCGATTTGTTAAATTTAATTTTATGTTTTACTTCCAATTTTTTTATTTTTTTATTTTAATTTTTCATTTAAATATTCTGATAATAAATTATTATTTTTTCATTTCTGAATCCTAGGTTAATGAGTACACTAATTTTTTCAATTAAACTAAACATTAATGAATTCTGAAAATTACTTTGTTTCATGGAAAAAATGTAAAACATTGTTGAAAATAACTATATTTTTTAAATCTCATTCTACATCTCACAATCATTATCATTAAATCACTTTCCCTTGAGGAATCAAAATATGTTTTTAATATTCTTTACATTGAACTCATTTCTTGACAGAACTAATATATTCATATTTTATCCAAAATTTAATTTATTTCTATCAAAAATTGAGGGTTAAGGTTGTTCTTTTTTAAACGATTTATATATTTACTTATATTTAAAATCATCCCTTTTAGAATAATAATTTCTATTTTTTCTTTCCTTACACATTTAATCCTTACATCCCTTAATATATATGTAGAACCTATTAGGTTATCCAAATTAAAAGATAATATATCCTAAAAAACTTGATATTGAAGTGAAATTCAAGAAATAAATGAAATTAGGTCTGTGGCTTTGTTTTACGGTGGTCTTCTACGTTATTTGGATTAAATTTTGGTGAAAAAATACAATAGTAAACAAATATGTTTGATGCTGAAAAAATTATTCTTTTGAAATCTGTGTCTTCCTAGAGCTTTTAAGGAGAAATAATTTCGTGTCTTTATAGACCATTCAGTTAGATTGGAATTTATATCCATTTGTATAAATTAAGGATAAAGTTATTTTGGCTTTCCAGATATTTAAAAATAACAATACTAAAATGGAAAAGACCATAATTGATTGAAAATTAGAATCATGCATTTCGTATCAAAAAGAGGCAAAGCCTCCTTATTCAGCCTTAGAGGTTTTGAAATATAAAACCTACCATTCAAAATCCACTAAAAACCCTAAGAATACATCATGAAAAAAACAATTTCTTGACACACATCAGATATATATGTAAAAATTTATCATGACTATGGTGATGGGATGAGAAATGCCTTGTTGAAAATCTATATTTGTATGATCAGAAAACATTAATGTGGGGTAAGTACTTTATTTTCATTGGAGTAAATATGTAGTGTAAATTTATTGAATAATCTAAAAATAGACCCATATATGTTTTTTTGAGGAGGCATGATTTTTTTATTGGTGATAACATGGTGGATTGTATGTTTATATGTTTTGAATTTTCCTTCATATTTTTTTGATACTTAATTTCGCAAGAGTTAATATTATTCATTTTTGGTGGAGATATTGATATATTATTTCCATTATTTTTCATTTGTATTTAAATTATTTAATCCCCACTAATATTATAATTTCATTTTTATTTCATCATTTTTTTATTTTAAGTATTTCTTATGTATAAATGGGAAAAAACATAATTTTGGAATTTTTTCTATATTTTATAACTTAAATATTTCTAGGAAAACATTTTAAATATTAATTAAGATAGATTATTTAATTTTTTATTCATTTTGTTAAAGTTATTCAACTTCTTCTAGTGGACCTAGTACTAATTCAAACATCATGGGGCCCAAATAAATTAGTCAATGTAGAAAATGTCTTTTTTCTAATTGAATTAACCACTCTCCATTAATTGATTAATATCATAGGATAAAGGAAAAATATGATTTGATTCTAGTATTATTTTAAATAAGATTATATTTTTCAAATAAAATCAAATTTCAAAGATAAATTTGCTCATTAAGGAAACCATTTCATGTGTCACAGTGGAATAATTTGAAGATTCTGTTCATATAGAAAAATATATATTCAGTAAATTGGGAAAAACTTTTATTACAAATGTCAAAATTATTTTAAATATTTATGGTAGATAAATAATTTTTTTTAATAACTATTGAGAAGAAATCCTACTGATATCTGGTCAAGAACATTTCAAAATTCCTTATTTTTCAGACCAATAGAAACTAGATAATAGAATTTAAACCCTTGTCAATATATATTTTCCAATCCACTTCATTAAAATGGGTGTGGTTTGAGTGAGGGGTGGGAGTTTCTTGAAATGATATGCTACAAAAGAGAAATTGTAATGAAGCAGTTATTCAATGATTTGATAAAATCCATGTAGTGGTGGGAAATGATGATCTAAATGAATGTTCTTTTTTTTTGTTCTTTTTGTTATAATCTATTTTTTTCAACTATACAAGACTTTTATTTCTTTATTGAAGGAGGAATATATCATTATTGTTTTAAATTTATTGTATTTTCATATTGGTTTTTTATTAACTTATTATTGTAAAATAATTGTCTTTTTTAAAAAAATTGGGCGAGGTCTCCCCATTAAGTAGCACATGTTCAAATATTTTTAGTTTCTCAGAGGAATTTGGCCAATAGAATCACTTTTATATAGATATTAAAACACATATTTGAGATCTCAAAGTGGTTTCTTAGTTTGTTAGGGGTATAAATTGTGGTATTAAGGTATACATTTGATAATTAAATTGGAAAAAATTTATTGATCATGATGAAGGGAGTGTTTGAGGATCAAATATTAATCACTACTGTTATCTTTTGGTTGTCTTTTTTAATCCGTATTGATTATAATTTCTGATATATAACATTAATTTATGGTATTAATTGGGTTTTGTTTAAAAAAATTAACTCCCTTGAAATACCCACTTCTGATTGTAACATTTATCAAAAAAAAATTAAAAATGGGATGTTTTCAATAACGAGGCATCAACATCCTCATGAGAAAATGTTTTGGTCACCACTATGACACATTTTAAAGGGGAAATATTGACCATGTTAACATGACTGCATCCTTAATTTCAAACGGACAGCCTCCAATATCCTCATTATACAAAAGTATTAACCAAGTATTCATCAAGAAGTCACTAATTCCCATGTATCATGCATTATACCTCTATCCATCACTACCCATTCAGGAACACCCCTTGGAATCCTTATCCACCATAATCAAATTCTAGTACATGTAATACCTCAAGCCTTTAATGACCCCACAAAAATATAAATTAAAAAGGATATCCATAATAGGCCATATGATTCTATTCAAAATATCTTAATTAATCATTGAATAAATGATCCCACCTATAACAATATTAAAATAAAGATATGATTGGAGGTATAATTATAGCATCAATTCCCTTTAAATTATGGAAGATGGGGAGAACATCCCCCAAATCATTTTTGTGCTAGTTTCCCTACTACCTTGGCTGGTGAATCTTATGAGATCCAAAATAAAAAAACATTATAGACACAACTATACTAATGATAATTACATTAAAATCGACCCATATACTACTACTACCACACAAGACATTTATCTTTCACCATAAAGTACAAGGAACAAAATATCATAGAAGCACACAATAATTAAGATTCTATAATCATTAACCATTACCACATAGTAATTTAAAATTTACCAATCATTCAATAATTTATCCTATACTATAATCATGCATAAATATCCCATAATTAAGTCTAATTTAACTATTTCATTCACTAGACACTATTACAATTTATAAAATTAGGATCCATTCTCTTCAATAATTTCATTCTACCATACCATTATTTCTGTTGTTAAATAATTCCTTTTTTTCAATTCATCCAAAACACAATACCACATACCATCAGTTAATTTTTTAATCCATAAAAATCATGAAATAACATGGTTATTTTATTAATTTCATTTATAAATCACACTTATCAGGGTACTATAGGAATCATCATAACCCACCAAAATAATCATGAACATTTAACGCATAGAACCAAACATTATATTGAAGTTGGGAACTATAAAAAATAATATTTGGATAATATTTCATTTCAAATATTCATGCAATAACATATTCATAATCAGGACAAGATCTCAACACATATTGGCCCTCCCAATGTCATCTCAGACTCTATTTCACATAATATAATCAATCATTCCACCCTAAGAATCACCCATGATGAAAACCCTCGGCTAGCCATAGATATTACCTGCCAAATAATTTAACCACATTGGGTTATCATCAAAACACATCAAGGCTCCAATTACCTAGATAATTCATAATTGGAAACAAAATTATTTCCATCATGGCATAATCCCAATGGAACTAAGGCCCTCTTATAATATTATTCAATCCTTTATCATATAGTAATGAGATCACTCAGGCCTAAAAAACTATCATTAACAAAAAACCATTTACATTCCTATCTTGATTGGACTAATTCACTATGAATAAATTTTTATAAATAAAAAAATTATAATTTAACACCTACAATATCTTGGAATCAAGAATAACATGATTTAGTTCCAACTTCCATATTTTATCACGTTAAAGAAAGGATAATAAATATATTAAATTCCCCGTTAATTAATTATGTTTAACCCAATTTCATATTTACGTAGTGTAAAAATTTTCAAATAAATTGATAATGCTTGCCAAATATAGAAACCATAACATATAGACAGTACCATACATAGAAACTTAAGTGTCAATATCAGCCATTATAAATCATATTCAAATTCAACAACCCAATTCCAATTTGTATTACATATTCAGTTAATATCTTTAATAGATTGGTTATATTAATAAATAAAATATTGAAGATTGAAAATACCAAACTTTTAAATAAATAAGATTTGTAATGAATCCCCTACCTCCATTAAAATTTCAACATTCTCTGATCATTATTGAAAATTTGAGGATAAACCTCCATAAAATTAAATAACAGTAAAAATAGAGGAAGACTCACCCAAATGTATATATATTAAGGAACCATTATGACTTTCATGATTTTCATCCAAATACAGTGGAATCCCCCAAAAATGAATATTCACAAAATAGAAGAGTGAAGTGAATGAAGAGTAGGTTAGGAGAGACACTACCTACATTATTGTGACTTTGATCTAGGGAATATAGAGTTCTTAGAATCATATAATTTTACCAAGAGAGTTGTGAGAGGTCAAGGGGTTGACTAAAGTTTGAGGTGAGATATATAAAATTATATTAATTATTAAATCATCCTTTATTTAGAAGGGAGGTTCAAATATCCCAAATCATTATATAATGACTCCCAATATACCCATAGTGGGTCCAGTCAAAGTAGTGATGTGACATTTTGAGTGTTTGAATTATAAAGATTTCATGCATTTAGAACCCATGTCAAACCATTTTGACTACCCCCACGACCAAGTCTATATTGTTTTGGATATTCATTGGTCATTTTTTACCATCCATTATGAATACCACAGTCTATTAGCCCACCAATTATCAATGTTTTCCATTGATGCTTGTGCTCTCCAACTTCCTTAATTTCACCAACCATTAATAACCTCTCATTTAATATACAATATTTATTTTCTATTTTCACCACCCTATACTTCTCCAATAACCTCTAAAGCCATCATGCTGAGTCCTAAAGCTTGGTAGACCTTACACTGGTTGATTCCCATGGGAAATCTCTTCTTTCACCTCCACATCTACACACTAACATGCCTAGTAAAATAGGCTTCCCTAATAATTTAATCTTCTTATTTCTTATAGGCACATACCCCATATAAAATTCAATATAAAATGGCATCCATTTTCATTATTATCTTGGTGGTGCACCCAACAACAAACCTCAATATCTAAAATGGAATAACCCATGCTTGAACCTCTAAATCATTCAAATATCTAACACTATGATCTCTATAATAAATTGTTGACCCATTGAATGGACATTAACACACCTCTTGCATCATTGAATATGTATATAAATCTTATTGGAACATCCAATCCCAATTAAAACACTACGAAAGAGTGTTTGGAAGGTCACCCATACATAAGATACCTCTAAAATTATTATGAAGATCAGAAATTTACAAAACCCTAAAAATTAAATATTATGGGTCTAAATGACCACCCCATAAGATACAACTCAAGTAACTCCCTAGAGAAATAAAAAACCAAACATGATATCAGGTAAACATCCATTAACACATGATATCATCAAAAATATAATAAAAAATAAAGTGTCTATAAAGAATAATAAAGAACATAAAATAAAGCATTAGATCCCCTAGGATACTGAGATCACATCATTAAATACACCCCTTATGTTCTATCATGCACACCACTATGCTACCATATAAAACAAAATAAATGAATGGAATTCCCAAAAAACACCTTCTCTAAAAGATCCTAAATCTCTACATGATGCTCCTTAAAGTTCATGTTATCCTTAACATATTGATCTCCCCATTCGATGATGTGGGAATTATCATAAAGGTATCGAAGAAGTCACATCACATGAAATGCATAATCAGTCTTAATCATCTATGGGGGAAGTGATAACCAGTGTTCCACAACTGTAATTCATTACCACTTCTCAAAAGTTCCATTTAATTATTGTGAAATCTTACACTCATGGCCAAACATTCCCCACCAATAATAAAGACACACCTTTATGAAAAAATGACCTCTAATTTCAAACTGTAAAGCCCTCATCCAATGATCATCATAGCAATTATGATGATCTTACTAAACATTAATTCACTCATACATTAAATGTTACTTTTCTATTATACTCTACACAAATTATTTTTCAACTAAAATTGGATATCTAACCATGGTATAGTTTAACAGAGATTAACATGGTTGGGTATACAATTTTTAGAACCGGTCCATACCAATAATGGAGTGAAAATTGGGATTAAAAGAAAACTCCAATTAGGGTAGGTGACTCACCCATGAACATCCAAAATTCAAAATTTAAAAGCTTAACATGTCCTCTAAATTCTAAATAGTCCACTCAATCAAACCAATATAATTGTGGATAAAAAAATTATAAATTATAAATGATAGAAAAAACCATTCTAGAGACCTCTCAAAACCAATAAAATAAATTGGGGATCATGACCAGAGATTATATTTTCCACAACCCCATGAATCCTCACCACACCCACTAGATATTTTGAATATAATTCTTTGCTTATCCTAACTCTTATTATCTAAGAAATATTCGAAAATCATTATGAAATCTATTATAATCCACACATTATCATAACCTCCCTATTCTATACGAAAACCAATGATGAAATCCATCATTATTTCCCCATAATTCTACTAGGGAACATCATGTGGTTGAAAAAAACCACCATGAACATTGTTCTAAACCATTAACTTATAGAACACCAAATTTTAAGTGAATTTGTTTTAACTAACATCTTCATCCAAGGACACAAAAACTGGCATCTCAATGTATGATCAATCATAATCACAGTATGATGTAGCACCAAAGGAGAATTAGGGAACTCAAATAGAACCATGTTAGAAATCATTGAAGGAAAAATGAGTCCTTTGAAATAACCCTAGATGTTTACCATTCCTCAGAGGAGTCACCAAAAAAACATTAGATATTAAATAGAATATTGATATATATATATATATATATATATGGACCACAAATATTTTATTATGTTATAGAGGACCAAAGTTTAGTATTAGATGTCTTATTCTTAAGATATTTTGGAAAATTCTAACATGATAAAATCCACTACTAGTTATGTTCTTACTCAGATAAGAGGTGTTTTTAGTAGGACTTTAAAACTGTGGTATATTGTGGATTTATCAATGGTAAAGGATAAATACATGGTATCTACATATGACTATAAATATTCTATATGGTTGAAAATAATTTTAGAGGATTTTGATCATATATAAGAGCATATTCAAATAATTTTTTATAGTTAAATTGACTAATATATTGAAAGTGATCCATCCTTATTTTAGGATGGATCTCTTTATGGTATAAAATCATTTTTTAAATAATTAGTGGAGGAATGAAGTGTGTAAATTTAAACTATTTACAGAAAATAATTTATACATATCAAATTTTTCCTTCAATATATTTTTTTCAAGATGAAGGTAAACCCTATAATTAATTATCATCATACATAGTCCCTCTTTTCTATAAAAGGGATGACAAAAAAGTAGTTGCGGTGGCTATCCATCCCCCACAAGCTTAGTTTTAGAAGAGAGGAAAATCTTGGGACCAAAATTCCTATAAAATGAGGAACCCCTCTATTTATTTTAAACTCAGAATCTTTTCATAATCTCTTATACATTTCCATTCATGTGGTATTTTTTGAAGAATATTTATTTACATATTCAACAGAGAAATAATGAGGGTATTCTACTTTTAAAAGCAATAGTGTGTATTTACCTACATTTACCTCAGTAATCCATTCACTTTCCCATGGTTTCTTACTACATATTATTTTGTGTTTAATTATTAATTAAATTCTATGATATTTATTTATTAAATTTTTTGACTATATTTATTATCCCATATTTACAGTTTCACAATGGTTAAATTATATTTTTTCTCATTAAATAATGTTTTCAACATAATTAGATATAAAATATTAGAGCTAGGATAATTTAAGGATATTAAAATTGATGTCTGAACATCAATATTAACCATCTAGAAAATTCCAAAAGATTTCAGATCAAATACAATATAGACACAATATTTAATATGAAAATCCATTGAAACGTGTATATACTCTAGACATTCATGCCATATCAAAGATTCTACAGTAATCAAACTGAACCAATAATAATGGATCATATTCTATGATTCATCTCATTCATGATAGATCATGTGCAATGGAGGAGAATAACAAATTAATCACAATACATTATGTGACCATAACAACTATGGTAAAAATTATATAAAGAAGAACTACTGAATCATTTTTTATTTTTTTAAAAACAATCTAAGTTTGAAAAAAAGTTAATAACACTTAAAATAAATTCTATAGAATGTCCTGTAAAAATTTCGTTGGATCAAAACTAATTGAACATGAATATAAATTTATATCAACTAAAAGTTATCAATTTTTTTTTAAAAATATAATATGAATTTTTATTTATATGAAATGAAAATTAATATTAAATATTTGAGAAAACAATTCCCTAAAATTTATAAACATTTAAAATAGATTGGAACATTAATTATTCATAATGTTAGCTGATCAATGGGAACCAAGTACCTGATTAAAATGGTGGTATGCAAACAAATTTTTAGAATAGAATATAGAAAACTATATCCAAACCATTAGTGTACAATAAAAAATTATATTTAAAAACCTTGTTAGATCTGGAAATGATGGGGCCATAATGTCCTTTAGTGACATAGAATAATATCCTCCATCAATCACAGCTTCTCAAGAATGGATCCTCAAACCCATCAATAAAATTATTATATTGTTTTTTCAAAATATACTGGTATGATTATTTCATCAAAATTACATTATTATAATGAATATTTTTGGAATAAACCCTTCCAAAAAGAGTTATCTGAAATAATTAATTTTATATGATTTCCTGTAAACCCTCATAAAAATATTATAAATGAAAATTCAAGAAAAAGATCTAGAAAACTATCATACCTTATGATGTATTACAAAAAATAATAATATTTATCTAATAATAATAATAATATTAATTATTTATTAATAATACTATAATTTTTAATTAATAATAATGTAATAAATAATAATAAAATTATTATTATTATTATTATTATATAATTTATTTTTTAAAAAAAATAATTATAAATGACTTGTTTTTAATGTTGGAAACACAACCCACAACCTTAAATAAATAATTATTAAAAATAATGAGTATTAAAATAAAAAACCGGGAATATAAAAAATGTTTGATTAGTCTATAAGTTAACTATTTTAATAATCATGAATCATGTTTCTGTGTTTCTAATCAAATTATTTTTTCTATTGAAGTGAAATATTGTTTGATAAATTTTAATGTTTTTACAAAGTAATGAAATTATCATGAATGAAATCATTCCATATTATAGAGCAGGAGTCTGAAGGATTGAAATTGTACTATGTTATCAATTTACCATTAGGGAAATGTGATTGACCACATAAAGACTCTATATCGACTGTATGAAAGAATTTGAGTTAGGTAAATTTACAAATGTACCAGAACGACCACACATAAAATAAATTGACTATATAACAATATGTCCATCCATGATGGAAATATCACAAGGTACTTAAGAAACAACAATTCTAATGAGATTTACCACATGTTATATTTTGGAGTGAGCACAACAGTCTCATAATTTTCAAAAAGGACTAAAGTGGCCATTTGATAATTTGATCGGTCGCACGCCTATTGGACCAACCATGTAAGATCAGAAGCTAAATCCTCAATCATACAAATAAGAAACCAATAAACTATTACTCTAACTTCAAGAAACCACATTTTTTATATAAATAATATCTCGATAACTATGTTAATAAATATATGTTGCATTCTAATCGAATGTATGAGGAAGAAAAATTGATCGTATAATAATGATAGGATTTTGATAAAATGATATATGTTATTAGAGACTTCAAGATATCCCTTATTAAAGAGTATAAAATATTTATACATTAAGAGACAACCTGGAATTTTTCAATGTACTGGATTGACCCTGAGTTCAAAGTAATCAACTATATGGATTTACAAGGAATGTGATCAATTTTTTTATAACATTTGTTCTTACTATGGATGATATAATCTGGAACACATCAAGTTACCATGAATAAAATTGGGAATTATTTTTGAATATAATATATTCCAAGCCCTTTTCTATGTAAAATTAAATATTTTTTTCTAGATTAATTTTTTGATCTTGGGATTCTTATCATGTACAATGATTCATAATGATACATTTCCAAATAATTTTTTGGGATGAATATTTCTCATTTGTGGAGACTTAGGTCAAATAAAAATAAAGTGGATGTATATAATTTTATGAGTGTTAAAAATTAGTATATATAGATAATTGTTTTAAAATAAAACATGAACTCCAGATCTATGAACAACCTCTCATCTACACATATAAACTCCAAAATAAAAAAGATTACATCAGGAAGAGTAGATACATTATCAGAATGACTAAACATAAATATTTTCCAATTTAAATTAATTACACATCTCATTATATCTATTTATATTACATTAAATTTTTGTTTGAATTTCTATATATCCATTAAATCACAATCTCTCATAGATCGTAAAAGAGTAGTCATATACTCTTTCGGTAGTACCCCGGTTTCAGTTACATAACCCCTTTCCTTAGGTTTTTTTTAATTTGGTGTGTATAAAATAGAGATTTTCCATAATGTTGGTTTTTTCCATAAATTTGTACATTTCCATAATGTTGGTTGTTTCCATAAATTGGGGTGTTTCCATAAATTGTGATGTTCCCATAAAAAATGTATTCCCATAAAGAGGGTAAAGGTTAAGGATGGGAGTGTTTGTGGGTTTTATGAGGAGTGTTGGGAAAATAATTAAGGTCACACGATCTATACATGGTTGGAAAAAACCGTGTGGTCAAATATTATATAGAGGTCAAATATATATCCTATTTTCTTGGAGATTGCTCATTTTTGCTCTATTTATTTCGTTTTGGCTTCAAAACGCCCTTAATTATATATTACTCACCCTAAAAGGCTGGATAACCCTTCCCACACGAGTTGAAGCCATTACAGAGCCTTCCCTTTCTGATTTCAAGTCTAATTCTTGAGGTGTGTCATCATTCTTTACAGATTTGTCATGATTTCTTAAATCTGCTTAGATCTACTTCTCTGATCTCCATTATTTCTCAGATATGAACATATTTTGTCTGGATATACGTTTTTGGAGGCCAAATATTTCAATTTTGAGTCGTGATCTTTCTTGGATAAGATATCTAAGGCCTCTCTTGGATAATCGGCCCCCTTTCTTGTGCATTCTTCGTCTGTTGTTAATGTTTTGTCAAGACCTTCAAGGTAGGAGGAATATCTCTCAACTCTTCTTGATAGAATTTATTGGCATAGATTCAAATTATTTTATTTATTGTTAAATGCATGAAAAAATATTCATTCGTTATGATTTATGGTTTTTTTGAAATTGTGTGATCTTGTTGAATAGTTGTGAAAAATGGGGTTTAATTTAAAATGATGATTTTAAATTATGGATTTTCTAGAATTTCTAAATAGTTGATGAAAAAATGGTTTTCAATAGAAATGGGTTTTAATAAAAATAGAGTTTTATTGAAGTGATTTGGAGGTGAAATGGTTTGGAATTGAAATGGTTTTGATAGAAATAATTTCCAATAAAAAGGTGTTTTTATTGAAAGGTTTATTTTGGCTTGATCATTGGGCATATGTGTTGTGTGATCATATTTCATATACATGTATTGGTGGAAATATGACCTTGTTCATGGTGAAAAAGGTTTAATGGAACATGGGAATTATATATAAGGGGCATGGTTGAAATATTACTTTGTGCTCAGTGCAGAGGATTGATGGCACATGGAAAAAATTACCTTGGGACAACTTTGTAGACCAACAAGAAACCTCTCATGGGTATGGAAATATCATAAAAAAGCATGCATGGTTGGTAGCATGGGTTGGGATATGGGTGGGTATTCCAAAAAGGAATGTTTGTGAAATGGTTCTTAAGCTTGTTTAGTTATTTTTCTGGAAAAATAACTTTCTTGAAAATTGGTTTCAATTGCCCTTGGAATGACTTTGGTTATGAATGGTTTTGGAAACCTGTTTATTTTTAGTTATAAAATACTTTTGAGAAAATGTTTTATATAAACTGTTTTTATATATATGTGGCTAACTCTTCTATCCTAGTGGCATGATTAGGGATGTCATTGGGGAAATCCTACTGAGTTTTATACACACCCCTACTTTGGAATGTTGGTTCTTTGGAAAATGTGATATTCCAAGACATAGGTAAAGGTAACACATCTTATTTATAGTGGATTGTGGTGATGCTTGAGAGATGTTGTTGAGCATTGAGTTTATGGAGCATAGAGTTGTAGTGTCTTTTGAGAGTCTTGAGTTGTTCGTCCACTGTGTACCTTTATTTTTAGTTTGGTCATTCGTTGTTGTGTAATTTGATGTAGTTTGATATAAATGTAGAGTTTATTGGTCTTTCATTTGATCATGCATCATATAGTGACTGTTTGGTTATGGTTAGTATATGGGTTTATTTCTTAAATGGTAAATCATCCCCCATTTGTACATGAAACCCTTTGGCATTTATTTCCAGCCTTTGGTGCCTTGGGGATATCACTTAAGGCCTAGTAATGTCTCATGGTACTCTCAAGAAAATAAGAATTGGCGGGTCCTTACACATTCTATTTCACTTCATATTTATACTCCCACAACAACTGTGGAAGAGGAAGTGTATTTGTCTAGATTGATCTATGATCCATTCTATATAAAAATCATTCTGGGTTGGGTATCATCTATTTATTTGTAATGAACATTCTTGCTGGTGAGTGACTTTCATGTGAAGAAAATTTGGTATCAACTTGATAATGAAAATATTATATTTTTATATTATATTCTATGTTTCAATGTCCTACTTACTTTTTTAGAACTATTTTTAAAATATATATTTTTTAAAAATAATTTTATATCCAACTTCTACATGTGATAACACTACTATTTCATGTAAGTGGAATAATGTAAAAAGTTTAGGATAATAATAATTTTATTATAACATAGTTTTGATTGAACTTCTGATAGGATATTAAAAATATATAAATTTAATATACCAACTATATTTGTTGATTGGGTTAATATTGGAATTGGGGATTTTTTTATTAATTTATTTTAACAAAAAAATTTATTGGATACTAAATTTGCCTCCTCTTGATTACTCTACTCAAATTATATTTGGTATCATATGTTTTTATTTATTTTTATCTGTGATCTAATTTTACCCAAATGATCATAATTTTGGTAAATTCTAAATTTATATTTTTATTCATAGCAGAATACTTAAGGTGACCTCTACTAACAAACCTCCATATTTTAATGGAAATAATTATTAACAGTGTATTATTAAAATGAATATATATATATATATATTGATAATGGGTTTTGATATATGGATTGTATTTAAAGATAAATATGAAAATCCTAAAGCTGGTAGAGCTGATTGGTGTGATGAAACTATGGCTGCTTATGATTGTAATTATAAATATATAAATGCCTTATATTATATATTATGATAAGATTAATTCAATATAATATCCACATGTTAAAAAACTTATGAAATTTAGGATACATTATATGTGTCTCATAAAGGAACATAAAATTTCATAGAAATGAGATTAAATACATATACTATTAAATATGATACTTTTAAGATGACTCTTGGTGAGTTTATTAACAATATGTGTCTATGGTTTAATGGGATAATGTATATGATACATTAAATGTGAAATACCATTAATGATAAATCAAAAGTAATGGGAAGTTTATATTGTTTACCAGATAGATATAGAGACATTATTATATCCTTACAAGAGTCATGATATGTGATAATGATACCAATAAAAGAGTTAGGGGGAAAATTGATGATGTTTGATTAATATATCAAGCTGAATGATGAAGACGATGAACCAAAAAATAAATAATATTTTAAGAATATCAGTAAAAAAAAGGACGTGGTCGATGAAGAGAGGCATAGGTGGAAGTGATGATAACTCAAACAGTGATGTAGAGATAGCGCATCTAGCGAAAATGTTCAATAAATACAAGATGAATAAAAATTTATTCATGAAATAAAACTCTAAAGTACTGTATGATATGAAAGGAGAAAGGATGAAAGATTGTAATTTTTAAGATACCTAAAATAAGTGTAAAATAAAATAATATATCTATGAGGATTTTCAAAATATAGAATTCAATAAAAATATTTAAGATAAAGGGAAGTGACATAAAAATTATAGAAACGAATCCTTGATTACTTATGAGGATATCTACAGTGAATATAATTTAATTAGAGATGAAAATATAGAATGGGATAATATCTGTTTAATGGAAATCACATATAAGGTGACCAATGATATTCCTATCAATTCTACTCATATTTTTGATATCTCTAATAATGAAAATCAAGATACCTATGATATGTCAAGTGAATATCTCATTGAAAATTTAAATATTTGAGAACAACTAAAAACCATAATAAAATTATGTGAATTGTTGTTTACCAAAAACCAATAGTTTTTTTGTCAAACTTGTTAGAAAAATAAACTATAAAAAAAATATTTCACACCAAGTACAATTATTAAAAATATATCAGTAGTAAATCAATAAAATAGAACATATAAATCTAGATCAATACATTTTAACCTATGAAATATTATTTTTAAAATTATATTAAGCCTTATTATAGATATGTTAAAAAATAAATCATATATATGTGGAATACAAAATCCTCAATTACTAACCTCTGGATACCCAAACAAACCTAGGTTCCAAAATATGTATATATTTTATAGTCCTAGGAAAACCTATTTCAGAAGTTGTTGTATAAAACTATGGTATCTAGAATTTGAGTCTTACAAATACATAGTAAGGGACTTCTCCATCATCGAAATCTTGACCAATGTAGATGGTGAATGGGTCACTTTTGATGGAAATGAAAATGAAAAAATAAATATAATACATTGTCATTTTGGTAACTATGAAATGTTTTTAATCCCAAATTTTTTATTTGTTTATGGTTTGATGTATACCCTTATAAGAATATCTCATTTGTATGATGATGTATTTCACATTAAGATTTATAATAATTATTTCTAGATCTATTTTTTCTATGTTTAATTTTGTGTTAACTACTTTTAGAGGTGATAATGATTATAATGTATATCAAAATAATTTATTTTCTCAAAATGATTCTTATTTTAATGCCTTCCATCAAGAATCTTGGTTATTGTATAAGTGACTAGTACACTATATTATATACTCTATTATGGATTCATAAAAAAGGTTTAGTCCAGAATTTACCTAAATAATATTTCCCAAAAGAAAAACTGTATACTCCCTATCAAAAGGGAATGTAATATAATGTTTATTCCAAGTCAAAGAAAGTAGTTTTTTTACTATCAGCTAGATGAATTTGTGCAAATGGACTTCTATGTAACATCATTAGTTTATTGTTTATTAAGAAATCATTATGCCTTTGTAATTTCTTTTGATTGTTGATGGTTTACTAGTGTATATATCCTAACTATAGAAATTAAATCCTATATATGTTTTAGGATGTATTCATAAATAATAGAGATACTTAGTGGTATTACCATTAAGAGTGTGAGATGTGATCATGTTGTTGAGTTTTAAAATCATTATTTCAAATCCTTATACTCACAAAGTGGTAATGATCCAAATCTATATGCTCCTGTAACAACTCAAGAAATTTTTGTAGTAGAAAAAGGTATAGAACTCTTGAAGAGATAGATCTAACCATTCTTGGTGGATATGACATAAAAATCTATTTTTTGGTAGAATCCATGAACAAAACTTGTTATTTAAATAATATATTATTAACAAGACATATTTTAAACAAGACTCTCTATAAATTTTAGAATAGGGGAAACTGAAGGTAAACTATGTCAATGTTTTTTGATTGAATTTTTTATTCTTAATACATTGTATAATTTAGATAAATTTTTATCTGTGAATGATGAGGGAACTGTTATTTTTTATTCTATATCAAATAAATCCTATAGAGTCTTTAATAAAAGAAATATGTGGTGGAACAATCAATTCATGTAAAAATTTTATGAAACAGTTCCATATAAACCTTAACATTCCTTATAAAACCAATAGTATGATAGGTTAAATTTTAATATTAATAACATGTCAAAAACCAATGATATTGGTATAATGTTACTAGAAAAATAACCCAACAAATACCTTTTAGAGGAACCGTACCCAAAATAAAATATAGATGTATATAGTATACATAGAAATCGACGAACCTATAGAGAGAATCCATTAGATGCTATTGTTGGAGATCGAAATAGAGAAAATCAAACTCAAGAATCATTGATAAAATTGGTTGAACATCAATCCTTTTTTTAATGGCTTTAACATGATAACATTGGTATCGAAATTAGTGATGAACACTTGGTGATGGATATGTAAGAAGAATTGAATGAATTTTAATGGAATTGAGTATATGAACTAGTTAGTAGTGTCGAATACTATTTAACCATTGGTACTAATAGGGTATATGGAAACAAGGTTGATAATCTATAAAATATTACATCAAATATTGATAGATTGGTAGCACCAGGTTATAATCAAGAAGAAAACATTAAATATAAAAAATCCTTTTGTCTATTCGTTATAGGTGAGAACTTCATGATATTCTTTACTTATTCCGAACATGTAAAATTAAAATTATATAAAATGGGTGTTAAGAGTTTTTTCCTTAATGGATATATTTTTGAGTAGTTTTTTGAACGACCCCCTAGATTTTTAAATCATTATTTTTTGAATCATGTTTTCAAACTAACTATACTATTTTATAGTGTAAAAAAAGTTCTTAATGATTTGTAACATTGGATTAAATTATTTTCTTATTAGAAATTGTTTTACGAAAATATATTGTTAATAATAATTTATTTATAATTATAAATTTTAAAAAAAAATTTATAGAAAAAATATATGTTGATAATATTATTTCTAGATCATCAATGAAAATGTAATAACATTTCAAAACTGATAAAAAATAAATTTGAAAACGAAATCCTGAGTTAAAATTTATCTTTGGTTTCCTTATTTTTCAAAATAAGTAATGAATCATTTTTAACCAAATTACATATGGTTAATATATTTGAAAACATTTTAGAATGGATAATTTAATAAGAAGTGATAATACGATGAGAAAAACCTATTAATTGAATCTTGATGAAATTGGGAAACAAATTAACAAAACCATTTATTGAATTATGATTGTGATTCTAATTTACCTAATGGCTGGAAAAACTGATATTTTTCTTTTTGGTTGTATGTGTGAATTTATTATGAAAATATTAGGGAATCACATTTATCTATTGTTAAAATAATTTTCAAATACATCTAAAGTACAAAGAATTTATAATTATTCTTTTCTAGAGGATATAATTTTTAATTAATTGGTTATTCATATAATTATTTTTGTGTATTTAAGTAAGATAAGAAAACACCTCTGTAAAATTTTATTGTTCTGTAAGTCTGTAGTATCATAATATAGTAAAAAAAATTATGTTTCATTTTATATTGTTGATTCTAAATACATAGCTTCATGTTGTTTCTGTGCATAAATTCTACGCATGAAATAAACATTACTAGACTATGGATAACAATCCATACACATCTCAATAAACAGTGATAATACAAGTGCTATTGAAATTTCCAAGAATCAAGAATATCATTCTAGGAAGATGAATATTCATATAAGACATCACTTTTTGAAAGTCCATTTTCAAAATGTAGATATCACACATGAATTCATTAGAATTGAAAATCACATTGATAACACTTTTATAAAACCTATAAATTATGAGACGTTAAATTATATTAGATGTATTATATGAATGAATTAAAATTTAATTTATTTTTGTTTAAATTATATGATATATATCATTTCATATGTGTATAATTAGTATGTAATGATATGTTCAAATTCTAAGGAACAATCAATGAATTAATTCTCATTAAATAAATTATTTGTGTTTTTTTGTATTTTATGTATAATTCATTTTTTCCTATGAATTACTATATATAAATCCCATAATAATATTATTATATGAAAATAGATTCTGAATCATCATGTTCTTTTAAAACTCTATTATTACCTTCTTTCAACCCTTCCATTACAAAAATCCTCCCCTTTCATCCTTTAAATATCATTTTTGAGTAGCGGAGATGAATTGTTCATTTAAAAAATTTCATCATGAAGCATATAATGCTTATAAATGATCTAAGGAAGGAAATAATGGATATTGAAAACTATTTATTCCCTATATATTTCGGTATTATGTATCTCATGAAAAATAATTAGATGTTGAATTTTTTGGATATTTAATTAATTAATTTAGAGAGTAGTGGTTTGAAAAGGACATATTAAATGGTTCATGGATTATAATTTCCTTGTATACCCTCATTTGATGAATGAGTTTTATTTAAATATGGTGTTCAATGTTGTTGGATAATAATATCTCAATAGAACCATGGTTTATGGTCATGAATGTGAGTTTTTCTCAACTCTTTAGGCTGAGAGATTAAAATTACCACATCAAGGTGTGTATGAGTATTACCAAAGTTCTTATCCATTAAATCATCCAAATTATGATATTGTAAATTCTATATAAAATTTAAGAGGTGATAGAACTAGTCAAAGGCATAGTTCTACTTAATTAATTTGAGAGTGTATGATTTCATTGAGATTTATACAACATACTATCTTCCCTAAAAGGTGGGTTTTATCACTATTAGGAAAAAAAACTTCCTGCAATACAAGATGGATATTGGGATTTAGTTAAATATACCTAGATTTTGTATGAGAAATTTGGAGGAGATTAGTAAAACCTCATTTATGTTTAACATTTTTATTCGCCCTAAATTTATTCGAACTATATTTGAATAGAAAATACTTATTCGTAAGGGGTTATAAAATTTGGTTCTTTTTGTGGTTTTTTATTAACTAGACCACATTAAAGAAAATGAAATTAGTATTCAATCCATTAAGAAGATGCAGGTAGAATATGAGGGTGAGGTTTATGAGTAATTCAATCATAAAAGGTACCCCACTAGACAATGGTTTAACAAAGATCCAATCATGGATCCTGAAGAGATAGTTAAAGATGACTAATCCTTTGATGATAATGAATATCAGACTACTACATGTATAGTTGAAGAGGAAAAAAGATGTTATGAAGGTATAATGGGATCCTCTCCTAGTAATAATATTTCAAAGGTTTCTTAATTCCAAATAGAGGATTAATCAATAAGTTAAGAATAAGTAAATCATGAGAGGGATAAAACTATAAGATCTATTCTATTTGGACCAATCCTTACTGACATTGAAATTGGTCGGGATGAAGAACTATTTTTATATAGTCTTACCATGCTTATGGTAGGAGGTGTCCATATTTTTTATTCAGAATCTCATTGGGAATATTCATCTCTAGAGAAATATTTCAATAATTAGGGTCTACCTACTCCGGGTAATGGCAATTTTATGGTTGATCATAATGATGAAAATCCACATAATCTGAGGGAAATGCTTTACCATCCCTTTTTAATGTTCCAAATATTTTTGTGTAATGATAAACATCACCTGATCTAGAAGAAGTAGTCTAGTTTGAGCCTCATGTAAATATTTAAAAATATAATTATGGATATATAGGTAAAATTTTACCTTCCCCATTAGGTCATGAAGCAAAAAATCTATTTTTGGGTGATCCTATATATGATTCATCTCCAATAACTAAGGATTCAATTTTTAAATTATCATATACATACATTTGAGATATTAATAAGCCTCAAAATACCCTTTCAGATAATGAGGGATCTATATTGAGAACATTAATGTTGTATTTCATTAACTCAACTCATAATAATGATCTTAATTTATCTCCCCATGCTACACAAACATCATCTACACAAGCTCCATCTCATCTATCTACAACTTCTCCCACATCATTTTTTTCCTCAAATGATTTTATTCTATTCAAGAATGATCATATATATATGTTTAAACAATTTTTTATTATTATTTATATTAATAAATATTATGATATGAAATATTATGTGACCTACAAAATTGAGTGTTTTCTATCACATATTGAAACTAATATTTTTATACAGTTAGATCATATGGATCAAGTGATTTGGTGTTTTAAATCTCAAATGGGTTAATTTTTAAGGTATATTGTAGATATTCAGGATGGTTAGTTATATATATATTCTAAACTAGATAAAATATATATTTTTATGATAATTGGTTCCCCTGATATTTATTATCTTCTCCAATAACATCAATTTCGATAGATTAATATATTATTAGAAGACTTGTGTGTGAGAAAATATATAGTATGAAAGATAGTGTAAATGATATCAATAAACAAGTTTAAATATATAATTATTCACAAGGTGATATGCTCAATTACATGGTAATAACATAATTGGTTAATATTTCTAAGAATAATGATGTAATTAAATGATCTATAAAGTATTATCACAACTTTATTTACACCTAGGCAGACTTGAAAACTCATTTTCAATATTTTTCCTAATACCTAAAATTTCTTACATTAACCATATCATTCAAATACATTGTAGGAAATATATTTATTATGTAAATACTACTATATTAGTTTATATATTATAAGGATTTGTTTTTATAGATTATTATAATTATATCCACAGTTACGACATAAATTATAGAGATCTTGGATCCCTACAAGATTGTGGTAAAAGATTTAGTAATGGATCCTTTGGATATTCTTATACCAATTATTTATCATTCTTCTCCTAGATCATTACTATAATTAGAAAATTCAATTTTAGTAGCTACCTATGAACTAGTTTCTACTACTACTCATGCACCTACAACAATGTTTTTTTCTCTCAACATACCTCATGACCTTAATCATATTAGGCATGTTTGATAATCTCCCATGATTCACAGAGTTTATTTCAATAATAACCTTGATCTAAATCCATATCTAATTATTTTAAATGTAAAATCCCTAGTCAATCATTTAACCTTTCCTTACTCTGATTCATATTCTGATTGGGGACCCAGATTGGGCCTTCTAATAAATAATTTTTTAATTTGAATAAAATATATTTTATTCATTTATATTTCAATTTTTTTACTTTATAAATTATATTTATATTTATTTCTCACATTTTCATAATATTTATTCATAATACCAATATGTTGAGTAATGTATTTCATGTTTACTTATCAGTCGATTGAATGATTAATCACGTATTCCTATTTATATTTACATTGGTCTTTAGTAGAATGTGTGTAGTTTTTGATTCCATGATTTTCATTCCTTAAAAAAACATATATTATTGGATTATCATGGAAACATTCTATTTTAATAATCATAAGTCATGTTTCTATGTTTCTAATAAAATTATGTATTAAAAAAAGTGAAATATTATTTTGATTAATTTTCACTATATTATAATATATAGTAGTAATGATAAATCTAATGAAGCGAGACATTTACCATGATTTTAAAAGAGTTAAATTTGCCAAAGTTCAAGATCCACTATAAGTAGAATTTAGTCGACCTCCTAAAGAATCTATCGACTATATAAAGGAATCTTGATAGGAAAAATTCAAAAAGTACTAAACTATATCCCTAGAAAGTATATAAACTGTATAACCAACTTATGAACCATGATAGAAATTTAATGAATTACCCCAGAAAACACAATTCAAATAAAAGTGAACACATGTTATATATTAGTGTGATTGTAACTATCTTAGTATTTTAAAAAAGTTATGAAGTGATTGCATTAAAATTGGATCGACCAAATTCCTATTTGATCAATTATGGGGGAACTCCCACTAACTCCAAAATGAACCACACGAGCAACCAAGAAACCACATGGATAGTAGTTTGTGATTGCATGGATTGTCTCAAAAAAATATCACTTGGAATTGGAATGAATAAATTTTTATTTCCTATCATCCATATTTTTAAGAAAAAGTCATTGTATTTTAATGATAGAAAATTGAAAAATGGTTGGTTCTTTTTAGATTCTTCAATGCATTGCATGATGATTTAAATAAAATGTATAAACCTTAAGTCAAATCATGGATTTTTTTTAAGTAATAGATTGGTCCTACATTAAATAAATTCAATACTAATGATTTTTAAGGAATCAGATTGATATTTTCATTATATTTTGGACATACCATGGATGATTTGATGTGGAATACTTCAAAATACTATATCTAAAATTGGGTATTATAATATAATATAATAGATTCTAATAACTTTTCAATGTAGAATTAAATTAATGGGCATAAATATTTATTTCTCTTGGATTTCAAACCAATTAAGAGGATTCACAATGATATGTTTTCAATAGAACTTTTTGAAGGAAGATTTATTTTTATATAATAATTCAGTCACTGAAAAAGAATGAAGATGTTAATAATATTATGAGCATGAAAAATGTGAACTAATCAGCACTCTATTTTCATGGAAACATGAATTCATTATCTAAAAACATCCTTATGTATTCATATTTTAACTAGAATATAAAATAAGGCATTGATATGAGTATAAACATCTATAGAACAACCAAAATTCTATATTTTGTTGCATTAAATTTTTTTCACTTATATTTCCCTATATTTTTAATAATTTTGATTAGAAAGTCAATTTTATTTATATTTATTAATTAAGATACTATTTTATATAATAAAATAGTAATAAGATACACTTTCTCTATTTTCCATCATATTTATTCTCACAGAGAAATTTTGGAAGAGGCTATGTAGTATCATAGTTAAAAATGTTCACAATTGTGTGTAAAAATATATATCGGTTTTGGATCATTTATTTATTTTTAATAAAAATTATTGAGAGTGGATAATTATCATGTTGAGAGAATTATATCTCACACTAAAATAGAAACTATAATAATATTATATTCTGATGTGTTCTTTAATGTTTTTCTTACTCTAATTAATATCTTTTTCAAAATTATCATTTGTGAAGTTGTACTTTGATTTCTATATTTTACAAGTGATATTTATAATATTTTATATATGATTAATAATTGAAAAATACTAGTATAATCACATGATTATTCTAACTAACATTTGATAAAACTTTTGGGAGGTTATTTAGAATAATTAAATTTCATATACCTACTATATTAGTTTACTAGGTGTATTTTAAACTGGAGAATTTTGTTTTCTTTATTTTTTAAGAGAAATTTTTATTAGGAACTAAATTCACCCCTATTAAGTACTGTTCACCATATAATATATGGAATCAATGAAAAAATACCCTATCAAATATTTAAAATATTAATATGGATAAAAATACCGATTCTCAATATATAAATATATAGTACCCATGTTCCTAGACCTAAAAATGTTACATGAAAGAAATATTTCCTGGGATAAACATTAAGAAGACACTAAATGTGTATTATATATCTGGGAATATGTATTTCATAATGGAAGGACATAAAATTGGGATGTCCCCTCACCTATGGTACCATGTGTTTTAGAAGAACATGTCATCAATGAAATAATGGGGACCTAGTAAGTTGCATCACATGAAATAGACCTAGTCACATATATAAATAAAACCATGGTTCAAAAGGTAAAACCCAAAAAAATCTAATATTTGTATATGTACATATGAAATATCTCTAATACTGATTGTCATTTCTCATTACTAGTATTCTAATATCACCTATATGTCCTATAATTCAACACATCATAAGAACCCTATATTCTTTATAATATTTATTTGAATAATTGAGATCAAAATTGGAAATGTTTCTTTAATTTGAAAATATATAATTGAATAAACATAACATATAATGTTATACCACATTTAAAACTAGAATATTCATTATAAGAAGAATGTAACTATGATAACCCAACACACCAATAAACAAGTCTCTTAAAATAGAAAATTAAATTTTTTTATTGAAATAAAAAATAATTTAACAAAATAATATTCCAAGAATTGATGTAAATTAATCCATTAAGAGATAAAATAAGAGCCCAAACATAGAATCATACTTAAATATTATCCCCATTTAGTATCCTTCATCACTATTTTTGAGTATAAAATCTAACAACAATAAGGATTATTAAAATATTTTTACCCCAAATTTTAGAGACACTTATCCCCCTTTGATAACTCCACATTTACATGTTTTTATTTTTTATTTGGGGTTATCCATGTCATTCAAAGGAATTAAATTTTTACTAAAATAAAATTTTCTATCCCTTACCTTCAGAGTTTTAGCTTTTTTAGATTATTTTCTAATAGTTTCCTGATGATATTAAAGTATGAAAAAAATATTAGAGGTGTTTAATTTAATTTTTAATATCAATAATTATTTACCTAAAATTACAGTTTACTCTTATGAATTATTAATGTTTTATTGACCAAGGGTGGGGAATAATTATTGGATAACTGTAAAAGATTCATTTGATTTACCATCATAGCTAAATTTTAATAAATTATCATCATCTAAATTCAACCAATCACCATTTCTATTATATTTAAATGATTTTTACCCCCATATCATTGTAATGTATCTCCTGTATTCAACTATTTTTTACATTTTTGTACTATATATATTTTCATTTTTTACTAATTTTATGAAAAAAGGATCTTTAGATGTATTAAAATTGGTAACATACCCATTTTTGAAATTAACATCCATGGTTTGAGAAAATCTAATATCGTATATCCTTTATAGGTTTTGATGTGTCGTAATTTAAGAAAGACTCAAAATACTTCAAATTAAAAGGGTTTTTGGTATGGTTAAAATAATAACAAACACAATCCCCAAAATATTTCATTCACTAATAAATTCTTTGTTTTTAATAGTGCTAAGGATTTTATAATTGTAATGGATTTCATCCATCATAATAAGTTGGTGTTTTATTTTTTTTATCACAATTAATTATTTTGTACAAGTATTCATTAGAAATAATCTTTCATATGAAATTACATCAAAATTTCAATTATATGTGATATGTTGTCTCAAATAATCACTAAAGAGTCATTATTATAAATAAATATGATAGTTAATAAAATATATTATTGGTAATTAATAGAGATGGGTTATATTTTATTGAAATATTCAAATACAAATATTGATATAGAGTATTGGGATTATCCATTCAAAAGTCACTTAATGTATTTTTGTTTTATTTACCTATCACTAATAACAAATACTAATGGGTTATCAGCTTAAGAAAAATAAAAAATAACACTTTGTATATACTCATCCAACCAATTTAATCTATTAAAAATAAAATAAAATAAAAATAAAATAAATATATATCAAATAAATAAATATAAATTTATAAAAACACTAAATTTTTCATATAATTTATTTACCTATATGTGATTCATAAAAAACCACTTCAAAAGGGTGATTAAAATTCGTATTTAGAGGAATTGTTTACCAAAACCACATTTAATTCATTATTTATATTTAAAATTTTGATCATCATATTGCTAGGGATAATATTTCAACTCTTATTTCTCTCTAAAAAAACCCTATAATGACCTCATTATATGATATCTATCATTCAAGAAACTATTTAAAATAAAAGGATGATTAAATTTTATGAATTAAATTTTATGTGTCTAGTGATGATATCATTGTAGAAATAAAAATATTACATAGTTTTATTTTGGAACCAATATATAAAATATGGCATTTCCTAGTATTGGTCACCTAGTAAAACACATATACATTACATTTTAGATGGAAAAATCTATTTAAATCATCCTCACAACCAAATGTCTTATATTTAATCACCCAAAAATGATCCTCCAACTCATATATCTCTTATAAAAGTTTAGTAATAAAAAATTAATTAGTATATTTATTAATTTAGAAAATAATATATTTATATAAACCAAATGATTCTATTATCTCATTCCAAAAACATTTCCACTATTTCTACCATTTTATATCTCATTAACATGTTTAGTTATGTAATGGAAAAATTGGTTGTAAACTACATAAATTAATCATATTTTTATTGTATACAAAATATATAAAAATAAATGAATGATTAAAAAATAATGCTACATACCATGGATCAGTGTTGTATAAAAAATGTATGACTCCTTCCTATATGAGTCACATCTTATTTCACATAAATCTATCAACCATAAGATTACCTCCTTTATTTTCTATATCAATTGGGCTATTAACACCTCCATTACTTGTGATGAAATATGTTCGAGTTGGTAAACCATGGAATACTTATAACAAAAATTAATTAATTCCATTTGTATAGATATCCGCTAAATATTAGGTGAAAAACAAATGAAAATGTTCATCCATGTATTACTCCCACTCCTCCCTAATGGATATCCTAATGGAGTCCTCAATAGTATACCACAAAACCCATATATAATTAACAATATTCTCCTCAAAATAAAATAGATTTTAAGAGAAATTAAAATTAAAATTTATTTACATAACTGATAGTAATTGAAGCTGCAATGATGATTATCGATGGTGACCTGATCACATGAAAACCAAGTATTATAAAATTATTTCATCGGTATCATAATTTCTCATTAAATTTATAGATGAAAAAATGAATAAATTTATTTTAAAAATAAAAGTTAATCAAATTATTAAAATTATAAATTAAATTTATTTTTAGATACTATGATTTTTTTCTTACAATCATAAATGGGGATCAGAACCAAGACACAGAATCAACTCAAGAATAAGGTCTTTAATTATAAATTATGTTATGACTGAACCCCTTTGAAATTATAATAGTATAATCTTCAATATATAAAATAGACATTGGAATGGTGGGTTATCATTTGGATAGGAATACTTGATCATGCTATGAATAAAATCAATGATGACATCCCTTTACATTAGGAAAAATATTAATAATATTAAACAACATAAACTAGATAAGCTGGTAAAGTTTATTTATAATATGATTTATTATAGAAAAAAATTAAAAATTTTATAATTAATTTATATAAATATGTATCACCTCATTTTTAGTGATATTATTTATCTATATCACTATCAATGTCTTCATATTCTTCTTAATCCCTATTAATTTCCTTAACATCTTCATTTTCATCAATTTACATTATTTAAAATTCATTAATAGATACACTATCGACAATCTCAAGGTTGAATTAGTGATATATGTATCTCATTAACAAACAAAAATATCTAGTGTTTTATATTAATTTTTATAATATTTTTTACTATATAGGAAAAATTCCATTCTAAATAAATGTTATATCATGATATTTTAATAGTATTTCAATCCACCAATTGAAATTTCTAGTAAAAAATCACCTTAATATATACAATATTTTTTATATTATATATGTTATATAATTAATAGTTCTTTTGATTTATGATGACCTATAAATTTTATATCAACACCATAATGTCAGGGATAAATGCATAACTCATTATTGGAATTAAACTAATGACACTTCAACACTAAAATATAGTTTTTATGTAAAATAACTCAATTATTTCACCAATCTTATGGTAAAAGTAAAATTCAGTTTTTTTGTTTTTTATTGTATGCAAACCAACACCACTACTCTTTAATTTATTTTACTCACCATATGTGAAAGTAAAAAATTTAAATCCATTAAACACATAACCATTAATTCATTGGACTAATTTTTATGGTGGTATATTCAGTGTATATAATGAACTATCATTTCTATTTGTGTATCATTAATCCTAAATTATTTTTAATTAATATTTTCACAATAAATTTAAAATTGATATCTTTTTTATATTTAAAAACATATTTAACTTATGACTATTTGAAATGAATTAAATATATTTGATAAATATTTATATATTTCTCAATATATAATTTGATCATTACAAAACATTATATTATGTTTTGAAACAAGACTAGAATAAATATTTGTTGCATAAAAAGTTTAAATTTCATCTTTTAATTATACATCGACAATTGATCCTTCAAGTAATCCTTTATTAAAAAACCAATTTTCAATTAGTACATATATATATCCCATATGGGTATATCGATTATAATTGTAAATTTCTACTATATGTAAACTATAATATTATGTGTTACAATGAATTAAATATGTACATTTTATTTTATAATTTTAAAAAGTTTCCAACAATATATTCAGGAAGCATACTCAGTAACACCTATCCTTATTTTAATTACTAAATATAATAATAAAAATTAGATAAAATTTATCAAAAAATTCCACATTTATGATGTAAAAAAACTCAAAAACCTAAAAAAAATATTTCAATTTTTCCACACGATCATTAATTTTATCCTTTTTATTTTTTTAATTTATAAACCTCATAGAAAAATTAGAGGCATATCCATCAAAATAACATATATTTTTAATTTATTTATAGAATAATAAATGTTCTTATTTGAAAATTCAATAAAAATATTTGTTCCCCATTACAATCCATGATCTATCATTTTAAAATATAAAAATTTCATATATTAAATTTCTTCCATGATGTAACTGAGCCTTAATGGTATCTTCTGTCTTGTCAAGTTTGGATAACATGATATACTATATGATATAAAAAAACTCAATATGAATTAAACTAATCATGTGATAGACTAAATTATATTTTTGTATAATAAAGAAATATTTAGGAATATCATTTATCAATTATGATCTCTCAAAAATACAACTATTAATTATTGATTTATAGTTTACCCATTCATAATATTAAGTTGTGATTATATAAGAGTTTCTAACTGAATTCATGAGAGAATATAAAGAGGTCCAACCCTATAAATTTATCTTTTTATAAATTGATTTCTATTTATATAAAAGTAATGATGATCATGGAATGAATTGATGGTATTCAAAAAAAAATATCCATTCCATTAAAAATTATTAACTTTATCTTATCACCCATACTGTATGAACATGATTTAAGACTATATGTACCCTATCCAAATGATATACCACATACTAAAATGACACTAATTATTCATAATAATGTTTCTATCAATGAATAATTTTTTTTCAACTGCATTATAAATATTTAATTCATCATTCCCTAATAATATAAATTTAATAATTCATGGTTTAAATTAAATTTTACTGTTAGATTTTTGGTGGTCTAAAATTAATACTTTCAAATATATCTATCTCACTTTACATAACATATCCAGAGATTATTTGTATAGAGATATAAAAATAGTCAAATAAGTATATAGACTTTCATATCCATAAAAAGTGGAAAACCCATATGTTAATAAACATTAATGAACTTCAAGAGGTTTTAAAGAAAAATATTGATAAACCTTATAAAAAGTTTTTCAAAACTCATCAATTCCTACATGATTTATTTTACCTTTTATGTATGCTCCCATATTTTTAATAAGTTTTGAAACTATTTTATGTTTTTTTTGATTCCTTGGTTATGACATAATGTGGAGACCAAGGGAGGATAGTGAAAAATTGGGGGTGTTCGAGGCATGTTCAGAGCTTAGAGCCTGAGATTTTTATGAAGTTATATGGGCCGAATTATTAGAAGAAACCATTCCTCCTTGGCTGCATGGTTTGAGTAATCCATGTGGGGTGGTCCATCTCACTATCTAGGCCCACAAATTTCGATGAAATCATTCAACTGGGTCTGTGTGGCCATGAAATTGTTGTAGAGTATTTAGTAGATTCAAAATACATGTTCATCACATGGTTCATCTAATTGTTTTCGCAGATCATGTGATGGTGGATTAGGGACAATAGAGGGTTCACAGTTGGTGAAATATTTTTCTAACCATGCGACAAAACCACATGACACTATATTTAGAGGGGAAATGAAAAAATTTCTATTAATTTATTTAAGTTTTAACCCACCTATTTATTTCTTCCTCTAGTGGATGGAAGGTCTCCTTTTCCTCCATTGTGATCTTATTCAATACTTCAACTGAAGATTTGATCTAGTTTCACCATCTATCATCTAATTAATGTGTTGTTATTCTTATTGGATATCCACTGATGCATTCTCTGTTTATCTTCCACCTTTCTCTATTGGTATTCCTATCAGTTAAATTTTTTTAGTGCATGATCATTTCCATATTTTAATGCATTTCTTCTATTATTCAATTTTCTTATATCTTGATCGAATCATAGGCCATGAAAATAATAATACTCTTCTATGAGCTTAGGTTTGGTGGTATATACATTTTCCCAAAATGTATCAATATTTATATCTTATCTCTGCTGTTCTACGCACTAGAATTTCAAGGTGATTCATTCTAAATTAATTGAAACATGTTTTAATTGATATCGACATGTTTGAGACATTCTATGACACCATTCATGAAGGTTTAATGTTTCAAACTTCATCCTAAAAATCACATGGAGTTGGTTATACCTTTTTATCTTGATTATACCTCCCTCAGGGTGTGTTGGGATCACATTGCATAATTTATCATTGAATGTGGTAAATTATAGGATTTTTAAGGTATTAAGTACCATTTATCACATTTTAATTTTTATAAAAATGGTACCAATTGTTGAATCACTTGGCTTTTTTATTATTATGAAGGGATTAATGAAATGGTGAATGAGTTTTTCTGGATTACATGGACATTACTACTCCATCCATCACATTTAACTAACATTGTTGGATGCCATTGAAATTTGTACTTTTTGGTTCTGATTTCTAGATTTTCTCAATAAATTAGGATTCATTAGACATTAAGTCTCCTTGTATATGATGAACCAATATGATTACTTAGACATTTCTACTCCTTGGATCTAGAATACATTTATTATATAGGCACCTTAGAAATTTCAACTCATTTGATCCTATATATACAACTTAAATGGATTCCTTGGACACTTCAACAGCAAAGATCTAGTTTAACTAGTTTACATGACATGCTAGGATACCCTTCAAATTTCAACTGCTTAGTCCTAACTCATTAGGATTACATTAAAATTTATACTCCATGGATCCTATTTAATTGATTTATATATATTAATTAATTTCTTTATATATTAATTATCCTAAGAACCTGGACCGTGTAGGCCTAACACTTGATTACATAGTGTAGGACATTGTTAATAATGATTGATATGCTTTACAGATAGCCTAATTATTTAGTTTCAGGATCATAGTGATACTCGATTGAATTGATAACATTACTTATACTATTTTACATATAAACCTTTTATATCTATAAATTGATTTGGATTATATCCACATGCTAGCCTTTTTATAGACACCATTGGAGTTTTCCAACCATGTTTTATTCCACACCATATTTGGGTTGCTGTTGGGTACCCAGAAAGACTTCATGGATAAAGGTAAGGATAAGGGAAATCACCTAATTATTGATTCTTGATGAATTATTCAATAGGATCAAGTAGTAAAATGGTTGAGCTATGGATTTTTATGTTATCTAGGGGTAGTTTCTTTTTGTTAATTTTTGATCCATTGATGAAAGTATTGTATTGGATACATGTTTCCATGTTTTAGCATCCATTGGAATAGAATTACATGATCATAATTTGTAAATGACACTTTTTGTAGAGATTTAATGGTAATTAATATGATGGAAGTCTATTCTTCTATTTCTCAACTATTTCTTTTGCTTCTCTTATAGATTGATTTTAATATATCGTTATTATACACTCTGATCATTAGGGTATAATCTCCCCACTATTCCACCATGGGCCCTCACTATTAGTCCCCATTCATTGTAATATCAATAAATTAAATTGAGGCCATGTGGCCAACCAGGTTTAGTTATATTTTAGTGAACTAGGTTTGATATGTCGCAAAGAAGTATAATATATTTATTTTCTTTTTAATTATATTTTGGGAACAATTGATAAGATATTTGGTATGTATCTCAATTTGGTAATGAGTTTGTTCTGGGAGTGGCTAAACCATTTATAGGGAAATGCTAAATTTCCTAGGATGAGATATGATGTTCAAGATTATTCTTATTATAGATAACTTTATTTAACCATTGGTTGGAATACATGAAGTTTAATATTTCTTATGATTACAAATAATTACCTTTGACGTGGTCTGGAGAGGATTTGGGTTTTAATGGATCATTATACGAAATTAATGATTTATATATCATGCATTATTCCATGCCACATTTATATTACTGCATGTGGTGGTTGTAGGTTGTTTTGGTGTGTTATTTCTTTATCCATGAAATTGTTCTAATGTTTCATGTAGCAACTTGGTAAAAGATTGGTTGAGATTAAATGTATTCAACACTTCAATTTATAAGGTATAGGGGCCGTTATCAATAGAAATTGGTTATCCATATATTTTGACCTTCTAAATATATGTTTAATAAAAATGAGAATAAATATAAATGAAATTGAATTCTAAAATGAATGGTAGTCCCTGACTGAAAATTAATTTTTATTTGATTTTCAAAAAAAATACTTTATGGATAACTTGTTATAATCACCCCATGACATCAGGAGGGATACATCCGGAGTGATACATAAATATAAGACCTATTTGAAATTAAAAATTAAAAAAATATGACTGTGCAAAAAGAAACCAAGAATATCATGATCTGGGATTCACTCATGTCAGTCGACAGCGCGTCGCCTACCAATAATCACTACAAACCACCACAGTCATCGACACTATCCCATACCACAATATTTGTCATCATCGAAACATCACATCAGTAAACCAAGGATCTACGGAGACCATAATCCATCTCCACCCCCAGAGCTTCCCCCCAGAATCTAATGTCACCACTGAAGAAACTCCCAATAGAACACCATAAATCCTACCATATAATATCTTTAAAACCCTAACATGAGATTAAAAAACATAAAAACTGAAAAATTTCAACCAAATCATCTCAAAAAACTACATCTGATCAAACAAGAACCACCACCAGAATCAACAGTCCCGGCACTATCACTGGCCATAACCCCATCATCATCAACTTATAGAAGCACCAAATGCCACCATCAAACAGAGAAGAATTAAAACATCATTAGACACCATATAATGATTCCCATAGAATACATCCTCATCACTTCCATGGAAATGAGGTATCGACTTTGTCCAAACCATCTAAAACACCAGGAGAAATGACCATCACAAAACCCTGAGAAAACAAACTTGAAAGCAAAAAATATTTCAAAAATACAAGAAAACAAGGAGGGAGAAATTGGGAAAAAACCGAAATAAGTATTTGGGATTGAAACTATAGGGATAAACCAAAAATAAAGGAAACAAAGAAGTAGAATGCGAACCATAGAATACAAGAATAAAAAACATAAAGAAATCTGGACAAAACCTGAACAAGACATGGGATTTAAACCCTTGGAATAAGGTCCAAATCTAGTAATTCGAAGAGATCTATCATATTCCAAACTGGTATCCCAAAACCTCAATGTATACTATGCTCCAAATCCGACCTATAGAGGACCTATGCAATGAAAGATCAGAGTGAAAAGAGATATATAGAATGAAAAATAGAGTACTATCTTAGAGTAGGGAGAGTCAATAGATATAGATATTTTAAAAAAGAGAGATAATTGAGGAGAAAAATCATTGCTGGAGAAGTCTAAGAAAATTTGCACGGAGGAAATATAGTCTTCAGGGAAAGGAAAAACTCCAGGAGAGGGATCAAGAGTCTCTAGGTAGGTGAGGAACCATCACTATCATTTGGTTGTCACTAATTGGGGATTCTTATTTAACATGAAAGGGTATTTTCCCCAATTAATTCAAATTGAAACTCTATATAACATAACCCCATACTCAAATAAGATAGATTTACCCTATCCCAATATAAGTAGTGTGATGTATCAGGTGTCTCGATCATTTCTTTTTAGATTGTATGACACTCATACCTAGCTTTAAGAGAGGGAATATTGGTTTGTCTTTTATTAGGATGGATTGTACCTTTCCTATTTTTATATATCTGTTATTATGAACCAAATATTTTGTTCTAAACATGTAATTTGTTGATATATTCCACTGTGAAGGCCTCATATGGGGTTTTAGGGGGTGGTGAAAACCATTCTCTAGGGGTTGTGGGAACTGGACCACCAATAGAACCTCGATATGTTCCTCTTACAGCACCAAATCTTAAACTTAATATAGGTAATGGGGCCCAGTTTTGATAGGGATTCCTAAATATCAAGAAGCCTATTCTTGGACCACAGATTCCTTCCCTCACTGTGGTGGATTTTACAGATGAGTTATAATTGTAACATCCCCCAATATTTTTGGGGGATAGAATATCATAGGCTATAGATTCATCGATATGGTATATGATATCAATTTTCAGGAATCAAAAGACACCTCCCAAGAGGATATATAAGCTCATTATATATATTCTATTGGATTAAACCAAGAGATGAAGAGATGTGATTACTCAGATGGATCATCATTGGTATATTTTTTGGAGGGATTTAGAGATCTCCTTAAATGATTAAATTTATGTAATTATATTGGGAGATGATACAGATAATATAGAAATCTTAATGAGGGAATATTGATTTTCATTGACTTTTTTTCCATTTTATATAGCACTAGTGTTTCACAACTAGTCTTTTAGGTGATTATTAATCTAAATCTAGGTGATTCTTGTGTAGGCTTATGTATGAAATCTAATAACATGGGAATGTTTTTTGGATTACTAGAATATCATTAATAGTAAAATAGGATTTGATTACTAAATGTAAACTATGGGTGGATAGGGTTGTATAGTTCGGTATATCAACTTCTCGAAGTAGTTTCTCTCTTTAAGTTAGTAGGAAGATACATTTTGAGGTTTCTCATGAGGGTAATATTAGAAAAAGAATGGGTGCTGGTAGTTTATTTCTCTTCAATCAATATGGGAAGAAAGGACACATAAGGAGATAGTGTGATAGAGACCAAGTTGAGTGTCTGTATATCAGCTAGATGGTCCATATGTATCTATTTTGTAGGAACATAACTCTAAAATATTGTGAGATAGGGTCTATGTTGATTCCACATTTAGAAGAGGGGTAAACATCATATCATCATGCAGAGATTTTTATTATGACAGACAGATCAGACCATGGAAGGGGTCATTCTTGGGGTAGCCTATGACTAGATATTATGTCACAATAGAGCATACCCACTTAGTGTAGTTTGACAATATATCAATTTCATAGTTTATGCTAGATGTATATATTGTATCTCATCCATAGGGATTAAATTATTCATCCTTATATAATGATAGGTACTATTATGTTAGCCTCTAAATTATTTTATACTCTTTTAGATATAGGTGGGTCTAACTATTCTATATTTGAACCAGTTGTGGAGATACATAGGCTCTATTTGAGTTTTCCTATGGCATGATGACACTTGATACTTAGTTAGGGGAGCGATTAGAGAGTGTTTGATATTTTAGGGAGTTCTCCCTTATGTTATCTATGGGATTCTTCATAGGGTACATCTTATTCCTTGAGATGATAGGGTTTGACATCACTCATGGGATGGAAGGTTAGGTCCCAATCATGTGTGTGTGGAATATTATATCAAAAGGGAAACTTTCGAATCACTAGAGTGTTGCGTTTTCACTCACAAGGGTGAATGAAATATCTAGGAAAGCCTAGATAGACATGTTCATCATGGTCATAGAGAGATGACCGTCTATATTTCTATCTTATAACTAGATGATCAGGGATGACATCAAGAATATATTCCTCTAATTCTTGATTGTTTATAAGATTTTTCACAATATGAATTTTTAGAACTACCTCCTTAGATGGAGGTAGAGTTTTACATTTTTCTAGTTTGATGAGCTACATCAAAATCAATTCATCCATACATGATGGATACCAATGAGTTTCAGGAGTTCGTGAGGCATCTTGATGGCATGGAAGCAAAGGGGATTGTATGACCCAATACTACAACATGGGGTTTTCTATCCCTTTTTCCAATGAAGGTGGATAGAAACTTATTTCTATATCTATATTATTGAAAAATTGAACTTGTTAATGATTATGAACCAATATCCTTTTACATAAATATATTACCTCTTGGAAAAGTTATTAGGAACTTGAGGGTTTTCAAAGATTGATCAAAGATCTAGTTGTAATTAAGTTCATGTTCAAACTTTAGACATAACTCAAATAGATTTTCCTAGAAGGAATGCTCTATATGGATATTTTCTCATGCCATTTAGTCTCACAATGATACTGGTAGTTTTTATGGAACTGATGACCTTATTTTTCTATCCTTATATTAATTCATTTTTGGTGGTATTCATGGACAATATATTGGTGTATTCCCATACTCGACATGACCATGCTAATAATATTTCTATCATATGTATTACAATTTTAGATCATAATTTATATGATAATATAACAATTTGAAACTTTGGGATGGATAAGATTCACTTACTAGGTAATATTATTTAACATACATATGTATCATTTCACCTAGAGAAGGTGAGATATGTAGTCTCTTAGGATCATCCTAAGAACATATTTGATATACAATGATCCTTAGGGAAATACTGTTTTTAAAGTAGTTTTATATAAGACTTCTCATACATAGAGAGACCTATTATGAGGTTGACAAATAAGGTTGTGTTGTTTGAATTGTCATACGCTTGTCAGACAACCTATTAGGATCTAAAAGGTAGACTAACATCAATGCCTATCCTGATTCTTCTATAGTTAGGAGATGCTATAAATTATATTATGATTCATCAGGTATTAGTTTATGATAATTTCTAATGTAGGAGGATCAAGTTATGGAATACAATTCTCATCAATTGAGGCCACATGGGAGGAATTACATGACACATGATCCTGAGTTATTCATTGGTGTACGTGCCTTGTTCTATTGGATGAATTATTTACTGGGAGAGTTGTTTTTGTGTATATAGACCAGAAAAGAATCATGTAAAGATTCAAACATCCTGAATTGAATTTTAGGAAATGAAGGTGGTTGAAATACATACCATCCTTCGACTTAGAGATTGCCTATATTCTCGATAACAGAAATGATGTTGTCGATGCTTTAAGAAGGACTCAAACATTGGAAGTTTAGGAGGATAATAACAAGTGGATACTTATTACCATATTTTCAGATCTGCATATAGAGGTCTAATATCATCATGTATAGTTTAAAATTTAATTATTTTTAGATATCTCTTCACTTTAATAGATAGTGAAGTTGATTTAGATATCAAATTATGAGGTCTTGGTATTTCATGAGAGAATTGTAGGTGATGACCTACCTTTTGGTTGGTCTATTTAGGAGGATGAGATCATATATATCCACAACCATGTATTGGATCCAAAAGTCATATGTGATGAGTTGATGTGAGTGTCTTGTGCCAGTATATGGGATGTGCATCCTAATCATACCAAGATGAATATAGACTTCATCCATCAATACAGGTGGTCAATCATTAAACTATAGATAGAATTGTTCATTAGAAAATGTGAAACCTGTCAGCAGGTAAAGGAGGAAAACTAGTGACTAGTTTGGATTTTAAAACTTCTACCTATTCCAAAGTGGGAATGAGATGATGTCTATATGGATTTCATGATTAATCTTCCAAGAATACCTCAGTGTAGTTATTCTATATTGGTGATCATAAAAATGATGATAAAGGTCTCCCATATTCTTTCTAGTATAGAGATACTTTTAGTGAATGATCTCAGGAGGCTCTACATTAATGAGATAAAATGAACCCATAGGGTTTCACATTCTATTTTATCAGAAATTGATTCTTGTTTCACATCGAAGTTCTAATAGGGGATAATGTGGGGACTTAGTTCACATGTACTACTGAGTACAACCCATAACCGATAGACTGATGGTTAGTGTGAGTGTACAATATAGGTGTTAAAAGAAATTTTCTAAGCATGCATCATTAATTTTGTAGTTTCATGTTTTAAATACATACCTCAAACAGATTTCTCTTACAATAATAACATATAAGAGACCATAAATATGTCTCTTTATGAGGTCATATACGGTTTGTAGTGTCATTCACCCATGTTTTGTTTATAAGTAGGATAGGTAGTGAAATTGGATCCATATATCATTTATAAGACTTTAGAGTATGTGAATCTTCATAGAAATTGGATTTATATAGCTCAGTCTAATCAAATTCATACATTGATTGTCGCTATCAACCACTTTATATAGAGGTTCAGATTTGGTTTTTATTGTGAGTTTTTAAAAGATATTGGAATAGAACAATTAATATGAAAGGGAAGATATATCATCATTATCTCAATTACTTTGGTATTATAGAGGGATTAGATATGGTATCCAATCAGTCGTAGTTACCTTAGATGTACCAGGACATGCACAAATGTTTCAACAAATCTCATCTTTTCCGATATCATTCTAAATTTTCACATATTCTTCATCTTAAGGGGATTGATTTGTATATTGATATGTCCATTGAGGAGAATCATATCCATATTTTTTATAATGGATTGAATCTTATTCTAGGTTCATAAATTTCTCGAGAAAAGGTGTTAAGGAAGAACCATCGTGTACATGACGAGACTTGGAAGAGGTAGGTGAGAGTATATTCTTAGTGGCCAAAGTTATTCTTAGATGATTATTTTCCTCCCTTGGAAAGGAAAATCAAGGATGAATTACATTAAGGGTGATTTTAAGATCCTAGTTTTTCTATGAGGTATGATGCAATTATATGTTCTATTTATTACCTTGGTTATGACCAAATATGGATTCAAAGCTGGGAAATGGAAAAACAGGGGTGTCTAGAGATTGTTCGGAGCTCGGAGTTTGAGATTTTGGAGATGGAATATGGGCTTCCCAGTTAGAAAAAACTGTGCAATGGAGGTTTCATATATTGATAAAAATGTGTGATATTGTCTATTAGACTATCCTGGGCTGCATGGTTTGATGAAACCATGTAAGTTCTATATAGTATTTAGCATTGAAAAATTGCACTGTCATCGCATGGTTTGTCTAACTATGCACTAGCACTGTGGGGGGCGGTGTGGGATGGTGAAGGGTTTACAGTTGGTGAATAACTTGTTCTACCAAGTTAAAATGTCTAGAAATGTATTTATAGGGGAAACATCCATTTTTTCCTTACATTATTTATGTTTTTAACCTCCTCCTTATTTCATTCTCTAGGTGACAGGAGGTCTCCTCCTTCACAATGGTGAGCTTCTTCAAGACTTAAACTGAGGATTTCATCTAGTTTCATAGTAAAAAGTTTTATTTTAGTGTTTATCATCTCATTAGATGTCCCCAAATGATTTATATATTCCTATTATTCCATTACCTTTTTGTTTTGATATCAGTGATGTGATTTTAGTGCAGGCTATTATGCCATATTCTCTATGTGTTCATCCAATCTTCTTATTTCTTATAATCCAGGAAAAATTAGAGGTTTAGACTAAATGAGTACTATTAAAAGGTATAAAGGTAGGTGTTATATAACTTTTTCAAAAAAAAATATTGATTGTATATTTTTTTCTTTTTTCTGCACATCCGACTTTTCGGGTGATTCTTTCTAAATTATATTTACCTCATGTTAAAGGATAAATGCTTGTTTCAGACATTCCATTACACCACTATTCATGGTTGGAGGTTTAATACCATCATTTGTACAAACCATAGGTTGGTTTCTTCATTAAACCATTATTATACCACCCTCAGGTTGTGTTGGGATCACTTTCCAAAATTAAGAATTGAATGTGGTAATTAAGAGGAATGTTTATGGTTGTAAGTATGTTGTATCACCATTTAATTTGTATATGAAAGGTATAAATTATTGAATCCCATGGATTGTATATGAGTATGAAGAGTTTAATTAATTGGTGAATGAATTGGGTAGGTTGAATTTGATATTACTACTCTATGGATTTCTTTTAACTAAAACTCATGGATTCCATTGAAATTTATATATCCCTAGATGTGATTACTCAAATTCATCAATATATTAGGATGCATTAGACATTAATAATCCTTATATAATTTGATCTAATTTGATTATTTGTTCATTTATACTAATTGGATCCAAGATACATGTATTATATGGATGACTTTGATATTTTTACTCCTTGGATCCTATCAACATAGATTATTTGGGTGCCTCCGACATTTCCGCTCCTTTGATCTTATTTACAGAGATTACATGGACGATTTGAACATTTTAACTCATCTTATCTATTTTAACTAGTATATTTGACCTACTAGGATTCCATGAATATTTATACTCCTTGGATATGACTTCTTAGGATTCAATGGATATTTCTACTCCTTGGTTCACGTTTACATAATTTACTTAACTTAATTGATTTCCTTGGAAATTATTACTCCTTTTCCTGAGGCCCATGTAGGCCTGAGACATTATTATATGGTATAGGACTTTTTGTTGATTATTTATATGATTTAATGATAGGTTTATGATTGAGCTACTTGATAGTTTCGGGAGTTGATAGAATTGATAGAATCACTTTTATAGTTTTACCTAAACCCCGGTTATATATATAACCCACTTCATCTTGTATGCATAGACAAGACTTGTTATATGCACTATTGGTGGTGGCCTATACGTATTATTGCTCACCATTTTCTTTCCATCATTGGGTACATATAAATACTTCATGGATGTAGGTATTTTTAGGGTAAAGTTCCCACTTTATAGTGGTTGATTGATTATAGCAAATGATAATGGGAACACATGACCAATATATGGCTCATGATTATATTAGGGGATGGTTTCTTTTTTATCTTTATTTATCATTGATACATGTATTGCATTGAAAATATATTTTCATGTATTACGTATATTTTTTATATCATTTAATGACCATAAATTCTTATGTGACACTGTTGGATTTCATTACATGTTTACTAATGCATTGGATGTGTATTGTCCCATTATTCAATCATTTAAAATGCTTCTACTATTATTTGATATGATTATATAATTGTGCTACATAATGATCATGATGGTATAGTCTCGCCACTCTACCACCATGAACCCTTTCTGTTTGTCGATAGTCACAAGTATAGAGTGAGGATCACTAGAGGCTATGCAGTTAACCGTATTCAGTTACTATAAAGTGAATTGGATCCAATATGTCATATTAAAAAAACAGAATATTGAACCAATGTAATTTTATAAATAAAGATATGTTAATGGATAGAAACAAAAACTACAATATGGGTAAAATCATAAAATACCTAAATTATCAATCACAAACAACATTATTTTTTTCTTGTTTCATTTCATATTACCTTAAATGATTAAATGTGTGAAAATTAGTCTTATATTCATAATCACTATAATATTAAATATAATCATTTAATATATAAGAAACATATAATAACTAATAATAAAATTATTTAATGAAATCTTTATTTTTTCAATAATTTTTCAGGAAACATATTTCCATTTGGGTTTAATACTTTTACCTAAACAAGATCTTTAATAAAACAACTATTAGACATTTAATAGTCCAATTTAATAGCCTTAAATGATTATAAATTAAAAATATTTTATACAGGATACAAGGAAACATAAAATTATTATAAAAAGTTATAAAGCTAAGATTATTCAAAATATTAAATTTCATTATCATTCATATTTTTCTTTCATTGAAATAACAATAAACCATCCTCATGAATTAAATATTAAAATAGTGGAGGAATAAAAATAAATAAATTTTAGTTCCACTTTGAATGAAATTTAAAATGATTATATCATAAAATATAATCCATCTAAAAACCTAATAAATTTATATAAAAACTAATTATATAAAAATATTTATATCTCTTAAGAACATATTTGACACTTGGTCTCATAATCATCTCTTCTTAAATAAATTTTTTATTTAATGGCACAAATACATGAAATTCTTATATACACTGCATATAGAGAGTATTTAAACCAGAACCACAAGGATTTTTTTGGGGACATATCCATTTATTATTAAAATAAAATAAATTGTTTCTTATTTAATCAGTAAATTATTCTCAAGACATATGATACATAAATTAATTTTTCTTCTAAATCCCTACAAAGATAATACATTACAATCAAGATTTAAAATTTTATATTTCAAAATTAATTAATGATATCTCTTTGTTTCAAATAATCAACTCAGACATGTATTTACAAAAATCATGGATAGATACATTTAAATTTTTATTCAATTTAGATATTTATTTTTATTTTTAAAACAATAGTATTTAAATAATTATAAATTATTTATATTATGGGTCATATTTAAAATTATTCAACACTTATGTCCCTTCCAACATATTTAATATTTCGGATTAAAATATTTTAGAAAACATGTTTCCCATAATAAATAATCACCTTGAACATTTTTTTTAGTTCTTGAAACTAAATATCTATAATTCATTTTTTATAATTTAATTTTTATATATTCAGATTTAAATATTTAAAAAACACACAATTAATTACTTACATATTAATTTTACTACTTCAATTGTTTGTTTAATTTTTTAATTTTAATATTGACATATTAATTTTATTAGAGGAATAATTAAATTAATATCTACATTTTAATTTTATAATGTGACATAATTAATAAATAATCACATTTTATTTTTGTAATATTTACATTTCAATTATTAAATTTTCTAATAAATAAGTTTAATATAGAAATATTTTATCAAATATCAAAAATATATTATTTTAAACATTATAAATTATTTATTATTTTTAAAATAAACTTATTTCATTTATTTTTTTAAATATAAATTATTAAACAGTAAAATATTTACAGAAAAAATTATTTTTTTGTTGTCTAGTTTTTCATTTTTTAACCTATTATAATATACCAATTATTAATATATACTAATAACTATCATTTTAAAAATATATCAGTTTACTTTTAAATATATAATTTATAATATTAAAAAAATATTTTTAGATATTTTATCATATTCTTTAAATATTATAATTGAATATAATAATATATATATTATCATTCTTATGTAATTTATCTATATACATTCTAAATGTCTAAAAACCAAACATAAATTATTTTAAGAACAATTATATAATTAAAATTTACTAATAATTAAATTTTTTTTAAAATAAATAATTATATCATGGACAGAATTGAAAATCGTCATTTGAAATAATTATTTCAAGATATTGAGCTCTAAAAGGATAAAATAATTATACTAATTAAATGATATAAAGAATTGGAATGATGAAAATTTTTGTATCATGATACTCATATAATTAAAAAAATTCACAGACCATTATGATGAATTAGAATCCATCCCTATTGGTATCATAATAACTATATTAGAAAGGATTTATGTCATTCTTATCAAATTTTTAATGCTAAGAAATCCTGTGTTGAAAACTGGGAGTCCTATCTCAGAGCTAAAATATTACTCAGAAATGGCCACCTGAAGGCTATAGTAATATATTGTGCTGTAGAAACCCAAACAAATAGGAAAATAATATAAATATTTTACAATCTATAGTATAATAAATACAAAACATATCTGAATTGGAAAAAGAAATATAAAATAAATAAATATCCTTATTTCACAAAATTTTTATTCATGAGGTCATATTTAAAATTTTTAAAAATTTATGAATAGGTCCATAATAGTGGGTCAATGAATCAACATTATTTCATGTTTTTTTCAACTTCTATAGTATACCTATTATTAAAACATTTATAATGTATATATATATATAATAAATCATAATTAATTTATTTATTTTGATTCCAAAGTACGTTTTTTACTTTTCCATTAATTGTTTTTAAATCACATAATTCTTCTTAAATATAGAATTATTAACTATTTTGTGTCCAAATTGTTTTAATTTTTTTAATGAAAACATATATATTTTATCATACATTGAATTAGTTTCAATATAATCATAAATATAAAACTACTATATTCATTAAATATTCATAACTAGTATAGATCTGATAACTATTAGAATAACCTTTATCAAATTTGATTTAAATACATTCTTTCATATCTTAACACTAATAAAAGTTATATAATAAAAATTGACATTGAAACCAATAGTATTGGAGTCATAATAATAAATAAAATTACAATGTCATCTAGTTTTTAAATACATAAGATTGAAAAAAGGATAAAATTATGAATATGAAAAATCATATTTTATTGTAATGAAATACATTTTAAAAAAAAATCTATAAATCAAAATAATGTCATGAATTCTATTACAATATGTGTGAAACACAATAGTGACCAGAATTATTTTATAATATTACCATTGGAGTATCAGGTTTCAAATTATTTGTGAAAAAATTAGAGAAAATAAGAACATATGAGAATCAAGATGACTGTTAAGGCTTCCCTATAAATACCATGTCATTTGATTATTTTTCAAAATGTAGAGAAACAAAAATGTAGATACACTATAGTGATTATTTTACTTTGTGGGAGACTTGTAGTTTACAAGAGGGAAAAAATTGATCTTTGTTCTAGTAAACATTTTGATTTTGTTTAAGTAATTCACCTTTGCATCCTGTTGAGATTCTGATTAAGGAATTTCGGGGATTTGAAGATAAAGGATTTTATCATCGAATTGATCGAGGACTACCAGGGATAGAAATACATGGCCAATAATCATATCAAGGGCTTCCATGGATTTGTTTAAATATAAATTTGATCATTGAATTATGGTATTATGGAGATAACATGATAGAACAATCATTATATTGATGGATTTCCTAGGTAAGGGAATGACCGACTTTCTAGTAACTATAAAATAAGTTACCTTTGTCCTAGATGATTGGATATACCTTTAATTGGGTTAAAAGAATTTTATATGTTTGTGTTAAATGTTTTATTAAATATTTTTTATTTTCACAACTATAATAGAAATATAATTCTTTTACATTATTAATTCTAATTTTATTTTTCTTATCAGTATAGCATTAATTATTATATAGATTTTTTACTCTGTTTTAATTTTTTGAATATGTTATTACTCTAATTATAATTATATATTATTTAATATAAATTAATTATTTTTTATACATTAATTTATCATAAACTTTATGATTATGATACTTTTATGAATAATATGATAAATTGTTTTCGTCTATGAATACCATTAAATTGCTATTATGTTACCACTAATTAATGAATATGATTATATACGCTGCTTATATAGATTCATTTTATCCTTATGACATGTGGAAAACATATTGAAATCTACTTTGTTATGATACTATTATTATCAAACCCATGGGCCAAGTCTAATTATCATTTTAAATACTTAACATGTTACGTGAATACAATTAGTTTAACCATGTTAAATGAAGCTAGTTTTATAGTTAAAAAAGATTGTTTTTGACATAAAATTCACCCCTTCTTTTTTTATCCATCTATATATACATTATGGTCCAACAATTCATATCAGAGTGAATTCTCTATTTTATTTATACTTACATTTAGTATCATAGGAGGGTTCAACTTATAATAATAGAATCCTTATTTTATTTTCATTTTCAAGTTTAGTTTAATTTTTTTTAAAAGTATTTTTTAAATACCAAATAAACTAACATTTATTGTGGAATCAATTTTTTGTATTTGTTTTAATGATGGTAGGAATTAATGTTGCTTAAATAGATAACTACAATCCAAATAGACCCCTTATTTTTGAAGGAGATGATTATGATTATTGTAGATATATAATTAAAACATTCATTATAAATACTATATTTGACAATTTCATCATGTTAAATAGAGATTATAATATTGCTGACAAGGATGAAACTAATTTTTTAAATTAGGAAAAGAAAGAGTATCAATTGAAATATAGTGTAAGAAATACTTTATTATATTCTATGACCAGAAGTATTTACATTAATATTTATTCTTATGAATCTTCTAATAGCATATAGAAAAATTTATAGATCACTAATTTTATAACCTCAAAGTTTTATAAAATAATAAGATCAATGTTATGAACTAATAATCAGGATTTTGAATTCTATTTTACACTGTGTTTGGTAATATTTCAGTAAAAGAAAAGAAATGATTTGATAGTTTACAAAAGAAAAGAAAAGAAAAGAAAAGAAAAGATTGTGATTTCTATCCTTGTGTTTGGATCAATAACTTAGTAAAAGAAAAGGAAAGATTTATATTTCTCTCCATTATGTTTGGTTGCAATTTTTAAAATAAACGAAGTGAAACCATTTTGATTCAAATGACACAAATAACCTTTGTTAAAAAATTATACATACACACAATATTAAAATGCATACTTTCCCAATATAAAAAAACAGCCATAGATTAAATTCTTATGGACACCACATCTGCCACCATGTCAATAATTTATGTTAAATGACACAAATATCCATTTAAAAAATGTATTTTTATTATATTTTTTTGTAAAAAAAAAAAATTTAATCAATCATTTCTTTTCATATCATCAAAATAAGGTAAACATTAAACTAAAAACATATGTTAATAAAATTTTAAAAATTTCAAAAAATTATTTAAAGATAATCAATTTTATTTAAATATTGTATTAATTAAAAATTATTAATTCAAGGTAATAAAAATTAAAATTAAAAATAATTATTAATTCAAAATTCAAAATTCATATTAATAACTAATTCAAAATAGTTATTAATTCAAAATATTTATTAATTCAAAATTACTTACAAAATATTTATATAAACTATTAATTCAGGGTAATCATAATTAATTATAATAAAAATTATCTATAATTAAAATTATTTATAAATTATTTATGATTATTTATACACATAAATAGTTATAATCAGAATTATTTATATACACATTATCAAAAAAAATATATTTAATTGTTAATATTATTTATTAATTATATTGAACATATAAAAATTATTATTTATAAATTACGTTGAATAAAATTTATTCATTTATTTATAAATTACTCACGCATGAACTATTGAATTATTTATGAAATGGTTATTCATTTATTTATAAATTATTCATTATAAATACTAGGGATAATTTTGGGAATTTACAAAATATTTAAAAAGTGGATGATTTCTGTCGGAATCATCCCGATTTTTGGAAGATTTCAAAACCAACGAAATCATAAACAAGGGAGAAATCTTTTTCTCCCCATTTCCATGCGTTACCTTTCTCTCGCTACTTTTAACATATCCAAACTAGAGAAATCAGTTCCAATCATCCCATATCATTTCTTTTCTTCCCAAACAAGCACTTCCAAATGAGGGCTTAGTGACCCTTTTTCAAGGGTACGAAAGTGGTTTATGAAAATATTCAATAGTTTAAAATATATGGGAAAAAATTATTAGAGGATGAAATCCTTATTGAAAAGATAAGCGATATTATTACCAATGAGTTGGAATCTAAAATAAAATTATTTGATGAATTCAGAAAGATAACGAATGTAACTCTTTATGATTTATTTAGTATCCTTTTAAATATGAGGTTAGGTTGAAAATAGATACAGAAAAAGAAAATGATAGAATAGTGGAGTTTAATTTACTGCTCCTTCAAATCGAATAAAATATCAAACTCTTGAAAAAGTTGTTATGTGGACTGAGAAAAAGAATGTTATTGTTCAGTCTGATTCAAGTGATTCAAAACATTATAATAATGAATTATCTAATATTTATAAAATAATGAACAATATTTTTGGTAAAAAAGATTTTTAGTATCGATATATGAAAATTAATAAGGATTGTAATTAAATGAAAAATTCCAAATTTACTAGTTATGAGTGAAATAGAGTTGGACATATTTTATAGGATTCTACCATGTTTAAATAAAATGAATGAAAATATAGACATTGTGATAAGAATCAGAATAATTATTATAAGATAAAAAATAATAAAATAATAAAATATTCTAACACATGGAGTGCCAGGGTAGGATATTCATTAGAAAAATCCTTAGAAAAAAACGTCTATGTTAGAGGAATATTGGTCTCCAAGCTATATACCTCTTTCAAAACAATGTTTTATGGCTAAGGTACACAAGGTCGATTCTTTAACTAGTATGTCAATAAATGAAAATTATCCTAATGAGAATAACTATATATATTTGGCTGAAGAATCCTCCTTAGATAGTGATAATAATACATTACCTCATTATGAATAACACTCTATATTTTAAAAAATTCTAGAATATCATAACAGTAATGTATATAAGAAACATGAAATGGAAAATGAAAATCTTACAAAAAAATGATTCCAGAATTTATCTTTTAAAAATGAAATAAAAAATCAATCAAAATATCATGATATATAAAATTATGAAGAGATAATATTTCAAAAAAATTAGAAAAAATAAATTTATTAAATTTATAGTTTCACAACTATTTTTGATAAATTATATTCAGGAACTAATAAAAATGATGATAATAATATTGTTGTAAAAATAAAGTATGAAATTTATTCATTGAATAAAATTTTATCAAACATTAACAAGGGAAAAGAAGGCTTGGACAAAATATAAAAACAAATTTTTCCACATGGTAATAGTTCATGAATGGGATATACTCATAGAAAAATTGTTTTTATTGACAAATTATTTGTTCTTCAAAGTTCCCCCTTTTTTACTAAATGTTCACGTGTAGGTCATTGTGAAAAAATATTTTTATTTAAATAAAATTCAATCCTTTGGGATCCACAGAGCCCCTTTTTTCAAAAAATGGGGATTCCTAAAATCTTTTTTTCTAACATATTTGAACCCATGAAGGTTTGGGTATTGAAAATTTAATTTTTTTTGTTTTAAAGAAAATAGAGATAGTTCTAATAATAACAATACTTGGTACATGTATAGTGTGTGTTATAAACACATGAATAGACAAAAATATTTCTTTTTAAAATATTAACTAGATGAAATGTGGGAATTTTACATTTGGATATAATGCTGAAGGGGAAATTGTTGGAATATGTAATATTCTTCATCATAGTAATGTTTTTATTTTGAATTGTTTATTTTTTAATGGTATTAAGAACAACCTTATAATCATAATTAAATTATGTGATGAAGTATACCTTGTGAATTTTAGAAATGATAAATGTGTAGTACATAATTCCATGTATAAATTCGTTATTTCTTCCCATCAGCATTAGAATTTTAACAGACATAACATACCCGTCCATAAGAATGGAGACATACCTTTCCATAGTTAAATGGAATATCAATCTTATTTATGGAATAGAAGTTTAGGACAATATAACCTTAGAAAATCATTTATGTTGACTAATAAAAATCATGATAAGGATCTACCAAATATTATATTTGATTCTTCAAAAGTTTGTGACCCTTGTTAATAGAGTATGAAACATTAGTCTAGATTAAATATATCAGGGAAGTCTCAACTTAGGATGCTTTAAAGTTACTACATATTGATCTTTTTAGTCCTACACAAACTAGAAGCATTGTAGGAAATTGCTAAGTGTTTGTCTTAGTTTATTATTAAAGTAGATATACATGGGCCTATTTTCTAGAAAAGAAATCCAAAACCTTTAATTATATTAATAATTTTTCTGCCAAAGTTAAAAATAATAAAAAATTCATTTGATAAATATTCATAGTGACCATTTGGGATAATTTTGAAATTTAGGTTTTGAAATTTTTGTATTAATATCCGATTTATGGATTACTTTTCACCTCATAAAACTCCTCCTAAAAACTTGTGTTATGTTGTGTAGGAATTTTATTCTTCAAAACATTACAGGAACTACATTGAGTGAATACTCAATTTCTAATCATTTTTTTTTCTAAAGTACTTTGTAATACTTTTTATATTATAATTCATGTTTAATTCATCCTTTTTATTAATAAAACCCCTTATATGTTGTGGATAAGATGAAATCCAAAAGTTTATTAATTCATAGTAGTTGGAAGAAAATTATTCATTCTATATACAAATGAAAACATACACAAATTCACGCCCAAATTCGATGAAGGAGTATTTTTCTGGTATTCCACTTCCTCAAAGCCATATAGTTTTTTAATAAAAATTGTGACACTGTTTAAGAAATAGTATATGTTAATTTTGATAAAACCAACCATTTTTTTAATTAAACACAACCAACATCCTTATACATATTTTACAATTTTGATTCCCAATGTTTGATATTAGATAATTAAAATAATGTAAATTTTCAACAAATTGTTTCCAATGTATTTTCCCAATAATAATTTCTACCTCATATAAATGAACATGTTTTATAAGACCCAATTCAGAAGTTTCTTAGTAATCTTCCTATTAGATGTATCATTGATGATGTGAATCAAACATTTAGGACTAGATATTCTATAATAAATTATGTATAAAATCTTACTTTTATTTCATAATTTGAACCTAATAATAATAATAAGGGTTTAGGTAATGAGGATTAGATAAATGTAATGAAATATGAGATAAATGAATTTGATAGAAATAATATCTGGACCATGATTGAAATACTTGAATTAAATTCAATAATTTTCATAAAATGGGCTTTTAGAAACATGTGTGATGAAAATGGAATAATTATTCGAAATCAAGAATTACCTGTACGAAAAGGTTATAATCAAAAAGGGGAATAAATTATGATGAATCCTACACATTGGTATCTAGACATCAATATATTATTATTCTATTATCCTCTATCATATTCATTAATTTCTAACATTATATAATAGATGTGAACTGTTATTTCCTTAATAGTTTTGTTCAAGAAGATTTTTTTTGAATAACCTCTTGGTTTTGAAAATACTAAACATTCTAAATATGTTTATCAAAATAAAAAGCATTATATGACATTAAAAATTTTCCTAAGGCTTGGTATGTTAGATTAATATGTTTTTAGTTAAAAAAATCTTATTAAGGGAATGGAAAGTACAACACATTTTATAAAGAAAACAAATAAAAACATTATGATTGTTCAAATATATGATGATGAAATTATATTCAGATCAACTAAAAAATCCTTAATAGATTCATTTGCGAATCCTTTGAAATACGAGTTTGAGATGAATATGATGTGTGAGATAACATTCTTTCTTGGTTATAAAGTTTTTCAAAAACCAGAACGTGCTTATATATCTCAATATAAGCATGTCAAATATATTCTTAAAAATTTTGGACATGATAATACAAAAGGTATTATTACTCCAATAAGTACCTCATATACACTAGATACTAATGAATATGGGAAACCAGTTGATCAGTAAATATTTAGTGGTATGATAAGAAATATATTATAGAAAATTATAGTTGACTATATATGATGTTTTCTATATGCTAATGTTCATGATATCATGTAAATCCAAAGGAATACCATTTAAAAGCAGTAAAACAAATTTTCCATTATATAAAGTGAACTATGGATTTATGACTTTTCTATTCTTATAGGAATTATTTTGAATATAACTATTATCATGATGATGAATTTTGTGGTTTTATAGTGAATTGGAAAATTTTATTCAGAACATATCATTTCATAAGAGATTTATTATTCTCTTGGTCTTGTAAAAAACAACACTCAATATCACTTTCCACTGCTAAACCCAAATTTTGGGCAACTGAATGTTGTTATGATAATGTGTTATGGATGAAACACAGACTCACAGATTATGGAATTATTTTTAGAATTACACAAATAATTTTTTATAACAAAATTTTCATAGCAATATGTAAAACCCCCGAACATTAGTCTCGTGAAAACACATAGATATTATGAATCACTTTCATAGGGATCACACACTAATTGGGGATATTAGTTTACAATTAATCAGAACACAAGTAAAACATGATGATATTTTTATAAAACCATTACATTTATATAGATTTCAATACCTTAAAATTATATAAATTATCACTATTAAGTAGTAATTCATATCTAAATCTTGAATTAACCATATCCTTACATTAAGTTACTTTTTTATAGGTTGAATACATATGATTATTGTTTTTCCGAAAACAATTTCTTTGAAAAAATCATTTTTCCAAAATATTTCATAATGGGTTATCTAGAATCAAACTTTCCAGACTTATGATTTGAAAATTTATCATATATTAATTTTAAATTGGGTTTGGAGAAGTTATCATATTTTAATTTTAAATTGAATTTGGAAATTTAACATCTTCTAATGTTAACATAAAATTTGATAATTTATCCTATTCTAATTTTAAAAAATATTAGGAAACTTTATTATATTCATGCACTATATCAGATTTCAAAATCTTTATAGTTTTCCAGTTATCATGTAAAATTATTATATTCATATTTTACAAAAAATTCTATTGTATTCAATTATTTTCTATTTCAAAATCTGTTATAAAATAATGAAGAATAAATTATCATATTGACAATTCCACTCCAAATTTTATTCTTCTTTCTTTATATACTTTATGACTATTCCATTATAATAAATTTTATATACAATTTTTATTATTTAAGTTTATCATTTATTATTTATAAAATCATATTCACCCAATAGAATAAAATCCATCATAATACCTCAAGATTTTTTTATGTAAACAGATTATTTCTTCATATTTTCTATTAACCATCATATCTGATGGATTAAATTTTAGATGTTAGATAATATTTGGAAGCTTGAACATGGCTCTATATCCCCTATATAAAGGGTTCCCCCACCACTCTCACATATCAGTTTTCTAAAAAACCCATTACACACTTCCTCCTTTAAGATCCAAAATATGATTCTCTCTTCAGGTCTGAATCCTCAGTCTCTTCTCCAATGAGATGTTTGGAGAATCATGATATATTTTCAAGGATGGACACATTATCTGCAAAAAAATTTGATCTCAATTACGATTTTATATTTGAATATATGGTTATAGTTTTCTTATTTTCAAAAATTATTTAAAGAATATGGAAACGTTATGTTTTATTTTCATATTTATGATATGTATTATAATATGAAACATTGGTTCACTTACAGTATTCATGGTATTTTAGATGAAGGATATTCATTTTTTCATGACAAAAATTTTGGATTTAAAGGGTACATTTGATAGAAAAAGGACTAAAAAGTACCTATATAAGGATATATCATATGAGGAAATAAAAAAGGCCACTCTTCTAATACTAGATCATATAGTTATTGCTCTTTGGAATAAGGATTTATCATTCTAATAAAGGGTGATATAGAAACTCTCAAAGTATCTAATATTTTCATTTTTGGATTATCTCATGAATATGAGAATGATAAATTTAGATGGATTTATTCTTTATATATTCAAAAACAACAAACTCAGATCGATTGAGATGAATGTCAAATTGTTCTCATATGTTAATAGTAATATGATCAAATATAACATGAAAAATTTCAATATTAATATCAATTATGTTCCCATTAGAGAAAAGATGTTGATTATCAGTGAGGATACCATAATTTATACGAAGTATTATTTTTATTTGAAATCAAATATGTTTTCTTAAAAAACTCTAGTTTCTAAATTAGAAGTATAAAAAAATTAAAGAATAATGAAATCATAGAAAATATAAAATAATAGAAATGTTTATTCAATTTTAGTTGAAATAGAAGAATGTTTAAGATGATTTTGTTTAATAATGGAGAATGAAAAATGTTGAAAGAAATTATGGTGATCCAAAATATGAACATGATCCAACTGAATCCCTTTCTATAAGGTTACATGGTAATGGATAGATAATGAATGAAGCTATAGAAAAGGAACAGAAAATGAAACATCAAGTAGTGATGTAGGTCTATAAATTGTTGAATGGTGTTGAAGACACCTCTATAAATATTGTTTTATAGAATATAGATGTGAGATTAGTTTTGATAGAAAAATTTATTGTTCATGTCAACATTACCTCTGTTATAGAGAAGGGAAATACCCTTATATTGGATAGGTAATCAGTTTGGGTAGGAAAAGTTTATTTGAGAATGGTGTCTCAACTCAAATAAAATTGTCTTAATTATGTGGAATATATTGATGAAGGAATTGATATAATAGAAAAATATAGTTATGGTATTCAAGAATATAGTGTATTCAATCAAATATAAAATTATAAGGATGGTGAAGAATGTGAATAAGATGAATAAATTAAATAATAAGAAGAAAAAAGTTAAGATAATGATTATTCCAATGAAAACAATGACGAGAATAAATCAGATTAGGTTTTTATGAGGACTTCTCAAGCATCATCAAAAGATTTGTCTTCATTTGGAATTTAGAAAGGAAGTCTGATAGTCATGAAAAGAAAAATTCAAAATCTTTTCAAGAATCACTATCCTCATTTAAGGATTATGAAAGATATCAGAATAAAAAATCTAAAGGTAGTAAAAATATTTTTGTTGATGCAATTTATATTTTCAACAGAAACTAGAAATCAAGGTCAATGACATAAAAATCTAAAACATTTAAAAAAGAAATCAGAACAAGTTGTATTCTACTTCTTGAGGACAAAGAATAACATCAATAAGTTTTTGAAAGAAAAATATCTTCTAGAAGAGTATATTATATTATTTGGACCATTAAAAGGCACAAAGGAACAATTACATAATTCCCAAATATATAATCTCATTGTTAAATGATATAGGATAGTTTTAATCAAAAATCAGATTTTACAAGAATTCTGATAAATAAAGTGATCAAGTTGCATTCCTATTTCAAATACCATCATGATTTTTATTAGGATCCTAGAAAATCATATAGCTAATTGACAATGTTGTATAAACATGTAAACAAATATCACAAGGGTTTTGATAATAATTTTGATGATGTAAGGAAATACATGAATTTGTTTTAAAAAAAATCATTTACTAACAAAGGATATGGAAGAACGAGTAAACTTTTTTATATATTTACATGATAAAACTAATTATCATATTAAAGTCATAAATGAGTTTAAGGGAAATATTGGATATTTTAAGGATCAAATATGTAGGCTCAAGAACCATAATGAGGAAATACATGCATGCAATTCATTTTCCCCATTTCTAGAAGCCGGTTTATGGGTTCCCGATACCCAAACTTACAACCATAAACAAGTCAGATAACATAAAACATCATAGACTTACACATCATAATAACCAGATTCATCTCTGTATCCCAAGCAGGAGTCCTCTTCACCGGTAGATGATTCTAATTCCAGATGCCTCAAAAAGCATCCACATTGAAACCGACTACACAGTTGTTCAAGAACAGAATGATATGGGGGTTTCTTTTTGGTCTTGCAACCCTTTTTCAAGGCCAAAGTCACCTCATTATTCCTCTTTGATGAATATCTAGTCCGCAGTGTCCTCGGAAGAAATGAGTAGTCCTTCCTTGGTCTTCTCCTTGGAGTAGCAGACAAAGGTCCATCAGCTGTAGAAATCATCTGATTCTCACTTTTAACAACATCACAGAATGATCGACCAACTGGACCACTCATGTTCTCTTTCACTACCCCTGAATCCTCCCTTCAAATTCAGGCTCTCACCCTTAAAGTAGCAGCAGTAAAATCTGAGTTGTTTCCCAGATTCTGGACTAGATTATTACACTCCATCAAAGATAATGAGAAAGTAAAAACTCTAAATAATGTTTTTTATTAAATGCATCAGTATAAAAAAGTAAATATTAAGGAACAAGATGAAAATATTTGTATTAAATAAGAAAATTTATAGGATATAGAAAATAAAATCACATATCAAGAAGAATTCAGGGATATGTTTGAATAAGATAGGATAGAGTTTAATAAGTTGAAGATAATGATATGGTCATTGATTCCAATAAAATATTGATTTATCTTCTTAAAACTTTTATTGTAAAATATTTTATTAGACATTCAGTGAAATAATTATTCCTCTATATAAAATCTATTTGAATGTCTTACCATTATTATTTGGATGTAAGTTCTCTCCTTTATTCCAGATGATCCAGTACGTTACTACTTTGGTTCTATATGTATGTTTCTATAACCATTTTCAGGTATTACCATACTCATCCCCATTCCTTTTTATAAGTTATAATGGGGAGAAATTTATACAAAGGGGGATATTTCTATATAGAGAGGTGTCGTTTAAGTAATAGGGAGAAATACTTATAAAGAAGAGAATATGAAACAAAGGAGGATTTCTTATCCTAAGGGTGAGTTCTACATATTTGTGATTGTATTCAGATGAGATATAAAATTAAGGGTGATGAGTTTTAATGACTAATTCTGAATACTATGTACATAAAACATAATGGCCATTATGTTTATTTAAATAATTATCTATTTACGTATTTTGGTTTATTCATTACAAAATGGGGGAGATTATTGAGTCAAAATTATATTTTTTAATTTTCCATTCATTTTGATTGGGAAATCAAAATCACTTTCTTAAAAAACTAATTAAATAATTATTTTGTGTCCAAATTTTTTTTTAATTTTTTTAACTAAAACAAATATGTTTTATCTTACATATAATTAGTTTGGAAGTAATCATAAATATAAACCTACTGTATTCATGAAAATTATTTTACTGTTTATTGATCTGATAACCATCAAATTATCATTCATAAAATTTAATTTAAAGTCATTATGTCATATCTTCATGAAAAAAAATGTTTTATAATCAGACTTGACATTATAACCGATATCATTGAACCCATACTCATAAAAAATCAAATTGACATAATTTTTGGTAATCCATCAGACTGACTAAAGGATAAAATTTTGACTATGGAAAAATTTATTCTATTGTAGTGAAATACATTTCACACAAAAAAGTGTATATCATTTAGATTTCATGCATTCTTTAACAATATATGTGAAAAAAATGGTGCCATGCTTTCAAAAATCATATAACCATTGGTGTACTAGGTGACCAAGTCCTTTTGAAAATATCAGAGAAAATATGAATGTTGGAGGATCAAGATTACCATTGGATTATTGTATATAAATACCAACTCATTTGAAGATTTAACAGAATGTGGACAAACACACTTGTACAAACACTCTACTGATTTCTCTATTATTATAGTTCTATGAATTTTACAAGAGTTAATAGTTTGATCAATGTTATCGTAACCATTTTAAGTTTGTTTTAGTAATTTTCTAGTGTATTCTATTAGAATTGTGATTGAGGGATTCCGGGGATAGGAAAACAAAGGATCTGATCACCAAATTCATTGAGGTATTACATTGATAGTAAGATAGAGGTTGTCATCATATGAAGGGTTTTATGACATTTGAAGAGAGATAAATTGTTTTCATCATATTAAGGACTTCCAGGGATAGTACGATAAAATTATCTTCATATCGAGGGCCTTCCCTATAAGGGAAAGATATATTTTATTACAAGTATAAATCAAGGGAATTTATCCACAATTTTTAGGCACAATTTTCTTTCAGTTAGAATATTTTATTTGTTTGTATCACATGTTTTATTAAAATTTTTATTTTTTTCTATAATTGTAATATAATGTAAATTCATTTAAATTATTCTTTATTTTTGTATTTTGTTTATCATAATAGATTTAATTAAGATATACTTGTTTTAATTTATATTAATTTTTAATACATTATTAAATTGCTTTTGATTATGTACTCTTTAAGAGGAAATCACTATTTATTATACTCGGATTTATCCTAACCATTAGGATTGTGACACTTTTATGAATACTATGATAAATACTTTTCATATATGAATATGATTAAATTGTGATTATGTTACCATTTCTTAATGAATATGAATCAATAAACTACATAGAGAGAATCTTATTATCATCATGTCCTATGGAATAAATATTGAAATCTAAATTATTATGATTCTATTATCATCTGAACCAAGGGCCAAATCAGATTATAATTTTAAATACCTAAAGGGTTATGTGAATAAAATTAGTTTAACAATGTTATTATAAGCTCCATTTAAGGATAAAATTGAGGGTTTTTATACATAAAATTCACCCCCACCTCTTGTATTTAGTAATATATATATACATTATGATCCAATAATAAAAACACTTAATAAATATTTTAACTACCTCGAAAAAAATATGCACACATTATGTCAATCTAGCCACACAACATGTTAGAATGAAATGTGGTTAATTACAACATGTCCATAAAGAATCAATGAATTTTTAATAGTTTTGTAATACTCAAAGAATTCTTTATTAGTTTTAAAAATGTTATGTTTATTTTAATCTTCATTAACACATTAAATGGAAAATACACTTTTGGTCATTCTGAAAAAATCACATTTCATAATGACATACGGTTCATTATTATAGGTTAAAAATGAATCAAAGAATATTTTTCATGAGTTTTATGAATAATTGAGAATATATTATTGGTTTTGAGTATGTTAATCTCATTTTGAACTAAAATGTCTTTTTTATATTGAAAAAATTCACTTTCAATCATTCCAGATATTTGAGGTATGAGAATAGAATTAAGTTAATTCTTAAATATCCCAAATAAATTAACAATAGTTTTCGTAGAATTTATGGAAATTGAATGGTTTTTATTGGTTTTGATTATGATACATTGATTTTGAACTTTTTTACAACTAAAAATAAAAAATTATCTTTTGATCAATATTGATACATCACACATCGAAATAATGCCCAATTTATTCACATATGTAAAAATAAATATATAATTGTTTACCAAGATTTTTCAAAAAATATGATGAAATTTTATCTGTTTAGAGTATCTAACATATTTTTGAACTAAAAAGAACTTTTATATTAAAAAATTTACTTTCAACCATTAGTACTACACTAAGAAATATAATAACATGATGTCAATTCCTACGTGAACCAAATGAATCAATGATAGTTTCTACAATTTATCATGAAAATCAGAGTGTGTTTTCTCAATTATTTATTATGTGATGTATACTACGAAATTATTTAACTATTAAAATACGAAAAAAAAAATAATTCATTCTAGATACACCATGCATCGAAATGATGTCTCACTCATTTAAAATATTCATAAATTATTGAAAAATTTCATTACTTAAATATTCAGAAAATTCCGGATGATCTAATCAATTTTGAGTAGGTGACACACATTTTGAACTAATATAATAATTATATATTGATAAAACAAAATTTTAATAATTCCTTCTTCACTAAATATCAAAATTTCTATGTTAATTTTTTTTAAAATTTTCATGACATTTGAATAACATTACCTCAATTTTGATTATGTTACAAGCGTTTTGAACTTATTTAACTCTTTAAATGAAAAAACACTTTAGATCATTCAGAAAATTCCATGCATTAAAATTAAAAGTGGTTAATTTATATAAGTCAAATATTAATTCATAATCATTTCTCTATAGTTTCATGGTAGTCTAATAAAATTTATTTAGTTTTTAGTGTGTGATTTTTGTTCTTGACTAAATGATATTTTTTATATTAAAAATATTACAATTTTTCATTCTAGAAACCTAATAAATTAAAATTATATTCAATTAACTCTTACATATTATATATGAATCAAAATTTATTTTTATAGATATTAATGAAATTCTAATCTTTTTTTCTCGAATTTACAATGTAATTCCAAATTTGAACTACCTTAAATATTAAAATGAAAAAATAGGACATTTCAAACACACCTCAAAATAAAATTCCATGTGGTTTATTCGTATTGGTCATAAATTAATAGATGTAATTTTGATATTTTTAGGAATATTTGGGAATATTTTCTTGGTTTTGAGTATGCATTCTGAATTTTGAACTCAATAATTTTTTTATATTGAAATAGACAACTTTATAACTTTTAGAATACACTGAGTATCGAAATGACCTGTTTTAATTTCCAACATGTCATAAATGAATTAGTGACCACTATAAAACTATTACATGAAATTATGATAATTTTAGTGATGTTTTCAAAATGATACGCATATTTTGTACTACCTTAATTCATATAAATAAAAAAATATAGTCATGTAATTTTGAAAACATTGCATGTCAAAATTATTTGTAGTTTATTCCTTTAATTCAAAATGAATTGACAATTTTTTCCAATAGTTTCATGCTATTTCAAGAATATACTTTTATTTATGATCATGCGACACATGTTTTGAACTAAACTATCATTTTTATATTAAAAATAATAATTCTAAATTCATGAAACTAAAATAATATTTCTTATTCATTTTTCTAAAACTACATCTTCTAGATCCATCATCCAAATAATTTTTTATTATTTCAAAAATAGAATTGTTGGTTTAGTGGTAACCTCATATTTAATTAAGATAAAAACCAATTCTAGAACAAACATATTTCAAAAATTTATATTCAATAATGAAATGAATGAAAACCAAATATCTGAACATTTAAATTCATTCAAGTCCATAAATCGATCCAAACACCATTGAATCACCTCAGGTCACAAGATCTATAGTGGTGATAAAACATGAGATCTAACCCTATCACTCAATCACATTGTCATTTAATACACTTAAATAGTGATAACACACCAATCATTATCCCACCTTAACAAAGAAAATATAAATCTCATCACTGTCCACTTCATATTTCAACATCATCTACTTTTTCGAAGATATTCAATTCACTAGAGGGATCACTGATGGTGCTGAAGAAACTCAAAACATAAAATCCCAAATAAATATAAGAAGTAAACTCCTTAATCGATACAAAATAAAAAAATCTAATGAGAAAAAAATTGTCTTCTATCGATTAAACTACATGATGGAATGACAATAGGGGCCCAATATGGAAGAAAAATATGTCTGTCCCTTCTCCTATAAATATTTGGCCACTCCAACATCACATACCAAAACCTCCCTAGAGACCAACTCACCAAGCTGAATCATAATGTGGAGTTGTACAATTATATTAAAGCAAATTTGATAGTATAAAGTCTTATCAGAGGTCCATTCCTTCATAAGAAATTAATTACTTTCTTTTGGAACCCATATAACCACCATATCAAAAATAATATTTCTAAATCCATCATTACCTATAATTACCCTTATAAAATAGGTTCTTAATCTTCTTCATCATATACCAGTGAACTTGTTTATGATCCCAGTTGAACCATCACTAATTGCGGAGAACTAAAAAATAGTCGAAGGATACTAGCCACCGGTCATTCTGCTGGGAGATCCATGAAAAGTCAACAAACACATCCAAAAACACCTCAATGAAACCAGAACACTATAACTATATGGCATTGAAAACATGGTAATCAGGTAATATAAGAAAAAAAGAAACAATGAAGGAATCAACATAGTGTTGCAACCGTAAGAGAAATCCAAAAAAACAATATATCCCACAACCCTAACTCAATACAAATATTACATAATAACTATTAATCATGACCATGGATGATGTCTAAAAAAATGTATGTGAAAAAATATATTAGGTAATATGAGTTCCATGGGACAAATAAACCCCAAGAGGCGAACTAAAGACCAAATCAAGAGAAAACTCTATAATTGAGTGGAAAATAAAGAGAACCAGTAAGGTAGTGCCATCAAAAGAGTTGATTAAGGATGGGATAGGGTGGAAATGGTGGGATGGAACTGATGAAGCAATTCTCATACCACCCCCTTTCAAATCACTACCATAGAAAATCTGTATCCCTAGAGTTAGAAGGAGGAGATTCCAATCATAGGCCCCTTCAAAAAAATATATTTTAGAGATATTGTATTGATGAATCAAAACACAATCCATTGTTTACTTTTAACATACTTTATTGATTAATTAGTTATATTTTTCATATAATATTAACATATAATATTTAAGTTGTAGTGATTGGAATCTGAGGATTTCATGTTCTAGAACATATGCGAATTCACTTTGAAATATATCAAGTTGAAGATAGGCTAGAGATTTTGTGTTTGTTACAAATATACCCAAGGAACATACAATAGTTTGTTTTTTTATTCCTATAAATTTCCATCAAGGATTTAATGAATATATGTTGAATCACATTATATTGAGCTGTTGTGTTGTAACGCCCCAACCCCAAAATCCAAGAGTTAGTGAATTATTACGTATCTGTGGAATGATCACAAAATATCATGTCTTAAAAGACCGATTAGTTTAGTATCCTTATAAGTACTATATACATTCAGAAGGATTACATTACATCATAAAATGGAAAAATACAATAAAATTGTTTCCATATACATCACTAAGATCCCATAGTCTATCCATGCAGGTCAGTCATAATATACTACTTCAGATCCTGGGAAAAATGAAACATAGAAATGGGTGAGCTCATATGCTCAGTTAAGATAACAATATAGCAGAAACATTCATAAATAAGAATAAAAATTTAAGGCAATGTATAGAACTGAAACAAAATCCTTTTCAACATACACATCATCATAATATGGAAAATAAAAATCAAAATAATTTCATTTAATTACTTGCATGGATATTCTACAATCCAAATAATCTTATGCAATATCAATAGCCACTTTTATAAAGAAGGAATGAATAATGCCAAACATCATAACCACAAAGTCAAGGCCTTGTGCCCAGACTACAAATTATATTTTGTGAAGGCCTTGTTCCAAGACACTAGTTTGTCTCATGACACCTGCTGATGCATCGAGGAGCTATAGGTAGCTCCACCCATCACTTACTAAGTCCAATTAATTACTCATATGAAAAGTTTGAAACATAAAATAAGCATTTTATATTAAAACTAGCATATGAAATGTCAATACTTTATCCACTAACCATGAATGGTATAAAAATAGCACATCCATAGTCAAACATAACACATTCAATACAAAATGGAAGATTTTATTGTAATAGATTGACCTCAATTGAGAATAATTAAGGATATTAACATAGATTAAAATAATCATCAAAACTATTTGAGAGAAATATCTCCCTTTTTCTTAAAAACATTTAAAAGTCACACTATTTGTCCAGAATTTGTTTGAAAATAGATTTCTGAATCAAAGTGTACCATACCACTTTGAATAATTTAAAAGGAATTTTTATTTTAAAACATTAATTTTCATATAAATAAATCCGCAAAACCGTTTTTAAAACATGGACATTAATGAGAAATATTTAGAATAACAAATCATTAAAACATTTAAAAATGAAATTTTAGTTAGAGTTCCTTACCAAAAAAGAGACAATTGAATACAAATAATTGATGTAATAAAAAATTTATAATATCATTAGAATAAAGGGATTCATGATATATTATGTCAATGTACATTATACACACCACATAAAAGTGTATTGGTGTATTACAACAAAGAAGTCTCAATGAAATGTAAATTGAGATGAAATCTCTTACAAAGACCGTATCCTAAGGTTAAGGATAAATCAACGACATAATTATGTGTGAAAAACATAAATACACTAAATATTATTGTATATTAATTTTAATCCAATAATATGACATTCACACATATTCTTTTAAAAACAACACCATTGAATTCGATGTTTAACTCAATAAATGGAGATTGAGTTAAAATTACCCTTATCAAGATCATATCGATGACTTCAGAATTTATCAATTGAGTGATTATGTGTATCAAAATTATATCAATATAAATGGTAGTGGAAATTACTACATAAATAATAAATAGTTATTCCAGACATAATCTTGGAGTAAAATAATCGATGAAGTATGCGCAAAACCGAATGAGTGGAAATTGAAATTTGAAATTCCCATACCAATTTGGTAACTTATGAAACATACATCCCATGAAAAAAAAGATCATAAAAAAAAGATGTAAATACCCATAAATTTAGGTATATTACACAAAAAATAAAATCGTTGAGTTGTACATACACCACACAAAAGAAAATAGTGGCAATATAGCATGAATCTCACGGGAATAGTAAGTGAGATGAAAAATCTTTACCATGCTATAATCAATCTAGTCATGTGACCAAAAGTTAATAACCACAAAAATAATTATATAATACCATGAATATAAGGATAATCAAGATAATTTATATCAAATGGCAGTACACAATACACCACATGCAATAAATAAGTGGCGAACAATGAAAATATCACAGAATTAAAAGTGAGATAAGAAACCCCTTACTTTGTGCTTTTACTTGGTTAATGGTAGGTTAAACTCCCGTATAATGATGAAATAATTTTTATTAAATTATTAAATAATCATATACATTAATATGATATCATATATTATCTTATAATTTTGCTTTTTTAATAATATTTTAGTATTATCGTCGTTTCGGGTGTTAACGGATTCATTTTCCTTTATATGATTTCTTTCATAATTAGTAATTGTTATGAATAGAATGTATCTTATTCATATTAAGAATTATATTAAGTCTTTAATCATTATTTTTAATCATCTAATGAAAATTATTCTTGAAAGGATTACGATGGGGACTGAATCTCATCACGTTCGTGAAGATTATAATCCGTACGTACGCATGAGCGACAATAACTTTCTTTTGATAATAAAATAATATATAATTGGATGGTATATAATATATAAATAATCATTATCTTGTTATATTTATTATTTACATAAATTACACATCATTATTATACCGATCCAAATAATAATGTATTGAATAACAATTGCACCACTACATGGAGACGGTAAGCCGTACGTACGCACGTATGGTGACATGGCATTCAATGGAGGTATAGAATAATGAATATGGTTTTAAAATAATTATAATAACATCATAGTAAATAGAATATATTGGTATTATTATTTTATAATGGAAACAACAAAGAAAGAGGAAGTGGAAGAAGAAAGGAACTTGAAAGAGGTGATGAAATATCTACCTCTTCTTCGGGTTCTTCCTTTTGATTTGATCAAATGGGATCCATAGGATTCCGTTCTAACAAAATTAAGGCCTCTAAGATGTAGGGAAGACAGTTTAGAGGGTATTTGGGTAGAGTTTGGCTGAGAAAAATTGGCTTTGAAGCTGTGACATTGAGGGAAGGGGGAGTACCCTTTTATAAGAGGGATGAGGGGCACCTTAGGAAAAGCATGAAATCCTATTTTATAATAAAATTATTTTCGGTTTATAATGGACCCAAATGGGATTATTTGAAGTATAAGGTGGGGATGGGTCAAAAATCACTCATCAAATAGGTGTTATACTAGTTTGGGTCACTATATTAACCTTATCTTTTAGATTTACCTCTTAGCTAAATAGTTTGACATATACAATGTCTCTTTGTATTTTTGTATTATATGGTTAATAAACATACAATATAAATCCAAGAGAACCCCAAGTGGTTCAGTAATGATAAAAATATCATTATATAAGTCTTATGGCTGAATTATTGATTTTTAGGAATTGAATATCAATTAATAATATAATATTTGTTTTAAAAACTCTTTTATGTCAATTTTGATACTATTTGGTATTTTGTTTTTTCTAAATTAATAAATGCATTATTACTTAAAAAAAATTCATCTAACAAACCCTAATATGTTATATTAACCTATAAAATTAGTGGAATTCATTAAAAGTATCAAATTACATTTATTTGGATATTTATAATATCAATTATTTTAATATTTCAATAATTAGGTAATTACTACATCATCATTGTGTCATGAATAAATTATCTTATTTAAGTCTAAAATATAGAAATAAAATAACATTATGTAGGATTTCATTTTATCTCACTAATTAATATTTATAGTAGAATTTATCTTATGTGTAACCCTATATTAAAAATGTTTTAGTTATGAAACTTTTATTTTAACTCTTTTAACACTTCTTTCAATTAAATAATAATAAATGTCCTAATCTAATCCAAGTGGAAAAAAGAGGTTCATATTTTTCTCCTAAGGTTCTTTCTGGTCGAATTATATTTATCCAATAGAATTAGGACATGCGTTTTGGTAATATTAATATCATTATTACCTTTAATTACCCTATTTACTTTTAACACTGGTAAATAAAAGGTAAAAGTTACTATTCACCAAAAATAATTTTTTTCATATTGAACAAAATTTTACTTCTTAATATTTACTGTGTCTCTTTGATTTTCTAAATTAAACTCACAAAAGTAATAAAATTATGTTTTATGTAAATTTACAAATGCTCCTTGGAGGTGGGTAAAAGACTGTGAAATGATCAACAAAATTTTATATATCTAATATTATTATAAAATGACTCCAATGAATTACATTGAACATATACAGGTTTTACGCATCTATTTTGACCTAAAAAATTTAAATAAAATAATTAATAATTTAAATAAATATTCGGTTTTAAACACTAACTCAGTGTTTTTCACTATTAATCAAAAATTGAATGTTTTTAGAAAAATACCAAAAATTAACCCTAATCTAATTTCGATATTCAGAATCCAAAAATGAAGTCCACTTTGAAAGATAAAATTTATAAAATTTCAAAAAGAAGGTATTACTATTCATAATGGCTATTTTGATTGGTCGCGGTGTGTTAGAATCTCAAAGATGCATACAATTCAAGCTTCTATATTATTTAAAGGTAAATGTATCGTGGAAGATTGGGGTGTTAAATTATTCCCCCCTTTTGTAAATTGCATCCTCGCAATTTTTAAAATTGGGCTTGGGAACATAATTGAATGTCCCACATTAGAAAAAGAGTCAATAAAACTATCACATTAAAAGAAATAAAGAGAAGTACAAAAGTCACCTGAGAAAACACATACTAGGATTCCATGTAGGAAAACATGGATATGGAAGATAAAATATGTGTCATGTTTTGATGGATAGGGATAGAAAACATGATGAGGAGAAAGTTAACAACATGAAAAAAACAAACTTGTGGTGGAAAAAAAGGTCATTAGTTTCCCAGTAGGAAAAGTAAACGGACTACGTTTTTTTTGTTTTAAGTTACATTTCATAAAGATGAGGAATTTGTTTATGAGATTGACTAAGAAAATAAAGAGATATACTTACTTTTTAAGTAGAGTTTCATTCATTAATAAATTTCTACCACTAGCTCATTTTTTTTCAAACAATTGTATTCAAGAAGACATGGTCACACTAGAAGAGCTATAATCAACTTCTAGAGAATAACATGATCCAAAAAGGGTAAACTATATATTTACCTTGTCTTTAGAGATTAATCAAAAAAAAGGTTAGTAAAAGATTAGATAATCCCCCAAAAGTATATAACTTAAGATAAAGAAACATTTATCTTAATTTCTAAAATTAAACCAACAATACCCCAATGTTAAATAAATACCATTCAATAAACAATTGTCCTTAAAATACTTCAATATAATTCAAACTAATATTGAAACCCAAAACAATGAAGAATTTGGTTATGTATTCTTCCACGTTAAATTATATCTTTAAATGACTCGACTACTATTAAAGTCACATACTTATAAGTAATTAACGTAATCACTTATTTTATATTATAGGTTAATAATTTCTATAAATAACCAAATAACTATAAATGAACAATAGAAACATAGATAAAAATCCACCATTACTCCTCAAATGAAATCCCATAGTATTATATTTCCCTAAGGCATATAGTGTTCCCAACAGAGTGAAAGTCTTCCAAAATAACATTTATCACTTAATCACCAAATCATTTTCCTATACTAAGGGTTTTAATTTGATAAGACATATGATCCGAAATAAACTTATTGTAGATCAATAAAATCATTTAACTAAAAATAATTAGTCACACTAACCAGGGAATTCATGTAGTCCAGTGGTAGAAGATAAATTTCAATCACACTCTGGTTGTGGTTTTGATTCCCACTGCTTTGTCCGATGCGATGGGTTGTCACACTGTCTGCATGGTGTCCCTTTTTAAAAACATTACTAAAATTAGATAAATTCCTCAAAATAACCATAACATAATTTAACCACAAATGTTATCTCATACCTTACATTTTCATCCCAAAATATAATAACTAGTAATTGCCTCAAACCCAATGATCATATAAAAACAAATGGTTATTTATAACTCTATCCACAAGAGAAAAGATAATTCTTTCTCAAATATCATTTTCACGTGAAAAAATGCCAGATTACAAATACAAGATAAAATTATTCCAATGCAATCTCATCAACAAGCAGTAATAATACTTTTAAACATTTCAACAACCATTTATTTCTACATAGCTTCTTCTTTAACCAAGAAAATATCCTATAAAAAAGGGCATTCACTCGGGTAATGGCCAGGTCCCTTATATTCACGGAAAATGGCTGTAAATCAATTTTTGGGACCATTTTTATTTTCTTCCATAGTACTCTTCTTTTTTCCTCATAAATTCATTACTTTATGTCCTTATTTCCCACACATAAATCATTTCTCTATTCTATTGAGACACTTTACTGGGTGTCTCGTTCCACATTTCCTGCATGATAGAAATTGAGGATTATTTTTTCCATTGTCTCTACTTATGGAGCTCTTGTCATTCATTGCCATTCTCTTCTTTGTTGAGTCTGGGAGTTGGTTAATATATATGTTGTTGATCATATTTTTGGAAAACATATTTTTCATGAACATGATATCTTTTACGCCTATCAACATTCCATTTGTTTTCTCATTTCCACCATTGTTCCCACATTGTACATCATGCTCAATGTTACTATGACTTCCTTGGAATCCGGCACTTGACTAAAACCAAAAATCAGTGTGTGAGTAACGGTAGTCATAAAATCATTTAGATAATATCATGACACCATATATTCAATTTGAATCACCTTAGGATTAACCTAGGTCATTTATTCTCATCTTACATTAAAATCCTCAAAATTAGTTTGTAAAAAATTTAAATTATCCTAAGAATATCCCCCATGAGTTTTGTAACCAAGAGTGCAGCAAGGCCCATTGTCGTGAACCTGTTCCTGTTCGAGTCTAGCTCAAAGCGATGTTTTCGGGTTTTACCCCTAGCTACATCTGTGCCAGAGCAGCCTCTACCTGCTCGTATCTAGACATGGATGAATTTCTTGTAAAACTCCCAAAATCTATACAATACCAAAATTTTAGGATGTCATTATATACTAATCCTCAATGTCTATCTTAGGGATATGTGCTCAAATCAGAGTTTATCTAAATCTAGTTTCCAAGGTTTGTACTAAACCGCCCTCTGATACCAACTGTAATTCCCCGACCCCAAAATCCCAAAGATGGTACATTATTACGTATCATTGGAATGATCACAAAAGATCATGTCTCGAAAGACCATTTAGTTTAGTATCCTTGGAAGTACTAGATATATTCAAAAGGTTTAATTTACATCATAAAATAGAAAAATACAATGACATTGTTTCCATAGAAAACACTCAGATCCTAGAGTCTATCCCTGAAGGTCAGTCATAATATACTTCTTCGCATCCTGGGAAAAATAAAACATAGAAAGGGGTGATCTCAGATGCTCAGTAAGGACAACAATATAGCGGAAACCATCATAAATAAGCATAAACATTTAAGGCAACATATTGAAATAAAACAAAAGACAACATAAACATCATAATAATATGGAAAATATAAATCAAAATAATTCCATTTACTTACTCGCATTGATATTATACTAGTCAAATAATCACATGCAATATCAATAGCCCCATTCATATTGATGAAATTCAAAATGCCAGACTTCATAACCACATGGTCAAGTCCTTCTACCCGGACTAGAAATATGATTTTTTTAAGGACTTCTACCAAGACACTAGTTTGTCTCATCAGACCTACAGATGCATCGAGGAGCTATAATGGGCTCCACCCATCACTTACTATGTTAAATTCATTCGTCATATGAAAAGTTTTAAATATAACCTAAACATTCGTATTAAAACTAGTATATGAAATGTCAATACATTATCCACAAACCATGAATGGTATAAAAATAGCATATACACAGTCAAACATAACTCATTCAATACAACATGGAAGCTTGTATTGTAATATATTAACCACAATCGATAATAATTAAGGTTACTGACAGAGATGAAAATAATCATCAAAACTATTTGATAAAAGTATCCCCCTTTTATTGAAAAATTTAAAAGTCACACTATTTGTCAAGAAGCCATTTAAAATTGATTTTTGAATCAAAGTGTCCCATACCATGTTGAATATTTTAAAAGGAATTTTAATTTTAAAACATTAATGTTCATATATATAAATCCTTAAAACCAATTTTAAAACATGGATAGTAATGAGAAAGATTTAGAATAATAAATCATTAAAACATTTAAAAATGTTTTATTTGTTAGAGTTACTAACCAAAAGATAGACACTTGAATAAAAATAATTTAGGTAATAAAAACATTATAATATCATGATAATAAAGGTATTCATGATATACTATGTCAATGTACATTATATACACCATATATAAGTGAATTGGTGTATAAAAACAAAGAAGTCTCAATGAAATGTAAATTGACATGAAATCTCTTATAGTGACTATATCATTAGGTTAAGGATAAATCAAAGACATAAATATGTGTCAAAAATATAAATACACACAATATTATTGTCTATTAAGTTCAAACCAATAAGTGGAAATTCACACATATTCTTGTAAAAACAATCCCAATTAATTGGATGTTTAACTCAATAAACAGAGATTGAGTTAAAATTACCCTTATCAAGCTCATATCGATGACTTGAGAATTTTACAATGGAGTGATTATGTGTATCAAAAGTATATCCCAATAAATGTTAGTGTAGATTACTACATAAATAATAAATAGTGATTCCACACATAATCTTGGAGTAAAATAATCAATTAAGTATGTGTAAAACCGAATGAGTGGAAATTGACATTTGAAATTCCCTTACCAATTTGGAAACTTACGAAACATACATCACATGAAATAAGGGTAAAAAAAGAAGATTTAAATACACATAAATTAAATTATATTACACAAATAATACAATCATTGGTCTGTTCTTACACCACACAAAAGAAAATAGGGGCAATATAGCAGGAATCTCATAGGAATAGTAAGCGAGATGAAAAGTCCTTACAATTTTGTAATCAATCTAGACATGTGAAAAAAAGTTAATAACCATCAAATGAATCAAATAATACCATGAATATAAGGAGAATCATGATAATATATATCAAATGGAAGTACACAATGCGCCACATGCAATAAATAAATGGTGAATAATGGAAATCTCACTGAATTAAAAGTGAGATAAGAAACCCCTTACTTTGTACATTTCCTTAGTAGATGGTAGGTTAAAATCCTATATAATGGTGAAATAATTGTTATTAAATTTTAAAAGAATCATATACATTAATATGATATCAAATATAATCTTTTAAGATTGCTTTGCTAATAATATTTTAGTATTATCGTCATTTTGGGTGTTAACAAATTCGTTTTTCTTTATATGATTTGTTTCATAAGTAGTGTTTGTTATGAATAGGGTGTATCTTATTCATATTAATAATGATATTATGTATTTAAACATTATTTTTAATCATCTAATGAAAATTAGTCTTGAATGGATTATAAAGGGGAATGAATCTCAACGCGTTCGTGGAGACGGTAATCCGTACGTACGCCTGAGCGACAATATCATTCTTTTGATATTAAAATAATATATAATTGGATGGTATATAATATATTAATAATCTAATCATGTTATATTTATTATTTATATCAATTTCACGTCATTATTATACCTATCAAAATAATAATGTATTGAATAACAATTACACCATAACGTAGAGACGGTAAACCATATATATGCACGTATGGTGACATGTCATTCAAAGGATGGATAGAATAATAAATATGGTTGCACCATAATTATAATAAAATAAAAGTGTATATAATATTTTGGGTTTATTATTTTATAATGGAAACAACAAATAAAGTGGAAGTGGAAAAAGAAAGGAACTAGAAAGAGGTGATGAAATATTGACCTCTTTTTCGGGTTCTTCCTTTTGATTTGATCAAATGGGATACTAAGGTTGGATTTTTAACTAAAGGAAGGAATCTATAATTAAGGGAGGATTATTTATAGGTTATTTGGGTAGATGTGTTTTGAGACCAAAGGCTTTTAATGTGTGAATTTGATGGAAGGGAGAGTACATGTTTATAAGAGGGGTGAGTGGAACCTTAGGAAAAGATAGAAATATTATTTTATAATAATATCATTTTCGGTTTATATTGGCTCCGAAGTTGATTATTTAAGTGAAATGGTGGGTATGGGTCTAAAATCAGTCATCCAATAGATGTTAGACAGATTTTGGTTACTATTTTAAGCTTATCTTTTAGATTTAACTCTTATTTAAATAGTTTTACATCTACCATGTCTCTTGGTATTTTTATGTTATATGGTTAATAAAATTACTATATACTTCCAATATAACCCCAAGTGGTTCATTAATGATACATATATCATTATATATGTCTTTTTGCTGAACGTTATATTCTTAGGAATAGAATATCAATTAATAATATAATATTTGTTTTAAGAACTCTTTAATGTCAATTCTGACAATATTTTGTATTTCGTTTTTTCTAAATTCATAACTACATTATTACTTCAAAAAAATTCATCTATCCAACCCTAATATGTCATATTGAGCTATAAAATTAGTGGAATTTATATAAAGTCTCAAATTACATTTATTTAGATATTTATAACATCAATTATTTTAATATTTAAATTAGTAGGTAATTATTCCATCATCATTGTGTCATAAATAAATTAAATTATTTAAAGTATAAAAAATATAAAAAATATAACATTATGTATGAAATATTTTCATCTTTCTAATGAATATTTATAGTCTAATTTATCTTATGTGTAACCAAATATTATAAATGTTTTATTTATTAAACTTTGATTTTAACTCTTTTAACTATTCTTTGAATAAAATAATAATAAATGTCCTAATCTAATCCAAGAAGACCCAAGAGATTCATATTTTATTCCTCAGGTTGTTTTTGGTCGAATTATACTTATCCAATAGAATTAGGACATGTGTTAGGGTAATAATAATATCATTTGTACCTTTAATTACACTATTTACTTTTAACCGTGGTAAATAAACGTTAAACATTACTATTCATAAAAATCATTTTTATTTTATTGAACCTCATTTTACTCTTTGATAATAACTATGTCTCTCATATTTTTGAAATTCAACTCACATAATTAGTAAAACTACGTTTAATGTAAATCTGCAAATGCTCCTAGGAGGTGGGTAAAAAACGATGGAAAGCTCGATTAAATTTTATATATCTAATATTATGACAAAATGACTCTAATGAATTACATTGAACCTATATATGTATTATGTATCTATATTAATATAAAATAATTTAAAATAAAATAATTAATTATTTAAATAAAAATTTGGTTTTTAACTATATCCGAGTGTTTTTCAATATTCATCAAAAATAGAAAGTTTTCAGAAAAATACCAAAAATTCACCCTAAGATAATTTTGATATTTTGAATCCAAAAATGAAGTCCATTTTGAAAGATAAAATTTATAAAATTTCAAGAAGTGGGTATTACAATTCATAATGGCTTGTTTTATTGGTCGCGGTGTGTTAGAATCTCAAAGTTGCATACAATGCAAGTTATGACATTATTCAAAAGGAAACGTACCGCAGAAGCTTGGGGTGTTACAAATATAGCTTAATTTTTTTACCTATCAGTTTGAATTATTTTCATTGTGATACTTAGAGATTCATTTGTGTGGAATTTTTATACAAGCAATTATTTTTTCATTTAATAATAATTTCTTATAATGCTATGAGATTGGAGAGATTATAGGTTTGGGAATTAACTACATCCAAATATTTATTGAGATGAAGTTGGAGTCCTAAAAATACTGCTTATTTGGTTGATCAATGAGGAGCTCAAAAATAAATCTCCCTAATGCTGATAGTTTTTTTGGATGTTCCACGATTACAAAGTGAAACTTCTGATTAGGTTGATAAATTAAGTACCTTATAAAGAACATATATTTATTAAATTATTTTTACCAATCCTCCTACTGATTTGGGATGAAATAAAAGTGTTTGATCAATTGGAACTGTATATCCATTAAAAAATAATATAGATTGAAGATGTTTATAATATAATATATTACATTATTTTTAATTTTCAATTAAATATTTTACCATAGTTATGTTTTTAATATCTGGTTGTTTTAACTTATATTTAATTTTAGCTTTATTGTAATCTGATATATTCTACATTTTTTATTTCGTAATAGTTCACACTTTTAAGTGGGAAAATTTTAAGTTCATTTTTTGACTTCAATTCACCCCATGTGCTTCATTAATCTTCCATACTAAAACAATACTTGTTTTTATAGAATGACTAAATTTTTTTATAACAAACATATTATTATATCATATCTCTATAATTTTATCAAATAAAAATGGTAAAAAATCCCTTCCCTACATTGTTAATAACTTTATTAGTTTTCCTATAATAATGTGTTTACAGGAAATATCTTTTTATCTTTGTGGGTAAACCAATCAGAAGTTTGGGGAATTTTTATTTTATTCATCCCTTGATTTTTTATAGAGTGGATTATGAAAAAATGCATCATCAAATTAATATTTTTATTATTAATACATTATTTGATCACTATCTAGTGATAAATGGTAGTTTTAGAATTTAAAAAAAATAAAATTTCTTATTTAACTCTTGAGGTAAATCTGTACTAATTGTAAAATTATAGTTCTCAGAATACATATAATTATTATAAAAAAATAAACAAATATAATAAAAAATAAACTTACAAAAGGAGAATAAATTTGGAGAAAATTAAAATTTTTAATTTTAAAAATTATAAATTCGTAAAGGCTAAAAGTGTCCTTGTTATTAATATTTGGATTTTCTTCCTCGAGGATCAATAGCTCAAATGCATAAATGATTTATTAATATTTTTACGGGCTTGATATTATTTTGGGATAGATAGATAGTAGATGAATATCTTCAAACAATTATAATCGGAATACATTTGAAAGAATTAGAGTAAAAAAGAACTGTAATAGGTGATTCAAAAAATCTTATGAAGTTGATTTTGGATGATCAAATTTGGAATCTAGTTCAAAATTAAAATAGATTAAAGCGATATACTAAGAATAAGTGATAGATTGAAATTTAATTTTCTATAAATATTGGTTTTTTATCCCATGAAACAAAAACCTTGAATTATAACAATATTGATAAAAAATCTAAATGACATTTAGATAGTAGTTTTTTAGAAATTATTGAAGATGTATTTCCAAAACATGAAAACCATATGAATATAATTATAAAAAAATAACTTATGTATTGATCATTGCAATTAATTAAACGATAAAAATTAAAAAATATAAAAAGGTAATATTATTCAGATTTTTTCTATTAGGAATGCAAGAAACTGGTAAATTTCAAAAAATATTATACTATTTTGAAAAATAAAGATGATGAATCTAGAAGATTCTATAATCAGAATGTGGTAATGGTTTTAAGAGAAACTATAAATGCATATAGTTAAAGTGAAGATCCATATTTTTATAGAATTATGGTTTATACATAGATCTTATTTAGAAGATAAAAATAATTATACTGATGTAATATGAAATGAATCATTGATAATGGCTATTGTAATAGATGATTCTATTACTAATTATTATTTTTATTATACCACTAATTTTAAATCATATGATCAAGAAGATATTTAATCATTTCATGAGATGGATGAATATGTGAAAACTCTAGAGAAAACATAAAATAGGTAAATGAAATATATTTACTTGGAGAAGGAAGATTTCACTAATGTTGATGAGAGTATTTATAAATAAACATTTGACATGAATAGTAATTAAAATTCAATTTCATGTAGTTATGAGAAAAATAAAAAGTGTGTACCACAAGTTTTAGATAGATACCTTATACTCTTTAAGAAGTATTAAAAGTTTAATTTGATACTGGTTAAGAAAACACATAGACTGTTATGTCTAAATGTGAAATTTCAATGTTAACTTCAAATATAAATAAGAAGACATTAATAGTTTCAACATATAATTAATGTATTAATTTCATGAATCCATAGTTATTTTTAGAAGGTTTTAAGATATTTATTTCATACATTACTTCGAAACAGAATAAATTTGACAATATTTTGAGATATTTGATTCTAAATAGAAGAACCTTTAGAATTAGTTTTATATTTTCTAGAAGATCTCAATCCAAAAGGTCAAATATTATATATAATTAATTTTTACCGAAAAGTGATCAATTTTTCACAATGTATCAATGATGTGGAAATGAGAAAAGTTATTTCGTATTGAATAAAGTAAAATCATTTTGTACTCAAAGAAATTTTATATCTATGGAACATGTGGTTGTTGAGCATATGAGTGTTTGGTGGTTATAGGTGCCAATGGTTTTATTCGAAAAACATTTTCAGACCAATAGGTATATGTTTCAAAAAACATATCTATCATTTTAATAAAATAAGATACATGCTAGTAGCTAAAACAATTTGGAGTTTTTAATTTTAATTTTTATGTATTTTCATTAACTTATCACTTTGTTCTTTTTCCATTATATATGAAATCATTCAAGTTCTATTTTAAGGAACATTGAAATTATAGTAATCTCATTATATGTTATTATCTTTAGTACTCTTTTATTTTTTCATTAGTTTACATAGAAAGAATATATTATTCAAAAATGTATTTTATTATAAGATTAGTTTGAAGATATTTTTAGTTGACCGTTTCATTTTGATATATTTGAATGCATTGAATAATATATGGGTATGATCAGCGTTAATTTTTAAAATTCCTCTTCTTGATTTGTAATATTATAACATTGAAAAACTCCTCAAGAATGTGGGATGACATTCCTTGTTGTATATAATCGAATTAAATCATTATTTAGGTAATTTATATTTTCTGGAAAAACATTTAACATGATTTATAAAATTTATTTTAAACTTAATCATGAACTACACAATATATAATTTATTATATTCATAGTACATAATGATAGTTAACTTTTGGTAGGTAATTTCTATTGTAGTTTATTTATTCGTATATGAATTCCCCCAATATGTTTTTAGTCTAATTTTATATATGAATGTTTTAAACTTACACACTCATGAGTTTAACCTTTTCTAGTTCCTAGAGTTTTATTTTTGTATTCCATATTCCTTTTGAGTTTACTTTTACATTTTATGAAGTAACATTTATTAATTGTTAACATTTTCACATATAAATGATTTTTTTGGAAATTATTTTTTGAGGTTTGACTTTCATAAATTATTTTTTATACGTATTTTTTCTTATGTTCATATGGTTTAACCTATGTAAATAAGGTTTTTATTTTTTTCATTTTAATTTCATTTCATTAAGTACTCTTTGAGAAATGGGATGTCTTTCATAACATTGTTTAAAATTATTTTTTAGTGAATTTCATAGTAACTTTTATAGTATGTTTATTACCCACGCATTATTAAAATACAAGAAGACATGGTAAACGTTAATCTAACTAACTAAGAATTAAATCTAAATGATAAAGTTAATATGGTGACCAAACCTTGTCTAAAACTTTTTGGTTGAGAATATTTAGACCTATACACACGTTAGCCTCTAAATAAATCCATTTCGAGCCATTAGAAACAGAAAATGTTTTTATAATAAAATAATATTTCAATCTTTTCCTAAAGTTACCCTCACCTATCGTATAAAAGAGTACTTCCCCTTCTATGAAATTCACACATACCAATCCATTTTACTCAGCCAAACCATTCTAAAATATCCTCCTAAAAACCCTAACTTCATCCTAGATTCCTTAACATTATCATAAATCCAACCTAAGGATCCTTTTTGATCATATCAAAAGGTATCACCTGAAGAAGAGGTAATAATATCACCACCTCTGTCAAAGTCCTTTCCTTTATCCACTTCCTCTTTCATTTTTGTTTCAATAAATAAATAATAAATCTAGTAAATTCTACATAAATTTATGTTATAATAAATATTGTACAACCATATTAATTATTCATTCCATCCAATAAAGGACAAAGTCACCATTCGTGTGTACATATGGCTTATCGTCTCTACGTCGTGGTGTAGTTTGTTATTCAACACTTCATTATTTCTATGTGTATAATAATTAGTATAATTGATCTAAATAATAAATATAACATGTTAATTATTATTTATATATGATATAACATCTAATTACATAGTATTTCACCATCAATAGTGTGATATTTCCTTTCATGCGTACGTACGTATTACCATCTCCACGAACTCGATGCGATTTAGTTCTCATTCTAACCATTCATGAATTGTTTTAATTTTATGATTTAAAATATTTTTTAAGAACTAAATATGTTTCTATGTATGAATTAAATACCTTCTATCCATATCAAAATTAATTACGTAACAAAACATATAAATAAAAATTAATCAGTTAACAACCGAAACAATGATACATTTGAAATATTATTAACAAAGCAATATTAGAAGATCATATATGATATCATATTTATGTATGTGGTTATTGTATAATTTAATAACAATTATTTAACTATTACACATGAGTTTAACATCCCCTCAACTAAGGTAAGGAACAAGGTAAGGGGTTTTAATCTCACCTTTTATTCGCGTGAGATTAATGCTATATTGAAACTATTTCCTTTTGTGTGATGTATGCACTTCCCATGATTGATTTCTTTGTGTAATATTTGTTAATTTATGGGTACTTTCATCTTCATTGTATGATCCTTATTTCATGGTTTGTATGTTTTGTATGTTACCGAATTGTTAAGGGAATTTCTAATTTCAACTTCCACTCATTGGGATTTAAGTAATATTCATTGATTAATTTCAATCATGATTATGTGAAAAATCACTATTTATTTATTTAATTAGTAATTTACACTAACCATTGTGTGAATATAATTTTGATACACATAATCACTCCAATTATAAATTCTCAAGTCATCGATATGAACTTTATAAGAGTAATTCCAAATTAATTCACATTCATTGTGTTAAACATCCATGTCATTGATGTTGTTTTTACAAGAATATGAGTGAATATCCACTGAATTATATTCACTAAATATCCAATAATATTGAGTGTATTTATATTTTACACACATAAATATTTCATTTATTTATACTTAACCCAAATATATGGTCTTTATAAGTGATTTCATCTAAATTTACATTCCATTGAGACTTCTCTGTTGTTATGCACTAATTCACATTTAGATTGTGTATATAATTTACTTTGACATAGTATATCATGAATATAGTTATTCTCATGATATTATAATGTTTTCATTACCTCAATTTTTTTATTCAAATGTCTCTAATTTGGTTAGGAACTCAATTAAAAATATCATTTTAATTGTTTTAATTATTTATTCTTCTAAATCATTCTCATTAATGCCCATGTTTTAAAAAAGTTGTTAAGGATTTATTTATATGTACATGAATGTTTTAAAATTAAAATTCTTTTTAAAATTATAAAATTTGTGTGGGACACATTGATTCAAAAATATATTTTTAATAGATTCTTGATAAATAGTGAGACTTGTAAATATTGTTAAGAAAAGGGGATATTTCTCTAAAATAGTTTTACTGATTATTTTCATCTATGTCAATATCCTTCATTATTCGTGAAAGAGGTTGATTTTTTATAATACAATCTTCCATATTTTATTGAATGATTTATGTTTGACTTTGGGTGAGATTTTTTTATGCCTTTCATTGTTTGTTGTTAAAATATTGACATTTCATATGCCAGTTTTAATATGATTATTTAGATTATGGGTTAGGATTTTAATATTATGAATGCATTAGACCAAGTAAGTGATGAGTGGGGACTACTATATCCCCTCGATGAATCAGAATGTATTATAATACAAATTAATTTCTTGGCACAAGGCCTTGAAAAAAATTTACTTTTAGTCTTGGCATGAGGACATTACTATGTGGTTATGATGTCCGACATTATAAATTACATCATTATGAAATTATCTATTGATATTAAAAGTTATTATTAGACTATTACAATATCCATTTGAATAAATAAATAGAAATATTTGATTTATATTTTCCATATTATACTGATTTTTATGTTTAAAAGGTTTTTGTTTTTGTTTAATACATTTCATTAAATATTTATTCTTATTTATGAAATTTTTTGCTATATTATTATTCTTGATGAGAATATGAGCTCACCCCTTTCTTATCTTTTATCTTTCCCAGTATGTAAAGAAGTATATTATTATTAACCTATATGGATATGGTAAGGGTTATGATTTTGTTCAAAGGGGACACAATGTTGTTTTTTTATTTCAAGATGTAACGTAAAACTTATGTATGTATCTAGTACTTCCAAGGCTAATAAACTAATCGGACATTTGAGACATGATCTCTTATGATCATTCTAAATGTTATATAATAATTCACCAACTTTGGGAAACTAGGTTTAGGGCATTATATTTACCTTTGAGGTTCCCATCATTGTGAGATTTTGGATATCCAATTCTATACACATAATATAGGTATTTTTGTACAAAATTAAATGCATTATTCAATAATATATTACTCTAAAATACAACCATCTTGTCCATTTTTATTTTGTTCATAAACTATCAATATATTCATAATGATTTTCATTGGGTACATACATCTGAAACTTTTTGGGCCTTGATTTGATATCTTCCACACAAAATGAACCATCATGAAAACCATGATATCGAAGGGTGATTGTGAGAAAAAATATTTAATTCATATACGATGAAAATATTATATTTTCAAGTTTTTGGATAAATTTTTGGGTCAATATCTTTTCTGGATATTGATTTGAGAAAAAAAATATTTATTATATGGTGAACATAATTTGACCATATGTTTTGTATTGTCAGGGTATAAAATCTTGAATCAAAAAATGATAGTCAAGTTATTGTATTCATTTTAAAATCAATCCATCTATCAATAAAATTCTATTAATATTTTATGAATACCCCTATGATACCATTACACTGTTTAAAATGTTATAGAAACTAAATATCTTTTTCCAACATAGTGTGAGCCATTGGAGGAATAATTTTACTTTCAACTCATTCACTAGATCAAAGTGTTCTATAATTATAATTTTAATCATGTATAACTTATCATTGAATTGATATTCTGTCTTATAATGTGTATTTGCCATTGTACTTCTTAAACATTCAAATTTATTTTTCTCAATATGAATTATATCATGAAAATTACTAATATATAAAAGCTTCACGTAATTAAATTAAAAAATGATCTCATTTTTAAAACTGCCATCATACTGTACTTTATAAATTTTTAACAAATTTATGTCTCCTTAAATTAATACATGTTTTCTCCATATTTATAATAAAATTTTAATGATTTTTATTCCTAAATATGTTTCTAATGATTAATAATTGTTTTTTGATCATTGAATATTTAAATAAAAACATGCGTTTTTTCTACTTAAATGATCTAATTGTCATTGTTTTTATTTTTTTATATTTATTTGGATCAAATATTTTTTTTTTGATTTAATTGAAATATAATATAATAAAGGATTGGATACTAGATATAAAATAATTAATATCAATGTTTCATTTCTAATTAATTTTTTTGGATCAATTTTTAATCATAGTTTTTGATGTTTTATGAATTAAGAATATTAAATATGAAGTATTGTCACATCATTTTACTTCGTTTTATGTTATTTGACCCAATTATTGGGTATCTTTTCAGGCATTTTTTGGACTTATTTAGGACTTTTTGTAGTGTTTCTGGGCATGTTCATGGTATTTTCCCGGTTTGACCATGTTTTGAAAATGTGTAAATCCTATACAATAGGGGATGATAATATTCGTGCATGGTTTGAAAAACTATGCATAAAAACCATGCAAAAGATCCAGTGACTCTATCCTAGACACACATGTTTCTCATGATTAGTTAAAATTGTGCAGCTTTCCCCAGGAAACAGTGCAGATAGTAATTAATGTTATGAAAATATTAATTAAAATCCCCAAACCCCAAAAATTTAACCTAATAACCTACCACTCAAACCTAAATCAATTATCATATGCTTGTGGTTCCACAAGATCCCCTTTTTCTCACCCAAACCCCATCTATCAGTGGATAGAAGCACCAACCAATGAAATGTTCATCTTTTTGTGAGTTGTTTTATTCTTGATCTTGGATCATCTTTCTTCTGTTGAATACTTCTTCTTTAAGTCCATGATAACCTCTCATTTTGTTAGATCTTGATTTATTGTTGTGCAATTGTAGATCTAGGTTCTCCTATATCATCTTTAGAGAAAATATTATTACATTTGGTGATCAACATCGAAGGTGACTCATCTCGTATTTGGTATAGTTGGATTCCATAATTTCCAAGTATGTGTTTCTATGATTTTACTTAATGTTGGGATTCATTTTTTCTAGATAATTCATTGATACAAGCTTCCTAATTTCCAACAGATGTTTTATGAACTTTTTCTATTGATTCCTCAAAAAATATTCTTTACAAATATTCCCTTGTAATTGTATATGGAATGAGTTTTAAATAAATTAACTTCATTTCTCTCATGTTATATTAATTAATTAATTCCACGATTTATTAGATTTATATAAAAGGTATTTTAAAGGTTATTTTGGTGAAATTTATGGATTTTGCCTAGGTTTTGATTTATAAAATGAACTTCCATGATTTGAATTAAATAATTTGATCTACTTGACAATTTCAGAATATTTTTCAATGAATTCATTTATTTAATGGACAAGAACCTCCTTTGAATGATTCTAACTTATTTTGGACATTGTTGTTCTTTGGTTATTTGAAATAAATGGTTTAAATTCATTGAAATAGTGTTTAAAACACTTTTTGAAGTTTATTCAATCCTTTTTTAAATAGTAATACTTCCTTTAAATGCTTTAGAGATTCATTGGAATAAATTATTTTTTAAAAGGATTGATAATAAATTTATTGATAATTTGTGAAATTATGTGGGTATTTTTACACTTTTTAAATAATGAATTGCTTAAAAGGATATGTAATGAAATGGTGATTTTTTTAGTGGACCTTTTGTCACTTTAAAAATGAATTGTGAAATGAATTGGGTATGGTTACCCTTATGAATGATGAAATTCATTAAAAGGATTTGAATTGAAATTTTGTTTCTTGATGGAAATTTTATAAAATTACTAGTTAGATTTAATTACAGAAATTGATTTGATGGAACATTTTTTGAAAAACCCTAATTAAAATTAGTTGGGGATTTATGATAAAATTTATTTAATTGCATGAAGAATAAATTTTTGAATTTAATTATGAAATTGGATTGTGAAACGGAAAGGAGAATTGATTTAAAATCGCTGTTTGTGAAAATTTTCATTAAAATGGTTCTTATGGAAACCAAGCGGTTTAATGATTTTAACAGGTATTTTTTAATTAAAAACATTTTATTGCTTATTAATGGTAAAATAATCATATTGAAATGGTGTAAGACATTTAATTCTATTTTAAAAAGTCTTAAAACAAATTGCCCATAATTGTTTTGTACTACAAAACATGCAAGAATTAGGTAGTTTGTCTATTATATTGGACACCACTTCACAACTCATAGCATTATAAAACACCATATCATCATATATCATCCCTAATGTGATATTGATTAATTATCTTGGCATTGTTTCACGGGGCGTATGTACATGCATTGCATTATTCAAAGGGTTGGGTCCCTATAGCCTATATCTATGATGCCTATTTTGAATATGACCTTGTTTCTCACCTGTTTGTATTTGAAATGATTATATTACATTATTGTAAAATGTTTTACATTCAATGGGAATTTATATAAACTATTTTAAATAAAAAAATTTATGAAGCCATTTGTTTATAAATATTCCATCATTTTAAATGTAAAGAATGATTTGTTTAAATATTTTTTGAAATGAATGACATGTTTATTTAAAATAGAAATCCTTTTACATGGATTTTAAACCATCTAGCACCTAATAATCGTTTTCTGCTTAATTTATTTTTATTTTGGAAATTAACTCAATTGTATTGATTATTTTTAATCTTTACATATTAGGTGAAAATGATCATCATCACTATATTAGATTACCATATCTTTGGGAATGGTTTTCCATGATTTTCATGAAAAATATTTGTATTTAAAAATTGAAATGGCGTGTTTTACATGTTTAGTTTAATAAATTGTTTTTAAATTTTTAAATTTTATTCATAAACTAATCTTCATGATCATCCATTTTTACTCATCCCTTTACCAAATTTGAATTACTAAAGGATATAATTATATAAAATATTTTGTGGAATTTTATTGGGATACTTATCTCACACCTGGCTTGTACCTTTTAGAGTTATCAGCTCTTTATTTTATTATAGTAGTTTTTCGTTCTCTCGCCTTCCATTGTGGGTGACATGATACATAGGGGTTGGCCATGAACCACCAGGAGAGTGGTCTAAGTGGTCATGTGTTAAATCCAATTTTCATTGTGTCTCCTTGTAGTTTTATAAATATATTGACTGATATATATATAAATAATGATATTTCTACATTTAACTCTAATATTTTTTTATTTTTTTAGTGAAATCATTCCTAATGGTTTTTTTAATCCTCATGTGCTTGTCTCTAGCCCATAGAGATCAGGAATGCTCTTCGAGTTAGTGGAGAATCGTCCTAGATATCTGTTTAGACGGTATTCATGGTTGGATTATTAAAAATTGTATTAGAGAACATCTTTCCTTAAATAGAAATAATTTATATTGAAATCCATATGTTATTTCGGTTTATTCATTTTTGAAAAAAAATATTAAGGATGTTTTGGACTCAAGAGGTATCCCTTGATTGGGTGCTTAATCACTACCCCAGCATGGTGATACATGAGTTACCAAGGACGATGGTACTTGAGTCTTTCTATTGAGTTATTGGTTTCCATGTGGTAAATTATATTTTAATTCAAAATGAGACTGTCTTTGATTTTTAGAATATATTATGGGTTTTTCTAAAAAGAATATAAGGATGACCAAAGTGGAACCGTGTTTTCATAGTTTGGTAAATATGAGTAACCAGTGTAGTTGATTTATAAATCCAACCATGAACAGTTTTTTGGTTTGTGTGTGGTTTACGAGCCCTTACAAGTAATCTTTTTACAATTCTAATCTTTTTATAAACATTATACCTTATACATTTTATTATAAGTGATTTCACTTATGTATCATTTTGTGGTGGGTTATGGATGTGGGTTGTTTCATGCGCTTATTTATATTTTTAAAGTATAATCCCTAGATAAAAATATTAAACCCCATTTGAAAACAAAAGTGTGTCTTAAAACATGTTTTGTTTTGTTATTTGGAAATTGTTTTAAATTAAAAAAATGAATTTTATGAATTTTTTTTTGAAAAACATAGTTTCAAAATCAATTAATTGATTTGGTAAAACAATGTTTTAAGAGGGAATTTTGGTTTATAGTAGAATTAAATGGAAAATGATTTTTTAATTGAAAAATGGTGTAAATTTATTTGAAACCATGGAATAAATTAAAACTGTTGGATAAGGGGTTTTGAATCCATGATTGATTTATTGAAATATTTTTCATTTTTAAAGAAACGAGTAATGATTTATAAAGGGTGAAATATATTGTGAATGAAATAAATGATTTTTTGATTATAGCTGGTTATAAAATTATTTAATTTTTTTTTAAAATTTTTACTGTTCTTTAATGCTTGAGTTGATATGCATTTGTTTTTTTATGTTCATCAATATATCCTAGAAAGTCCATCAAGAATGATCGAATGTTAGTATTATGGTCTAGTCCTTGATGACGTTATTCACATTTTGTAGAAGTTGAATCCCTTATCAATGAATCAACTCATACTCCAGGTCAAGTGGTGGAGCCTATTAACATAGAGCCTTAAATCGTCATACTTTAATTCCCATATTGTCATCCACCTTCTTATAAATGTGAAGGAGGTTCTCTTGAGGCTGTTTTGTGGCTTGAAGATGTTGATTTGATGTTTGATACTCTCAATACTCATGAATATTTTATGGTCATGTCTATCCTGTAACGACCCAAAGTTTTATTAATGGAATATACCTCTTAATCTTATTAAATGTCTCTTTATATAAAATGTTTTTATAAAATGTCAACTTCATTGGTTTTATGATAATAATTATGACTGTTACTTTTATATCCGTTGAACACTGGTCAGATGATTAGTATAAATATAAGGCTTTAACACATCTGATTTTACATAGACCAAGGAAGTGATGGCCTCATCCAATAGAATTGGCCCATAAAAGCCCATTTATCAGAGCTCAGAAAGTAGGTGGCATCCTTGGGATTTTCTCTTGACTAAGCCCAAGCTGGGCTTCACCATGTAAAGCTCGAACGGGACCGTCTACGGGAGAAGTGCAAGTTGATAGAAATTACCACTCGAGCGATGTTATCCGAGTCACCCCAAGAGTCTGTCACCATTGAACACCTTTCCCTTAGGTCTTGTGTGGCTGTTTAAAGGGGTTATGTAACTAATCGATAGCACTATGTTCATTTATATTATATTTGTATATAATAATGAATATAATTTCTTGTCATTATTGATACATTGTAAATAGTTTTTAAAGTACAAATGGAGTTTTTAGTTAGTATTTAATTAAGAAATATATTTTATTAAATTAAGGGAAATTTTAATTCAATAATATTTTAAATAAAATATTATTAATATTATTATAAGATTAATTTTATTATATATAAATTATCATGTAATTGTATGAATGTAATTATAATTTTTATTAAGGTTTGAAAGCAATTTTTGTCAAAACAGATGAATTTTTGATAAATGTCAGTTTTTATTTTAAAAGTGAAAATTAACATATTTAGAAAAATATTTATATAAAAAATATTATTTTTGGAATCAGGACATCGAAATTATCCAATGGTGAATTTTTCATAATTTTCTAAGATAGTCAAATTTTTGAGTAAAAATTAAATACCGTTTAAATATATAATGTGTTTTATGACATCATAATGACCCAATAGTGATGTAATAAAATAGTATAATCTTTATGTTCGGAAAATATATGTTTTACCATTAAAATAATGTGATTTTGGGTCTGTTTGTCTTACTTTTCAAAGCATTATTGGACCCCTCATGACTTATTAAACACCTTGTCTTTTTAAATTAATTTCCATGGGAGTGTAACTCACCTCCACATAAGAAACCCTAATATTTTAAGAAGATAGAACCTTTCCCTTATAAAATATTATTTCCTCTTCCCTTATCCAAAAACTATGGGCAAAAACCATGGGATGGTTTGTGGTTTCGATTAATTTAATATAAGGGGTCCCAAACCTAAATAATAATGAATTCCCTCACCTTTCCCATATAAACCCGCCCTAGCTCCCACTTCCACATCACTCAAAGCCTTTTTAATTCATCCAAACTCTGTCCTACTCTCTCTATAATCCTCCCAAGGTGCCCCAAGCTCCCATGAAGCCTCTCACAAGCCTCTCTCTAGACTGTGGAAGCACACTTCCAAGTAAGGGTTTTTTCCTTCCTTTCGCAATTTTTCCCAATTTTTATTAAGTTGTTTTTCCATTTTAATTTCAATTATAAATGTTCGGGTATGGTTTAGCACCTCCCTTATAATGTCCACTTTATGTTTGAATTATGGGAGACCCCTTTCTCTCTCATTAAATGCCTCCCATGTACACCCGTTACTATGCCGAAATTCCGAAAGGAACTTCTCTCTCCTCTTTTACATTCAAGAAAAACTTTTGTATCATGAATCTAAATTACATTACAATTGTTGGGACATGTATCTATACGACCTTCTTACTATCCATTAAATTTAAATAATATGATGAACTCCTTTCTCTCTTATCAACCATTTTTATGAATTCTTATGTCATGCCTTTACGCTGCCGAAATCACATTGATTTTCTAAGACAATGCCATTGTGTAGTGAATACCATGCCCATTTCCCCATCAAGGGTATTCACCTTTTTTCACATTTACTTATTGATTATAAATTTTCATATATGAATTCCAAATTCCTTTATTGTGGAATAAATTATTATGTTTTATGAATCCATGTTTTATGGTCAATGTGGCTCACTTATGCATGAAATGAAATGTTTAAGAAGGGTGCGCCCTTATAGCGCTCCAATTCATTGGGTAATGTAACGCCCCGACCCTAGTTACCCAGAGTCGATGCATTATTACATAACATTGGAATTATCACAAGAAAGATCAAGTCTCAAAATACCAATTAGTTTAGTAGCCTTGGAATAACTAGATACATCCCTAAAGTTTTACATTACATCATAAAAAAACATCTTGTCTTCATATCCCCTCATAATATCCCTGAAGGTCATTCATAAATTACTTCTTCATAAGACTGGGAAAAATAAAACATTGAAAGGGGTGAGATCAGATGCTCAGTAAGGATAACATTATAGCAGAAGCTTTCATAGATAAGCATAAACACTTAAGGCAGTTTATAACTAAAACAAAAGACTTTTAAACTTGAACTTCAACATAAAATGGAAAATATAAAATAAAATAATTCCATTTACTTACTGAAATGGATATTATACTAGTAGTCAATCCCATGCAATATCAATAACCACTTTCATAATGATGGAATGCATAATGCCAGACTATCATAACCACATAGCCAAGGCCTCGTGCCAAGAATACAAATTAGATTTTGCCAAGGCCTTGTGCCAAGACACTAGTTTGTCTCCTGAGACCTACCGATGCATTAAGGAGCTATAGAAGGATCTACCCATCACTTATTAAGTCCAATTCATTCCTCATATGAATAGGTTTAAACATAACATAAAAATTCGTATTAAAACAAGCATACGAAATTTCAATACTTTAACCACAAACCATGAATGGTATAAAAATAGCACATCCACAGTCAAACATAACTCATTTGATACAATATGGAAGATTGTATTGTATCACATTAACCTTAATCGAGAATAATGAAGGATGTTGACATAGATGAAAATAATCATCAAAACTATTTGAGAGAAATATCCCCCTTTTTCTTGAAATCATTTAAAAGTCACACTATTTGTCAAGAAGCCATATAAAAATATATTTCTGAATCAAAGTGTCCCAAACAACTTTGAAACTTTTTAAGAGGAGTTTTAATTTCTAAACATTAATGTCCATATAAATTGATCCTTAAAACCATTTTTAAAACATGGTCATTAATGAGAATGATTTAGATGAATAACTCTTTAAAACATTTAAATATGGTATTTTAGTTAGAGATTCTAACCAAAAGAGAGACAATTGAATACAAATAATTGAGGTAATAAAAACTTTTTAATATCATGAGAATAAAGGGATTCATGATATACTATGTCAACATACTTTATATACACCACATAAAAGTGATTTGGTGTATATCAACAAAGAAGTCTCAATGGATTGTAAATTGAGATGAAATCTCTCATAAAGGCCGTATCCTTAGGTTAAGGATAAATCAAAGAAATAATTATGTGTGAAAAATATAAATACACTATCTATTATTGGATATTCCATGTAAAACAATCAATGTATATTCACACATATTCTTGTAAAAACAACACCAACAAATTGGATGTTTAACTCAACAAATGGTGAATGATTTAAAATTACTCTTATCAAATTCATATCAATGACTTGAGAATTATAAATGGAGTGATTATTTGTATCAAAAGTATATCCACAGGAAGGGAGTGGAAATTATGAAATAATCAAATGAATAGTTATTCCACACATAATCTTGGGGTAATATAATCAATGAAATATGCATAAATCCAAATGAGTGGAAATTGAAATCTCAAATTCCCTTATAGATTAGGTAACATACAAAACATACACCCATGAAAGAAGTATCATAACATGATGATGTAAATACCCATAAATTAAAGTATATTACACAATTAATACAATCATGGGCAGTACACATACAACACATGCAATAATTAAGTGGTGAACAATGGAATTCTCACGAAATTAAGAGTGAGTTAAGAAACCCCTTACTTTGTACTTTTTCCTTGGTCGAAGGTAGGTATAACTCCTGTATAATGGTGAAATAATTGTTATTGAATTATATAAGAATCATTTACTTTAATATGATATCATATATGATCTTTTAACATTGATTTGTTAATAATATCTTAGAATTATCGTCATTTCGGGTGTTAATGGGTTCATTTTACTTTATATTCTTTGTTATGTGAGACATATTCCTTATTAATGGAATGCATATTATTAATATCCAGAATGATATCAAGCCCTTAGATACTATTTTTAAATCATCAAATTATAATTATACTTGAATGGATATGATGGAGAATGAATCTCATCGCGTTCGTGGAGACGGTAGTCCGTACATACGCGCGAGCGACAATATCATTCTTTTGATTTTAAAATAATATATAATTGGATGGTATATCATATATAAAGAATCATTATCATGTTATATTTATTATTTACATGAGTTACACATCATTATTATACCCATCCAAATAATAATATATTGAATAACAATTACACCATGACGTGGAGACGGTAAGCCGTACGTACGCTCGTATGGTGACATGTTATTCAAACGATGGATAGAATAATGAATATGGTTGTAGAATATTAATAATAACCTCAAATTATATATATGATACTGGAGTTATTATTTTATAATGGTAATAACAAATAAAGAACAAGTGGAAGAAGAAAGGAACTTGAAAAGGGGTGGTGAAAACATTACCTCTTCTTCGGGTTCTTCCTTTTGATTTGATCAAAAGGGCTCCATAGGTTGGATTTCTGATCAAACTAATGCCTATAAGTTGTAGTGAGGGAAGTTGAGAGAGTATTTGGGCAGGGGTTGGCCGAACCAAAAGGCTTTGAAGGTGTGAAGAAATGAGATGGAGGAGTGCCCTTTTATAAGAGGGGTGAGGGGCACCTTTTGAAAAGCTAGAAATATTAATTTATAATAAATTCATATTCGGTTTCTAATGGCTCCAAAGTTGATTATTAAACGATTAAGATTGGGATAGGTCGAAAAAAAGTCATCCAATATAATTTATACAGTTTTGGGTCACTATATTAACCTTATCGTTTAGTTTTAACTCTTAGTTAATTAGTTTGACATTTACCATGTCACTTTGTATTTTTATATTATATAGTTTATAAACTTACTATATACATCCAAGAGACCCCCAAGTGGGCCATTAATTATATACCTATCATGATATAAGTCTCTTGGCCTATCCTTAGATTTTTAAGAATTAAATATCAATTAATAATATAATATTTGTTTTAAAAACTCTTTTATGTCAATTTTGACACTATTCAATAGTTGATTTTTGTGAAACACATAACAGAATGATTACTTCGAAAAAAGTTAATTCAATCAATCCTCATATTTCATGTTATCCTATAAAATTAGTGTAAATAAATAAAAGTATCAAATTATATTTATTTGGGTATTTATAATATCAATTATTCTAATTCTTCACTATTATGGTAATTACTGCATCACCATTGTGTCATAAATAAATTAACTTATTTAATGTCTAAAAATTATAAATAAACTATAATTATGTAGGAAATCTTTTTAGATTTCTAATTAATATTTATAGTCTAAAATCCAACATATATAACCCTATGTAACAATTGTTTTTCTAAAAGATATATGCTTGTGTCATTTTTGTATTTATTTTAACTTAATTAAAATAAAGTGTCATTATCACTTACAAGTGGATCCATGGGGTCCCAAAATCGACCCAAGTATGAAAATGGTCGACCATTTATCAACCAATAGGGTGAAGACACGTTTTAGCGTAATTTAGTATTATTATAAAATTATTTTTTTAACCCTTGTTTACCGGATTTACCCTTTAACCATGGTAAATAAAATATTTACCGAAGTAATTATCCAAAATGTCTAAAAATAAAAGTTACCTATTTACACAATTTGAAAATACTGATTCCAAATATGGAATCCATTTTCCCAAATTCAAAACACATAAGTGGAAGAAATTAATTTAAAATTATTTCCCATTGTTAAAACTAAAAGCGTGTTTTTAAGAGATAATAACTATCAAAAGATTGGAACTTGTTTATGTCTGGTTTAAATGTGAAATTATGTTCAATTACCCACATTGTATTACAAGGTAAAAATATATTCAAAATATACTTTAAAACCACTCAAATTCATAATTTATCACTATTAATTATTTTTATTAAAAAATATGTTTTTAATTAAATTTTAGAAATTTTCACTATTCATCAAAATATGAAAGTTATCCGAAAAGTACCAAAATTTCACCCTAGGCTAATTTCGATATTATGAATCCAAAAATGAAGTCAATTTTGAGAGATAGAATTTATAAAATTTTAAAAACTAGGTATTACTATTCATAACGGTTAGTTTGAATCCTCTCAATTTTTAAAATTGTTCTTGGGAATATAATGGAAAGTCCCACATCGGAAAAAGAGTCAATAAAACTATCACTTTAAAAGAAAGAAAGAGAGGTACAAAGGTCATCCGAGATAACCCATACTCGGATTCGATGTAGGAAAACATGGATATGGATGATAAACTAACTGTCATGTTCTGATGGAGCGGGATAGAAATAATGATCAGGAGAAAGTTAACAATAAGAAAACCACAAACTTGTGTTGGGACAAACGACCATTAGTCTCCTAGTAGGAAAGTAAACAGACAACATTTTTTTTGTTTTAAGTTACATTACATAAGGACGAGGAATTAATTTATGATAATAACTAAAAACATAAAGAGATATACTTACTTTTTAAGTATAGTTTCATTATTTAATAAATTTTTACCACTAACATATTTTTTTTAACAATGAGTATTCAAGAAGATTTGGTCACAATAAAAGAGCTAGAATAAACTTCTAGATAAATACATGATCCATGTAGGATAAACTATATATTTAACTTGCCTTTAGAGATTAATCAAAACCAAAATGGTTAGTATAAGATATGATTATCCCCCAAATGTATATTCCATTAGAGAAAAAAATACTAATCTTAATTTCTAAAATTAAACCAACAATACCCCAAAGCTAAATAAATACCATTCAATAATAAATTCTCTTTAAAATCCTTCAATATAATCCAAACTAATATTGAAACCCAAAACTTATAAGAATGTAGTCTTCCACGTTAAATTGTATCTCCAAATGACATCATCTACTCTTAAAGTCACATACTAAAAAGTAATTAACCTAATCAATTATTCATTATTATAGGTTAATCATTTCCATAAATAACCTAAATCACTATTGATCCACAATAAAAACATAGATAAAAATCCACAATTACTCCTCTAATGACATCCCATAGTATTCTATTTTCCTTGGACATATAGTGTTCCCAACAAAGTGAACATATTCCAAAATAACATTTATCACTTAATCACCAAATCATTTTCCTATACTAGGGGTATTCATTTGATAAGACATAAGAACCCAAATCAACATATTATTGATCAATAAAATCATTTAACTAAATAAAATTGTCACACTAACTAGGGACTTCACCTAGTCCAGTGGTAGGTGATAAATCCCAATCACACTTTGGTTGTGGGTTTGATTCCCACAGCTTTGTCTGACGTGACAGGTTGTCACACGGTCTACGTGTTGTCCTTTTTCAAAAACTATATTTTATAATATTACCAAAATGAGATAAATTCCTCATAATAACATAATTTAACTACAAATGTTATATCATACCCTGCATTTTCATCCCAAATTATAATAAATTATAATTTTCTCAAACCCCAATGATCATATAAAACCAAATGGTTATTTATACCTATATCCACAAGAGAAGAGGCAATTCTTCCTCAAATATCATTCTCACATGGCAAATATCGGGGTTACAAATACAAGAGAAAATTATTCCAAAGTAAACCCATCAACAAGGAGCGCTAATACTTTTTAAACATTTCTCCAACCATTTATTTTTACATAGATTATTCTTTGACAATGAAAATATCCTATAGAATAGGACATTCACTCGGGTAATGGCTAGGTCCCCTACATTTACGGAAAATGACTGTAAATGGACTCTTGGGACCATTTTTATCTTCTTCCATAGTACTCTTCATTTTTCTTTGGCAATTCTTAACTTTATGTCCTTCCCGCACGTAAAGAATTTTGTTGTCCCATTGAGACACTTTCCTGGGTGTCTCCTTCCACATTTCCTACATGATGAAAATTGAGGGTTCGTTTCTCCATGGTCTCCATTGCTGGAGCTCTTATCATTCATCACATTTCTCTTCCTTATTGAGTCTGGGAGTTGGTTAATATATATGTTGTTGATCATATTTTTGGGAAATTGATTTGGCATAAAGACAATATCTTTTACGCCTATCGACATTCCATTTTGTTTCTCATTTCCACCACCATTCCCACCTAGTACATCATTCTCAAAGTCACTATGACTTCCTTGGAATCCAGCCATTGACTAAAACCAGAAAGCATTGTGTGAGTAACAGTAGTCGTAAAATCATTTAGAGATTAAAATGTCACCATATTCTCAATTTGAAACATATTAGGATTAACTAAGGTCATTTACTCTCATCTTATATATATATTACTTAAAACGATTTGTAAAGAAAATGTAAATTATCCTAAGCATATCCCTCGGGAGTGTAATAACCAAGAGTGAAGCAAGGCCCATTGTCGTGCACTAGTTCCCGTTCGAGTCTAGCTCAAAGCGGTGTTTTCAGGTTTTACCCCTAGGTACATCTATGCCAGAGATGCCTCTACCTGCTCGTATCCAGAAATGGATGTAATGCTTGGAAAACTCACAAAATCTCTACAATACCAAAATTCTAGGAAGTTCTTCTATACTAATCCTCAAATTCCATCTTAAATCTATGTTCTTTAATCATAGTTTATCTAAATCTAGCTTCCAAGGTTTGTACTAAACTTCCTTTGATACCCACTGTAACGCCCCGACCCCAGTTACCCAGAGTCGGTGCATTATTACATAACATTGGCATGATCACAAGAAAGATCAAGTCTCGAAAGGCCGATTAGATTAGTAGCCTTGGAATAACTAGATACATACATAAAGTTTTACATTACATCATAAAAAAACATCTTGTATTCATATCCCCTCATACTATCGCTGCAGGTCATTCATAAATTACTTCTTCATAATCCTAGGAAAAATAAAACATTGAAAGGGTTGAGCTCAGATGCTCAGTAAGGATAACATTATAGCAGAAGCTTTTATAGAAAATCATAAACACATAAGGCAATTTATAACTAAAACAAAAGCCTTTTAAACTTGAGCTTCAGCATAAAATGGAAATGATAAAATAAAATGATTCCATTTTCTTACTCACATGGATATTCTACTAGTTGAACAATCCCATGAAATATCAACAACCACATTCATAATGATGGTATTCATAATGCCAGACTATCATAACCACATAGCCAAGGCCTCGGGCCAAGACTACAAATATGATTTTGCTAAGGCCTTGTGCCAAGACACTAGTTTGTCTCATGAGACCTACCGATGCATCGAGGAGCTATAGCGGGCTCCACCCGTCACTTATTAAGTCCAATTCATTCCTCATATGAACAGGTTTAAACACAACATAAACATTCATATTAAAACAAGAATACGAAATGTCAATACTATAACCACAAACCATGAATGGTATAAAAATAGCACATCCACAGTCAAACATAACTCATTTAATACAATATGGAAGATTGTATTGTATCACATTAACCTTAATCAAGAATAATGATGGATGTTGACATAGATGAAAAAAATCATAAAAAATATTTGAGAGAAATATCCCCCTTTTTCATGAAATCATTTAAATGTCACACTATTTGTCAAGAAGCCATTTAAAAATATATTTTTGAATCAAAGTGTCCCATACCAATTTGAAACTTTTTAAAAGGAGATTTAATTTCTAAACATTAATGTCCATATAAATAAATCCTTAAAACCATTTTTAAAACATGGACATTAATGAGAAATATTTAGATGAATAAGTCTTTAAAACATTTAAAAATGGTATTTTAGTTAGAGATTCTAACAAAAAGAGAGACAATTGAATACAAATAATTGAGGTAATAAAAACTTTGTAATAACATTAGAATAAAGGGATTCATGATATACTATGTCAAAGTACTTTATATACACCACATAAAAGTGATTTGGTGTATATCAACAAAGAAGTCTCAATGGAATGTAAATTGAGAAGAAATCTCTCATAAAGGCCGTATCCTTAGGTTAAGGATAAATCAACGACATAATTATGTGTGACAAATATAAATACACTAAATATGATTGGATATTCATTGTAAAACAATCAAAGGATATTCACACATATTCTTGTAAAAACAACACCAACGAATTGGATGTTTAACTCAACAAAAGGTGAATGAGTTAAAATTAATCTTATCAAATTCATATCAACAAATTGAGAATTATCAATGGAGTGATTATGTGTATCAAAAGTATATCCACAGGAAGGGAGTGGAAATTATGACATGATCAAATGAATATTGATCCCACACAAAATTTTGGGGTAATATAATCAATGAAATATGCGTAAAGCCAAATGAGTGGAAAATGAAATCTCAAATTCCCTTATCTATTAGGTAACTTACGAAACATACACCCATGAAAGAAGTATCATAACATGATGATTTAAATACCCATAAATTAAATTATTTTACACAATGAATACAATCATGGGCAGTACACATACACCACATGCAATAATTAAGTGGTGAACAATGGAATTCTCACGAAATTAAGAGTGAGTTATGAAACCCCTTACATTGTACTTTTTCCTTGGTCGACAGTAGGTCTACCTCTTGTATAATGGTGAAATAATTGTTATTGAATTATACAAGAATAATTTACTTTAATAGGATATCATATATGATCTTTTAACATTGATTTGTTAATAATATTTTAGAATTATAGTCATTTCGGGTGTTAACGGGTTCATTTTACTTTATATTCTTTGTTATGTGAGCCATATTTGATATTAATGGAATGTATATTATTCATATACATAATTATATCAAGTATTTTGATACTATTTTTAAATCATCAAATTATAATTATACTTGAATGGATATGATGGAGAATGAATCTCATCGCGTTCGTGGAGACGGTAGTCCGTACGTACGCACGAGCGACAATATCATTTTTTTATATTAAAATAATATATAATTGTATGGTATATCATATATAAAGAATCATTATCATGTTATATTTATTATTTACATGAGTTACAAATCCTTATTATACCCATCCAAATAATAATATATTGAATAACAATTACACCACGACGTGGAGACGGTATGCCGTACGTACGCACGTATGGTGACATGTTATTCAAAGGATGGATAGAATAATGAATATGGTTGTACCATATTTATAATAAAATCACAGTATATATATGATACGGGAGTTATTATTTTATAATGGTAATAACAAAGAAAGAAGAAGTGGAAGAAGAAAGGAACATGAAATGGGGTGGGGAAAACATTATCTCTTCTTCGGGTTCTTCCTTTTGATTTGATCAAAAGGGATCCTTAGGTTGGCTTTCTGACCAAACTAATGACTCTAGTATTAGTGAGGGAAGTTGAGAGAGTATTTGGGCCGGGGTTGGCCGAACCAAAAGTCTTTGATGGTGTGATGAAATGAGAAGGAGGAGTTCCCTTTTATAAGAGGGGTGAGGGGCACCTTTGGAAAAGCTAGAAATATTAATTTATAATAAATTCATATTCGGTTTGTAATGGATCCAAAGTTGATTATTAAAAGTTTATGGTCGGGATAGGTCGAAAACCATTCATCCAATAGAATTTAGACAGGTTTGGGTGACTATATTAACCTTATCTTTTAGTTTTAACTCTTAGTTAATTAGTTTGACATTTACCATGTCACTTTGTATTTTTATATTATATAGTTAATAAACATACTATATACATCCAAGAGACCCCCAAGTGGTCCATTAATTATATACCTATCATGATATAAGTCTCTTGTCCGAATCATAGATTTTTAAGAATTTAATATCAATTAATAATAAAATATTTGTTTTAAAAACTCTTTTATGTCAATTTTGACACTATTAAATAGTTGATTTTTTTGAAACACATAATAGAATGATTACTTCGAAAAAAGATAATTAAATCAATAAATATATGTCATGTTATCTTATAAAATTAGTTTAATTAAATAAAAGTATCAAATTATATTTATTTGGGTATTTATAATATCAATTATTCTAATTTTTCACTATTATGGTAATTACTCCATCACCATTGTGTCATAAATAAATTAACTTATTTAATGTCTAAAAGTTATAAATAAAATATCCTTATTTAGGAAATATTTTTAGCTTTCTAATGAATATTTATAGTCTAAAATACAACATATATAACCCTATGTAACAATTGTTTTTCTAAAAGATATATGCTTGTGTCATTTTTGTATTTATTATAACTTAATTAAAATAAAGTGTCATTATCACTTACAAGTGGATCCATGGGGTCCCAAAATCGACCCAAATATGCCCATGGTCGACCATGTATCAACGAATAGGGTTAAGACACGTTTTAGGGTAATTTAGTATTATTATAATATTATTTTTTTAACCCTTGTTTACATGATTTACCCTTTAACCATGGTAAATAAAATATTTACCGAAGTACTTATCCAAAATGTCTAAAACTAAAAGTTACCTATTTAAACAATTTGAAAATCCTGATTCCAAATATGGAATCCATTTTTCCAAATTCAAAACACATAAGTATAAGAAATTAATTGACAATTAATTCCCATTTTTAAAACAAAAAGTGTGTTTTTAAGAGATAATAACTATCAAAAGATTGGCACTTGTTTATGTCTGGTTTAAATGTGAAATTATGTTCAATGACCCACATTGTATTACATGGTAAAAATATATTATAAATATACTTTAAAACCACTCAAATTCCTAATTTATCAATATTAATTATTTTGATTAAAAAAGTTGTTTTTAATTAAATTTTAGTAATTTTCACTATTCATCAAAATATGAAAGTTATCCGAAAAGTAACAAAATTTCACCCTAGGCTAATTTTGATATTCCGAATACAAAAATGAAGTCCATTTTGAGAGATATAATTTATAAAATTTCAAAAATTAGGTATTACTATTCATAACGGCTAGTTTGATTGGTTATGGTGTGTTAAAATCTCGAAGTTGCGTACAATGCCCGCCATTGTATTATTTGAGAGGAAACGTACCGTGAAAGCTTGGGGTGTTACAGGTAATGTATAGTATCATGATACGTCATGTGCAATGAGTGTTGACTCAAGATAATTCAAGTGCAACAAGGGTTTACTCATGCTTTATGTGCAATGAGGATTTACTCATGGTCCATGTGCAATGAGCCTTGGATCATGCTAATTCCATGTTAAGTGTTGTTCCAACATTTCCATGTTATGATTATTATGCCTTATCATGCCTTTATGTTCATGTTTCTCTTGTTTTATATGGATATTCATAGGGTCTAACATTTATTGTACTCCTCGTGTTATTCCATGTGTATTCCCTTACTGGTGTTTATAGCTCACCCTTTTCTTATACATGTCCTCAGGTTATCCCATACAACGCTAAGTACGAAGGAATGTAGTGGTCATATAAAGGATGTTTTAAATAATGATGTTGTATTTGATGTTTTATGTTTTTATGTAATGGTCCTAAGCCCCAAAGACACTAAACCTCTCAATCTTCTTTATTGTATCAAGTGAAGTTTTATGTAATTAATCATGTTTAAGTTGTAATAAAAGGAAGGGTTGTCATATTTGGTATCAGAGGATAAGATTGGTTATTTTTGGGATTAGGATTAAAAAACCCTAGTGAAGCCTTAGATACAAGACAGATTACAATAAAAACGTCCCTAAGTTTTGGTTAGTATTGAGTAAGTGGGTTATCAAGCAAATACATCCCTGTCTGGATAGGAGAAGGTAGAGGTGGCTCTGGCACAGATGTATCATAGGGGTAAACCCCGAAAAAACCACTTTGAGCTAGACTCGAACGGTAACTGGTTCATGACAATGGGCCTTGCTACACTCTTTGTTATGACACTCCTGGGGGATATGCTTTGGTAAATTCACAAGCTTAGTATGAACCCTTATTAAGGGAATAAAAATTCCCCTAAGAATATATGTTAGAAAGTAGATCATAAAAAGGCTAGATTGAAGCCTATAGACTCATGAGTTAAGGAAATGAAAGTTTATTTATAAGTCATCAACTTTTTTCATTGGATTACCCTTGATGTGTTACCCCTAACATTCATTTTATTCCATCCAATGGCTGGTAATAGGAGGAATCAAGCTAACAACCGATGTTATGATCAGTGTGAGGACTGTACTAATGTGATGCCCAATCCAATGGGAGCAGGAATTGCGAACTTTGTCACGCTTCTCTCTCAGCTAACTCAAGCATTGAATAGAATCACGGGTCAAGAGTAACGTCCAAACCCACCTAAGAAAGAACAAGTCGCTATCGAGAGCTTCATGAGACAAAGGCCTCCTACTTTTAGTGGATCATCTGATCCCACGATTGCTGAACAATGGATCAACTCCGTTTAAAAGATCTTCTCTAACATTCAATGTTCTGAACAAGAGATGGTTCTCCCGGTAGCTTATCGTATAGAGGGTGAAGCTGATCAATGGTGGACATTGATAAAAATACGTAGCCTGAGGAGGAGATCTAGGCGTTGGAATGGAAGGATTTCCGAAAGATGTGTTTTGATAAATATTCTCCGTGCACCCTCCGACTTAAGATGGAAAGGGACTTCCTTTCTCTCAAGAAAAAAGATGAAGAATCTATTGGAGCATAAGAGGCAAACTTCACAAGGCTTGCACGATATGATTTCGGCTTTGTCATTACCCCTGAATGCATGGTTGACCACTTCTTTGGTGGGCTGAAGCCTAGCCTGCGGAAAGCATTAGCAATTCTTGACTTTGATATCTATGAGGAAATTGTATGATGTACCCTCAAGGTCTAAATGGAGATCGTAGAATCACAGGGGTGTCATGGGGATAAGAAGTGTAAAGTGGAATTCAATGCTGGAGGGCCGATGGATAAATCCAACGGCGCTAAGAAGATCCGACACCCCACTTGCCAAATGTGTGGAAAGAAGCACCCTGGAAATTGTTTTAAGGGGACGAGGAAATTCTTCAGGTGTAGAAGAGAAGGGTACCTAGCTATTAACTATCGGCAAGAAAGACCCGCGACTAGGACAGAGGAGAGGAATTCTCTGTTCGAACATCAACACATTGTTTAATGCTACAAATGCATATAACTGGGTCATTTTGAAAATCAGTTCCCTAATCCAAGGGTTTTCAGAAACAACCAACAACCTCCAAGGCAGCAAGGAAGAGCTTTTTCCATCACTTCTACCGAAGTGAACCCCGACAAAGATGTGGTGAAAGGTACGCAAGTTTTTCATTCAAGAATAGCGAACGTACTTTTTGATTCAGGTTCTACACATTCTTTTATATCTCGAAAGTTTAGTAGAACAATCCCAGCACCACCACAAATCATGTAAGTGAAGATATCAGTGAGTACGAAAAATGGGGCAATCATTGCATCCCATGAATATAAGTCCTCCCCTGTTATTTTCTGTGGATTTAATTTCCCGACGAACCTCATCATACTCCCTCTGGTGGAATTTGATGAAATTCTTGGCATGGATTGGATTTCCTTATATAGAGCCAACATAAATTGTTTGGAGAGGGAAATGACACTCCATATGGAGAATCGACCCCCTATTCTTTACAAGTGTAAGGAGGAAGATGAATCTCCTTTAGCTCCATCATCTTAAGCGTGGATATTACTACCCTATGAGCATGCGTATCTGGATCAGATGATTGAGTCCAAGGAAGAAACCATCCTTGATGAAATGCCTATTGTGAGGGAATTCGCTGACGTGTTTCCCGAGGAACTGCCTAGTCTTCCTCCTAGACGGGATGTTGAATTCTCAATTGAACTTATACCTGGTGCTTTACCAATATCCAAGACTCCATATAGAATGGATTTTTTCGAGCATGAAGAGCTGAATAAACAACTACAAGAGAATCTGGATAAACGGTTTATACGCCCAAGTGCTTCACCATGGGGTGAACCCGTCCTCTTCGTCATGAAGATGGATGGGTCAATGCAGCTTTGCATCGATTATCGTGAAATTAACAAAATCACGATAAAGAAAAAGTATCCTCTCCCAAGAATTGATGATTTGTTTGATCAGCTGCGTGGAGCACAATACTTCTCCATGGTAGATTTGTGGTCAGGATATTATCAAGTAAGGGTGAAGAGGGAAGATGTCCCCAAGACTGCTTTTCGTACAAGATATGGGCACTATGAATTTATATTAATGCCTTTCGGACTCACCAATTCTGCAGAAATCTTCATGGAATTGATGAAGAGAGTATTTAGAAATTACCTAGACAAATTTATGGTAGTCATTATAGATGATATTCTAATATACTCCAAAACCAAGGAGGATCATGAGGATCATTTAAAAACTGTACTAGAGACTTTGTGCAAGGAGAAGCTCTATGAAAATTACTACAAGTGTGAGTTCTGGTTGAAGGAGGCCTCATTCTTGGGCCATATAATTACAAGCAATGGGATATCTCTGGATCCCTCCAAAACAGATGTAATTGAGGGATGGCCGAGGCCAACATCAGTAATAGATATCAGTAGCTTCTTGGGGTATTTGGATATTATCGATGATTTGTGAGAAATTTTTCACGATTTTCCAACCCTCTTACCATGATAACTCAAAAGGGAGTAAAGATTTCTTGGAGTGATGAATGAGAAGAAAGCTTCAAGGATCTGAAAAGGAGGCTTATCACTGCGCTCGTGCTCACTTTACCCACAACTGGGGAACTTTTTGTGGTATTTAGTGATGCTTCAAAGAAGGGCTTAGGCTGTATGTTGATGTAAAATGATAAAGTGATATCCTATTCCTCAGGGCATTTGAAAATCCATGAGCGAAACTATCCAACGCATGATATGGAGTTGGTGGCGGTGATCCTTGCCATGAAAATCTGGCAGCATTATCTTTATGGAGAGAAATTTGAGATATATACTGACCACAAGAGTCTTAAATATATAATCACACAGAAAGAGCATAATATGCGCCAGAGAAGTTAGATTGAGATCATCAAGGATTATGACTGTTCAATCCATTACCACCCTGGGAAAGCGAACAAGGTGGTAGATGCCCTAAGTAGAAAGGATCCAACAATTCTATCAATGATGAGAATTGAGAAGGATCCAATCTTCTTAGACTTGATGAAGATAGACATGGGAATCATAGAGAAGGGAACACCATAAATCCTTTCACAAATTATTTCTCAACCGTCTCTTTTTGAAAGGATAAAGGATGCTCAAAAGGATGATGTGGGAATTCAAGAAAAAGTGGGAGCTATCAAAAAAGGGAAATCCTCAGAGTTTAATGTTAATGAAGAATGAATTGTGCGGTTTGGGAAAAGACTGTGTCCTCCATCAAGTCTGGAGATGAAGAAGGAACTTTTGGATGATGCACATAGTTCAAATTTCTCTGTTCACCTGGGGAGAACAAAGATGTATCAAGATCGTAGAGGAAAACTTTGGTGGGATAATATGAAGAAGTAGATCGCTGAATATACATCAAAGTGCCTGGTGTGTCAGCAAGTGAAGGAATAGAGGCAGAAGTCTAAATGGATGATGCAACCATTGCCCATACCAGAATGGAAATGGTAAAACATCACCATAGACTTTGTCACCGAACATCTAAGGACATCCAAAGGCAAAAATGCAATATGGGTTGTTGTGGGTCGTCTTACAAAGACTGAACACTTTATTGATATTCGGGAGGATATCTCCTTGGATCAAATGGCACAGATATATATTAGGGATGTGGTAAGGTTACATGGAGTACCACTATCTATTGTGTCTGACCGAGATCCAAGATTCACCTCTATTTTTTGGAAGAGTCTTCAACATGCTCTGAATACTGAACCGAACATTATTATGGCCTATCATCATCAAACTGATGGACAATCCGAGCATACTATCCAAACACTTGAGGATATGTTGAGAGCGTGCTCAATGGACTTTAATGTAGGATGAGATCAACATCTTCCTCTGGTTGAGTTCTATTATAATAATAGTTTCCACTCGAGCATCCAAATGGCACCATATGAAGCCCTTTATGGGAAAAGGTGCAGAACACCAACATGTTGGGATGAGGTCGGTGAACGTAAGAAGCTTGGTCCAGAAATGGTCGAGGAAATGGTGGAGAAGGTGAAAAACATTCAGCAACATATCAAGGAATCCCAAAGTCAACAAAACAGTTATACAGATAATCATCGACAATACCTTGAGTTTAAAGTTGGAGACATGGTTTTTCTACATATATCTTCGTGGAAGATGGTCATGAGGTTTGGAAAGAAAGGGGAGTTAAGTCCAAGGTACATCGGCCCCTTTGAGATTCTCGATCGTGTCGGGGCTGTGGCCTATTGACTAGCACTTCTTCCTACTATGGCCAAAGTACATGATATCTTTCATGTATCCCTCTTAAGTAAGTACATACCAGACCCTTCACATGTACTCTCTTCTGAGGTAGTACAATTGGAAGATGATCTTTCTTATGAGGAGCAACCAATGAAAATATTAGATTGTAGAGAAAATGTTCTACGAAATAAGACAATTCCCCTCGTCAAGGTGTTGTGGAGAAAGCAGAATATTGAAGAAGTGACTTGGGAATTGGAGGAAATGACAAAGCTGAGTTACCCACATCTATTTTAGTGTGGGAAAAGGAAAATTTTGAGGTAGAAATTTTTTAAGGGGGGAATATTGTAACAACCCAAAGTTTCATTAATGGAAAATCCCCCTTGATCTTATTAAATGTCTCTTTATATAAAATGTTTTTATAAAATGTCAACTTTATTGGTTTTATGATAAGAATTGTGACCATTACTTTTATAGTCGTTGAACAGTGATCACATGATTAATATAAATATAGGTCTTTAACACATCAAATTTTACGTAGAAAAAGGAAGCGATGGCCTCATCTGGTAGAATTGCCCCATACGAAGCCCATTAATCAGAGCTCGGAAAGGAGGTGGCGTCCTTGGGCTTCGCTCTATACCAATCCCAAGCTGAGCTTCACCATGTCAAGCTCGAACAGGGCCGTCTATGGGAGAAGTGTATGTTGATAGAAATTACCACTCGAGCGATGTTATCCGAGCCACCCCAAGAGTCTGTCACCATCGCACACCTCAACCTTAGGTCTTATGCGGTTGTTTTAAGGGGTTATGTAACTTTTCGACAGTAATATATTCATGTACATTATTTTTGTATATAATAATGTATATAATTTCTTGTCATTATTGATACAATATAAAAAGTTTTTAAGGCACAAATGGTGTTTATAGTTATTATTTAATTAAGAAATATATTTTATTAAATTAAGGGATTTTTGAATTGAATAATATTTTTAATAAAATATTATTATTATTATTAGATTAATTTTTTATATACAAATGATCATGTAATTGTAAGAATGCTATTATAATTTTTATTAAGGTTTGGAAGCCATTTTTGTCAAAACCCGTGAATTTTTGATAAATGTCGGTTTTTATTTTAAATGTGAAAATTAACTTATTTAGAAAATTATTGAGATAGAATAAATGTTATTTTAGGAATCAGGATGTCGAAATTATCCAACGGTGAATTTTTCATAATTTTCTGAGATAGTCAAATTTTTGAGTAAAAATTAAATACTGTTAAAATATCAAATGTGTTTTATGACATCATAAGGACCCAATAGTGATGTAATAACATACAATAATCTTTATGTTCGGAAAATATATGTTTTACCATTAAAATAATGTGATTTTGGGTTTGTTTGGATTACTTTTCAATGCATTAAAGGACCCCTCATGAAGTATTAAACACCTTGTATTTTTAAATTAATTTCTATGGGAGTGTGACTCACCTCCACATAAGCAACCCTAATATTTTAAGAAGTTTGGACCTTGGACTTATAAAATATTATTTTCCTCTTACCTTTTCCAAAAACCATGGGCAAAAACCATGGGATGGTTTGTGGTTTGGATTAATTTAATATAAGGGGTCCCAAACCTAAATAATAAAGAATTCCCTCACCTTTCCTATATAAACACACCCAAGCTCCCACTTCCTCCACACTCAAAGCCTTTGGAGATCATAAAACCTCTACCCTACTCTCTCTATAATCCTCCCAAGGTTCCCCCAGCTCCAAAGAAGCCTCTCACAATCCTCTCTCTAGCCTTTGGATGCACACTTCCAAGTAAGGGTTTTTTTCTTCCTTTCTCATTTTTGTAAAAATTTCTTTAAGTTGTTTTCCATTTTAATTTCAATTATGAATGTTGGGGTATGATTTTGAACCTCCCTCATACTACCCTCTTTATGTTTGAATGATGGGATACCCCTTTATCTCTCATTAAATGTAACGCCCTGACCCTAGTTACCCAGAGTCAATGCATTTTTACATAACATTGGCATGATCACAAGAAAGATCAAATCTCAAAAGACCAATTGGTTTAGTAGCCTTGGAAACACTAGATATATTCATAAGTCTTACATTACAACATAAAAACGAAAACTACAACAACATATTTTCTTCATAGACCACACTCTTATCCCCTCATACTATCCCTACAGGTAATTCAAAATTTACTTCTTCATACCCTGGGAAAAATAAAACATAGAAAAGGGGTGAGCTCAAATGGAAAGTAAGGATAACAATATAGAAGAAACTTTGATAAATAAGAATAAATATTTAAGGAAATGTATAAATTAAAACAAAATCCTTTTAAACTTTAACTTAATAATATTATGGAAAAAAATGAAATAATACCATTTACTTATTCACATGGATATTCTACTAATCGAATAATCACATGAAATATCAATAACCACATTCATAATGATGGAATGCATAATGGCAGACTATCATAACCACATAGCCATGACCTTGTGCCAAGACTACAAATAAAATTTTTCCAAGGCCTTGTGCCAAGAAACTAGTTTGTCTCATGAGACCTACCGATGCATCGAAGAGCTATAGCGGGCTCCACCCGTCACATATTAAGTCCAATGCATTCCCATATGAAAAGGTTTAAACATAACATAAACATTCGTATTAAAACTAGCATATGAAATGTAAATACTTCATCCATAAACCATTAATGGTATAAAAATAACACATCCACAGTCAAACATATCACAAAACCTTTAATACAATATAAAATTTTTGTATCATAATAAATCAACTTCAAATAAGCGTAAAATCCATCAAAGGATGTTGACATAGATGAAATCAAAACACTTTTTAGAGAAATATCTCTTTCTTTTTTTTGAAATAATTTATGAGCCATATATTTATAAAATAAAACATTTTCTTTCAAAATATTCTTATAAACATGTAAGGGAAGCTTCGACGATTTTATAACAACGGAAGATAGCTGTACCCGCCGTATAAGTTAAAAAACATTCTTACCTTAATTCTGTCGAAAAGGTAAAAAAGCACCTTGTTTGGAAAATGACGGAAAGATTCCTTTATAAAACTCTTATAAAATGTCAAACAAGGGTATAAATGACTTTAACCCATATTATTTTAAATAGTAAAAATGTTTTGAAATACATTGTTAAGAAACATGGATGTGGATGATAAAGAGATCCCAGTAGATTATTACGTATAAACAACCTCGGATAATGAAGAGATTGTGAAATAACCCATACCTTGTACTTTTCCTTGGTTGGGGTAGGTTAACCTCCTGTATAATGGGAAATTATTGTTATTAAATTATACAAGAATCATATACATTAATATGATATCATATATGATCTTTAACATTGATTTGTTAATAATATCTTAATATTGTCGTCGTTTCGAGTGTTAAGTTACTCATTTCTTTTATATGTTTTGTTACATAAGCCATGATTTTTATGGATAGGTTGTATATTTATCATATACATAATTATATCAAGTCCTTAAATACTATTATTAATCATCTAATAAGAATTATACTTGAATGGATAAGATGGAGAATGAATCTCATCGCGTTCATGGAGACGGTAGTCCGTACGTACGCACGAGCGACAATATCATTCTTTTCATATTAAAATAATATATAACTGGTTGGTATATCATATATACAGAATAATTATCTTGTTATATTTATTATCTACATGAGTTACACATCATTATTATAACCCATCCAAATAATAATATATTGAATAACAATTACACCACGATGTGGAGACGGTAAGCCATACGTACGCACGTATGGTGAAATGTTATTCAAAGGATACATAGAATACGGAATATGGTTGTACCATATTTATAATAAAATCACATTATATATAAGATACTGGAGTTATTATTTTAGAATGGTAATAACAAATAAGGAAGAAGTGGAAGAAGAAATGAATTTGAAAAAGTGTGGTGAAATCATTACATATTCTTCGGGGTATTCCTTTTGATTTGATCAAAAGGGCTATTAGGTTGGATTTATGACTAAAGGATGGCCTCTAGGATAATTTTGGGGAAGTTGAGAGAGTATTTGGACAGTGTTTTTCCGAACCAAAAGTCTTTTAAGTTGTGAGTTAATGAGAAGGGAGAGTGCCCTTTTATAAGAGGGGTGACAGACACCTTTGCAAAAGCTAGAAATATTATTTTATAATAAATTAATATTCAGTTTATAATGTATCCAAAGTGGATTATTTAAATATTAAGGTGGGGATAGTTCTAAAACCACTCAACCAATAGAATTTAGATAGGTTTGTGTCATTATATTAACCTTATCTTTAAGTATTAACTCTCAGTTAAATAGTTTCACTTTTACAATGTCTCTTTGTATTTTTATATTATATGGTTAATAATCATACCATATACATCCAATAGACCACCAAGTGGTCCATTAATGATACAACTATATTGATATAAGTCTCTTGGCTGATCCTTAGATTTTTAGGAATTTATTATCAATTAATAATATAATATATTTTTAAAAACTCTTTTATGTCAATTTTGAGACTATTCAATAATTTCTATTTGAAAAAATATTAACAAAATGATTACTTCGAACAAGGTTAATTAAATCATTCCTAACATGTAATATTAACCTATAAAATTATTTTAATTCATAAAAAGTATAAATTATATTTATTTGGGTATCTACGATATCAATCATTTTAATTTTTTCACTATTTTGGTAATTATTGTATCACCATTGTGTCATAAATAAATTATATTATTTAATATCTAAAAATTCTAAATAAACCACCATTATTTTGGAAATCTTTTTAGAATTCTTATGAATATTTAATGTTGAAAATTCAACATATATAACCCTATGTAAAAATTGTTCTTTTAAAATATATATGCTTGTGTCATTTTTGTATTCATTTTAACTTAATTAAAATAAAGTGTCCCTATCACCTACAGGTGGCTCCATGGGGTCCCAAAATCGACCCAATGATGACCATGGTCATACATGTATCTAAAAATAAGGTTAGGACACATTTCAGAGTAATTTAGTATTATTATAATATTAATTTTTACCCTTATTTACCAGATTTACCCTTAACCATGGTAAATAAAATATTTACCGCAGTAATTATTCAAAATGACTAAAAATAAAAGTTACTTATTCACACAATATGAAAATCATGATTCCAAATATGGAATCCATTTTTCCAAATTCAAAACACAAAAGTGGCAGAAATTAATTTAAAATTAATTCCCACTGTCAAAACAAAAAACGTGTTTTTAAGATACAATAACTATCAAAAGATTGATACTGGTTTATGTTCAGTTTAATTGTGAAATTATGTCCAATGACCAACATTGTATTAAATGGTAAAAATATATTCTAAATATACTTTAAAACCACTCAAATTCATAATTTATCACTATTAATTATTTTAATTAAAAAAGTTGTTTTTAATTAAAATTTAGTAATTTTCACTATTCATCAAAATGTTAAAGTTATCTGAAACGTTCCAAAATTTCACCTTAGGCTAAATTCGATACTCCGAATACAAAAATTAAGTCCATTTTGAGTGTTAAAATTTATTATATTTCAAAAAGTTGGTATTACTATTCATAACGGCTAGTTTGATCGGTTGTGGTGTGTTAGAACTCGATGTTGCGTACAACACACGCTATCTCATTATTCAAAAAGAAACATAACGTAGAAGCTTGGGGTGTTACATTCTGCCCTCCTTCAAATAATTTCATCCTTGAAATTTATAGAATACTACCGCATGAAAAGACTCGAGTGGTTCTTCATCATATGTTCCTCGGGTTCCCACGTTTCCTCTTCCATCTTATAGTTTCTCCACAAAACTTTTACCAGACACATCATCCGGTTTCTCAGTACTTGTTCTCTCGTATCAATAATCTTGACGGGTTCTTCACAATAAGACAGATTGGGTTCCAGTTCCAATTCCTCATAGGTTAGTAATGCGTTGGGTCAGGCATGTATTTCCTCAATAGAGATACGTGGAACACATCATGAACTTTGGAGAGACTTGGCGGCATTGCCAATCGGTAAGCTACAGCCCCAATTCGTTCTAGAATTTCGAAATGTCCGATGTACCTGGGACTCAATTTACCTTTCTTACCAAAACGTATGACTCCCTTCCATGGAGATACTTTCAAGAATACATGATCACCAACTTGAATTTCCATATCCTTCCTTCAATTATCGGCATAGTTCTTCTGCCTACTTTGAGCTGCTTTGATGTGATTTTGGAATACCTTCATCTTTTCCATTGTTTCCACTACCAGTTCTGGACCTACATGTTTTCTTTTACCAACGTCATCCCAATAGGTTGGTGTGCGACATATATTTCTGTATAACGCTTCATATGGTGCCATCTGAATACTCAAATAGAAGCGATTGTTATAAGAAAATTCTACCAGAGATAAATATTGATCCCACATACCCTGAATGTCATGTGAGAAAAATCTCAACATGTCATCTAAGGTTTGAATAGTTCGTTCTGATTGTCCATCCGTTTGAGGGTGGTAAGAAGTGCTCAAATGATGTTCAGTATCCAGGGATTTATGTAGACTTTTCCAGAATCTTGAAGTAAAATGGGGATCACGATCTGAAACAATCGATAGGGGTACTCCATGAAGTCGCACAACTTCATTAATATATAGTCTTTCTAGACGTTCCAGGGGTAGATCTTCTCTTATAGCAAGAAAATGTGATGACTTGGTAAGACGATCAACAATGACCCATATTTCATCAATCCTTCTAGGAGTCTTTGGTATCCCCATGACAAAGTCCATCCCAATATTGTCCCATTTCCACTCCGGTATGGGAAGAGGTTGCATGACTCCTCCAGGATGTTTCCTTCCAGCTTTCACTTATTGACAAACAATACATCTTGACACAAAATCAACAATTTCCCTCTTTATGTTGTCCCACCAAAAATGTTCCTTCAAATCTCTATACATTTTGGTGCTCCTAGGGTGTATAGAGAAATTGGAACTATGAGAATCATCCAACAATTCTCTTTTTAGATCAGGAATATCAGGAACACAATGTCTCTTCCCAAATTTCAAAATTCCATCTTCATACACAAAGTCTCTCAATCTCCCATCATTCACAGCTTTAATCTTCTTTTGAAATTCTTCATCATCGGTCTGAGAACAGTTAATCCTTTCTAGTAAATATGGTTTGTAAACCATTTGAAAAAGAATTGATGTTTCACCTTCCCTGGTTATTCCCATGTATATCTTCACTAGATCTATGAAAATTGGATCACTTTCAATTCTCATCACATTCAAAACACCATGGTCTTTTCTGCTCAAAGAATCTTTCACCTTTTTTGCTTTCTCGGGGTGGTAGTGTATCGTAAAATCATAATCCTTGAGTAATTCAAGCCATCTCCTTTGCCTCATGTTGAGTTCTTTTTGTGAGAAAATATACTTCAAACTCTTGTGATCAGTATAAATCTCACATTTTTCACCATTGAGGTAGTGGATCCATATCTTCAAAGAAAAGATCACAGCTGCTAACTCGAGATCACGAGTAGGATAGTTTTTCTGATGAATTTTCAACTGTCGTGATGCATAGGAAATAACCCTATCATTCTGCATATGGACACAACCAAGTCCTTTCTTCGATGCATCACTATAAATAACGAACCCATCATTCCCTGATGCTAGAGTCAATATATGAGCATTGAATAATCTTCTATTCAGTTCTTCGAAACATTCTTTCACACTATTTTTTCTAAACAATTGTAACCCCTTTACATGTGAGCTTCGTTAATGGGTTAGCCAACCGGGAAAAATTCTGGACGAATCGTCGATAATAACCTCCTAAACCAATAAAACTACGTACCTCATTTATACTTGTCGGTACTGGCCATTCTTGGATTGCCTTGGTATTAAAAGGATCAACAGAGATTCTATCATTAGAGACAATATGGCCAAGAAAAGAAATCTCCTGAAGCCAGAATTCACACCTGCTAAACTTCCCATACAATTCATGTCTTCTTAGAGTCTTCAGTATAATGCGCAAGTGATTTTCATGATCTTCGTAGCTTTTGGAGTATACCAAGATATTATCAATAAATACCATCACAAATTCATCTTGAAACTCCTTGAAAACTCTATTCATCAGATCCATGAATACAGAGGGTGCATTAGTTAATCCAAAAGGCATTACTGTACACTCGTAATGCCCGTACCTGGTTCGAAATGCTTTCTTCAGAATGTCTTCCTTCTTCACACCCAACTGATGGTATCCAGATCGAAGGTCAATCTTTGAAAAGTATTAAGCTTCATGAAGTTGGTCAAATAAATCATCAATGTGTGGTAGGAAATACTTGTTCTTTATTGTTATTGCATTGATCGCCCTATAGTCGATACATAACCTCATAGAACCATCTTTCTTCTTAACAAAAATAATAGGGGATCCCCATGGAGAAAAACTAGGGCTAATAAATACCTTATTACTCAATTCATCTAGTTGTTTCTTTAGTTTAACTAATTCTACAGTGGCCATTCTATAAGGGGTCTTCGAAAAAGGCCTTGATCTAGGAATTAAATCAATGGAAAACTCAACTTTTCATTCTGGTGGATGTCGAGGTAAATCTTCCAGAAATACATCTAAATATTCTTTCAAAATAGGTACATCCTCTATTTTAACATTTCTTTCCTCACCCAGAGTCATTTTATTCTCTTCCTCCCCAATATTTGAATTTAGTTGAGCTACTGGGGGTGAATCTAGATAAGAATTAGGTGGTGACGATTTTTCTCTAAAGATAAGGTGTTCCTTATCATCATCGTCATCATAAATCATAACCTCTTTCTTCTTATAATAAATCATCACATCATAATCTGAAATCCAATCCATACCGAGGATTATATCAAAATCAATCATAGGTATGACAATGAGATCAGCAGATAAAGAACATTTATGTGCTCTAATGATGACTGATTCACAAAACTTTGTTGCAATGATACTTCCCTTAGGATTTTTAACTAACAACTCCGTTGTTAAATAAAATTGGAAATATCTAATTTTCTTAGCAAACTAGGAAGATATGAAACAATGCGATGATCCAGAATCAAATAATGCATTTTCTAAACTTGAGGAAACCATTAAATTACCTGCCACCATGTCTTTTGGAGCTTCTACCTCAGCAGTAGTGATAGCAAAAGCTTGCCCTTGATCCCTTGGCCTTTTCTGAGGTAAGCTCCCCTGATGATTAGGACATTCATTTGAATAATGTCTCATCTCCCTACAATTGTAGAACTGAACATTGGTAGCTTCCTTCTTCCCTTTTCAATCCTGAGCTTGGTGGCCTTTTTCACCACACTTGTAACAGACACCCAGTCCCTTTAAGCAAGTACCCGGGTGATTCTTCCAACATTTACCACAGGATGGATATTCAACCTTTCCCTTCTTCCCCTTATTTCCATTCCCAGCTTGATCAGAAGATCTCTTCTTCTCATTCTTTGCTTTAATGTCATAAGACTTAGAGAATTCCTTTTCTGTCTTGATAGCACATGAGACAGTGTCTTCGTACGACGAGAAGGATTGTGAGACTACTGCTCGACGGAGAAATGGTCTTAACCCATCAAAGAAACAATCAATCATACTTCTTGGGTTACGTATATAGTCACCAACATACCTTGTTAACCTTGTAAAGTTAGCCTCATATTTGCGACATTCTTATCCTCCTTTTGTCTCAAACTTAGAAATTTCCTTTCCATATCGGCTCGATGGTCACGAGGAAAGTATTTTTCTAAAAACAGATCTTTGAACTCCCTCCATTCCATATTTGATACTTCATCATCTTCCTTCATGTTTTGAATCAATAAACACCATTGATCAGCATCTCCAGTGAGGCGGTAAACTGCCATGATAACGTTTTCCCTTTCACTACTCCCCAAAGCCTGAAATATTTTCTCTAGGGAACTTATCCATTGCTCAGCTACTAATGGATTTGTAATCCCATTGAATGTTGGTGGTTGCTGCCTCATGAAGCGATCTAACATTGATCCTGCACGATGTGGATCAGGGTGCTCCATACGGGTAAGGTTATTATTCATAACCTGAGTGTGTTGTCCCAGTATGGTGATTAGCTGATCGGCACTAGTTTCATCAACAGCTCCACTATAATTATCTTGAGCAAGAGGGAAATACCTACATGGAGTGCGTGTATTGATACAGTTTCCATTTCTTCCACTAGGCGCCATTTCTAAACAATGGAATAAACTAGATCAGTTTATGAATCAAAATACATAATTCAATACTTATAAAACACTTAACATAAATTGTACTATTTATGGATATAATCCATAATAATAAAAAAATGAGGAAGTATATACTCATAAACCCTTCATAATGATTTGTAAAGAAAATGAGAGTTATCCTAAGCATATCCCCCAGGAGTGTCGTAAGAAAGAGTGTAGCAAGGCCCGTTGTCGTGCACCAGTTCTCGTTCGAGTCTAGCTCAAAGCGGTGATTTCGGGTTTTACCTCTAGGTGCATCTGTGCAAGAGCCGCCTCTGCCTTCTCATATCCAGACAGGGATGTATTTCTCGGGAAACTCACAAAATCACTACAATACCAAAATTCTAGTAAGCTCTTCTATACTAATCCTCAAAGTTCATCTTAGGTCTATGTGCTCAAATCAGAGTTTATCTAAATCTAGCTTCCAAGGATTGTAATAAACTTTCTCTGATACCAACTGTAACGCCCCGACCATAGTTACCCAGAGTTGGTGCATTATTACATAAAATTTTCATGATCAAAAGAAAGATCAAATCTTGAAAGACCGATTGGTTTAGTAGCCTTGGAAACACTAGATATATTCATAAGTCTTACATTATAACATAAAAATGAAAACTACAACAACATATTTTCTTCATAGACCACACTCTTATCCCCTCATAGTATCCCTACAGGTCATTCATTATTTACTTCTTCATACCCTGGGAAAAATAAAACATAGAAAAGGGGTGAGCTCAAATGCCCAGTAAGGATAACAATATAGCGGAAACATTCATAAATAAGAATAAACATTTAAGGCAATGTATAACTTAAAACAAAATCCTTTTAAACTTTAACTTCAACATAGTATGGAAAAAATAAAATGAAATAATGCCATTTACTTATTCACATGGATATTCTACTAATCTAATAATCACATACAATATCAATAACCACTTTCATAATGATGGAATGCATAATGCCAGAATATAATAACCACATAGCCAAGGCCTCATGCCAAGACAAGAAATAATATTTTTCCAAGTCCTTATGGCAAGACACTAGTTTGTATCATGAGACCTAACGATGCATCGAGGAGCTATAGCGGGCTCCACCCATCACATATTAAGTCCAATGCATTACCATATGAAAAGGTTTAAACATAACATAAACATTCGTATTAAAACTAGCATATGAAATGTAAATACTTCATCCATAAACCATGAATGGTATAAAAATAACACATCCACAGTCAAACATATCACAAAACCTTCAATACAAAATAAAAGTTTTCTATCATAATAAATCAACTTCAAATAAGCGTAAAATCCATCAAAGGATGTTGACATAGATGAAATCAAAACTCTTTTTAGAGAAATATCTCTTCTTTTTATTTGAAATCATTTAAGAGTCATATATTTATAAAATAAAATATTTTCTTTGAAAATATTCTTATAATCTTGTATGAGAAGGTTCGATGATTTTATAACGGCGAAGATAGCCGTACCCGCCGTATAAGTTAAAAAAACATTCTTACCTTAATTCTGTCGAAAAGGTTAAAAAGCACCTTGTTTGGAATATGACGGAAAGATTCCTTTATAAAACTCTTTTAAAATTTCAAACAAGGGTATAAATGACTTTAACCCATATTATTTTAAATAGTAAAAATGTTTTGAAATACATTGTTAAGAAACATGGATGTGGAAAATAAAGAGATCCCAGTAGATTATTACGTATAAACAACCTCGGATAATGAAGAGATTGTGAAATAACCCTTACCTTGTACTTTTCCTTGTTTGGGGTAGGTTAACCTTCTTTATAATGGTGTAATAATTTTTATTAAATTATACAAGAATCATATACATTAATATGATATCATATATGATCTTTTAACTTTGATTTATTAATAATATCTTAGTATTATCGTCGTTTCGGTTGTTAACTTACTCGTTTTCTTTTATATGTTTTGTTACGTATGCCATGTTTGTTATGGATAGTTTGTATCTTAATCAAATCCATAATGATAAAAAGTCCTTAAATACTATTATTAATCATAAAATGATAATTATACTTGAATGGATACGATGGAGAATGAATCTCATCGCGTTCGTGGAGACGGTAGTCCGTACGTACGCATGAGCGACAATATCATTCTTTTGATATTAAAATAATATATAATTGGATGGTATATCATATATACAGAATAATTATCATGTTATATTTATTATTTACAAGAGTTACACATAATTATTATAACCCATCCATATAATAATATATTGAATAACAATTACACCACGACGTGGAGACGGTAAGCAGTACGTACGCACGTATGGTGACATGTTATTCAAATGATGGATAGAATACTGAATATGGTTGTACCATATTTATAATAACATCAAAATATATATAATATACTGGAGTTATTATTTTATAATGGTAATAACAAAGAAGGAAGAAGTGGAAGAAGAAATGAATATGAAAAAGGGTGGTGAAATCATTTCCTCTTCTTCGGGTTATTTCTTTTTGATTTGATCAAAAGGGATCTTAGGTTGGCTTTATGACTAAAGGAAGGCCTCTATGATGAAGTGAGGGAAGTTGAAAGGGTATTGTGGAAGATGTCGGCCGATCCAAAAGGCTTTTAAGGTGTGAGTTAATGATAAGGTAATGTGCCCTTTTATAAGAGGGGTGAGAGACACCTTTGGAAAATCTAGAAATATTATTTTATAATAAATTCATATTCGGTTTCTAATGGATCCAAAGTGGATTATTTAAATTTTAAGGTGGGGATAGGTCGAAAACCACTCAACGAATAGAATCTAGGCAGGTTTGGGTCATTATATTAACCTTATCTTTAAGTATTAACTCTCAGTTAATTAGGTTCACTTTTACAATGTCTCTTTGTATTTTTATATTATATGGTTAATAAACTAACCATATACATCCAAGAGACCAAAAAGTGGTCCATTAATGATACAAATATCATGATATAAGTCTCTTGGACGAACCATAGATTTTTAGGAATTTAATATCAATTAATAATATAATATTTGTTTTAAAAACTATTTTTTGTCAATTTTGAGACTATTCAATAATTGATTTTTGTAAAAATCATAACAGAATGATTACATCGAACAAGGATAATTAAATCATTCCTAACATGTCATATTAACCTATAAAATTATTTTAATTCATAAAATGTCTCAAATTATATTTATTTTGGTATCTACGATATCAATCATTTAAAATTTTTCACTATTATGGTAATTATTGTATCACCATTGTGTCATAAATAAATTAAATTATTTAATATCTAAAAATTCTAAATAAAATACCATTATGTAGGAAATCTTTTTATATTTCTAATGAATATTTATAGTTGAAAATACAACATATATAACCCTATGTAAAATTTTTTTTTTCAAAAAGATATATGCCTGTGCCATTTTTGTATTCATTTTAACTTAATTAAAATAAACTGTCCCTATCACCTACAAGTGGCTCCATGGGGTCCCAAAATCGACCCAAAGATTCCCATAGTCGGACTGGTATCTACCAATAAGTTTAGGACACGTTTTAGGGTAATTTAGTATTATTATAATATTATTTTTTAACCATTATTTACCGGATTTACCTTTAACCATGGTAAATAAAATATTTACCGCAGTAATTATTCAAAATGTCTAAAAATAAATGTTCCCTATTCACATAATATGAAAAACCTGATTCCAAATATAGAATCCATTTTTCCAAATTCAAAACACAGAATTGGCAGAAAATAATTTAAAATTAATTCCCACTGTCAAAACAAAAAGCGTGTTTTTAAGATATAATAACTATCAAAAGATTGATTCTTGTTTATGATCGGTTTAATTGTGAAAATATGTCCAATTACCAACATTGTATTAAATGGTAAAAATATATTCTAAATATACTTTATAACCACTCAAATTTATAATTTATCACTATTAATTATTTGGATTAAAAAAGTTGTTTTTAATTAAAATTTAGTAATTTTCACTATTCATCATAATATTATAGTTATTGCAAAAGTACCAAAATTTCACCATAGGATAAAAATGATACTCCGAATCCAAAAATGAAGTCCATTTTGAGAGATAAAATTTATAAAATTTTAAAATGTAAGTATTACTATTCATAACGGCTAGTTTGATTGGTTGTGGTGTGTTAGAACTCGATGTTGCGTACAACACACGCTATCACATTATTCAAAGAGAAACATTCCGTAGAAGCATGGGGTGTTACATTAAATGCCACCCATGTACACCTGTTACCATGTTGAAATTCCGAAAAGAACTTCTCTCTCCTCTTTTACATTCAAGCAATACTTTTGTATCATGAATCTAAATTACATTAAAATTGTTGGGACATGTATCTATATGAACTCTGTACTGTCCATTACATGTAAATAAGATGAGTAACCCCTTTATCTCTCATCAACCATTTTTATGAATTCTTATGTCACACCGTTACACTGTCGAGATTACACCTATTTTATAAGACAATGCCATTGTGTAGTGAATACCATGACTATTTCCCCATCAAGGGTATTCACCTTTATGGACATTTACTTATTGATTATAAAGTTTAATGTGTGAATTCCACATTCCTTTATCGTGGAATAAATTATTATGTTTTATGAATCCATGTTATATGATCCATGTGGCACACTTATGCATGAAATGAAATGTTTAAGAAGGTTGCGCCCTTATAGCGCTCCAATGCATTAGGTAAAGTATATTATCATGATACTTCATGTGAAATGAGTGTTGAATCATTATAATTCATGGGAAACAAGGGTTTACTCATTCTATATGTGCAATGAGGATTTACTCGTGCTCCATGTTCAATGAGCCTTGGATCATGCTAATTCAATGTTAAGTGTTGTTGCCACATTTCCAAGTTATGATTATCATGATTTATCATGCCTTTATGTTCATGTTTCTCTTGTGCTCTATTGATATTCCTAATGTCTAACATGTATTTTACTCCTCATGTTATTCCATGTGTATTCCCTTACTGGGCTTTATAGCTGACCCTTTTCTTATGAATGTCCTCAGGTTATCCTAAGAAATGCAAAGTACGAAGGAATGTAGTGGTCATGTAAAGGAAGTATTCAATAATTATGTTGTATTTAATGTTTTAAGTTTTTATGTAATTATCCTAAGCCCCAAAGACACTAAAACTCTTGATCTTCTTTGTTGTATCAAGTGAAGTTTTATGTAATAAATCATGTTTAAGTTGTAATAAAAAGTAGGGTTGTCAAATATCCACTCCTAATTTGATGGAACTAGCTGGGAGTGCTGGGGACTCTTGATTAACTATAGTATGTATGAAATAATATCTTGGAAATTCATCAATTTAGTCTTCAATAAATGTCAGTATCCTAAAAAATTAAATAAGGTGAATGTTTTTGAGTTCTTGGGTTTCAGTCAAGATGATCTATCAGTTGAAAAGTATGTCATATATTTCATACATAATCTTATTGATGAAAAATTCAGTATGTATATCTATTTTAGAAAATCTCTTCACCCAGACGATGTAACCTCCATACCAATGGAATGGTTTATATCTTATCAAGAGATTCTAGAAAGGCTATTTTCAGTGTAAGTGGAGCATTCGAGACATCCAGAATATTTAAATTATACATTCCATATTTAGGATGTTCTATCCCCTTAAGAAAATAAGAGTACTATAATGTGTTTCTCAAGTAGAGAACCTGGTCATTATATGATGATATGTTTGAAAGCTCTGAGTTTTTATAAATAGTGTGTTCACTTTGGTCACTTCATTAGGTTTTATAAGTTGGGTGACTAGAAAAGGAAAAATCAATCAGGAATATTAGATTTGTTTTATGGGGTACTATATGCTTCATGATAAAAGTGATCCACCCTCAGGCCTTGGAGTCAATCATTTCAAATATTGTAAGAGTTTCTAGATGCCAGCTATCTGTCTCCGAATGTGGATAATATTGATCAATCTTGGTCATTTTGACATCGGTGAAGAAAATATTTGAATTTTCCTTCTTTTGGATTATCTGTTTTTGGAATATTTTTTTAATAATTATGAATGATATCATGTGGACATTGGTTGTGTTCATTGTGAATTAGTTATATGATAATTTTTTCGTTTCTTGGTATCATGGTTGTTATTCAATGATGTTCCTCTTGTTTTGACATGATGGTTAGTGATTAATTATGATTTGTTGGATGATATCCCATGTGAGAGTGTAGTTCCCTATTGTGCGTTGAATAGGTTATGTTAACTCATTACATTTGGACATGGATATACCTTGGGAATGTATGTGGGAAACTAGGATGAGGGGCATTTTTTATAGATCAATCACATGGTGGTGCTGCTATATGTTTTAGGGAGTGCATTAGGGTATGAGTTTCAGTATTAAAAATCCTAGGATACCATTGAGTGTCATCCCATGGTATAAAACCTTTTCATTTATACACCTTTCATGTGGATGTTTGTTCATTAATTCTTCTCCTTAGAAAGTGGTTTAAGTTTATTCTTTGGGTTTAAGGTTTGTGTTATTCTTATGTTACACCATTGTGTTGAATCATTAAATGTTCAGGAGACATATTCTAGGTCTTCGGTATTTCACTATTTTAGATATGTGTCATATTCATGGTCTTATAATCAATGTTTTTTGTGTGTAGTTATCATTGGGTGATTATTTCTTCTAGAGCATGGACTGTTCACCTCACCAGATAAGTGAGTAAGTTCTATTGTGTCAACGTGTTCTATCTTATAAAATTGTTTCTTTATAGGGACCAAATGTCGTATGATGAGGATGTTGTAACCACCTATTATTTATATGTGTTTTGACCCAATAATATGATTACCCAATGATTGGTTATATTTGTGGGTCATTTATGTAGTTTTTTTAGACTTTTCTTGGCCTATGCATGGTTTGGGCACAGTTGGAGCATGTTTTAACAAACTGTTCATCCTAGATATTATGGGGTTTCATGGTCAGCACACGGTTTGATAATGTGTGCGTCTAAACAATGAAACACATATTGTGGATCTATCCCTAGTGCATGGTTTGCAATCATTAGTGAAAACCATGCAGCATCGACCAGGAAACTAGGAAGATGGTAATTAATGTTTCAAAAATCATAATTAAAATCCATACACTCCACTAAATAACCTTAAACACCTCCCACTAGAACCAAAAACTATTCTTAGAATTTTAGAGACCTCTAGAGACCTTTTTTCTCTCATAAACCCCATCACTTGGTAGATCTAAGTGCCAATTATATTTATGTTCATCTTTTAGTGAGTTCTTTTATTCTTGGTCTTAGATCTCCCTTATCCTCATGATTCATTCTTATTAAAGGTCATAATGTCCTCTTGTTTTTCTACAACATGATTGATTCATAGGTATTTGTATATCTACGATCTTCTCTCTCCCCATTCATGATAAATATTCCTTCATCCAGTGATCACGACTAAATATGACACATTCTTGATTTTTTTGTGGTTGGATTCCTTAACTTCCAAGAAGTTGTTTCTCTGATTTTCCATTATTTTTTGATTCATAAGTTATAGAAAATTCATGGATACATGCTTCATAATTTCCAATGCATTTTCTATGAATTTTTCCTATTTATTACTGAAAAAATATTACATGACCAATTTCCCTTGTAATTGGATATAGAATTAATCCAATGGTTTTGACCATGATTTATTTCATATTTTTGTTAATTAATGAATTTCATTTTTTGGATTTAATTTCAAAGATATCATAAAATTTAATTTTGGGGAAATTTAGTGCATTATACTATGTTTTTATTTATTGAATGAACATTCAATATTTGAATTAATTTAATTGAACTATTTGACATTTTCAAATAAGATTTCAATTCATGAATTAATTAAAAGAACAAGAACCCCATTTGAATGATTTTTCCCTTTTTTTAGAAATTGGTGTTATTGTTTTATTTGAAATAAATGATATACCATCATGTAATGAAGGTTTAAACCCATGTTTTGAAATTTATTTAATCCATTTTAAATTGAAATACTTCTATTATATATTAGGGATTATTTGAAATAAATAATTATTTTAAAGGGCTGTATGGAATTTTAATAATGATTTGTGATGGGACATGGGTATTAATATCCTTTTTCAATATTTTATAATTTAAAAGTATTTGGATTGAATTGAATATTGTTTTAAAGGACAATTTTATAATCTAGTGATTAATTGTGAAATGTAGTGGATATGGATATCCTATAGGAAATTTAAATTCATTAAAAGGGTTTTAATTGATATTATGGTTCTTTATGGAAATTATATCAATTAAATTACTAAAATTAATTATAGAAATAGAATTTATGGAATATTTTTGACAAATAACCAATTATAATTAATTAGGCATTTTTGGTAATATTGATTGAATTGTAGGAGAATTAAATTGTTGAATTAAATTGTGAAATTGTTTTATAAGATGGAATGAGGAATTAATTTTAAATACATATTTATGAATAATGGATTAAAATGTTTTTGATGGTAACCTAATGGATTCATCATTTTGAAAAGGAATGTTTTTTAATATAAATATGTTATGGTATTTAAAGAGTAAAATGTTATATTGAAATTAATTATGATATTCAATAATATTTTAAGTAGTTGTAAAATAAATTTTTCATCGTTCTTTTGTACTAGTGAAAATAAAAACATTAATAAGTTAGTGTGTTATGTTGAACAACACCTCATGACATACAATGTTATAAAAAAACATATCATCACACCACATCCCATAGGTGATGGTGATGAAATATATTGGCCTTGGTTCAAGGCGATTATGTACGTTCTTTGTCATATTCACAGGGTTGGATCCATATAGACTAGAACTATCATACCAATTTGGAACATAACCTTGTTGCTCGCTCATTTGTATTTGTAATGAATATATTATTTTCATATAAAATCTTTTTAATACCTTTAAAATATATATATATTATTTTATATAAAAAAATTTGTTATGCTATTTTTTTATAAATATTCCGTCATTTGTAATGTAATGCATGATTTGGTGATTTTGAAATGAAAAACTAGTTTATTTAAATGGACATATTTTTTACTTGGTTATTGAACCATCTAGAACTAGAGTTTCATCACTTCCTTCATTTATTGTTATTATAAACCATGAATCTAATATATTAATTCATGTTCATCTTTACAGATAATGTTCATATTATCATCTTTTCTTAATTACCTAACACTAGCTTGTAAAATTGTTTTCAATACTTTTCAATTAAATGTTGAGTTTTAAAATGGTTAAATGGAATGTATTATACGTTTAGGTTAACAAATGATTTTCAAATATTTAACACACTATGCTTAAACTAATCCTCATAATCTTCGAATTTTACTCCTCCTTTTTTCATATTTGAATTATCTTATGAAGAAGTTTTATAGAATATATGGTAGAATACTAATGGGATCCTTATATCACACCCTTCTTGTACCTTTTGGTGTTTTAAAATCTTTATCATCATATAGTATGAGTTAATACTCTCACATACCATTTTGGGTGAATTGATAAATGGTGGGTGGTCATGGGTTACCACAAGAGGAGTTTTAGTGGTCATGTTCTTCATCAAATTTTCATTGTGTCTCTTTTGTACTTTTTATGAATGTATTGATTGATATATATATATATAATGATATTTACACATTTTACTTTATTGATGATGATTTATTTTTTGGGTGAAATTATTCATTATGGTTATTTTTTAATGAACAAATTATTTTTATCGGCCTGTGGTGATTAGGAACGCTCTTTGTGTTAGTTTCAAATTGGATCAAATATCATTTTAGATGATATTGTAGGTTGTTTTATTATAGGTAAAATTTTGATTTTTAAGTCATTTAACATCATTTAAGGTAATATTTTGTTCTGTGTTTTACCACTAAAGCTATCATTAGACACATTACACCACCTGTCATAAGATATTTTGAGGTCTCCTACAATCTGCTTTTTTTTAAATAAGACAATTTATAGATAGGATGTAAGGGAATTTTGATGTGTTTACTCCAATAAGTGAATTAGAGCATCACAAAATAAGATAATTCATGTCTTATAGAATGTGTTTGTATGATAAGTTTATGACTAGTTGCTTATTCTCACTCTCATATGAAACTTTGTCGATCCCTATAATATTATTTCATGTTCCCACCATAAGATAAATCAGAAGCCATTCTCATAATAAAATTTCTTTTAGAACTGATCTTGAACTTCAACAAATCTAGAAACTAATCCCTCATTAATCTGTAATTGAATGGGAGTGTGAACAATGATATGAGTACTATTTTGAAGCTGATATGGGCATAGAAGTTGATCATGAATTGAGAGGAACTAGAGTTCACAATATTAGCATTCTATGTTCAAAGAATGAAGCCACATCATAATTCATTCATGTACTTCACATAGATGATTAAGCTCAATATTTTGGGTTTCATCTAATTTTCATCAATAAATATTTTTGTCTATACATTTTTCTAGAAAATCCATATAAACCTTAGATTTACCATTTACTGTTACGAACCAGGCCGGACTGAATCCGATTAAATATAATTTAACTGTGTTTATAATCGATATTACATTAAACAAAGTACTATCAAATTATTTCAAAACATTCCACCAAATATATGATTTTTTATGGTTTTGATCCTTGAAAAAGCATTCCAAAATTTCAATGTAAGTCTCCTTCACCAATTTTCCATCATTTAATATTGATGATAAAATATGATTAATGATAACATTTTTTTAATAAATAATAGTTATTTAATAAGGTAACAAATATTAAGTAATATCCATAAATTAATAAATATGTAGTAATAAATTCTAATAATTTCATTAATATTAGTAAAATTAAAATTAATAATACTAAAATTGATTTTAAATGAAATAATTAATATTATAATTAAAAATTTAAAAAATTATAATGACTTATAGTAATTATAAATGGTAAATAGGGGGGACTAAAAATACTGAATAAATTAGAATACTAAATATACTCAAAATGATCAATCATGGATGTGGATACCAAATCCAGGACTCCATGTTTATTAATAAGAAAGAATCATACCGTGGTGGGAGTTGAAAAACCATGGCACAATCATCCCATATCAAGAACATAAAGTCACATACTGTTATTCCCTCGAGTTCCTAGATTTTTAGGATATATTAATCTGTCCATCGGGTGTCTTCCTCTCAACCATGTCTTGGACTATTGTGATGGAATGTGGTCTTATTCTGATTGATATGATTCTTCCATGATGGAATACGTTCTGAATTTACAGGACAGATCAAGAAAGTCCATATCTGGGACTTATTGGAGTCCATCCTCTAAATTAATTTCTAGATATTTCTTCACCAAAAGGTATTCATTAAAACATAAAAACATTCAGTTCCACCCTGTTGTATATGACCTCAAGTTGTAGGAAAAACAAATCGTCTACCTCATTAATGATTTCTTTAATCTTCCATTCACCTTCAATATCATCTAGATGGATGATACAATAATTTCCTTTATGTGTAGGGAAAAATTCCTCATCTAAAGACATACCAAAAAGTTTATATGAATTTTTTTTATATGGTTATAAAAAATGGATAGGTATCACCAATCCAAATATTTATTTCCTATTGAGTGACCTCTAGATGGATTTTCATCCTATAGGGGAATTTCCTGATAATTATATGTATTTACAGACATTGGGGTGGGCATATATTTCATAGATTTGTGAGGGGGAACCATTTGGAATCCCTCTTCATCCACCAAATATTTCTTACCTTTTTGTGTAGACATCTTCTTATTAACACATACTTGATCATTAATGGGAATTTGTAACCAAAGAAACCACATTTATATCTCTTCCATGCATGAGATTAGTATATAGTTCATTAATATAATTAACAGCCCTACAATCATGAGATGTAGAACCCCTTAGAAGGGTTGTTGGTGGTCTAGTACCAGTTGTAATCATTAAGGAACCCTATATCTGATAAACATGGAATGCCTCCATGATTATTCCTTTCACCATATTTTAGGTTCATATTGATTCATTCACTTCTATATTCCCATTTTTATCACCATGAAAAAGAAAGTTTCATTCATGCATTAAGAGTGCATTAGTTTCATCTTCCACATAAGCCTGACAACCAGACTCATCTCTTCTAGGATCCCAAATATAAGTTTCTTCTTCTGTAGGAACCTATAAGTTATTCATGATCCTATAATTTCAACCACATCACTCACTTGTACAACATATCCTCGTTATTATTAATCAACAACCCATTCTTGGTTCATTTATTGACCTACTTGTTACCCAATATTGTTGATCAGAGCATCCCTAAAAGAGATGGATTGGTGTGCTGAATCTATAAGAGCTTACTTTAACACCATATATGCTTCCTCCCCTACAATATATTAATTGGTATTATATGTGCCACTATATATAAAAACATGAAACTACTCATTTAACATCAGTCCCTTTCCATTTAGAATAGGCATCTTGGAATGTCTTTTCTCATTGTCCTATATAGAAACCCAAGTGGAAACATGTATAGTAGGAACACCACCATTGGCTAGTGTATTTTCAAAGAGTAACATTTAATCATTTTCTTCATGAGATGGTGTGAAGCAAGGTGACCCCTCTTCCCACACCTCTAACATGATACCTTTATTATACATGAGTCCTTACCCTTAACATTATAATTTTTATTATTAGGCTTGGAGAGCTACAGGGGAAGAAAGTATCCAGAACCTAGGGAGGATGAATGTAATGAAATACGTCGGAATCAGCCTGTATCAAGTTCAAATCCTTATGTTTATATAAGAAAGCATTAGAAAGAAAACTAAATAGGGTACCATGAGCTGTTAGGGATGCCCAATAGTCCGCCACATTTTTCCTTTCCCACCATGTGTGGGTGACCAAAATGGTGTTGCTCAGAAGGGTCATGCATTACCAAATGATGTAAGATATTGACCACGAGATGTATCCTTTACCAATTAAAGCATCATGGATAATTATGGAATATTTCTCTACTTGGGATATATAAATTTCATGTTTCCTACCAATGGAAAAACCTGAAAAATAGCATTGGTCTCTACCCGGACAGAATTTCCACTCCTAAGGAGAGTTTTGAACACCAGGATGACACTTCCCCTAGCATCACGTACCACCCCACCTCCAAACATGTTCCCCAGGACACAAGACCCATTGATGTTGAGCTTGAGGCCAAAATCAAGAGGAACCCATCAAATCAAATTCCCCATGGAGGTTATGTGATGATCCACAACCACATGGACACCCAATAAGCGAATGGACAGATCCTCCTTCTAGTTACCATAAAGAAAAAGTAGCACAAGTGACATGCACCAAAATCTTCTCACAATAGACTTACCAGTGGATGTAATCCCCTTGAACATGGATCTGTTCTTGTCTAGAATAAACACCAATAGCCCATGATGAATATTACGGAATGTGCCATATTTTCCACCTCTGAATCATTAGACCCATGAAACTATCCCTCCAAGAACACATTAGTGCTGGCCACCTATGGTGAGTATTCTATAAACACCTCAAAGGTCCTCCAAACCATGTGAGCCCAAACCCCTTAAAATAAAATAGGGCTCATTCTCTATTCTCTTCTATCTATACATCATTGACAACAGGTGACCATAAAAATGCTGATTCATTTGACATTTGAATCAGAAACGATAGCATTGTTCTAATTTCTCTAGGAGAGAAAGTTGAGTTTAGCAAGAATTGTTTTTCACCAGATATTATCATTTTATCTATTATAAGGGACATAGGAGACAATCAAAATTCGATAGACTTTAGAGTTAAATTTCATTGTGATAGAGGTATTAAATACACACATATCCTACTCTAAGGTAATGGGAATGGAGTCAAATAGTTCATGCTGAAACGTATTCAAAACTAATCTAAAAAACACTAGATACTACATCAATTCCTTGATGGAAATCATTGGAGATAGACACTAGTAGAGGAAATTTCCTCCATCAATGATCCATTACGAGTGTGGAAGGATGTTTCTGATGATTCTACACATAGAGGAAACTAAGGAAGATTTATTAGCATATGCAGAAGCAGAACCGGTTCAGTGATTTTAGGACATAAGCTTTCCCCACAGGGTACACTCTTCAATAATCTACCTGGCAAGACTCGCATACATGAACCGAATTGTGACTGCTAAACATTTGACACAGATCCCTCCCTCATGAATTGGCCCATCCAACTTTCCCCATGAAACCCAATGTCTATTCCACACAGATTTTGTGTCCCAGATGAAGCATGTGAGGATTTTATCAATAGACCATATGAAATCATCGGTACAGTAGATGAAGAGAGAGAATTCCCAGGAATTTTTAAAAGAATGATATTGACATTTGAGATGTGACCACTGAAGGATATGAAGTGATTTTTCCAATTAATAATTTGACCCATGATTTTGTAAACCACATTTTTGAAGTCCCTGATACAGATTCCACCTGGAGAAATAGGGGAGATGAGATAATCCATGGGAAAGAATCACCACTGCATGTTCAAACTATTACCCAGCCACGCACTCTGCTTTCATTGCATGATTCAGAAACATATATTTTTCTCTTCTCTATACTGATGATCTGTCCACTCAAACAACAACATTCTAATATGATTATGTTAATTACTTGGATAGATATCTTCCCCTTATTTATTAAAATAATCATATCATTAGATAACATCACGTGCGATGTGGAATGGAGCCGAAACATCCTACAAAAAGGTTGAATAAATACATCAGAGAAACCCTTATTGATCAACCTCCTGAGAGTATTTTGCATGAAAATAAAGATACTCTGATAAAATGGATCACATTTACATATTCCCAAGATGGCCTTAAAAAGTCATGAGTATTCCCCGTGAACAAAAAAACCATCCATGATGAGCTAAAACATCTGCAGATGAGGTTGGAAGCCCAAAAAGAAAAAAACATCATTGAAAGCACCCTGTTGATAAATCCCCACTCCATCCTATTGTAATCCATTCTCATGTCTAGATTAATGAAAATGTTGGGGCCTTGGTATTTGATGTTAAGATCTCTCATCATTTCCTATGGAAATTCCATAGCTCCCTGAATGGAATTCTCCTTCAAAACCCCATTTTCTACATGGAAATCCACCTAGGAAAGAGTCTGATCAACCGCCTATTCAGGACACTCGGAAATATTTTGTAATGGAAATTACACATGCTTACAATACGATAGTGGTGGAGGGAACAATGATCATTGATCATTGGAAGAATCGTGAGAGTTGTAGCCAAGGATGTCGGAGGAAGCCCCCTAGAAGAAATCCAGGATTTCATGGATGATTCACTCCTCACAACCTCCCAAGAGCTCATGTAGAAGGAGCCATGGAAACAATTGGGACCTACTGCACTCTCTGGGTCTAGGCTCAGCATGGCCTCATGAATCTCTTCCTCCGCGAGAGTAACTTCCAACAGACCATTGTGTAAGATAAACACAATTTTCGGAATCCCCTCCCATAATGAGTCATCCCCGTAGGGGTACCCCAGGACCATGGATGCAGAAAAACCAACAGGAAGATCTTTAAAATGTGAGAGATCCAATCCCCCTATCATCTCTCTATCATATATGAAAGTTCCATCTGCCAGAGCCAGTTTTGATTTGATAACACACCTCCTCTGACAAATGTATACAGGAAAAAATGGGTTATTCTTGTCTCCTTCCTTTATCCATTTGAACCACAAGATTTCCCTCGACTTTCGCTCTAGTGAGAAAACCATGAAATCTTAGTTTTTCCTTCTCTCAACAAGTGCTCCAATGACTGAGTCTTCACAGTGATCCTCAAGGCTAGCCTCAAGCTGAACGAATTCAAGTTTGAGCACATCCATCTCCTGATCCATGGGGGAAGGGAACGAGACCTATTTTGAAGTTCCTACTTGAGGTGCCTTAACTTGGAAAGAATAGTCATCCAGGAGTAACCCTAAAGCGGTTCGGCCCAAATGTTCCTAACCAGTCAGTGATAGCTAGGGAGACTCAACCAATGACTAGAGACATGGAACCTTTCCTCCAAGACCTCCCTCTAGCATAGGGATAGAAAAAGCGGGGAGTGATAAGTGATACTGTGAGTCATGTGGGTCCCCTATGCATTTGAAAACATGAAGATGGAATGGATGTAGGCGATGCAGTGGTCGAGTCTACTCCATATTCGACTATCACCCTTTTGGTTATTACAAAAAGTGAAGGGGTCTCCTAAACAGCCTATGTCCAACAGCTATTTTCCAGCCATGAACTGAGAGAAGGAAATGATAGCCCTTGATGGAAAATCCCCATGACGCTTCTTCTCATCTGGGAATGATACAACATTGAAATTCCCTCCCACCACCCATGGCTGGAGCAGAGATCGGTCTCCACAAAAATCCTGGTGAAATTCAAAAACACCATATGCTCAGTTTTCTTATTATTCTAGATGGGTTTCCCAGTTATCAAAGCAATATCATGGCTAATCCTTTGTTGCTAAAGGACCCAATTAAGTCTATGAAGACAAAAAAACTTTATTGAACTCATTTTTTACCTGTAAGAAATTGATATCCAAAGAAATTTCATGCCGATGATTCCATCTGGGCTTTATGAATAATGTATTGATGCTCCACTCTTGTATCTTGAAATCATTAAAATATAATATAGAGTAAAAAATGACCATAGGAGACACACCTCTAGTTAGAAAATACCCATAGAAATGAAATTTGATATACTAGTTAATCAATATTCCATGGATTCTCAGAATTAAGGAAGACGATCCAAATAATCAGAGAATTGTTTCCCATTTCAATCCCCTTATCAAAGGCTTTAGGATTAACTTTGACATGATCCACATATATGTTTTAATGTACACCCCCTATGCTGAATTCCTTGATTGATTACTAATTTGACCTAACTCCATCCGATTTCATATCCAAATTCAAACCCATCCAATAATTCATGTTCGATGAAGCTTCAACATTACTTAGTTCAATCCTTGAAACTGAGGGGGATCATTGAGATTCAATCATCGATATAAGAGAAGAACTTATAAAATGTGGTATAACCATGATCATTGGAAAAACCTAGATGCCAACACCTTTCTGGATAGCTCCCAAACACACAGACACCATCCTCTAGTACTGAATATAAAAAATATATTTAATAATATAATTAATTTTATATTTTAAAAGTATTTTAAATAAATACTATTATTATTATTTATAAATATTATTAAGTAGTAATGTTCTTTGTTATGTTAATTTTTTTTATATTTTTGAATAATGTCAAGGGTGATGATATATATTATACTATTAAATACTATTCTAATGGAATAAAATAATTTAATAATTATACACATCTAGAAAGATGATCACAAATAATAAAGAATTTATAATAAATTCATGATAGTAATAATATAGTTATTAATAATTATGTAAATAATCATATTAATATTATCTATTTTTAATTATAAATAAAATATTAATAATTATATAGTTAAAAATAATATAATTATTAATAAAAATATTAACTGTTACTAATAAGTCAAAAATAGTATACATTTTTATTTAATTAATTAAATATATTTTTCTTATTAATTCATGAATTATTATTAATACTTAACCTTTTATATTTATTATATTTTTGAAATTAGTATATTTTTTAGTTTTTATATATGTTTTAAGTGGATTTCATAGATTTCATTTACAATAAAATTATACATTATATTTTATAATCATTTAGAGTTACCTATATTTTCTAAATTATAAATGTTATGATTTGAAAAATCATTGTTTTGTATAATCATTATTACTTTATATTTATTATTTTGATGAATTTTTTTATTTGTAAATATTTTTAGTATAAAATTTAAATTTAAATTTTATTTTATTGAATGTTTATTTTTTATAACCATTCAAAGTTTCATACATGAAAAAAATAGAAAATATTATCTTTCAAGTATGTGATATTGCATCCCAATAATATTTAAACTATAATTACAATATACATTTATAATAAAACATGGATTTAACCTATAAAAAATATTTCAATGTACAAATAATTTCAGAAATATAACAATAAAAAAATTATTTACATGATACAAAAATTATTTATGAAAAACATTAAATCAACCCTTTGAAAAAATATTAAACAAAAAAATTTAATTAACACAAAAAAAAGTATGCAAACAAAATTTTAAGTATACATTTTTTGTTTTCCAATAAAAATATTTCTTTTCATTGATTTTTTTTCCATAAATGATTTTGTAAAATATAATAAATTATTATTTATATATTTAATCAATGTTTCAAATTTCATTTCTATTTTTTATACTTCATGATTTAGGGTCTTTCTAAGTCACCAACTAGAAATAATATTAATTTTCTATTATGGGACTTTGGAAGCCTATAATATATAAACTATAAGTATAATATAAATGAAAATAATAATATGGATTTAAAATATTAATAATAGTTTAAAGTAAAAAAATTCACAAATATGATATTCCCAATATAATTTACCTGACATGTGCATTATTTATTAAAGGCATAAAATTTACTATTCGAAAAATATATTCACCAAAAATATAATATAGAAAATTTAAATGAAATTTAAAACAATGAATATACAATTAAAAATTAATTAAAAATAAAATGAGTTCTAGAAAAAAATTTAAATATTAATTTACAAAAAAAAATATTTGATGAAAAAAAACTTGTCAGTATAATTGTTATCTTTTGAGATAAAAATATTTTGTGTCATTGAAATTATTTCTCATTAACTTTTTTAAAAAAAGTATTTTTATTTTAAATAATTATTTATATGACTAATAAATTTTTAAAATTTTATTTATATTCTTTTTACAATTTATAATTTATTAGATTTCAAAGTCACCTATTAGAAATATTTTTACGTTTCATGTAGATGACTATAGAAGCATATAAAATATTCTATATAATTTCAATCTAAATGAAAACTAAAATGTTGATTAAACATATAAAAAATTTTAAAACTAAAAAAATCATATATATAAACAATAAAAAATAATTTAAATGAAACCCACATTATTGATTGAAAATAGAACATTTATATTTCAAAAAATTATGGTCACAATTCTTATTAAGTATTATGTTGTAGATATGGGTGGATGGGGGCTTACCCAGTGGTAAAGGCTTTTCATAATCTTATATCAGACCCAGGTTGAATATATGTGGGATATATTTTTTGTAGGTATTGTAGAAGTATTGAAGTGTCACTATAATAAAATTTCAGCGCAGGTACTATTGTATGTACTATAGCGAGGTACTGTAGAAGTAGTATTATTCATCCTGGATGGGCCATCAGATCATTGAGCCTTCGGGCCATAAAGGGTTAAAAGATGTAGGTATGAAAAGGGAAGTCTATGACGAACACATGATGAAAGAAGGGTGTTTGGGAAATGGATTGGGCTTTATTCCCACTATGCCTTTAGGCCAAATTTACAATGCAATAAAAGTGGTTAGTTGGGTGGGTTATCCATTGGGGGGAAATGAACTACTTTCTGGATTATGTGTCTGTGATGTGTGTATTTTTTAATTTAATTGTTCCCCCAAATACATAATATATATATATATATATATTATTTTCAAATGCAACCGTCTTGCATTTGACCTACCAAGAGTTTGAGGTGGCCATTGGTTAATCTATATGTTCTAATATTACTAGTGATGATGCATCTAATGCAGTATCTGAGTTGGAAGGTTACTATTTCGAATGAGGTGTATCGTGAATAGGCAGAGGAGTCCGTCACCAAAATTAATATAAAGGTAAAGATGGTTACAGTATCCCCACAACAAGCCAGGAAGTCCATGAGACCAGGCCCATGTAGACTTGTTGCCGCAACTCCTCCTATGATGGATGATGATGGTTTTGAAAGAGTTGTGTATGAAAATACTATACCTCTTCCCATGAATATGGACGATTATATTTCAATATAATATTTTTTAGGATCTTTGAACAACCACGTATGCTGATGAATAGAATGAAAATGTGATAGAGGAACAACAACATTTGGGGGAGATGACTCCAATAACAAGTCTACTTGGGGATGCTGATGAATTAAATGGTATGGGGCCTCTAGCGGAGCCTGAGGATTTGAATTTAATGGATGTTTTGGTCAACCATATTTCAATCGAAAATGAAAATTGAGAGGCCAGAGAAGAAAAACCATATCGGAACTAGCATCAAATAACGATTTAGAGAATATGACATCATAAAAAAACTCAAAAAATAAGGCACGATCATGTAAAATGTGATTCTAATGTGGATAGAATACTAGGGGAGATGGTTATAGGTAAATCTAAGTATTACACTGTGGGCCGCTGATGTGATCGTATCCTAGGATGTGGTCGCCAACTTACTCTTACGAAGAAAAGCATCAAATAAAAATACTATATTTTTTTCAAAAAAAGGAAATCGCAATCAGAGTGGGAAACTAATGATGCTGATGATGACACTATCTATGATTAGAAGACTAATGATATTATTATTTTCTATTTTTGGATGAAGGGATGCCTTTGTTGAGCCATCCATCTTTGTTTCGCTATCTGTCACTTTTATTTTTCTAATATACTTTTTAAGGGGAGACTTTCGTGTCTCCAGAACCTTTTAGTTAATAATATAATTTAACATGAATACTAGTTAAACTAGGAATATTGAAAATATAATTGTTAATAAATTTTTTATTTTTAACAGTTATTAATAAAATTATTAATCATTTATACTATTCAATATAGTAATATAATTAATATTTTAATAAAAAACAAATAATTAATTATTTAATTGAAATATAATATAAAATATAATTATTTAGGTATTTAATTATATAAAATTATAATATAATCAATAATTTCATTAATTATAAATAATCATTAACTCGTAATGAATATATGCACATAATTAGTATTTAATAATAATAATATATAATGATATTATGATTGTAATTTATTTGACAACAAAAATACATATTAATTATTTTCATAAATAAAAATATTATTTTTTATATTCAATATAATTATTTTATTATTTTTAATTTATTATTTTATTATTTAATAATGTAATTATTATATTTCATTTATTTTAGTTATATAAATCATCATTATTATTATCAATTTTTTTATTTATTGAAAATATGTTTGGATTTATAATTTATTATCATTAATAAATTGTTATGAATAAAATATTTTTCATTAAATAGTGAAAAGGTTGTTTTTGAATCCCACAAAGAGAACATAGAAAAATTATCGAGAATCAACACCTTATAGAAGGGGTGTTTGGGGGACATTTTCCACAATATTTTCAGAATACATTGAATAAAGTAATCCATAATATAAAAATAGTTAAATATGCCAAAAAATTAATATAAATAACATCTAATTGAAAATTAAAATATTAATAATACAAATAAAATTTAATTAAAAATAAAATGAATACCAAAAATAATATAAAAATAATAATATATTTCACACAAAAATATTAATACAACACAAATTAAATTAATAATATTTACTAAATATATAAAATAGTTTAAAATAAAAATAATATCTAAAAAAATTGATGAAAAACAATTAAAATGGAAGAAAATTATTTTTCCTCAAAACATAAATTTTTTTATAATATTTGTTTCATCAAAAATATTTTATGTAAATTATTTTATTTTATTAATTCTTTGTCATTCCTTTTATTATCAAAATAATTTTAATTTATAGGTAAAATTTTTTAAATTTCATTTTGACTTTTTTATTATATATTTTATGGAAAAAATTTAGTTGTAAATGTTATGTTTTTAGTCAATAAATATTTTGTCCTAAAAATTAATTTTGGGGAATTATATTTTTATAATTGTTTTTATTTTCATCTATATTTTAAATATTTAATTTTTTTTTGAAATTTCATTTAGATTTAACATTTAGATTTCTTATAGGATTCCAAAGCGACATACATGAAATGTAATAATGATTCAAGTAGGTGAATTTCCATGCCAATAAATTATAAAATAAACTTATATAATAGGTATAATTTGAACCATTTTACCAAAATATAAAAATAATAGAAAATTTAAAGAAAAAATCTTAAAATAATTGATGAGAAAATATTTGAACAGAACAAAATATTGTGTTTTAAAACATAACATTTGTAATTAGTATTCTTTTTATGCACTAAAACATTTTTTATGTAAATTAATTTTTTTGTTATTATTTTTCATTGATTTTATTTTCAACTAATTATTTGTGGTAGATTAAATGCATTGAATTTTCATTATATTTTATTCATTCTATTTTTTGCATGATTTTCTAAAGTGTAAATGTTATGTTTTTGAACAATAAATTTTGTTTCATGTAAACAAATTTTGGTTTGTTATATTTATGAAATTCTAATTATTTTCAAATATTTTTTATATATTTAATTAATCAATTATGTTTCATTTGGGTTGACACATTTTCATATCGTACACATCAATAATAATTCCAACACCGTTTTCATATGGTTTCACATCAATCATTGATTGTTATATATAGTTTTCACTACTAAACACTCATTTTAATTTTTTTGAAGTACATAGATATATATATTAATATAATATTAATATAATATTAGAATAATATAGTAATATAATATATAATTTTGAATCTTATAATAAAATTTTTATTATAATTAAAAATATATATTCTTTTATATATAATTTATTAAAAAAATTATACTAATATATATTTATATATATAATATAATGAAATATATAGAATATTAATAAATATTTCAAATGTTTTGGTTTAAAATATTAAAAGAAGGGTTCTTTATTTCTAAAAAATATCATTTTATAATATATTTATTTAAAATGTGCTTTCTATGAAACCACCTTCCCATATAAATTTATTCAAAAGGTACATATTTTGAAAGAATCATCTTAAAAATTATTTCATAAAATTTAATTAAACATAAAAAGCATTTTTTAAAATTATTTTATCATGGGTCATTTCTTAGAAAATGCATATCCTTCACAAAAATTCATCTCCCTAAGGATCCATAGATTGGGGATTTTTTTCCACTTCAATTGGGATGAGGAAATTCTTTTTTTAACTGTATATTAGAAAATATGATGCAGTTGTTCAGTAGTTATTGATTTGTGATGCCGGTTGGAGGTTGTGATCCAAAAAGATAGAGTAGAAGGATGCATTGTTGATTGAGTGACCTGCAGTTTTTACTAAAATATAAATTAGGGTGTGTGGACATCATATGTTATCTTTAATATAAGAGGAATCAAGGGTAAGCCAACAAAAGATTCAATAGTGTGGCTATTTAGGCATGATTAGAGAAACAGAATGTGGACAGTTTTCATAAATGTTACTAATGAAATGAGGCCTGCATGTGGATGTTGATATCCTATTGTATTATTATATATTTATATATTAGTATAACTGGGTAAAATTAAAGACTATCTTTTTAGAATGCCATGTGTATATTGTGGTTTGTTGGAATATTTTTTGGTCTGATTTCCTTTCTTATTCTAAAATAAGAGGGGGATTTTAATATCCTTTTTAGGTTCTCTAGTGGCTATCTCCCTCTCTCTCTCTCCTTTTTCTTAAAATAAAATTATATTTATTTCTATCTTGTCATGTTCTTCAAACATCACTAATAGAGGGATAACTTGTGAAATTAGTTTTATGATGTGAAGCATGAAACTATCTAGAAATTTAATATCAAGTTATTCTTGTTCTTCTCTCTTAGTTGGGCTTGGCTGTAAATTGGGAGTTGAAATGAAATACTTGTTAAATATGCACTAAATATATATATATAATATGAAATTATATATATATATAAGAATGTATTTAGTAATATTTATTAGATATTGGTATTATAAGGAATGTATTAAATACATGTGATAATAAATATATGTATATGATATATATTTCTCCCAAATTATTTTTTATCAATCTATTATTTTTTGATTAAATGGCTTGAATATTTTTTTATTTGGATTCAATGAATTTATGAAATTGGGAATAACTGTATATGGATACTTAAATATGGCCAATGAGTTTAATTTAATGAAACACAATGTGGATGGCAATATAAAGGGATTTGATTCCTCTTATTGTTGATAACCAATTTTTGAAATCCTCTCAATCCTATATTCCTCTCATACTTTTGTTCATCATTATAGATGAATACACTAGCACCACTTTAGTATATGTATATCCTCATGATATGATCACAGATTGATTGGTTAGTGTATCGCCCACGGTGGAAGCTTTCTTTTTTCACTACATCGATACAGTACCACATATAGCATTTTATCCACTAATGGGTTTTATTAATAATAAACATAAAAAACTGATAATGGATACCCTTTATCAATGATTTTTTTGTTCTGATAAATTTTTATCTTTGTTATAACTTTTCATATAACTGATACAAAAATTAATAAAAAATATTAGTACCTTTTATAAAATTATCATATTTCTATTAAAAAATTTATGTATATTTACATTCAGTATTTAAAAAATACATGTTTATAAATAGCATTAATAGGATATATTAATATCTATATCTAATAATTCATAAAAATATATAAATATAAAAGATGTATTTTTAATATGTGATATTTGAACTTATATATTTAAATCAATATTTATATGCAGATATGTGTAAGCATTATTTTATGTGTTCATGTTTGTTTTCTGTTTGTTTTTGTTTTTTTTTAATGTGTGCACAATAGTTAAGGAATTATTATACTCTATATATGTGTGCACATTTTTGTGTTCATCTAACTATAAGTCTTTCATGAGGAAACATCCACCCACTTTTTGTGGGTCTTCTAATCTAATGATTATTAATTATCTATTTAATTAAATATAAAATATATTTTCCATCATCTAGGGATTGGAACAATATAGGATTGTTTTGGTCATTTTTTAGGAGAGGTGGACCAATGGTGGAATATCAATATTATTAACACAAAAACAGTTATTATAGACAAAATGTAATAGGAAGAGATCAAAAATATATTTTTCACTAGTTATTTTCCAATGACACTTCACATGAAAAAGGAGCATGAATAAATTGAATTGAATCTAAAGGTGGATGAATCTATTAGAACTAAAGAAGAAAATTTCACAAGACATCTGAGCTATGCCTCATGTTTTATCTTATATATTGAAATTAAAATTGATATTTTCATTACTAGTATAAATCCTAGTCTTAAAAATGTGTAATCTATAAGGGAAATTATAAGCTATGAATATGTTGTTCATTATTATCTTTAAGTGTAGATGCAAGGTGGAAATTCATATTACTTTGGGGAAAAGAAAAGGGGAGTGGAGTATAATGTAATATTTGATGATTATACACATAGTTGGGAGAATTTCCAATTTTTTTCACATATTAAATGTAGGATGAATAACCTAGAAAGATGCGTTAGGGGGTCAGGGAAGTGTTTTAACTATGGTATAGTGTTATGATAATCTTATAACTGAAATTTTTTGGCTAAGAGTATGATTAATATAATAGAGTATCATAATTCCCCAACTAATGCACCACCCAAAGTGTAAAGCTTCATAATTATAAGAGTTTGTAACTTATGTGAATCAATGGACTAACCCTATAGAAAATAAAGATAATAGACCCCATAAATCTCTTAAACCAAGGTAAATGGAGATAATATGTAGTCACCAGCATTGTGGTGGATAAAAATAATTATGTAGTGGGGGTTATACTTATAATTCACAATATAACTATGAATTCATTATTTAATTTGGTTTATTTACATTATTTTATATCATAAAATTTGATAAGAATATTGATTCACCCTCTCAAACAATAGAACTGTGAATTTTGATTTCATCAAATATATATAATTCTTCATCTATCAATATTTATGGGATTATACTCCCTGAAAATATATTTATACTTACCATTATATAATTTTATGTAATATTAGGTATGGATTAGATATTTTAGTATATATAATATATCAACTATTGAGAAAATGAAATCTGATTTCGAATCCCAAATAATCTTGTTATCAAGTACCATTCCAAGGATGATTTTGAACTATATATAGAATAAAATTATATAATATAGGTTATAATACCAAATAATGAGTGACACGCGACTCAAATAACCTAAGAGCATGTCAAAATTTATTACATTCTTATTTTATGGGAGTATAATGATGTATTTTCGAATGAATGTTTTCATTTTCTCATAGCACATGAGTTAATGTTTTCAATAAGACTCATCCATATACCAATTCCTATATTAATGTGTCTGTATAGAATAGATACCATTCAATTGGATAATTAATGAGGTAGCTGCAAGTGCATCTTGGAAATAGTTGTATACACCCTAGGTTTTCACTATAGGATAAACCTGTCTTGTTTGTAAACAATATGGATGGATTGATTCATATTTTTATTTATTATTTTTAGCATAAAAAATATTGATCAATAAAAAGTATTTGATTCCTTTTATTGATGATATATTTGATCAACTCAAATTTGACAAATAATTCTTATAGATTAACCATCGATTTGGATTTCATTAGTAATGTGTTTAAAGTGGTTATAATTATAAGAATGATTTCCATATGAATTAGTACACTGCAAATTTATAGTGATGACATTTAGAATTATGAATTGCCTTACTATATTTATAAATCTAATGAATATATTCTTTATTGACAAACATTGTCAAAAAAATACTTGATAGATAGTATTCTTATAAATTGAAAGAGTGGTAAAGACTGTGGTGATTATTTTTGGATTGTGGTAAAGACCTTGAAAATGGAGAAATTGACTGCCAAATTTTACAAGAGTGAATTCTGGACGTAGAATGTATCATTAATATGTAATGTATTCCCCTAAAATAAAATATTAATAGATCCATTAACGAATAATTTTACTGAGTAATGGTTAAGACATACAACTATAATCAATATTTGTGGTTTTCTTTTGTTAGAAGCATATCATCGAAACATTGTGTTAAATGTTTCATGGATATCAAATCAACTAACAATGTTAACTTATAATGGATTGAATTTCCTTTGGATGGAGGAATATTAAGGATGGTTCAAGGTATACAAAAAGTAGGATGACCATCTCTCCTTTACTCAGATTAACATATAGCGGGGGAGGGTATGTAATATACAATGATACATTGAAAAAATAGGTTAAATCCAATTTAATAATTATAAGGTATTTTTATGCCTCATACATGTTTAATACTCATTATTAAAATTACCTAATTCATGATTTAGTTATAGAAGATGTAATCATTTCATTAAATATTTGGCAACATTATCGATATGGGAAAAAGTGTTATAAAAATATTGAACACAAAGGAAATAAACTTATATTCACAAAAAATAAGTCTAATATTCCCCAAATTATAAGGTTGGAATTGATAAAAAATAATGAATACTCAATAAATTATCACTCGGGGTTGGAAAAAAAGTGGTTGATACTCTATAAAAAAGATACCATGTTACTATATCAATGATGGGGTTTCAAAAGGACCCAATACTCATGTATTTTCAAAGTTTGAATATAGAATTCATAATGGGAGGAGATAAATATAGTATTTTCTAAGCTACTGTAGGACCTTAGATCCATATCAAGGTCAAATAATCCAAAAATGATGATGTTGAGATATAGAAAAAGGTAGAAAATATTCTACAGGTAAACATTGAAATATATTAAGGTATGTGGATTGGAACCCAATTATGTGTCCCAACAAAACTAAAATTAATGAATGACCATTGGGATGATGCATATAACACATAATTCCATTTTCTTATAGGAAGTAAAATGATTTATATAGATCTAAAACAAATCTATTGGTGGGATAACATGAAGATTAAAATTATAGAATACATGTGTTGATGCTTGGTGTGAAAACATGTTAAGGTTGAATAAACAAAATCTCTAAGTTTATATTGAAACCACCATTACAATATTTAAATGGGAAAACAACACCATTGATTTGATCAAAGGGCTCCCCATTACATCTAAAGGACATAATTCCATTTTGGATGAAGTTGATCACCTTACAAATTCATAAAATATTTTTGACATAAAATAAGATTTATATCTTCATTAACTCCCAAATATATACATAATAGATGTGGTAAATATATATATACTAGAACTATTCATTGTATTTGATCATAATTTGAGCTTTAGCTTATGATTATAGATAATATTCAAAAATAATTATAGACAAGGATGATTTTCAACAATACTAATCACCCTTAGATAGATGTTCAATCTAAAAAGATCATTAAATCACTATAGGATGTGTCGTGATATTTATCGATGGATTTCCTATGATGTTGGAATCAACACCTATAACTAGTAATGTTATCATGTAAAAATGGTTTTCATTTGAGAATTCAAATGGTACCATATAAAGATCTATATGGAAGGAGACATAGGAATCCAACATGATATGATATAGTTGTAGACTGGAAGCTAATTGGTATAGAGTCTATTGATAGTGATAAGCTGTTCCTTCAAATATCTCCATATAAGTCGGTTAAGTGTTTGGGAATAAAGGGAAGTTGATCCCTATTTACATTGGACTCGTTGATATCCTTGATCATGTCCAAGTCATAGCATATCACATATCAATCCTGCCACATCTCTATTAAGTGTAATAAGTGTTCCATGTATCTATTTTGAGGAAGTACATATCATTTACATCACATATATTAAACTCAAAAGCTGTTAAATTGGAACGTGACCTTTCATATGAAGGAAAACCTATAGAGATAGTTGATCAAAGAGAAGAAATTTTGAGTAATAAGACCAACTAAATTTTTATATATCAATGGGGAAATAAATATTAACCACTTTTCCCATTTTCTAATAAAAAAATAAAATAGTTATTCATAGGTTGTAAGAACTTCTTCCACCATGAAGTAACTACCTTGTTTTAGCTGTTAAATATCTTTGTTGATTTTAATGGTGAAATTGAAAAAATAAGTATTAAATATATAAAATTATTATTATTATTATTATTAAAAATATTATAATTCACCTTTGTTCCCTCTCATTCTCTAAGAAATGAAAATGTTAACCATGCGGTGTGTTGACTACCACCTCCACAATGTAATATTTCTTATTTTTCATATAGTTTATCTATTATTTGTTAAAAAATATTAAAATATCATAAAATTACTTGTATGTAGAAAAATAGTATCATTTTTATTATTTAATACTCATAGTATTCGAAAAATAAACTAGTTTCATTACCATACTACTCCATTAATTATTGAAGGTTCATGTTTGATCGGTCTAACCACCTACTTAAATAATTCTATAAAATAGTAAACCTGATAACAATGAGAAAATAATTACAGATGAATTTTCATATAAATAGGTAAATAATTATTTTATTTTATTTATTTAATTGTAATATTAATATTAAATTATTTAATTAAGATACCATTTAAAGTCAATAAAACATGTTTGTGTTCATCTACAAGATCCATTATTATAACTCTAATAGAATGAAATTATAAATTTATAAACTATAAAAAAATATAAATTATAGTTCCTTTAATGATATATTAATGATGAAATTTGGGAGAATATTGCATAGAAATAACAGTATTATGAAACATGTTTAAAATGACCATGATTACTCACACCTGATATTGAAAATAGATAATAACTAACTAATTCACTGGAAGATATTAATTATATATAATGATTATAAATTGATATAAACGTGAATAATGTTATAAAATAGGTGATTAATATGGTTATGTTTGTTATATATCCGATTATACTGTAATCAACAATGTAGAGAATCAAGTAATGGGTTTTACTTACTCAATTTCTAATTCATTGTGTCATAGTCTTTATTACATGAATATATATTTCAATATTTATTTGAACATGAAACATCAATACTTTTTAAGTTATTTACACTTTTTAACTAGGTAAATTACTTATTATCTTGGATAAGTAAATATTTGATAAAAAAATTACATAATAAAAGTATAATGATGGTAATGATAACTCACAGTCTTACTAATGAATCTTTTTCTTGCACATCTAAATTATCCCTTTAGAAAGTATTTTTTAAAAATAAATCCAAATAAATTTTTTCATTCATATTATTTATATTTTTCATTACCTATTTTATGAAATTAATGTCTTTGGAAATTTCTTAGTAATGGGGTTTTCTTTAAACTGACCTGAATTTTAATAAAAGAATTTCTTTTCATTATTTATGACTCCAAATTTGTTAGAATTATTTTTTGTTACTTTTCATGCATACTTTATTTAAAATTTATTATAATAAGGTTTTTATAAGTTTTATCTCTAATAACTTTTTATTTCTGTCACCCTTTAATTTTATTATGTGATAATTCCTTCAAGAAAATGATATTTTTGATATCCTTTGATTTCTTAATTACATGTTATGTGGTGTTTCTGAAAAATATTAATAAACCCACTCTTTTCCTTGGTTTCTTTAAAATATGATGATGATTGAATTTAAGTGGCACATGTATGTAAGGATAATGGTGGTATGTGTATTATAATTCCCTCCAATTTATTTTTTAGGATTATTTTTCATGAGTTAGCTAAGAGTATAAAAAATTATTTTATTCAAATGGGCATGGTAAAAATGTGTTTTATCACATTTTAGGCCTTTTTCATGAAGAGTTTGTTTACACAGGCATGATAATAATGAGTTTTATCACATTTTCATGTTTGTAAATAATTATTTCTTTCACATAGGTATGGTAGTATTGAGTTTTATTATAAATAATTCTATATACTTATGGTTATGCCTCATTTATATGTTTTGATCATGTTATGCCACATTTTTAAGATGATTTTATTTTTCATTATATGCAATCTTTTCATGTTACGCCTTAGATTTGTTATATTTCACACTCTTTTCTTGTACTCACATGTTTGTGTTTGATTAAGGTATATTTTGATCCAGGTTCTAAATTTTATTCTTTTTTATTTATCTTTTTATGATCTTTTGTTTCACTATCTTGTTTTCTGATTATCAACATTGGTCACATGATTTTTTATTAATCTCTTTATAACATTACCAGTTTTTTCATGATTATATATTTTTTAATTTATAAGCATCTAAGCTCACACATTTCATATGTTTCCATTCCATGGGTTATTTAGATTATTATATAATGTGATCTGTCTAGAAAAGGGTCTAGAGGAGCATGATTTTGGACTAATGTATCCAGGAATTTTAAAAAAATATGTTTGTATAGCTAATCTCCAGGACACATAATATTTCATTCCTTGGATTTTGAGATTTTTTACGAGATGTATTATCTAAATTATGAAATTAATATATTATTTAAGCTATTTTTATCTTGGTAAAATTTACACACATACTGACCTAGATAAAAAAAATATATAGTGTATAAATATATATTGTTAAATTCATATATTAATACTTATGTTTATATTATAAACGCAATATGGAAATATATATAACATATAAAACCCATATTATCTAAATAATGTATCTATATAAACCCTTTGAACACACATACTGAAATACCACACAGATAATAACATTTATATATATATACACTATATAAAACATATATATATAAATATTCTACCAAATATATATTTGAGTATGTGTATATATTTATTTTATATATAAATAAAAATTATGACCATAAATATAAATATATAAATATTTATATACACATAGAATAAAACATGTACCAATTTATATTATAAAACAAGTACATAAAATGCATAAATAATGTAAATAATATATATAAACACATATATATAATTGTGAATATATAAACAGACAAACACAAAAAACATATAATATATAACATATGGATATATATATATATGTATGTATGTATGTATAATTTCAATTAGACACACAAACATGTAATATATTGATATATAAAAATTATAACGTGTGTTTATATATACACAAATATTTATAATTTTATATGAATTCACACACACACATACATATATATATATATGTCTATATGTATGTATCAAAATGCACATTTATGTGTTTGTGAGTCAAAAATAGATGTATGATTCAATTGTCTGAAAAACAAATATAGTAATTCAAGGAAAACAAATAATACATGAAACAATTATAGGAATAGATTATGTAAATAAGTGATACTCAAATAAAATGGATTTTGGACTTTTTAAGGAAGGAAATGGATTGATGGTTAGAGATTTGGTTGTGGTGATCAACTAACAACACATAGAAAAGAAAGAAATGAAGGAAGAGGTTTTTTAGGGTATTAAATAAGGGAATAATTTCCCAGTTCTATAGGTAAAAGTGATAAGAAATTATTTCATTAGTCCTTAGTCTATCAAAAAGAATTATTATGCACAATCCCAATATATTTTTTTTAAATAGTTATTTTTTATGGGTTTATTATTCCTTAATGATTTTTTACTTTCTTACGTTTTTAATAGATATCAGTTATGAATATTTTCAATGATCATTAATTCATTCCACAATAAAATTACAAATAGTTATCATTATTAGGGATAATAAGGATTACTGTCATAAAAGAACCAATTTATTTAAAGTTATTTATGATGATAATACAATTTTTTGAAAATATAATCCAATAATTATATCTAACGGTTATGAATATTATAGATTTTAAAAATATAATCCAGAGTGTATATTTAATTACAATAAATTGCATAGCCATTGAAAATATTTTTATTCATGATTGAAATGTCCATTGTTAAAAAAAAATATGGTATAATAATTATTTCAATCAATATGATTTTGTATTGAAAATATTTTTTTCATGCTTGATCATTTATTTGAAAACTAAATTTGGTAAAAATAATAATTTCCAAAAACAAAATTATGTTTTTTTACAAACAAATCACTATAAGCATTATTTTTAATGAAAAAATCATCATTCAAAAATATTCTGTCATAAATATCTATTTTTATAATCACTAACTAAATTTTCATTACTAAAAGTAAGGTATCATTATTAGGACAATAGTATAATAGATAAAGTGTAATTTGGGTGGTCGATCTGGATTAGAATTATTTAATAGCTACGAGTGATGAGGAATATGACATCATGGATGAATAAACTATTAGATTAAAATGTTTCTAAAATATTTAAATGTTTTATTTTATGTTTTAAAATGGGAATGTATTGTAATCCCACTATGGAAAATAGTTTTAAGTGTGGTTCCCATTATTATAGGGAAGAAATTATTAAAATTTAAAAGTAATAAACGAAAGGAGAATAATCCTGGGTTGTATGGTTCACTACACCATCTATAAATACTCATGAGTGTGCAAAAAGGTGTAGTGAATCACTTTGATGGAACACATTTCAGGCCATATGTAGCATCAGTGAAAGGTTCTTGAAGGTGTTGTAAGTTTTCATTATGGATTGATGGGACATTCTAGTTAACACTAAGGTCTAAGTAGGTACATTTAGTGTCATGTCTGAATTTCTGAATTGGTATGATCTAGACTATAGATAATTTTAGGTTAAAACTAATGGACATAATGTTTAGCTATAATTTTTTATCTAACTAAATTAATAGATCATGTGTGATTTAATGAAAATGAATAAATATATACTAGACATACCTTTCCAAAATGGTTATTTACCAATTTATATGGGTAAGATACTTTATATGAATGTGTACCTCTATGCATATAAAATGGAGTCCCTATTGTGTAGAAAATAAAAAAAATTAAAATCATTTCACGCATATTACTCATAGAATTTAGATTCTTCCATTTCCTTCTATAAGCATCAATTTCACTATGTTAGTGCATAAAAATAACCCCATGTACAAAACAATCATGTTCTAAATATTATTTAAGGGTTGATGTCCAAAAGATATTTTTTTAGTACTAATCCAGTATTATATCCAAAAAAGGTTTCACATTCTACCCAATTTCTTACCATTTTGGCAGGGTCAAATATCCTTATAAAGAAAGTGACAACGTAATATTCCTTAGAAAACTCCATCTACTATCCTAATTAAAGGATATTCTGATTATCCACGTATGTACCTAATAATATTGGGAGTATAATTCATCAATATGGATATGTATATGCTCAATAATGTGATTAATGTGGGATAAATTAATGAAAACAACTTCAAGAGGTGTAAAAATATGATTCACATGCTATATGAAACACTCAATGTGCAATAAATGTTATATACTTTGAATCCCCACACTTTTAAAAATGATTTGATTCATGTTTCCTCAAAAAGAAAAAATATGATAATGATAATATCATGTGTTGAGGTCACATAATCAAGGATTTATTGGATTATCTATTCAAAAAAAATTAAAATATTCCATTTTCAACGGAGATATGGGATTCCAAAGAGTAAAAGTACAGTCCTGAGGATGTATAAATGAAAAAATTCCTAGTAAGAATGTTTTTGGAAATAAAATGATAAAAATTAGATCATTAATAAATAAAATATATGAAATACAAAACATATTACAACAAATTAATAAAAAATATGAACAAGGATTGTTTTATCATTGTCTCATCCATCATAGATAAGTTATCATTATCTTGGATGAATTTTTAAAAACACTTAAATTGCAAGAGGGAATATATTTCCTACAATGAGTTACATAAATTTCTATAAATTTATCTGGAATATAAAAATACTAAGGGGAAAATTAGCCAAATGATGATAAATCCATGTTCTTCGTGGTAGAGGGAGTGGAACCATATGGGACCTAAAAGGGATAACAAAAACTAATCCATTGTTTAAAATGAAATTTGAAATTAAATAAGAATAATGGGGCAAGATATGTTTTTAGAAATCAAACAAATATAAAATTAGAATGACATTTCTATAAGAATAAAGTTGGAAACAATTCATTAAAAGTTTATTTTTTGGCCATGATCTTAGAAGAAAATGTGATCAAATATAACTCTTCATGTTGGATTAGTTTAGATGCAATGTGAAATGTGTGAAACAATAAATCTCTCTTAAATACCATTGAATAAATCACATATATTACATTTCTGGACATGAGGAGAATCTTGGAAAATAAATGTAAAAGGGATGTTAGTTTTTGATCTTGATTTTTCCTTGGGAAATATCATCACATTAATTGATTCCATGTATGTGATTAATGATTGTAGGAACATAATCTATTGTATATTGTTAAACAAGTATGTGTTTAGTCATCTATTTGAGGTTGATAAATTTATTTTATCCAAGGGTGGGATCATATCTAGAAACAATCACTTATATTATTTATTACTCAAATTAAATAAAAATATTTTTCTACTTAATTTTTATAGTATTTTGATTTATAGGATAATCATTTAGATTACTTTAAATTTAAAAAGTTACATGATATGTTAAAAATTTAAATGTAACCTATCATGATAAAAATAATAATAAATTTATAACTTTCATGAAAAGTAAAATTTTTAGGAAAATATTTCGAAATATATAATGGAATATTATCTTTGTAGAATTAATATATAGAGATCTGTGTTATTTTAATGATATACCTACCATAGGTAATAAAAGTTACTTTGTAACTTTTATTTTTGATTATTCAGGTTGAAATCCAATGTGAGTTTAAAATTAAATTTCTTCTTTCAATGATAGAATCCCTAAGGATCATAAAAGATGTTGGAGATCACTGTACACCTCAACAAAATGTTATATCTAGGAGAACAAATAAATAATTAATGGAAATGGTTAATTTCATTTCGTCTATTTAGGTTATCTCGAATGGTTTTGGGGGAGAATCATTAATGAAAACATTTCACCTCTAAAATTAGATTTCCAAAAAAGGAAACGCTATGCCTTCATATGAATTATTGAAAAGTAGAAATCTGATACTACATTTTTAAATGGTTTGTTGTTATCGTGAACATCTAAGTATACGTGTACCTAAACTGAAAAAATTAGGTAAAATAGGTATTTATTAAATATTTCTTGGATTTATAGAGAATTAAAAGGCATATAGATTAATGGTTGATGAATCAAATGACTTTGAAGATGTTAATGTATTTATTGAATCAAGATATTCTATCTTTGATTAATCTTGCATCACTTATACATGATAAAGACTAAATAGAGGAATTTGGTATCTCATGAAGATACTTCTGATGATATTTGTTAAATTAAATCACCTGGGATACCTATTATATATTGACCCAAGACATTTACGTATATTTTTATAGGATTTCAAAACATAAATATCCAATAATACAAAAAATCGATCATAAAGGACTAGTTTGTTTGGAATAATATTTTCATATTATATAAAACTAATCATAAATCATTTCAAACTTAATTAATTATCTATAATGAGCTCATAAAATACATTTTGAGATCCTAAAACTACATGGTATAACTTTGGTAATACATAAAGAAATGGGTGAGCTGAAAATCTTAGTAAGGGACTTAACATTATAAGACAACATAAGATGTTAGTTAAATGTATAACAACATATGATATAATATAAGGATAATTAGTAACCCCATGGAATCATAACTTAAATAAAATGGTGTCATAAGATCACGAAATCATAGGAACTATTGCCGAAACACAAAACATTAAATAAAAATGAGTTAAGGATATCTCTCTAGAAAATATGCCATGGTGGAAAAGGTCCCGTAAAGGATTAGGTATACTCATTAATCCCATTCATAATTACTCATAATACTAATGATTTACCCAATTAATTGGAGTGCTATATAGGAACACCTATAATAACTTTTTCATGATCTATTTTCTACACATAAAAGAAATCAATCATATATAATATCATAATAATTACCCATGCGAGTAAAAGGGTTTTTATAATATTTCTTCATATCATACTCATTGTAAATTTCAAAATGATGGAATTTGAGAAAAGAACCAAAGTAATGTATTACCCCATAAATTGAAGAAAGGATAGTCTAGGTATATATGTCCGAGGCTTATATCCTAAATTTATGAGTAATTTAAAGAATAAATTGTTATTTTAGATGATTTATATAAATACTATAAAAATATTAAAAAAATTCTTTAGAAAAATTACATTCTTTAAATTGAATATAATTTTGAAAAAACAAATATTCATAATTTAGTGTTGAAATACTTTTATTTTAAAATAAAAATATAAAATTATAAATTAATCATTAAGGTATTTAGTTTTCATGATGTTGTATTGTTTTTTATATACAGAGTCTGTTAAAAACAAAGATTCCATTCACATATTTTTCATAAAAGTAAAAATATTCTATGCTTAGAAAATGTTAGAAAAAAGTAATATAAAAAAAGTTAAGAAGAAAATTATTGTTAAAAATAAATTTTAAAAATAATATTAACACATTTTTGGATATTTTTTATAGAACAATTATTTGGGAGAATGAGGATTTTCGTCCAAAGAGAGATAATTAGTCAAATTTTTTAAAAGAATATTTTTCAATCATTTTATGTAACAAATAGAGGGAAATTTAATATTACCTTAAAAACTCATGAATTAATATAAGAGAATGAAATTTATGTGTTTTATTAAGTTATTAATAATTAATTCCAAATAATTTAACTTCATTTATAAAAAAAATATGATTAAAATGATCTTGGAACATAAGCCCTTAATGATTTGGTAACATTTAATTTATAACTCTCAAGAATGGAGATAATTAATTATAAATTAAAATATCATGAATTATAAATTATTATTATATAATATGTAATGTGTAATTATATACCCGAGGTAAAATAAACTTGTCCATAAAAGAACATGTGTCTCAAACAAGGAATCTTTGAGATGAAAACATTACAAATTTCTATCATTAAAGATATATATCTAATAAATGAAAGTGATTATGTTTAAATAATTTATATCAGAATAAATAAAATTATAAATACAATATAAGTTGATAAAATATAATTTCACACATAATATTTTCGTAATATAATCAATGCATTATAGATAGAACCCAATGAATAAAAATTGAGTTAGAAACCCCTTACTTTGAGCTTGAATAATCATATTTGTTCCTTATATTACAGAATAATAATCTTATGATAATTATTTAATTTCAAAATAATATTTTAAAATTTTATTATTCTTTTTATTTTATTATATACAGTTTCATATTCAATTACTAATAAAATTAATTTCACATCGGATGTTTCAACAATAAATGGATCATATGTCCAAAATCACTTATGTTGGTTAATTATGGTCAAATAAATTATTATTTAATCAATTAAATATTGGTAATGATGATATAAATATAATTTATATACAGAAATTATACTTTTAAACCGAACCATGAAATATCATTATGAAAAATAGACTATATTACAACTATGGAGAGGGTGGGTTGAACATACGCATGAGAAATATTTACATTTTTCAACGGTCATGATGGAAAGAATGTAAGTGTTTTTATATCATTAAAAGATGATAAATATATCATATATATTATATTATTTCTTTAAATACCATTACATATACCATCCATGTTATGTGGTAATAAGAAACGAATAACATCGCTTCGTAAGGTGGTAGTATGTCACACAAACAAACGACATTTTCATTTATTCAAAAGAGGGTAAGGTAAAAAAATTTATGATATATTTATTTTATTGAATTATTAACATGAAATTAATATCACATATAAACATAAAATTAATCCATATTAACTTCAATATAATTCATAAGTGAAAAAATAATTTCATCGTTGTGCAAGGCGATATCCAGTCCTACACATGAGCGACAATATTAAATTTTATATGGAATGGAAATTAAAAAGGTAACTCAGATATTATAATTAAATAAGTATAATTATATCATAATTATCGTTAATAATCATTATATATTTCATAATATCAATATTTGATAAGCTATTATGGAAAATGAATTACATCTGTTCAGGAGGCGGTAGTCGTTGTACACACGATCTGTGATTTCATTTCCTATTTGATAGAGGAGGATATGGCTGGGGTTTATTGACATAAAAACATAGTATTTTTATATTTAATATACTATTGTATTTATAAATCCATGTTTTAATAATATTTTAATTATATGGTAGAAAAAATAAAAAAATTCTCAGTTAAGGATGTTACCTCTTCTACAGACAACCTTTTTTCATTTTATCGAAAATCCTTTATAGGTTGTATTTATGGTCAAAAAGGATTATAAGATTATGGTAGGGAATTAACTAAGTTATTTGGGGAGATATTTAAAAAAAATGGTTTTTTTGAAGAGCATAGGAGAGGGGGTTTCCATTTATAAGTGGGGAAGAGGACACACTTGGAATTTTTTAAGAAAATGATTTACACACACATTTTTCTGTTGCCGCAATGTTATAAAATGGACCATTTTATAAAATTAGAATATATAAGATCTAAATATTACCATAAAATATGAATTATAAATGATTTTAGAATTTTTAACCCTTCTCAATTTAGTTTAACACCCATTAAACCAGTTTTTATCTTCGCCTTTGTAAATACATTTTACTATTTTTACTATTAATTATATTCAAAATTAAGTTAAAATAACTATATAATATAAATTATTATTATTCATGATATTTAATATATTTTTTAAAAATTAATAATATAATTGGAATAATTAAATTTAAAATAAAACCTGCAGATGTGTCGAAAAATAGTTTTATAAGAAATGCATTTTTAATGTAAAAATGATCTTATATTAACTACGTAAAAATTAATCATAAATGAAAAAAATTAAATAAATATCTATAGATTAATAATCCATAATCATAATTTAAATAAATCCTCATAAAGTATTATTTTTAATTATTTAAGACAGGAAAACATTATTCACTTTAAATCAATTTTCAAAAACAAATGTGTTATAAAGCCTATAAATAATACTAAAATATAGTATAAATATGTTCTAAATGTAATTAACTGTATTTCATATAACTAAATAGTAATTTTTTTATTTATAATTCAAATTAAATTATTAATTTTAATTTTAAAATACATAATATTTTTAAAATAAATTACTATGTTATAAAAATTAATATTTTATCTACTCACTAAAAAATTATAATTTTCTTCAAAATCCAAACAAAATATGAATAACTTAATATCTATATGACAGTTTCTAAAATTAAGTACAATTTATCAAATAATTATTTTTAAAATTGGAAATGAAATTAATAATATTATTATCTAAAATAAATCATTAAAAATATTTTTTGAAAAAAATTATTAAATATTTAGTTCTTATTTCCAAACAATTTAAAAATACATTTACATTGAGTAAAAAATTATATCTATTTTATAATGTGGTTAATTAAATTAATACCCAAAAATTTAATGTATCTGATAAATTGTTCATATACAAATAATAATATTTTAATGTCATATTTTGGTTCATTTAAACTCAATGTTTCATGTTGAACATGAAATAAAAAAGTGTTCTTTTAAAGTATTAGGGTGTTAAATTATACCCCCATTAAATAAGTTTTATCATAATAATTTTAAATTTTTATTAGTAGTCCAGGCTTTGAAATTAAAAAATTCCTTTATTAAAAATCCACACGGTAAAAGGGGTTAAAAAAATTCCTCTCAAAAGAGTAATAGGAAAACATAGAGATCCTCTAGAAAAACACTTGACTATGATTCCATGTAGGATAAAATTTTTGAGTAGTGTAAATATGGAAATGGATGAAATTAATAAATAATTATAGAGAGAAAGATATATCATTGATCAAAATAAATTTAATGATCAATATAATGTTAACAACAAAAAAATGTAGTTCTGTGATGACTTAAAAGTCCATTGATTCATCCTATGTGAAACAAATATAATAATATTTTTTCAATATCCTATTCCTATATTTCAGGGATTATTTTTCAATAAAGATATATAACACCATAAAATATTATTAATTGGAATAATTTTATATTATAGACAAAAAATTCATCCTTTTATTATGCTTCGAACAATTTCCACATCACCTCTTACTCTAAGAAATGAATATCCAATATGATTTTTTTATATCTAAATAACTAAAATTAAATTTTAAAATTTCATGTGATTCATAAAAGATAAAAATGTATTCCTCTTATATTTATTAAAAGCAGAATGGTTAGCACATGTTTATATAATACCCAAAATGAATATTGATATATTAATATCTAAAATTTGATAATAAAAGAAATGGTTTAACAAATGTCATTAAATAAATAACCCTATATCCCAAATAATCTCAATTAAATAAACATGAAATAATTATTTAACCTGAAAGATTATCTCATACCCTTCAACTTATATCTCCATAAACATGATATAATTCTTAAAAAATAATCCATTATGGTAAAACTAAACTGTATATATAGCTCAACCTAATAAAATTTTCCTAAAATATCATTAGTAAACTCAAAATTATAAAAAATTTAGAAATATTTTCTCCTCTTATATGCTTCCCAAAATAAAAATAATATATATCCACTAAATATATTAAGTAAAAAATAATTTCATACTACCCAGGACATCACATAGTCTAGTGGTAGGAATTATACCCTTATCGTCCATCAGTTGTGGGTTTAATCCCCACAGCCTTTCCAAATAAAATTAGTTGTTGTTCATCATGTGAGTTGTTACTTTTATAAAAATAAAATAATTTAATTTCTATTACATTCATAAAATTATAATTAATATCCTAAAAATAAAATTATTTAACAAATTAGTATGTAACCACTAAGGTTTTCTATACAAAATATTTTCCCCAAAACAATAACGTAATATTAAATGAATATTATTAAATTATCATTAAAGATAGTACAATCCCTAATGGATACACATACTTTTATACTTATTTCCGACAAATATAAAGTAATTATTCCTCAAATAACATTTAAAAAAAACCATACTAAAACCAAGGGTTATATTACCATAAATATCACCCAAAATACTCTTAATTGTCTTATAATTACATAACATAAAACCTCAAAAGGGGTATTTCTTCCTTTAAGAATATGATTAACCTTATTATTATTATCTCAAGACACTTCAGTTTTCTCCATGTCCATCCCTTATTATCATATATTCCTGTCCATTGTGATAGTTCATAATGATTCTGGGAATTTCTAAAACATATCCATAATAGTGTCAAACTAGGTGCATAGTAAAGCTCATTTTCTTGTACTAGTTGATGCTTGATTCAGTCATGGCATGCCTTTTTCTATGTTATTAACCATAGATTCATCTTTTACTGAACCAAATAAACTATTAATATCTAAAAATTGATGTAATTTATTGGAAACCAATCAATTTATATTTCACCAAGATTCTAGGATATTTTTCTATAAATAGTTTTATCATTATACTTATCCCTAGGGTTTCCAAAAACATTTTCTCACCCTTGATTATAATGGTTAAGTGAAAATTTTCTCTAATACTAACTATATAAACCAAAAACTTTTTCACAAATTTTTACAATATTTATAAACATAAATATCCTATAATACAGCCTGAGGATTATAAATACCTAGTGTATTTAGAATACTATGTTCATATTATATAAAAGGGAACTTAAAACATGGTATACTTACTTAATTATCCATAATAAGCTCCAAAAATCCATTTTATCTCAAAAAACATCATTGAAAAACCTACGTAATACATAATGAAAGTGGTGAGTGAAAAATCTTAATAAAATGATAAACATGATATTTAAATAAATCAAGTTAGTCGAAGGTATATCATGATATCATAAAAGAGAATGATGATGAGTAATCACATTAAACAATAACATAATTTAAATGGTATAATTATATCATGGAATCATAACAAATGTGGAAGAAATATATAAAATTACATAGACATAAGTCAAGGATAACTTCAAAGGCAATATCACATGGTGAAAAAAGTACCATATTGGTATATGTTTACTCCCTAATATCAATCATGACACCTCATGATAAAAAAATCATAATGTAATCTTGGAAACCCATCAAAACATGTAAATAATAAATGTTTTCTAAATATATTAAATCAATCATAATTAATAACATAATAATTATCCATGGGGATAAACTTGTTTGTATAATTCTTCAACATATCAAAATAAAAGTGCATATCATAATGAAGGCATTTAATAAATGAACATAAGGATTGTATTACCCCATAAAATTAAGATATAATGATCTTGGTATATATTTGAGATATACATATATATAATGTGTAATAAATCCATTACATCAATGGTTATTATCAATTATCATTTGAAAAATTATAAAAATTTAATAACAATATGGGGGAAAACATTTCCACTTTAAAAATAATTTTATAAAAAACAAGAATTCACAAAATATTTTTGAATTATTTTTAATTGAAAATAAAACCTTAAAATAAAAAAAAATTATTGAAATCAATGAGTGGTCATGATAATGGAAGGTTCCATTAATGCTCAATATGTTAAAAAAAGATTCCTTCCATGTTTTTATATGAAAAATAAAAAAGTACATTTTTCATAAAAGGGATGTAATATTCCTTTTAAAAAAATTAGAAAAAACATTTATTCATAATAACGACTTTAAAATCATTGAAAAACATTTTTGAAATAATTTTTAGAAAACATGGGTTTGCAAGAAAGAGTATTTTTGACTGAAAATAAAATTAATGTTATATTCTATTTAAAGAATATCTAACATTTTAGGTACAAAATAGTGTAAAATGGTTCTATTACATGAAAAAATCATTAAAAAATATAATAAAATGGAATTTTTTTATTACTAAATTATAAAATAACATTCAATAATATATCATTAATCGAAATATATCCTAATAAAAATGGGATTGAAACATAAACTCATACAACTTCGGTAACTTTTGATTCCAAACTATCATGAATTATGATAATGAAGTGTAACATAAAAAATTTTTAATTACAAATTATTTATGATATAAAATGTAATGGGGCAGTATATGTTCCATTTAAAATAAACTAGGTGCCTAAAAGAACATGGGTCTAAAACAAGGTTTTTTTGAGATGAATCCCTTAAAATTTCTGAATCATTGTGGTGAGACTTAATAAATGAAGTGATTATGTGTAAAAACTATAGATCAAAAAAATTAAAATATTAAATAAATCATAAATAAATAAAATTTCATTTTATACATAATATTGGAATAATATAATCAATTAATTTTATTTATAACCCAGTAAATGGAAGTTGAGTTATGAAACCCATTACCTTGAGGCCAAATCATCACATGTGTTCCCTATCTTCTAGAATAATAAACATATGATAATTATTAAATTTACTAATATCCTTTTTCATTTTTTTATTCCTTTTATATTATTTTATTTCATGTAATATTCAATTACATAACCAATTAATTTCACATTAGATGTTTTAATGATAAATGAATCATGTGTCCAAAATATCATTGGTAAGTTTTATAATGTAAAAGGGATTACATTTATTCATCTTAAACATAGTAAAAATGAAATAATTATAAGTTTTATAAAAAAATTATACTTTAAGAATTATCCATGAAATATGATTATGAAAAATGAACTACGTTACAATCCAGGAGATAGCAGGTCGAATATATGCGTGAGTAACATTTACATTTTTAGATGATCATGATGGAAAGAATGTAAGTATTGTTTTATCTTTCCCGGATGATAATAATATCATAAATATCATATTAATTTTTTAAAATTATCTTTAATAGAGCATCAATATTATTTTGTAACATATAAGGAATCACATTGCTTTGCGAGACGATAGTCTGTCGTAAACACAAACAATGTTCTCATTTATTCAATATATAGTATGGTTATAAGTTATATTATAAACTAATTTTATATAATAATTAATATTTATTTAATATCATATATAAACATAAACTTAATCCGTATAACATTTCATGTAAATTATAAGTGAAAACAATTCAAATCACTTTGCAAGGCGGTAGACTATTGTACACATGAGTGATATTATCGTATTCCCTACGAAATAGAAATTAAGGAGGAATATATGATATTATATTTACATAAGTATAATTATATCTTAAATAATTTATATAATCATTATTTACATCATTATATCTATCCTTGATATTTAGTGATGTAAAATTAATTATGTCTGTTCATGAGGTTGTAGTCCACCATACACATGATAAACAATTTCATTTCCTAGTTGAGGTAAGCGGATATGGTTGTATATCCTTCCCAAAAAATAAAAAAAATATATAAATATATAGAAGATACATATGATATAAAAATATAAATATTTAATAATAATTTATGGAGGTGGAATAATAAAATAATAAAATTCTCAGTTAAGGACCTTAGCTATTCTTCAGACAACTTCATTAGGTTTGCAAGAAAAATCCTTTATATGTTGGATTAATGATAATACCAAGGAATAAAGTATGATAGAAGTCTATTAATTAATTAATTTTTTTAGGTATTTTATGAACTAATTATCTTTTTATGTGTCAAGGTTAGGGTAATGGTTGTATCCTTTTTTTAGGAAGGGATATGACACACATGGAATTTTAGAAAAGAAAGAATTACACCGATTTTTTTCTCATGAATAAAATCTCAAAAATGGACCATTAAAAAAACATAAGAGATATATGTTCTAAATATTACTAGGAAATTGTAATTATATATGTTTTGTATCCATTTAAAACCTTATCATTTTAGTTTAACCCAAGGCAAACCCGTTTTTAACATTAACATAGTATTGAATATTTAGTATTTTTTCTATTAATTAAGGTTATAAATTATGATGAAATTATTAGATAAATAAATGATTATAATAACAAATATTGAATCCATTTTTTAAAATTTAACATAGATAATTGTAAGGGTTTATTTTAATATTAAACCCGCAAACATGTCGAAAAAATGGGATTTCAGGACACGTGTTTTGATGTAAAATGTGCTCCAATATAATCTCTATAAAATTAATCATAAAATAATGAATTTAATTTAATATTTATAGTTATATAATCTATAAAAATAACTTAAATCATTCCACATTATAGGTTATTTGAATAATTTGAAATAGAAGAACATGATGCACTTCAAACCAATTTTAAGAAAAAGGTGTTTTAAAGCCTAAAAATAATGTCATACTAAAATATAGTATAAACAATATTTGAACATAATGTAAAGTATTATTTATAATTAAATAGTATTTATGTTAATTTTAAATATAATTAAATTAATAATGGGACTTCAAAATTAGTTAATGTTCTAAAAATAAATTTCAATTTAATAAAAATCCGCATTTTTCAATATTCAATGGAAAATTAATATTTTCCATAAAATCCAAAAATTTCACCCTATGTTAATATCGATAAGTTTATATAAAAAATTTACTCCATTTCATAAATTTTTTTTAGAAAAGTGTAAAAATATTAATTAAATTATTTTACAATGGAAATAGTAAAAATCCATTTTATAGAGTAAATGTTTTTATTAAAGATTGAGTGTTTATTTGCTAAGAATTTATAAATAAATTTTAATTAGTAGAAACTTTATATCTATTTCATAATTTAATTAATACAATTCATACAAAAAAGTTAATTTCCCTGTTAAAATTTTCACATTTAAATATTAATATTTTAATATAATATCACAGTTCATTTATACTATGTGTTTTTTTAAAACTTGCAATCAAACATATTTTTATTTTAAAATATATGGGTATTATATTAGAAATATGGTTAATATTTTAATATTTAGTTTTTGTAAGAAACCAATGATATTATAATTAAACATAATTAATTTTTAATTAGTATACAGTCTGATTCAAAAAACATTCAAAGAGGATATGTCATATTCTGAAAATTCTATTTGGAATGAAAATATAAATGATGATATTGAGTATATAACCAATAAAAATACTTATAAATTAGTTGATAAACCTAATTGATCTCATCCTATAGGTTTTGAGTTGGTATATAGAATAATATTAAAAATCAAATGTATCATATAAAAATATAAATCTATATTTCTAGCTAAGGTATTTACTCAAAAGGAAAGAATACATTATTTTAATACATGTGATTCCATTGGTAGGACTATTTTAATTAAAATTATTCTCAATTTATATTTCATAAATAATTTAATAATTCAATAAATATATGGTAAGGTGTAATTATTAAATGGTGAACTGTAAGAAGACATTTCTATTTAATAACTAGAAGGATTCATAGTACCTATTAACGAAAATAATGTCTTTAAATTAGTGTGGTTATTATGTGGTTTAAAACAAGATCCAAAAAAATGGAATGAAAAATTTAATAAAATAATATTTTGAAATATATTTATATTTAAACTATATTATAAATATTTTTTTATTGTATGTTCCATAATAACCATGGTCTATTTATATTTTTATTTGTTGATTACATTCTTATTTTTTGAAATTGATATGAATAAAAAAATAATTTTAATTTTACTTTATCTAGAAACATTGATACAAAAGATTTATGTGAAGATAATATTATTTTAGGAATCAAAATAGTTATGAATTATAATATTATTGTATTTTCTCAATCACATTATATTGATATGTTCTATAAGAATTTTGAGAAAATTGATTATTAACCAGTTTTTTCCCCATATGCTTTTCAGAGTAAGATACTTTCAAATCCTGGTAGGGTAGTAGATCAATTAGAATATTTAAGGGTGACCAAGTTTCTCATGTAGGTCATAAATGTACCAAACATGATATTGAATATGTTTTTGTAAAGTTTAGTTGGTAAAAAAGTAATCCAAGTTATGAATAATGGGATTTCGTTAAAAGAGTACTCATATGTATAAAGGTTATTATGGGTTACTCTATTAGTTAGTATAGAAACCCAAGGGTATTGGAAGTTTTTACTAATTGAATCTTGAAAACTAACTTGAAGGTTCACTCTTCAGTAGGTCTTTGGGTTTTTATCCTTATACTTGAAGAAATCTCTTTGGGTTAAATTAAATAAACTAATATAAAATCATCCATGGTGGCTTTTGATTATTTTTGAAATATAAGTTACTAGAAAAAAATATGAATGGATTATATGACTTCTCTTAAATATAATAATATATAGAATATTGATATATATGGTTTCTATACACTACTATTGTCAAGAAAATATGGATAAGACATACAATAATACTTCTAATGGGAAATCATGACACTTTGGTCTTACTTATATCTATGTTAGGAAGTTGATTCGTGATTGTATTATAACTATGTAATTTTTTTAGATAAAACCCAAAAAAAATTGAACCTCTTAAAATGGGAATTTCTGTGGATTTGGAATACAAAACATCTTTATGTATGGGTATAAATTAATTATCAAAATCCACCAATGATGGGACACCAACACAACATTTGATATGATTTGATGTATAAGTTTAAGGTTGTAAATTCTATAATGTGTGAGAAGGAAACACCAATGTTATATTTTATCCTACAGAAATGGTGTTTGTTTCCCATGAGGAAAAGGATGGTGAGTTTTAAATTCTTAACTAACCAAGGAATTTAGAAATAGTTTGGAAATATGTGAACACATTTTGGATCCTCTATTTGAATGTAAAAATGGGGCCACTCCAATGAACATATGGTTTTAGATATATAGAATTCATTAAAATATATGTAACACATAGACATAATGGTTTCTAGAATTAGATTGAGAACTATGTAATTTTAATAGACAAGTATAGGATGAATCTAGTTTACCTCAAGCGTTACAAGTTAAAGGAAATTTCCAATTTTTTATATATTTAAATTTTATTTTTCCCTACTATATAAATGTTCAAATCAAGGGATAATATTATATATAAATGTTATTTCCAAGATAGTATGATGATTTATTTTAAAAAATAGTATTCTAGGTATTTTAAAAGGATGGAGGATTTTACGATTTTAATGTTCTTAAAAATATTTAATGGGTTTTATTAAATATTTTAAAGGAGAAGGTTTTTGAATCCCACATTATAAAATGGTTTGGAGTGTGGTTCCCTTTATTAGAGAAAAAACTTAATATCTATTTAAAACTACTAAATATAAAGGATAAAATAATATGTTGGATGTTTCACTACACCGTCAACATGCTTAAATGTGTATGTACAAAGGCACAATGTGGCTTGTTGATGGTGTACTTTTCATTCCATATTTTTGTGAGATGCTTAGTAGTTTCCCATTTTCTCAATTTAGATAGGTGGGTCATACATGTTTGGGCCCATGCCTAAATAGGTATGTTTAGTCGGTCAACCTAATTCACTAAATGAGTATGGTCTAGAATGTTGATCAAATTAGGTGTGATCTAATAGGGATAATAGTTTACTTTTTGGTATGATATCATCCACATAATCGAACGGGTGTGATTTGATAGATAGTATTGAATTTGGAATATAAATACCTTTATTGAATGGGTATCTACCACTAAATCAGGGAAGGAGGCCTTATCCAATGGTGTGTATCTATGACTAGAAGATAAAGTCCCTATTGGATGGAAAATATAAAAAATTCATAATGAATTCACTCCCATTCCTCTAAAATTTGAGATTCATCCTCAACCATATACAATAATAAATGAAACATTATTGGTTTATAACAAAAACTCCCTTTCCAAATATATCTTATTAAATGTATTTTTTATGAGATGGTCTCTACAAATTAATCTTGTTGACTATTGGGGAACTCTTATATCCTAAAGAGTATTCACTGACAACCCAAAGTACTATCATATTTTGTTGGGTGAATCTACTCTTAAATAGAGTAACAACATAATATTCCTTGAATATATACATCTTCTACCATCCTAAGAAAATATATATCCATTATCCATCAATATTAATAATAGAACTTATATCACCCCTAAGAAAATTTAGTGATACATTATATTTGGCCACACCTATTCATTGTCACTATAATGGACATAGAGAAACATATCATGTATTGATATTTAGAGACAAGGCTGATGAATGGATTAATATGGAAGGCGGATGATGGAATGTAATGATAGATAGACCCATTATCACTTAATATTAGTCGCAGAAAATGACAAGGGATAAATACGAATATTGGTTAGTAGTTATTGGGAAATGATCTAGAGAGGAAACCAGTCAGGATTATAATAAATATCCATCAGGATATCATTATTTATTGTTTAAATTAAATGGGATTATGTAGTGAATCAGTTTTAATAATGTAGATAAATAAATTAAATTATCATAATATTTGAGGAATTTTAGATAACTAAAATTTTTATCTAAAAAATGTATTTTCACTCATTCTTATCTCTAAATTTTAATGTTTGGAAATTATTTACTTTTATATGAACTTATTAAAAAATAATGATTAACATATATCCTTATCAGCTTCCAAATATACATATTTTTTCAATATTTTATCATATTGTTGTCTTTTCTCACAATGAAGAACTGAAAACTCTCTACACTACTATAAATTTTAATGTATTAAGAATTATCCTTTATCATTTATATAAAAATTTATTATAATGGGGGTATATTTATCAGTAATAACATGATGTATCTTTATTAGTGATAAAATGTGATGATTAAAGTATCCATTATCAATTATTTTTTATTACTCATTACATTCACCCTTTATCCACTCATTTCTTAGTTTTTATATTGGTTTGGCCTCTATTAGTTCCAAAAAAGATTTTTTCTACATCGATAGAAGGTTTCCTTCATAAAAAACAGTATATTATAAACATTCATATATTAATATATATAAATATTTATTTATATTAATATATATATATATATATATTATTTGATCAAATATTCTTTATATAACACTAAATATGAATTTACACTTAATATATAATTTACTCTCTGAAAAATGTTTTTTAAAAAAAATTTAAAAGTTAATATTAATTAATAAATTTTCAATTAGTATGAAATAATAGGTATTTATAATTTTTTTAATAGAAAAATCAATTAAATAATTAATATATGAATATAATATGAAAATATTACTTGAAAATTAAATGGGCATAAATTTTGATCTGTATATGCATTTGGGATCCACAATATTTACAATTTAATCCTAAAACTGGATTAATATCATTTAAATGGGGGAGGCCTAGAATCTTATTTCTTATTTGTCAGAAAAGACATGGAAGGTCTTAAAAATAAGGTTTTTAGTTTGGTTTCCATAATTTTTGAATATTCGGTGGAATTTTAGATTTAGTAAAAAGGGTTATATTGTATTTTTTTAGTGGAGATAGAATCTATTCCCATAGGATTACATTCATATAAATAAAATGGTGTTAAAATATTATTCTTTTCATATTGTAATTTTGTTTATAATTGTATGTATATATATATAAATATTCATATATGTTAAGGTATAAAAATTTAATTTTATAAATAACTATTAAAATATATTAAGATATTAAATATATTTTAAAGTATATAAATCATATGAAAATAAAAAAATCATTATACATTTTATTTTTGGAAAAAAATTATTATTTTTTCTTAACATAAAAAATTCCTAGATATGTATATACCTATGTAGAAGTGAATATGATTGTATATAAATATATATTAGTATGTGTATATTAATAAATAAATATATTTTTATAAATAATCTTATATATGAAAATATATATTTTAAAATAATTATATTTTGGAAAATATACATACATCAATATAAATATGTCAATATATAGAAAGTAAAATCCACTAGGATAGTGATAAGAATACTTATTGAGATGGTTGTAGATAGGGGTTTGAATTTGAACACTTAGGAATTAATTTCAGATTTGAGGGGGTTGGGTCATGTTTGTGTGCTGGTCCGAGGGGGTGGTTAGGATGGGATCAAGAATGTGGTGTTAGATAACAATATATTTTTTTCCCAATTTTTTAATAAAATATTATCAAAATATTTTTTTAATATTTAGAAATTATTTTATGAACAATTTAAAACTAATGATAATAGAATCCTACATTTATTAGTACATTATATGTAACTAATAAAATAATATTTTTGAGTTAAATTTTTATTAAGGTAAAATTTAACCAGTTTTTAGGACCACTTAGAAAAATCACTATTTTTTAGAACTGATAAAAATAAATTCAACTGTTGATAAAATGGTTATTTTTAATACCTTCATGTCCTAAAAGTATAATCCCCATGATGAGATGATTTAATATCTTATTTAACAATTTATATATTTACCAAAGCATTCATATCACCTCTAGACTAATATAAAATATGGACATTAAATTCTTTACTCACACCACATTCTTTTAACTCTTATGGTTTTACATTTTATGATGAGATTAATTTTCAAATTCATTAAAAAATGTAGATTGGGACCATATAGAAGAAACATCAATGAAAATAACATGATAAGAATTTAAAGTACCAACTTGAATCCCATTTATGAATTCTTGAATATGATTTACTTTAACATGATCAAAATATTGTGTGGACTCAATCTCTTTCTCAAATTCACACATTAAATCTACGAAAGAAAAAACAAGGACATGGATATTTATGTGGTATGGTCGAAGACTCCTACATCTACGGTGGAAGAAATATATCTCTTATTATAAATCAAGGATAACTAATTACATATATTACCTTAAATAAAACTCATATTTATATGATGATAGGAGAAGAAAATTCAATTTCCAGTTTAAGAAATTCTATAAGGGGTCAAACAATCCTAATGTTTTTAGTTGAACCCACCTGCTGAGGGTCTTATATAGTGGTTCTAACCCCTGGGTGGTGATATTTTGTTTCACCAATATTCAAATATATCGAACTTGAATAAAAATATCCAAGGGATATATATCAAATAGTTCTTCTTGTATCCTTATTGATTCTCATAGGAATCTCAAGTATGAAGGATTTCAATTAAGTTCAAATAGTTTCTGAGAAATATCCCTATAACCACCTTCATGATATTATGAAGTGAGATTCTCTTTTTACTAATAATATCACTGATTAAATATCACTGAACATAAATATTTTTTGTTCTAGTATGATAGGATTGATTATTCAAAAGGAAAATACCACATTGGTTATCACAAAAGACATGACGTTGTCCAATAAGATACCTGATTATCCCATTAGTATATTTAATGAAATAGATTACATGAAATATTCTATCACTACTATATATTCTACCACTGTAGAACAAAAATTTACTATTTAATGTAAGTTTATGTCTAGTTCATCAATCCTCTTACGAATGTGAAATCATAACTAGTAGTGGATCATTTCTTATCCAAGTCTCCTAAAAAATTAAAATAAACATATCCAATAAGTAATATCCAAATATTATAACCTCTCTTAAATTTTAAAGAAATATAAATAATAATTTTTTATATACTATAAAAACATATGGATTTAAATTAATGACCTTTACTATATTCATGAATGTATTAGATGATGATGCTCATAGTGTGTGAAAAATCAAGTCTCATACATACCATCTAATATACCAAGGATCTTACTAAACATTTATATGAAACATGATTCTTCTATATCATCTCCTCATATGTCTTAAAAGATAATGATGTGTTAAATTTGAAATTAGGATTCAATAGAGTGATCATTGGTTTGGATATATCATCAGTTTTAAACAAATGGAAAAATTTCTATAAATATTTTGTTTGGGTGAGTATAATAACAACCTACGCTCTATCTTATCAGATCTTCATCCTAAGAATCTTCTTGGCCTCTCCATTAGCCTTCATCATAGACTATGAGTTGATTTGAACACGTAACATATAAATGTCTACCTTAATTTTTTATGTAGACATCATAACTTCAAAATATAATATTTGGTTGATAAATGATGCAAATAAAATATTCCTAAATAAAAAAAATTGATCATTCTACTTATGTATATTTTTAATATTAAATATAAAAGTGTCAAACCTTTTGTACCACTGTTTGAGTTATTTTTTTAGACACACAATTATTTCTCAATATAAAACCTTGTTCTCTGTCACTATATATTAAACCTATCCGGTTGACTTATATTTATATATAATATTTTAATAATACATTGAAGAAATGTTGACTTGACACCAATTAGAGTTCACTAAATATCAAAATATTAAACTACTACCAATAAAATTTAGATAGAATAATTAATAATAGTATTATAAAATATCTCATTATATTTTATACCTTATATATATATATATCCCTTGGAAACATGTTTGGCCTTATACCCGATACTCCTATTACAAGTGTCATCTTCCTTTTTCAAAAACACCCATTTTCAACCACCAGCCTTCCTGTTGTTCAAGGGAGGAACAAGATCCAATTTCATATTAAAATTTATAAGACCCATTTATTCTTCCATAGTTGACTTCCACTAGGCCATTTAATTTCTATCAAGAAAATATCAATAGTTATCTAGAACATCAGCCTCTATTACTAAAAACAACATATTAAACCATGACATTATACCTAGAAGTCTTGTGTATTGTTTCTCATGATATAACATTAGATATAATCCCATTATGTTGATCATCCTGTTATAATAGAGATTCATATTTAGTAAAGATATTAGTTTGATAAATAAAATTCGACTTATATGGATAATTATTAGTTAATAGTGGAATTTTCTACACTACAATAAAAATTATATCTGATTCATCATTCTCTTTCTCAAAATGATTTCACTTCACCATTTCATATTCATAAAATATGAAATCGTCTCTCTAAATTAACTTATTTTCTTATAGATCCCTTTGCTAGAAATACTTTGTAAGATTACTAAATATAACAAACACTGATTTATTTTCTTAAGGATCCATAATTTTGTCTATGACATGAAGATGACTAGAAAACCCAAAGATAATTAGTATTTCATATTCAACAACATTCTGACAACACCAAACCTCTATTAGAATTTTTCCACCAATCAAGGAAGTAGGTAATTGGTTAAAAATGTGTGTTTCATGCATTAATGATTTTAACCAAAAATATTTATTCAAACCTAATTCAGTCAACATACATTGTACCTTTTCAATGAACATTTAGTTTACCTATTTTTATACACCCACTACAATAGAAATGGCCTTTTTTAATATTAAAATTTGTCATTGTTATCACTGAAAAGGAACTAATGTTTAATGAACTTAAAAATATATAAGTATATATCAATGAAAAGAAAGTGAAAGTCTTGATAATGGGTGAACTTTATCAACACCAAAAAGAGATGATCAAGGGTGAATTTTATATGTGAATATTTATAACAGATAGATGGAGCCTTTATTAGTGTTTTATTATCACTGATTATTGTGACTTTTTCTATTACATTTTATGGCTAATAATGTCTAGATTTATTAGTAATAAAACTCTAAATTATAAATCTCTAAAAAAAATTGTAGATATGATATTATTCAAGTAGGAACTATAAAGTATTACTAATAAATAAAAACAATTTATATAATAAAATATTACAGAAAAATATTTCAGTATAAATTAAAAATAAAGAAAATAAATCTTAATAATAAAAAACATAACTCAAATATTACAAATAAAAACAATTAATTCAATATAAATATTACATTACAGTATATATTAAAAAAAATAAAACATTATACACTATTACATTATACCGTCCTTAAATTTACATTGTACATTCATTCCAATTCAAATATTACATTAACGAACTTTAGCACTACATAACTAAATTTATGTAAAATAAATTACAATTGAAATTAATTAAAACAAATAAAATAACAAAATATTTGTAATAGTATTCCTCTGATGTTAAACCATGATCAATAAATAAGTGTGTGCCTATAAAAAAATGTCTTATTTATAAAAAATATATAATAATAAAAAAAATTATAATTATTATGTTTTATAATGCATGATAAATTTAAATGAAACATTCTATCATATTGGTAATTTTGGGTAGAATGTTGACATGTAGTTTATTTTTAAAGATCAAAAATGTATCACATATCAATATACTCATTTTTCATTTCAATTTTGAGTTTTTTTACTTAATTGTGACCCTTACACTAGTGATTTATCATTTATTAATAATTTTTAACTTTATGAAATCACAATTTATTTCATACTAAGAAATTACGAAATCACATTTTTTCACAATTGATTTATATGAATCAAAAATGTATTGATGATCTTTTTCCAAATATTTCACATCATTCTTAACTCATATTCTCAATTTTGACCCCTTGACGAGTGATGTTTCATTTTAATAAAAATTAAAATTAAAAATGAAACTTTAGACAAAAGTGGGAAATATGAGGATCATATTAATGTGTGGTCATTTATTATAGATAAATATTTTTAGGATCAATCTATTATATTTTCAGGATAATAAAAACTAAATTTATTGGTTTAGACCACATATGTAACATAACACTTTAATAACAATATGATGGTCAAATGAAAATTTTGTTCATACTATGAAATTCAAGTAATTTATTTTCATGTGCTTGATTTATATATATACAAATAACATTAAGATCATTTCCCCAATTGTTTTTTCAAATCAATCTCATATTATCAGTTTTGACCCCTACAACAGTGATTTTTCATGTATTAATATGTTTTAATAATTTGAAATTATATTTTCCATAATAAAAATTAAATCATTGAAATATATTGATGCATATTTGATTTACAAAATTATAAATTATTCATGGATATTTTCCTATGTTTCTATACCAATCTGAACAAACCAGATTGATTTGAACCCTTTGATTGGTGATAATCCATTTTAATGAAAATACAAATGATAAATTTCAATTTGGATAATATATAATAATCCAAGAATTAGTTTGATGATTTATTTATTTATATAGGCAAAAAATGACATGAGGGTCATTTTATTATATTTTACTAGCACTCTAATCCCATCATATTAGTTTTGACCCCTTGATAGGTGATATTCCATATTAATAAAAATAATACATTGAAATGGTACTTTGGATCATATTGTAAAATTCTAGCATTAGATTGATTATCGATTAATTAATATAGATCAAAAATTGTATGACTATATTTATCTTAAGTTTTCGTATCATTCTGAGTTCAATTTTTAGGTTTTAACCACTTTATGGGCGACATGTCATTTTAATAAAATTATAATTCTGAAATGAATATTAGGATCATATTGAGAAATATGAGAATCATATCAACACATGGTCAATTGCATCAAATAAAAAATGTCCCATGTACAATTACTCTATTTTTTCGAATAAATACAAACACATTTTATTATTTTTGAACCCTTTTTGGTTATTAGTTACTCTAATAACAATTCATAAGTCAAATGAAACTTTTGAGCATAACAGGAAAATCTGGTATTGGATTGATGTGTAGTTGATTCTTATATATCAAAAATGACTCAAAGATATTTTTCTTATATTTTATCACCAAATAGATATTGTTTTATCAGTTATGACCCTAGTATGGGTGATTTATCATTTATTAATAATTGATAACAATATGAAATGATAATTTTCATCAAACAAAGAAATATGGGAATCAAATTGATACATGGTTAATTTAAAATGATCATTAAATTTTTTTTGAATCATTTTCAAAAGTTTTTATATCAATAAACACATGTCTACTATTTTTTAACCCCCTGACAGGGGATATATCATTTTAATAAAAATATAAAAATAAAATGGTACTTAGGACAAGATTAATAAATCTAGGAATCATATTGATGAATACATAATTTTTATAGATCAAAAATTATTTTATGATCATCCTTATATGTTTTTATGATAATAAGAACATTATTTCATACATTTTTAACCCATTGTAGGTGACCAGAAAATTTAATAAAAATATGAAGGTTGAGTGATTTTTTTTATTATATCAATAAATTTTGGTATTAGATTTATTTTGGATTTATTCCTATAAATCATAAATGACCCCAATACCATTTTCCAAATTCATTCACGAATATGGACATGTTATCTCTATTTTAATTCAAATACTAGTGATTTTACATTTATTAATAACTGTTAACAATTTGAAATTATATTTTCCAATATATTGAGAATCCAAGCTTTATATTGAGGTTGTGTTTATTCTTATAGAACAAAAATGATTAAATGAACAATATTCTATATTTTTTCACCAATCTAAAATCACAATTTTGGTTTTTAACCCTTGACAGGTGATATGTCATTTTAATAAAAATACAAATGTGAAATTGTACATTGGATCATATTGAGAAATACGGGAATAAAATTAATGTTATACTAATTCATATAGATCAAAAACAACCTTAGTGTCATTTTCCTAAATTTTCATGTCAATATGAGGAATTTATATCAGTTTTGAACTACTTTTGGTTCATATTTCATTTTTATAAAATTAAAAACATGAAATGGATCATTAAATCATGTCTAATGATCTACGTATCATATTAATTCTATATGGATTCATGTAGATAAAAAATTATTCAAGGATAAATCTCCAAAATTTTAATGTTAATTCAACATTGTTTTCTTAGTTTTGAAAGCTTAATGGGTGATATGTCAGTTCAATAAAAATACAAAGGTAAAATGTTTCTTTATATCATACTAAAAAATCAAACCATATAATTAATGTGTGGTCAATTCCAAAAAATATCCCATGAAACATTATTGTATATTTTCATAAAAATATGAAATTATTTTCCTTTTTTTGACCCCTTTTAGTTGATTAGTTACTTTAATAAAAATGAGAATGTAAGCCAGAACATTCGATCATACTAAGTAATTTGAGCATCATATTAACATGTGGTTAATTCATATATATCAAAATGAACTATAGGATCATTTTCTAATTTTTATCTCTAACTATATTTTTTTTCTAATTTATGACCCCTATATAGGTGAATTTTCATTTATTAATAAGTGTTAAAAACATTACATCATTATTTCTACTATACTGAGAAATACAAGCATCAGATTAACCCATTATTTCTTCATACTAATCAAAATTCTTTTGAGGAATTTTGTCCAAATTTTTCACATCAATCAAAAATGGCCTATCCATTTTTGACCCCTTGATGGGTGATAAGTCATTTTAACAAAAAAACAAAAGGTAAAGTTTAACTTTGGATTATATCAAGAAATCTGGGTAAAATATTTATAAGTGGTTTATTAATATGGATAACATATTATTTTAGGACCATAGTTTTATTTTTCATGGTATTCTAAACTTGTTTTCCCATTTGACCCCTTTTACGTGATCTGACACTTTAATAATAATATAATGTTCAAATAAAACTTTTGATCATACCAATAAACTTAAGTATTATATTGACATGAATTAAATTTATACAAATCCAAAATGACAATAAAATCACCATCTTAATTTTTGCACCAATATAAACCCATATTCCCATTTATTACCACTACAATAGGTATTTTCAATATTTTAATTATTGCTAAAATTTTTGAAAATTTATTTTCCATAAAACTATGAAATCCAGCCATCATATTGATTTGTGGTTAATTCCAACAAATTTAAAATGGTTCAAGGATCCTAGTCTTATTTTTACCAGAAATTCCAAAGTTTCTTGTTTTTTTAACCATTGATGGTTGTTATATAATTTTAATAAAAATACATAAGTGAAATTATACTTTAGATCATACGGTGAAATTCAAGAATGAAATTGAACATCAATTTATTCCTATATATCGAAAAGTACCTAATGATCATTCTTTAGTGTTTTCATGGAAAAAAAGAACTCATTTTGTCAATTTTGATACCTTTTACTCAATTATTTACATTAAAAACAATGTGAAGGTAAAACAACACTTTTTATCATCTCCATAAACTCATAATTATAGAAATCTAAATATTTAATACACTTTATTTCATGAATTATAATGTAAAGGATCTCATATTTTCATCCAATAAGATCATGGATCTTAATGTATTTGGGAAATTAGGTACTTTATACGTTAACTTGAAACTCAAATAGAAAATTTTCATTGAAAACATCCTTCACATGCTCTTAAAATTTCATCATTCTTCTAAAACTGCATGGGATATCATGGGGATATACATAAGAAAGGGGTGATATATATAGTATGTGAATAAAAAAACATCACCTAATGTAACGAAGTACATGTGACCCAGATACATATTAAGGTAATATAAGAGGGGTGAGAATCATAATATTGATGAATGAGGCATTATATTAGATGAGATCATAATAGAAACATGGAAATGTGGAGTCAACATAAATCATATCATAAACATAATTTATGGCTAACATCCATGAATACATTTCATGGTAAACAGAGTCCAATAATGGATTAGGTTTGCTCCCTATTACCATACCTGATATCTCATGAGACTAAAACATTACCCAATGTGTTGGAGTTTTATATGGTCCCACCTATCATAATATGTACATGCTCATGTGTTCCACATAGATAATTCAACATAATGACATATTTCATTGCATTTAATCCCATGATTAAGGGGTGTAGTTTAAATAAATAGAATTCCCCAATTAATTAATTATAGGTACATCTAGGTGAATACCCATGAGGGGAAATGGGTATGTGTATTCATTACCCAGATGTTTGGAATGGAAAATTATAAGATACTTTTAGTCGCATAACGGGGGAACATAATGGTTCATGGTAGGTATTAATGAGAGTAAAAGGGGCTGCTCATCACTTTAGAAAAATATGTTCAGTAAGTGTGAATTTTTTAAAATACCCCAACAAGAAAAAATATAAAAAATGCATAACATAATATAGGTCCTTAAATAAATATGAGAGTTAGAGGGTCCATTACATTGATAGGGTGAATCTAAAATATTTGGAAGATATTATTCAGTGTTTAGGGGCACCTTAGGAGGGATATTGAGAGGGATAAACAGAGTAATTTCATGATAAAAATGTTTTTTAGGGCCGATTTATATATAAAAAGATAGGAGTGTTCTTTATTAATTTCAAACATAGGTTTTGGAATCTATATGATAAATTAATAAAAATCAAAAACCATCATAGGGTTTCATACCATGGTTTGTAGCAAAGTAGAGTAGTTTTCATTATTTTATATTATTAATAATATATATAATTTAAATAATACCCTTAGTGATGTGGAAGTGAGTCTTGTTTATAAATCGTTGACTTTATAACATTAAAATATAATATAGATTTTGTAGGTTTTATTAAATATTTACAAATATAATGAAATAAACTGAAGATGAATTATTTTAAATGGGAAATATATATTTGTCCATGGATACCTTTTATCTAATATGTTATATCTATTTGGGGTCATTATGATGTCATAATACACACAGAATATTTATATTGTATTTAAATTTTACCCAATAATTTGATCGCCTTTGAAAATCATAAAAAATTAGCCATTTGATAATTTTGAAATGGTTATATCAGGAAAATAATTATTTTATCAATTAAAATCTCCAATTATGATAATTTACACTTTTAATTCAAAAATCCACATCTATGGAAAAAACACTTGTTTTTTTATAATAACAATTTATTATCCCTTATTAAACTATTTTTGGATTAATAAAATCTTGTTTTAATTTATATTTAATAAATATTATTTATTAATATAATTTTATTAAAATATTATTAGTTTTTAATTTTCTTTAATTTATTAAAATTAGTTTCTTGATTAAAATTATATATTGTTGAACAAATAAATTTTTTGTTTAATCGCATTGAAATCATATTTTATTAAACATATTATTAAATAATTTAAAATTAATAATAGTAGGATAAAAAAATCAATATTTTTTTTAAAAAAAATTATACAAATTCATACTATTAGTTTCTAGATACATAACCATTTATTAAACTAATAAATTCCCTAAGGGTATGGTGTTCTGTCATGACCCGTCCTCAGGGCCCGTGCCGTGACTACCCCATGCCTGCCTCCCATAGGCTAGGGGCTGGAAACTAGCACCAATGACGTAAATATCGATAAAAAGAAAGGTATTTCCTTTATAAAGTAAACAAACACCATAGAGTATTCAACTTGAAGTAAACTGAGCACAAAAGTAAGTTCCATAAAGTAAATAGGCCAGAATACAAACCCAACTGAAAGTAAAGTACAATTGAAAAGGAAGTACATTAGAAGCTCCGAGCCATCCTCTAGAAATCCCACCTGAAGGGTGGGTACAGATAGTCTCCTCATCTCCTCAGCTTTAGCTGTCCGCTACATGAACATCCCTGTCCAGCGATCCACCTCCAAGTATTGTCCAGGTCCACGAGCCTTCACCTCGATCAGTGTTCTCCGTCGTCTGCATCAAACACAACGTAGTGCGGGCATATCCTGTGTATGGGTGAGTATACGATACTTAGTCTGGACCCCGAGACCCCCGAAGGTCTCCCAGAATTCACGAATGATAAACCACAATGGAAAGATACAATCACAAAGTATCAAAAAACTCTACTTAGGTATATACCCATACATATACCTAAGTCATCAATTCAGTTCTCCTCCAACTCAAGAGCCCAAGTTCAACCCATTCCACACAGGAAAGTACAACCCAATCCACACAGGATAACAAGTCAATCATATCTAAGATAATGATTGAATGTCAAAACTCAGCTCACACAGGTATACTAATCACGAAGAGGGGTGGAGATGTTTGATGTAGCATCTGAATCATCTCTTCTGCCGAACCCACGTAGGATCCAATTACATATGTCGTCACTACCGAACCCACTTAGGATCCAAGTACAGTAACAGTCACCGCCAAACTCACATAGGATCCATGTACAATCGTCATCACTGCCGAACCCATAGAAGATCCATGTATAGTCGTCCTCGCTGCCGAACCCATGTAGGATCCAAGTACAGTCGTCATCGTCGTCGCAGTCACAGCCAGCTCTAGGGTTCCGCACACAGCACACTCGATTCCAGGAGGGTCCACTCCACGAGCCAAGGGGGTCGATACATCAACTATCACAAAGTCGAGAGTTGATGTAACACAAAGTTCCGTCTCATCAATTGAACTCAACGTGACAGACAGTGCATCAATCAGACGCCCGGTCTAGGAGTTATTGGCTATTTCGTTCGAGGGGCCCAATTGGTTTTTAAGCTAAAACCAACCCGACCGTACTTCAGCTGCATCCAAACCTGGAGTGGAGTAATCCAATAGAACCGTCTCACTAAGAGGAAACCAACAAAGTCAACGACATGTCAATCAGACGTCCGGAGCGCAAGTTATAATTGTTTCTTCTGTAAGGGCCCGGTTGGTTTCGTGTTCAAACCAAAATGGCAGTACACAGATTTCTCTAAAAACATGAGTGTAATATACCAAAACGTCCATGTCGATCCAAGGATCACAATGCAAGTGACGGTGCGTCGATCAGAGGTATGTAGTCCATGCTATGTGCGTTTGAACGGAACTGTCCGAAAGTAGGGGGTTTGGGCCCGGTCCGACCCGGCCCAACACCCACTGGGTCAGCCTGAACCGGGTTGACCCGAACATTGTCTGGGTCCGGCCCAGTTGAGCGCGGCCCGGCACGGCCGGCGCGGCTAGCCCGGCCCGCGTGGCCGCCGCTTTGGCTCTCATCCGAGCGGGATACGGGGGGTGCTACCCCCTTGATTGAAGAAATGACAACCCCCCTTTCAGGTGGGGTCCACCCTAGTAAAACTAGGGGTTACGACCCCCGGTTATTCAGAAACGGCTGGCCATTTTTCCTGCCGGTGAGCTGCCACGGGACCACCGAAGGTCCCGCCTCCTGATGCGCCGACGGCAGGATGAGTCCGGCTGCCCCCTTGCTGAACCGCCACGGCTCTTGCCCATCCGGCGTGGCGCGACGACACCGTGCCCCTCCACCATGATCCACTCTTGGCCGTGGTCTCCTTCGGCCTCACCGGCGCGGTGTGACGGCGCCTCACACCATAACCACGGCCCACTCCAGCCACGTTTCTCTTGTTCATGCGCGGTGCAACGACATCGCGTCACCTCTATTCAAAGCCACAAGGATGGTCAACATCAAAAAGGGGAGGAGGATCGGCCATGTTTGTGCGGTCTGATCTCCTCCCGTGATATCGATAGAAAGTGGAGAATTAAATTAAAGAAGAAAATTAAATAATACTTGAACGATGAAACAACACCTACCTCAAAGAAATTCACGGAATCTAGCATCGTGGAAAATGACATCGCGGGGTGAGGCTCCATATACATCGATAGAGAACATCCTAGGAGGAAGTGATGTCTCCATTTCTTTGACATGAAGATAAGATGGAACGATGTGACATTGTTCTTCGTCGAAGTAGGGATGTTCTTCACCGGAGAAGATGAAGTTCATCAAGAGAAGAAGAGCTCTCCCTCTCTTAATTCACAACACAACAACTAACACCAAAATAAAATAAGACTTGTCTTATTTTATTACATTAAGCCATGCATTTAAATTTTCAATATTCAAACACAAATCCCACATAATTGATTATGTGTGTTGGCTTGAATAAAGAGGAGAGTGGGGATAGTTACAAATTAATGGGAGTTGACAATTTAAAAAGGATTTAGAAGAGTTAGAGGAATTTGAAGGGGTGGGGCTCGTGTCGGTCCCACTTGACTAATATCCAATCAAGAGGAGTTATGATTTTAGTGGGTCCCACCCCAACTCCCATACCTAGGAATTAACCACCTAGAAAAGAGAAATAATATTGTGACACAACTTTATTTCACTTTACACTTAATCCATTTTTAAACAACTCCTCCCGATCAAATGCAACTCTTATAAAGGTATTCCTATGCAATTACCGGTGCTACGGTTTCATAGGTGCCCTCAGATTTCGATTATGATCACTGGTTCAAATGTACTAAAAACCCACTCGTTCGTTCACTGAACGTACCCGAGCTAAACATCGGAAATTGATTCCGGGCACACCGGGCCTCTGAATCAGGTTCCATCAGAAACTGTGTACTCGTAAAATCCAAAAGAATTTATGAAAAAAATTTCCTTCAAATTTAAGGGACATTATATTACTCCCACCTCAGGGCTTTACATCCCTGTAAAGATATATCACAAACTAGGGGAACAAATAAGGGTACTGAGAACGCATCTGAGCCTCCCGCTCCCTGTGCTCTCTTGGAGTTTTTCGTGCTGCCACCTGATGCGCACTAGAGGTATCGACCGTCCATGTAGGACCCACTCCTGTCGATCCTCGATCTCCACCGTAAACTCTGTAAAATTTGCCCCATCATCAATGTCCAGCTCCCCATGATCGATGATATGCATCGGGTCATGCACGTACCTCCTCAGCTGAGATACGTGAAAGACGTCATGCACCCAGTGCATCTAAGGTGGTAGGGCCAGGTGATAATCCACCTCTCCTATCCTATTGAGAACCTAGAATGGTCCAATGAAACATGGAGATAACTTGCCACCCTGACCAAATATCCGTAATCCACATCGAGATGAGACCCGTAAGAAAACGTGGTCTCCATCCTCAAACTCAAGTGGTCTCCACCTCCTGTCAGCATAGGACTTCTGTCGGCTCTGAGTAGTCCTCATCCACTCCTGGATGATCTGTACCTTCTCCGTCATGGCCTAGACCATCTCTCTTCCTACAAGTGCTGACTCCCCATGGTCTGTCCAGCACAGAGGTGATCTGCAAGGTCGGCCGTACAATACCTCGTATGGTGCCATCCCGATGGTGGAGTTGTATCTTTTATTGTATGCAAACTCTACCAAAATTAGGTGATCCTCCCAGCTGTGACCAAAGTCGAGGACACATGCACGGAGCATGTCCTCAAGAGTCTGAATGGTCCTATCTATCTGACCATCTGTCTGTGGGTGAAAGGCGGTGCTCAGGCGTAGCTGTGTCCCAAATGCCTCCTGCAACACCTTCCAAAGCCAGGAAGTAAAGTGAGAATACCCATTGGAGACGATAGATGATGGATCACCATGGATCCGTATGATCTCCTGAACATAGAGGCATCCCATGATCTCCACCGAGCCCTGCTCACTGATGGGTAAGTAGTGGGCCGACTTGGTGAGTCGGTCGACGATCACCCAAATGGAGTCATGTCCACTCAAAGTACGTGGATGCCCAGTAACGAAATCCATATATATCTCGTCCAACTACCACTCTAGGACCTCCAAGGGATGTACAAATCCTACTAATACCTGGTGCTCTGCCTTTACCTGCTGGTAGGTGAGGCATCATGAAACTAACCCTGCCACAACCTTCTTTATACCGGGTCACCAGTGTTGTCATCTGAGATCTTGGTACATCTTCGCTACACATGGATGTACCGTTAAAGGGGAAGTGTGATACTCTCTCAACACCTCCTACTTTAAAGAAGATGGTACTATAGTACATCATCGGAAAAGGATGATGTGCTCTCCTCCTACAGATAATCCATCAGCTGCCTATCCTATAGAAATCTGTGCACGCCGCGTCTCACAGTCAACATCCCCATGCTTTGCCTCTCTGACCCGATGAAGTAGTGGAGGAGTGACTGTGAGGGACTGAAGAAAGTCTTCACCATCTTTATCCACAAAGGATATCTACAAAGCAGCTAGCTGCTCTATCGCCTCTCCACGTAGTTGAATGCCCGTCCTCCTGCTGAGAGCATCAGCTACTTTGTTCCCCTTTACAGGAGTATAGACTATCTCAAAGTCATAGTCTTGAAAGAACTCGAGCCATAGCCACTGTCTCAGGTTCTGGTCCTTCTGTGAGAATATGTACCTGAGACTCTGGTGGTCAGAATAGACTGTAAAGCACTCGCCCATCAGATAGTGTCGCCACATCTTCCGAGCGAAGACAACTGCTGCTAACTCCAGGTCATGGGTAGCATTGTTCTACTCGTGCTGCCTCAACTGTCGTGACCCATAGACGATCATTTCTCAATCCTACATTAGGAAACACTCATGTCCGGTTCCTGATGCATCACGGTAGACTATGTACCCTAATCTCTCCTCTGGTAGCCTCAAGATGGGTGCACTTGTTAATCTCTGTCTCAGCTCCTGAAAGATTTGCTGACATCTATCTGACCACACGATGGGTTTCCCCTTCATCGTCAAAGCTAAAATTAGTGCTGAAACTCTGGAGAAGTATGGTATAAATTTCTAATATTACCCAGCCAGACCTAGGAATCTCTGCACCTCCATCACGCTCCTGGGTGGCTCTCAAGCTAGCACTGCCTCGATCTTCACCGGATCCACCGGAACTCCCACCTCAGAGATGACGTGCCCCTAGAAGTTTACCTCACGTATATAGAACTGACATTTCGAGATCATACCATAAATCTGGTGCTCTCAAAGTGTGTCCAGTACAACCCACAAGTGGTAGTCATGTTCCTCCTCAATAGTCGAGTAGATCAATTTGTCATCGATGATGACTACGACAAATCGATCGAGATAAGGATGGAAGATCTTATTCATGAGACGCATGAACACTGCTGGATCATTGGTTATTCCGAAAGGCATAACCAAGAACTCATAGTGGCCATACTGACACCTGAAATCCGTCTTCTGCACATCCTCATCTCGAACTCTGAGCTGATGATAGCCTAACCTGAGGTCTATCTTTGAGAACCACTGTGCTCCATTGAGCTAATCGAAGTGGTCATCAATCCTCAGTAGTGGATAGTTGTTCTTCATGGTCACCTAGTTTAGGTGACGGTAATTGACACACAGTCGCAAACTCCCATCCACCTTCTTGGAAAACAAAATCGGGGAAGCCCAGGGTGAAACACTGGGTCGAATAAATCCCTTACCCTGCAAGTCCTCCAGCTGTACCCGTATCTCTCGAAGATTAGCAGGAGACATCTGATATGCTGGAGTAGATATCAGGGCTATCCCAGGGTACATGAAAATATAGAAGTATACCTCTCTGCGAGGACGTAGTCTTGGAACATCATCTGGAAAAACATCTGCATACTGATCTACCACTACAGGAAAACACAGACTCCGCACATCAACTGATCCAAGGATGAGACTAGCCAACTGATGAGTGATCAGAATTCCTCTCCTCTGTGTGAGTCATCATGCGCAACAAAGGCTCCCTTCTCACCGGTGAAGGTGAACGTGCTCCCATTGGTGCGGACACACCGCACATTGCATCTAATATAATCGATATGATCATGGACCGTAGATTACCAATCCATGCCCAAGATGACGTCGTAAGTCCTCAACGCCGCTACAAGAATATCCCAGCCGAAGCTCTCACCTCCTAGAGTAACCTCACACTGTCGATACCAGTGCGTAATCATCGAGTCTACTCTCGTAGGAGTCTCTAGCTGTAAGGATCGATCCAACAGCTCAATCGGAATCTTCGAGCTCCGAACAAGGGAAGCGACAATAAAAGAATGACTTCCACATGTGTCTACAAGAAATGAAGCAAGGGTGGAGTAGACACAGATAGTACCTCGAGTCATCTCAGGTGCGCTGTGGTCATAGGGCTTCGCTGCCTGAAGCAGATCCTACCTCTTTCTTCCAACTCCCTGTGGTTGGGGTAGACCTCTTGGTGGTGGTGCCAGAGCCTCAAAGCGTCACCCACCACCCGCTGCTCGGCCAGCTCCTCTGCCGTGTCCTCCTGCTCCCTGCGGACTAACACGGTCGAACCTCTGCCTCTACCTTGGTAGTCCCTCAATTGTCTACTACTCCTCTACATGGCGGGTCGGGCAGTCACAAGCCATGTGGCCCTGCCCGCCACATACATAGAATTGTCTACCACTCGTATGACTGGCTCTACTGCGTGTGCCCTGTACCTCTGAGCCAGTATCCTGAGGTCGTCTGCCTGGCGGTCTGGTCCACTTAGACCCCTGTGACATCCATCAACTACTATCTGTAGAAGACTCTGCTACATGCCAACGTAGTGTAGGTCTCGCTGCTGGTGTAGGAGAAAGAAATCTCTCTACAAGAAGGGCTCGCTCCAGTACTCTTGCCTGCGTTGGAATGCTGAGGGAGATCATCGAAGCCCTGCTCTCATGTGTCAGTCCCTGCTTGAAGGTCCGGGCCCGGAAGGATGGGTCTCGTACCATGTCTGTGGAGTAGCATGAGAGATCGGTAAATATCGCTGAGTACTGGGCTACTTTCATGCTTCCCTGCCGCAGCTATAGTAGCTCCTGGATGCGCACCGCACGAAGGGTGGATGGAACGAACTCTGAGCAGAAGAGGCACTCGAAGTCCACCCAAAGAAGTGATGCCTCGTTGTGCACCTGGAGCATCAGGTTCCACCATCTACCTACTGATTCGTGCAGGAGACTCACTACAAGAATCACTATGAGGTCAGCTGGTGTCCCTAATAATCTGAAAACTTGAACAACAACCTCCATCCCATCCTCTGTTTCCTGAGGGTCCATCTCCCCACAGAACCTAGGCAGTCTATGATGATAAAACTCCTGCAATGCAATCAGGTGATGTGTACTCTCAACTGCTGGGGCTGGTGGCATAGATGGCTCAGCGGGTAGAGGTACCACCGGTGCCTCCACTATAATGAGGCCCTACACCGAGGCCTCGTCACTCGGTGGGTTGTCGTCTCGCACGAACCTCTAAACCATAGCTGGTTATCATTATGGGGCCATCTTGAAAAGAGACAAGTCTACCATGGTCAATACAGTATACCTATTGAGCTAACACAATGTAATCACAAGGAAAACATTTGAAACACACATTCAGTCAATGTTTTCGTGCATTGAGTCGGAAATAAGAAGTCAGGGTCGTGGTGTATGGATACATCACCCACCGCACCAACAGTGGACTCCAAGGACTGATAACCACAGTTGATACCCTAAAAACTATTTCTTTACACAGAAGAAATTATGAGAGTCATGAGTTCTGCAGTAGAGCCGACAGCTCTAATACCAATTTTTCATGACCCATCATCGGGGCCCGTGCCATGACTACCCCAAGCCTTCCTCCCATAGGCCATGGGGTGGAGACTAGCACCAATTGCGTAAATCCCGATAAAAAGGGAAGGAATTGCGTTCATAAAGTAAACAAACACCACAGAGTATGCAAGATGAAGTAAAAACTAAGTAAACAGAGTACAAAAGTAAGTGCCAGAAAGTAAATGGTCTACAAAAAAAACCAAACTGAAAGTAAAGTACAACTAAAAAGGAAGTACATTAGAAACTCCAAGCAATCATCTGGAAATCCCACCAGAAGGGTGGGTATAGATAGTCTCCTCAGCACCTCGGCTCCAATCGTCTGCTCTGTGTACGTCCCGTCCAGTGATCCACCTCCAGGTACCATCCAGATCCACGAGCCTCCACCTCAATCAGTGATGTCCATCATCTGCATCCAGCACAACGTAGTGTGGGCACTGCTCGTGCAGGGGTGAGTATACGATACTCAATAGGGACCCCGAGACCCCTGAAGGTCTCCCAGAATCCACGAAGGATAAACTGCAAAGGAAAGATACAATCACAAAGTATTAACCAAATCTAATTAGGTATATTCCCATACATTTTCCTAAGTCATCAATTCTGTTCTGCTCCAACTCACGAGCCCATGTTCAACCCAGTCCACACAGGAAAGTACAACCCAATCCACACAGGATAGCAAGTCAATCATATCGAAGATAATGATTGAAAGTCAAGACTCAACTCACACATGTATACTAATCACGAAGAGGGGTGGATATGTTTGATGTACCCTCTGAATCATCTCCTCTGCCGAACCCCCAGATGATCCATGTATAGATGTCGTCGCTGCCGAACCCACGTAGGATCCAAGTACATTAACCGTCGCTGCCAAACCCACGTAGGATCCAAGTGCAGTCATCATCTCTGCGAACCCATGGAGGATCCAAGTACAGTCGTCCTCACTACCGAACCCACGTAGGATCCAAGTACATTCATCATCGTCGTTGTAGTCATAGCCAACTCTTGGATTCCCGCACACAGCACGCTCGATTCCAGGAGGGTCCGCTCAATGATCCAAGGGGTTCAATACATAAACTATCCTGAAGTCCATATTTTATGTATCAAAAAGTTCCATCTCTTCAATTGGAACTCAATGCGACAGACGACGTGTCAATCGGACGCTCGGTCTGAGAGTTATTGGATTTTTCATCCTAGGGGCCTGGTTGGTTTTTAAGATAAAACCAACCCGACCGTACTCAAGCTACATCCAAACCTCGATCGGAGTAAGCCAATAGAACCATCTCACTAAGAGGATACCAAAAAAATCAACGACATTTCAATTTTACGTCTGATGCTCATGTTATAAGCGTTTCCTTTCCGAGGACCCGGTTAGTTTTATGTTTGAACCAACCCGGCCGTAACCAAAGTTCTCTGCAACATTGAGGGTAATATAACGAAACGACGGTCTCGATCCATGATTCCCAATACAACTGACAGTGTGTCGATCAGAGTTCCATAGCCCATGTTATGGGTGTTTGAACTGAACTGTACGAAAGTAGGGGTTTTGGGCCCGGTCCAACCCAGCCCAATACCCCCTGGGTCGGCCGAAACTAGGTCGACCCAACCCGGGTTCGGGTCCGGCCCGTTGCGAGGGTCCGGCCCTGCGCAGGTGGCCCGACACGTTGCGGCTGGCCCGGCCCAGTGCGGGCGGCACGACCCGCGTGCCCGGCGACTCGGCTCTCGGTCGAGCGGGATGCGGGGGGCGATGCCCCCCTTGATTGAAGAAACGGTGTCCCCCCTTTTAGGTGAGGCCCACCCTAGTAAAACTGTGGGTTACATCCCCCGGTTATTTGGAAACATCCGGCCATTTGGCCATCCGGTGAGCTTCCGCAGGACCCCTGTGGGTCGCACCTCCTGATGCGCCGGTGGCCAACTGAGTCAGGCCACCCCCTTGCTGAACTGACGCGACCAAAGGCCGCGGCTCTTGCAAATCTGGCACTGCACCTCTCCACTGCGGCCCGCTCTTGGCCGTGGTCTCCTTCCGCCTCACCAGCGCGGCGCGACGATGCCACGCACCTTCGCTGCAGCCTGCTCTAGCCATGGTTCTTTCGTTCCTGCATGGTGCAATGGCACCGCGTTGCCTCCGTTCCAAGCCACAATGATGACCAAAAACAAAAGGGGAGGACGATCGGCCATGTTTGTGTGGTCTGATCTCCTCCTGTGATATCGATAGCCAGTGGCGAATTAAATTAATGAAGAACATTAAATAATACTTGAACATTGAAACAACTCCTACCTAAAAGAAATTCATGAAAGATAGCTTCCTGGAAAACAGTATCACAGGGTGAGGCTCCGTATACGTCGATGGAGAACATCTGAGGAGGAAGCGACGTCTCAATTTCTTTGACACCGAGAGAAGATGGAACAATGTGACAGCGTTCTTCATCGAAGTAGGGATGTTTTTCACCAGAGAAGATGAAGTTCCTCAAGAGAAGAAGAGCTCTCCCTCTCTCAATTCTAAAGAAAACAAGTAACCCCCCCAAAAAAATAAGACTTGTCTTATTTTATTTTTTCAAACCATGCATTTTAATTTTTAAAATTCAAACACAAATCCCACTTAATTCATTATGTGTGTTGGCTTGAATAAAGAGGAGAGAGGGGAGAGTTACAAATTAATGGGAGTTATCAACTTAAAGAAGAGTTTGAGGAATTTTAAGGGGTGGGGCTCATGTGGGCCCCACCTAACTAATATCCTATCAAGAGGAGTTAGGATTTTATTGGGTCCCACCGCAACTCCCATAATTAGGAATAAACCACATAGAAAATTTAAATAAAATTGTGACAAAACTTTTTTTCACTTTACACTTAATCCAGTTTTAAACAACTCCTCCCGAGCAAACGCAACTCTAATAAAGGTATTCCTAATCAATTACCAGGGCTACGGTTTCATCGGTGCCCTCAGATTTTGATTTTGAGCACCATTTCAAAAGTTAGAAAAACCTACTCGTTCGTTCATTGATCCTACCCGAGCTAAAATTCAGAAATTGATTCCGGGCACACCGGGCCTCGGAATCAGGTGCCGTCAGAAACTGCGTACTCATAAAATCTCATAGAATTTAATAAAAAAATTTCCTTGAAATTTAAGGGTTTATACATGTGATATGGTGATATTTTTTTGGGTGGTGTCGTATACAAGGATTGGGTCATGATCTTTATGGGAATAAAAGTATCTTGTAAATGGTTTCATTATTTTTTTAAAAATATCATCTTGGTATTGGTCAAGGTAAAATCTTGTTGATGTTATCTCCCTCCAAAGATATGATAAACGAGCATCATAAGGTATGGTCATACTTTTCAAGGACATTCCTTATTTTTTTGTGTCAATTGAGATTTTTCATAAATATAGATGTCTAATAATCACTATTTTACAACTATATTATCAATTTATATGATTACTAACAGTATTTTAAATTTAAAAGACCAATTAATAGTTCCAAATATCCATAGTAGTGAATTTTTATTCTATATCTATATTTCATAATAAATAATTTTCTCATTTAAAAATGGAATTTAAATTTGGAAAGTTTAGGTTGAAACAATATTTCCCCTTTATAAATTTCATTCATGAAATTTTCATTTCATAAACTAAAATATAATAGGGTTCTTCTATTTCATAACCTCATCTAGTTCTGATGTCACTTCCTCAAACCTTTGGTTTTTCCACAACACTATGACCAGGTGTGTTGCCTTATTTCAAATAACCTTGTCTCTATGATCTAATATCATCATCATATTTCCCATTTATTAAAGAAAATTTACTAAATCTACCACCTATACATTCAGTATATGTGAGGGGAATGGTATGAAAATCCTCAAGATGGATACATAGAACACATCATGTACTTTAGGTAGGTTAGGATGGAGTTATAGTATATAGGTTATAGATCTAATCTGATGATAGATCTCAAAGGGTTCGGTGTATCTTTTATTAAGTTTTCCCAACTTTCAAATCCTCATGAATTTTTCCATGGTGATATAATAAAGAACACTTTATCTCCATCCTTATACTCTTGGACTCATTGACAAATATATACACTTATTTTCATTTTAATTTTCATAGATTTAATATGACATTGGATGGTTTGATCCTTCTCTGTCATCTCTTGTAAGTGATCATGTCTTGTCAGCTTCCACTCTCAAAATTCATCCCATCATGTCAGAGTCCAACACCTATTCCCATAAAGATCCTCATAAGGATCCATTTTAATGCTGTAATGGAAATTTTGGTTATATAATAACTCAAATAAGGTATTGTGTTGATATCAAAATTCTTCGAAAATTATTGAACGTGATCTTAGTATATCATTTAGAGTTTGATTGGAATATTCTGATTAACCATACAAATGAGGGTGATATGAAGCCTTGAGGCTCAATTATGTATCTAGTTCTTTCTAAAGTCTTCTCTAAAACTTCGAGGTCATCCTCAAATCTTTATTAGATAAAATTGTGTGGGGAACTCTGTATAGTCTTACTACTTACATTATGTATATCTTGGTAAGTTGTTTATGACTGTAATATTCCTTGATAATAATGAAATGTTTCAACTTTTCATGGGGATTGACTACCACACATATGGTTTTATTACCTAGAGCTATCCTCAGGAGTCCTATGATGAAATATATAGTTATGTTTTCTGATTTAAAACTGGAAAAATAAATGGTAATAATATACCCTTATACTTATTTTGTTCCTCCCTGATTTATTTTCATACCAAGAATTAAGATACACGCTCCATAATATACCTATTCATATTATCCCACATGATGCTTTTCATAAAATCTTTATACATCTTAATACTTCCTGCATGAATATTGAAGGATGATATATTCACATAATATATAAGATCCCAATTTGGTTATGGTATAGATTGGACACATATCCATGTTTCAAACCTTATAGAACTATCTTCAAAAAAGATGCAATCTATAATATTCACTACCTTATTCTATATAAACTCATAACCCTTTTAAGAAATCTTGATCCTCTTTGTAATGGATGGTTGAACATTTATTTTACAATGTTAGTATAAGGATACTTTTATTATTCATATTTCTATATTTTAAATTCCCATGAATATTGGATCTCTTTCAGTCTTCTTCATGGATAGGGTTGTGTGATCCTTTCTACTCTGAGCATCTACCACTTTTTTTCTTTTCTAGGATGTAAATGCATTAAATATTATAATCCTTAATTGAATCTAACAACCATAATTGGCGTGTTTTAATCTCTTTTTTTTTGTAATATAAACCTAAGGAATTTATGGTCTGTATATATGTCACACTTTTCTATTTATATCTAATGTTTCCAAATAATAAATTATAAGATCACTGCTTCTAATTCGAGATCATGTGTTGGGTATTTATTCTTATAGATATTTAATTAGTAGTATCAATAGTATATAATTTTTTCATCTTGCATGAGTACTAAATCCATGACTTTTGGGATGAAATACTATAGATCCCAAATCCTTCCTCACTAGTGGGTAATGTGAGAAGAATTGAATTGATTAGCATCTTCTTTAACTATTTTAATCCCTCTTCTCATTAATTAGTCCAAACAAACATGACTCCTTTTCCTGTAAAATAGGTTAGTGGACAAGAAAATCACGAAAATTTTCTCACAAATCTGTGATAGTACCTCGTTAATCCAAGGAAACTATAGATTTATATCATAGAGGTTTGTTTAGGACATCCTTCAATTTCCACTATTTTTGAAGGGTCCACGAATATAGATTTGATGGTGATAAAAATCCCTTTGAATGTTACTTTCTATAATAAGAATTCATAATTTTTTTATATGTCATATTTCTTTTCCTTTTACAAGTTTTGTAGTACAATATTCAAATCCCAGTTATGTTCCGACATTCTTTTGGAGTAGATAAGAATATCATCCATAAAAACTATCAAAAAAATTTAGATAATATCTATAGAATTTGTTAATGAATCAAATTAATATTTTAGGAGAACTATTGAGTCCAAATGACATAAATATTATCTTATAGATCTCATACATTGTAAAAAAATCATTTTTTCTAAATATCTTCCATATTTACCTAAAATTGATAATATCATAATCAAAGAACCACATTATAGAAATACTAGGAACCACCTTGATAATTGAGTAGTTTGTTAATCCATAGAAAATGATACCTCTTATTTTTCTTGATCTTTCTTTTCTCATTATAATTCATGTTGATATGAATTGAATTTTCCTTCTTGAAAAAGTGGATTGGTGCACCCCATGGTAAAGCACTTGGGAATATAAAGCATTTATCGAAATAATCATATAGTAACTTATTAAATTCCTCAAGTTAATTAACCACCATTATATATAGAGTATTGGATTTTATTAATGCTCTGGTATAATATTTATTGAAAAATAAACCTCTTAGTTATGAGTAAGACTATGAAATAATTTGGGAAACACATTAGAAAATTCAATTACAATGGGAATGTCAACAGTGATGATCTTTTCATTATTCACAATATTTTGTTCTGGATATTCTTCCTATCAAGGTAATAATATCCATTATTTATATTTTTATACAAAATAATATTCACCCACATCCATTCACTCATATAGAAACAGAGGGTGATTTTTTATACCAAGGGTTATTCCCTTCCCTTGGAAATTTATGTTGTCTCTATAAACGGAAATTCAATCCATGCTCAGAATAGAATAAAATTCCTTTAAATGGAGTATCACAAAGATTCAAGGAAATTGAATAAACAATTTTTGATAGAGCATGTGTTATATACTTATGATGAAATTATTTCCCCATTTATCATCTTCATTGTAAACTCAAATTCAATGTTTTTATATGGTGTTTTAATAGTAATACTAAACATTAATAATATGAATTAATGTGTTCAACTATGGTCACATAGGACATATGAAGTTAATTAATGGGTGATAAGGATAAAATTATCTATGTTATTCTTGTTCAAATCATTTTATTTTTACAAAATATCCTTAGGGGTGAGTGTTTTCCTAAAATATGGAAACTATGAAAATTCAATAGATTACTCATAAAAGGCACGTATTCATTAACATGTCGATTTATAAGCTTAAATGTAATATATCTATTATATATTTTCTAACACAAAATAACATGGGAAATTTGTTAACCTTAATAATGGTTCATAAGGAGCTTGTGTATTTACCAAAGCATACCCCCTTGTATTATCAAACTAGGTGTCTGTTATGGATAATTTCCTTGCACTGGGTGACAATCAAGTATAGATTAATGCACCCATTTTGGGGTTATTACCCCTAGGTATATCTGTTCTAGAGCTACATCCACATGTAGAATTTGTATAGGGATGTATTTACATGGAAACCACTTACGTTATACTTTTCCAAAATTTCGTGATGTTTTCCTCAGTTTATTTTCACCCCATAGGATTTCACTACAGTTTTCTAATCATAATCCCCAAAAATAACAATCATTTACATTGATACCATCCATGAAAACTGATATATTTAATATACTTTATTTCATGAATTATTATATATATCAACACATGTTAAAATCCCATATGATTGTGTAGCCTAGTGTCTTTTGATAATTAGATACATAAAACAAGAACATGAATCATGGATACAACAATATTATTGAAAAATACATTAACATGATCCTAAATTTCAATCATTATATTAAAACTACATGGGATAACCTTGGGATGTATATAAGAAATTTGTGATCTATAATGTCTAATAATGGGAAAAAAATCATCGAAAAAGTTAAATTAGTGCATGTGATCCAAGAGGAATATGAAGTTAATATAAGAGGGGTTATAATCATAATCGTGAACAATGCGTGATATAACATGATATCATAAAGTAAACATTAGATTATGGAGACAAAATAAATCATGTCATAGACATAAGTAAAGGCTAACTACCAAGAAAAAATCACAGAGTAGACATAGTCCAATGATGAATAAGGATTACTGTATAATCCTATTCATTAAGTCATGTGAGAAAAAAATTACTTAATACAATTGAGTGTTATTTAGATGCACCCATCATAATATGTATAGGCCCATTGGTTCCAAATAGATCATTCTACATAAATATGTATTTCATAAAATTTAATCTCATGATTATGATGTGTGGATTTCATAAATATATTTCTCAAATCAATGATGTATAGGTATGTCAAGTTGAATACCATTGAGATCAAATGGGTATTATTATTCACTACAAAAAAAATCACATGGAAAATCACAAGAAAATTTATATAGCATAAAATGGTTATATAAAGGTTCATATGATTGATTAATGATATTTAAATGGGTCTCTAATAAATTATTAATCATTATATAATTAATAAGTTTTTGTGATACCAAATCCCAACCAAAAAAATGAAAAAAAGTAATAAATAAATGAGGTCCTTAACTAAAGAAGAGATGGAGAGAATCCTTTACATTGGGAGTGTACTTATAAAATATTGAAGGAGATTATTGAGAGCTTCGGGAACATTGTGAGGGATATAGAGAGGAAAGGGATGATTAATTTTATGCTCTAAGAGTTTTTAGTGAAGATAAATGGAAGTTTTGGTGGGTTTATATAAAAAAGAGAGGAGAGTTCTTTATTAATTTCCAAATGTAGGTTTTGGACCCTATATAATAAGGAAATAAAAACTAAATAAAATCCCATGGATTCTACTAAGTTAGAGGTTGTTTAATTATTTTACATGTTTATGAACTTATCTCATTAAAATAATACCCATGGTGATGTGGAATTGAGTCATGTATATAAACAATTGATTTTAAAACCTAAAATTATAATATTGATTTTGTAGGATTCATTAAGTCATTATAAAATTAATAAATAACCAAAAAAAATTATTTTAAAGGTGAAATATATATTTGGTAATGGATAACTTTTATGTAATATATTAAATTACTTTTGGGTCATTATGATTTTGTAACAACCAATGATTTCATAGTGTGTTGTCTCATTAAAGTAATTCAATAGCATGCACTACACACAACACCGAGTTCGAAGACCACCAAAACTTACCAAATTTTCCATTAAAAAAGAAGTTATGAATATTATTAACATCATTTGGAATCTTATATACTTTATATAATTTTAGAATTCAAATTTTGTGTTTCAAAGACATAATATAAGAACAAATTCATTTTTTCAGATAAAAGAAGTATTTTTAAAAAAATGTAATTTTACAACCTTTTAATGGAGAACCCTTTTTAACCAAAATGTAACACTTTTATATATTTAAATTAATTAAATTAAATTTTCCTTTAGATGTGGTACATAAAAATATAGTTTGGACAAATTCTTGGTACTTTTCTGTTAACTTTCATATTTTGATGAATAGTGAAAAATACTATGTTTTAATTGAAAACAAAATTTTTAATTGAAATAATTTATAGTGTTAAATTATGTATCTAAAAGGATTTGAATTATAATTTTATTATATTTTTATCATTTAATACAATTTAGTTCATTATAAGTATTATCATATTTAAATTTGACATAAACACATGTCAATCTTTTGATAGTTTTTATTTTTTAAAAACTCTCTTTTGGATTTGACAACGGGAATTAATTTTAAAATAATAAATGAAACTTATATGTTATTAATTTGTTAAAATAAACTTTATTTTTGTATTCAGAATATCAAAATTAGATTAGGGTGAATTTTTGGTATTTTTCTGAAAACTTTCAATTTTTGTGGAATACTGAAAAACACTACGTTATCATTTAAAACCGACGTTCTATTTAAATTATTATTTATTTTATTTAAATTTATTTTAAGTAAATATAGATATATTATACCGATATACATTCATTGTAATTCATTTGTGTAATTTTATAATAAAATTATATGTATAAAACTTTATTGAACTTTTTAACCTATTTTACCCACCTTCTAGGCACGTTATCAAATTTGCATAAAACATACATTTAAAAACATGATATAATATTCCTAATTTTTTTTGTTAGTCCAAAGGATGTATATAAGGTTATATATGTTAATAATTAACCACTTCAGGTTTTATTGGATAGTTATAATAAGTTTATTAACCATATAATATAAAAATACAAAGAGATATGATAATTGTCAAACTATTTAACTAATAGTTAAATCTAAAAGATAAGGTTAATATGGTGACCTAACCTATATAAAATCTATTGTTTGAGAGGTATTCGACCCATCCCCACCTTATACAAGATAAAAATCTTTTTTGGGCCATTAGAAACCGAAAATAATTTTATTATAAAATAATGTTTCAAGCTTTTCCTAAAGTGACCCTCACCTCTCTTATAAAAGGGTACTTCCCCTTCTCTTAATTTCACACATCCAAAGCCATTTAGATCATCCAAAACCTTACAAAATATCCTCTAAATATCTATCACATAATACTATGGTCCTTAAATTTATCAGATATCCAACCTAAGGATCCCTTTTGAACAACTCAAAAGAAACACCCGAAAAAGTGGTAATAATTTCACCACCCACTTCCAAGTTCTTTTCATCTTTGACTTCATCTTTCTTTGTTGTTTCTAAATAAAAATAATAAATCTAGTACCTAATACATAATTTTATGTTATTATAAATATGGTACAACCATATTAATTATTCTATCGATCCTATAAATGAATAATTCACCATACATGCATGCATACGACTTACCATCTCCACGTCATGGTGTAGTTTGTTATTCAAACACTTCATTATTTGGATGGGTATAATAATGAGTATAAATTAATTAAATAATAAATATAACATGTTATTTATTCTCTACATATTATATTCCATCCAATAACATATTATTTCACCATCAATATAATGATATTGTCACTCGTGCGTACGTACAGATTACCCTCTCCATGACGCGATGAGATTCATTCCTACGTTCAACATTCAAGGATGATTATAAAAATATATATTATTTAAAAGTATTTAATATATGACATAATAATTATAATTTTGATATATATGTGTGTGTGTGTGTCATGTGTGCATGCGTGCGTGTGTGCTTACATATATCTTATTCCCTTACATCTATTCAATACAATATAAAAACAGAAACAACATTTATCTGTACTTATGACCTACCATCTCCCTAAACGCTTCCTCCCATTTCATATATATATCTATTATAAATATTTATATTCTAAATATATATGATATATAAATCAAGGTTTATATTATGGATGTATTTAAATCCTGATCTAAATGATATGATCGAGAATAACAAGTTAAAACACGTACGATAAAGAAAGCGATTATTACCCAAAATGTTAATTTAACATGAAATAATTATTAATTTGGTAGTATAAATTAATAAATGAATCATTTATGATATAATAAATATTAATATGGTTCTTATATAACTTTATAACATACTATTTTCATTATACAGATTGTTAAACCTACACTCGAAAAATGAAAGGACAAGGTAAGGGTTAAATTCACAATCTCTTTATTATCTAAGGTTGTATATACGTAAGTAACTACAAAGAGATATTTATTATCCATGTCCATGTTTCATAAAATTATTTTAAAAGGGATTCTTTTTAAGTGACTTTTAACTAAAACATCATTTTAAATGTTTGAAATATTTATTTTTCAAATTCTTTCTCATTAATGTCCATGTTTTCAAAATGTTTTTAGGGATTTATTTTTTTGGACATGAATGTTTTAAAATGTTAATTCCTTTGAAATGTTTCAAATTGGTATATGAAACATTGATTCAAAACTATATTTTAAATGACATCCTTTATGTTCCTTTTAATGATTTCATAAAAAGTGATATTTCTCTCAATGATTTTTACTGATCATTTTCAACTATGTCAACATCCTTTACGATATATTATACTAGATCGAGGTTGATTAATTATGATACAAATCTTACATATTTTAGTGATGGATATGTTATATATTTGACTATGGATGTGTTATTTTTATAAAATTCATGGTTTATGAATAATTAATTGACATTTCATATGCTAGTATTAATAAGAATGTTTATGTTATGTTTATACCGTTTCATATGAGGAATTCATTGGACTTATTAAGTGATGGGTGGAGCCCACTATTGCACCTAGATGCGTTGGTATGTCTCATGAGACAAAATAGTGTCTTGGTAATATTCTATGACAAAATATTATCTGATTTTTGGCACAAGGCCTTGACTATGTGATTATGAAGTCTGACATTATTCCTTTCAGTATTATAAAATTAGATATTGATAATACATGTGATTTTCTAACTAGTAGAATATTCATGTGAATAGGTAAATGGAATTATTTGATTTAAATTTTCCATATTATACTTAATTTTAGGTTAAAAAGGCTTTTGATTTAGTTTTATACATTTTCTTAAATATTAATGCTTATCTGCGAATGTTTTTTCTATATTGTTATCCTTACTAAGCATCTGAGGTCACCCCTTTCTATGTTTTATTTTTTCCAGGATTAGAAGAAGTATATTATGACTAACCTACAGGGATAGTATCAGGGATATGAATTTGGTCAATGGATACAATGTTATTGAGGTTTTTCATTTTATAATGTAATGTAACGTTTATGTATGTAATCTATTTTATAGGACTTCAAAACCGATCAGTCCTTCGGGACATGATTATTTGTAGTCATGCCAATGTTATGTAATAATGCATCGACTCTGGGTAACTGGGGTCAGGGTGTTATAGTTGGTATTGGAGGATGTATAGAAATAAACTTGGAAATATATTTCGATAAACTCTGATTAGAGAACATTACCCTATGATAGACCTTGAGAATTAGTATAGGAGAAATTCCTAGAATTTTGGTAATATAGAGATTTTTTTTTATTTTCCAAGAAATACATCCCTGTTTGGATACGAGCAGGTAGAGGCGGCTCCTGAACAAATGTACCTAGGAGTGAAAACATTGACACAGACTTTTGGGCTAGACTTGGGTTATCCTGGTACACGACAGCGGGCCTTGATGCACTCATGGATACGACACTCCCAGGGGATATGCATAGGATAATTAAAATTTCCATTACATGCCATTATGAAGTATTTAGGGGTAAATACTTACTCAAAGAAAACATTTTATGATTATATATTATATGCATAATCTTTTCAATTTATTTTTGGTATTTTACAAGTTTGTAATTATGAATTGTGATTCATAAACTAACCTTGTGTATGCCATTTTTTAGAAATGGCGCCTAGTAGAAGGAATGAGAATTCCAGAAATATGAATGATCTTAAGATTAAGAAGGATCATATATTTCATGGTATTAACTCAAAATTTAAAAAGGAAATATTCTCCCTCATATTCTCATCATATGAAGAATTAATATCATGTGTTAAAAAGATAAGTAAAGAATTTTCTGAGTCCTATGGATTAGAAAGGAACCAAGAGAAGAAAAGGATGAATGAGAGAAAGATGGATAAAGGGAAGAGGGGTAAAAATTATTTTCCCTTATGTGATAACTGTGGAAAGATTCACTTTGGTAAATTCATAAATGGAATGGGAGTTTATTGTAAGTGTTGAGAAAAAGGACACCATGTATGTGATTATAAGGGAATGAAAAAAGATTCAAATGTACAATGCTTCACCTGCAAAGAGTTGGGACACTATGTGAAGCAATGTGCAATTAATCAGAGTATACCTGAAATGTTGCTATTGGATAATAATAAAGTTGTGAAACTACCAAGATGAAGATTAATGATTAGATATAAAATTTTGTTATTAAAGTGTTGTGTCATTTTATTATTATATTAATGATGTACATGTTATAATAATTATAGAGTATAGATTGATTGTACTATAGTACTATTTCATTAAGGATATGAGATTGTGTGGAACCAAGAAAAGTGACTCAATAGGAGGTTAATTTTTTTGGAAAATATATGGTTAAGAGAATGATAAACCATAATATGGTTCTGATACTGAGCTAGTGATTTTGGAATAATATATAATTCATTTGGATAAATTATATAGGATATTTTTGACTACCTTGAAACTGATTAATGATTTGTATATTCCATCATTGTTGGTGTTTACAATATTTTCGGATAGAAAGAGTATATCAAATATTATATAAGGAATATGGGACAATGAATTTAATCAATAAGGTTTTATGGTAATTTAAGGTTTTGTAGTTTTTAAAATTATACATCATTAAAGTATTCACATGTTATTACATGGTAAAAAGATCATGAAATTGTTTACCTTCCTTATATGTTTTGAACTGTGAGTTTGGACAGAAGTATTTTTGATAAGTCTAAAGGTTTGAATCGATTCACTTTGACAATGTATACTATTGTTAAGGTTAAATTATTTCCATAGATTATTTTTTTATTTTCTTAAAAAGGACAACTCAGAGGTCGGGTGACAACCCTTCGAGTCCGGCAAGGCCTCAAGAGTTGAACCCGCAGCCATAGGGCGACAAGGGTGGTTCACCTAAAACTAGAATATATAAAGTCCTGGTCTATATAATATAGTTTTTTTAATTATTCTAACAAATTATTTATAAATTCATTATTTTTGAAACCCTATACGATTTGGATAAATAGAAATATTTTGAATTCTATTATCATTTGGAGTGAAAAATGAGTTTGTCGTAGAAATTAGTTGAAGGATGAAACACTACTTATCAAGTATATTTTCTTCTCCACTTATTCTATGAATAAATTAATTATTAAACATTAGGGAATAGATCCTAAAAACAAAAATTTGTTATCCTAACACCTTATGTTTTGTTGAACAAATGATATTTTAAATCATCATTGATTGATGGAATTAAGGCCCTCAATTTTGCACATGTTTTTTTATTTATAAACTAAATCACTCTCTATAAATATTTATGTCTTTCCTCCAATTCTGTGTCTATAATTTGAACCAATTTTCTCGTAATGGAGATCATAATTTGGTGGTGAATTTTTCATTCCCTTTCCACCTTATTAAGAATAAATTTTATTAACCCAATTTCCAATGTGGGTTTTACACAAAGGTATTTTTCTATTTTTAACCTTATATTTTAGAAGAAATATTTCAAATTGTGAGGATGAAATTTATTGAAGGATGGGAGAATGTAACACTCTAGGATTTCATAGTATTCTTTCACATTAAAATAATTCAATATCTTGCGCTACACGCAACACCGAGTTCGAAGCACACCACAACATACCAAAGTAGTCATTCGTAAAGATGTTATGAATTGTATTAACTACATTTTGAATAATATATACTCTATATAGTTCTACCTTCAATATTATGTGTTTCTTATATATAATATAAGAACAAATTCATTTTTTCAGTTAAAATAAGTATTTTTCAAAAAAATAAAATTTTACCACCTTTTAATGGAGAAAATTTTTTGAACAATATTTTCCAATTTTATGTATTAAAATTAATGAAATTATATTATTATTTATAATCTAGAGAAAAAAAGTTTTTTAGATAAATATTTGGCACTTTTCTGATAACATTCATATTTTGACAAATAGTGAAAATACTATGTTTTAATTGAAAACAACATTATTAATCGAAATACTTTATAGTGTAAAATTATGAATTTGAAGATTTTTTATAATTAAATTATATTTTTATCATTTAATACAATTTATGTCATTATAAGTAATTTCACATTTAAATTTGAAATAAACACACATCAATCTTTTGATAGTTTTTACTTTTCAAAAACCCGCTTTTTGGTTTTGACAACAGGAATTAATTTTAAATTAATAAATGAAAATTATATGTTTTGAATTTGGTAAAATAGACTTCATTTTCGAATTAGGAATATCATAATTATATTAGGGAAATGTTTTGGTATTTTTTCTGAAAATTTTCAATTATTGATGAATAGTGAAAAACATTGGGTTATTATTTAAAACCGACATTTTATTTAAATAATTATTTATTTTATTTAAAATTATTTTAAGTCAAAATAGATATATAATACCTATATAAGTTAAATATAATTAATTGGAGTCATTTTATAATAAAATTAGATGTATAAAATTTTATTGAACTTTTTAATCTCTTTTACCTACCTTTTAGGAACATTAGCACATTTGCATAAAAAATAATTTTACCACTGCTGTGAATTGAATTTCAAAAATCTTAGAGACATGGTTTACTTTAGTATGTAAAATGTGGTTCAATAAGATGAAAATAATATTTTCTGAATAGTAACTTTTGACTTTTATTTACCACGGTGAAAATTAAATAGGGTAATTAAGAGTAAAAATGATATTATAATTACCCTATAATGAGTCCTAATTCTATTGGATAAGTGTACTTCGACCAAAAACAACCTTAGGAATAATATATTATCTCATTTTGTCCCCTTGTATTATATTATGACATTTATTATTATTTTACTATAAGAAGATTTAAAAGAGATAAATTCAATGTTTAATAACTAAACCATTTTTAATATAGTGTTATAAATTAGATAAAATCAACTATAAATTTTAATTAGAAATATAAATATATTTCCTATATAATGATATTTTATTTATAATTATTAGTCATAATAATTTAATTTACTTATGACAAAACGATGATGTAGTAACTACAATATTAGTAAAATATTAAAATAATTGATATTATGAATATCCAAATAAATCTAAATTAAGACTTTTTTGAATTAAACAAATTTTATAGGTTTATATGACATGTTAGGGTTGTTTAAATAAATATTATTTTATGCGATAATGTTTTTATGGCTTTCAAAAAAATTTAATACTAAATAGTGTCAAAATTGACATAATTGAGTTTTTAAAACAAATACTGTATTATTAATTGATATAATATTTCAAAAAATATATGGTTCGGCCAAAGGAATTTGATAAGGTTATATATATTAATAATTAACCACTTGGGGTTCTCTTGGATTCTTATAGTATGTTTATTAACCATATAATCTAAAAATACAAAGAGATGTGGTAAATGTCCAACTATTTAACTAAGAGTTAAATCTAAAAGATAAGGTTAATATGGTGACCTAAACCTACCTAAAACCAATTGGTTGAGAGGTTTTATACCCATACCAACCATATCGTTGAAATTAATCATTTTGGAGTCATTAAAAACCGAAAATTATTTTATTATAAAATAATATTTCAAGGTTTTCTTAAAGTGACCCTCACATCTCTTATTAAAGGGTACTTCCCCTTCTCTTAATTTCACACCTCCAAAGCCATTTGGCTCAGCCAAAACCTACCCAAAATATCCCATCAACTTCCTTCACATAAACCTATAGTCCTTACATTGATCATAAATCCAACCTAAATAACCTTTTTGATCAACTAAAAAGGAAACACTCGAAGAAGAGGTACTAATTTTACCACTCTCTTTCAAGTTCTTTTCATCTTCACTTCCTCTTTATTTGTTGTTTCTATACCAAAATAATAACTCCAGTACCTCCTACATATATCGATTTTATTATATATATGGTACAACCATTTTATATATTCTATCCATCCTCTAAATGAAAAATTCACCATATGGGCGTGTGTACGGCTTACAGTCTCCACGTCGTGGTGTAGTTTGTTTTTCAAACACTTCGTTATTTGTATGGTTATAATAATGAGTATAACAGATGTAAATAATAAATATAACATGTTAATTATTTGGTACATATGATATAACATCCAATTACATATGATTTCACCAACAATATAATGACATTTTCGCTCATGCATACGTACAGATTACTGTCTCCACAACGCGATTAAATTAATTCCCACGTTGACTATTCAACAATGATTATAAAAATATATATTATTAATAAGCATGTAACATATGACATAATAAATCTACTGGATATATATATATATATTTATGTATGTATGTATGTATGTATGTATGTATGTATTTACTTATATATATCTTATTCACTTACTTTTGTTCAATACGATATGAAAATGGAAACAACGTTTATTTGTACATACGGCCTACCATCTCCAAAAATGGTGCCTTCCATTTCATATATCTATGTATTATAAATATTTATATTCTAAATATGTATGATATATTAATCATGGTTTGTATTATGTAATTATTTAAATCATAATCTAAATAATACGATAGAGAATAACAAGTTAAAACACGTAAGATAAAGAAAGCAATTATTACCCAAAATGTTAATTTAACACCAAAATTATTATTAAATGGGAAGTATAAAGTCATAAATGAATCATGTATGATATAATATATATGAATATTATTATGGTATAATTTAATAACATACTATGGTCATTATACAGGATGTTAAACGTACCCTTGACCAAAGGAAAGTGCAAGGTATGGGTTAAATTCACAATCTCTTTGTTTTCTGAGGTTGTTTTTACGTAAGTATCTACTAGGAAATATTTATTATCTAGGTCGATGTTTCATAAAATTGTTTTCAAAGGGACTATTTTTAGTGTACTTTTTACTAAATCATCAATTTAAATGTTTTAAAGATTTATTCTTCTAAACAATTCTAATTAATGTCCATGTTTTCAAAATGGTTTTAAAGATTTATTTATATGGACATAAATGTTTTAAAATGTTAATTAAATTCAAATGTTTCAAAGTAGTATGGGACACTTTGATTTAAAAATATCTTTTAAATTACTTTCTTTATATGACTTTTAAATTATTTCATAATTAGAGGGATATTTCTCTCAATGATTTTTACTGATCATTTGTAGTTATGTCAAAATCCTTTATGTGATATAATTTTTGATCATGGTTGTTGTATTATGATACAAATCATACATATTGTGTTGAAGGTTCTGTGATATGTTTTACTATGGATGTTTTATTTGTATACCATTGATGGTTTATGGAAAAAGTATTGACATTTCACATGCTAGTTTTAATACAAATGTTTATGTTATGTTGAAACCTTTTTATATGAGGAATTCATTGGACTTATAAAGTGACGGGTGGAGCCTGCTATAGCTCATATATGTATCGGTAGGTCTCATGAGACAAACTAGTGTAATTTCATAAGGACTTGACAAAAAACATATTTGTAGACTTGGAAAAAGGCCTTGACTATTTGGTTATCATGTCTGGTATTATGCATTCAATAATTATGAAATTAGCTATTGATATTAAATGTTATTATTATACTAGTAGAATATCCATGTGATTATATAAATGGAATTATTTGATTTATCTTTTCTATATTATTCTGAATTTTATGTTTAAAAGTCTTTTGTATTAGTTTTATACATTGCATTAAATATTTATGGTAATTAATGAATGTTTTTTCTATATTGTTATCCTTACAGAGAATCTGAGCTCAAAACTTTCTATGTTTTATTTATTCTAGGATGTGAAGAAGTATAATATGACTGACCTATAGGGATAGTATAAGGGATATGAATGAGGTCAATGGATAAAATGTTGTTGTTGTTTTTCATTTTATAATGTCATGTAACGTTCATGTATGTAATATATGTTCCAAGACTTCTAAACTGATTGGTCCTTCGGTACATGATTCCTTGTGATCCATCAAATGTTATTTTATAATGGACTGACTCTGGGTAACTGGGGTCGGGGCGTTACAGTTGGTATCAGTGTAATTTTTGCAACAACACTGGAATTAGATTTAGATAAACTCTAATTAGAGAACTTTACCCTAAGATGGACTTTTAGGGTTAGTATAGAAGAACTTAATATAATTTTGGTAATGTAGAGATTTTGTGTGTTTTCCACGAAATACATCCCTATCTAGATACGAGCATGTAGAAGCGGCTATGGAATAGATGTACCTAGGAGAGAAAAATCCAACAAGGTGTTTTGGGCATGACTTGGGGTATCCTGGTACATGAAAACGGGCCTTCCCACACTCTTGGTTATGAAAACCCCGTGGGATATGCTTAGGATAATTCACATTTTCATTACAGGCCTTTATGAACGATTTAGGAGTAAATAATTCCCCTGAGAAAACATTTTATGATTATAGATTATATGCATAATATTTTCAATTTACATATGGTATTTTACAAGTTTGGAATTATTTATTGCGATTCATAAACTATCCTAGAGTATGTCATTATTTAGAAATGGAACTTAGTAGAAGGAATGAGAATTTCAATAATACGCATGATCGAAAGATTAAGAAGGATCATATATTTGGTCATATTAAGTCAACATTTAAATGGGAAACAATATCCAAAATATTCTCATTATATGAAGAAATAGTATCATGTGTTAATAAGATAAGAAAATAATTCTTTGAGTGTAATGGCTTTGAAGGGAAGAAAGAGAAGAAAATGATGGAAGAGAGAAATATGGATAAAGGAAGAGGGGAATGAAGGATTTTCCCATTTTTGATAACTATGTAAAGATTCACCTTGGTAAATGATTAAAGGGAATGGGTGTTTGTGATAAGTGTGGAGAAAAAGGACACCAAGTACGTGATAGAAAGTGTTAGAAAAAAACTTCAAATGTACAATGCTTCATCTGCAAGGATTTGGGACACTACGCGATGCAATGTCCAAATAATCAGATTATACCCCAAATGATGCTTTTGGATAATAATAAAGTTCTTATACTACCAAAGATGAAGAGGAATGATTAGATTTCTTATGTTGTTATTAATGTATTGTGTCATTTTAGTTTTGTATTAATGATGTACATGTTATAAGAATTATAGTGTGTAAAAGGATTGTACTATAATACTATTTATTTAAGGACTTGAGATTGTGTGGAACCATGAAAAGTGTCTCAATAGCAGGTTAATTTTTTTGGAAAATATATGGTTGAGAGAAAGATAAACCATAATATTGTTCTGATAATGAGGTAGTGATTTTGAAATAATATATGATTGATTTGGATAAATTATATAGGATATTATTGACTACCTTGAAACAGATTAATAATTTGTATATTCCATCATTGTTGGAGTTTACAACATCTTCGGATGGAAGGAGTATATCTAGTACTCTATAAGGAATATAGGAGCATGAATGTAATCAATAATGTTTTATGGTAATTTTGGGTGTTGTAGAGATTTAAAATAATACATGATGAAGGTATTCACATTTTATTATATGGAAAAAAGGATCTTCAGTGTGTTTACGTTGCTTATAAAATTTTGATTGTGATTTTGGATAGAAGTATTTTGGATAAGTCTAATGGTTGGAATTGGTTATGTTTGACATTGCATACTATTATTAAGGTTAAATGATTTCTTTAGATTATTTTTGGATTTTCATAAAAAGGACAACCCGGTGGTCAGCCAACAACTTATCGCGTCTGGCAAGGCCACAAGACTTGAACCCATAACAGAAGGGTGATACGGGTGGATCACCTACCACTGGCATACCTGATGTCTTGGTTTGTATAATGTAGTTTTTTAATAGTATGAAATATAAATTATAAATTCATTATTTTGGGAACCCTATACGATTAGGATAAATAGAATATTTTTGAATTATATTAGATTTTGGAGTGAAAGATGAGTTTGTGGTAGGAATTAGTTGAAGGATGAAATTATACTTGTCAAGTATATTTTTTGGTCCACTTATTCTTTGAAAAATTAGTTCCTTAACTTTAGGGATGGGATCTTAAAACCAAATTTCTTTTATCCTAATACCCTATGTTTTGTTGAACTAACTATATTTTAAATCATCTATGATTGATGGATTTGAGACTCTCAATTTTACACTAGTTTTTCATTGATGACCTCAATAACTCCCTATAAATATTTACTTTTTTCTTCCAATTATGTGTCTCTAATTCCCACCAATGTTCTTCTAATCGAGATCATAATTTGGTGGCGACTTTTTCATTTCCATTCCCACTTTTTAAGACTATGTTTTATTAACCCAATTTGCATTGTGGGTTTCCAAAAAGGTATTTTTTTGTTTTTAACCTTTTATTTGCAAAGAAAAATTTCAAATTGTGAGGATGAAATTTATTTAAGGAGGGGATAATTTGACACCCTAGGATTTCATAGTACATTATCTCATTAATGTAATTCAATAGCTTGTGCTTCACACAAACCTGAGTTTGAAGCACACCACAACTTACCGAACTAGTCGTTCAAAATGCTGTTATGAATAGTATTAACAACATTTTGAATATTATATACTCTATATAATTTTAACATCCATATTATGTGTTTATTATACATAATATAAGAACAAGATCAATTTTTCCATATTAAATAAGTATTATTCAAAAAATGTAATTTTAAAACCATTTAATGGAGAACCCTTTATAACTAATATATGACACTTTCATATATTCAAATTAATTAAATTAAATTTGTCTTTAGAATCTAGATATAAAAAATTTAGTTTGGATAAATTTTTTGTACTTTTCTAATAACTTTCATATTTTGACGAATATTGAAATAAACTATGTTTTAATTGAAAACAAATTTTTTAATTCAAATAATTTATAGTGATAAATTATGAATTCGAAAGTTTTCGAGTATAATTATATTATATTTTAATCATTTAATACAATTTTTCTCATATAAGTAATTTCACATTTAAATTTTATATAAGCACATGTCAATCTTTTGATAGTTTTTACTTTTTGAAACCCCACTTTTTGGGTTTGGCAATGGGAATTTATTCTAAATTAATAAATGAAACTCCAATGTTTTGAATTTGGTAAAATATACTTCATTTCTGAATTAGGATTATTAAAATTAGCTTAGGGTGAATTTTTGGTATTTTTCTGAAAACATTCAATTTTTTATTAATAGTGAAAAACACTGTGTTATTATTTAAAATCCACATTTATTTAATAATAATTTATTTTATTTAAATTTATTTTAAGTAAAAATAGATATATAATACCTATATAAGTTCAATTTATTTCAATGAAGTCGTTTTATAATAAAATTAGATGTATAAAATTTTATTGAACTTTTTATCCTCTTGTACCCACCTTCTAGGCACGTTAGCAAATTTGCATAAATCATAATTTTACCAATTTTTTGAGTTTAATTTAAAAAATACAAGAGAAAAAATTGACATCATTACGTAAAATATGGTTTAATAAGATGAAAATAATTTATGGTGAATAGTATCTTTTGACTTTTATTTACCATGGTTAAAATTAATTAGGGTAGTTAAGGGTAAAAATGATATTATAATTACCCTAACACATGTCCTAATTCTATTGGATAATTTTAATTAGACCTAAAACAACATTAGGAAAAAAATATGATCCATTTTGGTCCACTTGGATAATTTTGTGACATTTATTATTATTTTATTTAAAGAAGAGTTAAAAGAGTTAAATTCAATGTTTAATATTTAAACCATTTTTAATAAAGGGTTATAAATAATGAAAATTCAACTATAAATATTAATTATAAAGATAAAAATATTTTCTACATAATGGTATTTTATTTATAATTTCTAGAAATTAAAGGTTTTAATTTATTTATGACATAATGATGATGTAGTAATTATCTTCTGAATGAAATATTAAAATAATTGATATTATAAATATCCAAATAAATATATTTTAAGACTTATGATTAATTAAACTAATATTATATGTTAATATTACATGTTTTGTTTTTGTTAAATAAATTTTATTCAAAGTGATAAAGTTCTTATGGATTTCAAAAAAATCAAATACTAAATAGTGTCAAAATAGACATACTTGAGTTTTTAAAACAAATACTATATTGTTAAATGATATAATATTCCTAAAAATATAAGGATTGACAAAAGGACGTAGATAGGTTAAATATATTAATAAAGAACCAGTTGGGGTTCTCTTGGCTTGTTATAGTGGGTTTATTAACCATATAATATAAAAATACAAAGGGACATGGTTAATCTCAAACTATTTAACTAAGAGTTAAATATAAACGTTAATGTTAATATGGCGACATAAACCTTTCTAAAACATATTTTTTGAGTGGTTTTCGACCCATACCTACCTTATACTAGAAATAAATCATTTTGGGGCCATTATAAACAAATAAATATTTTATTAATAAATAATATTCCAAGCTTTTCCTAAAGTGACCCTCACCTCTCTTATAAAAGGTAACTACCCCTTCTCTAAATTTCACACCACCATATAAATTTTTCTGATCCAACACCTATCCTAATTTCCTTCAATATTCCCCCATATAAACCTAGAGTCCTTACATTGATCAAAAATTCAACCTAAGGAGCCCTTTTGATCAACTCAAAAGGAAATGCCCGAAGAAGAGGTAACAATTTCCCCACCCTCTTTCAATTAATTTTCATGTTACACTTCCTCTTTCTTTGTTGTTTCCATACCAAAATAATAACTAAAATAACTCCTACATACATGGATGTTATTATAAATATGTTACAACCATATTTTTTGTTTTATCCATACTCTAAATGAAAAAAGTCACTATAAGTGCGTGCATACGGCTTACCGTCTCCACATCGTGGTGTAGTTTGTTATTCAAGAACTTCATTATTTGGATGGGTATAATAATCACTATAACTGATGTAAATAATAAATATAAAATGTTAATTATTCTTTAAATATGATATACCATCCAATTACATACAATTTCACCATCAATATAATGATATTGTCGCTCGTGCGTACGTAAGGATTACCGTCTCAACGACGCGATGAGATTCATTCCCATGTTCACTATTCAACTATCATTATAAAAAAATATTTCATTAATAAGTATGTCATATATGACATAATAATTCTACTAGATATATATATATATTAATGTGTGTGTGTGTACTTACATATATCTTATTCACTTTTTTTCATTCAATATGATAAGAAAACGGAAACAGCATTTATGTATACATATGGCCTACCATCTCCATAAAAGGTGCCTTCCATTTAATATATCTATGTATTACAAATATTTATATTCTAAATATATATTATATATAAATAATGGTTTATATTCTGGAAGTATTTAAGTCATAATCAAAATAATACGATTGAGAATAACAAGTTAAAACACCTATGATAAAGAAAGTGATTATTACCCCAAATGTTAATTTAACACGGAAATTATTATTAAATGGGTAGTATAAAGTAATAAATGAATCATGTATGATATAATATGAATATGGTTCTGTTATAATTTAATTATATACTATGCTCATTATATAGGATGTTAAACATACCCTCGACCAAAGGAAAGTGCAATGGGAGGGTTAAATTCAAAATCTCTTTACTATCCGAGGTTGTTTTTACGTAGGTATCTAATGAGAAATATTTATTATCCATTTCTATGATGCATACCATTATATTCAAAGGGATTTTTTTAAGTGGATTTTTACTAAAACATCTTTTTAAATGTTTTAATGATTTATTCTTCTAAACCATTATCATTAATGATCATGTTTTCAAAATGGTTTTAAGGATTTAATTATATGGACATGATTGTTTTATAATTTTAATTACATTAAAAAGATTAAAAGTGGTATAAGACACATTGATTCAAAATTATATTTTAAATTGCTTCCTTTATTTCACTTTTAAATGATTTCATGAAAAAAGGAATATTTCTCTAAAAGCTTTTTATTGATCATTTTAAACTATATCAACATCCTTTACGAGATATTATTCTTGATCGAAGTTGATTAATTATGATTCAAATCGTCCATATTGTATTGAAGGTTCTGTGATATGTTTGACTGTGGATGTGTTATTTTTAAACCATTCTTGGTTTATGGATAAAGTATTGACAATTCATATGATATTTTCAATACAAATATTTATGTTATGTTTAAACATTTTCATATGAGGAATGCATTAGACTAATTAATTGGTTGGTGGTGCCTTAATAGCTCCTCGATGTGTCAATAGGTCTAATGAGAAAAACTAGTGTCTTGGTACAAGGCCTTGACAAAATCTTATTTGTAGTCTTGGAACAATGCCTTGACTATGTGGTTATGATGTCTCACATTAGGCATTCCATCATTATGAAATTATCTATTGATATTAAAAGTGATTATTCGACTAGTAGAATATCCATGTGAACAAGTAAATGGAATTATTTGATTTATCCTTTCCATATTATGCTAAATTTTATGTTTAAAAGGATTTTTTTAGTTTTATACAATTACCTAAATATTTATACTTATTTATTAAAGTTTTTGCTATATTGTTATCCTTAATGAGAATCTGAGATCACCCCTTTCTATGTTTTATTTTTTCTAGTATGAGAAGAAGTATATTATGACTGACCTACATGGATAGTATAAGAGATATTAATGTGGTCAATGGATACATTATTGTTTTTTTAATTTTATAATTTAATGTAACATTCATTTATGTAATCTATTTTCCAAGAAATCTAAATCGATCGGTCCTTCGGGACTTGATTCATTGTAATCATGCCAATGTTATGTAATAATGTACCAACTCTGGGTAACTGGGGTCAGGGTGTTACAGATTTCATAACGCACACCGTATATTAAAACTATATTTAAATTTTACCCAATAATTTAACTATTTGACAATTTTGAAAAATATAATTTTGGATAATTTAGATGTGATATCGTCAAAAATAATATTTATTTTCTTGATAAAATTATATATGTATGACAATTTAAAATTATAAATAAAAAATCCACATTTATTGAAAAATAATGTTTCTTTTTATAAAAGATTCATGAAACTTATAAAAGATATTTTGGACTTCATAAAATTATAATATCATGTATAATTAATCAATATTAATTAATAATAATATTATATTAAAATATAATTTATTTAAAAAAATATTGAATTCATTAAAATGCATGCCTTGATTGAAATTATATATTCCCCATTAATACAATTTGTGTTCCATCACATTGAAATCCAATTTTATAAAACTTATTATTTTATAACTTTAGAGAAATAAATAAAGGATAAATTTATTAATTATTTTATTAGAAAAAAATAAATATACAAATTCATACTATAAGGGTCTAGATATATAACCCTTTATTACACCAGTGAATTCCAGAAGGGTAAGGTGTGTAATGGTGGGATTTTCTTGGGGTGGTTCAGCATACATGGTTCGTTTAATGATCTCAATATGATCAATCTGATCCATTAAATATTTTTTTTAACATTATTTTATTGTCAATTATCATCCTGGTATTGGTCAAGAAAAAATACTAGTGAAATTATCTCTCTAATAAGCATTGATAAATGGGATTCATAGTGTACGATCCTACTAGTTGAGGAAATTTCTCCTTCTGTTTGGGTTAAGTATAATTTATCATAACCCATTACATATAATAGTCCAATAATCATAGTTGAACAGATATATTATCATCTGTTATGATGCTAATGCTTATTCTAAATTTTATAGACCATATAACAATTTTATACAGCCAAAGTAATGAATATGTTTTCTATAACTTCATTTATTGAAAATGAAATTTCATTTATAAAAGATTACCTCATAAAAATAATTATATTTATATAATATAAACATAATTAAAATCATAATAGGTAATCACCTCATAATAATTTCCTCAATATTTCTAATATCATTTACTTTTTCGAAACATTTCTATAAATAAGTATGTCTTATTTTGAATATTTATATTTTCGAAAATCCTATTAGTATTGTAAAAAATATAAAAAATGATTAATAATTATTCTAAATAAAAAAGTAATTACCTTTGAAAATACCTCTTTAGAGATGATATTTTGTTCATGGTACATGGTATCTTTAATAAATTTACAAACAAAATATCCACAATCATCGTCATTATTTTTTTTAAACTAAAAAAATTAACCAAAATAAGTAATTTATTTTAAATGTGTTCTGATAGTGAAATATTATTATATATACTATAATAATTATCCACGTGTAAAAGTAGATAGTCTTCTTTTGCTAAATGAAAGTCATCATACCATGATTTTTTTATATTAAAGATCACCCTCTAATAATAAAAATCTTATTAAAACATAATATAGAGTTTATAATTTTATTTTTAACTGGATTTTTTTTATTATAGTGAATTAAAAATCAAGAACACATATCATGTGTCATCAAATTATTGTAATTATATTCTTTGGATCCAAAAAATAAACATATGGATTTTCAAATTAAATGAAATAATCATCTAATTATACAAAAATGGAATATATAATGAAAAAATATATATTTTATATGATTATATTGTATAGTTTAGTATCCATTTTGTAGGTATTAATAGGATCATTTCAAATATTATTTTCTTCTCAAACATTCTTTCTAGTTCATCTTTTATTAAAATTTTTATTTATCTAATGGTGTTTTTTTCCAAGGAAATGATAGAAAGACTAATGAGTTCAAATTTTTCTTTAAAATTTTTTCCCTTTATAAATTTTTTTATATATACCAATATAAAATAGAAATAATTATGAAATATAATTAATATAAAATATGAATTTTGGTCAAATATATTATGAAAATGTACCTCCTATATACATTAAAAATGAGATTCCCAACTGTTCATGCTTGAGAATTTCATTTATAATCAAAATACCAATCACATCTATAATCACCTATTAATACATTTTTTCTTCATATTAAATATTGGTTATATTTTTATCTTTCAATATTTTATCTATAATAACTTTTCATGTTAATAAATTCTGTAGTTGATTTAGTGGGGTAAAGGTACTCTCACAATTCCCTTTTTCTTTCATGGATGATCTAGTGTATTGTTTTTGTCTTACCTTCCTTTTCAAATTATGATTCTTATTCTATAATAGTACACCTCATTTTAGTCCTTTATTTATAAAGTTGTTAAATAATTTTCATTTGAAAAGTATTTTTATTGTAATAATAAATTATTTTCATGTATCTTTATAATATTAAACTGTCATGCTATAAAAGCTCAAATTTCATGTTAAACCATGTTAAAATCCAAATAATCAAGGTGAAGGGGTAGCTCAATTTTAGGCTTGGAGATAATTTAATCCCTACTACCATATGATTGTTTGAGAGTTTTTTATTATTTATCCCATCTCCTTGTTTATTTCATATTTTACCCCTCAGAACAAGGTGCTGGGTAGGTAATGATATATATAAATTGAAATTTCTTTTACCCTACAAAAATATTGTATAATAATGTCATATTTTATTTTTTGATTTAAATTTAGAAAAAAAATGTTATGAAAAAATTAATTACTTTGAGAATGATAATAATTTGAGGGGAATGCCTTGCCTCAAATATAGCAGGGTATAACTCTTCAAATAGTGGTTTTTATTCTATTATTGGTTCTCATTGACCACTTTTCACATACAAGTCCATCAAAGAAAACTTTATAATAATTTATTTCAGAGTTTCTACTTGTTCTTTCATTCCATTAACTTCCTCATTTTCACACCCTATGAATTTTTTTCTCAAAATATTCTCAAGGTGACACTCCAAAACCTATACCTCTAATGCAGACATATTCATGGCCACAAAAAAAATTATATGTAGTTATTTTTCTGTTACATTCAATGATAATTCTTGTGTCTAATATATATAAAAAATACATGAACAATAGTATATATTTTTATATAATACTATTATAAATCAGAAAAAAAAAATTTATGCCATAACTAAACATTATCCTCATATTTTTTCTATGTTTTCATCTAATATTTGTCCTTTTTTATTTACACGAGCATCCATCCATGACACTAGAAATGGGATGGAAATGGATTTAGAATATAAAACTTCATATATATAAATATAAACAATGTAACAGGATTATGTTGTTGTTTTATATAAAATAGAACCTTTAATATATATTTAAAATACATAATATTTTAGAAATTGAAGTGTATGACATCCTTTCTTTAAAATTGGTGTAAAAAAAATTCAGGCATTTTGTTTGTTTTTAGTACTCATTTCTTGCTTCATAAATTAAAAAATTTGAATTAATTTGAATAATAAAAATAATTTTAAATAAAATACGAATAATTAAAATTAACCAAAAATGATTCATCTTCATAATGACCAATGTAATAATTCTATGTTTCTTATTTTATGATGTGTTCATACATAGATAGTGGTGGGGGTTTATATATACTCTAAGTATCCATGTCACAAGGCTTCATCAAAAGCATTCAAAAGTAATTATATGCGTTTCTAGTAATCATTAATTTGAATAGATTATAGAAATAATCCAAAATAAATGTAATATTAAAGGTATAATGAAAATTATATCAATATTTCCTTATATTATTTTTCATTAGATTAGATAAATTATATCATAACATTTTTCTAATGTATTCTCAAAACATTATCTTCAATGTATGAATAAATTTTTACCATGTATCTTTATCAATCAAAAAATAAATTTTAGTTGTGACCCGAATGTAACTAATGAAAATTGACTTGTTGGGCTCAATAATATGGCGTTTTTGATTCTACAAAACCTCAAATTTTATACTATTTCTTATTGTCTTAATAACCATTATTTACCAAATGGTGTTATGTTGTTTGTCTTATTTTTCATCCATATTTTGTTGACTTCTTAAAAATTACTCAATTTCAACTTAAATAGTTTCTTGTTCCAAGGTATTTATATCATTATAATTTAAGGAATCTGTATTTTTCTTGACTAGTTAAACATTTAATTTAGATTAAGTAAAATAATTTTGAACACATAATATTATGAGGTAAAGAATAGTAAATTAAAAAAGGTCAACATATTCATTAATATCTGTGTATAATTTATTCAAATGTTAAATGTATTAGGATACTCTATCATGTATCCAAATACTCTCCTTCTGGTCCCCTATGACATACAAGACACATCTACATTGGGATTATCATGAAAAGATTATGACTTCTCAGTGAAAGGTTCATCCCCAATTGAATTTAAATAACACTTTTTGATCATTTTAGTCACCAACTAAACAAGTCAAAACCACCTCCCTCAAAAGGTAACCTTCATGGGATTACTATAAAGAAGGATAGACAATGACTCTCAAATACCACCTATAATAGGCCATGGTTTAGTGACTATTATTGAGGGTATATCAACCATACATGGGAGGAATTCCCTTGTATATAAGTTTAAGGAATGTGATATAAGATGAGAATAACATGAAACCTACATCATGCATAAATAAAATAATTTTTCCCAATAACTACAATTTCATTCATAAATTGAAAATAAATATTCAAATACAAAAATTAAATCATCAGCAATGACAATGAATCCCCAACAACTCTTGAACATACTTCTCAAATTAGTTCCACCCAGCTCCTTCACCAACCTTTTCCTATTGACATAAAATAGTTTTTATATAGGAAAAAAGATCATAACTGGTATACTCAATAGGATACTCCATAAAACTCCTTACGAAAAATGTGAAGGATGTATACAAAATTCTAATTAATAACAAAAATAAAATGAACTAACCACCTAATTAGGTAAAACTAGTTTCCCTTTATCTCTACAGATCACTCACTAAATAATGAATACAAAAACAAATTAATCATTAAATATATATATATATATATATATATTAAGGTACCTTGCCTCCATGTATCCACTAGTTTGTATCTCTCATGTCCATTCGACAACATCATATTTTCATCCCACCAGTAAGACATCATTCACCCCATGCAATCATATCATAGCCATTACTGCATATTATTCAACCTGGATTCTCATCATCATTATATTCCAGTATAAACAACTGTATTTTTGGGCTCCAATAAAGACATTGTAAATACATTATACCTCAATATGTCACATACCATCCATGTAAACCCATAGGAAGTTGAATCCACCTATTTTGGATATAAGTATATGTTATACTATGTGTCCTCATAGACTGCACATAAATTCATGGTAAAAGATTAGCCATCTCATCCCTTTTATGAACTCACCGTATAGTGTAATCCATTATATATCATGATATGAAAGCTAATATAAATCTATAGGAACAGTGTGGGAGAGGATTAATTAACCCATTTATTCCCTATCTAAACTAAATGTTGTATAAAACACCCCTTAAAAAATTTGGGTGTTGGATTCCCTTGTATTGTGGGTGGGGTAGTGAATAGAAATAATTGAAATACAAATCAAAATCATGCATAATGACACTAAGGGAAACTAGCTAGATTAGATACATATATCAGAATAATCACACAGGGAACCTTACTACCCTTTATATTTTATAGGTATTAAATAAGATCACAAGAATCAAAATTGAAATTAATTAATTAATTGGAAATTAATTAATTATTACCATTATCACTTCCAATGTCAATATTTTAATTCTCTAAACCAAGAATTGATAATACTATTACTTATTTTCTAATATTATAAATTATCTCATAATCATTATGAAAAACCATTAACCAGAACCATTAATTTATTTGTTTAATTATTATTTCCCAATTAATCAGGTACCCCAGGAAACATCCTAATCTACAGATTAAAAAAATTCAGTCAAACTAAATAACATCAAACTATGTTAAGAAGTTGGAAACTGATCAGGAAAATATAATTTTTCCATTTCACCATCAATAAAGAATAAAAAATATTTATAAAATATTAACTACGTCAATTAGTAGGCCCCAATTTTTAATTTTCATGATTGTTAGATGTCCCATAAAATTTTTCAAAGCATAATCTTTCACATCCTTATTGACAGTTACCATCACTGCAGTCATGGATCCCATCTCATCACTCAATAAAATAATTTTCATTCACAATAGGCTCATTACATTAGCCCATTACTTTTCAATGGTTCTCAAACACAAAAACTTTTTCAACAAAATTGAAAATGATCTAAAATAATAAGGAACAAAAAAAATTCATAAGTATTTTCTACACACAAGAAAAGAATAAAAAATTGTGGCATCATAGAATTTAATCCTCGTGTAAAAATGAATAGGCTTGTTCAACCACAAAACATTATTTCTTAAAAACAACCATTTTATGTCCACACAGAATTAACTAATTCATTAAGCACACATTTTATATAAAAGGAAACCTAAATTCAATATTTAACAAAAGATGTAACTAAAATTAAACATGCATCCAAGAATTATTTCCGGGTTTAAGGAAATCCATGATGAGTAGTAATCACTCTTATTATGCCTCATCTTTTAATTTTATCATCATTCAACATTATTTTATTTATAGATTCAGGCATATATCCATGCTAAATAAACAACTAAAAATTACTAAAAAACATAAATCTCGCTACCCAAGAAACAAAAATGGAAGTACCAACAAAACACAATGAACATTTTATAACACACAATACATTCACTTAATTCTCTAAAAGAAATATTAATTATCTTAAAATTTTGATAATTGAAATTTAAATACATTAATTTATTTAATTTTAAAACATTTCTTTTTATAATGAAGAAAATTCATTAACACTACAACATGTGTTTATTAATATCATACCATTAATTTCTATATTAGGGATGTTTATCCCTTTATGGTGAGACATGGGATCCGTGCTATAATTCTATTATTTAATTAATTAAATAAACATTATTCTATAGAATGTGATTAATTACCATGGATAAATTAAAATAAATCATGTAACAGTTTTTATTTTCCTTATACTTCCCATTTTATTGAATAATCATTCCACATGATTTTCCGTCTCCATATTATTATCATATTATGTTCAATAGTAATAATTTAGATAAGGATATAAATCAAGATTATTTTACACTTTCATATAAATAATGTAGAATTAATAGATCTCCTCTAACAATTAGAGTCTCAATGTTATCCAATAATGAATAAATAATTGTGAACCAACCACTACTAGAGGAAACACCACTACAACCAAAGGAAACACCACTACAACCTTAGAATAGTAACCACAATCAGGTGACACTAGATTCCTAAGACAAAATAAAGGGAATCACCATGAAAATAGATTTTTAAAAGATGAATAATAAGATAAATTAAGGGGAGTGGAAAATAACAAGAGGATAACTTGATCTAAGACATCAATCTAATGATCTAAGGTGATTAGGCTCTTCATTTCATGGATAGAGATGGTTGAGGAGCATATATTTTGTCAGGGTTAGGAAGATGGAGAAAAAATCTAAACCAAGGGATCATGGGACCTTTATTTATAGAGGAATCCTGAAATCCCTCACCATGATATGGTGAACTCTGAAAATTCCTATGGGGCCTCCATTCACAGCACTATCCAATTTTCAATTCATTTGAATCTTGGGGATTGTGTCCCTTTAAAACACTCATCAAACCATTTTGAATACCAAAAAAACTTCTACCAAGTAATTGTATAAAAACTAAAGCTATTTTACCCCCACCACACCAAATAGTATGGCATGGAAATCTCCTCACAACTCATTTTCGACAGTATGACTCACTGAGTGCCACACCTAATCGGACATACTCAAAATGACCTCCCTATGTCATTTCCTTATCCCCTTTTTATACTATTGGAACCCCTGTGTGAAAATACTTTTGAAATGGATTGCCAAGTGATTTATATTTTCATGGTTCAGTCTAACACCAAATAGCTAGACTTAACAACACCCTAATCCAAAATGGCTTTCCAAATGCACAATCCTCCAAGGAGGTTTCAAACATCGGAAACCACACCCAAAACCATGGAATAGGGACATTAATAAAGGCCAAAACTATTTACTAACTTCCAGTAATGGTCTTAAATTCCTTGAAAAGCCTTTGATATTTAAAAAATGGAAAATAAAGGGATTTTTAAATCTAGTACCTTAAATCAGATACATATTAACCAATTATCACCCATGATAATTTATAACTAAAACCAAGATAAATGGGGTATGAAAACCCACCCCAAGAGATACCTTTTACGAATCACAATGTAATAGTAGAACAACCAACATTAAATTAAACAAGAACACATAATCATGAAATATTACAAAATAAGGAAGAAAATCATTTTCATTAATCGCAAAAGTTTCTAAAAAGAAACTCAATAGGGATCAAATAAAGAATAAAAAATTTCAGGATAATAGGCAAGCATATGCAACTCCCACTATAAATATACCTCTTAAAAGCCGCCATTCGACCATATAAAATAAACCTAAGTAATTTAATGCATATGTAGCACCTTCTTCTAATTATCCTAAATCTTGGTAGACCACCCCTTAAATGGCGCACCATCTTAAACATCCACTTATCCCCAATATATATCATTGAAATAAGCATGAAGATATAGGTGAAGCTATGATGCATAGTATATCTCACATATACGACTAATATATTTGGGTTATTCAAAAAAAATATCATAGATCCAACCTAAGAAAAAACCATCCAAAGGAAAAATGAATCTAAGGGAAATCATACTCCCACATCTGAACCTTAGTTACCCACAATAAGGAGACACCTAAAAAAATAACCTCAAACATTAAACACCTGAGGCCTCATCCTATGATCATCATAGAATTATTATGAAATTTTCCACCTTAATTCACTCATGGATTGCTTATACCATATTGTTCTTACTTTTCGCTAATTTTGATTCAAGAGACATTGACTCTCTACCCTCGATCTAGAACAATAAAGACCAATATGGTTTACTGTTGTGAACTAAAAATGTAATCATACCAACAATTGAGTAATAAATATTATTGTATCAAAAATACAAAAATGGTATCCAAAAGCATGTTGGATTACTTATACATGCACACAACATGTCCACTAAATTGGGTATAGTCTGTTTTATTTGAAAACACATTTGTAGATATTTTGGGGTGCTAAGACATAACTGATATCCTAAAGCATTTTGGATAACTCACCACACCCAAGCGGTAAAATATGGATCCTTATCATAGTTAATCATATTAATAATCCCATTAATTCTCACTATAACCTCTATATACTACCCTAATAACACCCCCACTAATATCGACTCCTTAATCTTTATTAAGTGTGACGACTTTTTCAGAGAGTCCAAGGTCACCTTTATAACATCACAACCACCCTAAACACTAGGAATATTGGTGCTGAAGAAAATCTAAATTTCCTCTGACTTAACCTAGGGAGAATCAAGGAGGTGAATAAAACCACTTAAACAAACTTCATATCCTTCAACTTCAATAAAATCAAATAGTTAAGGATAAAATCATCAACTGACTTCATCACACTTGGCCCACAAAATTTGTCTCTTATAGCATAATAAATTTTCATCACACTAGGATCTATCAATAAATGAAAAAAATATAACTCATATTGAATCAACTCATATATCACTATAGGTGAGAAATAATTTCCCTAGAATAATGCTTGATGATTCCCATCCCCATACCATCCCATGAGAATGTTGCAATTAATTAATCGATCATGCTTAACCACTACCTTGAGTTCCCCAATCCATGATTCCTCCACCTACTACACTAAGGATAAAAAACATTCATCTAATAAAGATAAAATCTTACATCAACATGTCCCTTATAAAGGTGAAATCTTTTAATCTTCCATCACACTCCAAGATTCTCTAGACTCATACACTACACCACCATGAATCATTATTCTTAAGAAATAAACAAGAACATTAATTTTACTAGTTTTAAATTAAAACATTAAGTCTTAGTCCTAGAAAAATCCCATTCACTATCTCTACCCAAAATATAATTTACACTTGAAGAAGACATAATTTACACTCTTGTGATCCATATATACCAAAAAGTGTTCAATGATATGATCGTGTTGCCACAACTTTTGGGAAAACATTACTTCAAAATATCAATTTTATGGTTGGAGTAGTTACATTCATGAGGATGTAACATTTTTAACCAAAATAGATAACCCCCATTACTTTATTATAACACATCCCAAGCTATGATGTGAAGAAATATAGTAAACCTCATATGAAATTATCTCATCTAGAAGATATTAAACTAGAGTTATAAAAAGGTCCTCCTTCAAATTATTGAATGAATTTTATCCCTGGTTAGTCCAAATTAAATCATGGCCCTTTATATTCAAAATTTTTAAAGGTTTCATAATCTAGTATAAAGTGGGTATGAAATTCTTATAATAACTAGAAAGTCCAAGTAATATTAAAAACTCTATAACATTATTGAGGGATACCAAAGAAACCATCACCTCAATATTCAAAGGATATGTACCTAATCCATAGTGATATACCTCATTCCACAAGTTAAATACCTCAAGATATAAAAAACTCACACTTTGATATCTTCCCAAATAGATGATGTAACCATTGATCTCCCAACACAACTCAAAGATACCTTGTTAGATCTTCCTATGATGCTAAAAAAATACAAGTATATAGTTGATAATGACTATGATTAACTAGTTAGAAACTCCTGGAACACTACATTCATTAACCTCAAGAACCTTGATTGAGTGTTTATATCTCCAAAAGACAATACAATGAACTCATAATGCCCATAATTTCATCAGAAAGAATTATTTGGGATTTCCAAATCCATTACCATCATTTTAAGATATCTATAAAACAAGTAGATTTTTGAGAATTATATATCTCTCTTAAACTGATTGAATAAATATTGAATCCATGGGAGAGGATAATGGTACTTCATTATCACATAATTCAAATAAAGGTAATCAACAAACAAATTTATACTTACAAACTCCTTATTGATGAATATATCTAGATCTCCCCAATGTAACACAATTGGAATTATAAATCCCCACCTCAAGTGATCGATAATTTGAATCTATAGATCCAAAATCATAAAAGGGTCTATCCAATATGGATTCATCAATATAGAAAAAACACTTAACTATAGATATATCCCAAAATCAATAACTCATTGTGGGGGTAGCATCACAACTTCATCATGAAATAACTTGGGTTATTCTTCAATAACTATTGGATATATTACAATATGATCATCTACAGAACTCATCCTCAAATCTTCCAAAAAGAAGATATATACTCAATGTATATATAACCCATTTGAGTGTTTCATTCACCAATGAATACTACCAAGTATCAATAATAATCTTGGAAAATGATGATCCTACTGAATTAATAATTGATATACTATGTAGGATATATTAAATCCATTCTAAGGATGATGTTATATGGATGTATTTGTAAAAATAGGAAATCATACCAAGTGAAGTGTTTCCCTAGAAAAAATTCTTAGCCTCTATGCACATTATACAACCTATCTTGACCTCTAAATGTTGTAGTAAATGAAAAGGGAGCTAGAATCATCTCCACATAAAGTAGCAAATCATGGAATAGATTATGTGAAATAGAGGATTATGTAGCTCCTTAATAAAACAAGTCATAAACCCAAGTATAAAATAGGTATATAATATATCATATGATATCCAACTCAGCTATTGCTAGTTGTGGTAATGAACACATTTAACCACAATCATATATTTGGAATATATAGCCCTAATTTTGACCTTCTCCACATACATTCTCTAACTATTATCGCTAAGTATGAGTAATATCAGAAGGTTTTCCTCTGCCTACCCCATTCCCTCTTGGTTGATCATAGGTTGAGATGTTGTGTTGCTACTGCTATCTTGGTTGAAATAATCTATAATTTTTGGTCCTAGATTAGTCCTCTATAAATATTTTTATTGATTAGGAAGTTCAAACTATCTCACTTCTAAGGAACACAACCTTCATAAGATAAACATACTATTCTTGACCCAATGGCAGGGGTCTAACAACTACTATCCCTATAAAATGATTAGAATAACTATGAAACCTAATCACAACTAAATAAAACATATTTTTCGAGATAAGAATCTAAGAACTTTTGATCACATATATCGTCCTTAGAAGGAATCAAAAACTCCCACATCATTAGGATGTGGTCATTGTCCAATGTTCTCTCAAGGACCTCTTCCATTACTAGTACTACAAAATATGACATCAAAATAAATGATTTGACTTGGAACCTGATATCTCTAGGGAAATCCTTTGGGAAATAAATCACCCTAGAGTCATCATCAAATAAATGGTTTGAATAATAAAATAAAAGATTACTATACCAAATACTGAACTCACAATCATTAGAACTCCACTTTTGAAGAATAAGGATATCCTACCAATATGATACATTAGTGGTTGAATATACAAATTCATTTTATATCGAATGACAAAATATGTCATAAGATCCATATGACTACTCATGATCCATGAGGGAAATAATTTATCACAATGAATTTGACCCATCAAACATATTCATATCTAAAGAAACTCAATCCTACTTTGGAGAACAAATTGAACTGAAGGTTATATCTACCTCCTCTAGCAAATACTCTATCTCCCAATTTCAAATAGAGCTATCATACTTTTTCTAACTCTAGCATATAATCTCTTAGAGTGAACTCCTCCTAGGGTCTACATCATCAACTTATACTCTACACTTCATAATAGGAATATATTATTGAAGTTATTCTATATAAAACTTGAAGGTACATCCACCATAATCAAAATTTATAAAATAAAAAATGATTGAATCACCTAAACCAGAGACAGAAAACATCAAAATGATTATTAATTCATTCATTCATTCACCTTATCTTATTTATGATATTCTACCGAATTCATAAACAAGAATAGATAACCATGATTCATGATTCTCTCTTAGGTATCTATTCAACAATATCAATTACTTTCCATATATTGTTCTATAAACTTGAAGGTCCATTTGTCAAATCGCATGTTTCCAAAAAAATCTCATGTCCAATCTATCCTCACATGCTAACAACATGAACTCATCTTGGTTATTACTATTACCCTATTAACACATGAATTAACATCGTACATAAAGATCCACAACAATATATAATAAAAAAATACTGCTCCATACCACACCCAGTGTTTAAAATCAACATTAAAATTCCACAAAAAAAAAATCAAAACTCCACTAGTTCTATAACCACGTAATCCCTCCACCTAAAATGTTTGAAATAAAAAAAACTTTAGTAATAAGATCATCAATACCTCATTTTCTGATCCACCTCTAGAACCTTACTAACACGGATGATGTCGGCTGTCATATTGTCATCAAATTTGTCTACTGTGAACCCTTTCCTCTGCCTTGAGCATCATCCTCATAACTATAGAGAATCACCAAAAACACAACATCGTTGATGATGATAAGAAATGTCTCCAAGGACCATTATAAAATCCACCACAAAACATCACCACAACAAGAACGATATTGTATAGGAAAACAGGAAAAACAATCACAAAAAAATGAATCGAAGAGGGTTCACCCAACAAATATCTCATCATCTTTTCCCATGTCCCATTAAAAGAGAATTAATTCCCATCAAAAGAAAACATATCCTTCACCACTAATAGAGGAGAAAACACTGTAAAATAACCCAAAAAACAAAAAACTAATTGAATGTTGATCTTGATTCCAAAAATAACAAATTTCATACATAAAGAGAAACTGACCCCTGTCATGCAAAAAACAACGCTGACTATGAAGTCCCAAAACCCAATGTCTCAAGATTACAACCACTAATGGTCCGACGTGGAAAGGATCAAAGCTGGTTGAAAACAGATAAGTGATTTGAGATGCTGAGAGTTTCGAATGATGATAAAACTGAATCTAGAAGCTGAAAAGAACAAAGTCTTCATGAGAGCGCCTAGAGAAAACCTCGACCGAAGAACCACAAATACCAAAACCACATTTGTACCCCTGATCTATATCTTCCATATATAATATAGAAGGATCTTGATTCAAGATCTGGTTTGAATGGCTAGGGGCCCCCATAGAAAACAACGGTGACAGTTCCATTAAATCATCACTAAGAAAACAACCAAGAAGAGTTGTGCTAAAAAACAGGGAGCACGATTACACCTCTAGGATATAATTGTAGAGAATGAAACCAGAAGTACGGAGGGAGGAGGGATCACCACTGGTAGAGGACAGGGGAAAACCTAGAACCTAATAGGGGGAATTAGGAGATAATGGATATCCCTAGAGAGAAGAGGTCCATAGGCTATACCTTCACCCATGAATTTTCATAAGTTTATAACTAAAAACTCTATCCTACAGCTTAAGCATCAATTACAGCACCACTAATTCATGACCCCCTCCTTCCAAAGGTACCCTTCATACGTTGGTAACAAAAAATGATAGATAATGTCACCCAAATCCCTCCTCTAATAGGATATTGGAGGGAAACTATCCTTAAAATTATCATTTTTATTAAAGAATATACTTTTATTGAGAGAATGTGTGAAACCATCTAGAACAACCATGAACATCACACCATATTGCAAGTGGAAGAATCATAACCATACAATATCAACAATTAAGATTCATTATCCCTATATAATTTCTTTGAGATTTTGGTTACATTTTTATCGGTATTAGCTCTGATACTTTCTATAATTTGATATGCCAAATTTTCCCACATAGGCACAAACACTTCCAACATTATTTTCATGGCATTGAATCCCCTGGTCCAGATGGGATGTTTCATAATTATCCATTATTCTTGCTCTTTCTTATGGTCCACTAGAAACGGTCCACCATTCAACATTGTGTAATCCTTTTTATAAGTGTTAAAGATCAAGAACTTGTCTATCATTTCTTCCTCAGAGTGCATAAGAAGGTCGTTTTCCCATCCCTGGATTCTGCAACTACCTGCGGTGAGCCCCCCATAAAGTCCATTACTCCACCCTCTTCATCCTCCCTACCCGGCATCCCCTGAGGGAGAGGTCCATCGATATGGATCCAAGACTTATCAGAATTCTTCTCCATGAAATGCTCTTTAGATATAGGTTTAGTTGTTACACTTCTACTCCCCATGTTCAAACAAACCTCCTGTGCCTATGATTTTTTTGTTGACTTACCTTCCATTATGTTGTTCCTATCCTTTTGGGCTGATCTTATCTCTATAGGCCTTGGAATGTATGAGTAGTCCTTGCAGCTATTGGATTTTCTCCTCTCACACATTATGCAGCTACCCGTGTCCATATTTTCTTTCATTCCATTCTTCTTACATGGGCAACGAATCCCCCTCCTGGACCCTTCTTTTCACTATCCTCCGAGAGTGGGCCATTACTCTCCCCAACCCCAGACTCTATCCCTGAAGGAAAATCATCCCCATTTGACACCATGTCAATATTGTCAGATCCCAAACCATCAATATGATTTTTGGTGTTAATCAAGGATAGGAGAAAACTCAACATTTCTCTTCCCCCACCCTTCACCCACTCCCACAATTCATATTCTTTTTACTATTACTGAACTTTGTATACCCTATTTTCTATTGCCTCATATCCCTTACCAAATTGAGCCACTTCTGCATAGGAAGGAATTCTTGGGGGCACTACTTCGCTTGTTCCCCATGACCTCAGAAGAGCCTCTTTAAGTACCTAAGCTAAGTGATTCTCCAACTGTACCCCCACATATGTACTCACATATACCTAATTTTCCACTCTTATAACTTATTTTTAATCCATTATATCCTCCCTGTCACTATCAATCGACATGCTCCAGAGGAGGGTCCTTCTAGGTCCTACCTCCACTTGCTAAAGACATGAGAGACCATTGGGTTGGTCTGAGCCACTGAAGGCTTCTTCACAGGAAATTGGAAATGATAACTGAAGCCCAGTCCCACCTCTGTAGACACAGTGCATGCTGCCTCCCCACCTACAATAGCACCCAAAACAATATGACTCTACCCCTGTTGACATTCAGCCCGCACCCCAGGTTACTTTCCAAAACCATCACCCCTCCTCTGTATAGGCATCTGAGACCCCCTTCGATAGTCATCCAACGAATGTCCTAGCCTCTTGCGTCCAGAACAGTTGTCAGTCCAGGTTTCGTAAATAACCCATTGTTTGCAATGGTGTTCCTTAAACATAGTAATCCACACGATCATTAATGGAGGTTTCCACACATCTAGTTCTACACAAACACGAGGATTGACTTGGTGGCACAATGCATCAGTACGGTAGTCTAAGAAAATATATCTACCAATTAGATTCCTTAGCATATGCATAATCGAAGTATTTTGAAAAGGTTGGGGAAGATTGGGAAAACATATCCATCATTCCATTTTAGGAGGATCATGTTTCATATGCAAGTCAAAAGTCTACCAAAATAGGTAAAAAATGAATCCATTGACACTGTGAGAAGCACATGACCTGGATTTGATAAGATCAGCCTCTGAAGAAAAATGAACCATCATGTGCCGAATGATCATAAGACCCACTATCGTCCTATCATTAAAACCCCACGCTCTGAAAATGTTCTTGTAGAATGAATCTATGGTAGGGCATTGATGTTTAAACCTAGGAATTAGGGTATGCTTCACTATATTTGAGCATTCTGAGAACTGCACAATCAATAATGGGAGAATAGGGAATCTATCTAGTAGATCTGGAACCATCAGACCAAGTAAGACATGGGGGATAGGAGGAAAGAAATTTGGATCCAAGAAGGTAGATAAGAAGGAGGCCACTACTTTGATGAAATGCAAGGGGCACACCCCTATCGGAGGGGAAGGGACTGACGCAGGGACCACATTCATCCAAATTATGTCCTCCGTAATGACCATGAATCCCAAGTTTCTCCTAAACAAAATCCTCAAACTAGTACCATATAGTTTGATCACCAGTATACTCTCATTGTCCTCAAAAATTGTTTTTATATACATAAGATGATAATAAAATGTATAATAAGAAGGATACTCCCAAAAACCGCTCATAAAAAATGATACGGAAACATGCTAAATCCTATAGAATAAAAAAATGAAACTAACTCATCAGATAAATAGGTAATACTTGTTCCACATCCTCACTATGGACAGCTAACCAAATTAAATATAGAAAGAAACCATTAGTTATCAAAATCGAGTGTGTGTGTGTGTGTGTGAAAGGAGCTACCCCACTTCCACTACTCCAATGGTTTTTTTTCTCTCATGTCCCGAAAACAATATCCAGTTCTCATCCTTCCAGTAAGTTATCCTTAACCTCATGTAATCTTATCACATCCATCACTACATCTGGAACATACCTACATTTTATCCTAGTTATATCCATGTAGAACCAAGTGTATAGACATAATCTATTAATTCCTATTTAAATGAATTATACCTAAATCCATCAGATCCCATTCATGTAGGCTAGTGGAAAGTTGAAACTAACATATCTGGATATATGTGTGTGTTATACATCAAGCCATTAAAACCACTACCAAAATTTATTGTGGAAACATGATCCATCATAGCCCTAGAAGGAATAGTCCTTATACCATAAGCCATTATATCAAAAGATACACATACAAATCTATTTATATAGTAATATTTGTGGAGTTGGATATGTTGGTCAGATATTCCCTCACCATCCAAGATATCAATGATGACACCCCAAAAAAATTGTTGTGGGTTTCCTAACCCATACAGGTGAGAATGTATTTGATAAAAAAAAATAAAACATAGAAAACACATCTACATGATGGGAAACTACAAAGAATGTACACATCTATAGTTATCATCACACAAGACCCCAAACTGCCACAACTAGGATATAGGTACCAAATAATCACACAAGAATCAAGTTCGAAATTAATTAACTAATTAATTATTACTATTTTTGTTTCAAAGATTAATATTTAATTCATTTAAACTAGGTTCTAGTGTAACTTTCAATTCTTTACTCCTATTCACAAGTATTACTTAAACATCTATGAACACCATGAACTAACCTCATTAATTTATTAATTAAATTATAATTTTATATTCATTTGGTTATTCTATTACTTCGCCTATGTAATCGCTTCTTAAATTCCACCCATAGTGGTTAGGATCAAAATGGATCAGGCAGTTTGAAACTGTTCAAGTAAATATAATATGTATTTATGGCTATCAATAAATAATCATGTAAGATTAAATATATCAAGGATAAATCCCCACTCTAAACTCTTCTTTAACTCTCAGTGTCCCACACAATTAAATATAATATAATATTTAATTCCATCATCAGAATTAACCATCCTAATAGCTTGAGATCCCAGCCCACCACTCATTAAAACAATCATCATTAAAAATATCCCCTGGCCTCAATCCCATTACTCATTAATGTTTCCTAAACAAACAAAAGTTACGAACAAAACAAAAAAGTATCTAAAACCCTATATCACACATACAATAAAAATATATTTTCCACAAATAGGAAAGAATAATAAGACTATGGAATTGAGGAATATAATCCTACCAAAATAAGGAATGGGATCATTTATTGCCAAAAAATTATTCATAGAAAAAAATTAATTCAATATTGAATTAACTGGTCCATTAATCATGGATTTTCCTTACAAGAAAACCATTAAAAAATAGCTAACCATTTATATGAATAAAATTAAACATTATTTAAATAATTATTTGAATGTTTAGTCAAATACAAGATGATACGTAATCAATTTTTCATTACAATTCTATTAATACTATCATTATTCATATTTATATTTTCTACAGTTTTAGGAATCCGAAAAAGCTAAAAAAATGAAAAATTAATATTAAACATAAATAACACTACCTAATTAAAAACAAAAGGTATTATCAACAAAAAACAAGGAACATGCGATCACACCCCAATCATTCATTTAATTCTCTACATGAAATATTAACTATCTTAAACATATGATTATTTCCATTTAAATTGTTTAATTTTCTATTAAAATAATACAATTCTTATCATAAGGGAAACCCAAAATGAACCCTATAAGATTTTATTACTAATTTATTTTCTTTAATATCTAGATAATGATTTTCAACTCGTTAAGATACATGATTCAATCCAAGCTCTAATTCAATTATATAATTATTGAAAAAAATATTACACTATTTATTGGATTAATTTTATTTAATGAATTTAAAAAATGTAATAATATTTCTTTTTCTTATGAATTATAGTATATTGAATAATAATTCAATATGTGATTCCCTATCCATATTTTTATCATATTAAGGTCAATCAAACTCATTTATACAAGGATATGAATCCTGATTAATTCACACATTCACATAAATGAATTGATAATTAAAATTTTCCCTACCTAAATTTAATGTTAAATGTTCTCAGAGAAATAAATATCAATTGAGAACCAACCACCACTAAATGAAACACCACAAAATCCAATGGGAATGCCATTGGAACCTAAGAATGAATACCACCATTATGTCTCACATGATTTATTGTCTAAAAATATTGGACCTCACAAAAAAAATTTTTCTAGACGAAGAAAAAATTGAAATTGTGGGAATATTAGAAGAGAGATAGAATCCATTTACACATGACTTTAATATGATGATATATGATGGTTAGAAAATTCAAGGCATGACTGGATAGGGGTTAGTGGCATTATATTCAAATAGGGTTTGAGAAATGATAAAAAAAATCCAATCCAATGGATCTTGAAAGATATATTCCCAGAGGATGCTTGAAATCCATAACCATGAAATGGTGAAGTTGAAAATTCTCATGGTTCCATCTGTCAAAGCACAATTTTATTTTCAAGATGTTTAAATCCAAAATATCACATTCCATTGAAGCAATCATCAAATTTTAATGATTGTTACCACTAATTCCACCATGGAATGGTGTAAAACCTTGATATGTGATAATATTGTGTATATTTTTTAAAATATAAATGTATCACATTTTATATTTTAATATATTAATAATTCCAATATTGGGACTATTTAACTTTTTTTTATTTGTGGTAGGATGCTAAAAATATTTGTAAAAGGAACAAAAAGAGATTATTATCATGAGATGAAATCATCACATTAATTTGGGAGGAGTGGAATAATCTTAGACATCATCATTTTTAAAATAGAATAGAATAATTATAATGATAACAGATGATCACAGGATGCTCCCAGGGGTCAAAGGTGAAGAACTAATAAGAAAGAGATATTTTGAAACTATAAATTAAATATTCACATCGTATAAATATTACATGTCATGAAACACCTAAAATTTGTGAATTCATTAGACAAAATTAATAGAATAAAACTCAATTAGAGGAGTTCCTGATAATATCACATTGTGAATCCAATTGACATTGTGAATGTTTAGACACATTCTAATTAACAAGTTTTTTAAGGTAATTTTTTAGGGGAATGCCCAATTAAAGACCATGATAATCATATAAAACTTGTGGAAGACTCACCAATCATAATGGGTTATATTAATGATGAATTTAATGAAAAACTAATCTAATTTTAGTTTTATAAAGAGAGGATCATGTTGTAACATTGAGAGATATAGAGATCAAAGCTTGGAGAAAGATATTACGATGTGTAGGGTCCATTTATTTTACTTTTATAATGAACACTGGTATTTTAATATGAAGGGAACATTTAATTTTTCTAAAAATGGTTACCCTCAATTGAGGCATGATCATTATCACATTCAAGGAAACCAGGTTTAAAAATGGTATTAAGATAAACTTGATTCAGAAAATCATTAATTGAAAGACCATGGAAAATTAGGGATCACCACATTAAGGATGAAATTCCATGACCATTGAATACACCTTCTTGCAACATCGATTCCAAACTGTAATTAATAAATTTAATTTCTAAAATCCAATTGAACTAGAACCCAAAAACTATAAAACCCAAACACCCCTTAATAATGATTTCTAAAAATCCAATCTTACATTATAACTCACATTATTTTTCTCTATATATATCTAATAAATCTATCAATTTTCATTCCAATTCCTTTAATTAATTTAGATATTATGGCTAACTGTGTGGTTTTGACACATAGACTTTACAAGTACCATAATTTGATAGTTATGTTGTATGATTTTTATAATTTAATAAATTTGTTTATCCCCATTAGAATTTATATATTCTTAATGAATACTGGATTTTTTTTTGCACCATTTAGAAAGATGGATTTCATTATGATTAAAATAATTAGAAATTGTAGGAACTAATTTTATTTTATTTATTCAATTTACACATGCTCTCATCACGATGTTTTTTCATGTATAAATACTTTTCACGATTACACTATTGATAGGAAAGAGAAAATTAATGATATTTCATATGACCCATAGGGGGGAAACATCATACAAAAGTAGAATCATATAGAGAAATTGGCAGATAAGGAATATGATTACATGGTAGGAAGATATCAATATCAATGATATAAGCATGATCTAGGTTAGATAGATTGACCAAAGCTCCAAGGAAGAAAATAAAGGGGTAAGTGATGATCAACTACAAAATACTATCAAACAAGGGGGTCAATACAAGTATTATCAAACCACCCTTTGCTTCTCAACATTTTGAGATCAATATAGTATTCATATAGATGATTACACACTTAATACAATTTTGGGCTACCATATAAGGAATCCAAATCCCATATTAAGAGTATTGTAGAAATATGTGGCATATTAAAATTTCATAATGTCACAAATTATTCTATGAGAATATTCCTCTTCGTATTATCATTGATGGAAAAAAATCTTGGGAGTGAATCCAAAGTCCAACTCAGTATTCGAAAACAACATGGGAGGATTTGTCAAGTAAATTATTTACAAGGTTTTTCATATAATCAAAGTTAATGGATCAGTGGTTAAGTAATATAAATATTGATAAATTTACTGAAGAAATATTTTATAGTGCATCATGGGATTTAAGGGTTTAATAAAATGATTTCCACATCATGGAATTGAAATTACTCTTCTAATATAATATTTTTACTAAGGAATTTTGATGTGAAGTCCCTTAATAGGTGATATTATTGTAAGAGGTTTCCATAAGAGAAAGTCATTGGTGGAGAGATACAAGTTATTCAATGAGATATATATAAATACTTTTTAATGGAATGTAGAAGAAGGGTGAACACAGTGAGTGCATATGCTAGGCACTAGTTGGGTTGCCACACAAATGAATTCCATTTAGAAAAAACTTGATACAATGATGTCCAAAAAAATACCCAAGGTATGTATTGTGTAGATGTGAATTATTTGGATTCTACCCATCAAAATTTTGTATAGGGATATATTCCACAACCACCACAACATCATAATAAGAATCAAGGATAATGATTTCATCTAATACGACATGGTTTTCTAATTCAATAGGAACTAATCATGTCTATTTACTGGGGGAGATCCTTGAAACCTTCATTAACATCATATAAGCTAAACATAATGATTTTAAATCCAAATAAATGTAACAAGGAACTATAATTAGATAATTGAGTGATGAATCACAAAAACAAAGAGCTGTAATGAAGAACTCAGAAACTCAATTTGGATAGATTTATGAGAAACTTAGAGAAATTCATAGAGGATTAAATCCAAGATACACATACCAACATCCCCATGAAGTTATAAAATATATATTATATAGAAGTGGGATGATTACACAAGGATGTGCTATATAATTTATAAGACATAATGAATAATGAACGGTTGGAGAATGTAAGAAAAATCAAAGAGAATCTAAGTAATATAAGGAAGAGGAAGAACCACCAATGTAATAACCTCCACTATGATATATGGATTGTTTAAAGTAGGTAAATATTAATGAAAGCAAAAAATTACTATACATGTTCATAAATTTGTATATAAAAATTCCATTGGGTAGTATTTCAATTCTAATTAAAATTGGTTTAAATTATTTTTGTAGTGTTTTATTTGATTTAGGTGCTTCTGTAAATATAATTTCATATAAGACATTCAATGGCTTGTTATTTAGAGAGATGAAACTAATTCAAGATAATATTAAACTAGATGAAAAAATAGTGTGACATCCTTAAGTAATTCATGAAGATGTCAACGTCAAGGTAGAAAACTTTTAATTTCTATTAGATTTCCTAGTGATAGACATGGATGAATAGAGGGTCAAAATAATATTTGTAAAATCAGTCCTAGACATGGGAAGGGAAAAGATTGATATTAAAAATGGGGAAATGAGTTTAATAATTCAAGTATCAGATGTTATTTTGAAATTACACTAGGAAATAAATAAATCAGAAGAAATGGTTGATATATTCTCAAAATATAATCTATTGGATGTCAAGGATGTGGTTTTCCATGGAAGATGATCTGAAGTAGCTTCTATATAAATTAAATAATAAGGTAATTAAAAATTAAAGAAAAGTAGAGGAACATTCAACCATGATGAATTCTAATAGGGACTAATGATTTGTAAAGTTAATGAGTTGTCATTTAACTATTCAATAAGTTATATGAACCACTATATAGGGCCCATGAAAATTGATTAGCTGTTAACTAATGGAATAATAAATTTTTTTTAGAAAAACTGTGATGACCCCTATTTAAATAAGATACATGACAATAACATTTTGAATATCCGAATCAGGTAACATCTTTCTTTATATCAATTACATAAGCAGAAAGAGGTAATGACAAGCTAAAGACATTAAACAAAAGTTCTTCGAGGAGGAAACCTGATTTTTTTATATTTTATATTTTATATTTTTTCTATAATCACCCCCAATTCTTTCAAAATTCAATTATTATGGCCTATAATTTTACTTTTTTTATTTTAGTTTTTTAGTACCATCAAAACCCTGGTAAGAAATAAGAATAAGGAAGGAAATAAAGATGATGTATGACTAATATATGTTGTGAACCCCTTCACATCATGAAAACCATGGAATGCACATTGTGAATCCAGTGTAGGTAGAACATGTGCGAAAATGCTAATAATATATTTAAATGGGGATTAAGCATTTTAATTCTAAATTTTTCTACTATATTCCCCACATTCAATTTTTTAATAATTTTAATATCAAATTTCATGCATGTGATTAATTCTTTCATTACTCAACTGAACTAGGAAACATAAATTGCTTAGTAGATATTACATTACATGATTTTAAATTTCATTGATAATAAATTTGAATGATAAAACGTGGAAAATAATTATTATGGATAATAATTTGAATTTATATTTGATAAATCATGATTTCAGGATAATTTTAATCACTGTTAATAAATCTTTTATATGATTTTTTAATGATTTTAATTTTATATATTTTCATTAATTTATAAAATCATTCATATACATTGTCATGATTTGTTGTCCCAAACATTATTCTAACTCCTTAGACATCCTCAGGTACTAATAGTTCCCATTATTTATATATTATATTTCTGGTGAAACTCAAGCATGTATATTATAGAAGATTATTAGAATCTTTTCAATGTTATGACTAAACATAGTCACATTTAAAATGAGAGAGGTGTTCTTTTTTATTAACCCTTTAACATTGGACCCACCATGCATTAAAATTTTTTATGCCCATATAATCCATGAACACTCTTGTTAGGTAAGAACAATGTTACAAGACCATATTGTCCTTTCATGCCTTCCTTAAAATATTTTTCATGATTATCAAAAATAATACTGGGGAATATCATGACTGGTGGAAAGGATACAGATTTTGATATGGATAATTGTGGGGGTATCTTCATATGATTTTTTGATGGTATATTCATTTTATTCATTTCACATCTCTTGTAAAAAAATTATATATATATATATATCTTAAAAAATAGGTTGCATCTTTGGAAATTCAAAGATCACCATTTCTTGATCGGTGATCATGTTATAACTATTATAAATAGTTTCATGAGGATATCATTGGGGGTAGGGTGGTGGTAGTGATATTTATCCAAGACAAAACTTTTGAATGGAAGAAATAAAAAATATGAAAAAATTACAATGGGGTAATTCCTTTATAACTTGTAATCTCTTTATAAGCCTATTGTACGATACTATGGAGATATGAGTATTTCATTGAGAAGTTTTTTATTCTTAGGTAGAATACCTTATTTATAACCTCTTTATTGATATTTACTTGTATTAATTCATTTACTTACATCCTCTAAGCCTCCCAGTCCTTTGATCCTAAATGGTGAAGCACTTGTGATAATTTTTGATATATTTCATTTTGTGGTGAATATGTTATATGCCTTGTAAGAACATAGGAAGTGACATGTTCTTGAGACATGTGATGAATTATTACAAAATCAATACCATTATTGTGGTTGAAAAAAATTCATATGAGGTAAATTGAAAATGGCATACATATTAATAGTGAATTGAAAAATGAAAATGGATGATTGAATAGGCATGGGTATTTCAAAATTGGAAAATTAAAATTCATTTTTTATTTATTTATTTTGATAAATGAAGCATTGCAGAATATTTCATATGTGGTGTTCGAATATTTAATTTTAAATTTAATTATTTTAATTTATTAACATTTAATTTAATGAATGGTATGTTGATCATAATTTGTAATAAGTTTAGATTATATCCTTGAAGATATGAATAAATTAAAGTGTTGGGTATTTTGATACGTGCATTTATTTTATACATTTTTTATATTAAATTGATCCACATTTTATATTTTAATTAGTTATTCATTCCAATATTTGGACTATTTAACTTATTTTTTAATTTATGGGTAGAGACTAAAAATATTTCTAAAAGGAACAAAATGATATTATTATTTTGAGATGGAATAATCACATAAAGATGAAATGAGTTGAAGAATATAGACAACATAATTTTCAAAAAAAGGCGTATCATCATAAAAGATAATCACAAGATGCTATCAATGATCAAAATTGAATAACTGATAAGAAATAGTGCTTCTAGGACTAGAAATAATAGATTCATTTCATGTAAATATTACATGACATGAATCAATTACAATTCTTGGATGCCTTACATGATGTGAAGTGAGTAAACTTCAATTTTAGGTGATCTGAACACTTTCACTTCATGAATCTAATTCACATCGTGAAAGTTTCGACACATATCTTGTAATGATATTTTTATGGGATTTTCAATGGGAATATACAAATAACAATTCGAAAAACAATTTATTACCTAAGGGAGACCCACTAGTCATAATGGGAAATATTAATGTGGAATTAAATTCAAACCAATATCCTGGTGTTTTATGAATAAAGGGTCATGCGACAACTATGAGAGATCCACAAATCAAATCTTGGAGAAAGATGATTCATTATATAAGGTCTTCATTAGTTTCATCTTTATCAATAATTTATTTTTTTTAATTCTTCCTTCATTACCCCTTACTCTATCATTACTAGGTGATGCATCCAATTTGTGAATACATTTTCAAGTAATTTATTGAAAATAAGAACACGTTTTCATTAATCACCTACTTCTTAGGGAATAAATACATTTATTTTTGTGATATTTTTTGTTTTCATGATTTTTATGGCCAAATACAAAAAACAGGGGAGATTGAGAAAAAAATTTAGACTACACATCATGTACTTATTTACACACCGTGTACATCAAGACTCAGACACGAATTGACAAGGGAAAGTACATGCCTAACTAATCAGAATATGGTACACGCCTTGTTCACACATTACATTCCATGTACTTCATTCTAGAAGCAGTTGGTGGTTGAGAAGAAGTCTACAGGCCCATGTGGTCGGCTGAAGGGGACACGCCCTGTTAAACTTATACACTCCGTGTATAGGTTTCTAGAAGATTTTTGTGGCCATGAAAGGGGACAACATGACTTGTGTGGCGGTGCTACATGCCGTGTATAGATAACTACCAGGCGAAGATGTGTTCCAATTCAAAGATGGCATGTTAGACCACCTACAGGTGGAGAAAACAAAGGCAAATGTGTGTGTAAAAAAGTATATGCCGTGTACTTTTTCCACATGCCGTGTATTTATATTTACTATAAAAGGAGGTATTGGCCTCCGGTTTGAGTATGTTTTGTGGGGAGAAATTTTGGAGAAAAGGTTGAAGTTCTGAAGGAGTGAAGCTCTATCATCGTTCTACCATCATTCTTCCATCTACCAAAAAATCATTCCCTCCTCGAAGATCCAAGCATGATCTCAAAATGTATCAAGAGATTTGTGTTTATCATTTTCTATATGTGTAAATTAATTCCCAGTATTTTGGGTTTGTGGAAGATGATGAGTTGTAATTTAAATTAGATGATATGAATTTGATCGTTCCTTTTAATCTCTTCTTATTCTTCTTAAACCACTTTTAATTATCCCTGAAAATTATGAACCATACAAAGGGAATAATTTTCAGGGATTCAAAAGAAGAATAATGAAAAATAATTTCATGAACACTGGAAGTATTCATCGACTCAAAATGGACTATGCCCAATAATAAACTATGAATCACTAACTACTAGACCAAGGAGTTAGTTTTTCATCTCTAAATACATGTTTACCGGACCGAGGAAACTTTATTACAAATTGAAACCCATAGTGTTGGGTTATTATAAAAAACAAAACCTCATAAGCAATTTGATTTACTAAACAACTTCTCATTAATCCATAACCCCAATGCACATCTCTCTTCATCTATATCAAAATCAATTTTCCCATATTTAATTTTATTCTGTTAAGTAATTTTTTAAATGAAACTTAAAACCAACTGTTCTTTTTATCCAAACATAAAAATTGGCTCTAAATTCATCAAACTTAATTAAGAAAATACAAACTAAGTTAAACAAGATAAAAATAACTTCTTGTTCCCTACGGATCGACCCTTACTAGTGATATACTTGTTAAAGTAAAAATTATATGGGACACTGATACTATACCTTCGGTGAAACAACTTTCCAAATATTGGCATCGTTGTTGGGGAAAAAAGAAAAGTCAATTTTATTCTTGTTTTCATTTAGGTTTTATCAAATTTTATGGTAAATAAAAATAGAAAAATAAAAAAAAAATTATCTTTTCTAATATAAATTATTTTTATCTTTATGTTTCCTCTTTTACGCTTGGTCTGTTTCATATCATGCAGGTCTTTAGGTGTATGAGAAGCTACCTCACACGTTCCAAGAATGCTGAGTCATCAGGGTTTTTCCCGATTGACCAAGAGATTTAACAAAAACTCTTGAGCACCAAAGATCACTTATGGCCGAGCATAAACAAAACACACCACTGGCGCATAAGGAGGAAGGAAATCCAGCTGTTTTCCTAGGAGTTGGATAACAGTTCAGTCTGTATGACAACTAGAAACAACAAGCTCCACTTGCTTCAGGGTGTGTCCCGCAGTAACTCCGACAATTCCAACCAGAGTAGATAACATTTTTCAACAATGGTTAGGGGTCATACTTCACCCCTCAAGAACAATAATACTTGTCATCTCCACTCCCTCAGCATCCACCTCCACACAATACTCTCATAGAGTACGACCTTCCATCTATCTATGGAGCTGACACGAGCATCAATCGGCCACCGGTGTAGGCCCAACACTTCGAGATCTAGCCTACTATCATGAAACTGATCCAGAACACCATTCAGTTTAGTGTCATACCCATCAAAGATCCCAATTCCCATCTCTCCAATTTTCAAGAGGTTTGTGGTACGTTCTGCTACCACAGAGTGTCCACAAATTCTGTTTGTCTTTGTCTCTTCCCCTACACTTTAAGGGATAAGGTGAAAGACTAAATTAAAGGTTTTCCACAATGATCTATCCTCACATGGGAGGAGCTAGCCTAGGAATTCCTGTCTAAATACTTCCCACCCTCGAAGATGGTGACTCTACAGAACTAAATCCACAACTTCTAGCAGCATGACGCTGAGTAACTATATGAATCGTGGGAGAACTTCATGGAGATGTTGCATAAATTCTAACACCATGGAATTACACATTGGATGTAGGTCCAAACCTTCTATGGAGGGTTGACAATGAATAAAATTCCCTGGTGGATGCTACTGTCAGCGGTACGGCAATGAGGAAATCCCTAGATGAACTTTTTGAACAACTGGAAGACATTTCTGCCAATAGATTACAGTGGAATTCTGAGAGGGGCACCCAGAAATGAGGTATGCATAACATTGATGAAAATACTAGGCTTGTTGCCCAGTTGGACACTGTGTCCGAAATTATTGATGTGCACAATCTAAATGGAACATCTCATGTACATCTGACAAACCATCCAGCATGTAGTGAATGTGGTGATAACCACATCATGGGATAATGCTTAGGTTCTGCTGGAGGCCCTTCAACAAGCTAGGTAAGTTATGTTTCCCAAAATCGAAGGCACAACCAGTACCAACAGTACCAGAACATAGGCTGGGGTCAACAACAGCATACTCTTCTGCCCCATTGACCGCCCGACTATAACCAGCCTCCTTATCAAAACTAGTAGCAAAGGTAGCAACATCACTAGCAGGGATCTTATCAATAGCAAGCATATCAAAACTCTATCCTATAGCAGCCACGGAATCCACCACCTCCACCAGCTCAACAACCACCTCATAAGGAGAACACCTCAAGGTTAGAGGATCTCATGAACAAATTTGTATCTACTTCTGAGACTAGGATTCAAAATTAGGAGGATTCTAATCATGTCCTAGAGAATCCGATTGTAAAGTTGGAAAACCATCTCTCAGGAAGGCATCCTGGTACACTATCGAGTAACACTGAGAAGAACCCGAGGGAGGAGGCGCATTCCATTACGCTATGCAGTGGAAAAGAGCTAAAACAACACCAACCTACATATCCAGGTGCACCCAAACCCCCCTATTGATGAAGAAGGTAAAATTCAATCCCCACATCATCCAAAGGCCCACAGAAGGACATTTCACAGAATAATGGGAAGGGGGGTTTGAAACCCTTTGAGCCTGCCTTACCATTCCTAGAGAGATTTAAGCTGAGAAAGCTAGACCACTAGTTCAATAAATTCATGGATGTGTTTAATAAGTTACACATAAATATTCTATTTATAGAGTCACTAATGTAGATGCCCACTTATGCCAAATTCATGAAGGAAATACTATCCAACAAGAGAAATATAGATGATCTAGGCACCATTTCCCTCACTTAGGAGTGTTCTGCAGTCATCAAACATTTTCTTCCTCCCAAACTCCAAGATCCAGTTAGCATTACCGTTCCAGGTACTATTGGACCATGTGAGTTTGGGAAGGCCCTATTTTACATAGGGTCTAGTGTGAACCTCATTCCCCTCAGTGTTTTCAAGAATCTAGGGATCAATCAATTTAATCCTACACAAGTAGACCATTAACTTGCTGACTGATCCATCAAATATCCAAAAGGGAATCTAGATGACATGTTGGTCAAGGTGGGTAGGCTGATCCTTCCCATAGATTTCATCATCCTCGACATGGAGGAAGACCAGGAGGTACCTCTCATACTAGTAAGACATTTCCTATCCAATGGGATGGTACCGATCTATGTGCACCTAGGGGAGATAATTTTATGGGTAGGAGACAAGAGAGTCTCCTACAATGTTCTAAAGGCCGTCAAGCATGCATGATTGATAGATCATGAGGACTGTTATGCAATAACCATTGTGTATGATCGTTTGAGCAAACAAGAGGATGACCTAGTATGTTCTTTTACATCAGATAACTTTATTATTCCATACATTCCATTTGAAAAAGAGCTAGAAGACTTGAAATTCCAGGAAAGCTAGTGCAACCACTATTGGCAACGTGCAATTGTTCCTGATAATCTAGAACGGGACAAGGTGAAACAACTTGAGCCTTCAAATTTAAAGGCCCCTGAACTAAAAATGGAGCCACTTTCATCTTCCCTAAAGTACAGGTATTTGGGAGACCATAAAACACTACATGTTATACTTAACGTAAAACTGTCACAAGAGCAAAAAGAAGAACTTTTTCATGTTCTGAAATAGTGACATTATGCTATTGGTTGGATAGCTGATGATTTTAAGGGTATCGGCCCAAAAACCCCCCTCAAGTGATACTTGAAGAAGGTTCCATGAAATCTCGGCAACCACAGTGGTGCATGAATTCCTTCATGAAAGAAGTTTAAAAGAAAGAGGTGATTATGTTTTTGGATGCAGTAATCATCTATCCGATCTTGAATAGTCTTTGGGTGAGTCCCTTACATGTGGTATGCAAAAAGGGGGGTATCACTATGATTTCAAATGATAAAAACGATCTCATCTCCACTCGCACTATCATGGTATGGCGAGTCTGTGTCGATTTCCAGAAGCTGAATGATGCCATGAGGAAAGATCATTTCCCCCTACCATTCAAGCATCAAATTCTTAAGAGGATATCCGGGCAAAAATTCTATTGCTTCCTAGATGTCTATTCCGGCTATAACCAGATTTCTAAAGATCCATAGGATCAGTAGAAGAGAACATTTAATTCCCCTATGTTACGTTTTCTTAACAAAGGATGTATTTAGGCATGTGAAATGCCCCCACCAACATCCAGTGCTGTATGCTGAAAATCTTCAATGACATGGAAAAACAGATCCTAGAGGTATTCATGGATGATTTTTCCATTTATAGAAAATCATTCACCACTTGTTTGCAGCACCTAGAGATAGTTTTAGAACAATGTGAGAACACTAAACTAGTTTTGAACTAGTAAAAGTGTCATTTCATGGTACAAAGTGGCATCTTCTTTGGCCACAGAATCTCAGAAAATGGGATAGAGGTGGACTCAGCAAAGATAGAAGTCATTTAATGACTACCTATTTCGACTTCCATCAGAGCAATCTGCAGCTTCCTAGGGAATAAAAGTTTTTACATGCAGTTTTTCCGTGACTTCTCAAAAATATCCCCGCCCCTCACCAATCTTCTATCCAATGATTCCATATTTGAGTTCGATGAGACCTGATCCATAGCTTTTGAGCAACTGAAGTAGCACCTAGAGGAAGCTCCAGTGATGATTTCTCCCAACTGGGAGGAACAATTTGATGTGATGTGCGATACCAGTGACTGCGCAGTGGGAGCAGTCTTGGGCTAGCGACTTGACTAGATTGTCCGACAAATATATTATGCCACCAGGAAGCTTAACAAGGCACAGATAAACTACATCACCACATAGAATTATATTCTTATAGTGGTTTTCTCGTTTGATAGTTTTTGTTATTACATAGTGTTGTCTAATGTTGTTGTTTATACTAACCATGCAGCACTAAAGTACCGACTGAACAATAAAGATGTGAAGCCCTGATTGATCCGTTGGGTACTCCTCTTACATTAATTTGATCTTGATATTCAAGATAAGAGATGGTGTGAGAATGTTCTTGCTGACCATTTCTCCCACCAAGAGCTACCTCATTTTGAAAAGGAGGAAGATTGGGAGATCAGGGAGGATTTTCCTAATGAGCACCTCATTTCAGTCAACAAAACACCTAGACCATGATATGATGATATTGCTAATTTTTTTGGTATAGGTGTCATTTACCCCGACATCTCCTTCCAGAAGAGGAAGATATTTTTCTATGATGTGAAGAGGTACTTCTGGAAAGATCCTCTACTATTCTGATCATGTGGCGATGGGGTGATTCGCCGTTGCATCCCAAAGAAAAATGTTCATGATGTCTTGGTGTTATTTCATGCATCACCTGTTGGGGGACATCATGGACCTGGTCGTACAATAGCCAAGATCCTACAATTTGGTTTTTTTGGTCCACCATGCATAATGATTCTCGGGCCATTGTTTCCTGTTGTGATCGATGACAGAGAAATAGTAACTTGGGATATAGAGCAATGATTCCCGAGCTCCCCATACTGATGGTTGAGATCATTGATGTCTAGGGTATAGATTTCATGGGTCTCTTTCCCCCATCTTTCGAGAACACTTACCTCTTGGTCTGCGTCGACTATGTCTCCAAGTGGGTGGAAGCCATTGCTTCAGCACACAACACGACCAAGGTAGTCATGAGCTTTTTAAAAAAGAATATTTTTAGCAGGTTTGGAGTTCCCTATGTTGTGATCAGTGATAGAGGGACCCACTTCAACAAAAAACTGATGAGAGGAACACCATCAATGTATAGAGTAAATCATCATATGGGGACACCATATCATCCCCAGTCTAGTGTACAAGTGGAGGTCTCCATCTGTGAGCTCCAGAATTTCTTGGAGAAAACATTGAATAGTTGGACGAAAGACTTTCCCAAGACGTTAGATGATACTTTGTGGGAATATCAGACTACTTTCAAAACACCACTGGGAATGTCCCCATTCTTCTTCATCTATGGAAATTCTTGCCATCTGCCAGTGGAGTTGGAACACAAAGCCTACTGGGTTTTCAAGTCACTAAATTTTAATCTGAAGGCAGTAGAGGAGAAGTGAAAGTTCCAACTGTCAGAACATGATGAAATCGAATTAAAGGAATATGAGGATGCCAAGTTGTACAAGGAGAGGACAAGAGCCATTCACGACCAGATGATTTTATGTAAATATTTCCAACCCAGTGATAAGGTAATTCACTTTAACCTTCATCTTCGATTATTCCCAGGTATGTTAAAGTCACGATGGTGAGGAAGAATCTAAGTTATATTCATATTCCATCAAGGAGTGGTGGAAATTACTGGAGAGGATAGTCAACCATTCAAAGTGAACGGACAGCAGTTGACGGCTTACCATCACATAGACGACACGGTGGGAGAATTTTCCACCATACATCTCGGGTTAGATGAGGTAAGTAGGTCGAGCTAAAGACCAATAACAAAGGTGCATCCTTGGAGGAAACCCATCGGATACACGCCCTGTACCACCTATATAAATGGCACATACTTTTTTCCTTTTCATTTATATTCTAAAAATTATAAATATATATTCTTACTATGTAATAAAAGGGATGATGCAGGTGCTGATGGCAAGGTCACTGGAGTTATCAGAGCTGTCATGGGTTCAAATATCTCTCGACCTACCATCAGCATGGGGTTCTTCATTTTTCTCTACATATTTTCTTACACGGCATGTGTGGTAGTTTTCTATATATAAATATATATATATAATATAATAAAACCCTTGGTGGGTATGGATTGGTTGGACAAGATCGTAACCCAGTTCCAAAAGATCCGAGTTCAAGTCTTGACAACCTCCCCAGTTCCACCATTTTTCCTTTTAATAAAACCATATGGTGTTTCTTTGGTTATACGTCATGTGTGACATGTTTTCCATAAAAAACCAAAAAAAAATTCTCATAAAGTAATTCATACAGGTGATGTTGGAAAATTGGCAGAGTCTTGGCCTTGGATCCAAAAGACTTGGGTTTGAACTCAGAAAATCTATCAACTTCATCACTTTTTGTCTAATTAAAAAACACACACCCTGAATTTACTTTCTTCATGTGTAGTATAGATTGTATACATTAATTATATATATAAAATAAATTGGATAAGTAGTACAATCTTTTCCCCAGTGGTTGTGGGCATCTGTTCAAAATGGACGATTGTCGGTTTAAACCTTGCCCCAAGCACCAGACAAAAGATTGTACTTTTCTTTTTAAAATTTTAAAAAACACGATGTGTTTTTCCTGATACATTACATGTTTAGGTTTATTTTTTAATTATGTATATAAATACACTTTTACTATTTTAATTATTAATATAAATTATTCTATAGTATACTATAATAATTATATATCTATATATATATTTACTACATAAAAAATGAGATACACGCCATGTAGTCTATTGTACATGCCGTGTACTATGGCTATAAAATCAGTGGTCCTCGATGATTCATGTCATGTCATGCGACCCCCTCTATCTCCATATTTCGTCCCTCGTACGCCACCCAGACTCCCCACTCTTGAATCCAGTGATTTTGGGCAATTCTGGTGCTGATTTCTGCTGCATTTGGATCCTCAGTCCAGGTACGCCCTTCTACACCCTCTATTTCAAGTTATTATAAGAATTTACGATGATTTATGGATCAGCTGATTGTTCATCTTTCGTGATACACAACCACGATATGAAGAACACACGCCATGTAGTTTTTTACATGGACACACACTGGATGCTTCACGATTTGAAAATATATGATGTGTATGTTTGGTACACACTGTTTACCAGCCCCCATCGTGCCTCAGTATCTTTTACACACGGCCTCACACACCATTTTCATGAACACAGCATGTTAGTTCAGTACACACCATATAGAAATTTTCTTTTTTCCAGCCCATGTGTCACACTTCACAGAGCCATGTACCATTTGATCTTGTACACATCGTGTGGTACGTGCACACATCGTGTCCTGTGTTGTTATAACTCCTGAAAGAGTGGTCATATCTTTGTCGCTACATGACCAGGACCACATTACATGAACTTGGTTTTTATGTTCATGACACGCCATGTATCCTTCCCTAGTCTATCCCCTTCTACCTCAGTGTGTCTATCTAGAGAACAGGGGATGGTAACCCGCTTTCACTACACACCGGGTACTTTGAAGCAACATGCCGTGTATTGTTTTTTTTTTCAATTTTTCTCACACATTCTTCCTATTATTTTTCTTTTCATTTTATTTTGTTTGGTTTTTCTATTCTATTTCAGGGTATGGTAGATAGATATCATTCCCATGGGAAGATTCTTGCCTCTACTACTGAGGGAGAGAGGCACATTTGTCAACAGATCCAACTCTAGCCTGCCACACTACCAGATCCAGACACTCTGGTATATTTTATTCCTCTATAGCCCAATTTTGCACCCATCACTCCCTTAGATGAGGCTGGTCCGAGTAGTGCCGCTCCTCCACCGTCTATCACTGAGCCTCTGAGCACCATCATTCCTCCCCCACCAACTGGAAATCCACCTGATCTCTCCTCATCAGTAGCTAGTACCTCATCGATCGCCGCCTCCAGCGACCCTCTACCTAATGAAGCCGATGCACCCCCAGAGCCACTCCCACTGTAGCACCTCAACCTGGTCTGGGACCTGTAGGTGTTCTCTACCCCTTCATGGTTTTCCCAATCACCGATTTGGCACACGACAGAGTCCATTGCTTCTCTCACCGCCAAATTGTGTGGAGTTGTCGCTATCTCTATAGAAGCATCCCACAACAGCTGGGCATTTGGGGATTGTTGGAGGATCATCTCAAAAACACTCCCTTACTCCAAGTATTCTAGGTCAGCACTCATATTTTTCGCGATTTACTTTTGGATTTTGTTGCATCATTCGAGTTTGACGGGACAGAGCACTAGGAGATGCCTGGGGATGCAGTACCAGTGGTCCGATTCTAGTAAGACGGCTGATACATTTCCATTACCAAGACCGAGTTTGGCCGAGGGTGTGGTTTCTATCCTCATCCTATCACCCACCCCCTTTCTCCTCCATGACCTGACCCGAGCACCCTGAACTCATTTCCATATGGGGAGAGATTGTTGGGCCTGACCACCATTATACCCCTACCTCCCAGACGAGTACCCTTATAGCTAACCATATCCTTCGCTTCACCCAAAGGTGCGTTAGTGACATTGTTTTTCCCCATCATGAGGATATGGGGGTCATCATCAGTCGTGATATGGATCTTCTTACCAGTTTCATCCAGTAGGACTACCATGACCTACCTTACCTTATCACTTCTTATTTCTATGCCATGTTTACCGACATTCTGGGAAACCTGAACAGTGGGTTTTACCCTAATTTCCTTGCCCACCATCTTATGGTTTTTGAGACTTCACTTCCTCATGACATGTTAGGTTCCACCTGGAGGATGGACTATCTCATGCTTATTTTCAAGGGATTTGTCCAGAAGTAGGGGGTGCCTATACCCTTTCACAAGAACAACCCACCCACCTAGTAACCCTCCTATCCCCACTAAGGCCCATTATCCTCCTTCCGCACCCCCTCACCCTTCCCCACCCCATACCCCTACTTCTAACCTTCCTTATTATATTACACCTTCTTCCCTCCCTTCCCCTACACCCTCGGTCTATCTCACCTATTCCCTATACCTAGTTGAGATGGAGCAGCACTTGGCCCATCTCGATGGGAATCAGGACTGACTAGAGCAGATGATGGGGCTACTTCTTCAGCAGCATGGTGTTCCACTGCCCCCACCACCTACCTCATCTTCAGCTCCTATCCCTTCTTCTATAGCTCCAACACCCTTTACTGCAAATTCTAGCCACATATTCATTTATCCTATCCACTGTGGGCCCCACTGCTACAACCACTACTACCACTACTACTGCCATTCCATGGAGTGATGTCAAGATTCCCCTTCCAAGTCCTTCTCCTGTGGCTCCTACATCTAAAACACCTCTTCTAGGTGTAGCATCTAAGCCTCCAGTTTCCATGGATCCTGATCCTTCTCTTCTAGCTGGATCTGTACCAGATGATACCTCTTCTAAAGCGACCCCCTGACTGGGTTTTGGAAACATGTTTTCATTATATATATATTTTTATGATATCTTGTGCCTATGAATATTGTGTATGCTTACAGTTATCTCTTTTCCCCACCATCACAGGTACTCTAGCAGTTTTTGGGCTGCACTATTACATCACCTCCCGTTTTTCTATGCCTAGACACGAGGGGAGTATATTTTTTTCATTTTTTTCTTTCCTTTCTTAGTTTACTACTTTCCTTACATCCCCTCGTTCTGTTCTACTATTATGTCCCCACATTCCCTTCTTCACTTTCATGAACTTGGTGGACCAAGTGCAGTATTAAGTATGGGGGAGCATCTCTCGACAACCTTAGACTTTTCCCTTATCACCATTCAAGAAGAAATAATTATGAGAAGATATATTTTAAAATGTGAAGATATTTTGGTTAACCATATTTTTAAATAATAATGTTGAAAGTGGAAAATTTTAAAAGTTTCATGCTTATTTGTGTTCTTAGGTATTTTAATACGATTTCTGAAATATTATAAATTAAAACTTTTAGTCCATGGATAATTACATTGATTAGACTAATGAATTATATTCAAGTCATGAACTGATTGTCTCTTTATTTTCTTCCACTCCGGAGAGGTATACTAAACCCTTTTTCATATTCTTCAAAATACCCTATTTCTTGAGAGATTCATAGGACATACATAACTACCATAATTTTCATTTTTTCTTTTCAAAACATAAGTAATTTTTCAATTACATTAAAATAATTAAGGAATTATATTGTTTAAACCCCTTTATATTGAGGCCTACACTACATCTTATCTTAATAAAGCCCTTAGAAACCATGAATAGCCTTTATAGGAAGCCATATTACAAGACAACTTTCCTTCCTACCAAAATTCTATTATGATTTTTCATGATTATTCATTTGAGATCCAAAAAATGGATTTGTAACACGTGTCTTACATTCAGGAATTTTCAAGAAATTAATTATGGGGGAGAGCCTCTATATCATTCAGAAAAAAGGTTGCAAACCTCAATTTGTGAAAATTATGAACAGTTCCCTTTGTTCTTTAAAAAAAATGAAACAGGAAAAGGGACCTTATAATCACATGATGGTTTGTGAACCCTGCCTACCCTTCTAAAGAAGATTGTGGTGATTGGATTATTTGATAAGGATTTTTGAGGATCCTTTTACATTGAGATTTACATTTAATATCATGCACTGTTATTTAATGAATTTAGCCTAATTTTTCAAACCTCAGAGTTATTTCTCATATCTTTGCCTACCAAACTTTAGCCACTGAAACATCTGATCCTTATTGAAAAGCCCTCATGATTTCTGTAAATCAATTTTCTGAAGTAGAGAAATATATTTCATGAAAACCTATGGATATAGTGTATATATCATTTATTGAGATGAACATTTATTTAAAATTTCATGAGTGTTGAGTATATTATTGGTGAGGTAGATCATCTAGTGTCTTGTTTATTTTTGAAAGGTTGAAACTTGTCATCAAAAGAGAATGAGTGTAGTTAATTGAATTATATATAAGGAATGATTAGAATATCTCCTGAATTAAAACTATTTTGTATCTTTTTGGAATTTTATCCTATAAATTTCTATTTATTTTTATAATTAACTAAGGTCCTTTTAAAATATAGACTCTATTAATTATATGTTGATATTTTCTTGGGGGAAAGAAAATTAATAAGTATGTGGGAGTTTGTTGCATCTGATCTGTGTATACATTTTCATGCACTTTATTGAAAATAAGAACAATTTTTCATTAATTACATACTACTTAGGGAAAAAATACTTTGATTTCAGTGATCATGTTCATTTTCATGAGTTTTCTGGACAAATACACAAAATGGGTGAGACTGAGAAAAATTTACAAGCAACACCGCATGTACTTATTTACACGCCTTGTATATCAAGACTCAGACATGGATTGACCAGGGAAAGTACATTCACAAGTAATCAAGATATGGTACACGTCGTGTTCACACTTTTCACACTATGTACACCATTCTAGAAGCAGTTGGCGGATGAGAAGAAGTCTACACCCCCATGTGGCTGGCTGAAGGGTATATATTGTGTTCAACTTATACATGCCATGTATACCTTTCTAGATGTTGTTGGTGGCCATGAAATGGGACTACATGTTGTGTGTTGCGGTGCTATAGGCCATGTATAGCAAGCTACCAGGAGGCATCGTGTTCCAAGTCAAAGACGACGTGTTAGGCCTCCTACCGGTGGAGAAAAAAAATGAAAAAGAATGTTGAAAAAAGTACTCATCAGGTACTTTTGCTACACACTGTGAATTTATATTTTCTATAAAATGTGGCCTTGGCCTCTGGTACGAGTATAGTGTGTGGAGAGAAAGTGTGGAGAAAATGTTGAAGGTCCGAAGGAGTGAAGCTTTATCATCGTACTACCATCTCTCTTTCATCTACTGAAGAATCATTCCCTCCTCGATGTTCCAAGATTGATCTCAATAGGTATCAAGAGCTTTGTTTTTATCATATTCTACACGTGTAACTAAATACCCAGTGTTTTGTGTTTGTGGAAGATGATGATTTGTAATTTAAATTAGATTTTATAATTGTATTTGTTCCTTTTAAACTCTTCTTATTCTTCTTAAACCACTTTTAATTATCACTAAAAATTATGAACCAGAATAAGGGTAGAATTTTTAGGAATTCAAAAGAAGTATAACAACGAATAATTTCATGACCATTGGATGTATTCGTAGATTTAAAATGGACAAAGCCAAATAAAGAACAACGAAACAATGATTATCAGACTGAGGAGTTTGTTTCTTTACCTCTAAATACATGTTTATCGGACCAAGGATACTTTATTACAAATTGAAACCTAGAGTGTTGGGTTATTATGAATAACACAACCTCATAAGCAATTTTATTTACTAAAAAACTTCTCATTAATCCAAAACCTCAATGCACGTCTCTCTTAATCTATATCAAAATCAATTTTCTCGTATTTAATTTTATTATGTTATGTAATTTGTTAAAATAAAATTTAAACGAATTGTACTTTTTATCCAAACAACAACAATCGACTCTAAATTCATTAAACAACATTAAAAAAATACAAACTAAGTTAAACAAGATAAAAATAACTTCTTGTTCCCTATGGATCAATCCATTACTAGTGTTATACTTTTTTGGGTAAAAATAATTTGGGACACTCTTAATATACCTTCGGTGAAATGACTCGCCACTAGGATGATGGGTAAAACTTTCCTTGTGATCGGGTAATGTATCCAAAGGGGGAGGGTGTAGTTGGACCTTTATTTATTTATTATTAATTTATTTGGATTGTTGTAGTTTAATTAATCAATTTGAAATACATTTCTTTTTATATTATTATGAACATTGATATTTAAATCTAAAATGAGTATTTAAGAATTGTGAAACATGTTACCCTAAATTTGGGTATGACCATTGCTTCATTCAGGGAAACCGGATTTAAAAATGGTATTGAGATAGACACAATTTAGAAATACTCTATTTACCTGACCATGTGAATAAGGGGATCATCATATTGAGGAGTAGATTCCATGACAATTGGATCCACCGTATATCAAATCTGATACCATACTCTAAATAAAAAATTTAATTTTAAATATCCCAATGCACTAGAACCCTGAAACTATATAACCCTAACATTCCTTCAATCCTAATTTACTGAAACGAAATCTAGATTTTTTTCACTATATTTCTCTATATTTATCCAATAATTCAATTAATTTTGTTTCCAATTACTTTAATTAATTTAGATCTTACAGACCATATTTGGTTGTTTAACAGTTAGACATTCCAAATAGAACACAATGGTAGTTAAGTAGTTTGAGTTTTATAATTTATTAATTTTTTGTATCCACATAGGAATTTATAGACTCCCTATAGGTAATTAATACCCATGATATTTAAACCAATAGTTCCCATACTATGGTGAGGTGAGATACACGATCCCAATTTATAACAGAAGGGCCTACTAATTTCCACACCCTACTATCCTTCCTCAAAATGGGATCCCCAATCCATTTCCTCATAACTTTTTTCATTGGTGGATCCCTCAGGTGAAACAAAAAATGAGAGGTCTAGTGAATCCATTTCACTAACTATGGTGTACTCCAAAACCAAATTACTAATATCAAAATACCCATTTCCAAAATATCATACTCCGCTCTCAATCCTACAAGGTGGACTAAAGAATCCAGCACCACACCCACTTCCATGATTTGGTGACGATTGAAAAGTCCAAAACACATTAATAACATCCTAAACTACTATAAACTCCCTCAATAAACCTCTAATCCTCCCAAAAATTAAAATCAAACGTCTTTAAAAATCTATGGCCTTATAGAACAATTTAAAAATTTCTATTTTTAGTATCTGAGTCACTTCTAGTAATTCCATTATTAATTATTTTTCCTTATAACACTCCACAATAAAATTCACCTTCATGAAGCCCAAATCATCATCTTTAACTACACTCATATTGTTATCACGTTTTCAATAGAAATGTTTCACTTGAATTTTTTTTTTAATTTAACTCACCTATTTATTCAATGATTCCTAAGTATGACATATTCATATAAATTTTATTTCTACATTTTGTATCATATACATGAAAAACTCAATCCACATGAGTAACTACACATTTATGCATCGTACATCATTCAACATGTAAATTCATATAGAATGTAAAAACGTTGATTTCAAAACCATTATAAGATAATACACATACACTTGGTCCTCAAGCTAGCCATTGAAGTCATTTCAAAATGAATTTAATATTTTTTTATAACAATTTAAAATACGATCTTAGAACTATCCTACAAACTATTTATTATGTTTATTTGATAGCCATATTTTAACCCTTGTTGGATTGAAATTCCTAAGAATTGCTTTTTAGGATTCAACGTATGGATAAACCTCAATATAGAATTCTTCCTGAATTTAATTATTTAAATACCCTTCAAAATATTAATATATCATTCAATAGAGTGAATCAATCTATAATGTATATGACCATATACTTGAATAGCTCTTACAAAGTTAAAAATCAGTAGGACCATTGTATCAATGAGTCGTGGTGGGAACAACATCTCCAATTCACATAATATACCTATAATTTCATTATTCCGGGTAAAAAACTTCATCAACTCAATAAATTTACTCAATTTATATCTAAAAAAATAATAAAATCCTGGTTAATGCGTATAGTAAATTTTTAGAAAGAATGAAACACAAACCCATAGGCATTAAATATTACACCAAAATATGAAATTCTTGTGATTTCAGTCCCTTTAATTAAAAATCATAACTGAAATGAAATTATTGATATTTTTTGAATATGACTAGGGAACCTTCACAACATTAAGGAAGGTAAATTTTTTTAAATTTTTCTTACTTGGATCAAGTGTATGCTAATAGAGAAACAAAATTAGAAATTGCACCACTCACTGGGGCCAACTATTCCCTTATCCCCATGTAAACCATGCCCAACCAAGGCTTAATTCCCTATTTTAGATTGTATATAGAATATAGTAATTCTTTAATAAAACTATCCAATACATTTTTATATGTTTATAACATCCAGAAATTGTTTTGATTAAATAAAATTCTAGTAAGGTAATTTAAAAAATGATCAGTTTTTACATCTTTTTTGTATGGATTTTTGAAAAAAATTTACTAAAAATAGTGATAATATATTTTACTATATTGTGATTTTGATCTCCATTTAATGGAGACACTATTTTACCTTGTTCTATATTCCCATAGAATAATGACATATAGGATTAGTATTTTTTATCAAGGTAAAAAAAACAATTTCCAAAAAACACATTCATTAAGTAATGATTCAACCTCACTGAGTGTGTTCTATATTCATAGATGGGACATCCCAAAATTACGTTAATTTTATATGTTGGAAAAAAATTATATGCAAGAAGTTCTTTTATCCTCTTATAAATAAGGATCTCAATGTGAACTCTTCGCATATAAATGAATCCTATAATGCAACACCCATATCCCACATCAATTTTAGAACTTTGATCAATGGATCCAAATAAACATTAATAACATTTCCAGGTTATTTTGTTCCAGATATAAATGACAAGAACTTAATGTATTTATGATTCATGAATAACCATAATGGAAATATATAACTTTCCAACCTTAATATCCATGAAATGTGAGTAATAAATTGTACAGCTATCACAAATAATCCTGGATAACCCATCCATAATGGCTCTGAACAAAACCGTGGTAATACCCAAAGGGTGTTCCTGATCCCTACGGGATTACGACTAGCACTCAGGAATCCATGAACAACAAGATAGAATGATTTTACCAAAAAGAAACAAGTTTAATGGAATATATATATAATGAAACCCATAAAATAAATATTCCATAAGAAAAGTGTTATAATTTTAGCAATACAACCCATGTTAGAAAGAGAAAAACAAATGGAAATGTCCTAAAAAACAAACCACATAATGGAAATCCAAAATATAAAATGATACTCCATGTTATATGTGGGAATCATACCACCATCACTCCACCAGATACTTGTACCAACATAACATAAATTACACTACCTCATTAAGGCTCATTTCCCTTTTCTTAATCAGATAAAACAATGTATATGAACCCTCGAGGGAGTGTCAATGGTGTGAGCTATAAATTTTGTCTTGGATCCCACCCAGGTGTACCATAACAAGTACATATATAATAATCACAATATGATCAATTTAAAGAAATCATTTCATGATAAGAAGTTACATAATTTTATATCAAAATCCTGCTAAATAGTTTCCCTTTTGTGATTATTTTACAAAATAGGTGATACAGTTTCAATGAATAATTTCTATAAACCATTTATGATTAGAAAGGTATGTATAATATCATATAAATTCAAAAATAGTTAAAATACAATGAACAATGGTATAGAAAACTTATATAATAAATATCTAGATAGTAAGATCATTAATACTTCAATTACCAATCAATGACTAATGCATACTCAAGTCCCTGCATCCAATGAATCCAAAGACTAGGGATAGAGTAACACCCCATAAATTGAACTCCTTACTAGGTAAATAAATTTTAAATATCCAACATATCTACATTATTGGAATGGTGGAGTACCTTAGAAAGTGAACACCCGTACAAATATAAAGGACAAGACCCAATAATAAACCCTCCACCTTGTTACCCATGTCTCTCATGTGTTGCATATAGCTAATAAATTTACAAGTTATTATCACATTTCATAAGAAATTATAAACAAATAATTATTCATTAAAAAAATCTTTGAAAACCAATTTCACAATTCTTTGAAAAACACATTTCCATTACCAAAATGTCAGGAAAAATATTTTCACAAAAACAATTTTAAATAAACCTATAAATAAATCAATAAGGACATTAATTAATTTTTATGTATATTTAATATGTCAATATAATTCATAGTTTTGATAATATAGGCTTCTGATGTAACCACATGCCTCAAACTTTGGACGCACCCAACCATGATGGGATCCACTCACACTAGAAGGAATGAAATGAGAGTAAAAAAAGGATGAACTAGTATCCATTATCAAATATTATAATTGAATTTTAAAAATTAAAAGGGTCAACAAAGAAGTTAGATTATCACATACCTCAAGATTCTCATGTTCCACCCTATTACAAACATAATATTTTACCTTCAGTAATTAATAACGCAACTAATCAAGAAGGGATTGTAGAATGATCAGAACATGATTATTATAAATGAGAAACATTGCCTAACACCACATCTAATTCCAATTTCAATGATTAAAATGAGATGATAAATTTTATACAAACTAAAATAGGGGAAACTAACTAACCTAGAGATCAAAGTGCCAATTAGAGAATCCAATAAGATCTATATTCATCCAAAAGAACCTAGAGGAGACCTATGGTTTAGAAAAAAGGTGAAATAAAAATGATAGGGGAGTTGGGAATGAAAAAAATTTAATGAACTGGAAGAGGTATAATACACAATATTATTTAAAAATTCATGATGTGAACTTTCAGAATAGATGATAGACTGTAAAACACATCACCTGAACATAAAATCATTAAATACATATCCATGATGTGAATATCATCTCACATAGTAAATGGTTTTCGAATAAAGAACCCAAAATACTGGCTTCCTTTTAAAATTAATTCTCCTCATGAATATTTGATTCATAGTGTCAAATAAATTCTGTAGCTATCATTCCATCCATGTAATTTATAAAACCCTCGAATCACCTCCAACGCCACTAAAACCCAAATAATAGCCTCTTAAACATTAAACACAAACATACCCAACTATGATGTTATAAATATCCCCATTATTGGTCTTTTTATCACTATAAATTCATGTGGTAGAAGGGTTATCTAGAAATAGATGAGGCAACTACCCCCTCACCAATTATTCACACTGCCATGTCTCCGGAGAATATGATGCACACTATTACCACACATTGAAAAATGGAATTAATTTATCACACAATAATTTAATATGAGAATCAATGATCTCCCTTGGTTACTCTATAATATAGTCATCTAGATCCCACTAAATATCCTACCAACTAAAAATTTATAATTGATTAGAATAGTACTTGTTGAGGTGAGATATATGGAAAAAAACATGAATACCCATCAATTGAGCTAGTAATTCTAATTGAGAAGAAATTTACAATAATACCTAGACACTAATGGAAAACTCTAAAGGATGGTATCAATGATATAAAAATTATTTTTGGTAACTATGAGTTATAACCAATCACTGATGTATATTCAGAATCCTCGTTTATGACTCATTAATAAGGAATAGTCCCAAGAGGGTGGTATCAACCACCTATTCGAAAAAAGATGTGAACTTCATGGGAGACCACAAAAAACCATGTAGTGATCCATTCTGATTGATGGTCAGTAACTATTATTGTAATTTAACTCGACTGATCCAAGATTTATGTCCACTAATCCATTAAAATAAAATATCTAATTATGGATAATTTCTTTTTTAATCTATATATGATGCTTCATATGGCTATAAATATATGTTTGGTATTCTATACTCAATCTGAGCTATGCCCCCATTGCCTCATAGAGACTCTTCCAGAATCTAGAGGTAATGAAAGGATCCTTATAAGAGACAACATATGGGGGTATAATAACCCAATTCATTAGTATGGTATGAAAACTTTTTTTCATCCAAACCTCTTTTTTTACCTTAATTGAAGTTTTCTTTTGAGTTTCATTGGTTCTCGGATAATTCAGAGGGGTTTGGGGTGGAGTTATGGTTTTTGGAGTAGTGTAATGAGGCACATGGTTGGCACATAATTTGGTTAACTATTTACCTCAACTAAATTACCCTAAAAGGGTGGTTATTATTTGATAAACTATGTGAATAAGTCATGAGAATCATAAATAGACTAAAATTTATTTAGGTACATCTTGTACTATTTGTCCTTGGGTTTTCAAACAAAGTGACCAAATCATGTGAGGTTTCGAGCTCCTAGATAGTAGGGATATATGGTTGGAATATGGATATTCCAACCATGAAGCTAAACCATAATCCATATTAAAAATGTTGGAAATTAAATTTCCCCCCTTAACCGTTAAATTTAAATTCCATATTATCCTCTGTAATTTTCACGTAGCAATATCACCAGATATCTCCTTATCCCATCATAGGATTTTTGGTGAATCTCATCTATTCCACATGTGATTCCTTCATAATTGATCAGTTTGGAACACCCTTAAAAATGTTTAGTATTTTTTTTTCTTACTTTGTCATTTTTTTCCATCCAAACCTCTTCTACTATGTTTAACATATATACCTAATTTTTAGGGTCTTTGTCTAGTTTTCTTATTTTTATAGTTAAAATCACAATAAGAGGCTAATACTATGTGATTTTTATTATTTTGGGCCAATGTTGGTGGTCTAATACATTTATATAAAAATATTATTTTTTATAACATGATTTTTTGTGATGTATACAGTAATTTCCTTGAGTTTCCCCTAAAATAAATACTCCTTTTATTTTTTTTAAAATCATGACCAATGCCTTTTATAAGACCCTAAAAAACCATTGGAGGATGGTAAACTCAAATATAATAACCCCTTCTGGTGGGTTTGGATTTTCTCGTACAAATGAAAAGTAGAAATTGAATTAATTAAATTATTAATAGTCGCGACAACTTGATATTATGTTTAATTATTAGTTCTCATATGGTTGTTGTTGTGGACCATGATCAAACTGCTATATGTGTGTCTTGTCTTGAGAAATACTTGAATTACCTACCCGTAATTCCATTATTGAACTCATAAGACACCACCTAATTCATTAATGTGAATTTAAAGTGGTAAACCCTTCTTGGATTTAGTATTTATCTTAATTGGATGAATCCATCATATTTATTTCAAGGATTCATGGCCCTCTCCATAAAATTTAGAAACATCTAGATGATATATTAAGTTCAACAAGATATATTCATATAAGTAATTCCTAGGTTTACCCCCTAGATTCCCAATAGGTCTAATCGATATGCTAGGACTGCTTTCCTTGGTTTGGATTGAAACTCTTAAGAGTGTAATATTATCGGATAATTTATTGTACTACACTAAAAATAAAATAATCAAAATCACATATAGTTTCCATTAGTAGGATTGACATACAAAATTCATGGATTACATGGGTATTCTATGGATCCATTATGATTGTTACACATATACATAGTTTCCATGTTCCCTAGGTCCTTGGCCAAACTGAAAGGTTATATACTCCAGACATCAGGCATAGGCTGAAGAATGTAGGGTCGGATGGGTATCCCATAAATATCTTGATCCCGATATGGTTTCTTGTATCTTACATATATTAATTATACAATAACCCTTTTACATTTTGTACTCAAAAAATGTATTTACATTTGAAAGCATTGATTGTGGCCTACTAATATAAACTCACACCCCATTTGTGCTGCTTTTTTTTTACCTGAGAATATTTTGTGGATGTAGTAATGGATAGAGGGAATCACCCAAATGTGATTTGTTGATTTACATTAATAGATGGGATTTTGGGTTCATTAGAATAATCCAATGCTCAAGGTGCTCATGGGGATATCTATTTTGATCCCTTTTCCCTTTTTATGTTATAATATAGCGTTTGTTCTTAATATTTTGTATCTCTATGATATCATCGGTATATGATATTTTTTATTACATTATATCTATTTTTTATTATTTGAATTGATTACATGTTTTTATATTTATCCTTTCATTGTTTCCATTTATAAACTATTTGGTTTCACTCTAATAAAGATAGTGTGGTATCCCCACCATACCATCATATTGAATCATTGTTATTTCGTAGCATAATGAATATGTGGATGCATGCTTTAGGACTTATAGCCAACACAATTGGTCACATGCCAATGAACCAAGATGAGGATGTTTGAAAGTGGTATCAAGTTCTTTTTATTTTCATTTTTATTACTATTTAGGGTTGATAGACTCTATAATAGGAAGTTTCATAACTTATTAATGAGCATGTGCCTTGGAATAGCTATCCCATGTGTGAAGGAAAAGCCATGTTTCTAGGGATATGATTTTTTTATTATGGATTTCACCAATTAAAGTTGTGTTATTTCCACTATTGGGTGACACACATGTTTTATTATGTTATTTTATATGGGTTTTCACACTTTTACTAGTTATATCCTGGATAATTATCTCATGAATCATTATATATGTGTAGGTATTTATAATTGATTCATATGACATGTCAGGTATATCTTATTTTATTTTCATCTTATTAATTATTATATGTGCATTTATTATTATACTTGTAATTTTTAGAATTTATTATAGGAAAAATAAGGAAAAATTTGTAACATAATGTGTATGCATAAAACTAAATGGTGTTTTCATGGACATCTTTATGATGAAACCTTTTCTAACAAATTTTAATATGGTCAATGCTCTAGAATCTTGGTTACATAAATTGGGACTTGTAACTTGTTGTAGTTAAATGGACATCCAATTTGAATTTATATTCTTATGCCTATAATATTTTTTAATGGAAATATCTATAATTAAACCATTATATATATAATTGTTACAAATTGAGTGAAAATTTCATATTATAAAGGTATTTATAACATGGGATTGGAAACCTGTATAACTGATACATTAAAACCATTACATGTGAAATTATTAAATTAATACTCTTCAAGGAAAAAATATTGTTAAATGGTTATTACAATTGATACATAAAGATAATTTTCCCAAATAACTTGGAATTGGCACCCCATATAACTGAACATTTATAATTATGACATGAGCCTCACCTTATGACCAAACCTAAAAATGGGTATTATGTTTAGAATATCCAATGTACTATGAGGAATTATACATATTCTTTTCTTCTTATCCATAATATATTCAACCTTTGAATATGTATCTGAGGCATGTGTTTGTAATTACAATTATATGCCTCTGTTACAGCTTTGGATTGAGGGCTAGGAAGGTGGAAACAGCCACACACCTATGGGTGAGGGGCATGAACCACCTATATTACCACATTAAAAACCTATTGTAGTACCTACTATTTTTCAAGTATTAAGAACTTATTGTAAGCTTAGATAATATTTTCTACATCTATTTCAGTCCACAGAGGGAGCTCGATAGCCAGTTCCCACTATGTTCGGGCTGACTAGGGAATTCGAACAGCAAGACCCAACTACTATCATTGGGAAAGGTAGTACCTAGACTGATGAGTCATTGATGGAAGATATTCATATTATTATTGATCATATAGAGACACATTTTTTAAAAATGTTTTAATCTCAAAACATATATGTTTTCTGGATTTTTCAATAGATGTTGTGATATTCTTACATGGGCCGATCAAAAATGGGAATTGCCTTAAGGGATTTCAACACTAGTTTATATGAATAATTTTTCACAAAAACACTAAGAGATTATCAAGACATGTAATTCAAGAATCAATAGTAGGGAAATATGTTATTCGTGGATTAATTAGATAATTTCACTGATCTCATGTTCTTCACACCTACTCTTTCTAGAGATGAGCAATCGAGGGTGATATGTTTTGAGGATGGGATGAGGTGTGACATATGATCTCTGGTGAATTTATTATAAATTAATACCATCTCTAAAATAGTGAACCAGGATCTCATATACAAGATAAATGTTATCTAATATGAAGTTATAGGGCCTAGTAGTTTATCACCTACGTAGAGAAGTGGTTTATATTGTTGCACCAAGAATCAAATTAATACTTATTATGGTTATGTGGTATTCCATTAGTGTGGAATATAGGGTCACATGAATCATTGGTATACTAGATACTGAGTAGATATTTATACCTATGGTGGAATGGTCCATCTTGATTGATTTTTAGGACCATTCCAGTGGTGCCCATTGAGAGGGGATCTACACCACTTCTGAGTTCTAGATTGGTATTTATATCTCCATGCCATAAAGGATATTTGAGTGTGACTGGATGTTTAGGATGAGGATGTGGATGTGGAAAGAAATCCATATACAAATTGTGAAATCCCATTTCAGTTTATATTCTCGTGGAGGTCAGTTTGTAAATCAAGTCCTTGAATCTATCTAATATTATATAGTGAGTACTACACTAAAGGGGTAGATTTCTGGGTCATCTGTATTATGAGGTATGATATTAGTTTACTCAACATTAGTATCTTATTTTTTTGACTCATTCACTTCACATTAGTACATATTTGTAGCTTTACTGGGAATTATTTGTCTTAATATTGAATGATTCTATAAGGTTTTGTATATTGAAACTCTATTGGGAACCCCTTTAAACAGTATTCAGTAATGAAACTAGTGTCCTATTGAAATAGTAGGATAACATTTTTTTTAGAAGTTTATTTCATTGAGATTATAGGCTTTGATAAAATTATTAGGATGGATTATTTATTTCCTTTATTGAGTCCATATTGATTTTTATCATCATAGGGTGTCTCTTCCATCACTAAAGGGAAGTAGATATATTAATAGGGGATAATGGGATGTCTAAGAAACTCAATTTTTACCTGAGTATCATGGTCTATGAAGATTAAAGGTCTAGTTTTCTTGACTTTTTCATTATGAATAATAGTTTTGTTAGGATTTATTTCCTCTAGTGGTAGACCTATTCATAGATGTATTTCCTAATTAATTTTATAGTATACCTCTGAAGATATAGGTAAGTTCACCATTAATGTTATTCCAAAAGTATAACAAGTATATATCCCTCTATATAGGATGGAACATACTAAGCATCAAGAACCCAATAGGTAGATAGATGACTAATAATTCAAATGGATTATATAATCCAATACTTCTCCTTCGGTTTCACTCATACTTTTCTCCACGAATTTGGATGGTACCTTGAGTATATGTGTGGGTTATCGATGGTTGAATCCACTTATAGTTAAGAACCAATACCAACTTCCCCATATAATAAATCTCATCAACTATATATAAGGATACAAGGTCAATTATAAGATTGATTAGAGATTAGGATATCATTATGTGACAGTTATACCATCAGATATTCCATGTATAGAATTCTGAAGAAGGTATGTCATATATGTATATATAGTGATGTTGTTCAGTGTAAGAAACACACCACATATCCAAATTTATTTGAGTAACATTGTTTTTCACCCATACCTGGACACCTTTGGAGTTTTTTTGTTGATGATAACAAAGTGTACTATCAAACTAGAAATGATCTGGAAAACACCTTGACATCATATTTTGTGCACAAATAGAGTGTAGGATATATTCAAAGATCACTATGTTCTACTTTTGGATCGACAAATTTCACATCCTAGGTCACAATATTTTAGAAGTACCGGTATCTATGGATCAGGATAAGGTCAGACCCATCGTTTCATTGGAGTATCCAGATAATTTTCTTGACATTAAAATCTTCTTGAGAAAATAGGTTTTTGTTGGTGTTTCATCCAGAACATTTGAAACATTACAAATCCACATGAAGTATTGAATAAGAAGGGTGTAATGTGTACATGGTTTGAATCTTGTAATAAGGCCTTTCAATAGTTGAAAGGAAGGATGGCCTTAGAACTGACCTTGATTTTACCTGTTCCTTGAAGGGGCTATATAGTTTATTATGATTCATCAAGCAATAAGATAAGTGTTATTTTTATATATTGGTAATTATTCATGGTTTATGATTTATTTTATATGATGAATCACAAATATAATTACCCAAAAAAATATCCTGATTATGTAGTTTTTGTTCGTTACTTGTTTTTCAATAGGCATTATCTATTGGGGGAATAGTTCTTAGAAGACAAAGACCATAAGAGAGTCAAATAAATATTCTCTTCACACAATGTGAACCTATACAAGAGAAGATGGGTCGAATATCTTGAGTATTTTGACATTGAGCTTTCATAAATTATAGTTAATGAAAATTCAGTTGTCGATGCTTTAAACTAAAAGACTTTGACTCAAGATATTTCAGAATCTAGTGGTGAATTGATTTAGATGGTCTTCTTTTTGAAATGAATCTAAAAGTAATGGAATATCATGGGTATCCTATTCATAAATATTTAACAGTTTCTTCATCTCATATTTTTTTATTGAAGAGGAGGAAATTTTCAGATACTAAAGGATGTATTCTAAGGGAATGTGTATCTAGTGAAGATCGACTCCTAGTTGGGTTGTTGATGAGGTTGAAATACTACATTATGATTAGTGTATCTACATTCTTATACATGTGTGAGAGTAAATTATATGAGAATCCCAAACTACATAGGGGAATTTACATCCCAAAAATAGAAAGATGTATCATAGTAAATTCCACAAGTATTGGTGTCTAAGGATGAAAAAAGAGATTGCAGGATTTTTTTTACTTGATGTTGCACATGTGGGTAGGTGAAAGACGAACACTAGCATCCTAATATCCTATTATAGCCACTACCCATCCAGAAATGGAAATGGGATGATATCACAATGGATTTCATTATGGGGTTACCAAATTCACTCCAAGGGAGTGATTCCATATGGGTGATATTAGATTTACTGATGAAGGTTTCCCACTTATTTCCCATCTGGGAGACCTTCTAAGTAGACAATCATGGGACAATATATATCTAAGAGATCATATGCTTTCATAATATTCAATGTATGAATGTATCATATAGGGATACAAAATTTACATATAATTTTTGATAGGGGTTCATAAGGCTCTAGGATCACAGTTACTTTTGATTTCAACAAACCACCCTCAGAATGATGATCAATCCGAGAACACTAAACAATTACTAGAGGATATGTTGTATGTGTGTGTCCTAGATTTGATAGGATATTTATAGAATCAGTTAACCCTTTCTGATTTTTACTAAAATAATATTTTCTAAGAGACTATTTGTATGGATCCTTTGGAGGCACTCTATTGTAGGCTATATTGTTCACCTCTTCCTGGGTTAGAGGTTGGGGTGATAGTTCTACTGGGACCATGTATTTTTTTGGAGACATTTCAATAAATACAATTTATTAGTAAACATATAGAAATGGATAAATCTAGAAAGAATTCATATTCAGATCATCGTCTCTGACATATGGAGTTATAGGTGGGGGATTAGGTCTTATTAAGAATTTTTTCTAGATTATGTCATCAGATGATTAAGAGGAAAATAAAGTGGAACTAAGATTCATTAGGCCCATTGAGACCTTAGAATGGGTCAGGCTAGTATCATATTAGTTATCCAATATACAACGTTACGTCAATTTTCATGATTCCATCCATGTCCCTCATATCTACCATTATTACTCTAACAAATATACTTGAATCTTGAGGAAATTTTATTAGAGGAGGATGCTTATTTTGAAGAGTATTATGTTTGTATTGTCAATCATAGAATAAAGACTCTCCAAGGTAGTATGGTACCTCTTGTTTTGGTGTACTGGAAGAATATCCAAATCTAATAGGATACATGGTAAAGAGAGTATGATGTACATGCTTAGTGTCCAAAGTAATTCTCAAATGCAGTTCAACCACCCTCAAAAGGGAAACTCATGGACGAGATTTCTTAATGAGGGGTGGTTATAAGATATTAGTTCATAATTAAGTTAGAAATGTTTTTATTTTTGTATATAAACCTATAAATGTAATTTAATATATGTTATATTGGTAGTAGTATGGTTTTAATGAGCATTTGGAAGGCTTCACAGGCCTACAGTTAAGGTTTTTAAAGAATCGGGATGAGGTTTATGGTTAGAGAATGGTTTCGCTAACTGTATACCTCAACCGTGTGTCCCTAAATGGGAGGGTAATTTTTGGATAAAATATTAAAATGGGGAATGAAAATTATAAAAAGTAATAAATTTATTATAGGTCTGTCTTACACAGTTTTCACATTGTTTGTTTGACCACGTGCCAAAACCGTGAGAGGTGTGGTGCTCATAAATAGTGGAGACACATGGTTGTCTAATGGTTATTCCAACCCTGCATCCAAACCATATGATTTATTAAAAAACCTAAAATTACAATTTGTACCCATTTTACCCTTAAATATAAATTCCCACTTATCCTCTCTTATATTTATGCAGTAACACCATTAAATCACTCCTTATCCACTCTTTTTTATTTTAGGTTGATATCATCTTTTCGACCTCTAATTCCTTTAATGTCAGACACATTGGAACACCATGTGTAATGATAACACTCATTTATCTTCCTTTATCTGTTTTTATTTGTATATAATCCTATTACTCCATGTTTAATGTATATACCCTATTTTCATGGATTTTTTCTAGATTCCTGATTTCCCTCATTCTAACCGAAAAAAATGCTCGATATTGGTTGAGGAGTCTTCTATGGATTCTAAGTAGGGGAGATAATACTTTTCCCACAAAATTATCATTATTTATAACTTTTTTCATTTTATTCAAGCCATAATTTCCACTTTCCGTCTAAAATCCATATTCCATTAATTTTTTCCATAAACCATGATCTACAACTTCTATTAGACACTTAGATTCCATTAGAGGTTGATGAGCTCAAAAGAAACCACCCTTTAGGGTGTGTTTTCTTTTTCACATTAAAATGGGATGTTTTAATTTAATTATTTAATTATTAAATTATATAGACACCTGAATTTATGATTAATATATAGTTATAATATGGTAACATTCATAGACCATTGTCACATTATTATTGATATGGTCTGCCTTAAACATTCCTTACATTACCAACCTAATATTCCTTGAGAAAATGCATATGATTCCACCCATTTCATTTATGTGAATTCCATGTGGTACAACCTTGTTGGGTTTAGTCTTTTTATTACTTGGATGAATACCTCATCTTGATATTATGGATTCATCCCCCTCTATATAAAATTTAGAATACAATAGATAATCTCTCTGTGTTCAGATGGATTTCATCATAATGGGAATAACATTGTTCAACCCCTTGGGTTACAACAAGGCTTAACTGATATGTATGGATAGATTTTATTATTTTTTTAGAAACTCATAAGAGTGTAATGCTATGGTTTCGTCCATTGGATTACACTCATAAAAAATATCTGAAAACAAGGATGATCACCATGAGTATTCTCATATTCCAAAATTCATGGATCCCAAGGATCTTCCATGGATCCCTTATTATTCTTACACATTCTAGATTTTTCCACGTTCCTCAGGCCCCTAGATAAATTAAAATTTCATATGATCAAAGACACCCATCTTAGGTCAGTGTAAATAGCATCAGTCATGTATCAGATAAGGAGCATGATCCAGACATGGAATCTTTTACTTTACTATTTTATTTTTATTATAACATCACACTATTACATTTTATACTCACAATCTAGATTTTCATTAGACATTGATTATTGTGTCCTATTATCTTTTATTCACACCTAGTTTGTGATTTCCTTTGGCACCTGGGAATATTTCATTGATTTATGAAATGATAATGGGAAGTTCCCAATTTTGGATACTTGATTTCCTTTTTAGGATGGGATATTGAGAGCAGAAGACTGAGCCAGTGCTTGCGATACTCATAGAGAAACTTTTTATTGGACTTTTTTCCTTTTCAAACTCTATATTTCCATATGTCCGCTTCATATTTTATATCTCAATGAAATCATCAATATATGATAATTTTTATTTCGTTATGCCTGTAATCTATTATATGGATGTATTACATGTTTTCATATTTATCCTTATACTATTTCAATTTATAAATTATTTTTTCTTTGACAATGAGAGTATAGTCTCCCAGTTCAACCACTATACACCCTCACAACCAGTTTTTAGCCTATGGTATATAGGGAGGAGTTCTTGAGGCCTTATTTCTAACTAGACTGATCACTTTTCTATAAACCGGTCTAGGTATTTCATAGAGGTTATATAATAAAACCATAAAATTTCATATATGTAAAACATACCATGATATTAAACCATGTTGGGGTCCCTTCTAAAAATAACATGAGATGATTTTTGCAACCAGTCAATCAACACCAAGATATCATTCTTCCCTTATTGAGTCTATGGTAATCCAAAAATGAAGCCTAGGTATTCCTTGTCCCATTTTGGAACCAATATCGAATGAAGATAAAGTAGAATAAAAGGATTTGGGTGATCTACCATTATCTACGAGAAGGTATAACTATAGGACATTTAATTAGTCATACATCACATCATACCCAACCACCAAAAACATCATTTCATGTCATAATAAATCCTCATATTTCTAGGGTAAGAGGCCCATAATGAACTATGAAAAACAGGAAGCTATGAATTCCCCAAAAATAATGGGATGACATAATGTTCTCGTAAGTGGTGAGTATCATTAGATGGGGATATAAAACAAAATTAGTTTCCCGACTATATAAGGCTTCCATTATTACCCACAATTTTATATCCTACCATGAGTCCAATAGAAAAGACTCATGAGAGACGATAATACCTAAAAACTAGTCAATAATATACATCAATTATCCTATTATGAATCTAGATCCTACATAAATAATATACATCTAATGTTCCACTCCTCCATCTATTCCATGTTATCCTTCACCTTTTTAGGTTCAACTTATAGGCCATTTTATAGAATATTGTGTCTCAAGAACTTCACAAATTAAATCTAGAAAATTTCATTATTATGGATTTATTTATATTTGGTTACTCCTTAAGATTATAAAAAATAGATTTAGATAGTTCTTATGCTCATTCTTGGATCCAAAATGAACAAATATATCATCCACAATAACCATGAAAAATGTGTCGAGATACTAATGAAATATCTAGTTCATTAAATCCATATAAAACATAGTATCATTATTTGGGAAAATTGAATTGTAATATATACATAATCACCATACCTACTCCTACAATCAGTCCTTATGATACCTGACTCCCAAAATCTGAGATGGTGACATCCATAAATGTTATTGATCTTCGAAAACCAATTCACATTTTGAATTGAAAAAATAGTTCATTAAAATAAGGGGAATGGTATTTCTTCTTAATAGTAACATCATTTATGTTTTTTTACTCTATATATATATTCAAAGATCCATCATTCATCATAGAAAATACCATGTCGACCACCTATAATGAAACCCTGATATGGATAAATCCATTCTAAATCAGATTGTCCAACCAGACTGTGATCACCTTTATCTCTATAAGTGCCACATGATAAGAGAGTATAGAAATTAGTTGTGCACCTAATTCCAAATCAATCATGAACTCTACCTCCATCTCTAGAGAATGTTAGGATAATTCATCTTATAAAACATAAATTAAGTCTAAAAAACTAATAGTATATCAAAAAGGGAGGAAAAATCATTGGGATAAACTATAAAAACATTCAAAAAAACTATTGAGATCTAGGTAGGAAGGTCCTATATGAACAGACCTTGGGTACCACTCTCTTGGAACACCTAATATCTCCCATTGAATGTAAATAAATGGATAGAGAAATGATAGAAATCATATCAACATGATGTGAAATAATTTAATGTATTTGGATGATGAAATTGAAAAGATCCAAATTAAGAAATAATAAATCCTAGACCACTGTTTTATTACTTCTGAAAGAGAAAAAATAGACAATGAAACCCATACTATTTCCACTTTCCTAGAGGTGTCTCTTACTCCTTAATAATGTATAAGATCATGATTGTGTGATTCATCACATCAATAAAATGGGAATAAATTCAAGTGTGAGTGTCTCATGTCTCAAATAGACCAGTTACTATATTATATATTAAAAATATAAAAACTCTCACTTTATTTAGGACTACATGAAATTTCATCAATAACTTATACACTTAATTGAGGTTCTTCACTCCTATGACCTATGTCGAGAGCCCTGTGTTCATTGATCCTTATGACTATGTCAAAGTGTCCTTTGGAGATAATTATCCCTAACTAAAATAGGTTATATATATATATATCCTATAATAAACTATTTATACTTCCTCTATGGATATAATAAGAACAAATATTTTTAGTTGTGGTACTACACTATCGAGTGAGGTTTCTCTTTTAATAACAATAGAATATATAGGCACACTTTTTGGCTACTACAAATGAATAAGAGGACACTATCTACTAAGAATTTCCTCCACCACCTCTCAAATTTTCATTCCATTTCTTATTTTTTCCATTTACACCACTGAAACTACTAGTAGGTGGAAGGGAAGAGGTAGAGTAATTAATATTTCTCTCCATATCCATTTTTTCTATCATAGCTCTTTAAACTTTCTCATAATAGGTTTAATGATTCAATATATATACCTATTATTGGAAGTCCAGTCACAAGAACATAAAGTACTTATGATCTTTTAACTAATCATTCTTCAATACCTCTGGTGAAAAACAAACCATGCCCACAAAAAGGATCATGTAATCTAACACCAGATTCTCTCCCTAATGCATGGAGAGGACTCCAAGGAATCCACTATTATGAAGGATTCTAAGAACTAAAAAAATAAAATTAACATGAAGACCACATTCTAGGTTTTTGGATCCAATAAATCCAACCACCTCTTTCTAGGAATCTCGAGCTTGAATGTCGAACATCTCACCTTGATAGAATTAGGTGTCTCCAAGAAGTTGAATACCTGATCGATCTTATCCAGCTTTTCCTTCACCTATATGGGATTTTTAATTCCATTAATAGATTGGGGACTCTTGTCTATGAACTCTCACGATTGATCCCTTTCTCTTACAGATCTGATTCTCACCTTAACAGCTTATTTCTTAACCCACAGTTCATTATAGTTCATGGACAGAACATCATGTATTATAACCTCTAAGAGATTTTGATCCAAAGGGGGGTTCCCTTGAGGATCATCTCCCACTAAATCCTCTTGGGGAACCCATGTAAGAGGTATTAGTGGAATGTTTCTACATGTAAAAGGTATTAAAATTATCATAAAATTAAACAATCTTACTTTAAAACATAAAAACTAATAAAAAATGAGATCAAGGTCAAAACCGAACATCGGAGACACACATACCAACATCCCATGGTGACTTAAGGCTTATATCATAAAGATATAGAATGTAAATCACTGCAACATACATTTCAAGTCTCTAAAATCATATATATTATCTAGAAAATTCACAACACTCAGCATAACCATACATTGATAACAAATATTAATTACATGTCTTGAAAAACCAATCCAACTAGGCTCCAAACCAAACCACATCAAGACCTAAAGTGAATTCCCAATCCCCATGGGTATCAACTAGAAAACAGGCATCCAACAACTTCCAAAGGAAATTATTTTTCTAATCTAAAATAAGAGACATGTAATATCTAAATATATATATTTAAAGAAAACCATAAAATAAATATTCCATAACAAAATAACAGCAATATTAGAGATACAACCGAAGTTAAAAAGAGAATAACCACGGAAGATGTTCTTAGAAACAATCTACAGAATGGACAACCAAAAAAAAACTATTACTCTATGTCACATGTGGGAAATGTCACACAATATCACCACCATCTAACAATACCTAACTACCAGAAACCACCCTTCCTTGTTGTGGGGCATTTCGCTTTCTTTGTATCTATTAAAATAAGGTCTACACACCCTCGAGAGAGTGTGTAGGGTGTGACATAAAATAATTAATGGGATCTCACCCCTGTGTTCAATACTGAGTACTTGAATAATAATCCAAATATTTTATTTTTAAAGAAAACATGAAATCATAAAAATTTCCTATTTACCTATAAAAAAATTTAAACAATTCCCATTTTTTCAAATCATTCTCAAATCATGTGATACAGCTTCCAAGAAAAATTTCAAAAAACAATTTACATTTATCAAAGGATGTAGCAAATCATATCATATCCAAAATAAAACAAAACCATAGAATAATAGTAAACACCTTTATAATAAAAATGGTTGGGATAGGTAGGTCACTCATACCTTGATAACCAGTTAATGACTAGTTCACACTAAACTACCTATAGTCAATGCATCCATAAACAAGGGATGGAGGAACACCCCATAAAGTGAAACCCTTTACAAATCCAATGGACAAGGACCAAAACTAAACCCTTGACCTAGGTACCCATGTATCCAATGTGCGACATATATTAAATATATTTCAATGTTCTTATCCCAATTCCCAAAAAATTAACAATTTATATTGTTCATCAAAAACAATCTTTGAAAACAAAAATCACAATCCTTTTATAAGGCTTTGAGAAACACAATTTTTTCCAAAACTAAAGGAAAAACCACATTCTCCAAAAAAACCTTTTACACACCCAAATAAATAAATAAATAATCATTCTATTACATTTATAAAACCAATTAATAAATCAATAATATTCATGGTACATATAACCTAGGATAGATATGGAGCCACCATCCTCAAAATCGGGTCATACACAAACCAAAATGGGAACCACACACACCAGAATGAAAATAATAAAATTACAAATAATGGAGGCCATTGAATAAATTATTTCATATTAGGGTCAAGTTTAAAAAAGAAAAAGTCTCAGTACATAATTTATATCATCACATACCTCATGTTGTAATGCACCGCACCACTATAAACATGAGATCTGGCCTCTAGAAGAAAAGAACACAATGTTTCTATAAATTATTATAGAAGGGATATAACATGATAAATATTTCCTATAAATGAATTTAAAAACTGATTTCAATTAAAAAATAAATTAATACAATTATAATCTAAATAAAATGCATACCAAAAGAGGAGAAACCAACAAACCCAAAGGACAAAGAGTCAAATAAAGAATCTTGAAAGAGATGGATTCACCCAAATTCACCTAGATATAACTATGGTTAATTGATATAATTTCAATCCAAATTAGAGAGGGTATGAAAGTGAAATACATTTTATTAAAATTAACATAAAAATTGGTTGGCATTAATTATAAATTCACAATGTGAACTTTAAAAATGGTTGATATGCTAGGAAACACATCGCCTCAACTTAACATCCTAAAATCCCCACTCATGAAGTGAATATTATCTCTTGTCAGTGATGGTTTCAAATACTATATGAAAAAACATATATTCTACCCAAAATTCATTCACATTGTGAATATATTATTTTATGTTTGAATATTCTCTAGTAGCTAGTGTTTGGACCATGTCATTTTAAAATCCCCCAAATCACCCCTAACGCCACTCGAACCCAAAAAACATCCCCTTATATATTAAAAGAAAATGTACAGGAACAAGGATGGTACGATATAAAAATGATTCATTCCATATATATATAGAACAAGTCTATGTTTTTTATCTCATATATAAATTTATTTTAATTGTGATCAATTTTCATCCACTAAGGAGAGTCTGATGGGTGGCATAGTTTCCCATATTTAATTCTTGTCTTTGTGTTCCATGTCAATAGTACAGTGGTATCATCACATCTACTGAAAAGTACCACAGAACATTCAAAGGAATCTATTTTTCTATATTACATCATTTTGTGCAACACATAGGGTATTCTTTAACTGATTAATGTTCATTGATACACACTATAAAAACATTTAGATAGACATGTATTATTTCAATGTTCTATCCCATTGAACTTGGAATTTTTTTGCAACATATGCTAGATAATGAAGCTCATGTTATTTTGGTAGCATATCATTAGAAGATCAAGTAGTTTTGTGATGCTCGTGTCATTCCATATAATAATATATTTATAATTACATTGCTTCATTATTAATATAAATGTTATATATTTAGTAAAACCAATATACAATGGTCTCATTTCATAACTATTTAACTTCTTAAACAAATATGGAAAATTTTAAAGGTTATATTCAATTTCCATTATAATTTATTCAATAATAATTCCATCGAAATTTACACTTGTAATCATATCATATTATCCATAAAAAATTGTATCATTATAATAAGTATATACATTATAATCATACCCATTTTAGTTTAACATTTATATCATTGATCTATTCAGTTGTTGGTAAAATGTTCTTCCAACTCCACTGAACAAATATTTCATTAATTAAAACAACATAAACATGGGATAATGATTTGAGAGGGGAAATATGCATTCCCTTTGAATAACCCAATGGAGTTATGAAGTTCTTGAAAGTTTTATTTAATATAAAACATCCTCTTAATGTGTTTTTGAGAAGAATATATCAATTTAATTTCTTGATAATGATATAGTTTAAGGTGTTCGCAAGAAATATAAATTGGCGTTGAAGTGTTTAGAGTGAGGTGGGTAATTTCTTATAGACATGTATTATATTTTCAATATAGTAAAATATTCAACTATGAGGAAGATTAAATACAATAATTCCTCTATATATCTAATATTCTATGTAATTTATATTCCCATATTGGTTGATTTCACGCACCTGATTTACGCTATGTATGAGAATTCTAACCACTTATGAAAATTCATGTAAGAATTTTGTCTATGTATTAATTTCTAACAACTGTATCTAATTATATCATTAATTCAAATAATAATATTTTATATTGTTTCAAATTAACACATATAAAATTTTTTTTAAAAAAAATTTATTTTTCCAAAATTCATGTTTTCTAAAAGAGTGAAACCGAAAAATCCAAGAACAGATCATCAAGATGAAAAACATCACATCAAAAAAGTGATTTTGGATGATTCATGTGATATTTCAAAAATGATGACCAATTTTAATTTTTTTATGTTCAATACTATTTTTCTATGATGGGGATGTAAGTGATGAATATCCTGATGCTAAATCTACAGATCTAATTGGATGATTCTATATAGATCTATAATTAAAATAAACACCTTTATTTGATTATGTAGGGTTTATAGATGAGTTTTAGATTGATAAATTGTGAATTCAATGAGATACTTTCAACTTCTGTTATATCATTAGAGTAGGTTGAAGAATATGGTGTGGAAAATATTTTTTCAGTTACAAAGTTATTATGGGAGTGGTAGGAAATTCAAAAAAAAATTGGGAACTAGTCATTACATTGATCAATGACAGAATGCATAAGGCAGTTTGAGTAAATCGAACTGAATACACTTTTTGAGGTTGAGATATTTTTGAAGAAGTACGTAATAAAATGAGGATCCCAAAAGATGTGCTTTAATAATGACCTTTTGGTTGGTAGGAAAATCTAGTCCCATTTCTTCCATTTGAGGAAACTAATTATGATGGGATATATTACATTATATTAAATGTGGTGATTTTAGAAAAAACTAAGGATGTGATATTTTGAGTTAATTGGAAAATAAGGATAATAAAAGCTGGTGTGAAAGGTGAGTAAATTTTCTATGGAGAAAAAATATGTTTGATTACCAAGAACTTTGGTATCATTCATCCGAAGATCTAGATTTGGATGAGTTCACAGTGTTGAGATTTAGAGATAAGAATGGAAACAAGTTGTTCTATATTAGATCGACAAAAAATTAATAGTTAATCATGAATATTTATAAATTCTTAATAAGTGAAATCAAATTATATTGTTTTTTAAGAAACTATGGTTATAATAAGATCTAACTCATCTGGGTTACCTATTCTATATGAAGGTAGTGTAAAGTTGTGATTTCTTGCATATCATTATAAGGTAATATTGAGACCTATTCCATTACGGTAATCTTTTAATTTATTAAGATTATAGTAAATAATCTACAATTAGGTAGAGCATCCAACCATGATAAGTATTAGGGTACTTGGGAAGGTGACAACCATTACAAAAATTAATTAGGTTCATTGTTTCTTTATTTTTTGACTACATGAGTGAGTTTGACACTCTATTCTTGAGGGAATTGAATGTTAAAATATTATAGGTGTTTTTTAAAAAAAAATTATAAAAAATAGTATCCACATATTCATCCCCCATTCTTAGTGAAGTAAATTGATACTAGGAACTACATATATTATCATATCCCAATACCTACATTTGATTCAATCACATATATAGAATGTATAACATGATTTTTTTAAATAGAAATAGTTTTCTAAATTTTTATGGAAAAAATTATCATAGTTGGAGGAATATAATAATTTCTTATCTTTTATCCCTTGTCTTGGAATATTGGTATATTGTTTTTCTTTCCTTCCCTCCCATTTAATATAATGCATCAATTATCTTGAAAAAAATAAATGTTTAGAATTATGGAAAATAAAAAATTCAATTTTTATGTTCATTTAAAAAAAATCTGCACAAAAGTAATGGGAATTTAAATAGTGGAATAAATATAGGATAATATTGGAATCAATTATGAAGGAAATTTGAAATTCAAAGAAGAAAAAATAAAAATCTATAGAAACATGTTTTAAGATATAAATATGGATTAGGAATAAATAATCGAACATTATTTCACACAAGTGAATGAATTTTTTTAGTAATATCCTATTATTTGGTGAAAAATATGAAGACTCTACAATTGTTAAGTAACCTATGAGGAATTTTCCTAATATGTTTGATCCTAAGATCTTAACTTTGGTAAATAGAGAGGATCTTTCCTAAGATGAATTTCATAACATTATCATAGATTATAAAATGTGAATAATTACAACCGTTATGAAAATGGTATAATATGGAATGGATTTTTAGGCCTTGTGAAGTTTAAAATTAAAGAATATATTGACAATAAATATTCAAGGGACATTGAAAATGATTAAAATGATAGACCCCTTCAGATAATCATTTCTCTTTTCTCAAAGAGATTCGAGAAGAGGAAGTGCACTAGGAAAGGAAAGTATCCTATTACATGTTAAAAATATAATTGAATGTAGAACTCTTCCATTAATTTATCTAATAGAAAGAAACTAAATTATGAATCTGAAAAAGATGATAATCCCTATGAAAAGAAGTGGAATAAATTTTCAAGTTAATTATCTAAAATATAAAAAATTGATACAAATTTTTCTAGAGTCAAGAGAAGAAACGTTATTAGAAAATAATAATATGTTACTTACTAATAAAATAGTTAATCTAAAATTGATTTTGGTGATAAATTCACCAACCTCGAGGATCAGAATGTAGAAGTTATTGATGCTTCAAGTAGTGATAAAGATGATTAATAACCAACTATGTTTGAAAAGATATTATTGGATAATCTTGAATCTTTTATGGATAATAACACCACTCTTAATAAAGAAAATGAAACTCTCTCGAATAAAAAATAATATGATTGATGAAAATAAGGAGTTTGAAAATATGAAATTATCTCTCATAGATGACATCAAAAAATTCATATTGATAGCAGGTGAATGTGATAAAATGATATATATATTTGAAGAAAAATGTTTTTTAAAAGAAGAAGAATCATCAAATACATAATCCAAGTTTCTTGAGACATTAATGAATATAAGAAGTTATAGGATAACCTAAATAACTTTATTGAATTAATGGATCATTTCTATAATTCAGTTGATAAAACATGTGTAAAAAGTATCGTTACATCTCAAGTTTCTATATATATTTATAATAATTGTTCCAATAACATTTTTAGTTCTAAATCAAAATATGGTCAATCATGGTCTGATAAAAATGAAGATATATACACTCTCACTTTGAATAAGTAAAAGAGAAATTTTGAAAGCTCTTATTCTCCAAAACATAATAAATTTTGAACTAAAAATGTACAATAAGTACAAACATTTAGGAAAATCCATATGAGTAATTTTTATAAATCATGTATATTTATTTTTTGTGGGATATTCAGATATTTTGGAGTTTTTTTTTCAGAAATCCTAGATATAATAGTACAACATATTATTTCATGTTATGTGAAAATAAATCAATAGAAGCAATCCTTATGAGAAGTAAGTTTATACATGAATAAAATCCCTAAATATGAATAATATTTACAAAATGGAAACCTAAAAAAAATTTAATTTATTGAAGATGTATATAAAATATTTGATCAACATTTTCACATATCTAAAAAATGAATGAAATTTTTTCCATATGAGCTACCACTTATTAGAAAATTGAAAAGTGAATATGTGGACAATGATTACAAGGATTTCGTTATAGAATCTTATCTTGAATAATGAATAAAGGAAAATTCATGCATACTTGATATTGGGTGTTCCTCCCACATAATAAGTGATGCTAAAATCTTGATAAAAAATTAGAAACATGAACAATGTGTTGTGACATTTTTGAATGATTTTTTCTTGAAAATATAAGGTATTAGGGCTCTTAATAGGATGAGAATGTTTTGGTATTGGGTGATCAAAATATAGAAGAATAATCACTTAATGAAATTAAATAAGTTGAAACTTTTTTTTAATTGGTTATCCAACAATTATATATTATATGGGCACTTCTGATGAGAACAATTTATGGAACCATATTCCTATTTAACTTGGCCAAAGATGTTTTGTAAATATTATGAATAATGTGATTATGGGAGATCAACCAAAGATGAAAAAAAGGATGAAAGTGTTTTTTGAAGATTTGAAAAGGGGAAATTAGCATATATATAACAAAAGAAATTGGGTATAAATATACAAGGCTACAAGAGTTGATCCATACAGATATTTTTAGTGTAATAGGGAAAATGTATGCATGTGTTCTTTAATTCATCACATTCATAAAAGATTACAAAACGATAAAAAATTATTTTATCAATAACAATTATGATGCAATTTGGATTTCCAAAATGTATATAAGGGAAGTTAAAAGGTAATTGTAATTATTTATCATGAATTTGAGATATGATCCTAGGAAATAATACACATGTGCTTCATTGTTTGTTTTTCCTTTCCTAATATATAATCAAGAATAAATATAACATGAAATATATACAAAAAAATGGTGTGACAAATATAAATAATACAACCATAATTAAAATGGGAAAAACTATTCTAACTAAAAATAATATTTATAATTAATTCTAGAGTGATTCCATGTGTACTGCTATACAATTTCAGAATAGTTTCCTTTTGAGGAATGACATGAATGTTTTTCCATATGAAATGTGGTACGGGGAGAATCCAATAGTGAGATATGTCCTTGTTATTGGTATTCAATGTTGCATAAAAATCAGAGATATTTATATGGGAAACATTTATAAAACATCAATGGGGGTGCATTTATGGGCAATATATCAAGTGGAAATTAATATAGATTTTGGAGTAAACATTTCAAAAAACTGATAAGATTTTTTATGTGAAAATTGAAGAAAATATGGGGAATTGGGGAATATATACAAGTAGGTTTTAACATTTTTACAAGTAAATGAGAAAGTTTTAAAAATTATTGCTAAGAAACAAGAATAAATCATACCATTAATTGATTATGTTGACTTATAAAAATGTAATGATTCTTAGGATGATACTATTATTGTCAAAATTTGTCTTTAAAGAACTAAACAACTTATAGAAACTATGAATTTAATTGTATATTAGAATGCACCAGTCCATACTAGATGAAGAATAAGTTCAGAGAATCTTGAATCCCATATATCACATGTTAAACAAATAATAGTTGCAAGATCTATTTAGAAAAAAGTTTTTTTTCAAGAAATGAATAAACACTCAATAAAATTGAGAATAATATTTTATGGGATATCATGCTAAGAACAAAAGATAAAAATTTAATTGGCACAAAATGGGTTTTTAGAAATAAAATAAATGATAATGGTGATGTCTTAAGGAACAAAGTGAGGCTAGTTTTCAATGTATTTTCGTTGGTAGATAGAATTTATTTTAAATAAATTTTCATAAAAGTTTCCTAGATTGAAAATATAAGAACATTTTTAGTACTGAGTGAACATAAACCCTAAATATTATATCTGATTGATTTGATGTTAACATTTCTGAATTGTGAATGCGAGGAAGAAGTATTTATTATGAAACAAGATGGATCCATTTTTAATCATGATGGGAGTATGGTGTGTAGTATTAATAAATAACTTCACTGTCGAAAATAGGATCCTTGATTATGTTACTCTAACACATTTGACATAAATATGTATATAATGGAGATTTTACTATGTTCCATGATAGTAATTGTGTATATGGATGAAATAATTTTTTATAGTGAAAAAAATTCTTTTGTGAGGAATTATATATTTATATATATACACTCTATTAGTTTGAGACATCTATAATAGAAGAAATGGATAAATTTTTGGGATTATATATTGAGCATAAACTTGACTATATCATTTTATCCCAAGAAAAATATTTTAGTTAAATGTTATAGAATTTTGGAATGAATTAGAACAAATGGTTTTTTACTCCTACTTAAGTTGGCACGAAATTAAGAAAATATGAAGAAGGGAAGGAGGTTGATCCAAAGGAATTTAGAAGTGTAGTCAGCAACTTATTTTATTTTAAATCTTCTAGAATATATATTGTATGTGTTGTGAAATTGTGTACTCCGTAACGACCTGAATCCAGAGCCACTCATGGTTCCCCATACCAGGTTTTCCACATGACATCAAGCGCATTCCCACAAATGCCAGAGGCTACCGACTATTAGCGAGGGCCTTGGGAAAGAAAGTTGGGGGAAATATTCCCTCATAGGTTATGAAAATAAAAGGAAGGAAAGAATATATAATAGTTGAAGTAGTAAAAAACATTCTCATCAGAATTTAATAGCGGAAGACTTTATAAAATAATAAATAACTAGAACTGAAGATATGATGCATGGCATGTTATAAGTCTAATAAAACAGCCAAACCAAACAACAGGCTGGAAGCAATACAGTAACAATGAAAAGGGAAGACAAAGAAGCCAAAAGTCTCCCCAACTTCGCAAGCCATAGCTTGGTACCATGCTCTCCAGCTCCACATCAAGTTAGGTACTTGATGTAAAAGGGTGCTTTTACTTATGTATACCTACAACAACAAAGTCTGCTTGGGCCCAAAAGCATGGCACAAATATGGTGTGGGATACAATCCCAGTAGGCAATATCCCAAATATTTGTGCCTCATAGTCAATGAATACAAGGCAAGTAAAATTATAGGAAACAATAAATAGAAAAGCACATAACAAATAGAATCCACAGTTCTATCATATAATGTACACAAGTAAACAACCAACAACAAGATGAAAAACAGGTAACCCTCTGGGTAGCTCTCATAGCCTAACCCCTATGGTTCCACCTAAAAGTACTAGCGACCCTCTAGGAGGCACACATAGTCTTACCCCTATGGTTCAGCTAAGAGTAGACTTTTTGAGGAAGCACTCACTATCAATTCCCCCTATAGTCTCGTATCATGCTAAAGGCTCTTGGGGGAAGAACTCAATGTCTCATTCCCCCTGTGGTCCGCGTCGAGGAACTACAAAATCTCTGAGAAAGCACTCATCTTCAATTACCCTTGTGGTCTCACATCGTATTAAAAGACACTCTGGAGAAGCCCTTAGTTCTATTCTCCCTATGGTCTACTACACTGGGTTCTCACAGTCCTGTGTGAAATTAACATGCTCAACACATGTATATCACCCAAATAAAACTCAAGAACTCCTTGGCTATCATTCAAAGGAACAACAGCATAACAGTATAACAGTTCCACTATCCTACAACTAGGCATGACAACTGAAAAATGCGTAATAAAAAAAACATGCAAGGCAAGGCATAGAAACATAGTATAAATTATCCAATTTACAAGCAATCACCTCTACCTAAGAAATCAAGAAAAATCGGAAAACAAAAGGGAAAAATAGGAAACACGTAATACCCCGTTCAAGGGTATTGGTGGAAATTGCAGATAATATTCAACAACTTCCTACAAAAAGGCACAAACCACCTACCTCGATCCTAGGAGATCGATATACGTGAACAACGATGACAGATTGTCCTTAAAACGTCATAGATCTAAGAACACATTTGAAACACATAAACCACGATAACATGAGAAGGAAGAGGAAAATGAAAACAAGGCTCAACAGAAGGAAGAACTCACTGCTATGTTTCCAACGCAATCGAGTGTGCTCAAATCAGAGAACGGACAGAGAGGCGGGGGCTCTTCTGATGATTTGTGGATCCTCGGTGCTCTTGAATGAACGGGACCTAGAAGAAGACGTTTCTGTGCGTCAGGCGTGACCCCAGTCCATTTATTGGAAAAAAAATAAAGTACACGATGTGTACTTTTAGAGTACACAGTGTGTACTAGGTCTTTCTGTACTCCTCAAAAATTGGCCTCCACGTCACCCCTACACACCGTGTGTGTGGCCCGGACACGGCCAGTACACGACATGTACTCAGAAAGTACATGACGTGTACTTCAAAATTTTCTAGAAACTCCATTTTTCATTTAAATATCAGAAAAATGAAAAACATACCTGAACGAAGATCTGGGTTCTTACAAACTTCCCCCTTAAAGAAATTAATCCCCGAATTTCCCTAATGAGATGGAGAAGGAGAAACCCAGAATAGCTCCGGCCACTGTGATCGTACATTAGCCCCCCTCTCCAAGGTCTCGTCCGGTACTCGCCCATGCTGCCAAAAATATCCTCAACATCGCAAGCCATAGCTTGGTCCCATTCTCTCTAACTCCACAACAAGTCAGGTACCTAAAGTAAAAGATCGCTTGCCCTTATCTATACCTGCAACGACAACGTCTGGTTGGGCGCAAAAGCATGGCCCAAATAGGGTGTGAAATACAATCCATGTAGGTAATCACCAAAAGATTTGTGCCTAACAGTCAATGAATACAATGCAAGTAAAAGTGCAGGGAACAGTAAACCGAAAAGCACATAAAAACTACAATCCACAGTTATAGCATATAAAGTACACAAGTAATCAACCAAAAACAAGAAGAAAAATATGTAACCCTATGGGTAGCTCTCACAGCCTAACCCCTACGGTTCAACCAACAAGTACTAGCAACCCTCTAGGAGGTACACACATTCTCACCCCTCTGGTTAGCTAAGAGTAGAATTTTTTAGGAAGCAGTCAACATAAATTCCCCCCTATAGTCTCGTATCATGCTAAAGGCTCTCTGGAGAAGCACTCAATGTCTCATTCCACCTGTGGCCCGTGTCAAGGATCTACAGACTCCCCGAGGAAGGACTCATCGTCAATTCCCCATGTGGTCTCACATCATATTAAAAGACACTCCGGAGAAGCTCTTACGTCTATTCTCCCTATGGTCTACTACACTGGGTTCTCACAGTCCTGTGTTAAATTAAATTGCTCAAAGCACACATATCCCCCAAATAAACCTCAAAAAAATCCTTGGTTATCATTCTAAGGCACATCTGCATAATAGTATAACAGTTCCACTATCCTACAACTAGGCATGGAAACTAGAAAAATTCCTAATAAGTTAAACATGCAAGGAAAGGCACAAGAACATAGAATAAATTATCCAAATTTACAAACAATCACCTCTACTTAAGAAATCAAGAAAAGTCGGCAAACAAAATGGAAAAATAGAAAACAAGAAATACCTCGTTCAACGGTATTTGTGGAAATTGCACATAATATTGAACGACTTCCTACAGAAAGGCACAAACAACCTACCTCGATCCTTAGAGATCGATATATGTGAACAACGATGACAAATTTTCCTTATAACGTCATAGATCTGAGAAAACATTTGAAACACATAAACCACGATAACATGAGAACGAGGAGGAAAAGGAAAATAAGGCTCAAGTAAAAGGAAGAACTCACCGCTACGATTCCAACAAAATTGACTGTGCTTGAATCGAAGAACATATAAAGAGGTGGGGGCTCATCAAAGATTCACGGATCCTCGGCGCTCTCAGATGAACAGGACCTAGAGGAAGGCGTTTCTGTGTGTCCGGCACTACCCCAGTCCATTTAATGAAAAGGAAGAAAGTACACAACATGTACTTTTAGAGTATATGTTGTGTACTGGGCCATTCCGTACTCCACCAAAATCGGCTTCTACGTCACAACTACACACCGTGTGTGTGGCCCGGACACAACCAGTACACAACTTCTAGTGGGAAAAGAGTACACAACGTATACTCAGAATGTACACGGCGTGAAAATAAATTTTTTATAGAAACTCCATTTTTCTTAAAAACTCCAGAAAAAGGAAAAACATACCTGAATGAAGATCCGAATTCTTACATACTCAATATCAAAGTTACTTAAGAGAATAAAAAATGCATGTATCAAAGAGAATCTTGATGTAGGCGAATAGTAGAATGGACTATGTCTTGATTTTTATATTCAATATAGATATTTAATTTCAGAGTGACACTGAAGTAGACTGTGATGAGGACTTTACCAATAGAAGATCCACTTCAAGTGGTGTTTTACTTCTTAGAGATAACTATGTGTACAGGTATGATAATAAAAAAACATTGTTCCAATGATTATAGATGAACATGAATATTTATCTACTATGCATGAAATTACATATGTTTTATAGATGCAAGAACCACTAACCAATTTGATATTTGTTATTGAAAAATATTTTAATAATTATTTCTGATAATATAAGTGTTATAAACCACCCCAAAAATATGAATCATCATTCTTGATCTAAACACATTGAAATTTGATATCAATTTAACAAATATAAGGTGGTTCCATGTGATCCCATACTTGAATATACTAGCACAAAATAGAAAATTAAAACTATAATTACTAATTTTTTCCAGGAGAATAATTTATGGAGTTAATAATGAAAATTCATGTTTATCCTCACCCCATTCTTAAGGATTTATGGAACTACACTCCCATAAGGTCTTTGGTTTCTTCTCATAATGGCCGAGAAAATAAACACATATTTATCTAAAGTGGAAGAAAATTCTTGGTAAAAGGTTGAATTTTCACTACCAAGACATATGATATTTTGGATAATGTTGAATGTGGGAGTTTGTGTTTGTTATATTTAAAGAATGAGTTGTGAAAGTAATTCATTTGAATCAATTGGTAAAAATATTATTATCACTGGGGGATGTAATTCCCTCAAAAACAATATATTTACCTATGGCGTGGTGTTAAGATATATCTCTTTGATATAATTCACTGTTTTATGATTTTTTATCTAATGATATTACAAATTTTTCTAAATTATTTAATAGGTTGGTTTCCCAAAAATACAAAGAGGGGGATTAAAGAACCCTATGTATTTTTAATGTGATGGAAAGTTGTAATTATTGTCGACTTACCTTTTGATGTGGTTTTGAGAAGCTTCGAACATTTGGAGTTCTTGATCTTAATGTTTTTTGAGGTGATTCTATGATGTCTGAAGAGATGATAAAGTGGTTGGTGTGAGGTTTGTAATTTTCGATACTGATGGATGAGTTTTTCTATCTATGAAAGTATTTTTCTATATAAAGACTCTTGTATTTGAATTACTTAACATAGTTGATAATCTTTGTAAGTGAAGTCCCCACATGTGCATATTTCACAGATATGTTTTTCATTTATGTATAAGACTTATAATCTTGTATAAAAATTTACGTATGAATTTTTATTAATGTAATTATTTTTAGTAAATAAATTTTTTTTCAAAATTATAAATATGGATTGGGGATTTTGTATTAGAAAACCATGTATACATATTTCAGCTACATACAAACTGAATTTACGAAAATTTAATTTTTCTGAAGGAGTTAAACCTGACAATGTGAGAACTAATTTTCAATGTGTGAAACATTACATATAAAATGTGATTCATGAAAATACATGTGATATCACTAAAATTATGGTAACTATTCAGATCTATTTATTAATCCTTGTTGTTTTTCTTATTTAAGGATGTGAATGAAGAAACTATAGATGTTAAATAAGGAAACAAAATGGGATGATTTTATAATGAACTATAGTTAAAATAAACAATTTCATATGATTTTTGGTGACCAGTTCATGTCACCAATTCTCTAAAAAGCACATGTATATGATTTTTCGGTGTTTCTAACTATGTTTTTAATAGAAAAATAGTTAAATTTAATATTTAATTTCAACTGATGATGTATCGTGAGTGTTGGTTGTTGAAGATGGTGAGCTCAATATTATTTTATTTATAATGAAATGATGGGTATTTTAGGATATTCAGAAATACATTATTTTTGAATTATTCATGATATTGATCAAAATGGTGGTTTGAGAAGATTACATTCGTAAGGGAGTTTGATTAAATCAACTGGAATACACTTTTTGGGTTCAAGATATTTTGAAATAAGAATTTAGTCATGTGAGTTTTCCAAAAGATGTGATTTTATAAGGACCCTTTGGGTAGTAGAAATATGAGAACTCATAATATTTCCACTTTATGAAATTTATTATGATGTGATACAATTAATTCTCTTAAATTATGTACATTTTAAAAAATTGAGGATGTTCGATCATAAGTGTTTGTGAAAATAAGGATGCTCACTATTGATGTGGAAGTTGAATGGGTGCACTACGGAGAAACAAAATAAAGCGTGACTACCTGGAACTATTGTAGCATTAATTAGATATTCTTGATTTGGTTGATTTAATAGTGTTGATGCTTTTAGAGAAGAAGTAGAATAAGCAGTTCTTTATCATATCTATATGAAATGAGAAACTATTCTTGAATATTTGTAAAGGTTAAATGAGGGAAATCAGTTTTTATTGCTTCTGAAGAACCCAATCATTTAAGAAGTCTAACATATCTTGTATACATATTTTGTATAAACTTAGTCTGAGGATTTTATTTCTGATATTACTCTAAACTAGTATAGTGAAATTCTATTCCATCACTATTATCATTTAATTCATTTTCTTTATATTAAGTAATTTTTTGTTAGGGGAGAAACTAGCCAATGCATGGAGTATGTTACATAGGGTTGGGTTGAACCTTGTAAAAAATATGTGTATCCATTGTTTCTTAATTTTTGTATACATGAGTCAGGTGGAGAGTCTATACATAAATGAATTGAATCATAGCGGATTCGAGGGGTTGATTATAAAAATAATAAATTGTAAAATCATGTCTCCATTTATTCACCCACCCAGTGGAGTAAACTAATCCTACAAACTACACCCAGTGAAAAACATGATGAACACGTTAACCCCATCCTCATACACCTTTTTCACATTATTATCATCCATTAATTTTTATTCATATCAATCCAATTAGGTTTAACAATATTCATATTTAAAAATATTTACACACACAAGATATGCATATAATGTATCAATATTATTTCTGTAAATTATATAAATCATAACATTAAAAAATATAATAACAAACTTACATATACAAATTTTAGAAAATGATAGATATAAAAATTTTGTTTTATAATTTAATTCAAAATATATAATTATAAAAAATGTGCATGTTTTTTGAAAGAATTAGGCTGCTACTCTTGTTGTGGAGTGTTTTCCTACTGTGAAGTGGGTAACGTCATATATTTGTGATTGTTTTTTTCATAGAAATTTAAGGATTTAAATATAGTATGAACTAATATTAATATATAATTATATATATATACACACGCATATAAAAACATAGATATATAAATACTCAAACACACATAAACAAAAACATATATGCAAATATACTTATACATATAAAAGAACAGAAATACAGACATATATATATATTAATATATAAGAAAATATCATATCCCTTGTTATGTTTCAATAATAAAGCAATAATCAAACTCTTTGATCATTACTATTTCATATATAGTTACTAGAATAATAGAAACCATAATCCAATCAATAATATTGACTCCATTAATATGTAAAAGGCATACAATTATTTATAAAATTTCTAACATTGATTTCTTATCTAAAAATTACCAATGATATTAATTATTCACCAAATAGACTAATTAATTATTCATTATGTGGATTCCAAATTCCATTTAATCAAAAAACCCCATTTTCATTCTAGTGAACCCCATTTAAAATTTAAATTCATATCAAATGAAATAATAAATAATTTTCAGGCAATCCCAATATATAGTCTATATTATATATACAAATAGGAATACTGATCCAAAATCAGAAAAATCAAGAAATATCAAAGAACCAAAGTGGAAACCAATCTAAAGGGGTGATTCACCCAAAAAATATATGGGATATTATTGCAAAAAACTGGTTATAGATGAACATGTAGAAGGAAGAACTATTATAAAACAACATGGGAAGATATACTAAAAAAATCCTTAAAAACACAAGAAATAATGACTTGGAATCCGTAAAAACAGTTTTGTAATATCATACCTTTGGAATTGATGTTTTATTTGTCCAAAATATTTGACTCATTCTATTGTAGATCTTCAGTTCTATGATAAATTAAACATAGTGTCAGGAGGAAGTGATTTTTTAGGGTTATTTTTAAAATAGGGTGAAGGATTTTATTTGTGAAAACAAAAAAAATTGATAAAGGCTCATTTTATCAGTGATAAATAATTAATCCCACAGGAATATAGTCTTTATGGATACATTTTCTACACTGATAAATCAATATTTTTATCAACAAGGAAAAAACTATTAATATCCATTTTTATAGGATCTTATAAAACATTTTTTTGTCAATGTATAATCAAAATATGAAGAAAAAAACTAAGAGAAATTGAATAGAAATTAACAAGTAATTAATATTAATTATAAAAACAATAAAATTTTTACATATGAATAAGAATGAATTTTTCTTGAAATAATCATATTATCTATTTAAATAAAATATTATATTAAAAATAAGTTTAAATAAATTATTTATATAAATTATAAACATATTAAATCATAATAAATAAAATTGAATAAATATTAATATTATAATCTAAAAACATATTCAAAATATTAAAATTTATTATAAAAATATGTAAAAATTGTAAATAAAATGAATAAAATTCAATAATATTAAAAAATAATAAATATTAGAAATGAAAATATTTTATTAAGTGAATAAATATAAAAATGAATAAATAATATTAAATAAATTAATAAATTAATAAATTAATATATTATTTTCATAAATTGAAAACAAAAAAATTAATAAAGATGTATAAATAAATAGTATTAATTATACAAATAAAAAATTATTCAAATTGAATTTTATTAACTATTTAACTTAGAAGATATTATAAAATACATTTAAATAAATTAATTATATAAATTTCTTACATATTAAAAGTTAATAAATAAAAATTAATAAAAATTAATCATATAAATCCAAAGAAATCTAAATATTAAAACATAATAAATATATGAAAATAAATAAATATTAAAGATTGAATAAGTTCAAAAATTCATAAAAAAATTAATTTCAAAATTGTATAAATATTATTTAATTAAAGAATATTAAAATTGATGAAATAAAAAAATTTAAAAGTGAATTCATACCATTAATTATTTGAATTAAAAACTTATAAAAATTGAGAAAAAATAATTAAAGAAATTGTATTAATTATAAAAATTAAAAATTAGTAAAAATGAAGTACATTAACTATTTAAACTAAAAATAATATTTAAAATGAATTTAAATAAATTAATTATAGAAATTGATTTTTAAAAAATATATTAAAACATAATTAAAAAAAATGAATAAATATTTAAAAATAAAGGTTGAGGCGAAGGTCCCCTTCTTTAAAGTAAGGTAAAATAGGGTATAAGAGGAGTGACAACATGATAGAAGATACTCACATCCAAAACAATCATAAAATCACAAGAAAGTCATGTGGCTCGAAATTGTGTACACATGTTGAGATGAGGGGATCATCCACCATGACCGCATGCGTGTTATCCCCTTGTATGTCTTAACTCTCAACCATCGCCCTCCTCCATCATCGAGTGGCTCATCATAAAAATCCACTATCGTGGGTGCAGCTGCATCTGCTTCTTTTTCACTCAACTATACATCCCTTTTCCTTATCTCAGATGCAATAAACTCAAAAGTGTTGTGAAAACTCATTCACTTTGAGGAAGAGATATGGCCTACTTTTTTAGATATGTTAGTGAAATATTAATTGTGCACTTCATTAAGAGATTCTATAACATCCTTGATTTTCTTTTCAGGTCCATCTATAAGTTCATTAGTACCAACCATGATATCCTTTATCTCCACTACTATAGACTCTACAGTGTTGAATATGCATTAAAATAATTAATGGAATATTAAATTTAAATGAATTTATCTTCCACGCAGCATCATTGATAGCAATCCATTGTCAAGGGATTAAATGGAATGAATACTCCTTAAATATGATTCAATGAATTAGTGATAATGAGAATAAATTTATAAGGATACATTAAATATTCCCAATGCATTTTGTTAAATAAAACCATTCATGTATGGCCATTCAAAGCGATGAGATCCCTCCTATTGAATAGAATAGATTTGCTATAAACCACTCCAAAATCTCTTCCATCATGTATCTTATTCATCACCTTTAATTAATACTTTATCACCTATTCAAGTGTACGCCAGCCCTCCAATTCATATCAGGATGCACAAGACAATGTAATCCCATAGAGGCGGGAATAATTTTTTTTTGTTTCTCCAGTGGTATTAATCATAAAAATTTGTTGGACATTACACCATTTCTTATCCAAGTACACAGATTTATATTCCTTATTTATTAATCATTGATTCTTTCAATGATAAATTGTATCTATTTGGAATTTATTCACACTTTCATGTTTATATGTTGGACACTAAAAACCAAACAGTGGTATCAAAGTGTAGGGTTCTCTATAAAATCAAAGTGTTTATTTTACTATTTAATGAAGAACACATTTTATAAATTGTAAAATGGTGTATTTCAAGCCTAGAGAAAAATATTAAAAATAATATTTATATTTGTTAATTAAATAAAAATATTATCTAATTTTCTATGTTATTAATGCTTTAAAATAGTTTATAAAATTATAATAACATTAATAATATTATCTTCATAAATTTTTTTTATAATCCTCTATAAAATAAAAAAAATCATATTTATTACACTAGTTTATGAAAATAAATAAATTATTTATTTTAATCAAGATAATTCAAATTTTTATTGAATTATATTATATTTCAATTTTTAAAAATAATGAAAATATATTCCTAAATATTTATAAAAATTTATAAAAGTTTTTTATAAAATAATTTACAATGAAATTTTTATTTTTAATGGTTAAATATTTTAACAAATACGATTGGTTTATAAAATGTTTATAAATCATAGTATATATTATTGTGGGAGTATTTTAATTTATATATGGTTTATTATTTACTAATTATAATATTTCTATAATTAGTTATATTAATATTTATGAAACATTTATAACCAAAATATTCTAAATATTAAATGTTAATATTTAAAATAAGCTTTGTGAGATTATTTGGTATGCCATGTGATCAAAAATAAAATCTTTATTTAAGATTTATAAGGTATAATTTATAAAGGGTTATAAGTTATATTGTATGAAAAATATAAATAAGTTTATATTTCATATTATTAATTGTTCATAAATAATTAATTTGACGTTGTTCAAATTAAAAAAGGCATTAATTTGAGAAATGTTCAAAAATGTTTTTATAAGTAAGTAAATAGATTATTTATAAACAAAATACAATTGATAATTATATTATTTTATTTATAAAATAATTAAAAGGTTTTGTGGATTTTTTAAAAATATATAAAAGGGGTTTTATAAATTAATTTATTATAAAATTTTTGTATTTTAAAGATTAAATGTTTTTGAAAAATACATTTCAAATATTGAATTAATATTAAAGAGTTAATATTAATAAATTTTTTTACATTAATATGATTTATAAAAAATGTATTTCATAATAAATATATTAAAACATTTTTTGTCTAAAATTATATGTAATCCTTGTAATATTTAAATAAAGTGTTTATTTAAGGATTATAAAAATTATTTTTAAATTTATTGTTCAATTATCATAAATATATTGAAAATATTAAAGGTATTTAGATTAGTAATTATAAATTTTTCATAATTAATTAATTTGAATATATTCAAATTATAAAGAGGATTATAATCCTCTTTAAAAATTAGCAATCATTATGTTGAAGAGTTAATATTGGATTGAGTGTAAAAGATTTTATCATCAAAATTAAAGATTTCCCATAATGATTGCTAATTTTTAAAGAGGATTTACAGTTTCATTTTATTTATGAATAGTTCATAACTAACCATCACATCTTGAATATTTGAATTGTTCGTCTATTTAGTTTTTATTACATAAATTATTCATAGTTATAAATTGTTTATATTATGAATTTGTATGACTTAGTTTAACTACTAAAGTGTATCTAAGAGATAGAGCCTTGCATTACATGCTAGGTGTGACTCCATGAAATTTAGTTTTCAACTAACTTGACTGTGGATTGTAATTAAAGTTGTAATGCCCCCACCACAGAAGCCTAGAGTCGGTGAATTATTTTAATATATTGACATGATCACAAGGAAATAATGTCTCAAAAGATTGATCAGTTTAGTATTATTGTAAACAAGATTCATAAATAAGTTGAACATTACAACATGAAACGAAAAACAAAACGAATTTATTCTATTACAAACATCCAAGCCTCCTAGATTATGCCCGAAATTCACTCATAACTAACTTCTTCATATCCTGAGAAAATGAAACATATGAAAGGAGTGATCTCAAATGCTCATTAAGGGTAAGAAATACAGCTTAAGATAACATAAATATTAAGCATGGTGAATAATTGAAACTACATGCCTTTACTAATAATAAACATGAATAATTTTATTGGAGGAATATGAGCTAAGTAAATAATGTCCTAATAAAACATAATCATGGGTATTACAGTAGTCAAATGACCACATGAACCATCAATATTATATTCGTAATGAGGGAATGTATATTGCTGGACATTCTGAAACATTTTTTCAAGGTCACAGCCAAGATGTCTAAAAATGATTATGGCTTCGGCCAAAACCATATATCAAATCGGGAAGGGCCCAGCCAATTCCACATCTAGTTGTAAAATGAGACATACCAATGCATCTAGGAGCTATAGCAGGCTCCACCAATCAAATTATAAGTCCAATACAATCCTCACGCGAATAGGTTGAAATATAACATAAACATTCGTATTAAAACTAACATACAAAATGTAAGCACATTAACCATAAAACATGAATGGTATAAAAATATCACATCCACAGTCAAACATATCACAAAACCTTCAATACAATACGGATGTTTTGTATCATAATTAATCAACTTCAAATAAACTTAAAATCCATAAAAGGATGTTGACATAGATGAAAGAAAAACATTTTTTAGGGAAATATCTATTTTATTTTTAAATAATTTAAGAGTCACGTAATTATAAATAAAACATTTATTTTTAAAATATTCTTACAAGTCTGTAAGGGAAGCTTCGATAATGTTATAACGGTGGAAAATAGCTGCACCCGCCGTATATGTTAAAAAACATTTTTACATTAATTTTGTCGAAAAGGTCATAAGGTACCTTGTTTGGAAAACGACAGAAATATTCCTTTCAATCCATTTTGTAAAAAGTAAAACAGGGGTATAAATGAATATAAACCATATTATAGTAAATATTAAAAATGTTTTGGAATAAATTTTTAAGAAACATGGATGTGGATGATAAAGTTGTCCCAGTAGATAATTATCTATAAACAACATCAGATAATGAAGAGATTGTAGAATTAACCCTTAAATTGTACATTTCCTTGGTTGGGGGTAGGTTAACCTCCTTTATAATGGTGAAATAATTGTTATTAAATTATAAAAGAATAATATTCATAAATATGATATCATATATGATCAATTAATATTTCTTGGTTAATAATATCTTAGTATTATCGTCGTTTCGGGGGTTAACGGATTCATTTTTCTTTATATTATTTGTCATGTGAGTCATATTTGTAATGTATGGGATGTATATTATTCATATAAAAATTATATTATGTCTTTAAAAATTATTTTTAATCATCAAATGAAAATTAATCTTGAATGGATACGATGGAGAATGAATGTCATCGTGTTCATGGAAACGATAATCCGTACGTACACACGAGTAACAATTTCATTCTTTTGATATTAAAATAATATATAATTGGATGGTATATCTTATATAAAGTATAATTATCATGTTATATTTATTATTTAAATCAATTATACATCATTATTATACCCATCAAAATAATAATGTATTGAATAACAACTATACCACGACGTGGAGATGATAAGTCGTACGTACGCACGTATGGTGACATGTCATTCAAATGATGAATAGAATAATGAATATGGTTGTACCATATTTATAATAACATAAAAGTATATATAAGATACCGGAGTTATTATTTTACAATGGAAACAACAATGAAAGATGAAGTGGAAGAAGAAAGGAACATGAAAGAGGGGATGAAATATTTACCTCTTCTTCGGGTTTTTCATTTTGATTTGATCAAAAGAGATACGTAGGTTAAATTTATGACTAAAGTAAGGCCTCTAGGATGATTTTAGGACAGTTGAGAGGGTATTTGGGTAGGTTTTGGCTAATCCAAATTGATTTGAAGGTGTGAATTAGAGAGAAGGGGGAGTTCCCTTTTAGAAGAGGGGTGAGGGGAACCTTAGGAAAAGATTGAAATATTATTTTATAATAAACTCATATTCAATTATTATGGATCTAAAATGGATTATATAAAGTATAATGTGGTGTTGGGTCGAAAAATACTCTACCAAAAGGTTTTAGACATGTTTGGGACACTATATTAACCTTATCTTTTAGATTTAACACTTAGTTAAATACTTTGACATTTACCATGTCTCTTGGTATTTTTATATTATACAGTTAATAAACAAACTATATACTTTTAAGAGAACCTAAAGTGGTTAATTAATGATACACATATCATTATAGAAGTCATTTGGAAGAACCTTATATTTTTATGAAAATAATATCAATCAATAATATTATATTTGTTTTAAAAACTCTTTTATGTTAATTTTGACACTATTTGGTATTTTGTATTTTCTAAATTCATATCAGCATTATTAATTCGAAACAAAATCATCTAATCAATACTAACATGTCACATTAACCTAGAAATTTTTTTATGGAATCAATAATTTGAAATTATATTTATTTTAACATCTATAATACCACTTATTTGATTCTTTCATTAATAAGGAAAATACTGCGTCATCATTGTGTCATAAATAAATATATTTATTTTATGTCTAAAAATTATAAATAAAATATCCTGAGGTAGGAAATATTTATATATTTATAATTAATATTTATATTCAAATAGATCAATTATATTACCTCATATGATTTTTTTTACTAAAATATATTTTCTTTTGTTATTTTTGTTTCTACTTTAAATTATTTAATATATAATGTCATTATCACTTCCCAGTGGCTCCATGGGGTCCCAAAATCAACCCAATGATGACCATTGCTGGAAATTTATCATCCAATATTGTTAGGACATGTGTTAGTGTAATTTAATATTATTATAATACTATTTTTAACCCTATTTACTATATGTACCCTTTTAACCATGATAAATAAAATATTTACTTAAGTAAATATTCCAAATATCAAAAAATAACAGTTACCTATTTACACAATTTGGACTTCCTTATTAAAAATGTGGAATCCATTTTTATAAATTCAAAACACAAAAATTGAGTAAATTAATTTAAAATTAATTTCCGTTATTAAAACAAAAAGCGTGTTTTTATGAAACAATAACTATCAAAAGATTGACACTTTCTTATGTCTAGTTTAAATTTGAAATTACGTGAAATGACCCACATTGTATTAAATGGTAAAAATATAATATATTTATACTTAAAAACCACTCAATAGTATAATCTAGAAATATAAATTATTTTGATTAAAAAAGTTGTTTTTAATTAAAATTTAGTATTTTTCACTATTCATTAAAAACTGAATATTTTTAGAAAAATACCAAAAATTCATCCAAAATTAATTTTCATATTTTTAACCCAAAAATGAATTCCATTTTGAAAGATAAAATTGATAAAATTTAAAAAAGTTGGTATTACTATTCATAACTGCTAGTTTGAATGGTTGTGATGTGTTAGAATCTCGATGTTGCTTACAACGCAAGCTATTTCATTATTCAAAGGGAAACATACTAGGAAAGCTTGGGGTGTTACAAAAGATATTAGTTTAAATTTTTTATGTGAGCATAGATTTTGTATATTATGTTTTAGATATATCATGAATTTAATTCTCTCTTTAATAAATTATCCCTAGGTAGAGGTACGTTGGATCAGACCACCTATTGGCCTGGAGGCTTATCTCTTGTCTAGAAAGGTGAATGGGGTTAGCTATTTATTTCTCTAGGCTTAATATTGTGGATATTATCAGCCACATATAACTCCGTAACATTACATGATGATTTCATGTACCTTTTTCATCTGATGAATTTAGTTATGTTTGAATATGTTAGGCTTCTATTTTTCATTGAATGACGCAAACTTTTGTGTTGTACAAAGAGTAATAGATTAATATGGTGTGAATACATTAATTTGTTCAATGTAATACGGATCCCAAAAATAAAAATTTTAGAATCATACATACACAAAAAGGAGTAAAACATGAAAATATGATTAATATATAGGATTTAATAGTTTTGAATTTTATATGAATTTGATTTATATTTATTAGGTGAGACATTAAAAATTAAATCCCATAAAATAATAAGTGTGATATTCTATCTAATGTGGCACTTTTCTGGACATAAATCATCTAAATAGGTAGGTTATTACCAATATTGGTTTCTATAGATTATCATCAATAAGTCTTTCAATTCATGAGTGTCTCTATATTATCCTTCTTGGTAGGTTATTCCAAATTTAGGTGCCGCTTAATCATCATTTTTCCCTTATTCTTGGATTTTTCTTTTAGTTGCACTAGATTGATGACACTAATAATATTAGGTTACTAGGGTAATAGAGTTTATTATTTCCATATGATGGATATTCATAATGAGTTATCTACTCAACTATCCAAGAGTCACAAATATTGTGATTGTAACGCCCTGACCCCAGTTACCCAGAGTCGGTGCATTATTAAATAACATTGGCATGATCACAAGAAAGATCAAGTCTCGAAAGAACGATTAGTTTAGTAGCCTTCGAATAAATAGATACATCCATAATGTTTTTCATTACATCATAAAAAAACATCTTGTCTTCATATCCCCTCATACTATCCCTGCAGGTCATTCATAAATTACTTCTTCATAATCCTGGGAAAAATAAAACATTGAAAGGGGTGAGCTCAGATGCTCAGTAAGGATAACATTATAGAAGAATCTTTCATTGATAAGCATAAACACTTATGGCAGTTTATAACTAAAACAAAAGCCTTTTAAACTTGAACTTCAGCATAAAATGGCAAAGATATAATAAAATAATTCCATTTACTTACTCAGATGGATATTCTACTAGTCGAACAATCCCATGCAATATAAATAACCACTTTCATAATGATGGAATTCATAATGCCAAACCATCATAACCACATAGCCAAGGCCTCATGCCAAGACTACAAATAATATTTTTACAAGGCATTGTGCCAAGACACTAGTTTGTCTCATGAGACCTACCGATGCATCGAGGAGCTATAGCGGGCTCCACCCGTAAATTATTAAGTCCAATGCATTCCTCATATGAACAGGTTTAAACATAACATAAACATTCGTATTAAAACAAGCATACGAAATATCAATACTTTAACCACAAACCATGAATGGTATAAAAATAGCACATCCACAGTCAAACAAAACTCATTTGATACAATATGGAAGATTGTATTGTATCACATTAACCTTAATCAAGAATAATGAAGGATGTTGACATAGATGAAAATAATCATCAAAACTATTTGAGAGAAATATCCCCCTTTTTCTTGAAATCATTTAAAAGTCACACTATTTGTCAAGAAGACATTTAAAAATATATTTTTGAATCAAAGTGTCCCATAGCACTTTGAAAATTTTTAGGAGTTTTAATTTCTAAACTTTAATGTCCATATAAATAAATCATTAAATCCATTTTTAAAACATGGACATTAATGAGAAATATTTAGAAGAATAAGTCATTAAAACATTTAAAAAAGGTATTTTAGTTCGAGATTATAACCAAAAGAGAGACAATTTAATACAAATAATTGAGGTAATCAAAACTTTGTAATATCCTGAGAATAAAGGGATTCATTATATACTATGTCAAAGTACTTTAAATACACCACATAAAAGTGATTTGGTGTATATCAATAAAGAAGTCTCAATGGAATGTAAATTGAGATGAAATCTCTCATAAAGGCCGTATCCTTAGGTTAAGGATAAATCAAAGACATAATTATGTGTGACAAATATAAATACACTAAATATTATTGGATATTCTGTGTAAAACAATCAATGTATATTCACACATATTCTTGTAAAAACAACACCAACGAATTGGATGTTTAACTCAACAAATGGTGAATGAGTTAAAATTACTCTTATCAAATTCATATCAATGACTTGAGAATTATCAATGGAGTGATTATGTGTATCAAAAGTATATACACAGGAAGGGAGTGGAAATTATGACATAATCAAATGAATAGTGATTCCACACATAATCTTGGGGTAATATAATCAATGAAATATGCGTAAAGCCAAATGAGTGGAAATTGAAATCTCAAATTCCCTTATCGATTAGGTAACTTACAAAACATACACCAATGAAAGAAGTATCATAACATGATAATGTAAATACCCATAAATTAAAGTATATTACACTATGAATACAATCATGGGAAGTAGACATACACCACATGCAATAATTAAGTGGTGAAGAATGGAATTCTCAAGAAATTAAGAGTGAGTTAAGAAACCCCTTACTTTGAACTTTTTCCATGGTCGACGGTAGGTCTACCTCCTGTATAATGGTGAAATAATTGTTATTGAATTATACAAGAATCATTTAATTTAATATGATATCATATATGATCTTTTAACATTGATTTGTTAATAATATCTTATAATTATCTACATTTCGGGTGTTAACGGGTTCATTTTACTTTATAACCTTTGTTATGTGAGCCATATTTGTTATTAATGGAATGTATATTATTCATATCCAGAATGATATCATGTCCTTAGATACTATTTTTAAATCATCAAATTATAATTATACTTGAATGGATATGATGGAGAATGAATCTCATCGCGTTCGTGGAGACGGTAGTCCGTACGTACGCACGAGCGACAATATCATTCTTTTGATATTAAAATAATATATAATTGGATGGTATATCATATATACAGAATCATTATCATGTTATATTTATTATTTACATGAGTTACACATCATTATTATACCCATCCATAAAATAATATATTGAATAACAATTACACCACGACGTGGAGACGGTAAGCCGTACGTACACACGTATGGTGACATGTTATTCAAAGGATGGATAGAATAATGAATATGGTTGTACCATATTTATAATAACATCAAATTATATATATGATACTGGAGTTATTATTTTATAATGTTAATAACAAAGAAAGAAGAAGTGGAAGAAGAAAGGAACTTGAAAATGGGTGGGGAAAACATTACCTCTTCTTCGGGTTCTTCCTTTTGATTTGACCAAGAGGGCTCCTTAGGTTGGCTTTCTGATCAAAATAAGGCCTCTAGGTTGTAGTGAAGGAAGTTTAGAGAGTATTTGGGCAGGGTTTGGCCGAACCAAAAGGCTTTTATGGTGTGAATAAATGAGAAGGAGGAGTGCCCTTTTATAAGAGGGGTGAGGGGCACCTTTGGAAAAGCTAGAAATATTAATTTATAATAAATTCATATTCGGTATCTAATGGCTCCAAAGTTTATTATTAAAATTTTAAGGTGGGGATAGGTCGAAAACCATTAAACCAATAGAATTTAGACTGGTTTGGGTCACTATATTAACCTTATCGTTTAGTTTTAACTCTTAGTTAATTAGTTTGACATTTACCATGTCACTTTGTATTTTTATATTATATAGATAATAAACTTACTATATACATCCAAGAGACCCCCCAAGTGGTCAATTAATTATATACCTATCATGATATATGTATCTTGGCCTAAAATTATATTTTTATGAATTTAATATCAATTAATAATATAATATTTGTTTTAAAAACTCTTTTATGTCAATTTTGACACTATTCAATAGTTGATTTTTGTGAAACACAAAAAAGAATGATTACTTCGAAAATAGTTAATTAAATAAATCCTAATATGTCCTGTTATCCTATAAAATTAGTGTAATTAAATAAAAGTATCAAATTATATTTATTTGGGTATTTATAATATCAATTATTCTAATTTTCCACTATTATGGTAATTACTGCATCATCATTGTGTCATAAATAAATTAACTTATATAATGTCTAAAAATTATAAATAAAATATCATTATGTAGGAAATCTTTTTAGATTTCTAATGAATATTTACAGTCTAAAATCCCACATATATAACCCTATGTAACAATTGTTTTTCTAAAAGATATATGCTTGTGTTATTTTTGTATTTATTTTAACTTAATTAAAATAAAGTGTCATTATCACTTACAAGTGGATCCATGGGGTCCCAAAATCGACCCAAATATTCTCATGGTCGACCATGTATCAACCAATAGTGTTAATTCAAGTTTTAGGGTATTTTAGGTTTATTATAATATTATTTTTTCAACCATTGTTTACCGGATTTACCCTTTAACCATGGTAAATAAAATATTTACCGAAGTAATTATCCAAAATGTCTAAAAATAAAAGTTACCTATTTACACAATTTGAACATACTGATTCCAAATATGGAATCCATTTTTCCAAATTCAAAACATAGAAGTGGCAGAAATTAATTTAAAATTAATTCCCGTTGTTAAAACAAAAAGCGTGTTTTTAAGAGATAATAACTATCAAAAGATTGGCACTTGTTTATGCCTGGTTTAAATGTGTAATTATGTTCAATGACTCACATTGTATTACATGGTAAAAATATATTCTAAATATACTTTTAAACCACTCAAATTCATAATTTATCACTATTAATTATTTTGATTAAAAATGTTGTTTTTAATTAAATTTTAGTAATTTTCACTATTCATCAAAATATAAAAGTTATCCGAAAAGTTCCAAAATTTTACCCTAGGATAATTTCGATATTCCAAATCCAAAAATGATGTCCATTTTGAGAGATAGAATTTATAAAATTTCAAAAATTAGGTATTACTATTCATAACGGCTAGTTTGATTGGTTATGGTGTGTTAAAATCTCGAAGTTGCATACAATGCACGCCATTGCATTATTCGAAAGGTAACGTACCGAGAAAGCATGGGGTGTTACATTCTCCCGTCCTTCAATAAATTGCGTCCTCGCAATTTTTAAAATTGTTCTTGGGAATATAATGGAAAGTCCCACATCGTAAAAACAGTCAATAAAACTATCACTTTAAAAGAAAGAAAGAGAGGTATAAAGGTCATCCGAGATAACCCATACTTGGATTCCATGTAGGAAAACATGGATATGGATGATAAACTAAGTGTAATGTTCTGATGGAGAGGGATAGAAATCATGATCAGGAGAAAGTTAACAATAAGAAATCCACAAACTTGTGTGGGGACAAACGGCCATTAGTCTCCTAGGAGGAAAGTAAACGGACAACATTTTTTTCTGTTTTAAGTTACATTACATAAGGATGCGGAATTAATTTATGATATTGACTAAAAAAATAAAGAGATATACTTACTTTTTAAGTATAGATTCATTATTTAATAACTTTTTACCACTAACTTATTTTTTTTGAACAATGAGTTTTCAAGAAGAGTTGGTCACAATAAAAGTGCTAGAATAAACTTCTAGAGAAATACATGATCCATGTAGGATAAAATATATATTTAACTTGTATTTAGAGATAAAAGAAAACCAAAATGGTTAGTATAAGATCTAATTATCCCCCAAATGTATATTCCATTAGAGAAAAAAATACTAATCTTAATTTCTAAAATTAAACCAACAATACCCCAAAGTTAAATAAATACCATTCAATAATAAATTTTCCTTAAAATCCTTCAATATAATCCAAACTAATATTGAAACCCAAAACTTATAAGAATGTAGTCTTCCACGTTAAATTGTATCTCCAAATGACATCATCTACTCTTAAAGTAACATACTTAAAAGTAATTAACCTAATCACATATTCTTTATTATAGGTTAATCATTTCCATAAATAACCCAAAAACTATAGATCCACAATAAAAACATAGATAAAAATCCACCATTACTCCTCTAATGACATCCCATAGTATTCTATTTTCCTTAGACATATAGTGTCCCCATCAAAGTGAACATCTTCCAAAATAACATTTATCACTTAATCACCAAATCATTTTCCTATACTAAGGGTATTCATTTGATAAGACATAAGAACCCAAATCAACATATTATTGATCAATAAAATCATTTAATTAAAGAAAATAGTCACACTAACTAGGGACTTCCCTTAGTCCAGTGGTAGGCGATAAATCCCAATCGCACTTTGGTTGTGGGTTCGATTCCCACAACTTTGTCTGACACGACGGGTTGTCACACGGTCTACGTGTTGTCCTGTTTAAAATACTATATTTTATAATATTACCAAAATGAGATAAATTCTCAAAATAACATAATTTAACCACAAATTATATATCATACCTTTCATTTTCATCCCAAATTATAATAACTTATAATTTTCTCAAACCCCAATGATCATATAAAACCAAATGTTTATTTATACCTATACCCACAAGAGAGGAGACAATTCTTCCTTAAATATCATTCTCACATGGCAAACTTCGGGGTTACAAATACAAGAGAAAATTATTCCAAAGTAAACCCATAAATAAGGAGCTCTAATACTTTTTAAACATTTCTCCAACCATTTATTTCCACAAAGCTTATTCTTTGACCAAGAAAATATCCTATATAATAGGACATTCACTCGGGTAATGGCCAGGTCCCCTACATTTACGGAAAATGACTGTAAATGGACTCTTGGGACCATTTTTATCTTCTTCCATAGTACTCTTCATTTTTCTTCGGCAATTCTTCACTTTATGTCCTTCATTCCCGCACATAAAGCATTTCGTTGCCCCATTGAGGTACTTTCCTAAGTGTCTCCTTCCACATTTCCTACATGATGAAAATTGGGTGTTCTTTTCTCCATGGTCTCCATTTCAGGAGCTCTTATCATTCATCACCTTTCTCTTCCTTGTTGAGTCTGGGAGTTTGCTAATATATATGTTGTTGATCATATTTTTGGAAAACTGATTTGGAATAAAGATGATATCTTTTACACCTATCAAAATTCCATTTTGTTGCTCATTGCCACCACCGTTCCCACCTTGTACATCATTCTAAAATTCACTATGACTTCCTTGGAATCCATCCATTGACTAAAACTAGAAAACATTGTGTGAGTAACAGTAGTCGTAAAATAATTTAGAGATTAAAATGTCACTATATTCTCAATTTGAAACATATTAGGATTAAACAAGGTCATTTACTCTCATATTATATATATATTACTTAAATCGGTTTGTAAAGAAAATGTAAATTATCCTAAGCATATCACCCGGGAGTGTCATAACCAAGAGTGCAGCAAGGCCCGTTGTCGTGCACCAGTTCCCGTTCGAGTCTAGCTCAAAGTGTTGTTTTCGGGTTTTACCCCTAGGTACATCTATGCCAGAGCCGCCTCTACCTGATCGTATCCAGATAGGGATGTATTGCTCGGAAAACTCACAAAATCTCTACAATACCAAAATTCTAGGAAATTCTTCTATACTAATCCTCAAAGTACATCTTAAATCGATGTTCTCTAATCAGAGTTTATCTAAATCTAGCTTCCAAGGTTTGTACTAAACTTCCTCTGATACCAACTGTAACACCCCGACCCCAGTTACCAAGAGTCGGTGCATTATTACATAACATTGGAATGATCACAAGAAAGATCAAGTCTCAAAAGACCGATTAGTTTAGTAGCCTTGGAATAACTAGATACATACATAAAGTTTTACATTACATCATAAAAAAAACATCTTGTCTTCATATCCCCTCATACTATCCCTGCAGGTCATTCATAAATTACTTCTTCATAATCCTGGGAAAAATAAAACATTGAAAGGGGTGAGCTCAGATGCTTAGTAAGGATAACATTATAGCAGAAGCTTTCATAGATAAGCATAAACACTTAAGGCAGTTTATAACTAAAACAAAAGCCTTTTAAACTTGAACTTCAGCATAAAATGTCAAAGATAAAATAAAATAACTCCATTTACATACTCATATGGATATTCTAATAGTCGAAAAATCCCATGAAAAATCAATAACCACTTTAATAATGATGGAATGCATAATGCCAGACTATCATAACCACATAGCCAAGGCCTCGTGCCAAGACTACAAATAATATTTTTCCAAGGCCTTGTTCCAAGACACTAGTTTGTCTCATGAGACCTACCGATGCATCGAGGAGCTATAGTGGGATCCACAAGTCACATATTAAGTTCAATTCATTCCTCATATGAACAGGTTTAAACATAACATAAACATTCTTATTAAAACAAGCATATGAAATGTCAATACATTAACCACAAACCATGAATGGTATAAAAATAACACATCCACAGTCAAACATAACTCATTTGATACAACATGGAAGATTGTATTGTATCACATTAACCATAATCAAGAATAATGAAGTATATTGATATAGATGAAAATAATCATCAAAACTATTTGAGAGAAATATCCCCCTTTTTCTTGAAATCATTTAAAAGTCACACTATTTGTCAAGAAGCCATTTAAAAATATATTTTTGAATAAAAGTGTCCCATACCACTTTGAAACTTTTTAAAAGGAGTTTTAATTTCTAAACATTAATTTCCATATAAATATATCCTTAAAACCATTTTTAAAACATGGACATTAATGAGAACGATTTAGATGAATAAGTCTTTAAAACATTTAGAAATGTTATTTTAGTTAGAGATTCTAACCAAAAGAGAGACAATTGAATACAAATAATTGAGGTAATCAAAACATTGTAATATCATGAGAATAAAGGGATTCATGATATAGTATGTCAAAGTACTTTATATACACCACATAATAGTGATTTGGTGTATATCAACAAAGAAGTCTCAATTGAATGTAAATTGAGATGAAATATCTCATAAAGGCTGTATCCTTAGGTTAAGGATCAGTCAACGACATAATTTTGTGTGACAAATATAAATACACTAAATATGATTGGATATTCAGTGTAAAACAATCAAAGGATATTCACACATATTGTTGTAAAAACAACACCAACGAATTGGATGTTTAACTCAACAAATGGTGAATGGGTTAAAATTACTCTTATAAAATTCATATCAATGACTTGAGAATTATCAATGGAGTGATTATGTGTATCAAAAGTATATCCACAAGAAGGGAGTGGAAATTATGACATAATCAAATGAATAGTGATTCCACACATAATCTTGGGGTAATATAATCAATGAAATATGTGTAAAGCCAAATGAGTGGAAATTGAAATCTCAAATTCCCTTATCGATTAGGTAACTTACGAAACATACAACCATGAAAGAAGTATCATAAAATGATGATGTAAATAACCATAAATTAAAGTATATTACCCAATGAATATAATCATGGGCAGTACACATACACCACATGCAATAATTAAGTGGTGAACAATGGAATTCTCACAAAATTAAGAGTGAGTTAAGAAACCCCTTACTTTGTACATTTTCCTTGGTCGACGATAGGTCTACCTCCTGTATAATGGTGAAATAATTGATATTGAATTATAAAAGAATCATTTACTTTAATATGTTATCATATAGGATCTTTTAACATTGATTTGTTAATAATATCTTAGAATTACTGTCATTTCAGGTGTTAACGGATTCATTTAACTTCATATTCTTTGTTATGTGATCCATATTTGTTATTAATGGAATGTATATTATTCATATCCAGAATGATATCAAGTCCTTAGATACTATTTTTAAATCATCAAATTATAATTATACTTTAATGGATATGATGGAGAATGAATCTCATCGCGTTCATGGAGACGGTAGTCCGTACGTACGCACGAGCGACAATATCATTCTTTTGATATTAAAATAATATATAATTGGATGGTATATCATATATACAGAATCATTATCATTTTATATTTATTATTTACATTAGTTACACATCATTATTATACCCATCCAAATAATAATATATTGAATAACAATTACAACACGATGTGGAGAAGGTAAGCCCTACGTACGCACGTATGGTGACATGTTATTCAAAGGATGGATAGAATAATGAATATGGTTGTACCATATTTATAAAAACATCACAGTATATATATGATACTAGAGTTATTATTTTATAATGGTAATAACAAATAAAGAAGTGGAAGAAGAAAGGAACTTGAAAAGGGGTGGGGAAAACATTACCTCTTCTTCGGGTTCTTCCTATTTGATTTGATAAAAAGGGATCCTTAGGATGGCTTTCTGATCAAACTAAGGCCTCTAGGTTGTAGTGATATAATTTGAGAGAGTATTTGTGAAGGGGTTGGCCGATCCAAAATACTTTGAAGGTGTGAAGAATTGAGAAGGAGGAGTGTCCTTTTATAAGAGGGGTGAGGGGAACCTTTGGAAAAGCTAGAAATATTAATTTATAATAAATTAATATTCAGTTTATAATGGCTCAAATGTTGATTATTAATATTTTAAGCTGGGTATAGGTCTGAAACCATTCAGCCAATAGAAGTTAGACAGGTTTGGGTCACTATATTAACCTTATCATTTAGTTTTAACTCTTAGTTAATTAGTTTGACATTTAACATGTCAATTTTTATTTTTATATTATATAGTTAATAAACATACTATATACATCCAAGCAACCCCCGAGTGGTCCATTAATTATATAACTATCATTATATAAGTCTCTTGGCTGAACCTTAGATTTTTTAGAATTTAATATCAATTAATAATAAAATATTTTTTTTAAAAAACTCTTTTTTGTCAATTTTGAAACTATTCAATAGTTGATTTTTGTGAAACACATAACAGAATGATTACTTTGAACAAAGTTAATTAAATCAATACTAATATGTCATGTTATCCTAGAAAATTAGTGTAATTAAATAAAAGTATCAAATTATACTTATTTGGGTATTTATAATATCAACTATTCTAATTTTTCACTATTATGGTAATTACTACATCACCATTGTGTCATAAATAAATTAACTTATTTAATGTATAAAAATTATAAATAAAATATAATATTGTATGAAATCTTTTTATCTTTATAATGAATATTTATAGTCTAAAATAAAACATTTATAACCCTATGTAACAATTGTTTTTCTAAAAGATATATGCTTGTGTCATTTTTGTATTTATTTTAACTTAATTAAAATAAAGTGTCATTATCACTTACAAGTGGATCCATGGGGTCTCAAAATCGACCCAAATATTCCCATGGTCGACCATGTATCAACCAATAGGGTTAAGACACGTTTTAGGGTAATTTAGTATTATTATAATATTATTTTTTTAACCCTTGTTTACCGGATTTACCTTTTAACCATGGTAAATAAAATATTTACCGAAGTATTTATCCAAAATGTCTAAAAATAAAAGTTACCTATTTACAAAATTTGAACATCCTGATTCCAAATATGGAATCCATTTTTCCAAATTCAAAACACAGAAGTGGCAGAAATTAATTTAAAATTAATTTCCGTTGTTAAAACATAAAGCGTGTTTTTAAAAGATAATAACTATCAAAAGATTGGCACTTGTTTATGTCTGGTTTAAATTTGAAATTATGTTAAATGACCCACATTATATTACATGGTATAAATAAATTCTAAATATACTTTAAAACCACTAAAATTCATAATTTATCACTATTAATTATTTTGATTAAAAAAGTTGTTTTTAATTAAATTTTGGTAATTTTCACTATTCATCAAAATGTGAAAGTTATCCGAAAAGTACCAAAATTTCACCCTAGGCTAATTTCGATATTCCAAATCCAAAAATGAAGTCCATTTTGAGAGTTATAATTTATAAAATTTCAAAAAGTTGGTATTACTATTCATAACGGCTAGTTTGATTGGTTATGGTGTGTTAAAATCTCAAAGTTGCGTACAATGTACGCCATTTCATTATTCGAAAGGAAACGTACCGTGAAAGAATGGGGTGTTACAGTGATTTTTATGATTCCCATCCTAAATAAATATGTGGTTAGAGACACTCAAAAGAGAGATCATTATATAGTGAAATGTGGATCTGGGATTACAAAATTGATATGATGTATGGGGTCATCAATTTTAGTGGAAGATATTTCCTTAAAATTCTTTTATTAAAATATATACGACATGATGTTCATCTGATAAAAATTTCTATTGTATATTAATCCATCATCATCCTCAATGTAAACATTAAATTAATCATTTAAATGATAAATTTAATGTCAGAAAGTCCAAAGACAAATAGTTAATGAATTTTTCCCAAGAAAGAGAAATATAGTACGTGTTAGAATAGTTCCTTCCTGAGTAAAGAAATGTTAAAGTTGTTCTACAAGAAAATCAAGGTACATATAGAATCATTAAATGATTCATTTAAGGTTTCAATGGAACCAGATACTAATTTACCTACGGAATTATATTCTTATATTAACAATACAATTGGGTATGTCAATAATATTAAATATGATTTAATATGATTGAAGATACTAGAAAATTACTATTATGATTATTCTAGTAAAAAATACTCATATTTTATTTAATGGAAATGTTTCTTCAATATGAATGAGTTTTTGAAAGAATTATTGATATTCTCAAATTACTGAGAATAGATTTACCAAACATATTATTACTATGTTTGGATACTGTACATAATATACAAGAAGGAAAAAGTTCTAAAATCAGAAGAAGAAAAATTTGAAATTCCAATAATATTTATTCAAGAAGTCGGTTAAGGTTATTTAAAACATGAGAGTATTATTATGAAGGAGTAATGATTCCATATGATGGGATTATCTATAATACCTGAAGGTTTTGGGAACTTATGGATTATCTATGTAATGTTTTGATTTTATAGAAATATATTCTTTTATTTTAAGGGTATGATATACTGAGCGTATGTTTAACAAGTGTTTTAAATATATAAGTGATCAAAATCATAGTAATAGTTAAAAGAGTTTATAGGTTTCATTCAAGTTATGAAGTAAACAATTTCAATATTTGGAATTTGAAAATAAATTATCTTTCTAGATTGGATGAATCTATGTTAAGCAATTGCATCATCATCTAACTTTTATTATATGATAGGAGGTCTTAACAAATATTTTTTATAAACAACAAGATATAATTAAATATATAAATTTGGTTTCTGATTCATTGGATTATAGAATATGTTTTTCATAAAAAAAATATCAATAAATGTTCTTTATACAGTATAAAGTGTTTATCCATATATTTGTTAAAATATGAGGTAATTTGATTCCCACTTAATAGCGGTGTATTTTAAAAAAAATATATTCTTTTTATAGAAAATACTCTTAACACAAAGGATTTCATATGATATATTGAAACAATATTTTATTTTTCATATATTCCTATTAAAATAAAATAACATTTATTTTATAAAACAAAAATTACTTTGTGATTGAGTCTTGGAAATATATTCTGATGATAATATAGTTTTTAAGAGGCCAGTAATGTATATATGAAATTAGAGATGTTCAATGTTAAAAAACAGAATATTGCACTAATTTACGTTAAAGTGATTCTTTACATAATATCCTAAAGAGTTAGGATATGTGACAATAAAAAAAATTCAGTAGTTATATATAGTTATTATAAGAAATTAAATATCACTATTTACTAAAGGATTACCCTGATCTAAGATTAATAGATACTCTTCACTTAATATCTAAAATTTTTTAGGATATACATTGATAAAAAAAATTCATGAGTTATATTTATCTATAATATGAAATTGAATGTTACTTGGTATTATATTCTAATTTTTAGGACATGATAGTAATAAAAATTTAAATAGTTAAATTTTTTTATTGTAATAAAATTAATACCATTGTTATGTAATCTTATTTACAAACAGAAATTCAGTTGATTTCCAAAATTTTTTAGAAATTAATGGTAAAAAGAAATCTAAATGGTTACATCAATTTTTATAAAGGAATTAAAGGTCAAATTAACCTAAAATAGTTTAGGATATTCTAGATAAAAATTGAAAATAGTAACATTGACCTAAAGGAGAAAGTTTGATGTAATAATTTCATAATTGATGAGGATTTTGAATTTTGAAATAGTTCTATGTAGAAAAAAAATTGGTCATCATAACATTTAATGTCAAGACCCAGAATTTCTGTGTAATATTTTTTAAAACAAATGAGAATTTTACAAGTCTGTGAAAATTGAAGGCACATGATTCTGAGGCCCGGAGTGCCCAGAATGAATTTCTGAACTTTTGTTCAGGTACGTTCAGTTAATGTTCGAGCGAATTATTATAACATTTTAGCCAGTGCTTAGAATTGAAATCTGAGGGCACTGTTGAAATCACATCGCCAATATTTTCTTAAAGATACATTCACCTCGAGGGTAGTTAATCGAGGGTGGAAGCCGGTTTTGGAGTTTTTCTTGAAAGAATAAAATAAATAAAAAGGTTGTGTAGCTTTTATTTTATTATTTTATTTGTTAAAACCTCCATGTGGAAGCTGAGAAGTGGGGACCACCAGACCATAACCTCCCACGAGAGGTTATGGTGGTGGGGACCACCCGAGCCTAACCACCCATGAGAGATTATGGTGGTGGGGACCACCTGAGTCCTAAAACTCTCAACTCCCTCATTAAATGTGGGAGAGCCTCTTCAACTACTCCAATATTAATTGTGCCAACCCTCCTCCACAATAATTAATCCAATGTAGCACATTAATTGGGCCAACCTATGAGATTAATTAACCTAATTTGAATAATATGCCCACAAACATAATTGATCACATAATCTATTATTTTGATGATACCTATTCAATTTGGTGGATTTGAGAGAGGTGGAGCTTTGGCAGATAAGCTCACTAATGAAGAACATCAACGGAGAACGCCTATCCTTAGATGTTTTCTTCTCCAAACTCCGTAAAATAATATCCAATGATGCACGAACTTAAAATCGAGGGAAAACGCTAAAGACACTGATGTCCATGTTTTCCCAATGATTCATCTTCTTTCTTGCGACCTCATCGACGTCATCAAGGGAATGAGGTAGAGGTTTATTTCTATTTGTTTATGAATACCCGTGTACACCCCTTCTATTTCATTTGCTGGTTGGAAACAATCATTATGGGAGGATATGATTTGACGTTCATGTTCATGTTCTTGAAGAGCCATATGCTACCAACCTAACCCGGAGGGTACAGGACAAACCAACAAGGCCCGACCCATCCACAAATCTTTTAGTTTTCTTCGTGATGGAGGAGGACAGATACCATCCATGGTTGGGGCACGATAACGGTAGTCAGCACCACCGCCAGCCATGACGATGGCGACAACACAACAGCGCTGCCCCGCAGCCACCGCCGCCACCCCACAGCCTTCGTGCCGACCGTGGCCACCGGATCTTTCCACGACTCTACACCGCCCCATGGCTGAGGTGCTACCCCGCGACCGAGGTGCCACCCCGTGGCCGGACCCCCCCCCCCCCCAGCTGCCGGACTGCCGCCCCGAGGCTGGACCGCCGCCCCACGGCCGGACCGCTGCCCCGCAGCCAAACCTACACAACTCAGGAAGACATTCGCCATGTGGCCAGACCTCCTCCACGCAGCCAGACCTCCGCTGCCCCCCCCCCCCCCCCGCGGTCGGACCGCCACCCTGAGGCTGGACTTTCACCCAGTGGCCGGACTACCACCCCATACGGCCGAACCGCCACCCCACAGCTAGACCGCTGCCCTGCGGAAGAACGACCATCCCCGGTCGAGCCACCTTGTGTCCTTACGACCTCACGACACCCCCCCCCCCCTTGTCCATACGACCACGCACATCCCTCCGCGGCCCCTCGCGGCCTGTTGGGACGGTCCCAGCAGGCAGGGCCACCAAACTGGTTGGGCTGAACCCAACGGGCCAGGCCGAAACTAGCAGGTGAGGACGAGTCAGCCCAAACTGGGTTTTCCCAGGCTGGGTCAGTCCGACCAAGTCGGACCGGACCCAAGCCCACTACGACACAATTACATTTTATTGGAAATAACTTTGGCACTGTACATCTGTTGGACTTACCGTCAGCGGAGTTTTGGAACCTTGGGGCTAGTCGGTCCCTTTGAGTGATACTCCAATGTATTTTGGATTAAAATGGGAAACCTTTAGGTTGTATCGAGCACGAGTCCAATCGATCCCCCGAGACTGAGAGGAAAATAACTCATTGACCGGGAATCCGATTGACGCGTCATCTATTACGTTGAGACCTCTATGATGTGGAAGACCTTTGAGATACTTCTTTTTCATACTTCATGGAATTTGGAGTATCAACCAACAGATTGTGGAGAAAAGCCTCTTGGAGATGAGCGAGTCTAGTGAGGTAACACAGTGGCTGGCTGAGACTTGACGACTGCTGACCGTTTCGACTAGGAGTGACTTAAAAGGCCCAGTGGGGAGCGCCTTGGTGATGCGGGAGACCCACGGTACATGACAGGAGTACCTCAACAGGCCACAAGGGGGAGCACCTTGGTGACGCAGCAGACCTACGGTGGGGAGCACCTTGGTGATGCAGCAGACCCATGGTACTCGACAGGAGGAGTTCCTCAACTGTCCAAGGTTAGCAGGAAGCACCTCTGTGTGACAATGAAAGCCCACTGTACTCGATAGAGGATGAGTTTTCCAGCAGCTGAGGTGTTCGACATTGTGACTAGGAATGTTACTTGACACTACCCCAAGAATAAATCCTGTTGTGAGCTGAGTCAGTACCTCTGTGTTTTCATCATGATTGATATGGATTACATGATATCTTAGGTATATGTATGGGAATATACCTAAGTATGGTAATCTATAGATTTCATACATTGTGATTCATACTTGAAAGATTTTGTGAGACCTAGAGGGTCTCAGGGTCCCTACTGAGTATCGTTATACTCACCCCTGCATGTTCTATGATTGCACCATGTTGTGTTGGATTCAGACAACAAATAGCGCAAACTGAGGTGAAGAGTACCAGGACTGGACTGTACCTGGAGGTGGACAATATGGTGTGTCGGTACGCAGAGTAAATAGGTGGACGTGGAGTTATGAGGAGGTGATATTTACCTACCCTACAGGTAGGAACCTCATAGGACGAACCATCTGCTGACATTCCCTTTTCATTAGTTGTATTGTATCACAGTTTAAATTGTACTTTCTATTTGGGCTTGTATTCTTTCTTATTTTACTTACTGCACTCATTTTGTTTACAGTTCAGTTTACTTGTGTTCCTATCTTGTTGTGTGCTTGGTTACATGTGCTTACAAGTTATAAAATCAATTCCTTCCCAGTTTTAGGGAATATGCCTTCGGTGCTAATCTCCATCCCCAGGCCTATAGAAGGTGGGCTTGGGGTAGTAAAGGCACGGGCCCTGGGGGATGGGTCGTGAAAAATTAGTATCATAGGAGTCGGTTCTACCATAGAACATAGGACTCTGATATTTCTTTTTAACAATAATAATGTTTAGTGTAGTGAGTGTGGTTATCAGTATAGGGAAACCAGTATTTGTGCGGCAGCTGACGTATCCATACACTAGGACCCTAACATCTGATTTCCGACTCAATGCATGAAAACATTGATTGTGTGTGTGTTTTCAAGAGTTTTTTTATTATCTCTTGAGTCAGCTCACAAGGTATAATTTATTGAACATGGCGCACCTATTTCATTTCAGGATGCCTCTATACAGACAGCCAGCTAGAGATCCGAGAGTTGTACACCCTAATAGTGTAACACCCCAAGCTTCCACGGTATGCTTCTCTTTGAATAATATAGTAGCGTGAGTTGTACGCAACTTCGAGTTCTAACACACACCACAACCAATCAAACTAGACATTATGAATATTAATACCCATTTTTTTTAAATTTTATAAACATTATCTTTTAAAATGGACTTCATTTTTGGATTCGGAATATCAAAATTAGCCTAGGGTGAATTTTTGGTATTTTTCTAAAAACATTCAATTTTTGATGAATAGTGAAAAACAACGAGTTATTGGTTAAAACCGACTTTTTATTTAATTAATAATTTATTTTATTTAAATTTACTTTAGGTCAAAATATATACATAATACCTATATATGTTCAATTTAATTCATTGGAGTCGGGTTATAATACTTTTAGACATATAAAAATTTTATTGAACTTTTCACCGTCTGTTACCCATCTCTTAGTAGAATTTACAAATTCTCATAAAAAATAATTTATCCACTTCTGTGAGTGGAATTTCAAAACTCCAAGAGACACGGTTAATATCAAGTAGTAAAATGTTGTTCAATAAGATAAAAATAATTTTTAGTGAATAGTAACTTTTTAGTTTTATTTACCACAGTTCAAAGAAAATAGGGTAATTGAGGGTCAAAATGATATTTATATTACCCTAAAACATGTCCTAATTCTATTGGACAAGTGTATCTCGACCAAAAACAACCTCAGGAATAAAATATTTTCATTTATGTCCACTTGTATTAGATTAGGACATTTATTATTATTTAATTCAATGAAGAGTTAAAAGAGTTAAAATCAATGTTTATTTATTAAAACATTTTGAATATAGAGATATATATAAGATAAATTATATTATAAATATTAATTAGAAAGATAAAATTTTTTCCTATATAATGGTCTTTTATTTATAATTTTTTGACATTATATAATTTAATTTATGTATCACACAATGGTGATGCAGTAATTAACTAATTAATGAAATATTAAAATAATTGATATTATAAATAGCAAAATAAATGTAATTTGGGACTTTTTATGAATTACAATAATTTTATAGGTTAATATGACATATTAAAATTGGTTATATGAATTTTTTTCGAATTAATAATGCTGTTAGGAAATTATCAAAAAAAATACCCAATAGTGATAAATTTGACATAAATGAGTTTTTAAAACAAATATTATATTATTAATTTATATTATATTTGTTACAATATATGTATAGGACAAGAGACTTATATTGTGATAGGTGTATAATTAATGGACTACTTGGTGGTTTCTTGGAAGTTTATAGTATGTTTATTAACTATATAATATAAAAATACAAAGAGACATGGTAAGTGTCAAACTAATTAACTAAGAGTTGAAACTAAAAGATAAGGTTAATAAATTGAAAAAAACCTTTTTCAAAACCTACTGGTTGAGTGGTTCTCGACCTATACCCACCTTAAAATTTAAATAATCGACTTTGGAACCATTATAAACTGAATTTGAATTTATTATAATATAATATTTCTAGCTCTACCTAAGGTGCCCCTCCTCCCCATTATAAAAGGACACCACTTCTATCAAATTATTCAAACCTTAAATGCATTTTGACTCAGACAAACTCTTCCCAAATACCCTCTCAAATATCCTCCCTTGATCCTAGAGACCTTCCATCAGTCAGAAATCCATCCTAAGGACCCCTTTTGATCAAATCAAAAGGAAACACCCGAAGAAGAGGTAATGTTTTCACCGCCCTCTTTCAAGTTCCTTTCTTCTTTGACTTCTTCTTTCTTTATTATTACCATTATAAAATAATAACTCCAGTATCTTCTATATACTGTGATGTAATTATAAAGATGGTACAACCATATTCATTATTCTATTTATCCTTTTAATGGCCTGTCACCATACGTGTGTACAAACAGCTTACCATCTCCATGTCGTGGTGTAATTGTAATTCAATACATTATTATTTGGTTGGGTATAATAATGATATGTAATTAATTTAAATAATAAATATAACATGATAATTATTCTATATATATGATATACTATCCAATTATATAGTATTTTAATATCAAAACAATGATATTGTCACTCATGCGTCCGTACGGAATACCATCTCCACGAACACGCTGAGATTCATTCCTTATCATATCCATTCAAGTATAATTCTCATTTTTTGATTAAAAATAATATTTAAGGACTTGATACCATTCTTGATATGAATAAGATACAACCTATCCATAAAAAACACGGCTTATTTAACAAAATATATAAAAGAAATTGAGTAAGTTAAAACCCGAAACGATGATAGTACTAAGAAATTATTAACAAAGCATTATTAGAAGATCATATATGATATCGTAATTATGTATATGGTTCTTGTATAATTTAATAATATTGTTTTAACTATTATACATGAGGTTAAAATACCGTCAAATAAGTAAAATTACTAGGTACGGTTTTATTTCACAATCACTTCATTATCTAAGGTTGTTTATACGTAATTATATTCTGGGACCTCTTTATCATCCACAACCATGTTTCTTAGAAAAGTTTTTAAAATCAATATTAATATGGGTTAAATTTATTTATACCCATGTTGACTTGTTATAAGATGTTTATAAAGGAATATTTCCATCTTTTTTCAAACAAGGTCATTTTTAACCTTTTCGACAAAATTAAGGTAAGAATGTTCTTTTAACTTATACGGTTGGTGCGACTATTTTAGAACATTATAAAATAGTCAAAGCTTCCCTTACAAGATTATAAGAATATTTTCAAAGTAAATGTTTTATTTTATAATTATGTGACTTTTAAATGATTTCAAAAAAAGATATATTTCTCTCAAATAGTTTTTAGTTCATCTATGTCAACATCCTTTGATGGATTTTAAGCTTATTTGAAGTTAATTTATTATGATTCAAAACTTCCATATTGTATTGTAGGTTTTATGATTTGTTTGACTGTGGATGTGTTATTTTTATACCATTCATGGTATATAGAGAAATTATTGACATTTCGTATGTTAGTTTTAATATGAATGATTATGTTATGTTTAAACCTCTTCATATGAGGAATGCATTGGACTTAATAAGTGACGGGTGGAGCCCGCTATAGCTTATCGATGCATCGGTAGGTCTCATGAGACAAACTAGTGTCTTGGCACAAGGGCATGAAAAATTCCTATTTGTATTCATGGCACAAGGGCTTGAATATGTGGTTATGATAATCTGGAATTATGAATTCCATCATTATGAATGTTGTTATTGATATTGCATGTGATTATTTGATTAGTAGAATATCCATGTGAATAAGTAAATGGAATTATTTCATTTTATTTCTACCATATTATGATGATGTTCAATTTTAAAAAGGATTTTGTTTTAGGTATACATTTCCTTGAATTTTTATTCTTATTTATGAAAGTTTCCTTTATATTGTTATCCATACTGGGCATCTGAGCTCACCCCTTTCTATGTTTTATTTTTCCCAGGATGTGAAGAAGAATTTTATGAATGACCTACAGGGATAGTATGAGGGGATATGAGTGTGGAGTATGAAGATTATGTTGTTGTAGTTTTCATTTTATGATATAATGTAAACTTTATGAATGTATCTAGTGATTCCAATGCTACTAAATGGATCAGTCTTTCGAGACTTGATATTTTGTGATCATGCCAATGTTATGTAATAATGCACCGACTCTGGGTAACTGGGGTCGGGGCATTACAGTTGGTACCAGAGGATGTTTAGTACAAACCATGGTAACCGGATTTCGATAAACTCTAATTAGATCACATATCCCAAAGATAGACTTTGAGGATTAGTATAGAAGAACTTCATAGAATTTTGGTATTGTAGAGATTTTGTGAGTTTTCTGAGCAATAAATCCCTATCTAGACATGATCAGATAAAGGTAGCTCTGGCATAGATGTACCTAGGGGAAAAACATGAAAACAACTCTTTGAGCTAGACTCGAACGAGAACTGGTACATGACAACAGGCCTTGATGCACTCATGGTTACGATACTCCTGGGGGATACGCATAGGATAATTCTCATTTTCTTTACAAACTATTATGAAGGGTTTATGAGTATATACTTACTCAAATAATTTTTTTTATGATTATGGATTATATCCATAAATATTTCAATTTATGTTAAGTGTTTTATAAGTATGGAATTATTTATTTTGATTCATAAACTGATCTAGTTTATGAAATTGTTTAGAAATGGAGCATAGTGGAAGAAATGGAAACTGTATCAATGCCCGCAATCCATGTAGGGATTTCCCTACTGCTCAAGATAATTTATGTGGAGATGATGATACAACTAGTGCTGATCTGCTTATCACCATACATTGGAAACTCAATCAGGTTATGAATAATAACCTTACCCGTATGGAGCACATTGATTCGCAGTGTGGAGGATCAAAGTTAGATCTCTTCATGAGGCAAAAACCACCAACATTCAGTGGAAGTACAAATCCATTGGTACCTGAGCAATGGATAAGTCCCCTAGAGAAAATATTTCAGGCTTTGGGGATTAGTGAAAGGGGAAAAGATATCATGGGAGTTTAATGCCTCACTGGAGATGCTGATCAATGGTGGTCATTGATTCAAAAAATGAAGGATGATGATGAAGTATCAAATATGGAATGGAGGTAGTTCAAAGATCTATTTTTAGAAAAATACTTTCCTCGTAACCATCTAGCGGATATGGAAATGCAATTTCAGAGTCTGAGACAAAAGGAGGAAGATAATATCGCAAAGTATGTGGCTATCTTTACAAGGATAGCAAGGTTTTCTGGAGATTATATATGTAACCCAAGAATTAAGATTGAATATTTCTTTGATGGGTTAAAACCATTTCTCCATCGATTATTAGTCTCACAATCCTTCTCATCATATGAAGACTTTGTCTGATGTGCTATCAAGAGAGAAAATGATTTCTATAAGTGTTATGATTTTAAAACAAAGTAAGAGAAGAAAAGATCGTCTGATCAATCTGGGAATGGAAATAAGGGGAAGAAGGGAAAAGTTGAATATCAATCCTGCAGTAAATGTGGGAAGAAACAACCTGGTACTTTTTTGAAGGGAATTGGAGTCTGTTACAAGTATGGTGAAAAAGTCCACCAAGCTCATGATTTCAAGGGGAAGAAGTAAGCTACCAATGTCCAATTCTACAATTTCAGGGAGATGGGACATTATGCAAATGAATGTCTTAAGCGTCAGGGGAACTTAAGTCAGAAATGGCCAAGGGATCAAGGCCAAGATTATGCTATCACTACTGTTGTGGTAGAAGCTCTGAAAGACATGGTGGAAGGTAATTTAATGGTTTCATCATGTTTAGAAAATGAATTATTTGATTTTGGATCATCACATTGTTTCATATCTTCCCAATATACTACGAAAATTAGATATATCCAATTTGATTTAACAAGGGAGTTTTCAGTTAAAACTTCTAAGAGAAGTATCATTACAACAATGTTTTGTGAATCCGTCCCCATTAGAGCACATAAATGTTATTTATCTTCAAATCTCATCGTTATTCCTATGATTTAGTATGATATAATCCTTGGTATGGTTTGGATTTCAGACCGTGATGAAAATATTTATTGTAATAAGAAGGATGTTACTATTTTTGATGAACATGATAAGGAACACCTTATCTTTAGAGTAGAATCATCACAACCAAATTCTTATCTACATCCACCCCTAGTAGCTCAACTAAATTCAATTATTGTTGAGGAAGAGAATGAAATGACAGTGGGTGAGGAAAGAAATGTTCAAATAGAGGATGTACCTATTGTGAAAGAATATGTAGATGTCTTTCCGGATGATTTACCTGGACATCCTATAGAACAAGAAGTTGAGTTTTCCATTGATTTAATTCCTGGATCAATGCCTATATCGAAGAACCCTTATAGAATGGCCACTGTGGAATTGTTTGAACTAAATAAACCACTAGAGGAATTGAGTAATATGGGATTTATTCACCCAAGTGTTTCTCTATGGGGAGCCCCTATTCATTTTGTTAAAAAGAAAGATGGATCCATGTGGTTATGTATCGACTATAGGGAGATCAATGCTATAACAATAAAGAACAAGCATGCCCTACCTCACATTGATTATTTATTTTACAAACTGCATGGAGATCAATACTTTTAAAAGATTGACAATCGATCTGGATACCATCAGTTGTGTGTGAAGAAGGAAGACATTCTGAAGATAGCATTTCGCACAAGGTATGCGCATTATGAGTTTGCAGTAATCCCTTTTGAAATGACTAATGCATCATCTGTATTCAGGGATCTAATGAATAGAGTTTTCAAGGAATATCTTGATGATTTTGTGGTTGTATTTATTGATGATATCTTGTTATATTCCAAAATCTACTAAGATCATGAAAATCAATTGTGAATTATCCTGAAGTCTCTTATAAGAAAAGAATTATATGGGATGATTAGAAAGTGTGAATTCCGGCTTCAAGAGATTTCATTCCTTGGACATATTATCTCTAAATATGGAATATATGTTGATCCTTCTAAGACCAAGGCAATCCAAGAATGGCCTCCATCAATGAGTATAACTTAGGTATGCAGTTTTATTGGTTTAGTAGGTTATTATCGACGTATCATCCAGAATTTTTCCTAATTGGATAACCCATTAAAAAAGCTCATACGTAAAGGGGTTAAATTAGTTTGGAAAAAGGAGTGTGAATAATGTTTTGTAGAACTGAAGATAAGATTAGTCAATGCTCTTATATTGACTCTACCATTGGGGAATGATGTGTTTGTTATTTATAGTGATGCATCAAAGAAAAGATGTGGTTGTATCCTTATGCAGAATGATAGGGTTATTGCCTATGCATCAAGAGAGTTGAAAACTTATGAGAAAAACTATCCTACTCATGATCTCTTGTTTACAACTATGATCTTTTCAATGAAGATATAGAGACACTACCTCTATGGTGAAAAATGTGAGATTTATACTGATCACAAGAGTTTGAATTATATTTTCTCACAAAATGAACTCAACATGAGGCAAAGGAGATGGATTTAATTACTCAAGCATTATGATTGTATGATACTATACCACCCGGGGAAGGAATATAAGGTGGCATATGCTTTGAGTAGAAAAGATCATGGAGTTTTGAACAATATGATAATTGAAAGGGATCCAATTTTCATGGATCTTGTGAAGATGGACATTGGAATTACCAGGGATGGTGAAACCTCGACACTTTTTCAAATGGTTGTCGAACCATCGTTACTAGAAAGGATAACGTGTTCTCAGGCCAGTGATGGAGAGTTTCAAAAGAATATTAAAACTCTGAATGATGGGAGATTGAGAGACTTTGTGTATGTAGAATGAATTTAGAAATTCAGGAAGAGACATTGTGTTCCCGATATACCTAATCTAATAAAGGAATTATTAGATGATTCTCATAGCTATAATTTCTCTATACACCATGGGAGCACCAAAATTTGTAGATATTTGAAGGAACATTTTTGGTGTGACAACATGAAAAGGGAGATTGATGATTTTTTGTCATGATGTATGGTTTGTCAACAAGTGAAATCTAGAAGGCAACAACCTAGAGTAGTCATGCAACCTCTTCCCATACCTGAGTGGAAATGGGATAATATCACGATGGAATTTGTTATGGGACTACCAAATAATCACCAATGGAACGATGCAATATACGTAATTTTTTATCGTCTTACCAAGACATCAAATTTTATTGCTATAAGAGATGATCTACTACTGGAATGTCTAGAATGATTATATATTAATGAAGTTGTGAGACTTCATGGAATACCCCTGTTGATTATTTATGATCATGATCCTCATTTTACTTCAAGATTCTGGAAGTGTATTCAGAAGGCCTTGGATACTGAACTTCATTTGAGCACTGCCTACCACCATCAAACAGATGGACAATCAGAACGGACTATTCAATCCTTAGAAGACATGTTGAGATCATGCGCACTTGACATTCAGGGTATGTGGGATCAATATTTACCTCTGGTATAATTTTCTTATAACAATATCTTCTATTCAAGTATTTAGATGTCACCATATGAAGCTTTATATAGAAAAAGATGTCCCACACCAAGCTTTTGGGATGACGTTGGTGAAAGAAAACTTGTAGGCCCAAAACTGGTGGAGGAAACGATTGAAATGGTAAAGGTAATCCAAAACTACATCAAAGCTGCTCAAAGTATGTTACAACCCGAGATTTTATAATATACATTCTTTTTAATTTCATTCATATCTTCTGTTGTATGATACACCAAGATTATCTTGCGCTATACGCAACACCGTTTTAGCTTGTAGTATACGCAACACTATGCTTGGCTCTTGATACACACAATTTCAAGTTCGTTTGATAGAAGTTATTCTATGAAACATTGAGTGTATATATATATATATTCAATGTATAAATAAAATATGGTTCGATTCTGTTATACGCAACAACAAAGAGTCGTGCACTACATGCAACCCTGACTTGGCTTGCATTACACGCAATCACGACCTTCCCTGATAGCGTGTGTTGTACGCAATACCAGGTTTTACTAAACAACAATATATTATTATAATATTATTATGAACTACACATTATGAATAGTATTAACTAAATTTTGAATTTTATAACATTATTATTCATCTTACATATTTTCTAGAACATGGTATAAGAACAAAATAAATTTTTCTGTAAAATAAGTAATTTTCAAAAAATAGAGTTTTTCCGCCTTTTGATGGAACACCCACTTTAAATATAGTTTTTGAAATGTTTATAAGTTCCATTTGACAAAATAAAATTATTCTTTGGAATAAAGTAATAAAAATTTACTTTGAATAAATTTTTCATTTTATTCTAAGAACTTTCATATTTTAATGAATAGTAAAAACACGCTATATTTTAATTAAAAACAACTTTTTTCATCATAATATCTTATGTGGTTAAATTATAATATTGAATGGTTTTAAAGTATAAATAGAATATATTTTTACCATTTAATATAATTTATGTCATTAGCATTGATTTTACCTTATTTCGTAAGTTAAATCAATTCAATCTTTTGCAATGTTTTAATGAAAAACCCGTTTTCTTTCAACAACGAGATTAATTTTAATTTAATTTCTGAAACTTTTGTGTATTGAATTTGGAAAAATGGATTCCATATTTGGAATTAGTGGGTCCAAATTATGTTAATAAGATTCTTTTTATTTTTGGGCATTGTGAATAGTAAATACGGTAAATTTTATTTACCATAGTTAAAGGTAAATCGGGTAATTAAGGGTAAATATAAGATTATAAAATTACCCTAACACTTGGAAAAATCCTATTGGATGACTAAAAGTCGACCCATATCAACTACAGGTCGGATTAGATTCATTTAATGGAGTTTTTTCCATGAAAATAATTTAATTATTATTAAAACCAATGAAAGTGACAACATGTCACTCTCTTAAATACTATAAGTATAATAATTTTAAGTTAGTGATAATCTTCATGAAACATAAAAAATTAATAGTCTCCAGAAATATAACAAAATTATCTACATCATGAGAATTTATTTATAATTTTTTGGGATTAAATAATTATCATTAATTGTGAAACAATAGTGATGCAAAATTAATTATCTAGTGAAAAATCAAGAATATAGTTTTTATTAAACCAATAGTGACCATAAAAGGCACAAAACCCTGACCAAAACTTATTTTTCATGTAAAGTTAAACTATAATCATACAATGGTAGAATATTTGACCATTTGGAGCCTTATACAAGCAATTATGACACTTATATTATTTTATTTTAAATGATGCCAAAGCTTTCAACTTCATAATTTAATAAATATAACAATTTAACTATTGTTATTTTAAGAAGTTAAATTAGAGTAAAAGTATTACTGGAAAAGTTAATAGATTTATATTCATCATAGGATTTTATTTATAATTTTTATGCATCATATAAGTATATTAAATAATTATACAAAACATTTTGTAGTAATTATTTTATTATGAAATAAACCAAATAAATGGTTTTAAAAATAATAAAATAAATATTATATGAACTATTTAATGTTTTCCACTAATTTTATAGATACATATGGTATTTTATAAATCTATTAATGCTTTTAGTTCGAACATATCTTCTGTATATATTTTATTTAAATTCATATAAATGAATAGTGTAAAAATTGACACTATTGTTATTTTATAAAAATTACATATTATAAAATTGTTTAAAAATCAAAAAAATATTTAAAAATTATAAATTTAAATTTATATGGTCTAAAATGTTATAAAGTATCTAATTATGGAAAATTCACAAAAAATAAGTAATCATTTGTTATAATTTAAAATTTAGAATGTTATTACCACAAATAAAATAAAATTGTTTATGTAAGGATAAATCAAGTTGATAATGTTTAAAATAATTTCCTAAAATGTCTAAATTTTATTGGTTGATGATATTACAACCCTATCTAATCTTATATTCGAATATGAGTCATTTTTTGAGGTTTTTAAGTGGGTTTTGATTTATTATAAATTAATATTTTTAAGATTTCCAAAGGTGCCCCACTCCTCCCTTATAAAAGGGTACCTCCTCCCTCTCTTCCTCACACCACATTGAGCCTTAATGCTCGGCCAATCCCTGAAAAATTCTCTTCTCCACTTCCCTAGAAACATCCTAGAGGTCCTGGTCTTCTTCAAAGACCAATTTTAGTGCCCTAAGAGGAGGAATCAAAGAGGCGCTTCAAAGAAGAGGTAATGTCAGTTACCAATTCTTTCAACTTAATTTCATCTTCCACTTATTCTTCTTAGGTTGTTTAATTATGAAGTAATAACATCAGTATCACTCATATACTGATATGTTATTATAAGTATGAAACAAACCTATTTCACCATCTATCCATCCTACGGAAAATGAAATCACCGCGCGTGCGTACGTACGGAATACCGTCTCCACGCCGTGGTGTAATCTATTTTCCACCACCACCATACTTGGATGGGTATAATGGTGTAAATAAAAACTATATATTATTATTGTAAAGTGATATTGATTCTGAAATAGTATACATACACTCCAATACAATTCCACGATCATGAGAATGATATCATCGCTCGTTCGTACGTACGGACTACCGTCTCCACGACGCGATGAGATTCATTCTCAATGATTAACCATTCATGAATTATTATAAAGTAAATATAATAAGTAATAATGAAATATATGACATAATAATGATACTTAATTTATTTATATATATTTGTATGTCATCTACTTAATTCCATTCAATTCAATAAGGAAACGAAAACAATGTTCATGCGTACGTACGACCTAACGTCTCCATGAACAGTGTATTTCTTTCCATTTATCAATATATTATATATATGAATATTCTGAATATATATTATATATAAATAATATTTTACATTATTGATATAAGTAATCATGATCCAAGTAATCATATTTATAATTACAAGTTAAAACACGAATGACAAATGAGACGAATTTACCCAAAACTCTACATTAACTTGAATTTACAAAAGAACAGGTAATATAAAGTCATAAGTGGATCATATATGATATAATAACAATGAATCTGATTCTGTAATAAGTCAATAACGTTATTTAAATCATTATACAGAGGGTTCAGATACGTACGAGGCATATCGGACCTAAGGTAAGGGATAATTTTGCAAATCTCATTTTTATCCGAGATTGCTTATTCGTAATTATTTACTGGGGTTATTGTTATCATCCATGTCCATGTTTCCTAAAAATGGTTTCATGTATTTTTAAAGTACTTTTTACCCACTTTTGACTTTTACTACATGGTATGTAAGGAATATTTCCAATGAATTGGGTAAAGATTTATATCTCATGAGATAGACATGTCTAGAACGGTAAGTTAATCTGATTCAGTGTTACAGGACTGAAACGAGGAGTGAACTCGATTTAGAAAGGGACTTTGTCCACCAAGATGGTCTTGGCAGCAATGCCTTGGCTACTATGGAAATAATGACATGTGCTGAATGGTTTCCACAATTACATGTTTTATTCCCATGCTATTTTATCATTCATAATGTTTCTTTATGATCTATTCCATACGTACTTCCATGTTTTATGTCATTTCTCAAGCTTTTGATGTTTAAACATTATGTTCATGTTTTTAAGTTCAAATGTATATGGTATGTTTTATTTTATCCATGCTTACCCTTACTTAGAATTTGAGCTCTCCCTTTTTATGTTTTCTTTTCCCCAGGATATAAAGAAATGTTTTAGGAAAAAAAGGGGAAGATCTTTAAGGGAGATTTTGAAGATCATTCACCACGATTAGAACATTACGTTCCAAGTTTCCAAAGACACTAAACTAATACGTTCCTTTTGTGTCTTTTTTTGTTATGTATTAAGTATTCCGCAAAAGTAATGTAATGTTCATGTACACCAGGCTTCGGGTCTCTACAGTTGGTATCAGTGTAAAGGTTTAGTCAGCCTTTGGAAACTAGGATGCAAGAACTTTAGTGAGATTCCTAGAGATATTTCTATGCTATGTCTAGGGATGTCCCTAAGGTTAAGTATATGTATAGGTTATAGTACTAGATTTATAGTAACCCAATATGTTAGATATTTAAGTTACTCCCCCTTTATTATGTTGTTTTCCCTTGCATGATTTTTTCCTCTCACACTATTCTTTTTGGGTTTTAGAAAATGGCTGGAAATAGAAAGATTCATGATAATGGAGGATATGACGGACAATGGAATGATATTATTTATGAGAAACCAAATGAAACGGGATTTGGAAGTCCAAACATCGTTATTATGCCTAATCATAAATCTCATAATATGATCAATAATCTCAACATTGGTATGGTTCCCGACTCAGATAATAAGAGAAAGATGGTGTTTCATGATGATCATAGAGGAAAGAAAGTTCAATTTCTCTCATGTAAATCATGTGGGAAGAGGCATCGGGGAGATTGTTTCAAGGGATCTGAAAGATGCTTTGGGTGTGGAAAAGAAGGACACAAAGCCAGTAAGTGCAAAGGAAAAGGTTCAGTTAACACCATGGATGAGGATAATGGTATTGATACGACATCAACAATGGTTAAATGTTTTAAATGTGGAATGTACGGGCATTATGCAAACCAATTCCCTAAGGGAATGTTTCATGAAGAGAATCAGTATGGCCGTATGGGTAGTATTTATGTTGATGATGATGAAGAGACTACAAATGATATGTGAGATGAAAGAATTGTTGATGCTCGTTCAATGGTTTAAGAAGGTAGTGGAATGATTACATGTTTATCAAGTGTAATTTTGTATAAGTAATCGCATGGTACTATGGAATAAAGAGACATCTAAGGATTGTTACATTGTTGTCTTTCCTTGAGTTTTGAAAGTGTATGATTAATGCTTCCAGTATCTATGAAAGGTTATTTAGATATTTTTGGAATTTAGATGATATGCGCATAATGAAGGGATAAAGAGAAGGTTATATCATGGTTTGAGTATATAGAATTTTTGGATTTTGGTATGTGGAATGAGTAAACTTTTGACAGCAATCATGTTTCCACTAAGGTTTAATGGGTATTCATTTTACAAGATAATACATGATTAAGGTATTCACATGATTGGAAAGTGACCAACACGATATATGGGGGATAAATGATGGTATTCACATGCTTGGTTGATGACATTTCAAGTAATCATTTTCTTTATACCATGAGCTTGGACGGAAGTATTTTAGATAAGAGTAAAGATTGGAATGGATTATGTTGGACATAAGTTAGTATTGTTTATGGATAGAACATATTTTTGATATTATTGATGGGGTGTTATAGTAATCTAGTTTTAGAAAAAGGAAAACCATTAGGATGGGCGACAACCCATAGCGTCGGACAAGGCTATGGGAATCGAACCCACAACCGAAGTGCAACTGGTCTTAATCACCTACCACTGACCTACAGGAAGTCCCTGGTTAGTAGAAACTAGTTTTATTTTATTAAGAGACGTGATAGATGAAGTATAAGTTCATTTTTTCATATACGATTAACCTCACCAAAGACGGACTTATATATATTTGACAACCTTTGCTAACCTTTTGTTTGAAACAGATGGAATGACCCATCATTCTATCACATGATCTTTTAACACATCACAAATAACAAATTCAACATCATTTGTTTAAGAGATGAAGAGGAAATTGTTCAAAGTAGAAACAACAGTGAGATTGTACCAAAATAAAGTAATTATTTATTCTAATTCAAATTCTTCAACTTTAGGGAAATGATCTTGAAAACCAAAAATGTTGTCCTTGTGCCTTTATATTTGATGAATCAGATGGTACCCTAGACCATCAGAAATTTATGGCTTTGTGATTGTTGGATTTTTCGTAGCCATGTTCTCTACCACTCTCTATCAGAACATGATGGTTAGATTTCTCTTCCATATCCATATTTTCACCAATGTTATCCTATATGGAAACCCTGTGATGAGTTAATTTGGGTAACTGTTATATTTCATACTTTAGTTTTTAAAGTTCAGTTTTGGTATTTCTTTTTACGATGTGGGTTTCTATGAATTGTAAACGATTTATAACCCTGACGAATTTCGAGGGCGAAATTCATTTTAAGGGGGGTAGAATGTAACAACCCGAGATTTTATAAGATACATTATTTTTAATTTCATTCATATCTTCTGTTGTATGATACACCAAGATTATCTTGCGCTATACACAACACCGTATTAGCTTGTAGTATACGCAACACTATTCTTGACTCGTGTTACACACAATTTCAAGTTCGTTTGATAGAAGTTATTCTATGCAAAATTGAGTGTATATATATATATATTCAATGTATAAATAAAATATGGTTGGATTCTGTAATATGAAACAACAAAGGAGTCGTGCACTACACGCAACCCTGTCTTGGCTTTCATTACATGCAATCATGACCTTCCCCGATAGCGTGTGTTGTACGCAATACCGTGTTTTGCTAAACAACAAAATATCATTATAATTATGTTATGAACTAGCCATTATGAATATTATTAAATAAATTTTGAATTTTCTAACATTATTATTCATCTTACATATTTTCTAGAACATGGTATAATAACAAAATAATTTTTTCGGGTAAAATAAGTATTTTTAAAAAAATACAGTTTTGCCGCCTTTTGATGGCGCACCCACATCAAATCTAGTTTTTGAAATGTTTATAAGTTCCATTTGACAAAATATAATTATTCTTTGGAATCAAGTAATAAAAATTTACTTTGGATAAATTTTTCATTTTATTCTGATAACTTTCATATTTTAATGAATAGTAAAAAACGATATATTTTATTTAAAAACAACTTTTTTCATCATAATATCTTATGTGGTTAAATTATAATATTGAATGGTTTTAAAGTATAAATATAATATATTTTTACCATTTAATATAATTTATTTCATTAGCATTGATTTTACCTTGAATTCATAGGTTAAATCAATTCAATCATTTGTAATGTTTTAAAGAAAAACTCGTTTTCTTTCAACAACGGGATTAATTTTAATTTAATTTATGCAACTTTTGTGTATTGAATTTGGAAAAATGGATTCCATATTTGGAATCACTGGTTCCAAATTATGTTATTAAGATACTTTTTATTTTTGGGCATTGTGAATAGTAACTACGGTAAATTTTATTTACCATAGTTAAAGATAAATCGTGTAATTAGGGGTAAATATAAGATTATAAAATTAAAATAACACTTGGAGAAATCCTATTGGATGACTAAAAGTCTACCCATATCACCTAAGGGTAGGATTAAATTCATTTAATGGACTTTTCTCCATGAAAATAATTTAATTATTATTTAAACCAAAGAAAGTGACAACATGTCACTCTCTTAAATACTATAAGTATAATTATTTTAAGTTAGTGATAGAGATCATGAAACTTCAAACATTAATAGTCTCTAGAAAGATAAAAAAATTATCTACATCATGAGAATTTATTTATAATTTTTTGGGATTAAATAATTATCATTAATTGTGACTTAATTGTGATGGAGAAATTATTTATCTAGTGAAAAATCAAGAATATAGTTTTTATTAAACTAATAGTGACCATAAAAGGCACAAAACCCAGAACAAAACTTATTGGTCATGTAAGGTTAAACTATATTCATCCAATGGTCGAATATTTGACCATTTGTAGTCTTATAAAATCAATTATGACACCTATATTATTTTATTTTAAATGATGCCAAAGTTGTCAACTTCCTAAGTTAATAAATATAACAATTTAACTATTGTGATTTTAAGGTGATAAATTCGAGTAAAAGTATTATTTTGAAATTTAATAGATTTATATTCATCATAAGATTTTATTTTTAATTTTTATGCTACATATAATATATTAAATAATTATACAAAAATACTGTAGTAATTATTTTATTAAGAGATAAACCAAATAAATGGTATTAAAAATAATAAAATAAATATTATATGACTATTTATTGTTCTCCACTAATGTTCTAGAGACATATGGCCTTTTATGAATCTATTAATGCTTTTATTTTGAACATATCTTCTTGTATATATTTTATTTACATTCATATAAATGAATAGTGTCAAAATTGACACTATTGTTATTTTATAAAAATAACATATTATAAAATTGTTTAAAAATCCCAAAAAAAATTTAAAATTTAAAATTTTATATTTATATGGTCTAAAATGTTATAAAGTATCCAATTATGGACAATTCACAAAAAATAAGTAATTATTTTTTATAATTTAATATTTAGAATGTTATTACCACAAATAAAATTAAATTGATTAAGTAAGGATAAATCTTGTTGATAATGTTTAAAATTATTTATTAACATGTCTAAATATTATTGGTTGATAATATTACAACCCTATATCATCTTATATTCGAATATGAATCATTTTTGTAGGTTTTTTAGTGGGGATAGATTTATTATAAATTAATATTTTTATGATTTCCAAAGGTGCCCCTCTCCTCCCTTATAAAAGGGAACCTCCTCCATCTCTTCCTCACACCACTTTGAGCCTTAAAGCTCGGACAATCCATGAAATATTATATTCTAAACTTCTCTAGAAACATCCTAGAGGTCATGGTGTTTTTCAAAGACCAATTTTAGTTCCCTAAGAGGAGGACTCAAAGAGGCGTTTCAAAGAAGAGGTAATGTCTGTTACCTATTATTTCAAATTTATTTCTTCTTCAACTTCTTCTTCTTAGGTTGTTTAATTATGAATTAATAACATCAGTATCACTCATATACTGATATGTTAATAAAAGTATTAAAAAAACCGATTTCACCATCTATCCATCCTACGGAAAACGAAATCACCGCGCGTGCGTACGTACGGAATACCGTCTACACGTCGTGGTGTGATCTATTTTCCACCACCACCTTACTTGGATGGGTATAATGGTGTAAATAATAACTATATATTATTATTATAAAGTTATATTGATTCTGAAATATTATACATACACTCCAATACAATTCCACGATCATGAGAACGATATCATCACTCGTGCGTACGTACGGACTACCGTCTCCACAATGCGATGAGATTCATTCTCAATGATTAACCATTCATGAATGATTATAAAGTATATATAATAAGTAATCATGAAATATATGACATAATAATTATACTGGATTTATGTATATATATATGTATGTCATCAACTTAATTCCATTCAATTCAATAAGGAAACGAAAACAGTGTTCATGCGTACGTACGACTTACCGTCTCCATGAACAGTGTATTTAATTCCATTTATAGATATATTATATATATGTATATTATGAATATATATTATATATAAATAATGTTTTACATTCTGGATATATTTAATCATGATCTATGTAATCATCTTAATAATTACAAGTTAAAACATGAACGATAAATGAGACGATTTTACCCAAACGCTACTTTAACATGAATTTACAAAAGAAAGGGTAATATAAAGTCATAAGTGGACCATATATGATATAATAACAATGAATATGATTATGTAATAAGTCAATAACATTATTTAAATCATTATACATGGGGTTCAGATACGTACGAAGCATATCAGACCTAAGGTAAGGGATAATTTTGCAAATCTCATTTTTATCTGAGATTGCTTATTCATAATTATTTACTGGGGTTATTGTTATCATCCATGTCCATGTTTCCTAAAAATGGTTTCATGTATGTTTAATGTACTTTTTACCCAATTTTGACTTTTACTACATGTTATATAAGGAATCTATCTTTTTTTTACGTTACGAGGTACTTTTTTGACTTTTTCGACAAAAGTACGATTAAAATGTTTTTTTAACATATACGGCACTAACGGATTTTTACAGTTTTATAAAGCCTTATTTTCATGAAGCTTAATCAAAAATATTTCATGACTATTTTAAAAAAAACTTTTTCTTTTAAAATTTCATGATGTTTTGTGAAAAGAAATTGATTTTGAAGAAGAATGGATTTTTTCCTCAAGAATTCCTTTCAAGTGTTTTATCAAAACCATTTACCATATAAGATGACATTATATCATATGTTAATGGTTAAATTATAAAGTCTCTATGATTTACATGGTTTCACTTTTATTATTATGAAATGATGTCCATTTATTTTATATGGATTATGTGATGATGGAATGATGTTTATGAAACCCATTTTATTTTTTGGGTTATGTGGAATGATTTATGTTTACGTTGTGGAACAAGTAAGAATGATTTCATTATGAGATGGGTGGGACCTATATCTCCCTCCAATGCATTGGGTAAAGATTTATATCTCATGACATAGACATGGCTGGAACGTTAAGTTAATCTGATTCAGTGTTACAGGACTGAAACGAGGAGTGAAATCGATTCAGAAAGGGAATTTGTCCACCAAGATAGTCTTGGCAGCAATGCCTTGGCTACTATGGAAATCAAGACATGTGCTGAATGGCTTCCACAATTACATGTTTTATTCCCATGCTATTTTATCATTATTAATGTTTCTTTATGATCTACGCCATACGTACTTCCATGTTTTATGTCATTTCTCAAGCTTTTGATGTTTAAACATTATGTTCATGTTTTTAAGTTCAAATGTATATGGTATGTTTTATTTTATCCATGCTTACCCTTACTGAGCATTTGAGCTCACCCTTTTTATGTTTTCTTTTCCCCAGGATATAAAAAAAAGTTTTAGGTAAAAAAAGGGGGAAGATCCTTAAGGGAGATGTTGAAGATCTTTCACCATGATTAGAAGATTACGTTTCAGTTTCCAAAGACACTAAACTATTACGGTCCTGGTGTGTCTGTTTTTTTTATGTATTAAGTATTCGGAAAAAGTAATGTAATTTTCATGTACGTCAGGCTTTGGGTCTCTACAAAGTAGGTAGAAGAGCTATACTGATAATAGAAGGAAGGATTTGGAATATCAGGTAGGAGATCATGTTTTCATTAAGGTATCTCCATGGAAGGGAGTTATTTGTTTTGGTAAGAAGGGTAAATTGAATCTAAGGTACATTGGACCTTTTGAAATTCTAGAAAGAATTGGGGCTGTAGCTTACTGTTTGGAAATTCTGCCAAGTCTATTCAAAGTTCACGACGTGTTCCACGTATCACTATTGAGAAAATACATGCCTGACCCAACGCATGTACTCACTAATGAGGAATTAGAACTGGAAACCGATCTGTCTTATTACGAAGTGCCCGTCAGGATTCTTGATACCAGAGAACAAGTGCTGGGAAACCGGATGACTCGTCTGGTAAAAGTTCTACAGAGAAACCATAAGATGGAAAAGGCAACATGAAAACACGAGGAAATTATGATGAAGACCCACCCAAGTATTATCATGGGGTAGTATTCTAGAAATTTTGAGGACGAAATTATTTGAAGGAGGGGAGAATGTAACACCCCAAGCTTCCACGGTATGCTTCAATTTGAATTATACAATAGCGTCTGTTGTACGCAAATTCGAGTTCTAACACACACCACAACCAATCAAGCTAGCCGTTATGAATAGTAATACCCACTTTTTGAAATTTGATAAATTTTATCATTAAAAATGGACTTCATTTTTGGATTAGGAATATCGAAATTTGCCTCGGGTAAATTTTTGGTATTTTTTTGAAAACATTCAATTTTTTATAAATAGTGAAAAACGCTGAGTTATTGGTTAAATCCAACTATTTATTTAATTAATTATTTATTTTATTTAAAATTATTATAGTTCAAAATAGATATGTAATACCTATATATTTTCAATATAATTCCTTGGAGTCAGGTTATAATAATTTTAGACATATAAAACCTTTAGTGAATTTTCACCGTCTTTTACCCATCTCAGAGGAGAATTTGAAAATCCACATAAAACATAATTTTACAACTTCTTTGAGTGTAATTTCTAAGATCCGAGAGACACAGTTAATATCAAGGAGTAAAATTTGGTTCAATAAGATAAAAATAATTTTTTGTGAATAGTAACTTTTTACATTTATTTACCACGGTTAAAAGTAAATATGGTAACTAATGTTAAAAATGATATTAATATTACCCTAACACATATCCTAATTCTATTGGACAAGTGTATCTCGGCCAAAAACAACCTTAGGAATAAAAAATTATCATTTAGGTCCACTTGGATTAGATTAGTACATTTATTATTATTTAATTCAAAGTAGAGTTAAAACAGTTAAAATAAATGTTTATTTACTAAAAAATTTTAATATAGGGTTATACAAAAGATAAATTCTATTATAATTATTTATTAGAAAAATAAAAAGATTTCCTAGATAATTGTATTTTATTTAAAATTTTAGACATTAAATAATTTAATTTATTTATGACACAATGGTGATACAGTAATTACCTAATTAATGAAATATTAAATTAATTGATATTATAAATATCAAAATAAAAGTAATTTGACACTTTTTATGAATTCCAATAATTTTATAGGTTAATATTACATATTAATATTGGTTATATGAGTTTTGTTCGAAGTAATTATTCTGTTATGAAATTATCAAAAACTAAATACCCAATAATATCAAAATTGACATAAAAGAAGTTTTAAAACAAATATTATATTATTAATTTATATTATATTCATAAATATCTATGGTTCGTCCAAGAGGCTTATATTTTGATAGGTGAATATATAATGGACCTCTTTGAGGTTTCTTGGAAGTTTAGTGTATGTTTATTAACTATATAATATAAAAATACAAAGAGACATGGTTAGTGTCAAACTAATTAACTATGAGTTAAAACTAAAATATATGGTTAATAAAGTGACCCAAAAAAGTCTCAAACTTCTTTTTTGAGTGGTTTCTGACCTATCCCCACCTTAAACATTAAATAATCCACTTTGGAGCCATTATAAACCGAATATGAATTTATTATAAAATAATATTTCTTGCTTTTCCTAAGGTACCCCTCCTCCCTCTTATAAAAGGGCACCACTTCTAACCAATTATTCACACCTTAAAAGCATTTTGGATTGGCGAAACTATTCCCAAAAACCCTCTCAAATATCCTCCATTAATTCTAGTGGCCTTACTTTAGTCATAAATCCAACCTACAGAGCCCTTTTGATCAAATCAAAAGGAAAAACCCGAAGAAGAGGTATTGTTTTCACCACCCTCTTTCAAGTTCCTTTCTTCTTCAACATCTTATTTCATTATTATTATGTTTCTAAAATATTAAATCTAGTATCTTCTATATATTATTATGTAATTATAAATATGGTACAACCATATTCATTCTTCTATCCATCCTTTTAATGACATGTCACCATAAGTGCGTACGTACGACATACCATCTCCAAGTCGTTGTGTAATTGTTATTCAAAACATTTTTATTTGGATGGGTATAATAATGATCTTTAATTCATGTAAATAATAAATATAACATGATAATTATTCTTTATATATGATATAATATCCAATTATATATTATTTTAATATCAAAAGAATGATATTGTCGCACGTGCGTACGAACGGACTACCGTCTCCACGAACGCGATGAGATTTATTCCCCATCATATCCATTCAAGTATAATTCTCATTTTATGATTAAAAATAATGTTTAAGGACTTGATACCATTCTGGATATGAATAATATACAACCTATCCATAAAAAACACGGCTTATTTAACAAAACATAAAAAAGAAAATGAGTAAGTTAACACCCGAAACGATGATAATACTAAAATATTACTAACAAATCATTATTAGAAGATCATATATAATATCATAATTATGTATATGATTATTTTATAATTTAATAACAATTTTTTAACTATTATACATGAGGATAAAATACCATCAACTAAGGAAAAATACAAGGTAAGGTTTTATTTCACAATCACTTCATTATTTGAGGTTTTTTATACATATTTATCCACTGGGACCTCTTTATCATCCACATCCAGTTTTCTTAAAAATGTATTTAAAATCATTATTACTATGTTTTAAAGTCATTTATACCCATGTTGACTTTTTATAAGATCTTTATATAATAATCTTTCTGTCGTTTTCCAAACAAGGTCCTTTATAACCTTTTTGACAAAATTCAGGTAAGAATGTTTTTTAACTTATACAGCGGTTGTGGCTAGTTTCCAACATTATAAAATCATATAAGCTTTCCTTACAAGATTATAAGAATATTTTCAAAATAAATTTTTTATTTTATAATTACGTGACTTTTAAATTATTCTAAAAAAAGATATATTTCTCTCAAATAGTTTCGATTTCATCTATGTCAACATCCTTTGATGGATTTTAAGCTTATTTGAAGTTGATTTATTATGATACAAAACATACATAATGTATTGAAGGTTTTGTGATTTTTTTGACTATGAATGTGTTATTTTTATACCATTCATGTTTTATGGAGAAAGTACTGTCATTTTGTGTGCTGGTTTTAATACAAATGTTTATGTTATGTTTAAACCTTTTTATATGAGGAATGCATTGGACTTAATAAGTGATGGGTGGAGCCCACTATAGATCCCCAATGAATCGGTAGGTCACATGAGACAAACTAGTGTCTTGGAACAAGGCCTTGACAAAATCCAATTTGTATTCTTGGCATAGGGCCTTGAATATGTGGTTATGATAGTCTGGCATTATGCATTCCATCATTATGAAAGTGGTTATTGATATTGCATGTGATTATTTGATTACTAGAATATCCATGTGAATATGTAAATTGAATTATTTCATTTTATTTCTACAATATTAGGCTGAAGTTCAAGATTAAAAATACTATTGTTTTTGTTATACATTTCCTTAAAAGTTTATTCTTATTTTTGAAAGTTTCCGCTATATTGTTAACCTTACTGGGCATCTGAGCTGACCCCTTTCAATGTTTTATTTTTCCCAGGATGTGAAAAAGTATTTTATGAATGACCTATAGGGATAGTATGAGAGTGTATGAGTGTGGAATATGGAGACTATGTTGTTGTAGTTTTTATTTTATTATGTAATTTAAAATTTATGAATTTATCTAGTGATTCCAAGGCTACTAAACTAATCGGTCTTTCGAGACTTGATCTTTTGTGATCATTCCATTATTATGTAATAATGCACCGACTCTAGGTAATTGAGGTTGGGGCATTACAGTTGGTATCAGAGGAAGCTTAGTAAAACCCATGTAAACTAGATTTAGATAAACTATGATTAGATAACATAGCCCTAAGATAGACTTTGAGGATTAGTATAGAAGAACTTCCAAGAATTTGGGTATTTTAGAGATTTTTTGTGTTTTTTGAGAAATACATCCCTGTCTAGATTCGAGAAGGTAGAGGCAGCTCTGGAACAAATGTACCTAGGGGTAAAACCCAGAAACACCACTTTGAGCTAAATTTGAACATGAACTGGTACTCGACAATGGGCCTTCCTGCACACTTGGTTGCGACACGCCCGAGGGATATGATAAGGGTAATTATCATTTTCTTTTCAAACCATTATGAAGGGTTTATGATTATATAATTTCTCAAAGAATTTTTTTATGATTATGGATTATATCCGTAAATATTTCAATTTATGTTTAGTGTTTTATAAGTATGGAATTATGTATTTTGATTCATAAACTGATCTCGTTTATTCCATTTTTTAGAAATGGTGCCATGTTGAAGAAATGGAAACCGTATCAATGCATGAATTATATGTAGGGATTTCCCTCCTGCTCTAGATAATTATAGTGGAGCTGATGATACAACTAGTGATGATCATCTTATCAACATACTGGGGCAACTCACTTAGGTTATGAATAATAAACTTACCCCTATGGAGCACACTAACCCGCAGCATGGAGGATCAATGTTAGATATCTTCATGAGGCAACAACCACGAACATTCAATTGGAGGAAAAATCCATTGGTAGTTGATCAATGGATAAGTTCCCTAGAGAAAATATTTCAGGCTTTGGTTTAGTGAAAGGGAAAAATTTATCATGGCAGTTTACCGCCTCACTGGAGATGCTGATCAATGGTGGTCATTGATTCAAAACATGAAGTAAGATGATGAAGTATCAAATATGGAATGTAGGGAGTTCAAAGATCTATTTTTAGAAAAATACATTCCTCGTAACCATCAAGCAGATATGGGAAGATAATTTCTAAGTCTGAGACAAAAGGAGGATGAGAATGTTGCAAAGTATGAGGCTACCTTTACAAGGTTAGCAAGGTTTTCTAGTGGTTATATATGTAACCCATGAAGTAATATTTATCCTTTATTTGATGGGTTAAAACCATTTCTACATCGAGCATTAGTCTCACAATCCTTCTCATCGTATGGAGACACTGTCTCATGTGCTATCAAGACAAAAAATGAATTGACTAAGTCTTATGATTTTAATGAAAAGAAAGAGAAGTAGAGATCTTCTGATCATTCTGGGAGTGGAAATAAGGGGAAGAAGGGAAAATTTGAATATCCATACTGCTGAAAATGTGGGAAGAAACACCCTGGTACTTTTTTGACGGGAATGGGAGTTTGTTACAAGTGTGGTGAAAAAGGCCACCAAGCTCGTGATTGCAAGGAGAAGAGGGATGCTACCGATGTCCAATGCTACAATTGCAGGGAGATGGGATATTACGCAAATGAATATCCTAAGTGTCAGTGGAACATACCTCAGAAAAGGACAAGGGATCAAGGCCAATATTATACTATCACTACTGCTGAGGTAGAAGCTCTAAAAGACGTGGTGGCAGGTAATTTAATTGTTTCATCAAGATTAACAAATGCATTTTTTTGATCCTAAATCATCGCATTGTTTCATATCTTCCTAGATTTCTAAGAAAATTATATATATACAATTTGATTTAACAAGGTAGTTTTTAGATAAAACTCCTAAGGTAAGTATCATTGCAACAATGTTTTGCGAATCAGTCCCTATTAGAGCACATAAATGTTCTTTATCCGATGATCTCATTGTAATACCTATGATTGATTTTGAAATAATCCTGAGTATAGTTTGTCTTTCAGACCCTGATGCAATGATTTATTGTAAAAAGAAGGAGGTTGTGATTTTTGATGATGATGATAAGGAACACCTTATCTTTAGAGCAGAATCATCACCTCCTAATTCTTATCTAGATCCACACCTAGTAGCTCAACTAAATTCAATTATTGTGGAGGAAGAGAATGAAATTTCGATGGGTGAGGAAAGGAATGTTCAAATAGAGGATGTACCTATTGTGAATGAATATGCATATGTGTTTCAGGAAGATTTACATGGACATCCTCAAGAATGAGAAGTTGAGTTTTCCATTGATTTAGTTCCTGGATCGAGGCCTATATCGAAGAACCCTTATAGAATGGCCACTATGGAATTAGTTGAACTAAATACACAACTAGAGGAATTGAGTAATAAGGGATTTATTTTCCCTAGTGTTTCTCTATAGGGATCCCCTGTTCTTTTTGTAAATAAGAAAGATGGATCCATGAGGTTATGTATCGACTACAGGGAGATCAATGCTATAAAAATAAAGAACATGTATCCCCTACATCGCATTGATGATTTATTTGACCAACTGCATGGTGGTCAATACTTTTCAAAGATTGACCTTCGATCTGGATACCATTAGTTGTGTGTGATGATGGAAGACATTCCGAAGACAACATTTTGAACAAGGTACATGCATTACGAGTTTGCAGTAATGCCTTTTGGATAGACTAATGCACCTTCTGTATTCTTGGATCTAATGAATAGATTTTTAAAGGAATATATTGATGATTTTGTGGTAGTATTTATTGATGATATCTTGGAATATTCCAAAAGCTACGAAGATCATGAAAATCAATTGCGTATTATCCTAAAGACTCTTAGAAAACAAGAATTATATGTGATGTTTAAAAAGGGTGAATTATGGCTTCAAAGAGATTTATTTCCTTGGATATATTGTCCCAAAATATGGAATCTCTGTTGATCCTTCTAAGACCAAGGAAATCCAAGAATGGCCTGCTCCGACAAGTATAACTGAGGTATGCAGTTTTACTAGTTTAGTAGGTTGTTATCGACGTTTCATCCAGAATTTTGCCCGATTTGATAACCCATTAACAGTGCTCACATGTAATGGGGTTAAATTTGTATGTATAAAAGAGTGTGAAGAATATTTTGAAGAACTAAATAGAATATTAGTCAATTCTCCTATATTGACTCTACCATCGGGGAATGATGGGTTCGTTATTTATAGTGATGCATCCAAGAAAGGTCTTGGTTGTGTCCTTATACAGAATGATAGGGTTATTGCCTATGCATCAAGATAGTTGAAAATTCATGAGAAAAACTACCCTTCTCATTTTATCAATTTAGCAGCTATGATCTTTGCTTTATAGATATGGAGACACTACCTCTATGGTGAAAAATGTGAGATTTATAATGATCACAAGAGTTGGAATTATATTTACTCACAAAAAGACCTCAACATGAGGCAAAGGAGATGGCTTGAATTACTCAAGGATTATGATTGTACGATACACTACCACCCAGGGAAGGAAAATATGTTGTTAAATGCTTTGAGCAGAAAAGATCATGGAGTTTTGAACAATATGAGAATTAAAAGGGATCCAATTTGAATGGATCTAGTGAAGATGGACATGGGAATAATCAGGGAAGGTGAAACCTCAATACTTTTTCAAATGGTTTCCAAAGCACCATTACTAGAAAGGATGAAGAGTTCTCAGACCGGTAATGAATACTTTGAAAATAATATTTAAGCGGTGAATGATGGGAGATTGAGAAACTTTGTGTATGAAGAGGGAATTTTGAAATTTGGGAAGAGACTTTGTGTTCTTGATATACCTGATCTAAAAAGGTAATTTTTAGATGATGCTCATAGCTCCAATTTCTCTATACACCCTGGGAGCAAGAAAAAGTATAGAGATTTGAAGGAACATTTTTGGTGGGACAACATGAAGAGGGAGATTGCAGATTTTGTGTCACGATGTATGGTTTTTCAACAAGTGAAATCTTGGAGGCAACATCCTAGAGGAGTCATGCAACCTCTTCCCATACCTGAGTGGAAATGGAATAATATCATGATGGACTTTGTCATGGGACTACCAAAGAATCCTAGAAGGAATGATTCAATATGGGTTATTGTTGATTGTCTTACCAAGAAAACACAGTTTCTTGCTATAAGAGAAGATATACCACTGGAACTTCTAGAAAGAATATATATTAATGAATTTGTGAGACTTCATGGAGTACCCCTATTGACTATTTCTTATCGTGATCCTATTTTACATCAAGATTCTAGAATAGTTTTCATAAGGCCTTGGATATTGAACATCATTTGAACATTTCCTACCTCCCTCAAACAGATGGACAATCAGAATAGACTATTCAATCCTTAGAAGATATTTTGAGATCATTCTCACTTGACTTTCAAGGAATGTGGGATCAATATTTACCTCTGGCATAATTTTCCTTTAATTATAGTTTCCATTCAAGTATTCTGATGGAACCGTATGAAGCGTTATACGGAAAGAGATGTCACACACCAACATGTTGAGATGACTTTGTTGAAAGAAAACTTGTAGGCCCAGAACTGGTGGAGGAAATTATGTAAAATGTAAAGGTAATCCAAAACAACATCAAAGTAGCTCAAAGTAGGTATAAGAGCTATGCCAATTATCGAAGGAAGGATTTGGAATTTCAGGTAGGAGATCATGTTTTCTAGAAGGTGTCTCCCTGGAAGGATGTTATACGTTTTGATAGGAAGGGAAAATTTAGTCCCATGTACATCAGATCTTTAGAAATTCAAGAACTAATTGGGGTTGTAGCTTACAATTTGGCAATGCCGCCAAGTCTCTCAAAAGTTCACGATGTGTTCCATGAATTACTTTTGAGAAAATACATGCTTGACCCAACACATGTACTCACTAATGAGGAATTAGAACTGGAACCCGATCTGCCTTATTGCAAAGCGCCCGTCCGGATTTTTGATTCCAGAGAACAAGTGCAGAAAAACCGGACAACTCGTCTGGTAAAAGTTCTATGGAGAAACCATAAGATGGAAGAGGCAACATGGGAACCCTAGGAACTTATGATAGAAGAACCACCTGAGTCTTTTCATACGGTAGTATTCTTGAAATTTTGAGGATGAAATCATTTGAAAGAGGGAAGAACGTAACACACCAGGCTTCCACAGTGCACTTCTCTTTGAATAATACAGTAGCATTTGTTGTACACAACTTCGAGTTCTAACACACACCCCAACCAATCAAACTAGTCGTTATGAATAGTAATACCCACTTTTTGAAATTTTATAAATTTTATCTTTCAAAATGGACTTCGTTTTTGGATTCGAAATAATGAAATTCCCTAGGTTGAATTTTTGGTATTTTTCTGAAAACATTCAATTTTTGATGAATAGTGAAAAAACACTAAGTTATTGGATAAAACAGACTTTTTATTTAAATAATTATTTATTTTATTTAATTTTTTTTATGTCAAAATAGATACGTAATAGCTATATATGTTCAATGTAATTCAATGGATTTAGGTTATAATAATTTTAGACATATAAAAATGTTATTGAACTTTTCACCGTCTTTTACCCATCTCTTAGGAGAACATGCAAATTCACATAAAACATAATTTTAATGCTTCAGTGAGTGGAATTTCAAAAATCTGAGAGACACAGTTCATATCAAGGAGTAAAATGTGGTTCAATAAGATAAAAATAATTTTTGGTGAATAGTAACTTTTTACTTTTATTTACCATGATTAATAGTAAATTGGGTAACTAAGGGTAAAATGATATTAATATTACCCTAAAACATGTCCTAATTGTATTGGACAATTGTATCTCGACCAAAAACAACCTTAGGAATAAAATATTATCATTTCGGTCCACATAGATTTGATTAGGACATTTATTATTATTTAATTCAAAGAAGAGATAAAAGAGTTAAAATCAAAGTTTATTTACTAAAACTTTTTTAATATATGATTATAAATACGATAAATTATATTATAAAAATTCACTAGAATTATAAAATTATTTCATTCGTAATGGTATTTTATTTATAATTTTTATGCATTAAGAAATTTAATTTATTTATGACACAATGGTGGTACAGTAATTACCTTATTAATGAAATATTAAAATAATTGATATTATAAATATCAAAATAAATGTTATTTGAGAATTTTAACGAATTCCACTAATTTTATAGGTTAATATGACATATTAATATTGGTTATATGAATTGTTTTCGAAGTAATAATTCTTTTATTAAATTATCAAAAACTAAATAACCAATAGTGTCAAAATTGACATAAAAGAGTTTTTAAAACAAATACTATATTATTAATTTATATTCTATTCCATAAAATATAAGGTTCTACCAAAAGAATTATATTATGATATTTGTATAATTAATGGACCACTTGGGGGTCTCTTGGAAGTTTATAGTATGTTTATTAACTATATAATATAAAAATCCAAAGAGTCATGGTAAGTGTCCAACTAATAAACTAAGAGTTAAAACTAAAAGATAATGTTAATAAAGTGACACAAACCAATCCCAAACTAATTGGTTGAGTGGTTTTTGACCTATTCCCACCTTAAACATTAAATAATCCACTTTGGAGCCATTATAAACCGAATATGAATTTATTATAAAATAATATTTCTAGATTTTCCTAAGGTGCCCCTCCTCCCCCTTATAAAAGGACACCACTTCTAACAAATTCTTCACACCTTCAAACCATTTTGATCGGCTAAAATATGACCAACTAACCTCTAAAATATCCTCTATTTATCTTAGAGGCCTTAATTTAGTCAGAAAGCCAACCTATGGAGCCCTTTTGATCAAATCAAAAGGAAGAACCCAAAGAAGAGGTAATGTTTTCACCCCCCCTCTTTCAAGTTCCATTCTTCTTCAACTTCTTATTTCATTATTATTCCCATTCTAAAATAATAAGTCTAGTATATTCTATATAATTTTATGTTATTATAAATATGGTACAACCATATTCAGTATTCAATCCATCTTTTGAATGACATGTCACCATACGTGAGTACGTACGGCTTACTATCTCCACGTTGTGGTGTAATTTTTATTCAAAACATTATTATTTGGATGGGTATAATAATGATGTGTAATTCATGTAAATGATAAATATAACATGATAATGATTCTGTATACATGATATACTATCCAATTAAATATTTTTTTAGTATCAAAAGAATGATATTGTCGCTCGTGCGTACGTACAGACTACCATCTCCATGAAAACGATGAGATTCATTCCCCATCATATACATTCAAGTATACTTATCATTTGATGATTAAAAATAATCTTTAAGGACTTGATACCATTCTGGATATGAATAAGATACAACCTATCCATAACAAACATGGCTTACGTCACAAAACATATAAAAGAAAATGAGTAAGTTAACACTCAAAACGACGATAAAACTAAAATATTATTAACAATGTATTATTAGAAGATCATATATGATATCATAATTATGTATATGGTTCTTGAATTATTTAATAACAATGTTTTAACTATTATACATGAGATTAACATACCATCAACTATGGAAAAGTACAAGGTAGGGTTTATTTCACAATCTCTTCATTATCTGAGGTTGTTTATACGTAATTATCTACTGGGACCTCATTATCATCCACATCCATGTTTCTTAAAAATTTATATCAAATCATTCTTACTATGGGTTAAAGTCATTTATAACCTTGTTGAATTTTTATAAGATTTTAATAAATGAATCATTCCGTTGTTTTCCAAACATGGTCTTTTTAAACCTTTTCTACAAAATTAAGGTAATAATTTTTTTTTAAAATTTATGCTTGGTGTGGCTATTTTCTGCAATTATAAAATTGTTGAAGCATCCATTACAGGGTTATAATAATATTTTCAATGTAAATGTTTTATTTTATAATTTTTTAACTTTTATATGATTTCAAATAAAGAGATATTTCTCTCAAATAGTATTGATTTCATCTATGTCAACATCCTTTAATGGATTTTAAGCTTATTTGAAGTTGATTTGTTATGATACAAAACATCCATATTGTATTGAAGGTTTTGTTATTTTTTTGACTTTGGATGTGTTATTTTTATACCATTCAAGTCTTAAGGAGAAAGTATTGACATTTCGTATGCAAGTTTTAATATGAATGTTTATGTCATGTTTAAATCTGTTCATATGAGGAGTGCATTGGACTTAATAAGTGATGGGTGGAGCCCACTATAGCACCTCGATGCATCAGTAGGTCTAATGAGACAAACTCGCATCTTGTCACAAGGCCTTGACAAAATCCTATTTGTAGTCATTGCAGAAGGCCTTGACTATGTGGTTATGATAATCTAGAATTATGCATTCCATTATTAGGAAAGTGGTTATTTATATTGTATGTGATTATTCGATTAGTAGAATATCCATGTGAATAAGTAAATGACATTATTTGATTTTATTTCTGCCATATTATTCTGAACTTCATGTTTAAAAGGCTTTTGTTTTAGTTATACATTTCCTTAAATACTTATGCTTATTTATGAATGTTTTAGCAATATTGTTATCCTTACTGGGCATCTGAGCTCACCCCTTTCTATGTTTTATTTTTACCAGGATGTGAAGAAGTATTTTATGAACGACCTACAGGAATAGTATGAGGGGATATGAGTGTAGAATATGGAGACTATGTTGTTGTAGTTTTCATTTTATGATGTAATGTAAAAATTAAGAATGTATCTTGTGATTCCAAGGCTACTAAACTAATTGAACTTTCGAGACTTGATCTTTTGTGATCATGCCAATGTTATGTAATAATGCATTGACTCTGGGTAAATGGGTTTGGGGCATTAAAAATAGCCCACCGAGCGATGTGGCCTTGGTGCAGGTCCCTTTCTGGTAGAGGCCCCAGTGGAGGCACTAGTGCTACCACTCCTAGTTGGTCCACTAATTCCAACTTCCATTGCAGTAGATGATGCACACCACATGCGCATGTTCCATGAGTTCTAGTGCTAGAGGCCAGCTGGGTTCAGGGGAGAGACAGTCCCACACGTGACTGAGGATTCGCTGGAGGCTATATTGAGAGTCTTCCAACTCGTAGGGACACCAACCGATCTCATGGTGATCCTTACCGCTAGCCTTCTACAAGAATAAGCAGGCAGATGGTGGAGCTTTATACTCTAGGTTCACGATGAGGTGATGCTTCTCTGGGTAGACTTCGTGAGCCTATTTTGGGAAGAGTTTTTCCCAGAGACTCTTCATAAAATGCGCATACATGAGCTTCTTCATCTACAATAGGGCAGCAAGACTGTAGCTCAGTACTCTGCAAGGTTCACAGACCTCTCACGTTACTCCAAAGATATGGTGCGAAATTCATTCTTCAGGGATCGAACCTTTGAGCAGGGTCTCAGGAGGGAGATCATGGCTTTGATGATCTCACTCAGCATCCCGACACGGAGGGGGTGTTAGAGAGAGCCCTCCTAGTATAGATTTTCGTTGCTGAGCAGTCTCCAGCAATGAGATCCACCACTTCTCATCACGTAGTGTAATCTTCTGTAGCTGGAAGCAGAAAAATATCGAAGAGGTCCAAGAGGACCGAACCTATAGCTAGACGACTTCATGATTCTGGGTCAGTGGTGCTTGGCACCCAAGACAGAGCCTGTCATACCAGGAGTGGGCAGTGTTATGCATGCGGTGAGCAGGGTCACATTACTCATGACTGTCTGACTCACCATATGGATGATCAACATACGGTCGAGAGAAAACCCAGGAAAAGATAGAAGTTCGACCAAGGAGGTCTATAGGGAGAAGGCAGATGTGGTAGAGGAGCTGGTCATGCAACTTTCGGTGGGCGACAATTCGATATATTACCGTCACCACCACCAGGAGAACCACCCTGACTGTAGGTAGCAAGTGGAGAGGGGCGAGCACAGCTCCAGGCGGTTGAGTCCTATGATCAAGGTGCTCTAGAGATGTTATGTGGTAAGATGTGTGTCAACTCTACCTTAGCTATAGTAATTATAGATATAGGTGCCAGTCATTCTTTTATTTCCACTGACCTCATTCGGAGCTCAGAGATTTCGATGGAGCCGTTGGCTCGATCCTTACATCTAGAGACTCCTACGGGAGCATATTTGATGATTACACATAGGTTCTAGAAGTGTGAGCTTACTCTAAGAGGTGAGAGCTTTGGATGGGATCTCATTGTAGCGGCGTCGAGGAATCACACCGTCATCTTGGGTATGGACATGTTATCTATAGTCCATGCTCAGATTGACTTTATTAGGCACAATGTGTGAGGTGTCCACACGGATGGGACCAGGTTTACCTTCACTGGTGAGAAGGGAGCCTTTGCAGTGTTGGATGGACTTACCAGGAGGAGAGTGCTGCTGATCACTCATTAGTTAGACAACCTTACCCTTGTAGTTATTGATGTAGAGAGTCTGAGTTATCCTGTAGTGGTGGACCAGTACACGTATGGTTTCCAGAAGATGTTTTGGGTCTACCTTTGCATAGAGAGGTGGACTTTTACATTGACCTATACCCTGGGATACCACCGATATCTACACCACCATATTAGATGGCTCTCGTGGAGCTTCGTGAGCTGTGGGTATAGTTATAAGACTTGCATGGGAAGGTATTTATCTGACCCAATGTCCCTTCATGAATATCCCCGATTCTGATCGCCAAGAAGGCGAATGGGAGCTTAAGGAATTGTGTGGACTATCATCGCCTAAATTAGGTGACCGCGAAGAACAAGTACCTGCTTCTGAGGATTGATGACCTCTTTGATCAGCTGAAGGGATCACGGTGGTTCATGAAGAGAAACCTCAGATCAGGTTGTCACCAGCTTAGAGTACGAGATGAGGATGTGAAAAAGACGACCTTCATGTGTCGGTACAGCCATTACATGTTCTTGGATATGCCATCTGGCATGACCAATACTCTAGAAGTGTTCATGGGACTCATGAACAGAATCTTTCAGCCATACCTTGATCGCTATGTAGTGGTCTTCATCAACGACCCTCTGATCTACTCAACTACTAACGAGGATCATACCTATCATTTGCAGGTAGTACAGGAAACACTCTGAGAGCACCATCATAATGGTAATCTCTCGAAGAGCTAGTTATGGATTTGAGAGGTTCACTTTCTGGGACATGTCATATCGGAGGTTGGAGTTATAGTGGATCCAGCGAAGATTGAGGTGGTACTTGCTTGGAATCCACCCCGGATTGTGACAGAGGAAAGGAGTTTTCTAGGTTTGGTTGGATATTACTGGAGGTTTGTGCAAGATTTCTCCAGAGATGCATCCCCACAATTAGTCTTGATGAAGATGGAGCAACCCTTCGTTTGGACAGAGAGATACCAATAGAGTTTTCAGGAGCTGAGGCAGAGGCTGATTTGTGCTCCCATCTTGAAGATACCAGAGGAGGCCGTAGAGTACGTAGTATACTATAATGCATCAGGGATCAGACTCGGATGTGTTCTGATATAGGAACGATCAGTTACTATATTTGGTTCTCGACTGCTAAGTTATCACGAGCAGAACTACGCTACCCATGACTTGGAGTTAGCAGTAGTGGTATTCTCTTTGATGATGTGGCGACACTATCTGATGTGAGAGCGTTTTATAGAGTACTCTGATCACAAGAGTCTCAGGTATATCTTCTCTCAGAAGGACCTGAACCTGAGACAATGACGTTGGCATTAATTCCTCCAAGACTATGACTTAGAGAAAGTATATACTCCTAGAAAGGGAAACGTTGTAGAAGATGAACTCAGCAAGAGGTCTGGTATATATCTTCTAGGTGAGGCGACTGAGTAGTTTTCCACTTTACAGATATCCTTTGTGGATAGAGACAGAGTAGTTTTTTGACAGTCTCTTACAGTCACTCCCCAACATCTTTAACGAGTCAGGGAGGGGCAATGTGTGGATGCTGACTACAAGGCACGATGTGCTCAGATGTCCACAGGATAGGCACCTAGTGGATGTTCTAAATGTGGGAAGCAAGTCATTTCATTCAAAGGACGTACCATGGTACTAGTGTCACTTCAAGAGGAATTGTTGAGGGAGTTCCACACATCCCCTCTAGAGTTACATCCCGGATTGGTGAAGATATACTTAGTTCATTGACGACAACACTGGTGGTCGGGAATGAAGAAATCAGTAGCATAGTTTGTCTCTCGGTGCCTCACATGTCTGCAAGTGAAGGCGGAGAATCTGGTACCATTAGTCTTGGTTCAGCATTCAGTGGTCCCAGAGTGGAAGTGGGATGGGATATCCATGGACTTCATGATAGGAATTCCATGTACATCTATGGGACATGACTCAATTTTGGTAATCTTTAACTGACTCTCCAAGTCATCCCACTTCTTGCTGATCAGATAGTAGGGTTCAGTAGAGAGCTTGGGACACCTCTATATGTAGGAGATTTTGTGGTTACATGGATTACCCTTGAAAATTTTCTCTGATCATGATGCAGGTTTTACTTCCTGGCTATGGAAGTGGTTGAATGAGCCTTTTGGGATGCAGCTTCGTTTGAACACTGCCTTCCATCCTCAAACCGATGGTCATACTGAGCGGACCTTTCATACCCTCAAGGACATTCTACATGCTAGTGTTCTCAACTTCGGTCCGAGCTAGGAGGATCACTTACCCTAGGTGGAGTTTTCATACAACAACAACTATAACTCCACCATTGGTATGACACCTTTTTAGGAATTGTATGGGTGACCTTGCAGATCGCCTTTGTGCTTGACTAACCTAGGGGAGTTAGCACTAGTGGGACCAGAGATGGTACTGGCTACCATAGAGAAGGTGTAGATCATTTAGGAGAGGATGAAGACTGAATAGAGCAGGAAGAAGTCGTATGCCAACAGAAGACAGAGACTAATGGATTTTGAGGATAATGAACACATCTTTCTATGGGTCTCAGCCCAATGAGGTCTATGGATATTTGTTTAAGGCAGAATGTTATCTTCGAAATTCATTGGACCTTTTCAGGTCCTCAGTTGATTTGGTGAGGTGGAATATTGGTTAGCTCTTCCACCTCAGTTACATTGGGTGCATGATGTCTTCCAAGTGTCGCCAGATGAGAAGATACATGCACAACCCTTCTCACATCATTGACCATGGAAAGCTGGACATCAACGATGGGGAGAATTTTTCAGAGGTTCCAATAGAGATTGAGGATTGACAGGTGTGGATACTTCACGGATGGTTAATACCTCTGGTGCATGTTCGCTGGTAGCATGGGAACCTCCATGAGAGCACATGGGAGTAGGAGGCTAAGATGCGTGCTCGGTACCCCCACTCGTTTACCTATTTTGAGTTGTGTCTTATGGGGACGTAAAGCTCTGAGGTGGAGAGAATGTAAAGACCCGGAATATCCATGTAATTTTTTTTTCAAATAACGGTTAATTTTACAAGTCCTTGAAAAGTGACGGCACATGATTCCAAGGACTAAAGTGCCCGGAAGGAATATTTGAACTTTTATTCAGGTACGTTCAGTAAACATGCGAGCGAGGTCTCTAAATTTTTAACCGGTGCATGGAATAAAAATCTGATGGCACCATTGAACTCACAGCGCCGATACTCACTTAAAGAGGCATTCAACTTGACGGTAGTTGGTCAAGGGTGAAAGTTAGTTTTTGGGTTTTTCGTGAATGAATAAAATAAAAATAAAGTTTTTTAGATTTTATTTTTTATTTTATTTTTTAAAACCTCCATCTGGAAGTTGAGAAGTGGGGACCACAAGACCTTAATCTACCATGAGAGGTTATGGTGGTGGGGACTACCTAGGGCCTATACCTCTCAACTCCCTCATTAAATGTGGGAGAGCCTCTTAAAATCCACCAATATTAATTGTGCCAACCCTCCTACACAATAATTAAACCAACACACCACTTTAGTTGTGCCAACCGTTGAGATTAATTAACCCAATTTGGATTATATTTCAACAATCATAATAGATCACATAATCTATTATTTTGGGGCTATGTTTTTAATTTGGTGGATTTGGGAGAGGAGGAGCTTTGGGAGAAATGCTCACCAATGAAGAATGCCTCTCCTTCAACGTTTTCATCTCCAAACTCCTTCAAAGGATCTCCAACGACGCACAAGTAGACAATAGAGGAAAATTACCATGACATCGACGTCTATATTTTTCCAACAATTTGACTTCTTCATTGTGACCATGTCGAGGTCTTCAAGAGAACGAGGTAGGTGTTTATTTCTATTTGTTTATCACTTCCCATGTACACCCCTTATATTTCTTTTGTGGGTTGGGAACAGTCATTGTGAGAGGATAGGATTTGATGTTCATGTTCTTGTTCTTGATGAGCTATATGCTATCACCCTAACATAGAGGTTATGGGCCAATCCAACATGGCCCGACCCATCCACAAATATTGTGGTGTTCTTCATGATGGAGGAGGATGGAAACCATCCATGGTTGGGGCATGATAATGGCGGCCAACACCACCGCCGACTGCGACGAAGGAAATGACGCAACAACGCAACAACGTCACCCTGCCCCCCTCCACTAACCCATGGCCTCCGCACCACCCATAGCCACCGCTACAGTCTGCTGCTCGACACTGCCCCACGGCCGAGGCATCGCCCCACGACCAGACCACTGCCCCATGGCCAGACCGCTGCCCCATGGCCGGACTATCGCCCCGCATCCGGACCACCGCCCCACTACAGGACCACCATCCTGCAGGGCCGGAACGCCCCCATGCAGCTGGACTGCTGCCCCGTAGTAGTACCGTCATTCCCAGCTGAGTCGCGCTGCAACCTCACGCCATCACGACACCCTCTACGTCCTCGCGGCCACCTTCAGCCCTCCATGACCCCTCGCGACATTCCAAGGCGGACCGAGTGGGTCAGTTCGAGTCAACCCAACCAGGGTCGGGCCGAGTCAGTCCGACTAGGTTGAATAAGACCCATTCCCACATCGACCCAATTACATTCTTTTGGCCATAACATTGGAACTGGATGTTTGTTAGACGACCCTTCAGTGGAGTTGGGATCCTTGGTGCGAGTTGGTCCCTTTGAGTGATACCCCACTATTTTTTGGATTAATATGGGGAACCATCAGGTTGGATCGAGCACGAATCCAACCACGCCCCCAAGACTGAAAGGCTAATAACTCACAGACCGGGCATCTAATGGATTTTCTTCCTATTATGTTGAGACCCCTATGATGTGGCGAATCTTTTAGATGCTTCTTTGTGGGAAATCGTGGCTGTTGGAGTATCAACCAGTAGCTTGTGGAGTGGATCCTCCGGGAGATGATCGAGCATAGTGTAGGAACCCAGTGGCTAGCTGAGACTTGACGACTGTATACCATTTCGACTCAAAGTGACATGACATGCCCAGTGGGGTGCACCTTAGTGATGCGGTAGACCCACAGTGCGGAGAAACTTGGTGACACGACAGACCCACAGTACTCAACGAGAGGAGTACCATAGCATGCCATGAGGGGGAGTGCCTTGGTGACGCGGCAGAACCACGGTGGAGAGCGTCCTATTGATGTGGCATACCCACGGTACTCGATAGGAGAAATACCTCAGCAGTCTAAGGTTAGTGGGAAGAACCTCTTTGGGATGTTGAAGACCCACTGTACTCGATAGAGGAGGAGTTCTACAGCAGCCAAGGTGTTCGATGTTGTGATTGGAAATGTTACTTGACACTACCCCTAGAATAAATCCTGGCGTGAGCTGTGTCAGTACCTCTGTGTTTTCCTCATGACTGGTATGGATTACATGATAGCTTAGGTATATGTATGGGTATATACTGATGTAATGTTATCTATTGATTTCATACTTTATGATTTAATATTGATGGATTTTTTGAGACCTAGAGGGTCTGGGGATCCCTACTGAGTGTCGTTATACTCACCCCTAATTGGGATATTCTCGCACCTTGTTGTGTTGGATGTAGATGATGGGAAGTGATGACTGAGGCTGAGAGTACCAGGACTGGACAGTACATGGATGTGGACCATACGATGTGTTGGTACACAGAGGAGACGGGTGGACGTGGAGTGTTATGGAGGTGATCTGTACCTACCCTTCCAATTGGAACCTTAGAGGATGACCCATCAGGTGACTTTCCCTTTTCTTTAGTTGTATTTTATCACAGTTGTACTTGTACTTTCCAGTTGGGCAGGTATTCTAACCCCTTTTACTTACCGCACTCACTCTATTTGTAGTTCAATTTACTTGTGTTCCTATCTTGATGTGTTCTTGGTTACGTGTTCTTACAGGATATAAAGGCAAATCCTTCCTAGTTTTAGGGAAAATTCCCTTGGTTTTAGTCACCAGCCCCTGGCCTATGGATGGTGGGCTTGGTGTAGTCACGGCACAGGCCCCGGGGGACGGGTCATGACATTTAATGTTTTGAACTAAATAAGTTTAAATAAATGATTAAATAGTTGATCATATAGAACGTGATTCCTAAATCTAACCATTATTGAAAAAGTCATTTTTCATTAAATGTTACCCACTAATAGGTCAGTGGGATTATTTTATCAGATGGAACATAGGTATGGTATAGGAATTACACATAGAAGTACTATTCAAAACCATTACTACAACAACATCTTGGGAGTCATGTAGAATCTCTTAGGAGACCTATTTTCATGGTCATAAACATGTCATGTAATTATGATAAATACAATCTCTATTTATTCTTCATTTATGTGTACTGCAACTTCACATTATAAGAATGGTTGAATGATAAATCTCCCCTCAAAGTATAAACCTTTAGACATCACTAAGAAATGACCATTATCAGGTATTATGAGTTGTGATCATATGTTTAGATTAGCATTAATAAATGCTTATACCCATTTAAAAGTATTGTTTATGACTTATGAAGAATATATTCACGAGGTAATAGGTAAAAACATATTACATAGACTAGATTGCTAAATTATATATCAAGGAATGTCCAACATTCCGAGATATACATTGGGGTGTATTATTATTATCAGTCTTTCTAAATTAAGGTTGGAAATATACCAAGAATGGGAACCTTCATACTTTTATACCCTAGTTACTCAAGTCAAAATGTTAATATACCTAATCAGGGGGTGCTTGTGTAAGTTTTTATTCATGTCATTATTTGGTTTAATGACATGACCTGCTGGGGCTGCCTGGCCAGTGGAAGGACAAGACATCGCTTCTCTAATCCCACCTCCAATAGGTCTAGTGCTAGAAAAAACTAACTAGAGGGGTTTATATTAAATGGGAGTCCTTGGCATACTGCACATATAAACATAAACCTAACCATTTCAGTGGAATAGTTCCAAATATTAATAAAAGATAACAAAATCTTGTGTAAAATATTAATGTAATAACTTATAGGGAATACGTCAATTTATGATAAGATAAATCCAATGTATAAAAGGGAAAATTACTTGTCCAACCAAATATGAAGTCCCAACCGAAAAATAACTAGAATGATGTAAGCTGAGATATCCGAGCTCCTGATCTCGAAGCTCAACCACCATACACAATCCATACACTTGAGTATTACTATATTCTTTTTTGGTCACTAAAAACTCTATTTCATATGCATGTGACATGATATGTGAAGGAAAATCCCTTGAATGGGTGAATACATAGTAGGATACCTCAAAACCCAAAAATAGAGAAATAGAAAGATATATTAAAGGTCATATCAACCCATAATAAGAGGGAAATGATGCCCATTATATATATAATCTCAAAAGAACCCCAGAAGAGTGATAAAGGGGATCTTCATCTCCACATACTACACCAGGATAATGGGTATGCATGAAGCTCCAATGGTCCGTCTCTACGGCCAAACTTTTCTTGTATTTGTCTGAGAAATCTATCTATAGAACGCACACCATTCAACTTTTGTACAACCCAAGGGGTATAATTAGTAATGGAGGAACCACTCCTTAGTATGATAATTGGGTGTTACTTAATAGATAGAGGAAGTGCACGCTAGTGAATCATGGGGTTACCAATCAATTAACAACGGTCCCATTCCTTAGTACATTAGAGGGTACCACTCAGTAAATGGAGGAACCACTCCCTATTATAATAAGGGGTTCCCCTTAGTAGGTAGATTACCCACACCCTAGTCCATCAAGGGTTAAAACTCATTAAAAAGAGGACTCTATCCCTAGATCATTATTGGTACAACACAATAGGTAGAGAGGAATATGGGGGACCAGAGCCCTAGTGTGATAGGAGTTTCCATCCCTAAAAACTCATAGAAGATCTTTCCCTAATAATTACCATTATCAATCATCACATAAATAATTTATATGGTTATAAAACTCATATAATATCATATATTCCACAATGAAGGACACCATCATGATCTATGTGTAAAATTACATATTATGACATACTCGTGAAATAAAATCTAATTAACAAAAAGTTGAGATAGAATAGAAAAAAGTTCAGCAGTGTATGACTTCACTTGGCCTCATGGCCATGTCCTCACCTGCACATAGTTTGGTGAACATGTAGTACTACATGGTATGTAATGATAATACTCAATGTCTTTTTCCACTAATGGAATTCCCATGTATATTTGGTCATGTATGTGTACTTAGATCCATGATCATGTAGTTGGCCATGTACCTAGACATGCATGGGTACAAGAGCATACACATGTATTATTGGAGTACATGGAATTTCCTTCAACATGGGATCTTGGGCTTGTGCTAGTTGGAACACATATTTTACACCATGGTAGGTTCACATATTGTTTTTTCCGAACAATATGGTGTGTGATATTAAACATAGCTTGAAACCCTAGACACCATGTAAATTGATGTAATATGTGTGTGTTCTTCTAAACTACACAGTGTGTAGTTTGTTTTTTTCACAGAAAGTCTATAATATTCATGAAAAATCGGTATCCATCATTTCTTTCATATATTTCACCATTTGACCTCCCAAAATTGAATGGTAAATTATCCTTCCAATATTTATTAGATTGGTTATTGGAAATTGTAATATGATCATCCTCTCAAAGCCTATAGTGTGTTCTTTTCATGTTCTTTCACCTATCGCTTCCCTGAATCCTAAATCCAAAAATCATCACTCGAAATCCATCGTAGTCCATTTAACAAACAATAATATGTTTGTTTAACACACAAAAACATTGAATATTATGGTTTGATCACATTCAAACCCACCTATAAAATGTCAAATTGTGGCCCCATGGTCCAACGATAGAGAATACGTAGTCTGGGTGGGGAAAGAGCAGAAGAAAAATGGTGTATCCATCAATGGAAAACAGATCTCAAAAAAATATCATATAAATGAGATATCTATGTTGATATCTTGAAAATATAAATATATTGAAATAAATAATTCAATTTATTAAAATGGGATCATGCAAAGACTGAATAATCACAAGTCAAATAATGCATATCAAATCCAAGATTTAACAATTTAATCAAAAGGTAATAACCACAATTGATGATAAATTTCTTTATTTGGATCAACCATTCGTGAAGAATGAGTTTGATATTGATTTATATGACCTTCTACATTTTTTCCTCATGGTCCACCTTGATCTAATCAAACAACATCCTTTAACTCATTCCACCAATGAAGAATACTTAGATGTCCTCTAAAAAACTCATTGGATTATGTGACTAAATGTATTAATTTTTTATTAGAGGTAACATATAGTGGTATTTCTAGATTAGTTCATTAAAATAAAATAAATTTTTTATATCATTAAATGCACCATCCAATAGCTACCTCAACTGAATGTCCAGCACCAACCAACCATAGGTTTCACCTAGGGTAAACCCCATTTTTTAGATTCAACCATTTTCAAAGATTTTCCAATTAAGTTCCTAAAAAATGGGAAATAAAATGATGAAAAACACATCATAAAATAATATTAATATTTTTAATATATAAATTATGAATATATCCAAGGCCTAGAATCTCCCAATAACTAAGCACATGGCTACAAAATTATTAATTAATATATTCCCAATTCTATGAATGGAAAAATAGAGTCACTACATTCTCCCCTCCTTCATGGTCATTCTCCCTAAAAAACATGCCAAACAAAAGGTGGGGATATAGAGCCTGTATTTTCTCTCCCTCTCACAAGATCTCTCTTGTACACTCTCATACTACCATAACACACAAACCAAATGAATGATCCATCCTCATAGCATCCACTCTAGTCAATCCTGAATCTCTTAAAATTTACCCCTTGAATGTGAATCCATACATTATTTCCAGCTCTCCCAAGTCAATAACATGCATAGGATAATGAACGTATATCCTCATTTGTGACACATGTATGACACCATTCCCCAAGTACAACATTAGTGGTAGGTCTAAGTGATAAACAACCTCACCAACCCTTCATAGGATCTAGGATAGCTCGATGAACCTCGAGGATAGATCTCCTCTCCAAAAAAAACCTCTACAATCTTCATCATGTAGACACTCTCAGAAAAACATGGTCTCCCTACTCAAAATCCAAGGCCTTATTATTTTGTTCTGTGTAATATTTATTTAATATATGGGTTGTCCTAATGCAGTCACTGATCACCTAAAATTTCTTCATTATCACCTAAACCATATCTATCCCAACTAGAGATGTATTGCCACTATCATTCATATATGTGGGTGAACTGCAAGGTCTCCCATACATTAACTCAAAAGGTTTCATTCCAATAGTAGAGTGGTGGTTATTTTTATAATAAAACAATAATAATGGAAAGTGGTCCTCCCAACTCCGATTTAATTCCAACACACATGCTCTCAACATATCCTCCAAAACCTAGATAGTCCACTCAGTCTGCCCATCCATCTAGGGGTGGAATGCTGTACTCATCATCAAATTGGACCAGAATGCCTTATGTAGTCCTATTCAAACCCATGATGTAAACCAGGAATCTTGTCCAGATATAATCTTCATGGTATCACCATAGAGTCAGATGATCTCCCATGCATACAGCTACCAAAAAATCTCCATTTAACTCTACTACCTGATAGAAAAGAATTTTTTTGGATGTGTAAGCTAGTCAACTATCACCAAGATTATTTCATAGACACTCATTTTATGTTGATTCTCCCATCGAAAATTCCATGGATATTTCACCCCATTTCCACTCTAAAATAATAAGAGGTTTTGTAAAACCTTCTAGTTTCTGTTCCTCAACATTGACCTGATAACATATGAGACACCAAGAAACAAATTCATAAACATTACTCCTCATTCCATTCCACCAAAACTACTACTGAATGTCTTTGTACATATTTTCCACATTCATATTTACAACAAATGGGTACGTGTTAAAATCCCTCATCACCACCTCACACAACATGAAAAGAACTGTTGTCTGTCCCCATAAAAGGATGACATGATCTCATACATAAAAAATAATTCATGTGAATATGTAAAGGATATCTAGGAACATAGAACCTCACATTTAGTGTCTCATAATTGAGCCTCCCTCACACACTAAATAAAAGGAGGTGTAACTACCATCGACTGAAGAAAAAATGAACCCATCTCCTGGACCAATGTCAGCTATAAATAAGAAAACAAGTTATAATCCTCCTCTTCCAATTGAGAATGGGACCTATTGATAAGGGAATATACTAAAAAAATCACTTTCTGGTAGTAAATTCTATCTTCTGTCATATTACTATAGGAACTCCAACTAGTTCCTATGTCTCAAGTTAAGATCTCTCTGATTGAATTTGTACCTATGACTTTTCTGGTCTATGTATACAACAAAGCGCTCTCCCATAAGATAGTGCATCTACATTTTCAAGGAGATGACTACTGCTTCCATCTATAGGTCATGATTAGAATATTTCTTCTTCTGGTGTCTCAACTACCTCAACCCATATATGATTACTACTTGTCTATACATCAACACACAGTCTAGCCTAGCTCTTGATGTATCACAAAACACAATCTACTATTTTACCTCCTACAGTATTCTCAACATGGGAGCAGTGGTCAGCCTCAAACTAAACTCCTTATAGACTCTATGAAATTTCTTGTTCTAGTAAAATGATTGATCCTTCCAAATCAAGGTAGTAAATGGGGATGAAATTATAGATAATTCAACCAAAAACATATTGTTGTACTCCACCATGATAAATATACTTTGTACCTCTAACATGATCTTGGGTGACTTCCAAGAAAACACTGCATCAATATTTTTTCAAGTCCATGTCCAAACCATGATTAGAAATGAAATTCCCTTGAATTTGAACCTATTGTATCCAAATCTAACACATCTAAAAATTACCATAAATAAGGTGATCTAACAAATATCAATTGCTCAGTGTGATCATCATCTAAAGAAAAGTAAATAATTATGTCATCAATGAAGACAACCACATATTTGTCCTAGTGTTGATGAAAATTTTGGATCATCATTGCCATAAACCCTATAGGGAAATTATTCACCATAAAAGACATTACTAGGAAATTATAGTGTCTATAGATACATTATAATGACACATTTTGAATATTAGCCTTGAAAACAATCAGTTGGAGATAGTCGGACCATAGACCTATCATTGAGAACCCACTCAAAACTCACAACATGAAAAAGAGGCCATAAATCCTTGTAAAGGGGTTCTTTTTCATTATCATTACCTAGTTCAGATGATAATAATCAACACAGATCCTCAATATTCCATCTAAATGTTTCATAATCAAAAGTGGAGCTTCATAGGGGGTCACACTAGATCTGATAAAACCCTTTACTCAAAATTCCTCCAACTACACCCTTATATCCCATAGCTCTATGGGGTCTATCTGATATGATATATAAGATATTAGGGTGGTAGTGGAGTGAAATTTGATACAGAATTCCATCTCCCATATCAGAGGTAGTCTTGAAACATCCTTGGGGAAGAAATATATAAATTCTTCCAATGTTGGAAGAATATAGAGGCCTGAAAAGTCTAGTACACTAAGGGATAAACTAAATAACTTATGGGTGATTAGTGGAATCTTCCTTCCAATAATACACACTCTCACAACCATCTGATATCTATTACCCAAAAAGGAGAATATAATACCTTCTGTCTAAAGACATCTAACGCATTTGTTATGATTGTCAATCTGGTCCTAAATCATGGATAACCAAACAATACCCAATATGACGTCATAAGGTTTCATTTTGATGTCCATGTTGTCCCATAGAAACTCTCTTCACTGAGTACCATCTTAAACTTCTTGTAGATATTTCTTATCAAATAATCACTCCCTATAGGAACCTCTAGCAATAGCTGCTAGGATAAAGTCTCAAATGGAACCTCCAACTCTCACACCGTGTATATGAAAATGAAGGAATTAAACGAACCTATTTCTATAAGTATTTTATTGAAAGTATAATGATCACATATTATACCTCCTATAATCTTATGTGAAGCCTAGTCATAGCCCTCAAAATTTAACAACTATATACATCCCTTACGGTCAGCTACCTGAGCCTATCATGGGACAACTTGTGGTAGTGGTGGGAGTAGCTCATAGTGTTTTCCCAAAACAATAACTCCTCCATTTGGAGTTACACCTTCTACTCTATCAGCATCACCTCTATGGGGGCCTCCCTAGCTATGCCTGAGAGATCCCTTATCACGAATAATCATCTGTCATAGTGGTCCATATCTTACCTGACTTCCGTATATAGCATGAAGGTTTGGGAAATCATGATCCATGTGACATCACTTATCACATAAATATCAACACCCCTCTATGGACAGACTTGATCCTCTACGTAAACCATGTTCCACATGTCTACGTGATTGAGTTTTGAATTGAGGAGGTCCCCTATGTCAATACCTTGATGATTGTAATGACATATCTTTTCAAAGAGGTATAGTTCATTTATTTTATATTCCAAATTTCTTTTCTTCTATTGGTAAACATACCATATGGCCTAAGGAAGGTTTTGAGGGCTTCTGGGGCTTATCTTGAGCCTATATATCCGAAAAATGGAAAAACATAATGGGCCACATAGTTATCGTATAGTTAGTTCTAACAATTTGACTCAACCATGTGTGGTACCCAGTGCACAGAGGAGTCTATACGGTTTATCTACAATTTGGAGAGATGGTGTGCAAGACCATGTGAAGTGTATTAAACAAGAGAAAGTGTATTTTCGCATTGGTCATGCATGGTTTTTCAAACCTTGTTCCAAACCCATATGAGGGATCATCTTGGATAGTGTAGGGAGAAAAATTTGTGCATGGTTTCGATGACCATGTGAACCAGTTTATTATGGCGATTTTATGTTGTCACTCCTGATTTTGTTTAACTCAAAATTCCTCTTCCTCCCTCATTTCTCCTCCAGTGTACAATCACCCCTCTCCAATGAGGATATCCCTCCTCATTAGATAGGTATTTTGGTAACTACTACATATTTAATTTTTTTCATTATCGTCAGAATCATTATAACCATCTCAGTAGGCTCCGCACTCCACTTTCTTACTATTATGGTTTATCTTCCAAAATATTTCACAATTTAGGTGCAATCTCATATGCCATATTTTTAGGGAATGAGTATTTTCTCCCAATTTCTTCTATTATTCTTCAAATAAATGGTTTATACCTCATGATTGGATGTCAATAAATCTAAGGTAGGTGTTATAGAAATTTTCCCTCAAGATTAAGGTGTTTTTATATCCTATTCCAATGTGTCACATGTCGTACATTTCCGTGCTATGCATAAAAATGTGTTCATCCTTCTTTAATTATGTTTTCTACGTTATTTACTCCCATAGAACTATGTTTTCTGATTGGAGATTTCCTTCATCGTTGATTTACACCCCTTTGGGTATAACAAATGAATTATCTATTTAATATAAATTTTTAATTGACCAAACACTATCTAAGTGATTGTATTGAAATTGAAGTTGTATTTTCAATGCTTTATTAATCACATGGATTGATTAAATTAAACATAATTGTGTACAATTTCTATTCCACATGCATGATATTTATAAATTATTATTATATGAATAATTCACCCAAGGATAAATTATGTTAATTGATTATTATTTCGTAGAGGTAATTCCTCATGTTTATTATTATTAATTGTAATCCATGGTAATTATATGTTTAATAATGGTTAAGAGACTTATTGAGAATGACATTTCACACACCCTTGTGTTGGGTGATGGTCATGATGTCCCACACAATTATACACCTATATTGATGTTGGTCATAATTCGCCATGTTACCTTGCATTGGTTGTTGGGAATGATGACTCACCCCATTATCTCATGTGATTGGAAAAATGTCTTGCATTCATATGATATTCAGGTATTGTACCATATTTAGGGGCATATAGCTTATTAGACAAGTTTATGGATGCCTGATTAATGCCCTAAGTCCATCTAGAACCTAGTGTTCACGTTTAAGCCTTCAAATTTCCTCACGTATATAGTACATATACATGTATAATATATATATATATATATATGTTATTTATATATATGGTATACAAATTTGAAATATTTCAACCTATGTTGAAGTAGGTAGAGTCTGTTAGGCTTCCTTCCAATAACTAAGTCGACTAGCACTTGTTTTCCATCATTTTTTATTATTCATAATACCATAACAATGCTATGTTATGTACACTATGTGTATTATTCTAGACATTGTTGGTGGTGTCCTACTGATTTTATATCACACCCTATTTAGGCTAACTTTGGTACTCGTGTAGGCTTAATTATTGCCGGTGTCGATAAGGGCAAGTACTTGGTCACGAATGCTTGGTCTATTTCCTTTTAGCATGGATCATGGGAGTAAAGTACTGATCATTTGCTTATGATGCTGGTGGATATTTATTTTGGACATTTTTATATTTTGTACAGAATATTGTATATTAATTTTTTTTATATCACTTTCATCACCTTTTTTGTATATAACTATGACATGACATCATTGTATATGTCTTAGCCTAGGGAATTTGGTATTTATTCTTGTTTCATGTGTTTTTATGCTTCTGTTGTTGATTATTTTAATTATTTACATAGTCACATATGTTATATTATGCATTATATATTGTATTGTTATTTATTATTATTATTGGTCCACTCTGATATGATGGTATAGTCTTCCCACTATACCACCTTAAACCTTTGCTGCTAGTCAGAGGCATCAGGTGCATGGGGAGGCGCACTTGATTCCCTGTGACTCACTAGATCATGGTACCATTTTATTGGATCTAGATTTGGGATATTAAAACTACTATGGCTTAACTATTTATATATATGACTCAGACCCATGACACCTACTCCCAGATCCAGCTACCTATAATCTCTTTGATAGAAATCTATCTGTCACCAAATCACTCTCATTAACTCTTCCATAAATGGGAATGGACAAGGGGACCAGAGTGGCATGGATTTCTCTACTGAGGCCCTACTCAATCTTCCACACCTATAAGTAAACATCCTACACCATGTTTAAGGCGTAATTTGTATGGTTGGTGAACCTCATGACATACTCAAAAATCATCATACTACCCGGATACAACTTAATAAGATATAGGATCAGAAATGAGAACATGCACGAAGGGTAATACACCTCATGAAACAACTACTCGAATGAATATCATGAGAGTATCATCTCATCATGGATCTAAATCATCAGACTCGTCTAGTTCCCTACTACTCCATGGAAAAGACCAGTTTCCAGTGAAACCATCTGATCAATCATGATCCACATAAACTTGAAGACTCGAATCACTGAAAGAATCCAATATTCCACTACCAAAGGATCTGGCTCTTCACATAACCTTCTATGTATCTGATTCTTGAACACACATAGTACAAAAATCTTATGTTCATCCTCAAACTATATTTATTGGTAATATCTACTTCTCAATATGTGTGGGTACCACTACTTGTCCTCCAGGAGGAAACATTTCCTAAGATGGACCATGTATGAGGCCTTATTAGTCATCATATATTCGTCATGATCTGATATCACTAACATTGATGGATATCTTCATGGAGGCATCCTAAAAGTATCTGATTCTTGAACACACATAGTACACAAATATTATGTTCATCCTCAAACTATATTTGGCACATGGGATGGTGTTCCTTCGTCTTTTTACTTCTAGCTGGATGTGCCACATTTTATACAATAATTTCGTTCTCCAGTTTCATCCCAGAATAAACTGCAATATTTCAATCAAGCATGAATTTTGTTTCATGAAAATCAAACTTCCTCAACTAACTTCCTTTCCATATACCAGTTTGATGGAATATCTTAATCATCCGGATGTAAGTCCTTCAAGAAGTTTAGAATGTAATCGATGGAAATTTTATAAATCCCACACATAGTTTTCCCATGAAACAAACAGATTAAAAATTCTAGCTTTTTCATTTTACCGCATTGTCGATATACTGGATTCGTGGCAACATCATTCAATTTTTTCACCCTGAACACATCATTATTTTTGTTAGACTCAACATTTCTTCTCATATCAAAATCTTCTTGGGTTGGAATCCATTATTTTTCATAATGTAGAATGAATGGAAACTAGTCATATAACGAATTCTCTAATCCAATCCTCTCATTTGGATCATCAACAATTTTTAATTTCATTTTCTCCCTATAATGAGAACACACAGAGTAGTTTGCTTGAAAACCATATTTGGTTTGGTGGTAGCTTCTTCTTCATAGCTCAACCAACGTCTTCCAACACAATTGTAACAGGGGTAGTGTATGTGACCACTATGTGAAACATTATGATATGAAAAATCTAAAATGCACACCAAATAGTTTTGAAAACTTCTTGATATCCAATCAGCTTCATACATCCAACATATATCCATTCTGTAAAAAAATATATATAAGTCATTTCGTCAAAAGAAATTCAATAAGATTGATGTTTCATCGAAAATATATTTAAGTAAATGAGAATTGTTCACCTTATATGAATCCATAACTGGCACACTACTCTATATGAGAATCATAATATAAAAAACAACAAAATACAATATTTATAACAAAACATCTTCGAAGAACTATACATGAGTGAACAAGATCATGTACACATTTTGAGGAGAATAATTCAGGAGATGATTAAATTTTATATAAAAAAATTTAATATTTTATTAGATTATTTGTGTGATCACTAACCCTCTCCAAGGGGGTGGGGGTGTCCAGGGGTGGGGGTGTTCAAGGGATGGGGGGCTGTCCCTGGGGTGTGGGATGTCCACAGGGGATGGTGGTGTCTAGGGGGTGGGCTGTCCACGGGGGTGGCGAGGCAGTACACAGGGGGTGGCGGGGCTGTCTTGGGGGGTAGGTAGTGGGTGGGCTATCCACGGGGGGGGGGGGGGGGGGGGGGGTTAGGGGGTACGAGGTGTCGGGGGGTGTCTGACGGGATGGGCATGTCCGGGGGGTGTCCAGGGGGTGGGCAGGCTGTCCATGGGGTTGGGGGATATCAAGAGGTAGGGGTGTCTAGGGGGTGGGAAGGCTGTCAACGTGGTTGGTGGGGCTGTCCAGGGGGGTGGGGGTGTCTAGGGGTGGGGGGCTCTCCAAGGGGGTGGGGGTGTCTAGGTGTTGGGCTGTCCATGGGGGTGGGTGTGTGTCTATTGGGTTGGGGGTCTAGGGGGTAGGGGATTTCCATGGGGTTGGGGGCAGTCCACGGGGGTGGCAAGGCTGGCCAAGGGTTGGGGGGTCAGGGGGTGAGGGTGCATTTGGAGGGTGGTGGTGTCTAGGGGGTGGGTGGGTTGTCCACAGGGGTGTGGGGGCTGTCCAGGGGTACGAGCTATACATGGGGGTGTTAATGAGAGCTATGATATTTAATTGGGTTGTCATTCATGTTTTGAAAAACAAACAATGGGTGTTAAGGATTAGAGGAGTATTTTTTTAGTGAAAATCCAATTTGGTAGGATTGGTGACTTGATAACATGATGGTATCAAGCTTGCAATTGGGAAAATGTTGGAGCATTGGATTCTGGTGGAAGGAATACGAGTTAGTGAATATCTATAGGTAGTTATTAGGAATAATATGATATATGTAAATGAGTTTATAAGGATTTCCATCATCATGCATGATGATTAAGGGTGTTTTGTTATATGATTTTGTATGGATTCATCGATATTTTTTAATCATAAAATGAATTAAATATAGTATTTCATTAGAAGGTGAAGTCTAGATAGAATCACTATTCATTTAATACATGGATATGTAGGATTATGAATATAGGATGTGGATATGGTAGTTGGTCCCTGGTCTAGGTGGATATATATGGAGATTTACCTCCCCATGGTCTCTGTATGAAAGGATTCTAAAAGGCTCCCATCACCTTCCAAGGATATATTCTTTCTAGAAAAATGTGTCATGGGAGATGGAATTCATCCAATATAGTTAAAGTCACTTTTAGATCATGTGATGCCTTACTCATCAAGATGACTAGAAAAAAAACCGAAACCAAAGAGGCCTCATACCTATCCAAATCTCTAGACATGATGACTTCCCAATGCTTATTGGAGAACTATGGAAGTGATGAATTACTACCTACACAACCCCCCTCCCCACCTCACCCCCAGCAGACTCCCCGTGCATAGCCCCTCCCCCCTGCACACCTCCCTCCCCACCAGGACACTACACAACCCCTCCCATCCACCCACTACACAACCCCCCCACCTTCACCCCCATACTTGTAGAGCCCCCCCTCCCCACCCCCCACCGACTCCCCCACCCCCACATATACACCCCCACCTCATCCCCAACATACTCCCACCTGCCCAGCCCACCCCCAACCTACACACTCCCCTCCCCCCACCCACTTGCAACCCCCCCACCCCACTTGCACAACCCTGCCACCACCAACACCACCCCCCCCCCCCACCTCACGCCCAACAGACTGCCCCCCACCAACACATCCCCCTTCAGCCACTTCACATCCCCCCACCTTCACACCCCCTCCCCCACCCACTACACACCCCACAACCTTCACCCCCCCCACCCCACATGAACAGCCCCCCTCCCCCCACCTCTATCAGCACATCCCACCCCACCCCCACCTGTAAACCCCCCCCCCCCCCCGACCTACACACCCCACCTACACAGCCCCCCCACCTCACCTCCACCTGCACACCCCCCATGATAAAAACCATATATATTATAGTTCATTATAAAAAACCTTTTATATTATTAACAACATATTCTACAAAGAATTTACATGGATTATTCTTAATAATATCTCCATAAGAGTGTTATAGTATAATGGTTTACATGTAAACAACCTTTTTAATCTCATGCATATGATGAATAAGTATTATAAGCTCAAATTAATCCAAAAAGATACAAACTCAGAATTATAAATAGTTATGATAATGTAAACTAATGTCTATTGAAACTACCATATCAATCCATTCAAAAATGGAAAACGACCTACACCACTACCCTAACCGTTCCCAATCCCATTATATTTTTCACTAACTCTACAAAGGAGTGGCTATAAATACATCAAATAAAGTTAATTCACACAATCATGGCAGTTGAAGTGTAGAACAAAAACAGAAAAGAAATCAAATTATAAATATTGGGCATACCATATGGCACGGACCTTAGGTTTAGGAAAAATAAAAACAAAAAACAAGAATATAGAAGAAAACATTAAACAGAAGGTATCACCTTCTTATTTGAAGTATAGAACAAAACAATTTTCTAATTGTAGAAGGATATGGTGGAATAATTTTCCAAGAAAGAGAGCCCCGATTTAGTTCACGAAATTATGCATATAATCGTTCAGATGGGGGATTGGGTCTGTTGAAAATCTAGGGGAAAACATTCCCAATAGTTTTATAAAACTGTTGGGAAAGGTAAGCTTTACCAACGGTTTAAAAAACAGGTGGGAAAGCCTTCCTAAAACACACCTATCCCAACGGTTTTATCAAACCGTTCTATAAAAGTCATCTAAAACACACATATCCAAATGGATTCTTAAAACCATTGGGTAAAACACCACTAAAATTCTCAATTCCAATGTTTTAGTGAAACCGTTGGGTAAGCACCCCTTCTCCAATAGTTTATGGAAACCATTGGAAAATTTCGGTTGCTATAACCTCAATTTTTAGTAGTGAAATTAAATAGATATTTTTTATTTAGTTAAGTTATATATATTGAGAAATATATTTTATATGTAATTATATTTAATTAATTATTTATTAAATTAAATTTTTATTTGTGAACATATAAAAAATATGTATATATTGTTATATATTTGATTATAAAAAACAATACACTATAAAAAATGATAAAATTTCAAAGCCATAATATCTATATGAATGTAATCCCCAGGAATAAATTTTGTCCCCACTGAATGGGGGAAAAAAACCCCTTAAATGATCATGAAAATCCATCGAATGTTAAAAAATTGGGGTGCCTCAACTAAAAACATAGTTTTGGAGGGCTTTGGGAACGTTTTTGGCCTCTAAAATGTGTCAAAGGTTTTCTCAATACTATTATGGTGCATATCTTGTTTCAAACATTGATTTGATATGTGTTAGAGCCTAAACAGACTCCTAGTTCAGAAGTTATGGCCTTTTGAAGTTAAACTTCTGTTTTCAACTTATTTTAGATTTTTTTATTAATTTTTAGTTTTTTATCATTAAATTGTTATTAAATGACTATTACTCAATAATAATTTGTAAATTATTAATTAAAATATTATTAAAAAAATTTTATAAGATTTTTCACAAAATATCTTATATATTATGTCAAAATGCTTATTTCTCCTTCTCTAAAACATATATAAAAATATATATATTATATTTATATAAATATCAATATATTTATATATTATTTTTAATGATCCTTTGTTTGAAATATTCCATTCATCAGTCCTAGTAAAAAAATGTTGATAAAGGAGTTCTTAATATGCGCTTATAAATGAACACTAATAAACAGGGTTTGTCTAACAGTGATAAAAAATGCTGATAAAGGGGGTAGATTTATCAGCACTAAAGAAATTGATGATAAATATGTTTTAACAGTGTTTTTTAGCACTACTAAAATGATTTTTAATCAGTGTTTTTTAGCACTCATACATGTATCTATTTTATCAGCCCGATTTTTAGCACTATTAAAAGGTGACACTATGAAAACCTGTTTTTATGGTAGTGCAATTTAATGGCTAGGTTATAACTATCACATAATAATATTTTTTTCTCATTTTAGTTCATTGTTTTATACCTTGTATACCATCTAACATAGTATTTCATTTTAAAATATTAGGATATTACAGTTGACCATGTGACCTGCCCCTCGCCCCACCCAAAACCAAACCACTCCACCATGAAACTGTCGAGCGATTAGTAAATATATAAGTAAATGTATTAATTAAAATTTAAAATAATATTGTTCATATAATTGAATAAATATTTTATAAATATATCCTTAATATAGATTTATATATAGAAAAATTTTTCAGAAATGATTTTCATGATATATCATTACAAATATAATTATAAAATTAAATAACAAAATTATAATCATAGTATTTAAATGTATTTAAAATTTATATATGGATATATATTATTATCCTAATTATAGATGTATATATTTTTTTGATTATATTTAAAAATATAATTAGTTACTAACTTCTAGAATTTTTATATTCATTAAAAAATATTACCAATTAATTAAATTTATAAATTTTTATAGATGAAAAAGATTTAAAATATATTCATTACAAATTAGATAAATTAATGAAATTATAATAAGTTCATTTTATGATTTAAATATTTGAAGATGAATATTTTTCAATTACTCACATATATACATATATGAGTCATCGTTCTCGGACCCGCCCTAACATGTTTAGATATAATGGAGACATCAATATTTGTTTTAATTGACAATATATATGTAAATATATCATAATTATAAAAATATATACTTTCTCATATAAATAATATTAAAAAAATTTAAGTATGTAAAAAATAAATAAATTACTCATAATGACTTATAGAAGACTTGTAATTCATTGGCACTTGAAAATTTGTGATAAATGCCCCCAGAATGTGTGGTGGCAAGGGGGTTTGGGATGGCGGTCGTGGGATCGAGTCCCCAAGTTGGTTTTATTAATTTGGTGGGTTGTAATAAAAAATAAGTGCCCATAAAAGTAGTCATTTGTTGATATTTTTATTCTTTTATAAAAACCTCGTTTTACACCACATTTGGTTATTAGGAATAAAATATAACCACTATCAATAGTTTTGTCTAGTACGAGTAAAATCCACCACTTAATCTTCATGGGGATCTGATTTAAGAATTTTGAATCAAAAATTATTTATAGTATTAAACATGAATAAATATCCTTCGTTGTCTCCATTTATCATTCACCATCCACCTTCTATCCACCACTCCCCCCCCTTCACACTTGTTCTCCGTCACGTGTGATCGAAGGTTATCCATCCCCCCTTTTCGCACTTGTTCTCTATTGCGTGCGATCGAAGTTTAGCCAGCCCTAGGGTTGGATAGTGACGGCCACGGTAGTGGTACAATGCAACGTGGTGGTCGGTCAGCAACCTGGGTTCAGGCTGTGCGGGGGCAGCATGACGCGGGCCCGACACGGTCCAGGTGAGGTGTAAATAGCAGCATGCGAATAGTGGCGCGGGGAGGCTGTTAATCAGGGTGATGGATGAAAGGTGTGATGTGGTCAGAAGGGGGTGACATGTGGCATTTCGATGGTGGATCCATGCCAGTTGGGGAGCCAGCCGGGTAGAGCGGTGCTGCGCGTGCCCATGGGTGGAAAGAAAACGAGTAATTGTTTTTAAGTTTTTAAATTTTTTTGTAGAACACTGTTAGGATAAGGAGGTCCTACAGTAGATTTTTGTAGATGATAAAGGATAAATATTTTTTGATGAAGAGTTCTATGGGCTATGTGGAATCGTTGGTGTTTTCATCTGATCAACTGGTCCTGGGGAAATGGGGTGACAATTATGGAAAAAATTATAATGGTTGGATGCATGGTGGTTTTAAAGGGGTTGGTATATGCAGGAATGGGAACATATGAACATTTCATGTGGAATATCTTTCACCATACCCTGATGTTGCTGGATGTTGATATGGATGTGGACATGGAGGGTGATAGAATAGATTTCATTGTCCCATGAAAGGAGATATAACATGTTCTCATGCATCAAAGATTATAGATATATGTGATATTACTGATACAGTGTGTTAAATTGATGCGGGGTTGAATCCTATATGTTTAATCAATGTTTAAAGTTTTATTTATATTGGTCATATAGTTTATATTTAATAATCTTTCAACGTCACGTACCTGAAACATTTTTAATTTTCATTTAGGCAGTTTTGAACGATTATAAATTATATATCAAGAACATTTTTTATGAAATGATTTTTGATTTCAATAAATTCTTATACGATTAATCAATTTTTAATGTCTCTTTTATATTGGTCTTATGGTTTATATTTTATATTCATTCAAATTGACTTACTTGAAACATTTTTAACTCTCAGATAGATGGTTTTTAATGCTTATAAATTATTTTTCATTTCCATAGACATAAAACATATAAATGAACATAAACAATCAATTTCTATGTCTACGGTGAGGATATTATATCCCACATGGTGATCTAATAATTGGACGTCTGTCATAAGATCATTGGGGAGTCTGATGACTAGGAGAGGGATGATACATGGGCACTGGAACATCGACTATCATATCCCCCACCTTTGTGCTAGTGGGAGAAAATTTCAACTCCACCTCGTACTACCCTCCTGATCCTTCTCCCACTTCGATGGTAGAAGGACCCGACATCACCATAGTGGGGAACAAATCATGTGGTGGAACTATAACCCAACTCTACGATTTTTCTGGACCCCAAGGTTGTGATGACTCTGGACCCAAAGGATTCAATCCATAATGACCGCATGATGGAGAAAACTAATGATATCTTGCCAAAAAAGATGCATCCCATGACAGCTAAGGCACTTCCTGCATCGGCTCAGACTGAACTATTAGAGGGCTGACCTCTGCCTATGGAACTAGTGAGGCCTGACATGTAGGATGACGCTGAATACGTGGACATGGTGGTGGTTCCTCAGCACGAGCAACTTTTGCAGGATCATCCTCTGTAGCAGGAACCTGCTATCTTCATGCCAAACGCTCGAAGAGGCTCTCAGAAAATGCATGGTCAGATGACCTCAGCTCCAATGCATGAGCATGAACGGCTTCCCGGCTGAGAAATCTATCCTCAGCCTCATCACTCATATGAATAAGACTGTCTGTGTGATGCTCCTATAAACAGATTAATAATGAAATAGAAAATAACTCAATAAACATAGTAACATAATTTAATTGACTTTCAATCATATGCATATCTCTATCTGCTCAGGTAAGATATAGTATAGACTTTAGTCTATACCATGGCTCATACTCGTGCTATGCTAAAAGAGAGAAATGCATCGTATCAACTCCCTGGATATGAAACTCTACATATCTATGCCAACAATTAAGAAATACAGCATGTACTCGACCCCAGCCGTCATCCAGCCTCTTATCAGCTTCATCCCATGAAGCTGATCTATCTGCCTCGACGGTAGTGGAATTCGCTGAGTCAAGGGAAATGGGTACATGACACTGTTAGGCTGGTGCCACTCAACAATATGAAAGTGAATGAGTGGCACTATATCCATAACATCGTCAAGATCAACCGTGCAGTATGGAGGCAACTGGTCTATAACAGACCAGTATGGAACAAATAAATCAGAAATAACATATTACCCTTGTTAGAAAAACTCTTATCAAAAAATATATTCTATTATTAATTTTTTTAGATAGTTATAGATTTTATATACACACCTAATGCGATAATAGAAAGTCCAACTCAAGTTGATATACGACCAAATCGTGTCTCGAAACTGCATTGAAATTGTGTTGCTGATCCCACCTATAAAATACAACATCGATAGAGATAAATAATGAGAAATTATATTCAATAACTTGTAGTAGCATCAGTAACTGATAGAAATGAGTGATCATACTAGCGTCCAGGTGGATCGTCATGCAACACCGCCATCTCAACCAGTAGACCAGCAAGATCAGGGAAGAATGCGGGGATGTGCTCCCATGCCCACATATGAATAAGCATGAAGCATCCCCCGAGACCTGTGGGCCACCTGTCAGATATCCTGCATAATGCTCTGTATGAGTATGCCAAGCAGGCATATCCCCAACTATACGTTCTTGCCCGATCAAAGTCCTCTAGCAGGGGTAGATACATCATGTGCACATGCATCCTTTAATGATCCATACACATGGTCCCTCTAATAAGTCGTAAAATATATGCATGTGCATAATGCATCACTATCTGCTCGTCAGCACCATCAGCTAAAAGTGGAATATGTGAATGCATCCAAGGCATGGATCTCGATGCTCCATCGTTAGCACTATGATTTGAAAAAAATTCAATGCCTAAAAAGGGCTGATCAAGGTCAGTCCAAGATTCCTGAGTGGATCCAATAACAGGTATCCCCTAGATAGGAAGACCAAGAAGCACAACCACATCCTGGAGGGTGATGGTCATCTCTCCCTCAGGCAGGGGGAATGTGTGTGTGTCTCGTCTCCACCTCTCCACAAGTGCAGCTAGCAGGTGACAGTCTATAAATGTAAAATCTGATACTACAATACCATAGAATTCCGCCTAACACAAGTATGGTATAATGGTAGGAGGAGGATCCGTGTGATGAAATGGTGTGCTCGATGCACCTTGATCAATTGATCTAGACCAGCCTCTATCACAACCTGTGAACAATGGGTAGCATGATGACTGAGTAGTGTGGTGTCATTCATCTACATATAAACCAATGACTATTCATAATGTTTTATGATGTTTTTTACGAAAATAAAGGGGCATGTCTTCATGTTTTTTAAATCATATTAATAAATTTTATTAAGATATGCTTTTACCTAGAATTTGGTGTTATTTAAGATATGTTTATATATATATATATATATCATTTTTCTGTGTTATATATATGTTTATTAGAAAGGGATGTGATTTATAATTTATATATGATTGTCCACATGATTGTATGTTTCATGATTATTTCCCCAATCACATAATGTTTTGAAAACTGATCTAAAGGGAAGATGTTTTTGGGATTAGGGTTCACCATTTCTATTTTAGAATTTAGAGATTAGGGTTTTATATTTTTCCTTTTGGATCTAAGATTTTCGATTTTTTTAACAATTTATGGTTTATGTTAATGATTTGAGAAAATATTTTCAGGATTATGGTTTAGAATGTTATGATTACGGCATACAAAAGATGTGTTTGGATTTACTGTTATGATTTTCAATATTGGGGGTTAGAAAACTGAGGTAAAATGAAGAGATAACAACATAAAATTTACAATATGAGAATCTCCCAATAACAACAATACATCATTGTGGCTTAGAGTGTGAACTCGGACCAATAATGTTAGGGCATCATTTCTGATTATGACCTTCTTGATGACATATGGTTCATCTCAAACTCTGTCTTTGTTCTCGAGGACAGTCCATCTCATTTCACATCCTGTTGGCCTTCGGTCTCACATGGGGACGCAACCGATTCATATCAGGTACTACTATCGGCTAACCATTGGGCATTGGGAAATAATGAAACTCGCCCATAGGTGTCCTTGGTGCATCATAATAGTTATAAATGGTGTTAATCCAGTACACAATATCAACACATGCTTCCCATGATGTGTTAATAGAGTCATATGCTACGATGGCGTGTGAGCATGGAAACCATAAGGCCTAAAAGTTTCCACATTGACTTTTCCGTGTTTCTAGTAATACAACTATATTTTCACCCATGCTATTTGTGATGGGGTTCGCCTTCTCTTGAACATCAAATTGAGAGTCTTCTCATCGAAATTGGAAGACTTGATAAAAAGAAGCTTCTTCAATATTCTTTTCAATCTCTCGTTGAAAATGACTTCCGCACATTTTCCCCTAATGCATTCCATCCAATGCTAGTTTTTGTCTATCAAAAAAGTACTTCACACAATGATATAATGTCTATTGAAATAGGGTAGTTATAGGTAGAATACAATCCCCTTTGAAGACATCATTGATGCACTCTACAATGTTGGTGGTCATGTGTCCATACCTTGTCCCCCCATCATATTCCAATGTCCATTTTTCTTTTGTAATTCACATCACATAATCGTAAACTTCTTCATTAACCTGAAGGATTTGTTCAAAATGTTCTTCAAACCGTCGCTGATATGACTCATATGCAACATTGAATAGATGATATTTCACATATTTTTAATTTATCTATACATGGATATACAAAAAATAACAAATACAATGTGTACCAAGTCTAGTGATTGCCTTCTTCATCAGTTTGTTGTGGAATTTTTTATGAAAGATTCTAGCAAAGTATCAAATGCATAACCGATGATGTGCATTTGGGTAACTCCATGTATCAGAATCCACATTTATTTCTTCATTAATTGTACGATGCCAATCAGATATCAAACAAACACCCCAAATGATGGGGAAATGGTTGATGATACATGCCAAAAACCAACTCTATGATTCATAGTTTTCTTTCTCTAAAATGGAAAAGGCAAGAAGAAGTGGTGGACAGTTTCCATCTTGGGTTTCCGAAATCAACAATACTCCCTTGTATTTTCTATATATAAATGTTCCATCAATCTGAATGAAGTGTTTTCTAAAATGAAATGCGGAGATACATGGGAGGAATGCCCAAAAAAATCAATGAAATTGAACATGAGATGGATGAAGTTTGTTATCATGAGACACATATTTTTTTATGTTAAAATGGAATAAAAATTGGTTATGATGACTCAGTATAGCTAGAAATTGTGGCAATACTCGATATGAGTCATCCCAATCACCATAGTCATTCACAATTGCCTTCTGTTTCGCCATCCATGCCATATAATATGAAATATTATAAGAAAATTTACTGTAGCGAAACTGATTGAAAAAGAGAGGAAATCTGCCACATTAAAATTACCTTCTAGGGAGGTCCGTTTGATATCCATAAACTGCTCAGAAACAGTCAGACAAGTGGGGAATGTTGGGGTGAACCAGATAAGTTTTGGTAGAGCCAGATCTAAGTGTTGGCTAGGGAAGCGCCCTGTAGTAAGAGGGGTCGTTATGAACCATGTAGACCATCCACATGGGTGTTGTATACTCTCTTGCACAAGGGCTATCAGAACATCTTGACATGTCTTAATCATCTCAACAATAATGGATGACATAAATTCTGCATCCAATGAAGTATGATCTTGGGTCAGGCTTGGATGAACAAAAGTATGAGCTACCTCAATCCTCGAGATTATCCAACCTCCAAATGCAATGTCCGGAATCACCCTCAATCAAAATCTACAATCATCCCCATACTTCTCACACCATATGACATATTTTATATTGTCTGATTCATAATCTACAAAGCTACAGTGCCTCTCAATGTGAAATCTCATTAGCGTACTTTTTAATGCATCTTTACTTGGAAAATTACATCCAAAATATAATTTTTTATCCATCTCACTAAACCTATCTTGTATAACTCCAGGAAACTCAGTTTCCGGTGTGAGAACATTATCATCAAATTCAGGCACACATCTCATTGCATCTGACCAAGATGTAAAGACCGATGGATGGTTTATTTTAGGTCAAGCCTGCTGTACAACTAATTCATTCCTCAATAAATCTGTTGTTCCTTCCTCATCTGCAATATTATAAACATCTGTTTCTTTATTACAAAACTCCTCATCAGATGTCAGGTTAGCATGTATATCCGGGATATCAAGATGGTTTTCCTCTTCTGCTTCATTTGGAATAGTCTCAACTTCATGGGGCAGACTATCTTCAATGACTCTTGTAAGTCTAAATCTTTGTACAATTGGATGTTGTTGTTGTACAACAGAAACATCAAAATATAACTCCATTATGGTACAATCTGACCATTGAGAAAACAAATTAATTGTTTGGATCCATTGAACATCATCAACCAATGGACAAGCTAGATGCCACAATGTTTATGGAAACTGAAAATGTCTATAACTCATTGACTTGATCTTTTGATAGTGTCCTAGATTTAATGGGCCATGAATTCAATCTTGAAGGTCACTTAGGGCTATAGAATCCGTTGTATTAACCACTGTTATTGGTTGTGTACTATAAGAAGCTCCTTGCTTAGTTTGAATAACCTTCCCATGGCTGTACACACAGGAAAACATTATGCTCTATGTAAAAAATGTTTTATGATCAAGATTTTGATAGTGTAATTGACATTCATAAGGATTGTTACCAATATAAATTGCATTTTATACTTTTAAGATGTAATTAAAATATCTATTAAAAATAAGTTGGATTTTACCTCACGTTCAAATAATAACTATTACTTCAAAACTATACAATCTTTATGATACTTAAATTTTAAATGATGTTATATCCTAAAGTAGGAAATTTCTTAGAACACTTTTTAATTAGTTAATCATTCTTCAATCATTAGTTATTCCATACTAAAGTATTAATTATTTTTTCAATATCATAGTAGAGTTAAAATATAAATAACATAGAGTTAAAAAATAAATAACATCATGTTTCGAGATTCTAGCCTTTCTTGCGGTGAAATGGATATCAAAATTTTAGAAAACCTGTTCTCACACGGGTTTTCGGAAATATTGAAATCCAATTCACTGCAAGAAAGGATAGAAGCTCAAAACATGATGGTATTTATTTTTTAACTCCATGTTTTTAATATTTTATCTTCATGTTATTTATATTTTAACTCCATGTTATTTATATTTTTTCTCCATGTTATTTATTTTTTTCACTTTATCTCCATGTTATTTTTTAACTCCATGTTGTTTTTAACACCATGTTGTTTTTTTACCCCATGTTGTTTTTTAACTCCATTTTTTTAACTCTATTTTGTTTTTTTAACTCCTTGATGTTTATGTTATTTAATATCATTTGAACTGTAGTTTTATTTTTAACCCTATTTATTTATTAATTAATTGCTAATTAATAATTTCTTATAATAACTATCAAAATAATTACCAAATTATCAATTTATCATTTCTTTTCAGAGATATTTTAGTAGTTTATAAAGAAATATGAATATATTAAGCATATCCCTCAGGAGTGTCAAACCAGAATGCAGCAAGGACCGTTTTCATGGACCCGTTCCTTTTCGAGTCTAGTTCAAATCTATGTTTTCAGGTTTTAAACCTAGGTATATATGTACCAGAGACACATTCACTTGTTTGTATCCAGACCATGATTTTATTGCTTAGATAACATAGTCTTTATGCTACCAAATTTTCATTAAAATAATCCTATATTAATTTATTATTATGATAATTATAATTCATAAATATATATAAGTAATTAAACAATCTAATAAACAAAAAAATTAAAACTACTAAACTACTATAGAACTAAAATATTTAACTTTTAAAAAATAAAATAATTAAGAAACATTAAGTTTAAAAAAATATTTAACTGAAAACAATTAAATGAAATAAACAACCTTAAATTAAAAACCATACCTTTAAATGCATTACAAAAATTTCATACCGCAAACTCTGCCGCAAAATAGAGAGAAATTGAGAGGTAAATGGGTGTTTAGAAGTGAGTTGAAGGGGAGGGGGTGCTTCCCTTTTATATGGCGTTGAGGCAAAGGTAGAACCCATGGTGCCTCCTTTGCCACATCATTGATCCACACCGGTAGTGCAAAGGTGGCAGTCGTGACGCCGCCTTTCACCCAAAATGCAAAGGTGGCATCGTGGATGCCGCTTTTAAGGTGCATTTTGAAAAATATTTTCGCTCTAACTATTTTCTGATTTTTTTTAAAAAAATGTAAAAAAAACTCAAAGAAAACACAAATAGGTGAGATCAGGATGAAAAATATATTATACATAGTAGGTCCCGGATTCAAAGGAAATAATCCTGTAGACCGTAATGATCCAAATCAAGAATTCCTCAACTCACGCTACAGTTATAGAGACGTAAACACTGCGCCCATTGTGGGTTATGGGAAATCTATTATATATATTAATGTATGTGAATTTTCACTACACATGATGACACCATATGTGTTTCATAAACCTGCTCAATACTTCGCCATTTCTAACCCCATCAGCCTCCTTCCCGACCCTGATACCGTTTCAATATTTTCCTCTCCGTCATTCCATTCCCTCCAAACTCATTTACCTCCCCATGGAATTCCAACCCACTATCAACATAGAAACCTCCATAGATTAATCTTCTCCCCCAACCCCATCTTGACATCCCCTCTCTGATGTCGTCGTCCCCACCTCTACCTCCACCACATCCCTCTCGCCTCCTTCCCTCATCCTATCCTCCATCCTGCCTCTGCCACTGCCTCCACCTTCGACACCTCACTTAGATTTCCATAACCTCATCTCCCCTCCACATGTTCTCTTGGAACCCTAACCCCAACCCATCCACCATGATTGTCGTTGAATCGTATTCACCCCCATTGTTTCGGTATCCCAACACTCCAATCTCTTTCTCAAGTTTTCTCTCATTACTTTGCTAGGAAGTCTCTTGATTTGCAGCTCCACTAAGTAAACGAGGTCTTACCTTTCCCCTTTTCTCGATCTAAGACATCATCTTCATTGAATCATAAGTCATTCATCATTCCTATCTTCAGCCTCTCCCTCTATGGACTAATTGACCAACACTGAGGTATGACCTCATCATTATTGAATTTAATCACCTCTCTTCCATGATCAGTAGTCGGGTGATAATATTTTATCTACAAATTGAAAATTTTGGTCTAGATAGCCATAATGTTGTCTTAATCGTACTTATTAATCCCATGCCTCTATACACCAAAATTGTGGTCTTGATGATATTAACATTCAGAAAAAATAAGATGCTTCCTATTGATTTTGAATTTCAATCTGTAGTACTCGATATTAATCGTTCTGAACATCTTTGATGTTTTTTATATTGAATGTATTCCAATTTAGATTTTGATCAATAGTTTTCATGTTTAAATTATAAATTTATTTCATCAACTATAGCTTCTCAACAACATTTGAATATGTTTTTTTCTTGAACCTGTAATGACATGAAATTTTTAATTATTTTTGTTCTCTAATATTTTGTGTATAATTAAAATGTGACTGTTGTCTTTTGACTGTTATATGACCGTTAGTCAATATGACCATTGGAAACTATAATCTTAACTTTGTGTTTTTATAAATATTGTTATCTAGGTTAATTAAAATAGAAAGAAGATTGAATTGACTCATCCAGTAGACTCGATCCATATGAAGCCCATCTGTCGGAGCTTGGGAAGGAGGTATCAACACTGGGCTTTATTCTAGACCAAGCCCAAGCCAAACATCAATGTATGATGTTTGAATGGAATCACCTAAGGTTAAAGTTTAAACTGATAGAAATCACCACTCGGGCAATGTTGTCTGATTCACCCTAAGATTCTATCATTATAGCACACCTGACATTTAAGTCCTATGATGGTGTAATAAGGGGCTACGTATCGAGACCTTAGCTGCTTTGTGTCATCCTGTTATAAATAAAATTTTATTTCTTCTTATGGAAAATTAATTAAATTTCAAATATCTGGATAAATATTGGAAGTGAATTATATATGAATTTAGGGAAAAACAATGAAATTTTAAAATATTTAGGTATTCATTAAATATTTAATAATGTGAAATTATTTTCAAAAATTGGACTTCTACAATTATGATCAGTGAGAAATTTACAGTATAATAAGATCAAATTGGTTTTTAGTGAATAGTAAAGTAAGAATAGTAACATACCCATATGAATATTAATGAAAAGTAATTTGACCAAAAAATAGAAACTTCACCAATGAATGTATAAATACATTTTAGATATCTTAAAAGTTAAAAAATGATCATAGTTTAAGTTTTGGTATTTTTGTACGCCATAAATATTTTATTTAAACTTTTATAATTAATTTAACAATTTAAAATGGAAATTTATTTTAATAAAATTTAATCATAAACTGTAAATTTATTTTCTTATGGGTATATAATATTTTTATGTGACTTTGATTACTTTCTTAAGGTTTTACAAAATGAGTTATAGTTTTAATGTTGTATTTTTGAAATAAATAATGATTTTATTTAATAATTAAATTAAAAATATTTAGAAAATTATTTTCATAAAACGAACTTCATTTTTTATTTTAGAGCATCAATATTAGGTTTGGGTGAATTTTTGGGCTTTTTCTAAAACAGTTGATTTATCGGTGAATATTAAAAATGCAGTTTTGAATATCAGGAGTTTAATGACATCATTAATGATGTAATAATGACATAAGATTTCTGGTAGACTAATGAATAGTGAGATATTCTATTAGGTGTCCCATGTGGCCAATACCAAAGGAAAATACCATGTCCAAGCCCATGGTTATTCAAATACCACTGATGAGGTGTCCCTTGGAAATTAATAATTTATTCAGTCACTTTCCCTATAAATACCAAGCCATTTCCCTCATTCATTTCATTCCAAAATCATCCTGAACGATGTTATGGTCTCCTTACCTCCCAAGGAGTCCTCCCAAGGTTCCCTAAAACCTCCCAATGTCCTAACCATCATACTTTTGAAGTTACTCTCCAAGATAGGGGATCCTTTCACCCTCCTATTTTGAGTCATGAATTCCTTTATGTTGTGTATTCTTGTTTACATATCTTTATGTTAAGGGAATTTTCTTATATGTTCTCATTATTGTCCGTTTAATGTCTAATTTTTGAGTGACCCTTTCAGCTCTCATCAATTTGTTTTCTGAATTTTTAAGTGATGCCGTTAGGCGGCCGAATTTATTGTAAAGGAAATCGCATCTTCTCCAACCTTTCAAGTTTCCTTTTCTTGTGGTATGTCATTCAAATATCCATACAATGTTATTACCTCCATGTTATTATGTATTTATATTTTAATATGATTTATTTATTTGTGTGTTACCATTGTACCCTCACTTTTTATTATTTTCAAAAACCATGTTACATAGCTGTTATGCTGTAGAAATTTCAACTCATAATTTCTATCTCTTACTCTCAAGAAGTTATCTTGTTTATTTATGTGAAAACCCAGGACTATTTCGTTTCTATGGGTGTGCATAAATATATAATTAGGATATATTTTATTCTAGAATGTACATACATATAACCATCACTCCTTTTCCATGGGTTATAAATGATATAATCATCTTATTTTTAAGAACTTTTGAAACGTCAGGATTTTGAAATGAAACCGATATATTTTATTCTCTATGGGTTATTTATGAAAATATTACTTATGATGAATGTGTCTCACATGAAAATAAATACATATTGATGGTGCTCCCTGATATCCCTCCAATGTATTAGGAAAAGAATTAATCTCTATAGATGACAAGTTTGAAGATACCTTGGTGAATAACCTTGGTAATATTTACGACACCTTGGGGATAAACCCTGGTGATATGTTTATGAATGTCTAAATGAAATTTTGTATCTACATATTCAAGTTATGATTCATGTTCTTTTTATCATGATATTCTTATTCTTCTATTTATCATGCCTTTATGACTATTATCATGTTCTTATTAATATTTCTCAAGATCACATGTCAACTAATTCACTTGTTTTTCTTAATGAGCTTTCTGCTCACCCTTTTCTTTGATGTGTGTCTCCAGGATATGAGATGCAGTAATTGTACATAAGATGAAACTATGATGAAGCCTTAAAATTGGTTTATAAGAATTTTTTATGTTGTTTTCATGTATTATGTTCCGGATTTCAAAGAAACTATACTTTAAAGATCCTATGTTTGTAAAATGTACTGAAAAGTTATGTAATTAAAAAGAGGGATGCTATAGTTGGTTTCAAAGGATAGTTTATTTATTTATGGAAATTAGTATATGAAATAATTAGGAATAATCCTATAGAAAAGTTTAAATATAGGAAAATATCCTGGTATTTGGGTGAATATTGAGTAAGTGGTTTATCAAACAAATACATCCCTGTATGGATACAAGTTGGTAGAGGTGGCTCTGGGACAGATATACATAGGGGTAAAACTCGAAAAAATATCTTTGAGAAAGACTCAAATGGGGACTGGTGCACAAAAATGAGACTTGCTGCACTCCTAGTTACGACACTCCTGTGGGATATGTTTGGTTAATAAAATGCTTTTTAAGAATCATTATGAATGATTTATAGAGAAATGTAATTGTTTAAAGAAGTTTTAAGAAATAAATCCTTTATAGTTAAAATATTCATAAATGAAATAAGTTTCTCATTAAGGTTTTATTATTTTAGAAAATAGAGGGAAATGAGAGGAACCGTGCAAATGGTGACCGCAATGGACCATCCGCTGACGGCTCTCCGATGGAAGCTGGAATGGAAACATTCATGTGAATGATGAACCAAATGACTCATGTTAAGGGAAATAACTTCAATCAAGCTGAGAGAATGATCTCACCGTGAAGGGAATAAGATTTCGTTGAGTTCGTTATGGTTCGATGACCACCAACCTTTAGTGGATCGACTGACCCATTGATTGTTATGTAGTGGATCATCTCTATCGAGAATATCTTTTCTGTTCTCTATGGTTCAGAGAACGAGAAGGTCACCCTAGCAGTCTACCTCTTAGAAGGAGAATCTAATAAGTGGTGGGAGCTGATTAAAAACATGACGAAAAGAGTAGAGGCTAAAGATATGGAGTGGGAAAAGTTTAGGGTGATTTTCATCAGTAAGTATTTCCCTCATTCCATTAGAACAAGAATGAAGAAGGAGTTTCACGAGAAAAATAAGAAGGTGAAAAAATCTGTCAGAAGCTATGAGATTAACATCACCTGAATATCACGATATACCTCTATCTTTGTTATGTATCCAAATGGTATGGATGATAGATTCTTCGGTGGGCTGAGGCCTCATCTATGGATGAATCTAGCCAACTTAGACTATGACAGCTATGAGGAGATCGTGTGAAGTGTGATGAATGTCGAACTGGAGTTTGGAGAGATACAGTGGTCTCATAAATCAAATGATAAAAAGAGTTCTTTGGAGACCATCTTAGGGAGGATATTTGATCAAGGAAGAGGAGGAAATAAAGTGAAACATCCCACGTGTAATAAATGTGGGAAGAAGCATTCAGGGAACTGCCTTCTCAGGAGCAGGAAATGCTACAAGTGTGGAGAAGATGGCCATATTGAGAGGAATTGTTATAGTGAGGTGAAACCTCAACTTCCAAACACTAACGACAAGGGGAATATAGGGCAGGCCCTACTTGATGTCCATTACTTTAAGTGTAGACAACTTGGGAACTTTTCCAAACACTGTCCAAATCTGAGGGCAGTGGAGGGGAACCACCATCAGCCTCAGCAAAGGCCAAGGGAGAATGGTCGTGATTTTGCTATCATGAACGCTAAAGTTGAAGCTCCAAATGATGTGGTAGCAGGTACTCTTGTTGTTCTCTCAAAGATAGAAAGTAATTTTTTTATTCAGGTTCTACATATTCCTTTATTTCCTTTAAGTTTGCCAAGAATTTAGAATCAACACCCTACTTTCTAAAATTAGAGTTATCAGTCAATACTCTTGGTCGGATTATCCAAGCATCATCAATGTTTAAAAACTCTAGTATTTACTTTGGTGAGCACAATCATATCGCAAATATAGTAGTCATTCATGTGTTGGAATTCGACATTATATTAGGGATGGACTGGATCTCAAAGTATAACTCTAAGATCAAATAAAGAAGTAAGGAAATCTCAGAAGTCTTGAATGGAAAACCTATAGTTATCTTCCAAGGAGAGATATTTCAACCAGATATTTATCTAAGTGAACCTCCTATATCCTTATTTATGGAGATGATCGGTGAAGAATAAGAAGGAAATGAGAGTTTGAGGATAGAAAATGTACCCATCATCCAGGAATACATAGACGTATTTTCTGTGGAGTTTCCTAGACCTCCCCTAGAAAGAGAGGTAGAGTTCTCCATTAAACTCGTACCTGAATCTCATAAAATATCAAAGACCCCATATAGGATATAAAATATGGAGATGGAGGAATTAAAGAATCAAATCCAAGCTATTTTCGAGAAAGGGTTTATCCAACCGAGTGTGTCTCCTTGGGGAGCACCTATTCTCTTTGCGAAGAAGAAGGATGGATCAATTCGGCTATTCATTGATTATAGAGAACTAACAGAATCATAGTAAAGAAAAAATACCATATTCCAATAATTGATGACTTATTTCTCCAACTTCATGGGGATCAATTATTCTCTGAGATTGATCTTTGATCTCTTTATCATCAATTGAGGGAGAAGAAGGAAGAAATTCCAAAAACAGCCTTCTGAACAAGATATGGTCATTAGGATCTTGTTGTTATGCCTTTTGGACTGACTAATGCACCAACTCTTTTTATGGATTTGATGAATATAGTCTTTAAAAACTATTCTGATAAGTTTTTTGTAGTTTTTATTGATGATATTCTGATATATTCCAAAAGTCATGAGGAGCATGAGGATCATCTAAGTGTTATTTTGATAACTCTACTGAAGGATAGACTTTTTGAAAAGTTCAGTAAATGTGAATTCTGGTGACAAAAGTTTCTTTCATGGGGCACATTGTTACAATGAAGGAATCATTGTTGACCCAGAAAAGACAAATGTTATAGAGGATTGGCCTCAACCATCAATAATAACTGAGATTCGTAGTTTCCTTGGATTAACAGGATATTATAGGTGGTTTGTGAAATTTTTTTGATTACATTATAATCCATTAACCAAGTTAACTCAAAAAGGGGTCAAGTTCATCTGGAAAAAGGAGTGTGAGGAATGTTTCCACAAGATGAAGAAGAGAATGGTTACTGAACCTATGTTAACTCTGACCTCAAGTGGAGAAGGATTTGTTATATTTTGTGATTCATCTCTGGAAGGGCTTCGGTGAATACTCATGCAAAATGACAAGGTCATTACTTATGCATCTCTATAGTTGAATACACATGAGAAAAATTATCCTACACATGATTTGGAGCTGGATGCAGTCGTTTTTTCTCTGAATATATGGAGGCACTCTCTTTATTGGTAGAAACGTGATATATACATAGACCATCAATGTTTGAAGTATATTTTCACACAAAACGAATTGAAGATGAGACAAAGGAGATTGTTGGAGCTTTTTAAATACTATGATTGTTTAATTCATTATCATCCTCGAGGAGAAAACAAAGTCATTGATGCATTAAGTAGGAAAGAACCAGTTGTTCTTTCCATGATGAGGATTCAAAAAGTTCTTTTGATCAATGGCCTAGTAAAGCTGGACATGGGAATTATAAGGGATGGGACATCATGAACCCTAACCCAAATGATTTATCAACCATCATTACTAGATAAGATCAAGAAATCTCAGAGAGAAGATCCTTTGTTACAAAATAAGTTTGATTCTGTGAAGGATTGGAAGTTTCTTGAGTTCAATACTGATCAAGAAGGTGTACTAAAATTTCTTACAAAACTATGTGTTCCATCTATTCTATAAATAAAGATGGAGCTGATAGATGAAGCTCATAACTCTACTTTATCTATACATCATGTAAGAACAAAAATGTATAGGGACCTTCGTGATCATTATTGGTGGGATAATATGTAAAGGGAGACTACTGACTATACTTCAAGGTGCCTGGTATGTCAGCAAGTGAAGGCAGAGTGACAAATTTCTTAAGTGGTATTGCAACCACTGCCCATACCAGCACAGAAGTTTGACAATATCACTATGGACTTTGTCACTGGTATCTCGAGAACATCCAAAGGAAATAATGCTATATGGGTTATTGTGGACTGTCTAACCAAGAATACTCATTTTATCTCCATTCAAGAAGATTTCTCTCTTGTTCAACTTGCCAGGATTTACATGAAGGAAGTGGTAAGGCTGCATGAAGTTCCACTTTCTATCATATCTGATCATGATCCAAGGTTCACATCAAAATTATGGAGAAGTCTTCAGCAAGATCTCAGCACTGAATTGAATTTCAGTACGGTCTATCACCCCCAAACCGATGTCCAATCTGAAAGGACTATTCAAACACTCAAGGATATGCTAAGAACTTGCATAATGGAATTTAATGGTGGATGGGATCAACATATCTATTTATTTGAGTTCTCTTACAACAACAACTTCCACTCGAGAATTCAAATGGAACCCTATGAAAATTAATATGGGAAGTGTTGTAGAACATCTTCATGTTGGGATGAAGCTAGTGATAAAAAGCTTCTTGGGCCTGATCTTGTGCAAGAGATGACAGAAATGGTCCCTGCCATCCAACAACACATTTAGGATGCTCATAGTTAACAAAAGAGCTATGAAGAAAACTGTTGAAAGTTCTTGGATATTGATGTTGGTGACAATTTATTTCATAGGATTTCACCTTGGAAGAGTGTCATGAGGTTTGTGATGAAAGGGAAGCTCAGCCCTAGGTACATTGGCCCCTACGAAATTGTTGATCGCGTGGGAGCAGTGGCCTACTTGCTTTCACATCCTCCAAATCAAGCACAAGTTCATGATGTTTTCCACGTATCCATCTCGAAGAAGTACATACCTGACCCTTCACATGTACTAAATCCAGAGGTGGTTCAACTGGAACATGACCTCTCTTATGAGGAGCATCTGGTGGAGATCTTGGATCGTAGAGACAAGGTTCTATGCAACAAGGCTACCCCCCTTGTTAAGGTGTTGTGGAGGAACCAAAAATATATAGAATCCACATGGGAACCAGAGGAGTATATGAGACAGAAGTACCCACACCTTTTCCCATCAATGGGTACGAGATAAAATTTTAGGGAAATTTTTTTTAAGGGTGGAAGAATGTAACGACCCGAACATTTTAATTATTTTTGTTTCCTAATTTTGTGGGTATAATTAAAATGTGACCATTTAGTTTCGACTATTATATGACCATTGGTCAATATGACCATTGGAAACTATAATAATTACATTTTGTTTTTATAAATATTGTTATATTGGTTAATTAATACAGAAAAAAGATTGAATGGGCTCTACCACCAGACTCGAGCCATATGAAGCCCATATGTCGGAACTTGGGAAGGAGGAATCATCACTAGGCTTTGCTCTGGACCAATCCCTTTCCGAACATCAACGTATAATGCTTGAAAGGAATAACCAAAGGGAGAATTTCAAGCTGATAGAAATCACCACTCCGGAAATCATGTCCGAGCCACCCCAAGATTCTATCACCATCGCACACCTAATACTTAGGTCCTATGCGGGTGTAATAAGGGTCTATGTAACGAGACCTTAGCTTCTTTTTCTCATCCTATTATAAATAAAATTATTATTTCTTCTTATGGAAATATTTATGAATTTCAAATATCCAGATAAATATAGGATGTGAATTATTTATGAATTTAAGTAAAAAGGGTATTTAAAAATATTTTTTTATTCATTAAATAGTAAATAATGTGAAATGATTTTAAAAAATTGGTCTTCTACATTTGTGATCAGTGAGCAATATAGAGTCTCATAAGATCAAGTTGGTTTTTAGTGAATAGTGATGTAGGAATATTAACACACCCAGATGAATAGTGATGAATAGTACTTTGTTCAAAAAAAAGAAACATCACCCATAAATGTATAAATACATTTTAGACATCTTTAAAGTGAAAAAATGATCATAGTTTAAGTTTTGGTATTTTTATATGCCATAAATATTTTATTTACAATTTTATAATTAATTTAACAATTTCAAATGGAAATGTATTTTCCTAAAATTTAATCATAAATTGTTACATTATTGTCTTATGGGTATACGATATTTTTATGGGACTTTTATTACTTTCTTAAGGTGTTACAAAATGAATTATAGTTTTAAAGTTGTATTTTTGGAATAAATAATGATTTTATTTAAAAATGGAAATAAAAATATTTAGAAAATAATTTTCATAATATGTACTTCATTTTGGATTTCAGATCATCAATATTAGGTTAGGGTGAATTTTTGGGTTTTTTCTGAAACAGTTGATTTTTAGGTGAATAGTAAAAATGCAGTTTTGAGTTTCGGGTGTTTAATGACATCATTAATGATGTAATAATGATGTAAGATTTCTGGTCGACTTATGAATAGTGAGATATGCTATGAGGTTTCCCAAGTGGCCAATACCCTGGGAAAATACTATGGTCAAGCCCATGGTTTTGCAAATACCACTGATGAGGTGTCCCTTAGAAATTACTAATTTATTCACTCAATTTCCCTATAAATACCAAGACATTTCTCTATTTCATTTCATTAAAAAATAATCCACAATGATTTTATTATCTTTTTACCTCCCAAGGAGTCCTCCTAAGGTTCCCTCATGCCACCCAATATCCCAACCTTCAAGCTTTCGAAGTTACATTCCATGGTAAGAGATCATTTCACCCTCCTCTTATAATTCATGAATTCCGTTAGGTTGTGTCTTCTAGTTTCCATATAATTATGTTGAGGGTATGTTATTATATGTTCTAATTACTATACATTTCATGTATAATTGTTGAGAGACCCTTTCTGGTCTCATCAATTTGTTTTTTGAATTTTTAAGTGATGCCGTTATGCTGCAGAATTTCTTGTAAAAGAAATCGCATATTCTCCTACCTTTCAAGTTTCCTTTTCTTCTGGTATTTCATTCAAATATCCATACCATGTTCTTACCACCAAGTTATTATGTATTTATATTTTAATTTGAGTTATTTATGAGTGGATAACCCTTGTACCCTCTCTTTTTATTATTTTCTAAAACCATGTCATATAGCCGTTATGCTGCAGAAATTTCACCTCAAAATTTCTATCTCTTTCTCTCATGAAATTATCTTGTTTATTTATGTGAATACCCAGGACTATTTCGCTTCTATGGGTGTTAATAAATATATAAAAAAGATATATTTTATTCTGTAATGGACATACATATTACCCTAACACTCTTTCCATGGGATACAAATGATACAATGATCTTATTTTTAAGAACTTTTAAAACGTCACGATTTTGAAATGAAACCCATCTCTTTTATTATAAATGGGTTATTTATGATATGTTTTATTATGATATATGTGGATAAAATGAAAATAAAGACATATTAAGGGTGCTCCCTAATAGCAATCCAATTCATTGGGTAATGAATTAATCTCTAGAGATGACAAGTTTCACGATACCTTGGTGAATAACCTTGGTAAATTTCATGACAACTCGGAGATAAACCTTGGTGATATTTTTATGAATGTCTAAATGAAATATTTTAGCCACATATTCAAGTTATTATTCATGTTCTTTTTATCATGATATTCCTATTCTTACATTTTTCATGCCTTTATGACTTTTATCATGTTCTTATTAATATTTCTCAGGATCACATGTCAACTGTTTTACTTGTTTTACTTACTCAGCCTTCGGCTCACCCTTTTCATTGATGTATGTCTCCATGATATGATATGTAGTAATTGTACATAGGATGAAACTATGATGAATACTTTTTAGTGTTTTATAAGAATGTATTATGACGTTTTTATGTATTATGTTCTTGATTTACAAGATACTATACTTTAAAGATCCTCTGTCTGTAAAATATAATGAAAAGTTATGTAATTAAAAGGAAGGATGCTATAGAACCCCTAACTAATTATTATCAAAACTTTTTTTGTGTTATGATTGTTAACATTAATTTTGAATATTGATTATGAATACACAAATTTTATTTTCTCCCTGGTTTTTTTGGTAACATTTTGTTTGTATCATAACATGCACCAAGAGTAAATATCAGACATTGAAATGTTTTCTAACAAAAGGGTGTGAGAATTTTGAAAAATCATTATAAATTATTTGTTAAAAATTAATCGAATGAATGCATCAACTTTTGAAAAAAATGATATTCTTATTATTTAATTTTTATTCCCATCATTATTACATCACATTATTCATCATTAAGATAAACATTGGTGTTTTTATACCAAATTATTTCCAATTTAGATGCAGATCTTGAAATTTTATCCTCTATTTTTTATTACGATTTATGAGTTTTGATTAAGAATGCATTAGTCTGATTTTCTTATCATTCCTCACTTAGAGTAATGATTTATTCCATTTAAAATTACAAACCATTATTTATTATACATCTATTATATATACTATAGTTTGTGTCATCTCCCTCTAGATATCCCTAATGTTTTCTTCAACATACTTGATTATCCCATGTATCCAGACACTACATCCACAGTCATGAAGGTATTGAACTTCAGAAAAAATTAGATTCCTCTTATTGATTTTGTTATATCTTTAGTATATGGTATTCATCTTTCTAAACATATTTGATGTTTTTATACAAAATTCCATCTGATTTTGATTTAGATCTATCATTTTCCTGTTTAAATTCTAAATTGAGTTTATCAGTTGTAACTTCTCAATGACATTTGAATCTATTTGATTTTTTAACTTGAAGCCCTAACTAACTTTTATCAAACCCTTAATATGTTTTATTGTTAACATTATTTTTTATGTTTTTATACTTAATGCCATCCAATTTTGATTTAGATCTTTCATTTTCTGTTTTAAATTCTAAATTGAGTTCATTAGTTGTAACTTCTCAACAACATTGGGATCTCTTTGTTTTTAAACTTAAAGTCCTATCTAATTTTTATCAAACCATTAACCTATATTATTATTAACAATATTTTTAAATTTTTATTATGAAATGATGAGTTTAATTGTCTTCCTAAAATTTTTTGGGTACTTTTTGTTTGTATCATAACATGAAAAATATGTAGCAAGAGTAAATAATAGTGATTGTTGTCAATTCTTATTCATCCCTTCCTTCATTGCATCCCAACACCCTAATCTCTTTTCAAAGATTTCTCTCCTTGCTTCGCTAGATAGTCTCTTAAATTATGGCACCACAAAGTAAAAATGGTCTTAAATTTTTCCATTATCTCTATTGATGACATCATCTTCATCTTCCTTTATAGAATCATATGTCACTCATCATTTCCATCTTCGGCCTCTCCCTATGGCTAAATGGATTGACATCGAGGTATGCCCTGATCTTTATTCTATTTCATCACCTCTCCTACACCACAATCAAAATTGGGGTGTTGAAATTTGATCCAGAAAATAAAAATTTCAGTCTAGAAAACCATAACATTGTCTTGAACGTACCTGATAATACCATGTCTTGAGACACCACATCCACAGTGTTGAAGGAATTGAAAATTTTGAAAAAATATATTCCTCATATTGATTTTTTATTTCCATATTAATTATTGGGTATTCATCGTTCTGAACATCTTTGATATTTTTTAAAATGAATTCCTTCCAATTTAGTTTTAGATATTGCATTTCCATTTTAAATTATAAATTGAGTTCATCAGCCATAACTTCTCAACAACATTAGAATTTATTTTTTTAACTTGAATCCCTAACATATTCTTATCCCAACCTTACTATTTTTTTGTTCAAATTTTTTTTGAATTTCAATTGCGAATAAACAAGTTGTATTTTCTTCATGAATTTGTTTGGGGGCGTTTTTTATATCATAACATGAATAATATGCATCAAGAGTAAATAACTGATACATTTACATGTTTTCTATCAACATGGTGTGAGATTTTATGAATATATAACAATATTTTGATAAGAATTAATCTATGGAAGGCATCAAATTTTGAAAAAAATGATATTAATACTATTTAATTTTTATTCCCATCACTATTGTATCACATTGATATCCATGGATGTTTTTTATATTGAATTCATTCATATTTAGATGTAAATCTTTCATTTTTCTCTTTAATTTCAGGTTATGATTTTTTAGTTTTGATTAGGAATTCACGAATTTTATTTTCTAATCATTAGTCATTAAAAGTCATGATTTATTTCATTTAACTTTCCAGATTATAATTTCATATAAATATACTTTATATACTATAGTTAATGTCATCTCCCTCTAGATATCCATATTTTTGGACTCAACATACTTGATAAGCCCAATTCTCCAGACACCACATCAATGGTCTTGATGGTATTGATATTTGGAAACAATTAGAGTCTGCTTATTGATTTTTTATTTATATATTTGGAACATTTTTATGAACATCATTTTTGTTTTTTTATACCGAATGCCTCCCAATTTAGATTTATATAATTTATTTTCCTATTTAAATTATAAATTGAGTTCATCATCTTTAACTGCTCAACAACACTTGAATCTATTTGTTTTTTAATTGGTAGCCCTGACTAATTTTTATAACACCCTAATTAGGTTTCGATAATTAACATTATTTTTGAAATTTGATTACGAATAAATGAGTTTTATTTTCTTCATGAATTAGTTTGGTGACTTTTTTTGTATCATAATATAAAAAATTTACAACAAGTGTAAATAATAGTTATTTCCCTCAAATCTTCTTCATCCACACCATTTCTATATCCCCACACCGCAATCTCTTTCCCGAGTTTTATCTCCTTAATTTTCCATAGAGTCTCTTGATTTATAGCTCCACTTAGGAAACAAGGTATTACCATTTCCCTTATCTCCATCGACAACATCATCTTTATCTTCCTTCATAGAATCTTATGTCACTCATCATTCCCATCACTGGCCTCTCACTCAGTCCAAATGGATTGAAACAGAGGTTAATCACCTCTCCTCCACGATCGATAGTGGGGTGGTGATATTTGTTCTAGAAAATGGAAATTTTTGTCTAGATAGCCATAACATTGTATAAAACAGACCTGATAAGCCCATGTCTCTTCGCATCACATCCATAATGTTGAAGGTATTGAATTTCAAAAAAAAATATTCTTTATATTGATTTTATATTTACATATTTAGTACATGATATTCACTTTTACGAACATCTTTAATTTTTTTTGATAATGAATTCCTTCCTATTTAGTTTTATATCATGAATTTTCTTATTTAAATTCTAAATAAATTTCATCGGCTGTAACTTCTAAAAAAAATTTGAATCTTCTTTTTTTTAAGATGAACCCACAACTAATTATTATTAAAACCTACATATTTTTTTATTGATAAAAATATTTTTGAATTCTGATTACAAATGCACGAGTTTTATTTAATTACTGAATTTGTTTGGTGACTGTTTTTTTGTAACCTAACATGAAAATATGAATTTATTTTTCCTTTCGGTCATAAATAAATATTATTTAAAAAACCATGTTTTCAAAAACATTTTCAAAGTTGATATTTTTAGATCATTTTCATGGAAAAATGTTTTAAAATTTTTTAAATGTTATTAAATAATCCTTTATATGTTTTCAAAGTGTTTGAATATTAATGGTTTTCAAAAAGTGTTCATGGTTTCATTATATTTTTTCAAATTATTTTCAAATAAATGGTTTTCTAAATGTTTTCAAGCATTCTTTATAAGTTTTCTAATTATTTTCAAAAAAATTGTTTTCAAATCATTTTCAAGCATTATTTATAAAATTTCAATGTGTTTTCAAAGAAATGGTTTTCAAAAACATTTTCAAAATCCATTAATATGTTTTCAAAATAAAATAATTTTCAAAACGATTTATGTTTTAAAAATATTTTTTAAAGATGAAAGTTTATATTCACCAAGATATGATTCTAATGGATCTTTCCAAATTATTTTCCATCTAAGATGGGATCTGTTTGTGTAACTCATTCTTTTATGGAATATGATCCAAAGGTTCCATTCATATTTTTTCTCTGAATGGTTTATGTTTTGATGACATGATTTTTATGAAACCCATTTCTATTTTCACGAGTTATATGTTTATGAAACTAGTATCTCTTTCACAGGTTATATCCTTTTGAAACCCACTTATTTTCATGGGTTTTTCTATGATGAAATAATTACAAATAATATTCATTTTCCATTGTTTATTAAGTGATGAAACATTAATTATTCCTATTTCATTTCATGGTTCACGATATGATGAATGTTTTGTTATCTTGTGGCACATGCATGTATGATTTCATTAGGTGACGGGCGGGACCAATATTTCCGTCAAATGAATTGGGTAATGATAAATGTTTTATGTTCTCAAGAGGGTACATGATATTTCATATCAGGCCCGAAAAAAGTGGGAATATTAATCCCGAAACAAGAGGGTACACGAGAGGGCATCACAAGCCTGAAATAAGAGGGTACACAGGATCACATCCCAAGACTGAAATAAGAAGGTACATGGGAGGGCATCCTGAGGCCGAAACAAGAGGGTACAAAAGAGGGAATCCCAAGCCCAAATTAGGTACATGGGTTATCATCCCAAGCATAAAATTTTATTATTTCTATGGAAGGTAGCATTGACATTGGATTTTATGTTCTTTTGTGTATTCTACAAATCCATGTATTATTCCGATGTTATATTTAATGGATTATTCTCTTATTTCCCTTATGATTCATATATTTTGAATTGTAAATATTTATGCCATGACTCATGTATATGATCTTTGATTTTCATGGTATGATTTTTTAATGTTATTCTCATATTCTTATTCTTATGTTAGTCAAATGTATCTACATTGTTTACCGTTACTGAGCATCTGATATCACCCCTTTCTTATGACTTATTTTCTCAGGTTACGAAGGAAGGTTTTAGAAAGAAGTAATAGTGGGGAATATCTTTGTCATAAACATTGAAGATTATTCACTGAGTTAGAAGATTTTATTCCATTTTTTTAAAGAGACTAAACTGTTATGGTCCTCAGGGAAGTATTTATGTAATGTGATGAATATTTATCAAAAATAACGCAATATGAAAGTCTGTTAAGCCTAGGTCAGTATATTTGTATCCAAGGAATGGTTTTGTCAAACTTTGGAAACTAGGATGATAAATATTTTGTGAGATCCCTAGGAATATTTCTAAGGATATGTTTACATATGTCTCTAAGGATAAGTATAAGGATGAGTTCATGTTTAGGAAAATGTCTTAAAATTTTGGTAAAGGATATAGTGAGTGGTTTCCTAGAAATAAATCCTTGTGTGGATAATACAAGTGGTATTGGTTCTAGATTAGATATTCCATGGAGTAATAACTATGAATGGGAGTGTTGGGCCTGACTCGAGCATAACCATGTACATAGCATCGGGCATTACTGCACACCTAGTTTGACACTCTAAGGGGATATGATTTGGGAATTCACAAACTCTTTATAAACCATCATATAGGATTTAAATGAAATATAACCATGAATAACCTAGGAAACAATTATGGTTTCATATATTAATGTAGTATAAACCATGATTTAGACATCATATAAGTATTTTTTGATGATTATATGCTTCAACAATATAATTATTGTTTCTTACTCTATGTTTTTTTAGTCAATTGATGGAACTTGAAGGAACAATATTAATGAGGAATTTAAAGTAAAATACAATTATTGTACTCCCTATTAACAAATTGTTATGGGAAATGGATTTTGGAAAAAAAATTCCATGATCAAATAAATTTCTCAATCTATGAATCCTATTGAGCATCCAAACCAGAAAAGGAGGTAACAATGTTTTCTTTTGTCCTTCACAGGGAACATTTTCTTTCTTTCAACGGGTCTTCTAATCCACTTGTGGTTGAACAATGGATCAATACCACTGAAATGATATTCTTCATTCTCATTTGTTTGTAACATGAGAAAGTCAATATGGCTATTTATTATTTAGAAGGTGAAACTGATCAGTGGTGGACCAAAATCAAGAATATGAGGAAGTAAGATGAAATTGAATCCATGGTATGGGTTGAGTTCATGAACATATTATTTAATAAGTAATTTCCATGTGTCCTTCATATGAATATGGAAAAGGAATTCCTAGACCATAAGTAGAAGGAAAATGAACCATCTAGTGCCTATGAATAATATTTTAGAAGTATTTTGAGGTACTATTCGAATATTATCATCCAACCTGAATACCAAACTAATCAATTATTTGATAGCTTTAAAAATATTCCATAAAATTACTTGGCTATAATATTATTCATTAGCTCCGAAGAAGTTTTTTTATGTGAAATAAAGGTGGAAATTGAGGATGGAATTTCATATCAAACTCATGATGTAGAAAATAAAAAGAAGATAGATTTCAACAGAAAATCTTACAACTATGAAGAAAATTAAAAGAACATTTAATTATATAAAAGTGTGGGATTAAACAAAGAGGTAATTGTATTAAGGTTACTTCTAAATGTTTTTAGTGTGGGAGGGATGGTAATCAAGTGGGTGAATGTCCATGTAATGAGAATAAGTTAGATAATTATACGAATAATGTTCAATGCCCATAAAATGCACCCCCACAATCCAGTGTTTCAATTTCATGGAGTTTGGACATTATGTTAATGTGTTCCCCAATCTATGTACTAATGTGGATGATAAGGCAAAAAAACCTATGAGGAAAAAGTAAAAAGGGAAATATTATGAAATCATGATGGATGATGTGAATCTTGATAATTAGAGAACACTTATCCTCCACTTATTAGTTAGGGATTTTTTTATCACGACCCATCCTAGTGTGGCCCATGCTATGACTCCCCAATCCAATCCCCAATAGGCCAGGGGCTGTTGACTGTTACCCAGAAGTAATATCACTAAAATGGAAGGAATTTTCTATATACCTATACACATGCATGTATAACCAAGCCCAAAAAATGATGAAATTTAAAAACCACTAAGTAAACAATGCATGCATACCAATATATCCCAACCAACTGAGTATGATAGGAAAGTAATGTAAAGTGAAACTAGGCCAAATACAATCCTACCAAAAGAAGTCTGTAACCACAAGTCCAAACTATTAGAAAAGGTACTGAGACTTCATTATAAAGCCATAGGAACACACATCATCCTACCAGACCTCACAAAGAACCATCTAGTCTTGGTCCGTGTAAGAATCTATCAAAAGGCCACTCATCTGCACAAGACATGAAACAAGTGAGAAAATCCCATGTAGCGGTGAATATAACAATACTCAGTAGAACATCCTGAAACCATAATGAAATATAACAAAGGAAATTACAACCCTACACAAGTATATGTGTAGAAACATATAATTATATCCATATATATTTAAACCAAGACACACAGTCTAGAGGTATGTCACAACCGTCGCATTCCAATTCTAGGGATTCTTGTTGAAGATTCAATGATGCACACATTCAGGAGAATACACACCTGTGTCCGATAGAACTGGTGAAATCCATCTAAGAGGTACTACTCATCAAGTCCCACCATGAGAGAGATATGGTGATAGATCTAAAGAGAGACATGATAAAACAGATGAGCATCATAGCTAGAGCCATGTATAGATACCAACATCTCAATCTAGATTAACCTGATAAGTAAAGGATTGATGCCCTGTAAAGTTGGCCATGTCAATATCAAAGAACCTACCTTGGGTATGAAGAATGAATAGAATATTACTCTGTAGGACTCTTGGGGGAATTTACAACTCTATCCAGAAAGTCCTACTGAATGGATCATAGTAATATCAGTATAAAATGTTTTGTACCTACCTTTAGGGGAATAATATAGGGAATGAACCCTTACAAAACATGTCCAAGAAATAGAGTAAAAGAGAAAAATTTCATATAGAAAGGGGTACACGTTGTGTAGTAGGGTCACACACTGTGTCCCTTGACCATGAGTACTGCTTGTGTACAATAGACCATGTATTTATAACATGTCATATAGAAGATGGGTACATTTCATGTAGAAGGAGTCACATGCTGTGTACTTCCATCTAGGGTCCCCCATGTGCTCTGGCCATGTGCTAGTACACAGTGTCAACTTGTGTGTCTTTTCCAGTGCATTAGTACATGGGGGATGTATGTGTACTTAGTCCATGACATGATGCGTGGTGTTGAACCTGTTGTGTAGACAAGTCGTGCACTCCTCCCAATATACATGTACATCCCAGGTACTCACCAAGTCTCTAAGGAGAGTCTACACACTATGTGATAGGGGTCACATTCCATGTGAAATTTATCTATATCCCAAAATCCTAGTTTTCACTCAGTGGTGGCCACACTCAATGTAATCATAGATTACATGGCTTGTATATTAGGTTTTTCTAGAAATCCTGGTTGTTCCTCAACATGCCTCAACTAATATCCCAAGTTCTATTTCAGTGGCCTATTCATCTCGAAATTCTTGATCTAGGCCCGTTTCACCATCCTAAAACAAAATTGATGTGTTTCAGGCTTTTAACCTACTCAGAAAACCATTTCGATCCATTATAAAACAAACTATTCGAAAAATAGTTTCTTCTAATTGGGTCTAATTTATCCCTTGCCATCACTGCCTCACCTACATTATGTTTTCCAAATGTTTGATATTAAATTTTGGAGTATTGGGCCACGAAAAGAAGTTGTAATGATCGATCATTCATGAATGTGTTGAATAATAAATAACACACATAGAAATATTGGTTGAGAAAATCACAATGAATGAATTTGAGGAATAAATCATGGTCATTTTTTATTCTGGCCTTGATATATATTATTTAGAATGATCAATAATCAAAAAAGAATAATCAATCCCAATAAATCCACCTATTAAAACCCATCTCACAAAGTAAGAATAAAACGTGGATCATCCTATTCATTGTTTGGTCTGCGTTCATTATTAAATCTAAGAATGGGGAAGAAAATCCAATATAAAACATCCTGCCCCGTAATTTGATCGCACTCTATTGATGATCGATTAATGCTAGTGATATCTATCAAGAATGTCATTCGTCGATCTTCAATCCTCAATTCTGTCATCTCTCACTGAGAGAAATCTTTAGGGTTTCTACTCTAGAGCCTCCAAGTAATTCATTGGTTATGATCCAAACCCTAGATCCTTTCCTAATGGATTACCATAAAAAAACATCCTTGTGTTTATGAATCATAAAAATAAAATAAATATTTCAATTTATTTTATTCATTAAAATCTACTGCAACAAATTTTCACAGTTAACCCACACCGAACAATGTTAGGTCATCCCTAATGTAAAGACACAACTATGAACAGAATTGGGACCTCAAATTTCTGATCATGGAACCCATTCAGAAGTAATTCCAATTTTTTATAGAAAAAACAGCCCACTCATGATTTTTAATATTTTAATATCTTTCAAACATTTATTTTGAGAATATCGGGCCGCATTTTCGCCCATCCTCTCTTCACTTTGTTTTGAAAATAATCCATATAATATTTTAAAATAATAAACTGTAAAATATGGGATATTACATTCACCCCACCATGTGGATTTACATCCCAAAAAACCCAAAACAAAGGATACTCATAAATATGTGGGTACTATGCACAAATATGAGCCTCCTGCTCCCATCTTCTCTCACATAGATTCCCATGTTACCACTAGAAACACACCAAAGGGATCACTCTCCCATGAGAGATCTTATCCTCTAAACCCTCAATATGTTTGATATCCATCTCTCCCAAGTTGATCGAATGTGATGGGTCATGCACGTACCTCCTTAGTTGTGACATGTGGAAGATGTCAGGTACCCAGTCCAACTGTATAGATAGAGATAAGCTATACGCCACCTCAATAACTCAAAATAGTATCTGAAAAGGGATTATGATCCACAAGGATAACTCTTTCCCCATCCAACTATCTATAATTCAAGTCATGGTGAAAACCATAGGAACATGTGGTCTCCTACATCAAAATACAAAGGCATATGCTTCCTGTCATCATTAGACTTTTGATGGATCGGTCTAGTCATCATCTGCTCCTAGATTATCTTCACCTTCACTGTTGTAGCTCACACCAACTCTGGGCTCATGAGTGCTGACACTCTTAGGCCAGTCTAGTAATGTCGTGACTTACAAGTTGACCCAAATAATGCCTCAAATTTCACCATACTAATGGTGGAATGATAGATATTTTGGTACGTGAACTCCACTAGTGGTAGGGGATCCTCTAAACTATGACTACTCTCCCACATGAAATCTTGTAGCATGTCCTCTAGAACATAAAAGGCCTACTTTGTCAGCCCATCTGTCTATGGGGGATATGTTGTGCTCAAGTGTAATTGGGTCCCAAATTCCTCTTGTAATACCTAACATAACCGGGTGGTTAAATTCTAATCATTATCTAAATATATCATTGATGGGACTCCATGGAGTCAAACTATCACCTACACATAGATGCATCCCAATCTCTCTATAGAAATATTCTTTGTAATAGATAGGAAGTGGTTCGATTTGGTGAGTCAGTCAACGATCAACCAAATGGCATAATGCCCCTTGGATGTATGTGGTAAAACCTACACTAAGTCTATTAATATCCCATCCCACATCCATTCTGGAACCTCAATAAGTTGAACTAATCCCACTAGAACTTCATGCTTAGCCTTCCATTCCTAACAAGTAATGCATCGAGAAACAAACTCTACAACTCCTTCATTTATCCTCATCCACCAAAACTGACATTGAATTTCCTTATAAATCATCACCACACCATGATGTACCACCAAAGGGGACATATGAATCTCCCTCAAAGTCGTCCCCCACAACATCACTTGTACTACTGTGCATCCCATGAAAATAACAATTTTCTCCCCACCTTGTGAATACCCATTAAGAGTATTCCCTATAGATATCCAAAAATGTAGGGTCTCACAATTGGTATCCCCAATCATCGACTCCCTAATTTGTTGTTATAGTGGAGGGGTAACAACCACAAAATGGAGGTATTATTCTCTCTCCCAATCAGCAAAGGATAACTATAATGAGGCCAACTATATTGACACGTCCTTTAGAAACTGCAAACTTTGTCATCTACTGAGATCATATGCCACGATGTTCCCTTTCTCAAGAGTGTATAAAATCTCAAAGTCATAGTCCTAGAGGAACTCTAACCATTTCCTTTACCTCATTTTTAGATATTTTTGAGATAATATATACATCAGACTCTTTTTATTGAAGTAGATTATTAAATTCTTGCGCATTTTGTAGCGACACCACATATTCAATGTGATAAATACCGAATCTAGATCAAGATCATGGGTTGTGTATTTCTTCTCATGTGGTACCAACTAGCATGAACCAGAGGCAATCATCACTTGCCTCAGAATTAGTACACAACCGAGACTGGTTCATGATGGATCCCAGAACAATACGTACATGATACCCACCAACGACAATCTCATGATCCGAGTGTGCATCAAACTCTGTCTCTGTTGAAAATCCTGACGACACTTATCTGTCTACACAAAAGGATACGCCTTTTGAGTCAAAGCTATCTTAGGTGCAGATGTCCTAGTGAAATAAGGTATGAATTTTAGGTAATATCTTTATATATTGAGTAATCTCGACACCTCCATCATGTTTTTAGGTGGATCCCCTGTTAACACTACCTCAACCATGGACAGGTCCACTAACACTCTATCTGCTAAGAAAACTTGTATCAGAAGGTGGACCTCCTGAATCAAAAACTAGCACATTGAGAGTTTCCCATAATCCTGGTGCTCTCAAAGTACATCCATAACCATCCTTAAGTGTCTTATATGATCCTCCTCAAATTCAGAGAACACAAAGATATCATCAATGAAGACTACCACGAATCGGTCTAAATAAGGCTAAATGATATAGTTCATGAGTCCCATGAAAATTGTGAGGTACTTTATCATTCCAAAGGGCATCACCAAGTAGTCATTGTGACTGTAGCAACATATAAAATCCATATTTGCTATATTTTCATCCCTTACTCACAACTGGGGATAGCCTACTCCGAGGTCAATCATTAAGAACAATAGTTCCCCTCTCAATTGATGAAATCGGACATCGATCTTCGGTACTGGATTATTTTTCTTAATGGTCACCTGATTCAAGCACTAGTATTCCACACACAACCTCAAGATCCCCTATTCCATTTGGGAAAACCAAACTGGGTCTAACTAGGGTGAAACACTAGGTCTCACGAATCCATTCCTATGCAAGTCCTTCAATGGCACCCTCATCTTGCCAATCTCCACTTGAGACATCAGATTTGATGGTGCAAATGTTGGTTTAATACCAATTTGTAAATCATTGAAAAATTATATCTCCCAATGGGGAGGTAATCCTGGAATATCTTCAAGAAAGATATCCTCATACTCCACCACCAAAACTAGTAACTGGAAACTCATAACATCTACTACATTGAGGGTTAGGCTATCCAACTGATGAGTAATCCGCTACACAATCCTATAAATAATCCCACCTGATGCTGCTTAGGTTTCATTTTCAATGACAAAGGAAAACATTGTTTCATTGTTGTGGACACACCACATCATTTTAATAAAATAGTCAATCTGTTCTTGGACTGTAGATAACCAATCCATACCAAGAATTAAATCATAAGGCCTCAACAATTCCACCAAGAAGTTCTAACCAAAACACTATCCTCCAAGGGTTAGGTCACATAGTCGGCATAGATGTGTGATAATCGTGTCTTACACCTTAGGTGTCTCCAAGTGTAAGGTTCATGTTAATGGTTCAACCAGAATCTTATGGTCTTAAATAGGATAGGTGGTGAGAATGGAATTACTAACACCTATGTCTATAAATAAATCATATAAATTATAAATTACACATATCATACCTTGGGTCATTCCTAGAGCCCCTTGGTCATATGCCTCAACCGCATGCAGTTGTCCCCTCCTCTGTCCTCCAACTCCCAAAGCCTGTCGTGGACCTCCTAGGGGGTGGTGGCAATAATTCAAAATGACGACCACCTCATACTGATATCCCATAACCTATTCCATGCCTACTTCCCAATGTTTCTACCTACTCCCATCATTTTCACTACCTAGGTGGCTCGTCCATAGTCTCCCTGTCAACAACATGATTTGTAAGACAATCTCGAGTGAGATTCCCCCTGCCATCACATGAATAACACTAATTCTTCCAAGGCTGATTGGACCTAACCAGTGAGCCATGAACTCCAGATAATCTATCTTGGGACCTCCTCCTGAAACATCTCCCACATCCATGAGCTTGGGAAGGATATCATCACCCTTTGATAGAGGTATCTCCTCTTGGACATCCACTTCTGACTATCAGTTGTTGTATTTGCTCATCCAAAAATCATTCTACCACTAAAGCTCACTCAAGAAACCAAGAATAAGTTAAAATTCATATAGGGGTAACACTGGCTTAAATGTATCTATGTAGACCTAACATGAAGGTTCAACCTCTCAAGTATCGATATCTATCCATGTAAATTGAGTACATGGAATGGTTGGTCAAACTTGATGATAATCAACCATGGTTATGATACCCTAGTGGAGTTGAAGAAGCCCATGGATATGTACAACTATTAGTGTAACTGGTGACAACATCTCTCTAAAGAGATTAAATAACTATGTATATGAAAGAGTCACCTCATCGTGAGTTTGGATAACCAAACTCCACCATTTCCCTGACGATCCATGTAAGAGGCTTACCGCCAGAACCACCATCTGATCGGCTAGTGTCCGAACTAGGTGGAAAACTTGGGTCACTACCTCAAGCCAATCTTCAGCCACCTGCGGGTCAGGATCACCTCAAAACATGAGGGGTCTGTATCTCTGAAACTCATGGAGTGCTCTCATCCTACACTCCTTATCTTCTGGTACTGAGGGTACCACATGCTACACAATAGGTGGTGGTATAGCAAGTGCACCACCTAGAGGTACCATCTAGGGAACTGATCCCTACATCAATGTCTCATCATTGAGGGGGTCATACTCAGGGCCAAGGTATTGAATCATAGCCAGTATTCATTGCAGAGGCATCCTACAAGAAACAAATGTGTACCATGGTCAATGAGTATATTTGAAGAGATGACTCAAGAAGGACATGGAACCCACAACCCATACCTATATAATGCATGTACCATTATTTTCCCCGTAGCTAGTGTTCTCATGTACTGAGATGAAAGGAAAGTTATTAGAGTCATACTGTATGGATACATCGGTCGTACCCACCAATACTAGAGTCTCTAGCCTAAAATTTGAACTCAAAACAATTAACATTGGTGCCCTAAACCAATATCACAAATACATTGTCCTAAAGTAGAGCTGACTTCCTTTTATACCAATTAATCGTGACACATCCTAGTTAGTCCTATTCCTCAACTCCCCATGCATGCCTCTAATAGGCCATGCGCTGCTCACTAGCACCGAGTAGGCATATCACTAACATGGTAGGCATTGCTTATGAACCTGTATGCATGCACCCATCTCCAAGCCCAAAAATGATGGAATGTAAAAACCACTAAGTAAAAAATTCATGCATACCACTATATCCTAACCAACGTAGTACGACAAGAAAGAAATGTAAAGTGAAACTACACCAAATAAAATCCCACCAAATGAAGACTCTAACCATAAGTACAAATTATAAGAAAATGTACGGGTACTGCTGTCTGAAGTTGTAGGAACCCAAATCAGCCAACCTGATCTTACAAAGCATCATCTAGTACTATTCCTCCTATGAATCCATCAAAATGTTGCTCGTTTTTACAATAAGTGACACATGCAGGAAAAGCCCGTGCATGGGTGAGTATAACAATACTTAGTAGGACACCCCTAAACCACAAAGCAATATAACAAAGGAAATTCCAAATCTACATAGGTATATATCTACAACAGATATAAGAATATCTAGATACACTCAAACAAATACACACAGTCTAAATGTATTTCATAACTATTGCATACCATCACCATGGATTCAACGTGAAGATTCCACGAAGAACTCATCCGGGAGAACACACTCCTGAGTCTGATATCACTGGTGATATCCATTCGAGAGGTACTGCTCGTGGGGACTTTCCATGAGAGAGATACGCTGATAGATCTCAATAGAGACAAAACACAATAAATGAGGATCACTGCCATATCCATGGGGTGATACAAACAAGTCAATCTGGATTAACCAACAAAGTTGAGGATTGATTCCCTATAATTTTTTCCACACCAATACTGAAGAATCTACCTAGAGTATGAAGAATGAATAGAGGATCTCACTCTATGCCTCCTGAGGGATTCCAAAAATCTTTCTAGAAAGTCCTTCTAAATGTATCATAGTTCTTTGAGTGGGAAATTAATCATACCTACCTTCTGGGGAATGATAATGGGAATGGACCCTAGCAAAACTTATCTTCAATATGAAGGAAAAGATAATCAATAAATGTAGAAAGGGGTACATAATGTGTAATAGGGTCACACGCCGTGTCCCTTGATCCCAAGTATTTCCCGTTTACAACAAAAAAATTATTTTAAAATGTTCATTTAGAATATGTGTATACAACGTGTAAAAGGAGTCACATTCTATTTCCTTCGATACATGTTCTCCCCATGTGCCAGTACACAGTGTCAACCCATGTGTCTCTACCAATATACTAGTACATGAGGTAGTCTATGTACTTAGTCCAAGACATACCATGTGGGGGTATACACACCCTGTAGGAATGTTGTGTAATCCTCCCTAAGTCCATGTACATCTTATGTACACGCTATGTCTCTAGGGACAATCCACATGTCATGTGACAAGGGTCACAGGTCGTGTGACAAGGGTCCCATGCCGTGTGACATTTATCTATCATTAAAAACCCTATCCACCACTCAGTAGGGGCCACACTATTTGTAATCATAGATTACATGATGTGTTCATTAGGTTCTTCCAGAATGCCTAGTTATTCTTCTACATGCCTCATTTGATCTCCTAGGTTTTTCTTCAATGGTCCATTCACCTAGACACTCCAGATCAAGGCTTTTTTCACAACCCTAACACCGAATTGATTTGTTTTGGGCCTTTAATCATCTTGTAAATTTTTTTTGAGCCATTGCAACCCAAAATGCTCGTAGAATGATTTCTTATGATTCGGTCTAATTTATCCATCTCCATTGCTATCACACCACCATTAGGTCATCCCAATGTTGAATCTTCAATTTCAGATTTTTTTCCTAAGAAACCAAGGTGAAACGGTTGACCATTCATGAACGTGTCAAAGAAAAAAGAACACACATAGAAATACCGGAGAAGAAAAGCACAATGAAAGAATCTGAGGAACAAACATCGACCATTGTTCATTCTGGCCTTGATACGATCCTATAAGAATTATCAATAATAAAAACCATAATCAGACCTAGTAAACCTCAAAATTAAAACACATCCTACAAAGCACGACTGAACTGATGATCAACCGGTTCATTGGTGGGTCCACATTCATTATTGAATCTAATAATACAGATGGAAATCCAAAATAGCACATCCTAAATGGGAATTGGATTACTAATAATTTATGATAGATTACCACTAGAGAGATCCATCAATAACTGTGTTCATCAATCTTTAATCCATAGTTTCATTATCGCCCGCTGAGATAAATCTTCAGGGTTTCCTATCTAGAGACTATAGGTATTTATAGGGTTTCGAGTCTAACCATGAATCCCTTCCTAATGTTTTATTTTAAAAAAACCATCACCACATCATTGAGTCAATGAAACAGAAAAATAAAACAAATATTTAAATTTAATTTATTCATTAAAAACACCCATGACATCTTTTCACTATTGACTCATGTCGGCCAATGTTAGGTCATTTCTAAGTAAATCTGCTGCTCTGAATGCAATGGTTACCTCGTATTTTTGATCTGGGAACCTATTTAGAGGTTATTCAATTTATTTTAGAAAACTGTGTGTGTGTTCTATTTAATATTTTAATATATTTTTAACATTTATTTCGTCCACATCATGTCTTGGAATCACATACTGTCTCAGCGCCCAGTCTATAAAATAATCCGTATAATATTTTCAAATAATACAAGAAAACATATGTGACATTACATTCATGTTTATTTTGTAAGATTAAGACCTATTAAAATCTTATTGTTCATCCTTTAGTGAATTTTCATGTAATTATCTCCCTCTACATCTATTATGAATTAATAAAATAACATTTTAAATTCTATCGGCACAAGGATGGACCCATGTTTCTAATGAAAATTTTTTGGACTAAGATAAGATTTTATTTAAGTAATAAAGGCTGAATTATACTCTGGAAGGGTTACAAAGATTATTTTTTTATGGAATGGATTATGCTAAAAATCAGATGAGGTTTTTGAGATTAAAGTATTATATCACCATATGAGGATTTTTGCATATTGGATACCATATGCTATCTTTTTGTTGGGATACTAACAGATGTAATGACATGTAATTCTAATGATATTTTAATGCTTCAAGAATGAAAAATTCACCTGCATTTCATGGAATGAGAGATGTTCTGGAAGATGATCATGGTATAAAAAAGGGTAACATTGTATTGAAATCATGTAAGTCTATCCTTTTATGAATGTTCATCAAATATAAGAAAAACTATCTTGAAACCTAAAATATTATCACAGTACATTCGTTACAGATGAATCAAATGACTCCTTAGATCATAGGGAATTTATGGTTTTGTGATTATTAAATTTCTCCCATTCATGTTCTCTATCACTCTCCATTAGAATTTGATAGTTATGTTTATCTTCCATGTCAATGTTTTTACGTCACACCTATCTTCTCATATGTGTAAGCCTAGTTATTTGTTAGTTTGGGTAACCGTTATGCTTCTAACATTCTCTTTTTATAGGAAGTTTTAGTATTCCTTTTTAAGACGTGGTTTTCTATGAAATGAAATTTCATGAATTAAATGATTGATAAAAAACAAATTTTAATGGAAAAATTCATTTTAAGGGGGGGATGTAACACCCTGATTTTTTGTGAATTATTATGATTTTTCGAATTAATTTAACCTTTTTGATATTATTCAGTTCACACAACAATGAATATAGTTTTATATATATAAAAGAACTAATTTTGGTTTACATTATATCAAACACCAATATAATCATTAACAAAATTCATCATAATGTTTATCTTTCTCTACACGAGACACCTATGTTATCTTACATTAAATACAATACTGGCTTTCCTTAATGTCTTACATAATGCAGAAGATAGAGTTTTATAGAACATTAATATATTATAAAAAATTTATTATTTAATATAATAAGATATATCATAAACATAAATATAGAAGTTATGCATAATATTAACTAATTTAGGAAAATACATGATTGAATTCATTGACTACTAATTAATTAGAAAGGTATATAAGAACCTATTGAATATAAAGAGAATGTTTTTATAAAAACTAATATTATGCTCCCAAAGGAATTTTATCCTATTAAAATAAAATAATTTGTATTATTGAATTACATTAATGAAATATATATTTTATATATTCAATAAAATATTTTTTACATTAGTTGAATATATTTTATTGGTATAATATAGGAACAAACCCAATATTACACAAAATAACATATATTTTTATAAAAGCTGTTTTACCACCTTTTAATGGAGATCCTATTTTGAATATAAATTTTGGAACTTTTATAAATTTTGTATGTCAAAATAAAAAACATTTATTAAAGAGAAACATAATCATTATCTTAAGGTTATTTTTTTATTTTTCTTTGAAGTTTCAATTTTTGATGAATAGTGAAAATACAAAATTGTTATTCAAAAATGCATTTTCATCCAATTTATTTGTAAGGTTAAATTATATATATAATTTGATTAAAGAATAATATATATAAAGTATAAATCAATATATAAAAATTATTTCAATGGGATCCATTCAACATTGAAATTTGATATAAAAACATAGAAACGTTTTGAACATTTTTACTTTAAATACTCGTATTGTCATCCTGCATGCGAGTTTAATTTTAAATTAATTTAATCCTCTTTTTTATTGGAATTTTAAAAAAATTAATCCATATTTTGAACCATCCTAATTTATAATGCACAATAAGGAAAAGATAGTTTTTGACAAAAATAATTTGTTAATGTAATAAAAATTAATTACAATGATTAAGAGTAAAATTATCATAATAAGGGACTAAACCTTAAATTCAAGGGCCAAAATGACCTCGAAACTTTTTCAAAATTCATTGGTTGTTCATATTTATAACCTATGATATCATGGATCTAATTTTTTACATTTGAAATGGAAATACATGGGTGGAAATTCCTTTTCCAAAATTTACAAGAATGTCAGTCCTCCTCCACTATAAAAAAGAACTCACCCATCACCATTATTCACACCTCAATATCTATTTGGCTCTCCCAAAATTTTAAAAAATAAACTCCCAAAATCCATATCTTCCTCATAGAATAATATATTTAGGAAAAAATACAACCAAGGAATACCTTTTCTTCAAAACAAAAGGAGTTACCTAATAAAGATGAGGTTTGAATATGTACAAATAATGTCTGGACATAAAGAGATTTTATCTCACATTTTATTTCCATCATATACATACCTTATTCAACACTAATTTCAATTATGTGGTGGTTATACTGACCATGGATGTATTCTATGATTATTATACTTAAATTTATGGGTATTTAGATATCCATTTTATTATATTTATTTCATGGAGTTTATGTTTCAAAAGATACCAAATTTTTAAAGTAATTTTGTCCCAATTTTCCTTCTTTGAGACACATGCCATGTTATGCATCGATAATTTTATATAAGGTGTATTTACTACCTTTGACATGTTATAACAAGAATATACTTATTTTCATTATATTTTATGCTTCATGTAATGTTATTCTTTACATTATCATATGATTCAATGTTACCAATGTGGTAATTATTTATAGATAAAATCTCATCATTTGTAAGGATTATTTTTGATTATGCTTCCATTGATAAATTATTATGATCCATATCTTAAGAACTCTGCTAAATTTTCATACCCTCTTGTTATTCTTGTTATGTACATGTAATGGTACCATTTTCCCACACCTTGGTACATAATATAATTAAGATTTTTTTTAAAAAAAATCCAAAATTTATTTATCCTTTAAGCCTAAAATTTGCGTTCATTCAAAAACCATGTTTTCAAAAATATTTTCAAATAGTTTTTTAAAAAATGAAGATTTAATATCATTTTTAAAGAAAAAGGATTTAATTTTTTTTGGTTTTATAATAATCCATTATAAATTTCCAATGTTCTTTCAAAGAAATGGGTTTCAAAACTTTTTCATGATTTATTTATAAGTTTTAAAAGTGTTTTCAACGAAATGGTTTTCAAAACATATCCAAGATTTATTTTTATGTTTTCAATGATTTATTAATGAAATGGTTTTAAAAATGTTTTCTTGATTTATCTATATGTTTTCAAACTATTTTCAAAGAAATGGTTTTCAAAATATCTTCATGATTCTTTATGATTTGTTCAAAGGAAAAGGTTTTCTAAAGGATTTATGTTTTAAAAAAACTTGTTTAAAGAAAAAGGATATTTTACTCAAGAAATGGTTTGAAATGATCTTTCCAAATTATTTTTTCATCTATGATGAGATAAATTTTTGTTACTCATTCCTTTCTAGAAATTGATCTAATGGTTCCATTCATATTCATTCTCAGAATGGATTATATTTTGATAGTGTGATGTATATTAAACATGATTCTCTTTCTTGGGTTATATGTTTAAGAAACATGTTTCTCAATCATAGGTTATATTCTTTTGAAACCATCTTCATTTCACGGGTTTTGCTTTTATTGAATTATTATGAAACCTATCCCTTTTCAATAGTTTATTAATTGATTATGTAAGGACCTGTGTTTTTTTTGGACGAAAAAATTGATCATAAATTTTAATTTTTTCATACGGAGGATTAGAAGGGGTAAAATAGACTTTCACACTATAATATGATCTTGGATAATTTTTATGACCACTATGTTGGTCCTTGAATGGGGTTTTTTCCCTAGAAAATGAGTTTGGTGGAATTCTATGCCATTATAATTTTAGTGAAATAATTAAATTTTTATATTTAATAAATTAAATATTAAATTATATTCACTGTTTTTTTCATCCATATATTTTGAACACAGTTTTAGATTGAGATTACATCTTCACCGTTGAGATCATGTGTTTTTCTTAAGTGAGGTATAAACTCGATTTCGGAACTAGGGCTGGACTGGGCCCCTTTTTCATTACTTTTTCTATTTATTCATTTTCATTATTTTCATATTCTTTCATCCCATTTCCTCCTACATATTTCACACAAAAATCATGTGGATCATCCTTTAACACAACCAAAGAGATAAAGTGAGACGTAGAGAGAAATAGAGATAAGGATAGAATATGGTACCACTGTGGAGCTCTAAACACACTAGATCAACATGCAGTAGACTTGGACTGCAGATTTGAGTGAAGCTTCAATGGTTTCCAACCAAATATAGTTCCGTTTATATTTTTTCCTTATAAGACAATAGTTTTTTCCATTCTCTAATTTTTAATCCCTATTATCCTTTCTTATGGAACCTAGTGTAAGATATATTGATTTGGGGATGAAAATAAGGGTTTCATGTAATTCAAACGTTTTATATTTAAGAAATCCTATCTACACGACATGTGCTTTACGGTGGCATATCGTGATTTCTTCCTATTTTGGGAAGATGAAGTTATCAATGTACATATTGTTTAACAGGGTTTAAAAATCATGTAATTCATCTTGGCCATGTAGCTGAGTAACCAACCATTGTTTCCCATGTAGAGGTACCCAATCATGAATAATACAAGGCTAGACCCTATGGGGGTAACACACCATGTTGAAGTACATGACCTGGAAAAGTACATGGCCAACCTTGTTGGGGGACATGGGAGGGTACCCTATGATGGGTACACACCGTGTAACCATTTCACATGTTGTGTACATTGGGTGGTTACATGCCAAGGCTTGTTAGAGTACACACCCATGTGGGGTTGTGAGGGTACACACCATGTACCATTGTAACATTCCATTCACTTCTCCCTTGTATTCCATTTGAAGGGTTTTCATATCTTTTTCCCATTAGGTGGAATTGGACCCAATAATAGTACATTGTGAGTATCATTTTATGTATATTGAAATGGTAAGGCCTATGATGTGTTTTAGGACTCCTATGTGGCATTTTAGTCCTTTCATTAATGGTTAGTTTCTTTCTCCAGTTTTTTATCTAGATTATCCTAAGAGTGAGAACTATTATGAGATGAACCATGAGCCATCTGTTATGAACTATTCCTTGTAGGTTTTAATCTGAGGATTCCTACCTTGGGAGATGTTCCATTCTGACCTATGAGCCTATGAGACCAGTTTTTTCCGAGGATCCCCTCTAGGATTCCTATGTTTATGTTTTGACCTAGAGGATCCCGTTTCAGATGCTTCTATATTCTACCTAGTTATCAAGGATCCCCTGAGGGATGAGTTTTATTTTGAAGCAACTTAGGGAGTCCCATGTAAGATCCCTTTATCTTTTTATCATTATAAATATTTCTTGTATAATCCGTCTTTCTTATTATATTGTTATATAGAGTCCCCTAGAGGATTCCTTCACCTTTGTGGCTCCGAGGATCTCATGTAGGATGCCTCTATCTCACTTAAAATTTTGAGGATCCCTTATACAATACATAAATATTGTTGTCATTAAAGGATCCTATGAATGATTCCCCCTTTTAATGTTACAAATAATGTTCTAGATTAGGATTCCATTGCTTATGTTTAGACCTCACTAATACCAAGTATGATACCTCTATATTTTTGTCTTGAGGGACCCAACAAGTACCAGTTATGTGAGTGACCAGAATTTTTATGTTGGGTTTTGGTATCTATGGTAGCGGTTGTCACCTTACAACCCATGCTGAACTAGAAAGTCTATGGGGTTGTGGATGTAGTGTTGGGTTTAGGAATTTGGACACCCTTACTCTTTATTATCCTTCACATATTTTTTACTGATGAAACATTTTTTTACATGAGGTTCTTCCAGGTTGGTGGAAGTTGAGCTTGATCCTAGGTGTATTTGTCTCTCTTGGGGATTCCTAGATGTTTTTCTAGGGATCCAAATTCTGATAATAATTGTTTGGGATTTCTAGAGGTCCTTCCTAGAATATTTATGTTGATCCTTACATGATGTATATAGGATGCCTTGTAAATTTCTAGCTCCTAGGATCTCGTTTACTTATATTCTATGAGCGATACTTGGATTCCAATTATAGGATTTCCGTATATGGACTCATAGGCATGATTTCATGTATTCCTTGTGTGATTCTTTGATTAACTTAGGTAAAAATACAATGGATTGACGCATAGGCGTGTGTATTATGGTAGCATATTCCTTGGATGAACTCCACGGATCCTAACATCATTTAATGATAGCGTTGTTTCCCCTAATATGTTGATTATGGTAGTGGATTCGTAGGATTACTTTTCTCCTTGGGTATTGATTCTGTAGGATAAATTGTTCCTTGATACACCTTTGATTCGATATACATGGGTTCACTTTGGACATGGTTTGCTAACATGCTCCTTGGAACCCACCTAGGTCTTTAACGAGTGTCCATTGAGATGATCCTCAGACTCGGTGAGGATTTATTGGTTTTTTATACCTTGGATTCCAGAAATCATGGTTTGACACTTGATTATACAGCTTGGACATGAAATATGTTATAAATGTAATTACACGACATAGGCTGATAAGGTTTCCTTGGTCTTTATACCTTGGATCCAAACCCTAGGGTACGACATAAGATTACTCAGCAAAGGACATAGTTGGTAGAAACAACCTTTTATAGGATTCACTATTGGTATATGGTATCCTTTGTTTTAGTGATTAGAGGCCAATAGAGGTGAACCTAGGTGTAGGATGAGTATCCCCTTGTGGTGATGTAGCTTACTCAGATATATTTCCAATGTTGTTCGAAGCAGGTATATGTCGATTGGGATTACAGACCCATAGATCGATTTAATCATAAATGACTTGAGTGGAACTGAAACTAGCTCAATTCCCTCAAATAATATGTCTAGGATATTGGGATTATAGACCCAAGGATCAACTACTACTGGTTTTATTGTATTTCTTGACCTACTCATGACTATTAATATTTATATATATATTTATAGTTATGGGAGTATACATGTATGCATACGGACATCCATGGTGGAACATACCATGATGGATGGGATTATATAACTGAGGTTCAACTATGGTTTAACATTGTTGAATTTACCTATCTTTTCTGTTGGGTCTCATCTTGGCCAAACACATTGCTTTTTTCATACACTCCTAGCAGCATATTTTGTTGGATCCCTATCCGGGTGAACTACAGAGATTATTTTTCACCCCATAAAATTCATTTAAATATAGGTCTATAACATGGGTTTTCTTTTTTTAGGTTGAGAATGATTTTCAAAGTGGATATAGATGGGGCCCAAAGTTTCATGATCAAGCTGAACTACTTGTGTGGGACCTTCTGTTTAGGGTAGTGTAGTTCGAATGTGTCTAGAGATCGGGTACATGGTCTAGCTCAAAGTTATTAGTAGATCCGGGTACATTTATTTTAGTTTCTTCTTTACTACTATATATGTATGGTCATCCCAATGGGTGGCCATTTTTGTGTTGTATGACAAATCTATTCATAATTTTATTGATTTTTCATTTATTATTACAGAATGTTCTATTTATGTTTATTTACTACTTACACAATCATTTTACATTCTTTTGTGTATTATAATTAGTTATTTCCGCAATTTTCTTTCTCTGATATAGGGGCATAGTCTCCCAAATATCACACCCTAGTCCCCCACTGCTCGTCGGCAGCCTCCAGTGTATGGGGATGTGCGATTGAGGCCTCGTAACCCAGTAGCTTGGGGCATCATTTTTATGGAATTCTGGTCGGTACATTACAAATTCGTATCAGAGGTGTTATTTACCTAGTGTTTATTGTTTAGGATATGATATACAGGATTACCAGGAATGTGTTGGAACCTTTGATGGATATCATGCCGGTTCATCGAGAACACTTTTTCTGGTAAGAAGTCTTGGTTTCTAGGGTATGGTATTGTTGTTCTAATCTATGATGTCATATTTATATATGATTTTATCCTTGAGAAACACACATGTGGTGTGGAAGTTTTGATTCACTATGTTTCTCTATCTCATGGACATTGGCTAGAGGCTTATGATGGATTTTTACTCTCATCCAACAAAGGAAAGAGGTGTCTCATGCATCATTTTTGTTATATAGGATTCACATCCAATATTATTTCAAGTGAAAATATTTATTGATGAATTATGCCTATTTAATTTGGTCTACTTACACACACACAAACACACACACACACATATTTCTTTATAATGTATTGTTATGTGAATCGACATTGAAGTGTATTTTGGTGAGGATGATGACTCTGTCTTCAATAACAATAGGTGCAGTGACCCCTTTAGGAAATTTTGAAACAAGATTCCTTTTCGATGATACCCTTTACAGTGTTATTTATCAGGTCATGTTTATCTAGTTGGATCACTCAGTACAATTTCAATTGATATCAGGACATTTTCATATGAATTGGACCTCTATGGGAAATTACCAAATACAAATTCCTTATGAGTGTCAGTGTAGTCTCTCTTCTATGTTGGTATAGTGTCCTCTATAGAGTAGTTCCAAATGAGGATTCCTGATGAGGATCAGGGCCTTGTAGTGTAATTTTTTTGGTTTTCAACCTTGTAGAGTCATTGGGATCATTACCTTATTTTTTGATGTTTGAACTTTTGGGATAGGTGGTTATATCTTGTGACCCCTTTGTTATGAATTTTTTCATGGGACAAGGTGGGAGTCTTAAAGACCATTAGTTTCAAATCAGACCCTTATTGGTCAATTACTATTATGTTTAAGGAAACAATTCATGAGATTGGTTTCCCCATGTTTTCAGATTCCTTTTTAGGTTGTGATCTTAGTTTTATGCTTGTTTTGACATCGATTCATTGTATGTGCACATGTTTTACAGTATAGGAATATTTATTTCATCTAATTTTGACAAAGAACCTTGGGTAATTTGTTTTTTTTCATTCTCCCTTCGACAGATAGGACTATTCAGGTGCCTATTTCTTTTGACCAATGTTTCCACTATTTCTAATTTAGTAAAAGTGTGGTAGAACCTCATGACTGGAATGATGATGGGTGATGAGTGATCGTGGAATAAATAGTATCATGGCTGAGGTTATTTATTTCAAATAGGAGTTCCAAGGGAGATGCTTGATTTATTAAACTAATGTTTGGTGTAGCACGACCAACATAGCTTTGTGTTGGATGATTAGCTGGAGTGTGAATCAGTTGATAAGGTATATGTGGGTTGAACACGATATTGCAAAAATCAAAATTGGTGAGTGGTTAGGTGTGAGATGAGGACCGATTTTTTCAGGATATTCCATAGCATTGTTTCTTAGGAGTTGTGGATAAATGATGAATTTCCCTCCGTAATATAGGTGATGTCAAAAATGAATGGGGTACTGTAAGAACGTTGACATGTGCCTGAATCCAGGTAAGGTTTTACTGTAAGTGAGTATGGATCGGAGGTATCTATACATGAAATTTTGTACAATATTAATGTACTCATATAGAGATGATCAATCTATATCTTGAATTTATCTTGAATACACTGAGATAGCGTCCGACCTATGTTATGGTTATTTTCTTTTTAATATTACTGCCTAGTAAAGGGAAACCTATTGAGGTTGTGCTTGAGGAGCAGTAAGGTAATCCATATGGTGGGGAGTGCACCATTGGTTGTTTGAGGGTCCTGACCCTAATTTTTAGTTAAAAGTTGGGGTTTTCTATGGTCTGATGGGATTAGAGTTTTATTTAAGATGATGATAAAGACATTCCTATAGTGGGGAGTAACAGATTGTTTATAGTTAAATGTCTCATATGTAGGAGGAAATTGTTAATTCTATAAGGCTTGTGGTTGGGTAGTACAGATATCTTGGTTTCTCAGATTCTTGGGTTGAGAGCATGGATAATAGTTTTACCACTAGGATTATTGGGGATTATAAGGTTTATGGAGGGATGAGATAACAAAGACACGTTTTTTTGAGACGTCAATTTTGAGTAGAAATTTGAATTTTTTTCATTCATATGATTTTAATGGTTATAATTATTTTTCTCCACTAGAATATGATCTTAGATAATTTTTTTAACCGCATTTTTGGACCCATAATGGATTGTTTACCATAGGATAGGTTTTTGGTGGGATTATTAGTGGTTCTAATCTTAGTGGAATAATTAATAATTAATATTTACAAAATTAAAAATTAAATTATTTTCCCAAGTTTGTTCAACAATAAATTTTTATATGAGTGTCATATTAAGATTATATCACTTCTTTGGTGTATGGAATTGGAAATCTATCATAGGAAATACATAAACTCGAGTTGGATGATGAGGCCAGCTAGATAGCCTTTTTATTTTCTTTTTATTTGTTCTTCTTTTTCTTTTCTATATTTTCCTCATAATTATAACACACTCCCATCCTGTGGATCCTAATTCACTGTGACCTAAGACATAAAGGGAGAAATATAGGGAAATAGAGATAAAGAGAGAAAGGGGAACTACCGTGGAGTTCTCAATGAACTGGATTGACTTGCGACAACCGTGGACAACATGTTTTAGCGACACTTCAGTAGTTTGCATCAAAAGGTAGTCCCATTTAAATTTTCACCATATAACCCCGTATGTTTTCTATTTTCAATATTTAAATCCATATTATGATATCTTAGGGACTCTAGTGGTCAAATTGGTTTATTTGGGGGTGAAAATGGGGATTTCAGGCTATTTGAAGGTTTTTGATCGTGAAAACCAGGCTACACAACATGTGGTTCAGGGTGACGCTCCTTGTGTTCTTCCCATTCAGGGGAGATGATGTTTTAAAATTACACTCCATGTACTAGGGTGTACACATCGTGTACTAGGTCTTAGATTAGTAGAAGAGTACCCGGACAAGGATTCCCTAATAGGGGCACATGGACATGTAGAGTACACAACCAGACCCTGTGTGGGTAGCACACTGTGTAGAAGTACACAACCTAGTAATGTACATGAAATTATTATTAAAATTACATTCCATAGATGAGATCCATGGATCCTGTTTCCATTTGATTCTGAGGACATTGTTCTCCGACATATTTATTACGGTTTAAGATTCCTTGGATGAGTTTCTAATTGGGTATTGATTCCATATGATGCCTTGGGCCATAATACCCCTTGGATAAGAAATTCTTGGACTCTCATTTGTACATGGACTGTTGACATGATCCTTGTAACCCACCCAAGTCTTTACAAACATTCCATTGAGATTCTCTTATGAATCTAAAAGGATGCCTTTTTTCTTTTATACCTTGGATCTTTTCCCTCTGGGCCCATTAGTTGATTCGAAAGCATGACTACGATGGATGTTATACTTGTGAATACATGATGTAGGCCGATGAGGATTCCTTGATCTTTATACCTTTGATCCACCCCTCAGGGTCTGACATGTGATTACTCAGAGTAGTCCATAATAAAATGTAGTAAAATTTTATAGGATTGACCATTAGTACATTTTATACTTTGTTTCATTGATTTGAGGAGAGTGCAGGTGAACCTAGTCGTAGGATTAGTATCCCCCTATGTTGACATAGGTTTCCAATTATATTTCTAGAATTAGTAAAATAATGTATATTTATATTGTGATTAAAGACCCAATGATCAATTTGAGGATACATGACTTTAGTGGAATGATATTTAGCTCAATTCCATTGAACATGATTTCCTAGAGATTTGGATTATGTACCAATGGATCAAATTTTGTTGGTTTTATGTTATTTATTCACTTACTCATGAATATTCATATTTATGTATATATATAGGTATGTTACAATACATGTATATGTATGTAGATATGGAAATCCATGGTGGAACATACCTAGTTGGCTGGGATTACAAATCCGAAGATCGACAATAGTTTCACATTTTTAGATTTACCTATCTTTTTAGTTATGTCTCAGCTATGAAGAGATCACTACTTATTCATACACTCTCTACCACATATTTTATAGTTTATATATTGGGTTGGATTACTATGATTATTTCGCAACCCTGCACATGCACCTCAGTGTATGTGTGGACCTTATGTATGCCTTTTAGGTTGAGCATGAGAATCATGGTGGATTCATATTAGGCACAAAATTTCATGATTGAGTTGAGATGCTTTTGTGGGACCTTATATTTGGGCTGGTGTAGTTTGACAGTGTCTAGAGACCAGCTATGTGTCACATATTGGAGTTAGTAGTAGATCCATGTACTTTCATTTCGGTTTCTTTTGTACTCTTATATGTGTATGGTCGGACCAGTGGGTGCCCATTATTTTATTGTATGGCATAATTGTTTAGGATTTTATAGTTTATTCATTTATTATTACAAAAACGCTCCATTTCAATTTATTTACTACTTCTACACTCATTAGAATTTCTACGATGTATGATACTTAGTTATTTCTACTATTCTCTTACTTTGATATTTGGGAATAGTCTCCCCACTATCACACACTACGGACCCACTTTTAAATCGAAGCCTCTTGCATAGGGGGAAAAATACTTAAGGCCTTATAACCCATCAGATTAGGGAACCATTTTAGTGGCTTTTGGTCTGGGATGTTACAGATGAAACTTTAACGATACCCATTTCATTTCAAGGGTCATGATACCATGAAGTTATTTCTTTCTTTCGTAAAATGCATGTTTAATTTAATTATGTTATGGGTGGGACCTATATCTTCCTCTAATTAGTTGGTAATAATAAATGATTTATGAGCTCAAGTGGGTTTAGTTTAGGGCATCCCAAGCTTAAAATAAGAGGGAATCATAAGCCCAAAATCAGATGGTACATGAGAGGGAATCCCAAGCCTGAATCAAGAGGGTAAATAGGAGGACATCTTAAGGCCCAATCAAGAATGTACATAGGTGGGAATCCCTTGACTGAAACAAGTTGTTACACTTGAGGTAATCCCAATCCTAAATCAGGTACATGGGTTATTATCCCAATCATAACTTGTTATGATGGTCTTGGTAAGTATAATTGACATAGTATTTTCTATTCTTATGTGTATGCCAAAAATTCCATATCTTATCCCTATGTTATGTTTTCCTGGATTATGATCACGTTTCATTCCTGAGCCAGCCTAGGAAACCTAGTAACCCAAGAACTGAGACGGTCCAAAAATGTCATGACGTTTATTCTTAATCCCCATGAGTAGGTGACTAGCATCATACATTATAAAAAATGATAGTGAGAATGATATTTGCAAATATATCAAGGAACTAAAATAAATAAGAAAATATTCATACAAAAGAAACTCTACTGGGAGTAGTGTTCAAAAAGTAAAAAAGTTATAAAATAACCCAATGTACTACTACAAAGTTATGTAATATAGGAAAGAAAAGGTAGGAAGTGGCAATGAATGTTACTCTCCATATCCAAAGATCAACAACTAGAACTAGCTCTGAGTGGTTCTTTAACATTTCTCTAACCAAGAAAGAGATAATATAAAACCACCGTATAACATAAGTAGAATGTGAGATAAAATTCTAGTAGGGTCTCACCAAGGATTCAATAATAGATTCCAACATTTAATTAACCAAACAATGAGATTTCAATTTGAAAATAAACAACTTTTTCATTTCAAAAGCATATTAAAATAATAATTATTTACATTTTAAAATATGGAATACATTTCAAATGATCGAAATACTTTAAATAAATGGATTAATGTAAAAACTATTTATTTAAAAAAATTTAAAAAATCTTAAGGCATTTAAGGTAGCTCATAATAATGGAAAACATTCATTTGAAATACAAAAATGTGTGAAACATGGTCATACACCAAAGAAGGTATGACAGTTCCAAACTATGGGGACTCCACACTCAATGTGACATAGTAATATGTACATACTCCCCTTTGAAATTTGGAAAAATAAGACTAATCATCATCACCTAAGGGATGTGATGTGCTTCGATTATGTTTTGGAATATTGTAAATTGTAAAGATCCATCCAAATAACTCACTAACTCCTTAAGGATTGAATGTCCTCTAGTACAAAAGAAAATGATGAATGATTTATTTTAAAACTATTTAAAATAAAATTCCTCCTAATCTCCAATTCATATATTCCAACATCAATTAAAAAACAATAACATGGGTTTTTAATAAAAAAATATCCCTTTTTACAGGATATAACCAGAAGGTTATTATCGAAAATGTCTTAATCCATTTTTATCAAAAATATTTTGAAATAAATTTCATCAAATAAATTTTAACAATTTTCCATCAAACCAATTTCAAAATTAAAATTTATCAATTAAAATTTGACTAATTTCCATATATTTCTCCAACACACTCCAATTCCCTAGAATTTGGTTTTTTCTAATTTCATGCCAAAACCAAATTTCCATAACCAAATTTCCCAATTCAATTGAATTAGGTTTTAATAAAACCAATTTTAACCAGTTTCATGAAACTTAATTTAAATCAAAAAATTGAGATAAAATCTTGAAATTCAGGTTAAAACAAATTTTTCCATCATAATGGAACCACCTACCTTTCACATAAACACAACACTCACAACTGAAACTACCAAATAGAAGAAATACACAAAACATCTAACTCGACATAGATTCAAGATTCAATAACACATGGTTTAGATCCATCATTCCCAATATGATCTATCAAACTGCAAGGTGAGAAAGGGAATGAGAGAAAGAGACAAAGAGAAAGATTACCTGTTGAGTCACGCCGCAACCACAATGATAATCGATTACTGATCAATACAACCAGGAAGGGTTTGAGGGCTCCAAACTCTCATGGTAATGGACCTTGGGATGATAGTAATGAATCCTTTGGAGGATAAAAAGAAAAATCATCTTGGGTTCTTGTTAAAAAACGATTGGTACATTAAAAGATGTGTAACCCAATTATATATCTTGTAATTTAAAATTACCAAACTCTCTAAAAATCCATCACCTTTTGATAAAAATCATATTTTAATATTATTATAACTTATATGTCATTTAACCACATTACACGGTGTGTAATTCTCTAGAAGGTTGTAGAAAAAATAGGTTTTAATGATGAGAATCCAAAAAATATCTTACTTCACCATTATAGGTATCAACCCAATTCCATCTCAACCCCACCCATATAACAAAAAAAATCCATAAAAAGGTTTAAAATGAACGTAACTGATGTGTAATAGGATGTTACACCCTCCCCATCTTAAAAAACATTCTATCCCCAGAAGTACTTCCAAGAAGCATCCAAATCAACAAGGTGAGGCTACTGCTCTCTCATTAGTGCCTCACGCTCCAATGTATCATGAGAATCATAACCCTATTGAAATAACGCAAAAACCAAAGGAATCTACCTCCCATGAATCAGTAGGGTTTCATAATCAAAAATCCTAAATGTCTGTTCAGTCATGGAAAAATCAGGCTGAACCTTAAAATCACTCCAGATTAGCACATGAGATTACTTTGATATATACTTATGGAGTTGTGATACACGGAACATGTTATGTATCGACATTAGCTGAGGTGGAAGTAATAACCGATAATACACCGTTCTCACCTTCTCAAAAACCTAAAAGGTCCCAAAAAAGTGGAGAAAGCTTCACTTTCCCTACAAGATGTCAATGAACCAACCAAGGTGAAAAATTCATGATTACAATCACCAACTGAGAATTTTGAAGTTCTAGGATGATGATCAACATAAGACTTATACCTTATCTACCCATCAACATTCTACAGTGAATAAAAAATTCTTTTTTGGAATATATTGAACCAATATTGGTACAACCATGGAATTTTCCCAATTTCCAACCAAGAAAATATATATTTTCAAGCCCAACCATAAAAGGAATCAAAAGGAGACATTTTGATTGTATACATGTAACTATTATTATAAGAATACTCAACTATCCCCAAGTGGTCATCCAATGATCCACCAATGTCTAGAACATAAGCGTGAATCACATCCACATGAATCTATATAGATCTTTCCATCTGGCCATCTGACTATGGACAGTATGTTTTACTCAAACAAAACTGATATCCTAGTGCCTCCTAAAGGAATTTCAAAAAACGATAAGAGAAATGAGGATCTCTATCGAAAACTATAGAATATTAAACTCCATGAATTAAAAAATAACATTCACATAGATATTTCCCAACTCTTCAACAATGGTTGTATCATGAATGGGTATAATGTGTGATGATTTAGTCAATATGTCGGTCAGAACACATATCACATTTTTCTTTATCTAGGTACGAGGATACCCAACCATAAATTCAACTAATATCTCATCCCACTTCCAAGTAAGTACTTGAAGTGGATAAATCATTCCTGAAGGTTTCTAGTTCTCAACCATAACCTACTGGAACAAATAGAAATGAGATACAAACTCAAGAATTCCATACCACAATCTCGGCCACTAGAATTTCTACCCCATTTCATAGAACATATTTATAGTTCTTAGGTGCACATCATACTAGTATTTTTGTAAACCCCCAATTATAGATTTCCTTACTAAATATGGCACAAAAAAACTATTCCAAAAACATAGATTTCACTATTTTTAGAAATACCAATAAACAATGGACTCCCCATAATTAAGAGAGTCTTTAATGCTCTGGAACTAATCATAAAAATACTTTTTTTAAAGAATCAATTCAGAATGTGTAGATTTCAACAAAACACTATCCAAAGAAACCTCATCCCCTAATTACTAGAGTCCAATATGTATCTATGCAAAGAGATCCCTCAAGTTCCACTCTTATGATTATTCTTTCACTACTTGTATTGGAATATTTTTAATAAGAGCATTTGCAACAACATTACCTTTCCCCATGGTATAGTTAAAGTCCAAATCAAAAGACTTCAGTTATTCCACCTAATGACTCTAGTGGATATTTAAATATTTTTGATAGAAGATATCAATCATGCTCTTGTGGTTTTAAAAAATGATAATCCTTTCTTAGTAAATGTAATGTTTCCAAATCATAAGTGCATGCATCACAACAGCAACTTTAAGGTCATGGGTTGGATAATTATTCTCGTGTGGCCTAAGCTAATGAGAGAAATAAAAACAAAATGATCACCTTGGATAAGAATACATCCCAAACCTAAACTTGATGGATCACATAAGACCACATATCCCTACGTGACATTTATAAGAGTCAGCATTGGTGTCGTAGTCAAAAGTTGTTTCAGATTAACAAATGAAATTTGACATATTTCATCCCAAATATACTTTATTCCCTTCTGGGTTAGATCAGTCAACAGGAATACAACATTGATATGTACTTGAATAACTGATAGTAATACCCAGCTAAACTGAGAAATATCTGAATCTCGAAGACATTTCATGGTTGTTCCCATTTTATAATAGCTTTTAAATTATCAAGATTAACTGACATCTGATGTTTTTACACCTTCTGTCCCAATAATTTAACTCCTTGAATGTAGAAATCAAATTTAAAAATCATGGTATAATGTCATTTAGTTCATAGAAAACTCAGAACTGTCCTTTGATAATGTACATGATCCTCTTTATACAAATATTAAACAAGGATTTCGTCCAAAAATAAAACCATAAAGGTATCAATATACACAAGTAAAATCCTATTCTTCAAAGCCATAAATACATCAGGAGCAATGATTTGACCAAAGGGAATAATAAGGTACTCATAATGTTCGTACTTTCTCTAAATTTTGGTTTTCTGGACTTCATATTTCTTATCCTCAATAGATGGTAACCAAATCAGAGATAAATCATTGAGAACCACTTTTCCACTTTAAACTGATCAAATATATCATCTTTTTTCGGTAACATATACTTTTTAATTACTGTAAGTCAATTGAGATTTCAGAAATCAACAAACATGATTATATAACCACTATCCTTTTTAGAAAATAGAATTTGTTTCAGCAAAGGTGACATGCTTGGGTGTATGAATCCTTTATCAAGAACATCATACAACTGGGACATCAACCCTTTCATTTCTGCTACTAACATATAGTAAGAGGGTAAAGATTGTGCTTGAGTAGCAGAAATTAATTCAATAGAAAACACAACCTACATTACAAATAGAAAACTAGAGAAGTCAGAAGGAAACATGATAAGAAACATGATGACCACTAGAGGGAGATCACTATTTAAATATTACATCTCTAGATCAAAATACAATGAATATATCAGTTTCCCCATATGTAGAAAATATGTTCTGGCTTTCCTCGACCTTGGGTATCATTCTCCTGGGAAAGCACGACACACACCACTAGGTGTAGTAAAGGAGACCCATGAAAGGTAGAAATCAATCCACACATTATTGGTGATAATATAATCCATCCTAAATATTAAATCAAGAGGTTTTATGCCAAGGACTAAAAACTGCATGAAAGATCGACATTTAATTGAGAGAAAATAGAAGAGGGACTACGAAGACCCTGAACTCTCTTCATTCGAATGGGTGTCATAATATCCATTGCACAATATAAAAGCTCAATATAAAGATTTATTAGATTAATAATAGTAGTTGAAATAAATGAATGATACACAATAGTATAAAATAAAGTAGTCCCTAATCAATATTTCATAGTAATGGTTGCTCTCACTATTGCTAGACCCATATCTGCTTCCTCTAGAGTCTATTTCACTATGTGAAGAAGCTTTGTTCTTGATGTTTGTGGCTGGAGCCCTTTTTGTACATTCTTAAAATTATTTCCCCATAGTTATGGATAGATATGATGATAGCATTACACTATGTAGAGTAGAAAATATATGCCCACTAGTCTATCCGTCTATTTAATGGGTCTCCCACTACCCAATTAAAAGAGGACGTTTTTTGATTTAATAATAAAATGAGGCTTCAACCCCAACTTTTAAAAAAAGGAAGATTCAGAAAGAAAACTTGATATTGAATATCATTTTTTAGTCCCAACTCAAATTGTTGATTATTCATTTTCTCATTTGATACAATCTTAGGTTAAAACTACTCTAGCTCAGTAAAATGATTTTCATACTCTATCATGGTCCTATCAGCTTGCTCATGTTTGAAAAACACTATAGCCTTGTCCAACAACATCAACATAGGATAGAACTAGTCTTAGAACATATCCTTAATGTATTTACTCTCTAAACCCTCATGTTTCTTCATCGTCACCACTTTTTCCCACCATATACTTCGTGGTCCTTCCAGCATGAAGGTGGCACACTTCACCTTAATTTATTTGGGTGTGTGAATGAACCCAAAAAAATGCTCCCTTTTTCTCAACGAATACTCAACCTCTTGAGGATCATTTGAGATTTTTAATACTGATAGATTTGGGAAAAGGAACTATTGATAAAAAATAATGAGAACATCCCTATGAGGCACCATAACTAGTGAGTAAATGGGATCTAGATGTGGTAGCTATCCCAGGGCTTACACAGTATGCATAATAACCTGAACTAGATTTAGGTCCATAAGAGGATTCAATCACTGAGTTTCTATAGTAGATTCTTCAAGGATATAATTTTTATGTATTATTATAGGAATGATGCGACACGACATCATAAAACAAAAAGGAATACCATAGATTTCACATAGATAGAACGTCAATGGAAATTAATCCAAAGAGATAGAAAACAAGATTTTCATTTCACTCAATCTAATTCAAAATCTTGGAAAAGAATATAACTAATCCTCAAGACATCTTTACCAAACTACCCCTAGTGACTTAAGGTTTAGTGAGGTGAGAGTTGTTCATGAACTTAATCATAACTACTTCATATGTCCTAAAAATAAAACACAAATGAATAATGACATTAAGGAAAGATGAAAAACCTACACATCTCAGACCACTTTTTCATGAATTAGCATGGGTACCTTGGTAACCTGATTACTAACCTGGTCTTGACATAACCTAAATGGTGTTCCTGATTCCCATGGGTCGGTGACTAGCACTTGGTATAATAAAAATGAGATTGGGGATGATTTTTTCACATAAATTTCATAAGTGAATGAAACATGAAAATATTCATTAAAAACAAACACAATGGGCAGTAGTGTACCTGATGTAAAATATGTATAAAAACACCCAAAGTACTACAGAAAAGTATCGGAAATCATGAAATAAAACATCCCAAGTCCCATCAGATGAAACACTCCATTTCCTTATATCAATATCTAGAACCACCTCCAACTAGCGCTATAGGCTTACTCAAACCTGTAAGGAGATAATCTAAAAACACATGAAGGCATAGGTAGGGTGTGATCTAAAATCCTAGTAGGGTCTCAAAAAGTATTCCATAATAAATTAGATCATTAAATTAACTAAAAAATAGATTTCAATTATCAAATAAACATGTTTGAAATTTAAAATACATATTAAAAAAATCATGATTTACATTTTAAAATATAGAATACATTTCATATTATGGAAATACTTTAAAAAAATGTTTGAAATAAAAACCATTTACATAAAAAAGTTTATATAAATTTGAAGCCATGTAAATCATTTCACAATAATGGCTTGTTTTCATATGAAATGAAAATAAGTGAGAAACATGGTCACACACCTAGGAAGGTATGGTAGTTCTAGGAAATTAGGGCCTCACACTCAAGGTAACATAGAAATATATACATACACCCCTTTGAACTCAGGCCAAACTTGACTCATCACCATTACCTAGGGATATGACATGCTTCTTTTACGTTTTGGAACACTGTAAATTATAATGTTCCATCAAAATAATTCACTAACTACCTACAACATTCATGTGTTCTAGTATAAAATAAAAATGATGGGAAACTAATTTTAAAATATTTTAAAATAAAATTAATCTCATTCTCCATTTAAAATATTCCAATTTCCATTAAAAACCATAACATGAGTTTTTAATAAAAACATGTCCTTTTTTCAATATAGAACACAAAGGATCCTATTTAAACCATTTTAATATATTTTTATCAAAAAGAATTTGAAATAAATTTCATAAATTCAGTTTTCATAATTTTCAATCGAACCAATTTCAAAATTTAAATTTAACAATTTAAATTTCACCAATTTCCATCAATTTATCAAACACACCCCAATTCACTGAAATTGGGGGGTTTTTTTCCTAATTACATGCAAAAAACAAATTTCTACAACCAAATCCACCAATTCAATTTGATTGTATTTTTAATAAAACCTTTTAAATTAGTTTCCAGAAGAAAATATTAAATCAATCAATTGGATGGCGACGACGGGATCTTCTCTACAGCAACTCCGAGATCTGGTTTTGGTGATGTTTCTGGTTCCGTTCTTTCTGTCGTTTTGTTCATGAGGTGTTGGTGATGGTTTTGTGGTGGGTTGGTTGGTGATTACCAGTTGTTTTTTGGTCTGCGACACATTCGGTGGTGGGATGCGATCGATTGGAGGTTTCATGTTCTGGTTTTGGTTTGTTGGTGTTAACTTGGGGAGCCGATGATCAGTGAATGGCGTGTGGGTTGCGATTCTCCGGTTCTGAACTGGGATTGTTGTCTCTGTTTTTGGTTAATTTTGTAGATCTTGGTGTTGTATTGACGCCGGAGGAGGTCTCGTCGGTGACGATGGATGGTGATGTTGATGGGTGTGATGGTTGGGTGCGTATCGAGGGTGTGAGAGACTCGAGGCATTGAAAGGTGTGCGGTGACGGCGTGCGGATCGAGGAAAGCTTTATGGGTAATTGGTTTTGAAATTTGAATTTTTATTTGCACTTTATGATGCGGAGTGGTCTTTGGTTGCTGTGTCACGTTGTAATGGTACCGGCAACCCTTAAACTGGTTGTTTTTTTTCTTTTTTTCCTTTAATAAATTTGCGGGACCAGGCTTACGCCTGGTTCAGAATTTCCAAAAAAAAAAATTGGCCATCATAACAGAACCACATAAATTTCATAGAAACACAACACCGACAATGGAAACTTCTGACAAGAATGAAGGCACAAAATATCTTACAACTCAACCTAGAAAGATGATTAAAAAACATAGGGTTTAGATACATCAATCCAAAAATGATCTATCAAACTCTAAGGAGATAAAGAGAGAGAGAGATATAAGGGGAAAGCGTGAATGTTTACCTGGAGAGTCACACCACAACCACAATGATGATTAATCATCGATCCAAATAACCCAAAAGGGTTTGAGGGCTCCAAAATTTCCATGGAATGGATCTTGGGTCAAGAGTAAGGAATGTTGGGGAGGATCAAAACAAAAATCATCCAACCTTCTTGTTTAAAATCAACCATAAGTACATTACATGACATGTAACCCAATTACTTGTCATATAATATAAAATTTCAAAAATTGATGAAAAACCCTTAAAATTTTTCTAAAAAAATTATTTTTTTATTATTATAACATATAAGTCCTCAAACCATATTACACAATATTTATTTCTCTATAAAGATTCAGAACCAACAGGATTTCATGCTAAGAATCCCACAAATCTCTAATGTCACCATTATTGGTATCCTCATAGTTCCTTCTCATCCCTACCCAGTAAACAAAAAATGAATACCATGAAATGGTTTGAAATGTACCTGATAGAAGAGGAGAAGGAATTTATAGTTTCCCATATGATTCATGTCTTATTAACTGCCAATATTTATTCCATGAATCATTTATATGATCTTCGATTTGGATGGCATGATCTTAAAATGTTATTCTCATACCCTTATTCTTATGTTATACTTATGTATCTCCTTTGCTTACCCTTACTGAGAATTTGAGCTCACCTATTACTTATATATCCATTCCCATTATTATAATGAAAGCTTTTAGGTGGAATTACTTTTGGGGAAGATATTTTTGCGATACATTGAAGATTATTCACCGAGTTAAATGATTTTTTCTATGTTTCTAAGAATATTAGACTATTACAGTCCCCGAGCATGTATTTTTATAATGTGATGAATATTCATAAAAAATGATGTAATATCCAAGTATGTTAAGTCTGAGTCACTGTAATATCTATATTTTCTCTTCTAAAGTCCCATTCTATTAAAGATAATTTATATATATATATATATATTCACCTATGCCTTTTCAGGACTCTTCATTTCCTCCTAAAAAACTCTCATTCTACACTGGATAAGGTTATGTTTCTCTCTCCCTCTCATAATTTGAAACTATCATATTGTGTTCATGCACATATATTTTGTTGGGTTATTTTATGGATTTGAAAAAATAAGAAATCAAAAAGATCTCTGGAGGAGGAAGGGATGATATATCCAGTAATAGATTACATCCATTAGAATTTGAATTTGAATGGTTCAGTTAGAGAGTAGTACAATCTCTAAAAACATGAGATCATTATCTCATAAAAGGTTAGATGTTATAATTCTCATGCATATAGGTATTCTAATTAAATTTACAACAATGATTTTTCTTATTCGGGTTTTATGATTTAAAATATACAATTTATGCTTACATTACCATTTATTATTCACCTTAAATTTTAAAGTTCATAATATAGTATATTGTAATGGCCCAAACCCTCCTGGTCCATTACTTTTCCAATTTCTGGTGTTTGAGATGTCATGGGGACCATAGATGACTCATTTAGGAGTTTCCATAATTCAGGTTTGAATGAACAGTTTCACTGATGGGTGTTGGTGGCACTAAAGAGCGTTAGTAGCACCGATCAACATCCATGAAATTGAGGGGAAAATGGTCGAACTGATGGGCTTAGGTGACATCGATGAGCATCGGTGGAACTGATCATCATCAATGGCACTAGTGGTTAATGTTGTCACTAACGGTGCCACGGCGACGGTGCCAAGGTGATGGTGCCAGGGTGATGGTGCATGGGCGACAGTGACTCATCTAACTGTGAGTGCTTCCCTGTTGTTCTAGGACCTTATAGTTTTTCCTTGGTAACATATCTTTGGATTTAAAAGTGTTTTAATACTTCATCGTAATCTGTTTAAAAGTAGTAAAAGATGTTTTAAATCCCCAATAGTGGGGTGCCCTTAAGCCACTAAAACATGTGGCCTTTTTTCCTCAGTGTCACACCGTTGTCATGCTTTATAGTTTGGCCCATGTTACGTGTTTTCTCCATTTAAAATAAATCTTTTTACTCAAATCTTTTATCTCTACCATATCCAAGGGTAATTATTAAATATCAACTAATCCCAATGTGTGGAACCATCCAACTGTGTGGTCATGCCACGATCCTACTTTTAATTACTTTGAAATCATCTCCTTGATTTTAGGATCTAGCCATTTCTTAAGCCAAGATCATCTCTCCTTTACCATTCTATCTCTCTTGGTGTGTTTGGAGTCCCTCTTCCATAGATGAATCATGCCTCATGCTAGAGCCATTTCCTCCAAACCTTGGCGCCTTGGAGTTTCCTGAAAGTGGTGCATCCCCAGTTCTTGGTGCGAGGAGAAGACTCTGATCGTTGATCATCTATGTAGGGTATTCATTCATATCTATTTACTATGTACCATTCGGGGTGGGTATGATAAATTTTCCTTGGGGAATGGATGAAACTGAACCTTAATGAAGAGAATAACTGGTTTTTAAAAAATGAAGTTGTGTGTTTGAGGATGTTCTACTGTAATCTTTTATTTTCATTCATATGTTATGTATTGCATGGGATTATGCCCACTGAAAATAGTGGTTGTGGGTGGTTCTTTCTTGAACACAAAAAAAACCGTTGTTTCTTTGTCTAAACTTGTGATTGAATGGATGTAACATGGAAAATGGTTAATAAAGTAAAATTGGTTGATTAAATGGATTCCCAATGAATAAGAATCCTTGTGTGATCACCCTAGTCAACTAAACAAAAGGAAGGAACTTGATAAATGGTGTGGTTAAATATAAAAAATCCAATGTTTTGTTATGATAATATGTATGGATGTTCTTCTTGAAACATGTGGGGTGATGTGGAAGGGTATGGGATCCCCTATTTTCTATTATTGGCTTGTAGATCTATTCCCGTATGTTAGCGATTTGTTTGAATCCATTACTTTTAGGGATCTCATGGATCCCTTTTGTTGTTGTGACTATACATGAGAACTAGGTATGAATTCATAAATTTTTATTCGGATATTTCACTCTTCAGTTCAATGTTTTTTGGAATTGTGGATTTTCCTATTAGTTTCTCAGTAGTAAAGAATTAATTCCTAACAAAACCCCTAGAACATGATAACAAGAATGGGCGCTACTCTATCTGTGGATATTATTCTGTTGTGCATGAATGAATTGTAATGAGGGTGTTTTTGGGTTGGTTTTGGGACCCTTAGGTGGGTATGAGTTCTTTTTTCCTATATGTATAAACATAGTTCTTATGTTTCTTATTCTCACCCCACCCAAGTTGAGCACTTCATTCCAAATACCCCCATTTCACGGGGGAGGGTGTTTTTCCGAAGATCCTATTGGGTGGTTGGTTATTAGGTCATTTCTGATCCCTCTCCTTAGTATCCCAAGAGTCTTTAGGTAGGATATTATGGATTGAGTTCCATTTAATCCCAAGACACATTGGGTAGGGAATGTTGTGGTTGTTGGACTGGGTGTGTGTAGACATGTTTTTTTCCCATGTGTCTTCTGGATGAGGCCCAAGTGTCTTCAGGCATGGAGGTACTTGTTCTGGATCAGGTGTTTGTGGGTGTGGTTATGTGTGGATGTGGTGGAGCAGGTATTTGTGAGCGGGATGCATAGTTATTGTGGCCCATAAGGTTTTTGTTGGGGTGGTAGTGGGACTAAATTAAAAATTTCAGGGAGGTCTAACACGTAGGATGCCTCAATAACCAGTGAGAAAGCAGTGAGGGCTACCCAAATATCTATGTGCTATTACTATTACTTTTCTGGACCTGCATTATTTGGGTAGTGTGCCTTGGTGATACTGTATGGATAAATTCCTTGCTATGTATTTTGGTTACCTCTACTTCTTCGTGAGGCATTAGAATGCATCCCCAATTTTTTATGATATCTTTTGTGTTTTCCCTACTAATTTTACATGTATACTCACCCTACATATATAAAACTACAATCAGGTTTCTAGGAGGACTTTGTAGACTGTGTGAGATCGTAGTAGCTCAGATGTTGGGACAATTTATATTTCTTTTTTCCTTTCTTTTGGTTCATTCCTTTTAGACCATTCTTGTACATTTAATGGGGTTATCTTTGAACATGCATAGGGAAATGGGTTTTGTATTTACTTTTACCTTCAGTTTTGGAGTTTTTTTTGGAGTTTTTACCATCATATCTTCCGATCCTACTAAAGAAAAAAAGAAAATAAAATTGTATTTGATTCAATATTGTGTGTGATTTTTATCCCTTGGTGCCAGTCTTCTATCTAGAGCCTATTGAAGGCGGGGCTTGGGAGTCATTATCTCTCATTCCTCTTGAGGAAGTAATGGTCTTGCAGTTTGCTGTCCCTTCCCTCATCTTGGTGAAGGTGGGTCATGGACGAATGGTATCATAGAATGGTTTTTGGTTGATAGATAGGATGGAGTTCAGATTTTGGAACAGTGAGGATTTCATGGGATGGTAGGGAAAAAGTGTTAGGCAATATTATTGTGTGAAATAGGCTAGGGAATACTAGCTAGGACATGGGATTTTAGGGGCCCCATGATCTGATGCAAGGACTATGGACCTACTGAATGACCAAGTGAGCATACATTAATTAAAGAGTAGAGACCCTAGGAAAGGTACATGAATCATAATTACTTGTGTTCTTGTGTGTTCTGGGTGTTTTGGGAGTTTAAAATGAATAACAAGTTTAAGAAAAATTTAAATGAGATATTCTACACTAGTCAGGCTTCGACATTCCTTATTTACCTTAAAACTATGGAACCTGGACAACGACCATGAGTAGTGCGGGAAATCAAGGACCAAGAGACTGATTTGGCTAATTAGTAGACAAAAGATCTAGAGGAGGAGGATGACTAGTGGTAAAATATACTTCATTCCTTTCAGTGGTAAACCCTCAGGAAGTTCAAAGACAACTTCTCATACACGGAGACTGAAAGATGGATCAATGTGTTAGTGGTAGCTATTATCTTGATCCAGGATTTAGGTTCGGGCTGGGTTCCTCTATCTATGATCTATATGTGTGGAGTGGCACATCAATGGTGGATTCTCTACCTCGGGGAGAAGAGGGTAGCTGAGGATTCATGGACAGATTTTGAGAAGCAGTTCCAGGAAAAATTCCTCTCTTCCACAATGAAGGTTGAGAAGAGGAAGGGTCTGCTCTCCCTCTAGTAAGGGAGTATGCAAGTGAGGGAATTTGGGATCAAGTTCAAGGATATCCTTTGTTTTTCTAAAAACCTATTTGTGGATGAGGAGTCTCGAGCGATACTTATAGATGAGGCTCCTCGTTCTTCTCATCTGTATGTTATTACTCCCTTCACTCTGCTAACATACTGGGAGGATTATAAGAATGTTTAAGTGGTGGAGAGGATTAAAAAACTAGGAAGTGTTCTGTGTGTGGGGATCTGGGTGAGCCCGTCAATGGATAATTCCATTAGAAGAAGACCTCCAACATATGGGGCATCTAGGTTTTGTCCGGTGGGGAGCATACCTCAGTAATTCATGTTTTGATCACACGGTCCTCGCCCATTATCTGTGAGCCTAGGACTGAGGTGATTCATCTGTGGAAGCCATTTACACCTTTTGGAATCAGTGTACAGACTGAGTACAGTAAAATGGAGGTGGGAAGATTGAACTCCCACCTCAGCAACAGTAATTTCCAGCTATGACTTTTCAGTAGCCGCAAAAGGGACATCAATCTCCCGCTTCTCCAAGAGAAGATGTTGAAGGAGGAGGCTAGCCTCAGGGTGATCCTCTGGTACCTTGACCAGGGCATGGTCAGGGAAGCAGCCGACATCCGAGGGGAAGAGGAGATGGGCAAGGGTAGTTGCACGCCATAAATGCAGCAGTTCTAGTAGGGTCTGAGGTCATTTGAGGCATGATTAGTTTGTTTAGTAATCTTTAATGTTCCATATTTGATTTAGGATAATCTCACTCCTTTTTTTCACCCTTTCTAGCCCATGATATGGGTCTAGACACAGATATAATTCTCGTGCGCCTAGTATTGAGTATGCCAGTCGGAGGTCTGACCAGATTTTCCTACATTGTTTGGGGATGTAGACTAATGTTGGGGCCACATCAGTCTAGTGGGGACCTCCATCTTCTGGAGATGCATCCATATGATGTAATTTACGAATCAAAGAGTTGTTCTCTATGTGTTTCGTTATCAGCTGCTTTCAGATAAGGGTCATGTTTTTTGATATGGGCGGCCCACGTGTGACTCTCGATGACGAGCGGGTTTATGAGGAGGGCATCCGATGTGTAGAGCCCCTTATTTCCTTGATAGCTATGATGTCAGTGGATGAGGAAGATACAAAGATGGTGGATGTCTCAGGATCATCAGTGATTACCCAGATGTCTCCCCTAGAGAGGTGGTGACTCTACCCCCTTTACGTGATGTTGAGTTCGGGATAGACTTGAAACCTGTTGCCCATCTAATTTTGATGGCTACCTTTTGGCTGGAACCTTCTATGTTCTAGGAGATATAGATAAAGATCAGTGATTTGACAAAGAATGTTTTTATACGACAGAGAGCATCACCATGTGGTGCTCTGATCATGTTAGCAATGAGGGAAGATGGTGGTATCAGGTTGCGCATAGACTATCGAAAGCATAATCAAGTGATGGTCAAGAACCATTACCCCCATCCCAGAATTGGTGACCTTTTTGATCAATTTTAATGGGTCAGGATGGTTCTCTATGATCGAACTATGATCGGGATATCAACAGTTGAGGGTAATGGAGGGTGACATCTCAAAGGCTTCTTTCAGGTGCAGATATGGGCACATTGAGTTTGTGGTCATGCATTTCGGCATTACGAAATCACCAACCGTGTTCATGTGGGTCATGAACAATATATTATGAGAACATCTAGACCTGTTTATAGTCATGTTTATCAACGACATCCCTATCTACTCAATATTAGGGAAAGATCATGCTAAGCATCTAGGGATGGTTTTAATATTCATCTGACAACATCATATCTACAGGAAGTTGTCCAAGTGAAAGTTCTAAACATAAGAGGCGCACTTACTTGGACACATGGTATCCCAGTAGGGAATTGCAGTGGACCTATCAAAGGTTTAGGAATTTTTCTCTTATGAAACACCCAAGAACCTAGTGGAGGATTGTTGTTTCCTGGGTCTACCAGGTTACTATCAAAGGTTTGTGTCCCACTTCTATCAAGTTGCATCACCCTTGACAGACTTGACCAAAAAAAACCATACTTTTGTATGGAATGACTAGTGGCTAGAAACCTTCAGTTGTCTGAAAGGGAAGTCTGTCATTGCCCTAGTGCTGAGGTTTCCCGAAGAAGAGGAAGCATTTGAAGTGTTATGTGGTGCTTCAGGACTAGGATTTGGGTGTTTGCTGATGAAGCGGTGGGGATCGATCTCTTATGGATGTAGGTAGTTATTTACTTATGAATGTAACTATGCCAACCATGACCCTGAGCATGTAGAGGTAGTGTTCATGATAAAATTTAGGTGGAATTACCTCATCATGGAATCCTTTTTGGTCTTCACGGATTACAAGAGCTTGAGGTATATCTCCTCTCAGTGGGACATGAACTTGCAGAAGTAGAGGTAGATAGAGTTTCTTTGGGACTAATACATTGAGATATCCAACACCTCAGGAAAGGGGAATGTGGTGGCCAATTACTTGAGCATAAATTCATAGAAGGATGTGTGTTTCCAATGCTTTCACTGGGGCACGCGCATCCATATACGGAGGACGCGTAGCTGTTACCCCGTATTCCCGCTTTCCAAAGGTGAGCGACATTTGCTCCTTGTTCAGGGACGTTTGCTCCTTGATCGAAATGGGATGATGGGATGTCAGTTCTTCCTTCTATGGATTCCTCCTCAGAACTCATCACCTAGTCCGGGTCTCCCTTATAGATTTAATACGTTGTTCATGAATCTCATTCCTGGTGCCATATCTTCATGGACGTCGGTTAATTACACTACTTCCGTCAGGACTTTCCAAAGGTTCTTGACATGGTAGCGACCTTAGGTCAGAGTAGATTGAAACATCAGGCATGTCGGGTCATCTCTAGGTGCATGGACATAGGGGAACCTATATTCTTCCTCATAAGAGGGCATCTCAAGGGTGCAGAACCCGAGGGATCCCACATCGGATGTGGTGAATCAAATTCCATCTGAGGTTTTCCTCAGCTTCCCTTTTTAATCACGGGGAATGTCGTGAGTTTAACATCTTGCGGAGATGGTTACACCAAGGGCGTGTCTTCTGAGGATTTCCTCAGGCTTCTCATGTTTAACAAGAGGTAGGCCACGAGTTTAACGTCTTGCGGAGATGGTTACGCCGAAGTCATGTCTTCAGAGGTTTTCCTCAGGCATATCATGTTTAACACGAGGTAGGCCACGAGTTTAACGTCTTGCGGAGATAGTTACACCGAAGGAGTGTCTTCTGAGGTTTTCCTCTGGAATCTCATGTTTAACACGAGGTAGGCCTCGAGATTAACATCTTACGTAGACGGTTACGCCGAAGGCGTGTCTTCTGAGGTTTTCCTCAGGAATCTCATGTTTAATAGCAGGTAGGCCACGAGTTTAATGTCTTGTAGAGACGGTTACACCAAGGGAATGTCTTCTGAGGTTTTACTCAAGAATCTCATGTTTAACACGAGGTAGGCCGTGAGTTTAACGTCTTGCCGAGACGGAATGAGGGTGATAAAAATTTCCCATAGAGACGGATCAGATTGGTATATCCCTAGGACGGAACACCTGGAAGGTTAACAAGGGGATGGATTAGAACGCCCAATGAGGATGGATCTGAGGTGTTGTTCCCCATGGAGGGGAGATGTCACACCGTAATGGTTGATATGAACACCACGGAGGGGCTAATCAGGGAGTGTACACCCCAGAACGGGGGACACCAATGTCTACCATTGGCTGGGATTGAACCTCATGAAGTTTTCCTACGTACCCTGTGTAGAGGAAAGGGACCAAAACCCACGTAGTGCGAAGGGGTGATGAATCAGGGTGTACACAGAGGACAACGACCCAGAGACATGATGGGGCTTATGCATGGATAGTGGCCCAGGTACTGCTAGGAGCTGCGAGGAGGGTGGATCGCATGATCCCACCTGGATGTGGCGGCCTGAGTGAGAATCAGGATGGATGATGGAGAGTTGAATGAAGTGTAGGGGGGATGAAATGGGACCATCTCTAGGGTGACGGTGAAGTTGGTCTTGAGCCTCGATGATACCTCCTATGTATCCCCATGGTAGGGTATCAAAGTCCTCGTAGTTCAGGATGGTGCCGGTGGACCGACATGAAGGTGGACCTTGGTCCGATGGGTGTTGTCAGCGAACCAACGTGAATATGGACCTTGGTCCGATGGGTATCTTCAGTGAACCGACGTGAAGATGGACCTTGGTCTGATGGTGGTGGGCTTGATCCTCACGAAGGCATCCTACGTACCATGCATTGATATGCACCAAATACCTCGTAGTTCAAATGGTGTGTCGGCGAACCGACGTGAACAAGGACCTTGGTCCTGATGCTGGGGGGCTTACACACTAGGCTACCTGGTTGTTGGTTAACTGATGCGAAGAAGGTCAGGATGACCAACGGGTGATGGACTTGAACCTTTGGGAGGCTTCCTACGTACCATGCCTTGACATGGATCAAAGTCCTCATAGTTCAAAGGGTTTCATTGTTGAACCGATGTGAATGTAGACCCAGGGGTCCACTAGTGGTGGGATTGAACCTCATGAAGGCTTCCTACGTACCAGTTTTGACATGGATCAAAGTCCTCGTAGTTCAAAGTTGTGGGTGTCGGCGAACCGATGTGAGGAAGGGACCATGGTCCGATGGGAGATGTGCTCGAACCTCAGGGAGGCTTCCTACGTACCATGCGTCGACATGGATCAAAGACCACGTAGTTCAAAGGGGGCTTCGTTGGCGAACCGACGTGAAGGTGGAACTTGGTCTGATGGGTGGTTGGCTTGAACCTCTGGGGGGCTTCCTACGTACCATGCCTTGACATGGATCAAAGTCCTCGTAGTTCAAAGGGTGACTCACAACGGTTTTCCGTCAGACTAGGATGCAGTTTAACGTCTTGCGAGATGAAGGTTCAAATGGGTGTGTATTTTATTGTCATGCGGTACAAAGGCATACAGTTTAACGTCATGCTGGACGAGGGTGGGACTCGACATGAATGGACGGCCGAGTGGTGGGCTTGAACCTCATAGAGGCTTCCTACGTAGCATTCCTTGACATGTATCAAAGGCCTCGTAGTTCAGTTAGGGTGGGGGTCATGGTCGGTGCTCACTCTATGCCCACATGAGTCATGCTTGGTGTGAGAAACAAGAGGTTGTAGGGACCTGACGATCACGTCGTGAAGGATGCGTCCGTGAGAAGCGAAGAGGGGCTTACACGTTGAGCGGCCCGTGGTTCTGGGACATACTCCAGGATGGAGGCCCGAGGAAAACAATGTTGATAGTTTTGGGCTTGAGCCTTGAAGAGGCTTCATACGTATCCCCGTGGCAGGGAATCAAAGTCCGCATAGTTCTCTAGATGACGGCTTACTGCCGATTGGGGTTTCAAAGGCTTTCCACTGGAATGGGTCACAACGGCTTACCGCTGAATGGGATTTCAACGGCTTACTGATGAATGAGATCACAACGGCTTACTGCTAGATAAGGATCACAACGGCTTACCACCATATAAGGATGTCAATGGCTTACCGCTACACGAGGTTGCAACGACTTACTGCTGGATGGGATCACAACCGCTTACCGCTGGATAGGGATCACAACGACTTACTTCTGGATGAAGTGACAACAATGGATGAGTCTTAGGCTAGGGAGCTACCTGGGTGCTGATTTGGAGTGGCAATGATGAATGGGGCTTACGCAAGGATGTTGCCCGGGTGCCGCTATGGAGGGTCACTGGTGAATAGGGATTACGCAAGGAAGCTGCCCGGGTGCCGCTATGGAGCGGCACTGGTGAATGGGGCTTACGCTAGGAAGCTGCCCGGGTGCTGCTATGGAGCGGCACTAGTGAATGGGGCTTATGCGAGGAAGCTGCCCGTAATGTCTTCCTCATGTCTGGCAATGAGGGCATCCCAACTCACTGGTGAATTGAGGCCCTTACATGTGCACTAGTGCACAAGAGGGGTAATGCCAATGGGCATTGGAATCATGCCACTGTAGTCATGGAATTGAGCATCTTACGCTTGGAGCAAAAGTCATCTCATGTCTGGAACAAGAGGCACCCTACGTTAGGAACATAGGGTGTACTACAGTTTAGAGTCTTGTTGGTAGGACTATTGGCATCTCATGCTTGGAGCACAAGGCATCTCTCGTATAGGGAAAGAGGCATCCTATCATTTTTTAGATAGGGAAAACTATAGCTTATAGTCATGTATATAGGACTATTGGCATCTCATGCTAGGAGCATAAGAGGCATCTCATGCTTGGAGCATGAGGCATCTCTCGTATAAGGATAGAGGCATCCTATGTTTGGAACATAGGGAGATCACTACAGTTTAGAGTCTTGTAGGTAGGACTATTGTCATCTCATGCTAGGAGCATAAGGAATCTCTCGTATAGGGAAAGAGGCATCCTATCATTTGTTAGATAGGGAGTACTGCAGTTTATAGTCATGTAGATAGGACTATTGGCATCTTATGCTTGGAGCACAAGGCATCTCTCGTATAGGGCAAGAGGCATCCTATGTATGGAACATATGGAGAATACTACAGTTTAGAGTCATGTAGGTAAAAATGTTGTCATCTTATGCTTGGAGTACATGGCATCTATTGTTTGGAGCAAGAGGCATCCTATGTTTGGAACATAGGTATTACTACATTTTAAAGTCATGTAGATAGGACTATTTTCATCTTATGCTTGGATCACAAGGAATATGTTGTTTGGAGTAAGAGGCATCCTATGCCTGAAACATAGGGATTACTATAGTTTAAAGTCATGTAGTTAGAACTACTAGGCAGAAGGTGATTAGAAATGGTTGGTGTTGGGTCTTACGCAAGGGCACCCCTTTTTGGTTCAACCTGGCATAGGTGCCAAGTGATTGGGTTTGCAGAGTTACCTGAGGAATGGTTCGTCTCAAGGTACTCGGTGAATTGGTGATGAGAATCTCAACTCACGACATGAGAATGAATCCAAGAGGAATATGTCGACTCTAGGTGTTTTGGGGTGTATGGAGGAGCGTCTCAAATTATGTTATTCCATAGGTTGAAGTTGGGAGCGCATAAGGGTGCAATGGAAAATCCTAGCATCCCAGCCTGAAAAGTTCACGGTGCGACTCTCCATTTTTCATGGGGGTCTGTGACGGTAGCGAAGGGGCCATCCCGGAGGACCGGGACTGAAGCCCGGCACCGACCCCGGAGCGCGGGTGCGGGGGCGCAGCCGCCGCGGTATGGACTGGTGGGCGCGAAAGTAATAACCTCACAAAGGATAGGTCTCGCGAAGTAGCTTCGCGGATCATGGCCTCGCAGAGAAAAGGGGTATCGCAGAGCAAAGGGGTCTCACGGAGGAAAGCGGTCTCGCGGAGAAAAGGGGTCTCGCGGAACTTGGTCTCGCAGAGCTTGGTCTCACAGAGTAGCATCACGGAGCATGGTCTCGCGGAGCATGGACTCACAGAGCCTCAGCTCGCGGAGCAGCAACGCAAAGGAAGCTTCTCGTGGAGCATGGCCTCACGGAGCCGCAATTCGGAGCTCCGCATGGCCGCACGAGGGGCAAGGTGGCCGCAGCCTTCCGTCCAGAGAAGGGGGGTGAGCTGGGTATTTATAGGCAAGGGGCTCCGTGAAGAAAATCCCACCCGGCGCGAAGATAGAGCTTTCTCTGCGGCGGATCATTGCGGCGCGTCGCGAACGTCAAAGCACTTTGCAGAGCCATCCCGCCTCCTTTGCTTCGCAGCGGGTTCACGAACGTCAAATTTATTCTTGGAGCATCCCGTCTCCTATGCTTCACGGCTGGTCTTCACGGCGCATCGTGAATGTCAAACAGGTTCGCGATGCATCTCTCCTCATTACTTCGTGGCAGCGCTCCGCGATCACGGTGGGGGTTTCGTGAATGGGCATCGCAAACCAGATTTCCAGCCCAACTTCAACTGTCCACAACTCCTAATCCACAGCTCCATTCGGGCCCTGCAACCTACCAAATCAAATCTTAATGAAAGTTATATGATCTTGGATCATTTATGGAAGCATTTGAAAAAAATTGGGAATGCGTTTTCTGGGGTCAACAATGTGGTTAGAGAATCAGCAGATGCTTGAAAGGAAATGGGAGAGTTGGATGCCTTACACCTAGGTTCAATGGTGGATGGTGGTAGAGGATGTTTGTTTCAGATGAAAGTGTAGTCCTCTCTGTTGCAGAAGGGGGAGGAGTCTTAGTGGGAGACATAGAGGCTGAAGTGATGCATGATCGTGTTAGCCATGGAAATGCCCTGGAAGGGTGGTCAGAAGTTGATTAGAGTCAAATGATGTTTCACGTAAAGCTATTTATCCCAGTGCAAATGTGAGAAAGGTTCTTTTTGAGTTCTAAAACTCACCCCTGGAGGTACAACCAAGAATTTACAAGATGTACTGAGGTTAGGGGGGTTAGTTTGGTTGTGCCGGGGTGAGGCGGGATGTGGTGATGTTTGTGGAAAAATTCCTTGTGTGTCATAAGGTGAAGGCTAAGCACCACGTCCCAGGAGGTCTATTGTGGCCTTTAGATGTACCTAAGTAGAAATGGGATGACTTATAAATGGATTTAGTTCTAGGACTACCCAGGGATCACAGATGTATTGATGCAATATATGTAGTAGTGTACTAGAGGATGAAATCATCTCACTTCCTGGCAATCAAGGAGTTGAGTACAGTGGATGCCTTATCACAAAGGTACGTGGACAAGTTTGTGTAGTTGCATGATTTTTCGAGGTCTATAGTCTCAGATTGGGATACACGCTTTACCGCACGAGTCTTTAAAGGATTATAACATGCTTTTGGAACCCAGCTATGCTTCACCACCACTTTCCTCCCCTAGATAGATGGGCAGACAGAGCGGACCATCCATACATTGGAAGACATGACGTGGGCATGTGTTCTAGACTTCATAGGATCATGGGTATGAAACATTACTCTGGTATTGATTTCCTAAAATAATTTAAATCACTCTACCATTGTCATTGATCCTTTCTATGAATTGTACGGAAGACCGTGTTGCTCACCTGTGTGCGGGACAAAGGTCGGGGAAGCAGGTGTTCTAGGCCCAGAGGTGGGGTATAGCACTGAGAAGAAGGTTTAGATAATACAGGATAGGATGAAGGTGACTAATGACTAGAAAATGTCTTATTTTGATCGTAGGTAGAGACCCATGGAGTTTGAGGTTGAGGACCAGGTGTTTATGAAGGTCTCCACTCGGTGTGGGCGACATGGGTTTGGAAGGAGGAGTAAGCACTCTCCCAGGTTCTTTGGAACCTTCACGGTGTTGTGGTGGGTTGGAAAAGTGGCTTCTCATCTGGTTCTACCATCTTTAATACTAAGGGATCATGATGTCTTCCATGTGTATTATCTTTTTCGGTATGTACACAATTATTCACATATCCTTGAATGGGGAATGCTGGTTATCGAGGATGATGTGACATTCATAGAGTGTCTGATGAGGATACAAGATCATGGGGAGAAGGTGCTTCGTGGATGAACCATACCATTGGTTCATGTGTTATGGGGGCATGGTGGCCTCGAGAAGAGTTCCTGAGAGCAGGAGGCAAAAATTCACGCCTAGTACCTAGAGATGTTTTGAGTTTTGTTCTATTTTATTATATACTTGATTTTGTGGTGGTTCATAAACTTTTTAACTATGATATGTGTTATTTCCTCTATTATATAATTCTGTGTGAAGAGTCCTGAGTTTGGGGAGGGGATAACCTGATCCCTAATCAAGATGCATTAAAGTGTTTTTGATTAAACCCATTAGGTGATTTAGTGCCACCCAAAGTGTATAATATCATGTCATTGAGGAAGTAGCACCCAAATCCATATGACTAGATGGTATAAACATTACATGTTTTTGTGGTTGCATAAGGGACGGAAGTGTTAGTCCCTTTAAAGTTGATCAGTATGAGGGAGAGGTGTTCTTATATGTCTAGGAGGTTTACTTCAAGGAGGTACCTTACAAGGTGTTTTTTCAAACCCCTCTATTTTCTTCAAGTTTACTCTTGGATTCTTGACGATGAGAATATTTTGAGGGGTATCTGATATAATGTACTAGAACCTCATGGTACATTACTTCTCCAATTTCTGGTGTTTGGGGTGTCCTAGGGACCATCAGTGACTCACTCAAGAGTTTCCAAATTCTAGGGTTGAACAAACAGTGGCATTGATGGGTGTCAGTGGCACCGAAGAGCATCGGTAGCACCGATCGACATCAGTTGAACTGAGGGGAGAAAAATGGCACTGATTGGTGTTGGTGGCACCGATGAGAATTGGTGGAACCAATTGGAATCAGTGGCACTGATGGGCCTCAGTGGCACTGATGGGCGCCGGTGGCACCAATGGTTATCTGTGGGACTAATAGTGTTATGGTGATTGTGTCAGGGCGATGGTGCCAGGGTGATGGTGTGAGGGCTACAGTGCTAGGCCGATGGTTCAAGGGTGACAATGACTCACCTAAGGGTGTGTCCTTCCTTATTTTTATAAGACCTTCTTGTTTTTCCCTGGTAAGATATATTTTGACATAAAAGTTCTTTAATACCCCATACAAAGCCATTTAAAGTAAGAAAAAGATGTTTTAAATCCCCAATAGGGGCGATCCTTGAGCCACTGAAACATGTTTCCTTTTTTCTTGGTTTCACACCCTTGTTGTTCTTTACAGTTTGGCCCCGGTTATGTGTTTTTTATGTTTAAATGAAATCTATTAATTCAAAGCTGTTATCTCCAACATCTCTGAGAATAATTATAAAATCTCAATTAATACAAACAAGTGGAACTTCCAAACTATGTCGTCGAGCCATGATCTTACTTCTATGTACTTTGTAATCATCTCCAAGAATTTTTGATCTGTCCTTTTCTTAATTTGAGATCATCTATCCTTTTCTGTTCACTCTCTCTTGGTGCATTTGGAGTCCCTATTCCATAGATGAATTAGGCCCCATTCTAGAGCCCTTTCTTCTAACCCATGGATCCTTGGAGTTTCTTATAAGTGGTGCATACATAGTTCTTAGTGCTGGGAAAAACATCGATCATTGATCATCTAGGTAGGGACATCCTTCATCTATCTTTATTGTGTATCATGCAGGGTGGGTATGATAATGTTTCCTCAGGGCATGGATGAAATAAAACCTTCACAAAGATAATAAATGGTTTCTAAAGAATGAAGGGGTGTTTCTGATGATGATTGTACTATACTATTTTATTTTCATTCATATGTTATAAATTATATGGTCTTATACCCACTAAAAATAGTGGCTGTTGGTGGTCCTTTCATGAAAACTTACAAACCATTGTTTCTCTGTATAAACATCTGATTGAATAGATATAACATATAAAATGGTTGATCATGTAAACTCAGTTGATTAAATGGATTCTAAATGAATAAGAATCATTCTGTGATCACCATAATTATCCAACAAAATAAACGAACAAGATAAATGGTGTGGTTAAATATAAAAACTCCCATTTTCAGTTACGCAAATAAGTACAGATGTTCTTCTTGATACTTGGTGTGTGATGTGGATGTGGATGGGATCCCCTATTGTTCAGTCGTTGGATTTTGAATATCTTACCATATCTTTAGTCTTGTTTTGGTTCCAGTACATTGAGAGATTTTACATATCCCTTTTGTTGTTGTGAATTTACAAGAGAACCATGTGTGAAAGCTTAAATTGTTGTTTGGCTATTTCACTCTTCAGTTCAGATTTTTTATTTATTTATGGATGTACCGGTTAGATTCCCAAAAGTAGAGAATTAATTTCAAACGAAATTGAACATGATAAAAATAATTGGTGGTGCTATAGTTGTTTTTGTTATGCTTTTGTGAATGAATTAATAGTAATGTGGGTGTTTGTGTTTTGGCTGTTTTTGAGACCCTTTGGTTGGGATGAGTTTTTTTACCTATATGTATAAACATAGTTCTTATGTTTCATTTTATCAACCCACCCAAGATGATCTCTTCATGCCAAACACACCCATTTCATGGAAGAGGGTGTTTTCTCCAACGTACTTTTGGGTGGATGGTTTTTAACTCCTTTATGATCCCTCTCCCAAGTTGCCCAAGATTCATAGTGAATGCTGTGACGGCCTCAGGACCATTTTATCCTAAGAATCATCATGTAGGGTATGTTGTGGTGGATTTCCTAGGTGTTTTTGGGCATGTTTTTCCCCAAGTTTCTTCCGGATGAGGCCCAAGTGTCTTTAGGCATGGAAGTAGTTGTTCTGGACCAGGTTCCTGCGGGTGAGGTTATGTGTGGTTGTGGTGGCTCAGGTGTCTGCAGGCGTGATGCACAGTTGTGGTGGCCCATAAGGATTTTGTTGGGGATGCAGTCGGACTACAGTGAAAATAGAGAGGTAATTCTGACACATATGATACCTCAATAACTAGTGGGAATGTGGTGTGGGGTACCTAAATATTGATGTTATATTATTATTACTTTACCAGACTTGCGTTATTTGGGGAGTGTTCCTCAGTGAGACTGGATGGATAGTTTCCTTTTAGGTGATTTGGTTACATCTACATCATCACGTGGCATTAGAATTCCTCCCCACTTGTGCATGGGAGATTTTGGTTTTTCACTACGGAGTATACCTATATACTCACCCTACATATATAAAATTTATTTTAGGTTTCTAGGAGTACTTCAGGGACCATGTGGGACAACACTAGCTCGGACGTTGGGACATTTGCTATTTCTATTTTACTTTCCTTTGGTACCTTACCATGGGAGTTTTCTTGTAAATTTTATTGGTTTAACTTTGAACATGCATATGGGAATGGGTTTTGGATTTACTTTTACATTCTATTTTGGATTTTTTTGGGTTTTTACCATCATATCTCTTGATCCTTCTAAAAAAAGGGTAATGACTACCATATTGCATATGATTCTATACCCTTGGTTCTAGTCGCCACTCAGGGTCCTATTGAAGTCAGGACTCAGGGGTCATTATCTATCGTTCAACTTGAAGAAGGAAGGGTCTGGAAGTTTATTATCCCTTCCCTCATCTTGGTGAAGGTGGGTCATGACATTTAATGATAATGAATGTTTTTAATATTCTACTAAACATTTTCTAGTTCTTCTATTCAATTTATAAAATATCAACATTCTTAAAATGAACAATATATATTATTTTATATAGAAAAATATCACATGATATTAAAATATGAAAAAAAATCAATGATCCATGTCTTATCTATTAGTCTTTTCCTTTCTAAAGTCCCATTCTATTAGAGATAATATTTTTTTTCACTCTATCATTTTTAGGACTCTCCATTTTCACATAAAAAACTCTCATCCTGCACTAGATATGGCCATGTATCTATCAACTTTATAATGTGAAACGACCATAGTGTGTGCTTGCATATATATTATGTTGGTTTTGTTAAATGATCTGAACTAATAGGAAATCCACAAGAACTCTAGAGGAGAAAGGGATGATATATTCTATAATTGATTATAATAATTATAAGTTGTCTTTCAATGATTATGTATGTGAGTAGTTCACTATCTCAAAACAAAATATCATTCTCCAATGATAGGGTAGAGGTTTGGACTTACCATGCTTATAGGTATACTAATTGAATTGACCTTCAATCATACAATTATTCATGTTTTATCATTTAATATATAATATTTATGCTTTCATTACTATTTATGGTTCAAATTACATTTTCAGGATCACAGTTCAGAATAATGATTTTGAAATGAAATTTTTGATATTCCACCTTATATTTTCTAGTACTTTAATCCATTTTACAAAATACCCACATTGTTTAAATAAATAAAAAATATAATTTTTTGTATACAGAAATTTCACATTACGTTCATATTTGAATAATTTGTTCGATGAAACCATGTCTTATCTATTAGTCTTTTCACTTCTAAAGTCTCATTATATTATAGATAATATTTTTTTACTCATGGATTCTCAGGATTCTTCGTTCCCCATTAAAAAAACTCTCATCCTCTATAGGGTAAGGTTACATATCTATCTCAATAAAAATTTGAAACTATCAAAGTGTGTTCATGAAAATATATTATTTTGGTTTAGTTTAATTATCTGTAATAATAGAAATGCTATATGATCTCTAGATGAGGAAGGGATTATATATTCAACAATCAATTAATTTTATAATAATTCATTAGTCAATGGTTTAGTAGGTGAGTAGTTCACTCTCTCAAAACATGAGATCATTCTCCCCTAAAAAGGTAAGGGTTTGTAATTATCTTTTTTATAGGTATTCTAATAGTAGTGATCATAAATAATATACATATTTGTATTTTGTGATTTACTATATACTATTTTTTCATATATTAATGTTTATGCTTCACATTTTATTTTCAAGTTGATCATATAGTATATAGATCATGCAATATAATTTTTAATATTCTACCAAACATTTTGCAGTACTATTGTTCATATTAAAAAATACACACATTCTTAAGATGAAAAATATATATTGTTATGTATACAACAATCTCACATGAAATTTATATATGAATAATTTTCTCAATGTAACTGTGTATTATATATTATTGTATTCTATTCTAATGTTCCATTATATTAGAGATAATATTTTTTTTCACTCATTGATTTTTATGACTCATTATTTACTCCTCAGAAAACTACCATCATACACTGTATTAGGTTATATATCTATCTCTCTCTCTCTCTCATAATTTTCAATTATCACAGTGTGTTCATGCATATATATTCTGTTTGTTTAGTTTAATGATCTAAAAATAGTAAATCTATAAGATCTATGAAGAAGGAACAGACGATCTATTCAGAAATGGATTACATCCATTATAACTTGACTATCAATGTTTTAGAAACTTAGTATTTCAGTCTCTCAAAAATGAGAAAATTATCCCATGACAAGGTAGAGGTTTGGACTTCTCATGAATACATGTATTCAATTTTTAGTGTTACTATCTTACACTTATTTTGGGTTTTATGATTTACTATATACTATTTATGATTATGTTACTTTTTATGCATCACATTATATTTTTATGTTGACAGTGCAATATACCGATCAAGCAATACCATTTTTAATATTCCTTCTAACATTTTCCTACATTGAAATTGATTTTAATATCATTTAATTAGCTTGATAGTTTTATTGATAATGATATCATGATTTTTTCTTCTAAATTAATTAATTTTACTCATGATTAGGTTATTATAAATAAATGAAACCGGAAATTAATTTTTATAAAATATAGTATTATATTATCTCTTTCTGGAAACATGTGTGTTTTAATTCATGTCAACAAAATACATTTTATTATATTGATTGATGAAGTAATAATTTATTCCAATAATTTTTGTTTCATTTTTCACATTTTATTACCAATTTTTCATGAATTACACTTAAAAACCCTAGGAAATTTTATTGGAAGTATTAATTTAATATTTCATTAATATATTCTCTCACATTATTCTGTTCTAATGTGAATTTCAACATAAGAGGAGTCATTGGTAAATAAATATAGTCAGTTTACCGAATTGTATGAAAGCTTGTTCTTAAAACATTAATATTTTTTTTCTCAATTTACATTTATTTAATTCTTATGAACATATTAAATTAAACATATATTATTCTTTATTCCCACATTTATATTATTATTCCATTTCAATTATCTAGTTATTTTGTTTTGTATCTACTGCGCCCTTTCTACTATTCTTCATACCTCTCAAAACATATGGCTCCTACATAGAATTCCTTTACATATGTGTCTTGCTCTCTAAGGACAATTATATTCCTATTATTACCTACACAAATATCCTCTTACCAATCCCATTTCATATGAAAATACTGATTCCCTCACTCATCGCATCCACTAATCCGTTTTTTCAAATTCCACTTCTTTTTTAATGGAACCACATTGAACATGATTATCCTTCTTAAAAATCCCAAACCATGAATCATCGCAACCCCATAATCTATTGAATCTCATATCCCATAAATATCCATAACCACTACAAATCTCTCATCGTATCGTCACTAGATCGCCTATTTCCTCCGCATCTCGCCTTTGCCTCAACCTTGACTTCCATCTCCAACTATCGCCTCCACCTCTGCCTCCACCTCCCATTCCGTCATTGTCTCCCATATACATAGTATTATATATATTAATCCCATATCCTAATTGATTAAAATAAAGCATTTCAAAACATTTTTGTTTCTCCATGGAACCTATTTTTTCTCAAATCATTTATCTTTGTGTGTTGATGAAGTATTTTGTCCATCCCTTATCTCCTTGAAAATTGAAAATTCATAACCTAAATTCTTATTTAAATTAAATATAAATTTGATTTATTATATTTTATTTATTTTCAAATCACCATAACTAATCACATTGTTCCCATTCCTCTTCTCAAACCTAGATGTTTTCCAAGATCTCTGATTTTCTCTATTTATGGGAGTATTCTATCAAATCATTATAGCCTTCTCATCCTATAGTTTATTTATCATAAGTCGAACACCTCTAGAAATATTTCATCAACATTTTTAGTTTCCCCATGATCTAACATCTTCCATTTGATTTCACTAAATATTATTTCATTGTCCTCTTTTCTTTTAATTTCAAAAATGTATATTTATTTTATTTTATTTTTTCCATGTATTTGATTTCATCTATCCTTTTTTTATTTTGACTAAAATTGAATTTTATGATATCATAGATCCAAATAGGAAGAATTTACCCTTTTAAAATGTTATGGATACTAATTTATCATAGGTTATAGCATTCAAATAGGTAAACAATTAATATTTTTTTCATTATGTATATTATTGTAATTGGATTTTCACCCTCCATTCACATGGGTATAATTCTAGATTATGGTTTTTCTATTATTCCATGGTAGCTATTCTCATGAGAAAATAATCAAGGTTTGGAGTTTTTATTATCCAATTGGTGTATCTATCCATATGCAGTTGATGATTTTTTATTATTTCAATTTATTAATTATATTTTTATTTTAATATTTTTAATGGGGAGAAGTCATTTAATCAATGTTCCATATTCTAAAAAATTAATTTCTATTGAAAAATGAAGCAATTTATCAAATTTATAAGTAAATTGTTCCCAAACACTTATGTCACAAGAGAAATATGAGTCACCTAATTCTGAATCATAGAATGAGCCCCATGTCCCACCAGATATTCAATTCATCTACAATTGAATGAAATGAATATTAATTTTTTTTTCATTTTCAACAATTAAATATCGTATCCTTGGTATTTTTCTGAGTAGATCATAATGGGGGACATATTTGGGTGCATAATGTTTTTTTGTCAGATGAGATAGGGAAATTATATATTAGCACCATAGGGCCAATGATAGAGATCAATCATGATGTTCATGGTATTTTTAGTATCCATAAACCCTTCCTAGCCGTAATGGTGTTTCAGGATGAATGTTCCTATCAATATACTCACATAGGTTTAGTATTTCTCTTATTTAAGATTTAGATGCTCCATTTGAGTTAGTATTTCTCCCATAAAGGTATGGGCCAGGATCTTCTACCCATGAGATCTGATAGAGACAGTATTTCATCCATTATCATAATATTGAGATATTATATATGTGAAGTTAGTATTTCACCTATCTAATGATATCAAATTGGATCAATTTCCTCCATCGATGTTGGTATTTCACTCGTCATCATGGTTTAGGGATGCTCAATAATATCTTGAGAAGATAGACTGTGTGAATTGTTGTATTTTGGTAGTTCCGGTATTTCATTGATGATAATGTATCAATGGTCCAGAGGATGTATTATTAACTTGATTGGAAAGTATTATTTAGAGATGAGTAGGCTCCCTATTGTAGTTTATTGCAACATCATGGTTATTGGATGATTTTTTAGTATAAAATTCCGCGATATGTGTGATTCCTTAAAACTTTAGGGACTACCTTAAATATATAGTTCAAAGAAGGAATTTAAATTTAGGATTTATGGTATCTTCAATATTTAGAGCTTCATTATTAGATAATGTGGTATGACTATTGAGGGTTGAATTTGAGATGAATGGGATTTTCCTTTCTTCCCTGAAATTTTTTATTGTAAGGAATATTGATTTTATTCTTCATTGAAATCAATATGGTTTCCCTTTGATACCAGGAGCTTTGAGAAGATGCGGTATTATGGTTTTCCTATTTTTCTTCCTCATAGACACCCCTTATGACAAAATTAGACCTGGCCGTTGATCTATGATTCTTTTTTGTTTTTTCGGAAATTATACTGTGTTTATTTATACAAACCTATCCAAATGCATTTTTCCCACATGTTTTGTATTTATATAGATGATGTACATTTTTGAAGATTGTCTATGTTGATGTGAAAATTTCAAATCTTATTCAGAGCTAACGTTTGGTGATTCTTGGAGGTATATTGTGATGCATGGTGATTCAAGATAACAGTGATGACCATTGAATATGGAGTGTGATCCATGAGTAATTGTAATGTGGTAGAGTTTCTCATTAATTCATGTTTAAAAAAAATTAAAATTTATTATTCCCCTTGTATTTAATTTTTGTGTTTCATTTTTATCCATTATCTCATGCATGAATTATATACTATTTATTTAATTATATATATCCTGCTTTATTTTTTCGGTTTCCTTTTGTATTAGAGGTGTCGTATTGTAGGTTTTTATAATCTAAGACCTCTCATGTTATGATAAATTGTTTCTTAGTTATATTAATTGAACCCTATCCAATTAGATGTGTCTTGTGAGTAGAACTCTATACCAAACACCAACTTATGTGTGGCCCTAGTGGTTTGGGAAAGTTAGATTTTTATCGAAGTAGGTTGTCATGGGGATGGATTTTACAATTAGTAGTAACGAGAGGATTTCGTTTGGGAACCTAAGGAAATAATTTTATTAGATTATTGAGTTTGTGTATTAAATTAGGAAGAATATCATTGGTGGGGAATATAGTGTATCCTTTAACCTAGACTCTCAGATCCAAATAATCAACATAGAACTTTGAGGAATTATTGTGGGTTATTCCTGTGATTGGTACATGAATCATCTTATATTCATTTATGACCATTCATGTTTTTTGTATGAAAAATCAAATAGATATGATCTAATCTATGAGAAATCATCGTATGATGAGTTCTCCCACTAATAGTGAACTTTTATGAAGATGTAGGGTCACAATGATCCAGTTCTAGTATTTAGTGTAGCATTCTGGCTTGGGAGTCATGAATCTGGTTCCCTGATTCACCTTTCCATATTACCTTTAGCATGCCTCCCCATATGCCAGAGAATGCCAACTTGCAGTGATGGTCTAAAGTTAGTACAATTGGTAGACTATAACCTCTAGATTAGTAGTGAATACAATGGAAGCATAATTAGATAAATGAAATGGATGAAAATCATCAAGCTAAATAAGCAACACAATGTATTAATTAGTGTCATAAAATGATGTTGTCATGATGATACCAAAAGTAGAAGGAAAACATGGAAGTAGACATAGACCAATATATTTTTAACAATGGTAAATACATGAAAAAGTAAAAAAACTATACACAGGATAATCCTGATAACTTTTCTATTTAGTTTTCTCCCTTTCATGAAATCTTGGATCTATAACAGAGAGTTTCCCATTAATCATACATGCAACCAAAAGGTTTGTTTGGGTATCAAATCACGGGTTGAATAGGGTGTGAGTAACACTCATTATTCCACCACTAGTGTTGTCTATAAATAATTCATCTAGTGAATATAAAATTAAATATTGTGTAGGTATAATAATAAATAAGAAGCAATATAAATAAATATGTCCCATATTGAGCTTGGTTTTCCTTTGGGAGACCCCAAAAAACATACCTCCTTCAGTTTCAATTAGAATTTCTTTGAACCTATGTCATCATAAATGTTCATAATATGTACTATTTATGACCCAAGGAATATACCCAATGCACACATGTGTAATATAAAATGTATTCATGGAAGAACCATGGAATCCTTGACCTCAGAAAGCCAATCCCACTATCAATGGTTATCATCTATTTGTGGATGATGAAAGGCATATAAGGACCCATCAAAAAACATTACTTAATTTACATAATTCAATTATTTTTCACTTCTTTACATTCCAAAATATATTTTCGGTTTAGAGTTTTATAAAGATAGTACATAAATCATATAGATCAACACATAAGCATACAATGTGGTAACACTAAACCAATATCCATTTCTCCGAAAACATAAACTTTTTAACACAAAACAACAACATTATTTCATTGAAATATCCTCATAACATTTAACTTGACATCCTTATTTCTATTACACATCCTTATAATCTGGGAAAAACATTTTAAAACATGAGAGGATCATAAAAATATCTATAAGGGATATACAAAGAAGGGAATAAACCATTAGTCCATGAATACTTATAAACATATGAAATCAATTTCATAATGACATAATTTTCACCAATATATACTTACTTTTTGAAACATGATATTTCTAAAAAAAATTAGAGAACATATAAAAAACTATTAAGTCTTTTCGGGGGCATAATTATTATATTGGAACCCTCATGACGACCTTATGATTTTTAACCTTCTCGACTACCTTACAATGTAACTCTCACAACTACCTTATGGTGTAACCATTGCAGTTACACATAGTATAACCATACAACCAACCTGAAACATACATATACTCTATGTATTGGATGGATATATAAGTCCCTCTCTTCATTATAAACAATTCCCAAGAACTATAACATAATATAAAAACATGGATAATTTCATAAAAACATTGCTTTTGAAATGATTAAAATAGAATTTTAAATGAGGATTTTAAAAGGAAAGTTCCTAAAAAATATAATATAAGTGAAGTGGGAGTTAATAAAATTGAATTATTATGTATATATATTTTAAATACACATAAGAAATCATATTATAAATAAATTTAATTACACATATAATCTTGGTAGCACATAATTAATGAAGTAGAAGGTTAATGCAATGAATGGAAATTGGGTTATGAATTCCCTTAATTATGGTTTTTCTTACTTATTTTTTTTAAAAATACTATATAATAATTAAAATATTGTTATTAATATTTTAAAGAAACATATTATTATTTATAAATCCTTATATGATCATTTTATAACATTATTCGACTGATTTTATAATAATATTTTGTTATTCCCATTGTTTCAGGTGCGTTGTTTAAATGATTTCCATGGTTAGTTCATAAAGGATTTTCTCATTGAATGGAAGTGAAAATGTAGAAGTGGAATGAATTGGTATAATATTTTTTAGAAATATTAAATTATTCCATAAATAATTTTCATTATAGGTTTGGAAGATGAATCCTTAGATAAATCATTAGTGATATCCATTTTGATCATTTTGGTTGTTCTTCGATAATCACAAACTAGTTTTGTTATAAAATTTTAAATAATGAATATAAGTTAATTAAATAACATAAAAGTTGTTATATAATAAAATTTATGATATATTTCAACCATTAAAATAGTTTTATATCCAGATTTGTAGGATGTAAAGGAAATTGAAAACACTTCATCCACTATTTTGGTAAATAGACATAAAACAGGTTGTGTTTTTATTTTTTAAATAAGAGGAAGAGGACAGGAAGAATGATGATGAATTTTCCCTAAACATAATAAAAATACAGAATATATATAATATTGGATCTTTAATTCCTATTAGATAAGGGGAGGTGAAGAGAGTATAAGAAAATAAAATAATTTTAAAGAAAACACATGAAAATGAAAGATTATTTTTACCGCTTGATCTATTCTCCTTAATATCCTCATTAAGGCCTTTGGTTTTGTATTTTCATAAGACGAGCAGGGCATAGATGTGAGTATGAGCATTGGTAATAATATTGTGAATCCTTTATACAATTTCTAAATTTCTAGTGGTGTAATAGGATGATGGGGATGAGGGTGGTATTTATCATATAGGAGAAGAGGTGTTTCCCATTATATTAATCATCAGTTTAATAGTTTTTATAAAATCTATGAATAGTATTCAATCATGTGTCCCAAAATAGTAAATAAAAAATTTCAGTTCTAACCAAGGGATATTACATTATCCATGATTATAGGAATTTTTTATTTAACATATAATGTATATATACAGTAAATTATCGCATTTCACTTTTTATAAAAAATCAAGTCTTTCAGAAAAATCCAAAATATTCATCCTAACCATTTTTCAACATGTAGTGTTAAAAAAGAACTCCATTTTATAAATATAATTTTCTAAATTAGATAAATTAGATAAATTTAATTTTTAATTAAAATCATAATTTATTCAAAAATTAACAATTTTAAAACAATAACTCTTTTTAACCACACATTGAAAAATTAATCATGGTCTCATAAAGATATTTAACAAACATAAGAAAATAAAATAATATTTTTGATTACATTTTATGAAAATAATTTTTTAATTAAATTTTTTAATTAATCATAATTTTTTAATTTAATATTTATGACTTAGAAAACATCCAACACTTATATAACGATCACATGGTCACTTATAAGATTATTTTTTTATTATAAATCAATTAGTAAGGATAAAAATAATTTTTCCATTTTACTATTCATAAGGTTCATATTACTATTCATAAGGGTGGAATTACTGCTCATAAGTGTAGCTTTACTATTCAGGGGTAGGTTACTATTCACAAAAAAAATTATTGTTATCTTATTAGACTCCAAATAACATATTTATCACAACCGTTTATGTCCATTTGTTGGAATTCAAATCATAAAAGCAAAAAATATTATGTTTAATGAATAATTTATAATTATATCATTAAAAAAAGTGTCACAATGCATAGATTCATTGATTAATTAATTTAAATATGTTTTTATATCCTTGGGGTGTTACATTTTTTCGCACATTCTGGAAATTGCGTCCTCCCAATTTTATTTACTTACTAAACAAGTGACGGTACATTTGCGTCAATCAATTTTCAGATCCCATGTCACTTCTTCAACAATGCAGCTTCTCTGAAAAACCTTTACATGGTGAATTACTTTATTCCAAAATACTAGCGTTGTACGATCAAGAATCTTAATTTGGTTATCTTCATAAGAATGGTTCCTTTCTATCTAAATTTCTTCTGGGCTCAAAAAAGGAGATGAATCTAGCACATACTTTCTCAAAATAAAAACATTAATTTTTTTTTACCTAAGATAAAATTAGAGGCAAATCCACTTACTAGGAAATTAGTCCAAAATTATCTACAATTTCATATGGTTAAATGAACCATGAACATAGAATTCCTTTCTTACCAAAATACATAACACTTTTCTATGGTAAATTCTATGAAAAACATGGTCAACTACCCCGAAAGAAAATTATTTCATCCAACTATCCATGTAACTTTTATGCCTTCTCTATGCTATCCTCATGTGTTTCTAGATCATATTAACTTTATCATCCACTTATTCTTCTAATTTTGTTCCCATTAACTTCATTTATATGACTTCATCCCTAAAAGATGGAGTTAGAAACCAACTCCCATATAACGCCACAAATGGTTACATCTATATACTAGAATGAAAACGATTATTATAAGAAAAATGAACTAAAGAAATATGTTGGTCACAACTTCCCTACTTGTCCATTGAACAAGTTCGACGAATATCCCCAATGTCTGAATTGTTCTCTCGGTCTGTCCATAAGATTGGGGATGAAAAGTAATGTTGAAATTTAACTCTATTCCCATTAAATTTTGATGTCCTTTCCAAAAGTTATAAGTGAACCAGGTATCATGGTTAGATACAATGAAAAGTGGAACTCCATTTAACATGACAATCTCTTTCAGGTAAAGTTCAGAAAGATGATCCAAAGATAGAGTATCTCAAATAGGATGGAAATGCATAGATTTATTCAGACGATCAACAATAACCTAAATCACATTGGTACCTTGAGAAGCCTTTGATAGTCCCACCACAAAGTCCATGGATATGTTTTAGCATTTCCACTATGGAACTCAAAAAGGCTTAAGAATCCCATTTGGTAGTTGTCACACTACTTTGACCTATTGACTTGTCAAACATTTCTTGGTAAAATCTTCAATACCTCTTTTCATTCCATCCCACAAGTAATATTATTGACGGTCTATGTAGATCATTGTTATTCTAGGATGAAGTGAAAATGGAGAACTATGAGCATCACAGAACAATACTTTTTTCAACTGGGAATTACGAGGCACAGAAAATATTTTTCCAAATCTCAAAACATAATATTTATCAATGTTAAATTTTTGGAACATACCCATTTTAACCAATTCTATCTTTTTCTCCATGTCTTTGTTCTGTGCTTTCTAAATTATTTCTGAAAAATATGACTGCACTGAAACCTAAAAAACTAGAGGAGTTTCTTACACCAACAACTTCCATACAAAAATTATTCAAATCATTAATCAAGGGGTCATGTTCCAAACATAACATGGTTAATGATGCCTGATACATTCATCTCAATTCATCCACTATTTTGTTTGATTTTTAAGGATGGTAAATCATCATGAAATTATAATCCTTTATCAATCATGCCATGTTCTCTACCTTATGTGTATTTTATTCTCGGTGAATATATGCTTCAAACATTTAAGTTCAGTATATATTTCACATTTGGATCCGTATAAATGATGCCTCCAATTTTTCAAATAAAAAAACCATAGTTTCTAATTCCAAGTCAATTGTGGGATAATTTAACTCATGAGATTTCAGTTGTCTTGATGCCTAAGAAATTAAATGAACATTCTATATCAAAACACAACCAGGTCCCTTCAATGAAGTATCACTATAGATGAAAAACTCACCATTTCATTAAGACACGACCAAAACTAGATCATTCACCAATATAATCTTCAATTCCTAAAATCAATCATCGCATTATTATATCCAAATAAATATATCCCGTTTTAATGATAACTTAATTAGCAGGATAGATAACCATGAAAAGTTTTTAACAAACCATCAGTTCTAACCTGTTAATCTATGAAAACTAGAAATCTTGATAAAATTTTCAGGTCTTGTAAATTCGTTAACTTCTTTTGTTCTAAAAGGTTCAACTTTTATTTTATCCTTATTTTCAATGTTCCCCAGAAAATAAATCTGTGGAAACCAACAATCACATTTTGTAAATTTTCTATATAAATTCGTTTCGTTGAGTGTTTGAAAGGAAATCCTTAAATGATTTTAATGACCCTCATAACCTTTTGAAAAGAACAAAATATCGTCAATAAAAACAACAATAGTATTATCAGAATATTCATGGAATATTCTATTCATAAGATCCATGAATACATCAGGGGAATTTTTCAAATCAAAGGGCATAAAAAAACTCATAATTCCCGTATATAGTATGAAAATATATTTTTAGGATTTCACCCCCCTTCACCTTCAGCTAATGGTATCTGGATCTCATGTGAATCATGAGAAAATTCTATGCTCCCTAGAGATGACAAAAAAATATTTGATTTGAGGAAAATGATACATATTCGTAACAATAATATTATTCCAAGATATATAATAAATGAAAAGTATCATTGAACTATCTTTCATTTTGACAATCAAAATAGGATCTCCCCAAGGGTATGTTCTTGGTGGAATGAATCCATTATCAGTAAATTATTGGGAATAATGTTTCCAATTCAAGATGTACCATTTGAGCCATTCGATAATGGGGTTATGAAATTGGCATAACATCAAGAACTAATCTATAGTAAATTCAACCTCTCGATTGTGTATAAAAATAGGAAACTCATCAGAAAAAAGAACAAGATATTCATTTGCCACTAACATATCATTATTCTGAACAGTTCCTTTGTTTTCAAAAATATGAGAAAGATAAATTTCATTTCAACATTTCAATACATTTTCTGCTTCCTGATATGTTATCAATTGTATGGGTTCTTTATTGTATAAAAACTGAAACTCTTTTTGAAAATCATCTTCTTTAGATATATAATCAACCATATCATTATATATAGAAATCCAACCCATACCAAAATAACAACAAACTAGACTATTGGAATAAAAAAAGGTTTTTAGGTAAATTTTTTTCCATATATAACAATTGGAAGATTATTAAAATGAATTTTTATGGAATCATTTTCCCCAGGTGTTTTAATATTATGTTCTACTATCATTTTTTGAGGTGATATTTCCAATTTACCATAATATTTCTCAGAAATAAAGGAATGTGTTGACTCAGTATAAAACAAGACTTTAGAAAAATATGATTAAAAAACAAATTACCCTATACAACTTCATTTGATGGCCTGGAATCTGCTGATGTAGTAATAAAGGATATCACTAAACCTTTCTTCTTATAGTCTTGCTACTTCCCATTATTTGGATCTTTCTTTGGGTAGATATTTCAAAAATGACCCATATCACCACATTTAAAACTATTTATAGATTTTTTATCTGGATTAATCTGTGGATAATTTTCATTATATTATCATTCTATATGTACAAACTCACCACATCGAAAATGATTCCTAGTTTTATTAAGGCATTCCCAAAGGTGATTTTTTCCACACATTTCACAAACTGGAAACAAAAAATTCTTACCATCAGATTTCATTGATTGATTCTTACCCATTACTTTACATATAGACATCTTCTTATGTTTTTTTAAATGTACACATGATCATCAGTAAACTCAATTTCTAATCTCTCATCACATTGGACAAGTTTATCATTACCTTTGTACTCATGGAAAGCGAATTCCCTTCAATATCTCCGCTCAATCCTGAGTAAAAATGGTGATCTTTCTATCAATATACAGAATATGATTTGGAAGATACCTTTCCAGTTGGGTGAAGTTTTCTTCATACATGACAACTGAATCTTCCTCTTTTTAATTAAATTCAAGGAATTTCTTTTCCATTCGATGTTGAACCACTATAGGAAAATATTTTTCAAGGAAAATATTGATAAATTAATCCCATTAAAAGGATACAATATCCTCTTTATCCCAGATATTCATGACCATTGAACACCACTAGCCAGATTCACCTTCAAAAAGAAAAATTGAAAGACTATCCATTTGTTTATCTTAACACCCCATTCAATAAAATATCTTTTCAAGGGATTTAATCCATCCCTCAATCGCCACCGGGTCATTATATCCACTGAATGCAGGTGGATGTTTTCTCATAAAATGTTCTACTATTATCATGCACCATTTTGGTTGCTCTATTATTCTATTTCATGGATTCCACCACAATTTATTTCCTATTTTAGCTGACCCATTACTGTCACAAACTACTTAGTTCCAATCCCAACCATTCTTGGTTATGGATTTGGAAAGATATTAGCCTCCCGGTTCCTTCCAACTTCATCTTCCCTATTTCTTCAATAGAAAAAAATTATTAATAAATATATCTTAAATGAAGAAACATGTTAATATTTAAATTATATATCCCAAAAATAAGGTAAATTTCATTTATTATATAATATTGACATCATCCTAACCCCATGGGATATCTAAACTGTGCTCTGATACCAACTATAAGGACCCACCTTAAACATTACATAATATAGCTAATTAAACTGGATTTCACTTATTTACATTCCCAATGAACATATATATTTATTGTTTTATAAATTTAGTACATAACTCTACATATAATCCTATAATTATAGAATATGGGTACCACTAAAACAGTATCCATTTTCTCAAAAACATAAAAACTGTTAACAGAAAACAACAACATGATTTATTTGAAAAATCATCATAACATTTAACTAGAATTATTATTTATCTTATAATTCCTTATAACCTATGAAAAACATTTGAAAACATGTTATGAGCATAAAAATATTATTAAGGGATATAAAAATAAGGAAAAAACATTAGTTCTTTAATACTTATAATGATATGTAATCATTTTCACAAATACATACTTCTCTCCCATATATACTTACATTAAGAAACAAGATATTTCCATAAAACATTAGAGTGAATGTAAAAAAATATAAAAGTATATTTTGGAATTACTTACTTATATTTTAAACCTCTCAACTACCTTATGATTTGCAAACTACATGGATACCTTATAATGTAACCCCCACAACTACCTTATGGGGTAACCAGAACAGTTACACTTGGAGTAACCATAAAACCATCCTCCAACTCACAAATAACCAATGAATTAGAGCGAGATACAGTTACCAACCATAATCATAAAAAATCCCAATAACCATAGAATAAATATTAAATATGGACAATTTCATAAAAACATTTATTTTGAATTTTTGTAAAATAAAATTTTAAAAGATGGGTTTTAAAGGAAAATACCTTAAATATCATAGAATTGATGAAAGAGTTAATATAATGAAAATATTATGTGTATATACTATAAATAAACATAATAAATCATAATATAAATGAAATTAATAACTCAAATAATCGTGGTAGAAAATAATTAATGATGTAGAATGTTAACCCAAAGAATTGAAATTGGGTTAATAATTCCATTACCTCGAGATCATTTTACATAAAACATGTTTAATCCCCATATATAATGTTTAAAAAATGGTTATTAATATTTTATAGAAACATTTAATGTTTATAACACCTTATATGGTCATTTTATTACATCATTCGACCCATTTATTAATAATATTTAGTTATTTCCATTGTTTAAGGTGCGTTCCTTACCTGATTTCCATTGTTGGTTCGTAAAAGATTTTCTTTTCAAATTAATGTGAAAATATAGAGGTGGAATGAAATTGAATTAATATTTTCCATAATTTTAAATGATTCCATAAATAATTTTTGTTATATGGTTTCGGGATGAGACATTATATAATTCATTAGTGATATTCATTTAGATCATTTTGGTAGATCTTTGATAATCACAAACTATTTTCCTTATATAATTTTATATCATCAATATAAGTTAATTCTAGAACATTAAAGTGGTTATATAATATGATTTACTGTCTATTTAAACCATTAAAATGGTTTTACAGCCATATTTTAAGGTTGTAAAGGAAATTTAAAACACATCTTCCATGATTTTGGAAAATTGACACATCACAGATAGTGTTATTATTTTTTTGAATAAGTTAAAGGGGAGAGGAATAATGATGATGAATTTTTGAATAAACATGATAAAAATAAATTATATATATAATAATGTATCTTTAATTACTGTTGGTTAAAGGGAGGTGAAAAGATTATAAGAAAAGAACATAATTGAAAAGAAAATACAAGAAAATGAAAGAGGATTTTTACCTACAGATCTATTCTCTTTGGGATCCTCCATAAGGCCATATGTTTTGGCCTTTTTGTGGGACCATAAGATCATGGACATGGGGAATATCCTTGGGAAGAATATTGGTCAAAATTTAGACAATTCTCAAATCTTTACTGTTTTGAGAGGAAGAGAGAGGTGAGGGTGGTATTTTGAGTAGAGGAGAGGAGGGGGTTTCTATTATTTTAATAATTAGGTTAATATTTTTTGTTTGAGACTTTGTATAGTATTTATTTATGTGACCATAAGATATTAAATAGATTATTGGAGTTTGAAACAAGGTTTCTTACATCATACATGAATCTAGGAATAGTGTATTTAACATATATTTTATATATATGGTATATTACCATATTTTACAATTCATAAAAAATTCATGTCTTTCCGAAAAATCCCAAAAAAATCACACTATCCAGTTTTGATGTTTTTAATTCAAAAATTAACTCCATTTTTTAAAAATAATTTCCTATATAAGATAAATTTAATATTTATTTAAAATCACAATTTATTTGAAAAATAAAAATTTTAGAACTATAACACTTTTTATAACACCTCATAATTTTTTTAACCATAAGAAAATAAAATAATAATTTATGATTACATTTTATGAAAATAAATTTCTATTTAAACTATTTAAATAATCATAAAAATATAATTAAATATTTATGATAAAAACTCCAACACTTATATAATGATCACATTGTCACTTATAAGATGACTTTTTTATACCTTTATTAGCATGATTACTATACATTTTTCAATTTTACTATTATTAAGGGTCATATTAATATTTTTAAGGATACAATTAATATTTATAAGGGTTACATTACTATTCATGAGGGTATGTTACTATTCACTAGAAATTAAGTTTGTCTTATCAGAATCCAAATAACATACTGATCACAACAATGTATGTCCATTTTTTGAAATTAAAATCATTGAAATGGAAAAATAATGTTTAATTTCAATTTTATAACTATATCCTTAAAACAATGTGTTACTATGCAGAGACTCAGTGTTTGATGCATTTCAATTTTTTTTAATCTTTTTGGTGCTACAAAGCATGTCTATAATTAAGTTTATATAACAATTAAGAAAAATAAAAATACCACTTTCCCTATTAGCCCATCCAGATAATTCTTAGATGGGAATCTATGTGTTGGTCAAAGAATATAATTTTTTAGTTTCCCGTTTAAATAATCCTTGGTCTTCTTACTTGGGAATTCTATACCGGTGAAGGCCAAACAAAGGTCATACTCCATATGAGATCATCCAAGGTATTCTTACCTAGAGACCCTTGTATCACTCAAGGAATATTATAATTCAGTCAACCTACAAGCTCATCCATGGTATTCTTACCTGGGATTCGAGGTATCTCTCAAGGTGTAACATAGTTCATCTTCTATATGAGCCTATCCAAGGTATTCATACTAGGGAAGACTGGTATCACTCAAGGTGTACAAAAATTCATTTTACCAATGATCCCATCCATGGTATTCCTACATTGTAATATGGGTATCACTTAGGGCGTAACATACTACATCTACTGTATGATCCCATTTAGGGTATTCTTACTTGGGAACCTTTTTATCACTCAAGGAATATTAAAATTCATTTATCTTATGAGCCCATCCATGATATTATTATCTAAGAATATATGCATCACTCAAGGCATAAAATCATTCACTTCCTCTAAATATTAATCATTACACATGATAATCAATCATTCTAACTTACAATTCCATAACACACCATAAAATATTTCATTTATAAGTAATCAAGAAGACCATGTGAGTACCCCAACATATTTACAATTCAATTAATTTAAAATCTATTTGGTCAGTCCATTCATAAAATAAATATAAATAATTGTTATTTAAATTTATAATAACACTGGGAACTCAATACATAAGCTATTATCACTCAAAATTAAATGAGTCATTTAAGGAATTATACATACCACAAAAAAGCATTTAATTAAATTAGTGTATCTCACTCTCAAGTGATATATTCAATTAATGGATAATAAAAATATTTACCATCCATACCCTATTCACAGTTTAATATTCTCAATTTTGACATTAAAATTATCAAATTATTCCAAACAATAATTAGTGGTGTTTTGGTCATAAGAAATCCAAATCTCCAAGGAATATGGTTGAACCCACACACATGGTGGTTTAGGTTGTGGTCATCAACCTCCAAATAGGTATAAAAGTCACACAACATTCCTAATTCATGGTTTAAATAATTAATTTAAGGTATTAAACATTAAAGGTGCAATGGGTGGAAGGTTTTTCATGAGACATATTTTATAAACTACATAAATCTTGATTGAAAAGTTATAGACCACCAAACATTTACCAATGAAGCTTTACTATTAAATTACTAGGATTTGATTTGAGATGGAATAATAGAAATAATAAGGCTCATCAAACACGTTGAAAATATGGTGTATGATCTCAAATGAAAATAACATTCAACATGATAAGAAAAATGATGAAATGAAACAAGAGGACTTATATAATTACCTACTCATGATGCTCGGAAATGTTTCCAAATGATTCAAATCCATTGAAGCATAGGTAGAGTCCAATGGAGGAGCATGAGCATCTACTGACATTAGAGAAATGAGGGAAATAATGAAAGAGGAAATGTCATAGATGTCAATGTTAAAATGATAATTTCTATCCTATTTAATGAGCCACACAGTTTGGCAACATAGTTTGGATAACCGTGTTCTAAAAATTTAGTGCAACTATCTAGAGGGACACCCTTTAAAATGGTTATGTACACCGTTAATAAAACTACGTAAAACCCATGAATGTCCACTTTATAGAGCTCCATCCATCTTTTATGAATGCAACATATTTGTAGAGAAACCCTGCAGCAACTGTATGACTACCCTTTCACCTATACAACAAAAAATTAGTTGTATAATGGTCCCTTCACAATGTAAAAAAAACCATTTACCTATTAAAAATTGATGCACGATTTGGGTTGCACAACTACATTAACTATGCTTCAATTGTGTACCCTCGATTGTTTCTCCCAAAACTGATTTATTGAATCATGATTCCCCAAAACTCACTCAGACCCCTAATATTCCTTTTGGGCCTTAAAACCCATCTGAAAAAAAAAATTTAGGTTTTAAAAATATCAAATTCAATTATGAAGATATTTCCTATATTTTTACCATCATCAACATGATTTTTTAAAAAACCATTTCAAATTTAAACTCATCCCAAAATATTGGAAGTTATATTCTGGACTTTCCACCTCAATATATTGAGTGATGATGAGTTGCTTTGAGAAATATGTTGAGATATGAACTTTCTCAATGATCTAGGCAACTTATCTCCCCTGATTGAGTACTGTAAGATCTTTGTAGTTCATATCATAGATTCTAATGAATGATATTATTCTTTATGTTGATGGTTATGGATATATGATCCAATGATTAAGGTGAAATTGTTCCTTAGGGAACATGGTAATATCTAGAGTCTAAGCCTCAAAAATCCACATGGTTAGTCTTATGAAACCATATTATGATTCTATCGTTGAGACCCTTACACAATATCATGATATATTATGGATTAATATTTATTTTTCTCAAACTCATGATTGGGATTCACTATTATTCTTGTATTTTGAGACCTTTTATCTGAGATTATATTTATAAAAAGATCATGATCTTTTATTTGGGTAGAAAAATATTTCTCGATTATGAATCAAGGAATGTAGGATTTTTGAGGTGTTAAATGAATTTTTTATGGAAACTTTTGAGATGAGTGATCCAGGAAAAGACTTCATAGGAATATATTATAAAATGTGGTGCTTCTTTCTTGAAACAACACCTATACGAGATTCATCTAAGCCAATATTGGCCAATTGGGAATTCATAACAAAGATAAACTATGAATATGGGAATATAGTCATAAATCAAGGCATATCATCATTAATTTTCCCAAAATAACTAATCATTGTCCATGTGAATCATTCAAGACAATTTATAATTCTAAACCACACTATTAAGCATTTCATTTATAAGTAATAATGTATTCCATGTGATTACCCCTTCCCATTTACAATTAAATTAATTTAAAATCACTTTGGTCATTCCATTCATATATTCCATGTCAAACATTACTATTTCAATTTATAATAACACTGGGCAGTCAATACATAAGCTATTATCACACAAAAATAAATAAGAGGTCCATGGAATTATACATACCAAATAAAAATTCATTTAATTAAATTAGGGAATCTCGATATCAAGTGATATATACATATAAAGTCCATGTGTTATATATTCTATCCATCCCCTCTTTAAGGGTTAATCAAATCAATTTATTCATTCTTATTATCAATGTAATCTAATCAAAACATAGTGGTGTTTTGGTAATAAAAAAATAAGTTGCCAAGGAATATGGTTGAACCCACCCATGCGGTGGTTTAGGTTGTGGTCATCAACCTCTAACCGGGTATATAAGTCACATTACATTCCTAATTAATAGTTTAAATAATTAATTTTAGTTATTAATCATTGAAGGATAAATGTGAGGAATGTTTTGCGTGAGAAACATTTTATAAACAACATAATCCTTTGCAGAAAAGGTATAAACCCCCAATAATTTAACAAAGAGGATTCACTCATCAATTAATGGGATTTTATTCGATATGGAATTGGAGAAATAATAAGACTCATCAAACACCATGAAAATAGGGTATATGAGCTCATATGGAAATAACATGCAATATGAGAAGATAAATGAAGAAAAGAAACAACATGGATTGTATACATACCTTGGGTGATCAAACATGACTAATGATTCATGATAACGAGTCTAAATAAAGTAGATCCATTGAAGTCTAGCTAGTGTCCAAGGTTGGAGCTTGAGCGGCTACTAGCATGGGAGAAAATATTGAAATAAGGAATGATGAAATTTTATAGGAGTTGGCATTAAAATGATGATGTCTAGACTCAATAATGATCCACATAGTTTTCGCACATAGTTTGGATAACCATGATCCAAATATGTAGTGTCACTATCCAAGGGGACACTATCCCATATGGTTATGTGAATGGTTAATAAAACTATGAACAACCCATGCTTGGTGAATTCCACGAGATCCAACCACCTTGCATGATTGAAACACATTATTATAAAAACCATGAACCAACTGTATGACTACCCTTGCACCTCTAAAAATATTTTCATGGTTTACTGGGCCCTTCAAATTATTAAATCAATCCATTTAAATATTAAAAATGGATACATAGTTTGGGTTTCCCAACTACATTTACTATGCTCCACCAGTGTACACCTAACTATTTCCCCAAAAAATGAGTCATTGAATCATGATTCCCAAAAAATTTATCTAAACCCATGATATACCATTTGGCCATAAACCCAATCTGAAACAAAATTTTAATTTTTACAACCCTTGAATTCCATTATAAAGCTCATTCCTGTATCTGGACCATCATCCAAATGAAAATTTTAATTTTTTTTAAAATTCTACTTATACCACAATTCTAGATGTTATAGTTGAGACTTAACAACATAATCTATCGAGTGATGATGAGTTATTTTTTGACAAAATCATTTGAGAGATGAACTTTCTCAATGATCTAGGGAATCTTCTTCCCCCTTCATGCTTATTGAAGTCTCCTTGTATTATATATGATAGTTTTTACAGAATGAGATTATTATTTTTGTTGTTGTTTATGTGTGTATGATATAGTGTTTAAGGTGAACATGTTCCTTGTGAAACATGGGATTATCTAGAGTATGGGACTAAAAAATCCATCCATTTAAGCTTATGAAAACCGGATTTTGATTATTTCTTTCAGAACATAACACAATATCACGATCCATTATGGGATGGAATTTATTTTTCCCTAAATCATGATAGGGATTCACTATTATTGATGTATTTTGTTATTTTTATATGATATGAGGATTATCAATGGATCATGAACTTTTATTTGGATAGAAAAACCATGCTCAGGTATGCATCAAGGCTTCCCATATTTGTGAGGTATTACTAGAAATGTTTTGTTTGGAAATTGTTTAGCTTAGTGATCCAAGAGAGGGCTTCATTGGAATATATTATAATATGTGGTGTTTCTTTCATGAAACACTACATATGTGTGAGTACGTTGAGGAAGTGTTGGCCAATTGAGAAATCTAAATAAATATAAACCATGAACAAATGAGTCATTTAGTAGAGATTGTGTGGTGAGAGAGTAGTTCGTGTTAGAAGGCATAATAATAATATCTCACAGTCCCCACCATGGGTTGTTTTTTGATTAGCATGGAGTGTTGGAAGCCAGAGATGCAAGATGATGCACATAGGAGGTGCCTATAGTCAAGCATCAAAATGTGTGAATCAAAGTATGACTATTTGACTTTATTCATATAATATCATAGAGATAAATGATCATATAGGTTATTCATCTTGTATCGTATGTTCTAGAATTACAGATTCTTGTGAATTACCTAGCCAATTAAGGAATTTCTACTAATGATGAATGATATTCACTCAACCCCATCTGATGAGGTGTATCTAACCTTAGTGGAGAAAGAGATATTTTCTAAGATTCCTCATGGTGGATGATATGTATGGTAGTAACAACCTCAGTATGAATTAAATACCCATAAACTTGTATAATTGATTATTACGATATGCAATTGAATGATAAATTTTATTCCTATAAATGTGTTAGTATGGATTAATTCTTAGAGTGGGTAATATGTGGTTCACCCTTGACGAGGGGCTGGTATAAGTAGTTGATTTCGATCTGATCATGATGTACAATATTAATGAATATGAGGGTTTACTATCTTATAGAGTTTATAAAACTTGTGAGCTGAACCTTCCCTTTAGATGGTTCTAGGTGGATCCTTTTGAGCATTTAGATATTTCTTTAGTCTTACCACGAGAGTTTCTACTGAACTTTAACCACTCATAGTGTGTGACCTCGATTAGTATAGATATTTTGGTCTTCATGAAAATAAATCCATGGAGGATAATGGTAGTAATTCCTATGTATTGAGAGATACATTGCTCAACCTTGGTTAATGATGGTGAAACTACACTCCTCCATAGAGTGAGTGAGATCAATGGTATTAATTATGTTGATTTGGTGAATATTTATTATCACAAAATATCTATGACATCTGAATAGTGTGGGTTTCCTCTAGATAAGAAGCTTTCCACTCACTTATTCAGTGAGTAGAGACTGCTCAAATAGAGCATGATCCTCATAATGATTTTCCCAACTCACATTGTGGGTTTACCTACCATATGTTTACCATTTTTATAATATGTAGAAAGATTCATCCTTCATTATTTATAGTTTATTGTTACAAGGGAAGGTGTTATTTTGGTTCTTGTAGTCAACATAGCAGGGTCATCTAAAAAATTCAGACCGTCCACTTTAGATTCTGGTGGATTGGGCCACCTAAAGGGTATGATATAAGGGATTATCAGAAATTGAGATGCGAATAAAATTGTTTCATAGATGTTTGTTTAGGAGGTTTGGAATAAGGTTCATGTTTCTCATCATATTTGAGATAGATATAATTGTGTATGTCACTGATTAGAAGATTAAAACAGGGGAGATTATTTGAATTCCAAAGGGTTTCATTTCTTGCATATTTTCTAGCGAGATACTTAAATATGAAAAAACACTCATTATTGTGGTGTGGGATAGATGTATTTCTCTCATCTCATAACTATATAGTATTTTTATTAAATGTGGGGAGTGCGGAACTCCCAGTAGGGTTAATGTTTCAAATGAAACAATCTTTTATACATGTCATAGGATTGTGGAAGTCACCTCATTCATTATAGTAAGAATATTCTAGAATAGATATGGATTTTGGAGTGAAAAGGAATAACTTGTATTTACATGGTCTAATGAATGTTATTTCGTGGTTATTTTTTTAGGATGGGATGTTTCTAGTATCCTCTGGAATTGAAGGGGATTATTCATTCCATGAAATTTGTGTTCTATTTTCACATAGAGAACCAACCTCAGTAAACAAAGGAAGTTCATGATATAGAATGATGTTTCTGTATGATCCACAATTTTTTGAGGCCCCATATATTTCTTTTTTAGGTACAAAAAGGGTTTATAGTGTGGGGGATTTAGTAACCTAGATTTTTCCTAGCCAAAGCATAGAATAATTATTTGTTTTAATGGATCTATAGGGACCCCCAAGAAGATAAAATGTTATATTTACCCTACCATATGATCTCAGATTTTTTTTGATGATTATATTGGTATTGGTGATTAATTTTAAACCCTGGATGGAGTGTTTCTGAATTCCTGAGTGATTAGAATTTCATTGAATATTCTATATTTATTATTTAAATAAATAATTTTAATGTGAGATTTTTATTGACCTGACGATGTAAATTTTTAATTTTGATCATTTTGAATATTTTTAAGATGAATTTCAACAAGTAATATCATATTAGAATATCACTTAGAATACTATATAGTTCTATAAAGCCAACATTGAACCATCTGTTGCTCAATTTAAAATTATATAGCTTTAGTATGACTAAACATGTTGTATATTTATTTTTACTCATATAAAATGATCTCCTTAAAAAATATTTATATTTTATAAAATTAGTATACAATCAATAAATCTATTTTCAATTTCATTTTTCGGTTCATTAATATGGCTTCTAGCATCATTTACACATGTAATTATATAATACGATCTTAAAATCATATCAAAATCCTATTATGTATAAATATTAATTTCTTCTCTATATTTAAATATTATATCTTTGATCTATTTTAGGACAAACCAAATTTTCTTCCAACTCCTATAGGAATAATTTCTTTGAATAACAACAACACTAACATAGACAAATGATTTGATAAGGGTCATATGCATTCTCTGTTGCAAACATGATGAACTCTATAACCTATCATCAAAATATTTTTTATATGAATAGCATCCATACATTTTCATTTCATATAAATTCAATTTTGTTAATTGATGTTATAATTTTACAACAAATATATAAATATATACAATGTATGCATTTAAGGTTTTATTTTTTATATCCATAAATTATATATAATATAAATTTTTCAATGTATAATTATAAATTCAAATATTTACATTTTTAAATTATATAAAAGGATATATTTTAATATTATGTTTTGTAATAAAATGTAATATATATACAAAAAAATCTTGTGTTTTGTATATGACTATGTCTCATATCTTAGTGAAAATTATTTTCCTAGTGTGAATTATGTAACTTCTTGAAAATGTGATGTTTTTATAGAAATTTAGAGATTTAAATATAATATATATTAATAAATAAATACATAAACAAACTTAACTTTATAAATATTAAAATAACCTAAACAAAAACTTATATAAAAATATACCTATATGTATAAAAATAAATGGAACAAACATGAATATGTATCAATACAAGGAAAAAAATCATATTATTGGTTTTGGATAGAGTAGGAATTCTTATTGAGGTTGATTCCAACTCATAAAATGTCGAATTGAATCGATCATATTAATATTGAACATGATGTGAACATCATGACCAACGAATATTTTCCAATTGAATATTCACAATAAAGGACATTGGAACTAGGATGATATATTTTCATGCTATATTTATAATTCATTTAACTTATTTTGAAAAATTTTACCTCATGATTGAGATCTTTCTTCATGGTAGATGTTGATTGTCTGAAACCCTTTTCATTAATCTATTGTTGTTCTTGTAGGATACATTTTTATAATCTCTCTTACATTGATCCACATGTGCTCATATAATCTCTGAATGAAAATGGTGAATCATTAGGTACTATCTTATTTGATTGGTCATCTATCATTTTTCGTCTTGATTGATTCATGTTTTTTTGTCATGAAGAAATTCTCTTGATCTCACCATTATTTTGAGGATGTGGTAAGGAAGGTGAATTCTAGAGTGAAATCCACTATGCACAATGATTCTCTATTAACCTCTCATAGACCATATTAGTGGTCTATTTATAGAACTTGGGTTAGGTATTGTGATTTAATAAAATTAAAAAGTTCTCATAATAAAATATTAAACAATATCCAAACTCAATACATTTATTAAATTATTCTTATTAATTTTTTCTACGGTGTTTTCTAACTATCTCAATGATACATATTTTTTTCCCCGACATGTAAATTAATATTTATCTTAAGACTAAATATTAGTTATATAGTCCTCCTCAGTATTTATTTAATACCTAAAAAATATTTAATTAAACAATTATATTTAAAATAAATATTCTATTCACTATCTAGATAATAAATATTTATTAAATATTAAATAAATAAATAAAGTTTATATATCTGTGTGATTTTGCAATCACATTTTTATTAAATATTTATTTCATTTAAGAGATCATTAATCCAGAATAAAATTAAACCTTGTTCATGAGAATAATATTTTTTCCAAGAATTAAATTCAAATAGAAATTAATTATGATAAAAAAGACATAGGGTGTCACCCTGTAATATTTTTATAGTTGGAATTATGTGAACATTCCAAAAGTTCAAGATTATTGTCTCGAAACAGGTCAAATAACCCAATAGAAATAATTTAATGTCATGATTTGGATAACCACATATGAGCGCTCACTGTGTAATATAATATATTTATCCCAATATCTCATCAAATAGGTTGCAATCCCATGCCATTAACGTATATTCTTGATACAACATTCTTTGACTATCTGAAATAAACTTGTCATTACACCATGGCCTTTGAATTTAATGTGACAGTACCATTTTAATGAAAGGGTCAATATATCAACTTCCATTAGTATGGAAGGGAAAATCCTTCCACAAATTATTCATTAATAAAACATCATTCATGAAACACCCTGTAACACCCCCAAATGATAAATTATTAAATGACTAAAATGATATGACTCATGTAAACATGGTGCACCTACCTTTTCAGAAGACTGACCTATTAAAACTCTATAATTAAGGGTGGATGGCATGGAGTAGTGATCATGATGAGTGGCCTTCTGATAAGTATCCCATGGAGTGTGTGAGTGGGGAAAAATCACACTGAAAAGAACAAGTTTTGTCCTATGGGACTATCATTAGTTAGATGACCCATTCGGGCATGTGGGTTGGACCTAGGGTGGGGACCACGTGTCTGCGGGGCAACTAGGGTACCTAGCAGCCCGAGACCCGATGACCATGTTAAGGCAGGGTGTATGTGTGGTCACTAGGACCTAGTTGTTACATTTGGTATCAGAGGTGCTTCACAACCATATGTGCAGTGCACTACATGGGTTGAGATGTATGGACCTCAATGAGGATGTTGTGCTCTGAAGGGTGGAAGGGGAGATTGTAACACCCCAAAATGATAAAGGGTTAAATGAATAACATGATATGACTCATGTAGACATGGTGCATCTTCCTTTCCCGAAGCCTTCCAGATTAGAACTCCCCAGTTATGCATGCTTGTCCTGGAGTAGTGATCAGGATGGGTGACCTTCTGGAACATTTCCCTGGGTGTGTGTGAGTGAGGAAAAAACCCACTGGAAAGGGCATGTGTTGGCCTGTGAGGACTATCATTAGTCAGATGTCCCGTTCAGGTAGATGGGTGGGACCCATGGTGGGGACCACGTGTTTTCAAGGAAACTGGGGTACCTGGCGGGCTGGGACCAGATGACCATTTTATGGTGGGGCATCTGTGAAGTCACCAGGACCTAGTTGTTACACACCCAATATACCCAACTTCACAATGAACTATTATCAACATGGTTTATATAAATACATCTAATTTTTTAGGTCATTACATGAATTAATAATAATAATAAATTCTATGGTCCATCACACATGACGAAAGAAAAACATAAATTAACCCATTAAAAAATGGAATTTCAAGAGGTTGGATTGTTCTTATAATCTCCTATCATGGAGATTTCCATATAATGACTTCATGAAAAAAGTCTCATATACTTATGAGTTCTCACACCTAACTTATGTCAACAAGATGCACCTTCCATTTCAGAAGCATGTCTGATTAGAACTCCACAGTTATTCATGATTGTCCTAGAGTAGTTAACAGTATCGGTGGCCTTCTGGAATGTTTCCCAGGGTGTGTGTGAGTGAAGAAAAAACACATTGGAAAGGGAATATGTTGTCATGTGGGGACTATTATTAGTCAGATGACCCGTTATGTCAAGTGGGTGGGACCTAGGGTGGGGACCACGTGTCTGTAAGGCAACTGGGGTACCTGGTGGTCCACGACTCGACAACCATGTTAAGTCGGAGTGTCTGTGCTGTCACCAGTACCCAGTTGTTACACACTCAATATACCAAACTTCACAATGAACTATTATCGTCATGGATTATATAAATAAATCTAAGTGTCTGAATCATGGAATATATTAATAATAATTTTAAATTCTATGGTCCATTCGACATGATGATGAAAAAAACATAAATTAACACATTATAAAATGGAATTCCTATTAGTGGGATTGTTCTTATAATCTCCCATCATGGATATTTCCATATAAAGACTTCATGAGAAAAATTCTCATCTACTTATGAGTTATCACACCTGATATTCAAAATGATATGTTCCCTATTATAGAATTTTATTTGACTATAGATCCAGGATTAAGAATATAGTTATGGAATTTCAAGGTTCACATCATATTAGGGAACTATTATAAACTTTTTATGAGACATCTACTCTAGGATATTATTACATTAAAGTCACATTGACCTATAAATGACATGTAAAAAACATTTAAATTAATTTACAATTCATTGAATATAAATTTAAACCAAAGTACACACATTTTATTCTAGAAATACAAACCCAACATAATACCACTTATTCTAGATACAACTACTTATGAATTTTTGTCCGCTAGATCTCACATGATGAATTTGTTTCTACTATGTTTAGAATTTATTCAAGGGATCCACCATATTTTTTTTGTGGTAAATATACTCACTATGAATTCAACACTCTGAGAAAAATACCTCAAGACGTGATACATCTAAAGTATGTGCGTCATCTGTTGATATTACCTTAACAACATTACAAGATCCACCGCTGTGGTATTATCATAATAGAATATGATTAGGTCTTCTATGCTATGTAAGATATCACAATATTATATGAAGTTGTGTATACAAAATGATTCATTATAAACCTCAAAATATAAAATATTGTTATTATCTACTGTTAAATCTATGACCATGACATTGTTTTTGCTATTACATCCCACAAAACCTCCTTGGAGAGTGAATATGTACCCCATATATGATTTCAGATCATCCTAATCTATTTGGAAACTAACATATGCATATCCTCTAATGACAATACCTTTATCTCCTCTATCGACAAGAATCATACCCTTAGTTTTCTTTATATACTTAAGGATAGTCTTGACTTCCACCTAATGATGATCAACCTAGCTCTCTTGATATCTCCATTCCACACTTAAGGAATATGTGAAATCTGGCCTAATATATAACATATCATACATGATTGGTCTAATTGATGAGGTGTATAGAATTATTTCCACCCTTTTGATTTCCTCTTCTATGTAAGGGAACATTTTCTTAGAAAGATGAATTTCACGTGACACTAGAAAAAATACCCCCTTTAATTTTTTCATACAGAATATATTAAGTATCTTTTCAATATATGTAAATTAACATAGACCAAATAGTCTATTGGATATATTATGATGGATCATTATCCCAATAATATATTCTACATCACCTAATACCTTTTTGTAGAGGAATACATTCAACCAGGCATTAACTAACTGTAAGACCATAATTTTGTTTCCAATAAATAATATGTCTTCGACATAAGATATTAAAAAATCGATCAAAATTCCACTAAACAATTTATAATCATAAGACTCGCATTAATTATTTATGAAACCGAAATATTTTATGCCTTAATCCAAATTAATGTTCAATAACATGGATTCTTACTTTAATCTATAAATGGATCTCTATAAATTTCATACCTTGTTGGCATCCTTTGGAATCACATAACCGTTATGTTTTCTTATATAGTAATTTTCCAAAGGGTTAAAATTAAGAAATATTATTTTGAAACCCATTTTACAAATCTCATAGCCCTGGAAAGATGTTTTGAAAAGAAGAATTATGATGGATTTTAGTAAAACAACTGGTGAAATATTGTTAGAACCCGTGTTTTCATACGAGGTACGAATCCTTTTCTTTTTAGTTTAACTGTCTTGTTGAGGCCTAATGTGGATGCCTAACTTGACTAAAGATGTTACAGAGGTTTCTGGGGCTTGATTGGAGCCTGAAACCAAGTTTTAGGGTAGAAATAGCCTGGAACACAGTTTGTGCACAGCCTGCACACGACCCGGGAAAACCGTGAACCTTTCTGTAGGCTTTCCAGAGGCAGGGGCATGGCCTGTGCATGGTTTGGAGAAACTGTGTCGGGTGGTTGTGCAGTTGCCCCTTTCCTTCCAGGAAGGTCTGCACGGTCTCTACACGGTTTGTTAGGTCGTGCGGGTAAACCGTGTGATCTACGGGGTTTTGATATTTCAATTAATTTTTAATTAAATTGATTAAATTTTATAAAAACAAAACCTAATCTTCTCCTCTTCAACCAGACAGAAGGGGGATGTGCTTGGGAGCTCTCTAGGAGGCCTACGGGTTGATTTCGATCCTGATCCTTCGTATGATCTCCATTTCGTACATCGTTCGTCTTGTTAGATCCGAAATGGTATGTCCTCAATTCCTTTTTAATCATTCTCATTTCTTCTGGATATAACAAAGACAGATTGGATTAAGGTTCATATGCCCTAATTTCTCATTCTTCATCTATTCTTTCGTTTTCGTCCAAACCAGGACAAATCAGAGCCTGATACTGGATGAAAGTTTTAGTACGAGCCTAAGGTAGGTGGTCTCGTGATTTTTGCTGGTTGTAAAGCTGTTTATATATGTCGGAGTACAGTGCCCCCACTTTTAGGGTTTCGATGGAACCTAGAATTTATCCCTGTTATTACCTAGCTTGTTGTAGGTAATCTGAATAGGATTGTATGTTCTTGAGTTAGGTTGTACACCTTGGATGGGAACCACCCCTTGGGTGCTTTGCCTTGAATGGATCTTTTTAGGATTTTGACCCAGAATGCCTATGAGGCATGCGTTTCCTTTACCTTAGGGGTTGATAAAAAATGGAAATGGAATATGAATGGAATTGCAATAATATGAAGTTGTAATTGGAATGGTTTTGGGTATGGGAGGGAGTTTTTCCCTTTTAACCTTATATACTAATTCTTGAATTGATATCCCACATGAGTTAAATGATTTAGAACTGCTTAAAATGTGAAACAAAGTCATGGGGGAACCATGGAACCAATGTGAGTTTCCATGGACGGACTTATATGATACTTGTTACTGAAATGCCAAGTGAATCATTGATCCCACGTGATTTTCCATGGATGGACTCAACATGGCAAGATATGTCATGGGAAATACCCGAATATTATTTATAGGATCCCGAGGACGGGATAAAATGATGGATTGTACCGCACCTAGATCGAGGCTGGGTACCTAGGAGGTTCTCCTTAATGGGCTTGTAGGGTGTTGGTGGATTTTCCTCCTGAGTGATACCTTGTTTCTGAATTGAGTATTTCAGGAACAGGCTCAAGGAATGGTTTGAACACATGAATTAAGTAATTAATGAATGTAATGGATACTTGAAGTGATCCCAGGAAAATGAAAAAGCATGGGTCAGTCTTTCAAGTTTCCCTTGTTTTCTACTTTCCATATTACACAGCCTGTTTATATATTCACTGATAGATTAGCAAAGATATTTCATGGTTTCCTAATGGGATTCTGTCTCACACCCAGTTTGGGTCATGTTTTTGGACCTAAGAAGATTATATGATTTTAGGTGTGGATAAGGGGAAAGACCCTAGTACAGGTACTTGACTTGCTACTCGGAGTAGGAGTGCACCAGACCAAGATGAGGCTTGCGTTACGACTGGGGATAAATTTTGGTTTCTTTTGGTATTTTGTGTACTTGTACTATGGTGTATTGAATTGCACCATCATATATATATATCAGATCATGTTGTCGTTATCTATTTCTACTGTCTATGTGTTGTCTAATGGTTACCTTATTCCACTATTGTATGTTTGTAATTCCACTGTGATGCTTTGGTAATGTGGTCATAGTCTCCCCACGGACTCACCTAGTCCCTCACTTCTAGTCGGAAACCTCTGGCATTTTGGGAGATGCGCTTGAGGCCATGTGGCGACTGGTCTGGCTACCAGGTTAAATGGTATGTCGAGTCGAGATTTTACCAAGTGGTATCAGAGGGTTTTTTCTTTTCTGATTTGACTTACTATTTGGTGACTATAGACAGGAGTAGGAAGGGATGGGACATTGTTAATAAACTGTGCACGGGAGTTGCAAACCTGCGTAAAGGGAAAATTCAAGTTTCCTTGCATGTAATTGTGTTTAAATGGTTTAATTGTTACAGTTGTTCTAATTTAACCATTGGGTGACACACATGGTTTTTGCGGTTACTATTGATATTATTGTGGTTTCTATTTCATTGGAACCCGATGAGATGAGGGTTTTCCATTTCATGCATCATATAGGAACCTTATTAAGAATCACATACCATGCATTATGCCATGCTATCTAGGATGCATTAAATATTTCATGATATTGTGATAGGTGTCGTGATAGCTATTGCATATTTTTCCATAGTCGATTGATAGGTGTGCCTACATTTGTGTTAGATAGGGAGCAATGAATGAAGAGTGAAATCATCTTTCAATTCCTAAGGTGTATGTGTCCTTATGGATTGGGAAATGATTCACCAAGGGGATGTAAATGCTAAATGAAATTAAATTCCACGGTTATATGGGCATCAAATTTTGATTCATGATGTGTTATGGGCCCTCAGGTATCACAACTTGGTGGACCATTGGTTAAATCTTTTGAACAAATGTATGTTAAAATAATGAATGTTGAAAATATAGCCTGACCTAGACCCAGCTTCTGAGTGGGAAAGAGGTAGTGACTCTAGTGTTTTGGTGACTTTTCATTATGCAGTGCTGGCTTTAGAAGCAGGTTCTCGGTTGATGTGGCTTTTAGGAAGGTCTTGACCTGTCCTATCCTAGTTCTTTTGCTCGTGTGTTTCAAATCTCGTTAAAAATCATGAACCGAGGCATGTATTTGGCATTATAGAGTCATTCCACCACGACGACCTCTGGTCGTACGTCGGGAGAGCGGTGACGACCACGTTCTAGAGATGGTAGGACACATGCTACTAGAGGAAACTCCAGTTGTGCCAGTTGTGGAACCAGCAGTTATACCAGACACAGGTGCTGAGGCACAGTTGCATGAGAGCTTGTTGCGTTTTATGCATACCGTTCAGGGAGCACCATGACCTACCTCGACAATGGAAGAGCTTACGCATGAGTTTCAATAGAAGCATCCGCCTACGTTTTCAGGAAATGGTGGACCACAGGCCGTAGAGTCCTGGCTAAAGGTGATACGAGTTATCTTTGAGAAATTACAGATGCCTCCGTAGAGGAGGGTCAAGCTCGCTATGTACATGCTGCGTGATTCCTCCAAGAGGTGGTAAGACATGATCACCCAGTCAGATCGTCGTCGGTAGATGGCTTGGATAGAGTTTCATACGACCTTCTATGATTTCATTTATCCTGAGACTTTGAGGGCTGATAGAGCCCATGATTTCTTTCTTCCAGAATAGGGCGCATTATCGGTGACAGAATACTCAGCCCGTTTTACTGAGCTTTAGCACTTCTCACCTATTCGGAGGGGCGATGGGCTTTTGGGGGCTAGGAATTTTGTGGTTGGTCTATGATATGACATTATATCTGAGGTAAATGTTATCAGGTTGAATACTAATTTTGGAATTGTTAACTATGTGCTGACCACATAACGTAACCTGAGAGAGGCTAGAGGTGCGAGCGAGAGCAGTTCAGCATCGAGATCAGGTCCTACAGTGACTGTTAGTAGGAAGCGTCATCTAGAGCTTCCACACTGTAATTATAGCAATCACAACCTATCTTTCGTTAGCAACCTCAGGTGCTACATGTGAGGTAGGCTGGGACACATGAAGCTGTAGTGTCCTAGCAACCCAGTTGAGTTTCTGTTATGTTGAAAGATGGGTCATCTTCAACGTTTCTGCAGAAGGTTTTCATCAGTAGGCAGTGATAGAGGGTCTACACCAACTCCATATACATTAGAAGGGTCTGAAACTTCTCATCAGATAGGGATTTGGGGTGTGACAGTCCGATCAGGCCGAGGTAGTGGTCGTGGCAAGGGTATCCAGGAACAGGGCACACCGAGACATCAGATTCGGCCAGCTCCGGGTAGTGAGTTGTATCACAGGATCATGGTTCATGCCATATGTATGTAGTGCAGCCTACATCCGAGGATTTTGGAGTGGGACCATCTACAGTGAGAGGTACAATATTAGTAGCATCTGTTATTTCATCTTCCCTCTTTGATACAGGTGCATCACACAGTTTTTTATCTACGCCTATAGTGAAAAGCCTTGGGCTAGTTTTGTTGTCCTCTGATGGCATCTTGATGCTAGACACACCAGTAAGAGTTACAGCAGAGGTTGTATGCCAGTGAAGAGGGTTCCCCCTTGAGGTTGGATGGTTTCACATCATGTGGGATCTTTATGTTCTTGAAATGACAGGGTTTGATGTCATTATCAGTATGGACTGGCTAGTTTTTTACTGAGCCTACGTTAATTGTTACCACTGGAGGGTGATTTTTACATCACCATAGGGTGAATTGTATACACTTAAGGGAGAGTGGGATCTCTAGGAATTCTGAGCTGGACCAAAGCATCATGGGATAGATGGGATGACAACCCAGATAACTAGTTTATTTTTGGATGATCAGGGAGTGAGTCAGACGGACCTTCCTCTAGTGGTTGAGAACGTCAGGGATTTTTTCCCTAACCACTTTTATGGTTTACCTCCTGAGAGAGAGGAGGAGTTGTCCATTGATCTAGTGATAGTATTTCCACCAGTATCCATTCCTCCTTACAGGATGGCTACGACGGAGATGAAAGATCTCAAGAAACAGATCGAAGATTTGGAGGAAAAGGGGTTTATTCGACCCAGTACATCTCTGTGGGGTTCGCCTGTCATTTTTGAGAAAAAGGTGGATGGGACTCTTAGGATGTGTGTGGAATATCCAAAGCTGAACCAGCTGATGGTTAAAACCTGATATCCCTTGCTGTGGATAGATGACCTTTTTGATCAGCTTAGAGGAGCTAGAGTGTTCTCGAAGATTGATTTGAGGTCAGGGTATCACCAGGTGCGGGTTCAACCTGCAGACATACCTCACACAGCTTTTCATTGTAGGTATGGTTTATATGAGTATCTGGTTATGCTGTTCGGTCTCATGAATGCTCGAGAAGTTTTCATTGCTTTGATTAATCATGTATTCCATCCTTACATGGACTCGTTCTTCATGGTTTTTGTGGATGATATTTTGGTGTATTCTCAAAATCTAAACTACCATGAAAACCATCTTGATATCGTCCTGAATACACTACGAGAGCATCAGCTATACACAAATCTTATTAATTACCACTTTTGGATGGATCAGATTCAGTTCTTATGTCGTGTTATATGTAATATAAGAGTGTCTGTAGACCTAGAGAAGGTTAGAGTTGTGGTTTCATGGGAACATCCCAAGAATGTCTTTGACATATAGAGTTTCCTGGGGCATTCTGGTTATTATCGTCATTTCATACAGGATTTCTCATGCTTAGCAGCACCGTTGATAGGCCTGACTAAGAAGGGTGTGAATTTTGAATGGAAAGATGCTTGTGAAGCATCCTTTCAGGATCTAAAAGGAAGGTTGACATCAGCACCTATCTTAATACTGGCATAATAGGGCAAGAGTTACATGGTATATTGTGACGCATCGGGTATTGGGCTGGGTGAAGTGTTGATGCAGGGAGACTGAGTCGTGGCGTACGGATCTCAGAAGCTGAGGCCACACGAGAAAAATTATCCGACACATGATCATGAGCTAGCAGCAGTTTTTCATGCGATGCGATGTTGGAGACACTATTTATTCGAAGAGAATTTTTTGGTGTACACTGACCACAAGAGCCTCAAATATATCCTTACCCTATGTGATCTGAATCTTAGGCAGCAATGGTGGGTGGAGTACCTACAGTCCTTTGATTTCAAGATTGCTTATATGTTTGGTTAGGGCAATGTAGTGGCTGATGCATTGAGCAGGAGGACTCAAATACAGGTAGCACAATAGGCTAGAAACGAATGGAAGCTTATGTCCTTTTTCTCTAAGATGCATCTTGATGTGAATAATAGCCAAGGATAGTCTTTTCTATCATCCTTAGCTGTGACTTCTACCCTCCTAGACAGAGTAAGGATGAGACAAATATAAGATTCGGAAGGCCATGTTCCACGAGAAGGTTTGTGAGGTGAGTACTCTCTTCTTGGTTGGACGATAGGAGAGGATGAAGTTATTAGAATGCATGGACGAGTATGGGTTCCACTGGATATTAGAGAGGAGCTGATGTGGGAGTTTGAGGATTCAGTTTGGGTAGTTTATTCCAGAGTCACTAAGATGTATTCTGACTTGCACTGATAGTACTGGTGGCCGGGTATGAAGAGGGAAGTGTCTAGGTTTATCGCGAGATGTTCCACCTACCAGCAGGTGGAAGAAAAACACCAGCAGCCAGCTGGGATTTTATAGCAGTTACCTCTACCAAAGTGGAAATGGGATGATGTTGTGATGGACTTCGTGACTGGTTTTCCGAGGTCACCTCAAGGTAACAATGCTTTATGGGTTGTGGTTGATAGGCTCATGATGGTTTATCATTTCTTTCCAATCATGGAGACCTTCGGTGAGGATGAGCTAGGAAGGTTGTATATTCGGGAGATAGTATGACTCCATGGGGTCCCATGCACCATTGTTTAAAAAAGGGATGCTCTTTTTATGTCATGCTTCTGGTAGATTTTTCAGAGGGCACTGGGTACACAAGTGCTTCTGAGCAAAGCATACCACACTCAGACTGATGTCCAGTCAGAACATTTGATAAAAGTGATTGAGGCCATGATGCGAGCATGCGTCCTTGATTTTGGGGGCTCATGGGAGAGAAACATTCCCCTAGTTGAGTTTTCCTATAACAACAGTTATCAGGAGACTATACAGATGTAACCGTATGAGGATTTATATGGTAGGCCATGCCGATCGCCCCTATGCAGGTTAGAGGTAGGTGTGGCAGCTTTAAAGGGACCGTGTCTTGTTCAGGAGACTTCGGAGTAGGTCCAGTTGATACAGTAGCAGATGGATACCTCACAGTCTCATCAGAAGTCATATGATGATAGTCGTTGATGACACCTAGAGTTTGAGGTCGAGGATCAGGTTTTCTTGCATTTTTCACCGAGGCTAGGACACAGGAAGATAAGGAGACATGGTAAGCAATCGCCGAGATATGTAAGGAATTTTGAGATTCTGGAGTGGGTTGGGCCGGTAGCCTATCGGTTTTAGTTACCTCATAGGTACCGAGCCATGCATGATGTATTCCATGTTTCTCAGTTACGGTGATACTATTCAAACCCATCTCATACCTTCCAGCCCGAGGAGGTCGAGTGTCAGGTAGATGCATCATTTGAGGAGTATCTGATTCGTATCATTGATAGGAGCATCGAGATTCTATGAAGACATTTAGTTCCTCTAGTATTGGAGATATGGAAGAATTACTTCTTACAGGATGAGACTTCGGAGCAGGAGGCTGATGTATGTGCTCAGTGGCCAGAGCTGTTCGTAGATGAATCTTGACCACCATTCAGAGAGAAATTCGGGGATGAATTGCTATAGGGGGGGGGATATTATAAGGACATGGGTTTTATTACGATGTACATATACTTTTATTTTCAGTTTAACTATTTTTTGAGGCCAAATGTGGATGCCTAACTTGACTGAGGAAGTTACATAAGTTTCTGGGGCTTCATCGGAGCCCGGAACCATATTTTAGGCTGGAAATGGCCTGGAACATAGTTTGTGTATGGCCTGTTCATGACCTGGGTAAACCGTGCTCCATGGTGTAGGCTTTCCAAATACAGTAGCATGGCCTGTGCATGGTTTGGGGAGACAATGCGGGGTGGTTGTGCAGTTGCCCCTTGGCTTCCAGGAAGGTCCGCACAGTCTCCACATAATTTGTTAGGTCGTGCAGGTAAACCATGCGACCTGCTGTGTTTTGTTAATTTAATTAATTTTTAATTAAATTTATTTCATTTTATAAAAACTAAACCTAATATTCCTCTTTTCAAACGGAAATAAGGGGGAGGCACTTAGGAGCTCTCAAGGAGGCCTACATGTGGATTTTGATTCCGCTCCTTCGTCCGATATCTGTTTTGAACATCATTCGTCTCATTAGATCTGCTACGGTATGTCCTCAATTCCTTTTTAATCCTTCTCATTTCGTCTAGTTATAATGAACATAGATTATATTAAGGCTCATATGCCATAATTTCTCATTCTTTGTCTATTCTTCAGTATTCTTCGACACTAGGACGAATCAGAGCCTGATACTAGATGAGCTATCTAGTATGAGCCTAATGTAGGTGGTCTTGTTCTTTTCTCTGATTTTCATGCTATTTATATATGCCAGACTGCCACACTCCCACTTTTTGGATGTCTCCTGAACCTAGAATTTAACCCTGTTATTACCTACCATGTCGTAGGTAATCTGAATAGGATGGTATGCACTTGAGTTAGGTTATACACCTTGGATTGGAACCACCCCTTGGGTGTGTTTACTTGAATGGCTCTATTTAGGATTTTGACCCAGAATGCCTATGAGGCATGCCTTTCCTTACCCATGGGGGTTGTTAAAAAATAGAAAGGGAATATGAATGGAATTGCAATAAGATGAAATTGTAATTGGAATGGTTTTGGGTATGGGAGGGAGTTTTTCTCCATGACCCTTGTATGCTAATTCTTGAATTACTATCCCATGTGTGTAAAATGATTTTTAACTACATAAAGTGTGATACAAAGTCATGGGTGAACCACGGAACTAATGTGAGTTTCCATGGATGGACTCATACAATACTTGTTACTGAAATGCCGAGTGAATCATGAATCGCATGTGAGATGCCATGGACAGACTCAACAAGGAATGATATGTCATGGTCGATAACCGGATATTATTTATAGGATCCTGGGGACAGGCTCATATGACGGACTGTACTGCACCTAGTGTGAGGCTTGGTACCTAGGAGGTTCCCTGGAATGGGCTTGTAGGGTGTAGGTGGATTTTCTCCCTCCATGATGCATGGTTTCTGAATTGAGTATTCCAGGAACGGGATCAAGGAATGGTTTGAACACATGAATGAAGTGATTAATTAATGGAATGGATACTTGAAGCGATGCCAAGACAATGAAGAATCTTGGGTTGGTCTTGCTAGTATCCCTTGTTTACTACATTCCATATTACACTACCTATTTATATATTCACTGACAGATTTGCAAAGATCTTTGGTGGTTGCCTACTGGGATTCTGTCTCACACCCAATTTGGGTCATGTTTTTAGACCCAATATGATTATATGATTTTAGGTATGGTTAAGGGGAAAGGCCCTAGTAAAGGTACTTGACTTGCAGCTTTGATTAGGAGTAAGCTGAGGCTTGCGATGCAACTAGGGATACATTTGGGATCCTTTTAGTATTTCGTGTACTTGTACGGTGTTTTATTGACCTGAACCATCATATATATATATCGGATCCTTATGTTGTTATCTATTTCTGTTGTCTATGTGTTATCTATTTTTTACCTTTCTCCGCTATTGTATGTTTGTAATTCCACTGTGATTCTTTGGTAGTGAGGGTACAGTCTGCCCACAGACTCACCTAGGCCCTCGCTGCTAGTCAGCAACCTCTGGTGTTTATGGAGATGCACTTGAGTCCATGTTGCAACTGGTATGGCTATCAGTTTTAGTGGTAAGTCAGTTCGGGACGTTACAAAAGTTATCATCTTATTGAATTCTTTAATCCCATTTGGACCCTTTTGAAACTATTCATGCTTTATAAGTATAGACTTGTCCATACATGTATAGTTTCTTCTTAAATACCCATTTAAACCCAATTTTATTTATATCGATTGGAGGATTTAATTAAAAGAAAAACATGGTTTTGGTATATGGAAATCATTTATGAATTCATAGTTTCTTTCCATTTGGAAACATTTGTGACAATTACTAATTCCATTTAGGTTAGAGGATCATTATTATCAACTAATAAAGAGTCACAATCCTTGGTGACAAGAAATCCATATCTTTTAGGTTCTATAACATCTATAATACTCATATGTAGTACTTACGTGTCTATAATATTCTCTTCTATATGGGGTTATGGAATTTGTTCCAATAAAAATATTGTGTTTCATGAGCCTCAACTTCATTGAAGTGTATCTATAGCATCCCGCCATTTTATAACATAAACTTTCATTACATTTTACAAAACCGAGGATCTTTAAGGTTTAGTGTCTTGGAAACCAGGAACTTTAAACATGAAAACATAAAACATTCTTCTAAAACACTTGAAAGGATTCTCCTCATGTTCATCCTAGGTTCAATACTGCATCACATAACCTGGGAGAATACATCAAAAGAAAGGGTGAGCAAAAATCCCAGTAAGGAAAACAAGAGAAACATTTTACATGTGAACTTGAGATACTTCAATAAGGTCATGAAAAAGAACTTTAAGGCATGAGAATGAAATAAGGAGGCATATCATAATAAAAATAACATTTTTCATAACTTTAAAATGTGGCTACATCATTTAACATAGACAATCATGAACATATCACCAAGGTCCATCCCCAAGGTGTCATTTGAAAATTACCAAGGTTATTCACCAAGGTATCGTGAAAATTGTAATCTCTAGTGGTTACATCATTACCCAATGCATTGGAGCGCTATCAGGGTGCACCCTTAAATTTGCCTTTATTATCATGTGATCCACATATATCATCATCAAACATTTCATAAATAACCCATATAGCATAAAATAAATGGGTTTCATTTCATAATCATAACGTTTTAAAAACTGCTTTAAAGGCACGATCTTTACATCACTTTAAAACCCACAGAAAAGGAAGGTGGGTCTCATGTATGTAAATCCCAGAATTTAAAATAGAACATTTTGGTATATATGTGAACACCCCCTTAGAATAAAGATCTTTGAGTATTCACTTAATAATATAAAAGAACATTAGAAAAATAGAGAGACATTTTGAGACGGAAATTCTGCAGCATAACGGCTATGTTACGAGGTTTTAGAAGACATTAAAAAGAGAGGTAAAATGGGTCAAACATTCATAAATGACCCATAAAATAGTAGATGGACATAATAAGAAGGATAAATGATCATGGTAATGAAATTTCAAGGACATACCATTTGAAATGAAAAACATGGAAGGAAGACAAAAATTAGATTTCTCTTATGAAAGTTTGGCAGCCTAACGGCGTTACTTAAACTTCAACAAAAATGATTTGAAAAGATCAAATAGGGTTTCTCATCATGTGAACATAAGAGTTCAGTACAATAAATATAGAGATAATTCACCAACACAACAAAAAGGAACTTGAAAGAATTGACATGAAAGTAGAACTTCAAAACGAGAAGGGTGAAGAACCACTTAAAAATTCGGCAGCCTAACGGCGCCACTTAAAACTTCAAAATACTGAATTGAAGAGATAAAATGGGGTCTCTCATCATATGAACATAAGAGTCCAGTATGATAGATATAGAGATCATACCCCAATATAACAAAAATGAACTTGAAAGAATTGACATGAAAGTAGAACTTCAAAACGAGAAGGGTGAAGAACCTCTTAAAAATTCGGCAGCCTAACGGTGCCACTTAAAACTTCAAAATACATTGAAGAGATAAAATGGGGTCTCTCATCATATAAACATAATATTCCAGTATGATAGATATAGAGATCATACCCCAATATAACAAAAAGTAACTTGAAAGAATTGACATGAAAGTAGAACTTCAAAACGAGAAGGGTGAAGAACCACTTAAAAATTCGGCAGCCTAACTACGACACTTAAAACTTCAAAATACTGAATTGAAGAGATCAAATGGGGTCTCTCATCATATGATCATGAAATATCAGTATGATAAATTTAGAGGTCATACCCCAACATAATAAAAAGGATCTTGAAATACTTTACATGAAAATAGATCTTGAAAAATGAGAAGGGAGAGAGAATCTGTTACAAAAATTTCGGCAGCCTAACGGCGCCACTTAAAACTTCATAAAACGAAATAATGAGAGAAAGAGGGGATCTCTCATTATATGAACATGAAAAGGTAAGTAAGAGGAGTATAAAAGAACATACTACAACATAAGAACATGGAGAATAAAAGGAATTACATAAAAGAGATTTCTTGAAAAGAAAGAGAGAGATCAGATCCCTTACCTTAAAACATAACTCTTAAAACTCAAAGGTTGGGACCTTGAGGGCACCATGGGAGGACTCCTTTGGAGGTAATGAGACCAGAACTTCGTTGGGGGAGAGTGGGGAGTCGAATGGATGAGAGAATGGCTTGGTATTTATAGGGAATGTGAGGGGACAAGGCATTAATGGCAAAGGGACACCTCATTAGTGGTTTTGGCAAAACCATGGGCTTGCCCATGGTATTTGCCCATGGTATTGGCCACTTGGGACACCTCATACCTTATCTCACTATTCATAATTCGAACATATTGATTACAAACTTAATACATCATTTAATGATGTCATTAAACACCCGTAACTTAAAAACTGTATTTTCACTATTCATCGAAAATTCAACTTTCTCAGAATAATCCCAAAATTTCACCTTAACCAAATATCAACGCTCTGATTACAAATATGAACTCCATTTTATAAAAATAATTTTCTAAATATTTTTAATTTAATTTTTAAATAAAAACACCATTCATCGAAAATTCAATTTTTTCAGAAAAAACCCCAAAATTTACCATAGCATAATATCGGTGCTCTGAGTTCAAAAATGAAATCCATTTTATAAAAATAATTACCTAAATATTTTTAATTAAATTTTTAATTAAAAAACACTATTCACACGAAAAAACTAATACTTGAATAATAATTTATGAAACCATTATCTAACCATTTTATTGAATCACATTACTTAATCAAGGTGCCTAGATTATATTAATACTTTCTTTAAGTGAGATTACTAATCCATTTGGACACATTACTAATCCTAATCATAAAATCACTATTCATAATTTACTATTCATCAAAAATTAAGTTGATCTTATTAGAATCTAAATTTCGTACTGAACATAATTGTAGAAGACCATTTTTTGAAAATCATTACACATTTTTAATTATTTAAGGTTTACACAACCATTTTTAAAATATCCTTTTTCTAAAATTCATCAAAAATATGCATACTATATTTATCCGGTCATTTGAAAATTCATAAACTTCATCATAAGAAGAAATACCAATTTTTATTTAAAACAAAGGATTACACAAGGCAGTTATGGTCTCCTTACATAGCCCCTTATCACACCAGCATAGGACCTAAGTGTAAGGTGTGCTAAGGTGAGAGAATCCGAGGGAGGCTCGGCCAACATCGCACGAGTAGTAATTTCTATCAGTTTGAACTTCTCGCGAAGGCGATCCCGTTATAGCTTTATACGATGAAGTTTAGCTTGGGTTTGGTCCAGAGCAAAGCCCAGTGGTGCTACCTCCTTCCCAAGTTCTGTTAGATGGGCTTTGATGGGTCCAAGACTACTGGGTGAGGCCATCGAATCTTCTCTCTATATTAATTAACCAAGATTACTTGTATTTAGAGACAATAATCAAAACGTTTAGTTTCCAGTGGTCATATTGACCAATGGTCATAAAACAGTCAAAAACCAACAGTATCATTTTAATTATAATCATGTTATCAAATGAAGCATTTTTGTTGAGTATAAAAATAAAATAACACATAAAATTAGGAAACAAGATTTATTCAAAATTATGGGTTTTTACAATCTTCCCCCCTTAAGAAATTGCGTCCTCGCAATTTTTTAAAATTAGGTTTTGAAATTTCATTGAAAGTCCCACATCGGAAAAGGAGTCAGTAAAACTATTACTTTAAAAGAACGAAAGGGAAGTACGAAGGTCACCCGAGTTAGCCCACACTAGGATTCCATGTAGGAAAACATGGACATGGAGGAGAAAACAAAGGGTCAAGTTCTGAGGGAGAGTGATAGAGAACATGATTAGGAGAAAGTTAACCATAAGAAAATCCCAAACTTATGATGTGTGTAAACGATATTTGATTACCTAGTAGGAAACGTAAACCAACAAAGTTTTTGTTTTACGTTCCTTTTCATAATTTTGAGGAATTCATTTACAACATAGAACAAAAACATAAGGAAATCTATCTACCTTTATGAAGAGTTTCACCCTTTAATAAGTTTCTACCAAAACTAATCTTTTCTCCCAAACGATGAGAATTCAAAACTACTTGGTCTCATCAAAACACAAGAACCATATTCTAGAGAATCACATAATCCACAAAAGATTAAATATCTATTTCTTCTATCTTTAAACATTATCCCAAGAACAGAAAGGGTAAGGTTAGACAACTCTTCAAAAAGGAAGAATCCCATAGGAATGGAAACTAATTTTAAATCTTCAATGTTCCATGGTAATACCCAAAGTTCATCATAGACCATCCAATAAATAACGGTCCTTAAAATTCCTCAAAATAAACCAAACTAAGATTGAAACCCAAATAAAAGAAGGATTTGATAACATAGTCTTCCAAAATAAACCTCATTGTTCATCTCCAAACAACATCAACCACTCCTATCATCTTATAACAAAATTATCTAAACTAAACATATTTTACCCACGATAGGTTAATCATTCCCATAAGTAACCCAATTTACTATAAGTCCACCATAAATTCATCGATTCTTCAAAATATAAGTCAACCTTACTCCTCAATGAAAATACTGTAGTAATCTATTTACCTCGATCATATAGGGTCCCTAAAATAGTGAACATATTCTAAAATAATAATCATCTTTTAATCCCCTAATCACCTCTTTCGTATTAATACGACAATCGTCGCATTTCCTATCACAATGGTTTTTGGGACATGTTCTTCCATTTCCTGCCATTAACTAAGAAAAGACACTATAATTAGGGGCTTATTTACTTAGCTAATAATCATGAAAAGGAAACTTTAAGCATAAAAGGATAAACATGTAGAATAAAAGAATATCCTAACTTGTGATCCCCTAGGTTCCAATCTAGGTTATCCATGATCATATATTCTTATGTGAATCTTTATTTTGTTTTATCCTTATTCCTTTAATAATGGTTCATACTAAGCTTATGAATTTACCAAAGCATATCCCATGGGAGTGTCGTAACCAAGAGTGCAGCAAGGCCCATTGTCGTGTACCAGTTCCTGTTCGAGTCTAGCTCAAAGAAGTGTTTTCAGGTTTTACCCCTATGTACATCTATGCCAGAGCCACCTCTACCTGCTCGTATCCAGACAGGGATGTATTTTCTTGGAAACCCCTTACTCAATACTCACCAAAATACCAGGAATATTTCATATATTTAAACTTTTCTATAGGGTTCTTCCTAGATTTTTCATATCCCAATTTCCACAAATAACTAAACCATCCTTTGATAACAACTATAGCATCCCGCCATTTTATAACATAAACATTCATTACATTTTACAAAACCGAGGATCTTTAAGGTTTAGTGTCTTGGAAACCAGGAACATTAAACATGAAAACATAAAACATTATTCTAAAACACTTGAAAGGATTCTCCTCATGTTCATCCTAGGTTCAATACTGCATCACATAACCTGGGAGAATACATCAAAAGAAAGGGTGAGCAAAAAGCCCAGTAAGGAAAAAAAGAGAAACATTTTACATGTGAACGTGAGATACTTCAATAAGGTCATGAAAAAGAACTTTAAGGCATGAGAATGAAATAAGGAGGCATATCATAATAAAAATAACATTTTTCATAACTTGAAAATGTGGCTACATTATTTAACATATACAATCATGAACATATCACCAAGGTCCATCCCCAAGGTGTCATTTGAAAATTACCAAGGTTATTCACCAAGGTATCGTGAAAATTGTAATCTCTAGTGGTTACATCATTACCCAATGCATTGGAGCGCTATCAGGGTGCACCCTTAAATTTGCCTTTATTATCATGTGAGCCACGTATATCATCATCAAACATTTCATAAATAACCCATATAGCATAAAATAAATGGGTTTCATTTCATAATCATAACGTTTTAAAAACTGCTTTAAAGGCACGATCTTTACATCACTTTAAAACCCACAGAAAAGGAAGGTGGGTCTCATGTATGTAAATCCCAGAATTTAAAATAGAACATTTTGGTATATATGTGAACACCCCTTTAGAATAAAGATCTTTGAGTATTCACTTAATAATATAAAAGAACTTTAGAAAAAGAGAGAGACATTTTGAGACGGAAATTCTGCAGCATAACGGCTATGTTACGAGGTTTTAGAAGACATTAAAAAGAGAGGTAAAATGGGTCAAAACTTCATAAATGACCCATAAAATAGTATATGGACAGAATAAGAAGGATACATGATCATGGTAATGAAATTTCAAGGACATACCATTTGAAATGAAAAACATGGAAGGAAGACAAAAATTAGATTTCTCTTATGAAAGTTTGGCAGCCTAACGGCGTTATTTAAACTTCAACAAAAATGATTTGAAAAGATAAAATAGGGTTTCTCATCATTTGAACATAAGAGTTCAGTACGATAAATATAGAGATAATTCACCAACACAACAAAAAGGAACTTGAAAGAATTGACATGAAAGTAGAACTTCAAAACGAGAAGGGTGAAGAACCACTTAAAAATTCGGCAGCCTAACGGCGCCACTTAAAACTTCAAAATACTGAATTGAAGAGATAAAATGGGGTCTCTCATCATATGAAAATAAGATTCCAGTATGATAGATATAGAGATCATACCCCAATATAACAAAAATTAACTTGAAAGAATTGACATGAAAGTAGAACTTCAAAACGAGAACGGTGAAGAACCACTTAAAAATTCGGCAGCCTAACGGCGCCACTTAAAACTTCAAAATACTGAATTGAAGAGATAAAATGGGGTCTCTCATCATATAAACATAATAGTCCAGTATGATAGATATAGAGATCATACCCCAATATAACAAAAAGGAACTTGAAAGAATTGACATGAAAGTAGAACTTCAAAACGAGAAGGGTGAAGAACCACTTAAAAATTCGGCAGCCTAACTGCGCCACTTAAAACGTCAAAATACTGAATTGAAGAGATCAAATGGGGTCTCTCATCATATGATCATGAAATATCAGTATGATAAATTTAGAGGTCATACCCCAACATAATAAAAAGGAACTTGAAATACTTTACATGAAAATAGATCTTGAAAAATGAGAAGGGAGAAAGAATCTGTTACAAAAATTTCGGCAGCCTAACGGCGCCACTTAAAACTTCATAAAACGAAATAATGAGAGCAAGAGGGGATATCTCATTATATGAACATAAAAAGGGAAGTAAGAGGAGTATAAAAGAACATCCTACAACATAAGAACATGGAGCATAAAAGGAATTACAAAAAAGAGATTTCTTGAAAAGAAAGAGAGAGATCAGATCCCTTACCTTAAAACATAACTCTTAAAACTCAAAGGTTGGGACCTTGAGGGCACCATGGGAGGACTCCTTGGGAGGTAATGAGACCAGAACTTCGTTGGGGGAGAGTGGGGAGTCGAATGGATGAGATAATGGCTTGGTATTTATAGGGAAAGTGAGGGGACAAGGCATTAATGGCAAAGGGACACCTCATTAGTGGTTTTGGAAAAACCATGGGCTTTCCCATGGTATTTTCCCATGGTATTGGCCACTTGGGACACCTCATACCTTATCTCACTATTCATAATTCGAACATATTGATTACAAACTTAATACATCATTTAATGATGTCATTAAACACCCGTAACTTAAAAACTGTATTTTCACTATTCATCGAAAATTCAACTTTCTCAGAATAATCCCAAAATTTCACCTTAACCAAATATCAACGCTCTGATTACAAATATGAACTCCATTTTATAAAAATAATTTTCTAAATATTTTTAATTTAATTTTTAAATAAAAACACTATTCATCGAAAATTCATTTTTTTCAGAAAAAACCCCAAAAATTACCATAGCATAATATCGGTGCTCTGAGTTCAAAAATGAAATCCGTTTTATAAAAATAGTTATCTAAATATTTTTAATTAAATTTTTAATTAAAAAACACTATTCACATGAAAAAACTAATACTTGAATAATAATTTATGAAACCATTATCTAACCATTTTATTGAATCACATTACTTAATCAAGGTGCCTAGATTATATTAATACTTTCTTTAAGTGAGATTACTAATCCATTTGGACACATTACTAATCCTAATCATAAAATCACTATTCATAATTTACTATTCATCAAAAATTAAGTTGATCTTATTAGAATCTAAATTTCGTACTGAACATAATTGTAGAAGACCATTTTTTGAAAATCATTACACATTTTTAATTATTTAAGTTTTACACAACCATTTTTAAAATATCCTTTTTCTAAAATTCATCAAAAATATGCATACTATATTTATCCGGTCATTTGAAAATTCATAAACTTCATCATAAGAAGAAATCCCAATTTTTATTTAAAACAAAGGATTACAAAAGGCAGTTACGGTCTCCTTACATAGCCCCTTATCACACCAGCATAGGACCTAAGTGTAAGGTGTGCTAAGGTGAGAGAATCCTTGGGAGGCTCGGCCAACATCGCACGAGTAGTAATTTCTATCAGTTTGAACTTCTCGCGAAGGCGATCCCGTTCTAGCTTTATACGATGAAGTTTAGCTTGGGTTTGGTCCAGAGCAAAGCCCAGTGGTGCTACCTCCTTCCCAAGTTCTTTTAGATGGGCTTTGATGGGTCCAAGACTACTGTGTGAGGCCATCGAATCTTCTCTCTATATTAATTAACCAAGATTACTTGTATTTAGAGACAATAATAAAAACGTTTAGTTTCCAGTGGTCATATTGACCAATGGTCATAAAACAGTCAAAAACCAATAGTATCATTTTAATTATACTCATGTTATCAAATGAAACATTTTTGTTTAGTATAAAAATAAAATAACACATAAAATTAGGAAACAAGATTTATTCAAAATTTCGTGTTTTTATAGTATCTCAATCCCATTAACAATTTTTGAGATATGTTCCTTCTCATGGAATGTGGGATTTTTTTACCAAAACCTTTTTAACTAAAGGGTATTATAGGGTGTATCCCCTTATTTACTTGCTATATACTATAAAGATATGTATAGTGACATAGGGTGTAGGTTTGTTTAAAAAAAAAAGGGTTAACAAACACTTCACATCCCCAAATTCGTATATGTGACATCCTGGGTTTATTTCTACACAAATGTTCATTTGGAATACATTTCTCTGATTTATTGTGCACTCATTTTAAATTTTTTGTTTCTTTAAATAATTTGTATTCCCAAAAGGATAATATAAGACTCGCATGACACATTATTATGTGATAATATGTAATAGGGTGTGGTTCCTCCTTTCAATTATACCATTCCACTGAGGTGTATAAGGATGAGTGAGATGAGATAGAATACTAAACACCAAAAAATAATCAATGAAATATTGATTAAGATATTATTCTACACAGTTCGAGAATAGATTATTCATATTCTTACTATTTTAGTTCTCATATTCATCATTGTATTCCATGAATCTGTCAAAGGAATTAGACTTATTCCTAATTAAGTATGCACGTCCATACCTACTAATATAATCCGCAAAAACAATAACATTTGAGTAACCACTCCTTGTTTCAACTAGAAATTCTCCAGACACATTATTATAGAATAATTAAATATGATACTTAGCCCTTTAAACTTTTCCACTAAATGGGAATTTTGTGATTTTTCCATGTAAACAAGCATGTTATACACAATGTGTTTTTATTTTAAATGAATCCAAATGTCTATCTTGGTGTAATTTACTAAAAGGAATTTTTTACATGTCCTAGCTAGAGATTATATAATTGGGCGTGTTATGAGTCATGTGAAATATTTTCATCATTGATTTCCAACACTTAGTTTAATTAATCCAACACGTATATACCATTATTTAAATATTACTTGTAATGAAAAATTATATCTTTACAAAAGAAGCAATATTTATTTCCACATGTCAAAATAAATCATTCTTTATCATGTTTGGATACATATATAATGTTTTTGGTAATTCATGGAACATAATAAAAATATTCTAAATCTAATATCATCCTAATAATAAACATGATGCAGTTTTCCCTGATAGCCCAAATAGTAAGACTAGATCAGTTGGATGCATATAAATCTACCTCACCATTGGAAATATTCTAGAATTTTCATGGAACATGTATTTAAATATATATGTGATCACAGCTATAACAACCTACGATTTTGGGAAATGAATTTTTTTCACATAAATTAAATCTTTTAGATATTTTAAATTACAGAAAACACTAATTTTTGTTTTTTTAAATGAAACAATATGTTTATTATGCGTTACACACAACATTTATTATAGCTTGTGTGACATGAAACACCATATTTAAACAAAATGTAACAAACTGTTATGCTATTATTATTTAATGAGATAATAATCACTTAGACATTCTATTGGTTAGTATGAATAGAATTAATAAAATTATGAAAATATTTGGTTTAAAATTTTAAATATAATGAATCTGTTGGTGACCAATTAATTTTAAATTAAAAATAAAACTATTTTATATGTTTTTTTGAAAAATTATTTTTATAAGCACAAACTCATTTTACCTCAACATATTTAACAAAACACTTTGGTAGAATTATTTTAATAAAAAATATATACTATATATTAAATCTAATTTATAATAATAATCATATGTATTTTCTAGAAAAGATATAAGAATAAATCATATTCTATTATAAATAAATATAGTTTTATTAAAAAGTGTTTTGTCACCTTTTGTGAACTTATTTTGAAATTATTTTTTCCAAATTTTTGAAAATGTTACATAAAAAATAAAATAAATTTTTGGAATCAACATGTAAAAATAATTATAGTATGAATTTTTTATAATTTTCTGAGAATTTTAAATTTTCAACGAATAGTGATAAATACTAATATTTATTAAGAATTTCCATTTGTTTTATTGAATTGAAAAACCTCCAAAATTTTTAAAATGGTTTTATATTAAATTATTTAAAATTATATAACTTTTAATAAAATTTATTACATTATTTTAACAACCCCTAATTTATGTGGAATATTTATTTTTAAATATTTTTATTTATTCGGTAGCTTGTGTGGGACAAAACAGTGAGTTTAAATGAACAGTGATATACTATTAAAATAATAATATTATTATTAATTCAACCATTATATACAAGACATTTATGTTTTGGGTATGAATAATAATAACTATTTCATTAAATTAGTTTACTTATTCTTAAGAAATAAAAAAATTAATTTTTAGTAGTCATTTTATTCATCAAAAATTTGTTTTCTTCAAAAAAGATTTTATTTATTTCTATGATAAAAAAATTATAATTACTTTTTAAAATGTTATAAAATTTATTTTATAAAATCAAACTCATATTTTAATTCATTAGGTCAAAATTATATTTTGATTAAATTTTGGGAATTTTCTAAAAAGTTTGAAATTATACAGAATATTGAAAAATAATGATTTATATTTAAAACTACCCATTATTTTAAGGAATTACAAAGTAAAATTACATTTTGGATTAGTTTAAAAATTTAATTAGTTACATTTTGTTATATATAATCTATTTTTAGTGTTTTAAATATATTATAAACATGAATTTAGTATAAAAGCACTTCACACATAAAAGGGATATTTTCAGAAAAATTGTTTTTTCATTACGTTTATAAGATTAAATTTTAAATAAAATTATGAAAATAATATGCTTTGCATTTTTAAAAATAGGGTCCATATTTAGAAACAGTAGATCCAAATTTATTAAATATACCCCTTTTATTTTTGTTCAATATGAAAAGTAACCTTGCTAAAATATATCATGTTGAAAAATTGTAAATTGATTCAATCTCAGTTAAAAATAAGTGATAAAACCATATGATTTCATCCAAATTATTATTAGATGAATTAAATTACAACCTTAGCACATAATTTTCTTAATTATATTATTTAATATATAGTTATCTAGGAAATATATTTAGACATTATTAAATCAAAGAATGTGAGGAAATGTCACAGTCATATTTTTAATAAGTGTAATATTTTTAATAAGGGGTTTACAATAATATATAATGGACTACAAATACTATTTGGAAATATATAAGATTTATATTCTTCATTGTAATTTATTTAAAATTTTTGTGGATATAATATTTACCCTAAACAATTACACTACATAGAAAAAATAATTATTTGATGACAAAAAAATTAAATAAATGATAATAAAAATATTAAGAGTAATATAATTTGTGAAACATAAGGTAAAAGAAAAATTTTATATGTGACCATGAATTTTTTAGTATATACTAAAATATTTTCTCTCTAATTATACTCATTTTCATGATGTTTTTTAATGTTAAAGTAGTGAATAGTAACTGAATTGACAATAATTATATTTTATGTGATTAATATTTTATTAAATAATTTAAAAATTTTAAAAAAAATTAAAAAATAAAATTCAATATTTATAGGATATTAAATTTTATAAATTTTACATTTATGGTCTAATTGATTATATATAAGTAAAAATTACAACCTTTTAAAATTGAAAATGTTATTATCATAGTCAAAATTAAAATAGGTTAACTAAGGGATAATCAAAATAATAAGGTGTAAAATAAATCCAAAGTATATATAAATAAAATTTATTATGATATTACAACATTATATTAACATAGTTTTGAATACATGTCCATTTGGTGGTATTTGTATTGAAAATGCATTTATTATAATTTTATCATTTGAGAAATTTAAAAAAAAACATCTCATCTATTATAAATACCACCCCTCAAAACCCCTTATAGTTGCACCATTCAAGACTTGATGATTTCCAAATATCTACCTAACAGTGTCCTCCCCACTCTCCACATGACCAAGTGTTGTTGGTCTCACAATTTACAAATTCCATGTTCCTTAATGGGTCTTTCAAGGAGTTGATATTCAAGATGTATCATTCTCAAACAACCTCTCTTAATATATTTTCTGCTTCTACCTTATCCTAACCTCAATGATCCATCCAATCATAATATATCTAGTATCATTTATATAAATTAATTTTATATTTCTAATGGAATTTTTTCTACCCATCCCTTTTTTTATAATGTCCTCTTATTTAAAGAGAAGAAACTGTTGTCCAAATTATGACGATCAACCATCTCCATGGATAATGAGTTTTTTATTCATTACCACCATAAATACTGATCAGAGAACTATTTTTATGGTTAAATATAATTTTAATAAGTTTATTTCAAAAAATTTACATGTTATGGAACTATTATTTATAAATGATATTAAATAAAAAAAACTAGTTTGGGATGGATGGAAAAGCTGCCAAAATTAACTAGACATTTATAATTAATGTTTTATCAAATGAAAAATAAAGAACCATTGGAAGGGGCCTATGGTGATACTTCCCATCACCGTTTCCAATAGGCTATGGGCTAGCAACTAGAGATGATAAGACATATCACTAACATGGGAGGTCTTAGAATAAGTACTTGTATACATGATCACATCAACAAGAATATTCAATGATGAAATTTAAAACTACTGAACAATTGTGCATGCATACATCTAATCTTGTAACTAGTGTATTAATGGATGTGAAATAAATTAAACATTGCCAAATACAATCACAAAAAAAATAGTTTGAGAAAAATTAAAACCTACATGAAAAGGAATACTATGTAAAAGCTGATGGAACACACCTCAGTTTGTCTAGTCTCACTAATCACCTTCTGGTCCTAGTCCACCAAGAAATATATCAAAAGATAGATATTCTGCACAATAAATTACTCATATGAGAAACAAATGTGTAGGGGTGAGTGTAAAAATACTATTTAGGACACCCTGAAACCACAAAGTATACAATAATGGAATGTACATTCATCTCTGCACAAGTATATTTCTACAACATATATAACTACAATATTAAGGTTTACCTTACCAATACACATAGTCTATAGGTATGACACTGCCCCAGTATACCATCTTTATGATTCTATCATAAAGGATCTATGTATAACTCATCTAGGATAACACACTCTTTAGTCTTATAGAAAAAATGATGTATGTATCAGAGGTACAACTCATATGGTCTCATCATGATAAAGAACACACAACTAGTTCAAAGAGAATTCGATAAATAGTTGAGTATTACTCCCAAGGCCATGGAGAGATACTAAAAAAATAAATCTGAATTAAAATTCTAAGTAGATTATCAACTCTTATATAGTGTTTTTCACATCTATACCAAGAACTACACATATGGTACGAATATGAATATAAGATCTCACTTTGGGCCTCTTTGAGGGATTCTAATAACTCTAAACAATATTTCCTACTAAATGAATCATTTTATCAGGAGTAGGAGACGATACTATACGAACCTTCATGTAATAGATTATGGGAACAAAACCCAATTAATATTATCTAAGATATAGAGGGAAAGTCATTCAACCCATGTGGAAAAGATTAGAAAGCCTTTAGAAGGGTTACACAAAGTGTCCCATGACCCTGGGTCTTCCCCGTGTAGATAGACCATGTCATTAACCAATGAATATGTAGTATTACACATCATCTAGGAATCCCATGTACTCTACCCATGTGATAGTACATGGCTCATCCCATTTACTTGGTCCAACCCGTGTCCGTGTAGTGTACAAACTATGTAGGCATCTCGTGTACTCCACCCCTTGTACGTGTACTTCCCAAGTCACTTGTCGTGCCACTCAGAAGAGGCCATATACAATGTGACATGGTTCATATGACGTGTGATACTTAAATTTCTATATAAACCGTAGAATCCACTCAGGGGTGGAGGGCACAACATGTACATCCAAATTACATGATTTGTTGTTCAGTATTTTCCATAATGATAGATATTATTGCTATTTTTTATAGCGCTTTCAGAATTAGATTAGACAATATTTTTCCACGAAACTGATGATCCATGATTTTTTAAGAATTTCCATCATTAAAAAACGCATTCCATCATTATATTTTCTCATAAAAAAGATCAAATCATCATCATTTTCAATGTGTCGCAGAACTAAAATTCGGGGATCCACCATCATCCAAATCACTCGATATTTATCATTGCACATTTTTTGTGCTATTATGATCCAAAAAAATGATACCAGATTGTTTTACCGAGAATCATTTGCACAATTATTGATTGATTGGGATTAGTCGAGTCATGATATGAAAGAAGAACACTCGTTAAAAACTATTAATCTGGGGAGAAATGAAAAAGAACATATTGGAAGAACAAACATTGATCAATGATTTTTTCGATCATGGTTTATTTCCATTAGAAAACAAATCAACATAGATTAAATCACAATGAAATTATCCTATTAAATCACCACAAAATGGACCCATACCCTATAATGATTGAACCATAGATCAATTTATTCATTGATTGATCTGTGTTCAATGTAGTAATGACGAATTGGGAAACACAAAAAATAACAACACATTCCCTAACATGATTTGGATAGATTTTCATTGAAAAAAGATATGTACACATTCGTTGGGGAGATCAGTTGAATTTGAGGTACATTGATCACCGATCCAAGATCTCACCGTTGTTCACCTGAGAGAATTCCACCAACTTTCTCTCAACGGATCTCCAAAGACCCAAAGGTAATATGACTAACCATGGGATATTTTCATTGTAGTGTATTTGAATAAATAACAATCACTACATCAAAAAATGAACTAGAGTAATTTATTTAATTATTTTATTCATTTTCACGCTTGTGATGACTTTTCTTCAAATGACATATGCTGAATAATGTTATGTCATTCTAAGGGAGGGACTCGTGTTTGAAACACAATGTTTCTCCTATATTTATGATATGGGAACCCTTTTAGTATTTATTCATCTTTGATTTAGAAAAACAATATGCAAATGATATTTAATATATTTAACATATTTGAAATATTCATTTTGGGAACACCAGGCCTCAGTATCACACATCGTCTTAGCTATTGTTCTTGAAAATAATACATATAATATTTAAAAATAATACATGTAATATCCAAGACATTACAATCTTCCCACCCTGGGGCCTTACATCCCTGAAAATCCAAAACAAGGGATACTAAAATATATTTAGCTACTTAGCACGAATATGAGCTTCCCACTACCATGTTCTCTCCTGGAGAGTCATGTACATCCACCATAAATGAAAAAAAGGCATCAATTGACAATAAAGTTTCCTCTCATTCTGATACTTTATCTTCAATGTGTACTCATAAAATGTCTCTGCATCATTAATGTCCATCTCACCCCAATCGATAACACGTGATGGGTCACACATGTACCTCCTTAGCTGTGACACATGGAAAACGTTGTGTACCCAATATGACTACAAAGGTCGATCTAGGGGGTAATTCACCTCTATAACTGTATATAAAATCTAGAAAGAACCATTGAATCATGGAAATAACATTCCACCCCAAAAAATCCTCTGTAATCAACATAGAGGTGAAACCTATAGAAAAACATGGCTACCTTACATTAACTCAAAAGCCTCTGTCACCTATTATCATTAGATGAATGAGGGATATGTGTAGTCTACATCCTCTCCTTGACAATTTTCACCTTCTTGGTAGTTGTTCACACCAACTTCATGCCTATATGTGCTACTCATCTAGGTCATCAACGAGATGCATTGACCTACTTGGTCACCCATAAAAATCCATGAATGGTTCTGTACCAATGGTGCAATGGTAGCTATTTTTGTAAACAAATTCCACAAGTAGAAGGTGATCCTACCAACTATAGACAATGTCCAACAAGCAAGATCAGAGAATATAATCAAGAACATGAATGATTTGGTAAGTCTGGCTATTAGTTTGTGGGTGAAATGATGTTCTCAATTGTAACTGGGTCCTAAATTCCTCAAGTATTCCCTTCCACAACCAGTATGTGAAGAGAGAATCATGATATGGGATATTCTTCAGTTGGAATCCCAGGAGTCGAACTATATCCTATATGTAGAGGCATCCTAATCTCCTTACTGAATTCTGCTCTCATATAGCTAGGAAGTGGTCGAACATGGTGAGTCAGTCTATGATAACCTATAAGGAATCATCTACCCCAGATGTACAAGGTAACACTATTACAAATCCCATAAATATACCATTCAAATTCCATTCTATAACCTAAAGGGGTCAAGAAAAACCTAATATAACATGGTGATCAAACATTACATAATGAAAAGTAAGGCATCAAGTGACAAAATCAACATCTCTTATCTTCATCCTTGGAAACCAAAACTGATGTCAGAGGTCCGGGTACATCTTTTACACACATGTTTGTACCTCTTAATGATATGATTGAAACTCTCTTAGAACCTCCTCTGAAAACATTACTGGTACCACCGTGCATCCTTTGAAAAGAATGTTGCACTCCCGTCCTTTATAAAATTCATCAGAGGTATTCCCAATGGTTATATGAGTATATAGGGTCTCATAATAAATGTCCCAAAGATGTACCTCCATGAATCACTCCAAGGGATTAAAGGTAACAAACATCGACTAGAGGTAGGATTCTCTATCTCCATCCACAAAGGATATCTACTATGAGGCTAGAAACTTCGATTCCATGTTCATAAACTACAAACAAGACCTACTACTGAGAGAATCTCCTACCATGTTCCCCTTCATAGGAGTATGGAATATTTAAAAATCATAGTCTTGAATGAACTATTTCTATTGCCTCGGTCTTAAGTTGAGATCCTTATAAGGGAATATTTACTTGAGAATATTGTGATCGGAGTAGAAAATAAATTGCTCACTCATTTGGAAGTGTAATCAAATCATAATAGATAATACTACTACAGTTAACTCAATACTATGTGTTACATAGTTCTACTCATGTGGGTTCAATTGGCATGAACCACAAACAATAACTACTTTCCATTGCATTAGAACACTACGAATACCGGTTCTTGATGCATCACAGAACACTACATAATAGACACCCTCCTCCAGAAATATCAAGATGGGAGCGCTCACAAAACACTACCTCTACTACTAACAATAATAATGGTACCTTTTTTCCATACAAAAGGATGTCCCTTTAATGTCAAAGATTTCATGGGTGTTGATATTGTGGAGAAATCTTGTGTGAATCTCTCATAATAGCTTCCCAACCTATGTATGCTTCGAAACTCCATCACACTCTTAGGTAGCTCCCAAGCTACTACCACCTTGACCTTAGATGGGTCTACTTCCACATCATTCGTTGAGATAACATGTCCTAGAATGTGGACTGCTTGAATCTAGATCTGACACTTTATGAACTTTTTGTAAATATAATTATCATAGAGTATATCAAGAACTATCCTCTAGTGTCTCTCATCCTCCTCCTCAAATGCCGATTAAACAAGCATATAATCGAGGAATACTACTATGGACGAGTAGAAATAGGATGAAAGATCCAGTTTAGGAGTCCCATGAACACTTATAAGGTGTTATTAATGGCAAAGGGAAAAACCAGGTACTAATAATTACTATAGAGTCATTTGAATGTCATCTTTAGTATATCCTCTTCCTAACCTCACAACTAGTGATAGCCTGATATGAGGTCAAACTTTGGATCCATTGTTCCCCTCTCAAATGATTCAATAGGTAATTGATCATTGTAAGTGGAGACATTTTTTTCATGATCATATGATTTAGGAATAGATATTCCACACACAACCTCCTTCTCTTGTATGACTTTTTGGAAAAACAAAACTAGGTCCACCTAGGGTGAAAAAAAATGTATAAAAAATTTCTTCCACTGCAAGTCTTGAAACTACACCCTCAACTCATAAAGCTCTGTTGGAGACATCTTATATGATGGTGAAGATATCAGTGTCATCCTGGGGTGTAGATAAATGGATAATTCCATATCTTAGTGGGGAGGTAAAATTAGAACATCCTTGGGGAATATGTACACAAACTCTTCCACCACTGTAGGAAACGGGGAAATAAAAACATCCCCTACACCCAGGGTCATACTATCAAACTGATGGGTAATAATCTACAACCTCTTATGCATGAGTCCATCCTTCATTTCCTGGGATTCTTTTTCATCGATAAAGGAGTACTTGGTCCATCACTGTGGACACACCAAAACCTACACCTAAAATAGTCATTCTAGGAATTAATTGTAGAGAAACAATCCATACCATGAATGATGTCATAAAAACATGATGATACTACCATGATATTCCAATAGAAACTCTTGACTCAATGATTTAGGTCACACTGTTGACACAATTGTGTGATCATTGAGTCTTCTCCCATAAGAAGTCTCCAAGTGTAAGGGTTGAGACAAAGGTTAATCTCGATCTCTAAGTTCCACATAAGATATGTGGAACAGATGTAATGACTAGAACCACTATCTAGTATTTCTGAAACTATGGTATAAAATAAATAAAGCATACCTTGAATTATTCATGGAGCTTCAAGTTTGTAAGAATCAACCGCTGATAGCTATCCATATCCAAGTACTCCAACTCCCTATGCTTTGAGCGGACCACCTGGGGGTGGTGGTGCTGACATAAAAAAACATTGAACACCTATTTTTTCTCTATTCGCTACTCTTCTAGGTACTCCACCATTCAAAAATTCCTTCTCATAATGCTATCTCTAACTTTTTTTCCTTTCCATGGCCACATTGTCAACTGTAAGATGAGTTCTAAAATCTCAAGTGGGATGTCCCCTACCGTCACATGAATAAACCTTCCTCTATCTAGGATGAATGGACCCACCCTGTGAGCCCTAAACTAAAAAATCATTATACTGGGACCTTTTCTAGAAATGTCCCACATGCCTAAGTACCAATATTGAGGTCGGCTCCATACTACTGAGGTATCTTCTTTTGTTTGACCACTATTAACAACTGTCGGCTGTATCTGCTCATCAATGAATCTCTTAAACCACAAAAGATCTCTCTAACACGCCATCATAGGTAGGCATACATATAAGGATAAAAATGGATCATATTTCCCTTTTCATACCATGGTCGAAGGTATGAGCCTGGAAGAACTGATATAGAAACATAACTATCAAGTACTTGGAGAGGTTGGTCATCCTTGATGAATACTCAGCTACTAGTAGGGTGTCAAGCTGGAGCTGCAGAATCTCGTAGATATGTATAGTCCTCAACATATTTGGTGAGAACTCATCTCTAAATAGGTACTCAAAATCTATGAATGAAAGAGTCACCTTATCACAATTCTAGGAAACTAAACCCCACCATCACCCTGATGATTCATTAAGAAGGCTCATTTCTAGGACCACTCTCTGATCAACTATTTTCCTGACTAGACAGAAATCTTAGGTCACCACCTAAAGATAGTTCTATTCCACCTTTTGGTCGAGATCACCTCATAACCTAAGGGGTATCTGCCACTGAAACACGTGATGCACCCTCAGCCTATGGATCTCAGCAACTGGTACTACTGGTACCACATGCTAATATATGATTGGTGGAATGGATGGTGCACCCCCCAAAGGTATCATCTCAGGAAATGCTCCCTATATAGAAGCCTCATCCTTGAGGGGATCATCTTCATGGTCCTGATGCTGAATCATAGATATAATATGTCATAAGAGAATCCTGAATGTAAACAATATGTACCACAATCAAAAATATATTTGAAGAGATGACTCAATAAGGACATGGAAACCAAAACCCAATTCTATATAGTTTATATACCATTTTTTCCCTAAAACAATTGTTCTCATGTATCGAGTAAAAAATTAGGTGATCTGATTCATGGAGTGTGGATACGTCGGTCATTGAACCAACACTGGAGTCCCTAGCTGTAAATCCAAACTCGAAAGACATACCACTATTTCTCCAAACCAATTTCACAGACTCTTGGACCTAAAGTATAATTGAACCCATTCAAACCACTCTGTCGCAACCCGTCCCGAAGGGTCCCATTCCGTGACTCCCCAAACCTGCCTCCAATAATAAAAGGGCTAGAGACTAGTGTCGAGAAGGCATATCAATTACATAAGAGGCCTTATAATAAGTACCTAGACACACACACACACACAAACACATCTCCAAGCCTATATAGTGTTGAAATGTAAAAACAACTAAACATCCATGCATGCAAACATCTAATCCCTTATCTAGATTATGAAATGATGTAAAATAAAGTTAATAGGACCAAATACAATCCCACCAAAAAGAGTATGAAAACAAATTAAATCCTAAAAGTAAAAGGACTAGCATATGAAATCCTTCAGATCACACTTCGGTCTTTCCGGTCTGACAAAGCACAATCTAGTCCTAGTCCTCCTAGAAAGTATACAAAAGATCAATCGTCTACATAGGACAAGTCATTTGTGGGAAAATCCCTTTCATTGGTGAGTATAATAATACTCAGTAGGAAACTCCTAAACAACAAATCACACAACAAGGGAATGCAAAATCAACTCTATATAGGTATATGCACACAAAACATTTAATAATAATATACTGATACACTCATCAAAGACACAAGATCTAGAGGTAAGTCAAAACCATTTTATATAAGTCCTAGGATTCCATCTTAAGGGATCCATGAAGCCCTCATCCAAAATAACACACTCCTGAATCTAATAGCACTGATGATGTCTGTCCTAGTGGTACTTCTCACCAAGTCTCATCATGAGAAAGAAAACACTGATAGTCTTAAGAGTATTTTATGCATCGATGAGGATCACACCCAAGTCCATAGGGGCATACCAACAAACTCAATATGTATTTACCGATTAAGTAGAGGATGGATCCCCACATAGTGTTTTTCACAATGATACCAAGAACTCAACCAAGGGGTGGATATCACTACAGGAATTTTGTAGGGATTATGATGACTCTATCCAAGAAGATCTACAACTGAGATCATTTTCCTAGAAGTATAAGAAAATAATATACCATCCATCAGAGAAAGGATAAGGGGAATCAACCATGACATACCTTGTCTAGGATACAGAGGAAAAGTGATTCAATCCATGTAAAAAAGATTACACAACATTTAAAAGGGTTACACACCATGTCCCTTGACCTTGGGTCCTGCCCATGTAAATGCCCTTGTCATTAAACCATGTCGATGTAATAGTAAATTCCATGTAGGAATCCCGTGTACTCTACCCTTATTACAGTAAATGGCACAAATTGTGTACTTACTCAACACCATGTCTTTGTATTAGAGTACACTCTGTATAGGAACATCATGTACTCCACCCCAAGCATATCTACTTCCAAACGTACACATCATTTCACCCATGATACAGAACTCACTGTGTGATAAGGGTCACATTCCATGTGATACTAAAATTTCTCCTGAAACCCTATCACCCACTTAAGGAGCCCCAAAAGCACATAGATCGAAATTACACACTATGTTAATCTGGATTTTTCAAAATTCTAGATCAGCTTCTTCTTCGTTCTGGTGCTTCCAAACAAAAATCTGGTTAACGTTTTACCATGAAAATTAATATAGAAGATCTTCTAATACTTGAATTCATCTAAAAATGGGTTCCATCATCAAAGTTTCATGAAAAATTGATCAAATCATCGTTCTTCATTGTGAGATGAGGAATTCAGAAGAATGTTAATTTAGGAATCAACCATCATCTGAATCACTTCGTCTCTGTTGTGTTGTGTTGATCCCATATATAAGATATTAGATTGTTTCACCATGGAGTGGGTCAATAGATATCAATTCATTTAGATTATTGGAGTTTTGGGCCAAATGAATAATGCCTATGATGGACGATGAATTGGGGAGGTAAAACACAAGAGAATATTAGTGGAACAAACCAGATCGATGATTGTGTCAATCTTGGTTCATTTCCATTATAATGACAATAAAAATAGATCAAATCACAAATAAAGAATCGTTATAAATCCACACATAATAAAACCATCCCACATAACAATTGAACCGTAGATCAATCTGTTCATTGATTTATTCACGTTCATCATAGAAATCATGAATGAGGAATAATAAAAATCAAAACACACACCCTACCTAATTTCTGATCAATCATTGATTAATAATGAAGTTTTGTCATATTTGTGGGTTATATCCTTCAATATGAGGTGTTTCAATCAAAAATCCATGATCTCACCATTGTTCGCCTGAGATAATTCCTCCAACATTCCCTCAATGAATCTCCAATAGATCTAGGGTTAAGAACCTAACCGTAGGATTTTACACGGTAGTCTATTTAATGAAATAAAAATCCCTACATAAAAAACTAAATTAGAATAATTTATTCAATTATTTTATTCATTTATTCCCCAAGGATGATTTTTTTACAAATGACCCATGTTGACTAATGCTACGTCTCACCTAGGGTAAACCTCACATTCTGAACACAACAGTTTATTCATATTTCTAATATGGGAACCCGTTTAGAAGTTATTATGATTTTTTATGAAAATAGTTCATGAATGCTATTTAATATATTTAATATATTAAAAAAATATATTCAGGGCACACCGGACCTTAAAATATTACATTGTATTAGTTCCTAGTCTAAAACATATTCCATATAATAATTAAAAATAGTACAAAATAAATTTGAGACATTACATGCATCATCTTTATGTGAGAAAATAAAATGATATATGAGAGAATTTAAAAGTATGTTAGGGTATGAGAACCTTTTAATTTCACTTCTGTAATATTAATCACATTTCAAAAGATCTTCAATATTTATATACAATTAAAAAAACTATGAAAGCATGAAACAAACACTCCCACATTGACAAAATTGAAACATTAACTCATTAAAATGGCCATAAATGAACTTTGTTAAATTATAATAAATCAAGTAAAAGTGGAAGTGTTTCTTAATTAATAAATTAATGAATCAAATTTGATGACCAATAATATTATGTATAGTTGTAAAACACATTTTGACATATGTTAAGGGATCTATCTGAACCCTAAATTTCCATTGGGTTACACTTTGTATCTCTATACATCAGCTTATCTTTTCATTATAGTTATATAATTGTAAAATTTTATTTTTATATGTACCAAAAACATGTATTTATCTCAATTAATCTATATTTTATGGGGAATTACATGTTTTCAAAGGTTTCCTTCTCAATTCCTCCAGAAAAAGACTAAACCCGATTAAAGAGAACATATCTATTTATTACCCATTTTGAAGTAAAAATAATAAACTATTTTAATCCACAACTTTTTTTATAAAATCACACAATTTATCAAGAAAGAATATTATTATTCATTTAAATTTTTACGAAAATTATTATGCCTTTATCCTCTTTAAGTACACATTATTATTTTCCTTAAAACATCCCTTATGTGGAACATTTCAAAAGTTTCCTAACCACTCTTTAGTGTTTTCAAATCAGTTGGACTTAATTATTCATGATATATTATTATATATTATTTATTAATTTAAAATAATTATCTATATACATTTTTTCATGGATTACATTATGATATGCCCTTTGGTTATGCCTTATGATAAGATTAAGAAACCCTTTTCCTTCCTTGGGAAACACTTATGTTTATCTCCAATGCATTGTTCTTTATGTGGCAGAGATATAAACGAACATGATGTGATGGGTGCACCAAAATAACACTCAAAATCATTGGTAAATGTTTTAGTCTCATGAGAAGTATTGAATGGGATTAGGGAGTAAATTTAATCCATTATGAGACTATTCACACCATGTGATATAGTCTTTAAAGTTATCCTTGACTCTTGTTTATGTCATGTTATGTGTTTCTTCCACTTTCCCATGTATCCTTGATCATATGATTCCAAGGTCTGTATGTTATTATTCTATATGTTTATTCATTACCCATGAAATATATGTTATTATGTTATTCCATAAAACCCATGTTCTTTGATTCATACCCATGATTATTCCCGTACTGGGATTTTTAGATCATAACATTTTTCTATGTTTTCCCCGTGTTCTCCTATAAAATTATAGGAGATCAAAAGGATTTAGGAGACCATTATGAAGATTAATAAAAATATTTTTTTTTTAGTTTCAAGTTTCATAATTATGAACCTATACTTTCAAATAATCTAGAATTTTTTATCATTGGTTTGTATTTTATAGATAATTTTGATTAAAATAATTTAATAGTTCGTGTAAAAGTATTAGTCCTCACTAGATAGTATTTAAGAACTATGTAGTAATTTTTGGGGATTAAGAGTTGAAGAATTTAGAAATAACCATAGGGATAATTCTACCAACATGGATAACCTAGATTAAAACATAGAGAATAAAAATTTAGGATATAATTTTCATTTATATGCTTACCTTACATGTTCAATGTTTCATTTTATACATGCTTATTAGATAAGTATTCAATCCCCTAAATTTTAATTTTATTTTCCTGTTAATTCTTTGAAATAAAATAACCAATGAAACACACAATGTGATAGGAAATGTGATGATTTCCTTAACGGTATTCTAAACATGATGGGAATGTGAGATCAAAACATCATGATAATAATGGATCAATTAGACCAAGTTATTAATAATAAATTAAATCTTGTGGAACACCCTCCTTATACTAAAAAATATAAAGATATGGTTGAATCGTTTATGAAAAAAGGCCACATATCGTTAATGTATATTATGATCCCCTTATTATAGAACAAGGCATTAACACTATTGTTAAAATATTCTGCATCCTCCAATGCTCAAAATAAGAGAACGCCATACTGGTAGTCCTTCATTTTACGGGGAAGCTAATAAATGGTGGAATTGATAAATAAGCTAAATAATAAAGAGGAAAATGATTCCATGGAATGAAAAGAATTCAATAAAACATTTTTCAATAAATATTTTCCCTAAACATTCCATCTTAATATAGAGAGGGTGTTCTTCATACTAAAAAAAATTGAAGACGACTTTATTAGAGCATATGATAAAAAATTTATAAGGCTTTCATGATATGCCACTAACATTTTCATGACAACTAAAAGCAAGGTGAATCGATTTTTTTATTAAAGATGAGTATATATTTTTTTGGGAAATTTTAGAATTTGAAAGCTATAAGGATGCTATCTATTTTGACCTTATGCTTGAGATGGTTATTGGAGACTCCCAGTTCTTTTTTGGGATTGATGATTAAAAGTTGAATATAGATCATAATATGAGTGGAAGAATAGATAAATATCATGGAGGACGTAAATCCCAACATCCCACATGTCAAAAGTGTGGGAAGAAGAATCCTAGGAACTATATAAACGGAGCAAGGAGATGCTTTAAAATTGGAAAATAGGGGCATAAAGTTATTCATTAACAAATGGATATGAATAATCCACTAATGTAAAAGAATAAACGATGGTACATATTGACACTCATCCTATTTTAAAGTGTTTCAACTATAATGAACATGATAAATATGTTATCCAATTCACTATTAAAAGGGTTTTTATAGACAATCAATTACAAAAACCTCCAAAGATACAATGAAAGAAATATGCTATCACTATTGCAGAAGTGGAGCTTAAAAGTTATGTGGTGAAAGGTACACTAGTCATTCATTGAATAATAGTGTAAATACTATTTGATTCTAGATATATGAATTATTTTATATCCTAGAGTTTTTGAAGAACTTTTCAAACACTATAAAAAAATATTGAAATTGAGTTATCAGTGAGAACAAAAAATAGACCAATTATTTCATATGATGTATATAAGTCCTCCCTAATCATTTTTTGTGGATTAAAATTAAATAAAATCTTGTCTTACATACATTAGTAGAGTTTCATTCTATATGAGTCATTAATTTACTATATTTATACATAGCCAACATAAACAGATGGGAGAGGGAGAAAACTCTTCACATCCTGAGGAATCCTCCAATTCAATAAAAGTTTAAAGAGAAGGATAAATATACCTAAGAATCATCAAATAAGGTGTAGATATTATTTACTTATGAGAAAAAATTTCTAGGTAAAATTAATGTGATAAAGGATAGGATCATACTTCAAGAAATTCCTATTATAAGGAACTACACTAATGTGTTCCCTAAGGAATTTCCCAGTCCTCAACCTGACCAATAGGTTGAGTTCTTAATTAAACATATACTTTTATTTTTTAGCATATTAAAGTCACATCAAAATATGGAAACCATTATGTTATATTAACTGAGGCAGTTGTTATAAGATAATACAAATTCTTGTTACATATTCTTGAATTTTTCGCTATGGGGTGAACCATTCCATTTTACTAAGATGAAGGATTGATTAATAGGACTATGCATTGATTATCATGAGCTAAACAAATTCATGATAATGTATAAGTATCCCCTTCCATGGATAAATAAATTTGTATATCAACAACATGCATCTTTGTATTTCTCTAAGGTGGACCTTTGTTTGGGAAAATACTAATTAAAGGTGCATAATGAGGATATTACCGTGAAACCATTTCAAATGATCTATGGATAGTATGTGTTTGTATTTATGATATTATAAAGCACTAATGCTCCAGAAATATTCATGGAATTAAGGAATAAAACCTTTTGAGATTACCACAATAAATATTTGGTAGTATTTATAGATTATTTTATGATATAAACAATGAGCATGGAGTAGTATGAGGATATTTAAATACAATGCTAAAGAATTTGTAAAGAGATAAAATATTTGGAATGTATTGTAAATTTGATTTTCAGCTGGTGGAATTATCATCCATGTGACATGAAATCACCAAAAAGGGATATATGTGTACACATATAAGAAAATGGATGTTAAACAGTGGTTTAGACTCTAATTTGTAATAGTTTGGAAATAATCCCTCATGCTAGTTCTTTTGGATTCATTGTGTATCTTGAAAAGGTTTGAGGTTGTTGATGAAGTCTAGTTACCAAATAAGGCATGAATAGTAAGAACGAATGTCTGATCTCACAGAGACTCAGTGCTAAATTGATATCACAAAGCATGAATGATGGACTCATCTCATGGAGCATGAATTTCTAAACTAATCTGGCGATGGATAACTTGATGTACTAGAATACAAAAACACTGACAATCAAAATATTATCATGAGATATCATGATGGGAACTAGCATAACACTCATGACTGTCTTTGTATCTCATGATGGGATCTCACACAATTCTCATTATTTTCTTCATAAATCACACTCAGATCTCAAGAAAATCACAAAGAAGACTCAATCCTAGATCATTCAATTATCAAAAACAAGAATCATGTATATATATCATGAAAATAATGAGTAGCTCTCACACAAAAATCTCATAGAGTGCCTGATGCTGATGAGGTTCGTGGTTATCCACAATTTTTGGAGTAATGGTGGTGGATTTATACCTATAAATACCCGATAACCCATCCTTATTCATTAAAGTTTTTTTTATAAAATATTGATATAATGAAAAATTTAGGAAGAAGGTTCATGGAGAGATCTAACTAAAGAGAATCATAGAGAGATATCAGGAAATATTTTCATGTAGAGATATCATGAAGGAGTATAAATAATCGAAATTATGTAAGTTTTTCACATGATCTGAATAAGGTCATGTGAAAAGCACGAAAGTGGAATCACTCTTGGGAATCACGTAAAGTGAAAATGTGGTCTCTCCCTAGAAACTCATGATTAGAATGAATGTTGACTTGAGCATAATGAATCTTGAAATCAGACTCAAAATAGGACATCGCACAAATCAAGATAGTGTTGTCTCACTAGGGACTCGTGCAAATTGTGAAAGTAGTGTCAGACTAGGAACTCGCACTCAGCGTGAAATTGAATTTGCGGATGTCACTCACAGCAGGATCTTTTTCTAGGGTCTTGTGTCAGGATATCACACCAAGGTATATTTCTAGAGTCTTTTACTAGGGTATTTCACTTGGAAATCATGTAATGGGTAACATTATAGGGTCTCAAATTGGGATATCGCACTAGAATCTTGTTCATGGAGATACATGCCTACATTACCCTATGAATAGTACCATTATGATATATAAATTATAAATAAGAAGAAGAAAATAGAGGATATGAACCATTCTACAATACTTGTAGAAGAAGTTTTTTCACTACTAGATTCAATGCAGAGAAAGGAAGAAATTTCATCACCTGACTATCTTTCTAAAGTTTAGTTAATTAATATGTCTATAACAAAGAGAAGTCTGTTCTAGATTTTTAGAATGCGGAAGTGATGTATCTAGGTGTTTTTATTGCTGTGAAGGATAATAATAAAAATAAAATCCACATAGAATCTATATACAGTGGAAGATGTATTCATTATTGATAATTAAGGGACCTGCATGTCTATAAACATTGTGTGGATCCATTCTGAAGCAGTGAGAAAAGAAATAGGATGGAGGTGATCTTTTCCAAAATAAGTGATCCATCAAAAAAGAGTTAGGGAGTGATTCTTAGGAAAGTAGTGGGGTGACCCCAATAATTATTATGGTAGTGATCCTGGGCATAGAACCGATCTAGCCAAAACTTTGTATTTAGGCATTGAGCCTTAGAAGATTATGCAAATCAATGCATTGCTATTATATGCCACTTGTATGTTGCCTCATGAGGGTGATCCAATTATAATTTATATTTCTTGTGCATGATTTAATTTCTGTTTATATATTTTTAATGAAAGGGAGTGAAGAGTATTTTTTATGAAACAATATATTAATTGGAAGTTGTTTTCATATACCATACCTTGATTCACCCCTATCTTAGGGTATTCAACCTCGTTTGGATACCAAATGGTATTAGAGCTAAATATTGAAATTTATTGGTTCGTTCTTAGTAAAATTAAGGGAGGTTGTAAAGCAATAAGGGATTAAAAATTCAACGGAAAGAAGTATATTATTGAAGAATCATATGCATCACTACTTTTGATCCTTAGGAAGGATTAATTGAATTTTGGCCGGTATTGATAGTGGAGCTTTATCAGAAGATTTCAGAAGGGAGTTTTATACTGATGGAATAGAATCAATGATTTAGGGTGAGACCTATCTAATTCTATCTATTATAAGGTGATTTCATGTACGAAATCATAATAAATGTTGGAAAATTTGCTAAATATTTATGAGGTTGAAGAAAAATTTAGATAAGAAAAGTTGATGGTTCAATGGATAAAGGATAAGGATCTTAGAATGCACCCCAATGTGTTTTTTGACACATTATTTTATTGGTTGAAGATTATTTTCAATTAAATGCATGTTCTGGGAGAAATTATTGAATATTTAAATACTTTCACGATCATCTTGATAAGACATTTATTTCAGTTCAATCCAAATGTTAGTGTATTGGAAGATAAAGACCCAAAGGATATTAAATTGGATATCTTTCATTGTAGTATTGTGGTATATGAAATGAGAAATGAATATAATGAGTCTGTGAAAAATGTGAAGTCAAAAAAGGTGGCATTGAAGGGCATGAGGAAGTTCATTTTTGAATATGGGATGGAAGAAGAAGACACAAATGAAGTCCTCTCATTCCATTCATTAAATTGATAAAGAGGAAAAGTAAATTTTATTGGGAATATTCCAATTGAATGATTGTTATGTAGAAATTTTGGAGATTTTGTATCAACGATCCATAGTCATTTTCAAGAAAATGATGAGGATAAAGTATAAATTCATAGGAATAAGTCTTCAATCATCATCAATGGTAAGAAAAATTTCCACAAAAATAAGAATTTGCTTTCAAAATAATATGATAGTTGAAAATAATATATGGTAGAATAGTCGGAGGACTATAATGATAATGATATAGATTCTATGGTTGTAGTTGTCAAAAATTTCCAAATAAAGGATGAATTTGACAATAGAAAAGGAGAAGTCAAAGTATGATCTGACCATTAGGTCAAATTAGAAGCTTCACTTCAAGAGATAGATATTTAGAGATCCAAAAAAATGAAATACAACTGGGTGTTTTGTGATGAAAAATACCATATGATGGATTATGAAGAAGATTATATTAATAAGATAGATGAATTTGAAGTGATTAAGTCTTCAAATCTAGAGAACAAAAATATGATTGGTGAGTAAAAGATCAATGTTGAAGAATAAAAAAGGGTGATCAGTGGTTTGAATAATACAATAAAAGGCCAAGAAAAACACATCAGAAATATTGAGTAGGATGTTGTCAAGTGAAAATGAAAAGTTCAAGATTATGAGAAATTGTTGACTCTAGTAAATCATGTCTCAAGTGAATAAGAAAATAGAAATGTAAAGTTAAACAATTTGGTGAAACTAAATGAAATTTCAGGAGAAGAAAATGATAGATCCGAACATTACAGTTGGAAAGTGCATGATCGAAAAAATTAATTAGTCCCGTTGAAGTCAGATAACAGTCACTCTCTCTATGATTGAAGATTAATTTGGGTATGAATTAGAACCAGAAGATTAAGAGTCCCAATGGAAAACTAGTTGTGTAGTAGAAACACACAAGAATGCACAATGAATTTTATGTTATTGTTTGGTAATTATGGAACACTCACAAAATGTATGTTCCATTTCCAAGAGGTAATGAAGGGAATGATACCAAATTTTTAATTCATATAGAGCTCAATATTCCAGGATTCCATTTGATGGTCACTATTTTGGGTGTGAAGGATTTTAAAATAAGGAAAGATATTTCTCATCAATAATGAAAAGGAATGCTCTAAAGTAGATTAATGTGATCATAAATTGAAAATAAATATAGAATCAAATTACATAAAATGAATAATTGATTTGAAGCTCTAGAAGATGAATTTGGTCCATCATACTCTGAGGAAGATCAATATTATCAATTTGTACTGGGTATAAATTAAAAAATATGTATTAAAAAGAACAGAAATGAACGTGCGTTGGTCGTAGGAATTACATGCAAAGTATCACATCACATTGAAATATAAATAATTAATGTTTTATGCTCATACCATATTTTAGGAAACAAATAACTTGTGATAGTAATAAAATAAAAATAGGAAGGTATTATGAGAATTGGTAACAACGAAGGATAGGAAATTATTGTCTTAGGAAAATCAAGGCTTGGGGGAAAATACAGAAGACATGTAGATGTCATGGTTGTTTAAGGTCTCAGTCACAACTTACTAAGTGTTATTCGATTATGTAATTTAGGAAATACCATAATATTTTCTAATAGATTATGTGCCATAATGGTAAAATACATTGTAGTTGTTTTATAGGGAATGTGTATGAATGCAAATATCTACCTCATGAGTGGTTAAGAAGATATCTGATTTCTATCCATGGATAAAGAAAAAATGTTATGAAATAAATGACCTTGTTACATGATCCAAAAGTCATTTTAAGATTTGGTGAAATGTGATGGTTATCGTGATCTCCCATGGTAATCATGTGATCGTACTCATACATGTGATAATTTTTAATAAGGAAATATCATTTGAAACACATATAAGGAAAAAGAGAAAATGTCATCAAAAGTGAATGAGTTGGTGCATATTGATGTGTGAATACCTGTTTCAAAATGATCTATTGATGGGAGGACAAATTATATTATCTTCATTAATGATTTTAGTAGTATTACATGAGTTTTAGTCATCACTCTGATGTATGAGGTTTTCATTTTCATAATGACTTATTTAATGGATTTTGAAAAGATTCTAGGTCAATAAATCATTAAGATCTGAACAAATAGTGGAGTAGAGTTCAAAAATATTGAAGTGGAGGACTATCTCTAGAAACAAGGGATACGACACCAAGATTCGGTAGTAATAACCCCACAATAGAATTAAGTAGTTGAGAGAAGAAATTGAATTTTAAAAAATATGTATTGATAAATTCTCATTGAGAATGTCCTACTGGATATGATTTGGAAATAAGTAGTCATAAAATTATTCTTCACATCAAATATAGTATTATTAGGTACAAAATAATAAATGACACCATTTAATCTATGGTATGGAAAGAATCTAATGTTGAAGTAATTTTGAGTCTTCGTAAGTAAGTGTTTCATTCATAATAAGGAGAAACACAAGATGATTAAATCTTATGGAGATGAAGGGATATTTGTTGGATACTAAAAGAAAATAAAATCATATAAATTATTTAATAAGTGGATGGTAAAGGTAGTTAAAATAAATTATGTAACTATAGAAGAAATTGAGAAAAATATTTTATACACACATGATCAGTCTTAGGAGGATAATGATTTATAGATAAGTAGTTTAGGGGATGTTTCAGTTCCATAGGCTAATTAATAATAAGAATATTCTAATGAAAAAGATTTCAATAAAAGTGTATATTCACAAAAGATGAAGAGAAGATCCAAAATTGATAGACAAAACATAATAGGGTATCATACAGAACCACTGTAGATAAAGAGGATAAATATTATACATAAAAAATAATTATTATCACATGTAGGGAATAAATGTTATGAGGAAGTAGTTAGAGATGAAAACTAGGTTTAGTATATCAATGAAGAGCTTGAAAAAAATAGGAACAATCATACATGGAATCATTTTTTTGAGTCTAACATATAAGAATTTTATTAGTACAAATGGGTAATTTTCAATTAGATTAATGAACATGGCATAATGATTTGAAGAAAAGCATGACTAGTGTGAAAAGGGTACTCCCAGATAGAGAGTAACGATGTTGATGAAACACTTGGACCTATTTCAATTCTTGATACAATTAAATTATTCTGATCCATTATAGTGAAATCAAGGTTTAGTGTTTTCTATAAGGACATCAATTCAAAATTTGTGAATAAGGTTATAGAAGAAGACTTTTATATGGAGAATCTAGATGGTTCTCTCAATCACGAAGATTAGAAAAGAGTTTTTTAGGTTGAACAAGGTTTTATATGGGTTGAGTCAAGCACCAAGAGAATGGTATTCAAGACTCGATCAGTTTTTGAAGAAGCTTGATTTTCAAAGTGGTGTAGTTTATTACAATATATATGTAAAATATTATAGTAATAATAGGATGATGGTGATGGTATATGTTGATGACATAATATTTGTGGGATCGGTTGAAGTATAGTGCAATAAGTTTTTTCAATTAATGAAAAGTGAGTTTGAAATGCCAATGATTTGTGAAATGATATTTTTACTTGTATCATAGTAGAAAGAAGGAAATAATGGAACATTCATTTCATAATCAGCATATTCCAAGGTGTTTTTGAGAAGATTTGGAATTGATAATTTGGAGGAGATGAAAAAATTTGGTGGCTACATAGATGAAACTATCATGGGATAATGAAGGCAATGCCGTTAATGTCATAGAACATAGTAAAATCATTGGAAGTATACTATACATCACATCAAAAAACTAATATTGATTTTTCCACCTTATAAGAAGTGCATAATCAAAGAAATTCCAAATAAATACACTTACTTATAGTAAAAAATAATACTTTGGTATATCATAGGGATGGCAGATTTCAGTTTTTTGTACAATGAAAAATATCAGTAAGAGTTATTGGGATATACAGATTCATATTGGGCTGGTTTAGCTAATGATATTAAATCCACATCAGGTGGTGAATTCAATCTTGGTGTTTTTTTATTTCTTCACTAAGAGATAAACAATGTTGAATTTCAATGAACACTGTTGAAGCTAAATATATTGCATCAAATCATGTTTACTTTCATTTATTTTTGATGAAGAAATATCGTGAGGACATCGGAGATTCTAGTGAAGTGTTCTATTTTAATTCATTGTGATAATTCAACTGAAATATGTCTGAGAAAAACCCATTCTATCACACATGATCAAAGTACATTGAAATCAAGTATCATTATATCAATGAGGAGGTGTAGAAAGATATTGTTACATTAAATTATGTTCCAAAAAATATATATGTTTCATAAATTATGAAAAATGACTTACCCAGAGAATCATTTGAATGACATTGAATGGTTCTTGGAGTTCAGTTGACTCCTCACACTTGAATAAGTGTGGATGTGGGGACCCCACTCCCCGAGGTATGATGTGTTTTCCCTGATATGATGATATGTGTTCTTTACACTATTGCAGAACACAATGATGTGACCTTCTGGTTCATTGAAAATTAGTGATAAAAATAGATATAAAAAGGTTAAATGTGTTTTTCAATATTGGGGAGAAGCTCATAGGTGAATAAGTGAATTAAGAGGATTTTAAAATATGATGATGCTAAATTTGACCAATCAAAGGAATATATATCCTATAAACTGAGATTTGTGATGAAATAAGTTGAGTAGTTTTGAAATTAAGTGATTCATTGATGAACTTTGCATGATACTCTTTTTTATCATGAAGAGCATGGCTCATGTGGGCTTCAATTGTGTGTTGAGTAAATCTCTGATCACCATCAAAATGGAATGAAATGAATTATTGGAATAAGATGGAAAGATATTAAGTGTGGTATCAAAATTTGAAGAGTTTTACACAATCCCAAAGGGGGATATTCATAGTAAAAAACCCCTCATGATGGTTGTTTTGAGTTGAATATGATAATTGACAAGTTTTAAGGTTGTTGAAAAAGGAATGTGGTCAAGGAATGGATGAAGAGTTAGCATGATTTTTTGATATCATAGAGCATGATTGTAAACTCATCTCATAGAGGATAAATGCTGGACTGACCTTGAGGAGTTTGAATGTATGAACTGATCTCATGAAGGATCATTCAAATCAATGGAATAAAATGAAATTAACACTTTTAAGATTTTCTTGTGATATCATGATGGGATCTCACACAGAGCTCATGAATGTCTTTGGATATCATGATGGCATCTCATGCAACACTCATGATTTTATTTGGAACTCATGATAAAATATTTCACAATGATATAATAGGAATCCTGCCTAGATCTTTCTCAAAGTGAAAACCAGACACACATGTAGATCTCAAGCAAAGAGTGAGTAGATGTCACACCCAAATCTCGTGAAGCACAGGATATTGATGAGGTGTATTGTTTTCCATGATTCTTAGTGTAAAGGTGGTGGGTTTATTACTATAAGTAACCCATAACCCATCCATAAACATTGATGATGTTTATCACAAACTATTTATTTAGAACAACTTCTGAGAAGAAGGTTCATAAAGGGATCTTCTAAAATTGACTCACAGAGAGATCTCATGAATGAGGTTCATGGAGATATATAATGAATTATTATAGGTGATTTCCAACAAGTAAGTCTTAAAAATGATATTAATGAGGTCTTATGAAAAGTCTGAATGCAAACTTGTGAAATAGGACTCGTGGAAGTTGACTCACGAAAGCATACTCGCACCAGGATCCCACACAAAGCGATGATGGGGTCTCACACCAGGGACTCACACAAATTACAAAAGTGGTCTCACACCCGGAAATCACGCTCATTGTGAAAGTGGACTTGATAATGTTGAATAGAAAAAGTGGAATGACACTAGGATCTCATGAAAATCATAAATGATTTATCATAGTAGGGACCCTTGAAATGCGTGAAAGTGGTCTCACACTAGAAAATATCGGTCAGTGAAAAAGTGGACCCACAAAAGGGACATGTGATAGGATCTCCTAAAATGGTATCACTCTATGATCTCACAACAGTGTCTCACATGTGAGTCACACACCATGGTCTTGTACTTGGATCTCACACAAGGGGTTATGTACCTGGGTCGCACATAGGGGAATCACACAAAAATATTTCACTTGGAGATACATGCCAGAATTTCCTTGTGAATAATATCATTTTCATATATTAATTCTACCAGAAATGCTCAGTCAGAGGCAAGCCCCTGACCATTTATTAAAATAAAAGAAAAGTGCAGGAAACAGTTACAACAAGGTAAAAGAAACAACTACATGTCATAAAAGTCAGACCCATCACCCCATCCATATTAATTTTCTTCCTCTGTCATAGCTGTCTCGCATTCCAAGCTATCATGCTTCTTCAAAATCTTGGCATACATCCTTCTCAGATTCAACTTCTCTAGGGAATGAAACTCCTTTGAAGAATTCACTACTAAGCTCTCCTTCCTGATAGAAGACCTAGTGGGCATTGGCTTTGGAATGTAAGAATAGTCTTTCCTCGTCCGTCTTTGTAGTGGTGCAGTCATCATGTCCTCATGAACAGACACCTTCTTTCTTTCACCTTGCACTACATCACTTTATGAAATCCGATACATGCCGCCAGAATTTTCTTTATCACTATCAATGCATTCCCCCCACTGTCCAGATATTTACACTGCATGATAACCCTCCTTCTACTACCATTACTCTTGAGGTCCTCTATTAGTGTCAATCACTGCAAGAAAATGTGTGTGATCTAGGAAATCATGATTAAAATTCATCCCATTCAGCACATCATCCTCACAACCTACAGTATTACCACCCCCACATTATTTTGAGCGGTCTTCTTTTGAGCAGTACCACTCTCCACTTCTTTTGAGCAGTCTTCATTAATAATAGTTGCAATAACACCATCTCCAGTAACCTGCTCTTGCAAACCAGCAGAGAGACCTGGTACTACAACACATTTCCCCTCACTTGAAGATCTTTCCAAAGTAGAGGTAATTAAGGTTTATATGACAAAGATAATTCTATTATCGTTATCTAGAAATTGTAAGTGCTACATATATGTGATTCCACAGAAGTGAAGGAAAATATCAAAAATAAATTCAAAATATAATCTACATAGAGTTGAATATGTATTCATTATTGATAATGAATGGGCCAACATGTCTGTAATCTATGTGTGGATTTTTTCTGAGTAGTGAGTAATTGATGAGGAAAAAGGTGATCTATTCCACTGGTAGTGATCCCTAAAAAGAGATTTTGGATGTGACCAACGAGAAAGCAGTGAGATGACCCTAAACATTATAACGTCAGTATTTTTTGGTTTAGAAGTGATCTATCTGAAACAAAGTATTTTTTAAATTAGTGTATGTGGATTTGGAATATAGATACATTGCCATTGTCTGCTTATTTGACATATCCCAGTGTGGGTGAACCAAATAAAATTGATGTATCTCATGCATGATTTCATTTATTTTCATACATTTCTATGGGAAAGGGAGAGATGATTTATTTCTTTACTGATGAAAAAAGATCCTAAGGGGTAGTTTTTTTAATCCCTCATGCCTTGATTCAACCATATCTCATATTATTTAACCTGGTTTGGCTAATTGTAATGGATTTCCATAGTTTCTATAGTAATTCTAGGTATTAATGATGATTTGGGAAAACATTTTTCATAATTTTTGAACCCAAAAACCAAGATGACTTAGATGGGGGTAATTATTTAATGGACCAATGAATGTGATGACTATTTCAAAGAGTTGAAAAAAATTCTTGACACTGCACCAATACTCACACAACCCAATAGTATAGAACTCGTTATGGAATAAAATGATTCATCAAATAAGGGATCATGATGTGTAATAATAAAAAATGATGACCTGATACACTACCCCTCAATAATGTTTAATGTTATTTAGAAAAACTGTCCCACATATGATATTGAGTTGGCGGTTGTGATCTTCAGGTTGAAAATAAAAATACATTATCTATATCAGGTGAAGTGTGAGATATATACTAATCACAAGATTCTAAAATATATATTCTCATTTAAGGATAATAATATACACAAACTAATATGGTTGGAGATCATTAAGGATTATGACCTCTCAATAAACTAAAATCATTGTAATGAAATTAATGTGATAGATTCTATAAGTAGAAAGTTTCATGAAACTTTATCAATGATTATAATTGAGAAGGACATTATCTTCTAAGACGTACAATGGATGGAAATGAGAATCATATGGGAAGAAGATTCAAAGTTACTTTCAAAAATTATTTCTTAATGATCTTTTATATAGATGATAAGGTATACTAAATAAATGATGTGGAAATTCTGAAGAAGGTGGAATCTAATAGAAATAGGGAATCCTTAGATTTTGAATTTAATGAGGAATGAGTCATAAGATTCTGGTCATGACTAATTGTACTATCAAATCCTGAGATAAAGAGGAATATTTTGAATGATTTTCAAAGCTCAACCGTGTTCGTCTACCCTAGGAGAACATTGATGTATCGATATCTTCAAGATCACTATTTGTGAGACAATATGATGAAGGAGATCACTAAGTATACACAATAGTTCCTTGTATGTTAGTAAGGGAAGTCCTAAACAAAAAAATTATAAGAGTATGATGTAACCATTACCTATACCTATATGAAAATGGAAAAAAATCACCTTGGAATATGTCCTTAGACTTCTGTAGACATCCAGATGACATAATTATTAATATGTTGTCGTAGATTGTCTTATAAAGCCAACCCACATTATTTAAAATTTATAGGACTTCTCACGTTATTAGCATGAATAGATATACATTATAGAAGTGGTGGTGCATCATGGAGTATCATTATCAATTATATCCAAATGTGATAAGAGATTTACCTCTATGTTCTAGAAAAATATATAATATTATATAAACAATGAAATGAACATTAGTACATATTATCACCCATAAACTACTGAATAGTTTATGAAAACCATGCATACAATGAAATACTTGATGAGAGAATATAAAATGAACTTTATAGGAGGATATTATCAACATCTTCTAATGATCGAGTTCTCTTATAACTATAGTTTCCAATAGAGAATCCAAATGGACCCATATAAATCCCTTTATGGGAAGTAATGTAGAACACCTGTATTCTAGGTTAAAGGAAGTGAACATAATATGATGAGACCTAAAAATGGTTTATGAAATGGTAGAAAAGTTTAACACCATCCACATAACATATCCGAGCTACCGAAATCTGATAGAAGAGCTACGCATACACATTGACAAGACCTAGAGTATGTGGTTATAGATAATGTATTCTTCTATATATCCCTATGGAAGCGATTCATGATATTTTGGAATAAGGGATACCTATGTCCTAGGTACATTAGTCCCTTTTATATTCTTGATTACATCAGAGTGCTGGTATACTGACTATAACTTCCACCATCCATGTCTCAAATAGATGATTTATTCCATGTATCCATTATGAGGAAGTACAAACCATATACCTCACATATACTAAATATAGAGATGGAAGAACTAGAAATTGATCACTCTTTCGAGGATCAGTTAGTGAAGATCTTAGATCATAGAGATAAAATTCAATGAAAAGGACTACTCAACTTGTTAAAGAACAATAGAGGAATGACAAATATAAAAAGGTGACATGGGAACCAAAGGAATAAATGAAGGATAAGTACCCTTCTTGTTTTATGCATAGTTTATAAAATGAAATTTGGATTAAATATTTCATAAGCGGGTTGAATGTAACGTCCCATGATTATTACGAAATATTTCACTTTAAATATTTTGATTTCATCACCAACTTGTATTACATGCAATATTAAGTAAAAAACACGATATACTATTAAAATATTATTATTAATGACACTGTTATATCCTAGCCATTTAATTGATGATTTTGAATAGTAATAAATAAATTACGATTTTTTTTATTAATTTTCATTAAAGAAAGTATTAATTTTCAGTAAAGTCATTTTATTCTTTAATTTTTATATTACTTTATATGAGAAAAAAATAAAAATAATTTTGTAAATATTTAAATATTTATTTTTTGAAAATAAAATTAATTTACTAATTGATATTTAAAATTTATCTTATGATTTTTTTGTAAATTTTTTATAATGTTTGATATTTTAATGAATAATGAAATATACAGATTTACAATGAAAACGGTATATTATTTTAAAAAATTTACCAAGTGAAATTTTATTTTCGATTAGTTTTAAACATTAGTTATTTTTTTTATTATAAATAATCTAATTTTTAACTTTTTAATGAATTTTATACATGAATTTAGTATTAAAATATTATACTTTAAAAGGGGATTTTTTGAAAAATTATTTTTCATTGATTTTTTATGTTTTAATTTTTGATTAAATTATACCACTTCAATGTTATGAATTTTGAAAAATTTATTCCATATATAGAATTAGGATTTACAAATTTATTAAATATAACCCTTTTAATTTTCATTAATATGAATAGTAATCGTGGTAAAATTTATCGTCTTAGTAAAGGGTAAATCATGTTAATCAAGATTAAAAATAAGTGACAAGAAAATTATTTTTCATCAAAATAATTAATGGATGAATTAAATTCTACCCTTATGAAAAAAGGTTCTGTATTGAGTAATTTTATGGATACTTGTGCACGTAAATGACTTTGACATTATAAAGATCAAAGAAAGTGGAAAATGGTCACATTATTTTTTTTAATAAGTATAATATTCTTAATAAGGGGATAACTAGAAGATATACTAAACTATAAATAATATTTTAAAATATAAAATAATTTCATTCATCCTGGTAATTCTGTAAATATTATTAGAATTAAATATTTACACAAAATGATAAAAAAATAATGATGCATTAATTATTAAATTAATTGTAAAATCTAATAAATGATAATAAAAATATTAAATATAATATAATATGATATATTTAAGGGGATACATGAATTATATAGATTAATATGAAATTATTATGATATAATAAAATTGATGGTTTGAATTTTTATAATTTTATTTTTGTTTTTAAATGTTAATGTATTGAATAATAACAAAATTGACAAGAATGATATTTTATGGGATTAATATTTTATTAAATTATTATAAAATCGTAAAAACTATTAAAAAATAATAATTAATTATGATATGATATAAAATATAATATATTGGATAATTGTTTCTAATTTACAGCATAAAATTAAAAATTACAACCTTTTAATATTGAGTAATTTATTACAACATATAAAATTAAAATAGGTTAACTAAGGGTTAATCAAAAAAATAAGTTTTAAAATAAAATATAAACATATAAAAATTATATTACAATATAATATTAAAAAATAATATTATCATATCTTCAAATACATCACATTTTTGGGGTATTAGGATCGAAAATTAATTTATTATAGTTTAATATTTTTAGAAATTTAAAAAACACCCCTCTCATCCCTTATAAATACCACCCCTCACAACCCCTTATCCACAAAAAATAAACATGATTAATCACAATAAATATCAGTTAAAAATATCTCCTCCCCACTCTCCCCACATCCAAGTGCTTTGGTCTCATAAAATCCCAATTTCATGTTTCTCAATGGGTCCTTCAATGAGGTGATATTGAAAAGGTAACATTATCAAACAACATCTCTTACATTATTTTATTCTTATACATTCTCATCACCTTATTAATTAATCTATGAATAATAAATATAATATCATTTATGTACAATAATTTTATATTTCTAATGTAATATTTTCTACCCAGCACTTTTTTTATCATTTCCTTCTATTCACATAAAAAACCAATGTCCAAATTATGGTGATGAAAATAATATAAAGACATAATATTAATGGATAATGAGTTTTTTTATCATTTCCGTCTTTATGGATAATGAGTTTTATTTTTCATTAATGCCTTCAATGATGGTTATGAAAATATTATTATGTTTAAATAATATTTTATTAATTATGTTATAACTTCATCCATATTTTGGAACTAATATAAAGACATAATACAAAATAAAACAAAACTAGTATGCAATGGACAAGAAAAACATCAAAATAAACTAATCATTTATCATGAATGTTTTATCAAATTAATCATCCTCATGTTAAAAAAATGATATATGAGAATATTTAAAATTATGGATGTTTATGAATACCATTTTATTTCACATATGGAACTGTGTTTCCATTCAGCATGAACTCCAATAATTATATAAAAGCGAAACAACCATGAAACTATGTAACCAACACTCCAAAAATGACGAAGATGAACCTTGTAAATTATTGAAATGGATATAAATGAAATTAATCAAATTATAATAAAAAAATAAATATGGAATAGGTTCAGAAATAAGAAATTAATTATTCTAATTTAATGAACTTGTATATTAGGTACGTGTGCATAACACATTCAGACATAATGTAAGGGATCTCTCCAAACCACCAAATTTCTTTTGGGATACTCTTTCTCTCTCTCTTTTCCATAATTCAACTCTTCATAATTTTTATATAATTCTCATATATTGAGTTTATATGAATCAAAAATAAGAATTTAGCTCAATTTTTCTTTATTTTATGGGGAATTGCATGTTCTAAAATGTTCCCTTCTCAATTCCTCTCGAAAACCTAACATGATTAAAGAGAACATCTCAATTTCACACCCATTTTGAATTAGATGTCTTAAAAAATTTAACATATATAATAAATTTATAAAAATATTAAATTTATCTTGAAAAACTATTTTAATTCATTTATCTATTTTTGAAAATAATCATGCCTTTATTATTTTTATAGACTCATTATTATTTTCTTTAATACCTCTCTTAAGTGGTGCATTTATAAAGTTACTGAACCACTATTTTTTAGGTTTTCAATTCAATTTAACTAAATTATTCCTGATATATTATTATATTTTCTTTATTAATGACTATGAATTATTTTAATCTATTATTTGATGGATACTATTATGATACAAACTTTGGTTATTCCTCATGACATGATTTTGAAACCAATTTCCTTACCTAGGAAAAAATTATGTTTATTTCATATGTTTGATTATTTATGTGGAACTCATACACATGAAAATGTTATGATTAGTGTTCCCAAATTGTTCTCAAATGAATTGGGAATGTTTTATTCTCATTAGATGTTATGTAGGGGATTAGAGAGTAAACCTAATCCATTATGGTACCTTATGCACCCAGTGAAATAGTCTTGGAAGTTAGCCTTAACTCATGTTAATTTCATGTAATGTGTTTCACCCACTTTCGTATGTTTAAATGATAATATTATTCTATTCTCTATAAGTTACTCTTACATATGTTTATTCGTGAGACATTACCTTTATGTTGTCATGTTATTCCCTCTAACAGATGTGTAATGCTTTATTACAATGTTTATTCTCTAGCAAGACTTTTTTAGATCATCTATTTTAATTATGCATTCCCTAGGTTATACTATGATGTTATAGGATATTAAATTTATATAGTATATAATTATAAATATTAATAAAAATGTGTTTTATCTTAGTTTCGTGTTTCTTAATTATGTACCTAGTCTTCCAAAGTCAAAAGAAATTTCTATAATTGGTTATTATTTTATGGATATGATTGGTTAAAATAATTTAATAATATGTTTAAACATCTTGTTTCACTATAATTAGAAGAAATATAAAATTTCATTTTTAAATAAAATTACTCTAATCCTTTGAGAATTTTCACTTTGAAAAACCAATTTCTTATCACATCTGTGGGAATAAATTTAAATATAAATTCTCCACTTATGTTGGTGAAAAATGGAATAATATAATCCTCATTTGGAAATGAAATAATTTAAATATAAATTCTACACTTATGTTTGTGTGTACGAAAAACTATCACCTTGTGAATCGTTGTTATTCATTTTCCATCGCCACCTCTCATTACTAAATATAATGATGGATTTATTATTTATATATTATATTTTTTATATTATTATACCTATTTAATTATAAAAACATATCAACCATCTTTACTCCATACCCATTGGAAAACAATGATGTCACTTAAGTGTATGATAGTCTACTGTCTTCTGAACCGATGTGATGTGTTTTTCATTTCAACTTTATTGAAATAGAAATAATGATATATTAAATAAATTTATATGTTATTTTTAAACTATTTATTCTTATATAATTACTATATCATAGGTACAATTTTACTTTATAATCACTGGGAATATGATATCATCGCTAGTGTGTATGACTGACTATCTCCTTGTGAAGCGATGTGATTTGTTCTTCCCATCTTATTTACAGGGAAGGTAATAAGTATATTTTGAAATAAAAATGTATGATATATATATATTTATTAAAAAATATTCTTGCATAATAAAAAATTATTTACCATTCTTTCTTTCAATCCATCGATAAAATGAAAACATCATTCATGAGTATGTCTGACCTAACATCTCCATAAATTATGTATTTCATTTTTTTGCCTCTAAATTTTATGTATTAATATAAAAATATATATAATGAATATATAAGATATTTATATCATGGGTTTTATTCGTTATATTATGTAAGTATGGTAAAATTAATATTAATGAAAAATAACATATGAAAACATACAAAAAAAAGATATTATTATTCAAAATATTATATGAACAAGGAATTTTCAATGAATGGTTAATAAATGGTCATAAGTAAATAATTTATGTTATAATATATATAATTTATTGTTATTTAATGGATTTATAATAAATTAATTTTTATTATATAGGAGGATCAAATATGTAAAAACTAACTCAAGACATATGTTAAGGGATACATGTATCACATTTATTTATTATGAGAGATATTCAATATTCACTATGTGTTTATTTTTTGTGATGTATATAATAGCCATGATTTTATTTTATAATTATTCCCTTTAAAATTATGGTTCATTTATAGGATCTATCATTCATGGGGTTTGTGGTTCAAATGTTACCTATGCGGTAAGATATTTTTTTCACAATTTTAATTCCATGAGACATACATTATGTTATAAACCTATAATATTTTTTGTGGTGAATATAAAACCCATTTTTCATTTAATATCATGTATTTATTTATTCTCATTATATTTTATGTTTCATTTAATTTTATTTCTTCATGGGGTTTACAATTCTATGTTTCCAAAATGGTAAAATCTTTAAGTTACAATATCATCATTTATCAGTATTATTAATGATAATGTTTTTAATAATGACATATTTTGATATATATCTAAAGAAACTCATAAATTTTAACCTCATATTTTTATTTCATTAGAACACATTCTTTCCTTCATTTTCCTCTCTTTATATAATGAAGATCTCACAAGATAATTATTATGAAAACCTATTCTTATTTCCCCCTTCCGTTAAGATCCCTTTTTCGTTAAAAACCATGTTTTATAAAAATGGTTTCAAATTTTTTTTTACCATTATTAATAATTTTTATTAAGGAAACAGTTAGCCATGTTTTAATTTTTTCCAAATTTTTTTATAGAGTATTCATGTTGTTTTACAAATAATTAATACTCGGATATTACTAAAAAAAGAAATTAATCATAGTTTTAACATGTATGACATGAATGGAATTATCCTCCAAAATTAATAATCTATTTTTTAAATATTCCTTTATAATATTCCAAATTTATATCAAATAAAAGAGTTTTGCTAATTTTTTTATGTTTTAAACAATTTTCTTTCAAATTAGAAATGCTATTTTCATGAAGAAATGTTTCAAATGAATTTTAAATCATCCTTTATATGTTTTCAAGGATATTTTCATAGAGAATTTACATTCTCAAATATATTTCATAATTGATTTTAAATATTAATTTATAATTTTTAAAGGTTTGTATTCCAATAAAACATATTTTCCTAAGGAAATATTTTTGTTGATTTTTAAATAATCCTTTATATGTTTTCAAGGTGATTTTCAATGAAAAGATATTTTTTAATGAAATGTTACATGAGATATTTAAAAATATTTTTCCATCTAAGATGATATCCATTGATGATACCTTTGATTTAATGGGGAGATGAAACATGGATATGATTATTATTTTTTATTGGATTTTTTGTTACGATGAAAGGATTATTTTTAAAACCATTTCTCTTCCATTGGTTATACCATGATAAAATTCAAAGGAAACCCGCTTCTTTTTAGGTGTTATGCTATGATGAAATGATAAAAAAAATCCTATTTATTTTCAATAGGTTATGATATGATGAAAGGTGTATGAAACTGATTTCATTTAATGGGTATGATATGATGAAATTTTTAGGATCTTGTGTCTCACATAAATATGATTTTCATTATGTGATTGGTGGGTCCTATAATTTACTCCAATGTATTGGGTAAATATTTATATCTCATTAGATAGACTAAACTAAAATGAGGAATATACCAAGAACATTAAGGGACATTGTATTCAATGATGGTAAGGGGAGTGAACCCATTCCACTATGATTACTAGATGTAACACCCTAATATTTTATGAGATTGATTCTTCTTAATTTCATTGATTTCTTGCGTTTTACACTACACCATGATTATATTGCACATTACGCAACACTGTATTACCTAGTAGTTTACACAACACTATTCAGGTTCTGTGTTACACAAAATTTCATTTTCTTTTGATAGATTTCATTTCATGCAATACTGAGTATAACTAATAACTATGTCTTATAATCTAGACATTATTATGGTGGGTATGAATAATATTAACTTCCTTCATAAAAAACTATTTAAATGAAAATAAATGAGTATATAAAATAATAAAATCACTATTTATGCATTTTATTAGTGAAAAAATTTAATGTATTACATTTTATGTTTTAAATTCATCTTATATGATTTCGATAAATTATATGATGACAAATTTAATATTTTGGATAAAAGAATTATTTTTCAAAAAATAATGTTTTATCACATTTTAATGGAATAACCTTCTAAAATATTGTTTTTGAGACTTTTATATATCATATGTGACAAAATAAACTTCTCCTTCAGAAGTGATACATAATAATTCACTATGGTTGAATTTTTGGTATTTTTCTGATATAAATCTTGTTTTAGTGAATAGTTAAATATACTACATTTTAATTCAAAACAGCCGTTCTATATAAATTAATTGTATAGTTATATTATATTTTTAATTGGTTTTAAAGTGTAAATAGATTATTTTTTCTCATTTAATATAATTTTGGTCATTGGAAGCAATTTAACAATTAAATTGTATATAAACACAGGTCAATATTTTGATAGTTTTTTACATCATAAAAACTAGCTTTTTGGTTTTGACAACGAGAATTAATTATAAATTAATTTCTTTCAATTTTTTGTTTTGAATTTAGAAAACAAGATTCCATATTTGGAATAAAAAGGTCCAAATTGTGTAAATAGGTTCCTTTTTTGGACATTATGAATAGCAACTTCAGTAATTATTTATATTTACAATGGTTGAAGGGTAAATCATGTAAATAAGGGTAAAAAATAATATATTAATCATATAAAACTATAATAACACATGTAATAATACTATTTTATGAGATATGGAAACCCATGAACATCCATGGGACTATTTTAGGACCCCATGGAGCCAATTGGGTGTGATAATGACCATTTATAATTTTCAATTTAAAGAAAAGGGAAATATAACACAAACATATATCTCATAACTAAAACAATTTTATTTTGGTTTATATAAATAATCTATTCAAATATAAATATTAATTATAAATCTAAAAATATTTCATACATCATGGTATTTTATATATATATTTTAAAAATTATATAATTAAATTTATTTATGACTTAATAATGATACAATGATTATCTTATTAATGAAATTTTTAAATAAATGTTATTATAAATAGTAAAACATATTAAATGTTAAATTTTTGATTCCATAAACTCAGTTTATGAATTAATATGACATATTATATTTGAGTTTATTCCTTTTGTTTTGAGGAATCAATTTGTTATGACTTTAACAAAAATCAATTACAAAATAATGTAAAAATTGATATAAATGTGTTTTTAAACAAATACTATATTAAAAAATGATACAATAGTCCTAAAATAATATTATTCACCCAAATGAACAATATAATGTTACAAATATCATTAATGATCCACTTGGTGTTCTCTTGACAATTTATAGTAACTATAGTAACCATTTATTATGAAAATACAAGAAGACACGGTAAGAGCTAATGTTTCTAACTAAGGGTCAAAGATAAAAGATACAATTAATTTTGTGAGATGAACTTGTCTAAAACCTAATGGATGGGATTATTTCAACCTATAATCATCTTATACTCAAAATAAATCACTTTTTGAGCCCTTAGAAATCGAAAATCAATTTATAATAAAATAATATTTTAATACTTTCCTAAAGTGCCCCTCCACCTATTATAAACGGCCATCCCATCAAGCCACTTACTCACATATCGCAAGCCCAATTGATGGTCAAATTTTTTCTCAAATAATATCCCCAAATTCCCAAATTCCTCCTAAAGAATAAAATTTCGGAATAAATCTATCATAGGGTGACCTTTTGTGAAAATCAAAATGAAATACTCGAAAAAGAGATAATTGTTTTATCACCTCTTTCAAAATTATTTTCTTTTTCTACTTCCCCTTCTAATGTTGATTCCATAATAAAGCAATCAATACATTTTAATCTACATGATTAGATTTTATTATAATTATAGGACAAAATTATACATCTTTCTATCCATCTTACGTATAAAAATATCACCATCCATGCGTACAAATGACTTACCGTCTCCACACCATGGTGTAATTTGTCATTCAAAAATAATTAAATTGGTTGTGTATAATGATGATTATAATGGATTCAAATAACTGATATAACATGATAATTATTCTATATAATTAATATATCATCCAACTCTGTATGATTTATCTATTAAGTGAATAATATCATTGCTCATGCGTACGTATGACCAACCCTCTCCACAATGTGATACGATTCATTAGAAAAAGATCTTCATTAAACCAATATTATACACATGAAATTAATGAAAAAATATGATACATATTATACTAATATCATCTTTAAATTATATAACTATAATATATTAAGTGGAAAATGATCTTTTCTGACAAAACATGCATAAGAACATGAATCATTTAATATATAAATAATGGGTGACAATGAAATGTTACTAAGATACGGATTATAATATGATCATATATGATATCATAAAAATGTGTATGATTCTATAATAACTCAATAAACATATTAGAATAATCATACATGAGGATCAGATACATACGAAGAATATCATACCTAAGGTAACCAATAATTTCATAATCTCATTATTATTTGAGATTGTTTATATGTAAGTATTTACTGGGGTATATTTATCAAGTATGCGCTTGTTTCCTAAATATATAATTATATTTATATTATTTTAATATTTATTAAATACAATTTAAACCATTGGTAAATTTTTATTAAACAATATAGAAGGAATATTTCTTCTGTTTTCCATATGAGGTACTTTATGACTTTTTCGGCAAGAGTATAAGAATAATGTTTTTTAACTTATACTATATGAATGGATTTTTACATATTAATAATTCCATATTTCCATGAATCTTACTATACAAGATTTTATGTTTGCTTTCAACTAAATTATTTTTAAAAAAAATGAGATGATATTTTCAGAAAATAAAACTTTTTTCAATAAGAAAGGATAATCTCCTTTAGAATAATGTTTAAGTGTTTTATCCAAATTAGTTTCTATCCAAGATAACATATCATTATGATTATATATATATTATTAAATTTATTTATTTTTTTATGATGGAATTATTTTTTTGAAATCTATTTATTTTATATGGATTATTACTGAATAATTTTTAAGAAACCCATTTCTTTTGTTCCTTGGGTTATGATATGATGATAGGTTTATGTTTTTTTGGAACATTTAATAATGATTTCATTATGATATGGGAGGGACCTATATCTATGCCCAATTCATTGGATAAAGATCTATATCTCATCATATATACATGAATGGAATGAAAAGTAAATCTGGTTTAGTAATATAAGGATAAAATGACATGTAAATGTGGTTTAGTAATACATGAATGGAAAAATAAGTAAACCCTTCTCAATAATGGAGTATGTCCACTATGATGAACCTGTCAGAAATGACTTAGAAACTATGGATACAATATTATGTTCATATTTTTTCAATAATTCCATGTTTTATTCCAATTCTATTTTATCATTATTCATGATTCCATTATGATTTATGCCTTATAAACTACAAATATTTATTTCATGACTCAACATTTTGGTATATGCTAAATGTGGTATTTGTTTTTTTAAGATATGTTTTTTTATTACATTATTATGTTTATTTTGTATATTATTTTTTCCATGTTTAAGCTTATCTCTTTTTCTAACCCATTTTCATGTTTTCTTTTTTCCCATGATTTTAAGAAAGGTATTATGTAAGATGTGTCAAAAAGGGTTTCTAGTTATGAAATATAAAGTATGAGACGATGTCTATGTTTTATGAACCATTTTTTTAATTTTTCCAGTTTCTAGAGACACTAAACTAATATGGTCTCTGGGCATCTATTTCTGTCATGTATTAAGTATTCTACATAAGTAAGGTAATGTCTTTGTATGTCAAGCTTGGGTCATTAGTGTTTGTATTAGAGAAAAGGTTTAGTTAACCTTTCGAAACTAAGATGATAAAACCTTTGCGAAATACTGATATATATTTCAAAGGATATGTCTATGAATGTCCTAAAGATAAGTCAAGTATAGGCTACAATCATAGGGTTAAACTAAAGAACGCATAGATTTAAATATTATAATTAATTTACCATACTTATGTGTTTATAATCTCTTATATGAATTTCTCACACATTGCATTCTAGTCTTAGTCAATAGCCATAACAACAAAGAATATAGTTAACCATTCATTGTTTTTTATGTGAAATGTATGGTAATTATGAAGATATATTTCCAATGTGGAAACATCATGAAGGTAATCATGACAATGTAACGAGTATTAGTAATACTTATAAGGATAAAGAGATTGTTAACTACATGTGAGAGGTATGTGATGTTCTTACAGTATTGTTTAAATTATTCCTAAGAAGCTTGAGGTTGACCAAATTTCAAATATGATTCATATTTTAGGAAAGAAGAATAGATGGATCATGATTAATGTTTTAAGAATAATGTTGGTTGATTAAGGTGTATATGTTACGGGAATCTACGATTTTGTTATTTGAATCATGAAATATATAATTTTTTTTCAGTATAATTTTATCATTATGGATTGTAAAGGATATTTTGAATATTTATAAGGAGCCAAAAAAGATATTTAATGGTAAGGTGATATATTTGGAGAAAACATGATTATGGGAAAGATAACCCTTAATATGTTCCTTATGATATGATAATGATGTTTGAACAAAGATATGTTGGATTTGAATAATTAAATTTATGGATTCTAGTTTCTTGGAAACATTTTTATTGATTTTTTTTACAAGATTTTTATACTATCATTGATGAATTATAAAAATTTTTGGGACTTAAGAAATATATCAAATAATTTTTTTAATAAGGAAACATGCATGTTTTCTATAAGGATATATAATAATTCAGGTTGTTACTATGACTCAAGAGATCACATGATGAAGTTGTTCACATTTTTGGAATGTGACAAACTATAGATATATTATGATATATGGAGGATAAATGTTAAAATGATTTTTAGAACCTTTTTAATAGTTTTTGAATATTATCTTTTAGAAGGATTGTAAGGATATTAAATTTTTGGAAATATTATGTGAAAAATCAGATGATGTTTGTTAGAATAATGTATTATATAACCATATATGGGTATATTCATATTTTATAACATGTGATAACCTTGTTCTAAGAAAGATGGAATAAAGTATAATTATATTAATGGATCACATGATTTTCTAACACTTCAAGAATTAAAAATTCATCATCATTTCACTGAATTGGATATGAAGTTGAAATTGTCCAAGGAATGAAAAACAGTGAGAATGTACTAAAATCAAGAAAGTATTTCTTCTCATTTTCTACATCATTAGAGAAAGGATCTTGAAAACCCAAAAAATTTCATAGTACCTTCTTCTCTGATGAATCAGATGTTCCTTTAAATCATCAAAGACTTATAGGATTTTGTTTGTTAACATTCTCCAAACCTTCTTCTCTATCGCTATCCATCAAAACATGATGGTTATATTTTTCTTCCATATAAATTTTTTCACATACCTCCTATTTTATCCTATTTGCAAACCTATGGATGGGTTACTTTTGGTGACCATTATGTTTCTATCATTCCACTCTTAAAATGATGTTTTAGTATTCCTTTTTATGATGTCATTTTCTATGAATTAAACAATCAATTATTAAACCAATTATTGCCTCAATGAATTTTTAGGGACAAATTCATTTTTATGGGGGTATAATGTAACTCCTCAAGATTTTATGAGATATATTCGTTTTATTTTTTTGATTTCTTGTGTTATACGCAACACTAAAATTATCTTCTGTTATACCCCCACACCGTATTAGTTTGTATTATACAGAACTCTATTATTGGCTTGTGTTACACAAAATATCAAGTTATTTTGATAGAATTAATTTCACTCAAGACCCATTATATCGGATAACTAAATATTATAACCAAGTCATTATAATGGAAGGTATTAATAGTATTAACTTCTTTCTAAAAAATCTCCTTAAATAAAAATATATGAATCTATAAAATATTAAAATAACTATTTATGGATTTTATTACGGAAATATAAATGTAATATATTCAATTCAATGTTATAAAATAATATTATATGAATTCTAGATATGATATAAGAATAAATTCAATTTTTTTAGCAAAGGAAGTATTTTAAAAAAATACAGTATTACCACCTTTTGAAGTTGATCCCTTTTTTCATCTAGTTATTAACAATTTAAAATAATTTATTTGAAAAAATAAACTTTTTTTTGCAAGAGGGACATAAAAATTTACTTTGGTTGAATTTTTGGTATTTTTCTGATAAAATTCAAAATTTAATGAATAATGAAAATATTGCATTTCAATTAAAAACTACATTTACATAAAATTTATTTATATAGTTAGATTATTTTTATTATTATTTTTAATTTTGAATTGGATTAATTCTATTTCATTTGATATAATTTTGTTCATTGTAATTAATTTCACAATTAAATTGGACATAAAAAATTGTCATTCTTTTGGTACTTTTTACTTCTTGAAAACTCACTTTCTAGTTTTGACAACCAGAAATAATAATAAATTAATTTCTTCCAATTATTTGTTCTGAATTCAGAAAAATGGATTTAATAATCGGAATCATTTGGTCCAAATTGTGTTAATATATACCATTTATTTTTTATCATTATGAATAGTGACTTCAGTAATTATTTTTATTCACCATGGTTAAAGTGTAAAAAAGGTAAATAAGGGTGGAAAATAATATTATAATAATATAAAAGTACTCTAACACATTTCATTATCTTGTTGGATGAGATATGAGAGACCCTAAGAATACTTGGGTCGATTTTAGGACCCCATGGAGCCACTTGGGTGTTATAATGACCATTCAGAATTTTTAATTTAATGAGAAGTGAAATATATCCTAAACATGTATCTCCTAACTAATAGAATTTTACATTAGTTTATATAAATCATCTCTTTGACAATAAATAGTAATTATAAAGTTAAAAATATTTCCTATATAATTATATTTTATTTATAATTTTATACATTAAATAATTAAATTTACATATGACACAATGATGATGAAATGATTACCTTATTAATGAAATATACAAATAAAGGATATTATAAATATTAAAATGAATGTAATGTGAAAATTTTGATGCCATAAATTAATTTTATTGATTAATATGACATATTATATTTGTTTTAATGATTTTTAGAAAGAATCATGTTTTTATGACTTAAAAAATTAATTACTATATAGTATCAAAATTGACATAAATATGTTTTTAAAACACATATTATATTAATAAATTATATCGTAGTCCAAAATATATAATATTTGTTAAACTGACTTACATAATGTTTAAAATGTCATTTATGATCCACTAGTGCTTCACTTGGAGTTTTAAAGTATCTATATTAACCCTATATTATGAAAATAGAAGAAGACATGTTAAGAGTTAATATTTGTAACTAAGGGTTATAGATAAAAGATAAGGTTAATTTGGGGACCTAAACATTTGTAAAACCTATTGGTTGAGATTATTTTGATTTATCCTCATCTTATCCTCGAAATTAATCTCTTTTTAGCCATTATAAATCAAAAATAAATTTCTAATAAAATAATATTTCCATACATACCTAAAGTGCCCTTCCTACCTCTTATAAAATGCCACCACATCTACCCACTTAATAAAACATCTCAATCCCATTGTCTCATCCAAATAATGCAAAAACAATATCCCAACATAGCTCATTTTATCATAGAGGCTAAAATATTGGCAGAATTCCATCCTATGAAGACCCCTTGTTCAAATCAAATGAAGATACTCGAAAAAGAGGTAATTGTTTTGTAACCCCATTCAAAAATCTTTTAAACTTGTACTTCCTGTTGTTATTTTTTTACATAATAAAGTAATAAATCTGGTATATTATACATTATTATATGTTATTATAGTTATGGGAAAACCTTATAACACCTTTTATCCATCCTTAAAATTATAATGTCACTAAACATGCATACACATGGATTACCGTCTCCATGTCGTGGTATAATTTATTATTCAATAATAAATAATTTTGATGGATATTATTAAGAGTATAATGGATTTAAATAATAAATACAACATTATAATAATGCTTTATAATTAATATACCATTCAATTCTATACCATTTAACCATTAAGTGAATGATATCATCGCTTGTGCATATGTACGACCTACGATCTCCACGATGCGATGTGATTCATTCTACATGATCTTCATTAAACCATGATTATATCCATGAATTTAATGAATAAGTATGATATATATTATGAAAATATAATTATTTAAATGATATAACTATTATTTAAAAATTGGAACCTGAACTTATCTCACTAAACCTTCATATGAACCTAAAGAAGTTAATATCCGAATAATGGGTGAAAATGAATTGTTACTAACAAAAGGATGATAATATGATCATATATGTTATCATAAAAATGACTATGGTTCTGGAATAATTAAATAACATTATTTAAATCATTATACATGAGTTTTGTATACATACAAATCATATCATACCTAAGGTAATTGATAATTTCATAGTCTCATTATTATATGAGATTTTTTATACGTAAGTATTTTTTGAGTTATATTTATCATCACGTCCATGTTTCCAAGTTTTATAATATTATTTATATTCTTATACTATTTCTTAAATTAAATTTTACCCATTGGGGAATTTTTGTAAAATGATTTTGAAAGAATCATTCTTTCATTTTATATACGAGGTACTTTTTTTCGGCAAGAGTGTGAGATGAATGATTTTTAACTTATACGAAAAGAACTGATTTTTAGGTCTTAATAAAAAATTACTTCCATGAATATTTTTCTACGTGATTTCATGTTTATTTTCAACTAAATTATTTTCTTTTAAAATTTTGTGTCATTTTAATAAAATAAATTTTTTTATGAATAAACAATATTTTCCTCAATAATTTTGTTCAAGTATTTTATCAAAAAACATTTCCATCTAAGAATACATATGTTTATGATTATATCCATATGATTAATTTTATTTTATTTTGTTTGTGATGGAATTATTTTCATGAAATCCATTAATTTTAAATGGATTATATTGGAATGATGTTTAAGAAACCCATTTTCTTGTTCCTAGGGTTATGGTATGATGATTGGTTTATGTTTTTTTGGATCATTTAAAAATTATTTCATTATAAGATGGGTTGGACTCATATATCCCTCCAATGAATTTGGTAAATATTTATATCTCATGAGTTTTACATTTCTAGAATGACATGTAAATCTAGTTCCATAATACAAGACTATAATGATGAGTAAATACAGTTTAGTAATAAATGGATTGAACGACATGTAAACCTGGTTCAGTAATGGTCATTGTCCACTATGATAATCCTAGAAGAAATTCCATAGCTACTATGGAAGTCACGTTATTTTCTTATTTGTTTTCCACAATTCCATGATTTATACCACTGATACTTTTCTCATTGTTTTTGATTCCATTATGATTTATGCCTTATGACATACCAAAGATTTATTTCACGACTCAAAATTTTTGTATATGTAAAATGTGGTATGTTTTTTTAAAGTTATTTTAATGTTTTAACATTATTATTTTTATGTTTTTTGAGATATTTTAAATTCATAACCATATCAATCATTTGAGTTCCACACTTTTCATGTATTCTTTTTCGTACGAATTTGATGAAGGGTATTAATTAAGATGTTTCAATAAGGGGTTTTAGTTATGAATGATAAAGTAGGATATGATGTGGATGTTTTATAAACCAGTTGCCTATGTTTTATAGTTTCAAATGGAACGAAACTAATAGTATCATTGGGTGTCTGTCTCTATCATGTATTCAGTATTCTATAAATTTAATTTAATGTCCATGTACAGCAATCTTGGGTCATTAGATTCTGTAAGTGAACCTTGAAAACTATGGAAATTATTTTCCATTCTTATGTGTATGTCACCATTCAATACTTTATGCAAAGTTATGATCATATGGATCTTGTTATTTTTTTTCTATATGATTCATGTATTAAAAATTACGATTAATTTTTCCATGAATTAATATTTTGATCCTTGATATGCATGGTATTGTTTTAATATGTTATTATCACATTCTCTTACCCATATGTTCACATTTTGTTTATTTAGTTTTGATTGATTTCCCATAATGAGAATTTGAGATTACCCTTTATTATGTTTTATATCTCAAGGGTATGACCAATTCTTGTAATTAGGATATGTTTATGAAGAGTACAAAATGGGTATATCTTTATGAGAAACAATGAAGATAATTCACTACATAAGAAGATTGTGCACCTAGTGTCAAAAGGAACCAAACCATTATGATCATCAGGCATGTGTTTTTTAAATGTATTGAATATTCATATAAATATATCAAAATTTATATATGATAAGCCTTTGTCATTATAGTCAGTATTGGTGGATAGGTTTTGTTAAAATATTGAAACTAGGATAGTAAATAATTAGTGAGATCCCTAAGTACAAGTAGATGGATAAGAGGAAGGATGAGTGAGAAAAAGTAAAATGTATTATAGTTTTGGTAATGGATAGAGGGAGTGGTTTCCAAGAATTTAAATCCATGTTTGTAAACAGAAGTGGATGTGTATCTGACCAAAAGGTACTTATGGGTAAAAACTATAAAAAGGGAATATTTAGCTGGACTGGATTTTCACCTAATGAATGACAACATGCCTTTATGTACATGAGGCGTGACACTCCTGGGGATATTCTTTGGAAATTCATAGTCTCTTTATGAACTATCCTAAAGGGTTTAAATATATTTTGACTATGAGTTATCTAGGATAAACATAAAGTGTCATAGATTAAAAATAAGGTTTCATGAATGAGACATCCTATAAGTGATTTTCCATGATTATATTGCTTCATACTATGCAAATTGTTACATAGACCATGTTATTTTGGTTTTAGTAAATGGTGGGACCCCAATGAAACTAGATTAACATTGAATGTGATAGATAATGGGTTTATGAAAATCCCAATGGAGTGATTAGTATACTATAGGATATTTTGATTACTCCTAACTAGTTACCTAGATGTATTATTAATCAATTTCGACCTAAAAAACTCTCAAACTAAGTAAAGAAGATAAAGATAGTGTTCATTGAGAGTTTGAGTGGTAGAGACCATAGAGTAAAAAAGAATAATTTTCCTGCAAATTGACAATGTGGAAAGAATCACTCAATAGAATGCCACAGTATAATGAGAAGATTTTATATGTTTGGAAAATGAGGTTATAAAGAAATTAATTGTAGTGGAAAAATGAAAAGTTTAATTAACTAAATGGTATAAAAAATTGTATCCCTAATATATCATTTTATATTAAATGTTAAAAATATAAAAAGTATATTCATTATAAAAATATATGTTATAAGGGGAAATATCATGAATAGAATTAGAAGGTTGTATGACTAATGGTGATATTACTTATTATAAAGAGAATAAAAATAAAATATTAAATGATTGAAGTGTTTAGGAAAAAGATGAAAAATCCTAGTTAATAGTATAAGAATTAGGTTGAATGGTTGGACTGTTTATGCGTTAGAATTCATGAATTATGTTATATGAATTAATTAATAAATATGGGTGGATCAAAAGAAGTTTTTATTTATGTATTTTCAGTAATATGTCAAATGGAGATGACCTAGAATTTTTTTTATATAAACTGGATATTTTAAGGAAAATGCAGGATTAAGGGAAGATAACCCTTAATATGTTCATGATGTTGTGATAATGATTTTGGTATGAAGAGATTATGGATATGAATAATGTAAATTGGATAGAATTTCTTACCTTCGAACTAATTAATGATTTGTTAATAATCTTTATTATGCTATAATTGATAGAGTTAAAAACATTTTTTGATTTACAAAATATATTTAATAATATATGTTTTAGTTAAGGAATAAGAAAGCACTTATATTTTCAATAAGGTTTTATGTTAAATTTGGTTATTAAAATGTTTCAAGAGAATATGTAATTCTGTTATTCACTTTTTTGGTATTTTTAAATTAGGAGGTAAATCAGATTATTTTTGGGATTAATCATAATTTTATTTTGGAAATTTTGTGTCCTTAATACAAAAATTGTGGATTTCATTTTTTCATAAAAATGGAGGAGCCATAAGTTTAACTATTCAAGGAATGTATTAATTTTATATTTTGATGCTAATGGATAAACTATGATAACACTTCTGTTATTAATGATAACTATATAATGAAGGAAGGTATAGTCATTATTTTGTTGATATTTTATCCAAAAGTTCTTCACTAATTAGAAAATTCATCTCTTTGAGTAATATAAGTGGTGAAAATTAATCAAGGGACAACCAAATGATGCGATTGTGCTTATGAAATGGAATGAAATAAAGTAAGAATATCTTATCATGAAAATTATTCAACTTTACGAAAATGATTATAAAATGAAATGGAAAACAATTACCTTCATTTTTTATGAAGGAAAGATTTTCTATATTATCAAGTATTTTTGGATTTGTGGTCAATAAATTTATCATGGTCATGTTTTCTATCACCCTCTATCAGTATATAGGTGTTACTTTTATTTTATATGTCCATATTTTCACTTATCATTATTTTTATCTTATTTCGAATCCTAGTAAGTATTATTCCAAATGACCATTTACCATCCATTTCTCTATTTTCAAGTGAATTTTTTATTATCCCTTTTATGATGTGGGTTTTCCAAATATGTATTTTAAAATATTAAACCCTTATTTATTAAACACAATTTCAAATTATGAGTATTTAATTTATTTATGGAGGGGTATAATGTAACACCCTGTGATTCTGGGAAACTTTTTTAAACAAATTTAATATTTTTGAAATTTTTTTATATGAAACACCAATATTAGATTTAATTACACGAGACCCTGAGTTTATTTTGCGTTACATGTAACACTGAGCTTATCTTGTGTTACATGAAACACAATGTTTACATGAAATGTGACATACTATTAAGATATTATTATTTAATATGATAGTTATCACCTAGCCATTGGAATGGTTAGTATGAATAGAATTAATTAAATTATAAAAATATCTAGTTTGAACATTTATATGTAATTAATTATTTGGTGACCAAATAATTATACATTAAAATAAAAATGATTTGAAAACAAAATTAATATTCTTTTTAGAAAAATAAATTTTATACACAGAAACATGTTTTACCTTAATAAATTAATCAAATAATATTTGGTGAATAATATTATTTTATTTCATATACTTTATATTCAATAAAATGTATAAAATTTATCTTACATTTTTTCAAGATATGATATATGAATAAAACCATTTTTAGGCACAAAAACTATATTTTTCTAAAAAGTTGATTTATCACCTTGTGCATACATATTTTTAAAGAAAAATTCAATTTTATAAAAATTATTTTAAAAAATGAAATCCATTTTGGAAATTAAAATGTTAAACTTATCATAGTTTGAATTTGTGAGTAGTTTCTGAGAAGGTAAAGTATTTGATGAATAGTGAAAAAATGTTGATTTTTATTAAGAATTTTCATTTGGTTAGATCTTTTAAAAAAATAAAATTTATTAAATATGTTTTTAAGGTAAAATTATTATTATTTTAAACCAGGTAAACTAATTTAGGAAATTTTATTCAATTTCATATTTAATTTTGATATAAATGTTTTCAAACCTTTTGAAAATCTTCTCTTTGGAAAATCACTTTCTCATCACGTCTATTGGATTAACATTAAATTTTATTTCTACTGTTATATTAGAGATATTTGGGAAAATGGATTCCATATTTTTAATTATAGTTATTTATATTATCTAATAATATCAAATTAAAATTTTAGCATAATTAATAGTAATACCATTATACAATATTTACCACAGTTATGATAAAAGTATGTTTATCAAGGGGTTATGATAAAAATAGAAGGGATAAAATAACTTATAGACTATTATAAAACAATTTTATGGTAATATTTAGATATTATAACATATATTGTTCAATAATGACCCATTTTGGATCCTTTTTGCATGTTTAAAAACAGGGTACATCTTTTTCTATTCAAAAATTACAAGTGTTCCACTGATCTCACTAATAAAAGGTCACCCCTTTCATATCTCCTTCATACCTATAAAACCTTTTTGATCATCCCAAACAAACAAAAATCACTTAATTACTTAACTCCTATCATCCTAGAGGATTTATTTTGGTTATATATCCATCATATGAATCCTTTTGGTACAAATCATAAGTTGTTAGAAGAAGAGGTAATGTCCCTAACCAAGAGTTTTTTTTATTTCTTCCTCCACCAACATAATAATTATTAGAACATGTTGATATAATAAAATAAGTATATTAATTATAATAATATGTAATTTTCTTATTTTAATAACCTAGTTACTTCATCTCTTCCATAAAATAGGATATGAAATCATTATTCATGTGTACCGTAGACTACCCCCTCAAGAACCAATGTTATTGATTTTCCATCACCACATCTCAACGATGGATATAATGATGGATTTAGTGTTTAAATATGATATTTATGATATTATTAAACCTCTATTTTTATAATACCCCATGTAAATTCTTACATACAAACCCATTTAAAAACAACAACATCGCATGTCTGTATAACAAACAACCGCCTCATAAACTGATGTAATGTGTTTTTAATTTCATGTTATCTTGGATATTAATAAATATTTATTAAATAAAAATACATTATATTGGAAAAATATTTATACTTATATAATTATTATATCACATATACCTCCTTACATTACATTCTTTGTAAATACAATAACATTTCTCATGTGTACCGCTGTTTACTGCCTCACAATGCGATGTGGTTCGTTCCTAACATTCTCTTGACATGGATGGTAAAAAGGATACGTTTTTATAAATATATTTTATATATATATATTTAATAAAAAAATATTTTGGAATTATAATATGTTATTTACATATATTTCTTTCAATCCATTTTGAAAATGGAACCATCGTTCATGTCTCCATAAGACCTACCATCTCCATGAATAGTGTATTTTATTTTCTGTCATTGAATTTTATGGATTAATATAATTATATATATATATAATATATAATTTATTTATATCATGGTAAAAATAATTGATATTACGGCACCATGATCTAATTAAGTGGACTAAAAAATAAAAATTCAAAACATACATGAAAATCAAAGCGGTTATTATCTGAAATTTGATATTAACAAGGAATTGATAACAAATGAGTAATAAAGGGTCAAAATTTAATCATATATGGTATGATATATATTATTATTGGTCTTAAATAAATATATAATAATATTATATTAATTATATAATAGTTTTTAATGTGTATAAAAATGTCAAGACTTATGGTAAGATATTGTCGTCTCACTTTTATTTTCAGTAAGACACATGAAATATTCACCATAAGTTTCTTTTAAGTGGTGTATATATTATCCATAAATATATTTTAATATTGTTGTAATAAAAGTAATTGGGATTTCCATATCCATCTTTGGATCTATTGTTTTTGCGTTTTATGGTACAAAAGTTACAAAACGGTATGATATTTTTTATCTCAAATTGCCTTCCTTTAGACATACATTATGATATGAATATATATTATTTTATGGTGTGTATATATAGAAAATTTGACAGTTGATATCATGAAATTATTTATTATCATGAAATTTTATTTTATATTTAATGTTATTCATTCAAGTGTATTATAATAAAAAAATTACCAATGTGATAATGATTTTATGTTTTAATATCAACTTTTATCAAGATTTTCTATTTTTATGTTCTCAATGATGAAATATTGCAACTCGCCGACCCGGATCACCTCTAAGAAGGTGGCCAGACTAGTGGTCAGATAACCTCAAGCCCATCTCCCTGAATGTCAGAGGCTTCCGACTAGTAGTGACGGGCCATTTTTGTGTCCATGGGGGAGACTATGCCTTCATAGGTAACAGCTAATATCACAGCGGAAGAAAACAACAACTAGTAGGAAGTAGCGAAAGCATGTAAATATCAAAATTAAAGAAGAATCAATGTAAATAATAAAACTGAATGATAATAACAAAACATGGAAGCTTAGGGAAATATGACATGCCATGTTGTAAGTCTAAACTGAATGTACAAAAAACAGAACTCAAAGGCAGAATCAACTAAAAGAAAAGACACAAGCAGCAACTGCATCGCGAGAAAGGCTCAGTCCACTGCCCCGATCTCTATCCTAAGTAGTATTGAACATCTAGGCATCGTAAGCATCATGATTACCCTTTCCAATACCTAAGACCATGTAATCTACTCGGGTGTCGACAACGACCGAGAAGGGTGTGAGATAAAATCCCAGTAGGCTGGCACCCATGCTGTCTAAACCTTTCCACATTGTGAAAAAATTAAAATGCAATGCACCATTACATAACCATTTCAAATAAATTAATTTCTATGTAATGAAATAAATATGTCGACCCAAGTCTGAAACGACACCCATGCCTGGTCACCTACTTCAGCATAATCTGGTATTCTGAAAGGGTACCTATCAGCAGAAATGCACGAACACACACACACACACATATAAAGCAAAAATAAATGTAAAACAATGAAAAATTATTCCCCAAGCTTATGATTTAACTTGGGGTTCAAGTCCAATGTCATCCAGGCACACTTCCACATATTCGAGAAAACATCTCAATTCTCAAAAGACTCAATTAGCAATAACATAAACCGTAAGTGCATAATTATTTAAGTTTCAAGTTGAGAGTTGGAGTTTGGGCCCATGATGAAGGTATTGCTATAGAACATCCGCCAATTAATCCAATGCAACTGATCCCATCGAAGAAAATATTTCTAAAGACCAAGAATCACCCGAGATATGGGTTTAACCTAAGTCTGTCCTGATCTCGACAGAAGGGGTCGAGTGTCACCTGAGGCTAGCTTAGCCACATAGACAATGGATCCATCCTGATGGTCCCTTTTGGAAACAGTATCACTCAAATGTATTTGAAATTATGAGTATTTCTCAGTCCAACAAAGACAACGACACTGCCCCCGGAACATAGAGGTAACCCCTTAGGAATGGAGGATCTAAGTGTGGTCTTTCTTACGTGACCCACCCCCTTTCCATGCCCTAAATTTAACTAATTATTTCACAGCATCAGATAAGAAATAATCAGTATATAAGGTCGCAGATTGAAATCTAACCTAATACACCCACATCACAAGGTATAAATCTAAAAATATAGCATAACAAATTTCACGGAAATAGACATAACATATCAACCTCAGTGAATAATTCATATTTAAATAATAAGAAGTTCAACATAACAACGTTCAAGACAATATGCATATCATATCAATCTCAGTGGATAATGCTCATCTAAATAATAAGAAGTTCAACACAACAACTAGAACGGAAATAAACATATCAAAAATATATCAATGGATACTACACATTTAAACAATAATATGTTCATCATAACAATTTCCAATGTGCCAACAATTCAAGTTCTTGTTCAAAGAAACTATTAATTAAATTAAATTACAATATAAATGGGATTCACAGCACATAAAATTATTTAAACAAAAAAACCAGCTAATAGAAGATTACACTAACCATGTTGGAATGTACAAAGGGGTGTCCGACATTGTTGTAATAATTCCAACAACTATGTATTTAATTTTAAAATAATAAATGGGGCTTCACAATACATGCAGTTAATTAAATATAAACCCAGCTAACGGAAAAAGAATCACTGACCTCGTCAGCACACCCAAATGGTCATTCGAACATATTACAACCATTTAGACAAATTAATTTTAGATGATTAAGGGTAGAACAATTAATCAAAAACATTAGAGTAATTAAAATGGGTAAAATTGCACAAAGCCGGTAAGAACCAACTAACGGCACAACAACACGTTTTTATAAATCACAACAAAACCAAGGGAAAAAAGTAGGCAACCTACCTTGTAGTCATAGAGAAATTTAATATCTACGGTGGGCTTTGATTTGACCTAAAATGGATGAAAACAGAGTATTTTATAAAAACTCCAAAATAGGGTAAAAATCTTCCACGACGAACTGCGTGCAATTTACTAAATAAAAAAGCATGATTAAAAAAGTTTAATGTTAGACTTTACCTAATATTTTTTTTTGCACATGACAGTGAAGGAATCAGCCATCAGTCGGAGAAGGAATGAACTTCTGAAGGGGCTGCTAGTTTGTGTGATGCGATTGAGGGGTGTGACGTGATGAGTGGGAGACAGAGAGAGAAGAGGGAAAAAAAGAAATGAGAGAAAAGAAAGAAAAAGAAAGGAAAACAAAAATAAGAGAAAAATAAAATATAAGTAAATAAGGAAATAAAAGAAAAAGATAAAATAAATCAAAATAATGGAATGGAAAACAATAAAAATAATTAAAAACCTGAATCCTCCATTTTTATTATTTTCATTTTTCCCTTAACCTTCTCTTTATTTTATATCATAATTTTTTTATCTTTTCTTGCATTATTTTAAATCTTTTTTAAATTTGTTATTACAATTTTCTAATCCTTAATTAATTATTCAAAACCTGTACACCATGACAAAGCGCGACAAGACCTTTTTCATGAAACATCTGCAAAAATTAAAATTAAATAAAATGCTTCTCAGGTCCCACTTCGAGGTGTGCAGGCATGCACCTCAGGTCGCTTAATTAATTAGACAGTAAAAAAATAAAAAATGGTCCATACCTGATTAGGTTCGGGATGTTACATCCTCCCTTATTAAGACTAATCTTCCCCAAGCTTCCCTTCTGAGGGCAACAGAACATTGCCAGAGAAGTGTTCCAGCCACTGTGCACGCACTTCTATCTCTCTCTCCCTGGTCTTGTGCTGAACGCGTCCATGTTCCCACAAAACCGAGACCAGTGCGACTGACTTTCCATGGAGGACTTTCATTCTGTGGTCAACGATATACATCATATTCTCCACAAAGGATGTATCGGTGTCAAGCTCGATGTTGTCTGGTCAAAATAATGAGATGGGTTTGGATGATATTGTTGAAGCTGAGATACATAGAAAACATTGTGCATGACATGGTAACTCTAAGATAGAAGTAATAGATAGGCGACTGGCCCAACTATATCCACTATCTCGAACGACCCGACATATCTCGGGGATAACTTCTCCTGCCTTTTGATCCTCCTGTGACCCAACCTCAGAGAAACTTACAAAAAGACTAGTTGTCCCACCTCAAACTCCAAAGGTCTATGGAAATGATCGGTATAAGACTTTTTCCGAGACTAAGATGAAGTCATATGCTTCTGAATCATCTATACTTTCTCAGATGACACCTGAATGAGATAAGGACCCAACAGAGCAGCCTCACCTACTTTGAGCTAGTGTAAAGGCAAACTGCATGGTCTACCATAGAGATCCTCGTATGGAGCCATTTGAATTGTCTCTAGGAAGTAGTTATTATAGGTAAATTAAACATGAGGTAAATTCTTCTCCCAAGAACTTCCAAAATCAAGGAAATAGGCTCATAACATATCCTCTAACACTCGTATAGTTCTCTCAGACTGCCCATCGGTCTGAGGGTGATATGTAGTACTCAGAAGTACCTATGAGCCCAGTGCCTTTTTCAACCCTTTCCAGAATTTTGAAGTAAATATAGAATCCCTATCTGAGAAAATAGAACGAGGTACACAATGATGTCAAACAATTTCCCAAATACACAACCTTCCCAGCTCATCAATCGTAAATGTCTATCAGATAGTCAAGAAGTGTGCAGCCTTAGTGAACCTATCAACAACCACCCATACTACATCACTACTTTGAGGAGATACTGGAAATCCAGTAATGAAATACATGGTGATGTGATTCCATTTCCATTTAGGAATGGATAGAGGTTGTTTGTGTCCAATAGGTCGCTGGTGCTCTACATTCACCAGTTGGTAGGTGGAGCACCGAGTGATGAAACCTACTATCTTCTTTTTAATACTAGGCCATAAATACTTTTGACACATGTCTCTTTACATCTTGGTCAACCCAGGGTGAAATTACCAAATAGAGGTGTGAGATTCCTTCATCATCTCTTCCGACATACCTCAAGGTACCCATTCATGACCACAGTTAATGATAGTTTCACAACCATCAATAACCTAACCAAGAGTTGGGTTCCCTCCTATAATAATTTCCCTCAAAATGAGTCCCTCAGTATCAGTCAACTATTGTATGTTGACTTCCTCCAAAATAAAGGTTGTCGTTGTAAGAGCTATTAGAACTGGTTGTCCACTCTGCTCCTGAACCTCCATATGCATCTCTGAAAACAAAGAAATCATCTACCAGTCACTGCTGACTACCTGCACGACCTATGTATGTGTCTTGTGGCATAAATAATCTACCACATCATTACCCTTACTATATGTATAAGCAAGCTAAATGTCAAACGACTGCAAGTATTCGACTCACGTTTATTGCCTTATGTTCAAGTCTCGTTGAGTGGAGATATATCTCATGATTTTATGATCTGTGTAAACAATGAATCTCTCACCCAACAAATAGTGTCTCCAACTTCATAGAGCATGAACCAAAATTTTCAAATCAAGGTCATGGGTATGATTTTTCCACTCGTTAGGCCACAACTGGTGGGATCCATAAGCCACGACTCGATCACCCTACATCAAAACTGCACCCAGTCTGATTGTTGAATCATCACAATAAAGTATATAGATCTTACCAGGTTTAGGTAGAATCAATATTGGTCTATGATCAGTCTTCATTTTAATTACTAAAAATAATTTTAATAAGTTTTAGACCAGATGAACTGGACACCTTTCTTAGTCAGGGCCGTAAGCCATGCTACTAAGCGGGAGAAATCCTAGATGAATTCCCTGTAATAGCCAGGAATCCCCAAGAAACTACGGATGTTGAAGACAGTTTTGTGCTGCTCCCATGAAACCACAATTCTTACTTTTTTGGGTCAACTGATACCCCTTATTTAGATATAATATTACCCATGAAGTGTACCATATCAATCCAAAAGTTTCATTTGCAGATCTTAGCATATATCTGGTTCCCTCTTAGTGTACTCAGCACAACCTCAATATGGGTGGAATTTTCATGTCTGGAATGTGAATATGCTAATATGTCTTCCACGAAGACTACCACAAAGGAATCAATATACTGATAAAAAACATGGTTCATCAGATCCATGAAGACTGTCGGCACATTCTTTAGTTCGAATGGAATAACCAAATACTTGTACAGTCCATTCCTACTTCAGAATTCTATACATGGTCTGTCAGATGGTCTCACACACACCTGGTTATATCCTGACCTCAGATCAATCTTGTAGAAAATGGTTTCTCCCCTACTTGGTCAAAGAGATCATCTATATGAGGAAATGGATATCAATTATTTACCATGATATGGTTGAGTCGACGATAATACATGCCTAACCTTCGGGTATCATTTTCGTTCTGGGAAAAAAGTTCAGGTTAACCCCACGACGTTGTTCTAGGTCTGATGAAACCCATAGCCTTGAGGTGTTCAGGCTTTTTTTTGAGTTCCTGTAGCTTTGTTGGTGTCGTCCTATATGGAGGAATAGAAACTGGTGCCACACATGGAAGAAGATCGATAGAGAACTCCACGCCTCTCATATGAGGTAAGCACGAGAAATCATCAGGGAATATGTCCATAAAAATATCCACCACTCGAGGGAAATCAACAACTTTCATTCCCTAGTCACTCATGAAGAGACTTTCCAACTGAGAAGTCACTCTACCAAACCCTTCATATTTATTCTTAGCTCAGTCTGCCTACTGATCCCATTTTCTTTTGTGAAGATATGTGTCACCCTCAGAGGATGTGAAGAACACCCTACGATGACATAAATCCATATGGGCATGATATGGATAATGCCAGTTCATACCGAGGATGAATTCGATGATAGAAATTTCAAGGATATAGAAATTCCAAAAAAAATTATGGGCCTGTCTTGAGGGGGCACTCTTGGCACTGGCATATTCCCTATGTCCTGGTCCCAAGCGGAGTGTCGAGAGACATGATGACGCAGTGATACTTTATTAGAAAACCAAGACTCTCTAGAAAAGTTGCAGATATAAAGGGGTGTGATGCACCCGTATCTAAAAGAGAAGAAAATAAAGTAGAGGCTACAAGGATAGTACTTCTCACTGTTGATGGTCTTACACTCTACTCCTCTAGTGCTGATTGCACTGCATATATGAGACATGAGCCACACCCATAATACACTTCCTGGTTGGCTTCAGTAGCTCTACTCTACTGATGCTGATAGTATGGAACTTTATTTCATCAACCACGACCTCCACCATTACCTCGTCATGATAGACCAGTGGAAAAAGAACTTTTAGCATGCTGTGGAGTCATAGATACCATTCCTGAAGGAGGTGCAGGTGCAGATCCTCTACCACTAAAAGCTAAAGAGAAATTACAGAAGAAATGATGAAGGTGACCCATCCTGCCTCATGATCGACACTCCTTCATATCCCTCGTGCTCTGCGGGTTATTGTGACGATCCCTACCACACTGATAAGAAGTGAAAAAGCTATCCAGACCTGCTATTTTTCTTGGATTTCCCTACCGTGCACTTAAAAAAATGGCATTTTCTGCTAACAAAAGTGCCATCACCCTATCTCGGAACTATACTTCCCTGGCTGACAGGTTTAGTTTCCCTGACATTTCACTCTGAGATTAGAGCCTAGTTCACGATCTCTGTAACAGTGGCCAAAAAAATACATTCACCTGGGAGCAGATAGTATACTCATGTCTGTCCCCAAAATTCCTCGTTGTAGTCTGCACGTCACCAGTCAGATATGAGGAAAAATACTGAAGATAAATTGAATGAGTAGAATACTGTAACACAGTCATAGATCCCTTCTGAAGATGTTAGAACCCCCGTGCATGATCATCTCTCAGAGTATGTGGGAAAAAGTGATTATAGAAGGATGCTTGGAAATCGTCCCAAGTCATGACACATACCTACTCAGCTGGAGAAACATCGTCCCACCATCTTTTTCCAGGGTCACAGAGCATGTAGACTACAATCTTGACCCTTTTCTCTAGAACCATCTCAATGTGGTCGAAGATCGACCTTATAGATTCTATTCACGACTCTGTAGCACGGGGGCCACCACTCCCTGAGAAGGTGGAAGGGTGCTACTACAGAAAGTACCACGTATGGTCTACCATATACATGGAAAGTCTGGGAATATTCTGATCTGATAGCATAAACCTGAGGAGACTATCCCTGAACTGAGCATTAGGGTCACTCGGAAGATAGATAGGAGGTAGTTCCACTGGAGGCTCTACGAGAGGAACCACTGGTGGTTCAGGACCCACAATCATTGTAATGTTCTAATTTCCGCTCTCCTGAGGCACAACATGAAGACGTTGAGATAGAATTTGTCTACAACATCCAACACACACCATAGACAAGGATTAAAGAAGGTGAGTAAACAAGTAAGGCGTAAAAGAGGTTAGGTACATAGCCTACCTCTAAGCACTAAACAACAAACAACCAGCACAAAGGCTAGGTTTCAAGGTTGAAGAGGCAACTAAAATGGATTACTAAACTAGTTCTACCCTCCACTCCTTAGTTATGTAAGGCAAACATCTAACAGGCTATCACAACATTATATTCAACAAACTAGCATTTCAAAATATCTCAACTAGGCCCAACAACACTCACATGAAAACAGGAAAATGCACACTGAAACTAGATATTTCATGGCAATATGCATGGTATTTAAATCCTACAGTGCCTATTATGATTCATGGAATGTATTTACCTCATATCATTAGGCAGGAATGGTAAACCCATTATCTCAACAATACCAACCCAATAACAATGCAATACACGTGAGCCAACCAATGGTGAACTCACATCAATAGTAACTGTTATAATCTGCAACTACAATCCCAACCTAGGGATTTGAGTTTTCCCCTATTCATGGGATATATAAATCCAATCATAGAGTACATCCCAAATACCTATATAATTTTCTATTTTCTAACATAAACACAACGAAAAGAGGAAAAAATTGCCTCTGATACCACATTGGAACGCCCCAACTTGACTCACCTATAAGATAGAGGTCAGACCGGTGGTCACATAACCACCGACGCATCTCCCCAAATGCCAGAGGCTACAGACTAGCAGTGAGGGCCCTTTTTTGTGTTTGTGGTGTAGACTATGCCCTAATAGGTAACAAATAATATCACAGTAGAAGTAAACAAAAACAAATAGGCAGTAGCAGAAGCATGTAAATAAACAAATTGTAGCAGAGGTAATGTAAATAATCCACCTGAATGATAATAACCAAATGAAAAAGCTCATGTAAAGTTGACATGACATGATGTATGTCAAATTGAATGTATGGAAAACAGAACTCAAACACACAATAAATTAAAATAAAAGACACAAGTAGCAACTGCGTCGCAAGGCCTGATCCTCTGCCCTAGTCTCCATCCTAAGAAGTAATGAACAGTCAAGAATCGGAAGTAGCATGCTTCCCCTAGTCAATACCAGCGAGCATTTAATCTACTCGGGTGTCGAAGATTCACGAGCAGGGTGTGAGATAAAATCCCAGTAGGCCGACACCCATGGCGTCAAAACCTTTCAATTTCATGCAAAAATAAAAATGAAGATTTCCATTACATAACCATTCCAAATATATTAATTATAGTGCAATGATATAAATTAGTTGTCTTGGTTCCCATATGGCACTGGTTCCTTGTCACCTATTTCAGCCTAAGATGGTAGTATGAAAGGGTACCTGTCAGTAGAAATGCAGGAAAACTCACACACACACACACACAGATATATATATATATAAACACATAACTAGAAAAAAGTTCACACCAAGCTTTTGCATTAACTTGGGGTTCAAGTCCAGTTTCAACCAGGGACACTTCCATATATCATGGAAGACATCTCAATTTTCAAGAGACACAATTAGCAATAACATAATCTTTAAGTGCATCAATATTTTTGATTCATGTTGAGAGTTGGAGTCTGATCCTATCCCGAAGGTATCGCTATGGAACATCCGTCAATTAATCCAATACCACTGAGCTCATCCAAGGAAATCTTTCAAATGAAAAAGTATCACCTGAGGAGTGGCTTTACCCTGAGTCTGTCCCAATCTCAAAAAATGGGTTCGTGTGTCATCTGAGGCAGGCTTAGCCACATTTCTAATGGATCCATCCCGATGGGCCCATTTCAAATCAGTATCACTCAAAAGTATTAGAAATTCTGAGGAAGTCTCTATCCGGAAAAGCGAACGACATTTCCCCCAACACATAGAGGTAACCCATCAAGAATAGAGGATCTATGCATGGCCCTTAATATGGGAGATGCCCCTTTTCCATACCATGAATTTAATTAAATAATTAACAGCAGAAAATATGACATAATCAGCATAAAATGTTACAGCTTGAAAACTAACCAAATACCCCCACATCACAAGGAATAAAACTAACAGTAGAGCATCACAACTGGAAAGGAAATATACATATCATTTCAAACTCAACGGGTAATTCATATTTAAATAATAAGAAGTTCAGTATAACGACTATCAAGACAATATACATCTCATATCAATCTTAGCCGATAATGCTCATCTAAATAATAAGTAGTTCATCACAACAACTTGTAAGGAAATTTACAGATCATATAGATCTTAGCTGATAATGTACATTGAAATAATAAGAAGTTCAACATAACAAGTTCCAATGATCCAACAATTGATGTTCATGTTCAAAGAAATTATTAATTAAATTTAATTACAATAAATAGGGTTTCGCAGAACATGCAATTAATAAAACAATAAAACCAGCTAACAGAAGATTACACCGACTGTGTTGGAACACCCAACAGGGTTTTTGACTTTGATGCAACAATTCAAACAACTATTTATTAAATATTAAAACAATAAAATGGGTTACACAATACATGTAGTTAACTGAATATAAATCTAGCTAATGGAAAAAGATACACTAACGTCATCTGCACACCCAAAGGGGTGTACTAACTTGTTGCAACAATTCAAATAAATTAATTTAAGATGATTAAGGCCTAAAAAATTAATGAAAACAATTAAAGTAATTAAAATGGGTAAAATTGCACAAATCCAGTAGGCACCAACTAACTGCCCAATGAAAAAAATTTATATATAGCAATGAAATGGAGGGAAAGTGAGTAGGAACTCTATCTTTTAGTTATATATGAATCTATGATCCTCGATGGGCTTTCATTTGACCCAAAATAGAAGAAAAATAAGGATTTTAGAAAAACCCCAAAATAGGGTAAAAATACCCTGTGACAAAATTTTCACAGATTACTCAACAAAAATGTATGATTCCAAATGTGCAACGTTAGCCTTTCCCCAAGGCTAACTGTGCACCTCACGGTGAAGGAATCAGACATTAGATGGAGGAGTAGTGGCCTTATTAAAGGGCTACTGGTTGGTGTGATGGGATTATGGGGTGCGACGTGATAAGTGGGAGAGGGAGAGAGGAGAGGAAAAAAGAGAGAAAAGAAAGAAAAAGAAAGGAAAATAAAAATAAGAGAAAAATAAAAAAAAGGAAAAAAGGAAAAAGGAAAAATATAAAATAAAACACAACAATGGATAAAAAATAATAAAAAAATTAAAAACAGGAATCCCCCATTTCAATTATTTTAATTTTTCCCATAACCCCCTCTTTATTTTATTTCAGAATTTATTTTTTTCTTTTCTTGCATCATTTTAAATATATTATTTAAATCTCTTATTTCTCTTTTCCAATCCCTATTTAATTATTTAAAACCTGAGCACAACACCAAAGAATAACTTGACATTTTTTAGTAAACATCTGTATGGATTTAAATTAAATAAAATGATGCCCGGGACCCACAACGAGGTGCGCAGGTGTGTGCCCCAAGTTGCTCAATTAATCAAACTACAAAAAAGTTAAAACAGTCCATACCTGATTAAGGCCGGGACATTACAAATATTATAATATATATCTAAATTAAATCATTAATTTTATTCTCCTTTATTTTGTCATTATAATCTATTCTTAATCTTTATTTTCCTCTATTTTTTACTTAATAGTTCAAAATAATGTTTTTAAGAAAAATCATATTTGTTTTAATTTTAATAAAAAAACATTTTTCATCCAAAACTGTGTTGTCAAAAATTATTTATGAAAATATTATTAAAATTATTAAAAATATATATTAATGTCATTTTTACCCATGTTTGACTTTTTTTAAAAAATTTAGTGGAATATTCATTTCATTTTCTATATAAATCCAGCATTTATTTTACCTAAAATGTGAAAGAAATCATCATTTTATTTTTTAAAATAGGAATATAATTTTTCATCATCATGACCAATCATTGCTTTGAATATTACTATATAATATTCCAATATTATTTTATAATAAAAGGATTTTGATAATGTTTTTTTTAAATGTATTTTTTCAAAGTGGAAATGATATTTTCCCCAAGAAATGTTTTAATTTTATTTAAATATTCCATAATAAGTTTCCATTTTTATTTTCAATGAAAACTATTTTCCCCAAATAATGTTTTAAATTATTTTTAAATATTCATTTATATGTTTTCAATACTATTTTTTAAAGATAATTATTTTTTGCCAAGATTTTTTTCAAATGATTTTTAAATATTCAATTACATGTTTTCAGGTTTATTTTCAAAGGGATTTTATTTTCCTCGAGAAATGTTTTAAATTATTTTAAAATATTCCATTTATGTTTTCAAGGTAATTTTCAAATAAAAGTTATTTTCCTTAGTAGATATTCCTTGTGGACATTAAAAATAACTTTCCATCTAAGATGAAATCCATCGATGAAACATATGCTATAATTGGGATATAATCTATATATAATATTATTATTCTTTCTTTGGATGGTTTATATTTATGAAAAAAATATTTTTACAAAACTTGTTTCTCATCCATGGATTATACCGTGATAAAAGTTTTGTGAAAAAATATTCTTTTCATGGGTTATCCTATAATGATATGATGAAATGATTATAAAACGTATCACTTTTCTACAAGTTTTAATATGATGGAATGTTTATAAATTCCATTCCATTTTATGGGTATGATATAATGAGTGATTTATTATCTGGTGGTACACATACATATAATTTTCATTATGTGATGGTTGGGACCTATATCTTATTAATATTCGTTGGGTAAATATTTATATATCTTGATATAGAGATGATTGGAATGTGGAATGAACAATGTTCAGTATGGGAATTTGACTACTATGATGGTCTTTGGAGTGAACATTGATCACAATAATGTTTTTGTGAAGGAACCCATTCAACTTTTATTGTCTTGAAAGGGAGCACTGAAAACTACAGAAATGTTTTTATATTATTATGTATATTAAAAAATTCAATGTATTTTTCTAATATTAGTCTCTCATGGCCCATGTTCTTTGACTTTCTTATGATTCATGTGTTATGAATTACCAATATTTATTCCATGACCCAAGATTTTTATCTTTGATATGCAGGGTATGGTTTTCATATGTTATCCTCAAATTATCATACACTTATGAACACATTATGTATATGTATTTTCCCTTGTTTACCCTTACCGATCATCAGAGATCACCCATTACATATTCCATTTCCCCAGGTTATGAAAAATTGTTGTATATAGGATATTTATATAATGTTTAATAAATGGGAATATAATTATGGGAAACATTTAATATCTCTCACAAAATAAGAATATTGTATACATAGTATCTAGAGTAACTAAACCATTACGATCCATAAACTCATCTTTTTTAATATAGTGAATATTATTCTAAGAATATGTAATATCTATGTATGAGAATCTTAGGTTGTTACAACTACATAATATATCTAAAACCAAATATTAAGAAATATATAAATATCAATTGATAAAAAATGAACTTGAAACATCACCTTGAATCTTTTAATGGGTGTAGTATTTCATAAAATGGAGACTCTTACCACATGTAAAATAGAATGTTTTATGTTCCCATGCATTCCCCTTAATCTTTATATTTTTAGAATGGTGATGTGAAGAGGCATTATATTCAGATCTCTTCACTTGGACATTTCTATTATTCACTATAAGGATAGAAGGACTTTCATGGTTAATATCCATGTTAACTTAAATAATTATCATGAAAAGATGTATGAATGACTTATCTATAATTTCATACTAATATTTACAACAAAACTAGAGTATCTATGAGGTATTAATTAATGAATGATATCAGTTCACAATTTATTTGGTAGATTAAAACCTGAAACCATTATTCACATAAATTAGCCAATAAGTTTGATACATGAGTCTTAGGTAGGTCACCTTCTCTAAGTTTAATCTAAATGAGTGACATTGATATCTCAAATAATTAAAATCTATCTCTGTCATGATATAGAAATCCAAGATACTAGATAATGGTAATGAATTCAGGTATTCATATACCTTCATAAGTTTATTATAAAAACATGAAATCATGAAACACTAAACATTGACTACACCACTCAATTTTTTATAAATGGTAGAGAAATTATCAACACCAACCTCATTAGTAGGCGGATCTCGAAGTGATGACTCTAGAATGTAATATTTCCATTCATGGGTCAATACAACCCATAGGAATCTTAACCATTCCAATAAATTATTATAGGTTTGGATATTGTGTTTCTCAAATATTTATTGTAGATATAACATGGTAAAAAAATTACATTATTTTATAATTATATATGAGTAGATTATTAGTAATCCAATTGATTATGATTTTTATGTGAATATTTTAATTTTAAAATTAATTAATTATCCTACCACTTTATCAAGTTTCAACTACCATCACCATTGAACATTAAATGTCCCATCACCAGAGACGTTCTAGTTGAAAGGATATATATTTTTATTCTTATAATATGGATATAGGCTATGATAATTATAATAAAGAATTTAGGTATGTTTTCATACAAACTACTAACTGAATTTTTTGTGAAATTTTGATTGGAATCCAAAATACAGAAATACTATCTTGGATTTTCTCAATACTTGCATCAAAATTTTTATTTATAGACATAGGAAATTTAATTAAATTTAGATTAAGTCATGTTGACCAACTAACTTATTAATTTCTTGTAGATAATTAAAAGTTCTCCTAAAGGAGGCTGAACTGACATTTTATCTATGGGTTCTTCTTAATTCATATTATAGATGTCTTAATGACTTAATATTTTATAGAGGGGTTTTTTTATGATGCATAAATTTTATTATTTTATCTTTAACACATCATGTTATTATAAAGTGTATTTTACATAAGGGATTATACATGTTGGGATAAAATATTACAGCATTACCCATTTATTTTAATTCAATATTTGTATATTAGCTCATTTATTTACATGATCATGGTCATAAATCAATAGAATAAATCATTCATATGATGGGAATAAAATAAATAAATAAATGAAACTATCATGCACTATATGTAATTTTTGGTTGGTTGAGTAGAAAATAATACAACCTATGACCCCAGGGATAAACTCCTTATGATGGTTTTGTCATGCATTGCAGTATCCCATCATTACACATATATATTTCCCATGTTGGTTATATCTTAGTTCCACCTTAAAAATCCTCCACTGTGGATCCATCATGAAATAAATCCATGTACCTTAATAAATTCCTTTTTTAGATATGATTTATAAATCACACACAGGTTAGGGGAACCAAAGGATTGGTTAAAAGGAATTACATAAGACCAAATTTGGACATGCATGTCCTATAAGATAAAATAGGGGGGATGACTGACAAGCCATCATATTCAATTTAATAATAAATAATTGAAAAACTGTGAAATAAAATATAATAAAATAAAATCAAAACATATGTAGGTATGGTCAAAATCATGATCAGTTATATGTAGTAACAAAAACCCATTTAAAACAACTAGCTGACATTAATTTCAAATCGTTATTTAATAAAATAAAACACATATGAATTCATCTAATTAAATATATTATTAATAAATTAATTCATTTTATCTCATTTCATCTAATAATGCTAGACACCCCATCAAAAATGATTATTTAAAAAATAAAAATGTGTATTTTATTTAAAACTATATAAAATAGTAAACAATATTAAATTTGGAAGAAACTCTATGATTACCATTATGAATTACTCAATATGCTATTAATTGTAAATAATGAAGTCATACAATATATTGTGTACATGGAATATGTCATAATTTTATGGCGTGTATGGAGATTTTATTTTCATAGAGAACACATGAAAATTATGTATCCTAATAAATTTAATGAATTTAGTCTTTAGTATAAGATAAGGACACATGATTCCTAGTTTTGAATATTAAATAGAACTTTTTATGCATTTAATATAATATAAAACCTAATGAAATGCATGTAATATCAAATTAATTAACCCCTAAACTCGAGTCGATAAGGTTTGCTGGAGTAATTAATTAAATTTAGTATTTCTACATGAATAGGTAATGTACCCCGAGTATTTACACCATAAACAGGATGTGTACTTTGTAACGTCTCGGTTCTGGGTTCCACTAAATGGGTGCCCCGAACCCGATTCTCCACGTGACATCAATCACATTTCCTCAAATTCCAGAGGCTTCTGAGTAGCAGTGAGGGCTCAGGTCTGATAATGGGGAAACTGTGCCCTCATTTGTCAAAGTTCAGCGCATCAGAATAAGTAAGTAGCATACAACAAGAGAAAGCGGTAAACAATATATATAACAGAAATGGATAACTGATAATAACAAGGGATCCATCTGTCATATATATATATATATATATGAAAATGCAGCATGTCACTATTCTATAAAATAGCCAAAACATGTTACACTATAACACAATACAACTGATGTACATGTGTAGAATGAAAAAATAGAACAGCCAGTAGCATTGGGATCCTATGACCGGGATCATGCTCCCCTACACATTAGCAGCAATCAAGTACCCATATAAGGACCCTATCCCTAATCCAAACCTACAGAAACGTAATCTTTTTGGGTTGAAAACCATGACACAAATAGGGCGTGAGAAATAATCTGAGTAGGCACCCACCAATGTCTCGTGCTCAACTGTGTGTAAACATGCAACAATAGTGTGAAACATTAAATGCAAAAAAATATGCAGTACTCAAATTTAACAAACTTACCAGTTATATTGCATTTTAATAATCAATTTATCCATTTAGTATAAGAAAAAACCACAGTGAATTTCTATGTAAACAGTCAGTGTCGTCAAACATGAAAACCCTTACCCTAAGGTAATCAAAACCGTAACCCGTAGGTAAGTGCCCACATACATAACAGATATTTCCCACAGGCGTATGAGATGTCTCCAACAGGCACAGAATCAACTACCCACTGGAATGACAGAAGTTTCCCACATGCTAAGTAGTACATTTCCTACAAGCTAATCCCAACACATCCCTCATGCTAACAAGTAACTGGGCCATTCCCAACATGTAAACAAGAAATACTCATGAAATACCTCTCAAATAAATTCTACATTCATTATTATAAAGGAATTCCTTTGGGTATCCTGAAAAAATGGCTAAACAAAGTAACGCACCCCCGGGGTGGTCCTAGATCCAAGCAGTGATCCCAAAAAACAATTTATTATCACATTTAAATTACCTAATAAATTCTAGGTATTTAATTCAACATGGCCTCACCCATACGACACCCCATTCATGGGCGCATATCACAACTGTACACAAAAAATCACATCAGTTGGATGTTAAACACCAAGCCACCTACCTCGACCACCCGTGATCGATATACACGAACGACACTCCAAGAATCATCCAATAATGATGTAGATCTGACGTAGAATAAAACCCGTTCAATCTCAAATTACATGCATTAGAAGAAGAATTGGCAAGAACTACGCAAGGGGAAGGGAGGGTATACCCACACAGTTCTAATGTGATCAACGAAAGAGGGATCAGATTCCTGGTGCTCGATCAGTTGATCGTCGAAGGTCCAACCGTCTTCTCCCATGCTACCATCTGGTTCTAAGACAATACTATGAACAGGGTTGGCTACATCCCATTTTAAGTGAAAAAAAGTACATGGCTTGTACTTTTGACTACACGGTGTGTACTTCCCTCATTTTACTATTCCTCTGGTGGCACCACCAGACTGATCATCCGTCGACATGAGTACACGACGTGTATTCCCGACTACACGGTGTATACTATCACCCAGCTAGCAGCTGCTTCCACCGCCTTACTATTTCTCTTGTCGACTGACTACACAGTGTGTAAAGGACCACTACATGGAATTTAGTCGGTTATTACACCCTTCATCACTGACATGGCTACACACCCTTTGTACTCATCCCACACGACCAAAGTACATGGTGTGTGGAATAGTTCATTTCATGTAATCCCAAAATTTAGGATTTTTCCACATTTTCCTTATTTTCTCAAAAACACATAAGGAAAAGAGAAACGAAGAAACCCGTACCTCAAAAATAAGAACCAGGTTCTTACTAAATTCCCCCCTTAAAAAAATTCATCCCCGAATTTCACTTCTAATGGTGGAAAATAAATAGCTGAGAATAACTCTAGCCACTATGAATGTACATCGGTCTCCAGCTCCCAGGTTTCATCCTTCACTTATCCATGATGCCATAACACCCATATGAGAGGAACTGATCGGGCTCAGAGAATCTTTGTGCTTCTATCAACAATACGAATCAGATGCTCCTTGAAGGATGCATCTACCTCGAGCTCAACCACCTCGGGATGAAAGACGTTAGACAGGTATGAATGATAACGACGCAACTGAGATGCATGGAAGATGTCATGCATGGACCCGTACCTCTATGGTGACTGCAACCGATAGGCAACCGGCCCGACTCTCTCCAGACTCTCAAATGGCCCCACATACCTTGGTGAAATTTTACCCTATCTTCTAATCATCATGTGTCCCAAACATGGAGAAACACACAAGAAAACCGGATCCCCGACCACAAAATCCAAAGGTCATCTGTGGTGATCAGAATAAGGCTTCTGACGAGACTGTGCGGTATCCATCCGCTTCCAAATCAGCTGGACCTGCTCAGAAGCCTCCTGCACGAGACGTTTCCCCAATAAAGCTGCCTCACTAGCCTCTAAATAGCACAAGGTTGATCGACATGGCCTACCAAATAAAGCCTCATATGGTTCCATTTAAATAGTTGCCTGAAAACTACTATTATAGGCAAACTCGACTAGGGGTATATGATTCTACCAAGATACCCCAATGTCTTGGATGCATGCACGCTGCATGTCCTCAAGCACCTGTATCGTACGCTCTGAATGAATATCAGTCTGAGGGTGGTACGTTGTGCTCAGAAGCACCTTTGTACCATGTTCCCTCTAAAAACTCATCCAGAAATGAGATGTAAAACGGGAATCCCTATCTGAAATGATAGAATGAGGAACCCCATAAAGACGGTTGATGTCTTGGAGAAACAAATTATCGAGCTCATCAACACTGAAGGACTCGTTTATCGGAAAAAAGTGAGCTACCTTCATGAGTCTGTCCCCAAAAACCCACATGGAATCATTGCCTCGAGGTGACCTCGATAAACTAGTCACGGTGTCCATCGCGACATCATCCCATTTCCACTCTGGAATGGGTAACTACTGTAACAGTCCGGCTGTCCTCTGATGCTCTGCCTTCAACTGCAGACAGGTGGAACACCTCATAAAAAAACCTTCTATTTCTCTCTTCATACCCGGCCACCAGTACTGATGTCTCAAGTCTCAGTACATCTTGGTAACCCCATGTTGAACTTCCCAAGCTGAAGCATGAAAATCCCGCATTAGCTCCTCATGTATATCCTCTGGCACCCACAACTGTCCATGGAAATGTAAAATATCATCATCGCCTATCGTCCACTTAGGAGGAGGGTCCTCACGTTCCACTGACTCCCGTAGAACTAGGTCATCCGAATTAGAAAGTTGTCTCATCCTGACTCTATCCAGGAGGGTAGATGTCACAACTAAAGATGAAATAATGGACATCCCGTGACTGTCGTGCACCTCCAATTGCATCTCAGAGAACAAAGCCATAATCTTCCATTCACCACTGGCCTCCCGCACTACCTATATCTGATTCATCCTGATCAGTGCATCAGCTACGGCATTACCTTTACCAGGTGTATAGGCAAGCTCAAAATCAAAAGACTGAAGGTATTCGACCAACCGTTACTGTCTCAGATTCCCATCACGTTGAGTAAAAATATACTTGAGACTTTTGCGGTCGGTGAGAACAACCAAATGCTACCCCAAAAGATAATGTCTACAATAGTGCAATTCATGAACTACTGCATCCGACTCGATATCATGCATTGTGTAATTACTCTCATGTGGCCTCAACTTCTATGACCCGTACGCAACTACTCGATCGACCTGCATCAAAACAGCTCCTAGCCCAATACATGATGCATCACATTAAACTGTATAGATCTTCCCCTGATCTAAGAGTATCAGGACTGGTGCTGATATCAAACTTCATTTCAGATCCAAAAACGCGGTCTGACAAGATTCCATCCAAATGAACTTCACACCCTTCTTAGTCAGACCCGACAACAACACTGCTAAGCGGGAGATGTCCTCGATGAAAAGTTTGTAGTAACCAGCAAGCCCCAAGAGACTCCATATTTTAAAAATGTTCTTAGGATAGTCCCAGGAATCTTCTGATCTCACATTCTCTGGGTCTACTGAAACTCCTGACTCTATGATCTTGATGTTTGGCTTCCACGTCCATGTCCACCATCCCGGGCGGCACCCCCGGATGTAGTCTAGTTCCCCAACTGGTAAGAAGCTTCGGGTCCTGCCCCTTCATGCGGAGTCCGCATAGAACCCCTCTCACTACCACCTAGTGGAAACGCCCTGCAAAATGCTGTAGATGACCCATCCTACCGCAATCCCGACATTCCACTAGGACACGTGGACACTGAGTTCGATTGTGCCCCTCCTTACCAAACTGATAACACATGACATGGCCACATGAAACATTCTTCTAGCTAGTAGTTCCACCCTGAGAGAAGTCCATCTATATTTTCCTCTTACCAGATGAAATAGTACCAGAAACTGGTGCTGAACCGCCCTGACCCACACCACAAGATTCCTGCAGGTTCCCCTATGTAATCAGCGCTTGGTTGACAATAGAATATACTGAAGGAAACCTGAAAACATTCACCAGTTCTCAGATGTCATAATGAAGACCATCCTAAAAGCGTCTGGCTCTCATCATCTCATCACCCACCAAAACATGTGAAAAACACTGAAGCTCGGTGAAACGAGCAGAATAATCAATCACCGACATAACGCCCTGCTGCAGATTCACGAACTCTCGAGCTTGATCTTCCCTCAGCGTCTCTGGGAATAAGAAGTTATAGAAGTTTTTCTACAAATATTCCCACACCATGTCTATGGGATGCTCTGATTGGGTGGTAACATCCCACCACCTCTTGGCGGAATCACACAGCATGTAAGTCGCGAACTTGACCCTCCGCCCTGGACGTGTCTCGAGATGCTCGAAAATAGTTTGCATCGACCCCAGCCAAGACTCCGCATCCTGTGGTCCTCCATCCCTTAAAAACGTAGGTGGATGCTACTGCTGGAAGATACGAGTCAGCTCAACCATATATGTGGCAGTCGGCGGTGCTCCCTGATAGGTCTGCATGAACCGCATAAAGCCTTCACAGAACTGCACCTCTGCTCCTGTGTCCAGTATAATAGCTGGCGCAGCATCTAGCTCTGCTAGAGGATCAACTGGTAGCCCTTGGTCCACCATCTTCGGAGTATACTAGTTGCCTCTCTCTTAGAGAACAACACATGAACGTCTCGGCAGCATGACACTAAAAGGCCAAACGCACACCTTAGATCAAGATTATCACAGTTTGAAAATGAAGGAACCAAAAGGGGAATAGGAGAAAGAAGACATTTAAGATTTCACAACAAGACTACACGGCGTGTACCTGACATCTATTCCTCTTCCTGGGTCATTCTACACGACCTAGACACACAGGTCCCATTAAACAAAACTACACGACGTGTGTACTAATTAGACGACATGTATGGTGTAATTTTCCAAATGCTCGTGTCGCTTGTGACACAGCCGACAACTCAGATTGACGCTACACGGCGTGTTACACCCGCACACAGTGTGTAAACCACCCCATTTCCAAGTGACATGGCTAACTCCAAATGATTTGTCACTGCTCAAGACTACATAGTGTGACCCACAGGTACACGTCATGTACTATACGAGTTTCGCTGACCCGTGTTGTTCCTTACACGGTCAGATAGACGACTCCAACTACACGGAGTTCTCAATATACACACGGTGTGTAAATGGAAGGATTACACTAACCCGTGTTTTTAGATACACGGCCGGGTCTCCAGGTCAGACTACACGGCGTGTTCCACAGTGGACACTGCGTGTATGTATTAAGGTATCCTTCATCCGTGTTTGTTAGATACATGGTCAGACTCTGGGTCAACACTACATGGCGTGTACATCAAGTACATGACATGTTCTCTCTAATAATATCCCTTCCCCATGTCCCTCCATAAACGGTATCTGACACTGGAAGATACTACATGGAATGTACTCAAAAAGTTTTCTTTTCTTCCTGAACATAAGAAGTTACACGGCTTGTTTAAGGTACTACACGGCGTGTATACTGGGATTTCAGATAGTATGACTCAGAAACTTCCCCAGAACCAATAAAATACTAAAAAACAATACCTATGCGCCACATTATAATCTGCGAGGGCCCATACACCCCACGAATCACAGTTTGGCATCTTATATGTGTTATAACCGGATAAACAGCCAACGATCCACCAAATTTTGGTCAATGAGGGCCCATACTCCCCAAAAACCAATGTTTGGCATCCATTCTATAACCTGGTTCACAAAAAATACCCTATCACATAGTAGGTATTTATCAAAGCAGCTATCAAAACAACATGCTTTTACTCTCACAACATCTATCACAACAACATGTAATTTCTAATCCTTCTACATGGCATGGAAACTATGTATGAAATGTGATTTATATCACGTGCCTAAATGATGCATGAGATGGAATACCCTCATCTCAATGGGTTGAAACTAAATATAACCCATGAATAAAATATAAACTACACAATACAAGTGCGTCACCCTTCAGTGAAAATCAATTCAACTGTAAAATTTGCAAAATCAGAAAAATCGCAAGACGAGGTAAATTAGATTTTCCCTCTACACAGGTTAGCTATGCCTGGGCACAACTTATTACCAACTACCGATCTCATCCTATCCCTGACTAAGGATTTAAATATTAAGTCACAGAAAACAACTTCCCTTTGATACCTCTTTGTAACGTCTCGGTTCCAGGTGCCACTCAACGGGTGCCCCCGAACCCGGTTCTCCGCGTGACCTCAATCGCATAACCCCAAACGCAAAAGGCTACCAACTAGCAGTGAGAGGCCAGGTCTGATAGGGGGGAATCTATGCCCTCATTTTTCCAAGTGCAGCACAGTAAAATAGGTAAATATAATACAACAAGCATAAGCTGTAAACAATATATATAAGGGAAATGGATAATTGATAATAATAAGGGAACTAGTAGTCATATATATATATATATATATATGAAAATTCATCATGTCACAATTCTATAAAACAGCCAAAACATGTTACACTACAATACAATACAACTAAAGTACATGTACATAAAGGAAAAATAGAATAGCCAACAGCATCGTGAGCCTAAGCCCAGTCTCATGCTCCCCTACACCTCAGCAGCAATCAAGTACCTGTATATGGACTCCTTCCCTTATCCACACCTGCTGAAACGTAATCTGTTTGGGCCCAAAAGCATGACCCAAATAGGGTGTGAGAAATAATCTCAATAGGAACCCACCAAAGGCCCGTTCTCAATAGTGTGTAAACATGCAACAACATTGTGAAAAATTAAATGAAATAAACTAAGAAGTACTCAAAAGTAACTAAATTACCAATTATATTGCATTTTAATATTCAATTTATCCATTTAATATAAGAAAACCCCATAGTGAATTTTTATGTAAATAGTCAGTGACCTCAAACACACAAACCCTTACCCCCCGGTAATAAAAACCTTAACCTGTAGATAAGTTCCCAGAGACATAATAGATATTTCCCACATGCGTATGTGGTGTCATATATAGGCACAAAATCAACTACACATAGGCACAGAAGATGTTTCCCACAGGCTAAGTAGTACATTGCCCACAGGCTAATCAAAACACTAACCTCAGGCTAAGAAGTAACTAGGCCATTCCCAACATGTAAATAATAAAGACACATGAAATCCCACTCAAAGAGATTCTATAATCATAATTATAAAGGCATACACTCAGGTATCCTAGCTAAACGGTTAAACAAGGGAATGCACCCCAGGGGTGGTCGTGGATCCAAGAAGCGATCCCAAAATTGTTTTTTATTATCACATTAAAATTACCTAATCATTTCTAGGTATTTAATTCAACAAGGCCTCAACCATATGACCCCCATTCATGGGCACGTGACACAATGGTATATAAAACACACATCAGTTGGAAATTAAACAGCAATCCACCTACCTTGATCACCCTTGATCGATATACGTGAACAGTGATCCTAGAATCTTCCAAGAACGACATAGATCTGATGTAGAAGAAAACCCATTCAAACTAATCTAACATCCCTTATAGGAATAATTGGCAAGAACTACGCAAGGAGAAGGGAGGGCTTACTCGCACGGTTCCAACATGATCGACGAAAGCGGGATCAGATTCCCAGTGCTCGATCGGTTGATCCTCGAAGGTCCGACCATCTTCTCTCAAGCTCCCATTTGGTTCTAAGACAATCCTATGAACAGCGTTGGCTACTACCCATTTTAAGCGAAAAAAAAGTACACATCATGTACTTTTGACTACACACCGTGTACTTCCCTCATTTAATTGTTCCTCTAGTGGCACCACCAGACTGTTCATCCGTCAACATGAGTACACGACGTGTATTCCCGACTACATGGCGTGTACTTTCGCCCAGATGGCGGCAACTTCCACTGCCTAACTGGTTCACCTTCCAACTGACTACACGACATATAATGGACCACTACACGGTGTGTAGTTAGTTTTTACACCCTTCGTCACTGACATGGCTACACACACTGTGTACTCATCCCACACGGCTAAAGTACACGGTGTGTGGAATAATACACGCTGTGTAGTCCCAAAAATTAGGATTTCCTCCCATTTCCCTTAATTTCTCAAAAACACTTAAGGAAAAGAGAAAAGAAGACACCCATACCACAAAAATAAGAACTGGGTTCTTACATACTTATCTTCATCGGATATCCATAGTATATGCCCAAATACTCAATGTGCAATTCTTATGGACATTTATGAAGTAGAATACATGTATAAAAGATACATGGCAAGTAATTCATGTTAAATGACTACCACATTATATGTGTTGTATATTAAATACGTGTAGTTTATTTATTTCATGATGCAGATTGACTGCCACAATCCCCTCCCCACAAAGTGTACCCCTCCATGGCCGACAATGTGAGAATGGAGATAATTACCCCTGAGTCCCACCTCTAGTAGGCCTCAGGTTGGTGACTAGCACTGAGGGTATTGTAAACAAAAAAATTGGAGGCATTACCCTTTAAGAGGACACATGCACAAGAGAAATAAGATAGACACCAACCAACACCATCTCAACAATTAACATGAAATAAATCCCATGTACACATATGAAATGTATTGAAAAACTACTACAACTGAAAGTGGAAAAATTTCAAGTACCAAAAAAGGAAGTTAAACTGCAGCAACCACAAGCCCGACCAGCTCATGCGACCTCAAGCTAGTAGTAACCAGCCTTATCTCCAACCTTCTCTAAGTGACCTGAAAAGTAGTTTATATATACATAGGGTGAGTATAAGAGTATACTCTATAGGATCCTCCTAGAAAGACTATCATGAAAAAGAAAAGAAAGCATGCTAAAGTAGAGAGAACAATAAGTGAAACTGACTCATCTGCTAAATAGGTATACTAATTTCCCATCCTCACCATGGCTACTCTAACCAAGTAACCCATACAATAACATATCATATTATAATGAATATAAAGGGTAACCTGCTACTACTTTCCCACTAGTCTGCCACTTTTCCCCAATGTCGCACATCCTTAGCATCTGTCTCTAAAAAGGCTTTACAGTAGACACCTAATTGAAGAACCACAACATACCCCTCATCCAAAAAAACCACCACGTCCATGTAAAAAAAAGTAACCAGGTAGTATCTCAGAGCCACCACAGCCGGTATAACGTGTAACATACGTCGGGTATTATACCTTAAGACATTACAGCCCATACAACGAGTATGGATCCTCATGCCATCACAGCTATACACATTATACTTATTGTAGTCCATAGGAAACTATATCCAGAATATAAGTTTGTGAATAACCAGAAGCCCTTACATCCCTCTACACAAATATATGGGAAAAATTAACGGATGTAACTATCAGCACAAGTAACTACCAAGAGAAGAGAGTGGGGCCGAAGGGGGTACTCATCCATTCATCCTCCCACAATAATGTTGGGGAAAACAATTCCCATGGATCAAATTCCTTTGGGTGTCAGTTTCCCTTACTGATGTGTGGAGTAGCATATTGAAACACAAAAATTATAGAATATACTAAATCTCACAATCACACTATGGGCATAAACTAGTCTTAGTCACAACTACAGCTAATGTCTCTCAGACTCCGGGCTACGACATCTACGACTAGGTATCCTATAAGCACACAACCATTTAAAGAGCTTCAATATATTATTTCATTCCCTTTTTATCAGTTTCACTACTGGTTAATAAATTCATTAAAAATTAATTAACCAATAAAAATTCCACATTAAATTTCATTATCATCACACCCAAAGTACACTATTACTTCAAATCAAAACCTCATCATTGTGCCCAATCAAGCTCCAAACACCATTGTTTAACATCATTTATTCAATAATTTATTCACATAATTACTTTCCCATATTCCCAGGATTTATATAAAGACATTCTATGCTAGAAAACATAAGGGGGATCTACATGGTGAGTAGATGAATTACCCATAGATTCATTTCCACCTATATCAAGAGCGTAGACCCATTCTACATTGAGAAGGTAGACACAGAAAGCACATGGAATAACCTATGCATCTTCGAACCTTTCAGAAGAAGGGTATGTAAAACTAGATGAATTGAGTAGTGGGGAGAAGTAAAGCACATAAACAACCAATAAGAATCAGTAAGCATGCGAACATTAACATTTAACCTGTTACATCACCCTTTGTGTCCTCCCTGACACCCACATGCATGAACTGATACATCATGCCACTCTAGGCATCAAATACTACCCTAATTAGTAATCATCCCTGCCCCCACAAATCACAATAGCCATCCAAGCTCACACCACAACACAAAAAACAAAAAAACAAACATCATATCAAATGGGCTCTTGGACCATAAACAACGAAAGGGTAACTGAAAACCCTAAAAGGGATTATCTTTTATCAGACCACCAGTTATTTAATCCATATTGGATTAACTGATTTATTAATCATAGATTCCAAAATTGGGAAACCTAAACAGTAAGCTATCACAAATAATTAAACATGCTTAATGCACCATTTTGATTAACATCAAATTACAACAAGAAGAAACAGAGTCATTTACATGCCTCTTTATCTTTAGCGAAACCATTATCATTTAATTGCAGTTTACATTCTTTACCAATTTTAATCATGAATGAATAACTAAACGAACCATGAATAGATATCACACTATCCAAAAAAACAATAAGCATTAACATACAATTCATATCAATTTATTTATCTTATTCAAATTTTTATTACGTAAATTCCATTGTGATCCAGTGTGATAAAACATGCTAACTATTAAGATAAACATAATATAAAATAGAAATAACAAATCCCCTACCTTAAATAGATCTTTTCATTCTTTATACAAGAATTATTCACACAAAGAATCACGATCGCCTCCTCCCGTGATAACTGTATCAACTCGAGGATGCTACAGTACGACTATACCAACGGAAACCCAAGAATACTCCATTAATATTATAGAGATCACATACCATAATTGGGCAAGGAGAAATAGAATGTGATGAAACCAATAGAATGGCGATAGATCATAACATATACTGAAGATTGATCGATACTACTTGTTTACATCAAAACAGAGTGGACCCTATCCTAGGAGGAAAGTTTAATTGCACAACCACTACAAAATAGAATAAAAGGTTCTAACATATCATAGATGAGAACAAGGAGGAAGAAATAGGGAGGAAGATATCCCGTCCAATTAGTAGATTTAACTGAGTGGTGGTTTAAGATAAACTAGGTTTTCCATTAAAAGAGGATCAAATTAAACCATGTGGTTTGACCAATTAAACACGTCCCAAGATTTAGGATAAATTAATATTAGAGTTATAGCCTTTGAATCGGTCTTAGAGTCATTAAAATAATGTTTTAAATGAATTTTACATCAAATAAAATGTTAAAGGGGAGAAACTCTAGGAAGCTAGAAACACTTTTCACGAACTCAATATTTGTCCAAGGAAATAGAGGTTACCGATAGACCTCACCGTTCTGGAAACACTATTCATGAACTCAAAATTTGGCAAAAGAAATAGGGGTTACCGTTAAAGGTTATCGATAGAATTGTTCATTAATGGAACTATTCATTGAATTGGATATTTGGAAAATGAATGAGAGGTTACCATTAGACCTCGCCAAGAGAACTGTTCACTGATGGAACTATTAATATAAGGTTACTGATGACACTGTTCACCGAGGGGCATTGATGACTCTATTCATAGAAGTTTACTGAAGACACTGTTCACCTAAGGTCACTGATGTGCTGTTCACAGATGGTTACCATTGCACAGTTCACAACTGTCTACCGTTGGAACTGTTCACCAAACTTAAAAATTGGAAAAGTGTATAGGATAAGTCAACTTGACATCCCAAATCATCTCATACAATAGATTTCCTCAAAGTAATGGACCAGAGAGGTCTGGGCCATTACATCAGATACCTCTTAAAACATTATCATCCTTGAGAATTCGAAAACCACCGATTGGTAAAATGAAACGGGGTTCGAACAACCTTCTATCGAGATAACTCTCAAAAAAGATCAAGTCACAATAAACAACAAAATAAATCCATATTATAAAAATGAATGTTCTAAAACCACAAAGACTACATCGATACATGAAAAGAGTTAAACATGAAACAACTCTGGGTACTGAGCACGTATCTGTGACTCATGTTCCCCGGTACTCTCTGCCATGCCACTGTGTCACTACAAGACACGAGCCAATGGGATAGAACTTCCAAAAAACACCATCTCTTTGTGGTCATGGATTTCCACAGGTCGCTCCTTAAAGGTCTCATCATCATCAACATCGTTCTCTCCCCAATCGATAACGTGAGAGTCATTATAAAGATTATGATAGAGTTGTGATACATAGAATACATCATATATCTGACTCATCTACCAGGGAAGTTCTACTCACTACGCCACAACTCCAACATGAGCTAACAACTTGAAAGGACCAACAAACCAGGGAGAATGCTTACTACCATGACCAAACCTTCGCTTCCCACAATGGAGAGTGAATTTCAGAAACACGTGGTCCCCAACATCAAATTCTATAGGCCTCCTCCATTGAACGACAAAAGATTTCTGACGATCGTCAGCTATATTTATCCTCCCGTGAATCACCTAGACCATCTCTATTATATTCTACACTAGTATCTGTCCATGAATTTTTGACTCTCCGACCACAGTCCAACATAGTGGAAAATGGAAAGGTCAGCCATATAAGTCATCAAAAGGCGCCATTTCGATGGTGGAGAAATAACTATTATTGTAAGTGAACTCCACCAAGGGTAAGTACCTCATCCATGAACCTCCAAAATCTAAGACACAAGATCATTGTTTCGGTGCGGATGTGCGTCGGGTTACGCTGTTCCGCCAGGACGCGTTCGCGCGTGCACCCGTCAACCCGAGGGGATGGGCGCGCGGCTTGTGGTCCCGCAGTCCCGCTTTCCAAGGGCGGGCGGCATCCGTCCCTTATTCAGGGGCGTCTGCTCCTTGATCGAAACCGGGATGATGGGATGTCGGCTCCTCCTTCCTTGGACGTCTCCTCGGAACTCGTCGCCTAATCCGGGTCTCCCTCATAGACTTAAGAATGTTCGTGAATCTCGTTCCCGGCGCCATATCTTCATGGACACCGGTTAATTACGCTGCTTCCGCCCGGACGCTCCAAGGAGTCTGGTCGGGGCAGCAACCTGCGGTGAGAAGGCCGGGTGGCTCTGGGTGCTGGGGGCGTGTCGTAACACTGCGGCTCTGCACGTCTGTCTTCCGTCCCTAATAGGGCTTCTCGAAGGCATGATGGCCTGAGGCATCCCGTACTAGGTGCGGGGAACTGTGTCACCTGAGGTTTTCCTCAGCTTCCCGTGTTTAACACGGGGTATGCCACGAGTTTAACGTCCAGCGGGGATGGCATCGGACCGATCAACACGAAAAGTGGATCAGATGACAGAACCCCTTGCGGGGAACCTCCGACGCTGGGGCCAGCACATGGGCGGCTTCCCAAGTAACGTGGAGTGGAGTGAAGTGGCATGACCCCACCGGGATGTGGCGGCCCGGGTAAGGATCAGGATGGATGATGAAGTGAAGAGCTTGGACCCCAGAGGGGCTTCCTACGTACCGCGCGTTAACACGGATCAAAGTCAACGTAGTTCGGGCATACAGTTTAACGTCATGCTGGACGTCGGCAAGCCGACTCACGAAGAGGTCGAGGCCGCCGGGCGGAGGATTGAACCGAACCACCTCGCACAGAGGGGGATGGAACGGCCGGGTGGATCACAGTTTCACGTCATGCTGGACGATAAAAGGGGAAATGAAAAAAGGGGGGCTGTGGGGAGGCACCGTGGAGATACACACGGGCAGCCTCCCACAGGGGCGGATTCATAGGTGAATCGACGCAAGCGTGAACCCTGGAGGGGTCCACTGATGGACGAACCGACGTAAATACGACCGGGACGACCAGGTGGTGGGATTGAACCTCGGGGAGGCTTCCTACGTACCCTGTATAGAAGACAGGGATCAAAGTCCACGTAGTTCATTCTGTCAGGACATACGCACTTGAGGCAGCCCGGTTGCGGAAAAACTCAGTTGGAAGGGACTTGGACCGAAAGCAGAAGACACCTCGATCCCAGTCATACCCTCTACTGGCTTCGGCCGTGGGTAGGCGCAATGGAGATACACATGTGCAACCTCCCACGAGAAACTAGGGGTTTGTAATACCCTGCCCCCGTAGGGAAAAGCCACTCCCATTAAATCGCCCCGAAAGCGGGACAATCCCGACATCCCTGCAGAGACGAGCGGGTGGGGGCCACATCCAAACCGGGGGAGATCCTGCGTGCAGAGCACGGGATCGGATGAAGCGGATGGTTTAACGTCTTGCCGGACGAAGTACAGTTTAACGTCGTGTGTTGAGGACGAGGCGGACGGTTTAACGTCTTGCCGGACGAAGTACAGTTTAACGTCGTGTGTTGAGGACGAAACACTTGGCAGTTTAACGTCTTGCAGCGCGGACGATGGGGCTAGGCAGTTTAACGTCGTGCAGCTTGGACGGATGTGCAGTTTAACGTCATGCTGGACGAATATGCAGTTTAACGTCATGCTGGACGTATGCGCAGTTTAACGTCATGCGGGACGAATGCTGAACAGTTTAACGTCTTGTAGCTCGGACGTATGCAGTTTAACGTCATGCAGGGCATAGGTTGCCGGACGATGGGTGCATGTCACTTCGCACGAACCTGGAGGGCCGCACGGGAAGACAACGCACGGTGCGGGCACCCAGGATGAGGAGCATCGGGCGCCACGCAGGCAGGTGCCCTCAGGGGGTCGAGGGGACGACCCTGGCAGATTGCGCGCAAAAAGGAAGCTTTGCGCGCAAAACTGCGGGCCGGCGCGCAATCGGGGCGGCTGGCGCGCAATTGGGCCAGCGCCTTGCGCGCGGATGCTTGAGATTGCTCACACCGGGCTTCAGATAGCGCGCGGGGGCAACGGCTCATTCTCTAATGAATGGCCACTTGAAAGAAGGGGGGGTGCACGCAATCAGGCCGGATTGCGCGCACCCCGGGGGCAATTGCGCGCAAGCGGGTTCTTTTGCGCGCAAAGGCCTTAGGGTGAGTTTTTATTCAAATGAAAGGAGCCAGCGGGGATTGCGCGCGAAGGCGGACCCCGAGGCTTTCTTGTGCGAAAGAAAGGAGGTTACCTGAAGTTCGTCATTGCGCGCGGAAGGGGTTGAATTGCGCGCACGAGAGACGTTTCGACTTCCAGCAACCTTTGAAACGTTGGGGGTCGCCTTGTATTTATAGGCAACCCCGGGCGCGGAATCCAGGGTGCGAGCGCGAAATTCTCCTCGCGGGCGCGGAATCGGGCGCGGCGCGCAAGGGAGTCGCGCAGACCCGCGGCGCGCAAAATTGCGCGCCGGACCGGCGCATTACGCGCATCCCGGGGGGTTTGCGCGCGGAACATCACCTTTGCGCGCGGGCCTCTGAAATTCCGCGCAAGGCCTCCGGGCCCTCCGAAACGTTCTTCCGACTCCAAATATCACTTCGCTTTCCGCATCCGGAGCTTCGTTTGGGAACAACGGACTTTTCCGGCGTCTACAAAAGCCCCCCCTCGGAATCTGATCGGCGAGAGGTCGCAACGATCGGGTTCCGAGGGAGACGCCGGAATGCCGAAGTCCTGGGCGACGCGGGACTGTGGCGCGCAAAAATGGGTGTCGGGCGCGAAAGCGGACGATGCGGTCGCGCAAAGCCTTTTCCACGCAGCGCGGACCACGGCCTCGCCTATAAATAGGGGCACTGGGTCCCTCCGTGCCGTACACTGGCCTTCCGCGCGATAAGCCTCTCTGCTCTCGTGCGCGAAATTGCCTTTTCCGGCGCGGAATTCGCTCGCTCGTCGCGCAAAACCGTCCGGACTTCGCTCTGTTTTTGCGCGAATACCCGGGGTTTTTCGCGAAGGACTTCCCGATTGCGCGCCGTCCACTAGGATTGCGCGCCGCCTCTCAAACTTTTCCACCAGCCTCGTCCGATCCCGCACGCTTCATCCCTCAACCCGCACGACTCCCGAATCTTCTGAGATGGCCGCGCACAGAGGAAATGAAGGGGATGCCGCCACTCGCAGAGCCGAGATGGCGACGAACGAGGAGTTTTACGGAGCCAAGGAGATTGTTTCTAACAATCAATCCTTGTTCGACTTACTGACGCCGGCCCAGAAGACATACCCATTGTCAGACAACCTGCCGCTCTGGAACTTTGGCCTCCTGGATGAGGTTCCAGTGCCAGGGTTCGACGTTGATGCGCCGCGAACCTGGGTGACTCGGGAGGACGAGCTGCCCCGCTATAACATCACCAACAATGGGCATCCGGCCAGGGAGACCAGGCACTTGGACGTCTACGTCCTGAACCCGAGGACGCGAACCATTGATGGGGGTGAGCCTACAGCGGAGAATTCTCCAGCCCTCTACTCGAGCACATACCGTCAGAGTGTCACTGACGACACCAAGGGCTGGCTGAAGGACTGGGACTTGCGATCTGGGGGCAACTTTACTAGTGAATGGGCCTGGGCGTTCTGGGTACGCCACACTTGCGATCACTTCGCAGAGGAGCTGCGGTACATCGGCCTGTTCGAGGCGGTGTGGACGTCGCAGTTCCACTTCTACCAGCAGTCTGAGCTCGGGCCGGAGCTGTTCACTCGCTGGTCCCCGGATACCAACACCTTCCATCTTCACCATGGGGAGGTCGGCATCGGTCTCTGGGACATCCACTGCATCGGAGGTATCCCGCTAGAGGGCTACCAGTACGATGAGTTCCTGCCACCGAAGAACATCTGGGAGGACAGGTCACAGACTCCCATTCTGACCTGGCATCTTCTTGACCTGGCTACGCAGCGGCTCGGGATCCAAGACTTCCAGAAGGACATAGCCTACAAGGATTGGTTCGGCCAGTTCCTGGAGCATGACCCGGCGGTCATGATGCCAGGCAGGGGGAAGCGGTGCCCGACCGCAGCTCAGAGGAGCCGGAACGGGTCGTACTGGCGGGTCCTGGAGACGGGCGATTACCGCTCATGGGGGTACCGCGTCATCGAGGCCCGGGACCCGAACGTCCGGTACGCGGCGTTCCTGGCCGCCTTTCTGAGCGGGTGGCTCCTGCCAGTGCGGGATGCGAGGATGGGCGTCCGCCCGGCGACACTGGCGATGGCGGGCGCCATGGCTGCCAACAAGAGATACAACCTCGGGGTCCCAGTACTGGCGAGGCTGTATGCCATTCTGGGACGCATCTCACGAGGGGGGTCGCCACGAAGGATCTGTGGGCCCTTTCAGTTCTTCCACGGATGGGTGGCTGCTCACCTCGGTGGGTATACGTTCCCAAATGCCATCAGTCCTCCGGGCAACGGCCTGCGACCCTCCCTGCTGAACATTGCGGGGGTCGCTCCGATGACCCTCAGTGAGGAGGGCGTGAGGGTTCGGATTGGCAATCATGCCAATTTCAACTTCAGCCCGTTCCCCACTCCTGTCGGCCAGATGATCGACAACGGACAGGGCCCGCTGGAGCAGCATGAATATTTCCTGGACATGCGGGGCAGGGTGCTCGTGGCTCGGATCGACGGGAAGGTGATCTGCGAGCCTTACGTGCCGACCCGGTTCGCCAGGCAGTTCGGGTGCCTTCAACGGATGCCGAAGAGGGTATTCACTGCTGTTCGGGAGGAGACGAACCCTTGCGTCCTTCGCCAGATGTGGCTGATGTTCGTCGCCTTCGGCTCTGGCGACGTCATCACTCTCCCTCCTACCGGGATCGACGCAGGCTTGGCAACCGAGTATGCCGAACACTGGGCCATCGCGTACCCTGAGGGGCTTCTACGGAAGCCAGTTCGGCGGCTCGAGGACACCCGTGCGGAGACCGGGCGTCAAGGGAGGAGGCGAGGCGCCGCCACACGGGGGAGAACGGAGGCGCGCCAAGCAGCGGGGCCGGCGCGAGCAGGGACTTCGGCGGCGGGCGCATCGCAGGCTGCTGCCACGACCTCGGCGCCCAGAGAGGGGGCGCATGCGTCGGTCGGGGAGCGGCCCGGGAAGCAGGTGAGGCGTCTTTTCGAACCCTCCCACGATGCGGTCTTCCCGGCGCTGTGGTCGGCCTGGATGACCCTGCGGCAGTCACTGGAGACCGACGTTATCTGGCGAAAGATACTCAGAGAAGGAATCTATCTGCCAGAGGTCGGGCGCCTCCAGATCACTGACAGGGTGGACTTCAACCGGCAGTATGCGTATCTGACGGCAATGGACGAGTACGCGCGCCAACGTGGTCAGCGTGCGGAGCCATCCCTTCTGGTGAAGGTGATGCTCGGTCTCGAGCCCGCTCCAGAACAGATGCCGCCGGGAGAAGATGACAGTAGCGACTCCGAGGAGGAGGAGGAGACGGGGGAGGATGAAGGCTCCGAGGGAAGGTCCCATCGGGGGAGCCCACGGGAGAGTGGCGAGGTGGCCGGCTCTGACAACGTTGATGTCACTGAGCTCCTCGAGGTCCGCTTCTATCCCTACTCAACTTGCTTCATCCATTCTCTTATGCAGCTTCTAACCCGTTTCTCCATCCTTCTCAGGAGCACACGGATGTCGGTCAGGCGTCCTCAACAGGAGTAGGAGAGGCGCCAGCAGGACAAGGCGGGGGCCAGACACCCATTATCGAACTGTCAAGCGCTAAGGGATCCCCTGCTGCAACTGTTCCTGCGGCGACCGGGGTAGCGGAAGATGATGCTCCGAACTCCCGTAAGTCTCCCTACTTTACTGCTGGTGCTTGCCATTGACGATCCGTGACTAACCATGGCATGCCCCGCGCAGTGATCTCAACATTGGAGGCTCGTCGGGTTGCCGAACCCAGGCCATCTACGAGTGGACCAGTGGTGGACATGCCGCCTGCTCTGGAACAGACCTTCCAAACCGAGCCGGCCCCACCAACTGCTGATCAAGGGGCTCCGGACATCGGCGGTGCTGACATCGGAGAGAGGTTGGGGGCTGACGAGGGTGTCAGCGCCGCTGGGGAGAGAGAAGAAGGTTGCCCGGATGTTGGGGAACCTATCCCTCGTGAGGACCTCCCAGGGGCGGACCCTGCAGCAGACCTGCTGGCTGCCTTCCCTGCTTACCGGCCTGCCGACCCCGAGGAGATGGATGACTCGGACGCGGAGGCGGTCGAGGATAGCCGGGTAACGTGACGCAGGGGGTGGAAGTGCATCCAGCGCTTCCTCAAGCGAGACCCATCGGAATGGCTGGGGCGCATGGGATCACTTCAGACCTGGCTGCGCTTCCTGTGTGCCGGGGGAGCTGATGCTCAACGCCTCCATCTGACGGTCCGTGATTTCATGGCCGAGAAGATGCGCGAGAGCCGCCGGCGTGCCGACGTCGCACAAAGTCGGGACATGTCGAAGAGCACGCAGGCGCTCATCGCGGCAGAGCAGGAAGTCCGGCGCCTCGAAGGGCAGGCGGCAGAGAAGGAGGCCTTCGTCGCAGCATGTACCGAGCTTGTGGAGCAACTATCGGCACAACTGATCGACGCTCATGTACAGCTGACGGAGGCGGGCCAACAGATGGTCACACTCCAAGTCGAGCGGGAGCGCGCACAGGCCAGGATTGACGAACTGCGTGCTGCGACCGCCGACGAGGAGAGGGCACGCAGAGAACGAGAAGCAGCCCTGGAGGCCGCCAGCCAAAGGGTAGCGGCATTAGAAAGACTTATCCAGCACGCTAATCCCTAGGGGCTTTGTTTTTTGCCATTCCTAGAACATTTTGCTTCCGTTATTCAATATTTCGATCCATTTGTATGAATCAATATATTTATCTGCGTCTTTCGGTTTAATATGCTCAACCACAATTCGTTGTCTTGCGGGAGTGTTAACCAAGCATCAGGCATCCATAATTGGGCATGGGTTTCTGGAGAAAAGAGGGAGGTCATTCCTAGGAAAGGAGACCTCAGACCTAACCAATGTATCATCCCCCAACTTGTTCCAACACATGAGCGGGACAACGCTAGGGGCGTTGAGATTTTATCCGAACATAGGGAAATGAGAAAGGGTGAATCGCGTGTCCCGAATCCAGACATCCACAACGGTCGGCCTTCCAGGAAATGCCCAAGACGGTAGGCGGACAGTGGATCGACCATAACAACTGCAATAGACGGACCGAAAAAGGCCATCATTCATATTGCAGGAGGCGGACCACATGTCATCATGAATACCGCTTTGGGGTTCCTTCAGACACAAGGGTGGAAAATCCAGATCAACAGGGCATGCGAAGCGTGGGGCGAAGTGACGATTTGTTCGGACAGAATCCAACGCTCTCAAAATTGCGCCACCGTGGGGAAAAGCGTATTAGGCGGATGCACTAATCTGGCCGTGAGTCACCTCAATTCTCAGACAGCACCTCTCTGACGAGGAAACCGTCGCTTCCCATCCTTGCGATGGGGCATCCCGAGCTGAATCGGGGAGAATATTACGACTGCACCACTCTACCCGAAGTCAGGCCAGACGGCCGACGACGAGGAGGGGCGGGACTTATCGATCCCTGAGGCTGGACCCGAGTCGAAATGCCCGGGCGTTCCTACGTACTCCATCAAGATGGAGATCAAGCCACACGTAGTTCTGAGAGTGCAGTTTAACGTCATGCAGGACGTAGGACCCCATTTGGGGTAGATCTTAGTTTAGGGTCTTAGAGCTCGGACCATAAGGGCTGGATCTTAGTTTAAGGTCTTAGAGCTCGGACCATAAAGGTGGAGGATCTTAGTTTAAGGTCTTAGAGATCGGACCATAGGGCTAGAGGATCTTAGTTTAAGGTCTTAGAGCTCGGACCATAAGGGATAGATCTTAGTTTAAGGTCTTAGAGCTCGGACCATAAGGAGAGATCTTAGTTTAAGGTCTTAGAGCTCGGACCAGAAGGGGGGATCTTAGTTTAAGGTCTTAGAGCTCGGACCATAAGGAGAGATCTTAGTTTAAGGTCTTAGAGCTCGGACCATAAAGACTCAAAGCACGCCACATCGTGGTCATATCCCCTGGATATGCGAAGATGCACTGAGGGATAGTGTCAAGAGTGTCGAGGTTTCGCCTGGTTAGAATGGGAGGTGGAAAATGTGAATCATGCGGCCATTCACTCAAGGACTGGGGGCACCGGCGTAACGATATGGGAGTACTGCCGACCGTGGCGGAAAAGCAGCATCAATATCGCACTAACCGTTGGTGGGATGAGGCAGCAAACGAGCATCGACCGCTCAATCGCAGGATTCATATCGATTTGCTGCCCGAGGCCATTGGGGGTACCGGCCCGAGTCGGTGGGAGAGCACTGAGGCATTGTGTCCGAACCGTTCACGGGGGCTCCACCCAGGGCGTAGACGATGGGTCCGAATGAAAGGGAGCACGAAGCCTGAAAAGTGGAGGAAACCTGACCAAGCGGATCCTGACCCTCCTGGCAATAAACCAGAGTACTCTTGACACCGGTGGACCACGACAAGGGGTCGGGGAACACGCCTTGAGGGTGACCTGAAGGCGGCAGATTCCCCAGAGAAGGGGGAATCTCTAAGAGGTGGGGGGCTGGACCCGAAGTTTCAAACATCCGGGCGTTCCTACGTATCCCATAAGGATGGGAATCAAGCCGCACGTAGTTCTTTAAGCGCGGTGCAACACAATCGGGCACCAGCGCGGGGAAGAGTGCGGGTCTGACCCTCGCACACAAAAGGAGCGGCATTTGATATTTCTTGTTTGTCCTTAAAGATGAATGGTTTTTCTTTGTGCGGCGACATGCCTGTGATTGAGAAATCTCTGGCGTCGCCGCAATAATCAAGCCACGGAAGGCATTGATGAATGGCGTGGTTATTAACCAGCGCCCAACATGAGTGTCCCCTGAGGGGAACATCACGATGCAGTGTCGTTTTCTCGTCGGGCGGCCAAGACGATCACAGTTTACGGTCGTGTGGTAGGACCAGACAACACAGTTTAAGGTCGTGTGGTTCGGACCATGGAGGAATCCGCTTACCGCAGTACGGCGGACACGGCGGAGGTGGGAACATACCCAGCCCTGCGGTCACGCACGATTCCAGGAGAAGAGTCTTGGGATAGGGGTCTGCATATGTCCATCACCCGAGGGGCAGAGATGCTAGCCTCCAGATATACTGGGCCCAGAACGCAATTGTTCGGGCGACTCCCTCCTCCTTATGGGGATGAGGGTCCAGCTACGCATGGCCCTTAGGGAGGATATCTGCATATATCCTTGGTGCTCAGATCATGGGAGCCTCGAACGACATCATTACCCTGGTTGGTCTGCCTAACGTGTAGAGGCGTACCGGAGGTCAGTATGAAGAGAGTGTCAAGATTCCACTACAACGCACAAAGGCGGAGTGTGATGAGGACTGCGCAACCAATGTTCAGAGCCTGAGAGAGCTGACATGGCGATCAAGGACGTTGCTGACGCATTCACAACACAACATCCGATCGCGTCAGCCTAAGACGGGGCAAGCAAACGAGCATCAACCGCTCAATCGCAGGATTCATATCGATTTGCGGCCCAAGACCCACCGGTAAATCGACCCGGAGCGGTGGGAGAGCACTGAGGCATCGTACCCAAACCGCTAACGAGGATCCCTTTGAGTGAAGGCTCGAACAAGAGGAAGCGCGGGGCCTGACAAGCAACACAGGACTTGTCGGGATTGAATCTGACACTACGAGTCATAGACCGAAGCACCCAAAACATGTTAACAGATCTCCGGAAAGGGTCGGAGGACTCACCCTGAGAGCAACCGAAGGGGGGCAGATCCCCGTGATCAACCAAGAGACGGGGCTGGACCTGAGACACAAGCGTCCAGGCGGTCCTACGTATCCCATAAGGATGGGAATCAAGCCATACGTAGTTCTGGAAAGGCAGTTTAACGTCATGCAGGACGATGAGGGGTGTGAGGTAGTCCCACACACGGGGGAGGCGTACGGCGCGGCCAGTAGACCGACGTGAATGAGGACATAATCCCCCGCTCACGCGATACGCCTCGCACAAAAAAGGAGGGGAACTGGGGCCAGAGGCCCAACGCGGGATAGAGATTCCCAGGAAACGGGGCTGGGCCTGAAGCATGAATGTCCAGGCGGTCCTACGTATCCCATAAGGATGGGAATCAAGCCATACGTAGTTCAAGAAGTGCAGTTTAACGTCATGCAGGACGATGAGGAAAAAGAAGGGGGGAGCAGAAGGCATCCCCAAACGTGGGGGGGCGTACAGCGTGACGAGCAAACCGACGTGAATGAGGGCATAGCACCGCACTCACACCATACGCCGCACACCCGGGGGCAACTGGGCCAAGGGCCCGAGATGGGATGGAAATTCCCGAAGGATGGGGCTGGGCCTGAAACATGAATGTTCAGGCGGTCCTACGTATCCCATAAGGATGGGAATCAAGCCGCACGTAGTTCTTGAGGGGCAGTTTTACGTCATGCAGGACGAATGCTGAACAGTTTAACGTCTTGTAGCCTGGACGAATGCAGTTTAACGTCGTGCAGGACGTGGTGCAGTTTAACGTCATGCAGGACGAAGTGCAGTTTAGCGTCATGCGGGACGAAGTGCAGTTTAGCGTCATGCAGGACGAAGTGCAGTTTAGCGTCATGCAGGACGAAGTGCAGTTTAGCGTCATGCAGGACGAATGTGCAGTTTAACGTCATGCTGGACGTTTGAACACTCAGGCAAAGTATTGCTTGAGGAACCTAGCGTTGGTGGGAGGAGTGACACGCTCACCATCCATAGTCGCTAGGGAGTACGCGCCATTGGGATAGACCTTGTGGACAACAAACGGTCCCTCCCACTTGGGCTCCAACTTGGGTGGCTTCCTGCCGGGGATCATCGGCGCTCTTAGGGCTAGCACTAGATCACCCTGCAGGAAGGAGCGGAGGCGAACCTTCTTATTGAATGCTCGAGCCATCCTGCTTTGATGCCTCTCCAAGTTGTGCAAAGCGTGAAGTCTATTCTCATCCAGTGCATCCAACTCGACTAGACGGGCTTCAGCAACTCTGTCCGGCGCTTGCTGGTCGTAGACCGCAGTGCGCAAGGACGGTAACTGGATCTCGATGGGTAGGACGGCCTCAGCTCCATACACCAGGGAATAAGGGGTCATCTGGGTGGAATTGCGAGTCGTCGTCCGATAAGCCCAGAGGGCGTTGGGGAGCTTGTCCGGCCAACTCTTCTTGTTCTGACCAACCATCTTTTGCAGAATGTTAGAGAGGGTTTTGTTAAACGCCTCGATCTGTCCATTCGCCTGCGCATGATAGCGAGATGTATGGTTCGAGCGGATGTTATACTTGGCGTACAACTTCTTCAACTCGGCTGCTCGGAAATTGGTTCCGTTATCCGTGAGGATAGCGTGAGGCACTCCAAATCGATAGATGATGTTGGAGGTCACGAAGTCAGCGATCGAACAGGATTTGACCTCTCTGAGCGGAATCGCTTCTGCCCATTTGGAGAAGATGTCCGTGGCGGTCAGAATGAACCGGCACTGGCGAGCTGTCGCCGGCGGGTAAGGTCCCACGACGTCCATCCCCCAGACTGCAAAGGGCCAGGAATACCTGGTGGTATGGAGAGGCTCCGGCGGCCGATGCACAAAGTTCGCATGGACCTGGCACGCATGGCACCTCCTGGCGTACTCGATGCAGTCATGGATCATAGAGGGCCAGAAGTATCCCAACCTCCGAATCTGGTGGGACAGCTTCGGCCCAGTCTGGTGGGCGCCACATGAACCAGCATGAACCTCTTGCATGACTCGTGGGATCTCGACTCCCTGAAGGCAACGGAGGAGAACACCATCAAACCCGCGCTTGTAGAGGATCTGCTCCAGACCGGGACTGCTCTGGAGGACAAACTGCGATGCGCGGCGTCGAACTCGCTCGCGCTCGGCCCGATCTGACGGAAGAATGCCATGTTGGAGGTACTCAACCAAAGGCGCCCTCCAATCACGGGCTGATTCGACTGCTATATCTGGGGTACTCGGGGCTCCGGGCATAGGGGCAACCGTGGTGAGGTGACTTACCAACGGGCCGCGATATTCTTCCGGGATAACGGGAGCGATGAGCCTGCGGCGCGTCACGCGGACGATTAGGTTGTCCTGTTCAGGTTCCGCAAGTGACGCAGCCAGGCTGGCCAAAGCATCTGCTCGACTGTTCTGCGACCGGGGAACATGGACAATTTCCGGCCGAGAAGGGAACCGGGCCATCAGAAGAAGGGTGCACTCCAACAATGGCACAAGTTCCGGCTTCCTGACAACGTAGTCGCCATTGATCTGCTTAACGACCAGCTCGGAGTCCCCTTTCACGCACAGACGGGGCACGTCGATCTCGAGAGCCAACTCGAGGCCGGTGATGAGGGCATGGTATTCCGCCTCATTGTTGGTACAGCCCTCTGACAACAGGAAAGAGTATGGCAGCACGGCTCGCTCCGGGGTAATGAAGACGATGCCCAAGCCCACTCTATTGAGCTTAGGATTATCGAGTCTTCTACCGGTGGGGCTCCGGGAGGCACCGTCAAAGTGCATCTGCCAGCATGGATCGGCTCGATCAACCGAGAGAATGGTCTCATCAGGAAAGCCTAGATCCAGCGGCTGATCCGCGGAGGTCGGGTGAGCGGCCAGAAAGTCTGCCAACGCTTGCCCTTTGATGGCCTTCTGAGACACATACCTGATGTCGAACTGCTGGAGAATCACAGCCCACCGCGCTAGACGGCCAGTCAACATAGGTCGGCTCAGGATATATTTCAACGGGTCTACCCGAGAAACCAACTGTACCTCATGGTGCTGCAAGTAGTGCCGTAATTTCTGTACGGCAAATACGAGCGCCAGGCAGATCTTCTCGATGGGGGAATACCTAACCTCCGCATCGAGGAGCAAGCGACTGAGGTAATAGAGGCTATTCTCTGTTCCCTCGTTGTTCTTCTGGGCGAGAAGGGCACCCAGGGACCGTTCCAGGGCGGTCACATAAAGGACCAGCGGCTTTCCGGATACGGGCGGCATCAGAACCGGAGGTTGAAGCAGGTACTGCTTGATTTCCTCAAAAGCGATCTGACACTCTTTATCCCATACATAGGTGACACCCTTCTTTATGAGCCGATAAAAGGGCTTACACTTGCCGGCCAGATTCGCGATGAATCGGCGTATATAGGCTAAGTGGCCTTGGAACCCTTGCAGTTCCCGGATGTTACCCGGGGGAGGCATTTGGCTAATCGCCCTGATCTTCTCTGGGTCGATCTCAATACCCCGGTATCTTACCACAAATCCAAGGAACTTTCCGGAGGTGACCCCGAAGGCACACTTCAACGGGTTCATCTTCAGGCAGCGAGACCGGAGGAAGCCGAACACTTTCTCAAGGTCTTTGAGATGGTCCTGACGCTGGCGCGATTTGACCACCAAGTCGTCGACGTAGCATTCCACCAGTGTGCCGAGGATTGGCTTGAATATGTGGTGCATCGCCCGTTGGTAGGTGGCTCCTGCATTCTTCAGGACAAAGGGCATGACCCGGTAACAAAAGGTACCTTGGGGGGCCCTAAAGGCAGTGAACTCCTCATCCTCAGGGGCCATCCGGATTTGGTTGTATCCGGAGTATCCATCCATAAAGGAGAGGGCTTGGAACCCTGTCGTGGCATCAATCAACAGCTCTGTCACTGGAAGGGGAAAATCATCCTTCGGACAGTGGCGGTTGAGATCGCGGAAGTCGATGCAGACTCTAATCTGCCCGTTCTTCTTCCTGACCGGCACAATGTTGGCCAGCCATTTGGGGTACTGAACTTCCCTCACGAAGTTGGCTTTGATAAGCTTGTCAACTTCGGCCTCAACCATGGCACCATGGGATGGGTGCATCTTCCTGGGAGGCTGCTTGAACCCGCGATGGTTCGCCGGGAGACCAAGGCGGTGGACGGCTACCTGAGGATCTAGCCCCGGCATCTCGTCATAGCCCCAAGCGAACACATCACGGTGCTGCCTGAGAAAGTCCACGTACTGCTGCCGCTCCTCAGAGGGCATGGCGGCACTAACCAATGTGGGTCTTGGATCGGCCTCGGTTCCAAGGTTCACCTGTATTAACTCATCGACCGTGGCGGGGACGCCCTCCTCAAAGGCTGGGGGTGCATCTTCCACGTCCTCTCCACTTGGGGAGGGATCATCCACGGGAGAGACTGCGTTGGAAACTGCATTGGGGCCACCAGATCTTGCTGGGCCGCTGGTGCTGGAACGGGCGGTCGCGGTCATCTCATCAGGAGACTCACAGGTCGTCGAAACCATGGCTACGTCCAACCGTTGAATCGGGAGGACGTAGGTGTCATCCAAGCTGGCACATGGATCGCTTACAACAGCGACAGGCTCAACCTCACCTGCCCGGATCTGCTTGTCCTTGCTCTTGTAATAGTCCGCGTCCAGATAACGGGCTTCACATGAGGCAAAAGGAGAGGCATCTCCTTGAAGCACGCCCACTCGACCATTAAGGGAGTATTTGAGGCATTGGTGGTATGATGAGGGAACCGCCGCATGAAGGTGGAGCCATGGCCTGCCCATCAATGCATTATACGCAGTGTCCTGAGAGACTACCATGAATTCGGTGTTGGCAACCAAGTCACCGAACTGGGTCTTCAAACGTATCTTGCCGACCGGGGTTTGCTCGGTACGGTCATACCCCTGGATCCTGAGGTCGGAGGGGATCAAGTCATCCTCAGACAACCCCAATCTCCGGAGCGTCCGAGTCGGAATCAGGTTGATCCCGGATCCCGTGTCGACAAGACAGCGCCGGACTTCAAGGCCATTGAACTGGCCAGTGACATACAGCGGACGAATGTGTCCCTGTATAGGAGGGTCTTCATCCTTACCAGAGAACGAGATAACTGCCTGACATTCGGCGTCCTCGATCGTTTCGGCGTGAAAGGCTTCTGCAGCCGCAACCTCTGTCTCAAACTGGAGGGGGCTCTTCAGGGCTTCAGCGAGTGCCTCGCGCATCTCAGATGACATGCGCAAAGCCTCAAGGATGGAGAGCCTTGCTGGGATGTCGGCCAAGTGCTTCAGGACATCATACTTTTTGGCCAAGCGCGAGCTCCTGGTTGCAGGAGGTTGCTCTGCGGTTGGTGGCATGACGGGCCTTACCGGTTGGATCGGCGGCCGACTGGTACTTGGCGCATCTCGCTGTTCACTGGTCGCAGTCCGGGAAATGGTCACCGTACTGGAGTCAGGAGGCCGGGCTGGACTTGTGGCAGGGCGGAGCTGGTCGCGACGCGGCTGAGGCGGTTCTGCCTGGTCCCACACCACAAACAGTGGCGGAGGCGAATCTGTCATCCCCGGATGGGGGGCCTGCGCACGTTGAGCTCGATCTTGAGCCTGCTGCCTAGTCTCAGTGGCGTGCACGGCCTGGCCGGAGGTACCGACGGCTGTGCCCCGGCGACTCCTGCTGCTGCGGTTCTTCCGACGGTGGCGACGACCGGGGACGCTAGGGAGGTCCACCTGGTGTTCTTCAACGTCGGGAACCGAAAAGGGATTTACCAGCTCGACGGTGTTAACCGAAGCGTACCCAACACTTTCATCGGACGAATCATCCACCACCGGGCGGACCCGAGGGGGGATCCCCATCTCCGGGGGCATGAAATCACCGAGAGTGCGGGATAGTGGCGGAACTGGCGGGGCGCGCTCTTCCTTCTTGCGCCGCCGCCGTTTGCTCTTCTTGGAAGAGGCAGGATGGGACGACGACGCCGAAGCAGCACCCGCAGATTCTGGGGGCTCAGGCTGATTCAAGCGCGCACGGATGATTCCATGGGCGCGAATGATCGTCTTGCGGGCCATCCAGTTATTATACTTCTGGGACCCGCGGTCGGAGACCAGCTGCCATTCGTCCTCGTTGCCACTATCGTCATCTGATCCCACGAATAAGCCCACCACTTGTGCTGGAGCTGGGCCCAACCTGATTACATTGTTGTTAATCTGGTCTTGGAGCCAGTCCTTGAACACATAGCACCGCTGGATGGTGTGCCCCAGGGCTCGATGGTAGGGGCAGTAGCGGGGGTTATCCGTGAGATGTGCCTCCTCTGGCTTCCAACACTCAGGCAGTCGCACAATCCTCTGCTCCAGGGCGCTCCGGAAATAGCCGGGGACCTGATCCTCGTGAAATGTGTAAGTCAGGTACCGCGGGCCTCTGGGAGCGTGGTCTTGACGAGGGGCCGGAGGGGCCTGCCGAGGAGGTGGACCCTGATTATCTCGCCCGGGTTGTGGCGGTACATTACGCGGAGGGGCCGGCCGGTTCTGAGGCTGCCGTTGCTGGGCCGGGAACTGAGCCCGTGGAGGCGGATTCCTGTGAGGCTGTGGAGCTGGCCTCACCGGCAGCAGCTCCAACGGCCTGGGAGCCTCTATCTGGGCCACAGCAGCGGGCTCAGCCCTGCTGACTCTCCTTGCAGGAATCATAGGAGGCAGCGGGTGTGCCTGGCTGGCCTGTTGCAAGGCTTCCTCAAGACGTTGAGCTTTGTCTGAGAAGTCCCTGAACCCTCCGGGGTAATTCTGAGTAATCAGGGAAGGGACCAGCTCGGTCTTGACGTTCCCGACGCACATTGTCAGCAACTGCTCTTGAGTCAATGGCATGTCAAGGGAATACGTGAGACCCTTCCATCGGGCGACGAAGTCCGCGACTCGCTCATCAGGCCTCTGCTTGCACTTGAAGAGGTCTGCGATACTCGTCTTCCGGGTCGTGGAACTGAACTGGTAGAGGAACTGTCTACGGAGGTCCTCCCAGCTGGTTACCGACCCGACGGGAAGCTGGCTGTACCAGACAAATGCTGGCCCTTCCAGTGTCTGAACAAAGCAGCGAAGCTTAGCGGCCTCCTGCTGCGCCGGAGTCCCCAACATAGGCCCGCACCTCGAGTTGAAGTGGGCTAAATGCTGTGGCGGATCTCCAGTCCCGTTGAAGGGGGCGAAAGTGGGATTCCCGAATCCCGGAGGCGCCGGCATGTCATCCACCCATGCTGGGTAGGGCTTGCCGTCCGGTGGGATCGCCACCTGCCGAGTCTCCAAGGCTTCCTAAGCAGGCAATGAGTGCTGCCATCGGATCGTCCGGACATGGGTTCCAGTCCTGGCGAGGATCTCTAACCACGAGCGCATTGCATGGCCCTTCAATCGGGTCGTCGACCGGGTCGTCGAACTCGGCAGCTCGTGGGATGGCGGGCGGAGCGGCCCTTGGGGCAGCGGGAGGAATCCGAGCGGGATCTCTCAGGTAATCACGCCGCTCGGGAGGGTGTGGCGAAACATACCGCGCCCTCTTGCCGTAGGCAATGGCCTCTCTCCTGTCGGCGAACACGGCGTAATCACGGTTGCCCGGGAGAGTCTCGTCGAGGTGCGGTTGTTCCGGTCCCTGTTGTCCTGGCCTGGGATCACCGTAGTCAGGTCGCTGCTCCGCAGCGCGCTCGGCGAGGAGCTGGTCAACCAGCCTCTTCTGTTCGGCGAGCTGCTGACGTAGCATAGCCTTCTCGGGATCCTCCTCCGCCCTCCGCATGGAGGCAGATGGGTCGGTGGGCTTTACAGCCTCGCTGTGCTGTTTTCCTTTGCTGACATTTCGGCTCAACGTCAGTGCTTCAGTGGGCGCGGGGAGCCCCAGGAGGTTCCTCTGATGACGAGTAACTCTCACCGATGGATCTGACGACGGCTTGTCTTCGGGGGGGAAGCCCCCGTCGAGAAGTTCCAAGTCGTTCCCCTCTCCCGACAGGTCAGCCATATTGACTGTTCCTGTCCCTGGGGATATACCCTCAGGGCCACCCAGCGAATCGGGCTGTCCGCGGATCACACTGAAGCGTAGGGCAGCGTACTTCCCCCATCCACGGATATACACGTGGGGAGTGGCTTCCTCGATAACTTTGCGGAGTGCTTGAAAACACTCGACGCATCGTTGTTGGAGGGCCTCGTGGTGCCCAAATGACCCGGGGTGCCGAAACGCGGGGAGCATGGCCAGGTCAATTTGACGGCACTGCTCACCAATATCCTCCAGGTGCGCTTGACTCCCGGGGTATGGCATTTGTAGGCAGTGAAGACGGGAGTGAGTCTCCCGGAGAGTTCGACGGAAGCATTCGAACTCATCCGGGGTGAGCGATTCGGGTGCATCAAAGCCCGGTCCTGCGACTGGCCAAAACTTCTCAGGGAAGTGGCCCTCTGCAAGGACGGTCCAGAAGCTCCACGATTCAAATTCGGGACCCAGATCTCCTCGGTCCTCTTCAATGGCTGGGAATGGACGGGGAACCGGCAGTGGTGCCGAGGCGGGCCGTCGGGCCGACGGGCTGGCCGGCGGCGAATACGGCGAGCAGGCCGATTGGCCTCCATATCCCGGGCCTCCCCCTGAGGGTGGCGGTGCCCCAGCTACCACATCACGATAGGACAGGCCGGCGAGCGAACATCCTGCCGTAGCATCGGTGCTCGCCGAGGGTGCACTAGATCGAGGTTCGACCGCCGGTCCCCAGATAAAGTCTCCGGCTTCTCTGATCGGGGCGGAAGGCACTTCCGGAGGGGCCGGTACCAACCGCAAGCTTGATCCTTGGGGGTCTACTAGGCCCTCGTTACTCCGGATATACCTTCGGAGAGAAGCGGGGATCACATCGATCTCGCTCTCGGGGAGCACGAGGCTGACGTGCCGCATTCCTACCCCTTCCCTTGACTGGCGGGATTGGGGAGAGGGCTCTATCGCCGAATCGTACTCCGCCTCTGAGTCAGAGAAGCAAACCGGTCGGATCTCTGTCCGGAATTCCGTAACATTCTTCCCTCGGCGTCGACGCCTTGCCTTCCTGCCCCTGGGCAGTTCCCCGGGGCAGGGCTGATCTCTGTCCTGGCGTCCTCCGGCTGCAATGGTGCTGGGGCCAAGAGGACTGGGAACCAAGGTGCGAGGGGCACCGGGACAGATATCAAAGGGGATGCGGGGAGAGATGATTCCGGGCAGGCCTCCGGGCCGGGATTGGGAGGTGGGATGACCCATGCCTCCAGGATCGGCCACGCAGAGTAGACCCTGCCGGTGAATAGCGCTACCGCGAGGTGGTCCGCGGTGGCTACTGCCAGTGCCAGCAACTGGGAGAGCCGACCCAACCTGCCTTTGGGGCGGTCGGGGCCTCGATCCAGGTCGGGCATAGGAGTTCCCCTGCTCAGGATGCGCAGAGGCCTGGCGACTGGAGCCAGCAGTGGCTTGGGCCAATGCGGCCGCTGTTGCTAGAGCCCCAAGGTGGGCATCCTCTTCCGCTCGTGCCCGACGTTGGCGTCGAGACAGACGAGTCGGGATGAGCGGCGCGGGCAGGTGGAGAGCCCGCTCTTCGACTGGAGAGGCCTGGCGGCGGTGTCTCCGTGGCCTGGCGGGAGTCTTTACCGTAGATCCCTGGAGCGAATCCCGGATAGGGTGATCCCGGGCCTCTTCCACCTCATCCGCGTAGGGAAGGGAACTGTCAGAGCGCTCCGGGGATAAGCTCCCGAAGCGGTTGGACGTTGAGGTAGGCAGCGGTGCCTCCCTGCGCGGCCCTCGGGGGCGGCGGTGGTGGCGAGGTGCAGCCTCCTCAAGGTCTAGGCGAGCCATTTCCCTAGTGGGGATGACTCCCTCTTCCTCGTATCTCCGCACCAGGGTGTTGATCACCCTTCTCTGGATGACCTCCGAGGGGGAGAGAGGGCGTGGTCGTCCCGCAATTGCGGCTGCTGGGACGGCTGTGGAACGGGCGAGACCGCGCGGAGTAGCCGCGTCGGTGTTTCCCCTGTCCCTGCGCCAGTGGGCGGGTGGCGATCGGGCACTGGATCGGGCGACCTGATTTCTGAAAGCAGGGAGAATGACCCATTAATACTGACAGGAAAAAGGAATCGACAACCAACCATTAGTGCCACGACGCCTTCCGTGGGGGGAACCCAGGCCCTCGACGTTGCGAGACGGAGTGCCCGATTTCACTTCCCCAGCCCCTGGCGGGTAAGACTAAATGCTTGGCCGGGCAACACGCCGGTCTTCCAACACCTCTGAAAGCTATCGGTCTTCATGTCGAGGAGAAGAGATTCACGTCGGGTTCACCATTTTTCTGTTTCGGTGCGGATGTGCGTCGGGTTACGTTGTTCCGCCAGGACGCGTTCGCGCGTGCACCCGTCAACCCGAGGGGATGGGCGCGCGGCTTGTGGTCCCGCAGTCCCGCTTTCCAAGGGCGGGCGGCATCCGTCCCTTATTCAGGGGCGTCTGCTCCTTGATCGAAACCGGGATGATGGGATGTCGGCTCCTCCTTCCTTGGACGTCTCCTCGGAACTCGTCGCCTAATCCGGGTCTCCCTCATAGACTTAAGAATGTTCGTGAATCTCGTTCCCGGCGCCATATCTTCATGGACACCGGTTAATTACGCTGCTTCCGCCTGGACGCTCCAAGGAGTCTGGTCGGGGCAGCAACCTGCGGTGAGAAGGCCGGGTGGCTCTGGGTGCTGGGGGCGTGTCGTAACACTGCGGCTCTGCACGTCTGTCTTCCATCCCTAATAGGGCTTCTCGAAGGCATGATGGCATGAGGCATCCCGTACTAGGTGCGGGGAACTGTGTCACCTGAGGTTTTCCTCAGCTTCCCGTGTTTAACACGGGGTATGCCGCGAGTTTAACGTCCAGCGGGGACGGCATCGGACCGATCAACACGAAAAGTGGATCAGATGACAGAACCCCTTGCGGGGAACCTCCGACGCTGGGGCCAGCACATGGGCGGCTTCCCAAGTAACGTGGAGTGGAGTGAAGTGGCATGACCCCACCGGGATGTGGCGGCCCGGGTAAGGATCAGGATGGATGATGAAGTGAAGAGCTTGGACCCCAGAGGGGCTTCCTACGTACCGCGCGTGAACATGGATCAAAGTCAACGTAGTTCGGGCATACAGTTTAACGTCATGCTGGACGTCGGCAAGCCGACTCACGAAGAGGTCGAGGCCGCCGGGCGGAGGATTGAACCGAACCACCTCGCACAGAGGGGGATGGAACGGCCGGGTGGATCACAGTTTCACGTCATGCTGGACGATAAAAGGGGAAATGAAAAAAGGGGGGCTGTGGGGAGGCACCGTGGAGATACACACGGGCAGCCTCCCACAGGGGCGGATTCATAGGTGAATCGATGCAAGCGTGAACCCTGGAGGGGTCCACTGATGGACGAACCGACGTAAATACGACCGGGACGACCAGGTGGTGGGCTTGAACCTCGGGGAGGCTTCCTACGTACCCTGTATAGAAGACAGGGATCAAAGTCCACGTAGTTCATTCTGTCAGGACTTACGCACTTGAGGCAGCCCGGTTGCGGCAAAACTCAGTTGGAAGGGACTTGGACCGAAAGCAGAAGACACCTCGATCCCAGTCATACCCTCTACTGGCTTCGGCCGTGGGGAGGCGCAATGGAGATACACATGTGCAGCCTCCCACGAGAAACTAGGGGTTTGTAATACCCTGCCCCCGTAGGGAAAAGCCACTCCCATTAAATCGCCCCGAAAGCGGGACAATCCCGACATCCCTGCAGAGACGAGCGGGTGGGGGCCACATCCAAACCGGGGGAGATCCTGCGTGCAGAGCACGGGATCGGATGAAGCGGACGGTTTAACGTCTTGCCGGACGAAGTACAGTTTAACGTCGTGTGTTGAGGACGAGGCGGACGGTTTAACGTCTTGTCGGACGAAGTACAGTTTAACGTCGTGTGTTGAGGACGAAACACTTGGCAGTTTAACGTCTTGCAGCGCGGACGATGGGGCTAGGCAGTTTAACGTCGTGCAGCTTGGACGGATGTGCAGTTTAACGTCATGCTGGACGAATATGCAGTTTAACGTCATGCTGGACGTATGCGCAGTTTAACGTCATGCGGGACGAATGCTGAACAGTTTAACGTCTTGTAGCTCGGACGTATGCAGTTTAACGTCATGCAGGGCATAGGTTGCCGGACGATGGGTGCATGTCACTTCGCACGAACCTGGAGGGCCGCACGGGAAGACAACGCACGGTGCGGGCACCCAGGATGAGGAGCATCGGGCGCCACGCAGGCAGGTACCCTCAGGGGGTCGAGGGGACGACCCTGGCAGATTGCGCGCAAAAAGGAAGCTTTGCGCGCAATACTGCGGGCCGGCGCGCAATCGGGGCGGCTGGCGCGCAATTGGGCCAGCGCCTTGCGCGCGGATGCTTGAGATTGCTCACACCGGGCTTCGGATAGCGCGCGGGGGCAACGGCTCATTCTCTAATTAATGGCCAGTTGAAAGAAGGGGGGTGCGCGCAATCAGGCCGGATTGCGCGCACCCCGGGGGCAATTGCGCGCAAGCGGGTTCTTTTGCGCGCAAAGGCCTTAGGGTGAGTTTTTATTCAAATGAAAGGAGCCAGCGGGGATTGCGCGCGAAGGCGGACCCCGAGGCTTTCTTGCGCGAAAGAAAGGAGGTTACCTGAAGTTCGTCATTGCGCGCGGAAGGGGTTGAATTGCGCGCACGAGAGACGTTTCGACTTCCAGCAACCTTTGAAACGTTGGGGGTCGCCTTGTATTTATAGGCAACCCCGGGCGCGGAATCCAGGGTGCGAGCGCGAAATTCTCCTCGCGGGCGCGGAATCGGGCGCGGCGCGCAAGGGAGTCGCGCGGACCCGCGGCGCGCAAAATTGCGCGCCGGACCGGCGCATTGCGCGCATCCCGGGGGGTTTGCACGCGGAACATCACCTTTGCGCGCGGGCCTCTGAAATTCCGCGCAAGGCCTCCGGGCCCTCCGAAACGTTCTTCCAACTCCAAATATCACTTCGCATTCCGCATCCGGAGCTTCGTTTGGGAACAACGGACTTTTCCGGTGTCTACAATCATAACATGACTTCAAGAGTCTGGTTGGTCCACTCTGTCTAACCATCTGTCTGAGGAGGAAAAGTAGTGCTAAGTCATAACTAAGAACCAAAAGAAATTTGGAGACCTCCCCACACCCTAGAGGGAAAGCATGGATCTCATTTAGAAATGATCATCTGTGGGACTCCATTATGTCTCACCAACTCCTCTAGAAACTGCCTTGACAAAACATCCAATGATCTCTACCCCTTGATTGCTATAAATTGGGACGATTTTGTTAAGCGATCCACTACCACACAAATAGCATCTTGTCATCCCAAATATCGAGTTAAACTAGTAACAAAGTCCATTGACATGTCCTACCACTTCCACTAAGGAATTTATAATAGCTGGAGCAGACCACTAGGAACACAGTGTTCAACCTTTACATGCTTACAGACCAAACATCAAGACACAAACTCCACAACCACATGGTTTATCCCAGGCCACCAAAACTAGCTCATCAAGGCTCGATACATCATTTTCACGCCAGGATGAACCTCTAAAGGTGAACCTAGTTACAGGTTAGATACCTAGGAACTGATCATGCATCATTCTTCTTTGTGCCTATGTTTGAATGGGTAGAACTTGGGAGAGTTTAACATAAAATCAATGAATGAAAGAACGAAATTAATTAATTCCGAGCCTTCCATATTCCAGGTTTAAGAGCACTAACTATTTGTTATTTTTCATGTATGGATCATGGTTGATGTCCTCTTCAGGATTACAAAGAATATTTCTAGTAGGTTGTGCCAGCAGATAGCTGATAGGTAGAGGTTGATGATGATGAAACTTGGAGGAAGACACTCTGAGAGTTTCACTTCCAGAGACTATAGAAGTATGAGAGATCCATTTTAGACGCAGTCATGGAATACTGGTTAGAGGTTGACAAGATCACCTTCAGTTCGATCTGTACTCGGATGGAGCACTGGGTGTCCTTGGTTGTGATTATGGGCTGTGGTGTAGTGATGCAGTGTTGGTTCTTATTCCTCGGGGATTGCGAGTAATCAACGATCTCATGGGAGGAGTTCCAAGGCAAGTTTAGATTCGAATTTCTTTCTTCTACTGTGAAGGCATCCAATCATTAAGAGATTATTACCATTCAACAGGGGAGCTCCACTATGAAATATATTGAAACCTATATTTGGAACCTTTTACGATATGCTTTGGTCCTGTTTCTAGATGAGGAGGCCAGGGAAAGGCATTTCGAGGAGGCTTTGCATCTAGATATCTAGTTCCAAGTCCCTCCATTTATGAAAAAGACAAATATTGAGGTGGTGGAGAGGGCATAACTTGTTTAGAGGACATTGTCCAAAACTGGATCATCACGAGAGGGGAGTCATCGTGATTCCTCACGAAGTAAAGCAGTGTTCACGGGTTGTCCGTTTTTAGGGTTGAAGAGTTTATATTCAGTTGTTGGTAGGTCCCAGCCCTTCACATCTCCTTTCTCAAAAGGCATAAAATCATATACCCATGCCAAGAGATCAGGTGATTGTTTTTCAAGTGGTGGTCGATGTCATCAGCAGGAGTAGTGACCTAATTTTCAGAGTAGTAATCATGCACCAGGTGCTCCGCTCTAGGTTCCTCCGTTGAGGAATTTCAAACCGAGGTAGTAGAAGTAGGATTCACCAACTATAGATCAGCAGAGGGTATATGTGGCAGGTAGAGGAGAACCCTGTGACACTCCACATCCTCATAGAGTAGAGTATGGCAATGGTGGTGGTATTCATTAGGGTCAGAGAGGCCATTGAGGTGGTCGTTGTAACCTTCATGCTTTAGCGTTTCCAGTGCCAGGTGAGATAGATGTTGTTTGAGATACCCTTTTCTTGTTTTCTACCTTGGTGAATGCCTTGTTTGATTTAGGAGTGACACACTCCTTCATATCACCTACCATTTTCCATGCTTTGTGACTTGAGGTAGATAGGATTCCATATCCCTTGGCATTGACTACTCTAGTTTGAGGTCGAGCTGACTTGATTGAAGTATATAGAAACTGTGAGCTAGTGTTGAGGCATCACCGCTCATGGGGAGATTTCCTTTGTTTACGAATACAACCAAATGATGTCATCCTCATCATGTATTGGTTGACTTTGGTGTAGGATATCATGGAATACTTATGGAATAAGCTCATTTTCTTTGGCGTAGATAGGGATCCTGTGGTGTTTTTTCGCGAGCGAGACCCTCGGATGGGTTAGAGGCATGTTACGTCCTTATCATCCATGATGGATGAGCTGATGGTGAGTTCTTATGAGGTTCAACAGTTGGAGTTTCCTAGGGTTATAGAAGAGTACCCTAATGTTTTTACAAAAGAGGTTGTAGCATTAACCCCTCAACGATAGATCGAGTTTGGGATCGAGCAACAAATAGGAGCAGCTCCTATCTCTATGTCTCTAAATAGGATGGACGCTTTTAAGTTACAAGAGTTATGTATACAGATTTATGGTCTTCTACAGTGCGGTTTTGTTGGACCGAGTGTGTCCCTTTGGGGTGCACAAGTTTCACTCATAAAGAAGGCTGACGGTTGTTTGAAGTTGTGTGTCTATTATTTTCACTTAAACCATGTGACAATCTCTGTCATGACCCCTCCCCATAAAGTGTAACCCTCTTGGGCCGGGAATGTGAGAAGGGAGATAATGACCTCGGAGTCCCACCTCTAGAAGGCCCCAAGTTGGAGACTATCACTGAGGGTATTGTAAACACAAAAATTGGTGGAATTACTATAACACCCCATGATTTCATAGAACGTTATTTTTTCAATGTAATTCAATAACTTGCACTATAGAAAAAACCGAGTTCAAGCACACCACGACTTTCCAAACTAGCTATTCAAAAGTAGTTATAAATATTAATAATTGAATTTTGAACATTATATAATCATTATAATTTTATAATCTATTTATTTAGTTTCTTAAACATAATGTAAGAAAGAATTCATCTTTTCAGATAAAAGAAGTATTTTTCAAAAATTGCAATTTTAAATCCTTATAATGGAGAATCTTTTTTAAATCCAATATTTAAACTTTAATATATTAAATTTTACAAGATCAACATCTTCTTTAGAATTGGGACATAAAGATTTAGTTTCAAAAATGTTTTGGTGTTTTTTTGATAACTTTCATATTTGGGTGAATAGTGAAAAACACTATATTTTAACTGAAAACAACATTTTTAATCAAAATATTTATAGTGTTCAATTATAAATTTTAATGGTTCAGAAGTATAATTGGATTATATTTTTACCATTTAATCCAATGCTAGTCATTGTGAGTAATTTCACATTGAAATTGGACATAAACAAGTGTTAATCTTTTAATAGTTCAAATTTCTTAAAAATATCATTTTTTGGTTTTGAAAATTAGAATTAATTTTAAATTAATTATGGAACTTATATGTTTTGAAATGTGTAAAATATAATTCATTTTTGAACTTGGAATATGAAAATTATCTTAGTGTGAATTTTTGATAATTTTCAGAAAACATTCCATTTTTGATGAATAGTGAAAAACACTATGTTATTGTTTAAAACCAGATTTTTGTTTAAATATTTATTTATTTTATATAAATTTATTTTCAGTAAAAATTGATACATAATACCTGTATAATTTCAATGTAATTTATTGGAGTCATTTTATAATAATTTTAGATATATTAATATTTTATTGAACTTTTTACTGTCTTTTACCCACCTCCTAGGAGCATTTGCAAATTTACATAAAACATAATTTTATGAAATTTGTAAGTTGAATTTCAAAAATACAAGAGACACGATTGATTTTGGATAGTAAAATTTGGTTCAATAAGACAAAAATACTTTTTGGTGAATATTAATGTTTTACATTTATTTAACATGGTTAAAAGTAAATAGGGCAATTAAGGGTAAAAAAGATATTATTATTACCCTAACATATGACCTAATTCTATAGGATAAGTATAATTCGACCAAAAAACCTTAGGAATATAATATGATCCTTTATGTCCACTTGGATTAGATTAGGACATTTATTATTATTTAATTCAATGAAGAGTTAAAAGTGTTAAATTCAATGTTTAATAACAAAAACATTTTCAATATAGGGTTACACATAATATAAGTTAGAAAATAAATATTCATTAGAAATATAAAAATATTTCTTACATAATGGTATATTATTTATAATTTTTAGACATTAAATAATTAAATTTATTTACGGCACAATGATGATGTATTAATTACCTAATTAATGAAATATTTAAACAATTGATATTATAAATATCCAAAAAAATGTAATTTGAGAATTTTTATGAATTCCAAAAAATTTATAGGTTAATATTACATTTTAGGGTTGGTTAGATAAATTTTTACTAAGTGATATTTTTGTTATGAGTTTATAAAAAAAATACCAAATATTGACAAAATTGAAATAAAAGAGTTTTTAAAACAAATATTATATTATGAATTGATATTCTATTAAATAAAATCTATGGTTAGGAAAAAATACTTATATAATGATATTTTTATCATTAATGAACTACTTGGGGTTCATTTGGAAGTTTATAGTACGTTTATTAACCATATAATATAAAAATAAAAAGGGACATGGTAAATGTCAAACTATATAACTTAGAATTAAATCTGAATGAAAAATTTAATATATTTACCCAAACCTGTCTAAAATCTATTGGTTGAATGTTTTATACCTATATTAATATTATCCTTTAAATAATTAATTTTCGAGCCATTTTAAACCAAAAATGATTTTATTATAAAATAATATTTCTAGCTTTTCCTATGGTGCCCCTCACCCATCTTATAAAAGGGAACGTCTCCATCTCTGTAATTCACACCTTCAAATCCATTTGACTCATCCAAAACGTGCCCAAATAACCTCTCAAATATATTCCATTAATCCTAGAGGCCTTCCATTAGTTATAAAGCCATCCTAAGGACCTTTTGATCAAATCAAAAGGAAGAACCATAAGTAGAGGTAAATATTTCATCACCTCTTTCAAGTTCCTTTCTTCTCCCACTTACCCTTTATTTGTTGTTTCCATTATAAAATAATAACTCCAGTAAATTATATATAATGTTATGTTATTTTAAATATGGTATAACCATATTAATTATTCTATCCATCCTTTGAATTACATGTCACCATACGTGCATACGTACGGCTTACCGTCTCCACGTCATGGTGGAATTGTTATTCAATACATTATTATTTGGATGGGTATAATAATGATTTGTTTGTGATGTAAATAATAAATATAAAATGATAATGATTCTGTATATATGATATAACATCCAATTATATATAATTTTACTACCAAAATAATGATATTGTCGCTCATGAGTATGTACGGATTACCGTCTCCACGAAAAGGATGAGACTCATTCCCCATCGTATACATTCAAGACTAATTTTCATTATATGAATAAAAATAATGTTTAAATACTTATTATCATCTGAATATGAATAAGATACATCCTATCCATAACAAAAATTATTTATGTAACAAATCATATAAATGAAAACAATTCAGTTAACACACGAAACGACGTTAATACTAAAATATTGTTAACAAATCAATTTTTAAATTTCCTATATGATATAATATTAATATATATTATTATTTTATAATTTCAAAAAAGTTATTTCAAAATTATATTGATGGTTAACCTACCCTCAACCATGGAAAAGTACAAGGTAATGTTAATGTCCACAATCTCATTATTTATCCGAGATTGTTCATGTGTAAGTACATGCTGGGACATATTTATCATCAATAGACATAATTAATAAAAATGTTTTCAAAAGGTGTCTTTTATTGTTTTATTGGTGGGTCTTTTTAACTAGATCAAAATTTTAAATGTTTTAATGATTTATCTTTCTAAACCCTTTTCATCAAAGTCCATGTTTTCAAAATGATTTTAAGGATTTATTTATATGGACATGAATTTTTTAAAATTATAATTCTTTTAAATAGATTCAAAGTGGTATGGGATACATTGATTCAAAAATATCTTTTAAATGACTTCATTTATAAATTGTGATACTTTTAAACGATTTCATGAAAAATGGGTATTTCTCTCAATGCATTTTACTCATCATTTTCATCTATGTCAACATCCTTTGATGGATTTTAAACCTGTTTGATGTTGATTTATTATGATACAATCTTCCATATTATACTGAATAAGTTATACTATGTTTGACAGTGAATGTGATTTTTTATACCATTCATGGTTTATGGATAAAGTATTGAAATTTCTTATTCTATTTTTAATACAAATGTTTATGTTATGTTTCAACCTTTTCATAAATTAAATCCATTGGACTTAGTAAGTGATTGGTGGAGCCCACTATAGCTCCTTGATGCATCAGTGGATCTAATGAGACAAACTAGTGTCTTGGCACAAGGCCTTGGAAAAAAAATTTATTTGTAGTCTTGGCACGGGGCCTTTACTACGTGGTTATGAAAATCTGGAATTATGCATTACATCATTATGAAAGTGGCTATTGATATTTCATGTGAATATTAGACTAGTAGAATATCAATGTGAACAAGTAAATGGTGTTATTGTTATTTTATATTTTCCATATTATGCTGAATTTTATGTTTAAAAGGCTTTTGTTTTAGTCTTACACATTTCCTTAAATGTTTATGCTTATTTATGAATGTTTCTGCAATATTGTTATCCTTACTGTGCATCTGAGATCACCCCTTTCTAGGTTTTAATTTTTCAGGATTCCAAGAAGTGTATTATGATTGATAAGCTGGGTTAAGCGATGTGGTAGTGTTTTAACACTCTTTTCCACATTATTTTAATATTTTTATTGACTTTTTTACATCAAAATGTTGTTTTCTTTAAATAATTGATATGTGTTGTGATTTTTTACATGCTATGTAGAAAAATCAGTTTTTAGTTTAAAACATGTGTTTTAATGTTCATTAGTGTCATTTTAAATTATTCTTAAATTAATTTAATCTAGCGAATTAGAATTTTAGTTATTGATTCTTTTATTTTTATAATTTTCATTCTAGTTAGTTTATTAACTAATTTATTAAATTAATTAATTCTTTATTCGTTTAATTGTAAATAAATAACTCATTTTAGTGTTTTAGTCTTTTAATAATGAACTTAATTTTAACAATTTACTCTTATTATTTTAATATTTTAATTTATTAATTTAATTATTTCTTTAATTAATTGGTTAAATAACTTAACAAAGTAACAGTGTTAATTTAATTTGTTTTAAATTATTTTATTAAACCCAAATAAATAAATTCATTTAAATAAAACAAAATTAACTTTGTTTATAACTTTGTTTTATTTATTTAGTTTTTAATTCTAGACAATTTAATTTGTTAATATATTTTATGTTTTATTAAAATTTTAATTTATTTATTTGTTTGATGGGTTTATTTTGTAGGTGTTACTACATGCACCATAGTTTCTTCAGAGTCATGGTTCCACTGTATTACATCCAACACGTCTCACTGTTTCAAGGATGGTGGCACGTCTCACTATTTTCTCAGCTACCAAAATAGCTTCATTGTCTCACCATTTTAACCAGTCACTGTTTCACCCCCATCTACTATTTCCTTACAGTCTCACCGTATACCCCACCTCCTTCACAGTGGCACACCTAATCCTTGCCACCATTTCATCCAGCTATCATTTCCCCTACCACCATTTCACTTCCTACTGTCTCACAGTGATGGGAAACACAACTCCATACCACACACCCCTAGTCGTCACAACCCCAATATCTCATGGATCCTCCACATCAACATCAAACAGAATAATTCATCAAATACTGCAAATACAAAACCAGTATAAATCAAATTTTCAGATCTAGAAGCCCAAATCAGGTTCCTCGCCTGCTTTTCTTGAGCAAAAGCTGCCAGTGGCCCTGCTGTCCATCTCTTGCCTCTCTCGCATGAACCTACGAGGCATTGAACCCCTTCCCTAGAACCCAAAGCACATCAGCCAGCATCACCCGATGTCTTGGCCATACTCCCTGAACCCCCGTCTCCCACTTCCACAAGCTCAGCACCATGCCAGATTTGAACCACCTTCCTCACAGTCGCGCCGTACCCACATCTCCGCGCCCCTGCTTCTATACTCACAGTGATCCACTTCATCTGCCTCACAATACTAGACCCTAACATCATACTATACATTGCTACCCGCGCTACTCCTCCCCTGTACCAAGACTTCTGGAGCATCGTCGCCCCCTTTCCCCTCTCATCTGCACCGTGAAGCTCCCCCCCCCTTCATTTTGTTTTCATTTTTATACTATAATATATAATTACATTTATAAAATATATAATTAATATATTAAAAAATATATAATATAACTATCATAACATATTATATAACACGTTATATAATATACATATCATATACTATACTATAATAATTATAGGTATATTAATTACAATATATAATCCTATATCTAATATCATAATGTCGTAATAATTTATGTTATTAGATAAATATAATTAACATTAACATATAATAGTAAAAATAATATTAAGTATTATATATATATATATATATATATTAATAAGTACATTCGTTAACTAATTTAATTAATAATATTAATATATAGTTATTTAATTTTAGTTTCATTTTATTTGTTTTACATGTTTTGGTTTTTTTGTGTTTCGTGCAGGGGGAGCTATTCGTTGAAGTGGTGATAAAAGAAATTTTTCATGGAAAAGGTGCAAGAACATTCGTGAGCTCATTTCATGGGTTGTGTGAAGTCACACGGAATTCACTCGAGATCCACTGACAAGTATTCTGAAAGCACGACACATGGATAGACACTTTCTGTTAGTTTAGTTTTCTGTTTTCGTTGCTAAATAATAGCATACGCAACTCCTCTCTTCAAGGGGGGGGGGACAAGACCTGGGGGAGCAAGGGAACATGCCAAAACTTATAAGGAGAACATCCATTCATTCATTGCGATCAACCCTCAATCTATCTCATCAGCAAAACAGTTGCAGACAGACACAGAGCAGGAGATCAGAATCGAAGTAGTTGCTGGAGAGAGGAGCAATCTCAAGGGATATGTTTCTTAATTCATTATCTATATCTTTCTGTTTTACTATTTTAATTTTTCATTAAATATATTAGGGAAATCATGCTATAGATAACTGGTCATCCATATATCTGTCATGTTTTACTAGTTTGATTGATCAGTGTGATTACTTTGCTCGGTTTTCCTCATCTGTTTATTTTGAGTATCTCTTTAAATTACATAATGACCAACAGGTGTGCTAATGAATCATTTCACCATGGATCATTGAACGAAGTACTGAGAATTGGAAAAGGTCAATACATCATTTCCCCAGTTTAATCAAGTTTATCCAAGGGTCAAGATCAAAAGATCGAGTCTCAAGGAAGTTAATCATGTTGTGTCGATCCACTGAAATGACAAGTCAATGGATTACACCATTTTTTATGCACTGAGTAATTGAATTAAACCAAGAATAAGCAGAGAATATCTTTTTAATCAGTTTAAAGCAGCCCGAGGACCCTAAAATCATTATTACTATTTGTTCTCTGATCAATCCATACATTTCACCATATCACCTTCATTTTTACACCCACTATTAGTGTTTGTTTCACTGTGTACATATATTTTTTTTGTTATTGTTCTATTTTATCTTTTTGTTGTTTTAGTTTTAATTTGTTCAAGCACAATTTAAGTTCTTCTCTGTGGTTCAACACACCTTTTAACACAATACTAGTAGTTTTTAGGGTTTATAAATTTTAAATATGCACGTACTCAATGAATACGCATGAAAATTTTGTCACGGTTGCCGGGGAAGTCCAGTGCGACCAAGTAAAAAAAATGACAACAAAAATATTAAATAGAAAACAAAAAAATACAAAACATAAAACTGTACAAAACAATATCAAGAAAATATTTTTGTTGAAGCTGCATTTACACTAGAGCTTCTTAGTCAAAACTTGAAACTCCAAATCAAGAAATCAACAAGCATTGTTTTGCACATAGAAAACAAAAGAAACATGAAATGGAGAATTTGGAAAACATTGCTTGAAATCAAAATGTCAATGGGCCACCGCCCTTAGTTCCTTCCCATGAGAGACCTAAGATTCGGGAGTTTCAAATACCTACTGTGTCAAACAATCCCTCCTGCCTAAAATTTTCCCCTAGTTCTAGGATCTATGAGATTAAACTGTCTCATCTTTCTCAACTTCCATCATTTAATGGTCTTCCAAAAGAGGACCCTGTAGAGTTTATCAAAAAAATTTATGGTTCTGTCCAGATGTTGCCTCTGTGAAATTTTAGTGAGGAGGAGTTGAGGCTAAGGTTTTTTCCATTATATCTAATGGGGAGGGCTAGGAATTGGTTTCAAAATTTAGATGAGTAAATCATTGAAAAATGGGAAGAGGTGTGCAATGCCTTTGTATCTAAATTCTATATCAGGAACACCACCATTGAGGTTTGGAATAAGATCACTGGCTTTGTCCAGGATGAGGGGGAACTCTTTCACGAAGCATGGGAATGGTTCAGAGGACTTCTTAGACAGAGCCCCAACCCTCAATTAGCTCCACATCTTCTCATGGAGACATTCTATAATTCCCTCACCCCCTACAATCAGAACTCAGTTCATCAATCTTATGGAGGTGAGTTATCTGATTCCACCACTAATGAGCTGAAATAATTGTTTGATAAGTTGGCTCAAAAATCTCAGCACAAGGGTAGTAGGAAGAGATTCATCCATAGGGATGGTACAAATCCTAAATCAGCTATTGTTAATGATAGGGTCCTTAGGGAGAAGGGATATCAATGTGGGATGTTTGGTCACACTCAGAGATATTGTCCAAACTTTGAAATCCTTGGTTGATGTGATGAGAGGTACCAGATTGTTGATTACATGTATAGGAAGAAGGGTCTCCATTATCAACTCTCAAATCCATACAACTCTAGATATCAAGTTCATCCCAATCTATCATTGAATGAGAAAGGGGTCACAAAGAAGCCCACTTCCCCAAACAAGCACCCATTGCCCCAACATTCCACCCATAGCCCAAAAAAATTTCCCAAAATCAATAAGAGGCTGAATATTTTAATTATTAAGGGGAGATAAAGGGAATGATGCAACAAGTGTTGAGTGAGATCATCTCATTTAAGAAGGACACAAATTCTATGATTCAAAATTTATAACTTCAAATGAGTAAAATGGCTAAGAATCAAGCTGGTAATGAAAAGAGAAAGATACCTAGCACTTCAAGCCCCAATCTAAGAGAAAATATGATGACAGTAACAACTAGGATAGGTATCAATCTTAAGGAAACAGTTAAGGAACCACCTTGGTTAGAGGAAAGCAATGTTCAAGATGAAATTGAAAATGAAAATCTGGAAAATCCCAAATCTAGAAATCTTGAAAGTGAGTTTCAAACTGAACAGATTGTGCATCCCACACCTGAGAAATATAAGGAACCAATGAAAATTAAGTGTGAATTGATTAATAAAGTGGGATATGAGGAGAAGGTGAATAAACTACCTATTCTAAAATAATATGCTCCTCCTTTTCCCTTCCTTGAATGAGTGAAGCAATGTGTTGAACCTGATTACCTGAGATTTTTGAAACAGATTAGAAGCTTCACCATCAACATGCCTTTCTTAGAAGCCTTGGATAAAAACCCTTCATATGTTTCATTCACAAAAACGTTTTTGAAGAACAAGAATTATTGAAAGAAGTTGGATAAAATTGATATCAATGTGGAGTGTAGTGAAATTTTCCAAAAAAATATTCCTCCCAAATTAAAAGACCCTGGTGGCTTAATCATTCAGTGTCGAATAGGAGTAAGTGGGCAAACGAATTGTCTATGTGACTTAGAAGCGAGTATAAATCTTATGCCTTTCTCTTTGTTCAAAAAGCTGGGTCTTAGGGATATCCAACCAACATCTGTTTTTCTTTATGTTGCTGATAGGTCACTCACACACCCTAATGGGAGAGTGGATGACTTATTATTAATTGTAGGAAAACTCACATTTCCCACTAAATTCCTGATTCATGATATGAAATGTTATGAAAAGGTTCCAATCATCTTAGGAAGACCCTTCCTTGCAACTGGTGGTGACATCATTGATGTCTCCAAAGGAAAAATCACCCTCCAAGTTGTAGATGATGTGGAGGTAATTTTGGTGTTTGAAAGGCCCCACATGATATTACTTGTGATGTTATAGATGTGACTTCTAATCAATGTTAAAAAATTGAGGATATATCTGAATATGGGTCTTTCTCACTTGAGGTCATAGAGATACTAATTCTACAACCCCCTGAATTTTTTTCCCAATCTACTGCTCTTTCCCCACACCCTATTGTTGATGAATAAATTCTTTCTTTGGAACCCATTCTGGAGAGTGAGTCACAACACTGTCCTACACTATCCCAACCTATTTATGAACGTTTCCCTTGTGAAGTTAACTATCTAAGAGTTTATGAAGCTAGAGAAAGCTCTAGGTAGATCCGAACAGAAAAACCTCATGATTGACATTATTAACAAGTGCATTTCCTTGATATCATCTTACCTGCCCAGTTTGATGTTGTGGGTGATGATTTCAAAGCAGAAATCGAAATATTCACATCATTTGAGTCCTCTGTTGACATTCAGAACAATTTGCTGAAAACTAAATTTGATAACTTTATTTGGGAGATTTATTAGTTGTCAGAGTTACGACCTATTCTGGGACATTCTAAGGGTTTTTTCAATTAATCCTCTTATGTTTTTGAGATTAAGAAAAACATTATTTGTGGTGGAAGCTCTGGAGGTATTCTTGATCTGATCGATGATGATCATTAGAATCTTTTGAACTTTTTAAGTGTTAATTAACTGATTTTTAGAGACAAAGTTGAGCTGGGTAACATGAATCCTTTTAGTAATCTGGATAAATTTTGGAGAATTCTGATTGGTGCTGAAGATGAAAATGTCTTGAGCTATACTTCTCTTGATTCCTTAGAAAATTTTGAAGTTCACACAATTTACAACTCTTTCCCATAAAAAGATCATGTTTAAAAATATTTAGGGGAATATGGTCTAGCTAGGGACTTTAAACCTAGCACTGCATGGGAGGAAGCCAATGGTTTAATTTGTTTTCTGGTTTAAATTTTTAGTTTGAATAAATGATCCTTTCTCAGTAGTTTGTCTCTCTGTTTGGTGAAAAATAATTTCTGCATTTCCTTATCATATGATGCAAGTGGTCTAGTGGCCCTGGATTGCTAAGGGAATCATGTTTCAGTGGTAGCCACATTTGGAACATTCATAGTGGAAGGAGGATGTCATCAGATAAAATTGGATTAATTGATAAAACTCTCAATATCACACATTGTAGCTACTTTTTATTTGATATTTAAATATTTAATAATATTGTTAAATTGTTTCATCATGTTGGTGACAAACTAGAGTAGCCATAGTCCTACAGAAAGTGAATAAAAGGAGGCATAAAAAATAATAAGAATCTGCACATTCAGGAGAGTATTGTTTTATATTTCAATGTTTTACTCTTCACATTTTCATTTCATACAATTGTGAATTATTTGTGGGGGAGTTCCCAGTAGTTTTTGAAACATGTGAACTATTTTTCTTGTATGGGTGTCTAGATTCTAGTATCTAGAGAGTTGAAAATGTATTTTGAGATGATTTTCTTACACATGCTTCCACCCACTACATTGAATTTCATTATGCTGCAGTTGCATGTCACTATTAATAATGCTACTATTTGAAGTAAAATGAGGCAATCTTTTGTCTGCTCAAAATGATTCAAGCATGAATAGTTTAGTAATAGAACATCACATGGTTGCTGGTGATGGTTGGCGGGGTTGGTCTCTTCTGTTTTTGTTTTTTTTGTTTCTATTTTCTTTCACTTTTTGTGTGGAAAAGTTATTTTTTTCGAACTACATTGATACCTCTCCATGTCCTTTTTCAGCTGAAATGTCCATCTATTTTGAACATAAACTTTCTTCCACCTTAAAATACAACATTTGGGATGATGTTGGAATTAAATTGTGGGGGAGAGGGGTCATTCTAGTGTCATGTTCAATTCCCCCTTCTTTAATCTGAGTTTGTGTTTGTTAAAAAATGGTCAAAATTTTCAAAAAAATGGGGTTCACAATTCCATCAAAATTTCAATGGTTTTTCAATTATTTCTTGTTTTGTGGATAACTGTTTTCTAGATGTTGAGAGTGGAACATAGTTAGAAACTATTATGTATGAATGATTGCTGAGTGAAATTGTTCATTGTCTCCATGGATCTATCTGTTTAGGAACTCAGGATAAGAGTATGACAGGATAGGTTTTTTGGGATTATGATAATGAATTAGCTTAACTTTATGTTCTCAATAGAACCCAGGGGACTCACATTTTTATTAAATAATATTCAATCACTTTAGGATGTCAATTCAAATGATTATTAATTAAGTCCTTTGTAACTGGAGTAAAATGGGAAAATGGGATCCCACGGTGAGTATCTAAGACAAGGAGCATTGGGTGTGTTTCTGTGAATAAATAAATCCAGTCTCAATTTTAATAACTTCTATGTACAGTGCTCGACACATAGAATATGGATAAAAAAATTAAAATAAAGTTCCCTTATCAAAAATGAACTCATTAAGGTTAGACGAATTTTTAACCCATAAGAAGTAGGGAGAAATTGACTTGGTTAATTTTCATTTGAGTTAAATCAATAATGTTATCAAATTAATGGACTTCAATTTTTGGAACCTGGGGGAAGGGGAGAATGGAAGGTTCCCCTGGTTGAGTTTTGAGTTCCACGTAACCTAACTTATCAACACACCTAGAATTAGAACTTGAATTGGACATTGGAGTAGGATTGTTAATGAATACACATAAGAGGCATGGCATACTTGACAGTGTACGAATTTCTGATGATCTTGACATCCATTGGGGTTTTGAAGCCAGACATGACATCATTTTTTAGCACCAATGGATAGTCTGACCTACCGTTGGTCCTACTACTCTTGATATTAATGTTTAATCATGCACCTTTTGAGCTGAAACTCACTTAACATCTTTCTGTTTTAATGTCAATGACATGCATTTGTTTGAGGACAAACAAAGCATTAAGTGTGGGGGAGTTTGATGTGGAAGTGTTTTGACACCCTTTGCCACATCCTTCTTATTTTTTATTTACTTTTTTACATAAATTGTTTTTATTAAATAATTGATAAGTGTTGTTTTTTAGTACTTGTTGTGTAGAATAATCAATTTTTAGTATAAAAATTGTTTTTTTAATGAGAATTAGTGCCATTTTAAATAATTCTTATATTAATTTACTCTTGTGAATTATACTTTTAGTTATTTATTCTTTTATTTTTATAATTTTTCATTCTATTTAGTTTATTAAATCATTTATTAAATTAATTAGTTCTTTATTATTTAAATTGTAATTGAATAACTCATTTTAGTTTTTTAGTCTTTTAATAATTAAAATAATTTAATCAATTTAATCTTATTCAATTAATATTTTTATTCTTAAATTTAATTACTTCTTTGATTCATTAGTTAAATAATTTAATCAAGTAACAATATTATTTTAATTTGTTAAAAATTATGTTATTAAACCCAAATAAATACATTCATTTAAATAAAAAACAATTAATTTAATTCTCTAACTTTGTTTTATTTATTTATTTATTTTACACTTCTCAATTTAATTTGTTATGCTATTTATAGTTTTATTAAAATTTCAATTTATTTAATTGTTTTTTGGTTTTATTTTTTAGGTGTTACTGAGTGCGCCACAGTTTATCCAGAGTCACGGTTCCACCATATTGCATCCAACTTGTCTCACTATTTCAAGAACGGTGGCACATCTCACCGTTTTCCCAACAACCAAAACAACTTCACTATCTCACCATTATAACCAGTCACTGTTTCTCCCCCATATACCATATCATTATGGTCTCACCGTATACCCCACCTCCTTCACAGTGGCACACCTAATCCATGCAACCGTTTCTTCTTGCTACCGTTTTCCCTGCCACCATTTCACTTCCTACTGTGTCACCATCACGGGAAACACTACTTCATACCGCACACCCCTGGCCATAACAACCCCAGAATCATGTGGATCCTCCACATAAACCTAAAAACCGAAGAATTCATCAAATACTAAAATTCCAAAACTATTTTAAATCAGATTTTCAGATCTAGAAACCCAAATCAGTTTCCTCACCAGCTTTTCTTGAGCCGAAGCCGCCAGTGACCCTGTTGTCCATCTTCGACCTCTCTCGCATGAATCTCTGAGGCACCACACCCTCTCCTAGAATTCGAAGAACAACATCCTACATCGCTCGGAGTCTAGGACACACTCCCTGAACCCTGGTTTCCCACTTCCACAAGCTCAGTGTCGCGCCCGATTTGAACTGCCTTCCTCACAATCACGCCATACCCACATCTCTATGGCCCTTCCTCTATACTCACCATGCTCCACTCCATCCACCTCACCATACCAGACCCCAGCTTCATACCATACTCTACTACCTGTGCTCCTCCACCCATGCACTGAGACTACCTGAGCGCCATCACCCCCCTTTACCCTCTCATATACGCTGTGAAGCTTCCCCCCTTTTCGTTTTGTTTTCTTTTTTATACTATAACATATTATAACATTTATATAATATATAATTAATATATTAACATATATATAATATAACTATTATAACATATAATATAACACATTATAATATATATATATATCATATACTATACTATAATAATTATAGGTATATTAATAATAATATATAATCTTATATCTAATATCATTATGTCATAATAATTTATGTTATTACATAAATATAAATAAAATTAACATATAATAGTAATAATAAAATAATTATTATATATACACACATATAATATATATATATTAATAAGTACTTTCGTTAACTAATTTAATTAATAATAATTTTATATAGTTATTGAATTTCAGTTTCATTTTATTTTTTTACTTGTTTTGGTTTTTCTGTGTTTCTTGCATGGGGAGGTATTCATTGAAGCGGTGATAAAAGAAATTGTTCATGGAAGAGGCGAAAAAAAATTCGCGAGTTCATTGAAGGGGTTGTGTGCACTCAGAGGGAATTCAATCAAGAGCCGGTGACAAGCATGCTGAATGCGCACCACGTGGATAGACACTCCGTGTTAGTTTATTTTTCTATTTTAGTCTCTAAATAAGAGGATGCACGACTCCTATTTTCAAAAAGGGGGGGCTAGATCAAGACTGAGGGGGAGAACGGGAGCATGCCAGAACATGATTCTATTGGGAGAACATCCAATATATCACCGTAATAAACCCGCAATCCATCTCATCACCAAAATAGAGGCAGTCAAACACAGAGTAGGTGATCAGAATCGAATCAGTTGCCGGTGAGAGGAGTAATTTCAAAGGAGATGTTTCTTAATTCATTATCTATTTCTTTCTATTTTACTATTTTAATGTGTCGCTAAATATATTAGGGGAATCTGTCTATAGAGAACTGATCATCCATATATTCGTCATGTTTTACAAGTTTGATTGCTCAGTGAGATTCCATTGCTTCATTTTCTTTTATTTTTATTTTTGAGTATCTTTTAACATTACTTAATGACTAAAGGGTGTGGTAATGAATCATTTCACCATGGATCATTGACTGAGGTGCTGATAATTGGAAAAGTTCAAGGCATCTTTTCTCTAGTTTAAGTAGGTTTATTCAAGGGTCAAGATCGAAAGATAGAGACACTAGCAAGTTAATCGAGCTGTGTTTCTCCACTGAAGTGAAAACTTAGTAGATTAACACCATTTTATTATGCACAGAGTAATTAAATTAAACCAAGAAGAAGAGGAGAATATATTTTTAATTAGTTCAAAGAAGCTTGAGGAAAGTAAAATCATCATTACTATTTTCTCTCTATTCAAGCAACATATTTCACCATATCACCTTCATTTTCAAATGCACTATTAGTGTTTGATTCAATATGTACGAATAGTTTTTTTGTTATTTTTCTATTTTATCTTTTTTTTGTTTTAGTTTTCATTTCATCAATCACAATGTAAGTCCTTCTCTGTGCTTCTACACCCTACTTACCATATTACTAATAGTTTTCAGGGTTTAAAAATATTAAATTTTCTCGTACTCAATGACTCTGCGTGCATTAATATAGGGGATTAATGGAATTCCCAATGAATCATTTATGTTGTGTTTTATTTTATAATGTGTAATGTAACATTCATGTATGCAATCTATTTTCCTAGACTGCAAAACTGATCGGTCTTTCAAGACATTATTCCTTATAATCATGCCAATCTATTAAAATATTGCACTAACTCTGGGTAACTGGGTTCAGGGAGTTACTGTTGGTATCAGAGAAAGTTTAGAAATAACCTTGGAAACTAGATTTAGATAAACTCTGATTAGAGCACATTACCCTAAGATAGACTTTGAGAATTAGTATAGAATAACATCCTAGAATTTTGGTATTACAGGTATTTAGTGAGTTTTCCAAGCAATACATCCCTATCTGGATATGAGCAGGTACATGCAGATCTGGTACAGATGTACCTAGGGGTAAAACCCAAAAAAACCGCTTTGAGCTAGACTCGAATGTGAAATGGTGCACAACAACATGCCTTGCTGCACTCTTTGTTGTGACACTCATGGGGGATATGCTTAGGATATTTCTCATTTTCATTACAAACCATTATGAAGGGATTATGAGTACTTACTTCCACAAAGAAATTAATTTTATGATTATGGATTATATCCATAAACTGTTCAATTTATGTTAGGTATTTTACAAGTTTGGAATTATTCATTAAAATTCATAAACCAACCTAGTGTATTCCATTGTATAGAAATGACGCCCAGTAGAAGGAATGTGAACTCCAGCAGTACGTATGATCCAAAGAGTAAGAAGGATAATATCTTTCATGATATTTAGCCAGTATTTAGATGGAAAATAGTCTCCCATGTATTCTCAACATATGAAGAAATATTATAATTTGTTAATAAGATAAATAAAGAATTTTTTGAATCCTATGGCTTTGAAGGGATGCAAGTGAAGAAAAGGATGGAAGAGAGAAAGATTGATAATGGGAAGAGGGAAAAAAAGAATTTTACCATATGTGATAATTGTGGGGAGAAACACCCTAGAACTTCCCTGAAGGGAATGAGATTTTGTTATAAGTGTGGAAAAAAAGGGACACCAAGTATGTGACTGCAAGGGTAAGAAAAAGGTTTCAAATGTACTATGCTTCATCTATAAGGAGTTGGAAAACTACACAATCCAATGTCCAAATAATCAGATGTTTCCCCAAATGATGTTATTGGTTAATAATCAATTTATTGTACTACGATATATGAGGAGGAATTATTTGAGTTTTTATGTTGTTATTAAAGAATTATTTCATTTTAGTGTTGTATCTATAACGTACTGGTTATAATAATTATGGTGTATTTAAGGATTATACTGCAATACTATTTCATTAAGGACTTGAGATTGTGTGGAACCAAGAAAAGTGACTCAATATCAGGTTAAGTTTTTGGAAAATATATGGTTGAAAGAAAGATAAACCATAATATAGTTCTGTTACTAAGGGAGTTATTTTCGAATAATACATGTTTGATTTGGATAAATTGTATCGGATATTTTTGACTACCTTGAAACTGATTAAGGATTTGTATATTCAATCATTATTGGAGTTTAAAACATTTTTGGATGGAAAAAGTATATCCAGTATTCTATAAGGAATAAGGGAGCATGAATGTAATCAATAAGGTTTTATGGTAAATCAAGGTGTTACTATTTTTTAAAATAATACTTCATGAAGGTGTTCACATGTTAGTACGTGGGAAAAATTATTTCTATTGTGTTTACGTTACTTATAAATTTTGGAGTGTGAGTTTGGACTGAAGTATTTTGGATAATTCTAGTTTGAGATTATTTTTGTATTTCCCCAAAAAAGATAACCCGGAGTTCGGATAGTAACTCGTCACATCCGCCAAAGCCGCGAGACTTGAACCCACAACCAAAGGGCGATAATGATGTATCCCCTACCTCTGGTTGACATGATGTCCTAGATTGAATAATGTAGTTTTTTATGGTCTGGTAGATGAATTATAAATTCATTTTTTTGGAACCCTATATGAATATGATAAATAGAATATTTTTTTATGTTCAATTATCTTTTATAGTGAATGATGAGTTTGTGGTTGAAATTAGTTAAAGTATGGAAATCTACTTGTCAAGTATATATTTTTTTCTTCTATTATTCTATGATGAAATCAATTCCCAAAATATAGGTAAGGGATCTTAAAACTAAAAATGTGTTAAAATAATACCTAATGTTTTTTTTGAACAGATGATATTTTAAATCATCAAAGATTGATGGCTTTGGGATCCTCAATTTTACAATTGGTTATAACTGATGACCTCAATCACTCCCTATAAATATTATCATTTTCCTCCAATTATGTGTCTCTAATTTCCACCAATTTTCTCTTAATTGAGATCATAATTTGTTGGTGACTTTTTCATTCCCCTTTTCCTCTTATTAAGAATAAATTTTTTAAACTCAATTTCTGATGTGGGTTTTCCCACAAAGGTATTTTCTATTTTGAACATTTTATTTTCGAAGAACAATTTCATATTGTGAGGATTCAATTTATTGAAGGTGGGAAGAATGTAACACCCCAATATTTCATAGTACGTTTTTTCTTTAAAGTAATTCAATAACATGCACTACATGCAACACTGAGTTCAAGCGCACCAGGACTTACCAAACTTGCCGTTCAAAAGAAGTTTTGAATAGTATTAAATGAATTTTGAACTTCATAAAATCATAATAATATAGAATCCATATTATGAGTTTCTTATACATAATGTAAGAACAAATTAATTTTTTTAGATAAATGAAGTATTTTTCAAAAAATGCAATTTTACCACCTTTTATTGGTGAACATTTTTAAATCCAATATTTGAAACATTTATGTATTAAATTTGACAAGATAAACTTCTTATTTAGAATCAGAAAATAAAAATTTACTTTCAATAATTTTTTTGTGTTTTTCTAATAACTTTCATATTTCGGTGAATAGTGAAAAATAATATATTTTAACTGAAAAGAACTTTTTAATCAAAATAATTTATAGTTTTAAATTATACATTTTAATGATTTGGAAGTATAATTAGATTATATTTTTACCATTTAATCCAACTCAGGTCATTGTAAATAATTTCACTTTGAAATTGGACATAAAGAAGTGTAAATCTTTTAATAGTTATTATTTCATAAAAATATGCTTTCGTGGTATTGACAATGGGATTAATTTTTAAATTATTTAATTCAACTTCATTTTTATTAAATTTGTAAAATATAATTCATTTTTGAATTCAGAATATCAAAATTAACTTAGTGATAATTTTTTGTATTTTTCTGAAAACTTTCAATTTTTGATGAAGAGTAAAAAACAATGAGTTATTTTTTTAAATCGAATTTTTATTTAAATAAATTTTTATTTAATTTAAATTTATTTTCAGTAAAAATATTTAAACAATACCTATATATGTTCAATTTAATTCATTGGAGTCATTTCATAATAATTTTAGATATATAAAAATTTTATGGAACTTTATATCGTCTATTACCCACCTCCTAGAAGCAATTGCAAATTTACATAAAACATAATTTTATCACTTATGTGAGTTGAATTTCAAAATTCTGAGAGACATGGTTAATATTAATGAGTTAAATTTGGTTCAATAAGATGAAAATAATTTTTGGTGAATAGTAACTTTTTACTTTTATTTACCACGGTTAAAAATAAATTGGGTAATTAAGGGTAAAGATGATATTATTATTACCCTAACACATGTCCTAATTCTATAAGATAAGTATAATTCGACCAAAAACAACCTTAGGAATAAAATATGATCCTTTAGTCCACATCGATTATATTAGGACATTTATTTTTATTTAATTCAAAGAAGAGTTAAAAGTGTTAAATTCAATGTTTAATAACTCAACCATTTTTAATATAGGGCTACACATAAGATAAGTTCGACTATAAATATTCATTAGAAATATAAAATTATTTCCAAAATAATTGTATTTTATTTATACTTTTTAGTCCTTAAATAATTAAATTTATTTAGGGGACAACGATGATCCCGTAATTACCTAATTAATGAAATATTAAAATAATTGATATTATAAATATTGAAAAAATTGTAATTTGAGACTTTTTATGTATTACACTAATTTTATAGGTTAATATGACATGTTATGGTTGGTTATATGATTTTTTTTCTAAGTAATAATGTTTTTATGAATTTATAAAAAACAAAATACCAAATAGTGTCAAAATTAACATAAAAGTGTTTTTAAAAAAATATTATATTATTAATTGATATTATATTCCTAAAAATATAATGTTCAGCCAAAAGACATATATAATTATAGGTGTATAATTAATTAACCACTTGGGGTTCGTTTGGAAGTTTATTTTATGTTTATTAAAAATATAATATAAAAGAAAAAATAAACATGGTAAATGTCAAAATATTTAACTAAGAGTTAAATATGAAATATTAATTTAATATAGTGACCCAAACCTCGAGAAAACCTATTGGTTGTGTGGTTTTAGACCCATGACCACCTTATCCTTTAAATAAATATTTTTGGATCCACTAGAAACCGAAAATGATTTTATTACAAAATAATATTTTTGGCATTTCCTAAAGTGCCCCTCACCCCTCTTATAAAAGGGCACTCCCCCTTCTCTCTAATTCACACTATCAAAGCCATTGGGCTCGGCCAAACCCAGCTGAAATACCCTCTCAACTATCCTACCTTTATCCTATAGGCCTTAATTTAGTCATAAATCCAACCTAAGGATCCCTTTGATCAAATCAAAAGGAACATCCTGAAGTAGTGGTAAATATTTCATCACCTCTTTTAAGTTCCTTTATCCTTCCACTTCCTCCTTCTTTGTGGATTCCATTATAAAATAATAACTCTAGTATCATATATATAGGGTTATGTTATTATAAATATGGTACAACCATATCCATTATTTTATTCATCCTTTGAATGGCATGTCACCATACGTGCGTATGTACGGCTTATCATCTAATCGTGGTGTAATTATTATTCAAAACATTATTATTGTAATGGGTATAATAATGATTTGTAATTGATGTAAATAATAAATATAACATGATAATGATTCTGTATATATGATATACCATCCAATTATATATTATTTCAATATAAAAAGAATGATTATGTCCCTCGTGCGTATGTACAGATTACTGTCTCCACGAACGCGATGAGATTTATTCCCCATCATACCCATTGAAGACTAATTTTTAATATATGATTAAAAATAATGTTTAAAGACATAATATAATTATGAATATGAATATGATACATCTTACCCATAATGAACATTACTTACGTAACAAATCATATAACAGAAAATAAATCAGTTAACACCCGAAATGATGATAATACGAAAATATTATTAACAAAGAAATTTTAAAAGATCTTATATGATATCATATTAATTTATATGATTTATTTATAATTTAATATCAATTATTTCACCTTTATACAGGTGGTTAACCTACCCTCAACCATGGAAAATTACAAGTTAAGGGTTATTTCTTCAATCTCATTATTTATGTGAGATTGTTCAGGTGTAAGTACTTTTTGGGACATACTTATCATCGATACCCATATTTAATAAAAATGATTTCAAAATGGATATTTTATGGTTTTATGGGAGGGTATATTTAACTAGATAATCATTTTAAATGTTTCAAAGATTTATCATTCTAAACCCTTTTAATCAAGGTCTATGTTTTAAAAATGATTTTAAGGATTTATTTATAAGGACATGAATGTTTTGAAATTATAATTCTTTTCAAAATATTCAAAGTGGTATGGGAAACTTTGAATCAAAAATATCTTTTAAATGACTTCTTTTATAAATTATGAGACTTTTAAATGATTTGAAGAAAAATGGGCATTTCCCTCAAAGCATTTTACTCATCATGTTCATCTATGTCAACATCAATTGATGGATTTTATTCATGTTTGAAGTTGATTTATTATGATAAAATCTTCCATATTATATTGAATGAGTTATGATACATTTGAATGTGGATGTGATGTTTTTATACCATTCATGGTTTATGGATAATGTATTGACATTTCTTATACTTTTTTTAATATGAATGTTTATGTTATGTTTCAACCTTTTCATATGAGGACTGCATTGGACTTAGAAAGCGATGGGGGGAGCCCACTATAGCTCCTCGATGAGTCGGTAGGTCTAATGAGACAAGCTAGTGTCTTTGAAAAAAAATTGTAGTCTTGGCACAAGGCCTTAACTATGTGGTTATGAAAGTCTATAATTATGCATTCAATCATTATGAAAGTGGCTATTGATATTGCAAGTTATCATTTGACTCGTAGAATATCCATGTGAATAAGTAAATGACATTATTTTATTGTATCTTTGCCTTGTTATGCTGATGTTTAAGTTTACAAGTATTTCAATTTAGTCTTATACATTTCCTTAAATGTTTATGTTTATTTATGAACGTTTCCACTATATTGTTATCCTTACTGAGCATATGATCTCACCGATTTTTATGTTTTAATTTTCTCAGGATTCCAAGAAGTTTATTATGATTGATAAGTAGGGTTAAGTTAGGGGATTAATGGTGTTCTCAAAAGATCATTTATGTAGTGTTTTATTTTCTAATGTGTAATTTAACATTCATCTATTAAATATATTTTCCCTTACTGCTAAACTAAATGGTCTTTCGGGACATGATTCATTGTAATCTTGCCAATTTATTAAAATAATGCACTGACTCTGGGTAACTGGGGTCGTGGTGTTACAATTACCCTCTAAGAGAACACATGCAGAAGAGAGATAAGATAAACACCAACCAACTCCAACTCAACCAGTAAGATGAATGAAGTCCAAAGTACACATATGAAATGTCCAAAAAAAACTACTACAATTGAAAGGAGAATAACTACAAGTACCCAAAAATAGGTAAAATAGCAGAAACAACAAGCCTGGATAGATCCTTTGATCGCAAGCTAGCAATAAATAGCCTGATCTCCATCCTACTCTAAGTGACCTAAAAAATATGTTTACATATACATAGTGTGAGTCTAATAGTATACTCAGTAGGATCCTTCCAAAATCCTCTCATTAAAAATTAATGAAAGCATGCTAAATCACAGTGAACAACAAGTGAAACTAACTCGTCTCCAAAACATGTATACTATGTTCTCATCCCCTCCACAACTACTCTCACCAAGTAACACATACAAGAATATTTCATACAAAAAAGAATATCAAGGGTTCTACACTTCTACTTCCCCACTGGTTTTCTACTTCGGCCCAACATCACACGTCCTGAGCATCTCTCTCGAAATGGTTTTCCCGTAGACACCAGGGCGAATCACCACAATATTGGCAGCTAGAAAAACAAACATCATATCAAATGGGCTCTTGGACCTTAAAAAACCAAGAGGGTATATCCAAACCCGAAAACAGATTATCTTTTATCAAACCACTAGTTATTTAATCCATCTTGGATTAACTGATTTATTAATCACAAATTCCAGCATTGCGAAATGAAAACAAAAATCTATCAAAAATAAATAAAAAAACATACAGAACCATTTTGATAAACATAAAATTCCAAAAAGAAGAACTAGATTCATTTACATGCCTCTTTATCATTATCCAAACCATTATCAATTAATTATGGTTTACGTTCTTTACCAATTTACATCAAGAATGAATAGATATACAATGCAAGCATAGATATCACACTATCATCCAAAACAAGATACAATAACATAAAATTGATATCAATTTATTTATCCAGATCAAATATTTATTATGTCAATTCCATTGTGATACAGTGGGGTAAAACAAGCTCACTATACAGTTGTACATAAAATAAAATAAAAGTAACGAATATCAAACCTCAAATGGTTCTTGTCGTTATTTATACAAGAATGATCCAGACAAAGAATCACAATCACCTCCTCTCATGAATACTGTATCCACCCGAGGATGTTGTCTTATGACCGAACCAACAAAACCCCAATAAAAGTCTATTATTATTATAGATATCACATACCGTAATAGGAAAAGGATAAAGAGATGGAGACAAACCCAAAGAATGGTGATTAATCATACCTTATACTAACAATTGATTGATACTACATGGTTACATCAAAATAGATTGAAAAAAATCATCGGAGAAAATCTTGATTTCATAACCCCTACAAAATAGAATGAAAGGTTCTAGCATATCATAGCTGAGAGCAAGGAGGAAGAAATAGGGAGGATGATAACTCGTCCCTTTCGAAGATTTAACGGAGAAGTGGTTTAAGATACACTAGGTTTCCCATTAAAAGTAGATCACATTAAACCACACAGTTTAACCAAGTAAAAATGTCCAGAGACTTTGGATAAATTAATATAGGATTTACGGCCTTTGAATCGGCATTAGAGTTATTAAAATAAGGTTTTAAATGCATTTTATATCAAATGAAATGTTAAAAGGGTGAAACTGTAGGAAGCTGGAAACACTGTTCACGAACTCAAAATATGGCAAAGGAGATAGAGGTTACTGATAAACCTAAACATTCTAGAAACACTATTCAAGAACTCGAAATTTGGAAAAAGAAATAGAGGTTACCGTTAGAGGTTACCGATAGAAATGTTTACCGATGGAACTGTTCATAGAATTGTATATTTTGCAAAGGAAAGAGAGGTTACCATTAGACCTCAACGATAAAACTATTCACCGATGGAACTGTTCATAGAAGGTTACTAGTGACACTGTTCACCAAGGGTCACCGATGAAACTATTCATAGAAGGATATCGAGGATACTGTTCACCTAAGGACACTGATACACTGTTCACATAAGGTTACCATTGCACTGTTCCCAACTGCCTACTGTTGGAACAGTTCACTGTACTGGAAAATTGGCAAAGTGATGGGGATAAGTCACCTTGACCTCCTGAATCACCTCATACACTAGATTTTCAAAAAGGGATGGACCAGAGATACCAAATTGGACAACTAGGCCCCGCTGAAAGCAAAGACCCCATGCCTTAACATGGTCGTCGGGTCCCGACCCGCCATGTACCCCCAGTTGCCCCACAGACATGTGGTCCCCAACCATGGGCCCACTCACCTACCCAAACTTGTCATCTAACTAATGATTTCCCCACAATCCGGAACATGTCCTTTCTAGTGTTCATTTTCCTCACTCACACACATCCTTCGAATCTTCCCAAAAGATCACCCATCCTGATCACTACTCCAGGCCAAGCATGCTAAACTATGGAGTTCTAATCAGACAGGCTCCTAAAAATGAAGGTGCTCCTTGTTTAGAAGCCATTATAAACATAAAGGTCCATACATTAGATCATAGGGGGCCTAAACTTCTATATCTTATATGGTCTCTAGTTTTTACATCACTTTATAATCATGAATGACATTGTTTCCATACCAACCCGTGAATCCTCATCTATGCCTAACTCCAAACAACATCCTATCCCTCAACCGGACCACTAATACCACTCTGTCATGACCTCGTCCCCATAATGTCTTCCCCACCTTGGCTGGAAATGAGAAGGCAGATGATGTCCCCCGATTCCCACCTCCAGTAGGTCCCCGGTTGGTGACTACCAACAAGGGAATAGTAAACACACAAATTGGAGGCATTTCCCTCTAAGAGAACACATGTGGAAGAGAGATAAGATAAATACCAACCAACTCCAACTCAGATAGTGAGATGAAATAAATCCCAAGTACACATATTTAATATCATGCAAAAATACTACAACTGAAAGGAGAAAAACTATATGTACCCAAAAAGTAAGTAAAATAGCACCAACCACAAGCCCAAACAGCTCATGCGACCGCAATCTAGTAGTAACCAACCTAATCTCCAACCTGCTCCAAGTGAACTGAAATGAAATTTATATATACATAGGGTGAGTATAATAGTATACATTGTAGAATCCTACCCAATGCTTATCGTGAAAAAGTAAAGAGTTAATGTTAAAGAATTGTGAACAACAAGTGAAACTGACTCATCACTTAAATAGGTATACTATGTTCCCAAACACACCGTGGCTACTCAAACCAAGTAATGCATACAAGAATATATCATATAGTAAATAATAACATGGGTACCCCACTACTACTTCCCCAATATTTTTCCGCTATGCCCTAACATCGCACGTCCGGTATTATACCTGAAGCCATTACAACCCATACACTATGTAAGGATCCTCAATCCATCACAGCCTATACACGTTACACCTATATTAGTCCATATGAAAATATATCTAGAATATATGTGTGTGAAAACCACAAGCCATTACATCCCTATACACACATATACGGGGAAAACTAACCACTACGCCTACCAGTATAAGTAACTACCAAGAGAAGAGAGCAGGTCCAATGGGAGTAGTCATCCATTCATCCTCCTACCAAAATTCCACATTAAATTTCATTTTCATCGCACCCAAATTACATTGTTCCTTCAAATCAAAAACTCAGCATTATGCCCCAGTAATATCCAAACCCCATGGGTTAAGATCATCTATTCAATTATTTATTTACAGCATTACTTTCCATTATTCCCAAGAATTCTAGAAAAAACATCCAATACTACTAAACACAAGGGAGCTAAACACGGTGTGTTGATGAATTACCTGTCGAGTCTTCACCACCTATAGCAAGAGACTAGAAATATTCAACCTTGAGAAGCTAAAAACAGAAATCATGTGGCATACCCCGCGTGTCTTTTTCCCTTTCAGAAGAAGGGTAAGTAAGACTAGATTCTTTGAGCAGTGGGAAGAAGTAAAGAACATAAACAACCAATAAGAATCTGCAAGCATCCAAACATTCACATTTAACTTGTCCCATCATCCCTTGTGTCCTCCCTGAAACCCACATGCATAAACTGATGCATATCTACACTCTAGTCATCAACTGTTACCACAATGAATAGGCCTCCCTACCTCCACATATCACAATATCCATCTATGCTAACACCACAACACCAGCAACAGGAAAAAACATCATATCAAATGGGCTTTTTCCCCTTAAAAACCCATAGGGTTGCGAAAAGCCTAAATGGGATTTTTTCATCATTCCACTAGTTCTTTAATCCATCTTAGAATAACCGATTTATTAATCATAGATTCCAACATTGGGAAACCTAAACAGTGTGTTGTCACAAATAATTAAACATTCTTACTACACCATTTTTATTAACATCAACTTAAAACAAGAAGAACCAGGTTCATTTAGAAGCCTCTTTATCTTTACCCAAACCATTATCAATTAATTCGGTTTATGTTCATTACCAATTTCCATTAATAATTAATAGCTATACGAAGCAAGCATAGATATTACACTATCTAGCGAAACAAGAGTCAATAACATATGATTGATATCAGTTTTTATATCCATTCAAATATTTATTATGTCCATTCCAGGGTGATCTAGTGGGATAAAACATGCTAACTATAAAGTTACAAATAAAATAAAATAGAGGCAATGAATCCACTACCTCAAACTGTTCTTGTCGTTCTTTATAAAAGAACGATCCACACAAAGAATCCCAATCGCCTCCTCCCGTGACAGCTGTATCCAAATGAGGATGTTTAGGTATGACCACACCAATTGAAACCTAATAAAAATCCATTAGTATTATAGAGATAACATACCATAATATGGCAATGAGAAACCAAAGGATACGGACCCAAAATAATGGTGATTGATCATACCTTATACTGAAGATTGATCAACATGACATGGTAGCATAAAAATAGAACATATACAATCCTAGTAGGAATGTTTTTTTGCCCAACCCCTACAGAATAGAATGAAAGGTTCTTACATCTCATATCTGAGAACAAGGAGGAAGAACTAGGGAAGAAGATGTACCTTCCCTTTAGATGATTTAACGGAGCAGTGGTTTAAGATATGCTTGGTTTTCCATTAATAGAGGATCTTATTCAACCACAAAGATTTACCATGTAAAAACGTCCCATGCCTTAAGATAAATTAATATAGGATTTATGGCCTTTTAATCGGCCTTAGAGTCCTTAAAATAAGGTTTTAAATGCATTTTATGTCAAATGAAATGTTAAATGTGCGAAACTATAGGAAGCTGGAAAAACTATTCAGGAACACAGAATTTGGAAAAAGAAATAGAGGTTATCGATAGACCTCACAGTTCTAGAAACACTATTCATGAACTCAAAATTTGGAAAAGGAAATAGAGGTTACCATTAGAGGTTATCGATAGAACTGGTCACCGATGAAACTGTTCACAGAATTGTAAACTTGGAAAAGGAATGAGAGGTTATCGTTAGACCTAAACGATATAAATGTTCACTGATTGAACTTTTCATAGAAGGTTAGCGATGACACTATTTACCAAGGGTAACCATTGACACTATTCAGAAAAGGTTACTGATGATACTGTTCACCTTTGGTCACTAATAAACTGTTCACAGAAGGTTACCATTTCATTATTCACAACTGTCTACCGTTGGAACTATTCACTGAACTGGAAAATTGGAATAGTGTTGGGGATAAGTCACCATGGCCACCTAAATCACCTCAATCACCCGATTTTCATTAATAAATAGACCAGATAGGTTTGGACAATTACATTGACCCTATATCTTCTACCTTGAATGTACTTGGACTACATAACATGCATTTGATCTACTTAATGTGTAAATCAGCAAATCTATGTTCCACAATGGATATAATATATCTAGTGAATTTATTTCATGTGATATCTACTAATTAAACAAAAAATCATAATCAAAATGAGAATCCTTGTGTTATGAACAAGGATACAAGACATGTAACAATGGGGAACATGCTATGTTGTCTTATGTAATATAACTACAATTATTGGAACTTAAAAATTGGGTTTTAAAATGAGATAATTTTTTTAATAATTATATAATCTATGTAATATTAGAGAGAAAATATAAGTGGAAGATGATATTTTGATGATAGATCAAGAATTAATAAAAACAAAAAACAAAAAATATTATTTAAATGAAAAATTATTAACAATCAAATAAATAATTATAAATTTTAACAAGGAAACTTTGTTATTAATTTTTTCATATTGGTGGAATGGAAGTACTTATTGAGATTGATCCTGGAAAAAAATGTCATATTTTATCCATTATTTGAATATTATATAATATGTGAATGTCATGAAGAACAAAATTTTTACTATCTAATATTTACATTAAAGGTCACAAAAACCAAGACGATATATTTTTAAATTAAATTTAAAAGTTATTTTAATTAAATGAGATGAATAATTAACTAATTCTTATCATATTTCTTCATAGTATATTTTTATCATCCAAAAACACTTCTCGTAATCTATCATTTCTCTTATAGGTTCAAAGTGTAGAATCCCACTAATAGTGATCCACGCATGCTCTTATGATCTCAAATCAACACCGATGAATTTTCAGGTGTTAGAGCAGTTAATTGATCATCTTGATCAATCCACTGATCTTCATCCAAGAATAAATCCAATTGATCTTCCAATTTGAACGGGGTTTTGAGAAGGAATAGTAATATTCTATAGAGAATGATTTTGTGTATAGAGATTGTCAACTAATCTCTCATAGAAAGTATCATTAGTTTATTTAGGGATGGAGCCTTGTGTTTTGTAATTTAATTAATTTCACAAGTTCACTTAATAAAATTTAAAACCCATACCTAAACTCAAACCATGCATAATAATATTATTATTATTTTATTCCATGAAATTAGATAATTGGGGAAAAGATATATAATATTTTACCCACTTGTAAATTAATATTTATCACCAGAAACAACATTGTTTAACTAGTCCTCCTCAGTATTAATTTAATAAAAATATTATTTTTTATTTTTAAAATAAATATTACTATAATGAATTTGTTTTTTCCATTTAATCACTTGAAATATATAGAGTAATATTTTAGGTGGTATGTGTAGAAACCAAATGAGATTCTGAGGCCCGATGAACCCAAAATTGATATTTAAAAAATACTAATATATTAATATCACACATTCATATATTTCTTGATAATTTTGATTAAATATTAAATAGAGTCGCATAAAAATTTGAGACTTTTGTTGATTATGAAACATGGGCTTTACCATATCCATGATATAATATTTTTTAGTATTGGGTATTTGTGAAATTTTTGCCTGGGGATACAATAATAAATAAATAATATTATTTATTTATTTTACTATAATGACATATAAACCTAACTCTATCCTCTATAAATATCTAATTATTGGTAAATCACAGGGTAGGTGCATAACCCTAGAGACCTATATAAAATCCATTTGAGAGATGTTTGGAGATGATATCGAATTGGTGGATTGGATAGATACCACAAAAATTATCTATGCCAACTGATTAATGGATATTTCTAATGATGAAAATGTAAAATAATTCATAATCATTGATAAATCCAAAATCCATGTAAGAATTTTTTTTATGAAGATTCATTTTATATATTTATCCTATTTCTACCACGGATCAATTAAAAAAATTAATTAATTTATGTGTTGAAAGTAGGTTTATTTTATGGTTGATTTATTTTTTCATTGTTCATCTTTCCACATTGTTCATATATTGTGAAAAAATAGACTATGACCGAAATGAACAGCGTCCTAGGTTTTTTCCTCATGTATATGGTCTATGGTTTCATCCCCCATTTCTTTGCGCGTTAATAATGTACAATTTATTTGGCATGAAGTTAAATGAATACTGGGTATTTGATTGTTGAAAGAATATTTTTTGGAACAACGGATTAATACAATGGGTTCACCTCACAATCAAATGTGCGATCATGGTTCATGATAATAAAATATGTATATATTTATTTTTTGAGGTTCCTATTTTTAGTTATTTTAATTCTAGTGAAAATATGAAATGCGGATGATTGTTGATCAATAGATGTGGACAGAATCTGGGAAACAATGACTATGAGGGTCAATTTACCCCAGATCAGCATTTAAAAATTAGATCGATACTGGTGGTGGGAGATCTAGACAACTTGAGAAAAAAGCCATGGTTTTTTTGGAAAACCTGTGTTCCATGACTTCTAATCTATAGTTACAAACTATGTGGGTACTTGGATGTGACATTAGGGTTTCCGTAGAGAATAAAATATCATATGTCATGTGAAATGTGTTACACACCATGTGACATGAAATGGTTACTTTCTACGTACCCTTCAATATATGGGAACGACCAGAGTATGTGGACTAATTGGGTACCTAAACGTGACTAATATTCATGGGCTAAGCCACATAGTTTGACATTGATAGATGTACATGGGAATTACCTAAAGTACCCGAGCATAGATAGAAGACAAGGGTAATTCTCCTATTTACATTTACGCACCATGTACCCTTAGAGGGAATTCCTCATATTTCAAGGTTTACAATCCCTGATATATGTTGATACATGGGTAGAACAAAGGCTTTGTAAGAATTCTATGTACTCACTATAAAGGTGTCTGGAGCCCTACATTTCCTAAATTTATACCAGGATCAATTGATTTCAATTCTATGGTTCCTTCACAAGAGGGTATATTGTGATATTAAATCCTTGAAACCTTATTTTGATCACCATGATGGGTTCAGTTTGTCATAGAGTCTGATGAATCCCTCTATGGGACCAAGGTGAGATCCTCTATCATTTATTGGGGGGGGGGGGTTACATTATTAGCGTAAACACCATACATAGGGAAACCATTCCCAATCTATAAGGCTAATATAGTATGGTTTTTGGTGTCCCACACTATCAATTTGTGTAATCCCCTACTTGGATAATGATATCATTATAGATCCAATGAGTACTTATTAGGTGTCCCCTGATGATCATGATATATTAGATGAACATCCCTAGTGATAGAATAGCTCGTAGATTGGATTCTTTTAGAATGAGAGTTACCTTGAATTCATTATAATTATCTTGTCGATTGACATATTGGTTGATACCACTTGAATCCATTTTTATATTATGAGTATATATGGGGTTTCATTGTATTTTTGTTATGAGATTACTACAATTGATGATTTATGCTTTGTGATTTTGTGGTGTCTTACTGCGTAATTTTATACTCACTCATACAAGGGATTTTAACACATGTTTCATGCCTCATATAGATGATGAACCTTTTAATGGCACTTTAGGAGGACCAAGAGAAGTTGGAGATTAGATTGAGATATACAAATGAAGGTACATACTAGCATTGCATTTGATGGAAGTCCCCTTCCTTTGAGAAGGTTGAAATATTTTAATGTTTTTGGTGGTCCTATATTTGGAACCATTTTTTACTTTATGTACTTCATTTTCATAATTTTAATATGGTATTATAGATTCATTCATGCTTTAGTATCAATTATTTTACATTTTAACATTTTATGAGCATGGAGATGTGTACCTGTGCACTGTTACATTTGTAAAATACCTCCAAGGTGTGGGATAATCCTACTCAGCACTGGTATCTATCCCCTAGCCTATTGAAGGTGGTCTTATGGTGGTCTCAGTTGGATTATCACTAACTAGGTGGGCCTTAGTTGTTCATGTCCTGATAGAGTGATATTCGATTGAGGTTCTACATAAAGACTGATGAATAGTTTTTTTTGTCTAGCTATCATAATGGTTTTCTATTTATGTTAATAATTTTTAAGTGTTTTGTGTTTTTCTTTTAGGTTAGGGTGTCTAGTGTTGGTTCAGAGACCAATATATCCATTTATCATAACTCTAATAACCATGTTTTTAACATGGTTTATGTAGAAATTGCTTACTGGAAAAAACATTGATACATACATCATATAGGAATGGGTTTTGGTTTCCATTCCCTTCTTGATTAATCTCTTATAATATACTCATTGTGTTAGGAATATCTTGATTATTTTAGGAATACTTATTGAATATATCCTGATAGGATTCCACTATGTGGTCATAGGGATTATCAATAGAGTGATGAGGCTTCAGTAAATTATCCTATATAAAAGTTAGTACCATTGAGTGGTTTTACAGTTATATGATCACCTATTGAGTAGATGATAGTGCTTTAAGTTCCATCTAAGGATTCATATATGTTGAGTTCACATAATTAATTTCAAAGGTAGTGACCTCTTAGGATTCATGGTGATCCAAACCCCTAGGTGGATAAGGAATGGAAAGTTCTAGTCACCCGATTTTTCTTCCTCATGAGGATGCTTGTAGATCATATCGAAATCCTCACAATGAGCCTTCTTTAGGGCTCTACTAGGTGATGGTAGAGTTTGGTGAATTATACACAGAAGGAGAAGACTCTCTAATATTAATACATTTAATGTCTCTTTTGGTAGGATCTCTATCTAGCCACATTGCGATCATTGCACATCCATGTGATTATTTTTCCATAGTAGAGTAGTTTTACCATGGTGGAGTATTCAGAGAGGTTTACTAATCAATTTCAAAAATCTATTGATATAGTGTGAGACCCATTCTTTAAGGAAAAAATATTTGAGTAGGTATTATAATAAGATATCTTCAATTTTGTGACATCTCTATGAATTCCAAACTATAATGGAGTTCATGAGAATTCCTTTGTACATGAGAGTTTTTTTTGAAGAGTAGGCACTAATAGGTGGTACAGATAGTGGCCACCTAGGAGTTAAGACCTCCACATTAGGTAGTCTATGGTAGAAATACGGATGCGGGTGAAGCTTATGTTTACAAATATGATCATAGGACATAGGAGTCGTAGTTTTGGGATCTCAGGATGGATCTAGTTAGCTAAGGGATAAGCATTACATCTCATGTGATAGTTATGGACATTTTTTTAGAGATTGCCCAACTTGTCATACAACTAACATGGAGATGGTTGTGGGATCTCTCAAAAAGATACCGAGGCATAATTAAGTAATTCTATAGGGTATAGTATGTGACATAGGGTCATGGAGAGTAGTAAGAGAAGGTAGGTGGTTTGACCTATTTCCACCACCACCCATAGGTAGTCAAATCTAGGCTTAGGGTGCTGGTGTTTAAGGGCACAAATAGTTATAGGTAATTAAGTCCTACAACCCCATGGAACCAAAAATTATTTATGTATGATCTGTATGATATGTAACTACTCAAATTTATATGAAATAATGATATAAATGGTTGTGAGAAACTCCTTTAGTCCTACTTAACTTGTTTGTAATATAGAGATTTCATTTGGTCTCATAACTAAACCCTTGTGATTGCTGACCCAAATAGGAGGTGTATCAGTGATCAAAATCTTTTTCTGATAGTGTGACATAAAATTGAAAGTGGTAGAATCATATTGGATATCTTTATAGAAGCGATTAGTCCTTATGATATCATATTAGGTATGGAATTACTATTCATAGTTCATGCCCATATAGACTATTTTTGGTAGAGGATGTAGTGTATCCATAGTAATAGATTGAGGTTTTTCTTTATGGGTGAGAAGGAAACCCATACATAGTAGGATGGTCTCATATGTAAGATAGTGTAGTCGATTAATCCCCAATTTTCTAGCATGGATCGTGGATAAGTGGATGCCATGGGATACTAGTTTCCTATAGTAGTGGAGGATTATGATGATGTCTTTCCTAAGGTCATCCTAGGCTTTCCTCCCCACATAGAGAAATAATTTTTCATTGAATCACACACTGTGATGATCCTAATATCTATTCCAATATATCAAGAAATATCACACAGTTCTTTAAGAGATAATGGTGCAATTGGAGGACTTATAGTGGAAGGGATTCATGAAACCCAATGTTTCCCCCCAGGTAGCCTCATTATTTTTCTCTAAGAATACATACATGATCTTGAGTTTGTGTGTGTATTATCAGTTCCTAAACTTGTTTTAATGACTAATAAGTATCCACTATCAACGATCAATGATATATTAAATCATTTGAGTGGGGTGTGATGGTTCTCAATGATTTACCTAAGATCAAGCTATCACTAGCTATGAGTACGAGCTGAGGATATACCAAAGGTGAAATTAATATGTCACTATGATCACTATAAGTATATAGTGATTCCTTTTGGCATGATAAACATGAATTTAGTGTCAATGGTTCCCATGAACTAGATATTTCAACCCTTATTAGATAGAGTCTTGGTGGTCTTCATTGATGAAATCCTAGTGAACTCAATATCCAAGGAGGAAAACATGATACACTTTAGGATAGTTCTAGACACACTACGAGAGCACCGACATTATGGGACGTCTCTAATTGTTAGTCCAAGATTCAATAAGTCCAATTTCAAGGAAACACTATTTCAGTTGATGGTGTACCTGTGGACATAAATAAGGTTGAAGTTATGTTAACATAGCTCCACTTAAGAGCTTGATATATATTTAGAGATTCCATGGGGTTCTAGGTTACTAAAAGAGTCTCATTCACATTTTATCTAGGATATTATAACCTTTTATTTCGTTTAATTGTAAGGGGAGTTATTTCATGTTGATATATAGGTGTAAATAGTATTTTTTGGAGTTGAGGTAGGGATTGATGAGTGCACCCATCATGAGATTTGAAGAGGAGGGTGTTGAGTATGTAATGTTATTTGATGTCTTAGGGATTGAACATGGTTTTGTTCTTAAACTGATGAAGATAATTATTAAATATGGGCCTTGGTAATTGAGACCATATGAGAAGAACAATGTGACCCATGCTATCAAGTTTTCTGTGGTAGTATTTTCCCTAATTATATGGTGAAACTACCTTATGGATGATTGTATTATTGTTTACTTGTACTATAAGAGTCTCATGTATATCATCCCTCAGATAGAGCTTAACATTAGAAAGAGGTGATGGAAACCGTTACACCATGATTAAGACTTCGAGATAGTGTATATTCTAGGGGAGAGGAATGTGGTAGGAGACTCTCTTAGTAGATGATATTATTCTTAGTTGTGGACCGATGCTTTAGAGTAGTCAGCCTCATTTATGTTTTTTATCATTGGAAAAAGATAGTGATTTATATTTACAATCAATGGGTTTTACCCCACAAATTCAATGACATGTTAGGTAATATCAACATGAAGATACTAACTATGATACCTTTTATAATTATGTTTCTACTGGATGTGCTCTTAGTGGATTTTATGATGGTGGGGAACACATTAATCTTTTAATAGGAAAAACAATGGTACTACAGACATTACAAGAGGATGTGACAAGGGAGTTCTATACACCCCCTTAGCGGTACATCTAAATGTGTTGATGATGTAATATGGCCTTTAGTGTTAGTTCTAGAGGTCATTAATGATGAAATTTGTAGTAGAGGTCATTAATGATGAAATATGTAGTAATTTGTTTTATCTCGATACCTCTATTGTTAGTAGGTGAAGGTTGAGTACAAAGTTCCAATAGGTTTATCTCAACCCCCTCAGGTTATCAAGTGGAAGTGGGATGAGATATCAATACGCTTTCGGATGGGGTAGCCAAATATTTCTTGAGGACACAATTACATTATTGTGATTGTATACTGACTCATTATGTCAACCCACTTCCAAGCTCTCTGAGAGAACAATTTATTTGAGCTATTATGACACCTTAACGTGCATGAGATAGTATGGATCTATGGAGTTTCCATATTTACCATTTTAGACCATGATGAATGCTTCATTTCGTGATTCTATAGAGGGTTGTTGGATTCCTTTGGGACTTAGTTTTGTTAGAGAATGATGTTTCACCACTAGACTAATGAACAACCAGAGAGGACTATCCATGATCATGAGGTTTTGTCATGGGATATCATGTTATAATTTGGTTGTTGTTGGGAGGATCACCTAACCTTGGGGGAGTTTGAATACAAAAATAGATAAATTACAGCATTGGTAGGACACAATTTGAGGCCTTTCAAAGGAAACCCTGCAAGTCACCACATTGTTGGACTGATCTAGGTCAGTTAGCACTCGTGGGCCCAGAGTTGGTGTGAGCTATGATAGGGAAGGTGCTGATCAGAAGGAAGACAATGAGGATTGCATAAAGACATCCAACGTCCTATAAGGACCAAATTAAGATGCATTTTAATTTTAATGAGGGAGATCAAGTGTTACAAAATGTCTCACCTCGATGTGAATTGTTGATATTTGGCTAGGGAGAAAATTTATCTACGAGATTTATTAACCCTTTACAAAAACAATTAAGAGTTGATGAGGTGAAATAGCTCTTGGAATTACTGCAGATGTTATAACATGTACCTAATGTCTTTCAAATGTGAGATATGAGGAGGTATTTGAATGAAACATATCATGTCATAGACCGTAGAGAGCTGGACATTGATGATGAAGGTACAATTATATAGTACCTGATTAAGATAGAGTATTAGTATGAGTATATTCTATATGGGTGAGTGAGTCCATTGGATCATGTCTAGTGGTAGCATTAGAATATTCAGGAGATAATTTGGGAGGGGGAGAACCAAAGGAGAGATCAATACCCACAAATTTTGTGTAGTTTTTTTACTTTCAAAATGAAAATCCCAAGGATGGGGATAATTTCATGTCCTAGTTTCTCCAAGTAAATATTTTAAATATATCTAATAAGATTCTTAGAGTCATTCATTGAGATGGTAGGAGATTACATGGCCTAGTTGTCCCAAAATTGATATTTAATGAATATTAAATATATTAATACCACATAAACAATTTTTTTCTTAAAAAAGTGGAATAGCCCTTAAACAAAGACTTATATCAAAAATAAGAGACCAATATTGAGTCTGTAATAGGGGATTTACCTTATGTGTGACATAATATTTTTCATCATCAAGTGTTTTTGAAAAATATTTCACAGACATATATAATAGAAAATAGAAAACTAAAATTATTTTATTATACTGATACCAATATATGAATTCCTCATTTATAAATAACCCATTATGGGTAAATATCAAGGTTATTCACATCACCCAGGAGGAATATATAAGCTCGGTTGGAGAGATGTTAGCAGGAGACATCGATCCTATGGATCAGATCGGTATGACATGGACCATCTATTCCAATGTTGTTCAAGGATATGGCCAACAATGTCAATACAAAATATTTTTTCATCTTTGACCAGTTCAAACTCTTGGTAGGAAATTTTATTTATACAGAATAATTCCATTTATTTTAATCATGTTGAACTTAGATCAATTACTGAAACAAAAATTTATTCATGCGTAGACTCTTGATTAATTTTATTGTTGATTTATTTTTTCATTATTTCTATTTCATCATCATTTATCTATTCTAAAAAAATCAAGGTTGAACTGAAAAATGATTGAGGTTCATTCCCCATATATAGGGTCTATTGTTTCCTTTGTTTATTTTTACATTACAAACAAGAAATTTATTGGGCCCATAATTGGACATATATTTGGTATTTGATCATTGAAAAACTATTCTTCAGCTCTATGGATCAATACTATAATTGTTTTTCAGATCTATGGTATGATCAATCGTTTTGACAACGGTGTATGTTTGGATTCATATATAGAGGTTCTTAGTTGTTGTTCTTTATATTTCGGTAGGAAAACACAATGAAGATGAATCCCAATTAATATATGTATCCAAAATCTATTGAATAATAATGAAGAGGGTCATTCAACCAGAAATATTCATCTCCCAGTGAGATAGATGATAGAGGTGGTAGATATGGATGATGTGTGAATGAAGATGTGTGTTTTTAGAAAAAATAAAATACACAATGTATAATCTATAGTTACATGCTATGTGGGGACCTGGTGATGAAACTATGGTTTCTATAGAGATTAAAATATCACACTCTCTATGAAAAATGTCACACACCACCTGAACTGACCTCATTACTTTCCATGTACCCTTGGGTACATGGGCATGACCGAAGTACATAGGGCCATCTATGTACCCAGACACAGCTAGAGCACACATGCTAATCTTTGTACTTGGACATGACCATGTGTATGTGGATATGACACAACATACACAGGCATAGAAAAAAATCATGGGAAGAGTGTCAGTCGACCTCTACTTGTTGTGTACCCTAGGAGTTCATGCCATTTATTGTGGGGTTTACACGCCAGGTACGATGACGATACACGAGCCGAGCAGATGTTAGCATGACATGATATCTACCTCTAGTACACATTGTGTAATACCACTTTGGTGGTTTGGAACCCTTCAACTCCTCAGTTTGTACTAAGATAATATCAGTGAGATTTTACGGTCCCTTCCTATATAGGTAAACAATGGGATTACTTCATTGAAATAGAATTCTGACCCCCTCAATTGGTTTATTTTTATATAGAGTTTGGTGAATCCCCATATGGTATAAAGGTGTGGTCCTCTATTGATCCTATCTGGGGTTAGTGATATTAACATGAAAAGTATACATAGATTTTTGATCCTATATCAATTAGGGTTTTTGGGGTCCCCTGGTGGCCTTAGGTGTCATCCTCTTTTTGGACAATGATATATTCAGTTATCTAGTGAGTACTTCTCGAGCATGGAATAATGATCACGACCTATTGTATGAGAATAACAAATGATATCATGGATCATGGGGTGGATTCCCATAGATTGAGGTTAACCCTAAATTCTAATGTAGTATCCTATGTGTGGTAGTATTAGATTGAAACACTTGAGACTGATTCTATATTATGAGTATATATGGGTTTTGTTTTTTGTATTTCTATTACGAGATGACTACTCTTGAGTCTTTAGGATTATTGATTTTAGGGTGTCCTTCTGGGTATTATTATACTCAATCCTACATATGATTTTCCAACTTTTTTCATTTATTATGAAGACTAACAACCTTTTTATATTACCATAGGAGGACAAGGAGAAGGTGGATTTTATATTGACATAGACAGATCGAGTAGTATATTGGTGCTTCTTTTGATGGTTTTCCCTTTCGTATGAACAGGTTGGAAACTTTTCATTTTTTTGGGATTGTATTTGTCCCCCATTACTGTTTTCAATAGTTATTTTTCATTATCTTTTTGTGGTATTATATATGAATTCACGCATTGGAACCAGTTGATTTATATATCATCATTGAATGGTCTTGGAGAAGTGTGTTTGTGTGTGTGTGTGTAGGTACATTAGGTTGATACCTCCCATGTGTTGGATTTCTCTACTTAGTGATGGTTTCCAACACCTAACCTATTGGAGGTGGTCTTGGGTGGCCACACATTCCTAATTTCTAGTAAGGGGGGCCCTGGTGGGTCAGGGCATGACCATTTTATTCACATTTTAGAGAATATATATTTATTAAAAATTTAATAAATAAATAAATATTATATATCAATATAATTTTAAAGTTACCTTGTGAATAAATATTTATATAATTTACATGATCATTAATCTAAAATAAAGTGAAAACACAATATTGAGAATAATATTTCTTCCGATAATTAAATTCAATTTGAATTTTATTGAGATCAATGGAAACACATCATGTTTGACCCTCAAGGATTCATTCTCATTACCATAATGTGGGCTTTCCTAAAGCTTATGTTTAACAGCTAGAAATGGGTCATGGAATCCCAAAGAAAGAAGATAATGATTCAATGTCGATTACAACATACAAGTGTTCATTGTGTAGTATAATCCATTTGTCACAATATCTCATCACAAAGGTTGTAAAACCATTTCATCTATCTATTGTTCGATACATATTTCTTTAACAAAATAAATTACCCTCTTCAGTAAACCATAACCATGGAAATTAATATTACAGTTCCATTTCAATCAAAGGGTTGAGATGTCAACCTCGATTAATATGGAAAGCACACATACTTCATCAACTTATTAATTTATAACTTGTTATTCAAGATGAACCAAACATACCCCACTTCACGATGAACAAATATCATCGTGGTTTAAAACAATAAATATATGTTCATCATTCATGGAATTCATTAATAATAATCTGAATGACAAAGAAAAATTAAACACACTTGTAGTCAGATATAAACAATGACACATTAACAGGTAGAATTACTAATGATGAGCTTATTCTCATAATCTATAGTGTTTGAGTTTACAAATTATGAAATCCTTGAGAAGAAGTCTCATATGATAATGAGTACTCACACTTGAAAGTAAAATGTCAGGTGTCATATTATAGAATGTTATCCGATTGTAGAACTAGGATTAAGAATATTGTTATGGAATTTCACCCTTCTCATCATAGTGGGGAACTATTATTCCTTTTTAACGTGATAAATATTCTAGGAAATTATTACATCAATGTAATATAGAATTATAAATGAAATGTAATAAGGAATTTAAATTAATATTTTCTTCTTTGAATATATATAAAATACTATATAAAAATAGTTGGTTTTGAAAAAAAACTCCAACACATATATATAGTAATATTTCTATAAAAATCAATAATCATACTCTATGATCATTACCATTTCAAATAGAGTTACTAGATTGACTCAAACCATAACCCAATGAAATATCTAGAATCTATTAATATTTACAAGGCTTGAACTTATTCATAAAATTATTAATATTTATTTCTTATCTAAAAATTAAGTAAGCTATTAATTCACCACATAATTTACTAATTAATTATTTGTTTTGTGGATACCAAATGTCTTTTAATAAGAACACTATTTTCATTCAAGGAGAACACACTTTAATTTAAAAAAATTATCAAATAATAAAAAATTTAAAATATTTTTCATTCAATCCCAATCTAAAGTGTATTTTTATTTATATATATAAAATGTACTAACAACCCAAAAATAAGGAAAATCAAGAATGATTGTTGAACCAAAATGGAAACCACTAAGAAGTGGTCCATTCATCCCAATAATTGGGAAAAATAATGAAAATTTTCTTTGTAGACATACATGTAGGGGGAAGAACAGTTAAAAATGAAAATGGGTAAATAAACTCAAAAAATAGATAAAAACTAATGAAAGATTGACTGACAATTCTAAAAAATATGTTCAAAATATCATACCTTTATTTTTGATGTTATATTTGTTGAAAAATAGGCTTCAAATATAAAAGATTTTTTGTTCTATTAGATCTTAAACAAGAAGTGATAAGGAAGTGATCTGTAAGGGTTCTTTTTAAAATATAGAATTGGGTTTTATCTTTGCTAAATAAAAAGTGATGATAAAATCTCATTTTAATAGAGTAAACAGAAATAACATTCATAAATAAGGCTTTTATCAATTATTTTTTGGTGTTGATAAATCCAAATTTCTATCAATACCAATAAAAGATAAAAATTCCATATTTATGAGTTCTTATCTTTATTGCTAATAAAATATTGTTTTATCAGCCCGAAATCCAACACTAAAAAAAACATAATAACAAGTAAAAAATGAATAAAAATATAATATTAATTATATAAACAAAAAACTTATTAAAATTAAATATACTAACTATTTAAATAAAAAAATTATTCAAAAAATTATTTAAATAAATTAATTATATTAAATGAAAAAATATTTAAATTATTAATACTTGATAAGATAAAATGAATAAATATTATTCATATAAACTACAAAATATTGAAAATATTAATATTTAATAAATATATATGTATAAATAAATAATAAATAATTAATAACTTCCTATAATATAAAAAATTAAATTTTTTAAATTTGAATAAATTATATTAAATAGATTAATATTAAAAGTTAATAAATAAAATTGAAAAAATTACAAAAATATTTTAAAACATGATCCATATTATTAATTTTATAAATTAAAATTTTATAAATATATGAATAAATAATATTAATTATATAAAAAATAAATTATTTAAACTGAATTATATTAAATATTTAAATTATAAATTTTTTTCAAAAATAAATATAGAAAATTTAATAATATAAATTTCAACATATTAAAATATAAAAATTTAATAATAAAATTGAATAAATATTAATTATATAAATTTAAAAAATTATAAATTAATTAATAAATAAGTAAAAATAATTATTAAACATTCTAGAAATTCATAAAATATAAAATATTAATTAATATAAAAAATGGAGAAATAACATTACACAAAATAATATAGAAAATAAATAAATAAAATTGACAAACTTGCAAAAATATTTTTTAAAATGTGAATACATATCTTTAATTATATGAATTAAAAAAATAAAAAATGTATGAAAATAAATAAATAAATAATATTAATTATATAAATAAAAAATTATTTAAAATGAATCATATTACCTATTTAAATTACACTAAAGAATACAAATCTATTAAAATAAATAAATAATATAAATTTACCACATATTAAAAATATTAAGACATATTATATTAAAATTAATAAATATCAATCATATAAATTACAGAAATAATGAAAATGCTAAAAATTAATAAAAAAAATATAAATTAATTTTAAATATGGATTAATAAATTTGAATAAATTACTAATATATTTAAAAATTTTAATTCATTACACTAATTACATGAATAATAAATATAATAAAAATGAATTAATATTAATATATACATTTAATTATATATTATTTATAAGAAATTAATAATTAGAAATGAATTAATAATAATTGTATATATATTTTGATAACATAAACTAATATAAAATGAAATAATAGTTGAAGTGATTATATATATGAATTATATAATAATTTACAAAAAATAAAAATATTGCATATAAATGTATACATATTATTTTTCTATATAGTTGTTCTTCTATAAATATATATATTTTTATAAAACAGTAAAATTATAAGTATTAATTTTAATATATATATCCCTAAATATATATTTAGGTGCTAATATATATATATATATTATATCTAATTAATTATATAGATATCTATATTTTATTTTAATATATTAATATATTAATTTACATTGATTTTATATATATATGATATTTTATATGCATAAAAATTGTAATTAATAAATAAATAAAATTATAAAAAATAAAAAAATTATTATTAATATTGAATGTGTTAAAAATGAATTAATATAATGATAAATGTGTTAATACTATACAGGTTGTTCTATTACTATTTTTTTAGTGAATGTATTAACGAAAATTATTATTATTTTTTATATAATTTTAGAAATTTTTTATAAATATTTTGTTATTTTAAATGTATATATAGTATTAATTTTTATATTTTTTTCATGATACATCTTTAATTATAAACCTATAAAATTTAATATAATTCTTTTTATTAAATTTATTTAAAATTTTTTAAGATTCTTTTGAAGATTTATATTATTGTATTAATTATAAATTTATATATTGTATTAATTTTATATTGAAAACATAATTAATCATTATAATTTATAATTTTAAATTATTGCTAAAAATACTATTTATTAATTTAATGTATAAATATATATACATTTAAAAAATACTTGAAATACTCATTACTAATTAATAAAATTACTAAAATTCTATTAAGACCATTTTATTATTAATAATTATTTAAATATTTTGAGATTCTATTTTTTAATTATATATATATATATATACACACACACCAAAGTAAAAATTCATAAAAGATATCAAGGAGGTATAAACCCCATGCGTGGTGGGATTGGTCATTATTTATTGACCTACCCCAACCTATTTAAGATATAAATGACAACAACAATATCCATTCTCAGTTAACTATATATATATATAGTATTTAAAAATTATATATACATAGTGTTATGAAAGTCAAATTTAATGATATATAAATAAGTAAAGAAAATTAAAATATTTTGAATGGATTTTATCAGTTCTTTTTTAGCACTTATAAATCTTATATTTTTGTGTGCTTTTATTTTTCAATAATAAATCCTACCTTTTATTACTTCATTTAGATATAATTGATAAAATTTATCACTATTTTAAAATGAATATATATTAGTGTCCATTTTTCTATGTTGTTCCCATAACAGTAATTTGTCTCAAAATCACTTCATCTTCAAGAATCTACTTTGAGAGATTTAGTATTTATTCTCCACCGTTATTTTATCTAAGTCTTTAGATTTTTATTCCCATTTAGTTTTTATTCATTTTATTTGTTTTAAGTAACATATGTAACATTAAATCTTTATTTTTCATTCTATATACCAAAACATATCATGAGTAATCATCAATGAAGGTGAAAAACTAATTATTACATCCCAATAAATCATTCCATGATGGTTTCCAGACATCAATATTGATGTACTCATGTGTTCCATTTTTGTGTTGAGTTATAGTGATGAAACTAACTCATGTTTTATTACCAATCACAAAATGATCATAGATTTTGAGTTTTACTATATTGTAACCCTTAAAAAAACCTTTCTTCACAAAGCTATAGAAAGCTTTCACATCAGGGTTTCGGTGGCTCATATGTCATAATCTAGAATTTTTTTTATTCACTCTCATATGACACTAATAATCAATATTTTATTGAATTGGAATTAAAATATTAAAAAAATAATTTTGGTTACTTTAATCACAGGAAATGTACCATGGATTACTTTTATGACTTTATATTCAAAGATTATCTTTTAACAAAGAATATCCATAAATCTAAACTATTTGATGTTCCTCTCTATTTATGATACATTTTTTAACTATAAGCACCAAATTATACCGTTGTACAACATTATCTATATTTTTATAATTCTTTTGTATGGAAGGGAATAATGTTACTCAAAATCAACAGACCTTAATCTAAATCCTTGAGTAGTGAAAACCAAATTTGATTCCATCACACAAGGAATAGAAAACTAGAATTATAAGACCAAACATTCAAATGGTTAACCATTGAGTAAATAAGGAAAACCAAATCTATAATGTTCCATTATTTTTTTAAACATTTATTTTTTTCACAATATTTGTATAATTATTCTTATATTTCCCTTTTTGAAGATAATATACACACTCATATTTTTTTGGTTATCTATTAGTGGAATTACCTATTGATTTTAAATGTGATTATACTCCTTTCAAACCTTTAAATTTTCTACTATATGAAATACCTCTGGTAATTATTAATGCATCCACTACATAATCTATGTTTCCATAATTTTTCTTCCACCAGTAATTATTATTTTACAAAATATTCTCAAAATCACATTATTGAGTTTTCTCACATCACATTGTATTTTTTCTCCATATATAAACAAACTAAAACATACTATAATCTTGGTGGGTAATTATACAATAATATATATTTGAGATATTAATAATTATTTCATCCATGTTACAATTTAACTCTTATTGCATTAGGACATCAAGAAATTTTCATTAAAAAATGAAGATGTTAATTTTCTTGTTGAATTTTCCCATATAAAACATAGTTTTGGGAACCTTACTTCTCATCTTGTATGTACTTTTGGTCATCATATATCCTTATTTGATCATATCATTAGGTGTTATGGGTGGCACAATAATATTTCGGGTTGATGGGTTCTCTATCAAATTTGAAATAGTTTAGAATCTTAATAAAATGTTTGCAGTAATGAATTTAAAATATTAAAAAAGGTTAAAATATACTATTTGAACAATTAAATATGATAATAAATTTTGTGTGAAAAAATACCTAATTAATAGAAACATAAACAAAGAGACATAGGAAACTTTATGTAATTTATGATGTTAAATTTACAGTTTCACATTATCTTTAGAATAAGAAAGGATTACTATAACAACCCTTCTCTTTATTTCACACATAAAAATATGTTATTACATAAAATTTAACTTAATAAATCTCTTAGGATCGAGTGGTCTAGTGTATTTGGGGATTAATAACATTACATAATAACTTAAATTATGAAATAGACATATTTATTGAAAACTTCTTTAAAATGGCCACACACATTCCTTTGTACTTCGTATTGCATGGGATAACTAGAGGACATGCATAAAAAAATGGTGAGATACAAATCCTTGTATGGTAGTAAACAAGGCAGAAAATGAAGAATACGGTAAATTTTAGGCAGTAGGAATATTAATGTAGCATAATAGAAACATGAACATAATGGCATAATATTGCATGATTATCATAACATGGAAATGTGGAAACAACATTTAACATGATATTAGCATGAGCCAAGGCCCACTTCACATGGATCATGAGTAAACCCTCATTTCACTTGACGAATCATGATTGTAATCATTACCCAATGCATTGGAACACTATCCATGTGCACCCTTCTTATTGATTTCATTTCATGCATAAGTGTTCCACATGGATCATATAAAATTGATTCATTAAACATCATAATTTATTCTATGATAAAATAATGTTTAATTCATACATGAATCTCTATAATAAATACATAAATGCGCATAATGTTGAATACACTCGATAGAGAAATGGGCATGGTATTGATTACATAATACTTTTGGCTTGGAAAATCACAGTGCAATTTCTGCAGCATAACATCGTAATATAAGAGTTAATAAATATGGTTGATGAGAGAGAAAGGAGTATATCATCATCCTTACATGAAATAGATAGTAAATGGGTCATATAGATATATTTCTTAAAATATTTAAGGGATTTTAGATGCATAATATAAAAGTAGTGCTTGAATGTAAATGAGGGGAGAGAAATCCCTTTTGGAATTTTAGCATAGTAGTGGGTGTACAAGTGAGGAATTAATGAGAGAGAAAGTGGTATCTAATCATTCAAACATAAGGAGGTAAGTATATTTGAGGTGATAAATAATACCACAACATTTGTAATTTAAATTAAAAGGGTATAACAACATAATAAAATTTGGACAAAAATGAGAAAGGGAGAAATCCCTTACTTGGAAGGGTGATTCCAAAGGCTTGGGAGGTGATTTAGAGAGGATTCATGGGAGCTTGGGGAACCTTTTAAGGATTCTTGAGAGAGGATGGAAGATTTTTGTCAAGATACAAAGGCTTATAGTGAAGTGGAAGTAGGATCTTGGGTGGGTTTATATAGGAAAAGAGAGGGAATTCTTTATTATATATGTTTTGGGAACCACACAACAAACTAATAAAAAACACAATACAACCCATGTAATATCCCCATAGATTTTTCTAAATGGGGGTGGAAAACATTATTTTATAAGGCTAATGTCCTAAATTCGTAAAATATTAGGCTTTCTTATTTGGAGGTGAGTCACACTCTCAAGCAAATCATTTTAAAATGTTAAAATGTTTTATATGTCTTGGAGGGTCCACTAAAGATTTGTAAAATAAACCAATAAAACCTAAAATCAAATTATTTTAATGGTAAAACAAATATTCTCCAAAAAAAAATTGTGGTATTTTATTACATCACTATTAGGTCATTATGATTTCACAAAAAACATTATATAATTAAACGGTATTTAGGCTTTAACCAAAAATTCAATAGTCTCAGAAAATTATGAAAAATTAACTATTGGATAATTTTGATGTCCTGATTCAAAAAATAATATTCATTTTATCTAAATAATTTTCTAAATATGTGAATTTTTATATTTTAAATAAAAACCAACATTTTATCGAAAATATATGGATTTTGACAAAAACATCTCTCAAACCTTAACAAAAATTACAATTGTATAAATTAAAATTATATGATATTTTAAATTTAATAAAATATAATTTATCATTAATAATATTTTATTAAAATATTATTTAATTCCAAAAATTTATTAATTAATCAAAATATATTTATTAGTTGAATATTAACTAAATTACATTTTGTTCTTTAAAAACTATTTACAATTTTACAATGAATGTTAATTATTTATTATAGAAATAATTAATGTACATAACTATTGTTCTAGGGTCTTGTTACATAACCCATTATAACACCCTCATAAGACCTAAGGGTATGGTGTGTGATGGTGACAGACTCTTGGGGTGGCTCAGATAACATCACTTAGGTGGTAACCTATATCAACTTCAACATCTCTCGTAGGTAGTTCCATTCAAGGTTAACATGTAAAATCTCATCTTGGGATTAGTTAAGAGAGAAGCTCAATGTCACTAGCTCCATTTAATGCTCAAGAAATGGGCATCGTATAGAGTAATTATAGAGGATGAGTCCATCTTTTCCTTTGTCTGAGTATATTGGATTTTTAAATAACTATATTTATACTTATCATGTGATCTCTGTTCAATGACTATATTAGTAACAGTCACAATTCTTAATGTTATTTAAAATACAAAAACATAAAACCATGGAAGTTCATATTTCTTACATAACCATTTTACATAATATGAAATTTAATTATATCATGAGTAATTTTCATTGATTAATGTTAGGGTCAGTACAATCTTCCAACCTTATATGAAATTTTTTCCTCAAAATTTCCTTTTCCCACAAAAACAGATGCAGGTACGTCTGCTTCTTCACTTCCCTCGATTCTCATGTTGTTTCTTAAAAAAATCTGGTTTCACCTCAACACCTTGACAAGGGGAAATGTATTATTTCATATAACTTCTTACTTAAGATAAAATATTTTCACTGGATTCTCTTCATAGGAAATGTCATTCTCCAATGGTACACCCCAGGATTGAGTAAATGTGATGTGTATGTTATGTACATCCTCATGATTGTTACATGGAATACATCATTTACTTGAGATATGTTCATTTGGAGTGCTAGTCGGTAGGCCACTTCCCTAATTCAATCAAGGTCTCAAAAGGGCTAATGTACCTTTGACGATGCTTTTCCTTTCTTCCAAAATCTCATAAATCTCTTACATGGTGATATGTGGAGGAATACCATGTCTCAGACATTAAACACTAGGCCTCATCGACGATTATCAACATTGCTCTTTTGTTGACTCTGAGCATTTTTAATGTGCTGCTAGATTGTATTAACCTTATCCACCATTTCCTCGACCATTTATAGTCCTAGGAGTTTCCGATCCCCAACTTCATCCCAACATGTCTTTGTTCATCACCTCTTCCCATACAGGGCTTCATAGGGGTCCATTTTGATGCTTGATTAGAAACTGTTGTTGTAAGAGAACTCAACTAGAGGAAGATGTTGATCCCATCCTTATTTTAAATCTATTGAGTATGCTTTCAACATGTCCTCTAGTGTTTGGATAGTCCACTTAGATTGGCCATCATTTTGAGGTTGATAAGACGTAATGAAGTTTAGCTCATTATCCATAGCACATTAAATACTATTAAAAAATATATAGTTGAATCTTGGATCTGAATTGGATACAATAGAAAGTGGTACTTCATGTAGAATTACCAATTCTATAATATATATATGTTCCAATTTATCCAACGAGAAATCCTCATGAATTCCAATGAATTGACTAGTCTATGTAAGAGGATCTATAAAAACCAAGATAATATTTTTTCCTTTTGATGTATTTGGAAGTCTGGTGAAAAAATATATGGTGATGTTCTCCCACTTCCATGCTGATATGTATAATGGTTGCATCATCCACATAGAATTCTTCCTCTCAGACTTCACTTGCTTACATATCAGGAACTTTGATGTATACTCAGTGATATCCTTATTAATTTTATCTCAATAATAACGATCTCGTATATCTCAATGAATCTTTGTGTTTCCTAGATTAATGGAGTAATTTGAACTATGTGCATCATCAAAAATTTCTTTCCTTAAATCTGGATTTGATGGAACACATAGGCTTGACCCAAATCTCACAATTCCTTCTTTATTATCATTGAAATCCAAGGATTTTCTTTTTTTATAGTTTCCACTTTCTTATAAAATCCCATATCATCCTTTTGAGAATTCATTAACCTTTCTAAAAGAGAATGTTGATCAATCATATGTGAATGGATTGATGATGTTCCCTTCTTTATGAATCTCATATCCATATTCGTCAAATCTAATAATATTGGATCATTTTCAATTCTCATTAATGATAGAATTGCAGGGTCCTTTTTACATAGAGCATCCACCTCTTTGTTATTTTTCATAGGGTGGAAATGGATTGAGAAGTCATAGTCATTGATCAGCTTTAACCATCTTCATAGTCGCAAGTTCAACTCTTTCTGTGTGAATATATACTAAAGGCTTTTGTGGTCCGTTTATATTTCTAACTTGTCCCCAAAGAGGTAATGCCATGATATTTTCAAATTGAAGATTACTGCAGCCAACTCCAGATCATGTGTTAGATAGTTTTTCTATGATATTTCAATTACCTTGATGCATTGTCAATGACTTTTCCATTTTCCTTTAACACACAACCCATTCCCTTCTTCGATGCATCACTGAATAACACAAAAATTTCTCCACCTGTGGGTAGTGTGAGAACGATCATAGTAACAATCCTCATTTACAAGTCCTTGAATCTCTTTTCAAATTCATCACTCCATGAAAACATTACTCCATTTTGAGTTAGATTCATATGTGTGTTGGTCAATCGTGTGAAATATCCCACAAGTCGGGGATAATATTCAGCTAACACCAGGATGCTACATATATCTATTACTGATGTTTCCCCTGACCACCCCTCAATTTTAGCAGTAATGGAGGGATCCTTAGATATCCCAATTCTTGTGATGATATGTCCCAATAATGATACCTCCTTTAACTAGAACTCACACTTCCTGTACATTTCATAGAGCTTATCCTATCACAAGGTCTCTAGTACAATGATTAGATATTCCCCATGATCCTCCTTGGTTTTGGAGTATATTATAATATTGCCTATAAATAATACAAATAACATGTTGAGAAAATATCTTAATACTCTATTCATCAGGTCCATGATGATTTTTGGGGAGTTTTTAAGTACTAAATGCATTACAATGAAATCAAAATGCATGTATCTTGTACGAAAATCAGTCTTGGAGATATCCTCATTTTTCACACATACATGGTAATATCTAAAAAATATATCCACCTTGGAGATGTATTGTGTTCCACATATATAATTTAACATGTCATCAATTTGTGGTAGTGGATATGTGATCTTTATTGTGATTTAGTTGATCTCATGATAATCAATGCAAAGGCGCATTGACCTATCCTTCTTCTTGACGAAGAGGACTGGTGCACCCCATGGTGAATCACTTGGGTGTATGCAATATTTATCTATATTTTCATGTAGTTATTTCTTCAAATCCTCAATCTCCAAAAAATCCATTATAAATGGTGTCTTGGATATTTTAACCCTGTAGGTATAATATAGATTTAGAATTAAACACTTATTCTAGGAGTAAGACCTAGAAATACACCAGGAAATACTTCAATGAGTTCCCTCAAAAAATGAATATATTCTTGGATGGTTTCATCTATAGAATACATAATATGATATAGATATGCATGCACAAAGGGCGGTAATATCTATGCTTGAGATGATGGTGTTAAAAAAGATTCAACCTTCTCCTTGCACTTGTACATAATCAGGGGTTGATTCTCCATATGGAGAGTGATTTCCATATCATGGAAATTTATTTTGGATCTATATAATGAAATCCAATCCATGCTAATAATTTCATCAAATTCCACCAATGTGAGTATGACTGTGTTCAGCGGGATGTTCGATCCACAAATTGTGATAGAGGAGGGGTTATATTAATGGGTTGTAATGATTTTTACTTGTTCCATTTGCACCGACATCTTTACATCCATGATTTTTGTGGTGATTGGATTGTTCTACTAATATTTTGAGATATAAAAGAATTTTTAGAACCAGAATCAAAATGTATGTTCACTATTTTTTATGCAATAACTAGCATACCTATCACCACTTCGTTTACAGGGTTCAAATCAGTGGTGGTGATTGAAAAATATTTCCTTTGCTTCCCTAGATGTTGTTGATTGCCTCCAAAAACCCTTGGCATAGGGAAATGGTTTTCAATGGTCCTTGGTTCATTAAAGTTGAAAAAATGAACAATGCATTGAGGGTCGAACAAAGAATTACTCTCCTCTATCACATCCGCATGTTTTTTTATCGGAATTTAATGTCCATGTGCCCTTTTCTTCCACACCAAAATCATTTCCTCATCCCCCTCAAGAAATTTCTAGGGTTATTATTTCTTCCTCTTTAGAAAGTGGGTGATAGATTTTTTTAGTCCCATTGGATTTATCCATAAGACTGCCAGAATTAATGTCCACCTTACACTTCTTATCTCCATAAAACCCCCAAGATTCCCCAATCTCAATTTTGTCCATGAGGGTACATCAAAAAATTTACTCATACATGTTGATGTCGCAGATCACTAGGGCTTTCCTGAGGTTAGGTTTTCTCCCACCAAATAACTTGTCAACCTTACATTCGGGGGTAATGGCAAAGCCAAAGGCATATTTTGGAAGCCTTGTAATGTTTTCCTCGTATGCTCTGATTGATTCTTATTCTTTTTTCTTGATGGAAAGGAAGTACTCTTCCATCTTATGTCATAGGTTGCAAGGAAAATATTTATCAAAAAACATTCCCTAGAACTCCTTCCATTATAATTCCTCGATCTACTCCTTGGACTTCATATTTTTGATCAATGTCTACCATTGATCAGTTCCACCCTCCATATGATAAGCTGTGATATGTAGCTTCTATTGTTTAGAACATTAAAGTATGGAGAATATCTTTTCAATGTAGTTGATCCATTGTTTGATTACCGAGGGATCAAATGATCTATTAAAAGTAAAAGGCTTTTTTCTCATAATGCTCTCAATTTTGACATTTTCTTCCATAGGGGTGTTTAATGTTCCTCTCAACCCATGTTTATATTCAAAATGTTAGTTAACAGAGACATTATCATGATAAAGTTCATGATTCTCTCTCTCATCAGATTGGGCATCTCATTAGAAGCATCGTCACATTAATCTTTTCATCAGCTGTTAGCCCGAGTACTCTTGTTACCAGCCATTGGATAAAATAAAAGGAATGTTAGGGGTAACATATAATGGGTAATACATAAAAAATGGATGAATTATAAATTAATTTTATTTCCTTATCATATGATCTTATTGGATTCCATCTATGTTATCCCTGATCTACTTCCCAACATATATTATTTGGGGAATTTTTTCTGTTAATAATGGTTCATACTAATCTTATTAATTTACACTGAATACCCCCAGTAGTTCATATCCAAGAGCGCAATAAGGCTCATTTTTTTGGACAAGTTCATGTTCGATTTTAGCTCAAAGCGGTGTTTTCAAGTTTTACCCCTAAGATACATCTATGCTAGATTCGCCTCTACTTGCTAATATCCATACAAGGATGTATTTACATGATAAACCACTTAATCAATACTCACCAAAATTTAGGGATGTTTTTATTATACATATTCTTATCCCTAAGTCTTTCATTAGGGTTTTATAATCCAAATATAAAAAATAACTAAAGCAATCCTTTGATACAATCTATAGCAACCCTCATCTTTATTTCACAGTAAATCATAATTTATTACATAAATATCCCCTTAATAAAACTCTGAGGATCGAGAGGTATAGTGTATTGTGAGCTTATGAACATTAAATAATAACATAAAATAAGAAATATCCATCTTTATTGAAAACATCATTTACATGACCACACACATTCCTTCGTATTATGCATTGGATGAGATAACCTGAGGACATTCATAAATAAAGGGTGAGATATAATTCCCATTAAGGTAGTAAACAAATCATAGCATGAAGAATAAATTACATTTCGGTCAATAGACATATCAATGGAGCATTTTAGAAACATGAACAAAAATGCCTGATATAGCATGATTATCCTAACATGGAAATATAGCAACAACATTTGACATTATATTTTAATGAGAGAAGTCCCATTCCACTTAAATAATTAGTAAACCCACATTGAACATGAAGTAGAATTAATAAAGCCTCATTTAACTTGATTTATCAAGATACTAATCTTTACCCAATGCATTGGAGTGTTATCTGGGAACACCCTTCTTAATCATTTCATTTTAATGCATAAGTGTGCCACCTGGATCATATAACATGGACTAATTATACTTCATAATTTGTTTCCCAATAATGAAAGGTGTGATTCATAAATTATTATATATAATAAATAAGTAAATGTGAATTATGTTGAATAACCTTCATAGAAAAATGGGCACGTTATTCACTACACAATTCCTTTGGCTTGGAAAATTGTGGTGCAATTTCGGCAGCATAATAGTGTGACATAAGATTGAAAAAATGGTTAATGATATGGAAATGTGTATCTCATCATATGTACATGAATTGGATAGTAAGGGGGTCATATAGATACATTTATCAACTTATGTAATATAATTTTGATACATAATAAAAAAGAAGTTCATTAATGTAAATGAGGGGAGAGAAATCCCTTACGAAATTTCGGAATTGTAAGGGGTGTAATGTGATGAATTAATGAGAGAGAAAAGGTTATTTCATCATTAAAACATAAGAAGGTAAGTATTTGGGAGGGGATAAATTGTACCTGAACATTTTTAATTTATATTAAAAGGTTATAACAATATAATGAAATTTTGACAAAAATGAGAAAGGAATAAATCCCTTACTTGGAAGTGTGATCCTAATGGATTTGGAGGGACTAGAGAGAGGCTTTTTTTGAGCATGGGTCACCTTATAAGGATTCAAGATAGTGGATGGAAGAGGTTGGTAGATCTATAAAGGCATTGAGTGAAGAGAAGGTGGGATCTTGGGTGGGTATATATAGGAAAAGAGAGGGAATTCTTTATTATTTAGGTTTTAGACTCCACACATTAAACTAATCAGTACCACAAACCAACCCATGGTTTTTCCCATGTTTTTTTCCAAATGGGAGTGGAAAACATTATTTTATAAGTCTAATGGCCTAAATTCTTTAAATATTAGGCTTTCTTATGTGTATGTGAGTCACACTATCAAGGAAATCATTTTAAAAAGTTAAAATGTTTATAAGTCTTAGAGGGTCCCCTAAAGCTTTGAAAAATAAATCAGACAAACCTAAAATCACAATATTTTAATGTTAAATCATATATTTTATAAACAACACATTTATAGAATTTTATTATATCACTGTTGTAAGGCCCCGACCCTAGTCACCCAGAGTCGGTGCATTAATACATAACATTGGCATGATCACAAAATATTATGTCTCGAATGACTAATTAGTTTAGTTTCAATGGAAACACTAGATACATTCATAAATTCTATATTACATCATAAAGAGAAAAACTAAAATAACATTGTCTCCATAGTCCACACTCATATCCTCTTTAGACTATCCCTGTAGGTCAGTCATAAAATATTTTTCACATCCTGGGAAGAATAAAACATAGAAAGGGGTGATCTCAGATGCTCAGTAAGGATAACAATATAGCAAAAACATTCATAAATAAACATATAAACTTAATTAAATGTATAACTAGAATAAAATCCTTTTAAACATGAACTTCAACATAATATGGAAAAAATAAAATGAAATAATTCCATTTATTTATTCACATGGATATTATTGTAGTCAAATAATCACATGCAATATCAATAACCACTTTCATAATGATGGAATTCATAATTCCATACTATCTTAACCACATAGCCAAGGCCTCGTGCCAAGACTAAAAATAAGATTTTGTCAAGGCCTCAGGACAAGACACTAGTTTGCCTCTTGAGACCTACAGATGCATCGAGGAGCTATAGAGGGATCCACCCGTCACTTACTAAGTCCAATTAATTTCTTATATGAAAAGGTTTAAACATGTCATAAACCCTAACATAATCGTATAACATAAAACATGCATAAAGGAAACATAACATTTTCACATTTCTATCACAAGATATCAATACAACATATTGATATAATAAAATTATTTTCAATACCAAAATAAAATAAAAGTAAAACATGGTATTTATATTTCATTTAAAAAAAGTTATGGCTTGTTGAGGAAGCCAAAACTCAAATAATGGTCACGGCGGTGGATAAGTCGTTGTCACTGCATACATAAGAAAAAAAATTTCTTTTGTATTTTAGTAAAAACAATTCATATAAAATGATTCCATTTGAATACAACAAAAAGTCAAATGGGTTTATACACCACATAAAAGAAGGTTTTGTATAAAATAAAATATGCCTCAATGAAAGGAAATTGAGACGTAGTCCTTACCTCGTGTCTGACTTGACACGATCATTATTTAACATCATGAATAATAAACTATAGTTAATTTCTATTTGATCAATTACCTTTTTCAAGTTCGTAATTCATTTTAAATCACTTATTACCATGTTATGAACATTATGTAATTATTTAATTTAATAACGGTCATTTTTTCGATCCTTGGTACTTCAGTCAAAAATAAAATTCTTATAATTACAAGTTGTTTAGGTGGTAATATATATATTATCTCCAAAAATATATTCATGATTTAGATATCATATATATCATATATATTCAGTATATACATGCATTTATAATATTACATAACATTTAGAGGTAAGAAATGAAATGCACCGTTCATGGAGATGGTAAGTCGTACGTACGCATGAACACTACTTTCATTTCTATTTAATATTTAATGGAATTAAATCATAATGATATAAAGGTATATCATAATTCTAGTATAATATATAATATAAATAACTCCACCCATTATACGTCCCACATATGGAATTAAAAATTCAAATCACTTTGAGGGTGTTGTAGTCCGCACTTCCTAAAATTAAATTATCATGTTACCCATAATGGAAACCATAATGGTATTCCATAAATGAAAAAAGCATAAGTATAAGGAAAATATAAGCATAATATATATCATATATAAATATAGTGACATCATAATGGCCACCATGAATGGTGTTAAAAGAATATTGAACAATCATCGTTTCACGAGGCAGTAATTCGCCACCCACAGAAACAATATGTTCTTTACCCATTAGACGGAGGTGTGTGTAAGTGTAAATCAAATACATATCATAAAAACAACCTAGTATATTTAATATACTGGTGTTGTTAAAAAATAATGAAATAAAAATGGTTTAAGGGGTTGAAGAAGCAAAATAAAACAAAAGAATATAAGAGAAGACATAACCTTAAAATCGGGTAACTCTTTTTGATTTTAGCCAAAGGATTCCTTGGGAAGACTTATACCCAAAGTGAGGAATCTAGGAGTAATATAGGGAAGTTGAGAGAGTATTTGGTCAGAGTTTGGCCAAGCCAAATGGCTTTGATGGTGTGAATAAGGTGGTAGAGGTGGGATATTTTTATCAGAGGAGAGGAGGGGCTCTTTTGGAATGATTGAAATGTTACTTTATAATGAAATGATTTTCGAATTTTATATGTCCAACAATGATATATTTCGATTATAAGGTGATAATGGTTATAAATCCACCCATCCAATAGGCTTTAGACAAATTTCAGTCTTATATTTTACCTTACCTTTTCATTTTATTTAAATCGTTCATTAATGAGGTAATCACTGCATCATCAAGGTGTCATAAAGAAATACCATGATGTAGGAAATCTTTTTATATTTATAATGAGTATTTATAGACTCAGTGATCATTTATTTAGACAAAATTAAATTTTTTTTACTTAGGTGTTACATACATTGGTTATATTTTCCTTTCTTTAAAAAATAAAATGATAAAATGTCACTATCACACAAAAGTGATTCCATGGGGTCCCTAAGTTGGCACCAGGAATCCCATGGTCGGCCATGACACAAAAAATTGAATTATGACACATTTAAGGGTCCTTTTATATTATTATTATATTATTTCATTACCCTTAACTACCTAATTACTAATTAATCATGATAATTAATGATAATTGTCATCGTTACTATTCATAATGCCAAAAAACAAAGAAGTCTTAATTAAATAATTTGGACATTGTGATTCCAAATATGGAATCTATTTTACAAAATTCCAAACATAGAAATTACAGTAATTAATTTAAAAATAATTTTCTTTGTCAAAACCAAAGACGAGTTTTTAAGAAGTAAAATCATTCAAAAGATTTACTTGTTTTTACTTCCAATTGAAAATTGAAATTACTTCCAATGAAAAAAAAATTGTATTAAGTGATAAAAACATAATTAAATTATTCCTTAAAAGCAATTATAATGAAAATCTAACTATATAAATAAATTGGATGAAAAGACAGTTTTGAATTAAAATACAACAATTTTCACTATTCATTATAAATGAACATTATCAGAAAAATATCAAAAATTATCTCTATGATATATTAGATATCCCAAGATCAAAAATTATGTCCATTTTAAAATATTCAAAACATAGAAGTTTCATTAATAAATTATATTGTTAATTCCTGATGTCCCAACAAATAGCGTGTTTTTAAGACACAATATCTATTAGAAGATTAACAATTATTTACGTCCAATTTCAAAGTGAAATTAATCATAATGACCACCATTGGATAAATTGTTAAAATAATATTCTAATTATACTTTAAAACCACTCAATAGTATAATTTATCACTAAAAATTATTTTTATTAAAAATGTTGTTTTTAAGTATTTTTCACTATTCATCGAAAATTGGATGTTCTTAGAAAAATAACAAAAAATTCAACATAGGATAATTTTGATTTTATAAAACCAAAAAGGAAGTCCATTTTGAAATATAAAATTTATATAATTTCAAAAAGTGGGTATTACAATTCATAACAGTTACTTTGATTGGTCGCGGTGTGTTAGAACTTGAGGTTGCGTACAACACCTGCTACTGTATTGTTAAAAGAGAAGCATACCAAGAAAGCTTGGTGTGTTACATTCTACCCTCCAAATAATTTCATCCTCAAAATTTCTAGAATATTACTACATAACAAGACTCAGTTAGTTCTTGATGATATGTTCCTCGGGTTCCCACGTGGCCTCATCCATCTTATTGTTCCTCCATAGAACTTTTACCAGACGAGTCATCTGGTTTCTCAGCACATGTTCTCTCATATCCAGAATCCTAACAGGATCTATGCAATAAGAAAGATCTAGTTCTAGTTATAATTCCTCATAGGTGAGTACATGCGTTGGGTCAGGCATGTATTTTTTCAACAGTGATACATGGAACACATCTTCAACTTTAGAGAAACATGGAGGCATTGCCAATTGGTAAGCTACCACCCCAATTCATTCTAGAATTTTGAATGGTCTGATGTACCTGGGACTTAATTTTACCTTTCATACCAAATCGTATAACTCCCTTCCATGAAGATACCTTCAAAAATAATGATCACCTAGCTGAAATTCCAAATCCTTCCTTTGGTTATCGGTTAGCTCTTCTACCTACTTTTAGCTGTTTTGATGATGATTTTGGATTACCATTACCTTTTCCATCATTTCCTCCACCAGTTATGGGCCTACAAGTTTTATTTCACCAATTTCATCCCAAAAGGTTGGTCTGTGACATCTCTTTTCATATATCACATCATATGGTGCCATCCGAAAACTATAATGGAAGCTATGGTTATTGGAAAATTCCACCAGTGGTAAATATTGATCCCACATAACCTGCATCTTAGGTGAGAATGATCCCAACATGCCTTTTAAGGATTAAATAGTATGTTCTGATTTTCCATCTATTGGAGGGTGGTAGGCAGTGCTCAAACGAAGTTCAGTATCCTAGGATTCCTAAAGACTTTTCCAAAATCTTGATGTAAAATGGGGATCATGATCTTAAACAATTGATAGGGGTAATCCATGACGTCTCAAAACATCATTAATATATAGCCTTACTAGACGTTCAAGTGGTAAATCTTCCCTTATAGCAAGAAAATTTGCTAACTTGGTAAGATGATAAAAAATGACCCATATTTAATGGTTCCTTCTAGGAGTCTTTGCTAGTCCCATAAAAAAGTCCATCATTATATTATATTATTTACACTCAGGTATGGGATGAGGTTGCATAACTCCTCCAGGATGTTTCCTTCAACAATCACTTGTTGACAAAACATGCATCTTGACAAGATATGAACATTCTCCCTCTTCATGTTGTCCCACCAAAAATGTTCTTCAAGTCCCTATACATCTTAGTGCTACCACGGTGTATAAAGAAATTCGAACTATGAGCATCATCCAATAATTCCCTTTTTAGATCATGTATATCGGGTACACAAAGTCTCTTCCCAAATTTCAAAATTCCATCTTCATACACAAATTAACACAATCTCCCATCATTCACAGCTTTAGTCTTCTTTTGAAACTCTTCATCATCGGTCTGAGAACTCTTAATCCTTTCTAGTAAAGATGGTTTGTCAAACATTTGAAAAAGAATTGATGGTTGATCTTCAATATTTATTACCATTTCCATCATCACTAGATCCATGAAAATAGGATCCCTTTCAATTCTCATATTTTTCGAAACTCCTTGATCATTTCTTCTCAAAGCATCTTCCACCTTATTTGCTTTCCCCAAATGGTAGCCTATCATGCAATCATAATCATTGAGTAATTAAAGCCATCTTTTTTGTCTCATGTTGAGTTCTTTTTGTGAGATAATATACTTCCAACTCTTATGATTAGTATAAATATCTAATTTTTCACCATAGAGGTGGTGTCCCTATATCTTCAAATAAAAGATCACAGATGATAACTCGATATCATGAGTAGGGTAGTTTTTCTCATGATTTTTAAACTATAGTGATGCAAAGGAAATAACCCTATCATTCTGTATAAGGGCACAACGAAGTCCTTTCTTCGATTCATCACTATAAATAAGGAACCCATAATTACTCGATGGTAGAGTCAATATAGTAGAATTGACTAATCTTATCATTAGTTATTCAAAAAATTCCTCACACTATTTTTTCCAAACAAATTTAACCCCCTTCTGTTTGAGCTTTGTTAATGGGTTAGCCAATCAGGAAACAATCTTGACGAAACATTGATAATACCCTGCTAAACCAATAAAACTATGTACCTTGGTTATACTCGTTTCTGTTGGCCATTCTTGGATTACTCTTGTCTTAGAAGTATCAGCAGAGATTCCATCGTCATAGAAAATATGGCCAATAAAAGAGATCTCATGAAACCAGAATTCACACTTGAAAAACCTCTCATATAATTTGTGTCTTCTAAGAGTCTTTAAGATAATAGGCAAGTGATTTTCAAGATCATTATAGATTTTGGAGTATACCAAGATATCATCAACAAATACCAATATAAAATCATCGAGATATTCCTTGAAAACTCTATTCATTAGATCCATGAAAACAGAGGGTGAATTAGTCAACCCAAAAGGCATTATTGTAAACTCATAATGCCCGTACCTGATTCGAAATGCTGTCTTCAGAATTTCTTCTCACTTCACACACAGCTGATGATATCTAGATCTAAGGACAATCTTTGAAAAGTATTGAGATCTATGTATTTGGTCAAATAAATCATCAATGTGTAGTAGGGGATACTTGTTCATTATTGTTATAGCATTGATCTCCCTGTAGTCGATACATAACCTCATAGATCCATCTTTCTTTTTAACAAAAAGAATAGGGGTTCCCCATGGAGAAACACTAGGTAAAATAAATCTCTTATTACCCAATTCATCTAGTTGTTTCTTTAGTTTAACTAATTCCACATTGGCCCTTATTTAAGTGGTCTTCAATATGGGCATTGAACCAGGAATTAGGTCAATAGAAAACACAACTTCTCATTCTGGAGGATGCCCAGGAAAATCTTCTGGAAACACCTCAACATATTCTCTCACAATAGGTACATGCCCTATTTGAACATTCCCCTCCTCACCCATAGTTATTCCATTCTCTTCCTCCCCAATAAGTGATTTTAGTTGAGCTACAAGGGGTGGATCTAGATAAGAATTTGGTTGTGACAATTCTGGACTAAAGATAAGGCGTTCCTTACCATTATCATCAAAAATCGCATCCTCTTTCTTCTTAAAATAAATATCTGAATCATGGTCCAAAAACCAATCCACACTGAGGATTATATTAAATTCAATCATGTATATAATGATGAGATCAGAAGATAAAGAACATTTAGGTGCTCTAATGGGAACTGATTCACAAAACTTTGTGACTATTATACTTCCCTTGAGAGTTTTGACTGACAACTCCCTTGTTAAATAAAAATTGGAAATATCTAATTTTCTTAGAAAATTTGGAAGATATGAGACAATACGATGATCCAGAATAAAATAAAGAATTTTCTAAACTTGAGGAAACCGTCAAATTACCATCCAACATGTCTTTCAGAGCTTCTACCTCAGCAGTATTGATAGGATATGCAAGGACTTGATCCCTTGGCCTTTTCTGAGGTAAGTTCCCCTGACGCTTAGGAAATTCCTTTGCATAATGTCCCATATCTCTACAATTATAACATTCCACATTGACAACAACTCTCTTTCCGTTGGAATCATGAGCTTGGTGGCCTTTTTCACCACACTTGTAATATACTCCCATTCCCTTCAAGAAAGTACCAGGGTGTTTCTTCCCGCATTTACTACAGGATTATTAATAAACTTTTATCCTCTTCCCATTATTTCCATTTCCAGAGTGGTCATTAGATCTCCTCTTCTCATGTTTTTCCTTAAAGTTGTAAGACTTAGCAAATTCCTTTTCTGTCTTAATAGCACATGAGATAATATCTTCAAACGACGAGAAAGATTGTGAGGCCAATGCTCGACAGAGAAACGGTTTTAACCCATCAAAGAAACGATCAATCATACTTCTTGGGTTACATATATAATCTTCTGCATGCCTCACTAACCTTGTAAAGTTATCCTCAAACATTGCAACATTCTCATCCGCCTTTTTCCTCAGACTCAGAAATTGACATTCCATATCTGCTCGAGGGTCATGAGGAAAGTATTTTTCTAAAAAAATATCTTTGAAAAACCTCTATTCCATATTTGTTACTTCATAATCTTCCTGTTTGTTTTGTATCAATGACCACCATTGATCTCCATCTCTAGTGTGGAAATAAACTACCATGGAAACCTTTTCCCTTTCTCTACTCCCCAAAGCCTGAAATATTTTCTCCAGGGAACATATCCATTGCTCAGCTACTAATTGATTTGTACTCCCATTGAATGTTGTTGGTTGCTGCCTCATGATGAGATCTATCATTGATCCTCCACATTGCAGATCAGGGTGCTCCATACGACTACAGTTATTATTCATAACCTGAGTGAGTTATCCCAGTACAGTTATAAGCTGATCAGCACCAGTTGTATCACCAGATCTACTATAATTATCATGATAAAGAGGGAAATCACTACATAGAGTGCGTGAATTGATACAGTTTACATTCATTCTACTAGGCTCCATTTCTAAAAAATGGCATAAACAAGATCAGTTCCTGAATAAAAATACATAATTCCATACTTGTAAAACACTTAAGATATATTGAACAATTTATGGATATAATCCATAATTATAAAAATGTTTTCATTGAAAAAGTATATACTCATAAACCCTTCATAATGGTTTATAAAGAAAATGAGAATTATCCTAATCATATCCCCCTAGAGTTTCGTAACCAAGAGAGAAGCAAGGCCCGTTGTCGTGCACCAGTTCTCATTCGAGTCTAGCCAAAGCGGTGTTTTTGGGTATTACCCCTAGGTAAATCTATGCAAGAGATGCCTCAATCAGCTCGTATCGAGATAGGGATGTATTGCATGTAAAATACAAAAAATATATACTTTACCAAAATTCTAGGATGTTCTTCTATAGTAATCCTCAAAGTCCATCTTAGGTCTATGTTCTCTAATTAGAGTTTATATAAACTAGTTTCCAAGGTTTATAACAAACATCCTCTGATTCCAGTAGTAAAGCCCCGACCCCAGTTACCCAGAGTCGTTGCATTATTACATAACATTGGCATGATCACAAAAGAGCAAGTCTCGAAAGGCTGATTAGTTTAGTAGACTTGGAAACAATATATGCATTCATAAATGTTACATTACATCATAAAGTGAAAAAGTTCAATAACACAGTCTCCATAGTCTACAATCATATCCCCATCAGACTATCCCTATAGGTCAGTCATAAAATATTTTTCACTTCTAGGTAAGAATAAAACATAGAAACAGGTGAGCTTAGATGCTCAGTAATGATAACAATATAGAGGAAACTTTCATAAATAAACATAAACATTTAAGGAAATGTATAACAAAAAAATCCTTTTAAACTTGAACATTAGCATAATTTGGAAAAAATAAAATGAAATATTTCCTTTTACTTATTCAATTGGATATTATACTATTCAAATAATCACTTTCAATATCGATAACCACTTTCATAATGATAGAATGAATAATGCCAAACTATCATAACCACGTAGCCAAGGCCTCATTCCAATACTACAAATAAGATTTTGTCAAGGCCCTGTGCCAAGAAACTAGTTTGTCTCATGAGACCTACCGATGCATTGAGGAGCTATAGCGGGCTCCACCCATCACTTACTAAGTCCAATTCATTCTTTATATGAAAATGATTAAACATATCATAAACCATAGCATGATCGTATCACATAAAACATGCATAAAGGAAACATAACATTTTCACATTTCAATCACATGATATCAATACAACACATCCATATAATAAAAACTATTTCAATACCAAAATAAAATAAAAGAAAATGATGGTATTTATTTTTCATTTAAAAAAATGTTATGGAATGTAGAGGAAGCCGAAACTCAAATAATGGTCATGACGACAAAGAAGTCGTTGTCGCTGCATACGTAAGAAAAAACATCCCTTTTGACTTTTATTAAAAACACTTTATATAAAAATATTCCTTTTGAATAAAAGTAAAAGTCAAATGGGTTTATAAACCACATAAAACAATGTTGAGTATAAAATAAAATATGCCTCAATGAAAGGAAATTGAGACGATGTACCATACCTCATGTCTGACATGACTCGATCATTATTTAATATCCTGAATAATAAACTATAGTTAATTTCTATTTGATTAATTAACTTTTTTTAAGTTCATTATTCCTTTTACATCACTTACTACCATGTTATGAACATTATGTAATCGTTTATTTTAATAACGGTCATTTTATCGATCCATGTTACTTGAGTCAAAAATAAACTTCTTATAATTACAAGTTGTTTATGTGGTAAAATATAAATTATCTCCAAAATTATATTCATGATGTAGATATAAAATATATCATATATATCTAATATATACATGAATTTATAATATTACATTACATTTATAGGTAAGAAATGTAATGCACCATTCATGGAGACGGTAAGTTGTTCCTACGCATGAACGCTACTTTCATTTCTATTTAATATTTAATGGAATGAAATCATAATGATATAAAGGTGTATTATAATTCTAGTATAATATATTATATCATTAACTCCATCCATTATGCATCCCACATATGGCATTAACGATTCAAATCACTGTGAGGGGGCGGTGGTCCGCACTTCCTAAACTGAAATTATCGTGTTTACCCATAATGGAAACCATAAAGGTATTCCATAAATGAAAAATATAGAGGCATAAGGAAAACATAAACATAATATATATCATATATAAATATAGTGACATATTAATGGACACCATGAAATGTGTTAAAAGAATATTGAAGAATCATCGTTTTGTGAGGTAGTAATTCTCCACCCACAAGAATAGTATGTTCTTTAACCATTAAAAGGAGGTGTGTGTAAGTGTAAATAAAATAATTCTCATAAAAACATCTTAGAATATTGAATATACTGGTTTTGTTACAAAATAATGGAATAAAAAGTGTTTAATGGGTTGGAGATGAAAAATAAAACAAAAGAACATAAGAGAAGACATTACCTTAAAATCGGGTAACTCTTTTTTATTTGAGACAAAGGCTTCCTTGGGGTGAATTATGCTCAAATTGAGGCTTATAGGAGTAAGATAGTGAATATGAGAGAGTATTTGGGCAGAGGATGGCTGATCCAAAGGGATATGAAGGTGTGAATTTGGTGGTAGAGGCGGGGGTCGTTTATAAGAGGAGAGGAGGGGCTCTTTTGGAATGATTGAAATGCCACATTATTATCAAATGAATTTCGGATTTTAATGGTCCCGCAATAATATATTTCGGGGATAAGTTGATAAGGGTTTGAAATACACCCATCCAATAGGCTTTAGACAAGTGTAAGCCTTATATTTTACCTTATCGTTTCATTTTATTTAAATCATTCATTAATGAGGTAATCACTACATCATCGTGGTGTCATAAAAAATACCATGATGTAGGAAATCATATTTGCTTTCCAATGACTATTTAGAGTATAAGATATCATTTATGTAGACAAAATTAAAATTTTTTACTTAGGTGTTACATACTTTTGTTATATTTTCCTTTATTTAAAAAATAAAATGATAAAATGTCACTATCACACAAAAGTGATTCCATGGGGTCCCTAAGATGGCACAAGGCATCCCATGGCCATCCATGACACAGACAATAGCATTAAGACACATGTTGAGGTAATTTTTTTATTATTATGATATTATTTCATTACCCTTAACTACCCGATTACTAATTAGTCATGATAATTAGAGATAATTGTTGTTGTTACTTTTCATAATGTCAAAAAACAAGAGACTTAATTACATTATTTGGACCTTCTGATTCCAAATATGGAATATATTTTACCAAAATCCAAACATAGAAATTGAAGTAATTAATTTAAAAATAATTCTCATTTTCAAAACGAACGATGGGTTTTTAAGAAGTAAAATCTATCAAAAGATTTACTTGTTTTTACTTCTAATTGAAAAGTGAAATTACTTCCAATGAACAACATTGTATTAATTGATAAAACATAATTCAATTATACTTTAAAACCAATTAAAATTAAAATCTAACCATATAAATAAATTAGATGAAAAGACAGTATTGAATTAAAATACAACATTTTTCACTATTCATTAAAAATTAGCATTATCAGAAAAATACAAAAAATTCTCCCTATGCTATATTTGATATCCAATGTTCAAAAATATTGAACATTTTTCCAAATTCAAAGCATAGATGTTTTATTAATAAATTATATAGTTAACTCCCATTGTCCAAACAAATAGCGTGTTTTTAAGACATAATATCTATCCAAAGATTAACTATTGTTTATGTCCAATTCCAATGTGAAATTAATTATAATGACCACTATTGGATAAAATGGTAAAAATATATTATAATTATACATTAAAACCACTCAATAGTATTATTTATCACTATAAATTATTTTGATTAAAAAAAATTTTCTTATATATTTTTCACTATTCATAAAAAATTGGATGTTCTCAGAAAAATACCAAAAAATTAAACATAGGTTAATTTTGATATTACGAAACCAAAAATGATATCCATTTTAAAATATAAAATATATATAATTTCAAAATGTGGGTATTACAATTCATAATAGCTACTTTGATTGGTTGTCGTGTGTTAGAAATTGAGGATGCATACAAGACACGTTACATTATTATTAAAAGATAGCCTACCATGGAATCTTGGGGGTGTTACAACTATTAATCCATTATGATGTCATAAAATATATTAAATAATTAAATGGTATTTAATTTTTTTTCGATTAATTTGACTGTCTCAGAAAATTACAAAAAATACACCATTGTTTAATTTTGACATCCTCATTTAGAAACTAATATTAATTCTATCTATGTAATTTTCTATCAACTTGAATTTTTATTTAAAAAAATAGACATTTATCGAAAATTCCTGGGTTTTTACAAAAACGGCTTTCAAAAATTAACAAAAATTAAAATTGTATTCATAAAAATTATATGATAATTTATATTTAATAAAAATTACTTTATTAATAATAAATTTTTTAAAAAATATTATTTAATTCCAAAAAACAATTATTTCATAAAAATATATTTCTTAATTGAATATGAACTAAAATCACTTTTTGTGATTTAAAAACTATTTACCAAGTAACAATGAATGTATATTTTTTATTATATTCTAAAATAATGTACATAACCACAATGATAGGTTATTGTTTTATATCACCTTATAACACCCACATAAGACCTAAGGGTAATTTGTGCGATGATGACAGACTATTGGGGTGGCTCAGATAACATCGCTCATGTTCTAATCTATATCAACTCCCACTTCTCCCATAGGTAGTTCCATTCGAGCATAAAATTTTCTAGATCAGATTTAGATTAGTCAAGATAAAAGCCCATTAATGACATCTCTTTTACAAGATTCAACAAATGGGATTCGTACGAAGCAATTCTACAAGATGAGGCCATCACTTCCTTTTTCTAAGTAAATTGGTTTTGTTAAGGCCCTATATTTATACTAATCACGCGAATACTATTCAACGACTATATTAGAATCAATCACAATTATTAATGATATTTTTAAATCGAAAAAAATAATACAAGTAAGTTCATATGTTTTACATAACCATCTTACATAATTATAAATTTAATTAGATCAATAGTAATTTTCATTGATAAATGTTTGGGTCGTTACCATTAAAAAATCAATCAAGGTTGAACTTTAATATTTTTCAACTTTGAAGAACTGACCCTCTTAGTCTATTTATCAATATTTATTGGTTTACCTATCTCTTCTACATCATCATAATGAATTTGGGGATGTCATAGAAACCATCTGATCCCCTTAATTTGAATGCTAACTCATACGACCAGGTTAGTTAACATCAATTTACTGAAATTTGGATCCTTAACCAAAATTCCAATAAATCATGGTTTAAAATATTCCTTTTTATTTAAATCAATGTAATAGAAAAAAAAGAAAAATATATCATACCAAGGTACCATATCATTCAATCTATAGATCCCCAACAATGAATGCTCCTTGAATCGTTTAATTTTCAGATCATTTAATCTCAATCAATGAATACATGTAAAATAATAGAATGGTTATAGTGATCAAATATTCGAACGATGTTCCCATTATAAGATTTAATTTTTCTTAATTAATTACTAGGAATATTGGGTTCAATATCAAAGGAATACCACTCATTCACTATGATATGGGTGTACAAACTAGATTCATAATTACAATAGGCTCCCATTCAGGTATTTTTTATTCTAGTATGAAGTGAACAACATTAATCCCATAAATAATAGAGGAATACTTCATGTTAGGAATAATTACTATTAGTATTTTTTTTATTATTACTATCAAATTAAATTATTAATTATTAATAATTATACTATTTTTTCAATAATTTTTTTATTTGTATATTTATGATTATTATTATGATTATTGTTATTGTTTGGGGTGGTAATAGGTGTAAATCCCACCAATTAAAGGCTTGGGATAATACATGACATTATATGGGCCAGCCTGACCAAACCCAAATAAGGCACCATAAGATGAAATATTATAGTTAAGTCATGAATAATTTGGGATGGGACGAAAACATTCTTACATGCATAGGTGTGAATATTAGTCATATCAATTTTTAAAATTTAATGGAATATTTATCATTTAATCATTGATATATAGAGGTTTATTTTTAGATTTTTGGACTTATTCCAAATTTCTATATGGGATTTTTTTGTGAGGTTAGATTTTTGTGGCGGTATTTTTTACATTGATGCATGATTTTGGAAGCCCTTACACAGGGGATGTGATGAACCTTATATTGGAGAATTTATTACCCTTATTAAAGACCCAGAATTCATGTGGTTTCACAATGTGTCCCCATTTTTTCAAATTGTTTTGATGGTAGTGATTTGTGGATGTCCATGTGTGGAAGCATTATTAGGATGTTGTAACCACCGTGGTCCTCTATCACTACTATAATGCCATGATATTTTGTATTCATTAAAATACATACTATTTTCTATAACTCGAGTCAGACTCTAAACCCAATATACCAAAACAACAACATTTTAAGAAGAAATTATTAATAAATTTATAATAAAAACTAATATGGTAGAACATTAATTGCAATTGCCATTAGTAAATAAATATTTAATATGAGTAAATATTGAAAAATATTATAATAAAATAGTTTTTATTTATATTGGAAATTATTTCAAGAAATAAATTTAACAATTTCAAAATTTTATTTCGATGAAATAAAATTCATTTTTAAACTCAAATGAAAATATACTTAGAATGAATTTTTTAATTTTTATGAGAAGATTGAATTTTTATTCCAAAATAAGGGTTTTCTGATATTATCATTGTGTATAAAAATCCAATAAGATTAAAAAAAACTTTTATGTAACAAAATATATATTTGATGAAAAAAATTATGAATTTTAATAAATTATATGAGTTTAGAAATACCATGTCCAACATTTTTAGAACTAAAAAAATGACTATTTTAAAAATATTAATTTGGTGTTCTCTTTAGATGAAGAATTTCAATTATGTGATTCAGTTATATATTTCCATTATGTAATCGTACCTTTCATTTTATTTTTCATAAATATATTCATTTTATTAAAATGAATAATAATGTAATTTTTATATTATATATAAATTTAAAGAGGAAAACATCATTTTTTAAAACAATTTTTACATGATGGAGTGTTTTTATTTTAAAATAATATTTTCAGACATTTATAACTTTGATATTGTAAAATTATTTTAAAATTCAAAATCATAATTTTCCATTTTGGAAAAATCTAATTATAATTTTAGTTATTAAAATTAATTAATAGTGATTATATCATTATTTAGCATCATTATTTTTGTGTCTCTAATTTATTTTGTTCAATTTAGTTTGATTTTTTTTTCATTTTATATTTTTTCTATTAACTATTTGTTTATAGATGGAATGTTTTGTGCATTATTTGTATGTTGTGTTCAAAAAATATATGATCCATTCACTGTATATTGAATCCACTGTATATTTGTTTCTATTCAGTTTCATTATACTATATTCACTCTATGTACGTTAATTGTTAATAAGTTTTGTTTCTAATACATTTGTGTATCCATTCACTATTAGTATGTTGAATCTACTGTATTAGTGTTCTAACTTAATATATTTTTCCATTCACTATTAGTAGTTTTTATTCATTATTAGTTAATTCATACCAAAAAATATTTTTTATGCACTAAAATATATATGTATTTGATTCATATAATAGATCATACTGAAACCAACATTTTAAGATAAGTTAATTCATCTACTAATTATGAATGACTTTTGGATCATTCATGAGACATCAATTCGAAGGTAAGGTGGTCTTTATCTGATGTACCATGAATAGTCAAGGATGGATCACATATAAATTCAGGTATGCATTATTTATATTACTCATTCCTATTATTAATTATTTTTTAATGTATTGGTTGATCATATATACTGGTTATCTTAATTTCTTTTGTTCATATTTTAAACTCCAAAAAACCCATCAATGATATCATAGCTATACTACTATTATAATAAATTTATTTCTTTCCCTTATAAATGAAGAATACATTTTTGAATTCTAACATCCATTCCCCCTCTTGAAGTTATATTATACAACAACATAATGAAAGGGCCCCACTCAATTTTAGGTTAACCAATTAATATAATGTGAAGTGGAAGTTGAAAATTTTATAATGAAGATAATGTAATGTATTTCACTACTATGGGAAAATATAGTATCATTTATTCATGTAAAAATTAATACATTTTTAATATATTTTATGTACAGACTAATTAAATAGTAACACTATTTTAATGAATTTATTATATTAGTAAATCTCATACATATTATTTTTCTTGATTCAATTATATTGATCTAGAATTTAAAAAAATCGTATTTATCATTATGTTCTAAAATTAAAACATATTCAGGGGCATTTTTTGTTTATTTTAGTCAATAGTATGTGAATTTTCAATGTCCATTTCCATGTTTTTTCAAATAGTTTTATTTATTAACCCATTTCAAGTTTAATTTTCATGTGATTTTTTTTTCATTTTAAAAATTTCATAATTAACCGCATATGGATGACTATTATTGTCGTGAAGAAGTGTTGAGGGATAAATTTTCTTACTTCAGGGTGTTTTTTTGGATTTGGTATTCACTAATTTTTTAGTTGGGGTTTAAATTATATCCATCCAGTTATGGGTTCGAAGTTATGAGTAGAAATTCATGTAATTATATCATAATATCAATTTTTCTTTGTTATATTTTATTTATGTTCTTTGATTTTACTTCATTAATTGTATAACCATATTAGGTTTCATTAACTAATGAAATTTATAATTTTTTTACCAGGATCAACTGCTTCAAGAATTTTAAAATTCTGATGCACTTAAAACTAGACTCTCTTACTTTAAAATAGAATTTCGTGATTTTTTCCCACTTTTTTGTTCAAATACAAAAACATAATGTTTGAAATTTTTAAAAACTACAGTTTCAATTACATTTCTTTTAGAAAAATAGCCAAATTAGATTTAGATGTAAAAATTTCTATAACTATTGTTGAAAATTCTGTTCATTATATTATTTTTTTAATCCTTGTCTATGTGATATTATTGGTACTATAAATTCATAAATTTTATTCTCACATATTTACAATTATTATCAGTTTTTTTATTTGTATTTAAGGTTACTCAATATGGAAAACTGATTATTTACTTCAGGATTTCATTTTCAGGTATTTTTCAATAAGTGTCTTTTTTCTTACCATTTTGATAGTTTCAAAATATTAAATTACGAGTGTCAAAATTGGAATTTGAAAATAATAAATTATGCATTGAAAAATCATGGGTTGTGTAAAATGTTTTTTAGAAATGATGCGTGTTTCCAAAAGTGACATATTCTCCTCTTATAAAGGTATATTACTTCCACTCTATCAAAGATAAAATTTACCATTGAATTAGTACTTATAAATATGACCTTTTAATCTTATTTAAACCCTGTACCTCAAAAATAATCCCCTAGTTACACACATATATCATAGAACCTTCAATTTAAAGGGAACTTCAAAGGAATCATTTAGTCTCCAACGTAAGTTTTGTCTCATTCTAATTATTTTATTATGAATGTTACTCTTCTAAATATAATGTCACCATAATAATATGATTACATGAGTATCATTGTTAGACTTCTTTTTTTAATAATGATATATCCCTTAGTTATTAATTTCCATCTACTTAGCGAAAAAATGAAAGAACAATGTTAGTGTGTCGCATTGACCACCGTCTCCACGAAGCAATGTTGTTAGTTTTTCATAATCAACAGTCATAGTGGTTATTAAGGGTATAAATTATTAGTAAATATGATTTATTTCATATAATTTTGTTTTTTAAATCTCCATTTAATATCCACATTCACCCCTCTAACACATTGAGAAACGTGAACACAAATTGTACGTACGTGTGGATTACCCCCTGGAATAATGTTATTTATTTGTTTATATTTTAATACATTATATAAAAAAATTAAAATAGGGTTAAAAATAATATATAAATAAAATGTATAAGTATGATTCTATTATTATGATATTATGTCAAAAGAAACTCCTCCTTAACCATACTATCGATATGAGCTAAAGAGTGTTCATATTTGTGTTGGTTTAACCCCCAACGTGAACCATGATTTAAAACATGAGTATGAATGAAAATGTAAACATGTTAAATAAAAATAATATTTATATTAAGAAAATAATTATTTTTATAATGATCTTTTATATAACATATTATTAAAGTAACATTTTTATTCGCTAAAATTACAAAAATAAGCTGTTATCATTTTAGTTTACACATAACGCAACCAAATCCCATATGGAATGAAATAAGAACATTTTAAATCAATATAAGTTATATATTATTGAACTTTAAATTATTTGTAATATATTAACCTGAAATCATATGTTGATCAAAATTATTAAACCTGGGAAAAATAGTTATTGTTATTAACACTTTATGGTCATTATACACTATAAATAAATAGTGTCCTAAATGATAATGAATTATAAAAAGTATTATAATGGGATAATATTTAGGATTAAGGTTATTAAATATATTATTAATTTATCAGTTTTTTTAAAGTATTTTGTGGTGTTATCAAATAATCATGGAAACAAGGAAATAGATTTTCGCCTCAATTTACCTTCATTGAGACATTTTTTATATCAGATACCTACTTTTTATATAGTGTGTATACTGCCTATATAATATTTTATATAAAGAATTAATTATTAATTCATTGTATTCTATATTAAATTTAATTTTCATTATCATTTAATATATTTTACTTATATTCTACTCATGATATATAGATTTATTTTCAACTTATTTCCAAAAAATTGAGGTCTCTCAAATGTGATAATCCATTTTGGGAATTTGTATGATACTTCATTTTAAATAACCTATTATTTCCTCCTCTTCCGTACTTATATGATCAAATTCAATTTATCTTTATCTCATTTCCTATTTTTTTGGTTTTAAAATATTTTATGTAATGTGGGTTTTCAACATTGTTATTTCAAAATATTTGAATTTTTACTTCCCATTCAAAATAAAAGGTTTTATCATCATGTCCACATTTTATTTTGATAAAATTCATCTCAATTTAATGTTTTAATTATGAAATATTATTTTTAAAATTTAATGTTTTAAATTTATTTTTACTTACCTTTTTAATTTTTTTTCACTTTCACGCTTCCATTGTTAAAGATTATTTTTAAAAGTAAATATTTTCCAAGTATGTTCACATAAATTTTTGAAATATTTATGATTTTTTTATGTTTACATTATTAAATAATCATTTTAAAATTAAAATTTATTAATTTATTTTCACGTACCATTTTGATCATTTTATGACCTTTTAAAAGTTCCACTACTAAATTTATTTTTTAAAGATATCTTTTTTGAATTATTTTGTATTCAATTTTTTGAAAACATTGTATCTTTTTAAATTATTCAATATTAAATATTATTTTAAATATTAATTTTTTAAACTATTATATATTCCCTATTTTTAAACCTTTATTTATTTTCTATGCCATTTTATTAGGAAATTAGATTTTCAATGTTATGCACCATCTCTTCACAAAAATGATTTTGGAATGTAATTTATTTTTAAATATTTTAATATTTTTAATAAATTTTTATTTTCCCAAATATTTATAATATTCGGTTTATATTTCGAGAAGATATATTTTTATCACCCTTTATATTTTATGGTTAAATTATTTATTTTTGAAGTATATATTTTTGATATTCTATGATTTCATAACATCATGTTGTGTGATTTATTTGATCGTTTTAAGAAATCCATTCTTCTTACATGGGTTATTTTTGAGATGATGAATGTTTTATTATCTTATAGAAATTATGTGTATAAATAGTGATGGGCGTGGTACTTTATCATCCTCTAATTCATTTGTTAATGATTTATAACTCACTAAAAAGGATGTTATGTGTATACATTTTTTTGTTCACAATATGGATCATGGGATTATTGATTGTTCACAACAAGAATCAAGGATACTTTTTCATTTAAAATGTGAATATTATGATTTTTTTTGTTCCAAACATGAAGTGTGGGAATTTTTTAGTTCAAAACATGAAATGGGGACATTGTTTTCACAAACCAAAGTGGGGAATATTTTTTGTTCAAAATAATAAAATTTATATTTTTTATGATTGTTCCATATTTTCAATTTTTTGATGTCATGACATGTTTTCATGAATATTTCTTCTTTTAAAAATAGTACACACTTTTTTTTCTTCCTCACATGTTTTTGGTTATTGAAATTAATTTTGAGTAAGGTCATGACTTTCGTTATACCTTAACGACCATTTTATGATATTATGTTATTCAATAATGTTTTATGATATAATAATTGGGATTTTGAGAAATTATAATATATTTATGGCTTCCTAATTTTAGCCTTCATGTTTATGATCTAATACGTCATGATATATCTTTCCATTATTGAGTGCTAGGGTACTCCCATTTCTTATGTTTCCAAACCCATGGTTATAAAGATTATAATATCAGGTTATTTGTATTGAAAATGTATAAAGGTGCATAATTATAGATAAATTTTCAAAGGTGTAGTATAATAATATTTTTATGTATCAAGTATTCAAGAAACTAAACATTATAGTCCCTGTATAGTCTGACTGTTGTTAAATGTATATTCTAAAATGTGAAATTAATGTACAATTTATGTTGTGTTCAGTAGGAGTCACTATAATTTATATTAAATGAGTGTTTAGAAATTATGGAAATTACATTAGTTGTTTATGGATATTATTTGATATAAATTTAGAGAAAATCCTCTAGAAAAGTTTTAAGTATGACTATAAGAATATGATAAATTCATTCTTTTTTGGTAAAGTAGATATTGTGTAGTTCCCTATGAAATTCTCTCCCATTATGGATACTACAAGTGGATACAAGTTCTAGAAATTTTATACTTATGGGTAATAACCACTAAGAGGAAGTATTGGGTATTAAATCGACCATCACTTGGTGCAAGAAACAAAGTCTTAACTATATACCCAATTTTATACTCTCAAGGGATATGGTTTAGTTAATCACAATCCCTTTATAAACCACTCTAGAGTATTTATTTCTTAGTTACTTTGTGGAATTATGATATAAAGTATGGTAGAACCCAACTTAATGTATACTTGATACGACCAAGAGAGTTATGGGATTAAATAGGAATGAGAAATGTGAAATGAAATTATGATAGGTTGAAATGAAGGTTTCAATTGAGAATATATTTTAGGATTGAGATTTCATATTTATATACTTGAATTGTTTTTTATATTGTATTTCTTTTGGATTTTTTATTTTCCCCAATCAAGATCATGGAAGTAAATCTGTTAAATGTATTCCCCTAAGAACAATTATAAGCACATTTGGGATATGTAATTTCTTAACACTACCAAGGATAATATAGCAGATATATCAGTAGGAGATATATATTGTGTTTTTAATGGATCTATTACTTTATTCCTTTAGTAAATGATAATTAAAATAATGATGATGTAATTTATTTTAATGGGGAGAACGTAATGACCTTATATTTTGAATCCTTTTAAATAAATACTATATTCCATAACATGTATCACATACTACTCCCAATTTAAACATACCAAAAAATATTAATAACAAATTTTTAATAAATCCATATTAAAAAAAATATGTTAGACCACTAATAAAAATTACCCTTAGCAGAAAAATAAATAATATGAGTTAATATTTAAAAAGTCAATAATAAAAATCAATTTATTTATATTTTAAATTCATTGAAAACAAAAATTTAATAATTTATAATGTATATTTTAGAAAATATATTTTTTTGAACTCCTCCCTGGAAAATTAACTTAGATGAATTTTTTATATTCTCTTTAAAAATTGATTTTTAATAAAAAAATACTTCTTTTATGATTTTATTAGCACGTAATCATAAAATAGAGGCTAAATAACCATTTAATTAATAATATATATTTTTAATGACTAAAATTTCAAATTTTAATACATTATTTGTTCTTATAAATACAATTTCAAATAATTTATGAACTAAATAAAAAATTTCATTTAATAACAATTGGGTTTTTCATCTCTTTGAATAAAGTATTTTCAAGGTGAGATTTCATTATTTATTTAATTTAAAGACTCAAAAATTTAATTATATTTTTAATAAATCAATTTATGTGATTATGATAATCAATAATGTTAATTTTATTATAAATATTAATTTAAGGATGAATACATCAATTTTATAAATACTATTTTTACACGATTAAGTGTGATTATTTTAATACTAAATTTTCATGAATTTAGAAATATAATATTATAAAATTATTTTAAAATCTAAAACCATAACGTCAAAATTAGGTAATAGGATAATTTCTAATTCAAGTTATCATATTAAGGTTAAAAAATAGTTACCTCGGTAAAAAGTAAAAATAGAAAAAATAAGTTTTACTTAGGAGAAATGAAAAAACAAAATCAGAAAAATGTTTTAAAATAGGTTATTGATATTATTTTCTACTTTATATTGACCTAATCATCACTTATAGCATTTGGTCCATTGATTCATGAATTGTTCCATGGTATTATTGAAAAATGTTGAGTGTTTCCAAAACATCCCTTTTATACTCTAATAAAAGGTTATCACTGACACTGTTTCAAAGATAAACGAAAACATATAATTGATACATTCATATATACTATTTCCCCTTTTTATATCCCTTTCCCACAAGAATATTCCAATGGTTATTAATAGTTTCCCAAAGACCTTCAATTTCAAGGGAGTTGCGAAGAAAAAATAGTCTCCAACGTAATTATTATCATCATCATAAGATCTTTTTCTTAGTATTACTCATAAAAAGTTCATAAAATAATAATAAAATAATGAATTCAGTATCATTATTATAATAATATGATTTTATATTATTTCCATCCACTTATAAAAATTAACAATATTAGTGTGTTATGTAGACAACCACCTCAACAACGTGATATCATTTATTTTTCATTACTGACTTTAATGGAAGGTATTAATGATGGTAGTGCTGAATACATATTATATTGGTAATATAATTAGGATTCTTAAATTTAAATTTATTATAATCCTTCACTCTCTCTCCTATGTTGAGAAACAGGAATGTTGAACATATGTACGTGTAGATTACAACCCCAACGGTGAAACATTTTTTATTTTTCACTTATATATTCAAAAATTATCTAAACATATTCAAATCAAGTTAAAAATCATAAAAATATAAAAAATATCATTATTATTTTTATAATGTTATTATGTTCAATGAAACGCCTCCTTGAATATAATCTCTAACCGAGTAAAACCGTGTTCATGTTCGGGTCGGTTTAACCACCTATGTGAATAATGCTTTAAATTCTGACTTTGGTTGAATGTAGGAACATGAAAAAATGATAATATTATATATTATTTAAATACTTTTTTATATTTTTTTTATAAATATTATCTTAATTATGTATCTTATTAGTAGTGTAATAGTTTCATTCACCAAAACTAAAAAAATATTGTTTACCAATTCGGTTTTCAAGTAACATAACCAAAACACATATTGAATTAAATAAGAATTTTTTTAATCATGATATGTTATATATTATATAATAATAATTGATATATTAAAAATGAAATTGGTAACAAATTATGGGTAATGATATGATAATTGAAAAACATGCACAAAATAGTTAATGTTTTTAACATTCGATGGCTATAATACGCTATAACTAATAAATGTTATTATGATAAATAATTATTATAAGGATTATAAACAGGAAATATATATGATTCATGTTATGAAATAGTTTATTATTTTATTTATTTTGTATGTACAAGAGGTTATATTATTATCAACTAAGGAAGGAAGCAAGGTAAGGTATTTTCATCTTATTTTACTTTATTTGACACATTTATTATATTACACATCCATTTTTATATAGTGTGTATACTTACTGGAACACCCTGAGATTTTATGAAACACATTATCTTTAATATCATTAATGTCTTGTGTTGTACACTACACTAAAAGGAGCTTGCACAACACGCATCCTTGACTTTCCTTTCATTACACGCAATCACGACCTTCCTCGATAGTGTGTGTAGTACGCAATAACGAGTTTCACTAAACAACAATATGCTATTAAAATATTATTAAAACTAGCCGTTATGAATAGTAATAACCATTTTTTGAAATCTTATAAATTATAGTATTAAAAATGGGCTTCATTTTTGGATTCGGAATATCGAAATTAGCTTAGGGTGAAATTTTGGCACTTTTCGGATAACTTTCATTTTCTAATGAATAATGAAAATTACTAAATTTTAATTAAAAACAACGTTTTTAATCAAAATAATTAATAGTGATAAATTATTAATTTAAGTTGTTTAAAAATATATTTAGAATATACTCTTACAATTTAATACAATGTTGGTCATTGGATGTAATTTCACATTTAAACCAGTCATAAACAAGTTTCAATCTTTTGATAGTTATTATCTCTTAAGAACACGCTATTTGTTTTGACGACATGAATTTATTTTTAAATTAATTAATGCAACTTATATGTTTTTAATTCGGTAAAATAGATAACATTTTTGAGTTCATAATATCAAATATAGCTTAGGCCTAATATTTGGTATTTTTCTGGAAACATTCATTTTTTGATGAATAGTGAAACCACTAAGTGGTAGTTAAAAAAATGATTTTTTCATAAAACATAATTCTACCGCTTATGTGAGTGGAATTTCAAAACTCTGAGAGACACAGTTGATGTCAGTAAGTAAAATTTGTATCAATGAGATGAAAATAATTTTTGGTGAATAGTAACTTTGTACTTTTTTTACCACAGTTAAAAGTAAATAGGGTAATTAAGGGTAAAAATGATATTATTATTACCCTAAAACCTGTATTAATTCTATTGGATAAGTTTATTTTGACAAAAAACAACCTTAGGAATAAAATATGCCCATTTAGGCCCACTTGGATTAGATTAGGACATTTATTATTATTTAATTTAAAGAAGAGTTAAAAGAGTTTAAATCAAAGTTTATTTACTAAAACATTTTTAATATAGGGTTATACATAAGATAAATTCAATTTTAAATATTAATTATAAATATAATAATATTTCCTACATAATTATAGTTTATTTATAATTTTTAAACATTATATAAATTAATTTATTTATGACACATTGATGGTACAGTAATTACCATAATAGTGAAACATTAGAATAATTGATTTTATAAATACCCAAATAAATATAATATGATACTTTTTATGAATTACACTAATTTTATAGGTTAATATGGAATTTTATTATTTATTTAATTAACTTTTGTCGAAGTAATCATTCTGTTATGAGTTTCAAAAAAACCAACTTTTGAATAGTGTCAAAATTGACATAAAATAGTTTTTAAAACAAATATTATATTATTAATTGTAATTTTATTCCTAAAAATCTAAGTTTCTTCCAAATGACTTATATAAGGTTATATATATTAATAATAAACAACTTGGGGTTCGTTTGGCTTGTTATTGTATGTTTATTAACATTATAGTATAAGAACACAAGAAGTCACGGTAAAAGTAAAATTATTTAACTTAATGATAAATCTAACTGATAAGGTTAACATTGGATCCTAAACTTGTCTAAATTCTATTATATGAGAGGATTACGACCCATCCCTACCTTATCTTCGAAATAAATCAATTTGGAGCTATTTAAAACCGAATTTGGATTTATAATAAAATAATATGTTTAGTTATTCCAAAGGTGCCCCTCTCCTCCCTTATAAAAGGTAACCTCCACCCTCTCTTCCTCACACCACTTTGAGCCTTCAATATCGGCCAAACCATGCCAAATTCTCTTCTCCACTTACCTAGAAACATTCTAGAGGTCCTGGTCTTCTTCAAAGACCAATTTTAGTGCCCTAAGAGAAGGACTCAAAGAGGCGCTTCAAAGAAGAGGTAATGTCCGTTACCGATTCTTTCAACTTTATTTCTTCTTCCACTTCTTCTTCTTGGGTTGTTTCACTATGAAGTAATAAAATCAGTATAACTCATATAATGATATGTTATTATAAGTATGAAACAACCCTATTTCTCTATATATCCATCCTATGGAAAACGAAATCACCACGCGTGCGTACGTACGAAATACCGTCTCCACGCCGTGGTGTAATCTATTTTCCACCACCACCTTACTTGGACGGGTATAATGGCGTACATAATAACTAGATATGATTATTGTAAAGTGATATTATACATACACTCCAATACAATTCCACAATCATGAGAACGATATCATCGCTTGTTCGTACGTACGGACTACCGTCTCCACAACGCGATGAGATTCATTCTCCACTTTAACCATTGATGAATGATTGTAAAGTATATATAATAAGTAATCATGAAATATATGACATAATAATGATACTGTATTTATGTGTATATATATGTATGTCATCTACTTAATTCGATTCAACTCAATAAGGAAACGAAAACATCGTTCATGCGTACGTACGACCTACCGTCTCAATGAACGGTGTATTTCTTTCCATTTACTGATCTATTATATATATATGTATATTCTGAATATATATTATATATAAATCATGTTTTATATTCTGGAATTAATTAATCATGATCTAAGTAATCATATGAATAATTACAATTCAAAACATGGACAACAAATGAAACGATTTTACAGAAAACGCTATTTAACATGGAATTTACAAAAGAACGGGTAAAATAAAGTCATAAGTGAACCATAAATGATATCATAAAAATAATTATGATTCTGGAATAAGTAAATAACATTATTTAAATCATTATACAAGAGGTTTGGACACTTTCAAAGCAAATCGGGCTTAAGGTAAGGGAAATATCACAATCTCATTTTTATCCGAGATTGTTTATACATTGGCATTTACTGGGGTGTTTTTTATCATCCACATCCATGTTTCCACAATATGTAATATTATTTACATCCACCTACAAATTTTTAAATCCAATTTTACCCTTTGGTGTGTTTTTATTAAATGATCTGAAAGGAATCTTTTGTCATTTTTCGTACGAGGTACTTTTTGACTTTTCTGACAAAAGTATGAAGAATGTTTTTTTTACTTATACGACATGAATGGATTTTTAGAACATTATTTACAAGATTCATACTTTTAAAATTTTCATCTTTATTTTTAATCAACTTATTTTAGTTTATAATTGTACTACATGTTAAGAAAGTAAAAATGTTTTTGAAGCAGAAAGGATATTTTCCTTACGAATGGACTTCAAGTGTTTTATCAAAATTATTTTCCATCTCAGATAATAAAGGGTTCTGTTTTTATCCCTATTGTTACATTGATTTGATTATGTTGTGATGGAATTATATATTTAGGAATTCCTTTATCTTATATGAATTTTTTTATGATGTCACGATGATTATGATTCCCATTTTTATTACATGGGTTATGTTATGATGTATGGTTTTCTGATTTTGTGGCACACATAAGAATGGAATAATTATGAGATGGGTGGGACCTATATCTCCCTCCAATGGATTGGGTAAAGATTTTATATCTCATGAGATAGACATGGCTGGAATGGCAGGTTAAACCGGTTCAGTGAAACGGGACTGAAACGAGGAGTAAACTCGGTTCAAAAATGGACTTTGTCCACTAAGATAGACTTGGCATTGTGTCTTGACTAATAAGAAATGATTTTCTATGATTATGTGTGTATGCCACAAAGTTTCTTGTTTTATGTTATGATTTTTGTGATTACATTTCACTACTGTGATTTATCCCATCTTATGAAATTATGATCTCTTTTGCAGGGCAAAATTTACAAATTGTTATGTTCTTATGAATATGATGTGATTGATATTTGTTCTGTTTACCCTTACTGAGCATTTGAGCTCACCCTTTTATGTTTTATTTTCCCCAGGATATAAAGAAATGTTTTAGGTAAAAAAAGGAACATCTTTATGGGATATGTTGAATATCGTTCACCACGATTAGAAGATTATATTCCGAGTTTCCAAAGACACTAAACTATTACGGTACTTGTGTGTGTGTGTTTTGTTATGTACTAAGTATTCCGCAAAAGTAATGTAATGTCCATGTACGTTAGGCTTTGGGTGTCTACAGTTGGTATCAGAGGAAAGGTTTAGTCAACCTTTGGAAACTAGGATGCGAAAACATTAGTGAGATCCCTAGAGATATTTCTATGTTATGTCTAGGGATGTCCCTAAGGATAAGTATACGTATAGGATATAGTCCTAGAACTGCGGTAATGATCATCATATTTAACCTAAGATGTTAGATATTGAGGATACTCCCCCATAACTTTTTTTCCCCAAGCATGATTTTTTCCTCTCACACTATTCTTTTTGGGTTTAGAACATGGATTAAAACATGAAGATTAATGATAATGGAGGATTTTACGGGCAATGTAATGATATTTTTCATGTGCAACCAAATGAAATAGGATTTGGAAGTCCAAACATCATTATTATGTTGAATCATCAATCTCATAATATGATCAATAAACTCAAATTTGGTATGTTTCCTGACTTGTCTTATAAGAGAAAGATGGAGTTTCATGATGATCATAGAGGAAAGAAAGTTCAATTTCCCCTATGTAAATCATGTTGGAAGAGGCATCAAGGATAATGTTTCAATGGAACAGGAAGATGCTTTGGGTGTGGAAAAGAAGGACACAAAGCCTGTAAGTGCAAAGGAAAAGGTTCAGTTAACACTAGAGATGAGGATAATGGTATTGCTACGACATCAAAATTGGTTAAATGTTTTAAATGGGGAATGTACAGGCATTATTCAAACCAATGCCCTAAGGGAAAGTCTCATGAAGAGAATAATTACGGTCGTATGGGTAGTATTTATGATGATGATGATGAAGAGACTACCAATGATATCTGAGATGAATGAATTGTTGAATCTTGATCAATGGTTTAAGAAGGTAGTGGAATGATTACATGTTTATCAAGTGTAATGTTGTATAAGTAATATCATGGTACTATGGAATAAAGAGACATCTTAGGATTGTTACACTGTTGTCTTTCCTTGAGTTTTGAAATTGTATGATTAATGGTACCAGTATCCAGGAAAGGTTCTTCATATATTTTTGGAATGTAGATGATATGCGCAAAATGAAGGAATAAGGAGAAAATGAAATGTTTGATAGTATTCATGAGCTCATGATTGATATAAGGACTAACTGATATCATGATTTGAGTATATAGAATTTTTAGGATTTTGGTATGTGGAAAGAGTTAACTTTTGATAGCACTCATGTTTGCACTATGATTCAATGTGTATTCATTTTTCAAGAGATTACATAATTATGGTATTCACATGACTAGAATGTGACCAACAAGATATATGAGGGATAAATGATGGCATTCACGTGCTTGTTATATGACCTTTTTAGTAATCATTCTCTTTATACAATGAGTTTGGAAAGAAGTATTTTGGATAAGCCTAAATATTGGAATGGATTATGTTGGACATAAGTTAGTATTGTTTAAGGATATAATTTTTTTCGATATTAAAAGGACAACCTGCAGGACGGGCGACAGCCCATCGCGTCGGACAAGGCTGTGGGAATCGAACCCACAACCGAAGTGCGACTGGCCTTTATCACCTACCACTGGCCTACAGGAAGTCCTTGTTTAGTAGAAACTAGTTTTATTATATTAAGCATTATAATATAAGAAGTATAAGTCCATTTTAGCGACCATATATGATTAATCTCACTATAGATGGACTTATGTAAGCTTTGATAACTTTTCTATCCTTTTGTTTGAGACAGATGGAATGACCCATCATTCTATCACATGATCTGCTAACACATCATGAATGACAAATTCAACTTCATTTCTTTAAGATATGAAGTGGAAATTGTCCAAAGAATGACCAACGGTGAGACTATACCAACATCACAAAAGTATTTCTTCTAATTCCAATTTCACCAACTTTAGGGAAATGATCTTCAAAACCAAAAATGTTGTCCTAGTGCTCTTATATCTGATGAATCAGATGGTACCTTAGATCTTCACAAATTTATGGCTTTGTGATTGCTGGCTTTTCCATAGCCATGTTCTCTACCACTCTCCATTAGAACATGATGGTTAGATTTCTCTTCCATATACATATTTTCTCTTATGTGGAAACCCAATGATTAGTTTATTTGGGTAACAGTTACGTTTCATAATTTTGTTTTTAAAGATTGGTTTTGGTATTCCTTTATACAATGTGTGTTTCTATTAAAGAAACTTTCGAGTAGTAAACCATTAATAACCCCGATGAATTTTGAGGGCGAAATTCATTTTAAGGGGAGTAGAATGTAACACCCCGAGATTTTATGAAAAATATTCTTTTTAATTTCATTAATGTCTTGTGTTGTAAGATACACTAAAAGGAGCTTGCATAACACGCATAATTGACTCGCCTTTCCTTACACGTAATCGCGACCTTCCTTGATAGCGTTTGTAGTACGCAATAACGAGTTTCACTAAACATCAATATGCTATTAAAATATTTTTAAAACTAGCCGTTATGAATAGTAATAACCACTTTTTGAAATTTTTTAAATTTTAGTTTTCAAAATGGACTTCATTTTTGGATTCGGAATATCGAAATTAGCTTAGGGTGAAATTTTGGTACTTTTCGGATAACTTTCATTTTCTGATGAATAGTGAAAATTACTAAATTTTAATTAAAAACAACATTTTTAATCAAAATAATTAATAGTGATAAATTATTAATTTTAGTGGTTTAAAATTATATTTAGAATATATTTTTACAATTTAATACAATTTTGGTCATTGGATGTAATTTAACATTTAAACCAGACATAAACAAGTTTCAATCTTTTGATAGTTATTATCTCTTAAGAACACGCTATTTGTTTTGACGACGGGAATTAATTTTTAAATTAATTAATGCAAATGATATGTTTTTAATTTGGTAAAATAGATATCATTTTTGAGTTCATAATATCAAATATAGCTTAGGCCTAATTTTTGGTATTTTTCTGGAAACTTTCATTTTTTGATGAATAGTGAAACCACTAAGTGGTAGTTAAAAAAATGAATTTTTCATAAAACATAATTTTACTAATTATGTGAGTGGAATTTCAAAAATCCGAGAGACACAGTTGATTTCAGTAAGTAAAATGTGATTCAATGAGATGAAAATAATTTTTGGTGAATAGTAACTGTTAACTTTTTTTTACCACGGTTAAAAGTAAATAGGGTAATTAAGGGTAAAATGATATTATTATTACCCTAACACATGTACTAATTCTTTTGGATAAGTGTATTTCGACCAAAAAAACATTAGGAATAAAATATGCACATTTAGGACCACTTGGATTAGATTAGGACATTTATTATTATTTAATTCAAAGAAGAGTTAAAAGAGTTAAAATCAATATTTATTTACTAAAACATTTTTAATATATGGTTATACATAAGATAAATTCGATTGTAAATATTAATTAGAAAGATAATAATATTTCCTACATAATGATAGTTTATTTATAAGTTTTAAACATTAAATAAATTAATTTATTTATGACATAATGATGATGCAGTAATTACCATAATAGTGAAAAATTAGAATAATTGATATTAAAAATACCCAAATAAATATAATTTGAGACTTTCTATGAATTACAATAATTTTCAAGGTTAATATGGCTTTTTAGTATTGATTTAATTAACTTTGGTAGAAGTAATCATTCTGTTATGAGTTTCAAAAAAATCAACTTTTAAATAGTGTCAAAATTGACATAAAATAGTTTTTAAAACAAATATTATATTATTAATTGTTATTTTATTCCTAAAAATCTACGGTTCAGCCAAATTACTTAGATAAGGTTATATATATTAATAATAAACAACTTGGGGTTCTTTTGGCTTGTTATGGTAAGTTTATTAACCTTACATTATAAGAACACAAGAAGACACGGTAAAAGTAAAATTATTTAACTTAATGTTAAATCTAAATGATAAGGTTATAATAGGAACCTAAACATGTATAAATTCTATTGGACGAGATGATTTCGACCCATCCTTACTTTAGATTCTAAATAAATCAATTTGGAGCTATTTAAAACCGAATTTGGCTTTATAGTAAAATAATATTTTTAGTTATTCCAAAGGTGCACTTCTCCTCCCTTATAAAAGGGCACCTCATCCCTCTCTTCCTCACACCACTTTGAGCATTAATTCTCGGCCATCCCCTGACAAATTCTATTATCCACTTCCCTAGAAAAAATCTAGAGGTCCTGGTCTTCTTTAAAGACCAATTTTAGTGCCCTAAGAGAAGGACTCAAAGAGGCGCTTTAAAGAAGAGGTAATGTTCGTTACCGATTCTTTCAACTTTATTTCTTCTTCCACTTCTTCTTCTTTGGTTGTTTCATTATGAAGTAATAACATCAGTATAACTAATATACTAATATGTTATTATAAGTATGAAACAACCCTATTTCACCATATATCCATCCTACGGAAAATGAAATCACGGCGAGTGCGTATGTACAGAATACCATCTCCACGCCGTGGTGTAATCTATTTTCCACCACCACCTTATTTGGATGGGTATAATGGTGTACATAATAACTATATATGATTATTGTAAAGTGATATTATACATACACTCCAATACATTTCCACGATCATGAGAACGATATCATCGCTCGTGCGTACGTATGGACTACTGTCTCCACGACGCGATGAGATTCATTCTCCACGTTAACCATTGATGAATGATAATAAAGTATATATAACAAGTAATCATGAAATATATGACATAATAATGATACTGGATTTATGTGTATATATATGTATGTCATCTACATAATTCCATTCAACTCAATAAGGAAATGAAAACAGCATTCATGCGTACGTACGACCTACCGTCTCCATGAACAGTGTATTTCTTTCCATTTACTGATCTATTATATATATATGTATATTATGAATATATATTATATATAAATCATGTTTTATATTTTCGAATTAAGTAATCATGATCTAAGTAATCATATGAATAATTAAAAGTCAAAACACGGATGACAAATGAAACGATTTTACCCAAAACGCTCTATAACATGGAATTTACCAAAGAACGGGTAAAATAAAGTCATAAGTGAACCATATATGATATCATAAAAATAAGAATGATTCTGGAATAAGTAAATAACATTATTTAAATCATTATACATGAGTTTCGGACACTTACGAAGCAAATCAGACCTAAGGTAAGGGAAATATCACAATCTAATTTTTATCCGAGATTGTTTAAACTTTGGCATTTACTGGGGTGTATTTTATCATCCACATACATGTTTCCTCAATATTAAATATTATTTCCATCCACCTACAATTGTTTAAATCCAATCTTACCCTTCAGTGAGTTTTTAGTAAAGGATATGAAAGGAATCATTTATCGTTTTTCATATGAGGTACTTTTTGACTTTTCCGACAAAAGTACGAAGAATGTTTTTTTTACTTATACGGAATGAATGGACTTTTAGAATATTATTTCCAAGAAGATTCCTTTAAAAATTTTCAAGTTTATTTTTAATCAACTTCTTTTAGTTTAAAATTGTACGATATGTTAAGAATGGAAAAGTGTTTTTGAAGCAGAAAGGATATTTTCCTCAAGAATGGATTTCAAGTGTTTTATCAAAATTATTTTCCATCTAAGATAATAATGGGTTCTGTTTTTATCAAAATTTTTACATTGATTTGATTGTGTTGTGAGGGAATTATATTTTTATGAATTCCTTTATCTTATATGAATTGTTTTATGATGTCACGATGTTTAAGATTCCCATTTTTATTACATAGGTTATGCTATGATGTATGGTTTTCTGATTTTGTGGCACACATAAGAATGGTATCATTATGAGATGGGTGGGACCTATATCTCCCTCCAATGCATTGGGTAAAGATTTTATATCTCATGACATAGACATGGATAGAATGGAAGGTTAAACCGGTTCAGTGAAACAGGACTGAAATGAGGAGTAAACGCGGTTTAGAAATGGACTTTGTCCACTAAGATAGTCTTGGCAATGTGTCTTGACTAATAAGAAATGATTCTCTATGATTATGTGTGTAAGACACAACGTTTATTGTTTTAATTTATTATTATTGTGATTACATTTCACTACCATGATTTATCCCATGTTATGAAATTATGATCACTTTTGCAGGGTAAGATTTCCAAATTGTTATGTTCTTATGAATATGATGTGATTGATATTTCTTTTGTTTACCCTTACTGAGAATTTGAGCTCACCCTTTTATGTTTTATTTTCCCCAGGATATAAAGAAATATTTTAGGTTAAAAAGGAAGATCTTTATGGAAGATGTTGAAGATATTTCACCACGATTAGAAGATTATATTCCGAGTTTCCAAAGACACTAAACTATTACGGTCCTTGTTTGTGTGTTTATGTTATGTACTAAGTATTTTGAAAAATTAATGTAATGTCCATGTACGTCAGGCTTCGGGTCTCTACACTTACTATATGATATATTATATCCGTAATTAATTATTAATTTAGAGTATTATATGTCTCAATTTAATGATCATTCTCATCCAATATTTTTGATTTAAATGTTACTGAAGTCGTATGGATTTATTTTCAACTTCCATAAAAAAGAACCATCTTTTAAATATAATAATCCATCAGGTAAATTTTTATTTTCATTAATTTTAAGGAATGTATCATTTTATTCTCATCATATATCATTGGAAATATTGAATTTTTCTTTACATCAGTTTAAATTGTAGTTTTTAAAATATTTTATCTGATGTGGGTTTTCAACAATTTTATTTACAAATATTCAAAATATTTTTTCTACACTATCAAAATAAATACATTTATCAAGAAATAAACATTTTATTTTGATAAAATTTATATATATTTTTTGTTTCCATTATTGAATATTATTTTAAAATGAAAATTTTATAAATTATTTTCATTTATAATTTTTAAAACATTATATCTTTTTCATATTTTCATTATTAATGATTATATTGAAAAGTATATGTTTTAAAACAATATTCACATTTGTTTTTGAAAACATTAGGTATTTTTCAAGGTTACATTATTAATGATTCTTTTTAAAAGAAAAAGTTTTTAATTTTTTTTATCTTCTATTTTGGAAATCATTTATTCTTTTTCAAGTGTTAATTATTTATGATTATTTTATCTGTCAAATTTTTAAATGTAGTTCAGCTTATCCAATGTTAAATAATTATGTAATTTCAAGGATATTTAATTTGGAAATAAGTCTTTGAAAATTATATTTATTACAGTCATAAATGTTTTTTGAAATTAATTTTTAATTAAATGTTTTAGTTTTAAATTAAATATTTTCTATTTTCAATTATATTTACACTCTAAGGATTGTATTTAACGGTGATATAGTTTCATAAACCTTTGTACGTTTTTATTATGTGATTTCTTCTAGAAAATGAGGCTTTTAGGTTATATTATTTCTTAAGTTGATGTTATATGTTTTTTTGAATTTTTTATGAAAACTATATATTTCCATGTGATCTCTATGATATTATTAATGTTTTTTTACTTATGGAACTCACATATATGAATTTTTAAGGGTGGGGTCCTATATTATCCTTTGATACATTGGTTAATGATTTATAACTCATGAAAAATGATATATAGCATGAATTTTTTTTTTCACAATTTAAAGTGTGTAAATTTTGTTTTTCAACAACATTAAGCATTGGATTTTTTTGTTCACAAAATCAAGTGCATTCATTTTTTTTATTCATCGTATAAAATGTGGGATTTCTTTTTCGCAACATGAATTAGGGAAATTTTTTTTCACAACATGAAGTGGGTAACTAATTTTTTTCAAAATGCTATAATTTATCTATATTAATCATTGTACCAAAATTTCATTTTGTTTATCATGTTATTACATGTTTTCGTGATTATTAATTATTTTTATTTTATTCAAAACATTGTTGTTATAATCACATGTTTTTAGTTATTGATATATATTTTGAGCTAGGTCATAATTTTTATGATTTCATAATGATTTTTTTGATAATATTTTTCTCCATATTGTTTTATGATTATCATCAATGGTATTAAGATATTTTAATGATATATTTAAATATTAATCAAATTATCATTCGTGTTAATAATCAAATAATTTTGGTACATATTTCCCTTACCAAAAATTTAAGCTCACCCAATTCTTATATTTCTAATCCATAGGATATAGTATTGATTATATTATGTTATATATATGTAAAATGTTTAAAGTATAATTATTATGGATAAATGTTTAAAATTGTAGTAAAACAATATGTTAATGTAGATAATATCCTAGAAACTAAGCCTTTTGATCCATATATTGTTTGAAGGTTGTGACATATATAATCTAAATCCTGATATTAATGTACTATTTATGTAATGTTTCTGATGGGTATCTCTAATTACCCTTTTATAGCTCCTCGATCATAGTGTGGGTGTTGCTCAATTTTCATGAGAAATTGAATTTTGGGGGAAGAGATGTCACTAGTTTTTATTGAGTGACTGGAGAAGTAAAACGAGGACCTCGTTTCATTTCCGGAGGAGGAATACTGCATGCCTGTACTTTTAAATCTATATATGATGATATAGGCTATGGTTTATTTTTTTGTTTTCTAGTAGAGATGAAACAAGATAGGAGGACTGGTGGAAAGGAGATACCAGATCTCCATTTGGTCAGATCATGATATTCTTATCACAATATTAGATTGTTTTGTTTCATGAGAAAGTTATGGTGTGTGAATCTTGTACCTAGAGGATGACTGTATGATGAGTATTTTAACATTGATATTTTGTAATTTAGATCCCATATGATCTAAATCTATCAAGAAGGTACCAAATCATACTAAAGTGGTTATATTTGGCATGCTTCTTTTTATTTCCATTTTCCTCTAATTTTTTCTAATGTACTATTGTTTCAATCATGTAGAACATGTCCACCATCCAATGAGTATATTTTACCAATCTGGAGCATGATTTGAGTCTTCAATCTATGAGTAATAAAAACACTGTGCTCAAATATCTTATATAGTGTGTCTGTACATATAATTTTTTTTAATTTCTTATTGAATAGTGGAATATTAGTTCCCTTACCCCTCACACATGGGATAATTTCCCAAATTTCATATAATTTTCTAGAGATAATTCTCTTGTGTTCATTATTGATTTATGTTGACCTATTAATGCTGATTTTCTATTCCATTCGATTCTACTATTTTGAATAGATTTTAATTTATCTAATCTGAACGCATTCATATATGATATTAATTTTTGAGATTCTATAAATATTCAAACAATAATATGAATTTTTTTCTCATTCATTAGTATTGGGATTTATGGAATCATCTTATTTACTTTTGATGATTAGAATTCATTGAAAAAATTATTGTATACATGCATCGTTTCTTATTATTTATTTACTCATAAATGAAAATATGTTTTTAAGAACTTTTGGAACGAAAATTAAATTCATATAACTATTTTGGTTGTTGAATATGGATTCCCCCCAAACATAGTCCCCAAAAATAGGTCTTAAATCAAACATGGAAATAATTTTTCATCACAAAATTCCATTTTTATACTATTCCATGGAATTATTCTCATAACATTCTAGTTATTTTTTTCATAGCATGGCCATTTTTCATGTTTATGTGGAATTTTTTCTAATATATGGATAGACATATATGTATTATAGTTTATGTTCCTTGTTCTTCCTAGTTGTGATTTGATGTTTTTGGTTAGCTTGAGTAGGTGTTGTCCTCTTAGAAATACAGTTGAGAGTGGGTGAGGTGATTCCATATTTTTTCATTTTCATCTTAAAGGATTGAGCTATAATTGAGCTCATGGTATTATTATTTAGGGTAACAATTTTTTGAGGGAATATATTTTGGTGGTTTTTATCTTAGATAGTATATTCTCTTTAAGAAGATATCCTCTTAAATTAGTGCCATTGAGGATTATTATGATATTTGAATTAGAACTCAATGTGGATTCAACATGTCCCATTTTCATGAAGAGGTTTACATGCCTTTATCATGATCAATGTAGTTTTAGTGTCTTCCTAGGTGGGTGTTTTATAAATAATAATAATTGAGAATCCATGAAAATTAATCACCCTATATAGATATTGTGTGAGTGTTTTGGTGTTTTAGATTCCCAAATCTATTCTTATTTAGATGTTCCAGTTTTTTTGTATGACTTTATATTGTGGTGTTTTTATTTTTTACCTCCATTGGGGGAATTTTAAAAACATTCATGTTTTAAGTGTGCATATACCTTGGATTGATATTTTTTTATATTATTAATTAGACCATGAATAGGTTTTTACTGTGTGGTAGTCATAAAAAAGTTGTCTGAACCTTAGATGGAATGTGTGCAGTTAGGTTGCTATTATATGGATGAAAGCTCATGTAACCGATGTTATTTGTATAGATTGTTATATTTATTATATTTAGACATCATTTCTGATCATGTTTTTGTAGTTATAATTATATTTCATTGTTTGGTACTGTCTTTGTTACTATGATCCACATAGTGGAAAATTTAAAGTATTCATAGATTTTTTAGGATTTTGTGTTTCTTGAATCAATGTGATAGGTTATGTGGTGTTGCAACATTGAGTGTTATAGATATATTAATGTAATTATCTCGGTGGAATTTTTTTCAATTTTATTCACTTCTAATTTTTAAATTAAATGAAATTTATTTTTATCATTAATTATTAATATATAAATGTCAGTTTATATATTGAAATTTAATACATTATCTTCACATGATCTCTGTTCTGTTTGGGTTACGTTTATTTGGATTTTTTTACCTTGATGCATAGTTTTGACAACCCTAACATGGGAGATGTGATGACCCTTAAGTGGAGGATTTCGTTCACCCTTACATAAATTTCCTTTTTAGCATTGTGGCACATTGTTAGAGATTAATTGAGGGACATGGTTTTTACTTATTTTTTTCAATTCAAGAAAAAATGAATGATATGGATTAGTTGAGTGGAGAAACCAAATATCTATGATTTTGTCTCTTATTATTTTATCCATAGTATGTAGAGGTTTGGTTCCATAAAAAATATGTGATGATTGAAGCTTATACCTAGAGGATAATTAGGGGATTGGGATTTTAACATCAACCTTGTGCATTATAAAACATAGAGGACCCAACTCATTTAAGAAGTGAATGAACAATAATACAGTGGTTCTGTCAACTGTGATTTTTTTTATTTTCAGTTTCTTTATATTTTATCTTCTTTTATATTTTTTCTATTGTGTTGAATATGTTTGTTTAGTTTTTAAGTATATTTTACCATTCAGAAGAATAATTTGATAATTTTATCTAGAGTGATAAAAATATCCATACTCAAATAAATTCAATGTTGTGTATACCTATTTATTTTTTGTTTCATATAATTTATTCTTAAATAGTGAAACCTCGATTCCACTACCCCATTCACGTAGGATAATTTTATAATGAATGGAAAAAATTATTGGTGTATTTTTTTAAAATTTCATTAAATCTTTATATTGACATGTAAATGTTGATGTTCGCTTCCATTTGATTCCTTTGTTGCAATGTGTTTTTTTGAGTGAATAAATTAAAATTCATTTGTTATTGATTTTGGTTTTAGAAATACTGTATATGGTCAAAAAATAATATGGAAATTTTTATTCTCAGTAATTTGATTTTGGTTTGATATAATCTATTTTTTAACTTCTACTATTGATAAATTAAATAAAAACATATTGTATTCAGATGTTGTTTCCAATAAAATATTTATTTCGAAAGAAAAAAAAGTTTTTTGGAATTTTGGTAACCAAAATTAAATCCTTATAACTCCTTGAGATGTTGAATGTGTGCATCTAAAAAATTATACCCTAACATAAAGTACAAATAGTATCATTGTAATTCAATCTAGAATGGAAATGTTTTGAAGGGATTATTTAGTAAACCACAATATTATATGAAATTCTTCTCATTTAAAATAAAAACCCCCTTTAACTATATATTCGTAAATAAATACAATAATATGTTATACTTTCAAAAAACACTATAAAAAATTACACCCACTAGAGTTGATGTAACAGAGATAAATTTTTTCTAGAATGAAATGTGAGAAGTATTGAGAGGGGGTGGATCGATGCACTAAAAATATTACTACAAATACCACAAATATTATCATTTTAGTTAAATAATAGGATCTCAAAGTAATAAAGAAAATGATATGGGCATGAGATAGAGTGATATTTAGAATAGTATATAATATAATAGGTTTGAATGCATTAAAATTTATTTTTATTTAGAGACTACATAAGTTATATGTTATGGTTATGATCAAACATCATACATATTTGTTTGACTATCAAGAAAAAATTGTTGATTTGGAGTAATAATATGGTCCGAAACTCTAAAAAAAATCAAATAACTGAAATAATTAATTACAAAATAAAAATTCAAGAGATTATGATTGATCTCCTTCAATCATTCTCATGTACCACCAATAATGGATTATGTTTGAACTTTAGTAATCTTGTAATGAAAACCCCATGTTCTAAAAATTATATTTCAATACCTCACATAAGATACATGGTCTTCGATTTTCCAAAATGGTTAATATGTGTAAGAAATTTTATCTGGATATAGAATCATTTCACTCCATCCACACACTATAACCCACCCATTGTAATAAAAAAATTAAATGAAGTAAAAACATGGAAAATCCAATCACAGTCATATAGAAACCTAGATAGTTACATTATTTGTAAAATTACTAATATATGGGAAGCAGTGTGAACATTCTATTAATGATAATAACAAGATAAGTTCTCATTAAGTTATATTATCCCTTAATATCATAACAGTACTCAGGAGAAATGAAATATTACAATATAATAAAATAATTATCCACTAATAATACAAGTGACCCATCCATATAATTATAAAATATTTATATATTATCTTATTAGTGAAACCAATTCTACACCATATGATATTTGGGGAAAACCAACACTTGATCAAGGTCCCCATTAGTTGAATGTAAAATTCATCTTATGTTGGATTTAGTGAACTAGAACAAACTTGTTTATAAATTCAATCACCTATATATTTAATGTGTTGGATATTAATAAATATAATATAAAATGATTAGTGTTATTGTATATAACATTAATTTGATGATGTCTATGGTGTATCAGTCCAATTAAAAGTATAAAGAGTTCCCCGTTAAGATTATAATTGTGAAGTTCTGTGAAAATATTATTAAATATTTGTTCTATGGATGAGTGATATCTATCTAAAAATAAATATATTACGTATACTATTTGGTTTGGGAGTCTCAAAATATATTGAGAATTATTTTTATTACGTTTTCACTTGGTAATATATAACAGAATATGTTATGAGAATAACCAACATATAGAAATTCTACATGTTATATGTGTCATTGGATATTAGATTTTACATACATGTGTATTTTAACATAGAATTAATATTATTATTAATATATATCCTAAGTCAAAAACATATATGTATGGATGAAAACAATTAAAATATAATATAATGGTGAGGTATGATAGTTTGGGTGTGTCACCTGTGATAGGACAATAATGAATTAGTCAATAAATGATTTATCTCTTTCAAGTTAATGGAAGTAAATACCTTATAACCTTTTATTGAAATTTAACTGTCACATTTTGTATTTGTTCATGAATATTTTATCTATATGTTCATGTCAATAAAGTGAAATAATGATATGAATTGTATATAGGTTAACAACATAATTAAAGAAACTAGATTGATGTGATATCGAGACAAAGGAATTTTGTAATAGAGTGAGCATATATATATTTTTTATTTCATTATGACATTAACTTCCCCCTTTATGAGTTCCATAACATATTCAGAGAAATTTATTTTGGACTTCTTACTAGTTACAATAATGCGACTAAGAAATGGTCTTAGAGGGTTACACACTATGTGTATGGAAAATCAAATTAAATTCTATTTGAGTTTAATATTAGAATAAATATTATTCAAATGTTGTAAGGATTAATAATTATTCAGGATATATTGATGACATATATTCATTTTTTAGTTTTTCAAAAGAATAAATTTGTTAGTGGAATATTAAATAAATATTTATTCATCTATTTAGGGGATATAATATGTATGTATTTGTTGAATGAATAATATAGTGATATTTATTTATTGAAATAAGAATTTATCATTCCAGGTATGATAAATTGTAATGAATATTGATTGACTAAGTAAAGGGTTATATGGGAATAATATATTTAATATATGACAAAGATATATTAATTAATTTTTTTAAGAAATGAAATTAAATTTAATATGGGTTTTGCGCATTTCAAAGAAATACAAATAATAAAAATAGTAATATTTTTTGATGTGATGATTTTGAAGAATTTGGAGATTAGTTAAGTGACTTTATGAAATTATTTATTGTCTAACCTAAGTACATATACCAGATTATATAATTTATAGGGTAAATTGCCTTATTTTTCAAAACATTTTTCTCTAGATATTTCTTTAAAGACTAGTTAGAACGTCATCTAAGAAGCTCACAAGAATAGAGACCATTGGTCCTTGTAATTATTATTAAGAATTGAGAGAATTTGAATAATCTTCAAGACAAGATGTAATTCTTGTTGTTATCAATGAAGAACAAAACAAGTCGTTAGAATCATCCATGATAGAACAAATAAATACTATATAAACATTCTGATGTTTATGGATCACATGTGGATACTGCTAGAGGGATTATACAATTATATCATTTAACACAAAAATGTTAATACAATTGAGTTCAACTAATTTGAAAAAAATAAGGAATTAGAGGAATAAATATTTATTATTTATAGAAATTATTTATAAATTATATATAAAAATCATCTCTGTGAATATTTGGAGGTGGTTTTCAAGGTATGAGGAATTATTTGAAGGAAATGATTCAATTATTTTTTTGGGAATGGGAATGATGCAATTTAACATCACCTCCTAATCTTCATGTGAAATCAGGGATGTCATATATTAAATTATAAATATTTTTTATTTATAGATCTTATTACAAAAATTTTTATTAGTTTTTTATTTCAATTTTCTTATTCATAATAAAAAAAATTCTTTATAACATGATTATTCACATTAATATGTCCAAGATGTTTCAATCAAATATATTAATAATGATAAAATATCCCATATAGATGTATTAGATATTCTGGAATGATATCCAAAATGCATGATATGTAACTAGAAAGTACACATATTATACCCATTTTCACTATACTAATATGAGTTATGGAAATAGAGGAATTTCATGTTGTAGAATAGTATATGATTACATTACACACCTTGTATTTAATAGGATTTATAGAACACATATTGAAGGGTTACATAGTGTGAAGCTGGCGTATACAATATGTAACCTCACATGGATTAGACCCACATGAATCACTGAAGTCATGTGGTCAAAGTATGTGGTATATATTAATTACCCACCATGTACTAACTAATAGTTGAGAAAAACTTACATATCATATTAAACATTTTTTATATAGAATAAAATTCATGTAACTCATATATGTACACAAACAAAACAAATTGACTAGAAAGGCATGTAGTGCACATGACTAGGGAATATAGTGCATGACGTGTATTATGATGTGAATGATGTGTAACTCATACCTGATCACATTGAGTATAAACTAATAGAGTATATAAAATGTGATTAAAATCATTGAAGATAATCCAATTTTATCATTAAACCAAACAACATGGTGGGTATCTAGTTCACAAACAATCTGACTTGGCTTTATTTATATACTTGCCGAGTGATTTTCAATAGGTTGTATGGGGAGTTAAAATATTAAATTAATTAATTTAGAATTTATTTCAAAACAACTTATTATGTATTGTAATCATAAATTCTTTTTACTTCATGACAATTAACATAAGTGCACACCTGGTATATTACTATCATGTTGTGGGACCATACATTTCATTATATTACATGGGTTGACTTATAGAACAACACACCATGTAATATCATGAATTTATTTTCATTATTCCATAATATATATATAAGAATTATTTGAAAAGAATGACATGTTGTGCAGTCAAATATCACGCGAGTGACAATAAAAAAATTTTATAACAAAAAGGCACTTGGTGTGTGGACTCTAGTGCATGTTGCATTAAATTCGAGAGAAAATATAAGACTAGTCATGATGGCACATGTCCTATCCCATATTAGAACATGTCATTAGTGTATAAATTTTATGTGCCTTTAATTTATTTAATTTGATTAAAATTATAGAAAATGGGATATTTTGGATACAGAATTAATATAAATGAATAAACGAATTAATATGATAATTAATTTATTAATTTGGGAATTTGATGATAAAAAAGAACTAATTTAAATGAGTTTTAACTAGTTTTAAATACATTGTTTTTTCATGAGTAGATTATCATGAGCATAAACGACTAAAGTATGTGTAATATTTTTTTATATTAATTATTATTTCATATGTTTTTCTGAAAATTGTTAGTATTTTAAAATGATGATTTCTTGATCTGCCTCTCATATTTATCATGTATGGGAATATGTTTCCATGATTTCATTTATTTATCCACAGACCCCAAGTTCCCTTCAACCACATTTGGATAATCATATGTAAAGGAAGGATATCCTAGGTAATTTTTGGGGGAATAATGAAGAGTAGATGTGAAAGAAACAAAGGTGATACAAAGGTGGATATATAAATTTACAACTCAACCAATATTGGATCAATGAGTTATTCCCATCGAACTGAGGGTTAGTTTATCATTTTCTCCAGAAACCGACGAGTGGTAAATCTCATGATCAGAGATTAAATAAATAAATAAATATAATATTTATCTCCAATTCATGATTAATTATTTTTATTTATTTTATTGTTAAATACAATAACATAAAACAAATTAAATTTCAGCCATGAAATATGGAATAAAACTAAGGGATGGTGTATAAATTATTTTATCAATAATTGGTTAAATAATTACGTAAAATCCAATTTTTTTAATAGGAATGTTAGAAGATAAAATAATGAATAATGACACATAAATATAAAACCCCCAAAGATTTATGAAGTATGTAAAACATTATATTACTTGAGTTAATATGAAACCACAGTTTAATATACTTGTCTAGCTTACCTTATGATGATTTAAATTACATGGGAATTTTAAAAAATGTTAAGGGTCAATATGACCTAGTTGGAATAAATGGATTATTTCCTTTACAATAAATAAATAATTGAGGTGGAAAATGTTAAGGAAATATGAGACCAAGATTTTAGTATTGGGGATTCTACTCAATAGATCATGGATATTAATGTTAATGAAGGTGATAAGATCATCTACCCAAATACATTATAATAACATTCCATTCATCTATTCAGGTTGTGATAATCTAAATATTGATCCTTTATACTAAAATATATTCACTATAGGATATTAAAAATACAATGGTGAAGGATATTAAGATTTCATAAAATAGAGGGATACTAATAAATAAAATTTATTACGTTAAATTTTGGTTATCAAGATAATTCACTAAAATTTAATTTTAATTTTTTTAGAAAATAGAATGTAAAAAAGAACCCAACACTATCCCTGTGATATATATTGGAGAATGATAATTTCCTCACCAACATTAATTTTTTAGAGTGGTATAGGTTTGTGTGTACCATAATATACACAGAGAATAAACTCTATTTTTTGAGTTCCATATTCTATATAAAGAGCCTTCTAAGGAGGATTGTGAGGAGGAACACATTTTCTTCTGAAAAAATGGTTACCATTCATCAGATGTATAGTTCATTATTTTCTATTACATATCTAGTGAGATCCTAATTCTTTTAGAGGGAATGAATGCTTATACCCTATTTTTGCATTTCTATAATCATTATTAAGAGAATTCCAAAAAAGAGAAGTATGAAATCTCAAAGGAACTTATTTCAATATATCATAGAGAATGACAACTTGTAGTACCTAATACAGCCAATATTATTTGACCTATTGAGAGTTTTGAAATAATTATCTTAATATAATCATTGTGTTTTGAAAAAACCTCATTAATTCCTCACTACCACATAGTTTGTCTATATTTGTTTTGAATAATAATATATTATTTTGAGAAGTGTCTCCTAGTTCATTGTACTGTAATTATCCAAGAATATATGGATATGAGGTTTGATAAACCTACATTAATTATGTTGATGACGAGTAATAATAAGGGGAAAAGGACATAGGAATTCCTCTAATCTATTATTATTTACAAAGACCTTTCATGAAAAAGATCATGAGGAAGGTTAGAAAATACGATAAAGTATTTTTTTTTGTTGCAATAAGGGACATTACAAGAATAACTATACCACAATGATTAAGTAAAGATAATAATTAGGTGATTTTTTATAAAATATAACATTTTCATTTCTACAAGTTGGGTACGAGATTCAACATGTAATGATCATATTTTTATTCTAATAAAATGACTATGTAGATTTTAGAATGTTATTAGAGGTGAGATGGATCTTTAGGATCCCAATTAAGCTAGACCATCTCTACATGATATAGGATACTACCACTTTACATTTACTACTTAAATTATTCTAGTTTTGATGAATTGTAATTATGTGTTAAATTTTACAAAGAAATTTATATCTATGTCCAATTTATATATGTAAGAATATTAATTCATGTTTGGGAATAAAATATAATACTTTTATAATTATAGAATTCTTTATGGTATAGAATATCATAATAATGGTATTTATGTACTAAAATATTGAAAAAACTATTGTCATTAACTAAAAATGTATGTTAACTTTACTCACATCACATCAAGTATTGGTATCATAAATATAGTCTTGTAAATAGATATTTAAGGAAAAATATTTCTAATTATGTGTATTTAGATTATTTTTTACTAGATCCACTTTTTATGTGCCACATGGGTTTAGCACATAAATGAGAAAATACATATATTGTGAAAAGGTTGAATAGGACAAAAAGCATCCTAAATTAGTTCATGCAAACATATGTTGACCATTTCTTATTGAATAAAGATGTGGATATTCAAACTTCCATACCTTTACCAATTCCATTGGTAGAGATGGATGTGTCTACATAATGAGGTTTAAGATTAAATCATTTGAGAAATTTATAGATTTAAATAATAATGTATAGAATCAAATTGGTAAAAAGATATAGAAATTATGATTAGATTGATCTGGAGAGTGTCTTAACCAAGATTCCATTTATTATATTAGGGAGTTTTAGATTCTTTCTCAAGTCACCCCATATACACCACAGTGGATTAGTGTTAGTGAAAAGGGAAACCACACCTTGTATGACATAGTGAGGTTAATGATGATGATTTCATTATTATTTTAGGGATATTCATTATATTCTATAAAAACATAATAAAATATGTTCAACTATGTACGAAAAAAAATTCTAAAAGTAGTAAAAGTGTAATGAAAAGATATATTCTTTGAGAGGGAGAAAATTTTCAAAAGAGATAGTAAGAGAAAGATTGACTTTGATAATGTCGATTATTAATATAAAAAGATGTTGGAATAAGAAAAAATTTCATAATCCACCATGGAATAGGTTGTTCTAGAGATAGTGGTATTATTTAGGAGCACAAGAGAGGTAATGTATCAAAATATAATGTTTTCTGTAAACCACATATTGTGACTCATTATTAGTATATAATGAAGAACCTTTATACTATAAATACATAATAAGAAGATAAAACATTTCATGATTTAAATAATAAATAAAATCTAAGTTGAAATCCATTTTCAAATATACAATTTGGGTTCTGGTAGATCCCTAAGAATATAGAATTATTTTTGGGTGAAAATGGGCATTGAAGAAGAAATTTGACAAGTAAGTCAATGTTAGTAAATATAAGTAATTACCAATCACTAAAGGGTTTAAAAAACATCCATTAATATACTATGAAAAACATTTTAACCGGTTTCTATGATAAAATCCATCACAATTAGACATTATGTACTAGATTACAATGATTATGAGATATTTAAAATGTATTTTAAAAGAGATTTACTCAGTAGAAGTTCTACGTAAGTTGTCTATATGAAATAAAATAGATAATTTATAACACTAAAAGATAATAATAATATTCTAAATTGGCAGAGATCAATTTATGGGTTATTGAAGAAACAAAAATCACATGAAATTTTCGTTTATTAATCCATAATGAAATTTATTCTAACGAAAAATGAAATTATGTCAGGTATAAATAAGTTGTTTAGTGGTGTGTAGTTATTTTTAGAGCAGTATATGTTAATGATGTATTAATAATTGTAAATGTGATAACAATATTAGAGTAATTATACTATGGTCGAACAAGTGATTCTCTATTAATTACATAGGTGAAGAAACCTATATTCTAGTGTTCATGATCATTCGTGATAGATCTATTGTGCCAAAGTTTTTTTTTAATTTTTTTCAATATGTCAACTAGTTTTTAAAGAGAAAGTTGAGAGAATATATCCTTCGAGATATTTAGGATGTATTCCATAATTATGTTAAGGAAATATTTTTATGAGTTGTGTCAAAATTATTTGAGAAGTGTAAATAAGTTTTCTTAACTATGTTAGAAAATATTCCTTACAAATTTTGATGATGGTATTATATTATTCATGTTCGAAACATCTGGAAGTTTATCATGTTCCAAGACATATTTTCATGCCATTGTACCAAATGATTAATTATTATGGAGTACATGTACAAATTAATTAAATTCCTATATTAGCTTGCAATATAATTTTCATCCAAGATTTATCTGAAAGAAAATTTATAACATGGTCCATAACATGAAAAAAATGATGATTTTTTTTCAAAGAATCAATGTTTTATGACATTAATATAGAATAATCCAGATCAAGATCACCGGAAAGATATGATTTAATTGAATTTGAATATGTCTAAAGTTTGACATACATAATGTTATCAGGTGGAACAAAAATAATACCCCTTATGAAGAATTTTAGGAGTTAGGAAATTATCTTTGTTGAATTTGAATGACTATGTAAAAGGAATATAAAGTGGGTTTCTAGAAAAATAAGTAAAATGGGAAGAAGAAAATAATGATTAAGATATAGATGGAATGGCTATGAAAATATAGATCATGTTATTCATTACACTATGTAATATTATAAAAGGTTCTACATAAATATAGTAGATAATTACCATTGTAAAATAGAGGTAGTATGTGATTCACAAAAACTATTTAATATTTTTTCGGATATAATTTATATGTTATCGGATAGATAAAATATGAGTAGAGAACCAGATTGAGATATCAATGAATATTTCAATGGTTTTAGTTCCATAATACATAAACATGAGCGATCCAACAAATAGTTATTTGTGATACCATTAGATGGAGAAATATGAAGAACTATAAGTAGAGAAGAATGTAAAGAAATTTTCATAAAGTGCAGGATCATTGTATAGATGAACATCAGACTGTGAAAATAGATTATGTTGGATGTAAAATCCTATAAATATGTTAATGCTTTAATTCTAAAGGCATAATTATTGGACAATGAATTGTTGAATCATCAATTAGAAGTTGAATATGAAGAACACCAATTATAGAGTAGTATAAAGATATATCTGATAGAGATATGTGTTGTAATTAGATAAAAATATTTTTAGTACATTAAAAAGAGTTATCCTAAGAATGGGAAACCAGCCGAAGGCCTATATTATTATTGAAGCTTTTGAATCCATCACATAGAAGAATGATGAAGGTGTAACATCAAATATAGATTTCTTAGCAAAGATAATGGATTGAAATACACTAGATATATGAGTTCTAATATAATTTTCATAATCATTGTAATGGCCTTAGAATTTTCAATACTGGTGTTGTTCAATCAATGTTATTCATGTTTAAAGGTTAGGAAAGTTTTTATAAGTTACATAACACTTAAAATATTTTTGGAGAAATGGAGTTCCTTCAAGGAGCTTCAAGAAGCATCAAGTGGATTATAGAAGAGTTGAGAAGCATCCCATGAAATTTTATTAAATGAGATATATTAAATTAAAGGTTAAATTAACTAGGGAAAAAATTTATGTATTCATGGAAAAATCTATAAACGTATCTATATTAAGGGTTTCAAAATTATAGTGAAATGTGATGACACAATTTATAAACATATGATATTAATTGAAGAATTATTTTATCCATGAGGTTAAAATCGTGGTTTTACAATATTAAATAATAATTCCACTAGACTATGTTTCATTAGATAGAGAATAACTTGATATATATCAAGAATAATTTGATAAAGAGGAATCTAAGTGAGACCATTCAATTTAGTTCTTACTCAGTCAAAGAAGTGTAAGTTGTATATGACTGATCTTTCTTTATCAAACAATGTAGAATGGGATTACGTCGTCTGACTGAACTGTATAGGATTTATCTTTGGAAATAAGAATAGTGCAATTAGGGGAATCAAATAGATAAACACAAGATTAATTAATCATATAGAGGGAAACCAAATATATTCAATCAGGTAAAGATTTTAAAATAAAATTTTTAACCACAATTATGATGAGTTCAGATTTAGAATATCTAGTTCTACCAAATATTATGTGGGTTTTTTCAAGGCCAACATACCCATAAGAATGTTTTTAATGATATTAACGATTATATATTGGTTACGTAGATCCAATATTATTATGTAGAAAGAGATGATTTTTCTATAGTGGATTAGAAATGAAGAAGTAATGAAAATTTGTCCATGGGTATAACTTGTATCTGAAAAGGATTTCAGGAGAGGGGTATAACCATCTATAAAGAAATAGGATATAGTTTGGATAGTTGGTTGTATAACCAACTGTGTTAGAAGAGAAGATTTTGTGGGGGGAGAGCTAGCATTATAAAGAGGAATGATTACTAATGGGTATGAATATTTACTACATTCAATTTCATAATACTAAAAGAAGATAGTTATATAATCTATTGTTAGGGGAATAACCAACATGGTATAGAGAATGTCTTCATACTATGCCTTTTATATATTATGTACGAATATATGTTTATATTTTCTATATATGAATGGTTTAGTTGAGAATTATATATTAATGGATGATAAATCTAAAATGTTTCATAGTTTAGGAAAATATTCTTTATTAAATTAATAAAATTCATTATAAAAGAAAAAAATGATCTCCGATTCTCCCCTACCCCTGTCAGTGATTTTACATTGATCTAAAGTTACTACAATCGGTATGAAATCCAAGGATAATTCTAAAATATCCAACTATGAGAATAGATAATTTTACCCCTGGTAATAATAAGGGTGTTATTGTTTTCGATGGAAAGAAACAATCACTATTGTAATAATAAGATGTTACACTATATTTGATTTAATTTCCTTGAAGTAAGAATTACTACAATGGTGAAATTGACTCCCTTTGATTATGTTTCTATCATAGTTGTAGATAATAGTAATATTGGTGTGGATGGAAAAGCACATGATTCCATGTTGATGGATCTCATATATAATTTATATAAAAAATTTATGGGCATTACAATGGTTAAAAAATTTGGGATAGGTTAAGAAGAAATTATGATGGGAATGAGAAACTTAAATTAGCAAAGATGAAAATCCAGATAAGAATATTTTAAGATTTTATGATGAGTGGATAGGAAATTATTGGATAATAATTTAGGAGAGTAAATGATATTTTCAATAATATAATATTTTCCAGTGATAATATGGAGTAATCAACTATCATTAATAAGTGGATGAGAATCTTTCAAGATATATTTGATGCTAAAGTTTATCTTTATAAGATAAGGAATATTTATCACTGGATGAACATCATAATATTCTTGTGAAATATGGGATGAAAAAATAAATAGTATTTAAGAATAATGAAAATGAATAATTAGAATTCAAATATTTGTTAAAAAAGAACTTCAGGGATAATAAAGTTGTAGAAGAATAATATGGTTCACATTTAGAGGAAAATGAATAGGGTATCAAAAAAATAATCTATATTCTTTTAAAAAGAAACAATAAGGGCTAGTGGAAAGGTAACATTTCTATTAAATATTGGACTTATAATGTAAAAGACCATTTTGAAAAAAAAGGAAGTATGTAGATTCAGAGTCAAAATATTAATATAATAATTATCTAAAATAAAAGTGGAATAAACATAAGAAAAATAGTCTTATAATAAAATGAAAAAAATTTTAACAAAAATTTGGAAATATGAATCTTCGTGTAATAATGAATTTGATAGTCACATCAATATCAATGAAAATGTAAGAAAATTAAGTTCTTTATTTGGTAGTGATGATGATGGTGAAATGAGAACATAATATTTGTAGATTGTAAAATAAATTTTAGAAAAATAACATGATAAAAATTCACCACTCCAGAAGAAAAGAAATAAGGTAAAGAAATATGTTAAGGATATAAATTTTGGTAATGTTTAGTTAATAAAAATGAGGATATAAACCTCAATGTCACTAAAGATTAGAAAATGAATGTTTGTGTGCTTGAGAGGAAACTAAAATGTTTTGAAGAAATATAATATATGATGATGAATTTAAACATAGTACAAACCATGCTTGTTTATGAAATAAAGCAGAATACATAGACATTATTTTAATTTGAGAAGAGGATAAATGTTTGTAAATAATTTTTACCTAATAAAGAAAAACAGTTTGCATCAACACTATTAATGTTTATTATAATAAAAATTGAGCTCTGAAACAAGAGAGAAGACTTCACTAAACCAGTGTATGTTGAATTTGAATCTCTTCAGCAGAGTGAAAAGAAGTGTTCATAGAATCTTGTTCACTCTATTCCTAATAAATCCTAATAAATCCTAATATAAATCTATTTATACTAAAAATATAGGTTCCAAAGTAAAGATTTTTTATAAATAACATTCCACTAATAATGATTGTAATTATTCATGAAAGTATCTTTCTAAACAATATCTCTAATATTTTATAGAATAAAAATTATAAAAAACTTTAAATAAGCATTATTATTATACTGAAATATAATGTTTTAGAGGATACTACTGGTTTTGTAGTGTTTCCGGGCATAAATTATACTCATGTTGGAATAATAGGACTCTACTAGAATAAATGTATGAAGCATGGTGGATATATAATGGACAAGATGAATAAATATTCAAAGGAAGTATGGTGTGGAGAAAAATAATGTTCTAGAGGTAGTGAATGTTACTTCCTTAAGAGAGTTATGTGAGATCATTATGAAGGTTTTTCTGAGTAAGAAGGTTGATAAGGGAAAGTATTTCAAGAATGTTGATAATGTTAATAAATATTTCTTATTTTTTGGCTATATCAAATATCTATGGATAGAAATCTGGAGTATGGAAAAAATTACTTTAACAAAATAGATAAGAAACATGTTTCAAAAATGGGAAAATTTTGTTAAAAAGGTGGCAATAGATAGAAATATATTCATTAAAAAGTTAATGTGGTTTGAGAAATAATGTAATGATTCAAAAACAATTAATTCCATCTTACCAGCCCAATAAGAAATCACAAAAAAGGAAGTTAAAAACTCAAGGTAACAAAGATGGTATAAAAGTTTAAGGAAAAATGATAGCTTCATTAAAATATTATAAAAATGTGTATAAATCCATTTTAAAATCAGTTATGATTTATCACAATGAATAAAGTACATCACAATCCAAAATTTTGAATAATATATGGATGTTGTGACTAAGTGAAGATTCATAATCTAAATGTTAATTTAAAGGAACATAAAGGTTCTTAATTATTCCCTATAATTATTTTTTTTACTAACTAGTATATAATTTATGGAGAAGAAGATGGTATGTTTGATGGGTGTTGTTATATTTTTGTAATTAAGATGAAATGTTCATCATGCAATATTATTCTAACAATGATGAAAAATGGAGTGATACCCATGAGTTGTAGAATAGTTGAAGTTGAGGTGAGTGAATCAAAATTTTATTATACAACAAGTAATGATCTTAAGAAGGTTGAGATGTTAGTGATGCTGTGTTTATACACATGAACTATTTTGATATGATTATTTGGATGGGTTCATGATTTATCTTAGAAAACATACTTAGATTAACCAAATATATATATATATATATATATTGGATGAACCGAGAGGAAATTTTTAGTAATAAGGTGTATTATAGAAAAAATCCGTTACCTTGATTATACACTTTTATTTTCTATACCATGTTTTCCCACATATACTATGATATGTTTTGTTAAAGGAACTTTTTTTGAGACTCGCATGATAATATTTTTCTCTAAAATAGTGATTTCCAGATTCTATGTTTAAGGGAGAAGAACCAAGATGATCCACATGTTAACCATTGAATTTTATTTTCAATAATAGAGATAAATATCATAGGGTAATCATTAAATGAATAAGTAATATAGGGATAAATAATTGATCATTCAAATCGAATTTGGAGTTGTTTGATGCTTTATAATGATATTGAAAACAAGAAAATGTGGGAGATTATATTTCCAAAGTGTGTTTATTTTAATTTTTTTCAATATGAAAATTTTCATTTGGAGATGAATTTTATATAATATTCATATAGATATATGTAGGAACAGTTACTTAAAAATTTTAAATAATTTTACATTTGAGGTGTGGAAAATTTCCCTAATGAGTGTAAGAATTTTTAGTTAGCAATTTTTTGAATATTTCCTTAAATAGTTAGATGATGATAAGTTTTTATTAATGATCCAAGAATCCTAATGTTTATCATGATCAAAGAATTTTTTGTACACCTTTGTAAAATGTGATAAATTATAATGGAAGAGATGTAAAAACTAGGATAATTACTAGATCATATGGTAGTACAATGTTCAGCCTTGAGTTATCGAGTAGAATATTTGTAATAAGTTTTTAAACATGAATTAATGATGATATGTTTTCCAAGTAACAAAGTTAAAATATATGAATATATAAAGGATGAGGTCAAGATCACTAGATTTTTGTTATCGGATATTTTTTTAGGTGCCAAATATAATAGTTTCACAACAATATCACATGTAACATGAATTATATTCTAGATGAAGTGTTATAAGAAGTATGAATTGATGATTTTAGAGATTCTATGAGTATGATTAAAGAAAAATAAGTGTCTTTCTAGAGAATTAGGTACAAAGGTAAGATTAATGTAAATTTTTAGTGGTGGTTGATTAGGATATGTAAAGGTAAATGATTTTTTTTGTCACCTATGTAACGTTTTCAAAGGCACTACATAAAGGTACTATTGAATTCATATAGTTATATATAGGTCCACAGTAATTTACATGACCTATGTAATGGTAAATATTATAGATTGTCGATGATATAGGCCAGAGGAAATTAACCAAACCACTGGATAGATATTTCAATAATATGATTACGATGGGATATAAACTTAAAAATGATGATTTAAGATTTCATAGGATATATAAATTTGAATTCACTCCACATATATATGTGTGTATAATGTTTCTGATAATGTTGAGTTTCATCCATCTAATGAAAATCAGATATAGAATAATGTTGATATCTGATGGATGATCTTATGAAAATGTACTGACCTCAGTTTCTAAGGAATAATGATTAGATATATACTTACTGAGACATCAACTAGATGTCACATATGAATATCACCAGTCAAATACCAGTATAAAGATCCACTAGATGGGTATTTTAGATGTAATTATACCTGAATCTAAAATGTATATCAGAAATTATTTTCCACTTCATGTTAAACTGACCAATGTCCCAATAGATGATGGAAGCTGAGGAATCAATCACATAGAATAATAATAAAGGTGTACTATTGGACTTATAAATCCAAAAGAAAAAATTAGATAGGAAAAAACCAGACATAGGATTTATAAGGATATTTATATAAACTATTTAATTTTATTAAAATTTTAATGCTAAATATGGTCATTAAAACAAATTTATCAAGAATGATTAATGATGTTTGTAGAAGCTCTTTAACATTATGTTTAAGCATGTTCTAATAAATGGATTTTATAATGAAACATTAAGATGAATCAATTGGATTTTATACATGTTGAGCAGTTTACTATGAAATTATATTTAGTGGAAAGTTGAAATTCATGTTTATATTGACCCATAAATTTTTTTTGGTCATGACAAAACATAAGAAAACACACCTATATAATGGTTTGCATCTATATGGAGAAATATGGATAATAAAGATAATATATAGAGGATTTTATGTGCTGAAAAAATTAATTTGTGGACCTAGTACCAAGGATTACACCTGGTTGAAGAAGAATTAAATCAAACCATGTTTTATCAATCAATAAATATCTTACAACATATCATGAATCATTAGATTGATAGGATGTAGCATGAGTTTCTTGACTCAACCTAACAGGGCTCAATATACAATTACCCCAATCCCACCTCCTATAGGGTAGTGACTTGAGACTACTATAGAGTTAAATTATCACACACATGTGAGTAATTAGAATTAAGTACATGTAC